>OY728126.1:303570504-306298481 GCA_963277665.1 Viscum album
CGTGTATTTACATATTCATTGTATGATACCTCTTTCATGGGATGTATGTTTCGTAAGTTACCAAGTTGGTAAGGGTTAATATCACAAACTCTTTATTATCTGAGGTTGTTCATACGTAAGTATCTACTGGGAAATATTTATTATCCATGTCCATGTTTCATATAATAGTTTTCAAAGGGATTCAATTAAGGAACTTTTTACTAAAACATCATTTTTAATGTTTTCAAGATTTATTCTTCTAAACCATTCTCATTAATTTCCATGTTTTCAAAATGGTTTTAAGGATTTATTTAAATAGAAATGAATATTTTAAAATGTTAATTACTTTTAAATGATTCAAAGTGGTATGGGACGGTTTTATTCAACAATGTATTTAAATGTCTTCCTTTCTAAATTGTGTGAATTATAAATGTTTTCATGAAAAAGGCATATTTATCTCAATGATTTTTACAAATAATTTTCCTCAATGTCAAAAGTAATTTAATGGATATTAGACTTGTTTGAAGTTGATTTATTATGATACAAATCTTCCATATTGTGTTGAAGGTTTTGTGATATGTTTTACTATGGATGTGTTATTTTTATACCATTCATGGTTTATGGGTAATGTATCGACATTTTGAATGATTGTTATAATATTAATGTTTATGTTATGTTTAAACCTTTTTATATGAGGAATGCATTGGACTTAGTAACGGATGGGGGAGCCCGTTATAGCTCCTCAATGCATTGGTAGGTCTCATGGGATACACTAGTGTCTTGGCACGATTCCTTGACAAAATCTTATTTGTAGTCTTGGCATGAGGCCTTGGCTACATGGTTATTATAGTCTGGCATTATGATTCCTTCATAATGAATGTGGTTAGTAATATTACATGTGATTATTTCGACTAGTAGAATATCCATGTGAATAAGTAAATGGAATTACTTCATTTTAATTTTTTCCATATTATGTTTAAGTTCATGTTTAAAAGAATTTTATTTAAGTTATAAATTTCCTTAAATGATTATTCATATTTATGAATGTTTCTGCTATGTTGTTATCGTTACTGAGCATCTGAGCTCACCCCTTTCTATGTTTTATTTTTCCCAGGATTCGAAGATGTGTATTGTGATTGATATGCTGGGTTAATCCACCAGAATAATGGCATTCATAAAGGATTATTTTTGTTGTTTTGTATGTTATAAAATGTAATGTATCATTCTTGAATGTAATCTATTTTCCAAGACTGCTAATCTGATCGGTCCTTTAAGACATGATTCCTTGTAATCATGATAATGTATTAAAATAATGCACCGACTCTGGGTAACTGGTGTCGGGGCATTACAAGCCACTCGTTGGTGATGAATACATGAATGACTCACTTATAGGGTCTACTAAAAGCATACAACCTCTTCCTGGTCGAGTGCCTCAGGTGCGTTGAAAATTGGAAATGAAACCGGCCAAAACATCTTCGGGAAATAGTCTTATGTGATAATACACCACAATATCCTTGGTCAAGATTTGAGGTCTAGCCCTTTATTTCCCCAGTCATCTACCAAATCAGAATGGGGAACCAGTAGTGGTACTAAAGTAGACTACTGTGACGGTAGGCTGGCCGGTGGAGAATACGGTGACGGGGATGATAAGCTGCCGCAATTACGGATATCCTCTAAAGATTCTAGTGACTTAGCCACCACATCGTGGTAAGACGGGCTTGCGACAACAGATTTTGGTGCTAGGACTATGACCTCTAGTAGCGGACCATGCTATTTCTTTTATGCCATCAGTACCCCAAACTACTCTTAATGATTTTTGGTCAAGGTATAGAGTGTTCCTGGTGATGGTGGTGAATTCATGGATGGAACCTGGGGTGTTTCCAACTATTTGAATTCCTTGATTTATCTATTATGGGAGGTAGGGATCCAGTGGACCTCACATTCTGGAAGAATGTGGCTGATGCGCCTTGTTCCTTCCCCAACCCCATGACAAGGAGGATCTAGGTGAGGGTTCCATCACTATTTCATATTCTGCCTTATAATCTAGGAAGCATACTAGATTGATCTCAGTATGAATTTTCCCGGTATTATTTTTATGGTGGTGACGACCCGCCCTCCTTCCCCGTGATGGTTCTTCAGGACCTGGTAGATTTCTGGCGCGAGTAGGACCTTTGGTTGTACTGGTGTGGGGCGTAGAGTACTTCCTCCAACGTGAGCTGGGTTGTGATGAGCACTTGGAAAAATATCAAATGGAACACAGGGAGGACATTCGTTTCCACCGATTGATGTGTGGAGGGAATCCCCAAGAATGGTGTAAGAGGGGGTAAGACCTTCGCCGGAGCAGGTAGGAGCATGGTTAGGACCTCCGTGCTTGTTTCCTCTGGAAGCGCCACAATAAAGAGTATCCTTGTAAGAGCCAAGTCGAACATGGGTAGGAACTCCGTGCTGGGTTTCAATGAAGCGAGGATGACCATCACTCCATTGATTACTAAGGAGAGGAGGACCTTCATCGGCCGCTGTAAGGACATGGTGAAGACCCCCACACTATAGATTTACAAGATGAGTAACATATCCACGTTGGCGGTCGGTGGGAGGAGAAATAATCCAATACCTGATATCATGAGCACAAAAGATTCTTACATACTGAGTATCACTACCATGGGGAGTACCCACATCCAGATTGAAGGTGGATTAGGGCGGACCAGCACACTGATCATGGAAGTAGGGGGCTTTCATTTTCAATGGTGGTGGTACATGGATGACCTATGTACTGGATGTCATTACTGCGGGTCATTCTGCGGCAGGCACTCCCTACGCGAGTGACCAAGAGAGTCGACCAAGCCTCCATGTGGGATGGTTGGGGCCTCGATCCGGGTTGGGTGTATGAGGTCCCATGCTCATCATACACAGGGGAGATGACAATATCCTTCTTTGTTGGCATTGTACTATATGTTTTCTGACGTTGACATCAATCAGCGGGCGTCCTCCTTAGCCTACTCCCGACGCCAGCGTCAGGTCAGCCTGACTAGGGCCAACAGTGCAGGTGCATAGCTTACCTGCTCCTCGACCAGTGGGGCTGGGTGGGTGCGCTGGCGTGGCCTAGTGGGGGCCCTCCTTCGGGGCCCCTGATTTAGATCCTGTTCGGGATGGTCGGGACATCACCGACCACATCGGCGTAGGGGAGGGAGTCATCGAAGTGTTCCAAGGAGTGGCTCCAAAAATGGTTTTTCATTAAAGTGGGGAGAAAGGGAAACATACATGCCCCACGGGGGCGGTGGTGGCGATGTGGTGGAAATGCCTCTAAATCCTGGCAGGCCATATCACGAGTCGGTATAATCCCAACATCCTCGTATCTGTGGGTGAGGACATTTATCACCTCTCGTTGAACAAACTCGGAAGTGGATGTGGGGAATGTGAACCCATCAATTCTGTATGTGGAGACTATTGTGGAAGCTATGGATCCACACGATACTGCCACATTGACATTGAACCGGCCCCTGCATCAGAGGATTGGAAATGATTAGTTTCCTATAACGGTTTCTTGGGTCCTGTAAGGCAGGGATATTAAACCATTAGTGCCGCAAAAAGGATATCAATGTTCAATTCCCCGGCTTCATCGCATCTTCCGTGGCCAGCAAGAAGGATCCCCACTGACAACGTTGCAGATCGAGATGTACAATGATTTAACTACCCCAACTTCTGGTGAGTTTAATGTGTGGCCTGCTATTTTCTTGGGGAGACCCGGCGCCAGATAACTAGATCTAGTTACACACTAGTCCACTGATGTATTGAATGCTACTAATCTCCAAATTCGTGAGAATAAATTCACATTGGGTTCACCATTTATATTTTCGATAAATTCACTTGGGTGCACATCTGTCTCTTTCAGAGGACGCACAATTTTTTTCCTCGCATTTCTGCTTTCCAAAGGCAGGCAGAATCCATCACTTATTCAGGGACATTTTCTCCTTGATCATAATGGGGTGATGGGATGTCAGTTTATCATTCCATGTATTCCTCTTTAGAGTTCATTAACTAGTATGGGTATACCTTATATATTAAGAATATTTTCATGAAACTCTTCCTCACGCCATGTCTTTATGAACTTCGGTTAATTACACTACTTCTGTCAGGACATTCCAAGGGGTCTCGTCATGGTTGAAACCTTTGGTCAAGGTGGGTTGTCACGTTGTACATCACTGGTGTTCTTGGATGCTAGATAACTAGTGTGTCTGGGTTTCTTCCACTTATTATAGGTCCTCTCGATGAAATGGATGATCGAGGCATCCCACGTCGAATGCGAGGAATTATATGCCATGGGCATGTCTCTGACGTTTTCCTCAACTATACATTATTAACACATGGTATTTCATGAATTTGAACTTTAGAGGAGATGGATCTGACTGATCATAACACTGGCTTGAGTGGATCAGATAGGTTAAACCCATGGAGGAAACATTGGTGCTAGGGCTAATGTGTGGTTAGTTACCCGATTGCTATTTGGAGAAACAAATAGGTGAATTAGCATTACCTCGCCAGGATGTGGCAGCCCGGGTAAGAATCTAGATGGATGATGGAGAGATGAATAATGTTGCGGGGAAATGAGATAGAACCATCGTGAAGGTGACGATAATATTTGTCTTTGGACTTGAAGAGACTTCCTACATATCCCCGTGGTAGGGAATCAATGTCCGCGCAGTTTAGTGAGGTGATGTGACACATAATGAGGTGACCCAAATGGATGGGACTCGGAGGAAGTGGAACCTTCAGGTTGGGGAAAAAACTTCCAGGAACATATAGGCTCAAGGGAAAGGTCAGGATGAGACATGGGTGAGGGGATTGAATCTCCAGGAGGCTTTCTATGTACCTTTACATGGCAAGGATCAGAGTCCCCATAGTTCAGAAGTGTTTGGTGAACAGATGTGAAGTGGCCAAGACCAGCGACTCTTGGGCTTGATCCTCAAGGGGGATTATTACGTAGCATTCATTGGCTATGATAAAAGTACCCATAGTTTGGAATTGTTTGGTGAACCAAAGTGAAGTGGTCGGGACCAAAAATTGTTGGACATGAACCTCAGGGAGGCTTCCTATGTACCTTGCCTTTGCATGGATCATTGTCCATGTAGATCAGATTGGTGTTAAATCATACAATCTAGGGAGACCCAGAGAGGATGTTAGGGTCGATGCTTACTTAAAGCCCATGTGAATCAAGCACGGTGCGAGAAATAAGAGACACTAAAGACCTGAAGATCATGTCACAGAAGATACATATATGGATGGCAACGTGGGGCTGACATGTGGTTAGCGGCCCAAAAAGGAAACCAGGGATTACGTGTGGATAAAAGTCGAATGAAGAATTAGGGTGCTATGCATTGTTTGAAAACCATGGTGATGGATATTGGGAATTATTCTATGATGGAGGCCCAAGTGGAAGCAAATTCTAGAGGGAGATGGATTTGAAAAAGACAAGGGAAGGGTTCCACTTCCTATCCCCCCTCTGGTCCTTGTCTAGGAAGAAGATTGGAAGAGCAGTGATGCTGCCTCCCGCAATAAAGGCTAGGGGTGTACAACAAATCGGTTTCCCTTTTTCCCAGCATACTGATGCCACTCCAACAAAGAGGATCTCATTCTATGTGAGGAAGATTTCACTCCCATGGAGATGAGCGTGAGTGGAGAATGTCCGATATAGGTTACCTATGTGCGATTCATAGGGTGAGGCCATAGTTTAACATCATGTAATGGGGATGATGGTGCTTGGAAGTTTATCGTCTTGCTTCTCGGAAGAGGGGGTTCACTTCGCACCCCTAGTATATACATAACTAACACACACCCTCCCTTAGGGAATGGAAGGAATTAGCAATGCCATGGTAAGGAGGTTTCGTGGAGTGATCCATTGAGGGGACCACGTTTTCATATCCATGAGAAGATGCAATATTCATTAGCATGCCTATGAAAATAAGCATAATGTGACGAAACGCAACAAAAAGCACCACCCAGCGGACATTGAGATCACTTCATAAAAACCTGGTGGGTCGCACAGGAAAATGAGCTACATAGAAAAGGGGTTCACAAGAATAAGCATTGTGATTCTCTGGTATTCCATGTTGTGGAGGGGCTTCGTGAAGGGGTATGATTTGTGAAAGTGAAGTGGACTACCCTAAGAATATGGCGTAGGTGCATATGGAATTTTCTTCATGAAGTGAACATGCATTCGTGGAGAAGCATCATGAATCAAGGGTGCCCTGCAAAGCATAACATTGCGAAGTAATGTGTTTTACAAAGCATAGTGACTCTGCCTTAGCTTGCAGGTTACATGTTCCCAGAGGGTACTTTGTGTAGCATGGGTTCTCTGTGAAGACTCGAGTCCCCTTGGGGAACCCCTTCCTTCACGGAGGTTTTTGGGATGTATGAATGGAATCCCCCTTTGAAGATGGGTTGAATTTAAGAAAAGTTAAAGGAACTTCGTGATGAAAAAGTACCTTGAATATATCATGGTTCACCAAGAAAAAAATACTTAATGATTTGAGAGATTAGAAGAAGAATGGTCGAAGAAACGTTCATTTGGTCTCGAAGCAGCCCCATTATTTATAGGAAAGAAGCACCGCGAGACAGAGCTTTCTAGGAGTGATGACACGTGTAATTTTGTTGTACACATAGAGCCTCCCACCTCCTTTCTCTGCGGAGGCTTCACAAACGTCAATCTATTTTTCAGCGAATCCCACCCCCTTCCTCTGTGGCAGCATCACAAACATAAATCTAATTCATGGAGCCTCCCACCTCCTTACTCCATGGAGGCTTTCTAGATGGGGTTTCTTCGCCCTGTCTATGGTTCTACGGGGCTCCACATAGGAGCTCCATTAGGAAACCCTAAGGACTTCATATTTTCTCTTCCACTTCTAAAATTTTGGAGCTAACAAGGTCTAAAGAGACAAACTAGTTTTGGTACGAGCTAATGTCTTAATTGATATTGTAAGGCGTATTTTACGAGGCTATGAAAGTATGTTTATGGTGTCCCGTTTTATGTATTCATTCATTATGAGATTAATATTTGATATTACTTGTCATTATTAGACTATTATAATATCTTTTTTTAAGTTTCATTATCATCTAATCATTTATATGGATTTATTTAATCAGTGAGAATAGTAAGACTATAAAGTTATAATGACATTATATAAATGTATAATAATAACATATGTGAATATATACCCATCAATTTCATATATCCTAAAACAAATATCATGAAATAATGATTTCTGAATAGTTTTAGTCATGGAATTACATTATCATTGTCCATTTAGTATCAATATTTATCAAAGTACCCATTATAAGAATAAAAATTTATAATCATTGTGATGATATCATAGAACATAATCCTTATATAACACTTTCTTGTACCCAAGCATATTACAACAATGATATTAATTACTGGTAATATAAATCTCTATAAAATTTAAAAATTAACCAATTAATTGGATATATATATAGTTGGAATCACCAATCGTATAAGATGTAACAGTCTCACCCTTTATCATGAGCAATAATGAGACGCTATATCTATAAAGAACGCCAACCCCAGTAGCCTAGATAATGTTACTTATATTAATATATTGGCATGTAAACAAGGAAGATTCTTCTCGAAGGAAGGGATTGTTTAGAAGATTTTGAAAAACCAGATATATATATATCTGTTCAACAAGATAACATGAAATAAAATACATCATAGTTTCTCCTTTATAAAAACTATTATTATAATAAAATATCATTAAATGTCATTAATAAAAACATCTTGTAATACAGGGGAAAATAAAAAATAATGAGTTGTGATCTAGTGCTCAGTAATTGAATGAACTTAGTGGAAATGCAATTTATTTTCAACGGATTTGTGAGTTTGGGTTTTAAGCTATTATAGGTGTCCCAGTCTAACCCCAGTTAGTGGGTATAATATAACATTATATATTTTTATTGAGGACTATATTTATTATGGATACCCTCAGTTATTTTCATTTGTAATTACTAATTGAAATTGAGAAAATGCATTTTTTGTAGGTCCATGGGTGAACGTAACGCCGAATGATTTCAATACATAATTATTCATTAAATAAATATATTGTAAAATTGATTATTTCTTATGAAAAATAGAACTAAATGAAAACTGTGAAATAATTTGTTTTGTTTAAATCATAAAAAATTATTTATATATGATTTTTATAACATAGATATTCTATAAATTGTTATAAGGTTGCTGAAATTGAGAAATTTAGAGGTAGTCTTCCTAAAGAATGATTATTTTCTATGTTTTTATAGTATGTTGAAACATTAATGTTTTACCTAGAAAAATACCAAGATAAAAATCATATAATTTGGTATCTGGGAATATTTTAGTTATATAAGTTCAATCTCGTTTAAATTTCCATGAGATCTATGATTTTTATATCATATCCCACGACATACACCATATCATTTCCTATAATAAGGGAATAAATAGATATATGTAGGTGTCATGTAAATAATAATAATTATTTTACAAAAATGAAATTATTAATAAATTTTTTATTTAATATTTACATTTAAATAAAATGAAATAAATGCATAAAAATTAATACGAGATTCATCTTGTATTTATAATTACTTTTAACATTCTATGATATAATAATAAATTTAATTTCAATGAATTGAAAAAATTTAATCTAATAACATGACCATCATTTTTATATTCATTATTAATAAATTTACTTTGGTATATATTTTGGGATTTTCAATAAAATGGATAATTTTGGAAAATCATGAAAAATACAGTTTATACCCATGTTGTAGATTTTTTGGAATTTTCATAAAATATGTACTAAAATTAAAAAAAAATTTAATTTCCAAATATATATTTATTTATTAAAATGATAATTTTAAAAATACCATGTTTATTTTATAATACCAAGTTTAACATTTTTATACTTTCGTAATATTTATTTAAAAAAATATTAATATTTGTATGTATCCTCTAAAAATTCCTTAATTGGATGTTGGATTTAAACGTAATTTAATGTTAAATAACACCTCATTTTTTGATAATAAATTAATAACTTTTTAACACAAAATTGATATTTTCATCCTTTGAATAATATTTATTATTAAAATGCACTATCAATGAATGTTTTTTACTTATAATGAGCAATAATAAAAAAATCAGTTTTCCTCACATTTATAAATTTTATTTTAAAATTTATTTAATATTGGAATTATAATTTTTATATAATATGAGAAGGTTTATTCTATTTTTAGTCATTAAATGTAACTAATTTTTTAATAATTAATTACCTTAGTAAAAAAAATGTAAAAAATTACAAGTGTAAAATAATTATATCATTATTTCATAACCATAAACCATCACCGACTATATTATTATTCATTATTCAATTAAATGTTCCATTTAATGGTGAATTTCCCTTTTATAATATTACAAAAATGTAACTCGTCTTCATTATAAAAAATTCTTCATCACCCACTTGAAATCCAACAAAATAACTCATAGATTTGATAGAAAAGTACTCAAATAAATTCTACAAACAATTATTAAAGTAATATAGATCATTTAATTATAAAATAACAACCTGTCATATCCTTAATCGAATTTTTAATTGATATTTTCCCAGGAATAAATTAAAATTATTATTAAACCTTTTTTATTTCGTTTATTTTTTTAACTCCTCAGAATATAATCTAACCATGTTGAAATAATTAAATAATTATAATAATTATAATTAAATTTTATTATGTTTATGGGAATACCAATTTTAGATTCAACACAACCCCTAAAAAATATAAATATCACTTGTGAAACATGTGAAATAACACCACCATATGTGACATGATCTCTTTCACATTAGCACATTAAATATATGTTTAAAAGTGGTTATTTACTGAAAAATATGATATTTAATGAATTATTGAGATTTAGAAAATATAAATTATTAGATACCTTCAATAAAATATAATGAAAATGAATACGTCGTATATGGGTATTTGAAGACTATGCACTCCACATATTGATATATTTTATTTGACCCCATAAAACTACTTGGATGATAATAATAATATATTTACTAAATATATATGATATCCATATTATTATTAAGGTTTCTAATGTCTTATATTAATATTTTACCTATTATTAGTATAACAACTTCCAGTCAAAAAAATTAATAAAACAGGGTCATTAATGAATTCCTAATGAAAAATTCAAATCTAAAATACTTAATCAATGAAATTGAAATATTATGAATTTTATTACAATATCACCACTGGCACAATTATTTATATGAGCATAATGAACAATTTATCACATGAATAAGGATCAATATATCTATTATGAAGTAATATGAAAGAAACATGATTTGAACATCTTATATTTTAAGAAGACTATAAAAAACTAATGAGTCTATAATAAATGATTATAATCAAATATTAAAATCATTATAAAAATAAATAAAATCTTTATAATATAATATTATTAGGGTTTTTTATCATACAACTTCTTAAAATAAATCCATGGATGAATTTAATCAAGGTAAGTGTTTCCATCTCAGTTTCCAGTTATTGATTTATTATTTCTAGTTAATAAAATATTTATATTTTTTAAGTTGTTCCTACTACCAAATATTTTCTATATTATAATTATTGATTTTACCTTCGTGGTATTTAAATTTCAATCTGTGAAACCCTCCATCCAAATCTCTTTAATAGTCTATTACAAATATATATGAGATTTCATGACTCATTTTCGTTTCATTGAAACTAATAACATATCGACCAATCATTTAATTTAGTTTGTTTTATATACATAACTAATTGTTTTTTATTAGACATTTAATTTTTTTTAACCATAACTTTATTTATCTTTTTTATGAGATTTCAACTAATTTATTACTAATGCTATAAGGAATTTTCATATCTCAATTTCCATTCTCATAGATATAATAATAATTATTAAACCCCATCAATCTATGTTTATTCATATTATCTTATGAATGTATAAAATTATTTTCATAATTTTTGTCGATTAATAATACATTATAATGAACACCTATCTGATGGAGTTTTACTTAAATGATTATGTTATTCATATGATATATTGATAAAATGATTATTATTTCTATAGGTAAATTTTTTTTCATTAATTTAAATATTTTACGGCACAAATATCTTCATTTTAATTATTATAATAATAACACCCCAACTACTTCTTGGGAAATTTACAATGTTAATTTTAATCAACATCATTGTTAAATTTATTTCTTATAAATTTATAATATCTTTAAGAGTAATTAAAATTATTTTTTGTAGAATATTTTTTTACTATATCCATATTTTATTTTCCAAGTGAGGTTATTCATTATATTTGGCACCCTAATTATAATTTATCTCATGTAATATTCACATTTAAAATAGATGTTTTATTATCCCTTTAATAAATAAATATTTAACAAATGGGTTTTTTTAAATACCAAAAGGTTTTTTCCCGTAATGGTCATGTGTTTTAGCATACACTACACATTTCATTACCATAAAAATTAGGTCATTTTCAATGATCAATTATTGATTATTCTTCTTAAAATAAAAAAAATTCAAAATGATTTATCGTTATCTTTTTCAAACCCTTATGTATATTTTAAGGACTCTGTATTGAGATTTTTTTGAAATATTTTTTTTGGAAAAGAAATCATTTTAATTTCTAAAAATTGATATTTTTGAAGTGATGTATAACATATTATTTCCATGAAAATTTTAAGATATATTTTCTAACAACTCTTTTTGGTTTTTGTTCCCAAATACCTGTTTAAATATATATTTTTATCTTCTACGAATTTTATGATTTATGAGTCACCTTAAAAATTCCCTACTATTAAATTTTAATGCAAACACATTTTATGGAGATTTTATGAATTTATAGAAAATGATATTATATATTTTTATTCAATGTGTTTTATCTAATAATCATTGAATGGTGTTTTTAAACCATTAAAAAATCATTTTGTTCTCCTTGTATTACACATGGTATATTTTCTAACAATACCTTCCTCTTTTTTTCTATAAGGATTGTGGTCATTTTTTCGAGATTCCTATCTAAGGAACGTATTCATATAATGTGTTTTATCTCATTAATTTAGATGTTTATTGATTACTATGGAATTTTTTTATGAAGTATTTTTTTATTCATTTCATTCATATAGTGAATGAATTAGACATAGTGTGTGGTGGTGGGGCCAAACATTATATATCCTTTTGATGCATCAGTAGGTTTCATGAGACATACTAGTTAGGTATTTGTGTATGTGTTACATATTTATATATAATATGTAATATAATGTGGTCATGAAATAAGATTGTGAGGTACATAATTATGAATTCTACCATTATGATACTATAAATTCTTTTACATGTGAAAATTTATATTTTTTTTAAACCATTGATGTATTAACATTTCATGATATTAATTATATAGAAAACATGAAATTTTTTTATCATTGGTATATTATTCATGCCTTGGTTATTTAGTGATTTATTATATTATATGTTATCTTTTACTAAGAATTACAGTTCGACCTTGTATTTTATTTCATAACACTACATTTATATGAAGTGAAATATGATTGATATTAATGATATAATAGAAAAAATTATAAACTTTTAAGTTCTCATTATGTTATATTTTTCCCATTTTCAAATTTAACAGGAGAATAATCTACATATCTAGTCTCTAAATATTTATGATCAATTTGATATTCTATGATTTGATTCCTTATAGCACGTACTAGTTTAAGGTAGTGACCACTAGATCCCAGTCAACAGATTCATGTTAATATATTCCATAGTTAATTGGGGGAAGATTTAGAATATTTGTAATGGTAAGCTTCAATTTAACGATTGATGCAAAAGAGTCCTTCAGAAAATTATTTTTTAGGGTTTTTCTAGAAGAAAAACAAAAAAAATGTTCATACTTTTCATGTTTATCCACATGAATGGAAAATAATTCACAATGTTGGATGGATTCACACCATGATGGAATAAGTAAAATATTAAGGAGGATAAGAAAAAAAATCACATACATGTTCTAGGATATGAATATTGATACATTTAAACATTAAAATAGTTTTATATATTTTTTGACCAAGTGCATTAAATTTGTATAAAGGAATCAATAATTAACAAAGAAAATAAAATATTTAAAATAACCATAAATAATTTATTCCATATATCAACATCATACTAACTATCCCATGCGAATCTGGATTCCATCTATATAGACATTGAATCATAATTGAGACATGTGTATCCTATTGAAATGAGTTTCCCTCTAATATAAAAGATCCTAAGGCTATTCGATGGCTAAATATTGTGTAGGGTTTTCTGATATTTTATCTTTCTAATATAATTGCTCATTTTAAAAAAAGTAGTTTATATTATATCATTTATAATTGTACTTATTTCAAAATGATGTAATTATCTTTCAACAGTCACATAGAGTAGCTTCGTCATTTGTCTATTGGGGGGTATATTTTGTATTTGTGATTGAGTTTTAAATATAATTATCTTCTCTTATTTTTTTATTTTTCAGAGTTATAATATAAAATTTTTAAACTGCATATAAATGCTGATAGTCCCATTTTCATAATAATAAATTCCTTTATCACATGTCCTATTATTTTAATGATTCTCTTCACTCTGTTTCTCATCATATAATGGAGATGGGTAGTATATTGGAAATTGTTTTGGAAATAATTTCCAATGAGTACTTGAGATATTCCCTTGTTTTTTGATTGTCTAGGGGAAGTTGAAATAAAATATAACTATTAATTAAGGAATGGAAATAACAACTCTACATAAGAATAATGGTTGACGTCACATATGAAAAATAAATATATTAACATTATCAAATTCGGTATAGGTTATGTTGAGTGTTGAATGATATTGAGTCACACAACTGAGTGAGATTAAGGTTGAGTAATAAATTTCAATAGAACATTGCTTTCTCATTTCTGGTTGCTACCTTGAATAGTTATTACCATTCAGGCTAACTAATTTATTTTTATACTTTATTTCCAAACATGAAATTTCCCTCTAAAACATACATAATTATCATCTTTATTTCATAATTACAAATACACTAAATATATAACAAAGTGGATTATAATAATTAGTGATATAATCCAAAGGATATTCAAGAGATAGTTCCATCGTCAAACATTATTCTTCAAAAAAGAAATAAATATTATTTTCTACACATTATGGCAGGTGTGTCATATTCAATCCCTAATTGAAATGATTGATTGTAATGATAACTACAAGTACTTAAATGTACATATTTTGAATTTGGGAAATATAAGTCAATGTGATCTTGAAATATATTCCCAATGAATGAAATATGGTCCAAACACAATAGTATATACTATACACACTATATAATAAAACTACACACATATAAGGAAGTAGTGACATATTTCACATCTATTATAATGTCACACAAAATTTTTCTTGGTTAGAATATGTCATATAGTGGGTTGTATATACTATTTCCGGTATATTTTCACTTTGTTTATCAATATTAGACACCTGAGACTTCATTTATGAGCTATGATCCATATTGTAAAAGGCAGTATATGTATAACAAGTAGTAGAGACTTTCTATGATGTGTTTAGGATAAATATTTATGATAACATTCATAGAGACGTCCTTGGAGTGGGGACTAGATGATAATTATTGATATGGGGTCGGTATACCCATTGAGATGTTTTATAGACAAGTCATAGATGCCCATAATGTTTTTTGTAATTAGGAAACTTCATGGAATATATAAGGATTTGGAATTACATCCCTGTGGTGAAGGTCATATAATCATGTATCAGTATTATACCCCCTCGTTCCTAATAATATCTATAACCCCTATGGTATAGAAGTTTTCAACATGCCTCGCTATAATGTGTGGTGTTTCCATCAGCTATATAGTTTAATGGTTTACCAATGCAGTAGGAATCATCTTCAAGTTATATAAGGTATTGGTTCCCCATTGATAGATGCTAATACTATAATGTCTCAAATATTCAGGGTATTATTTTTAGATATTATATGTATAATTTTTTCGTAAGAACACTTTTTTTCTATATAGGTCTTTGGAATATTCTTGAAGTTATTCCAGAGTAGCGCCTTCAGACGGAGTGCTATTCCGAGCCCTGGTGTGGCTGAATTAAATTTTCAGTGTGTTCACATTGGGCACACCAAATAAATTGAATAACTCCTAAACGTTAATTCGGATCCTAAATCAGAGAGTAAGGATGTGTTTTTTACACTAGAAACTACATAAAACATGTCAGAGCGGGACGTTGGGACCCCTCACCCATTAACAGAACATTAAACGGATAAATAAATAAATTATTTATTCATTTAATGGTAAAACGTTGATATCTCTTAAACAGTTTCTCGGATGGGAAAACCGAGTGCACTGTTTTGTCCAGAACGTGCCATTTACCCTAGGAGGGGTGTAATTTTTGCAGGCGCAACCCTTCTGTGGAAAATGGCCCCATGGTCGTTTTCTTAATTTAGCGGCATCGAGGGTTATGTATTATAACTTTTGAATGGGGCCTCAGATTAAAACTATGAGACTTTTGTTCCACTCGAGAGGTGGTGTTTACCCTAGGAAAATCTAAATCTTGACAATGCTGGAAGTTTCTGATGCAGGTCATTTTGGGGGTTTTAAATTAGTTAAACTTTTTTTAATTAATTATCATTATTTAAATATAACACCTCTTCCATCTCCCTAATTATCCCTTTGGAGGAAGATGCTCCCCCACCCATCCTCTCTCCTTAATCCCTTATATTATAGGTAGTTTCAGTTCTGACGAGGTGCAGATCAACTGTGAAGCATCGGGCTACGCCCATATAGGTAGGAGATTTCATTTTTGCGTTTTAATTTCCGAACACTTCTTTCTAGTTGAATTATAGTGTCAAAATGCTATCTGGTCTTTGATAAAATCCCATATATGTGAAGTAAATTTTCTGAATTATCTGATTCATCTTTCATATTTGAAATTGAAGTTTCGAGCCGATCGTAGTCGTCTGACGATGAATGAGGATTTTGGAGGTTGTTTGGGTTCTCTGGCGGGTTCGAGTGGTGGTCAGCGGCGGCGTGATGTCCTCATGAGGCTGCGACCCGAGCTTAGGCGGTGGCGTAGGTCCATACGGTGACCTCCGGTGGTGCTCTAGGTGGCGGACCTATGCCGTGGGGTCGAGGGCGTTAGCACGAGTGGGCAGCGATGCGGTCCGAGTGAGCTGCAGTGGAGGGGGCACCTACGTCCAGAGGTCTGGGCAACAGCAGGTGGTGGCCGCGGGTGAGCGGGTTTGGGTGAGGAAGACCGGCTGACTGTCAGCTGGTCAGAGCGCATGAGGGGAGACCGGGGCAGCGCCCCCGGCTGGCAGACCGCTACCTGCAAAGGGCGGGTCGCCGTAGAAAGTGATCCAGACTGGATCAAGCCAGTCCTAGTGAGGTAGGCATGCCCGCGCGGTGAACCGCAAGCTGGTTTGGACAGAGTGTGATGGCCGAACCGGCATGTCCAACCTCATTTTCTCTGCAGAAATTTAAAACACACATAAAGTTCCAACCCAGTGTCAGATTTGGGTGGTTATAGAAAGGGAGTCGGACCGGCTGAAGCCAGTCCGGGCAAGGCTGGATGGCATGCGCGGTGAACCGCAGGCCGATTCTGATAGGGTTGGAAGGCTGAATCGGTCCGGCCCACCGTGTTTCGTTCATGGAAATTTTAAACACTGAAAAAATTCTTACCGAGTGTTGGATTTGTCTGCTGTTAGAGGCGACACGTTCCTTGAAACGAGGCGATCATTTTTAGTTGATCTCAGGAATTTTTAATCCCCAATAAGGGGGCCTCAGTGGTGCATCACTCCTTTAAGTGGTTTGACCTTTTTTTGGGGAATCTTGTATGGGGAAGCGCAGATGCATTCAAAATCTGAATTGAAATAATTCAGTGGCATTGAGACCCTGGAGTTGAGATGAGGTTTTCCAGTGTGTTTATAGGGGTTGATACCGAAGTTGAGGAATGGTCCCCATAACCCATCTTTTAAGCTGCGAGTAGTGTTTTGTATCTTTTTCATCGGATGTCCGTCTGGGGCATGCGAGCTGTCAATTCTGAGTGTTTTTTCAAGGGCACTTAAACGGTGCAATCCACCTGCTTTAATTCCTCACTGTGGTGTGGGACCCACGAAGGTCGTTTTGGGAGTTGTTGGTGATTTCTACCTTTATCACCGATTGTCCGTTCTGGACAAGTGATAAGTCAATCTTGTGTACTTTTTTGAGAGGATCGCAATGGTGCAATCCATTTGTTGTGCTTCGAGACCAGAATGCGGGTCCCATGAAGCACTTCTCGTGTGCGGTATGACGAAATGCATTTTTATCTCCGAATATCCATGCAGTCAAATAAATATTCCTTTTGGTATGCGTTTCCGAGGAGATCTCAATGGTGTGATATGCCCGATTGTTTTCAGGGCTGAGGCTCGGGACCACGGGACGCCATTCATGCATAAAGCGGTGTCAGATGAAATTTACATCGGATATCCATTGGAGGTGAGTAGATAGTCATTCTTAGATGTTTTTCTGCGATAATTACAACAGTCTGATCCGTTTTGATGTGAAGTGTCTCTACTGAGATCTCATTAGAAGTGGCAGAATGAAATGTGTACTAGTGGTGGTTCTTCATGTAGTGTTTGTAGGGAATCTAGGGCATGTGATCGTATTCACTAATTTGATAGTGAATATAGTGTTTATAAAGATGTTGTTGGCTGTGCTAGGGCTCTGGATGAAGCAGGTTGGAAAAGTTATGTTCACACCTTTGCGTTGACATTGGGTGTTGTGTGTTCGATATCCTTGGGGCTAGATATGTGGTATACTCTGGGAGGATATGTGAATTATTGGAGGTACATGTTTTTTTTTGTACCTGAGTACGTATTTTCTCATGGTTTGGAGATGAGTTGGGACACACGGCATGTGGGCCCCATGTGATCACCGTGTAATTATTTATATACCTTTTACCTCTCACGATGTAGAGGTTCCTTCTATTCTCGATGGTTTCGACCAGTAGGGTTGAGTGGGTTTCCACTGGTTCTGTTCTCGAGGGTTTGGCTGGCAGAGTTGTTTTGGTTCCCCTGTTCATTCAGCTGAGGGGGTTTTTAGTGTTGGGTCCCTTTCTCCAAACTGTGGAATTGTTTATGACTACGTGCGTTCATGAAGTCTGGGTGTTTTCCTACTTTTTTGGAGTGAGTTGTCTCAGTCCGCATCGACAGTGACTCAGTGGATTGGAGCATGATCACCCTGAGAGGCCCAAGGAGATCATCACATCCCTTCATGTACCATGGTAGAGATCTTTCGGTGTATGGGTGACCAACACATTACACGGGCCCCGATCCTCTCTCTATGAGGTTGTTTCTAGTAGCGTAAAGAGCCCCCAGTGAGCCCTGGGTGCAGAATTCCTAGTTGTGTATCGAGATCATATCTTCCTTCCGTGATCATTCACTACATGTTTCATTTACCAGTGTTGTTCCATCCTGCAAGGATGGACAATGAGGTACCATCTAGCAGGGATGGCCTATGGTGTACCATCTAGCAGGGATGTCCAGTGGGGTACCACCCATCATGAATGGTCAGTGTGGTTCCAGGTCTCCCTCCAGCAGATTACCCATTTCACGGGCTGGGCAGTGGTAAGCCGTCGACTTTAAGAAGACCTCTCGACTGTGTGATAGTGATGAGGTGTAGCTTAACGTTCCCCCAGAACTCTCAAGTACGATGGGCGCTTTCCCCACCGCGACATGTCTTTGTGACGTGACCTAGTACCGTCTGGGCGATTCAGTGCTGCCCATAGCAGAAACTATCAAGGTGTGGTGATTTGATCCCCTTGACTTGCTGTTTGGTGCAGATGTGCGGATACTAGGAATTGATGGTGTTTAATTGTAGGACTGTTGGCTACTCATTTTCTTGGGTTGAGATACAGAACGAAGATCCCCTTATGATCTTGTTCATATTTCTTGACAGAGCATATATATATATATACCTTGTTCCATTACACACATCTTGGGTTTTGGTTACTCTAATTCCAGGTGAGGGGAAGACACGCGGGGTATGCCAAATTCTTTCCGTGTCTAGCTTCTCATGGTTTGATGAGTCAACTCTCCAGCTATAGGTAGCGAAGACTCGATGATAAGTGTATCTTCTCACCACTTCTATCTCCTTGTGTATGGACCGGTCTAATTCCTTCCTTTTATTGGGTTGATCTATAGTCTTAACAGCACTCTCGGTTGTACTCATTTAATTTTATCTGTTTGATCTACTTCTCACCTCATTAGTACATCCTTTGATGCTCCCTAGAGCCTTCGGGTCATCCTATTGATTATTTTTATACTCACCCATACTTGGGCTTTGCCCGCACATGGTGTGCCCTTGTAGACGAAAGACAAGTTGATCATGACTTCAGCGGAGCTTAGGAGTTTGGGAGTTTGGACCGTTTACGGTGGTCATAGTCTGGTTCTAGGTGTGGGACTCTCCCAACTATTTTATTTTTGTTTACTTGTTGTCGGGTTGTGGAACAATTCTAGTTGGGTGCATGTTTTTTCCCTTTTCTTTCCAGTTTACCTTCAGCAGTTGCTTTGTACTGTTTAGAGATCGATGCACTTTTATGGTTGTTTATAACAGTTAATACATTACATTTACTTATAATCTACACTTCTGCATTGAGTGGGATGTGTGTGTGTGTACAGGAACTCAGGCAAAGGCCTCCCCAATTTGTTTAGCCTTCAGAACTTGTCGACAGCCTCTGGCTAATGGAGGCGGGCTTGGGGGAGTTGTGGCTTGAGACCTGGTAGGGTCGGGTTGTGACAAAGTGGTATCAGAGGTGGTTCGTTCCTTTGGATGTTGTTCAGATGTACCTAAAATGGAATTAGTTGGGATCTAGGGAAATGATGTGAACGTATCTTGAGAGCGGCACTCAGGCCAGAGAGTCCAGTGATGGTGCAGTGGTCGACATATCTATTTACAAGGACCATAATAACCCGCTTGTCGACTCAGCATGCTGAGTCACCTGTTGTAGGGAAAATTGGTTTGTGCATAACATAGGATTGAGTCTTGCTTTTCATTTTTTAGTCAGCTCCCCATTGTTGTTAATGTTATTCATATATGTTCATCTAATCGCGGAACTCCTTTATAATATTTAAGATCTCTCCGAAAAGATAGCCAACCAGGATATCATCTTTGGTTCGTGACGACAACCATGTGAGCCATGAGGCCTCAGTCCAGGACCTATCATGTGAGTCCCTTTCGTTGGGTGGGCTAGTAGCAGCACTCCCACTGGGTGAGCAGCAGACAGCTTCAGCAGAGCTGACTGAACATGAGCACAGGTTGATAGATTTCCATGAGTTCCAGCGATAGAGACCGTTGAGGTTCAGTGGTGATCCAGACCCTGAAGCAGCCTAGGTTTGGCTTGAGACAATGGTTTTCCTATTCAGGCTTGCGCAGATGCTGGCAGAACTTATTGTGGCATTGGCCACCAGCTTTTTCCACGGAGCAGTTGGGCGTTGGTGGAGTCTAGTGACTCAGTTTCGCGACGAGTCGTCACTTTCGTGGGGTGAATTTTAGCTTCTATTTTGTGAGTAATTATACCCATCCTTCTTATGCTATATTCTAATCCCGGAGCTCATGCAGTTTCGGTAGGGAGTGATGATGGTGGCTGAGTATGCGACTAGTTTCACAGACCGTGCATGGTTTTACCTAGTCTTGGTCCATGACAGAAACTTCCAAGCACAGAAGTTCGAGCAGGGTCTCTGCAGAGAGATTCATACTGTCATAGTACCCTTTTGCATTTCCACTTATGTCGGGGTGCTAGAATAGGTGTTGGTGACATAGAGCTTCCTGTCATGATCTATAGTTGATGGTGGCAGTATGTATGATAGATCCAAGATGTCTGCCGCAGCTAGTAGGAATCAGCAGACAGAACCCCGACGTAGGTGGCCTTCCACCCACTGGTTTTGGAGACGTGGTCGTGCACGATGGTGGCAACAAAGTTCATGGCCTTAGTTGAGGATCCCCTTCTGTGAGTGGACTATGGGCCATGTTCGTACACCAAAGTGGCACTGAAGGGCACCAGGGCAACCCATAGAGCGCCCGTGCTCTGTTTCCAATGGCCGAGGTCACATGGAATGGGAGTGCCAACCAGGCATGCTGAGAATATCGGGTAGGCAGCAGGTGCACCACCGTGGCATAGACAGCGCTGTGATCAGACTAGCGCCCAATGAATTGGTGCTTGCAGAGGAGCGAGAGGAGCTGGAAGTTGAGGATGACCTTACAAGGTCTTACCATCACCACCAGGCGGTCCACATCAGGCTCTGGGAGCTTATAGTTGGGACCATGAATAGTCATGATATTTGGATGTCTACGATCCTGCATAGCATCTGGTGGAAAGTGGTATTCATTACAACTTCTACTTTTTGTAGTAGAATTGTTATACTCTGTGATTGAAGTTCTTTTCTCCCTACTCCTTACTTGATGTGTTACTAGGATGACATGTGGCATTGGTGTAACCCTGTGTCAGAAAGGTATAAGGAGAGGAACCTTTGCTATAGTCGATGTTGTTGACTCCTTCACTCTCCGAGCATGTAAGAGAGTCTTGGTCGTGGGACATCGACTGTGAAATCTTACATGATCAGATTTCCTTGGGTGTTTCACCATATGGATATTCAGAAGGAGGGAATCACTGGGCTTTATCCCATGTCAAAAAGGTGATTCCAGTTGTGGCGTGCGACATAGGGGTTAGGTCTTTGAGGTGAGCTACCCCTAAGAGCCTTCGGGCCATTTGAGACAGTGCAAAGGGATGGTGAGGTTCCCTACCGCCTTTCCCTAAACCCGAATGTTGGTTTGGGTGCATAGAGTCTCCCATGTGACTCACTTGAAAATAAGTGAGCGTGCTCCTATGAATGCCATCAGCAAGAGAAGTCCTCGAATGAACCAATCAAATCCTTTGGTCGGTTTGCGGTGGAGCAAGACTGTGCATGAGTTCTTCAGAGTACAGAAGAGCTAGGTGCGAGGTTAGTACCCTAAGTTGTTCCCTTGTTTTTTTTCAGGGATGAAAATATTGAAGGATAGAATGATTTAAGAACCCAATTTTTTATATAAAAGACATTGGAATATTCTTGATGTTATTCTAGAGCAGTGCCTTTATACGGCGTGCAATTCTGAGCACCGATGTGGCCGGAATTAAATTTTCATTTTGTTCACACAGTGCACGCCAAATAAAAGGGATAACTACTAAAAGTTAATTCGGATCCTAAATATGAGATTATGGATGAGTCCGAAATGGGGTGATTACCCTATTAACAACATAAAACTTATCGGTGTAGGATGTTGGGACCCCTCTCCCGTTAACGGAACATTAAACAGATAAATAAATAAATAATTTATTCGTTTAATTGTTAAACGTGGGTATCTATAAATTGGTTTCTCGGATGGATAATCCAAGGTCACCTTTTGAGACTAGAATATGATGTTTACCCTAGGAGGGGGAAATTTTCGCGTGTGCGGCCTTCTATGGAAAATGGCCCTATGGGCGTTTTCGAAATTCAGCATCCTCGAGAGTTATGTTCTATAACATTTGAACTAGTCCTCAGATTAAAATTATGATACTATTATTGTGCTAGGAAGGTGGTGTTTAACCTCGGGGAAGCTTAATCTTGACCACTCCGGAGGTTTCAAATGCGGGTCATTTTGGGGGTTTTATATTAATTAAATTTTTTAAACAATTTTCATTCTTTAAACATAACACCTCTCCCCTCTCCCCCATTTTCACATTGGAGGAAGAATCTCCTCCAGCCCTCCACTCTCTTCAATCCATTCTCTTCAATGCGATTGCAGTTCCGGCGAGGTTCAGATCAACCGTGAAGCATCGGGCTACGCCCCTGTAGGTAGGAGATTTCGTTTTTGTGTTTTAATTTCCAAACCCTAATTTCATGTTGAACTATAGTGTCGAAAAGATTTCTGATCTTCGAACAAATCCCATATTTGTGGTGTACTTTTTTTGAGCTCTCTGACGCATCTTTATGATTTAAAATCCGACTTATAAGGCGATCACAGTCATCTGATGAAAAATATGGGGTTTGGAGGTTGTTTGGGTTCTCCGGTGGGTTCGAGTGGTGGTCGGCGGTGGGGCGGTGTCCTTAGGAGGAGGCGGCCTAGGCTCAGGTGGCGGGATAGGTCCAGGAGGCGGCATCTGGTGGTGCTCTAGGCGGTGGCTCCAGGCTGTGGGGTCGAGACCGTCGGTGCGATCGGGCAGCCAAGTGGTCCGGGAGAGCTGCAACGGAGTGGCCGCCTACGTGCGGAGTTTCGGGTAATGCCTGGTGGTGGCCGCATGCAAGCGGGGTCGGGCGAGGAAGACCTGCTGACTGTCGGGTGGTTGGTGCACATGAGGGGAGACCGGGGTCAGTGACCTTGGCTGGAAGACTGCGACCCGGAAAGGGCGGGTCGCCGTGGAAAGGGACCTGGACCGGCTCAAGCCGGTTCGACCGAGGCAGGTTGGACCGCGTGGTGAACTATGGGCCGGTTCGGACAGCGTGGGCCAGCCGAACCAGCCTGACCCACCTCGTTTCGTCTGTGGAAAATTAAAACACCCATAAAATTCCGACCGAGTTTCAGATTTTCATACCGTCAGTGGCGAAGCATTCCTTGAAATGGGGAAAAAATATGAGACGTTCTCAGGAATATTTGATCCCCGAGATGGGGGCCTCAGTGGCTCGTCATGTCTTTAATTGGAATGATGTTTTTTTTTGGATTCTTGTTTGGGGTGGCGCGGAAGGAAACGAAGTCCGAATTGAGCACCGTCAGCGGCATTAAGTCCTTGGCGTTGAGAAAAGGTTTTCTAGTGTGTTTTCAGGTGTTGAAACTAAAGATGAGGTGTGGCTCCTACGATCTGTCTTTTAAGCTGCAAGCAGTGTTTTGTGACATTTTCATCGGACATCCGTTTAGGGCATTTGAGCAGTCTTTTCTGAATGTTTTTTCAAGGGGATTGCAATGGTGCAATCCGACCGCTTTAATTCAACACGGTGGTGCGGGCCCCATGAGGGTTGTTTTGGTAGTTGGTGCTGATTTATAACTTTGTCACCAGGTGTCCGTTCTAGACAAGTGATTAGTTAGTCTTGTGTTCTTTTTTTGAGAAGATCACAATGGTGTGATCCATTCATTGTGCTTCAGGACTGGAATGCGGGCCCCCGGAAGCACTGCTCATGTGCGGTACGGCGAAATGCATCTTTTTCTCTAGATATCTATTGCACTCAAGTGATAATTCCTTTTGACATGTCTTTCTGAGGAGATCGCAATGGTGCGATGCGCCTGACTATTTTCGGGGCTGAGGCTTGGGCAACGGGATGTCATTCATGCATAAAGCAGTGTCAGATTAATTTTATGTCGGATATCCATTGGAGGCGAGTAGATAGTTATTCTCGCATGTATTTATGTGGGGATTACAATGGTATGATCCATTTGGATATTTGAAGTCTCTTCAGATATCTGTTTAATTGTAGAAGAATAAAAGGTGTACCGGTGGTGGTTCTTCCTGTGGTGTTTTTAGGGAACCCATGGCGCGGGATCGCTTACACTCCTGTGAAAGTGAAGTTAGTGTTTAAAGAGATGTGGTTGGTCGTACTAGAGCTATGGAGGAAGCAGTTTGGTGAAGTTATGTTTACGTGTTTTTTTATTTCCATTGGGTGTCGTGCGTTCGATAGCCTTTGGGCTAGTGATGTGGTATACTCTGGGAGTATACGATAATGCTTGGAGGTACAAGTTGAAGTTAGTACCAAAGAACATTTGTGCACATGGTTTGGTGATGAGTTGGGCCACACGTCGTATGGGCCCCATGTGTGTGTCGTGTATATATTTATGTACCTTTGACATCTCACGACGTAGAGGGCTCTTCTGTTCTCGATGGTATCGACTAAAATGGTTGAGTGGGTTCCCCCTGGTTCTGTTCTCGATGGTTTGGCTGGCAGAGTAGTTTTGGTTCCCCTATACTTTTAGCTGAGGGGGTTTTCAGTGTTGGGTCCCTTTCACCAGACTATGGAATTTGATTACGAATATGTAAGTCCATACAATGTGGATGTTTTCCCTCTTTATAGAGTGAGTTGTGTCGGTCCGCTTCGATAGTGACTTTGTAGATTGGAGTATGATCTCCCTGAGAGGCCCAAAGAGATCCTCATTTCCCTTTCTGTACCCTTGTAGTGTACATTGCGTGTAGGGGTGACCAATAAATTATGCAGTCCCGGATCCTCTACCCAGGAGGTTGTTTCCAATAGGTTAAGGATCCCCCAGTGATCCATGGGAAAAGACTCCATTGCTGTGTATCAAGATCATATCTTCATTCCATGATCTTTCGATACGTGTTTCGGTTACTAGTTGTTTACCATCCTTCAAGAATGGACAGTGAGGTACCATCTAATAGGGATAGCCAGTGGTGTACCATCCAGCAGGGATGGCCAGTGGGGTACCATCCAGAAGGGATGGCCAGGGTGGTTCCGGGTCTCCCTCCATTGGATTACCCATTACACGGGGCTGGGCAATGGGAAACTGTCAACATTGAGAAGACCACTCGACTGTGTGATAGTGATGAGGTGTGTCTTGATGTTCCCCTAAAACACTCAAGTACTAGGGGCTCTTTCTCCAATGAGACAGGTCCTTATGACGCGACCTAAAACCGTGCGGGCGAGTCAGTGTCACCCAAAGTAGATAGTGTCGAGGTGCGGTGATTTGAGCCTATTGAATTGTAGTTTGGGGTAGACGTGTGGATACTGGGCATCATTGGTGTTTACTTCTGGGACTGTTGGATACTCACATTATTGGTCTATGCTAGAGGATGGATATCCCTTACTATCTTTTTCTGGTTTCTTGCAGAGCATATATATATGTATACATTGTTCCATTACCCAAATCATGGGTTTTTGTACCTCTCCTTCCAGGAGAGGTGAAGACACGTGGGGTATGCCACGTTCTTTCCATGTTTGGATTCTCATGGTTTCATGAGTCTACTCTCCTGATATAGTTAGCAATGACTTGATGAGAATTTTATCATTTCACCGCTTCAAGCTCCTTATGTTTGAATGAGTCTACTTCCTTCTTCTTATTGGGTTGAGCTGTACTCTTTACTTCACTCCCAGTTGTACTCCTTTACTTTTACTTGTTCGATATAATGATCCCATCTTCAGTACCCCCTTTGTTGCTCCCTTGAGACTTTGTGGAATCTTACTGAATATTTTTATACTCACCCCTACTTGGGCTTTTCCCACATTTGGTGTGCCCTTGAAGATGATGGACATGTTGTCGTGACTTCAGTAGAGCTTAGGAGTTCAGGAGCATGGACCGAGTATGATAGTCGTAGTCCAGTTCCATGTGTGGGACACTCCTTTCTATTTTACATTGGTTTAACTGTTGTCGGGTTGTGGCACATTTCTGTTTGGGTGAGTTTTTTTCCCATTTCTTTTCAGTTTACCATCAGTACTTGCTTTGTACTGTGTAGAGGTCGATGCACTTTTGTGGTTGTTTATAGAAGTTAGTACATTACTAGTCCTTTTACTATGCACTTCTGCATTGAGTGGGCTACGTGTGTGTGTACAGGTACTCAGGAAAAGGCCTCCCTGAGTTATTTATCCTTTGGTTCATGTCGCCAGCCTCTGGCCTATGGAGGCAGGCTTGGGGTAGTTTCAGCTTAAGCCCATGTAGGGTCGGGTCGTGTCATTTTGAGACCACGCAACTAGCACAACGTTTGATTTCGAGGACCTATTTTCCTAGGATAAATGATTGTATTTTTTTAAATATTCAATATCATGGGAACCCAGTGTTTCTAAAAAAGATGAATAATTTCTAAATAGTTACCCAGATCAAGAATATGAGGGTACGGTTGAGTTCATAATGGAGTTTTTACCCAAGGTGATACCTAACAATGGCCGATACGAGTCATTTATGATAATTTTTTTGATGGTTTGAAATTAATAAAATAAACTAATATAATGATATATTTTATTTTTTCAATATAACAACTTTATCCCTATATATGTATCATTATGTTAGAATTTATGTGTTAACTATATAACCCTAGAAGTTATAGTTTATCGTTAGAGAGAGATATGTGATTTCTTTCTGATGAATGACAACATATTAATGGTCGAATCCCATCGATTTCCATGAATCTCACAAAAAAAACACATCGTAGAATTGTTTTCATCATAGATTTATCCAAATCGAGGAAGGGAGTGTGTTTCTATTTTTTATTCCCCGTTCATTATTTATTCGATGAACACAAATCAATCTATGAATGGAATGATTTTGTATATTGATTTCATTGCGGGAAGGGTTTTGTTATATTTTTATTTAAATAATAATGTTTTCTAACCTAAACCCCTCATGCTTAATCATGGTAATAGAATGCATGACCAATGATGATATAGATTTGTTCTTGTTAATTCTCCCACTCTGTTTTCATATTCTATGTTTTTTGATACCCGTGGTCCTAGCGCGATGTTGTTCGGTGTTTCCAAACATGATCAGACAACCATATATGAGGTAAATAAGTATATGAAACTAGATAAGTGTATATTAGGGTTCTAGGATCAAATATATAAACTCTATTTCATTTTCGAGTTCTGGTGGATGTTTGGTGGTTCAAGGAAGAGGAGGTGGCAGTCATCGGTAAAGGGAGCAGTGAAAATGGGTGTGAGTGATTGGTGGTGGTATCCATTGAAGGTGGACACCTCGTAATACCACCTGGTATGTGGAAGTTGGCCACATGATCTTCCACTGTGTATGGGGTGGAGGACATGGGTCCAACAGAGGCAGACATGGCAACCACCAAATGAGATAGCATAGACATATGTGGAATATGCATGCCAGGAATGATGACTAGGTGGGCCACATATGAGTGGTCTAGGCCATGTTGGTGGGTCAAGCCATGCAAATATATTGGGCTAGATGAGTCATACCTAGGTCAGATCTTGGGAAATCAGGGTCGGTCATAGTTGCGGTTTCCTGTGACGATATCCCATGGAGCCATGACACCTTGAGCTACCATGGGGGCGCCGCCCACATGGCCAATCTACCAGTGGTTGACCATAGAGGTCAACTATATTGTCTGGTTGGCATGATAGGTGGAATGACCACTACAGTTAGTACATGGTAAACTGATCCAAGTAGTATGGAGACCAACTATGAAAGTAGGTCTTTGGGGTCTGGTAGGGCTGTAGGTAGCTTCCCAATTGGCAAGTTCAAATGGTCATAACTCCTAAATGATGTATCCAATTTATGTTCCATCTATGACAACATGAACCTAAAATTAATAACTTTTACAGAAGAATTATTTTTGGTACCTTCTTCAAATTCTTGGATCGGGCCCACGAATCACCATTCATGTGTTATCATTTGAAAATTGATTTTTTCATAGGGTTTCTGTATGGGGACCTGAATAGTCTATTTCATGAATTTCTCCTCAAGGATTACAATGTTTATATCATTTTGGGAATATGATAACCTTTTAATGGGAATATCAATGTATATATTTTATATCCTTTCAAACTAATGATGATCCCTATATGTTCTTCATGATTTTGCAAAACCCCAGACATGGGCATTTTAATACATAATGAGGCATTCTGTGTACTATAATAGAGAGTGTTTTAGGCTCTTAGTTTTCATAAATTATACTAGTATAGGATTATTTTTTTCTATTGGTCCCTTTCCACATGTTTATAGAGTTACATTACATCCACATCACTAGATTTTAATCCCCTCTATTGGTGAGTGTCAGATAGGGTTTTGGTGTCCCTCAGTGATCCTATAGTTTGATCCATTGTCATTCCTAGTAGAATTTGTGGAATCTTCGTAATGTCCCTGAGTAGAACATTGATCATATATCTAGGCGACACATTCAATAGGGTTTGTGGAATTATTTTCATGTGATACCCTATAAATTGATTTTTTCCATATTTGGATTGTGTTTTACCCTACAGTTTCTGATCTGGGAGCCCTATATATGAATCATAGTTGATCCATTTGGGGTTCATGGTGTCCCATAGTGCTTCTGGGCATGTCCCCATATATGTGTATCAAGGATGAACCATTTTGGGTTTATACTATCCCACAACAGTCCAGGAAATGACCACATATCTATGGATCATAGTCTTCTCTAACAAAGATATTCTATTTGGGTGGGGGCCAAATGAGTTACACCTCTTCATCAAGTGTTTCATATGATATCATTTCTCGTCGATTGGTATCCCCACAAAAAAACTGTTGCTTCCACCAAAATCTTGTGGTTGATAGTTTCTCATGATAGCTTGATGGTGTGGTGTCTAACCCAAGTTAAATAGGTTATCTTTACCTATTTACATCTATTATAAATAGAGTCTTAGGTCTTGTATTTATCTGACTACATGGTATGTAATGATTCGTTTTCTTGGGGTGTCCTACTGACAATTGTTATACTCATCCATATATGAGAATTTCCCATAGTTTTTGTGTATTTTGTATATAGGGACACTTTTGATGGTATCCTTGAGGATAAGGAGATGGTGGAGCATAGTTTGATCAATAAAAATGAGGTGTTTATTCAGATCATACCATTAACATAGTCTTCTCACATAGAGTAGATTGGAATCATTATATTTACAGTTGATCATGTCTCCACTCTCTTTATGGTGGTATTGAATTTGGACCTGTATTCATTCCATTACATCCCATTGTACCCTTCTTGTTGTATCGTAGTTGTATTATTGCATCCACTCAGTTTTTTTACATTTATGAATTTTGTGTCTTGGAGATGTGGGTGTGTGTAGGTACTTTAGGATAATTCATCCCATTTGTTTGAAATTCGTACTCAATGTTAGTATCGAACCCCTGGCATATCTGATGCAAGATTGGGGTAGTCACGAAATGGGCCCCTCTAGGTCGGGTTGTTCTAGTTTGGTATCATAGTAGTTGCATATACTCAAGGAATCTCAATCTGTGAGATTTTTTTGGGGAAACAATGTAAAGTGTTTCATGTTAGGCTTTTAGTCTAGGGACTACAGTTTTAGTGTGGAGACCAGTATATCCATACACTAGGAATCTAAGCACCCTATTTTTGATATAGTATATGTGAATTATTTTTATAGGTAATGTTATGGTACCTGAATTATATTGGAATGGTTGTGTTTTCTAGGTCCTTGTTGAGTCAACTCTCAGGATATACTATTTTTAAAATGGTATATATTGTTATATTTCATGTTGACTCCATGAAGACTACTAGCCAATATTCCACCATGTGATAATGAGGATTATCTATCAGGTGAAGAGACAATTGTACTAAGATTTGTACTAGAAAAATAACCTCATGGTTTTGGACTATCCATTCCACCATTTTTGAGTTGTACACGGTAACTGTAATACCAACATATGAGGTGTACGAGATGAAAATGCATGAAAAATTTTAGAGGGAAAACCCCCTCAATTTTGGATTCAATGAAAAATATAAGAGCATATAGATATGTAGGCCAACCGACATGGAAGAGGATATGATATATAAACATGATGTTTTCGACATTTCAACATGTTACCACCACCACCCTAGGTGGTTCATTCATGTTTGGGGGGTTTGATGATATGGGAGGGGAAAACTGCGTGCGGTTGAGGAATATATTATATTGGCTATAGGAATTATTCAAGGTACTATCTGTGTCTTTTCTACTTTAGGTACTATATTGATAGACATAGGTGTTATTCATTATTTCTGTATCCGGAATAGTACTCCGGGCATAGATATTTCAGCTCAAACATTAAATTGACTCTCATATTTCGAGACTCATACTGGAGGAGACCCAATGATCACACACTGGTGATGAGAGTGTGACCTGACTCTTAGAGGTGTGATTTATGGTTGGGATCTATTAGTATAATAGTTGATACCTTACAATGTCATTATTGGTTTGGACTAGTTATCCCAAGTTCATGAGGATATTGAATGTTTTAATTGATGCCTTCAGTGTGTCCCTAGTGATGGAACCATGTTATCCATTGATAGTGAAAAAGGAAATATTGGAATAATAGTATGGAATCAAACAAAGGAGGTTGTAACTGATTACTCATCAGTTGGACAGAATCCTCCATGGTTTAATGGATGCTATGATTCTTCAGTTTCTTACAGTGGTGGCAGATGCACTCAACAAAAAATCTAGTTTTCAGTTGCTGAGTGAGGAATCATAGATGTTAGCCTCGATTGTTTTTTTCCTTGCTGATGGTGATGGAACAACCTACCTCAAATCTATGGATGTTACTCCTACACTCTTATAGTGAGTGAGGCAGGTATAACTTGGGGATATGACTGGAGGAACCTACTCGCCCGGATGTCCACTGAGAATACTCATGATGAATTTTAAAAAGGTGTTGAGGACGTCCTTATTTTCATAGGATACATAATGTTACAAGAGACATGAGGTGAGGAGGTACATATATAGTTTCATAAATCCCATTTGGTGATACTTTTTGTTTTGGAAAATATGTACCAGGACCTCCGGAACTAGTTTTCAAGGTGACGGATGATGAAGGGAGTTGCATCGTTTGTTTCAAGATACCTTAACAATCTCGACGTGAAGGTTGAGCACCCAGTTTCATTGGGTATTACTCAACACCTTTAGGTGACAAAATTGAAGTGGGATTGGATATCAATGGATATCATGATGGACTTACCACGTACATCTAGGGGAGATGATTCTTTCTGGGTGATAGATGACTGACTCCCTTATTCACCCCACTTATTAACTCTCAATGAGTAGATTTTGTAGAGAGTTTGGGATGCCTATAATTTTATGATATAGTTCAACATCATGGAGTTTCATTGATATTTTTATCTAATCATGATGCTCGTTTCATATCACTATTGTGGAATGGATTACATGAGGCATTGGGAAACATCTATGCCTGAGCACAATATTTCACCAAAAAACGGATGAGAAGACCTAGTTGACTACTTTTTATCCAAGGGGACACATTGTGAACATGAATGTTAGACCATTGAAATAGTTGGGAGGATCGTATACCCTAGGTGGAGTTTGTATACAACAACTACTACCATTCCACCATTGGTATGACAACATTCATGGATTTGTATGGGTGACCATGAATGTCACCAGTTGCCGGACTAACCTAGTAGAGTCAGTATTCATGGGATCAGAGTTTGTGAGAGATACTAAAGTGAAGGTGAAGATAATCCACAAGTTAATGAAGAATGTGACGATCTGTTATGAGTCTTATACTGATAGGTGATGAGGACCTTTTGAGTTCAAGGAATGAGAACATGGGTTTATTTTTTCTTTCAGCTCGATAGGGATTAAAGATATTTGGTCAACTAAAAAGCTATATCCCTGGCTCACTGTGCTTTTCTAGATAACATGTATAGTTTTCGTGGTAGCGTACTTATTGTCTCTACCACGGTAGCTAGATTGGGTACACGACGTATTCCACATGTCAAAAATAAAGATGTACATGCATGAACCATCACTTATTATTGAATGGGGAAAGCAATACATAGATTATGTAGAAACTTTTGTAGAGTACCCAGTAGTGATCGACGTTTAGTAGGAGATGATCCATTGACAATGGTCGATTCCTTTGTTTGATTTTTAGTGTGATAATGTGAATCTGTAGGAGAGAAAATGGGAGAAAGAGGCTTATATTCATTCTCTGTACCACAATCTATATATATAGCCCTTGTTTTTTATTTTCTGGGATGTAAATCCCCATGGTTGGGAAAATGTGACATCCTATATTTTCAATGTATTATTTGTAGGTAATATATTGGTTATTTTCATTACCAATCACTGAGATGTCGTTCGATTTTGAGTCATGGTGTTCTAAGAATAAATGTTTGAAAAATATTAATATATTTAATCACATGTGTGGGGAGTTATCCAGAAAAAGTAAAATAACAGCTAATCGAGTGGCTAGATTAAAAAATATAATAGTACTGTTTATTTTAGAATGGATGTTTTACCCTAGGATCAACAAACATTAATCAATGCAGATCTTTTGTTAAAAAGTTATTGGAGGTTCAAAATTAATATAATAAATTAAAAGAATGTTTTATTTTCTTTTTTTCGACCAAGTGAAAAGTTTTCTTTAAATTTATCCTTATTTCATAATTCCATTGTTAGATTTATGACCATGTAAATTATGGATTTTTAATGTAGATAGATATGGGAATCCATTCTGATGAAAGACAACAATGTGATGATCGATGAACATCAATTTTGAAGGATCTCTACAACAAATGAAAAAAAAATCACTCTTCATCAAACATCGATCAAAGAAAAGGTAAGGCATGTGTTTTGGTTTTTCTATTCCATGTTCATAATTTCTAAAATGAACAAAAACCAATCTACGATCATATTGATTTGCAGATTGATCACTTTGCGGGAAAGGTTGTATTATGTAGGATTTATTTAATCACATTTTTGAACTCAAATCTATCATTTTTCATAAATGGTAAATAAATTTTGGCCAATGATGATAACCATTATTTTTATGAATTCCTCCCCCTTTTATTTGCGTTCATAACAATCATATCATCGGTTTCCCAGCTGGATGTTTCAGGGTGGTTATAAACTCTATTGTGACCAAATATTTGAGGCAACTTGACAAGTGATGCAATATCATTAAATATCGGGGTTCAATGATAAATGATATAAGATTTTTATTTTTTTTTTGGTTTTAGGTGGAGGATTGGAGGAATTTTTTTTTGAGTAGGTGATAGCTAGTGTGGGAGGTGGTGATAGCCAGTGTAGGAGGCGGCACACGATGGTGCTTGGTGGCACGAGCCAGTAGTCGCGGCCGCGGCCAGTGAAGACGAACATGATGGGTGGCCGCAAGGGATTCATTGGATGTCCACATGGGATATGGTGGGTTGCCGCATGAGGCACCACCATGGAGGTGGATGGGACGATAGAGGTAGAAGTGGCAGAAACTGAGTGGGATGGTAGTGATGACCATGGAGTTGGCTGCCCGTGCATGACTATTAGGTGGACCGGGTGCGAGTGGGCTAGGCTAGGCCAATGGGTAGGCCAGACAGGCCAGCCATGGTACGAATATGAGTAAATTGCAGTGGATCCATATTGCGGGTGCCCACGATATCTAATCGGTGAGTTGAGGAAGGACAATATGTTATAAATGTACTGATCGCGTGATCCGTCCACGAGAAGTCGACTGCGGCCATTAACCACAAGGACTAGTTGACATAGTAGCTGGAATGATAGTGACCAGCTATCCAAGGGTGTTCAGTCCAAGATTGGACTATTATATGTTGGTTTCATTCCCATTGTCCTTTTATTCCAGTGTATAGTGCAACATTACATTCACATTACCAGATTATAATACTTTATAGAGGTCGTGTCTCAGAATGATTTATGGTTTCCCTCTATGAGACTAGAGTGTGACCCTCTATCATCTTATTTGGAGTTATTTGGAATTGTAGTAACCTCCATTTTTAAGGAAATGATCCTCTATTCAGCGGACCACATCAGTAGGGTTTGTGGAATCACTGCCATGTGATCTTCTACATAGCGAGTTGATCCAGATTATGTTATCAGTTTCACATAGTGGTTATAATTGTCACCCCTATATATGTATTGAGGATGGTCTAGAATGGGCTTTTGGTGTCCCCCAATGGTACTAGGAGGGACCCCCAATATGTGTATCACGATTGATCCATATCAGGTTTGTGGTATCCTGTAACATTCCAGTGTGTGGCTCATATCTATGTATTGTATTATTCTTATACAAATATGTTCTCTTTGGGTGTGGTCCAACTGATTTAGACCTTTTTTAGAGTGCTTCAAATGATAGGATTTGTCGTGGAGGGGGATCTTGTGGAATGAGTTTTATAGTGAATATAATCATATAGTTGGTTGTTTGTTATGACTTTCTGATGGAATAGTGCACTCCTGAGTATATATGGGTTCTCTTTCTCCCTTGGAATCTGTTAAACATAGATTGTCACATATTTCACCAAGGTAACATTTTGGTGTGTTGTGTTTAGTGTTTTTTGTGTATCTTTCTGAGTATATTTATATTCAAACCAGCACAGGATTATCCCACACATGTTGTTTCTTTTGTAGAAGGAGTTCCTCTTGACAGTTTCATATGGGGACCATGAGTGGGTGGAGATTAACTGGAGTTATGAAGATAAGGTGTTTAACAATTTCATACTATTAACGTAATCTTTTCCCTTGGAGAAGGTTTGACTCTATAGAGTTTCAATTGGACTTTTGTATAGTGGGCTTGTTTTTGACCTTGCAATGTTTCCCTTTACATCTATTTCTACCATGGTTGTGGGATCATAGATTTATGCTTTCATCCTTTCAGCTCTTTTACATTTTATTATATATTTGATTGGATATGTGAGCATGTTTACATGTGCATTAGTCTAATACCACCCATTTGTAGGAATTTGCTACTCAGTGGTATTCAATATACCTTGTCCTATTGTAGGTGGGAATGGGGTAGTTATGAAATGGGTCCCTCAAGGATGGTTCATGAAATATACCTTAATAATGAATAGGTTCCAATTACTTATTAAGAGAGTCATAATAAATATTTTTTGATATATTTTATTGGGTCATCCAGGTATTGAGACACCTTGGACTTTGTGGTTGCATTGCAGAAATAACATTCCATTACAATGAGTATTCATGGCATTATGTGAGATATGGTTCTCATTTGAAAAAAATTGTGCAAATAATGTTTCTTCCATTCCCATTGGATTTATTTAACGTTGATAACATATGATATATCGAGGTTTCTTAATGTATTTCCTATTACTCAATTTGAGGTAACATTTTAGTACGATTTTTTGTTATATTTGTAAAAAACATTACTTGGTACATTTATATTCTATCATTCACAGAACTTCTCCCAACATGTAACATATTTTTCTAGAAGATTCATACAATATAGGGAATTTTGTGGGAATGATGATAATTATTAATATTTTAAGTTGTGTATGGTGGTAAAAAAATGAGATGATTACAAATAGGGTTTGAACTAGAATTTCAATTTGTGATGATGTATCATTCCTTAAATAAATTTATTTATACTTTTTGATATTTTATGATGGATATGTATTTCCCATTGGTGATTTTTCATTTTATAATTTATTGGAAATTTTTTTTCTTGAACACGCATTTGTTATAAAATGTTTTCATTGTTATTGAAGGTGGAAATTGGTAATTCATATGTATTTGAGAATCTTAACATATATGTCATGCCCCATCCCCTAGGGCCCATGTCGTGACTACCCCATGCCTGCCTTCCATAGGCAAGGGGATGACAACTTGCACCAAAGGCGTAATTACCTAAATCATGGAAGGCATTGCCTATACAACCTGTAAACACACACATCAAGATACGAACACTAGTAAACTATATAAACAAAAGAGTACTGAATGTAAAAGGGGATGGAATAAAATCCCAAGAGTATAGGTACAGGTACAACTGAAAATAAGTACAACTGAGGAAAAATGAAAAACAGCTACTGGGTCATCCACTGAGGTTCCTACCTGAAGTGTATATACAGATTGCCTCATCAGAACTCATCGTCTGTCTGTTTCCTCCGTGTACTGAAACATCGTACAGTCCACCTTCGAGTACCATCCAGTCCTGGCACTCTCAGAATCAGTGAGCATTTTCCGTCATCTTCATCCAACACAATAAGGTGCAGGCATATCCAATGTAGGGGTGAGTGTAACAATTCTCAGTAGGGTCCCTGGGACACTCATGGTCTCACAAAATCCACCACGGATAAACAACATGGTATGAAATCAACAGATAAACCCACTTAGGAATATGACCATACATATACCTATGTTATCAAGTAATCTATCTCAATCATGAGGAAAATACAAATGTACTGACTTAACTCAAACATGGATTTTATTTTAGTGGTAGTATCAAGTAACATCCCCGGTCACATTGTCGAAACCTCGGCTACTGGAGAACTCCTCCTCTATTGAGTACAGTGGGAATGCCTCGAAACTAAGCGTGCTTCCCACTAACCTTGGACTGTTTTGGTACTCCTCCTATCGAGTATCATGGAACTGTTGTGTCACCAAACATGCTCCCCACCGTGGGTCTGCTGCGTCACCAAGCACGCTCCCCGTCATAGCCTGCTAAGGCACTCCTATTGTAGAGTATCGTGGGTAAGCCGTGACACCAAAGAGCTCCCTACTATGGGTCTACTACGACACCAAGTCTCTCCCTGCTGGGATAATAGTGTCACTCCGATTCAAAACGGTCATCAGTTGTCAGGTCTCAGCCATCTTCTAGGTCTCCTCACCAAACTCACTCCTCTCCAGGAGGATCTGCTCCACGAGCAACTGGTCGATACTCCAACTGTCACAAAGTCCCAAGAAGAAGTATCTCAACGGTTTTCCACCTCATAGGGATCTCAAAACAATAGATGATGCGTCAATCAGATGCACGGTCTGTGATTTATTAGCCTACTAGTCCTGGGGGCCGGGTAGAATTTGTGCTCGATCAAACTTGAAAATATCTTAACAATACCCAAAACTACAGTATGGTATACTCTAAGAGATTGCCTTTCTCTAAGACTTGCATCACCACTAAGGGTTTGTCATACAGATGTCTGGTGCCAAGGATATAGCCAAAGGAGCGTAATAGGGACGTAGTGGCTCAGGGTCTAGTCTGACCCAGTTGGACCGACTCGGCCCGACCCGCCATGGTCCGACCCGGTCTTGTCAACCCGGCATGACCCGTTGGGTCTGGCCCGACCCATTGGGTTTGGCTAGGCCCGCTGGGCCTGGCCCAACAGGTTTTGAGGGGCCATGTAGGGCACAGACTAGTCGCGAGGGCACGGACCGTCAATTGGTCGGCGTGAAGGTGGTTCGCGCCAGAGGGAACCATGAGGGAGGCTCATCCCAGAGGGTGCTGCAGGGGCAGCTCATCCTGGAGGGTTCCATAGAGGCAGCTTGGAGGGTGTCTCAGGGGTGGCTTGGCCTAAAGGGCATGGAGAGGCTGGTTCGGCCAAATGGGTGTCGTGAGTCCGGTGCGGCTAGGGGGCTCGAAGGGCCACGACGAGGCCAGTTCGGCTGAGGAACGGGTCTGGTTCGGCCTAAGTGATGTGAGGGCCGCAGGAGGATCAAGGGGTCGTCAGGAGGCATGTCCGGTTCGACCAGTGGGAGGTGCGGGCGGGGTGGCATGGCCAGAGGGTCGTGCGAGCCGGGGAGAGGGGCGGATGCGGCTTGAGGCGGTGCTGCTTGGCAAAGGCATGAGGCCAGTTCGGCCAGGAGGCCAAAGCGCTGTGGGGGCGGGGCGGGCGCAGTGGCTATGGGTAGCATCGCTGTTGCCTTCGTCACCTTCTTCATATTACATTATTCCAATGAACATCACAAAGAATAAAAACGGAAGAATCAGGCCATGATAGTTTGGCATGCACCCTACGTGTTTAGAGTGGTAGCAAGCGGTTCACAAAGAACGAAAGACTTCATACCCTCCCGCAAATATTCTTCCAAACCCACAAAAGAAAAATAAGGACTGTACTTAGGAAGTGATAAAAAAATATCATTAAACCCCTAACTAGTTTTCTTATCGATGTTGTTGCGAGGAAGAAGGTGAATTCATCGACTCTCCGTAGATGAGGAAATCCCACGCCAGAAGAAGTCCTATGGAAGAAGCTCAAAGTCGAGGTTGGCATTCTTCATTGGTGTAGCATTCTTCATTGTAGAGTTTTCTCTAACCATAATCCCTCTCCCATTTTCCAAAAAATGTTCTCAAATGAAGATCCCACCAAAATAAAAGAGATATCCAATATAATAAAAAGGGATTCCCCAATTTTTTTGTTTGCACAATTCAAATTGGATAAATTAATTGGCTCAATTAAGTGATGTGTTGGCCTAATTAAAGAGGTGAATTGGCATCATTACTATGGAGGAATCTCAAGAGGCTCCTTCATATTAAAGAAGGGGTTGAGAGGTTTCCTATCCTACCATTAATAGGGGTTGGGTGGTCCCCACCATTAATATCAAAAAGGATGGTTTTGAGGACTCGGGTGGTCCCCACCACAATAACCTCTCATGGGAGGTTAAGTTGTGGTGGTCCCCACACCTATAACCTCTCATGGGAGGTTAAGGTCCAATGATATCCACTTCCAACATCCACATTGAGTGGATACAACAGATAAAATAAAATAAAACATGTGTTTATTTTATTTTATTATTTCCAGGAAATACCAAAAAACTAACATTCACCCTTGACCAACTGCCGTCGAGGTGAAGGTCTCCTTAAGAGAATACAGGTGCTGTCAGTTCAACGATTCCCTTAGATTTCAATTCCGAGAACCTATTCAAAATATATAAAAACTCATTCATACAATTAATATATCTACCTAAAAAAACATCAAAAATTGATTCCGGGCACATTGGGCCTCAGAATCAGGCACCGTTATTTTTTGTGGACTTGTAAAATTCCCATATATTTAAAAAAAATTAAATTGAAATTACAGGTTATTACATTCTCCCAACCTTAGGCCATTATATCCCCATAAACCACAACTCCAAAATAGATAAACAAGTGGGGGTACTGAGCACGCATCTGAGCCTCCCGCTCCTATGTGCTCTCTTGGAGATTCTCGTGCTGCCAGTGAACACGCACCAGAGGTATCAAATATCAATGAAACACACAAACTTGTTGATACTAATTCTCTACTATAACCTCCATAAAATTCACCCCATTATTGAAATCCAGATCCATGTGGTCGATGATGTGATATGGGTTGTGCACATATATCCTCAGATGGGATACATGGAAGACATCAGGCACATGGTGAAACTAATGTATAAGAGATAATCATTATGCCACCTCGAAAACTCTACTGAGGACGATATGCGATCACTGCTTTCTCTTGAATCATTAGACATCTGAGCCTGGTCCTTAATGCGTCACAGTAGACTATTTACCCTATGCCCTCCTCTGGAAGCCTCAAGATGGGAGCACTAGTCAGCCTCTTCCTCAGATCCAAAATTTCCTCAAATCGTTTATTGAAACCAACCAAACCTAAGAAACTTTGATATGCCATGTACCAAAAAGTGACCCTCTCAGATCCAAAATTGGCACTTTGAGAGCTTACCATAATACTGGTGCTCTCGGAGTGTTCCCAGTACTTCCCCCAAATGGTAGACATACTCCTCCTAAGTAGTCGAGTAGATTAGAATGTCACTGATAAATAATACTACAATGTTATAAATGTACAAATGAATTATTATATTCATGAGTCCCATGAACACTATTGGTTCATTGGTTACACCAAATGGAATAACCAAGAACTCATAGTGGCCATAATGACACCCGAAGGCCGTCTTCTCCACATTATGCTCTCGCACTCTGAGCCTGTGACAGCCTAATATGAGGTCTATCTTTGTGAACCACCATTCTCCCTTCAGCTGATCAAAGAAGTTGTCGATCCTCGGGAGTGGGTACTTGTTCTTCATGGTCACCTGGTTCAATCACTGATAGTCGACATAAATCCTCAAGCTCCCATACACCTTCTTGGTGAATAGAATCGGGGCTACCCATGGTGAAACATTGTGCCAGATGAATATCTTCCCCTATTAGTCCTCTATATGTACCCAAATCTCATGAAGCTCCACATGATCCTTTTGATATATTGGTGTAGATATCAGTGCTCTCACAGGGTAGAATTCAATGAAAAAGTCTACCTCTCTATGAAGAATTGGACCCGGAACATCATCAGGGAAGACATCCATGTACTGGTCTTCCACTAAAAGATAACATTGACTCTCCACATCAACAGCTCTGAGGGTAAGGCTAGCCAACTAATGAGTGATCGTCTCCACTTTCCTCTGAGAAATTCCATCCTGTACTGCAAAGGATACCTTCTCGCTGGTGAAGGTAAACATGGTCCCATCCTTGTGTACACACCACACTTTACACCTAATATAGTCAATATAATCATGTACTGTTGATAACTAGTCCATATCCAAGATGATGTCGTAAGGCCTCCACGCCACTACAAGGAGATCCCAGCTAAAGCTCTTGCCTCTAAGAGTAAGCTCGCACTGCTGGTACCAGTGCATAATAATCGAATCCAATCCCATAAGAGTCTCTATCCATAAGGATCAAACCAATGGCCCATTCGGAATCTCCTTGCTCCAAACGATGGCAGTGGAAATGAAAGAATTATTGGAACCTATGTCTATATGTACTACACCTATAGTGGAGTAGTCACAGATCATACCTCGAATCATCTCCAGAGCACCATGATCATAATCCTCAGCTTCTTGGAGCTAAGCTCTCCTCTGTCCACCTTCTCCATGTGTTTGGGGTGGACCTCCTTATGGTGGTGGCGGTAATATCTCGAATCGTCGTCCACCGCCGGCTATACAACCAGCTCCTCTGCCAAATCTGCATGCTCCCTGCAGACAGCCTCGATAAAAACTTTGTCTCTACCTGGGCAGTCCTTAGACCATTTGCTGATCATCTGTATGATTTTTCGGACAGTCACAAGCCTTGTGACCTAGCCCGCTGCATGAGAAACATTGTCTGATCATGGCATGTCTGTCTCCGCTTCGGGTTCCCTGCACAGACAATCCTTATTTATGTGGTCGTCCACCAGTAGTTATGGTCCTCTTGGACATCTTTGACAAATTTCTGCTTCCAGCTGTAGAAGACTCTGCTACATGTCGACGGGTGGTGGATCTCTCTACTGAAGACTGCTCATCAAGAAAACTCTCCACCAAAAGGGTTCTTTCTAGCAACCCTACCTGTGTCGGGATGTTGAGTAAAATCACTGAATCCTGGATATCCTGACTCATTCCCTGCTTGAAGGTCTGGGCCCTAATGAATTGGTATCGTACCATATCAATGGAGTAGCACGAGAGATCAGTGATCCTCGTTGAGTACTGAGATACTGTCATGCTACCATAATGTAGATGAAGTAGCTCCTATATTCACACTACGTGAAGAGTATCCGGAACAAACTCTGCCTAAAACAGGCACTCGATGTCTTCCCAAAGAAGCGTCACCTCATCATGGAATTGGAGCAACAAGATCCACCATCTTCTTTGTACATAATGTTGAAGGATGGAAGAAAGGATCACCATGAGGTCTGTTGGTGTCCCTAATAGTAACAAAACTCTCACCACAACCTCCAGCCAATCCTCAGCTGCCTATGGGTCCTCCTCTCCCCAAATCATGAGTGGCATCTGGAGCTGGAACTCGTGCAATGAGCTCAAGTGGTATACCCTCTCTATTGCTGGGGTTGGTGGTATCAGTGGCCAAACGGGGAAAATTACCACTGGTTCATCCGCCAGTGCATCTACTGGAAGAGGGCCCTACACCAAGGCCTCTTCGCTCGGTGGTCTATCAGTACGTACAACTCTCGAAACTCTAACTAGCTATCTACATGGAGGCATCCTAAAAATAATCAAATGTGACACTGTAAAAAAGTTATACTTGGTGATATGACCTGGGGATCTGACTTAAAGAGTTGACAAAGAAGACTCTTTAAAACACACTCTCAATCAGTGTTTCTGTGTAGTAAGTCAGAAATCAGAAGTAAGGGCCCTGGTGTATGGATATGTTGGCCGCCGCACAAACACTAGACTCCCTAAACATAAAACCACACTCATAACCCTTAACAGTATTACTTCAATGAAAGAATGATCATAGTCGTCAGTTCTTCCCCAAGCCCACCTGGGCCTATGTCGAGACTTCCCCAAGACCACCTTTCATAGTCCAGAGGCTGGCGACTAGTACCGAAGGCATAATTCCCTAAAACTCGGAAGGCATTTCCTTTATAACCTATAAACACATGAAGAAAGATACGAACATGAGTATCCTATATAACCTAAAGAGCAACGAATGTAAAACGGGGTGGAATATAGGCCCAATAGTAAAGGTACAAGTTAAACTAAAAACAAGTAAAACTGATGAAAAAGAAAATATAGTTATTGGGTCATCCATCGAGGTTCGTACCAGAAGGGTAGGTACAGATTTTCCCCAATGCACTACTCATCTGGATGTCTCCTCCATGTACATACCTGACATATGGTCCACCTCCGGGTATCACCCTGTCATGGTACTCTCAGCCTCAGTCAGCCTATTCCATCATCTACATCCAATACAACAATGAGCGGGCATAACCTGTGCAGGGTTGAGTATAACAATACTCAGTAGGGATCCCAAGACCCTCAATGTCTCACAAAATACAACAAGGACAAACCAAAAGGTATGAAATACAATGATAACCCCTCATAGGTATATGCCCATACATATACCTATGTTATTAAGTAATCTATCTCAATCAAGAGGAAAACACAAAAGTACTGACTCAACTCAAACCAAGATTTTATTCTAAGGGTAGTATCATGTATCATCTCTAGTCAAATTGTTGAAACCAAAAATGCAGGAGAAAGCATCCTCTATCATGTACAATGGGCCTACCGTGACACCAAGAGCACTTTCCACAAACCTTGGAATGTTGAGGTACTCCTCCAATCGAGTACTATGGATCTCCCACGTCAGCAAGTGCAATCCCCACCGTGGGTTTGCCAAGTCAGCAAGTGTGCTCTCTCTCATAGCCCGCTGAGGTACACAACCTGTTGAGTACCATGGGTCTGATGAGACACCAAGGCTCTCCCCACCGTGGGTCTTCTGCGACACCAAGGCACTCCCCACTAGGCTAGTAGAGTCACTCAGAGTCAAATCGGTCAGCAGTCGTCAAGTCTGAGCCAACTACTAGGTCTTCACACTAAAATCACGCGTCTCCATAATGATCCGCTCCACAAGCTACTGTTTGATAATCTAATTGTCATGGAGTCCCATGAAAAGTATCTCAAATGTGGGCCACACAATTGGGGTCTCAACGCAATAGACATCACTTCAATTGGATGCCCGGTCTGTGAGTTATTAGTCTATTAGTCCCGGGGGGCTGGCTGGATTCGTGCATGATCCAACCTGATCGTACCTCTATTATACCCAAAACTCAAGAAAGGTATACTCCAAGGGACCGTATCGTTCCATGAATTTTGGCAATACTGACGGTTTGTCAAACAGACGCCTGGGGACAACGATATGGTTGAAGGAACGTAAATAGGTTGTAGTGGTCCCGTTTCTAGTCCGACCCAGCCTAGGCCAACCTGGTTTTGTCTGACCTGGCACGACACGACCTGGGATGACCCGGTCTGGTCGACCCAGCCTCACTCGTTGGGTCTGGCCCAGCCTATTGGGCGGGTCGTCCCGTTGGGTTCAACCGGACATGTTGTGCCTCGCCCAACATGCCGCGAGAGGCCGGAGAGGCCTATGAGGGTGCAGATCGCCCGCGAGGGCGTGGACTGATCGTGAGGGCATGTACTGGCTATGTGTTGGTGCGAGGGGGGTTGTGATCAGATGGTGTCGCAAGGGATGCTCGGCCTAGAAGGGGCTGCAGGGGCGGCTCGTCCTAGAGGGTACCATAGAGGCGACTTAGAGGGTGCCATGGGGGGGGGGGTTGGCCAGGAGGGAACAGTGACTCTGGTTTGACCGGGTGGGCACAGTGAGGTCGACACAGCTGGGTGGCTCGAAGGGCCTCAGCAAGGCTAGTACGGTCGGGGTGCAGGGCCGGTTCAGCTGGGGCATCGCGAGGGGTGTGGGCGTCCTGGGAGGCCGGCGAGCAATGCCCCTAGTTTGACCTATGGGTGGCATGGCCGGCGGGCGGCATGTCTGTGGTGGCTTGGCCGGCGGGTGGTTTGAGCTAGTGTGAAAATCCGTCTTGTCCCGGGGTGGCATGACGTGGTGAGGGCGTGTGGCCGGTTCGACCGGGAGGCCGTATCACCGCAGTGGCGGTGCGGGTCACGGTGGCTGCTGGGGGCGGAACCATTGCCTACTTCACCTTTGTAGTCTTCCTTCAATCCAATGAACACCACAAAGAAGAATAGAAGAGGAGTTGGTCCATGTCAGTTTGTCCCGCACCCTCTGTGTTTAGAGTGGTAGCAAGTAGTTCACAAAGAACGAAGCACATCAAACCCTCCCGCAACGATTCTTTCGAACCCACAATAGAAAAAGAAGGGGTGTACATGGGAAGTTATAATCAAATATCAGTATACCCCTACCTCATTTTCTTGTCAACGTTGGCACGTGGAAGAAGGTGAAGTCAACGACTTTCCATATATGAGGACATCCCACGTCAGAAGAAGTCCCATGGAAGAATCTCGAAGTTGAGTTTGGTGTTCTTCGTCGGCCGAGCGTTCTTCATTGGATAGTTTTTTCCCACCAAGAGCTCTCTCTTATTTTCCAATGAATGTTCTCAAAATAAGAACCCACCAAAATAAATGATATATCCTATATAATAATAAGGGTTTCCCCAATTTAATCATTGGCACAATTCAAATTGGAAAAAATAAATTGGCTCGATTTAGTGGTGTGTTGGCGTAATTAAAGAGGTGTGTTGGAATCATTAATGCTGAAGAATTTCAAGAGGCTCCTCCACATTAATGAGGGGGTTGAGACGTTTCCCCTACCCGCATTAATAGGGGTCGGGTGGTCCCCACCCATAAATTCAAAATGGGAGGTTTTGAAGACTTGGGTGGCCCCCACTACAATAACCTCTCATGGGAGGTTATAGTGTGGTTGTCCCCACAACCATATAAATTCATGGGAGTTTAAGGTCTAGTGATCCCCACTTTGAACATCCACATGGAGTGGTTACAATAGATAAAATAAAATAATTTTTTTTATTTTATTTTATTATTTCCACGAAAAACCCAAAAACTAACTATCACCCTCGACAAACTGTCGTCGAGGTGAAAGTCTCCTTAAGTTAATACCGGTGTTATGAGTTCAACAGTGCCCTAGGATTTCAGTTCTGAGCATTGGTTCAAATGTCAGAAAAAACCCACTTGTGCATTTACTGAACATACCCAAACAAAACATCAGAAATTGATTACGGGCACACCTGGCCTCAGAATCAAGAGCCGTTAATTTTTGTGGACTTGTAAAATTCCAATATATTAAAAAAAATACATGGAAATTCCAGGTCATTACAATTTAATGGTTGTTATAGAATAGGGCATCATATATGTTCTGTTCATTTTTGTGGTAGAATTAATCTCCTCGTCTAATTGAGGTAGGTCTGCGGTGGAGCACTCCAATTATCTGTGATAATGGAGGGGATCCACTATATAGTGTAACATTGGAATGGTATAGATATGATGTGCCAGAATACTGGAGATATGTATTAGTAGTTATTTTAAGAATGGTTAGGGTGTTTAGGGAAATGATGAAATATTGGTATTTTTTTACCAACTAGGGAGACTATTTTATGTTTAAATATTCAATATACTCTTTCCCAATAACATTATTAACTTTATGGTTGAGCTCGAGTTATAATGAATCATTTATAGGGTATAAGTAAATTCATACCTACCTAAAAAAATTGGTGTGTTTTTATATATCCACTGTATATCATCTCATGAAAATATATTCAAGTAATAATGGGTTCATCCTTCATAATATAGGGTTTTAAACATATATAACTAGCTCATATTTACTGGTTTGGTTATTATGGACTTCTTATATTGACTATGGTGTTATTCATTAATTGTTTAAGATATAACTCTTTAATATTGGTAATATATTCTGAATTATACTATGCCAATCAGTATACAGTGGATCTTACATGTTTTTTGTGTTGAAATTATTGTTTCCAAGATCTAATATTCCATTATTGTAAGTAGTAAAAAAATTTGTCTCAAAGTGTTTTAAGTGTTAAAGTTATTGATTGGGCATGGACTTATAAGTAATTATAAATACTAATATGATAAAGGATTGGTTGGTGTATAAAACTCATATTTTCCAAGTCAATTCATACACCTATTGACTTAATCACATTTCTTATATTAGATTTTCCCATTTATAACATAGTCAACCATGGTTGATAAGTACCCAATATTAAGATTATATTAGCCAACAATTGTTATAGTTCAACCTCATTTTTGGATGATCTATTAGACAATTGAGTATATAATGAGCCATTTCGGTGTTCCGACATGTATATGTAATTATGGATAAGAAAATTTACATGTGGAGTTCTACATATAGTGTACCCCTTATATGTGATAATATAATAATTATTTTAATCACAACATTATATGTGAAGACACAAGGTTTATATTTGAGAAGATTTGATTTATTTATAATTCATCCACATAAACTAGAGACCTATAGGGTTTTTTATCCATTAATAGTTTTTTAGTAGATACATACCATTGTTTTAAGACTATATAGTGTTTTTCCCTAACCCTTGAGAGTGGTGAGATTGTTTTACCTCTATATAATCTAATGTTTTAGTTACCTTCAAGTTTTAGTCTTGATTTCATTTTATGATGTTGATCTAGGATAATAGAAGGTGATGTAAGGGTGGTTTGATATTGATGAATCACTTGACCATATCTAACAACACCCCATGTGGTATCTATTTTAGGTAGAGTTTGGATGGTTGATCTATTAATAGTTATGTGTGATGACTAAATAAAGAGGTATAGTAATCAATGGAATTCATAGTACAATATTTATCTACATCATTAACTCTCTTAGCCATTTATATTGGAAAAAACCATTCCATTCATCCTATGTAATTCTTTAGCAGTATAAAATTATTGTGGAACCTCTATGTCTACTTCCTTTAAAAGAGACACCAATTTGTGGAAGGCACTCATTGACACTTATTAGCATATTGTGTGAGCTTTAACTCAAGTGAACTAGAGATAATTTTTTTATATTCTATAATGGCGGGATGATATCATTTGACATAATCCTTGGTTTTTATTGAAGAGTTTTTAGTTGTAATATGGTAAGATACAACTACGTATATGGGTTATGTTTGACATTTTGTAATTAGTGTGACCCATTCATGGAATGTTTTCTAGTATTACGTACTTATAATTTAGATTACAAATTTCCTTATTTAATTTCAGTATTTATATCTATAATAAATTATTAATTATCACAACTATTATATTTGACATTATGTTGTAGTTTGGAGACTTATTAAATAATGTTTCATTAGATAATGTGTCACCACATTTGATTGTGGAAAGGATAATTGATTTTGGTAATGTTCATACTAGATACAACAATGTATAATTTTCCATAAATGAAAATTATATATTATTTGAATTATTCATGAATAATAATGTCAATCTTGAAATCTTATTGTTTTCATTTGGTGTAAAAAAATTACCACATGATTTGTGGGTCCAATAAAACTATTTTTGGTTCACATTTATAACACATTCCTTTTTTGGGATTAAATTAGTATATTTTTTGTTAGTGTAATAAATTGAGAGCATCAATCCAATGGCGATGCCTCAAGGTGTGATTTATTGATTGATGAGGTCCTTAAAATTTTTAAATATTTTAATATAGATAACAAGTTTGAGAAATATTCATTAGTGTGGTTGATTTTGATGGAATACGACGATATTTTAAGTCTTTCATCCGTTTTGATAACTACCCCATCATAATGTGTAAAATGGGTCTAATACAGATTCATTGATCATGATATCATGGGTGCCTATGTGTTCATAACGATTATACATGATGAAGTGTACTAAAGGCATGTACCATGTATTTTTATTCTATATATAGATAATTGTGATCTCATTAGCCCATCTCGAGTAATTCAAATAGACATATTAAACCAATGTCACCTAGTAGGTTTTGAATCCTTGATGGTGTAGGTCTAACCAAGACTTTTATTCATTTTTTGGGGAATCTAGCGAAAGTATAAGTGATGTTTCATAATGGGATATGGTTTTTGGTCTCTTGAGTTAAATCAGTTCTCTTTCTAGTCTATAGATCAAATGATGCAGGGTAATCTAAAATGTTTACATTATACACATATTATTGTGGTGGAATGGATTAGAAATTATTTAAGGGTTAGTTATATAACATTTTAAGTGTCTGGATTAATTTATTAATTTTTTCATTATCTACTTTTGTAAAAATAAAACACATCCCAGTCATATTAACATGGTAGAGAAGTATATGGTTGTTCGGATTCGAATATGTGATTGTAAAACAACCCTTAGTAGGAGAGAAATGATCAAACCATTTATTGGTAAAATATTTATTCTCTACATTGGTTATGTTTTCTTGTAGACCATGCCTGGTGGTGGTGAGAATCTAATTAAAAACTCAAAGTGAATATCCCTAATCTTGTATAAGGTCAGTTTGAAATATATGGTTGATTTACCCTATAGAATACTTTATAGGACATTAATTATTTTAATTTTTTATCATTTAGGTTTATCTTTAAATGTGTGGTTTATAAAACTATCATTCTTAAAAATCTAGATGAAAAACAAATTTATTATTCATGTTGATGGTTCATGTTTCTCTATTATATCAATATGGAATGTAATTATTTGATTATATAATGTAGTTCTATTTTGTTAAATGAGAGGTTATGCTTTGAAATTATTATTTTCGTAATGGAATGAATGTAAACGAATCACGTGCGAAATATAATTGGAATGAAAGTGGTATTGGTGGTGGATGTTTCCATAGGTAGTTTTACCATTTTCTGTAATGATCTAGGATCTACCTATGTGTATTAATTGTGTGAAAAAAGTAAGTTTTTTTAAAAAGTCTATTTTATTATGATTTTCAATTTGAAACTATAGTATATTCCTTTTAATTACATAATTATTTAAATGTGGGGATGATGTTGTGACATAAATTTTTCATCAATCCAATCAAAGATCATTTTTGTCATGTCTAATTTCCTCTAAAGGGGAAAATTATTAAATTTATCCTAGATAATGTCTTTAGAGAATTTTTTTCCCATTCACTTCAGAACAAGATTATTACCATTGGATAAAATTTTATAATGTTCTAATATAGATATTTTGTAAGGGATATTTAATAGTACCTACATAAAAAAATATTATCCCACAACATTGAACATTCATATACAGAAAATTAATTCTTGGAAGAAAATTTTTACATTGTGTTTTATTATATAATGGTATGTTTTACTAGGAGAAGGTATGAGTTATGTGTTAATTATTCGAGTTATATAACATGTGTTATTCATGTTTTAATTTTTTTCCAAATTAATAAATATGTGATGATGTATATTTATATTTTACCTATCATGTTATATTTATTCTAGTTAAAAAGTTTTTTCTCATTTACTAAAAGTGGTAATTTTGAAATTGGAGATGATTAATAAATCTACGTAAAATATACCAAATTAGTTGTAAAGGATTCATGATCCAATCATATTAAATTGTGAATAAATGATGATTTAATATTGAGGATATGAAATTTTTTTCATTAAAAAGGGTTTTTAGCTACTTTAATATTTCTTATTCGTAAAACTATTATATTATTTCATCATTATTTAATTTTTCAATCTGTCTTAGAGATTGAATAATGAAAATTATCACAAAATTAATTATTCAATGATATGTGAAATTTTTCATTATGAATTAATTAATGGTTATTTTCATTATTCATAGAAATTTTAATTTCATAAAATAAGTATTCAAATTCCTGTGCTTTTATTTTTTATGAATATTTATTCAATTTTTTTACACTGAATTAATCCATTCATAATGCATGTATTCTTGAACGTGTTATTAAATGTTTATTAATTTCAAATTCCTAACTAATTGTTTTTAATATAATTCATGGATAAATGTATTCAGTTAATATTACTTGGATAATTAATAATATTTTGCAGAATTATCGACAATATTATTATCATGGATTAATAATATTGGATTTAATTTAAGAAATATCACTCCCCCTCTCTCAGTTGATGAATATAATTCTTTTAAACTGCACGTGCAATGATTTTCAATAAATTTCTGCATCCTTGGGTGGTAGGAATAACATGTAACTCTATTACCCATACATATTCCATTTTTCTTAACATATCCTTTATGAAATACCATTATTTTCATCCATAAAAATTTATAGTGGCTCAATGGATTGATAATGTGATTATAATGTAGTGGAAACACTAGAAATGTGTGAAAATGGTGGTGGGAACAACATTGTATGGTTTAGAAATTATGGGATGTATTGATGGAACTATGGGATAAAGCAACATATGTGGTTGTTCTATTATTAATAAATGATATAGATGATGGTTTAATAAACAAAAATCACATGGTAAACACTGATGAGTTGAGATTGATAATATAATATAGGTGTGGAATTGGTGCTAACGAAACTGGATTATATTGAAATTGAGGAGAGTGTGGAAATAATTTTGGATCAATAGTTTTCATGATTAACATTTCTTTCCATTCTACACACTATATAATTTTGGATCAATAGTTTTAACATGAAATGTCCCATGAACCATATAGATATAAGATTTATAAGGTACTATTAATATCACACGACGTGTGACTATGTTTCACAAAACATGTATTCCAGTTCATATTTTTTTGTATACTTGAGTATATTCCACTATTACCATTTATCTACACATAATATTTCTTTCCATTCTACACACTATATAATAGAGACACAACATAGGTTGTTCTGTAAGTACATGCATGAGTATTTTTTGGGCTATACAATGTGTTTTTCATCACCAAGAACTTAATGAAAATCAAACACAAATGATCTATACAATGCTAGTACACATATTGTATACATATTATTATATTATATTTCTTTAGGTGGTTTGATACTTTATAAATTATTGATATTAAATTCAATGACACAAATAATCATTGATGTCATATACCATCTTATATAATTCATGTAACTAAAATCAATGCATATGAGACTTTGGAGACATATTTCCAAATAATTATACTATAAAACATGTCCATTCTTAGATGGTATATGCTATGAAATGGGTATTGTATACAATATATCAAAATTTTTCACCTGGGTGTTAAAATTTGACACTTGAGTAGTATATTCTATCTAATTTTTCCTGTATTACATTACTATGAATGTTCCATAATCAATAAAACATTTATTTAAGTAATTTTGGTTTGATAAATAAATTTATATTTATGGGGTCAATGTTGTAGTATAGATTATATGTTTAGTGAATGTACAAGTTCATTAAGTCCTAGTAGAGTTTTTGAGGATTTGGATTGAGTCCCCCTTATGTATGATGATGTGATGTACCCCGTCCCCCATGGTTCTATATCACATGGACTCCATATTTGGTTCTACGAACCATATAATTTTTTTAGATATAGTCCCCAACCCTCTCCCTATGGATCTGGAGTTTAAGATTCCATCACTACAGATATGGTCTTACATCTAGACATGTGGTTAACTCCATCATTATCTCTATAATGTGTGCTAAACACATAACACAAATAGGGTTATTATCAGCCATGTGATAGAAAACATGTCCTCCCCCTATAATGGTATATTTTATTATTATGATATATGATAAAGGTTGTAATTTTATTTGGGTTAGGAAACCTTTCATTTGATAGGAACACCACTACATGAAACAATCCGTATTAAAAATACATAGAGTTATAATAATTATTTTTGCAGTAAGGTGATTTGGATTCTATGGTTCATGAAATGAATCAAAGATTTCCGTTGATTATATAAATGAATTTTTGGTATTTTATTGACTTTAGGTTATTTTATTCTTCCATTACTTTGGGGTTTTTGTTTCATTTGAAAAATAATTCAATATGAAAATGATTTATAAATATTGTGTTTCATCATTTTCCTTTGGTTTTCTTAAATTTAGATCATATTTTTCAAATCTAGGTTTATTTATTTACATAATCATTGGTTTGAGGTAACATATTATTATATAATTATTTTTTATTTCTAATATATTATAGAAGGTATATTTTAATCACATCACTGGATTAGCCTTGATTCAACACATGTTCTGGTTGTGAAAATCATGCACATCTTATAGGTGACCTTGGTATATGTATATGTAGTAGTGCTAGTTTGGATAGATTCTATGTGAAATAAGGTTCTTCATAGTGGAGATGATAATTTTTTGTTTTTTATCTCTAGATCTAATGATGAGAATGTTCCATCCCATATCTAGATAATATTGTTCTTATTAATGTTATATAGTTCGTTTTTATTTTACATCAGTGGTTGTACACATGGAATTGAAGTGGATTGTTGTTAAATGAAACGTTAATTTATTATTCATATGTTTACATATTTATTGATGGACTATTCTGATCATGTACTATCTATTCATGTTTCTTATATATTTCTGGTTGAAATAAGAGAAGGATACCCATGAATTTTTATCCCTTGATGGTGGTATCCTCTAGCCCATAACCTATTAGAGGAAGGATAAGGGTGGAGCACTTTTATTATTATCTTCCTAGGAGGGAAAACATTCAGATGGGTCATTTTAAAACATTCCCAAAAAGTAAATTTTTTTTGGTGATATTCCTTGTGGATGGAAAACTATATAAAATATGAGAATCTATATTAGTGGACAATATCCTATCCATAAATGATGTTGTTTTGTTATAGATTTCCTTATGGGTGTATAAATACATATAATTTTTTTTTCTTAGTTTGTTCCCTATGGTTCGATAGATTAGTAATTGTGGTGATGTTTTAGTGAGTTCTATATAAGTTGGAAACTACACAATGATTATATAATGGGATCCTTAAGAGTGGTATAATACATAATTCATGGATGTGGTAGGATGTTTTTTGTTATATTACATTTGTTAATAAATGATACATGGTGATAATTATGATGTGGTCTAGAAAGTGAAGTGGTTTTGAGAAATGAAATTTTAATGATTGGATAGTAATATTTTGGTAATATGTTATTTGTTGATATTTATATTTCATACATAGATTAATTAATCTAATAGATTCACATTGGGACTTTAGTGTTATATGTAAGAACCTTCATAGTATATTTATATGATAATCCCTTCTTTATAAAACTATTTTTTAGAATGTCAGGTTATAGTTGGTTACAGTTTTTGAAAAACATATATCAATACATGGTGGATTTATTGGTAGTGAAGGATTATAATATATTATTTCTATTATAAAAATGATTTTTTATATTTTTTTATTCTTCATTTATAATATATGAATTTATACATTATAATATATTATGTATACATTATATGAATGATTATCGAATTTATATTGAACATAAATTAAAGTGTTTTTAATAATTTAATGCAATAAATCCCAATATTGTGTGTTTTTACAAATAGAACAAACCAAAAACCAATATCCTCTTAGAATATGTAATTAAGTGAAATTATTGAAATTTTATTGACCATAGAGTAAAAGATTTGTCATTATATAATTCAATAAATCCCATGATTGTGTGATTTTACACTTAGAACTAACCTCTAACCAATCGATGATTAGAGGAAGAAATCTAGGGTCACACCTAGATTTCCTATTAGGATGGGAAGTGTTCTAGATGTTATGGGTTTTTAAAATGGTATCAATGTAATTATTATAAAATATATATTAGATTATGAATTGATAATTATTTCATGGATGTGTTAGGTTACCGTACTACATGAACCTAGTGTGTAATGTAGACTAGTGAATCCAATGTCACATAACACATTAATTGTGTCCAAATTGAATAATTAATTTCTTATTGTTCAAGACTTAATATAATGTCTACTAACTATAGTTTAACTTGGATGGTTTTTATTCATGCATAATGTATATCTACATTGAGAATATTTTTTATGATTTTTTAGCTGGTTATTTTTCATAGAAGAGGTGAATTATATGATGGTGTGGTTTGAAACATGGTTTATGAAGTTTTATAGTTATGGATTCCATAATATATACACTTGTGATGATGTGAAAATGTTTTTTGGGTTATACCATTTTATGTGTAGATTATAAATTTATAAAACTATAATAGGATAATTTGATTTTGTTATAGGAGTAAAATTATCCATTTTATAATTCATATATAACCACTCATGATACCAATAAATATTATGATGAGATTAAGGTATCCTTTTAACTAATATATATGGGTTGTGATTTTCATTTTTCTATGGAGTAGGTGTTCATTTTGGTGTTCATTAAATTTGTGGTGTATGATTTACTTGGTTGTTCATTATATCTTTATGATATTGTATCCTTGTTGTTAGAGAGAAAAAATTTACATAGGAGCCATAAGTTGAAATGTTGTTAAGAGATAGTAATGATAATTGAACATATATTCTTCTTATGAGATTAGTAATCTATTTATGGGAATTGTGATTAATTCCATAATTTTTTTGAATATCAGGGAGTTTATAGCTTATCCTTATTAGATGGATTTATGAATAGGGGTTTGTTGGTACTTGAGAATATTTTCTATGATTTACTATATACATATATTTTCAAATAAATAATGAAAAAAGTAATTTATTAAAAATAATGATATTATTCATAGGGATTACCTAGTTTGGTATATGATCGCATTATCGAGCGCGTCAAATTAGTTGTTTAATTTTGACTAGAATTTCTGCAGTATAGTAGCAACCCTAGGTCGTCTCTCGATGGAGCATTAGAAAATTAATTGAAAATGAGGGTTTGATTATAGAAGTAGAAGGTGAATTAGTTTTTTTAATACTTGGTTGATTTATGATTAATGATGAAAATAGGAAATGAAAGCAATGAAACAAAGTAGAAATGAACAAGATTCATTAAACATGATCAACCCGGGAATGTCTCGTGATGCTCATCCTTCATCGCTTCAAGGGATGAGGTTATGATATTTTAATCCTTGGGTTGTAACACCTAGAACCAGAATGTTACTGAGTTTATACTAAGATACCTCCTAGGGTTCAGTCGAAAACACACAACGATTCACCGGACACCACCGATGATTGGGTGATTTGTGTTCGACTTAATAACCGAAACTCACCAAGGCAACACATGAAGAGTTCGATGTGCTATCCAGGTTTGTATTTTATTTCATTATGATACCATGATGTAAATGTTCATGATGTTAATAGTGATTATGTGAGTTAAATTGACCAATACAAACCACACAAACACGACAATTGGAAGGGGAAAAGAAAGTGGTGAACGGTGTGTGAAACATCACATGAATGGGTACCCCCAAACATGATCATATGAGTTGAGCATTACATACCAGTACATATCTCAACAAAATAAGATTATAGGATGAGGAAAAACAACATACAACCTGGAATTAAAAAGATCATTCAAATTAATACAATTTTGAAGCTCGAGATTACACACATTTCTCCCCGGGTGATCACAAAGGGTTTAGAAACCCATGGTAGGGGAAGAAGAAGAAGATGTTGAAGTAGCACATCCCATAGCCTCCAGAACATCTAGGGATGCTTAGAAGACTCCTTGGGGAATCCAAAATGTCAGAACCTTTCCTTTTGGCCGACCAAACAAATGGGGATCCCAATGTGTCATTTTATAGAAAATTGGATGGTGGTTTTAGGCACCCAAGATTCATCAATCCACTTTTATCACGCGTTTTGGATTTCCGAAAGTATTATATCACTTTGGAGAAAATAGAAACGTTGTATCCCTACCTCTTTACTATCTCCACCGAATGTTTGGAATCATTGGGACAACTATAGATCATGATATTTATAAAATATAGAACACCGCATTTGACTTGGTCCAAATTCGGTGGCATGGACAGATCAGTTCGGATGGGACCCATAAAAGCCGAATCCGTATTGGGTTCCTTAATATTAAATGTAGCCAATTAAAGTTTTGAGAGGACCACAAAATTTCAGACCATTTGGATGGATGTATTTTGTGTGATATATAAAACAGTGGACAGATGTCCATGGATCCATGCAATTTTGGCCCATTTTTCTTCCACTTCCTCAAAGGCCCTCCAAATCACCTCCACCTACATTGAAATAATAAAAACAAGTAACATTTACCATTCTAATATTTATTAAAAATAATTTATTTATTCAAACATAATGTTCAATTCATTATTATATTTGGAATATTCATTAAAAAACTAGTTTAATACTGCGGTGTAAGGGTGGAATAAAACAGTGAATCATGGTACGATCACACCCCCGCACCTAATCATTTTCACTCATGGGAAAAGTCACATATACATATAAAATGATGCATATATATATATATATATTTCCAACATCCTAAATATTTATCATTTGAGGAAATTTTATTTAAAGTAAAGAGACCAATAAACGAACCACACCAAGGAGTTCTTCCAATTGAAAATTGAAAAAGATGTCTCATAAATCATATCATAGAGAAATTAAAAAAAGAATCATGATACCCAATTGATAAAGGAATTCAGAGGTAATCCATGACACTATCTCTTCATGTGTGTGTGTAAAAACCATTCCATGCTATTCTTTACACTTTCTATCCAATAAATATATGCTATTTTAACATTTTCAGCTTAAATAATTTTTTCACCGAACATGTCCTACATCCATTGCAATCATATTTCAAGACCCACTCATTTAAGCATTACCTGAAGTCAAAATAGAAGCTCATGGCCTAGATATTCCCATTGTTTCACATTTCATGACTCCCCTCATTTATTATATTTTTTTAAATTTTCAATTGGAAAAAATCTCACACTCATCTCTCAGCCCTTGTTTGATCTCCTCACGATAGTAATTGAAATAGTTATAACAAGATGAAAGGTTGAGTTGGAGTGGTTTTTAACATCCCAATACACAAAATACTTTTTTTAGGGCGAACAATAGTCGGACAATAGGTACACATGCATAGGTCTATCTGGTACAGTAATGAAACAGACCGGATAAGGAATGAACGTATGAAAATATCATTTAAAGCTAAAACTTATTAACCCAACTTATATTTACCTTATATTAAGTAAGAACTAATCACACAATGTGGTTTGGTGCACAGATTTGTGGAGATATTAGTGACACAATTTTCCCAAAAACTACTCACACAATGGGCATCAATAATCTCAAATGTTTCATATAGATACGACCATTTATATCATTGACAGAAAAACAATTCACTAAAAATCACCCCCTGATATAAAATTCACAAATAAATTCTTTTTAGCCTTCGTTTTAGTATATTTACTTTCCCCACTTTATGGTCGCCAAATCATTAAACTCCGACATTGTTGATGGGGAAAAATGAAAATACCATAAAGAAGGCCAAAAAGGGAAACCAAAAGGAGAAAATGATGAAAATTACTATCTAACCCAAGAATGTATCCACCCCCCACACCTAGAGTGTGGAGTTTCCTCACTGAAATAATTGAGAATGTGAGAAGGAAGGATATAACCTAGTGTGTTTTATTGGTATGATGCGTCAAGAAGGTGGATTTCCTCCACCGGATTCATTGGAAAATCTTCATAGATGTGTTTAAGTCATTGCCTATTGATGGTAAGACTTCATCCACTATGCTCATGGAAAACCTGTATAGCACCAAAAGGGTCAACATTATAACAGTATAAGGACCGAGACATCGGGAATGCTGCTTACCTGGGTAGAACATAAGCCTGGAATTGTACATGAGGACCTTCTCACATATATAGAACATCAACTGGTGAATCATGCTATCATGAATAGACTTTTTCTTCTCTTTATAGATTCATGAGTTTTCATATGCATCACATTGAATTTCTTCCAAATCTTGAATCTACAGCTTTCTTTCCACACCTGCATCTGAAAGGTTCATATTAAATTGTTTAATAGCCTAATATGCATGGTGTTCTACCTCCACCGGGAGGTGACAAGCTTTTCCAAACACAATTCTATAAGGTGACAATCTGATTAATGTTTTAAAAGCAGTATGGTATGCCCAAAGTGCAGCATCTAAGCGCAAACTCCAATCTTTCCTATTGGGTTTTACCATTTTCTCAAATATTTCCTTAACTTCTTGATTTGAAATTTCTACTTTTCTATTAGTTTGGTGATGATATGAAGTGCAGACTTTATGAACAACACCATACTTATGAAGAAAGTTTGTCATGTTACGATTGCAAAAATGTGAACCTTGATCACTAATGATGAATCTTGGTAGACCAAACCTACGGAAAATCTAGGACCTCACAAAATCAACAACAACTCGAGAGTCATCGGTCCTAGTAGCCTTTGCTTCCACCCATTTAGAAACATAGTAAATATCTAGTAAGATGTACACAAATCCAAATAAATTTGGAAAAGGCCCCATGAAGTCAATGCCCCATGCATCAATGATTTCACAGAATAACATGGGTTGTTGTGGCATTTCATTCCTCTTAGAGATATTCCCTATGAACTGACATCGAGTACATGATTTACAAAACCTATGGGAATCTCTACACAATGTTGGACAATATAATCCAGAGTCAAGGACCTTTCGAGCTGTATGTTGAGAGCCAAAGTGGCCCCCACATGCCAAGGTGTGGCCGAAGGTGAAAACAGAGGTGAACTCATGGTCAGGGACACACCTACGAACAACATGGTCACTACAGATCCTCCACAACTATGGGCCATCCCAAATGTACCATCGAGAATCATGTTTAAGTCTCTGGGATTGTGAAGTTCTAAAATTAATGGGGATCGTAGATGTTTCTAGAAAACTGACAATGTCTGCATACCGGGGGGTAAGGTCCACAACTTCACAATGGTTCTCATGAAGGAATAATTCTACAATGGGTAGAGGTGAGTCAACATGATGGTCCCATGGTGGGGAAATAATTCTAATGTGGTCAGCTACCACATTCTCCACCCATCTCTTATCTATAATCTCAAGTTAAAACTCCTGGAGGAGGAGCATCCAACAAATGAGGCGAGGTTTGGCTTCCGGTTTCTTTAGTAGGAAACGAAGGGCATCATGATCAGAGAACACAATCACTTTTGACCCAAGACGATATGAACGGAATTTTTCCCAGGAAAACACAATAGAAATGAGTTCTTTTTCTGTGGTTGTGTAGTTTACCATGGAAGGGTCAAGGGTACGTGAGGCATACACAATGACATGAGGTGACTTCTCAACCCTTTGTGATAAAACTTCCCCAACTGCAAAGTTAGAGGCATCACATATAAGTTCAAAGGGAAGATCCCACCTTGGTGGTTGGATTATGGGAGGTGATGTGAGACTCCTTTTTAGTGAATTTAAAAAATCCTCACAATTTTTATCAAAAAAAAATTTAGAATCCTTTTGTAATAACTGAGACAAGAGAAGTGTAATCTTACTAAAGTCTCTAATGAATCGGCGGAAAAAACCAGCATGACCCAAGAAAGATCGCACCTCACGAACACATTTTGGAAATAGAAGGGTTGAAATTAATTCAATTTTAGATTCTTCAACTTGAATTCCCTTATTTGATATGACATGACCAAGAACTATCCCCCGCTCAACCATAAAATGGCATTTCTCATAATTTAAAACAAGATATTTTTCAATGCAGTGGCGGAGGACAAAACCTAGGTGTTCAAAACAATCATCAAAAGAAGATCCATATACCGTGAAATTATCCATAAATACTTACATACAACTCTAATGGTACTCAGAAAAAATACTCAAAATACATCGCTGAAAAGTACTAGGAGCATTACAATGACCGAATGGCATACTTCTGTATGAAAATGTTCTAAATGGATAGGTAAATGTGGTCTTTTCTTGATCCTCAGGGGATATATGGATTTGGAAATAACTCTAATATCCATAAAAGAAACAATAATGGGACTTACCCGCCAATCATTCTAACATTTTGTCATTGAAAGGTAATTGAAAGTGGTCCTTCCGCGTAGCCGGATATAATCGACGATAGTCAATATAGGCTCGCAAACTATTTTCCACACGTGTTTGAACCCAATCATTCATTTCATTTGAAAAAACTGTTATTCCTATTTTTTTAGGCAAAATATGCACTAGGCTAACCTATTTACTATCAGATATAGGATAAATGATCCCCGTAGAAAGTAATTTACTGACTTCCAATTTTACCACATCAAGGAGAGTGGGATTGAACTGTTGTTTAGATTGTCTAACGGGATAAGACTCATGATCCAAATGTATATGGTGCATAAAAATAGATGGGCTAATCCTGGGAATATCAGCCAATGTCCATCCTATTGCCTTTTTTCACTCTCTCAAAATTTTGAGCAGTTTCGAATCCTATTGTGGATAGAGGTTATTGGCAATAATTATGGGAAATTGGTCAATACCCCATGATATGCATATTTTAAATTAGATTTAAGTTGTTTAATCTCCAACACCGGTGGTTTCTGGATTGTGGGAAGGTATTTAGGGGGAGTGAGGTCTATTAAACTGTCTATCTTCTCATGTTTATTATCTAAAGATAGTGAATCTATAAAAATGAGATTTGCAGAATCATCGACGGTCATGGGTACCTCATAATGAACACACTCATCAATTAAAGACATAAAATTTACACTATTTATAACCCACACAACACTCAAAACATGAATATAAACTCAAATCATTCAAGGTTGAAGAAAAAAATGATTCAGAGTTAGCGTTTAGGAGAGAATTGTGTGTGTGTGCATCATTTGATAGCACTTCCATCTAATATACAGGAATAGTGGAGTGCTCTTCAACAGGATGTTTTATAGCCTCAAGGATGTCAAAATTTACCTTTTCTCCACCAAATTGCATGGAAAATGTACCATTGTGAACATTAAGGATCATATTGGTTGTTTTAAGGAATGTCCTCCCAAGTATGAGAGGAGTGTGTCCTTGGGTTCGGGTATCATCCATCTCAAGAATGTAGAAATCAACGGGGAAGATGAGATTCATCACTCTAATAAGGACATACTCAATCACTCCTTTTGGATGTGTTGTACTATGGTTGGAAAGTTGCACAACAATGCCTGTTGGTTGAAGCTCTCCAACCTGTAAATAAGTATACATGATGTGAGGCATTACATTAATGGAATCACCTAAATCTATCATATCATCATAAAATAAGGTCTCCCCTATGGTACGCGGTATCATGAATGTGCCCGGATAATTGAATTTGGTTGGAATAGATGGTTGAATCAAGGCCGAGACATTCCTACCCATGTTGAATCCCTCATTCCCCTTCAGCCTTCGTCTATGGGTGAAAAGTTCTTTATGAAATTTGGCATAACAAGGAATTTTCTTGACTGCATCTAATAATGGGATATTAACTTGAACTTTTTTAAATGTATCCATTATTTCATTTTCAATCTCATTATCAATGTTTTTCTTAGATTTATGGAGTCTTTGTGGGAAAGGAAGAGGAATTGATTTTTCATGGGAACCCTTAATGATAATTTTATTGTCAATTTTATTTTGTTTTTGTTCATTGGAATCATTCATGGGTGGAGAAAGAGTGCTTTCAAGAGGGGGACATACCTTTTGAGTAGAATCAGTAGAAAGAGAAGCTTCTTTACCACTACGAAGTGTAATTGCACATACATTACCTTTGTCCTTTGGATTGGAAATGGGTTGGGATGGTAGTTTTCCAGACCCTTGCATCTTAATCTCACCGATGTTGTTTTCCAATTGTCCCACTTGAGTTCGCAAATCTTGAATTGATGATTGTGTGGTCTGTTGGAACTGGAGGTTCTGGGTTGCCATTTTTTTCACCATGTCCTCGAGGCATGGTTCAGATTTGAGAGGAGGAGGATTATTGTTTTGAGAAGTTGAAGGATAAGAATGATTCATACATTGGCCTTGTTGATACCAATTCTGCTCGGGGTAGCTTGAGTTTCCTCCTTGTTGGTATTGGGTTTGTGCTTGCCACCCTAGATTTGGATTTGGCCTGAATTGTTCTTTCATGAAGGGAGGTGCTTGTTGGAATGGATTCCCTTGGAACATAGCTGCACAAGACTCAGATGAATCTTGTAGTTTTGGGCACAAGTTAGAAAAATGAGTATTATAAGAACAAATACAAAAATGTAATGGAATGGGAGGAGAGTGTGAGTTACCTTGTTCTTGAGCTAGTTTCCTTAGAAGGGTATGCATCTCATCAAGTTTAGTATCTACCTTTTGTTCTAGGGCTGAATGACTTACCTCATGAACTCCTCTGGTTGGCGCAATATCTCGGGTACCAAATTGTTGTGCATTTTGAGCCGTGTTGGCTATTATGTCATGAGTGGCGGATGGAGTTTTATCAACAAGGGAACCGCCAGCTACAACATAAATCATTCCATGATTCATGGGGATAAGTCACTCATAGAAGTATTGAACTAAATGTTGTTCAATAATCTGGTGGGGGGTAGCTTGAGCAATGTCATTTGAATCTCTCCCAGTATTCATGACGGGTCTCTCCTTGTGATTGCCTAATTCCACATATTTCATTCCTAATTGAAGCAGTTCAGGTGGCAGGGAAGAACTTTTATGGAAAAAGTTTTTTTAGGTCATTCCAGCCCCCAATTGTGGTAGGCAAATAGTATAACCAATCTTTGGCTACACCATCAAGGGAGAAAGGGATGGCCCTAAATTTAAAGAGGTCCTCAGACGCATTTTGGGGTTTCAAGGTGGAGAACAGTATGTGAAACTCCTTTAGATGTTTGTCATGGTTCTCTCTGGGAAGACCATGGAATTTTGGAAGGAGGTGGATGAGACCTGACCTCAGCTCAATGTTGGTCACTTCCTCAGGATATTTGATCTATGCAGGTTGGTACTCCACATCCGGGGTGGCCAGTTCTTTTAATGTTCGGTTATCTACAGCCATGATCTCTGGGGTTTGATTTGGATCAAATATTTATTTGTTTAAGACTACATGAGGTTCCCAATGGGATTTCATAGTGTTACTTGATTTACCTTCTCTATATGTCTTGATTTGTGTGTGAAGTGACTTTTCAATTTCTGGGTCAAATTCAAGTAGTGTTTCTTTACCAGATCGGGTCATGCAAATAAGATGTGTAGTTTTTTTAATATGGATGAAATCACATAAGAAGGGTAAAAAGAGAATATAATATTATAATACAAAATTATAGAGAGGGAGACAGAGAAGAAGAGAGAGAGATAGAGAGAGAGAGAGTGATAACAAACACACTAAAAACAAACAAAAATGAAGACAAAACCTAAAATAAAAACAATCAAATGGGGGTGGGGTATTTAATATACTAAGAATGAATTAAGTCCATTGATATGTCAACACAAAATAACATGGATAATAAAATTCCAGAAAATAAATGATGGAAGTTCTATCATAATTTAATTCATGCCTAAGGCACATGTAAGCCATTACTATCAAGACCATTCAAAAGATGGTTAATACTACGGATAGAAACCCATTTAATTAATCCCACTAATTTCATCTCATGAGAACCTTTCTATGAATCAATGAAATATATAATATCTGGGCTCCACTAGTCATTGTCTGTACAAATAATTTCTCTTAATGAATAAAAAAATAACATGACATATTAATTGACATATTTAATGATAAATATAGATTTATCAACAATTCCCATGTTAAACAAATAACTATAAATGTAAACAACTTATGTCATATGGTATACTATTTAACGAATACTAATATACATTATATGTGAATATATATATTAAAAGTAAATTTCTTGTGAAAAATGATTTCAATAATTTTAATATTTTATGTTAAATTTAACAATCACAAAAAGAATCGATACTGTAAATATAATAATTAAGAACATTTTTGAAGAGAATAATCATTAAACATTCAAAAGTTTCCTGTACAACTTTTAACATTTAAATAATATTATCTATAAAGGGATGATGGTAAATTAAACTAAAAATATCATATGATTAATGTGATTCATTAAAAAATATGTCAAAAGGAAGTAGAGACACCAAAAATTTGAATTTTTTCATAATAACAATGAAGTCGTAGTGGATTGTAATTTGAGAAAAAAATTATTACCTTATCATTCCATTCATCATGTGGTATTTAACCTTCTATATCGTTGTTTAGGTTATCAAAATAAATAATATCATAACCGTAAAAAAATTTAAAATACCATTTGTAATTACCTTATAATGTCTAATTATGTATTTTTAACAAGATCTCATTAATTTATATATTTCATCAGATAATTTCCGAGTTTTTTTAGTATGTTTTACCTTCTTATTTGTTGTTAATATTAAATTTATCATTCATTAATCATATCTAGAATTTAAAATATGATGTTAATATCTAATATATAATGTCTATATTTATCTATAATAATATATAATGTGTCAAGAGACAAAATTTAATGTACCATTCATGGAGATGGTAGTCCGTACATACACATGAATGCTTCCTTCTTTTTATTATCATATTTTAAAATAATAAAAAGTAAATGAAATCAATATTAATATATATAATAATTATATTAAAATATTTAAGTAACATACTTAATATATTATTTTTAAAATTTATCCTTAATTCAATCTATGTTTTGTGTGAACAAATTATTTTGCTTTGAGTGGGCGGTAGACCACACTTCCATGATCGATGTTATCATTTTTACAAAAAATGGAAAGTAAAAGTACATGTTTTTATAAAAACTACATAATATTAAATAAATAATATTTATATTTTTTAAACATATATAAATATAGTTTCCATCAAAATGGACACCATTAGAGGAGGAAAATGAAATTTGAACAATCATTGTTTAGTGAGGCGTTAGTCCACTGTACAAGTAAATAATATGTTTGATACTCATTTGATAGAAGTGTCCGTCAGTTTATGTCAAATTATTAACATAAAAGCACCCTAGTATATATAGGATAATTTTATTTTATATTATCATAGAATATGTATAATTGACGGACTGGGGTATTGAAATAAAATTAACGATCTTTAGAAAAGTCATTCCCTCTTAATCAATAATATTATTATAGTTGGCACCAAAATGTTTCCTTGGATTTATTTCCACTCGTAGGGTGGATTCTAGTAGTATGTGAGTGATTTTGGGGATTGAATTTGGAATTTTTTGGAAGAACCTATGTTCCTTGAGAGTGGTGAGGAAGTGGGAGTAAAAGAAGCCTTTTATAATGGATGGGGAGTGGGAGTCCTGTAATATATTAAAAGAAATAAAACCACCATTATTTTTTATATAATGTGGTTCAATAATGGTAAAATATAGATTAAAATGTTGAAATGGTCGAAATATTTCCATTCGATGACTTTTGGAATAGATTATAGGTCATTTTGGGACTTAAGGATATAGTTTAGTCCCTTTTAAGGTCGATTTATTCTTAATCGATTGAATTAATTTTAATTACATTCACTAATATTTTTCATGAAAAACTATGTTGAAATTCATATAGATTATAAATTATTATGATTCCTAATATGAAATCTATTTTTCCAAATTCAAATCACATATGTGGTAGAAGTTAATTTAATTTTATTATTATAGATGGGATGATAATGCAAGTTTTTAATGTCAAAACATCCGAATGAATGAAATGTTTTTATAGTAAATTTCAATGAAAAATTTAGCAAAATTGGGTACAATAATAAATATTTGATCTAATTAAACATTGATTCTAATTTATAATATAATTTAACCTTATACATAATTTAGATGAAAAATTAGTTTTCAACTAAAATGTAATATTTTTCACTTTTAATTAAAAAATGAAACCACAAAGAAAAATAAAAAAACATAACTCTAACCTAATTTTTATGTTTCTAATATAACGACTATGATTATTTTTACATATTAAATTTATAAAATGCTCTAAAATTTGATTGAAAATGTGTTCATCAATAAAAGGAGGCAAAACTATTTTTCCTAAAAATAAAGTATTTTATGTGTAATATAGGGTACGTTCTTATCTTATTCTTATTAAATATATTGTCTGGGTGTGGAGATATTTGAATGGATATATAATATATATATTCAATAAAACATTTAGAATTTTATTTCTGTGAAAAATGTGATTTTTTTTGAACTGTGTGTTTTGTGTATTGTAATGGAATCAACAAAATATAAAGGAAAATATGGTAAAAGATTGTGATGATACAATATTCCCACATAAAATAATTTTCCCCTAAATATTTCAGGGGTAATAATTTCAAAATTATATTGGCATTTCTTTTTTAAATAATCCTTTGGTTCCCATGTTGTATCTTCCTTTTTGTGATTTCGCTAGAGTTCCTTTACCGGATGAATAATATGATTCCTAAATACATATTCTCTAGTGTAATGAATATTGTTTTCTTATTCATAGCATGAAAGTATAAGTTCAAATTATGTCTCATAAGATATGATATCATGTGTTGGGTTAGGCATGCATTTCATCAGTATAGATATATGGAACACATCATGTACTATTACTGTATTTGACAGAAATGTTAATCGATAAGAAACCACTCCAACTGTTTCAAGAATGTAAAATGATCTAATATACCTTTGATTTTGTTTCCACTTCACAAGAAACCATTAAATACCCTTCCATGGATATACCATTAAGAAAACATGATCTCCCACTTGGATGTCAAATATTTTCTCTTATTATCTACATATCCCTATTTCCAACATTGAGGTTGTTTGACAAGAGCATGAATAGCCTTAAAATTTTTTGTCTCTTCAATATGTTCTGGTCCCATGTGTTTTCATCCTCAAATATCATCCCAACATGTTAGAGTATGACACCAATTTACATATAACACTTTATATAGTTCCATTTGATTACTTTATTGGAATGTATTATAATCTGAAAACTCTACCAAAGTTATGTAGTGATGCCATATACCATCAATGTTGAGTGCATTGTACATGACATATAATCCATGGTTTGAATTATTACTTTAGACTATCCATCACGTTTAGGGTTTTAGGAAATACTCAAATGAAGTTCATGGTTGACATCCTTCTAAAGACTCTTCAATAATATTAATGTAATGCAGTGGCCTCTATTTTAAACAATTAATAGAGGCTAACCATTAGGTATTCCAAATTCATCAATAAAGAAATTCACAGGGCATTTGAGAGAATGTTATTTTCATATGGAAATGAAATGTGATGATTTGGTTTACTGATCTACAATAACACATATTGCATCATTCATTATTGGTTTATTTGGAAGTCTTATGAAAAATTCTATTATATTTTCATCCCATTTCCAAATATTGATAGGAAGAGGGAGCATAAATCATTTAGGATGATTCCTTAAAAAATTCTCATGTTGATAAACCAAATATTTAGACACATAATCTATAATTTCAAACATTATGTTATCAAACCAAAAGTGTTCTTTCATGTCCATATACATGATTCTTCTCCTATGGTATACTGGGAAATTTGATCTATGATTGTCATCCCATAATTACATTATTAGTTTAGGTATATAAGGAACAAAAAACGTATTTATAGATTTTCGAACACCATTTTCACAAAACAAAATCATGATAACATTCCATCATCAATTCCATTAATTTTCGTCAATAATACCTCAAAATGAGATGGATAATTATTTTTCCTCTCAAATAAATATAGTTTTGAAATCATTTAATAAGTTATTTATGTATCCCCTTCATTATAAATTTCCATAACAATCTTCACTAGATCCTAGAAAACTAAAACCTTCTTAATTTTTGTTTTTGTTCTAACTCCAGGATATTTTATACTCAACACATATTCCACCATATTTCATTTCACTAAGTTAGAGTGTATTGAAAAAACATAATATTTGATTAGTTCGAGCCATCACATTTTCCTTAGGTTGATCCTTATTTTTTAGAAGATGTATTTTATTATTTTATGATCCATGTATATCTAAAATAAATATCCATAGATATAATGTCTCCATCATTTCAAAGTATTGATTACAACCACTAACTCTGAATCATTGGTTTGGTAGTTCTATTTGTGAGTCTTGAAATTCCTTAATCCATATGCAATAACATTATCATTTTGGATTATGACACAACCAATTCCCTATTTTGATTCATCACTATGCATTACCAACACATCACTCACACATGGTAGAGTCAAAATCGTATCATTGAATACTATTCTCTTTAGTTTTTCAATTAATTCTTCAAATTCTTTTTTCTAGAAAAAACATAAATGCTTTTTCTGTAATCTTATTCGATATGCTAACACATTTGGAAAAATTCTGATAAAACTCTACTAGTAGGCTGGAAAACTGATGAATCTTCGTGGCTCAGTTATGTTTGTTGTCATCTGACATTCTATAACTACCATTTTCTTCCTAGGAGAAACTGATATTCTATCATTGAATAGAATAAATGCAGTGAAATAAAATTCATGAATCTAGATGTCACATTTACTGAATTTCATATATAAAACTACCATTATAAGAGTCTTATGAATCATTCTCTTGTTCATTTCATAGTCTTTATAAATTTTATAATATCCTATATTATCTAAACTGAATTTCAAAATAATCATCATGATATTCATTTAATAATCTATTTATTATATGCATAAAAACTGACCAAGAATTATTCAGTAAAAATGTGATTTCTACATTCTATTAATGTACATAGGTCATCCAAATAAATGTCACACAATGTATTTCTTCTTTACTCGCAATAGGTGATACCTTCAGTGAAGATCAATTTTTTAAAAATATTTCTCTCTATGAAGTTGATCAAACATGTCAAAAATGTGAGGTAGAGGATACTTGTTCCTTATTGTAATAGAATTTATTTCCCTTTAATCAATGCATAACTTGGTGGATCCATATTTATTCTTAACAAATGTGAAATGGGATCCCCACAGTGGAATAATACGGTGAATAAATCCTTTATTTCCCAAATCATCTTGTTGTTTCTTCAAATATATTTATTACATATTGTCCATTATATTGGGATTCTTTGATATTGGTCTTTAATCAGGGATTGATTCAATAGATAATTCAACCTCATGATCTAGGGGATGTCTGGGTAAATCCATAGGGAATACATCAATGTATTCCTGCACAATTGGTGAAACCAAGATTTTAGGATTAAATTATTCATCACAAGAGGTTGTTTGGTTTTCATGCTTAAGAATCATTTAGTAATTAAACTAAGAAAATACATATATAATAATTAGGCGATGAAACATATTCTGTAATGATGAGGGATTCATCATTTTCCTCACAACATTTAATTTTCTTCCTCTTTCAACAAATATGTGTAACTTATTTTGAGAGAAAGTCCATAATAAAGATAATATCAAAATCAGTCACATATATGATTATAATTTTGGAACATAATTCATGTTTATAAATAATAACCAGGGATGACCTACACATTTTGTTGCAATTATAAAACCCCTAAGGGTTTTGATTAAAAACTCTCTTGTCAAATCAAAATGGAAATGGTTGTAATTTTCAGGGAAAACTGGGTAGATATAAAAGAGTGTGGAAATCCAAAATCAAATAACACATTGGATAAATTTGAATATTGATTAATGTCTCTACCACAACATAAATTAGGACTTCTACATCAGCTGCAGTGATATTATAAGCTTAGTCATTTCACCTTGGCCTCTTTTGTAGTAGATTGTCCCAGACTCGTGGGGAAATCATTTTAATACTTTCCCATATAATTTTAATTATAGAATTTTAAATAATCTATCATATTAGTCCCCTTTATTTCATGATCTTGGTGACCTCTATCTTCACATTTATAAAAATCTCATAGACCCTTCAAATAGTTTCTATGGTGATTTCTGCACATTTCATACAACATGATATTCACTCAAACATATAATTAATATTTTTATTCTATTTATCAATGTACATAGACGACCTATTCTCATATTAGCTTCCATTGAATATATTTAATCTTGAAAATTCATTCTCTATCATAATGGACAAAAAACTATTTCATCATATGATAAAAATTTTAGGGAAACCATCACCATTCGAAGATTTAGTTTAATAAATACAATGAAGTGATCTATAAATCATTACATTGTTTCCATATAATCTGAAATATATCAGGATGACCTTGGGAAGGTATACTTGTTATCTGATACACTATATTCTTCCTTTTTCTTTAATATAAATATATTTTTCTTAATCTCTATTAATTCATCGGATGGGGAATACTTATCAATTAATATGTTCATACAATTAATCCATTCCATGTGATCAATTTCATAATCCTCCCTTGTATTCTGTAAGCGGGTCAACCAATGATCAAAATTACCATAGATAAAAAATAATTATAGTGTAATCATTTCATTTTTGGTGCATCCCATGGATGTGAAGATATTCTCAAGTTACTTAATACATTTCTCATCCACAATTGGATTAGTATTCCCACTAAATGATGAGAGTTTCTATTACATAAGGGAATTCAAAATATTATATTCCCCATGTGGAATAGGTTTCCCAATTCAAGAAAGGGTAATTTTCGTAACCTGGTTATTATTCCATAGTATCACCATTGTTTTCTCCAACCTGATTCTAGCTTTATTGGTTACCTCAAAGGAAATATATATTAAATTTTCACAGAATGACATTTTTCTTCCTTAAAGGAACCATTTATAAATAATTTTAATCACTTTAATAGCTAATAATATATAATTCCAAATATGTTAGTCCCATATCATAAAATGTATCATCGTTAATGTTAGGATCATAGAATTTGGTAACATTATGAAATATTGTCTTCTAAATCACGCATTATAGTAGGAAAAGATAATTTTAGTTATCTTATGTGTATCTATAGGGAGTGTCAATCCATATGTGCATTATTTCCCACTTTCATGTACCAGGTTACCTAGAGTTAGGCATGAAACACCTTGTTAGCATTTTTACTCATAAGTATATCAATACCAGAACAATGTCCAATTCTTGTATCCAGACAAGGATGTATTTCTAATTATACCCATAAAATCACTACCTTAACAAAATTTGAAGAAGTTATTTCACCCGTATCATAAATTTATATCTTAAGGTTTGATATATAATTTAAAATTTTCTCTGTCAAGTTTCCAAGGCTGTTTCAATGTATTTTTTGATACCAACTCTATCATCTTTACCCAAGAATCCTGGAGATGGTTTATTATTTTATTACAGTGGTTTTATTACAAGGAATAAAATAATTAAGGTCCAATACCATTAGAAATATTAGAAATACATATTACATGAATGATGCCATTAATACATTAGAAAATCAAAATAAAACTTTTTACACAATAAACTGAAATAAACTACATCCTTATAATCTTAATCAAAGTTATAATAATCATAACCTGGTGAAGAAATCATAATATGGGTGAGATATAATGAATATTAATCGTAATAAGAATAGAATTAATAATGAATAAATCTATTTGAAAAGGTAAATAACTACAGAGACATTCCACTTACCCAAATAGATATCTAATAATTAATATACAAAGGTAAGATACTGAAATGATTTCCATAAATAAATAAAAAACGAATGAATTATTCCCATAGATATATATATAGAAAATATCATGGATAAAAAATTAATAAAATTAAATGAGGGAAATAATTTATTAATGTGAGTAATTTAAATGAAATTTCACAAGTGTTACAATCAAGAACTTTCACAAAATGGTTAAAAATAGGAATAGAAACCCATTTAACTTGGCCACCATTTTGTCCCATGAAATCCTGTCAATGCATCGTGAATATATATAAATTCTAGGATACACAAATCATTACTAGTCCGAATAATTCCTCATAATAACTAATCAATGTCAATAATATTCACTATCAAATAACCATATTGAATAAATAATATAGATTTATCTATAATTCCCCAGTTAAATGAATAATTTTCAAAGTTAACACCATTTGTTAGATAGTGTATGGTTTAGGAAATAATAAAATCCATTGTATGAGAATATGTATATTCATGTATGTTTATAATGAAAAAATATTAAATTAAATTAATTTTTTCTAAATAATGTATATAATCAAAAAAGAAGTTATATTTCAAAGATAATCATTAAGATCCTTTTTTTGGAGAATAATCATTAAACATTCCAATGTTTCCAATATGACTTTTAAAATTTTAAATCATATTACCCATGAAGGTATGAAATTGAATGAAACATAAAATTTCATATGAATAAGGTGATTCATTATATAATATATCTATAGACTGCATATACACAAAATAAAAGTGAACATGCACATAATGAATAATAAGTCTCAATATAATGTAAATTAAGATGAAATTCCATTAATTAAACCTTCAATTGGTGGTGTGGCCTTTGGAATCTTATATAGTGGTTTATAAATTGTTAATAAATAATTTTATTTCAATAATCATGTTTATAAAACCATATATTATCCTCTAATGATGTCTAACTACACGTTTGATAACAAACCTTAATAGATTTAACTATATTGGTTGTTAATTTCCTAGTTTGTTGATTATGTTTCAAGTTGTTATTTTTTGTTCTTATTGAAGATAAAATGGTTTCATCATCTTATGAATTAAAAAAATGATGTGAATATTATATATATCAAATATATATATATATATCTTGAATAATATATAATGATTGGAGTTAAGAAATGGAATGCACTATTCATGGAGACAGTAGTCTATACATACGCATGAACTACAACTTCATTTCATTACCATATAAAAAAATAATCAAAAGTAAATGATACATATATACATGTGTATTATAATTAAATTACCCTATTTAATTAATATATTTCAATTATGTTTTTTAAATTTTATACTTAATACATCCCATGTTTAGTTTGAACGAATTACATTGCTTTGTGGGGGTGGTAGTCCCCACATCCACAATCGTTGTTATCATTATTACCTAAAATGTAAAGTATAAGGACATATGTTGTAAAATAATTACAAAATATTATGTAAATTATATGTAATATATAGAACATATATAATAATATTTTACATTGTAATTTCCGACCCGAGAGGAGGTAAAGGAATAATGAACAATCATCATTTAGTGAGGTAGTAGTCCTCCCTACACGTAAAGAGTATGTTGGTTACCCAGTAGATTTATGTGTGTGTATGATCATATTGAATAATAAACATAAAAACATCCTAGTATATTTAGGATACTGGTGCTATTATATTACCATGGAATAAGAAGAATTTATGGAGTGGAGAGTGGAAATAAAATTATTGATCTTTAAGAATGACCTTATATCTTGATCTAGTAACTCTTTTTGATTTGTACCAAAATCCTTCCATGTATGTTTTTCATCCAGAAGGGAGGATTAATGGAGGAATGGATTGATTTTAGGGAGTTAATTGGTTATATTTTATCTAAACATACATGGCTTGAGAGGTGGGAGGAGGTTGGAGGAATGGAGTCATTTTATAGTGGAGGAGGAGTGGTAGTCTTTAATATTTTAAAAGAAAGGAACCCCACCATGTTTTTTTATTAAATTTGGGACAATACTATTCCATATTCGATCCAATGGATGTAATTATTATAATATGTCTTGTAAATGTCTTATGGACATGTTTATAGGTCAACATAAGCCGTATTTTTATTGTTTAGTACCATATTATGTTTAATTTAACATTAATTGTTGTAATTATTTTTAATTACATTTACTAATATTTTTGGTAAAAAAATAAAAATAATTTCATAGATATTTTATATTATTTCTATTTGAAATATGGAATCCATTTCTCAAAATTACAACAATAGAAGTGAAAAAATAATAATTGAAATTTATTCCTAGAGTCTAGACGACAATGTAGGGTTTTAAAAATATATCAAATTGTTTGGTATGTGTTTATAGTAAATTTCAATGATAAATTGATTCCAATGATATAAATTGGAACAATTTATGAAACTATTAAATAATTTCATTTTATTACAACTTAAAAATATAATTTTTATTTATAAATAAATTTCATAAAAAATTAGTTTTGAACAAAAATTCAATATCATTCACCTTTCATTTAAAATTGAAACATCATAGAAAAATTAAAAAATATCAACCTAAGGTAACATTAATTTTCTTATTTATAAATATTATGTTTATTTTGACATGTTATATTTAGAAAAGGGTCTGTAATTTGATATAAAATGTGTTCTCTATTAAAAGGCAGAAAAAAACCTTTAAAAATATATTTCTTTTATGTATAATATATACATAATTTTTTTATTTTGTATATAAAATATATTATGTGAGTGTCAAAATATTTTAGTGGATAAATAATATATAAATTTACTTTATATCTTCTCTAAATGTTATGGTATTTTCTTTATTGTGAAAATTTTGATTATGTAATGTTTTTTTAAATTAGTTGTTTTGTGTATTGAGATGATATAAAAAATATAAAGGAAAATATGGTAACGTATCAGGGATATGAAGTGGATACTGGTATAATGGGTTATTGGACTACACAGTTCATCACCACTCTCTAGAAAAATCTAGTTTATAAATTTTAAATTGTGAAAATAAAAAACTAATAAAGAACTGGGAAAGATAAATGATTGATATACTTAAGGTTGAACCAAAAAATATATGGTAAAATTATTTGAATTAATAAATATGACTAAACTTGAGAAAAAAAGAAGCAAATTACTATCCAAGAATAAACCATGTGAATACGGAATGTACCAAATATTTGAAACATTATGATCATTAAGGGAATATAAAAAACAATTGATGGGATACATAAATTTTTCAGAATCAAGTCCCAATCAATCCCTTAGTAGAGGTAAACAGACTGCATCCTCTAATTTTACCTTTTATCTTATAAAAATACTTCATATTACATAATTAATGGGTATCATAATATTATTATAAATTGTATAATCAAAACTACCCCTGTAATTATGGGTGAAGTCTCACCCTATGAATAATAAGAATATTTTATAACTAGTTAAATTGTTATTCTCATGAAATGTAATGATATATTAAATATAAATAATTAGTGTAAATATTAAATATTAAATTCAACTTACAAATAGAAAGTTTAATTTAATCCATCCCATTATATCATAAAACCAAACACATAGTAAGTATCCCTTAATACTAACCATTATATGTATTAAAAATCACATGAATCCACAATGAGTTAGTGGTGTAATTGTATTCTATGAATAAAGAAACATGCATCTAGTAAATATGAGATCATGTTGGACAATTAAAATAAAAGACACAATTTCCAATGTTTCTGAACAAGGATTATTGTGTTCTAATTAATCGTATCACGAATATAAAAAGTTATTTATGATATATGATAAAATATTTTTTTAGTGATGATATAAAATTAATATAACAATATATTTCAAACTTTATGGTCATATAAAAATATATTGGATTATTAGGAAAGAGTTGAAGTAGATATTTCTATTGGGGGAGTTACATGAAGATCCATTCATTGGAAAATTTCATTTGGTGTCTAAATTTATATTTCTTGGTGTTTCATTAATATATTGGGTTTATCTAGATTATTGAATATCCATATTTTTTATTTTCATAAGTATAAAATTATTATAAAATTCATTTTGAAGGTGTTTTATGATATGTGGGATGATTATTCAATATGATATTCTTGTCTAGAAATATATTTTGATTGAATAATTTGTGTCTATAATATCATTCATTGAATTAGGAAGTTCACATCATTAGTCGAAAATCAATAAATATGAGTTGATGAAATATTTATTTTTATTCATTGAATTATGGAATTAATTGTTGTGACACCACTAATTTTCCAATGAAATTATCCAATTTGATGGATATTTTATCCCTGGGTATGGAATTTGAATATATGTGTAGGTGTTTTCAGACCGTGTATGCCAATTTATGATAATGAGAGATGATCGAATAATGAAAATTAGAAAAACATCATATAGTGTAGGAAATATCAGTTATCTCATCAGATATTCATCATAGCAGTTATAAATTTGTGATTTAATATGATGTTACCTCAACGCATTGAAAATTTAAAGGAAAAATTAAATTCTCATACAAGGAAAACCATTCTACAACATGTTCAATATTAGAGTTTTTAATATGAAATTTAAATCTCTGTAAAATATTTGTTTTCTTCATAGGATATTTTACATTACAGTGATCTAGTTTTTCATGGTATTAAGATATTTTAGGGGGAGACATAATACAAATTGTTCAATTTTCATTTTATTCAAGAATCTAATATCGTAATCATACATAATGCATTGTTCATATAGTGATTGAGATTTTAATAAATGAAGGAGAAGATAGTGAAACTAAGAAATGTTTTATATATCGATGCATGTGTGGATGTAACAATTGAAACATAGGGTCTTTTATTTCATTCAATACATGAATTATAGAGAATACAAAGATGATACTAATATCACATGGATGCGATAACTGAGTCTACAACCAATTGGTTAGGCGAACATTGAGTGAAGTGGAAATATTTGTGAGGATATGAAATATGGTATGAAGAAAAATGAAAATATGTGTGAGTATTTGACTATATGAGCACTAAAAACATGGATTTCAGGGAAAATGAATATGAAATAGTGATTTTGTTATGAATATGATAATAATAAGAGATAGATAAAGAGAGAGATAGACCTGAACCATCTTAATATAAGATAGAATATTCTCTTATGTTGATGATTACAGGAGATCTTATGCTGAAATAGTCATTGGACACTAATGAATTACAACGATAAAAAGAAAATGTTATTTTTCCTATCATAACAATCATATTTTAGATAAGGAATTAAACGTTAAATCCTACACCCAACACAATCTCTATTTATATAATAAACGCGGAGTTAGATATGATACAAATGATTATATTTAGAGCTAGTAATTTGGGATATATATTATAGTTATCACTATATAAATCAAAGGAAATTATAGACAATCTTTTCTATAACAGCTAGTGAGGAAGAAATAAATTTTATGTAGTCTTTTACAATTTAGATTAAAAACCAATGATCCTATGTTAAGGATGTGAAATACCATTATCATTTATAAAGGGGCAAGATAACCTTACCAACATTGTACTAAATTAGTTCTTGGATAATATGTTCAATGGAATACCTTGCACAACAATTATTTGATAATAAGTCGTATGAAATGTGTGTATGGGTATAAAAACAAATATTCACAATGGAAACAATAACCTGTATGGATGAAAAAATCAATAATTGATATTAGTGTACTATTTTTATAATAATATTATCATACGTACTGACCAAAAGAATGGGAGAGATAGTTTGAGATCCATTCCCTGAATAAGTGTATTGGTTTCAAATGTATAATATATATATGGGATAAATGTACAAAAATAATGATTCACCCACCCCTATATTAGTTTTTATAACATTCGCATGTGACCCTAAAATTTTGTTTCATATTAGGTCACAACTCTATTAAATTATCATTAATTTTTTAAATTTTTTATTTCAATAGATAAATGAATTAATAATTTATATAAGCATGTAATTCTTCATTCAAACAGACCATGGATGATATATCTACAAACATGATTAGGAATGGGATGAAATTATAATGAACGAATTTGAGAATTACCACATCTAAGATATGATATAACAGTTACATTATAATTTATGAAGGTATTAAAAGGTGACTTCATTAAAATATTTACCTGTATATTTAATCTATTAATGAAATTAGTGATGATAAGACATACCTCATATATAAATCTTGAAAAACAATTTATTTCCTGGATGATATAAGATGAGTAGTTGAACTCACCACAATCAAATTGGAAAAATTGATTCCCCATATAGTTCATAATATCTATATTAATAGGAGGTAAATAAATTCATAACAAATTATTCTTATCTATGAACCTTGTATCCAAGATTAATATATCAATTCTAAGGATTAATATGATTAATAAGTTGGTTATTTCAAATATATCTAGTCTAACTTTTCTAAATAAATAGACTCAATAATTTCGAGAATATTTAAAAAACTATGAAAATAAATTACACACATGAAATATGAGAATGAAAAAAATGAAAAAGTCATTGATATAAATTATAAATTCATGTATTAATCTCTCAAAACATGAAGAATACTTAAAAACTATGATTGGGGATATTAAATAATGAAACTATTGTTTTTAAAATTATTGTCCCATTGAAATTCATTTGAGATAAGTACCATATAAATACTTTTTTAGAATGAATACACACATATTAAAAATAATATTTAATAAATGTGGTGACCTTGATATTAAGGCCATTATGATTAAATAGATATACTATATGCTGAAAAAAGGAGAAAAATATGTGATGGTGTTTTCATAGAAATAATAATGGAATGGAGATATATAATTAATAAAATTTATGTTAAGAAATAAATTTTCAATAAGTGGTGCTTGGATCATAATGTTAAATTAGAAAATTAAAAAAACATATCAATCAATGTTTTCACAACTAGAGAAAAATAATGCTATTTCCACACTAACTATTAAGAATTATTTATATAATAAAAAATATTTAATTAATTTTAATAACATTCAAATATCTTGTATTTAAAAATATATATAATTTTACAAGGATAAAATATCATCCACCTATAAAAATAATATAAGTGTTAATTCAATTTTCATCAAAATTAGATGATTAATAAAAAAACATATGTAAATGTGGATGAGGAAAATATATCAGAGGATTAAAATCATATCAAGGGTGGATAAAAAAATTGACGATATTTTATACCTCCAAATATACTCAATTAGAGTAATTTAATGTTCAAAAAAGGCACACTCATAATTTTGTAACATTTCAACAAAATGGAGTTAAATTATCGAAATAATGTTTTTTCAGGCATTGTGTCAATTTTAGCATATATCAGTGTAGAGAAATGGGATTTTTTTAAATCCAATACATCCAAGGGGGGAAATTAATCCCATTTAAATTTGGAAATGTACTCATAACAAGTAACAACTATATACTCTGAAAACAAAAATTTGAGTCTCAAATAGATCTGATAATCATGAAGATCTATGTATTGTTTATAATTGTTGTTGTGTTATAAACACTAATGAAATAATAAATAATTTAAATATGAAACTAAATTTAATAAAAAATAATTTCAGAAATGGAAAATAAATACTACTACAACAGTTGAAAAAATGCAAGTTATCCTTCAGAATAAATCCACTAATGATTACTAAACAAGATTCTATAATTATGTCACTAAACAATATTTGTTAGTAATCAATACGAGAAAATTATAATAGGTTTAATGTGGGGATTATAAATCCTAACATGTAATGTTTAAATTTTATAAAAGTTGGTCCATCAATAAAATAATATCTATTTATTTGGTCAGATGACATGGAAAATTATATAAAGATTAAATTCAGAAAATAGAATCCAAGAAAAAATAGAAATGATAATGTTTTACGTAATTAATAAATAAAATATCATTATTGTATGTGAAAATGGGTTAAACTAAGATATAACAATGATATTTGTGGCATGAGAAAAATTTATTTTCACAATTTCAATGAGTATCTTACAATCATACTTTCCCAATAAAAATAATTAAGAACAAGAATGATTCACCTAGTTTTGAACATTCCTTGATGGATCATGTTAAAAGGATGATCACATATAGGGAGATATAAAATAAATTTTCTACCTGAAAAAACTCAGATTAGGGAATAGGTGTGCAATCACGAATAGTGCATCTAGATTTTGTTCTATGATTGATTTGGAAAATTGGTTTAGAATAATGATTCAATATAACTACTCATGTAGTAAAAAAATGAGGTTAAAAATTATTTGATTACAATTTTTCTTGTTTTTCTAGTGACCATATATTGAATTGAAGTTAATTATAGTTCTAAAATTGATAACTATAGGAGTGAAGTATGATGGAATTAATATTTCAAATCTAGAAAACTCCCACTCTTACATTGATCTTGTAATGTATATAATAATGAGGATAAATTTAACAAGATCGTTCATTAAAAGGATTTAGAAGTATTAAATAAAGGAAAACACTTGAAGTAATCCATATTGTTTCATTCAAAACATGAAAAAATATAATGTTGAAAATTTATAAAAATCATCTTAGATGATGTATTAATTTAATGGGCCCCAAGAAGGAGGTTTCTTGAGAATATTTTAGATAAATTTAAATCATATAAATGAGGAATTTTTGGATTTTTCATTATATTAATTCAATAAAAGTATATGAATTATCATTCTCTCTTCCATGAATTTCAGGAATTTATTATATCATTAAGGGGGTGGTAATTAAATTAATCAAACATATGTTATAAGAATATTTAATGATTAATTGTGTTTGTTTTTTAATTTTAGAAAATTTTATCTATACTCGAATGATTTAAAACTGTATGCTGAACTGAGTGTACAAATTTATAATATAATTCAATCCAAATGGGGAATTAATATTTGCTGACTAATTCTTCTCATATTGAATAATTATTTTCAACATTTAATAATAAATGAAAATGAGTTCGTATTATTCTTCATTGATAAATTTATAGCAATCTATCATAATTCTATGAATTATTTTTGGAACAGTATGAAAATATAATGTATAAATTAATAGTTATTCATAATAGAATACGCATCCATATTGAAGAAAATACATACTATTATAATAACATAATATTTGAAATCAAAAAGAGGGATAGATAAAAATGAATGTTGTTGATGATGAGAAAATGGGGGAGAAAAGGAAAAATAGTAAACATATTGACATGAAATCGTATATCATTGGCATTGAATGAAAATGGAAATTGAGATATTTTTAACCAACATTAGAAAAGTGTATTTTTCATATTCAATGAATGAGTAAAAAAACCATGATTTAAGTATAATAGGAAGTGATCAACTTTGAAGAAATATGAAAGTTCACAAGCTTGTTAAAAAGTTTCATGGTTTTACTATTAAGAGTATCATGATAATAAAGCATCCACAATGATTTATGATAAATGATTGTGGCTTATAATCTATGTTTTCATATTTAAATTTCAATAGAGAAGAGGCTATGAGGTCTTATGATGAATCTATTGGAGTAGTAGTGAAGATTTCATATAGATGATTCCATGTGAATTTCTTCAAGATCAAATCACATATAGTTGATAGTATAGATATTAATGATGTCCTTAGTTGTTTCATTCATTGATATTCTTCATGAATGTTTATGATGTTCCATCGTTATGGATATCAGGAGTATTAGATTATATGAGAATGGAAGAAACTGAAAATGGAATCTCAGTGTGACAAATTGTTGAGTTGATATTTAATTCTAAATACATATGATGGTCGAATAGAATATACTGGGAACATCATTATGTGAATTTAATTATTATTTCAATAATTGGGAATCGCTGGATGGGAGTTAAAGAGGGTATGTATTTGATTGACTAATGTATAAAATATAAAAGTTAGATACTGATAATTGAAAAATATAACTATCCAATATAAATAATATTTTATCCCCACATGTGAAATTTGTATATGTGTGTAGTCAATTATGGCCATGTAAAAAAATTAAATTTAGAGAGGATTTTATCAACAATTAACGAAATTATCATATAACATTAGGAATTTCTGTAAACACAAATGATATTCTTATTTATAATAATTTATTTTTGTTCATATAATAAATTTCAATAAGTAATCATATATTTTTATGGAGAAATAAATTATTATCCATATAATAAATTTCTACAATGTGTGGTATATTTTTGGAGACAATAGAAAATTCCATTATGTGTATATTTTTACAATCCCTAAATGATATTTTACTTTTTTAAAATATGGATATTTGATATTTCATGAAAAATAATACTGATAATTATTTCATAAAATACACATTCATGTATCATTATTAATAGAACAACATGATCATATACAGATCATGATTCGTGTTTTAATATAGATTCAACCAACTGATAGAGAATCTAGTTCTACTGAGATAAGATTCCACATTACCTTTCCTATATGGAAATTTAAAATAAAATTGAAATACATGAATTTCATATGAGATTCAATGATGTTAAAGAAAATTATAGTTAAAATATGTAATAATTTATAGAATGAAGTCAATTTTTAAATTAGTAGGAGTAATTTTAATGAACAGAACAATACTAATTTTGATATTAAAAGATTAATATTTTTGAAAATATAATTTCCAATATCATTGAAATTTATGAATTTGTATTTTAGGTCTAAGGAGATTATAAAATACGAGAAGAATATGGAAAAAGGGGCTGGGAATTTGAAACTTTGTGAACTAAAGACAATTTAATTCAACATAAAGGAAGGTTTTATGAATCTACTATTATATTTTGATGAAATACAAATGAGGTAAAGATGGAAAAAGATAGACATGTCATGATTATAGATGAACTATTATATACTATGAAGTCAAAGGGTGAAGAAAGAGATCCATTATTATCACAATAAAAGAACATTATGGATTGAGGAGGATGATGATGATAATGATCATGGGATATTATCCTAGCAAACTAAAAATATTTAGGATGTAGAATTAAGGGTGCTATCCTAAATCAATACTTTCCAGATATTTATAATTAATAGTGAGTTGATCTCTACTAATAGAGATTATATTTCAATATTGGAAGTTTAGGAATATTTTAATCAATAATATAGTAAATATGTTTTATATATCATTAAGTATCCCATATGAATACATAATGTGAGGATGAAAATAAATCCATTCTATTTAAAAGGGTTGGTGGCCATAATATATGACCGTGCTTGGTGAAAGTGTAAGTTGTTTCTCGTATTCAATGGGAAAGAAATCCATTATTTTAATTGTACCTAGTTTATTTAGGATGACATTTTCAATGCTATAAACTTACTTTTTAGTTCATTGGTAATAAGAAGGAAAAATTGTATGCATGAGAAAAAATCCATGATTTACTCGGGGTGTAGTGAAATGAAATGAGGAAAACCATGTAAAGAAATCCAACTTTTATCTTATTCATCTTATATAAAATTAAATATTAATCAGATGTAAAAAATACATATGGTGTAAATGATACACTCACAAATTAAGATATGCATTTCTAATGCGATAAATATTGAATTTGATAAATGTACAACAACACTAATATTACATTCACCCATATGAATGTTGGATATATCCCGATATGATCCTAAAAATAAAACTAGAAATGCACAAGGGGAAATGTAACAAATAAAGTAATTGGAGTCCTAGATTCGATGTTTTGAATGAATAATGGTTATCACACTCTATAGATAGTTACATTATAAGATATATCCCCTACTATATCATATATGATTTCATATATCTCTATATATCTATCCCACATTCTATCAATAAAAAACCCCATTAGACAATATCTATTTTCCACTATACAACATCACTTTTATGTAATATAACATATTTATTAATTATGTGTTAGGAGACATACTTGTCATAATCTCATCTATAGCATATACATATACCAATAGTGAAATAAGTGTTGTGTGTCACAACCTGCCTCCCTCAAAACCATGATGCATAGTTGATAAGTTAAAATGGTGATAATCTTCTCCACCAAAACTCACACCACTAAATTTTTTTTATCCTCCTTGGAATTGGTGAATCATTATGTTATCGGTGGGTCCCTATAAAAACATTTAATTTTTCTTCAATATCTAATTCACATTGAGTATTTCTATAAAACAAAATCATTCCACGAATTCTCAAATATACTACACCCATGATTAAAATTGTAAAACTACAACGTGGTTTCTTTTTTATATCATTTACTTGGTATAATTTTGGTGAATTATATTTTAGGTAGGGTTCTTAGTGTCACAAATTTTAATTGATGTTTGACCACATGATGTTATTTATGGTGATCAATAGTGAAATTTGTTAGGATTAAATTAATATATATTCCATATCAACTAACATCACACTCTATTGATGATTATCATAGTAGTTATATGACACGCGATCAATGCTGCATCACCATGTATGACATATGTATTTCAATTCATGGATGATAAAGTAAACATAAATAGGATGATATTATTTTCCATTGTGAATATTAACATATAACCTCTTTTGTCAATAAATATGACGATCCGCCATATGGATACCACTTCATGTATGCAATGACAGAAAGAAATTCCCAGATTAGAAAAAGATGATAATCTTATAATGTGTCTACACCTACCCAACACCGACCCTTTCTGATCTTTCCTCATTACAATATTCATTCTAGTATTACTTTGATTCATGTTTTTATGTACTCTTTTCTAGTGTAACATATACCTTTTTCAACTTCAAAGCATATTATTTTCTATGGTAAAATTGTAATATTATATAATTGTATATTTTTTACCAAAGCATCAATATTTCATTATTTCATTCTAAATTAGACAGATCCAATATTAATAAAGAAATATATATTTTTAATTAATGAAATACCTAAATTAATTTAAAAAATTATTATGTAGTATATTTATGCTATGCCACTACACATACACTCAAATAATACATGTCCTTGGGTATATGATCATCAATGAATAACAATGAGAAAAAGATATAAAAATATTCAAATGATATTAAAAACAATAAAAATCAATTATCAATGAATAAAAAACATTTAATAATTATATATTTTATACCTCTTAAACTACTAACTTTTGAAATAAACAAGGGAATGTATGTATTTTACTCCTCTATTTATAAATTCAAATTATTCTACTAATAATAATTAAGATTTCTCAATTATTTAACAATAGTAATACCAATTTTTTATCTACAACTTCATGTAATTTTTTTCTCTCATCATTCAATGTAAAAAATACTAGAATTATGTGAATTTAAAAATTACATGATTATAAAAAATTCTTATAGCATATATGAAATATACACCCTATAAAAACGAATACTATTTAGGTAATTGATGTTATCAAAAATTAGGCTCAAAAATGATGTTTAAATCAATGTAATATATCAACATGATCAATAAAAAATCATAATTAAAATAAATCATATTGAATTAACGAAATCACAAAACACATTACAAAGAAAAATTAATTTCTTATATACTATCAAATAAAAATAAAAATAATAATGAATTTTTTTTTATAAAAAATCAGTCACAATTTTTCTATATTATATATTTTCAAAAATTATTTCCCTTCATAATTCTTATTATAACAATTTGCTTTTCTTTATAGATGGAAATAATTAATTACAATGAAAATTTAATTTAGTATCATTACCTAATACCCAATGAAGATCTAATAAATTATTTAATAAATTGAAATAATCGCACTTTAACAATGATAGAATCCCTGAAAGTGGTAAATGTATTAAAACGCTAAGATAATGACTATGAAGTATAACTGTAATGTCCCAACCCGGATTACCCTCAAAACAGTAGTTGGACTGGTCACCACATGACCTCAAGCATATCTCCCCATATTCTTGAGGCAACTGACTTGCAGCAAGGGCCTATGGACATTTAATTGAGAGACTATACACTCATATTCAGAGTGCATAGCAGAAATAGATAATAAACATAGAAAACAACAGAATAATATTAAACAATATTCAAAAATATAATTAAAATATCCAACGATATTTTATACAATGAATGCATTTCATGGTAATACATATCTAAAAGATGTAATAAACCACATTATTTACATTACAACAATGAAATAATGAATGGATGCAATCCCCAAGGGTGATCCCAACAAGAATCTTGAACTCTTGCTGGATACTTTGCTCTTAACTACCAAGGTCACGTAACACCCACATGCAACGGTCCACAGTCCTGCAAACGAGAAAGTATACTTAGGTACCCCAGTGCAATGGATGCCTGAATAGGGTGTGAGATATACATATTAGTGGGGTAGGACCATTGGTTGTATATCCTTATTTAAACAATGCAATGTCACAAATTATGTGCAAATATAACAAGGAAATAACATAACAGAATAAATAACTAAACAACTCATCCAGGTTCAAAAGTGATACATGATGATGATACCTTCATCAGACAATGGCTAGAATAAGAGTCTGATCAATAATCATACAGGCATATTTATCAAACATAAATACCTTTTAACATTTAACCATTTATTATCTATTTAATCATTTATTATCTACAATGTTCCATGGTATCCCAAACATCAATACCAACATCAGCTCGTTCCAGAACTTTAATCATTCTGAATATTTATTTATTTAATCACATTCTACTCCAGAATGATTCATTTCTCTCATTCATTATACATATCATTAATATAATAGTGGATTGGCGTAGAACTCCTTGTCTAGAACCTAAAAACTGATTCTTAAATTTATACTATTGGTTTTAGAATGCCATGTCAAATACCTAACTCTCATTTGGTATAGATTGTCATGCTTAACGCCTTTACATCTAAGAGAATTGATAACTATTGGGGAGGAATTTCGTTTCCATTTTGCAACATCTACATTGGTCTAGGATACCATACCTAGCACTAAATTCTCATTCATTTACATCATTAGATAACTATTAGAGAGGAATGACATGTACAAGTCCAAAAAGTATGCATTGGTCTAGGATTCCAACCCTAGCACCACATTTTAATTAATTTATACAAATTGATAACTATTGGGGAGGAACGCCATGTCCATGTCCCAGCTTGTACATTGGTATTGGATTCCATACCTAGATCTACATTCTCATTCATTTACATGATTTTATAACTCAGAAGAATTATCCATATTATCCCATTACTAATCCAATGATTAGTTAAATATATAAAAGGCCATTAGTTAACTCAACAATTAACTCATCACATAACCCCTTAATTAATAAATAAATTATTTAATCAATAAACACTATTCTCATTCTATAATTAGTTCTTTAAAATTAATTATCCAAAACATTACTAAAAGAGCACATAATTAGAAGACCATTAATTTTCTCATTTCATTCAATGAATCTTATCACAATTAATCTAATAATTAATTGTCTCAATTATTCAATTCAATATCTTATAATTAATCCCTCGATTAAATATATATATTTCAAGGTCAAGAACATAATTATTCAACAATTATTTATTCCATTTTAAATCTCATCATTCCATAACTAATTCTTTATAGTAAATTATCCAAATCAAATATCAACAAATCATAAGTAATTCTCATAGTTATTTATCTTTAATCAATATCTTGAAACATAATTAATTCACCAATAATTATCTTTCATATCCAAACGTCATCTCCTAATTAATTTACCCCAATTAATTATGTTAACATAACCAATTCAATATATAAATTACAATTCCCTAGGTTCATAATTATTTCACAAATAAATTATCTTAACTTATCTTATTAATAACTAATAAGAAATTCCATGATTAAGTAAATCAACTTATCCCACCAAATACTCCTAAATTCCCTTTAAACCATGTTCATCATAAAAAAGGGATGAAATTATAATTCACATAACCAAAAGCTAAACTAACAAGTCACTTAAAAAAATATTTTTTTATAATTAAGGTAGTGAACCTCCATTGGAGTGGTTTTATTAGAAAATTAGATTTTCTAATCGAATAAATAAAAACACCTCCATAACTCATTTAATTAAATTTCATTCAACAAATTTAATTAATACAACACCAACTCATAATTATTAAATAAAATTCTTCCATCCACAAATTTAATTAGATAATTTCCCCAATTTTTATAAAATAATTATAATCATCTTATACATTAATTTAATTTGGTAAACCCCATCTCCAAATTTATTCCTTATTTAAATTAATTCCATTGACCTGGATATAATTAAATAAAACACCAACTCCTTATATGTAACACCCTAGGTAAATAAATAATATGACAATTTCATATTATCCATATTTAGGAATAATTTATTAATATTACTTTAAAGGGAACGGTATTCTCGATGGCGTACCCAATACGCAACAATGAGTTTCTTTGAAATCTTACGTTGCACTCTAATAATAAAATAATATTATTATAAATGGTAGTTAACAACTAGCCATTGTAATGGAGGTAATGAATGGAACTAACTACAAAATGATTATATATGTTTGTCATATTTTTTTACTTTTATCCAATAAATGTTAGAGGATTAAAATTCAAATGAATCCAATTTTAAGCCTAAATCTTCTAATGTTTTTTAAAAGGTCGATGAACCGCCTTTTGATGGAGAACCCTTTTTAAATATACTTTTTCCAATTTTATATGTTTTATTTGACAAAATAAAATCCTTCTTTATAATCGGGACATCAAAATTTATTTTGTGTAAATTTTTGTTATTTTTCCGATAAAGATCATTTTTGGTGAACATGTTGCATTTCAATTCAAAACCTCATTTTAATCAGATTTATTTATATGGATAAATTATATTTTTAATTGATATTAAAGTTTATTTAGAATATATTTTTACTATTTAATCCAATGGTGGTCATTGGAAATAATTTAACATTGATATTTGACTTAAATTAGTGTCAATCGTTTAATAGATATTGTTTCTTAAAAACACGCTATTTGTTTTGACAACGTGAATGAATTATTATATTAGTTAATGAAACGTATATATTTTGAATTTTTAAAATTGAAATCATTTTTGAATTCAGAACATCAAATATATCTTATGGTGAATTTGTGGTATTATTCTGAAAAAAATCAATTTTTAATGAATAGTGAAACCACTAAGTGGTAGTTAAAGAAACTGATTTTTTGTTTAAATGAAACCTTTCCACATCAGTGATTTTATTTTAAAAAATCTGACATAAATGGTTGTAATTAGGATGTAAAATGTGTTTCAATGAGATTAAAATAATTTATTTGGTGAATAGTAACATTTATGTTTTATTAATCACGATTAAAGGTAATTAGTGTAATTTAAGGTAAAGATAATGTTATAATAATATGAAATGACATTGAAAGATGTTCTACCCCTATTTGAGGAGTCATTTACGACCAAGACAATACATGGGTCAACATGGGGACCCCATGGAGCCACTTTGGTTGGAAAATGACATAAATAACTTTTTATTTATAGTTAATATTAATATGTCACAAACATGTATTGTTTTACTAAAAAAACTTTACATGGGGTTATACAAGTCATATTTTTTACTATAAATATTTATTAGAAATATAAAATTATTTCCTACATCATGATAGTTTGTTATTATTTTTTATACATTAAATAAATTAATTTATTTATGACACTGTGATGATGCAATGATTACCTCATAAATGAACTATATAAATAATGTGAGAAGATAGGGAGAAATTTAAGTCTTACACATGTCACAAACCTATTGGATGGGTGGATTTAGAATCATTGTCATCTTATCCCTTGAAAATATCCTTTTGGGAGCTTTAAAATATGAAAATCATTTTATAATAAAGTAATAGGTTATAACTTTCCAATAGTGCCCCTCCTCTTCCCTTATAAACGGCCACAACATCCACCACCATACTCACACCTCTAAAGACTTTGGCTCGGCCAAACCCTGCCCATATCATCTATCCACATCCCTTTATTCATCATTTAAGCATCACCTTTGTCATAATGCTCTTCAAGAAACCATTTTGGTTCAATCCAAGAGGAGTTACCTGATTTAAAGGTAATGTCTTCACTTGTGTTCTTTTGTTTTATTTTGATTCTCCAAACCCACAAACTCTTTTTATTCCTTTATTTTGTAACAAAAATAGTATATTAAATGTAATAGGATCTTTTTATGTGATGTATTATAGATACACTTACACACACCTCCGTCTAATGGTTAAAGAACATACTATTTCTGTGGATGGTGAATTACTGCCCCACGAAACGATGATTGTTCAATCTTCTCTTAACACCTTTCATGGTGGCCATTATGATGTCACCGTATTTTATATATGTTATATATGGTATTTATGTTTCCAAAATTCTTCTTTATTTTATATTTAAAACATACCTTTATTCATTTCATGTTGTGTAATTGTGATAATTTTATACGAGGAAGTGTGGACTACCACCCCATCAAGTGATCTGACTCATCCAGGAAATACATGGAATGTATAAAGAATGAAATTAATGAAATTATGTGACCTATATAACATATATATTATACTGGAATTATAATATATATATCTCTCAATTATTTTTAATTCCATTAATATGACAAAGAAATGAAAGTAGCGTTCAAGCATACATACAGCCTACCGTTTCCATGAATGGAGCATTTCTTTTCTTTTTTATCTCCAAATGTTATGGAAGAGTATAAAATGAATATGTACTGGATATAAATGATATTTAAATCATTAATAATATTATGGAGTTGATGTACTTATAACTACATGGACAATAATTTTCAATCAAGTTCATTTTTGACTGATGTACCAAACATCGAGAAAACGACTGATATGAACTCACATTATTAACCAATTATTATAACATTACAATATGTGATATGAACTGAATAATAATATTTAATTGAGGTCCTTAATAAATTCTAAATATACCAATGTTTATTATTCAGTAATATAAAGAAACGAACAAGACAAGTCAGACTTGAGGTAAGGGATCCTACCCCTCTCTTTATTTTTAAGTACACTCGTTTATGCCATTACTTTTAAGCTCATATTTCTTATGATTGGGATGTTATTTTATATTTATAATACTTTAATTTTTATGTTTATATTATTAGAGTCCCTATTTTATCTGATAAATCCATTTTGGATGTTTTGAGTGGCGCCGTTAGGCTGCCAAATTTTTTTAAGGGATCCTACCCCTCTCTTTATTTTTATGTACTCTTTTTATGTAACTTACTTTAAGATCAATTTTCTTATGTTGGAGTATGTTCATTAATATTAATCATGATGTAAATTTTATGTTAATATGATGAGAGACCCTATTTTATCTCATCAATCCATTTTTGGAAGTTTTATGTTGCGCCATTCTACTACCAAATTTTCATAAGGGGATTTTCATCACAATTATTATTCCCGTGAAATTCATGCTACATTGGGAAGTATTTCTTTTTGTGTGGTGTATGTACTGAAAATAATGTTACTATTTGTATAATATTCTCTCATTTATGGGTAGTTACATCTTCATTTTATGACCCTTCTTTCATGGGCTGTACGTTTCAAAAGTTGCCAAAATCGGTAAGGGATCCTTTCACACTCCTCTTTTAAAAAGACATATTTTGTTATGTCTTTTAATTTACATATTTTTATGTTTGTATGTGTTCTTATATATCCTTATTATTTTAAATTATATGTCTAAGTGATGAGATACCATTTTCTCTCTCATTAACTAATTTTATGAATTTTAAAGTGACGCCATTAGGCTGTCGAATTTTACAAAGGGAACTTTTTAACCCAATTTTGATTTCATTGGGTTCAACATGTAGTTATTGAATATGTCATACTTTGAATATGTGTGAATTACATTTGATTGTTTTACACTTAATATCATTTTATAATGGGTGTATTTATATTTGTCACACATAATTTTGTGATTGATTTATCCTTAATTTAATGATAACTTATTTACAAGGGATTTCATCTCATTTAACATTTCTATTGAGACTTCATTGTTATTATTCTCTAATTCACTCTTATATGGTGTATATACTGTCCTTTGGAATATTATATCATGAATTCATTTATTCTCGTGATGTTATAAAGTTTTGATTAAATGTTATTCCTTAATTATTGTATTTAAGTGTCTCTCATTTTGTTAAAAACCCTTTAACTAAAATATCATTTTAAATGTTTTAATGATTTATTCTTATAAATATTTATCATTAATAACCATGTTTTAAAAATGGTTTTAAGTATTTATTTTTATGGATATTAATGGTTTAAAATGTTAAATGCTTCAAAGTGGTATGGGAGACATTGATTCAAAAATCACATTATTAAAAGTTTTAAATGGTTTTGAAAATGGTTTCCAGAATGGATACATTATTTCAATATCTTAAAATGATATATTGTTGTTGCAATGTGGGAATGTCATGTTTCCTTTATTCTTAAGTTATTTGATATGATTATGTTATGGTTCATGGGCATTGTTTATGAAGATGGGTGGTTCTGTGATAAATTGAGGGCGGGTGAGCCCGATATAGCTCTTCAATGCATTGGGTAACGTGAAGGGGTAAAACGCTAAGGATTCTCCAAAGAGATTTAGGGAATATACTAGGATGGGTATTCCAAACGTAACCGTGAGGGTTACTCCCTACGTAATAATGTTATGAATGCCTCAAGTTACATATATGTCTTATGATTTCTATGAGTTATTCATAAATCATATGATTTCATGAGGTATGTTAACGTGCTTATGTTTTATGAGTAATGTATGATTTCATTGATTCTTATGTGTACATAGACTAATGTTTTATTTCCATATTGTTATAACCATTACTGATCTTTTTATGCTCATCCCAAGTTTTTTTGAAATTTTTTTCACAGGACAGAAAGATGAATAGGGTCAAGAATGGGATCAAGGAAATGTCAGGCTGTCTAAAACAAGGAACTAGACATGAATCCTTTGATCAAGAGTTTTTATTTTGTGAAAAAAATGTAAGCTGAGTAGATGTGTCTACATTGTAATCATTGATATTTAATAGCTATGTCATAATTCTATAAAACTCAAAACCTGAAAAGATCATCAATGTGAATTATTCATTTAATTCAATAATAAGTAATGTTTAAGGTCGGGTCCTTATATAATCAATTAATTAAATTCTCTCACATTAATTAAATTAAATGAATTCCAATTTTGAATCAATTAATAAAATTCCTTTTTTAACATGAATTTAGTAAAAAAAATCCACATATAATAACATATAATTAAATCCATCATTGTTGGGAAATTAATTAATAGAAATAACCCAAAACCCAAACTGGGTAAGACACATTATTTGTCTCACACGGTCTGGGAAACCATGCAGCAACCATATAGGACCTTCTGTCTAAGGAATCAACTTCAGACGATTTTTCATGATTGGTTTTTCTAACCATCCATAGATCAGGCGAGCTCTTCTATCTCACCTTTATCTAGATTCACAGTTTTACCCGCACGGTTTGACCAACCATGCACAGACTGTGCGAATGCGACTACCATGTTTCGTGCTCTCGAAACCCATTGAACCACTGGTAAAACTCCTAGAACCTTTTCCCAATCCTGTTATTAACTTTTTTAAATTGTCCAAACTCATGAAATATTAACCCCAAACTCTTTTTTACGATTGGACCATCCAATACAAAAAAAGTTCAAAAAATTGTATTTTAACTCGGTTAAAAAACACGAGACATTACAATTTATCCACCTTAAAAACATCTCATTAAATAGAATCTAAAATGAATAAATATGATATTAACTAACACACCATGGTCATAAAGTATCATTTGAACAATTACATTGTGTTTTAACCACCAAACACAACTTTAACCAAATCCCAATCCCAACAACCTAAACCTTTTAAACCCAATACAAACCTCTGAATCAAAACAAATACATAAAAATGTCACTTAACAAATCACACACTACTAGAGACATGTAACTGTCATAGTATCCTCAATTGACATTGCCAACTAAAAAACCTATAGTCACCACTAACTCAGTGAATTGAATTTAAAAAGATTCCATCACCAACCACAAGTAACCAAAGTCCTCACTTGACTTTCTGTGACCTCTCCAACTAATGTCATCTCAAGTCTTCCTTAAAAAAATTGTTTCCTACAACTAATACATTTTTACCCCAATGATCCACACATTCCACGTACATCCCAATTAAAAACCACTTTTCAAGTCCAACAACTTTTAAAACATTAGCATCGCGTATGACCGAAGCTATCTCAATGCCTATAAGATGAGGTCAAGATAGGGACATGCTCATATAATTCAATAGAGAACAATAAGAGTAAACCTAGGTCACCAAAAGAGCAGTCGTATTATCACCAATCGATTCATTACCAAATGGATCATATTCTCATACTGATGTATCATCAACCAACCCTTAATGCATGTATCCCAAAGGAATCCTTTTTCCTTCAAAGCATATGACTATAACTCATTGAAAATCATTCTGATGTAAAATTTCCCACCATAGGAGTTTTCATGTCAAATAAAAAAAGATCATTCGATCACAAGAGAACTATTTTAGGAACAACATAAATGAATGTGTGATGCTCCATGAACCATATTTACCACATCACCATATCATATGAAGGCTGTAAATTATTCTTCTAGACGTGTCAGAACACCTAAGCCCCAAAAATATAGCAAGAGGAACAATACTATAATGACACCAACATCAAAAGCTCACAGAGGAACCAAGAATCGCATGCTCTAAGGGTGATACCTACCAAATGACAGTCCTTTACAAATAATAGGCATCCACCTAATATCTTGGTAACACAAAACATAAATTATTAGGCCCAAAATCCCACATTTCATTTTATTCATTTCATTGAATTCATTTAAACTTATAAACATTGAAAGAATTTTATCAAAGCCAAAAATAATATTCCACAACAAAGAACATGGTATTTAAAAATTTCTCATTGGAAAATAGAGTAAATATATAATAAACATCCTCATTAAAATTTAAAATTTAATGTCCTTTGATTTTTAAACAATAAATATAGAAATTACAATCTTTTTAAACAGAAGGCGACATTTGAGGGTCCTATTTAATTCAAAACAAATAGGTTCCTCAAAATGAACCCATATAATGATTCATTTCAATAAAAACTCAATAGTTTAACAATTATAACCATTTTCAATCACAATATGGTTATACTAGGCTTAGTCGCATGGTTTGACATATACCAATCGATAAGGAACCCATACACCTTACCGATATAATTTGCCTCAATTTATCCCAAATAATTTTTATTTCACAATATTTTTAACTATATTAGACAATTTTTCAATCGTTTAAATACACGAGTTAACCATTTACGATTTATAAGGTACCAATACAACGTTCAAATGAAATTGGATCCCATTTAATATGTAATCAATCATTTTTTTATACTCATGAATCCAATTACACATCAAAACTACTCTAGCATGTTATCATTTCCAATAACCCAACATCAGGTTATAACACAAAATCATGTCACAACATCAAAACATGTTATTAACAGAATAATCATAACATATAAACTCATAAAAATGTTATACCTATCACTAAACATTCTATCTAATGGGGTATTCTAAAGTAAACCAAAAAAAAGGAATTCTACCCAAGATACACAATCAAAATTAGTTATCACACTACTAATGCAACTACTTGTCATGTGATATACATTGAATGTGAATCTATAAGTTCTTTAGATGATGCATGTAATGGAATTTCCTTTCCATATCAAGCCAAGGATATTTTTTCAAATTCTCAATATCAATAAGCACCCGAAAATACACCTATCAATTAAGGTGAAATCATATCAATGGTAACCTCAAATAGTATAAACATCAATTCCCATCCCTGGCCACATGGTCATTTCCTGTAAATGGGGTGATCAGTCCCATGCATGACTATAATCCAAGTGTCGACCCTTTCCCAGTCTCCTTTATACCATTCCTATAAAAATAAAAAGAAAAAAAATGAAAAAATGAACCTTTGATAACACATTGTTACTTCCCGACCCGACTTACCCTCGACCCGTTAGTTGGAACGGTCACCATAAGACCTCAAGCACGTCTCCCCATCTGCTAGAGGCTGCCAACTAGCAACAAGATTCTATCGATAGTCAGTGTGGAGAATAAACCCTCATATTTAGAGTTCATAAGGGATATAGATAATAAACTCAGAATACAAAGAGAACCATATAAAAAATATTCAACAGGATAATGAAAATGTCTAATAACATATTATACAATTCATGCATGTCCGGGTGATACATATCCAAAATTAGTAAACAAAATGACATTATATACATTACGATAATGAAATAAATAAAGGAATAAATCCCCAAGGCCAATCTCTATGGGCATCCCAAACTCTTGATCGGTTTTTCTTCTCATAATGGCCAAGTACACGTAACACACACAAGGTAAGGTCCATAGTCTTGGAAATAAGAAACTCTACTCAGGTACCCCTATTCAATGGTTACCTGAATTGGGTGTGAGATATACATCTCATAATATCGGGAACAACGGTTGTCTAGAACAATCTAGACAATTCAATATAACAAATTTTTTGTAGATATAACAAGGTAATAACATAAATGAATAAATACCCAATAACCCATCCATGTTCCAAAGGGACACGTGACGGTGATACCTACTTCAGCCTATGGCCAGAATAAGAGTTTGCACAATAATCATACAAGCATATTTATCAAACATAAATATCATTCAATACAATACTAATTATTGATTATTTAATCACTTATTGAATCCATGGTTCCCATGGTATCCCGTACCTCAATTCCAACATCAACTCGTGCTATAACTCTAATGAATCTAAATATTTATTTATTTAATCACATTAAACTAAAAAATGATTCATATCTCTCATTAAGTACACAATTCATTCATATAAGATAATATTGGTGTAGCACTACATGTCTTTCAACTAAAAATTTGATTCATATATTTATACTATTAGTGTTAGAACGCCATGTCTGACACCAATTTCTCATTCGGTGTAGATCGTCATGTCTAACACCCTTACATATAAGCACATAGATATCTATTGGGGAAGAGGTCCATGTCCATGTTCAAACTTCTACATTGGTCTAGGATGAAATACTTATAACCACATTCTCATTCATTTACATAATTTAATAACTATTTGGGAGGAACACCATGTCCAAGTACCAAGTTCTACATTTTTCTAGGATTCCATACCTAGAAACACATTCTTATTCATATAAATCATATAATAAGTATTGGGGTGGAATGCTATTTCCAATTCCCAACTACTTTATTGGTCTAGAATTCCATACCTAGAACCAAATTCTCATTCATTTACATCATTTGATAACTCACAAGAATTAACTACATTATCCCATTAATAATCCCATAATTAGTTAAACATTTCAAAGGCCATTAGATAACTCATAAATTAACTAATCACAAAACCTATTAATTAATTCGTGAATTAATTAATCAATCCACACTATTATTATTAAATAATTAATTATTTATAATTAATTTTTCAAAACATTTCTACAAGAGAATATAATAAATGCACCATTAATTATATCATTTTGTTCAAAGAATCATATATAAATTAATACACCGATTAATTATCTAAAATATTCAATTCAATATTTTATAATTAGTACCCCGATTAATTGTCTATATTTCATGTTCACGAAAATAATTATTTAACAATTAATAATTCCATTCTAAATATCAACATTCCATAATTAATTATTCACAATTAATTATCCAAATCAAATATTAATATATCATAATTAATTATAACAACTAATTATATTTAATCAATATCATGTAATATATTTAAATCGCCATTAAGTATATTACATAGACAAAAATAATATCATAATTAATTTCCCCCAATTAAATATCATAACATAACAAATTCAATATTTCAATTAATATTATCTATGTTCATAATTAATGCACATGTTAATTATCATAACTTATCTAATTAAGAATTCATAATTATTTCCCTAATTAATTATCTCAACTTATCCCGCCCAATAATCATAAAGTCCACTTTAATTAACTGCCTCAACAAAAAGTGAAAGAAATATTAATTCACATAACTAAAAGAAAAAAAATTCACATTAATCATTATGTTTTTAGAATGAAGGCATCACACCTCCATTAGAGGGGTTTTATTACAAAACCTGATTTTGAAATATACAAAATAGTAAACAATTTTCTCTAATATTGAAGTAAACTTTATCAAATGTAGTAGATTAATAAAAACTACATTTTAACCAAATAGAATCACTTTTGAGGAACATACCTCAAGGAATTGGCTGATCTAACTCTTTTTAAATTAATCCACAAACTGCTCATGCACACACACCTCCAAAAAAGCCTGTACACACTTAGAATTTATCGCCACACCTAACAACAAATAACTGGCAATCATTAATAGTGTGTTGTAGACCAACACACACCCATATAATTCACCGAAACTCAAAATATACCTTATGAACATATTCAATGGTGTTAATCTAATCAACGAGTACAAACCCTTACCTAAATATAGAATAGGTGAACCAAATCGAGACAAACTACCATTCGTTCATTATTAGTTGTTGAAATACGGACCAACGAGTCTCACGACATCATCTGCACCTCCCATAATCAGAAGAAGAGAAGAAATTGCATTATCCTTGGGCCTTATATTTTGGGCCCAATTGAGATAGAGAAAAGAAGGTCCAAAATGGAGGATGCGATGAAATAAACATGTTGAGAAGGACATACCTTGACAATATGAACAACATCCATGGAGGAACCAACATGCATCTGGAATGAGGAGAGCGAGCCATGTAGGGAAATGGTGTGCCTCACCAGGGGAAAATGAGGGGAGGGGGTCATGCCTCACCCTACTGTGCTCCTCCCTCTTATAAACCCAAATAGTTTTCTAACAATTAATAAAATAATAATTATATTATAGCAACCATATTATTATTATCATTTTAAATTAAATTATTATTTGATAAACCCTATAAATACCCCATTACAGCTAATTTAATTAACTTCCACACTAATGAATATAATTAAATAAAGACTCATCCTTAAATCATTTAATTAAATTCCCTTCAATGAATTTAACAAATACAACTCCAACTCATCGTTATTGAATGAAATTATTCCAACCTCAAATTTAATTAAATCATTTTGTACAATTTTCATTAAATAATTAAATTCATCATATCATTGAATTTAATTAGGTAAACCCCAACTCATTATTTATTCCTTATTTAATTAAATTACATTTACCTAGATCTAATTAAATAATTTTCCAACTCATTATCATTTAATTAAATTACCTCACATTAAATTCTTAAAACGAAACCCCAATTTTTCTCACTTAATTAAATTATTTTTTAACTGTTAATTTAACCAATTAAAGACCCCCACATTACGAAATATAAATAAATCCCTTGAAGATGAGAATTTAATTAAATAAAATAACATGAAAGCCAAAACTAGGCAAGCCGCACAGTTTGTCTCGCACGGTCTAGAAAACTGTGAGAAACTTGTGTGGGTGTTATTTATAAATAACCTACCTTAGAAGGGTTTTCCTGCATAGTTTTCTTATCCATGCGTTGACTGAGAGACCACCTTTGTATCGCCTTTAGTAAATTGTATGGTTTGACCCACACAGTTTGACCAACCGTCCTCATCCCATGAGAATTCCACTAACATGATCGGTGCTCCCCAAACCCATTTAATCACACGTAAAACTCATCAAACCATTACCCAAGTCTGTCATCAAAACTTTTTAACGGTCCAAACTCACGTAACACCAACATAAAACGTGGTTTTAAGACCATCCCATCCAACCAGAAAAATATTTCAAAAACATTTCTATTTTAATCTGATTAAAAAAACATGGGACTTTACAATAACATTATCTTCCAATGTGTATCTTCTTAACCTAATAAATCGAAAATTTTACTTTAATATATTTTAAAAAATTCAATATAAGTTCCAGAGCATTTACATGCCCTAAGTTTCTCTTGAAAAATGTTTATATGATGGAATATGAGAAAATTATATCTAAAACATATTAGAAATGAGAAATCTATAATTACTCCAATAACTCAAGCAATATTTATTAACAGTAAACTAATCTACCTAAATTTACTATATTAAATGCACAAAAAATGTGAAAGAGCAATGCATAAATATAAATAAACCATTCCACTCCAATCAAGATTCTGTTATTTTTATCCTCATGAAATATCTACAAATTAATCCATAATTTTACTCATTTATTCATAATCAAAGGAAAATAAAAAATATTCCACCAAGGGATTATTTTGAAATTTTTATTATCAAAGATAAAAAAATAAAAAGTGCATATTTTTATAATTAAATTTCAATGAAATAGTAAAACCATTTCCACTGAAAGCATATTTTCCTTCTTCTTTTCATTAATTCCAACATTAACATAACCCTATAAATGAAAAAAAACCATGATAATGTGTAAGTACTATAAATTTATTCAAAAAAATATTAATGGGGCTGAGACTACAACCTATATAAAATTCCAACACTAGGTGTTAAAAATTAATTCCAAATAAAACAATAAAAAAACCCAAATTCCTTGTTACACCTCAAGGATTAGTATTATTATTTTTAAATGATTTAATATTTTTAATATTATAATTTTTTATGAAATTTTGGGTATTTATTTTTATATAATATAACTATGTTTTCTGTGTATTATATGAAACAATAAGATAACCATAAACTACATGCAAAATAATTCGTAGCTTGCACTACACAAAACACTTGGACTTCACTACAGGAAAAAAATGAAAATGATTTTGTTTAATGAAATAAAAAAATGCCTTATTATATATAAAACACTACCTTGTCTTGCAATACAAGAAACACTGACTTAGTGTTAGTTTCACACATCATCGATGTATCTACGAAATATCATTTTATTGTTAATTTTATTTTAACGATATAATAATAACTTAGCTTTTAAAATTATTGATATAAAATGTAATAACTAATTTTTAAATTTTATTTATAATAGTTTTATATATGTAAAAAATATATATGATGATATATATAATTTATTTTAATGTATATATATTTTGAAAGATATTATTTTCATAAAATAACTACTTCGTATAGTCACCTATGAAAAATAATTAAATAATTTCAAACAATATTATAAATTGAAATTGATAAAATAAACAAAAAAAATTTAATTTAGAATTTTGAAACAATCAAATGGTGAATGTTTTATATTTTTCTAAAAAACATCATTTCTAGATGAATAGTTAAAAATACTGAACATTAATTCAAATCAGCTATTTCATTTAAATTGCTTTTATAGTTAAATTATATTTTAATTATGTTTTAATATTTAAATAAGTAAATTATACATCAAATAATACAATTTATGTCCATTGAACTAAATTCACATTGAATTGGATATAATTTAAATTAAAAAATTTAAACATTTTCACTAAAAAAACTAATATCGTGACATGTCTACATGAATAACTTTTAAATTCCTTTATTCCACCTATATGAAAATAATATTCCAAAATATATTCCATATTTTGAATCGTTATAATTTAATATTTATAAGATGATCAAAATTGTGTTGGTCCAAAAATAATTTTGAATTTGATTAAAATTAATTACATTGATCGAGGGAAAAATTATCTTAACAAATGACTATACCATAAATAAAAGGCTTAAAAATACTGAGAAACTTGTTAAAAATACATTGGATGGTCATATATAGTCCATATCCTCCCTTGGTTTTATATTTTCTATTAATGGATCCACATTCTCGGTAAAAAATTCAATGGAATCATCTCTTCCCAAATATAAAAATGAAACTCCCTACCTGAATGGCCTAGAGGCCTTTATTTATTATTGATTTTTGATAACCCCGTTTCAAGTGATGAGGGGGAACCCTTACATAGCCCATAGGATCAGAGATACATGGCCTGTGGGATTAGGAGGTTACAGGACATGAATGTATTAGGGAATTCAACCAGACTATCTAAAAGTTACTACCCCTCCCCAGCATCTGTATCCTAATAGTATCTCTCCACCTTTGCAGGACCATCTAGCTAGGATTATCGTGCAAGCACAGGATTGTACCAATGACATAGCCATACCCTCTCATTCTGACAATCCATTTAGCTCTTCTTAGTCAGTGCACCTGCTCTTAATCCTCTTCTAGGGATGCTCCTTTTTTGTAGTGTGTATGGGGCCTGCATTCATGTGGCCCGAAGGCCTTGGGGTTGCCCTAATGAATTAATGTGGCCCAAAGTCCTTGATAATCAACTGGCCCGAAACCCTTGGGTGACCTAAAATCCTTGCAGGATCTGAGGACAAAACTACTGAATCGAAGGCCCAAATGGATGAATACTACTCAAAAATATTCATCCACCCACATTTGATCTCAGGTTTATTGGCGGCACCAAGAGAGTCCTCACCAACTGGGATGAGGCTCTTGTGCCAAAATTCCACTCCCCATGCACTATAAAATGGGTCCAAACTACTAACATTCTATTGCCTATCAGACCATTTTTTTGACAAATATATACTAAAATAATATTGATAAATACTTCCCTTGTTACTAGAATAATCCATTTGGGAATAAATACAATTATGGAATCCCATTAGTGAAAACCAAAAGGAGTTACCAAAGAATAGGTAACATCCTTCCTCAAGTGATTTTCATTTATTTAAATCATAAACCACCTCAATTATTGTTATAACAAGATTACATAATAAAATGAGTATCCTCAATATACTAATAATTTTCAATATTAGGGGTTATACCTATATATAAAAAACAAATTTCTAATTGGTAATAAATATACTATTATTGTTTTTGGAGAATAATTGCATCACGAAATGATGTTTCTCATTCTTCCTTTACTAACACTCATCAGTGGCCATTATGGAGTAAAAAATATTTTTATATGATATATATGATATTTTTATGTATTTGTGCTTCATTAATTTACCATTACTTCATGATTTACATATATCATGTACATATGATAACTTCATTTGTGGGCTAGTGAACTATCATCCCCAAAATGCATTGTGATTCGCTCACACATTACATGGAATGTATTAAAGATTTCATAGTAATAATATATGATATAATAGAAATATTAATTATATTTTAATTATATATATATATATATATATACATTCATTTCATTTACACCCATCTATTCGATATTTCATAAGAAAATAGTTTTCATGTGTATGCACAACCTACTATCGTCATAAACGGTATATTCCATTTCATACTTGTATCATTTATAGATTTTTATAAATATTTATATAATGAATATATATTATATTTATATCATGTTTTATATTATGTAAATAAGTAAATCATGATCTAATTAATAGGGCTATGAATAATAGTTCAAAACACGTACAATTAAAAAAGAGATTGTCACTCGAAATATAGCATTAACATGGGGTAAATAATAAATAATTAATTTAAAGCCTCATGTAAATTATATACGGTGTTATATAGTTTAATATTTTTCTATCATTAATTTATAATCAGCATTTACTTATCATGTAGGTGGATTGAATGAGTTTTATGATAGTCAAGACATAATGTAAGGGAATTTCATCGCACTTTTTATTAATATGAGATACAATCCATACTAACAACCCAATTTTATTGTCTGGTGTATATAATGAACATGGATGTATTAAATGATTATTATTCAAATGTATATGGGTATTATTAAATAAATTTTATGAAGTATATCTCATGGGTTTCATGATTCCAATATTAATAAACCAGTAACATAATTTTGTCTGAATTTTCATTCTATGGGACCCATGCCATTTTATGTACGTATATTTTTCTAAGAAGAGTATATAATGAAATAGACAATTTATATCACAAATATACTTATTTTCATTATATTTTAAACTTCATTTCATTTATTTTATTATATAATTATTATGGTTCAATGTTATCAAGTAGAAGAGTTTATTGAAATAACCTCCTTGCTTTCTGTGATTGTTTATGATTATATTTTTATTGATTGTATATAATGATCAATATTTCAAAAAAACATAGAAATTAACTTATCCTATTATTTTAAATGATATCATCATGTAATAGTAAAAATTTATACTCTTTGGTACTTAATATAACCAGTAAAATGTCTTCATAAAATCTGACTTCATTTACAATTTTTTATTAGAAATTCGTGATCTTTCTAAATAATGACTGCTAAAATAATTTCAAATATTATGTACTTTTATACTATAATGCTAAATTGAAATTATACAATTTATTTAACTTTAAAAAAATGTATTTAAAATGAATCTTTGTTTCTTTTTATAATTCAGATACTTTTCCCATCCTTTGTGTTGCAGAAGGAATATTCGGCATGTAAGTGCATAACCACAATCCTGACCATTATTTCCCTAATGATTTACTTGTATGTTTATATATTTATTTTTAATGAAATGGTTTTCTCAATATTTTAGACATTTTTAATTATTATTATTTTAAATGAAAAATTTATTGGATATTTTTTTGGTATTAAAATATTCCTTTAAAAGTATTCATATGTATTTCTTAATAGAAATCACTTAAAAAAAATTCTATTTAAAAAATGCTTTCAATTTTTACCATTATTTAATTATTAATTTTTCAATTAAAATTATATTTAATACATTTTCAATATTTATTAATATGATTTCAATGTATTTTTAATGAAATTTATCTCAAAATCTTTTCAACATTATATTATTTATTTTAATGTAAAATGGTTTTATAAATGTGTTCAGATATCTTTAATATGTTTTCAATGTATTTTGAAATAAATGGTTTTCGAAATGATTACAATTTTATTATTTTTAAAAAAATAAGGTTTTCAAAATTTCATTAAATTTACTTTACAAATTTTCATATTTACTTTTAATGAAAATGGTTTTCATATAATTTTATAATTCAAAAATCATTTTTCAAATAATAAAGTTTATTTTCAAAAATTATTGTTTTTAATGATATTTCATAATTATTTTTCATCATAGGTTAAATATCTTTATGTTACAAATGATTTTATAGGGAAATAATCAACAGGTTCCATTCATCCACTTTCTCTGAATGGTTCTTGGTTTTATAGATGGTTGTTTTTGAAAACTGATTATTTTCAGGGGTTATATGTTTACAAAAAACCAATTGTTTTCTTGGGATATTTTTTATGAACCCCAATTGTTTTCATCTGTTATTCGTCAATGAAATGATTATGTATCTTATGTATTTCCGATAATTTATGATTATATGTTCATGACACCCATTTCATTTTATGGTTTAAAATATCATTGTTTATGATCTTTGAACATGTATGTGTGATTTCATTATGAGATGGGTAGGACCTATATATACCTACAATGAATTGGGTAATGATTAATGTTTTATGAGGTCAATGGGTACACGGTAAAGAATCCCAAGCCCCAAACAAGAGGGTTCATAGGAGAGAATCCCATCCCAGAAATAAGATTATACAAAAGAAATAATTCTATTCCCAAAACAAGAGGGTATACAGGGGGGCATCCTAGGCCTCAAAATAAAAGTGTTCATTAGATAGAATATGAATCCTAAAATAGGGACACAAGAGATTATACCAAACGTAAAATTTTTCAACATTCATGATTGGAAGCCTTGACATATGTTTTTTATATTATTATATTCATTCTATATTTCCATTCCTTAGTGTTATGTTATGATTTAATTTCTTATTCTCTTGATTTTTTATGATTGATGTCTTATAAAATGCAAAAATTTATGTCATTATTCTTGTGTAAGATCCTATATATGTATTGTATGATATTCTACTTTCATGATCTTGTAATCATAACCTTATCCTCATGATTATACTTACTTGTCTCCCATATTTTCCATGACCGAGCATCCTAGATCAACCATTTTTGTATTTCATATATCTGGATTTAGAGTATATTTGTTATATATAAATTTTATAAGGAGGATATTAATCATAATAAACATAGTGGGAGAAAAAAAATTCCAGTTATGTTCTACAGTTTATGTTTCTATGTTTCCAAAGGAACTAAACTAATACAAATAGTGGATGTATATTTGTACAATGGTTTATGTATTCCCCAAAAGTGATGTAATTTCAATGTATGAAAAGTGAGGGTTTATACATTTGGTAAAAAAAATAAGGATTAGTTAATTTTTTTAATTTTTTAAGATGATTCTTTAGTGATATTTATAGGAGCATTTCTAATGATATATCTAGGTATGTCTTGAATGATATGTTTGAGGATAAGAAAAATTATTGGGAAATGTACAAGAAATTTCTATAAATGATAGATCATGTGGCCTCCAAGAAATAAATCAATGTCTTGATACTATAGGTTGATGTGAATCTAGAAAAAATGTACCAAATGGTAACAAATGCAAATGGTGTGTTAGGCTAGACTCAAGTGTAACATGGTACACAATAATCGGGGATTCACAATACCCAATTTAACAATATAGAGGGATATGCATTGAGAATTCCAAGACATGTTACAAATCATCCTGAAGGATGTATGTACATTATGACTATGAATAACCTTGTATAAACATAAGTATTCTTAGATTAATGTATTACGAACAATGAATTAGGAACCCTATAAGTAATGTTTTATGGTTATATGGTATCTTAATGGGATAAATGTTTCTCGCACTATGTTTTATAGTTTTAGTCAATGCTAGAGATTATAAGGAACTTGGATAACATTGAATGTTTCAAATCTTGAAAGTATTGATGTTCTTATGATTATGTGTTATACATTTAATGATAAATAAATAAATAATTACATGATAATGGTATGAGATTTTATAATTGTATTGTTTAATTTAAAAATTTGAAGCATGACTAGATTAAGGTTGAGATTCAATAAGATATGGTTCAAGTTTCATATTATAAGAAAGTTTTATTAAGGAATAAGATGTTGAGGTATGAGTAATAGTTTTTGAATAATGTTGGATACATAATGTATATATGTTTGATAAATCAAAGATTATGTTATATGAATCTTTGAAATATATATAGATATATATATATATATATATATATATATTCAGTATATGTTTTTAATAATTGGATGAAAATGATGCGTTGAATTTTTAAAAAGACATAAAAATGAATCTAAAGGAATTATTTATATTTATATTAAGGGAAGGTACCCATTAATGTGTTTAAGATTCTTGAAAAAATGTGATTATCATTCCAAAATAGAAAAATATTTTTGGATAAAGATATGTTAGATATCAATAAATAAATTGGATAGTACATATTATATTGGAACTAATTAATGATTTATTGAATAAGTACTTTTTGAGATCATAGATGTATTTTAGATTGTTTCTAGATTTAATGATTATATCTATAATAAATCATACATTTTTTTCAATGATAATTTATTGTAATTATGTTTATTACAAGGTTTCCAAAAAAAACATGATGATGTCATTCACATGATTTGGATTGTGACAACTATGACCTACTATATGATATACGATGGAGTATGGGTAAGATAATTTAGTTACCATGATTAAATTGTATTGTATTTTGATCTTTTGAAATAATTATATTGTTATCCATTTATGGAAATTCTATGTTTTAAAGGGGACGATGTTTTGGAGATTAATGACGCATCATTCTATTTATGGATCCCATGATCTACTAATGCTTCAAGAATTAAAAACTCTACTTAATTTAAGGAAAATATGAGAAGATGTATAAATTGATCAAGGTACAACAATGGGCGAGATTGTAATAAAATTAAATAGGTATATCATCTCATGAAAATTCATCAACATTTGGAGTTTTCATCATTTTTAAATTATATCAATGACCTTTTTAAAGCCATGTTTTGACATGTCTTGGTGAATTTTAACTTTATATTAATCATGTTCTCTATCACTCTTCATCACAACCTGATAGTTAGATTTCCACACCATGTCAATATTTTTTGTTTCCTCCAATGTTATTATTTGTGTAAACATAGTTAAGCGGTACTCCAGTAAACCATTATGTTCCCTATTTTAATTTTAAATGATTTTTTATTATTTATTTTTATGATGTTGGTCCTTATGAGGGAACCATTATGTATTAATCCTCTTATAACCCAGAAACATTTGTGGGTTGAAATCATTTTATGGGGGTGGAATGTAACTCATTGAGATTGTGTGAAAAAATTTTGATTTAATTTAATCTTATTTATATTTTACTCTTAAAGAAACACTTTATATAGTTTTTTATATAGGAAATATGTTTGGATTGTATTATATGTAACACAAAGATAACTATATACTACACACAACATAATGTTTAACTTGAGCTACATGAAACATTGACTTGTTTTGTGCCAAATTAACAATGACATAGATTATTTTACATGAAACACCAAAATGGATTTCTTTATACATATCACTAATGTGTATTGGGGTAGACACAACATCAAATCAGAATACGCTACATGAAACAATTATATTTCTATGAAATATCAATTTATTATTATAATTATTTAAACAAAATAATTACAACATAAATATTTATCATTGTGATTTGAATAGTAATAGATAATTTTTAAATATTATTTATGCTTCTTATATGTATATAAATACATTCTAGGATGATATATATATTTATATATATTGGTAAATACATCTATATTGAAAATCACTATTTTCTCAATTGAAATATTTTTTACAATCATCTATAAACAATAATAAAATTAATAATAAAAAAAATAATAAAGTTAAATTCCTAAAAATAAACTTCATTTTTAAATTTGTAAGGTAGAGATTATCTTCTAGTTAATTTTTCATATTTTTCTAAAAAAATATCACTTATTGATGTATAATGAGAAATAATGAATTTTAACTCAAAATTTATTTTTCCATGTAATTTAATTATGTATTTATTTAAATTAATATTCTAAAAGTGGAATAAGGTCAATAATATTCCGAATAAAAAAATTTATTTCATTTTAAAAAAATTACCACTGAAATTCAATATAAAATCATTTCAATCTTCTAAACCTTTTCACTAGAAACTCTGTTGTTGTGGCACATCTTTGGGATTAAAATTTAAATTAATTAATGACACTTATATGAAAATAATTTGGAAAAATGGATTCATTATTTTGAATCATAATAACTTTTATTAGCTAAATATTTCCATATATTTTTTGAGTAACTATATTATTGCATGTGATTAAAATTAATTGATTTGACTAAGAGATGAATTATCATAAAAAAGGACTAAAATATAATGATATATCCCAAAATGACCAAGAAACATGTCCTAAATCCATTTTAGGGTCATACTTAAACCTTTTACTAGAATTTATTTAGAATTTTATATTATTGAAATATTTTTTATGGGAATCTCTTTTGGTATTATCTTTTCAAAATTTTATAAGAATCCAGTCCTCCTATAATATAAAAAGAAATCGACCCTTCCCACTTCCTCACACCAATGAAGACCTTTGGATATGCCAAAATTTAATCAAATAATCTCCAAAATTACATACCTCCAACCTAAAAGCCTCCCTTTCTGAATAAATCATTCGAAGGAATCCCTTTGGAGAAAACCAAAAAGAGTTACCCAAATAAAAGGTAACACCCTTCCTGAAGCTCTTTTCTTTTATATTATTTCAACACAACCACAATTATTCTAATCCAAATATTACATATTATAATTTTTATAGAAATTATACTTATATATTGTTATAATAGGCGCTATACCTAAACACACAAACTTCCATAAAATGTGTAACGAAGTTACTATTCTTGTGGATGGAAAATCGCCACTTAAAGAAATAGTGTTGTTTATTATTCCATTACAACCTATCATGTCTAGTAATTATTATGGAAAATATAATTTAATATGATATATATTCTATTTATTATTTAATTATACTTAGATTATTAAACATACATTCATACTCTCCATATTGTGTATATACAATAAGATTATTTATGGACTTGTGGACTACCGCCTCCTCAAAGCGATGTGATTCATTCACACATCACTTGGAATGATTAATGGATTGTTTTAGTAAAAATATTATATATATAGATAATATTTATTATAATATATTGATATTATGTATTTATATACATTCAAAACAGGTTATTTACTATATTTATATCCATACGATAAGAAAACAAAAATAGCGTTCATGTATACGAATGACCTACTATATCCATCAATGATATATTTTGTTTAATATTTACAACTTTTCAACGATTATTAGAAATAACTATATAATTAATATATATGACACTTATATAACTTTTTTACATTCTATAAATAACCAAATAAATATCTATGTACGAGGAATAAGAGTAACATGTCAAATCCCTTTAGATTAATAATGCAGTTATCACCAGAAACATAACTTTAACAGGATATTAATTATAAATGGGTAAATTAATTCATTATGTAAATCATATACTTTGTTATATAATTTAATATAGTGATAAAATATATTTATTATAAACATATACTTTTCATATAGTATTTTTAGTTAATTCGATGAGTGTCAAGACATATGGTATGGAAATTTCATCTCACTTTTTTTATTTCTGTGAGATATATGTGATATTCACCACTGACATTTATTGTATGGTCTATATACTAACCATGGATATATTATTTGATTATACAAAAATTTATATTGTTATTATCATATCCATTTGGTGAACTTTATCTCATGGTGATTATGTTTTAAAGCATACAAAATCAGTAACAAACTTTTGTATCAATTTTCATTCTTGGAGACACATGCCATGTTATACACCAATAATTTTTTGAGAGATTTATATACTTCATCATGACATGAAACGTCCTAAAAATAATTATTTTTATTAAATTTGAAGACTAATTTAATTTTATTTTCCTACATGCATTCTATGGTTCGTAGTTACTATGTCATAAGAGTTTATTGAATGAATATCATCACTTTTCGTGATTATTTAGGATTATGCTTCCATTAATGTAATATTACAAGACATCCCTCATGAAAATTAATGAATTATCACCACCTCTAATATTTCCTGATATTTTAATGTATTAGTACCATTTTTACACTTTTGTACTTACGATAAATAAAAAACGATTTTTATGAAATTTTGATTTTATTTTTCATTTTGATCAGAAAACCATGTTATTTAAAAATAATGACTTCTAAAATTGATTTAATTTTTTATGTTTATCCTATGATGTTAATTATAAATTTTAACCGTGTTTTTACTTTTACAAAATGGTTTTTAAAAGAAGTTTTCTTGGAGTTGTTTAGTAAAGACACACTTCTTAAATTTTACGTTTTAAAAGGACATTTCGACATATACATACTTACATCCCATCATGACTATAATTTCCTTAAATCATCCATTGTAATTTTTTATGATTATTTTAAATATAAATTATTTTTATAATATTTTGGAAATCTGTTATTTTTAACATTCTTTTAAATAAAAATGGTTTGAAAAAATGATTTATTGTTTTCAAAGATTCTTTTTATTCTGTTTAGAATTTAATTTGTAAAGAAAAATATTTTTACAAATGTTTTATATTTAAATGTGTTTGAAATTATTTAATGTTTCCTTCATATTTTTTCTCAAAAAATGGGTTTTAGAAAAAATTTATTAAATTTATTATAAATTTTTTATTTTTATTCAATGAAATAGTTTTTAATTTGTTAATCATATTATATAAGTAATTGAGGAAAATGTTTTCAAAATGTTTTTAAACATTATTTATATGTTATCAATGTATTTTGTTTTAAATGGTTGTTATAATGTTTTCAATAAGAAATTAACAAATTTAATGGAAAATGGTTTTACAATTTTCATCAAGATAAATTTATAATGTTTCATATTTATTTTCAATGAAAATGGAATTCGAAAGGTATTATTATTCAAATTTTTTTTAAATAACACATGTTAATTTCATAAAATATGTTTTTTAAACATATTTTATAATTAGTTTCCAAATAAGATGATATATATTGGTTTTACTCATTTATTTATGAGTAAATGATCCAAGGATAATATTCATTCTCTTCCACTTAATTGATTTTTTGATGGTGTGTTTCTTATGAAACCCAATTCTTTTCACAGGTTAAATTATTAACAAATATTTTTTTATTATAAACATATCAAATATTATTCCTATCATAGTGTAGGATTCTATGAAATGATTATGAAAACTATATAATGTCCACAGGTTATTAGAATTTTTTTATAAAACCATGTTTATATAATGTGTAATAAAATGATTCTTTATTATCTTGTGGATCATGTATGTATGATTTTATTATTTGACGTGTGGGAACTATATCTCCTTCTAATTCATTATATAATTTAAGGTTTTCTATGATATCAAATGGTACAAGACATGGCATCTCCAGCCTAAAACAAGAGGGTGAACTAGAGGGCCTCCCAAGCATGAAATTAGAGGGTATATGATAGGATATCTAAAGCATGAAACTAATGGGTACATGGAGGTAATAACAATCCCTAAAAAATAGTGTACATGGGAGGGAATGACAAGATAGGAGAATCTAAATACAATATTAGAACCAACCTATCATGTAAATAATGTCTTGGTAGATATCCTTGATATAATTTTTTTATATTATTATGTGTATTCCACAATTCCAAGTATTATTACTATGATATTATTTCATTTCATATCCTCTTAATTCCATTATGATTCATTCCTTATGAAAATACAATATTTTGGTTTTGATTCAATGCTACAATATTTTATTTTCTGGAGATGGTCTTCTATATTCATGATATTGTTATTATACACATATGCTCATGATTATTCTTAAATGTCTCACTTTATTACTCTTTCTAATCATTTTAACCAAACCCTTTTTTATTTTTCATTTGTCTAGGAATTTAGGATATACATTAGATATGATTTTCTATGGAGGGTTTTACTTCCGATGAATCTTTTGGGAGACAATGTTTCTCACTTATATACTAATGTTTATGTTCTTACGTTTCAAAAGACCATTAAATAATATAGACTTTGTGTATCTATTTATATATATTTTTATGTATCCCAAAAACTGAACTAATGTCAATGTATTATAAATTATGGTTACTATAATTCCTCCGAAATTGAACATTTTTTAATTTCATTTAGATTTATCATTATGATTTTTCTCACATGATAACGTTATAAATTAATATTACTTTGATTAGATTAATCCAAAATTCTTATTGTAATGTAAGTTTTGTAGTTCATTCTCTCCTACTAACAAAAATCATCATAAATTTTTTAAAAATATTTAATAAATATCTCAAAAAATACAGAACAATGGAATAATTCATGGTCTAACAGAACATAAAAAAACACCCTCCTTTTTTACTTCTTATTTCTACTCTTCTTCAAAATACTCTGTAATCATCTCATTTTTAAAATTCGATGCATCTTCCTCCTTGTATTATTATATCAATGATTATTCATATTGTTTATCTTATAAATATTAAATTATATATTTATGTATAGTAGTAATTATTTCATCATCTTGTTTGGAAGGTGATAAAGGTTTCTTCATATGTAGTTTTAGATTCCTCTTCCAACTTAAATGTCTGCTTGGATTCATCCATGATATTTGATTCACTATTGGGAACATCATTTTAAATAATTGGTGTCATATAATAATTAATTTATGTTTTGAGTTGATTATTTTATCTAGAAAGAAAGGTCATAGAGGAGTGCATCATCATCCGATGTGTACAGTTAAAAGACGCATTCCATGTTCATTCTCTGGACCTTCAATTTATGATCGTCAATATCAGTTGATTAATCTATGATTTAAATTCAAGATTTTTCATCATTAGTCAATGTTTAATCGATCAAATCCATAACAATGAAAAAATTCCCATGTATAAAACTAATAAAAGAAAATATCTTAAAATAAAAATGAATATTGAGGGAAAAGACTTCTAATAACTCTTTAATTAAAGTGTTTTCACCAACTCCAAGTTAATGGTGAAAAAAATTTCATCATATCACCAAGATTCACCACCTATCTACCAGTAATACTATTTTAAAGATAATATAACATCCGACAATAAAGAAATAAGACACTATGAAATAGTAGTGTAGGTCATTACCAAAGGTCAAACTGACCTTGACAAGGGGAAAACAACCAGAACTAAATAACTAGGACTAAACATGAGAATAAAAGAAAATTATAACCACCCCGAAAGAAACTATGTGAATATGTAATATACTTTTAATTTTCAACATTGGGAAGCTGAAATAATTATATTGATCAATAACTAATGGAAAAATGAATTTTTTATTAATAGATCATAGTTAATACTATGGTTTGGATCGAATATCTATATCAACTAATATCACCTTTTTTTATGTAAATATAATTTGGATAAAATAATGGATGGTTAACATGAATCCATTTCTAAATACATAATAGAAACTATTGAAATTTTTATAGAGGGAGTCACATTCTAGAAATAATAACAAAATTCATAGTCTCAACCCTTGTAAATGGTCATGAAAAATAGGAGGAGATAGATTTATAAGAGAACGAATATGTGTAACACCCTTACATGATAATAATACAATAATATAATTACTTATTGAACCCATTACCTGAAAAAATACAATAAGTCTAATATACCTCAAATGATTTCCTTAACAGGATGAAAAATAAGAAACATTAAAATGATCTGACATAAATTGGAAAAAATAACTTTTTAGACCTCCCATATTCAATAATATTAATGAACAAAACTATCTCAATTTATAGACAACAACTTCAATATGTATCTCTCTCTTTGTATGTCATATATTATCTTATATCTAAATATATATAATCCAAATTGTGTTTATTCGCAACTTTTTTTTATAATATCTATGTACCCATGTGAAACATCACTTATATCTCCCATCATGATTATAATTATTTTTTGATGGGAGAGATAATGTTCAAAGAAATATCAAAAGAAGATATATCTCTCAATGGTGAATTTAGTGTACAATGTCATGACCTATATCCATTTAATCCATGTTGCAGCACATATTATATACGATTGTGAAAAAATACTTTTCCTAAACTCATTACACTCAAATTTCACGTTCCTCCAAAGTGTAGGGTAATCAATGTTCAATAAGAACTTCTCCATGAATACACTATGAATTCCATTTTTCTATTATGCACTAAATTATGAATCTATCTATAGTTAAAATACATCTCATGAATACTCTCAAAAATTATATCGATGATATTATATTGATGAATATTACATGATAACTTTATTGAATAAGTTCCTTGGGTTTCCTATGATATAGTTTCTGGAATGTTTTTTTATTGATCTCATGATGGTTATGTATCATCAATAACATAACATTCCATTATTGTTATCTAATATAAATGGTGGAATGATACATATAATTCCTTATCATTTACAGCACAGTAGAAGCTCCACTGGGGATGGTCATGGATATTTTATGGCATGGGATGGATGAAAAAATTATGATCAATGGAAAATGTTTTTTGATGAGATATCGATAAATAAAATATAAGTATGATAACATGGTTTATTCAAGTGTACAATTCCCCCATAAAATCCTTCATCCCACAAAAAAATTACATCATTTTTTACCACTTTATGTATGTGAGGGAAAGGAAAACCCATATGAGCACTTCCAATTTACAACTCCCTAGTTTCCCATTTCTTCAAACTAACCAATATTAGTCATTCATTTTTCATCTATCTATGTCAGTATCCCTTCGCTTTATGCGGGATCATACACTCTTTTTCCACCTTGGGGGAATCCTTTTCAATTATAATGAATTTAATTTCCCTTTTAAAAATTCTTGAACTTCAATTTATAAATATATATCTTCTTTTTCCTCAAACATTAAGTTAAATCCATATCATTACCATGAATATAGAAACAATGATAATTATTGAATATTAAGTAGATAATAAACTAAATAATGAATTATAAAACAATAAATTATGAATGATATCTATGATATCTATGGAACAATTTTTATATATTTCATGGATGTTATAGACAATAATGTAATGTAAAGTCATTTTTATATAGTTAATGCACTATCTGTTTAATTTATAATTTTCAAATTGTTGTTTCTATTGTGCAATCTATTATTAGTGAATCCCAATTCTAAACTCATCTAGGGACTTTTTTATCATTTATATTTAATATATATTTTTGATTTGGTAACTTTATAAGTTTACTAATATTAAATAAAAAAAAATTTATTTGAAGGTACCCTCTCGACATTTTGGGTAGCATTTGGCGATATAGATAAGTTCCTATATTGTTTATGTATCTTGGATTGGTTGTGTTAGTCATTTAGGATTGTTCATTACTGAAGGTTATTAGGAAACACTATGGGCCCTTGGGTATTGGTCTTGAGGGTATCCATCATTTAGGTGAATTTATAATTAGGAAATGATGTATAAATATTCACAGAAAATATATTATTAGTAGTCTATTTATTTATTAGTTATATTATTGGATATCGTTTAAATATTCATATTATTTTTCAAGATATTTTATTCTTGTACACCATGATATGTGTTTAAAGGTAGACATATTTGGGAGGGTATACCATATCATGGAAAATATATTTTTATTAGTTATCAATTTATTTATTCATTTTGATATATACTATTACAAAAAAAATTATCATGAAAATACTAGAAATTTATTCACAAGGCATTCTCAGTGGTGTTTAAATGTTTTAAATCAGGTTATATTATTAATTGGTCAAATAATTTATGATTAGGATTTAAATACACTTTATGGGTCAATGAATTATGTTTTGAATTTTCATGTCTCTACCAAATTATAATTTAGAGGAGATACGGTACACATTTAAATTGATTTTTCCTATTTAAATTTTGATTTTTATAGCCACATAATCTGATGTATGATATATAATTTATATATAAATTTACATTATAGGTAGATACCATGAACCATGAGCTTTGGACTAGTGGGTAATCATTTAGTGGAATTCTTTTTCATGATTTTTTCATGTTTCATGTGATCCATCTTTATGCCGCCATCATTTGCATGAATAATGTTTTATTGGATATTAATTATTTAATATGTAGTATTATATAAAAATAATTTTACCTCTTTTATAATGAAATGGTTATCTATTTTTTTTAATCATTTCAGGATGATTGTGAAAAAATAGTTCAATGATATATATTCTGTTATAATAAAATGAATTTACAATAGTTTCAAGTATTGTGATTAATGTTGTGATTGAGTATACCAAATTCAGAATTGTTAACAATATTTTAAGAAGGGTTTTTGGTTAAATTAAATCAAGGATGGTGGAATATTAATGATATTTTATAATTATAGTTTTAAATAATTTGGTACAAATGTATTTTACTGGTGGTTTATATTAAATTTATTTTTAAAAAACTTTATATTATAAAATTACATATTCATTGATTTAAAATGTAGTTTAATTTATTACTTTTCATTTATATGTAATAATGATGTATTTTTAAAAAAATTTTAATTATTTCATTAGAAATATATTATGCTAATTAATTGGTTTTTTCATTCAAGTGCACTTTTTTCAATAATTGGGTATGAATATTATGGACATTATAGTGTGAATATTGATGTTTTCAAATGGGTATATGATGTAAAAATAGGTTTTCCAATGTTTGGATATTGCATGAAATGGAAAAAAATGTGTGGTGTAAGTATGTGGTAACTAGGTAAACATTATCCGGGTTTGTGGTACCTATTGAACCCATATGGGGGGTAATTTCTTCAAGAATTCCACAGTTTTATTAGGAGAGTCATGATTGTTATTATAATGTGAAATGTAGTTAAAATATATTTTATTTTTATCTATTGAACCTATTTAGGATTTTATTTAAAATTATTTTCTTCTATTTTTTAACTATGTGGGGAAATTATCCATTCCACATTCTTTTTTTTCATGTTTTTATTATATATTAGGTCTCCAGGGAGGTTTTTATACACTATAAATATACTAAACCTCCTTATAATATCTTATAATTCTTGTTTTATTGTTATTCCGATATCTATCATCTCATTTTAGAGAATCATTTTTCTATTTCACCAAAGTATGATGGGTAACACAAGAAATTATATCTTCTTTCTCACATGGTAAAATGAGAAACATGTGTTTTAAGGGAAACAACTATAGTTAAACATTAATGGACTATGTATATATTTTATTCTATAAATAACTCATTTAACATTTGACTATTGATATTTATGTGTTTTCATGAATTGAATTTTGGAATTAATCAATTAAGAAAAAAATCTACATTAATGGTTCTTAATAATATAGTAAAAAATAATTTAATATCGTCTCATATTAATTATAATATGGTATGTATTTACATAGAATAATTTCCTTGAATTAAAACTCCAATATTGATGTGGAAAGGAATAAACACACATTTAATTTTTTTTTTAAAAAACTAAATATATGGGGGTCATATAATATTTTTTATATTATAATAAAATAGACATGTATTATAATTTAGAATATATCTATATGGAAAATGGATTAGTTAGTTATACATAACATAAATATATTTTAAAAATGTAATTGTGATTTGATAATTTTTATTAGTTCAATTGATTTTGTTTTTTCTATAAACCACCTCTATGGGATCTTGATACCTGTTTCTATTTTTATTAAAAACTCCATATTTATTTATTTAATTTTTTTATATGTAATCTATTTCAATATTTTCATGTTTTTTAATAATATTAGTATGTTATTAATCTATTGAGTTTTATATTTTCCTTACAAAATAGTATATTGTATGATTTTAAGATTGGATTTCTAAGACTTTTTTATATAATATATTTGTTTTGAAAATTGTATAATTAGATATTTAATATATGTCAAATTATGTATTTGGATATTTAGTTACTAATTTTTAAATAATTCATTGAAATTTAGTTTTATATACTTTTGTGTTTTATTATAATGTTTATTTTTATATTTTTTCTGAACGATATAGTGGCTGTGATAAATATTTCAACATTTTGTTTTTTAATGAATGTTCCTCTTAATATTTTAACCCCTTAATTTCTATTTTTCATTTTTGATATGATAATATATTTTCTTCAAATAAGATCCCATTGAAAATTTTAAAACCAAGGGGATTGTAAGTTTTTCTTCCACTTATCCTAAATGATTACACAATTTTGTTTTTAATGTATTTGATCGCGTTCTGTAACACCATTAAATTCATATATGTTTTTAAAAATCCAATATTTATATAAAACTCTAATTTTTTATGGTTTGTGTTATGCTTGATCAATAAGTACATGTATGACTGAATGTAACAATTTTATTAGAAAACGCATAAATCATTTTCAAATGGTGATTGTTTAATTACTATATTACTGTGAAAATTATACATTCCAAATTATAAATCATGAATATCCTAGAAACATTATAAATGACTTATTTAAAATGTTAAATTATATAGGGAATATCATGATCTTTGTTTCATGGATTATTAATTTTATAACCCTACCAATATTCTGTTGGGTTTAATTTATAGTAATTAAACATATTCCTGATATGGTAGAATAATTATCAATATATTTTTGGTTAAATTATTCCAAAAAATTTCGTAGTTTCCTAGAATCACTATTTAATAACATATACTTTGAAAATGTAATTTTATTGATATAAATTATAATGTTATTCTAGTACTTATACATAATTAGAATCTATATTTCTACGATATTACTTGAATGAGGAATAAGTCATTTAATAAAACTAATCATTATGTATGTATTGATTATTGGTGGAATGATGGAATTATTATATGTTTATATCTATGTTGTGGTTGTTTTATATATTTATAACATCATATTATTAGTTATGTCACGACCCATCCTCGGGGCCCGTGCCGTGACTACCCCAAGCCCGCCTTCCATAGCCCAGGGGCTGGCGACTAGCACCAAAGGCATAAATCCCGATAATTGGGAAGACATTGCCTTTATAAAAGTAACAAAACACCACAGAGTACAAGCGGAAGTAAAACTCTAAGTACAAAAAGAAGTGCTGAAAAGTAAATGGGACAGAATATAAACCCAAAAGAAAGTACAACTACAACTGAACAAAGTACAACAGAAAATGACAACAGCTGGAGGGACGGAAGCGGCTCCTGGGTCGTCCTCCTCGGATCCTACCTGAAGGGTAGGTACAGATGGCACAGCTCCTGGATCGTCCACCACGAATCCTACCTGAAGGGTAGGTACAGATAGCCTCCACAGTGCTCTCGTCCTCCAACCTCCTCCGAGTGTCGTCTCGCCGTGAAGTCCACCTCCGGACACTGACTTGTCGTGTAGTCCACCTCCGGGTACCGTCCAGTCCTCGAACACTCGGCCTCCGTCAGCACTGCCTCTCGTCTGCAACCAACACAACGAGTTGCGGGCATAGACCGTGCAGGGGTGAGTATAATGATACTCAGTAGGGACCCCGAGACCCTCAAGGTCTCACTAAATCCAACAAGGATAACCACAAAGAAGATCTCAACAGATAACCTCTGCTTAGGTATATGCCCATACATATACCTAAGTTATCAAGTAACCCATCTCAATCATGAGGAAACACAAGGATCATTAGATAAGTGGATAACCACTACCCAGGTATATGCCCATACATATACCTATGTTATCAAGTAACCCATCTCAATCATGAGGAAACTCAAAGGTCAAAAGTTTCAGCTCAAACCAGGATTTTTCATTATCGAAACCGTAACTGCTGAAGAGACCCATCTCTGAAGTGTACAATGGTCTTGTCACGAATCAGAGGTACTACTCACTAACCTAAGACTGCTGAGGTACTCCTCCTGTCGAGTACCGCGGGTCTGCGACCAACTACTAGGCGCTCCGTCCGCTGTGGGTCTGTCGCCAAATACCCGACGCTCCCCCCAATAGCCTACAGAGGTACTCCTCCTGTCGAGTACTGCGGGTCTGCGGCCAACTATTGGGTGCTCCGTCCGCTGTGGGTCTGTCGCCAAATACCGGGCGCTCTGTCCACTGGGCTAGTCGACCTACTCTAAGTCGAGTCGGTCAAGCAGTCGTCAGGTCTCAGCAGGCTACACGATCTCCGTACTCCGCACGCTAGTCTCCGGGAGGGTCCGCTCCACGAGCTACTGGTCGATACTCCAAGTATCTCAAGGTCCCAAGAAGAAGTATCTCAATGGACCGCCTCGTCATAGGGGTCTCAACGCAACAGACGGCGCGTCAATCGGACGCCCGGTCTGTGAGTTATTAGCCTTTTCGTCCCAGGGGCACGGTTGGTTTCGTGAGCAAAACCAATATCGGCCGTATCTCAACTGTACCCCGAACTCCCATAGTGTATACTCATAGGGACCGTCACTCAACGTAATCACCAATGCCGCTGACGGTTCGTCAAACGGACGTCTGGTTTGAAAGAAATCAGCTTTTCCGTTCCAGGGGCCCGGTTGGAGTTCGGTGCGATCCAAACCGGCCACTATCCATCTGCATCCAATTCTCAGGAGGAGGATGCCAAAAGTTCTGTATCGACAACAGGAACTCAACGTCGCAGACGGCACGTCAATCGGACGCCCGATCTGAGAGTTATTGGCCTTTCCGTCTCACACCCACCCTGGGAAACTTTCCAGGAGGTCACCCATCCTGATCACTGCTCTAGGCCAAGCACGCTTAACTACGGAGTCTTAACTGCGTGGGCTCCCGAAAAGGAAGGTGCACCTTGAGTATAGTATACCGAAACGGCCGTCTCGATCCAAGGATCGTGTTTCCGTTGGCGGCGCGTCGTTCGGAGGCCCGTAGCTCAAGTTTCGGGGGTTTGAACGAAAACCGTCCGAAGATGGGGGTCCGGGCCCGGGCTGACCCGGCCCGACCCCCCTGGGAGTCGGCCGAACCGGGTCGACCCGACCCGGTCCCCCCGGGGCGCGGCCAGGCCGGTCGGACCGGCCGAACGGCCGAGGCACGCGGGGCGCCGCACCTTGCGGCCAAGTGGTGTCGCGGCCCCCCGCGTGGGGCCGCGTTGAGTCGGGAAGCGGCTTCAGCCGCGTCCGAGGGAACCAGACCCGCGCGGCCGCGAGTCCGCGGGTGCCGCCGCCGCTGCGCTGAGTCGCGGCGGCGTGTCCAGCGGCGCGCCGGGGCGCCGCCGCTCCCGGCTGCCGGCGCCGCCGCGCCGCGGGCGAGTTCCGCGGGCCACCGGGATCGCTCCGGTGGTCCGATTTTGTTCCCGCTTGCGCCGCTGCTCCTCCCGGGACTCGTCCTTCACTGCGGAATCATCAAACATCCGTTGCGGCAGGTTCCGTCGTCGCCCGTCAAATCCTCACAAAAAGAAGAACGACGGAGGGTCGTTGGGTCGTGTTCGTTTGGCCCGCACCCTCCGCGTTAGAGATAAACAACCGGGAGAAAATTAAGTTCAACACATGAATGCATATCCGAAACAATTTTTTTTAATGAAATAAAATTGTTTCGTTAACGGGTTCCTCATTTGAACGAAAAAAAAAATTTAATACATTTTTAAATTGTTCACAAAGCCAATTCTTTACTTTTTAAAGAATCAATTACGGGAATATAAAAAGAAAAGGGGTAATTCCCAAAATAAATCCCTACCTCGCCGTCGCTGTCGAATGTGAGGTCGTCGCGGAATTGACCGTCGCGGAAGGAGGTGATCGTCACACCGCGGAAGGGTGTCGCGTCGACGATCTCTGAGGACTAAGAACATACGGATTTAATTAATAATAATTAAATCCATGTTGTTGTTGAAATCCAAAAAGAAAATAAAAAGAAGTGCAACCCTCTACCTTGGTTGTTGTCGATCGAAGGCTGTCGCGGGGTTAGATCGTCGTGGAAGAAGCGTCGCGAAGGGAGATCCGTTGGCGTCGCGGTACAAGGATTCGCGTCGTCGATCTCCGCAGGTTTGGCGTTCTTCGCGTTCTTCGCGTTCTTCACGTTCTTCGCCGAAGAAGAACGCTTTCCTCCAAATCCTCTCCACGCCAAAAGTTTCAACCCAAAATAAAATAATCTTAAGCCTTATTTTATTTACACAACTAAACATTTGAATTTCAAAAGATAAGAAACGAACAATTAATTCGTAGAATTAATTCAACAAAAGAAACAGCTCATTTAATTTACCAAAGAAACAGCCCAATTAAATGGTCTGTTAAGATTTTAAGAAACGCGTCAGTTGACTTTCATTAAGACGGGTTTTCACGGGTGCGTTTCTTAGCGGAAAGAAACGGCGGGGCTCGTGCGGGCCCCACCTCACAAATATCCTACCAAGGGGTAGGATATTTCTGGATAGCATCATATGCAGTTCAACTCAGTTCAAGCCGCCTTTAAGTGGCTTCAAGTGGCTTCCAAGTGTCTTAAGCGAAATAAAATAAAGTTGTCACAAAATTATTTTATTTCTTAACTTTAAGCCCGAAAATTAAAAACCACACCCAAGCAAACGCAACTCCGGAAGAGGCGTTTCTAAGCGAATACCGGCGCTGCGATTTCATCGGTGCCCTCAGAATTCGATTCCGGGCACCGGTTCAAATGTTAGAAAAACCCGCTCGTCCGTTCACTGAACGTACCCAAGCCAAAACATCGGAAAATGATTCCGGGCACATCGGGCCTCGGAATCAGGTGCCGTCAGAAACTGAGTTCTTGTAAAATTTCAAAGAAAATTAAGAAAAAAATTTCCTTGAAATTTACGGGTCTTTACATTACTCCCACCACAAGGCTTTACGTCCCCGTAAAGCTTCACCACAAACTTAGGGAAACAAAGCGGTACTGAGCACATATCTGAGCCTTCCGCTCCCATTTGCTCACCTGGAGGTTCCCGTGCTGCCAAAGAAAGTGCACAAGAGGAATCGACCATCCTCCTAGGATCCGCTCCTGTCGATCCTCGATCCCCACAGGAACCTCCGTATAAGACACTCATCACCACCGTCTAGCTCCTCATGGTTGATGATATGCGAAGGGGTCGAGCACGTATCTCCTCAGTTGGGATACGTGGAAAATGTCGTGCACCTAGTGCAACTGAAGTGGACGGGCCAAGCGGTAAACCACCTCCCCTACCCAGTTGAGGACCTAGAAAGGTCTGTTGAACCTTGGAGATAACTTGCCTCCCAGGGCACATCTCCATAAACCTCGTCGAGGTGAGACCCGTAAGAATACGTGGTCGTCATCCCCGAACTCCAGAGGTCTCCATTCCTGTTAGAACTGAAACTCAAAACGATTGCTGCTATGAGGGTAAGGTTGACCGACTCAAGAGTGATCGGTCGCACCCTCCTGTGCAAGAGTTACCCAGCACTGCCTGGGGTTTCCTCTTCCGCCGACCAAGGAAAACCCATCCCAACGTTTGCCTAAAACCGTCAATTTGAGTATGAACATTTATTGCCAATTCCATACTCAAACTAACGTCGTAAGGCCTCGACGCTGCCACCAAGAAATTCCAACCAGAACTCTCACCTCGAGGGTCTGACCACACCGTCGGCGTAAGTGTGATTATCGAGTCTCCTCCCGAGGTATCTCCAGACGTGAGGGTCAACTCCACGGCTTACCAGAAACTCTTGGTCTGAAACAAGATTTGTGGAAGCGAGGAATGATTCATATCGACGTCTGTTACTAAAGAAGCTATTAGTGGACATAGACTATCCCTTGAATCATTTCTAGAGCCATTGGGTCACACTCCTTGACCACATGCAGCTGCACTCTTCCTCCGCCATCCCGCTCCCTGAGTCTGGCGGGAATAACTAAGGCGGGTGGTTGTAGCATGTTAAGATGTACACCACCTCATGCTGCTCTCCTAGCTTTGCCTCCACGTCTGCTGCTTCGCAGACTCATCTCTATTTAAAGCTACCTCTTCTTGAAACATTTATCATGCCCGAGTCTCTAAGACTGGCACCAGTTCCTTGTTTCTTACTGCACTGTGCAAACATCATCCGCTCCTGGATGAACTGCACCTCCTTTAGTCTCATAAGAGCTGCTATGATTTCTTCTTTGCCGATAAGAGAAATCTGGTCTCATCCCCTGGATGAACCACATTCATTGCCTAATACAGTCAATCCTGGCATGAAGGATTCATTCATGCCATGGATGACGTCGTAAGTCCTCGACGTAACTACTAAGAGATCCAACTGTCACTCTCGCCTCCAAGGGTCGAGTCACACTGTCGGCATCAGTGTGAGGTCACTGGGTCTCCTCCAGTAGGAATTTTGAAAGTGAGAGTCAAGTCAACAGTCTTAACCAGGACCACTTAGTAACATCACAAAAGAGGACAGAAAAGAAAACATCACAAGATAAGTGTCTTTATTTTATTGCAGCTCATGATACAAAGACACAAAAACAACATCAACATGGAACTAGAAGTACAAGAGACGTATCCACTAGTTCTACTCCTGTCCACCTGCTCCAGGAGCTCTACTTCCTTGTCCACTGCTCTACTGTTTCTCAAGAATTCGTCGCTGCCTCTGCCTCGGTGGCTCCTCAAAAGCCTATGGATCAACTGTACGAGGAGTCGGACAGTCACGTGCCAGGTGCCCCATTCCACCGCACGAGTAACATAGTCTGCTTCTGGTACGCCTGGCTCTGACCCCACCCTGGGTGCCCCGCACCACCGGTCCTAAAACCCGAGATCGCCCAACTGCTGGTCTGGTCCTCCTGGACCTCTGCATCATCTGTCTACTGCCCATAGATGACTCAGCTTCTGATAAAAAAACATGCGTCAAAGGCAGCAGCTCCTGAACACGCTCGTGGTGTAGAGCTACTGGCACAAACTCCACCCTGAAGAAGGTCTCAAAGTCTTCCCAAGTGAAATCCATCCCATCGCAAAACTGGAAAAAGTGGCTCCACCACCTGCCTGCTGCTGCCTGAAGAAGGCTGGCAGTAAAGGTCACCATGATGTCTGATGGCGTCCCCACTAGCCTGAAGACTCCCACCACAGCCTCCAGCCAATCCTCAGCTACCTGCGGGTCCGTCTATCCCCCGAGCCTGGGTGGCCTCTGGCGCTGGAACTCATGCAGTGCGCGCAAGTAGAGGGCATCGCCTACTGCTGGGGCTGGTGGCATCGGTGGCCCAACGTATGGTAGTACCGCTGGCGCCTCCGCTGGTGCCTCAACTGCAAGAGGGCCCTGTACCGAAGCCTCGTCACTCGACAGGCTGTCAGCACGCACATCCCTCCGGGCTCTAACTGGTCATCCGAGAAAAGGCATCCTGAAAGTAACAACGTAACACGGTCAAACGATTATACCTGTTGAGCTGACCTGGTTTGAGCTGTTTTAAGGGGGGAAACCTTTGCAAACACACACGCAAACAGTGTTTTCGAGCACAAAGTCGAAAATCAGTTGCCAGGGTCCTGGTGTATGGATACATCGGCCGCCGGCACCAACACTGGACTCCCTGAACTAAAAACCACACTCGGTAACCTTAACATTTTTGCTTCACAAAAAGAAAGAACAGAGTCTGCGGTAGAACCGACCACCTCTGATACCAATTTGTCACGACCCGTACTCGGGGCCCGTGCCGTGACTACCCCAAGCCCGCCTTCTATAGGCCAAGGGCTGGCGACTAGAACCAAAGGCTTAAATCCCGATAACTGGGAAGGCATTGCCTTTACAAAAGTAACAAAACACCACAGAGTACAAGCGGAAGTAAAACACTAAGTACAAAAAGATGTGCTAAAAAGTAAATGGGCTAGAATATAAACCCAAAAGAAAGTACAACTACAACTGAACAAAGTACAACAGAAAAAGACAACAGCTGGAGGGACGGAAGCGGCTCTTGGGTCGTCCTCCTTGGATCCTACCTGAAGGGTAGGTACAGATGGCGCAACTCCTGGATCGTCCACCACGAATCCTACCTGAAGGGTACGTACATATAGCATCCACAATGCTCTCGTCCTTTAACCTCCTCCGAGTGTCGTCTCGTCGTGAAGTCCACCTCCGGACACTGACTTGTTGTGTAGTCCACCTCTGGGTACCGTCCAGTCCTCGAACACTCGGCCTCCGTCAGCACTGCCTGTCGTCTGCAACCAACACAACGACGTGAGGGCATAGCCCGTGCAGGGGTGTGTATAACGATACTCAGTAGGGACCCCGAGACCCTCAAGTTCTCACTAAATCCATCAAGGATAACCACAAAAATTATCTCAACAGATAACCTCTACTTAGGTATATGCGCATACATATACCTAAGTTATCAAGTAACCCATCCCAATCATGAGGAAATACAAGGATCATGAGATCAGCGGATAACCACTACACAGGTATATGCCCATACATATACCTAAGTTATCAAGTAACCCATCTCAATCATGAGGAAACAGAAAGGTCAAAAGTCTCAGCTCAAACCAGGATTTTTCATTTTCGAAACCGTAACTGCTGAAGAGCCCCATCTCTGAAGTGTACAGTGGTCCTGTCACGACCCTGAGGTACTGCTCACTAACCTAAGACTGCTGAGGTACTCCTCCTGTCGAGTACCGCGGGTCTGCGGCCAACTACTGGGCGCTCCGTCCGCTATGGGTCTGTCGCCAAATACCAGGCGCTCCCCCCAATAGCCTACAGAGGTACTCCTCCTGTCGAGTACCGCGGGTCTGCAGCCAACTACTGGGCACTCCGTCCGCTGTGGGTCTGTCGCCAAATACCGGGCGCTCCTTCCACTGGGCTAGTCGACCTACCCCAAGTCGAGTCGGTCAAGCAGTCGTCAGGTCTCAGCAGGCTACACGATCTCCATACTCCGCACGCTCGTCTCCGGGAGGGTCCGCTCCACGAGCTACTGGTCGATACTCCAAGTATCTCAAGGTCCCACGAAGAAGTATCTAAAAGGACCACCTCGTCATAGGGGTCTCAACGCAACAGACGGCGCGTCAACCGGACGCCCGGTCTGTGAGTTATTAGCCTTTTCGTCCTAGGGGCCCGGTTGGTTTCATGAGCAAAACCAATCCCGGCCGTATCTCAACTGTACCCGAACTCCCATAGTGTATACTGATAGGGACCGTTACTCAACGTAATCATCAATGCCACTGACGGTTTGTCAAACGGATGTCTGGTTTGAAAGATATCAGCTTTTCCATTCTAGGGGCCCGGTTGGATTTCAGTGCGATCCAAAACGGCCACTATCCATCTGCATCCAATTCTCAGGCAGAGGATGTCAAAAGTTCTGTATCGACAACAGGAACTCAACGTTGCAGACGGTGCGTCAATCGGACGCCCGGTCAGAGAGTTATTGGCCTTTCCGTCTCACACCCACCCTGGTAGACTTTCCAGGAGGTCACCCATCCTGATCACTGCTCTAGGCCAAGCATGCTTAACTACGGAGTTTTAACTACGTAGGCTCCCGAAAAGGAATGTTCACCTTGAGTATAGTATACCAAAATGACTGTCTCAATCCAAGGATCACGTTGCCGTTTACAGTGCGTCGTTCGGAGGCTCGTAGCTCATGTTTCAGGGGTTTGAACGAAAACCGTCCGAAGACGGGGGTCCGGGCCCGGGCCCACCCGGCCCGACCCCCCCGGGAGTCGGCCGAACCGGGTCGACCCGACCCGGTCCTGCCGGGGCGCGGCCCGGCCGGTCGGACCGGCCTGGCCCGGTTCGGCCGAACGGCCGAGGCCTGCGGGGCGCCGCCCCCCGCGGCCAAGTGGTGCTGCGGCGCCCCGCGGGGGGCCGCGTTGAGTCGGGACGCGACTTCAGCCGCGTCCGAGGGCACCGGACCCGCGCGGCCGCGAGTCCGCGGGTGCCGCCGCCGCCGCACCGAGTCGCGGCGACCTGTCCGGCGGCGCGCCGGGGCACCGCCGGTGAGTTCCGCGGGCCACCGGGATCGCTCCGGTGGTCCGATTTTGTTCCCGCCTACGCCGCTGCTCCTCCCGGGACTCGTCCTTCACTGCGGAATCATCAAACATCTGTTGTGGCACGTTCCGTCGTCGCCCGTCAAATCCGCACAAAAAGAAGAACGGCGGAGGGTCGTCCGGCCGTGTTCGTTTGGCCCGCACCCTCCGCGTTAGAGAAAAACAACCGGGAGAAAATTAAGTTCAACACATGAACGCATATCCGAAACAATTTTTTTAATGAAATAAAATTGTTTCATTAACGGGTTCCTCATTTGAACGAAAAAAAAACAATTTTAATAAATTTTAAAATTGATCACAATGCCAATTCTTTACTTTTTAAAGAATCGATTACGGGAATATAAAAAGAAAAGGGGTAATTCCCAAAATAAATCCCTACCTCGCCGTCGCTGTCGGATGCGAGGTCGTCGCGGAATTGACCGTCGCGGAAGGAGGTGATCATCACACCGCGGAAGGGTGTCGCGTCGACGATCTCCGAGGACCAAGAACATACGGATTTAATTAATAATAATTAAATCCATGTTGTTGTTGAAATCCAAAAAGAAAATAAAAGGAAGCGCAACCCTCTACCTTGGTTGTTGTCAATCGAAGGCTGTCGCGGGGTTAGATCGTCGCGGAAGAAGCGTCGCGAAGGGAGATCCATTGGCGTCGCGGTACAAGGATTCGCGTCGTCGATCTCCGTAGGTTTGGCGTTCTTCGCGTTCTTCGCGTTCTTCGCGTTCTTCGCCGAAGAAGAACGCTTTCCTCCAAATCCTCTCCACGCCAAAAGTTTCAACCCAAAATAAAATAAGCTTAAGCCTTATTTTATTTACACAACTAAACATTTGAATTTCAAAAGATAAGAAACGAACCATTAATTCTTAGAATTAATTCAATGAAAGAAACAGCTCATTTAATTTACGAAAGAAACAGCCCAATTAAATGGTATGTTAATATTTTAAGAAACGCTTCAGTTACTTTCATTAAGATGGGTTTTCACGGGTGCGTTTCTTAGCGGAAAGAAACGGTGGGGCTCGTGCGGGCCCCACCTCACAAATATCCTACCAAGGGGTAGGATATTTCTGGATAGCATCCTATCCAGTTCAACTCAGTTCAAGCCACCTTTAAGTGGCTACAAGTGGCTTCCAAGTGGCTTAAACGAAATAAAATAAAGTTGTCACAAAATTATTTTATTTCTTAACTTTAAGCCCGAAAATTAAAAACCACCCCCGAGAAAACGCAACTCCGGAAGAGGATTTTCGAAGCGAATACCGGCGCTGCGATTTCATCTGTTCCCTCAGAATTTGATTCCGGGCACCGGTTCAAAAGTTAGAAAAACCCGCTCGTCCGTTCACTGAACGTACCCGAGCCAAAACTTCGGAAAATGATTCCGGGCATATCGGGCCTCGGAATCAGGTGCCGTTAGAAACTGTGTTCTTGTAAAATTTCAAAGAAAATTAAGAAAAAGATTTCCTTGAAATTTACGGGTCTTTACAAGTTATTCCTTACATTATAAGTGTTTTCGGGTTAATTTCATAGTAATATTGGAAGTGACCCTTCAATCAAGAATTTTATTATCCTTTTACCTATGTAGGATTATGTATTTTAATTCATTTATTTACGTCAATGAGTTTCTAAATTATGGGAAGTACTACGATCATTTATCTTTCATGGTAGACCCTGATTTTTTTTTGATGAATGTATTTGGTCTTTAGTATTTTTCATGTTGAATGTCTTGTAATTACTTTGAGGGATGGTAATTTTACGGTGTGTAGGTTGTAATTATAATCATTTATAGATAATTGATTTTTCTTAAAATTACAACCTCAATAATTATATTGATTGAATTTTATATAGAATAAGTAATAGAGGTTAATATGTGTTTTGACATCATATTCATGGAACAATTATAAATTATATTTATGTATTGAGTCTACAAACTACTATGGTGTTAATTTGAGTAGGGTTATAGGGATTTATAGTATAATTTTAGGAGGGATGTAAAATGGGAGAGGTGTAGAGGGGACCATATACATAGTGTGTTTAAACATGGTAACATCTTGGATTTTGGGGGATGCTTGAGGTTTTATTTCAACGACCAGTTACCATTTAGCCTTATATGTGGTTCCTGATAAAATCCTAGAAAAAATCAAATAAAATAAATGAAATTAGTCTTTTAAACAACTAAACTCGTATTCCTTTGTGACATGGGATAAATTGTTATTCTAGACATTATCACCTCATTTTGTAACACTTAATCTCTAATTACCCATTCCTATAACCCATGTCATCATTCATTATTCATGTCACTCCTAAGAGTTCATATAATCTATTATATGGCAATAGATTGGATCTTATTTCCAATAATATTTATTATTCTTGGTTTCATTATGGAATAGAGGGTTTCCTCATGTTCAATTAATCTGGGACATATGAAGACAATCGAATCCATTTTTTTTCTCTATCATGTACATAATAAGATTTTTGACTTTTTGAATTGATGGTTATTTTGATTTATTTCAATGTAGAATATCATTACCAATGTTGGGGTTGATTTGTAATCTTAACATATTTTATTTAAGGATTCTTTATATGTTTTATTGGTGTTATTTATACTTTACAAGAATACCTCTTTTCTTTATGTATAATATAGGGAGAGTGAAACTCTTTTCTATATCACATATTATTAATGTATCTTTTTTTGTTAAGGGATTGGGTAGTTTTTTGGATAAATAAAAAATTATCACCAAGTTGTTTTTTGATAAAAAATTGATTTTACTCTAACTTTAAATCTAATTGGTTATCCCCTATATCATTAAAAATTCTTATTCCTTGGGTGTACTTATTAGGTTGTTCCAATTATTATTATTGACGAAAAAAAATGTAATGAAACTGCATTCATGACAATATAATATATTAAATAGTATTTATGGATTTACCTATATAATTTTTATAAGGAAAATTTGTTTCTAAAATTTAAATAAAAAACTCATGGCTAGTATGACTTGTTATGTGATTAATTATTTTACTATTCAATATAGTGTTCCTTAATAGAACAAAATATTAAATATGAAAACATTGTTGCTAAATTAATCCCTTAAATCATATGGGACAAATTATTTTTGTAAAATGATTGTTAGATAGAGCATCTTGTAAGGATTCTATAATGAATATAATGACATGAGACTTATTATTAAAATATTATATGTAGACATGTTTCCTATTTATTGAATATAGATGTAGAGATGCTCATTTATTGAATTTTGGATCATCACATGTATTTTAGTTATACAATATAATAATATATATACATATATATGATATATTTTTATCTAACAGTTTTAAGGCCACATACTGAGGAAGGACCACATATATCATTAAAATTATATACACAAATATATATATATATATGAATACACATTCATATCTCTCAGAATGATTGCGTCACCACGGTGAGCATGTCTTATATAAAGTAACTAATCGAGAAGGGATAGGTGGCCTCACTAGTTGGAATGATTTATATTTTCATTATAGTAAATGTATAGTTATATATATATATTTAAAATTTCATACTTTCTTCTATATTATATGGATTCTGTTATATATTTCTTGTTAATTGGATTCATATTGTTGATGGGTACCCTATATTCAATTTGTGAGTGAACTGTAATAGATTTTGATAATTTAATTAAAAATAAAGAAATCATTATTGAGGAATCATCATTGTTGTATGAAATAATAAGTTTACATTCATATAACTATTAATTATTTAGAAAGTTTGATTCACTAGTAAGATTGAATTATTAGTTAAAACCATGTCATATTAAATTTATGTTATTTATTATTACCTACCATGTTCTTATTTTTGCATTAAACACTTCTCTTTACAACACACTGGTTATAATCAATTGTTGAATTCCACAATAAATGATGTACCCACATCCAATGCATGGTCAATTAGAATGTACCAAAACATTTTTTCTGTAATATTTGTAAATGAAAAAGTGTGTTCACTTGTGGACGGGGGATATCTGTTCATTCTTAACATATGCTGTTAGAATCCAGATTCTAGAGGGAGAATATTAATATTCTTCTTGGACATGTGGATTGAGTACATTGGATTTTTCAATAGTTTTTATTATGATTAATTTCACCTCAATACATAATATTTTCTCTCTATGGCTATATTTTGTTTTATTAAATTATTTAATGTAGTTATTGGTCTTGTGATATAATTTTTATATATTAAAATATATTTTTTGACTATGGTCTTCTGTAAATGCTAGCTTATATATTCATAATTTAATGCATCATCCATTTAAATGTCAAATTGGTGTTACACTAGTGGATTATTATATTGGTGTGCCCCAAGTCCAATATCTACAATGGTCATGCAAGAATTTTGGAAAAACTATTTTTTATAATATTATATGATTTAATATATTTATAATTAGGGAAAATAATAAACCAATTGTTGGATTGTCATCCTATAGTGTTTAGTCCACCCTATAATTATTTAGAGGTATACCTAAGGTCTTGTGATGGACCATAATGGGTATATCAACAGTCAATATTGATTTAATATTGTTTGGGTTTTATAGGATGAATTGGGATTTTGATGATTTTCTTTAAGTTTATTATTCCAATAGCTAATACCTAGATATAAATTTATGGAAAAAAATTTCCGCATTTAGGGATTCTTCAGTAGAAGGTGGATGATGTTTTCATTGATTTTATGGGTTTTAATCATTTAAAATACTTATTAATTCCATTTGGGTTATCATAAATATATTTATGGATCAAGTGCAATGATTTTTGATTAATTCATACACATTAGATGATTGATTTGAGATGAATTATCTATTTCTGTTTTTAAGGATTCACAGTGTTCTAAGGGTAGTATTATATAATCACTAATTATTTATCACATCATATATGTATAAAGGAACGTAGTTTCATTAACCACTGTATTTGGTGGTGTTCAATCAAATATTCATATACAGGACAATGATAGAATTTGTTATGACAGAATAAGTGAATTATATTCAAGATCATGTTGGGATAAATCATTGTTGAATGAAATCATAGGTATATTAGTGGACAAGATCATAGGAGTTTGTGGTCAGGGATTCGTTTTTCATATGATTTTCTCCACACTATGCAAATTAATGTTTGTTAAAATAAAAGTTAGATTTTCCAAGATTTATTTTTCCTATTATGTTGTTTGAGTGAGTTTGAGAGGTGACATATAGGTTATAGATACCTCCATGGGTGGAAATGTTTGAGGATGGGTTTTCTATTTTTCTGCTTCTATAATATTATCATAATAATTCATGTGTAATTTATTTGAGTGGTGTACAAATGAATAATACTATAAAATTTAATGAATATATTGTGGGAATTAATTATATCATAGGGAAATACTTTTGATGAATATTTTACCCCTTATCTAGAGGTCATTGGTGTCATAGCAGCACTGAGAAAATAATATTTTATAGAGTGAGTAAAAAATATGCCTCTTTTATCTAGCATTATTTTAAATTTTTAGTATTTTATTTTATGTCGAATGTGGTTATATTTATTAAATTTTAATGTAATGTTTTTGACTTTTTGGTTCTTTTATGATTTTGGTTGATTTATTTTTAGGATTAATTTTTAAATGGCTTGATTAATATAGAGACATGAATTATTATGATTCAAATACGATTATATTTTTATTGGTTTTTTAAAAAGGTTGATAAAATTTAATTTCTTATTTAATATTTTTATTTTTATTTTTTAAATTTTGGGATCGAAGCCACAATTTATTATTAAATCAAAGACATCTTTATACTCGGTAGAGGGTGACCAATTACATAACCCGAAGGCCCAATGAAAAGTGGCCTGAATACAAGGCTAGAGAGCCCATTTTTTTGGCCGAAGGGATCCTTCGGTTAACAGTACAGCTACAGAACCCACGCTGTTATAGTACCTGCAACAGTCCCTCTCCCGCAACAGAGCTACCGCTGCTACAATCTATCACTTCTCTAGTACTGCTATAGTGACCTGCTACAGTGTTGAAGCAATGGCCCTGCTACAGTACCCCGGGAATTCTCCCCTGCTCGGATTTGATCCTAGGTATTTTTGATGCCAATCATGAGCCTGAACCACTAGGGTATATTCTCGTTGGATTTAATTATTTATTTAACATAATTCAATTTTATGAATTTCATTAGATCTAATATGTTGAATTTTCATTTTTTAGTGATCTATAATAAAATTTATGTAATGTGAATTACCGATAAAGTGCATTGTAGATGTCCAATTCCATTATAATTTATTCATTTAAAACCTAATATTCTAAAATATTATTTGTACAATATTAATATTATATCTTATTAGATATTATAATTTTGATATATTGATTTGGAATTGTTAGAAGATTTCAGGTCAGGTATTTTATCCCATATCATGTAAAATTAATTATATAAAATTAGTTGGTTTAATGCGAATAAATAAATGGAAAACAATTGATGTGTTGATTGGTGGGTACACATGAATTTTATCTGTGGGGAGGGGGGGTTATGTATAATTGAATGAAATGGAATTTTGAGAATGTATATTATATTTGTGGAGTTTATACTATATTCTTTGTATCTAATATTTCCTCAAGGGAATAAAAAAATTAGTTATAGTGTAATGATGAAGTACATAATGTAATTCATTCAACATTATTTTTGGGTTGAATAATTGGTGGTTATCATGGACTAATTGAAAAATTTCATATATCAAATAATTGATGTAGGCATCTCAAATTATCATCAGTTGGAAAAATCCCAGTCAATCTAGTGTGCCAATGATATTATTTTTTTGGTGAAAAAATGACAATAATACAAATAAATTATTAAATTGTAAAACATGTATTATGTGATTTATTAACAAAATAATGGTAGAATAAATATTATTGTAGAAAAATTTAATATAAATATACTATGGCATTGACATATTATCATTGCAATTAAAAATTCAAGGAAACATGTTTTAGTTATTATTAACTATAATTTTCTAGGATGAAAGTATATGAAATGAATATGATGGAACATGATGAATGTTTTAATTGAATATTAACATACGAAATTATTAGAGAATATGTTTTAAATTTCATATGACATTTAATTGGAACTTTTTTATAGTTGATAAATTATGTTGATAATTGTTTATAAATATTGAAAAAACACACTAGATGAAATTATTATTAACATGGAGCCCAAAATATTATAATATGATAAAAATTATTTGGATTTTAGTGTAAAACACAAATAATTTATCATGTTCTATGACAAATTATCATGGTGTTCCTGAAAATCTCTATATGTTTTTAGATGTGTTAGTGAGGAAATGTGTATTATATTATAGTAAGATGCATGGTGTTTTTCAATATATTCGTGGAACCATACCATAAAAGGCTGTATACAGTCTTCTATGGTAGCTAGTTTCTTATAATGGGGTAGTTTTTGGAATTTTTATGCCACATTGGATTATTTTGTATTGATTTAGTGGTGTTTGTTTTAAATTTATAGGGGTGGTGTTGTTTATTACGAGTCATGAAAATCGATCACGGGATCCAAGAAACAATATGAGTCATTCAATGTATAATAGTTGTGATGCGATGATGCTAGTGAAATTGGATAGTGTCTGGAAAATTAATATAGTAATAAACTCTAGTAAACCCTATTATATGTGATTTTATTAATGTTTAAATGTTCGATGATTTATTGGATATCATGGTTGGGTTTTATGGTTAGTCCTGTATGTTTTTCTTATGTGGATAGGATTGTATTTATTTTTTTTAATAGGATGTGAGGAATGTAAAAATATGGCTGGATTTTACTACTTTGGATCTTAATTGTGTTAATATTTAGAAAGCTATGTCTTAGAAATGTGGTATGAGAGTATTCTATATTACAGTACAATATTTTATAGACTTTGTGGGAGTATAAATAGATGGTGGGGGTCTTAATATATTTACTGAATATGATAGTGATTTTTGACCTCCTACAAGACATATAGTAGTTGTAAATGTGATGATATAATTATTGTGCTAATTGTGAGGAGGCAATGCCATCCCTTATGTATTTGGAGGATTGAGGATGATTATATATCTAAGGAAGAGAATAATCTAGATGTTTAGGCACCATGTAATAAAATGACACGCCTTTATGGTGGATAAGATCTTAACTGATAAAGATTGAGGTTATATGATATCATGTGGTTATTGTTTTGGTAGAGGAGGAGATAGTCTCCATGTTTGGACACATGGTAATTAAAGGAGAGTACCCAAGGATGAAAAATATCCAAAAAACAATAGGTTCTCTTTTTTCAGTATCCCTAAGAGTAGAAACCCAAAAAACTAGTGAGTGTAGTTCTCTAGAAACAATGAAAAAAACCACTAGATGATAATATTATCTTAATCAATTCCCTATGATTGTACTGATAATTATTAATATATATCTTCTTTGTAATTTCCCATTAGGTGAATTAATACTTTGTATTGGTGTTTTATTATTAGGGTACCTATAGGTGGAAAATTATACGAAGAAGTATAGTGAGGTCCCTATGGTTAGATGACCTTTTGATTCTTATAATGGATTAAATATTGGAAACTATATATTTTGTATTTTGTGATGATACATTTTGGGAATAATGTAAAGGATTAGATGGTGAAATAGTAGTGAGGAACGCAATGTGAAATGTTAGGTGGCTTTATTTTCCAAATTTGATTACTTTTTTATTGTTTTCTTTTATTTATTCCATGCATGGACGAATTTGTATTCTTAATTCACTTTGATTGATGCGAGTTTCAGAGATGAACCTACTAATTGTATTAATATTCTAAATCAAAATTAATAGAAAAATAAATTTACATTTTATAGTTGGTGGTATTTTTTGAAAACACAAAATCATGAAATCATAGATTAGATTGTATTGGTAGACTACATTATATATTAAAATTTTCCTAGAAAATATATCATATTATTGTCACTTTTTTAATTTAACTTGTTAGAAATTTCCCACATCGTAATATTCTATTAAAATATTGGGTATAAATTTAGTAATTTTATTAATCCAATAGTTAGAGAGTGTTAATATTAAAGATTTATTTCAATCAATATTATGATATTATATGTGTGAAATTAGTCTCCAACGCATGATATAATTGAGGTATAGTTTTTGGGGTCACTACCAGCTTCCCTAAAAGGCCATGATTGGTTATCATGGGGACCAGTAATGATTAAAAATTTTAATCACAATTATATTGTCGAATATATTAATTTTTAGAGAAATTATAATAAAATTATAAAACTATATCATCTAAAAAAATAAATTGATCAAATTTGGGAAAGTTTATACGCTTATCCTTTTGGACACCAAATGTAATATAATGATCTAAAAAAATACTCATGTATGGATTTTTTATGAAACTACTTATGAACATTAGTTTCTTTGTAATCGCATTTAAAAAATTAAATATATTATTTAATTTTTTATGGATGTATGAGATGCCTCATTAGGGTATTATAAAAGCTAAAATCATCAATGTATTTCTAATAAGCATTATTTTACCATTTCAATAATATAATGGAAAAATGAATATTTTATCACATATATGATATTCCTATAATTTGGTAGAGGTTGTAGATCACTAAAAATTCTATCTGTCCAATATTTTACTGTATATTATGAAAAATAACCTTTTTAAGAATGTAGTTTCCTAATCTATCATCATATAAAATAATTCACAGTTATAGAAAAACAAGTTTTTCAATTCAATGAAAAACAATATATTTTTTCATATAATAGGAACTATATCAACAGTGTCAACATTATTAATAAGAATTTAATATTTAATGAATAGATATGTATTATTGAAAAAGGATGGTGTTCTTGGAAATAATATTCTAATTAATAGGATATTCAAGTTTGGGAATATAAATGATTTTGTAAAATTCTATTTATAATTTCTCCATAGTGGATAATATATGGGTAGTCGAATAAAATTCCAATGGAAATTGTGGAAAAATGTTATTAGTTTATAAAAACATTATACAATCATTTGAAAAGTGTTAGAGGTAAAATACTATTTTTAAGTAAAGGTGTTTGACATGATCAGGATAACATCATTACAAAACACCATGATATACTAAAAAATACCTACGTATCTTCGTTGATAAAGGATTAAAATGGGAGGTAATTAATGGATATATAATATTAAACAAGTCATGACTCATGGGTATTGAAATAGTGGTTTCGATCATCATAATAAATCAATTATTGTCTAATACAATTTTTTATCTATATCGAGAAAACCGAATCAGTTTTTGTTAATATTAACATTATAAATAAATATATGGATGTGTAACCAAATAGGTTGGTTCTAGAAATCTTATTTTAAAAATTCAAGATACCAAAAATAGATTTTAAAGCTAAGCCATGATTTGAATGGGAGGTAATAACTCAATTATGAGGATTTATATTATGTTATCAATTTTTTTTTCTTGTATTAGTAAAAAATTCCAGGATCTTTTATTCCATTTATATTATTTTTGTAATAAGATATTATAGGATATAGTTGGGATGGATGTGAACCCATCAACAACTATAATGAATAATAACACTATAGGTGAGTATTATAACCCCCCTTTTCATTCAATCTCTTGAAAACATGCTATGATTTTTTTTATAAAATGAAATTTTTTGATTATCTGAATATAAACATAATTTTGAATAATTTGTGTTAGTAAGTGTAAGGATAACATGAAAAAATTATTTTCCATTAGTATTGAATATAAATTTTTCAATTAGGAATCATATTCATTCTATATTTTAAAATCGTGAATACTAATATTAAAAAATGTAATAATTTTCTTGAATCTATTATTGTCATAAATTCATTGGACTTATATATATTATAACTTGAGTTAGTTAATTGAATAACCTTTTAAATATATCTAAAATAGTAACCTAAATTGATAATAGGATATGGAAGCAATATTTGTAATATTATTAACATGTTCAAACTCAATTTCAATACTTTTGATTCTAATTTTGGATCTATATGTAAAAAAATAATATAAAAAAAATTAGAAATAAATTCACATTGAGAAAGCAATTCATATAAAATTTATTATTTTAATATAATAAATAGATTTAGGTTATTATTATTGATGAATTATTAAAATCAAACCAACAAATCACAATTGTTGTAAATAAAAAAATTATAACCCACTACCTTTTACTATAACTATAACATAAAATATCATGGTTAATTAAGGGTATGAATAAGGATTATGATTGGGTTTACTCCTTTGTATATCACATAATAAAGAATGAATATTCATAATTGTATAAAATATGTAACAATATTTTTTATTGTGTTGAAAATTATTTTATAATGTAGATTAAAATGGGGTGGAACTGTTCAAATGAACAAAAATTAAATATAAAACGTAAAAATTTATAAAGGTATCAAATTCAAACCATTAAATATTGTAAGTTAGAGAATTTTTAAAGAGTAATATGATTAGAATATGAAACTCATATTAGATGTAAATTTAGAAAAAATTATATTATATTTTTTTATTGAAGCAATTAAAAAATGAATTATTTTACAATTTTCATGACCCGTCCTCAGGGCCTGTGCCGTGACTATGCCAAGCATGCCTTCCATAGGCCAGGGGCTGGCGATTAGCACGAAAGCCGTAAATCCCGAAAAAAGGGAGAGTATTTCCTTTATAAATTAAATAAACACCATAGAGTACACAAGATGAAGTAAACACTAAGTAAATTGAGTACAAAAGTAAGTTCTGGAAAGTAAATGGGTCAGAATAATAACCCAACTGAAAGTAAAGTACAACTGAAAGAATGTACATCAGAAGAAAAGTAATGCAAAAACACTGAGTCGTCCACTGGAATTTCCACCTGATGGGTGGCTATATGTTGTCTCCTCATCTCCTCGGGTCTGGTCGTCTGCTATGTGTACGCCCTGTCCAGTTATCCTCCTCCATGTACAGTCCAGCTCCACGAGCCTCCTCCTCGATCATCTCTGTTCGTCGTCATCATCCTACACAATGTAGTGCGTGTATAGCCCGTGAAGGGGTGAGTATGAGATACTCAGTAGGGACACTGAGACTCCCTATGTTCTCCCAGAATACATGAAGTATAAACCATAAAGTAAAGATACAACCACAAAGTATCAACCAACACTACTTAGGTATATGCCCATACATATACCTAAGTCATCAATTCCAGCTCTGCTCCGTCTCATGAGCCAAAGTTCAACCTAGTCCACATAAGAATGTACAACCCAATACACACTGGAATGCACAACCAAATACACACAGGATAGCAAGTCAATCATATCAAAGATAATGATTAAAAGTCATGACTCAGCTCACACAGGTATATTATTCACGAAGAGAGGTGGAGATGATTGATGTAGCCTCTGAATCATCTCCTCTGTCAACCCTCGTAGGATCCAATAATTTATGTCGTCGCTACCTAACTAATGGTTGATCCAAATATATTAGTCATCGTTGCCGGACCCACGGAGGATCCAAGTACATAAGTCATCGTTGTCGAACCCATGGAGGATCCCAGGACGTTAGATGTCGTCGTCGATCCCACGGAAGAGCCTAGTATGGTAGACGTCATCATTGAACCCACAGAGGATCCTAGAATGGTAGTTTTCATCGTCGAGCCCATGGAGGATCCCTATACGGAAGTTATCCTCATTGAACCCACTGAGGATCGTTGTACGAAAGTCGTCATCTTCGTCGCATCCAGCCCTAGGGTTCCCGCACACATCATGATCTATTCTGAGAGGTCCGCTCCACAATCCAAGGGGTTGATACATCAACTTTCACGAAGTACAGAGTTTATGTATCACAACGTTCAGTCTCATCAACCAGAACTCAACGCGACAGACGGCGCGTCAATCGGATTCCCGGTCTGAGAGATATTCTCTTTTTTGGTCCCATGGGCCCTGTTGGTTTTTAAGCTAAAACCGTCCTAATCGTACTCTAGTTGCGTCCAAAACTATAGAGAAGTAAGACAAAGGAACTATCTCACTATTAGGAACCCAACAATGTTGATGACATGTCAATCGGACGTCCATAGTTTAAGTTATATGTGTTTCCGATCCGAGGGCCCACGTGGTTTCATGTTCGAACCATCCCAGCCATGCCCAAAGTTCTCAGAAACCTTGAGTGTAATATACTAAACCAGCCGTCTCGAGCAATGGATCACCACAAAACAGACGGTGCAATAATCGGAGGTTTGTAGCCCATGTTATGGGTGTTTGAACGGATCTGTCCGAAAAATTGGGGGTTCAGCCCGGTCCGACCCAGCCCGATACACCCTAGGTCAGCCCGAACCGGGTCGACCTGACCCAGGTCTGGGTCTGGCCAATTTAGTCATGGCCCGGCCTGGCTGGCGCTGCCCGGCCCAGCCGGTGCAACCCGGCCCGATGCTGGCGGTCCGGCCCAGCGCGGGCGGTCTGACCCAGCGTGGGCGGCTCAGTGTATCCAAGTGGGGCACAAAGGGGGGCGCTACCCCTTCCCTGGCCGGGGGTTTCAACCCCTATATTTTCTAGAATGGCCAGCCATTATGGCCGGCCTCGTGTAACTGTGGGGCCCGAGGGGTCCCGCCTTCAGCTGGTGTCGGCGGGCGGCTCAGCCGACTGCTCCCTTCAACAGCCAAATCCATAGGCAGCAGCCTCTATCCGATAGGCGTGGCACGACTGTGCCCCGCCCCTCTGCCATAGACCGTTCCTAGTTGCGGCCTCTTTCGGACTCACTGGCGCGGCACAACGACTCCGCGCTCCTCCACCGCGGCCCCCTCCGGTCGTGGTCCTCCTCGTTCTCGCGCACTGCAACGACACCACGTCGTCTCTGTTTCAAGGCACAAAGATGATCAACAAAAAGGGGAGGAGGTTCGGTCGTGTTTGTTCGGTCCAACCTCCTCCCATTATATTGATAACAAGCAGCCAAATTACGACATGATCAACGAAAGTACAAGAAAAATTTTAACTGATTAAAAATTTATCTTAACCACTAACTCGATACATTTTGTCGAACGATGATCTTCGCAGAAAATGGTTTCGCGAGGTAAATCCATGTATTAGTCGATGGAGAACATTTGAGGTGGAGGTGGTGTTTCCCTTCCTTTTACGAGGAGTGAATATTGAATAGCATGACGTTGTTAGCGAGTTTCCGCGTCGGTGCCTCCTCCTTTGTCATAGAGGAAGAAGGGAATGGAAGAGATCGGGTCACCGAGTCGTTGCTCTTCCTTGGAGAAATATTTTTCTTCCTTGATGCGGGGACGTTCTTCACTAGAAAATATGATGTTCTTCGATGGAAAAAGAATACTCAAGAGATCTCCCCCCTTTTCTTAACATAAAAAAATCCAACCAAAAATAAAATAAGGCTTTTCCTTATTTTATTTACCCATGCAAGCAATTCAAAACATCGATATTCAAATTCTTAATTAAATTAATTGAATTTCTTTAATTAATTAATTTCATGTGAGAGTTGTAATGCAATAAAGAGGGAGAGAGGGTGAGTTACAAATTAATGGGGGAGGTTTCGAAATTCAAGAGGGGTTAGAGGAATTTGAATGGGTATGGCTCGTGTGGGCCCCACCTCAGAAATATTCTAACAAGAGGAGTTAGGATCTAGTGGGTCCCACCCAAACTCCCATACATAGTATAAAACCACTTAGGTTAGAAGTAAAATTTGTTCCACAAATTTTATTTACTTCAAATTTAATCCTCAATTTTTAACAACTCCTCCCGAGAAAATGATCTTTTGGAAAATGTCCTCTTAAGCAAATACTGCTGATACGGTTTCATCGGTGCCCTAAGATTTTGATTCCGAGCACCAGTTCAAAAGATAGAAAAACCTGCTCATTCGTTCACTGAACGTACCCATTCTAATCTGCAGAAATTGATTTTGGGAACAGCGGGCATTGGAACCATGTGCCGTCAGAAACTACGTACTTGTAAAATCCAAAAAAAATTAACAAAAAAATCATTTATATTTACATGTGTTTACAATACTCCCACCTCATGGATTTACATCCCCATAAATATACATCACAAACTAGAAGGAAAAATGATGGTACTGTTCACACATCTGATCCTCTCACACCCATGTGCCCTCCTAGAGGTTCACATGCTGCAAGCTGATGCGCACTAGAGGAATCGACCATCCACGTAGGACCCGATCCTATCGATCCTCAACCTCCACCAGGACCTCCACAACATTCGCAACTTCATTAATGTCCAGCTCCCCGCGATCAATGATATGCATCAGGTCATGCATGTATCTCCTCACCTGAGATACGTGGATGACGTCGTGCACCCAGGGAAACTGAGGTGGAAGTGCCAGACGATAAGCCACATCGGCTATCCTGTAGAGAACCTAGAAAGGTCAGATGAATCACAGAGATATCATTCTACCCCTACCAAATCTATGTAATCCACATCGAGGTGAGAACCATTAGAAAAACATGGTCTCCACAATTAAACTCTAGTGGTACCCTCATCCTATCATCATAGGACTTTTATCGGCTCTGAGCAGTCCTCATCCACTCCTGGATTATTTGCACCTTCTCCATCGTAGCCTGAACCATCTCTAGTTTTACACGTACTCACTCCAACACTATCCATAAACAATATCTAAAAACGAGGCCAGCTATTGTTTTTCCACTCCTAAGAGATGAATTCTCGATCTCATACTAAGATCATCTACTATAACGTTCCCCTCCTCAGGAGTATAAACTGTCATGATGTCATAGTCCTGGTGGAACTCAAGCCATTGCCTCTATCTCAGGTTCATATACTTCTGAGAAAAGATTCAATTGAGACTATTGAGTTGGTGAGAACTATAAACTGTTCGCTCGACGAACAATAGGTGAGAGCAGCCATTTGTAAGGACTCAACTCCACCATCATCGTCTACTGTCTACAAGAGGTTCTGAGATTCCTCCTCTTCTGAATAGAGAAATATGATCTTATCCCTTAGATGAACAACGTCTTTTGCCAAATACAGTCAATCTTGACATTAATTATACTATTTCATGACATGGATGATTTCTTAAGGCCTCGACGCTACTACCAAGAGATCCAACCATTACTCTCGCATCAAAGGGTCGAGTCACACTGTTGGAAACAGTGTGTGGTCACTAGGTCTCCTCCAGTAGAAATCTCAAAAGTGAGGGAAAGACCACGGTTTTAAATGGAACCTCTCAATATCAACTACATAAAATGGACAGGGAAGAAAACGTCATAAGAATTAGTGTCTTTTATTACTTCATCACAAGGTACAAAGACACAAATCATCCACTAATAAAACGTCAAAAAAGCTAGAAACTTCATGAACAATAGACTCCATGTCTGGGGCTAGTCCTGCTCCTGTCCGTCTGCTCCCGGATCTCCATGGTCATAGGCCTTAGCTACCGGAAGCTGAGGTCTTTCCTATCCACATGTTCCCTACAGTCGGGGTGGTCTTCCAAGTGGTGGTGGGGGTAGGGCCTCAAAGCGTCGCCCACCACCCGCTGCCTGGAAAGCTCCACTACCTCATCCTCCTGTTCCATAGGGACTATCACGGTCAAAACACTACCTGGTAGGTCCCTCAACCACCTGCTGATCATATGCAGGGCGGGACGGGCTGTCTCAAGCCATGTGACCCTGCCCACCGCAATCATAGAACTGTATTCTCCTCGTGTGGCTGGATCTGTTTTGTGTGCCCCGAACAACCGAACCTACTTCCTAAGATTGCTCATTTGATTGTCTAGCCTGCTTTTTTCTTTTTGTCATCTATCTACTTTCGGCTGCAGAAGACTCCTCTACGGGTCATCCTATGGAGGGCCACGTCGCTGGAGACTGCTCTGCAAGAAAACTCTCCACTAGAAGGGCTCTCTCCAGCACCTTCGCCTACGTCGGGATGTCGAGGGAGATCATCGAAGCCCCGATCTCATGCCGCAGTCCTTGGTCGATGTTCCGGGTCCAGAAGAATAGGTCCCATACCATATATGTGAAGTAGAACTAGAGGTCGGTAAACCTTTCCTATACAAGGCTATCGTCATGCTGCCCTGCCACAGCAATAGTAACTCCTGAATGCGCAAAGCACGGAGGGTGGCTGCAACGAACTCTGAGCGAAAGAGGCTCTCGAAGTCTGACAAAAGTAGAGATGCCTCGTCGTGAACCTGGAGCATCAGGCTCCACCATCAACCTACTATCATGTGTAGGAGACTCGCCCCTAGGATGACCATGAGGTCACCTGGTGTCCCAACCAATATGAAGACTCGAACAATATCCTCCAGCCAATCCTCGGCTGCTTGATTGTCCAAATCTCCATGGAACCTAGGCGGTCTCTAATGTTAAAACTCGTGTAGTGCACTAAAGTGATGTGCACTCCCAGCTACAGGGGCTGGTGGCATCGGTGGTTCGGCGGGTAGAGGTACCGCTGGTGCCTCCGCTGTAATAGGGCCCTGTACCGAGGCCTCGTCACTCGGTGTGCTGCCATCTCACACAAAGCTTGGAACCCTAGCTGGATACAGTCGTGAGGCTATACTGAAATGAAAAAGGTGTTCCATGGTCAATAAAGCTGACCTGGTGAACTAAAACAAATAAATCACAAAGAAAACTTTTTAAACACAAACTCAATCAATTTTTCCGTGCATTTAGTCGGAAATCAGAATTCGGGGTCCTGGTGTATGGATATGTCGGTCTCCGCACCAACATTGGGATACCTGTACTGATAACCACACCCAATACCATTATCATTATTTCTTCACATAAAATAAATGATCAAATTCCTTAGTTCTGTGGTAGAATCGACTCTTCTGATACCAATTTGTTAGGACCCGTCCTCGGGGCCCATGCCGTGACTACCCCAAGCCCACCTTCCATATACCAGGGGATTGCAACTAGCACCAAAGGCGTAAATCCCGATAAAAGGGAAGGCATTTACTTTATAAAGTAGACAAACAAAATAGAGTACACAAGCTGATGTAAGCACTAAGTAATCTAAGTGAAAAAGTAAGTACTAGATGGTAAATGGGCCAGAATACAAACCTAACTGAAAGTAAAGTACAACTAAAAGAGTGTACAACAGCAGAAAAATAATCCAACAACACTGAGCCGTCCACTAGATTTTTCACCTCAAGGGTGGGTACAGGTAGTCTCCTCATCTCCTAGGGTCTGGCCATCCGCTCCGTGTACATCACGTCCAATGATCCTCCTCCATGTACCGTCCAACTCCAAGGGCCTCCACCTCGATCAGCACTATCTGTCATCTGCATCCAACACAATGTAGTGCAGGAATATCCCATGCAGGGGTGAGTAAGAGATACTCAGTAGGGAACTCGAGACTCCCGAAGGTCTCCAAGAATCCAAGAAGCATAAAACACAATGGAAAGATAAAATCACGAAGTATCAACCAATAGTACTTAGGTATACACCCATATATATACCAAATTCAGCAATTCCAATTATTCTCCAACCCACGATCCCAAGTTCAACCCAATACTCATAGGAAAGTACAACCCAATCCACACAGGAATGCACATCCCAATCCACACAGGATAAAAAGTCATTCATATCGAAGATAATGATTGAAAGTCAAGACTCATCTCACACAAGTATACTTTTCACGGAGAGAGGTGGAGATGATTGATGTAGCCTCTGAATCATCTCCTATGCCGAACCCTCATATCATCCAAGTAAAGATGTCATTGCTGCCGAACCCATGGAGGATCCAAGTATAGTAGTAATCGCTGCCGAAACCATGAAGGATCTAAGTACATAAGTCATTGTCATTGAACCCACGAAGTATCCAGCACGGTTGTTCTCATCGTCGATCCCACAAAGGATACCAATATGCTAGACGTCGTCATAAAACACATGGTGAATCCCATTATGGTTGTTTTCATCATCGAAAACACAAAGGATCCTAGTACAGATGTCATCCTCGTTGAACCCACTGAGAATCCATGTTACGAAGTCGCCATCTTCATCGCAACCAGCTCTAGGGTTCCCGCACACAGAATGATTGATTCCGGAAAGGTCCGCTCGATGATCCAAGAGGTCAATACATCAACTTTCATGAAGTCTAGAGTTGATTAATCAAAATGTTCGGTCTCATCAACAGGAAGTCAATGCGACAGACGGCGCGTCAATCAGACGCCTCATCTGAGAGATATTGGCGTTTTCATCCCAAGGGACTGGTTGGTTTTTAAGCTAAAAAAACCTGATCGTACTCCACCTACATCCAAACCTTGAGCGAATTAATCTAATGTAACCGGATCACTATGAGGAATCCAAAAAAGTCAATGGAACGTCAATCGGACGTCCAGAGCTTATGTTATAAGCATTTCCACTCCGAGAGCCCAGTTGGTTTCGTGTTCGAACCAACACGGCCATACCCAACGTTCTCCGAAACCTTGAGTGAAATATACCAAAACGATCTTATTGAGACAAGGATCGCTATGTAACTGATAGTTAGTCAATCAGAGGTCTGTAGCCCATGTGACATTGCCCTCCGCATGCATAGCACTGTCTAATCCTTGTGTGGCTAGCTCTGTTTTGTGTGCCCCGAACAACCGAACATGCTTCCTAAGATTTCTCATTTGATATTCTAGCCTGCATTTTCCTCTGTGTCATCTATCTACTTTCGTCTGAAGAAGACTCTGCTACAAGTTGTCCTATGGAGGGTCATGCCACTAGAGACTGCTCTGCGAGAAAACTCTCCACTAGAATGGCTCTCTCCAGAACCTTTGCATGCGTCGGGATGTCGAGGGAGATAATCAAAGCCCTAATCTCATGCCTCAGTCCCTGGTCGATGTTCCGAGTCTATAAGAATAGGTCACATACCATATCTGTGGAGTAGCGCGAGAGGTCAGTACACCTCACCTATACTAGGCTACCGTCATGCTGCCCTACCACAGCTATAGTAACTCCTGAATGCGCACCGCACGGAGGGTGGCTGCAATGAACTCTGAGCGAAAGAGGCTCTTGAAGTCCGACCAACGAAGAGATGCCTCGTCGTGAACCTGGAGCATCAGGATCCACCATCAACCAGCTGTCATGTGCAAGAGAATCTCCGCAAGGATGACCATGAGGTCACCTTGTGTCCCTACCAATCTGAAGACTCGAACAACAGCCTCCAGCCAATCCACAGCTGCCTAAGGGTCCAAATCTACACGGAACATGGGCGGTCTCTGACGTTGAATCTCATCCAGTGCACTCAAGTGACATGCACTCTCAGTAATTGAGGCTGGTTTCCTCGGTGGCTCGGAAGGTAGAGGTACCGCTAGTGGCTCCGCTGTAATATGGCCTTGTATCGAGGCATCGTCACTCGGTGTGCTTCCATCTCGCACAAAGCCCAGAACCCTAGCTAGATACAGTCATGAGGCTATACTAAAAATAAAAAGGTGTTCCACGGTTAATACAACTAACCTACTGAACTGACAAAAATAAAACACAAAGAAAACTTTTTAAACACACATGCAATCAATGTTTCTGTGCATTTAGTCGGAAATCAGAATTCGGGGTACTGGTGTATGGATATGTCGGTTGCCGCACCAAAACTGGGATCCTTGTACTGATAACCACATTCAATACCCTTAAAACTATTACTTCACATAAAAGAAAAGATCAGAGTCCTGAGTTTTGCGGTATAATCGACTCTTCTTATACCAATTTGTCAGGACCCGTACTCGGGGCCCATGCCGTGACTACCCCAAGCCCACCTTCCATATGCCAGGGGCTGGCGACTAGCACCAAAGGTGTAAATACCGATAAAAGAGAAGGAATTTCCTTTATAAAGTAAACGAACACCACAGAGTATGCAAGCTAATATAAGCACTAAGTAAACTAAGTGCAAAAGTAAGTGCTGGATGGTAAATGGGCCAGAATACAAACCCAACTGAAAGTAAAGTACAAGTGAATGAGAGTACAACAGCCGAAAAGTAATCCAGTAACACCGATCCATCCAATAGATTTCCCACCTGAAGGGTCGGTACATGTATTCTCCTCATATCCTCGGGTTTGGTCATCCGCTTCATATACGTCCCATCCAGTGAACCTCCTCCAGGTACTGTCCAACTCCACGGGCCTCCACCTCGATCAGTGTTGTCCGTCGTGTGAATGCAACACAACGTAGTGCGGGCATGTCCCATGTAGGGGTGAGTAAGAGATACTCAGTAGGGACCCCGAGACTCCTGAAGGTCTCCAAAAATCCACAAAGGATAAACCACAATGGAAGGATAAAACCACGAAGTATCAACCAACAATACTTAGGTATATCCCCATACATATACCAAAGTCATCAATTCCAGTTATGCTCCAACCCAAGATCCCAAGTTCAACCCAGTCATCATAGGAAAGTACAACCCAATCTACATAGCACTTCACAACCCAATCCACAGAGGATAACAAGTCAATCATACTGATGATAATGATTGAAAGTCAAGACACAACTCACACAAGTATGCTATTCATGAAGAGAAATGGAGATGATTGATGTAGCCTCTGAATCATCTCCTCTGCTGAACCCGTGTAGGATCCATGTATAGATGTCATTGCTGTCGAACCCATGGAGGATCCATGTATTGTAGTTATCACTGCCGAACCCACGGAGGATCCAAGTGCAGAAGTCATCATCGTCGAACCCACAGAGGATCCCAACACGGTAGTTTTCGTCGTCGAACCCACATAGGATACCAATATGTTAGAAGTCGTCATCAAGACCATGGAGGATCCCAATAGGGTTGTTGTCATCATCGAACCCACATAGGATCATAGTACAGATTTCATCCTCATTGAACCCACTGAGGATCCTTGTACGGAAGTCGTCATCTTCTTCGCAGCCATCTCTAGGGTTCCCGCACACAGAACGCTCGATTCCAGAAAGGTATGCTCCATGATCAAAGGGTTCAATACATCAACTATCATGAATTTCAGAGTTAATGTATCAAAAAGTTCTTTTCTCATCAACAGGAAGTCCATGCGACAGACGATGCGTCAATCAGACTCTTGGTCTGAGAGATATTGGCTTTTTCGTCCCAAGGGACCGGTTGGTTTTTAAGCTAAAACAAAACCAATCGTACTCCACCTACATCAAAACCTCGAGAAAATTAATCTAAAGGAACCTTCTCACTAATAGGAGTCAAACAAATTCAATGGCACGTCAATCAGACGTCCGAATATTATGTTATAAGTGTTTCCGCTCTGAGAGCCCGATTTGTTTCGTGTTCGAACCAACACGGCCATACCCAAAGTTCTCCTAAACCTTCAGTTAAATATACTGAAATGACAGTCTCGAGCCAAGGATCTCTATGTAATTGATAGTTTGTCAATCAGAGCAATGTAGCACATGTTATGGGCATTTGAACAGATCTGTCCGAAAAAAAGGGGTTTCGAGCCCGGTCCGACCCGGCCCGATACCCCCTACGAAGGGCTGAACCGGGTCGACCTGACCTGTGTCCGGTTCCGGCCCATTTTGGAATGGCTCAGCCCGGATGGAATAGCCCAACCCCGCCGGCGCGGCCTAGCCCGGCGCTGGTGGCCCAGCCCAGCGTGGGCGGTCCAGCTCGACGCTGGCAGTCCGGCCCTGCGCGGGCAGTCCGGCGTAGCATGGGTGGCTCGGCACTGGCCGAGTGTGGAGAAAAGGGGGGAACCGCCCCCTTTGCTGTACGGGGATTTGAAACCATGGATTTTCTAGAATAACCAGCCATTAAGGCCGGCCTTGTGTAACCACGGGACCCGAGAGTGTCCCTCCTCCAACTAGTGTCAGCGGCCGGCTTTGCTGGCTGCTCCTCTGAACCGCCGCAGCCATTGGCCACGGCCCATGTCCTACAGTCACGACGTGATGGTATTGCTCCACTACGCTATGGCCCACTCCAATCCGAGACCTCTTTCGGCCTCACCGGCGCAGCGCAACGGCTCCGCGCTCTTCCGCCGCGGCCCGCTCCAGCCGCGGTCCTCCTCGTTCTCGCACGGTGTAACGACACCACGTCGTCTCCGTATCAAGCCAAAAATAATATCAACAACAAAAGGGGAGGGGGATCATCCATGTTTGTGCGGTATGACCTCCTCCCGTTATATTGATAACAAGTGGAAAAAATTCAACATTATCAACGAAAGTACAAGCACAATTTTAATTGATTAAAAATTGAACATACCCTCTACCTCGACACAAGTTGTCAAACGATGATCATCACAGAAAACGGTGTCATGGGGTAACGCTCTATTTACAGTTTTGGAGAACGGCTGAGGAGGAAGCCGTGTTTCTCTTCCTTTGATGAAAAGAGAGGATTGAATTGCATGACGTTGGTGGTGAGTTTCGACGTCGGTGCCTCCTCCTTTGTCGTGGAGGAAGAAGAGAACGGAAGAGACCGAGTCGCCAAGTTGTTGCTCTTCCTCAGAGAAATATAATTCTTCCTTAATGTGGGGATGTTCTTCGCCAGCAAAGATGAAGTTCTTCCATGGAAAAGTATAATCATGAGCTCTCCCCCCTTTTCTTGACACAAAAAAGACAACCCAAAATAAAATAAGGCTTTGCCTTATTTTATTTACCCGTGTAAAAAATTCAAAACATTAAAATTCAAACTCTGAACTAAATTAATTGAATAGATTTAATCAATTAATATAATGTGATATTTGGTGTGAAATAAAGAGGGAGAGAGTGTGAGTTACAAATTAATATGGGAGGTTGCCATCTTTAAGAGGGGTTAGATGAATTTGAAGGGGTGGGGATCGTATGGGCCCCACCTCACAAATATCCTAACAAGGGGAGTTAGGATCTAGTGTGTCCCACCAAATATCCCATACTTAGTTTAAAACCACTTAGGTTAGAAGTAAAATTTGTTCCACAAATTTTAAATACTTCAAATTTAATCCTCAATTTTTAACAACTCCCCCCGGGAAAACGCACCTTCGGAAATGGTACTCTTATGAAAATACTGCCCATATGGTTTCATCGGTGCCCTCAGATTCTGATTTCAAGCATCGGTTAAAATTATAGAAAAACACACTCATTCGTTCACTGAACGTACCCAAGCTAAAATTCGGAAATTGATTTCGGGCACACCGGGCCTCAGAATCAGGTTCCATCAGAAACTGTGTACTCGTAAAATCCTAAATACATTAAAAAATCATTGAAATTTACTTGTCATTACAACAGTGTTGTTGAAAAAATTACTTAAGGAAATAAAATTTTATGTTTTTAAAATATTTATATTTATTTTCTATAAATTCACTCAATAATATATTGAATGTTTTTATATCCTTAAATGTTCACATGCAACTAAAAATGCATGGTTCGTGTATTTTTGTAGACTTCTTTTTATAAATGAACAATTTAGATAGATTTGGAATTTTTTTTAAATTCAATTCATTTTGGGATTTTCAAGGAGGTCTGTAATTGTATAATGATTATTATAATTATTTAGTAAAATGTTCCAATTTAAAATGAAATATATTTTTTACTATTAATTTTTTAGACAATTATATATATACATATTCATATATATATATATTACACCTTAATAAAAGTAGTTATAATTTTTTTTAATAAATTATCTTATATTTATAGATTTAAGAAGATATATCATAGTTATATAGTGATTTAAATTTAAATATGTGTGTATGCATGTAAATAAATATTTAATTTTTTTAATAATTTATAATAGTTCCAATCCAAATTCAATTTTTCATTTGAATTTACATATGATTTTTTTTCATGCTCTACTATAGTTGGTACAGAATAACAAAAAACTATCGATTAACCAGAATGTGATCAATATATCATGTTATTTTAAATGGATTCATGAATATACTATAATAAAAAATGACATGAATGTTGGATAAAAAAGATATTATGGGAAATGAAAATATCATTGAATCATGATAATATTAAAAAATATTATGTTAATAAATATGGATATGACATTATATTATATTAAAAATCACTCACAATGAATGAAAAAGGAATCACCTACAATTTCTAATAAAAAACAAGGAACAAAATATATTCCAGAAGATCTAAGTTAATAATTAATTTATGATTAAATCATATTTTGGGTATCATTAATATATAATTTTAAACAACACTCACATATATATTTTTAATGATTTATTTGAGTGTTTTATGTGTAGAGAATAGTGTAGAGTTGTAAAAATACATTTGGAAAAAAAAAATTTCTATGAAAACTAGGTCACTATGTGGTAATTCTGGAAATGACATTAAGGGTAATATATGGTAGACGTATAAGTCTACTATTGGTAATAAATGACATTGGGGGGGGGGGGTAATGAAATTAAATTGAGAGTAACCTAATGTAGTTTTGTCCGGGAGGATTAGTCGATGTGTCACAAGGGGTGTCATGAAATAAGTGTTTTAAATAGAATTTAACATAGGGAATCATCATTTGTTTTAATTTTTTCCACCATAGGTTTTGATTTAATAACCTAAATATTTTCATATTAAAATTTTTTGATTTATTTTTTATTTATTGGTTGGTAGTGAGATGATAAATTAGATAATATATGGGATTTACATGAAATGGTATACATATGATCATCAAGGATATCATTGTATAGATATCTGTTGGTATTACTTTATATGTACATCATTTTTAACATCATATAAGGGTGTATGGGATGTGTCATGATCAGTATATTGTTATATAAATTTTTGGAAATGGATCTAATTTAATTAGCAATCTTATGGGGATATCAGTTTCATTATTATTGGGTATTTAGTGAAATACCATTATTTTTTAATGTTATGGTCCACTATTCTAGGACATAGTATTTTTATATTGCTAATATAAAATTATGATCCTTAAAAAATTAAACTTTTCCCCTCATTAATCCATTTTAAGTGTGACTTTAGGATCCCCTTTGAATACCATTGAGATTACTTATGTTAGACTAATCTATTTACTTACGGTGAATGATTTTAGATGATTATTGTTGATTCAGACCTCTTATGTTATTTTTTTCATATTTGTTTACTATGTAATGAAGGCCGTGTTAGTGGTATTGGTTGGTTTAAATTTATTTCATAATTTTTTATGGATTCAGTTGTGATGATATCTTTGGGAGTCTTTATTTATACATTTTCCCTATGACCGTATCTTCTTTAAATATTTTTTTCAAAAAAATTAATGAAGTACTAATTGAGTTATGTGATTTAATAACTCTCTTTAAATTTTAAATATTAACGAGGTAACATTGATTTTCACTATTGGGTTCGATGGTTAGAGGTAATATAATAATGATACTAAACTTCCCATAATGAAAAAAGAAGGGGGAGGGTTAAATCAAATGTTATTTACATGGTTCATGTTATTTATTATTATTGATGTATTTTTTGATGTTATTTTGATATATCTTGATTGATAATATGATATTTGTGTTTTTTCCGGGAAAATTTATGTTGAGTTAACTTTTTAGAATTATTTAGATACTTTAATATGGTATTGATTCAGTGTGTAAATTATTGTGATCCTCATGTTGTTACATATGGAAAAGGATAATGAATAAATGTGGAAAAAATTTCAAAATGAATATTTTTGCAGTGGTTGATTCCAAAATCAGTTTTTATATAATACAATAATAATTAATATTGTTTTTGTGAATAAAACAATTTGGTAATGAAATTGAATTAATTATGGGTATTTTCTTATGTTTGGTTACGGATATGGAATTGATGAATATAATTTGGGATGGTTTCCTATGGGTTGAAATTTATTTGATGGGATTTTTATTGGCCAAATGTGTTTTGGTTTTGACATAAACTTTTTTAGTATGATTTTTTGGAGTTACTATAATTTCCCTATGAATATATAATAGGACGGTTTATGGAAATATGGAAATCGATGTGGCTAGAAAATAATACACCATCATTTTAATAAACATGTGATTTCCTAAAATGAATGGTTAAAACTAGAAATATAATTGGGTAATGGTTGGAAATGGGTTTTCATAAATTATGTAATATAACGTCATATATTATGTATCTTTTTTCCAAATAATAAATAGAGAAGTGATGGATTATATGAATTTAATATGAAATAGACATCTATTCAATGTTTATATTTTCTTTGTCTAAAGGGGATGATTGGTTGGCATTGAAGTGTAGAGTAATGGTTGGTATATAGGGATAATATGGTGGTATTCAGGATTGGTGTGATTGTGTGATTTTTTTTGTGAACCCCATTAAGGTTCGGCTAGTATGAAATTATACCATATGATGTATTTACCTTTTTATTTCATATGAATCCCATTGGAGTTAGATATTTTTATTCATTCCCAAATGATTTGGGTTCTAGGTTTTTTCAAAAACACCTATGTTGAAAAGATAAAGGATGGATGACTACTCCCTCATTCACATTCCCCACATTATACATGGCCTAGTGGGATTATTATGCGATGATGTTTTAGTATATATCCTGGGATTCCTGAATGGTAGGATGAGATAATTAAGATTATGTTTTTAATGTTCATTATATCATACTATTCAAGACATTTACCTATGAATGGTTTATTGTTATATGGTTTTGGATTAGGGGTACTAAAAACATGAGATGCTAGACCCTGTAGGCGGTCGGGATAAGAATTATCTTGATATGACATGCATCAATATAGATGAGAGTATTTTTACTAATCTTAAATGAGTTGTTATACCCTTAAGGGGGATGGGATAGTTTGAAGTGCATTTTCCATTATCAGGTAATAATTTTTACGTAATATGTGGATATATATTTGTTTATATAGAATGGATTGGAGAACTAGAATTATATTTTAGGTCATGATAGTAATAAATTATTGGGGAGTGTTGCAGGATACATTTTTGATATATTATTTTACAATATTCTACAATACTTTATTATAATATTTGGAATGTGAAAATTTTTGAGGTTGGGTGGTAGGTGACAGGACAAGTCCATATTTGAATTTCTTATTAATTCATTAGATATTTATAGTTATTATTCCATTTATTCATGCATGTTTTGGTTATAATAAAGTAGAGTAGATATGTTATAATCTACCATAATATATAAATAGTTTTTCAGGAATATATGGTGTGTTTGTGGATTCATCACGATAATGATAGTTTGAAGCATGGAGAAAAGTTGGTAGTTGCTATATAGTAAATTATTATTTTTACTTCTATTTGGAGATATTATTTTTTAGGTCATATGTGGTTATTTTGGATTAAAATTTATTTTATAATATAATGTTTATTGGTGGTTACATTATATAGTTCATGGGATCATTTAGGGAAAATCCAACCACACATGTGCCTTAATACCATTGTTCTAGTCCCTACACCATTTCCTCATAGAGGATGGATTCAGTGGACCATTATCATAATTAATATAGTCCTAGAATGGTTTATTCATTGGTGAGGGTCATGAAAAGTTTATTTGAGATTAAGATGAGAGTTAGGATAGAGTCTATAGTTAGGAACTAGTGTGAATTGCGTGGGTTGATGGGTAAACATTATTAGTTGGACATTGTATATGAAAAATGAAATGAAGAGTAGATAGGTAATAACACTTTAGGTACCCCTATATTTTTATTTATTCTTAACCCGTGATATTTAATGTTGTATTTATTTCCTGTAATTTTAATTTCATTAATTAATTATGAAACAGTCAACTCTATGTATAAATGAAATGTAATTTAATATATCAATATAACCTGGAATTTAAATTTGAATTGTGAATAAGAATAAATATATTTTGGAAAAAATTTGTATAATGGATTTTGATAATTAAAATATATTGATAAATAAGTACTCAATATTTATTAATTTCATGTTATGATATAAAATTTCATTTTCCAACAAAAACATTTTTATTTATTTTTGTCTGAAAAAAATATTATTATTTTTTACCAATATTAGAAGAAATAATTATAAAATGAACATTATTTATGAAGTTATCATGTAATTATTATATAATATTAATGTTTGGATATTTTCCTTAATTGAATGATTTTTTTATAATTGGTGAAAAATAATATTTTAATTGAAAATTTCTTTTTTCATTTAAAGAATGTTAGAAGATCCATTTTTATAAATTGTTTTAATAATAAAATTATTATATGTTTATTATTTATAATTCAATTAATGTAATTTAAATTAATATTAAGTCATAATTTTGTTTGAAATCATTTATACTTATGAAATCATTTTTTCTAGAAAACTACTTTTCATCAACTTTCTGATGATTAATATTTAAATCAATTCATCCAATTAATAAAATTTAAAATTGAAAAGTGGATTTCATATTATGAATAAATATGATTTTTTTTGTAAATTGGTCCATTTAATTTTTTCGTCAATATGAATTGTAACATTGTTATTTTTTCTCACCACGATAATGATAAAACATATAAAATATTGTTAAAAGAGAGGGATAAGTGATTAAAATTTATATAAACAATCTTTTATCTTATTTTATGAATTTTTTTATCCCATTTCCATATATGTTATAAAATATGGATAATTTATTCTATTTTTAATTGATTATTTCATTGTATTATTTTATAAAAATTGATAAATACCAAACGACATTATCGAGACATTAAAAAATATATTTTTTTATAATGATAAAAAATGATAATATTGTTTCTATATAAATAATTGAAATATTAATTGTCATTTTATATTATGTAAATAAAATTATAATTTTTTTTTGATTTAACAGATATCAGTGATTCTTACACAGTGCTAACAAATTATTTCTTCTATTAATAGATAAAATGATTTTAAAACATTAAAAGTAGTAAAATAAAAATTAATTTTTTTGAACCATTTATTTTATATGTAATTATTACTTATTAGGTATTCTGAAAATCATTATATTATTATTAAATATTTTTCTTGTTTTTTTAAATAAATTAAACATACATTTTCAAAGTTGATAGTAATTATATTTTAAAATAAAAAAATATTTATTAAATGATATAAAAGTCCAAAAAACACTATATTAATCAAAGTTAATGATATCAGGTTTAAAATATTATACACGGCCCATTTATGTGTCACCTTTAATTTTATAATAATATTAATGACCCATAATGTGTAAAAACATTATTATTTTGGTAATTACAGAAAATCTTAATGGGAGTTAAAACTAAGAAACAAGGGTCAACATAGAACCAAAACATTTATAAATTATATTTATTTGATTATTTTGACTCATACATGTATTATAATAAAGTTTTTATCATTTGGATAAGTTTTAATGAAAAATTAAATTTTGATTATTTTGATAATTTAAAATATTATTGGTGTGCCCATCGACAGACTTAAAAGGGAGAACCAATGTCCTTCATTATTCACAATGTTGAAATATCCTATATGTACCCAACCCTATAGATTTATATTATAAAATCCCATATCCATGATTTATAGTTTATTTTCATCTAAAATAATCATTCAAATTGACCATTTTAAGGGACTTATAGAGGCCTACTAAATATGAAGTAGTCATCTTACCTGTCTGATTTAAAATTATTTCTTCTGATACAATTTCTAAATATATGATATTAAACATAAAATAATAAATTATTTAACATAAATATAGATTTTTTTATTATTATGGAACTATAATTACCAACTATCTTTTCCATCAAATGGTTAGTGAAAATATTACTCATATATATGTGGGGACTACCGCATTCACATTATTATACAATTCATTTTAAATAAACATCATTCTGGGATGGTTATTATGATGTTTTTAATGATTATAAATGTTATTTATAATATAATTATTCATCATTAAATATAATATCATTTATACCTTCGTACCTTCCAATCCATCAAAAAATGATTATGTTAACAAGGTTCTATTGTCGACTACCACCTCCATGAATTGAGTACATTAAGGATTAAAATAAATGATATTAGGGATATATTTACTCAATTTATGTGATATATATTACATAATGATAACTATTTAAGGTAAATTTTTTAATTAACATTATTTTATTTCCATTTATGTTGATCTGGAAAACTTTTCAGATGTATGTGTGGCTCATCGTCTCCATGAATGGTGTAATTCATTTTTCTATCACTACCACTTATTATTTATCTATATATTTATATATATATATTTGTGTCTGGGTGTGATGAATATATATGGAATTTATTTAATTTTTAACATGATCGAGATGATTGATCCCTGATCACAGTATAAGTACAAGAACAAAAAATATGAAATGTCTATGAAAAAATGAATGAGTTACCACATGGGGTAAATAATTTTTATAAAAATTTATAATAACTTGGTATTTAAATGATACAGTATTATCATATATGATATTACAAGTGTCTATGTTATTCTATAATAGAATTATAAAAAATTAAAATATATTATAATGGGGGTAATATAAAAATCTATGAAAGTTGAACTTGAGGTAAAATATGTTCTCCTTACTTTTATTTGTCCGAGCCACATACCATAACCAACACTTATTAATTTTATATGGAGTGTATATTATCCCTAGATGTATTTTAGGACAATTGTCATGAAATTTATAAGAATATTTATTTCATATTGTGATTATATCTATCATTTTTCTGAATCTAATGTTATCAAAGTGTAAGGGATTTATTTTTAAATCATATTTTTTTCAAGATTGTTAATGATTCTATTATTAATAAATAATTTCTATAATCTATCTCTCAAGTTACTCATGAATTTTATTTTAACCTATATTTATTCATTAGATAGTTTTATTTCACCTTCATCCCATTATGTAATCAAGGGACCAAAAAAATATTACTGAAATAATATTAATATATTTATATATTTTGATGAAAACAATTTTTCATCCTTATTCATGATTTAAAAAACAAATTCATTATTTTTTTATATCATCGAAGAAGGGTTTAAACCGTTTTCCTAGAATTTTTTAATTTAATTTTTTTTAAAAATGATTCATATTTTCATTTACATAAATATGTACTTCATAAATTTCTACTAAAAAGTTTATGAAATATTTATTTAGACATACATGAAATGAATAAAGATTACCACTTTTATGACCACATAATGTTTTGAAACTTCTAACACAATTTACTATTGTTCCTCTAAAATAAAATTTTCTCAATAGTATTTAAAAAAATTATTTTTTATAAGTGATTTCCAAATGAAAAGAATATTTTACTCAATAAATATTATAAGTTTCATTTGAAGGACTATTTAATATAAATTGATATATTTTTAAGTTAATATGGTAAATGATCTAATGATTCCTACTTAATTATTTTTTTGTATAGATTATAATTATGAAAAATGATTTTTATAAAACCCAAATTTTTTCTTTTTTATTTTTTAATTATATTTTGAAATGTATAAAAATCCAATTTAATTTCTTCATGGTATGATTTAGTGAATATTTTATGATCATGTGACATAAATATGTATAATTTCTATTATGTGATGAGTGGAATCAAAATTATGTAGTTCTAAAATGAATTTTTTTGTGTATTTATATGTCATAAGATAGTAAGGACTCACATAGGATGTGAACCTAGTTTAGTGAGGTAATGTGTAAAATACAATAGTCTTGGGTGGGGACCTTGATAATAAATATGATGGAATACATAGTAAACCTAACCCATTATAATAGTCTTTGAATTGAACCTTCACCGATTAAATTATTTTCAATGCATATTTGTACTCTAAAAACATACGTATCATTCCATGTTTATGTTCTTATTGACCATGTTAATTGATGTAATTATGATTAATGTGTTATGACATATAATTATCTAATAAATGTCTCATGTTTTTTTATCAATGACAAAATATTATGGTTTTCAAATGAAGAAATCATGTTCTATAACTCTTTTTATCATATAATTCATATATGATATTTAATATATCACTTTTTTTATATTAATTTGAAAATAACATCACCATTTAATATGGTTTCTTTCCCCAAGTTATAAATAATGGTATTAAGTATGATATGTATAAAAAGGGTTCTAGTTATGATTAACTTAATGAGAGATGATTTAGATATCATAAGAATAATATTGTTCATGTATCATATGTTCCAAAGACACTATAACTACAATATTTTGTCATGGATCAAAATTTTATGTATTGTATATTCAATGAAAATTATTCATTATTTTTTTGATAAATGATTAGTTATCTATATTTATGATCTGAGTATGATTTAGTAACATTTGTAAACTAGAATGACAAAATGTTAGTGAGAACCCTAATGAATATAATAATTAAGGAATAATGTATTATTTTATTGTAATAATTATCGAGTGGTTTTATTAAAAATAATACCTCTATAGAAACTAAATGTTATGTGTTTTTAATAAATATTCATATTTGGGTAATTAAATTGAAAATAGTTAGTTGAGTATGTCCTGAAAATCAGTTGAGTGCAAGGTGACTGTTCTGTTACTATGCACCAATATTTTTACTCCTGAGAGAGATTCTTGAGTTTATTTATATTTTCTTCATGAACCATTATGAAGGGTTTGAATAAATGATGTTTATAGAAGAATAACTTATGTTTTTTGGTTTCATTGATATAAAATAATGTTTCATGATTTATAAATTTAATGAATAATTTATGATGATTGAACTCTATAATAAAGGATAATTTATAGTCATTATGACCATTTTTATTTTACAATGGGATTTATGATAAAATTATAAATTTTAGGTGGATATTGGTATTCTATGGAATTTAATTACACTATTTTATAAAATTTATATGAATTTATATATAACAATAAAGGTATTAAGTAATTTCAATTCATATCTCCAATGAATATATGTTGAATCAGTAGTGAAAATTTCTAATGGTCTGATGATCATATCTTTATCCTATGATTCTTATCTGGCTTAATATTGTAGGAATGTGGTTATGAAAAATAAAATTACTCTCATTATATTGGAATTTGATGTTATTTTAAGAATGGATTGGATTTATTTATAAAAATCCCATGTAAATTTCCAATAAAGGGAACTAAATCTTTATATTTCCACGCAACCTATGATAATTTATTAGTGTGACGTGAAATATGATATTCAAATAAAAATTAACTCAATTTTATAGTTCTTCATTACTGTTAAAATATGGGTTAATGTTATATGGTTGGCAAGAAACTACATGTCGAAGATAATCCATTGGATGTGAGTTTTTTATGTTTTTATTGAATAATTACATAGTGTTTCTATAAATTATGAAGCTGAGTGATCAATATAACTCAATCCTAGTGATGAAAGTATATCAAAGAAGTTATATATTGTGGATCCTATTGAGTTACGATATTTTTTGAAGAAAATAAAATTTTCTTTTAATAACTGATTCATTCAATTAAGTGTCACTATAGGGAACACTTATTATTTTTGTTAAGAACAAAGTTAGACATATGAGACTATATATTGATTATTATTAAATAAACAAGTTCAAAATAAATAATTATTATCCTCTACCAGATATTAATGATTTTTTTGATCAAATATGAGGTTTAATTATTTTTCCATGAATAAACAATAAACTAGATATAATCATTTAGGGATTGAAATTTAATTAAATGAAATTTATATATGATAGTATTATATATTACAGGATCATGTAATATCCCATTAAAATTTTCTTGAAGAAACTATGAATGGAGAATTTCTTCAAAACAAATATTAATTATGATTTTTATATAAAAATATTATCATTTTATGCCATATAAAATCATGCAACTGTATATTTATTGATCCTTCAAAGATATAAATTATTAAATACTATACTAGAATAACTATTATGAAAATGATCTATAAATTTCATACTTTGGAATTATATTATAATAAATTTGGGAAGGATTTATTACAAATTTATAATCCACTGACCATGTAAACTTTTAAGGTAGTGAAATTCCATTAGGTAGATAAATGTGTAGAGAATTTAAATAAATGTAAAAGTATGATAGTCAGTGTAAAATTTTTTACACTTCCCTATAGTTGATAAGATTTTATGATATATATTGATACATAAAAGAATGAACTATAATTAATAATTTAATAGAATGATATGGTTATATCATATAGATCATTTAAATTGAATATTCATGATAGACATTACTCGAATCCTGATTTGGAGGCAGTTGGGATAAGTTTTTAAATAAAGATATAGAAGAATTTTATTTACCGATAACAGTGATATATGTATAAAAAAATTTAAAAAAATCTTAATTAATATATTCTATAAAAAATGATAATTATATTCTTGAGAATATTGATCATTTTAAATAAATATTATTATTTATGAACATAATACCACCCTATGAATGCAAATAAGGTATTATTTTCTCTGAGTAAAAGAGACCATTGAAGCTTATCCATGATAAGGATCAATAATGGTTAAATAAATATGTAATATAATATGATAAAAACCAAAATCATAATGGAAGGAGGGAAATGAAATCATACATTAATTACTTTTTTACCATCTATGCATATAAGTATTATAGATGCCCAAAATGAATATGAGGAATTTTAGGATATAGTCATAATTTTTTTTAGGTAATCCATGATAGAAAATGAATTACAAGGATAAAAAAACAATTTATGGATCTCTTGAATACCTTTAGAGAATAATTTTTCATTGGATGAAGCACATAGTATATTAGTAAATATTAATCCAATATGTATAATGATGTATAAGGATTTGATATAAATTTTCTAGTTTGATAGGATATATTGGGATATTGAAAAGTATATATCTCTTTTCTTAGTATGAAAAAGTATTAATTATGATAAATATAATTCTAAAGGTATTTCATGACCATTACCCACACACTAATGTAAATGGGATAACAAATCCATGTATTATTTTAGAAGACTATGCAAATCATCCCAATGGATTAATACTATTATGGTTGCAATAAATCTCCTTATCAAGTAAGTATATAATATTGATGTCATATAAGAACTTTCACCTGAAAAACTTTCAATAATATAAAATAATAATGTATTAAGGTTACAATGAGTACCACATTATATTTTATATAATTGAGATCCAAGGATATTCTAAAATTCATGAAAAATCATTAGTGTGATTTTGATTTAGAGTTATGTTTCAATAATACTTTTATTCCACTATAATATAGATAATATAATAAAACTATTTAAATAAAAAATATATGAAGAGGTATTCATAAATTTATTTCAAAGTTGGTTGGGATATATATCTTCCACTAGTTGCGTTTTCTTATAAAAATATTTTTCAATCAAGTATTCAGAGAGATCTCTTTGATTCTGTATATAGAAATAAGGGTAGAATTATAATGTCATATGATGAATTATAGAAATATGTATATTTTTATATGATCTAAATTATAAAATAGAAGAGAAATTAAATGTTGTTTAGTGGTGCATCAATGTGTATCAGAGTCAATATAAAAGTTATGCTAACATCATAAGTGAAATATTGAATTTGGAGTTTGTGAGACTATTTTCCTAAAAAATTATATATGAAAATATTTGATGATATTTGTGAAAAAATTGATATTTAATCCATAGATATATTTTAACATATGAAAATCGTGATCTAGTAGGGATGGTAGCGTTATTCATGGTTCATCCAATGAACTTGTCTCATGTTAATGATGTGTTCTATGTATCTATCTTGACGATGAACACACCAGATCCACAATATGTTCCGAACTCTAAGGTTATTCCACTAGATGATGATAATTATTATCATGAACAACCAATATAAATCATTCATCATATAGATAATTTTTATGGAACCCAACTACTCATATGGTTATAGTCTATAGAGGAATTAGAAATACAAAATTGTACTTTGGAACTAAGGATATGATGAAACATAGATATCTTCATTTAATTTGAAAGAAGTATAGAAATTTTTTTGGGTAAATTTAATAAATGGTTAGAAGAATATAACACCTCATTATTTTATGATATATTACTCTGAAAATAAATTTAATTTTCTTGATTGCATGTAATAAATGCATCCCCAAGTCTAAATGGATGTAATATAGAATAACATTATAACCAGATTGTTAAATTAGATATGTGGATTGGAATATCCACATTTTTTAAAAATTTGTATAATGGTGGTTGATAAATAGAATATATTCATAAATATCATCTCAATTTTTAATAATGTGGTTATATGCTTTAAATAAATAATTTTCACATCAAAATAGAACTTATTCCATTTATTAAGATAATAATATAAATAATTTATTAAAATTTAAAAAAATATTTCAAAAATAAAAAATATTTTGATATCATCATTTCATAAGTATCCTAGAGTAATTTTTTAATAATTTTCAGAAATGATTGAATTTAAAATAAATATTGAAAATTATTAATTTTTATATAAATGATTATATTAATTTTAATAATTTATAAATAATTTTTTTAAATGGTTTGAAAATTATCATTATTTACATTATATTTTTAAGAATTAAATTACAGAAATTAGAATTGATTTTATGTTAAAATTTTGTATAAAATTTTTTATACTTCACGTCTCATTTTTTTCTAGAAATATATATATGGTTTTGTTTTTATGGGTTCAAATTCTAATTAAATTATGTCACTACTATAAATTATATATCGAAAAATTAATTCCATTTATAAATTTTGGATAATAAAATATGGAAAACACGCTCCTTATAATTTTCATCATTAGCAATAGTTAACATGGTAAATATTTCAATCCTTGATAAGGGTAAAATATTTGAAATATGGTTAAAAAAATGTTATAATGATTTATAGACACTATAAAACAGCACATTTTTATATTGTATTAGTGTATTTTTTCCAATTAAACCAATTAATAAAAATTATGGACTCTTGGTATCATTTTCCTTTAGCTATGACCATTTAATTATATTTGGAAAAGGTTAAATCCTAAATATCATTATCTTGAAATTAATATCACTAAATGTTTAACAGAATCATAAAATGAAGATAAGAGAAATTATAATGGTTTATTTTTAATTATTTATTAATTTTTTATCAGGATAAATAATATATATTTTATAGTTATTGAATAATTAATTGAAATTATTTTGCAACACTTATTTTTTTAAATAATAAAAAATTTAAAAACATAATTAGTAGGTTAATTTTGATGAATTATATATTCCCATCAATAATATAGTTTATTATAAAATAAAATATATTCATGAATGATTTATATTAAAATTACAATGATTTTGTGTTGTTTCCAATGGATAATTAATTCAATAGTTTAAAAATAAAATTAATAAGATTTTATAATAAAAATATTTTTAAATGATTTAATGTTCAAAAAATCATGACTTTGGAAAGGGAATGGGATATTGTAGAAAAATACATCCATGGAATGATTATTACTCGCTTATCATTTTTTAGTAATGTTAATGACACCTATAGAGTAAAAAACCTTATCAAGGTAATTATCAAAACAATGAATGAGAGTTAAAACTAAGTGTTGAGGTTAAAATCATAACTTAAAAATAAAATGATTTTATTCCATGATATGATTTATACACATACTAATCTTATCAATAAATTTTATCAATTGGGATCCAATTGAACATAAATGTTAATTCATATTTTTTTAATATTTTTTGAAATTCCAAGGGTACCCCTCCACTCACATAAAAAATGGAACCACCTCTCCTCCATTATTTACGATTCTTGAGACATATATCATGAACAACCCCACACATTTCTCATCCCAAATACCCAAGATATGTATGTGTGGAGTGCCACCTATTTGTAGCGAGACAATTCATATTCCATCAGATCATTATTTGATGGAATAATGATGTGTTTAATTTTTATTTATCATATTTATTAAATAACTATTCATGTTAAATTATAATATAATATATACTTCATACCTTGTAATCCATTAGAAAATGATAAACTCACATTTTCATACATGTTGACTACCACCTTTAACAAGCGATGTGATTATGTTCTCATTTCTATATTACATATATGGTTATGGGGATAATTTTAATGAGTACATATGATAAATATGATATAATAATTATATTATAAATATTAGTTATTAATTACCTTAATCATTCTCATCATCGATAATTGAAAACCTTGTTCATGTGCACCTACAACCCACTATCTACTAGAATGGTGTAATTTAGTTTTCATTTTCTAATTATCATATATGAATCTACATATATATTTTATGAATATATATTATATTTATGTGATGGTTAAAAATATAAATATTATGGAACCATGATAAATGTACAAAAACATTAACTAATGAACCAAAACATATATGAATTATAAAAAACATCAGACAAGGAAACAACATTTCTAGTTAAGAATTATAAATTATTTGTTTTAAAATTTTAATAATTCTATTATATAAGATATTATAAGGGTAAAATGAATATTTAATAAAATTATAATAACTTTTGGTTTCTTATATATATGTATAGATGAAATTTGATGTAATTCCATCATTATGTAAGGGATTTTAACCTCACTTTTATTTCAACGAGACATATGCCATATCAACCACTTGTTTCTTTAATGAGGTGTATATAGTGCACAATAATGACTATTAATTATTTTCATGAAAATTATGTGTATTAAAATATACATCCATGTTTCACTATATCTTGAGGTTTTGATATGATATTTTTTAATGCCTACGGGATTTATGATACAATCTGATTATTTAAAAGAATTTTTCATGACTATTTTTTCTAATGAAATATAATCATAAATATATAAAGAAATGATTAATTTTATTCCCCTAAGGAATTTTTAGTGATTTAATTTTTTCCATTCATTTTTGACTCTTTATTTACCAAATTGACATAAATAATATTTTTTAAAAATATCATAATTTATTACACTATTCGGTTGAAAATTAGTAATCTTCCATATCCATGATTTAAGAAAATGTTATCAAGATTGTTTTTAATATTATTTTATTATTTTTTAATGTTAATTTTAGAAATTATTTTATATATATATTTTTAAAGTAAAAAAATTTAAATTTTACAAATGGGGAGATTCAAAATGTTTTAAATTTTTTTTGAAAAGAATCATTGTTGTAACATATATGGCTATAACATAATTTTCCCACCGCCATGACCTCCCACCATTTATGATACTAGTATTAAAATTTCCTTGGATATTTTCAAAGAAAATATTTTCCACAATATTTTTTCTTTTACTGAAGTGATTTCAAAATGAAAATAATATATACATAAAAAAATATTCTAGAGACATTTTATATTCAATGTTTAAATAAAATGGTACCTTTTGATGTTATATATGTTTTAATTAGTATATTATCAAATGCTACCAACATAATTATTTTGTTGATTGTTTATAATTATGATGAATTGTTTATTGTGAAATCAATTTTTTCAGGATTACTTATATGATGGAATGTAAAAAATATTAGAAAACACATTTATTATCCATAATATATGATATGATGAATGTTATATGATCCTCTATCATAGATATATTTTATTTTCACTATATAATGGGTGGTTCAAGAATTATATACCCTTCAACTGAATTGGTTAACAATGGATATAACATGATATAATAAGAAATGGAATATAGAGTGAACACAAATCAATAAAGACTTTGTGTAATATACTAGTATTCAAAGTGAACATTGACTTACAATATAATGGAATGATAATGAAACTAATACATTTTTTAGTCATTTAAGTGATCATTCACTAATGAAATGATTTTTTATTATTATATTTACGCTAAATAAAATTATATTATTATGTTTTTATGTTATCATAAATCATTTTCATTCACTCCATTATGACTCAGGTGTAATACTATATAATGACTTATTACCTGACTCAAGAAATTTTTCTATGACATATAGGGTGTGGGTTTCAAAAGATAACTCATTTCCCATACCCTTATAATAATTTTTTAATTAAGTTATCATTGATATGTCACATAATTAACCATACTAAGAATCAAATCTACCAATTTCATAGGTTACCTTTTCCAAGGCTGTGATGAATTTTTTACATATTGTATGTCTAAGTGTGATAGATATAATGAACATAGTTTGATATGATTTATATATCTTATAAAAAACTTACTTCTATTTAAAAATTTCTAAATACTCTAAAACTATATGATTTTGGAATGGACCATAATGTTATGTATCATATATTTATCAATAAATATATACTGTTTCATATAATAATTATGTGTCACTATATATAAGGAAATTAATATCTATTAAAATTATAATGGAAATGATGTTATTATAGGATATAAGTTTAGGATTGGTGTGTTCATCATTATTGTTTACATATGTTCAAGAATTATAGTTTTTTATCTCAAACATGCCTTACTCACCCATGAAACTGTAATAATTTGTTGGAAATTGATACAGTCCCATCCCTACATTATGGAAATATATTTTCTTTTTACATATTAGTTAGTGAGGTTCCTCCTAATAGTATTTTCATATTCATGAATCATTACTCTACATCAATATTTCAAGCCTTCTCTTTACTCCCTAGAGCCCTCAGTTTCATTACTGGTTCTCATTTTCCTCTATTAGTCCCATTAATTCTCTATGAAATGTCAACGATGTATACCCCTGATTTAATTTCTCAATTTGGAATACATTTTTATTCTATCAAAGACTTCAACAGTCTTTCAATGGAACATGGGACTTATGGGAGTGATCTATGGTTGTTCAACTGGATTCTAAAAATATTTTATTCTTTTTCATAGATAATGATAATATTAATTATGTGTGGCCTAGAGATATATGTCCCCTAAAATTATTTCCCATCTACCCACTCTGTAGGATATTCGAAATCTATTTTTATCTTTACAATACATCTTTAAAATTTTGGGTCATCTATCTATACTTTTAAAACTAGCTTAGTGAGGGGAGGATCAACCTAGGAGGCATGTATGAGTAGTTGGTCACTCTCATCTACAAGTGAACCTAATCTATGTACTATAGGATTCCAGAGGGTTGTTTAATATTATATCCAAATCTTATAGTAGGATAAGTGGAATATCCTTTATTAAATTTTTTATATACAGTTTTTTTGCTATATTTTTTCCAAATAAAATAATGAGGTGATGTGATAAGTCATTTCCAATTAAGTCGAGGAATGGGGGAGGAGCTTCTCCAATGAAGATGATATATATGTCATAGTCCTGTATTTTTAACCCTTAATAACCATTTCAAGAAACAACTTTATTTTTTTTTTGAAAATGACAATGAGGAATGGTCGATGGTTGAATATAGAAAAAATAAAAATAATTATTAGGAACCAATGTCAGCTCTTGAGTTGGATCAGGTGAGGAGGTAATAGATTGAAATTACTCACTAATATTACCTTTTATGAATATAATATACAAGAATAATTTCAAATTATTATTTTTTTGTATCCTTTAACACTCTTTTGGACAATACTTTGTTTGAGGTTTGCCTCGAGTTTTTTCATGAATGAATAGGACATTTGTGGATATTTTGTAGGTTGTTAATGGTGGGAGAATAGTTTTCCCAAACCATTAAACAACCTAATAGAATCCATTTAATGAAAAATAGTGAGGGTTTTCACTATTGTTTCATAGTTTTATAATCCATGATTCTACATAGAAGAATGTGTGCAACCCCATAACAAGGGAACATGTTTTGACAAACCATGTGTCTTTTCCTTGTGAACCATTCGAATGAAATTGTTTAATTATGAATATTCATTATATATTTCAATACCCAATTTTTTCTCCACTGCTATCACTAACTCAACATAGAATGAATTATAATGTCTTGAATTCTCTCATGGACACATTTTCATCCTCTAAAATGTCTCCTATCAAGATCGAATCAAGGCAGACATTGTTCTATCTCCTCCATGTGTGTGAATCTTATCCTCTTGGTCTCATATGATCTATTTCTATCTTCTACTTATTGATTTCAAATATATTCATAGACATAGAGTATTTAGCTTAAAAAAATTTAGATATGGAATCTAGGTTTTATTAATTGATCCTCATTTTTGATGATCTTCGTCAGAGTTTCCCAATACATTAGTTATGAGACTTGAAATATTTTTTGGTAGGTGAATCCATTTATCATTTTATTTTTAATTTTAACATATTTATCTTTGTTTAAAATAAATTTCATTAAATTGGAATGTGGTGTTTGACTACTATGAAATTTGGTTACGAAAATACTAATTCCAGTGAACTGGAAGTGAATGTGATTTCGCATGAAGTTTGGAGAAACACCCAATTTTTGTTAATTAAGGTTTGATTTCGATTTGATATAATTTTTAAAATTAGGAAATTGATTTTGAAAATTTTATTTGATGTATTTATTTGAGAAAATTTATTAAAATGGTTTTGATAGAAACAATGTGGTTTTATCTTTTTAAAGGCATGATTTTTTTAAACAACCATATTGTTTTTAAAGTGAAATGAGAATTTTTATATAGAAAATGGAAACCAATTTTTTTAATAGCTTTAAAATAATGTTTCAATTACTATTTATTTTTTATAACATCCAATTCCAGGAAGTTAGTAATTAAAATGTGAAACAAATATTATGTCTCTATATAAATATAAATTCATAGTGTATAAGGTCATATACCTAAGGTGATGGTGATGATTTCTCTTTGAAAAATGTCTGAGGGATGTGTGTACATATATTTCCAGGATCACTTATTTGAGAGTGTGAGGATCCCATAGCCTAGAACTATCATACCTGTTTAGAGATGACCATGTTACTCCTATTTTCTTATTTGATATATATGAAATTATTTAGAAAATATTTTATAAATTCCTTTAGAAATTAACTAAATTATTTTATATATATTTCTTTTATTCCATAAGATAGAGATATTTCCACAATTTCAAATTTAATGAAATATTTGTTTAAAATATTATATTATAATTAAATTATAGTTTATCAAAAATTTAAATATTTTTTTTAATAAATTATTCATCTTAATGTATAATAATTGGTCAGACCCCGCCTATCATTTGGCACACACCCTACATGTTCCTTTGTGTTTTTCTATATTATAATGTTCCAAGTTCAAGAAAGGGTAATGAACCACATGGAAGTAGTTCTTGCTATTGATCTTTTGGTCTTGGTGGGTTGTTTCAATTGGGAAATGGATTGTTATCATCATTATTTCTAATACATTTTGAAGGTACATTGGTTATTTATACAAGCTTAACTTTTGGAACTTGATATCCGTGTGATTTTTTCTTTTTAATATAATTTCTAGTAGTTGTATCATCCACTGTTTTTGTGGAAAAATCATTCAATTATTATTTTTCATGATTTGAGGTGTTAATTTACAACCCATTGGGATCAGGATCTCCCTTTGGGAATTGTTAGCGTCATATATTGTTTCATGGTATCTGGGTAACTGGGCGAGTTTATGAGAAATTGGTATCAAAGATGCATGTTATGCATTTTTCATTGATTTTAATAAGTTGTTGTGTAATTTTTCCACACATATGATGTATTTGTGATTGTGTTCCATTACATATATCATTGTTATGTGAATTAATACACAATGGGTGGTTTTGGAATGTTTTCTTGAGTAATAATTCTTATATATTCATATATTTTTATTTGGGTAGATTGAAATCTAAATCATGTATTCTTATCTATTGGTATTAATTTCCTTTGATTTAATTGTTTTAGTGTTGTTTCTTGAATCTTTTTGATTTCCTCAATGATTTCTGTTGAATTTTTGTAGCATCGTGGATTTTAGATGATATGAAAATCATATCGGGGATGAATCTTCGGATGAACATCAATGGTAAAATCCTCACATGGACCAAAATATGGTGAAGTAACTGTGTGTGTTTTCAATGTTATATGAAAAGACACAACACCCATTCCCATTCGGGATACCAATTTGTAACCTCTAATAGATTACTTCTGGTTTCACACTGATGAATTCATTCACCAAAAGTTGACATCATTTCAAGGCACCAATGACCCTCAAATGTATGAGGATTGGATAATAAATATCGATCATTAATTTTATTTCTTTGGAAATCCTTATGAAATAAATTTGATATGTGCATACATTAATCTAGAAGGACATAAATAAATATGGTGGAACATGATGGTGATAGATAAAAATCATGAGGGATTGTAATAATAATAATTTAGAGTTATTTTCACCAACCAATTCACTCTATATTTGATTTATTTTTCATAGGATATACATTTTATCAATCTTGAGTAGGATGACATGACCATAAACAACTATTAAAATAGATTTTCAAGTCCTATGTATTTTTCACATGAGATTATTAATATTTTGATGATGAAGACTCGATAGTTATAGATGGTACATTGATCTCATATTCATTATCAGGTTTTCTTAGTGAAGCTTCCTTCTTGTGCTAATGTTTTGGATAGAGCTTTTATGGTTGAAATGAACCTATCTAGTAAAATAGGGTTGTCATGTGTCCTTGTTACTCATAGTTGTGGTTCTTTGTGTTCCCATAAAGATAGTAATAAATATAATGATTTTCTTTATGCTTTTAGGTGGAATGGTTTTTCTATATCTTTTTCAATTCCTGGTTAAGGTACATTGATTTTTAGCTTCTCTGGAAGTCCATGGAACTGGAAATGGGTTTTGAATGAAGAATTCAAGATATGTGGTTTTTTGGATACTCATAACACTTTATGAAGTTCTATTATGACTTATCCACTCCATGTAGTGTCATAATAACATTAGTACCTAATAAAAAATATTTAAAGTTAGATGCATCATGAAAAAGGGTCCCCATCCATAGGAATCTGAAAATAATTTTCTTCATCTAGTGAAAGAATCTACTTGGGGAAGAATATATGGGTATCATGAATATTAGAGTTACTATCACACTTAAATTATCATTAGTGATTAATTATTTGATAATAGTGCATCTCATTTGTTCATTTCAACCAATACTGTGAATATACTGAACCTTCATTTGGAATTATAATTGGATTTGATGGATATTACTACACCCATTAGAATAAAGTGATAGAATGGTCTATATAGCCTCACATTTTTCATATATCTATTTGATATTGATATTTCATGGGATTTTATGGTTCTCAACATGAAACTTATTTATTTTATTTTCTGGACTCATTTCCTAATTACCAATTTATATCTGATTGATTGTTATCTTCTATTGGCCTTATTTAATATTCATGATGTGGTTTGATATATAATTCAGGAAGAATGAGACCCATGTTCGAGTAGAGATAAACCTTCTTATCCAATGTTGGGGGAACTGATATCTGCATTTTCATTTGGCCATGGGTGATAATATTTATATGATGACATCCCTCTATTTTCACCATGTTTTTTAATGTTTTTCCATAATGATGTCTCTAGATTTCCTCAGTTAAGGGATGTAGTGTTATCTAATGACATTGTTAATGTTACTAAATCAGTATATAATACTTCCTATAACATAAGAACCGCTAAAATCAATGATTTGAATACTCAGTTTGATGATCTTTTAGAGAAAGGAATTATACACATGATTATGTTACCTTTGCTAGAAATTATAATTACTTATAAGAATTATTATGGGTTTCTTCTCCTTTATATTGATTACCAGAAAATCTATTATGTTATAGTAATGCATAAGTATCTATTTCTATCTATTGATGATTGTATTGACTAGATTAATGGGGAATGGTGTTTTTCATGAATAATTTTTTTTTTCATATTACCATTAATTGATTATAGAATAATCTGGTACCAAGAGTGTAAACTATTGGGGAAGGTAAATCCTTTATGATTAACTTCTGATTCCATTTTCTCTAACCAATGCACTAAAATTCATTATTTCACTAATGAACATGATCTTAAATGAGTATCTAGATACATTTTAGGCCATTTTAATATATGAAATCCTTATGTTATTTATGTTTTAGGATGATCATGTACAACATTTGAGAGAAGATATATATTTCTTCAAAGATAAAAAACATTATGGAATGAAAAAAATATATAATATCTAGATGCAGTACATAACATTATAAGGAAACATATTGTTAGAATATGGTAATTTAATTTATTCTAAAAATGTGATAACAATTATGACATTGGAGAAACCAAGGAAGGTTTTTGAGATTTGGAACTTCTTAGGATTAGATGGATATAATTACATGTGTTTAATAAAATTATCAAATATGGATTATCAGATGAATTATTTTTCCTAGAAGATAGTAAATATTGTTTCAGAAGAAAATTTTATTTATCTTTTGATGAGATGAAATTGATTTTAGCTAATGTAATATTCATCAATCATCCAGAGGTTTAGTAGGGCTATCTGGTCTTCTGCCATGCATTAGGATTGGGTTTAGTTTGTGTTCTAATCCATGGTGATCATTTTGTTCCATATGGATCAATATAGCATAGGCTAGACAAGAATAATTACATGACCAATGACCTTGAACATGCACATATGATTCATGTTCTTAGCTGTTATTAGACATACCTTTTAGAATAAAGGATTACTGTGTCTCCAAACTAATAAATCTTGAGTTGTATAATATTTAATATGTATTTTAAGTTTCACTATACGTGTTGGGGGAATACCTTCAATAATAAGATTTTAATATTTCTTATTCAACTAGGAAAGGGAATTTTATTCCAGGTTCATTAACCTGGAATATTCTAATATAGGATGTGAAAAAATCATTTGAAGAGTGGACCTCGAGGGATCTTTTTTCATAGTTTCAAATGGGTGATTTTTTATTTGGGTATAAAGTGGTTTTGTCTAGTGTTTAGTTAACCTCAGATCCTCTCATTATGATTAATTGAGAAAAAAATATAGATAATGTATTCCATATCATTTGAAACTCTATTAATGGTTAAAAGACAATTTTTGAATAGTTATTCACTATATTGGGAATTATATGTTATCAGAATTGATTTATATACAATTATTATTTAGGAATGATTTAATTGGTGATTTCTATAGTTCCCAATGGGCAGTTCACCCATAAACAATGAATATGTTCTACGAAATGTGTCTTTGATTTTTGTGGCTGGGTATGATATGGGGTATTACTGATTTTTCTCTCTCATTATTATAAATTCGGATAGCTCAATGATGAGAACCAATGAAATTTATCTTTCATCGCCACATTTAATGCTGAATTTGAAGTTGGATGATGTATCTATTAAATTTATGGTTAGGTTTCCATGTACCTAGAGTATGAAAATTGTGTTATTGGTTGTGATAGATAGGCTGGACAAATCATATCACCTTATAACAATTTAGGACAAACCAATATTGGGGAGTTTGGAAATATATATGAGAATAATATTGTTCATATTTATAGATTTCTATCTACTATATTCTATGAAATAGATCCTATATTTAATTATCGCTTTATAGAGGCCCTCCAGAGGCACTATGATATCAGTTTCATTTGATAACAGAATACAATCCATAGTCGGATGGACAGAGAGAATCAACTATAAACATTCTGAGGGATATGATTCCTTCCTATTTCCATTACTATGGTGCATCATGGGGTGGCCATTTTTTACTGTTTGAGATTCCCAAAAACAATATTTACCATTGTACAATCATAATGTCCCCATTTGAGTACTCGTGTGGACAACCATGTATATATCTATTGGGTTGGTCAGAGATCGGTGAGTGTTCTTGGTTACAAAATGCTTAGTTCATGATATGAAGGAGATGAATCAGATGATTCATTTTGGAATGTTGATGTAATATAGATGGTATAATTATTTTTCTGATTTTTGTTGTAGACCATTGGAATTTTCATTTGTTGAATATGTGTTGATATAATTTTCACCATTGTTGGGTCATCTATGGATAGGGACCAAAGGGAATCTTATTCCATATTTTTGGGACCTATTTATGTAGTTATGATTGTGTGGATATTGTATAACCATTTATAAATTTCAATATATCTTCCATCAATACATAACATGTTCCATGTATCTCAGCTATGAAATTATCATTTTAATCCATAAAATTTTCTCATATTAAATGATATTGATTTACATCATGATTTATTTGGGAATGAAAATCGATTAAGGATAGTTTATTTTGAATCCAAGGTAATTTTTGGGAGGAATATTCCTTTGGATTAAGTGATATTAATGAATGATTCTGATTCTCAGGTGAATTTGAGGGAGAGAGGCATTGTTGAATGTGTAGTGGACTCATCTTTTTGACATGGGTAATTCATAGTGGGATTTATAAGGACAAAAATATTTTATGGAAATGAGTTTGTAAGATCATATTATTTTATCCATTCCCCTACCCTATTTTTTATAATTCTCTATTTGTGGATGAACGTGAGTTGTATCATGAAAGAAGTTGAACTTTTTTATAATTTATTGGTTTTGAACTTTTGGTGAACTATTTTATGAAATAATATTCTAACCAATTACAAACTATTAATATACAAAAAGTGATTAATCTAATGGATGTTTCATGGTTTTAAAAACTATTCACTAACCAAGGATAAACCAGGTAAATACATAGTATAGGAGCACATCTAGTTGGAAAATTTTGACAAACCATGTGGCTCTTCTTAAATAACCATGCATGCAAAATTGTTTTGTTAAAAATTTAATTTAAAAATTATTAAACCCCTATTTTATACCTTTCATATCCTTAACTCATGATATAATTGTTTACTAGGTTTTGAACCTCTCATGGACATATTAGTAACCTAAAACACTTTCTATTGAAGATCAAATAATGGAAGACTTTATTATATCTCCTTCGGGTATATGAGTATTCTACAACTTGATTTTCCAAATATCTTCCTTTATTCTCCTTGGGTATTTCATAGATCTTAATGTTTTTTGAGGATCTATTCTACCTTGTTTTAGATATCAAATGTTGGTTTTATTATCAAAACTTATTTGCTGGTATTCTTTGTTTGAACTTCCAATTTCAGGAATTGTGAGACTTGCTATATTTGTTTTGGTCTGTGATTCTATTGATGATTGGAAAATTGATTTAACTAAAAAACAAATGATTTAAAATAAATTTATCATAATTATTTATTGGAATTTTACTCTTATTAAATTGAGTTATGAAAACCCCAATTCCTTCGAATTGGTATATTGGATATAATTTTGTGTTAAAAATGAGGAAAACCCCAAATTACCTAGAATTGATGTGTGATTTAGATCTGATGAAATTTATAAAATTCTGAAATTTATTTGGTGTGAATTCATTTGAAGTATGTATTTTAGAAAGTATCTTAAATTTGTTTTTATAGAAATTTAGTGGTCTTATATAGGTCGAGGAATGATATGATAAAAAACATTTATTAGTATTTAAATAGATATTTTATTATTGATATAGAAAATTAGGAAATTGTATTTTTAACAGTTACAAAATATGTTTCTCATTATTGATTGTTGTTAGTGGAAATTACAACCTAAGAAGACAGTGAGCTATTTTGGACAAGCTTATTTTGATGCAATATAAATTAAAAACCTAGTGCAATAGGTCTTGTCCCTATTGAGGTTGTGGTGAGTCCTCATTGACCAATGTCTAAGGGATGTTTGTAATAATATTAACATGATAACCAATTTATGTGTGTGGGGATCCTATAACTTGGAACTATCATACCACTTAGAACATGACCAAGTATCTCGTTCACAATGATATGATATATATATATAAGCCTTAGTTTGTTAACTATTTTACAGAAGCCTTGTTGATATATATATATATATATATATATATTTATAAAATGGTGTATAAGACAATAGTTATTAGTATTTCTATAAATTGATTTTAAAATATTTATATTAAAATAAATTGTACTACCATGAATGTTTATCAACAAATTGATTATTTATTTGGAAAATAGATTTTGAATAAATTTTTTAATACATATTGAGACTCTACTAGTGTAACACCCCAGGAAAATAAAGAATATGACATTTTCATATTTATCCATATTTTTGAAAAAAATATTAATATTATTTTAAAGGGAACGCTGTGAACGATGGCGTACCCAATACGCAACAATGAGTTTCTTGGGAATCTTGCGTTGCACTCTAATAATAAAATAATATTATTTTAAATCGTAGTTAACGCCTTGCCTTTGTAATGGCGGGAATGAACAGAACTAACTAAAAAATGATTATATATGTTTGTCAAATATTTTTACTCTTTACAATAAATGATATAGGATTAAAAATGCGAATGAATCCAATTTTAAGCGTAAACATTCCAATATTCATCAAAAGGTCGATTAACCACCTTTTGATGGGAAACCACTTTTAAATCCACTTTTTGAAAATTTTATGTGTTATATTTGACAAAATAAAATTCCTCTTTAGAATCGGGACATCAACATTTACTTTGTGTAAATTTTTGGTATTTTTTCGAAAAAGATCAATTTTTAATGAATAGTGAAAATTGTTGTATTTTAATTCAAAAACTCTTTTTAATATAAATTATTTAAATGATTAGACTATCTTTTGAATTTTTTTTAATTTGAAATTAGATTATATTTTTTCCATTTAATCCAATAGTGTTCATTGGAATTAATTTCACTTTGAAATCAGACTTAAACTAGTGTCAATCTTTTGATACATTTTGTTTCATAAAAACACGCTATTTGTTTTGACATTGGGAATTAATTATTAAATTAATTAATTCAAATTATATGTTTTTAATTTTGTAAAATAGAAATAATTTTTGAATTCAGAATATCAAATATAGCTTAGGGTGATTTTTTGATAATTTTCTGAAAACATCAATTTTTGATAAATAGTGAAACCACTAAGTGGTACTTAAAAAAAACTGATTTTTCCATTTAAATGAAATTTTTCCATATTTGTTTTATTAATTTCAAAAATCTGACATACATGGTTGTCATTAAGAAGTAAAATGTGGTTCAATGAGATTAGAATAATGTTTTTTTGAATAGTAACTTATTAAGTTTTTAATTGCGATTAGAGGTAATTAGTGTAGTATAAGTTAAGAATATTGTTTTAATAAATTGAAATGACCTAGAAAAATTTTCTACCCTAATTGGATGTGTCATGGCCGACCATGAAAATCCATGGGTCTACTTTCAGACCCCATGGAGCCACAATGGTTGGAAAATGACATAAATACCTTTTTATTTAATGTTAAGGTAAAAATGACAGAAAACATGAGATGTTTTACTAAAAAAAATTTACATGGGGTTATAAAAGTCATATTTTTGACTATAAATATTAATTGGAAATATAAAAATATTTCCTATATCAAATTATTTTTTATATAATTTTTAGACATTAAATAAATTAAATTATTTATGACATCATGATGATGCAGCGATGACCTCATTATTTTACGATTAAAATAAAATTGAATGATATTGTAAAATCTAAGACCTACACATGTCCAAAACCTATTTGATGGGTGAATTTATAACTCTAATCACCTTATCCTCTAAAAACATCAATGTTGTACCATAAAAATCTGAAAATCATTCTAAAACAAAGTAACATTTCTTTACATTCCAAGAGTGACCCTCCTCTCCTATTATAAAGGTCCCCCACCTCTACCTCCTTACCCACAATTACAAAGCCTTTCGCTCGGCCACCCCCTACCCATTTTGTCTCTCCACATCCCTATATAAATCCTTGAAGCCTCACTTTGGGTATAAGTCTTCCCAAGGAAGCCTTTGAGCTCGAACCAAAGGGAGTTACCTGATTTTAAGGTAATGTCTTCACTTGTGTCCTTTTGTTTTATTTTGCTTCTCCAACACCCAAAACTATTTTAATTCATTTATTTTGTACCAAATACAGTATATTCAATATAATAGGTTTTTGTTATAATAAGGATTTGAGATACACTTACACACACCTACATCTAATGATTAATGAAAATAATGTTTCTGTGGATGGTGAATTTCTGCCTCATGAAACGATTATTGTTCAACATTCTTCTATCACCTTCAAGGGTGGCCATTAAGATGACACTAAATTTATATATGATATATAATATTTTTATGTTTTACTTAAGATTCTTTATTTTTCATTTTGGCCAAACCTTTATGGTTTTCATTATAGTTAAGTGTGGTATCTTCATTTAAGGAAGTGCGGACTACCGCCCCTCAAAGTGATTTGATTCGTTAATACCATATGTGGTACGTATAAAGGATATATTTAATGATATTATATATTATACCATACTAGAATTAAAATACTATTATTTATTATAATGTTTTAATTCCATTAAATGTGAAATAGAAATGAAAGTAGCGTTCATGCGTACGTACGACTTACCGTCTCCATGAACGGTACATTTCATTTTTTATCTCAAAATGATATATACTGTTATAAGTACATATATACAATTGATATATATGTAAATTATGGATATAATTCTTTAATTATAACATATATATATATATCTCATTTTGTTTTAATTCCATTAATATGACAAAAAATGAAAATAGTGTTCATGCGTACATACGGTCCGTCTCCATGAACGATGCTTTTAATTTTTATCTCCAAATGCTATGGAATAGTATAAAATGAATATATACTGGATATATAAAACATCAATACTATTATGGATATCATTTACCTATAACTATATTGAAAATTATTTTCCAACAAGTACAATTTTTGACTCATGTACCAAACATCGACAAAAACGTCTGATATGAACTCATATTATTAACCAATTATTATAACATTAAAATATGTGATATGAACTGAATAATAATATTTATAGGAGGTCGTTAAGAAATTATAAATTGACCATAGTTTATTATTCAGGAATATAAAGAAATGAACATGACAAGTTGGACTTGAGGTAAGGGATCCTACTCCTCTCTTTTTTTTTAAGTACACTCTTTTATGTCATTTCTTTTATGCTCATCTTTCTTGTGATTAAGATGTTCTTTTATATTACTATTACAGTAATTTTTATGTTCATATGATGAGAGACCATATTCTCTCTCATCAATCCATTTTGGATGTTTTGAGTGGCGCCGTTAGGTTGCCGAATTTTCGTAAGAGATCTAACCTCTCTCATTATTTTTAAGTATTAACCTTTATGTCAAATATTTTAATTTCCTCTTTTTTATGTTGGGGGATGTTCTTTTATATTACTCTTGCTTTAAACTTTCTGTTAATATGATGAAAGACCCTATTTGAACTCATCAATCCATTTTTGTAAGTTTGAAGTGGCGCTATTAGGCTGCCGAATTTTCGTAAGGGATTTTTCATCTCACTTTTATTCTCGTGAGATTTATGCTACATTTTCCATTAATTCCTTTGATTGGTGTATGTACTGCCCATTATATTACTCATTGTGTAATATACTTTCATTTATGAGTATTTACATCAATGTTGTATTGTCCTTCTTTCACGGGGTGTATGTTTCGAAAGATACCCATATCAGTAAGGGAACCTTTTACCCTCCTCTTTTAAAAGACTTCTTTTGTTATGTCTTTTAATTGAAATACTATTATGTTGGTATATGTTGTTCTGTATCCTTATTGATGTAAATTTTATGTCCAAGTGATGAGATGCCCTTTTTATCTCTCATCAACTCATTTTCTGAATTTTGAAGTGACGCCATTAGGCTGTCGAATTTTACCAAGGAAACTTTTTAACCCAATTTCGATTTCTTTGGGTTCAACATGTAGTTATTGAATATGTCATCTTTTGAATATGTGTGAATGAACTTTTATTGTTTCACACTTAATATCCGCTTATATTGGGTGTATTTATATTTTTCACACATAATTTTGAGATTGATTTATCCTTAATTTAAGGATACCTTCTTTATAAGGGATTTCATCGCATTTTACATTTCTATTGAGACATCATTGTTGTTATGCACCAATTCACTCTTAAATGGTATATATATTGTCCTATGGAATATTATATCATGAATCAATTTATTCTCATGATATTATAAAGTTATGATTAAATGTTATTCCTCAATTATTGTATTCAAGTGTCTCTAATTTTGGTAAAAACCATTTAACCAAAATATCACTTTAAATGTTTTAATGATTTGTTCTTATTAATATCCCTATTTTCAAAATAATTTTAAGAATTTATTTTATGTATATTAATGGTTTAAAATGTTAAAATATTCAAGGTGGTATGTGACACTTTGATTTACAAATTTCTTTATTAAATGTTTTAAATGATTTTGAAAATGGTTTTTAGAATGGATTCATTATTTCAATAGCTTAAAATGTTATATTGTTTTTGCAATGTGGGAATGTTATCTTTCCTTTATTCTTAAGTTATGTGTTATGAATATGTTATGGTTCTTGGGCATTATTATGAAGACGGGTGGTTCCGTGATAAACTAAGGGCGGGTGAGCCCGATATAGCTCTCCAATGCATTGGGTAACACGAAAGAGTGAAACATTATGGTTTCTCCAAAGAGATTTATGGAATATACAGTGTGGGTATTCCAAACGTAACCAAGAGGTTTAATCCCTACGTAAGAATGTTATGAATGCCTCGAGTTACCTTTTTTGTCTTATGATTTCTATGATTTATTCATTATTTGATAAGGTATGTTAATGTGACTATGTTTTATGGGTAAAGTATGATTTCATTCTTAGGTATATATGAAATCATGTTTCTTTTCCATATTTTTATAACCCTTACTGAGCTTTTAATTCTCATCCCAAGTTTTTTTTTTAAATTTTTTTCACAGGTCAAGGTAATGGTACATGATATGATGATAGTGTCAAGGAAGTGTCAAGAAAGAATCTGTGTTTTGTTTTAAATAGGTTTCTGTTGATGGGAAAAATAAATACTATCTTTATGTAACTACTTTGTTTAAATGTGGAATGTAATGCAGGTTGTATGATCTAATTATCTAAAAATCTAAACCTGAAAAGATCCTCAATGTGTAATCTTGTAATAACTCAAGATTAAGTAAGGTTTAAGGTTGAGGCCTTATAGTTGGTATAAAAGGTCTGTTTAGATAACTTTAGAGGTTAGGGTATTCTCTAAGCATAAGTGACAATACCATAATGGATAGGATTTCAGAAAGAGTTCTAGTTTTAGATAAAGTGAATTAGTAAGTATATCTTAGTGATTATCTTCCTCATTAGTTCATGTCGGTATTGTTGATATACTCACACTGACATTTCTGTTTTTAGTGATTGGATGGATGTAGCAGGAACCAAAGTGACAATAGGTTTGAAGGAAACTATGGTGGTTCTTTGATTAAGAGACTGGATGAAATGGGGTATTCAACGAGGAAACTCATGGTTGTTCTAAACCAACTATCAAGGAGTCATGATCATCCACTTGTACCTTGGTATGTTCTGTAATGCATCATGTACGAGTTGACCAATCGATGTGGAAGTTCAGGTAATAATTATAAAGGTAACCATTAGGGTTTATATGATCCTTACTTGTGAGGTAATTATGGGTTATTATATGTTATGATGGAAAATGAAAGGCATGAGATAAACTTGAGTTAAAAATATGTTATGATTATTTTTGAAGATTTTATCTCGTTTTGGGGAATGATTTATGAATTATATAGTTTTGGGAAAAGGACAAAACGCTTACCTTGTGACAACCCGTTGCGTTGGACAAATCTGCGGGAATCAAACCCACAACCAAAGTGTGACTGGTATTTATCGCATACCACTGGACTACGTGAAGTCCCTAGTTAGTTTGACTAATTCTTTTTAGTTATATGATTTTATGAATCAAGTGTACGTTTATTTTGGGTTATCTATGGAAATGATTAACCTATAATGGAGGATATTTGATTAGGTTAACTACTTTTCAATATGAGAATTTAAGAGCAACTGATGTTATATGGAGATAAAAGTTAATTTTTACCTTGGAAGACTATGTGATTAAATACTTCAAATATTTGGGTTTCAATCTTAGTTTGGTTTACTTTGAAGAATTTTATGGACAATATTTTATTAAATGGTCTTCCTTGAACTTTGGGTTTTTTTTGTCAAATTTTGGAGATTAAGAATAGATTTTCTTTTTATAAAGGATTATACTATTTTGGATTCTCTGACCTCATAATAACAATTTTGGTTTTGGATTTTGTCTAAAGACATGGGAAATATATAGTTCTATTCTATTTATTAGGTGATTCTCATGATGTTGATTATAGTACTCTTAATGCGAAATAGTCTTCTTAAATACTCGTCTTTTGGAGAAAATATGAGATTGATTAAGGAATCTAATAAAAATTGAAAGTATACATGACAAGTAAGTATGTTTCATTATGATTTAGTTAAGCAAAAAAATAAATTCTTCAATGAAGAGTAACTTAAAACCAAAATGTTGTCTGTTAACTTTTAATATTGGGGAATCGAATACCGTTTAACCCATCACATGTTTGTGAATTTCTTATGGTTAACTTTCTCCTAAACATGATTACTATCACTCTCCATCAGAACATGACCCTTTGTTTTTTCCTCCATATCCATATTTTCTTTCATGGAATCCTAGTATAGGTTAACACGGGTGACCTTTGTAATTCTCTTTCTTTATTTTACGTTGATTGGTTTACTGACAATTTTTTCGATGTGGGATTTTCAATGAAGTTTCCAAGCCCTATTTTAAAATTGTGAGGATGAAATTCCCAAAAGGGAGGAAGGATGTAACACCCCAGGTAAATAAAGAATATGGAATTTTCATATTTATCCATATTTTTGAATAAAATATAAATATTACTTTAAAGGGGACGTGATGCACGATGGCGTACCTAATACGCAATAATGAGTTTCTTGGGAATCTTGCGTTGCACTCTTATAATAAAATAATATTATTTTAAATGGTAGTTAACGCCTAGCCATTATAATGGCGGGAATGAACTGAACTAACTAAAAAATTATTATATATGTTTTTCAAATATTTTTACTCTTTACAATAAATGTTATAGGATTAAAAATGCAAATGAATCCAATTTTAAGCATAAACATTCCAATATTTTTTAAAAGGTCGATTGACACCTTTTGATGGAGAACCTCTTTAAAATCCAATTTTTGACAATTGTATGTGTTATATTTGACAAATTAAAATTATTCTTTAGAATCAGGACATCATAATTTACTTTGTGTAAATTTTGTGTATTTTATCGAAAAAGATCAATTTTTAATGAATAGTGAAAAATGTTGTATTTTAATTCAAAACCTCTTTTTAATCTAATTTATTTATATGATTAGATTATCTTTTTAATTGGTTTTAAAGTTAAATTAGAATATATTTTTACCATTTAATCCAATAGTGTTCGTTGGAACTAATTTCACTTTGAAATTGGACTTAAACTACTGTCAAACTTTTGATACATTTTGTTCCATAAAAACACGCTATTTGTTTTGACAGCGGGAATTAATTAATAAATTAATTAATGCAAATTATATGTTTTTAATTTTGTATATAAACATCATGTTTGAATTCGGAATATCAAATATAGCTTAGGGTGAATTTCTTGTAATTTTCTGAAAAACTTCATTTTTTGATGAATAGTGAAACCACTAAGTGGTACTTCTAAAAACTGATTTTTCCGTTTAAATGAAATTTTTCCATCTTTGTGTTATGAATTTAAAATATCAGACATACATGGTTGTCATTAAGAAGTAAAATGTGGTTGAATGGGAATAGAATAATTTTTTGGTGAAAAGTCGCTTATTAAGTTTTTAATCGCGATTAGAGTTAATTAGTGTAGTTTACGGTAAGAATAATGTTTTAATAAAATGAAATGACCTAGAAAAATGTCCTACCCTCATTGGATGTGTCATGGCCGACTAATAAAATCCATGGGTCATCTTGGGGACCCCATGGAGACACTTTGGTTGGAAAATGACATAAATACCTTTTTATTTAACGTTAAAGTAAAAATGACACAAACATGAGATGTTTAACTAAAACATTTTTTACATGGGGTTATACAAGTCATATTTTTGACTATAAATAGTAATTGGAAATCTAAAAAGATTTCATACATCATATTAGTATTTTTTATAATTTTTAGACATTAAATAAATTAAATTATTTATGACATCATGATGATGCAGTGATGACCTCGTTATTTTATGATTTAAATAAAATGGAAATATAATGTAAAATCTAAGACCTACACATGTCCAAAATCGATTGGATGGGTTTATTTCAAACCCTTATCACCTTATCTTCGAAACAGATCAATGTGGGACCATTAAAATCCGAAAATCATTCTAAAACAAAGTAACATTTCTTTAATTTCTAAGAGTGCCCCTCCTATCCTCTTATAAAACGCCCCAACCTCTACCTCCTTACCCACACTTCCAAAGCCCTTGGCTCGGCCAAAACCTTCCCATTTTGTCTCTCCACATCCCTATCTGACTCCTTGAAGCCTCACATTGGCCAGAACGCTTCCCATGTAAGCCTTTGAGCTCAATCCAATGAGAGTTACCCGATTTTAAGGTAATGTCGTCACTTGTGTCATTTTGTTTTATTTTGCTTCTCCAACCCCCTAAAAACTTTTTAGTCATTTATTTTTTACCAAATACAGTATATTCAATATACTAGGATGTTTTTATAATAATTATTCAAAATACAGTTACACACACCTACATCTAATGGTTAAAGAACATATTGTTTCTGTGGATGGCGAATTTCTGCCTCACGAAATGATGATTGTTCAACATTTTTCTAACACATTCAAGGGTGGCCATTAAGATGAAACTATATATATATATGATATATACTATTTTTATGTTTTAATTAAGATTCTGTAATTTTCATTTTGGGCATACCGTTATGGTTTCCATTATGGTTAAACGCGATATCTTCATTTAAGGAAGTGCAGACTACCGCCCCCTCAAAGTGATTTGATTCGTTAATACCATATGTGGTATGTATAAAATATATATGTAATGATATTATATATTATACTACACTGGAATTAAAATTATATTATTTATCATTATGTTTTAATTATATTTAATATGAAATAGAATTGGAAAGTAGCGTTCATGCGTACGTACAACTTACCGTCTCCATGAACGGTTCATTTCGTTTCTTATCACAAAATGTTATGTACTATTATATTTACATATATATAATGGATATATATGTATATTATGGATATAATTATAGAATTATAATATATATATATATATATATATATATCTCATTTTGTGTTAATTCCATTAATATGACAAAAAATGAAAGTAGCGTTCATGCGTACGTAGGGCCTACCGTCTCCATGAACGGTGCTTTTAATTTTTATCTCCAAATGCTATGGAATAGTATAAAATGAATATATAATGGATATATAAAACATAAATAATATATTTGATATGATGTACCTATAACTACATCGAAAATTATTTTCCAACAAGTACAATTTTTGACTCATGTACCAAACATCAACAAAAACGTCTAATATGAACTCATATTATTAATCAATTATTATAACATTAAAATATGTGATATGAACTGAATAATAATATTTATAGAAGGTCCTTAAGAAATTATAAATTGACCAAAGATTATTATTCAGGAATATAAAGAAACGAACAAGACAAGTTGGACTTGATGTAAGGGATCCTACTCCTCTATTTCTTTTTAAGTACACTATTTTATGTCATTCCTTTTAATCTCATCTTTCTTGTGATTGGGCTGTTATTTTATATTAATAATACTGTAATTTTTATGTTCATGTGATGAGAGACCCTATTCTCTATCATCAATCCATTTTGGAAATTTTGAGTGGCGCCGTTAGGCTGCCGAATTTTCATATGAGATCTAACCTCTCTCTTACTTTTTAAGTACTCTCCTTTATGTCACTTCTTCTAAGCTCATCTTTGTTATGTTGGGGGATGTTCTTTTATATTAATATTTCTGAAAACATTATGCTAATATTATGAGAGACCCTATTTGATCTCATCAATCCATTTTTGTAAGTTTTAAGTGGCGCCGTTAGGCTGCCGAGTTTTTCATAAGGGATTTTTCATATCACTTTTATTCCCATGAGATTTATGCTATATTTTCCACAAATTCCATTGAGTGGTGTATGTACTACACATTATATGACTCGTTGTGTAATATAATTTCATTTATGAGTATTTACATCAATGTCGTATTGTCCTTCTTTCACGGGGTGAATGTTTCGAAAGATACCCATGTCGGTAATGGAACCTTTCACCGTCCTCTTTTAAAAGACATATATTGTTATGACTTTTAATTAAAATACTATTATGTTGGGATATGTTATTATATATTCTTATTGATGTAAATTTTATGTCCAAGTGATGAGATACCATTTTTATCTCTCATCAACTCATTTTTTGAATTTTTAAGTGACGTCGTTTGGCTGTCGAATTTTACCAAGGGAACTTTTTAAAACAATTATGATTTCATTGGGTTCAACATGTAGTTATTGAATATGTCATACTTTGAATATGTGTGAATGACATTTTATTGTTTTACACTTAATATCCAATTATATTGGGTGTATTTATATTTTTCACACCTAATTTTGATATTTATTTATCCTTAGTTTAAGGATACCTTCTTTATAAGGGATTTCATCGCATTTTACATTTCTATTGAGACTTCATTGTTGTTATGCACCAATTCACTCTTATATGGTGTATATATTGTCCTTTGGAATATTATATCATGAATCCATTTATTCTAATGATATTATAAAGTTATGATTAAATGTTATTCCTCAATTATTGTATTCAAGTGTCTCTAATTTTGGTAAAACCCTTTTAACCAAAATATCACTTTAAATGTTTTAATGATTTTTTCTTATTAATAACAATGTTTTCAAAATGGTTTTAAAAATTTATTTATATGGATATTAATGGTTTAAATGTTAAAATATTCAAGGTGGTATGGGAAACTTTGATTCAAAAATTCCTTTATTAAATGTTTTTAATGGATTTGAAAATGGTTTTTAGAATCGAATCATTATTTCAGTATCTTAAAATGTTATATTGTTTTTTCAATGTGGGAAATCTATCTTTCCTTTATTCATAAGTTATATTCTATGATTATTTTAAGGTTCTTGGGCATTTTTATGAAGACGGGTGGTTCCATGATAAACTAAGGGTGGGTGATCCAGATATAGCTCTCCGATGCATTGGGTAACGTGAAGGAGTGAAACATTAAGGTTTCTCCGAAGAGATTTTGGGAATATACTATGGTGGATATTCCAAATGTAACCAAGAGGGTTACTCCATTTGTAAGAATGTTATGAATGCATCAATTTACCTTTTATGACTTATGATTTCTATGATTTATTCATGATTTGATAAGGTATGTTAAAGTGACTATGTTTTATGGGTGAAGTATGATTTCATTCTTATGTATATATGAACTCATGTTTCCTTTCCATATTTTTATAACCCTTACTGAGCTTTTTATGCTCATCCCATGTTTTTTTTTGAAATGTTTTTCACAGGTCAAGGGAAAGGTGCATGATATGATGAAAGTGTCAAGGAAGTGTCAAGAAAGAATCCATGTTTTATTTTAAATATGATTCTGTTGATGGGAAAAATTAATACTATCTTTATTTAACTACTTTGTTTAAATGTGGAATGTAATGCAAGTTTTATGATCTAATTCTCTAAAACTCCAAACCTGAAAAGATACTCAATGTGTAATCTTGTAATAACTCAAGATTAAGCAAGGTTTAAGGTTGGGGCCTTATAACTAGGATATTATCTCACACCCTACTATTCCTTTAGGTGATTATTGATAATATTCTTCCATGTCCAAGAAAGGGTAAAGAGTTTTGTAGTGGTGGCACTTATTATTGATCCTCATGTGTTGTAGATCTGTTTCCATTAAGGCTTGGGTTGTTATCATCATGTTTTCTTATACATTGATTTTTATACCTATTTAACATCATGCACATTATCTCCCTGTGTAGTTTTATTTTGAGAATACAGGATTTTAGCTGTTTCTTCCACTGTTTATGTGGAAAAGTCATTCCCTCCTTATCCAGAATGATTCGAAGTTCTTGTCTTCAACCCATGTATATCATGAACTCCATTTGGCCTATTTGAGTTCCAACTCAATTTTTAGTGTTTAAAAGTATCTAGTATTGTTTATGAAGTATACGAATAATATATTTTAGGTAATAAAAGTGGATGAATTTATTTAATAAGATAAAACATTGTTAATATGATTTCCATTTTATTTTGGAAAAATATTATATTTAATTGTGGGGAGTTTAGGGGACTGATTAGGAATACCTTGAGCTAGAACAAACTATTTTAAATATGGTTCTTATGAATATTTTAATGCAATATTATGATAAAATTATGAATTATAATAGAGGGACCTCAAAGAGGATGGAGAATGAAGAATTAGACATAACATAAATGTTGGATATAAGACTTTATACAATATATGATAAGTTGGTTAATAAATTTTCCATTAAACCCTTCTAGGAATTTATTAGAATGGCATCCACCAAGAAGATTCATTTGAATGTAATGAAATGAAAATATTAACAGATATATAGGAAAAATTACATTATAATCCATCATTTTACAAATTGGATTATCAATTTAGAGGATTACAACATGATATTCTACATGACTGTATCCTACAATAAGGATTTTATCCATGATTAACAATAATGAAACCACTATTTTATTGTTTAGATCCTACTTGGAGGGAAGGGATCTAACTATTTACGTATTTTTAGGTAATATATATAACAAACCATACTTTACATACATTGTTATTACTTCAGAATTGAAGCACACTTATTAAAACATATAACAAAACCAAGAAAGGACCGTATAGGTATAGTGTCTTTAGAAACTAGGAAACATAAACAACTGGTTCATAAATAATCTACTTTTCCTCCCATTTATTTCATCATATCTAGAGTCCCTTTTTGGAATATTCTACTTAATAACCTTATTCCTGACCTAGGGAAATAAAACATACAAACGGGTGAGCTCAAATGCTCAGTACGGATAAAAAAAGAAATATCAATCACATCATATTCATAATAACATAACATTTTGGAAATCTTAACCTGCAAAAGGGAGCATAATTTCATAACATGGGATAAATCATATTAGTGAAATGAAATCCCAATAATCATAATTTAAAGCATGAAACTTTGTGGCATACACACATAATCATAGATAATCATATCTTATTAGTCAAGACTCATTTCCAAGACTATCTTAGTGGACAAAGTCTATTTCTGAACCGAGTCACCCTTATTTCAGTCCTGTTTCACTGAACCGGTATAACCTACCGTTCCAGCCATGTATATCTCATGAGATATAAAATATATACCCAATGCATTGGAGGGAGATATAGGTCCCACACATCTCATAATGATACCATTCTTATGTTTTCCACAAAATCATAAATCATACATCATTTCATAACCCATGTAATAAAAATTGGAATCTTAAACATGGTAACATCATAAAAAAATTCATATAAGATAAAGGAATTCATAAATATAATTCCATCACAACATGATAAAATCAATGTAATAATAGTGATAGAAATAGAACCCTTTATTTTCTTAGATGGAAAATAATTTTGATAAAAGACTTGAACTCCATTCTTGAGGAAAATATCCTTTCTACTTCAAAAATACTTTTCCTTTATTAACATGTCATACAATTATAACCTAAAAGAAGTTTATTAAAAATAAACTTGAAAACTTGTAAAGGAGGCTTTTTGAAAAATAATGTTTTAAAAATGCATTCATGCCATATAAGTTAAAAAAACATTCTTCTCGTACTTTTGTCGGAAAAGTCAAAAAAGTACCTCGTACAAAAAACGACAAAAGATTCCTTTATAATCATTTAAAAAAACTCACCGAAGGGTAAAATTGGATTTAAACAATTTTAGGTGGATGGAAATAATATTACATATTGAGGAAACATGGATGTGGATGACAAAATACACCCCAGTAAATTTCAAAGTATAAACAATCTCGGATAAAAATGAGATTGTCATATTTACCTAACCATAGGTCCGATATGCTTTGTACGTATCCGAACCTCCTGTATAATGATTTAAATAATGTTATTGACTTATTCCAGAATCATAATTATTGTTATGATATCATATATGGTCATATTATTACATTCTTATTAGTAATATTTCATTACTACATGTTATTCAGGTGTTTATTTCTTTTTGTTCTTATGCATGTTTTATCGAATAAATTCTTATTCTTCTATTTAGGTTATAGATACCTCATTTCCAGAATGGTATTAGTGTAATATATATCATATTAATTCATTCAATTCATTTATATAATCATTATAAAATGAATATCATGTAGAATGAATCGCATCACACCGTGGAGAGGGTATTCCGTACGTACGCACGAGTGATGATATCGTTCCTATGATCGTGGAATTGTATTGGAGTGTATGTATACTATTTCAGAATAAATATCAATTTATAATAGTCATATATAGTCATTATTTACACCATTATACCCATCCAAGTAAGGTGGTGGTGGAAAATAGATTACACCACGGCGTGGAGACGATATTCCTTATGTACGCACGCGCGGTGATTTCTTTTCCCATAGGATGGATAGATGGTGAAATAGGGTTTCTTCATACTTATAATAACATATCAGTATATGAGTGATACTGATGTTATTACTTCATAATGAAAAAACTAAAGAAGAATATGTGGAATAAGAAATAAAGATGAAAGAATCGGTAACGGACATTACCTCTTCTTTGAGACCTCCTTTTAGGGAACTAAAATAGGTGTTTTAAGAAGACTAGAACCTCTAGGATGTTTCTAGGGAAGTGGAGAGAAGAATTTGTCAGGGTTTGGCCGATCTGGAAGGCTCAAAGTGGTGTTAGGAAGAGAGGGAGGAGATTCCCTTTTATAAGGGAGGAGAGGGGCTCCGTTGGAAAAACTAAAAATATAATTTTATTATAAAGTCAGGTTCGGTTTTAACTAGCTCCAAATTGATATATTTCAAAGCTAAGGTGGGGATGGGTCGAAATCCTCTCATAAAATAGAATTTACACAATTTTAGGTTCCTATTTTAACCTTATCATTTAGATTTTACATTAAGTTAAATAATTTTATTTTTACCGTGTCTTCTTGTGTTCTTATACTATAAGGTTAATAACCTTACTATAAGCAGCCAAACGAACCCCAAGTTGTTTATTATTAATATATATAACCTTATCTAAGTCATTTGTCCGATCCCTAGATTTTTAGGAATACAAAAAAAATTACTAATATAATATTTGTTTTAAAAACTATTTTATGTCAATTTTGACACTATTTAGTAAATAATTTTTGTGAAAATCATAATAGAATGATTAGTTCAAAAAAAGTTAATTAAATCAATAATGACATGTCATATTATTCTATAAAATTATTGTAATTCATAAAATGTGTGAAATTACATTTATTTTGGTGTTTATAACATCAATTATGTCAATATTTCATTAATAAGATAATTACTGCATCATCTTTGTGTCATAAATAAATTAAATTATTTAATGTCTAAAAATTACAAATTAAATACCATTATGTGTGAAAACGTTTTAGCTTACTAATGAATATTTATAGTTGAATTTATCTTATGTATAACCATATTAAAAATTATTTACTTATTAAACATTGATTTAAACTATTTTAACCCTTCTTTAAATAAATTAATAATAAATTTCCTAATCTAATCCAAGTGGGCCTAAATGGTCATATTTTATTCCTAAGGTTGTTTTTGTTCGAATTACACTTGTCCCATAGAATTAGGACATGTGTTAGGGTAATAATAATATCATTTTTACCCTTAATTACCCTATTTACTTTTAACCATGGTAAAAAACAAGTAAAAAGTTACTATTCAACAAAAAAATTATTTTCATCTCATTGAACCACATTTTATATACTGACATTAATCGTGTCTCTCAGAATTTCGAAATTCCACTCACAGAAGAGGTAAAATTAAGTTTTATGAAAAATTCAGTTTTTTAACTACCACTTAGTGGTTTCACTATTCATCAAAAATTGAATTTTTTCAGAAAAAAACCAAAATTTCACCCTAGGATAATTTCGATATTCCAAATCCAAAAATGAAGTCCATTTTGAAAAATAAAATTTAAAAAATTTCAAAAAGTGGTTATCACTATTCATAACAGCTAGTTTTAATAATATTTTATTAGCATATCATTGTTTAGTGAAACTCGGTATTGCGTACGACACAAGTTATCGAGGAAGGTCGCGATTTGGTGAAAAGCAAGCCAAGAAAGTGTTGTGTGTAGAAAAAGATTCCATTGATGATTTATATAACATAGAAGTCTCGGGTGTTACAATATAACTATTTGATATTGTCACATTATATTTCTTAAAATTACCTTGTTTTTTGGGTTCTTGTTTAGACATAAAAACAAATGTTTAATAAAAAATAACATCCAGATATGATAAATGAATCTTAAGGTAATATTAATAAATCAACATTAAGATTTTTATTCTCTACGTACATAGATTCCTTCTAGCAGTCCACTACTTTATGATTCATGGTGGTGAGGATCAGTTGGTAAACCCAATAACACACAAATATTTTAGAATATATGTCACTTTAAATGAGGTATAAGTATTTTATAGCTTGCATAAAATTAAACATGGAGTATAAAATGAACAATGATTTATTACAATAGTAACTAAATTGATGGTTATGAAATGGAATAACTAAATTATGATATATATATATATATGGGAATATTTTACATAATTCAACAATTTCTATTAATTCATATTATATAAGTACTCATTTTCTAGTAAAGTTGTTTCATCCTTCAAAAATAAATTTAATTGCAAAATAGTTTTTATTGAATTTTGTGGGAATGTATTATAATTAATTAAATAGTTTCCTGGATTTTATTTCAGAAAAATGATTTTATATTAATATTTTGTATACAAAAAAAATCTTAGAGTGAATTTTTGGTGGTTTTCTAAAATTATGGATTTTGGTTAATAATGAAATTAACATTCATTATAAAATGATAATCTCATTCAACTAAATAAATTAATTTAAATGTATGAATTTATTGTGATAATTATCTTAAATTAAAATAAATATACATTAAATTTATATACTCTATTTATTTACATAGATATCAAAATTATTCCTTATTTATCAACAATTTCATCATTTAGGCATAATACACATTTTTTTCAAAAAGAAGCAATTTTTATGTATGCAATGTGTTTTAATTTTAAAATATTAAATAAATCAATATTTATTAATTATTTTAAGGAAATTTATATATTTTAAATTAAATAATATTCTTTTACATTCATTTTATGGTTTTTATTAGACATGTAATAAGATTAGATATCATTTTCTTCTTTATTTTTTTTATAAAATATATTTTTATTTCATTCAATTGATTTTTTTTAGACTTAGCATATAATAATTATAAAGAAAATAAATTTTATAAAATGTACTGTGTATTATGAATCATCATGATCAAATTTGGTAAATAAGTCCCTTTTATTTTCGAGCACTGTGAATAGTGACCATGGTAAATTTTTTTCAACTCAATAAGTGTAAAATAGGGTTTGAACTATTATATTTGGTTTTTAGATTCCTGTAACACTATGTTTTATCCTATTTGATGCGATTTTTTTTCCATTACTATTTATTTTCTTTAAAATTTCAACTTTGTACCATATTTCATTAATTATTACCTTTGTATTATTTTAATAAAATAATAAATAAAAAAGTCACTATCTTGACTATAATAAATCTATTGTTTTTTTACTTTGGATAAAATCAGGTTATTTTAGTTTCTAAATATTTAATTTATATAATATTTATTATTTTTATATCTTATATTTTGTTATAAATTTTTAGATATATAATAAATTAATTAAATGCATATATAATGATAAAAACATTATTACATATTAAATAGAAATAAAATGAATGTTTTTTTAATATTAACATATAATAATATTTTGATGAATTATTATATTGAAATGTTATTTTATATAAATATAAAATAATAAAAAAAATTAATTTTTTTATTTGAAATCCATTTAAATCATTTAGTCTTTTAAGTCAATTTATTTGAATAGTCCCAAAAAAATTTAATTGTATATGATGTTAAATAAAAAATTATTAAACAAATTAATATTCATAAAAATATTATATTCCGCCATGTAAATAATATATTTTCTATCAAATCTGAAACAAATTCAAATATGAGTTTATTTTTCTTTTATACAAACATTATTAAACCTTAATGAGAGTTTTCTAATGTCACTATAATGATCAAAATTGATTATGGGGCTTGAAAGTACAAGATAGGGGTGAAAACATCACCTTTACTTGTATAAATGTAATTGAATTAATGGAATTATATTTATGGTCTTCCTAATGTATATATATATAAATTTTAATATACATGAACCTATAAATAATATTATATTAATTTAAAACATTAGGTAATTCATTGGGAGTCCCTCTCATCACTTATAAAAGAGGACATCTTCACAACCCTTAGTCACAAGGTTTGATCATTTTTATTAGAAAATCCCAAGTAGAATACCTTGTAAGATTAATTTTTTTTCCTAGATATTTTTTTATTTCTAAAAGGTGATCCTTTTGATGACTAAGGTGTAATAAAAAATATATTTAACAATAAAGTGGTAAAAATCAAAACCATGTTCATCAACATTTATTTCATTTTCTACCCCCTCTAAATTTAGATATTCATTATAAAAAAAAATTTATATTATTAAATAAAAATAAATTTTGTAATGAATGTGGATTGTCCATTTTCCACATATATTTCATCCTTTGTAATATGAAACAATAATTTTTCATAAGTCTGGACTACCACATCCATGAAGAAATGTGTTTCATTGTTCATCACTATTTCACATGTATGTATGGCTCATCGTCTCCATGAATGGTGAAATTCATTTTTCAATCACTACCACTTATAATTTTTCTATATATATATATTTGTCTGTGTGTGATGAGTATACATGGAATTTATTTAATTTTTAACATAATAGAGATGATTGAACCATGACCACAGTATAAGTACAAGAACAGAAAATATGAAATGTCTATGAAAAAATGAAAGAGTTACACATGGGGTAAATAATTTTTATAAAAATTAGTAATAAATGGGTATTTAAATGATATAGTATTATCATATATGATATTAAAAGTTTCTATGTTATTCAAGAATAGAATTATAAAAAATTAAAATTTATTATAATGGGGGTTATATAAAAATCTATGAAAGTTGAACTTGAGGTAAAAGATGATCTCCTTACTTTTATTTTTCTAAGACGCATACCATAACCAACACTTATTTATTTTATATGGAGTGTATATTATCCCTATATGTATTTTAGGATGATTCTCATGAAAATTATAAGGATATTTATTTCTTATTGAGTTTATCTCTATCATTTTTCTGAATCTAATGTTTCCAAAGTGTAAGGGATTTATTTTTCAATCATATTGTTTTTCAAGATTTTTAAGGATGTTATTATTGATAAATAATTTTTATAATCTATCTCTCATGTTACTCGTGATTTTTATTTTAACCTATATTTATCCATTAGATGTTTTTATTTCACCTTCATCCCATTATGTAATCAATAGACCAAAAAAATATTATTGAAATAAAATTAATATATTAATATATTTTATTGAAAACCATTTTTCATCCATATCCATGATTTCTAAAAAATTCATTATTTTTTTATATCCTCTAATAAGATTTTAAAATCCTTTACTATGATTTTTTAATTTAAAATTTTTTAAAAATGTTTCATATTTTCTTTTACATAAATATGTACTTCATATATTTATACTAAAAAAGAGATGAAAGATTTTTTTAGACATACATGACATTAATTAAGATTACCACTTTCATAACCACACAATGTTTTGAAACTTCTTACACAATTTCCTATTGTTCCTTTCAAATAATATTTTCTTAATAATATTTTAAAAAATTATTTTTAATAATTGATTTCCAAATGAAAAGTATATTTTACCAAATAAATATTCTAGATTTCATTTTAAGGCATATTTAATATAAGTTGACATATTTTGAAGTTATTGTGGTAAATGATCCAATAATTCCAACTTAATTATTTTTTTGGATAGACTATAATTATGAAAAATGATTTTTATAGAACACAAATTTGTCATTTTATATTTTTTAATTATATTTTTAAATGTGTAAAAATACAATTTAATTTCTTCGTGTTATGATATAATGAATATTTTAGGATCAAGTGACAAAAATATGTATAATGTCTGTTATGTGATGAGTGGAATAAAAATTATATAGTCCTAAAATGAATTTATTATGTATTTATACGTCTTAAGATAGTAAGGACTATCATTGTATGTGATCCTAGTTTAGTGAGGTAATTTGTAAAATACAATAGTCTTGTGTGGGAACCATGATCATAAATATGATGGAATACAGAGTAAACCTAATCCATTATAATAGTCTTTGAATTGAACCTTCACTAATTAAATTATTTTCAATTCATATTTGTACTCTAAAAAACATACGTATCATTCCATGTCTATCTTCATATTGACCATGTTCATTGATTTAATTATGATTCATGTCTTATGACATATAATTATTTTATAAATGTACCTTGTTTTTTATCAATTATATAAAATTATGGTTTTCAAATAAAAAAATCATGTTTATAACTCTTTTTATCATAGTATTCATATGTGATATTTAATATATCACTTTTTTACATTAATTTGAAGATAACCTCACCATTTAATATGGTTTCTTTCCCCAAGTTATAAATAATTGTTTATGTAAGATATGTATAAAAAGGGTTTTAGTTATGATTAACTTAAAGAGAGATGATTTATATATCATAAGAATAATATTTTTCATGTATCATGTGTTCTAAAGACACTATAACTACATTATTCTGTCATGGATCAAAGTTTTATATATTGTATAATCATTGAAAATTATTCATTATCTTTTTGTTAAATATTTAGTTATCTATATTTATGATCTGAGTATGATTTAGTAACATTTGTAAACTAGAATGAAAAAATGTTAGTGAGAACCCTAATGAATATAATAATTAAGGGATAAGGTATTATTTTATTTTAATAATTATCGAGTGTTTTTATTAAAAAACATCCCTCTCTTGAAACTAAAAGTTATGTGTTTTGGTACAGATTCATAATTGGGTAACTACATTGAAAATAGATAGTCGAGTTTGTCTTGAAAATCAGTCGAGTGCAAGGTGACTGTTCACTTACTATGCACCAATAGTTTTACTCCCTAAAGATATTCTTGTGTTTATTTATATTTTATTTATGAACCATTATGAAGGGTTTGAATAAATGAAGTTTATAGAAGAATAACTTAATATGTATGGTGTCATTGATAGAAAATAATGTTTCATGATTTAAAAATTTAATGAGTGATTTATAATGATTGAACTATATAATAAATGATAATTTAAAGTCATTATAACCATTTTTATTTTACAATGGGATTGAAGATAAAATTATAAATAAGAGATGGATATTGGTATTCTATCGATGTTAATTACACTATTTTAAGAAATTTATATAAATTTATATATAACAATAAAGGTATCAAGTAATTTCAATTCATATCCCCAACGAATATATGTTGAATGAGTAGTGAAAAATTCTAATGGTATGATGATCATATCCCAATCCTATGATTCTTCTCTGATTTAATATTGTAGGAATGCGCTTATGAAAAATCAAATTACTCTCATAATATTGGAATTTGATGTTATTTTATGTATGAATTGGATTTATTTATAAAAAGCCCATGTAAATTTCCAATATAGGGAACTGAATCTTTATATTTCCAAAAAACCTATTATAATTTATCAGTGTGACGAGAAATATGATCTTCAAAATAAAATTACATCAATTTTATGGTTCTTCATTCATATTCAAATGTGGGTTAATGTTAGATGGTTTGAAAGAAACTACATGTCGAATATAATCGATTGGATGTGAGTGTTTTTATGTTTTTATTGAATAGTTACGTAGTGTTTCTATAAATCTTGAAGCCGAGTGATCAATATATCTCAATCCTAGTGATACAAGAATATCAAACAAGTTATATATTGTGGATCCTATTGAGTTACGATATTTTTTGAAGAAAATACAATATTATATTAATAAGTGATTCATTCAATTATGTTTCACTATAGGGAACACATATTATATTTGTGAAGAACAAATTTAGACATATGAGACTCTGTATTGATTATTATTAATTAAACAAGTTCAAAATAAATAATTATTATCCTCTACCAAATATTAAAGATTTTTTTGATCAAACATGTGGTCCTAATTATTTCTCCATGAATAAATAATAAAATAGATATAATCATTTAGGGATTAAAATTTAATTAAAACAAATTTATTGATGATATTATTATATATTACAAGATCAAGTAATATCCCATTAAAATTTTCTTGAAGAAACTATGAATGGACAATTTCTTTAAAAAAATATTTATTTTGATTTTAATATACAAATATTATCATTTTATGTCATATAATATCAATCAAGTGTATATTTATTGATCCCTCAAAGATATACATTATTAAATACTATACTAGAATGACTATTATGACAAAGATCTATATATTTCATACTTTGGAATTATATTATAATAAATTTTTAAGAATTTGTAAAAAATTTATAATCCCCTGACCATGTAAACTTATAAGGTAGAGAAATCCTATTAGGTAGATAAATGTGTAGAGAATTTAAATTAATGTAAATGTAGGTTAGTCAGTGTAAATTTTTTTACACTTCCCTATAGTTGATAGGATTTTATTATATATATTGATACATAAAATAATGAACCATAATTAATCAATAAATAAAATGATATGGTGATATCATATGGATCATTTAAATTTAATATTCATGATAAAAATTACTCAAATCCTGATTTGGAAGCAGTTGGGATATGTTTTTAAATAAAGATATAGAATTATTTTAGTTACCAATTATATTGTAATATGTATATAAAAATAAAAAAAATCTTAATTAATATATTCTATAAAAATGATAATCATATTCCTGAGAATGTTGGTAATTTTAAATAAATATTATGATTTATGAACATAATATCACCCAATGAAAGCAAATAAGGTATTATTTTCTCTGAGTAAAAGGGACAATTCTAGCTCATCCATGATAAGGATCAATAACCGTTAAATAAATATGTAATTTAAAATGATAGAAACCAAAATCATAATTAAATGAGGAAAATTAAATCCTACTTTAATTAATTTTTTACCTCCTATGAATATAAGGATTATAGATGCCCATAATGAAGATAAGGAATTTTATGATATAGTTAGAATGTTTTTTTAGGTATGCCATGATATAATTTGTATTACAAGGATAAAAAACAATTTAGGGATCTCTTGAATACCTTAAGAGAATAATTTTACGTCGGATGAAGCTCATAGTAGATTAGAAAATATTAATCCTACATGTATAATGATGTATAAGGATTTCAAATAAACTTTCTAGTTTGATAGGATATATTGGGATATTGAAAAGTATATATCTCTTTTCATGGTATGAAAAAGTATTAATTATGATAAATATAATTCTAAAGGTATTTCATGACCATTACCAACACCATAATGTAAATGGTAAAACATATCCATGTATTATTTTTGAAGATTATGAAAATAATTCAAATGGAATACTACTATTATGGTTGCAATAAATCACCTTATCAAGTAAGTAAATAATATTGATGTCATATAAGAATTTTCACCTGAAAAACATTCAACAATATAAAATAATAATGTATTAAGGTTACAATGAGTACCACTTTATATTATATATGATTGAGATCCAAGGACATTATAAAATTCACGAAATATCTTTAGTGTGATTTTTATTTAGAGTTATGTTTCAATACTACTTATATTCATCTATAATATATATAGTATAATAAAACTAGTAAAATAGAAATTATATAATGAGGTCATCATAAAATTTATGCTGACATCATAAGTGAAATATTGAATATGAAGTTTGTGAGATTGTATTCCTATAAATTTATATATAAAAATATTTGATGATATTTGTAAAAATGGATATTTAATCCCTAGTTATATTTTGACATTTGAGAATCGTGATCTAGTACAGATTGTATCATTATTCATGGTCCATCCAATAAACATGTCTCATGTTAATGATGCGTTCTATGTATCTATCTGGATGATGAACATACCAGATCCACCATATGTTCTGAACTCTGAGGTTATTCCACTAGATGTTGATAATTATTATGATGAACAACCAATAGAAATCTTGGATCATATAGATAATTTTTATGGAACCCAACTACTCATATGGTTAAAGTCTATAGAGGAATTAAAATTCAAATTTTTACTTTGGACCTAAGGATATGATCAAACATAGAGATCTTCATTTATTTTGAAAAAAGTAAAGAAAATTTTTTGGGTAAATTTAATTAATGGTTTGAAGAATATAACACCTCCTGGTTTTATGATATATTACACTTAAAATAAATTTAAGTTTCTTGATAGCACGTAATAAATGTAACCCCAAGTCTAAAAGGATGTAATATAGGATAACATTATAACCAGATAGTTTAATTGGATATGTGAATTGGAATAACCACATTTTTTAAAAAATTTGTATAATGGTGGATGATAAATAGAATATATTCATAAATATCATCTAAATTTTTAGTAATGTGGTTATATGCTTTAAATAAATATTTTTCACATTAAAATAGAACGCATTCCTTTTTTTGAGATAATAATATAAATAATTTATTAAAATATTAAAAAATATTTTAAAAATAATTTTTTTTTAATATCGTCATTTTTTAAGTATCCTAGAGTAATATTTTTAAATAATTTTAAGAAATGATTGAATTTAAAATGAATATTGATTATTATTAATTTTTATATAAATGATTATTTAAATTCTAATAATTTATAAATTATTTTTTTAATGGTTTGAAAATTATAATTAATTACATTATATTTTTAATAATTAAATTACACAAATTAGAATTGATTTTATGTTAAAATTTTATATTAATTTTTTTATACATCACGTCTCAATTTTTTCTAGAAATCTATATTTGGTTTTTGTTTTACAGGTTCAAATTCTAATTAAATTATGTCACTACTATAAATTATATATAGAAAAAGTCAATCCATATATAAATTTTGGATAATAAAATATGGAAAACACGCTCCTAATAATTTTCATCATTATCAATAGTTAACATTGTAAATATTTCAATCCTTGGTAAGGGTAAAATATGTGAAATATGGTTAACACATTTTTATAAGGCTCTAAATACCCTATAAAACAACCCATTTTCATATAGTATTAGTGTATTTTTTCCAATTAAATCAATTAATCAAAATTATGGACTCTTGGTATCATTTTACTTTTGTTATGACCATTTAATTATAATAGAAAAATGTTAAATTCTAAATATCATTATCTTGAATTTAATATCACTATTTTTTTAACAGATGAATAAAATGAAGATAAGATAAATTATAATGGATTATTTTAAATAATAATTAATTTTTTATAAGGATAAATAATTTATATTTTATATTTATTGAATAATTAATAGAAATTATTTCGCAACACTGATTTTTTTTAAATAATAAAAAATTAAAAAATATAATTAGTAGGTTAATTTCGATGAATTATATATTCCCATCAATAATATAGTTTATTATAAAATAAAATGTATTCATGAATGATTTATATTAAAATTAAAATGATTTTGTGTTGTTTCCAATGGCAACTTAATTCAATAGTTTAAAAATAAAAATAATAATATTTTATAACAAAAAATATTTTTTAAATGATTTAATGTTAAAAAAATCATGACTTTGGAATGGGAATAGGATATTGTAGAAAAATACAACCATGGAATGTTTATTACTCACTTTTTATTTTATAGTAATGTTAATGACACCTATATAGTAAAAAACCTTATCAAGGTAATTATCAAAACAATTAATGAGATTTAAAACTAAGTGTTGAGGTTAAAATCATAACATAAACATATAATAATTTTATTCCATGATATTATTTATACTCATACTAATCTTATCATTAAATTTTATCAATTGGGATCCAATTGAACATAAATGGTAATTAATATTTTTTTTAATATTTTATGAAATTCCAAGGGTACCCCTCCACTCACATATAAAATGGAACCACCTCTCCTCCATTATTTACGATGCTTGGGACATATATCATGAACAACCCCACACATTTCTCTTCCCAAATACCCTAGATATGTATGTGTGGACTGCCATCTATATGTAGCAAGACAATTCATATTCCATCAGATCATTATTTGATGGCATAATGATGGGTTTAATTTTTATTTATCATATATATGAAACAACTAATAAAGTTAAATTATAATATAATATATACCTCTTTACCATATAATCCATTAGAAAATGATAAACTCGCATTTTCTTACATGTGTACTACCAACTTTATTATGCGATGTGATTATGTTCTCATTTCTACATTACATATATAGTTGTGGGGATAATTTTAATGAGTGCATATGAAAAATATGATAAATTAATTATATTATAAATATTAGTTATTAATTACCATTATCATTCCCATCATCGAGAATTGAAAACCGTGTTCATGCGCACCTATGACCCACTATCTGGTAGAATGGTGTAATTTAGTTTTCATTATCTAATTTTCATATATGAATAAAAAAATATATTTTATGAATATAAATTATAATTATGTCATGGTTAAAAATATAACTATGATGGAACCATTTTAAATGTACAAAAACATTAACTAATTAACCAAAACTTATATGCATTATAAAAAAGTTCACACAAGGAAACAAAATTTATAGTTAATAATTATAAATTATTTTGGTTTAGAATTTTAATAATTCGATTATATATGATAATATAGGGGTAAAAATAAATATTTAATAAAATTATAATAACTTTCGGTTTCTTATATAGAAGTATTGATGGAATTTTATGTAATTCCATCTTTATGTAAGGGATTTTCATCTCACATTTATTTCCTCAAGACATATTCCATATCAACCACTTGTTTCTTTAATGAGGTGAATATAGTGCACAATAATGACTATTAATTATTTTAATGAAAATTATGTGTATTATAATATACATCCCTGTTTCACTATATCTTAAGGTTTTGATTTGATATTTTTTAATGCCTACGGGATTTATGATACAATATAATTATTTATAAGAATTTTTCATGATTGTTTATTCTAATGGAATATAATCATAAATCTATCAAGAACTAATTAATTTTATTCCCCTTAGGAATTTCTATTGATTTAATTTTTCCCATTCATTTTTGACACTTTCATTACCCAATTGACATAAATAATATTTTTTCAAAATATCATAATTTATTTCACTATTCAGTCAAAAATCAGCAATATTCCATATCCCTGATTTAAGAAAATGTTATCATGATTGTTTTTAATATTATGTTATTATTTTTTAATGTTATTTTTAGAAATTATTATATATATATATATATTTTTAAAGTAAAAATATTTAAATATTACAAATGGGGAGCTTCAAATTGTTTTAATTTTTTTTGAAAAGAATCATTGTTGTAGCATATAGGGCTATAACATAATTTTCCTACCACCTTGACCTCCCAACATTTATTATACTACTATAAAAATTTCCATGGATGTTTTAAAAGAAGATATTTTCCAAAATATTTTTTCTTTTACTGTAGTGATTTCAAAATGAAAAGACTATATTCATAAAAAAATATTTTAAATACATTTTATATTAAATGTTTAAAAAAGATGGTATCTTTTGATGTTATATAGGTTTTAATTAGTATATTATCAGATGATACCATCATAATTATTTATGTTGATTGTTTATAATTATGATGAATTGTTTTCTGTGAAATCAATTTTTTTCAGGATTAATGATATGATGAAATGTACAAAATATTAAAAATCACATTTTTTATCCACAATATATGATATGATGAATGTTATATGATCTTGTATCATAAATATAGTTTATTTCCACTATGTAATGGGTGGTTCATGAATTATATACCCCTCAACTAAATTGGGTAACAATGGATATAGCATGATATAATAAGTAATGGAATATTGAGTGAACACAAATCAATATAGACTTTGTGTAATATAATAGTATTCAAAGTGAACCTTGACTAACAATATGATGGAATGAGAATGAAACTAATAAATTTTTATAGTCATTTAAGTGATCATTCACTAATGAAATGATTTTTTATTGTTTTATTTACGCTAAATACAATTTTATTATTGGGTTGTTATGTTATCATACATCATTTTCTTTCACACCTTTATTACTCAGGTCTAATAATATATCATGACTTATTACCTGACTCATGAAATTTTTCTATGATATATAGGGTGTGGTTTTCCAATGATAACTAATTTCCCATACCCTTATAATAATGTTTTAATTAATTTATCATTGATATGTCACATAATAAACTATACTGAGAATCAAATCTACCACTTTCTTATGTTACCTTTTCCAAGGCTGTGATGAATTTTTTACATATTGTTTGTCTAAGTGTGCTATATATAATGAATATAGTTGGAGATGATTTATATATCTTATAAACAACTTACTTCTATTTAAAAATTTCTAAATACTCTAAAACTATATGATTTTGGCATGGACCATAATGTTATGTATCATATATATATCAATAAATATATAATGTTTCATATAAGAATTATATGTCCCTATACATAAGGAAAATATTATCATTTGAAATTATTATGGAAATGATATTATTATAGGATATATGTTTAGGATTGGTGTGCGCATCATTATTGTTTACATATGATTAGGAATTAGAGTGTTTTATCTCAAACATGCCTTAGTCAACCATGAAACTGTAAAACATTGATGGAAACTGATACAGTCCCATCCCTACATTATGAAAATATATTTTCTTTTTACATATTAGTTAGTTAGGTTCCTCCTCATGGTATTGTCCAATTCATGAATCACTACTCTACTTCAATATTTCATGCATTCTCTTTACTCCATAGAGCCCTAAGTTTCATTACAGGTTCTCATTTTCCTCTTTTAGTCCCATTAATTCTATTTGAAATATCATGGATGTATACCCCTGATTTAATTTCTCAATTTGGAATACATTTTTATTCTATCAATTACTTCAACAGTATTTCAATGGAACATGGGACTTATGGGAGTGATCTATGGTGGTTCTATTGGATTATAAAAATATTTTATTCTTTTTCTTAGATAATGATAATATGAATTATCGGTGGTCTAGAGATATATGTCCCCTGCCATTATTTCCCTTCTACCCACTTTATAGGATATTCAAAATCTATTATTATCTTTACCATACATCTTTAAAAATTTGGATTTTTTTCTAGCCTTTTAAAACTTTCTTAGTGAGGGCAGGATCAACCTGGGAGGCATGTTTGAGTAGTTGGTCATTCTCATCTATAGTTGAACATAATCTATGGACTATAGTATTCCAGAGGGTTGTTTAATATTATATAAAAATATTATAGTAGGATAAGTGGAATATCCTTTATTAATTTTTTTATATACACTTTTTTCTATGTATTTTTTCCAAATAAATTAATGAGGTGATGTGATGAATCATTTCCAATTACGTCTAGGAAACAGGGAGGAGCTTATGCAATGATGATGGTATACATGTCATAGGTCTCTATTTATAAGCCTTAATAACCATTTCAAGAAACTACTTTAAAGTTCTTTGGAAAATGACAATGAGGAATGGTCAATGGTAGAATATAGATAAAATAAGAATAATTATTGGGAAACAGGATCACTCTAGAGTATGATTAGGTGAGGATGTAATTGTCCAAAATTACTCACTAATATTACCATTTATGAATATGATATACAGAAATAATGTTATATACATTTTTTTTGTATTCTTTAACACTCTTTTGGACAATACTTTGTTCGGGGTTTGCCTCGAGTTTTTTCAAGAATGTATTGGACATTTGTGGATATTTTTTAGTATGTGCATGGTGGGACAATAGTTTTCCCAAACCATTAAACTACCTAATAGAATCCATTTATTTAAAAATAGTTAGGGTTTTCAAAATTGTTTCATTGTTTTATAAGCCATGAATCATCATAGAAGAATGTGTGCAACCCCAAAATAAGGGAACATGTTTTGATAAACCATGTGGCTCTTCCTTGTGAACCATTCGAATGAAATTTTTTAATTATGAATATTCGTTATAAATTTCAATACCCAATTTTTACTCCACTTTTATAACTAACATTACATAGAATGAATTCTAATGTCTTGTATTCTCTCATGGACACATTTTCATCCTCTAAATTCTCTCCTATGAATATCGAATCAATACAGACATTGTTCTATCTCCTCTAGGTGTGTGAATCTTATCCTCTCGGTCTCATATGATCTATTTCTATATTATAATTATTGATTTAAAATATATTCAAATCCTTAGAGTATTTAGCTTCCAACATTTTAGATATGAAATCTAGGTTTTATTCATGGATCCTCATTTTTGATGATCTTCATCAGAGTTTCCCAATACATTAGTTATGAGACTTGATATATTTTTTGGTAGGTGAATCCATTTATCATATTCTTTTTAATTTTAACATATTTTTCTTTATTTTAAATAAATTTCATTAAATTGGATTGTGGCGTTTGACTACTATGAAATTTGGTTACGAAAATACTAATTCCGTTGAATGTGAACTGCATGTGTTTTGGCATGATGTTTGGAGAAACACCTAATTTTTGTTAATTGTGGTGTGATTTGTATTTGATATAATTGATAAAATTAGGAAATTGATTTTGAAAAATTGATTTAATGTATTTATTTGAAAAAATTTATTAAAATGGTTTTCATAGAAACAAAGTGGTTTTGTCTTTTAAAAGGCATGATTTGTTTAAACAACCATATTGTTTTTAAAGAGAAATGAGAATTTTTATATGGAAAATAGAAACCAATTTTCTGAATAGTTTTAAAATAATGTTTCAATTACTAATTATTTTTAATAGCATCCAATCCCAGGAAGTTAGTAATTAAAATGTGAAACAAATATTACGTCTCTATATAAATAAAAATTCATAGTGGATAAGGTCGCATCCCTAATAAGATGGTGAAGAGTTCTCTTGAGAAAATGTCTGAGGGATGTGTGTATATATATTTCCTGCATCACTTATTTGAGTTTGTGAGGATCCCATATCCTATAACTATCAAACCAATTTAGAGATGACAATGTTGCTCCTATTTTCTTATTTGATATATATGGAATTATTTAGAAAATATTTTATAAATTCCTTTTGATATTAACTAGATTATTTTATATATATTACTTTTATTCCATTAGTTAGAAATATTTCCCCAATTTGAAATTTAATAAATTATTTGTTTGAAATGTCATATTATAATTAAATTATAGTTTATCAAAAATTTAAATCTTTTTTCATTTAATAAAATATTCATCTTATTCTATAAAAAATGGCGAGACCCCACCAAACGTTTGGCACACACCCTACATGTTCCTTTTTTTTTTGTTTATTATAATGTTCCATGTTCAAGAAAGGGTAATGAACCACATGGACGTAGTTCTTGGTGTTGATATTTTGGGCTTGGTGGGTTGTTTCAATTGGGACATGGATTGTTATCATCCTTTATTATAGTACATTTTGGAGGTACATTGGGTATTTATACAAGCTTGATTTTTGGTACTTGATCTCTCTGTGTTGTTTTCTTTTTAATATAATTTCTTGTAGTTGTATCATCCACTGTTTATGTGGAAAAATCATTCAATTATTATTTTTCATGATTTGAGGTGTTAATTCACAACTCATTGGGATTAGGATCTCCCTTTAGGAATTGATAGCGTCATATATTGTTTCATGGTATCCGGGTACCTGGGCCAGTTTATGAGAAATTGGTATCAAAGTTTAATGTTATGTATTGTTCATTGATTTTAATAAGTTGTTGTGTAATTTTGTCCACACATATGATGTTTTTGTTATTGAGTTCCATTACATCTATCATTGTTATGTGAATTAACAGAGAAGTGGTGGTTTTGGAATGTTTTCATGAGTAATAATTCATATATATTCCTAGATTTTTATTAGGGTTGATTGAAATCTAAATCACGTATTCTTATCTATTGATATTAATTTCCATTTATTGTATTGTTTGAGTGTTGTTTCTTGAAACTTTTTGATTTATTCAATGTTTTCTATTGAATTTTTGTAGCATCATGGATTCGAGATGATCTGAAAATCATATCGAGGATGAATCTTCAGATAAACATCAATGGTAAAATCCTCACATGGGCAAAAATATGTTGAAGTAACTGTGTGTTTTGTCAATGCTATACAAAAAGCAACTACACCCATTCCCATTCGGGATACCAATTTGTAACCTCTAATATATTACTTCTTGTTTCACACTGATGAGTTCCTTCACCAAAATCTAACATCATTTCAAGGCACTAATAACCCTCAAATGTATGAGGATTGGTTAATAAATATCGATCATTAATTTTATTTATTTGGAAATCCTTATGAAATCAATTTGAAATGTGTATACATTAATCTAGAAGGACATAAATAAATATGGTGGAACATGATGGTGATAGAGAAAAATCCTGAGGGATTGTAATAATAATAATTTAATGTTATTTTCTCCAACCAATTCACTCTAGATTTGATTTATTTTTCATAGGATATACATTTTATCAATCTTTAGTAGGATAACATGACCATAAACTACTATGAAAATAGATTTCATGTCCTATGTATTTTTCACCTGAGATTATTAATATTTTGATGATGAAGACTTAGTAGTTAGAGATGGTACATTGATCTCATATTCATTCTCAAGTTTTCTTAGTGAAGCTTCCGTATTGTGCTAATGTTTTGGATAGAGCATTTATGGTTGAAATTTTCCTATCTAGTATGATAGGGTTGTCATGTGTCCTTGTTACTCATAGTTGTTGTTCTTTGTGTTCCCATAAAATAGTAATAAATATAGTGATTGTCCTTATGATTTTAGGTGGAAGGGTTTTTTCTATATCTTTTTCAATTCCTGGTTAAGTCACATTGATTTTTAGATTCTGTGGAAGAGCATGGAACTCAAAATGGGTTTTAAATGAAGAAGTCACGATATGTGGTTCTTGTGGATACTCATACCACTTTAGGAAGATATATTATGTCTTATCTACTCCATATAGTTGTGATGACCCAGAACCCCCCTGGTCCCTTCCGTTGCAAAAAATCGGTGAGACCGATCGGTGAGACCGATCGGTGAGACCAATCGGTGAGACCGATCGGTGCGACCGATCGGTGCGACCGATCGGCGCGACCGATCGGCGCGACCGATCGGGGCGACCGATCGGTGAGACCGATCGGTGAGACCGATCGGTGCGACCGATCGGTGCGACCGATCGGTGAGACCGATCGGTGAGACCGATCGGTGCGACCGATCGGTGAGACCGATCGGTGAGACCGATCGGTGCGACCGATCGGTGAGACCGATCGGTGCGACCGATCGGTGAGACCGATCGGTGAGACCGATCGGTGAGACCGATCGGTGCGACCGATCGGTGAGACCGATCGGTGAGACCGATCGGTGAGACCGATCGGTGAGACCAACCGGTGCGACCGATCGGTGAGACCGATCGGTGCGACCGATCGGTGCGACCGATCGGTGAGACCGATCGGTGAGACCGATCGGTGAGACCGATCGGTGCGACCGATCGGTGAGACCGATCGGTGCGACCGATCGGTGAGACCGGCCGACGTCGCCCGGCCTTGCCAAGTTGTTCCAGTAACGTTCCTTTTTCGCAAATAGGGTTTTAAGCCCTTGTTAAAAATATCTTGGGAATCTGAAACGCGCATAAAGGTTTTAATTAAATGCTTCATTAATGTTGGGTCGAGCCACGTGGTCAACCCACGACTCCCTCGTCTTCCGTGGTTTTGTGTTTTCATCTCAACCGTCCCCGGCTCTTATAAATTAAGGGTTCGGCCGTGGCTTCCCCCCTTCTTCGATCGTGGCTCTTCTGGTGCATCGGGACCGTCGCGTCGTTATCCGTAAAGTTCCGCGCCCCCGGCCTAAACATCGATCATCTATCAAGTAGGGAATTTCTCTCGTCTCTCACTTTTGTGTATCATGCGGGGTGGGCATTACTTTTGTTCCTATAGAATTGGTTGAACCAAACCCTAATGAAGATAATAAACGAAGTTCTAAAGGAAGAAGGGGAAGGGGTTGTGATCGTTGTTGTGCTTTATCTTGTGATCATCCCTTTTGTTGTACTGGTTTATGTTTTCTGAAAATTGAGGCCGTTGGTGGTCGTGTGTGTGCACTTGAATCCCCTCGTGATGTTTTAAATGGGTTCCTGAAATTGTAAACTCCTGCTGTGAAATTGGTTAATCACGTATACCCGGCTGAATAATTGAAAGCACCAGGATCAACCCTTCTGTGATAACTCCCGGTTAGAACACACAGTTTTGGAAATCATGGAGTGTGTTAAGTCATTTAAATCTGAAAATCCCTGACTGTGTTGGTAGTGGTGGTTGGTTGTTTTCCCTTCGGGCCGTTTGCTGGAAATGTGGGAGGGGATGGGATCCCCGTTCTTTTTATACTCTCGGTGGCTGTGTGAATTTGGGGGATGGGATCTCCTGATTAGTATGTTTTCAGTGGTTGTGGGTTTTTATCACGAATTGGGGAGAGATCCTCTGTTGGCAGAACCGGGTGTGAGTGCTTTGGTTGATCCTTGCTTTTGACGTTTTCCTTGGTTATGCTTATGGTAGTTGCCCAGTAGTGCTTGAAATTAATTGAACATTCTAACTGAACGTGAAACAAGAATGGGACAAATGGTTTTGTGGGCAAGGGTCGTAAATTGTGACCTGGACGCTGTGGTATTGTGTCCCATAGGTTGGCTAGGAAAACCTAAGTTTGGGTGTGTGCTTGTTACCTATATCTATACTTGTAGCTTTGTGTTTCTTATTCGCGCCCCACCCAAGTTGAGCACTTAGTGCCGAACACCCCCATTTATGGGGGAAGGGTGTTTTTCCCAACACTATTCTTAGTGGCTGGTTATTAGCTCCTTTTCTGCTCCCTTTCCCGGATAGCCCATGTATCTTCGGGCAGGCTGTGACAGCCTGAAGTCCATTATCAGCCCAAGAACCTTCGGGCAGGGTGTTGTGATGGTTGGCCAGGTGTGTGCGGCAGGTGGTTTCCCAAGTGTCTTCGGGATGAGGCCCAGGTGTTTTCGGGCGTGGCAGTGGATCCTTTAGCCCAGGTGTCTTCGGGCGTAGTGGTGGCTGTTCTGGCCTAGGTGTTTGCAGGCATGGTTACATGTGGCAGTGAGGCCCAGGTGTGTGCGGGCGGGATTTGGCAGTGGGACTGCGTGTGGTTGTGGCCCAGGTGTGTGCGGGCGGGTGTGGCAGTGGGACTGCGTGTGGTTGTAGCCCAGGCGTGTGCGGGCGGGTGTGGCAGTGGGACTGCGGTGAGAATGGCGGGATTGGTCCGATGCGTAGGATGTCTTAATAACCAGTGGGAAAGTGGCGCGGGGTACCCAAACATCGATGTGCTCTTATATATATTACTTGACTTGCGTTATTTGGGGAGCGAGCCTTGGTGAGGCCTGGGATGGATAGTTTGCCTTGTTAGGTGTTTGGTTTACTCTTTCTCACGGGACTTAGTACGTTCCCCCACTTGTGCACGAGAGTCTTAGTATCTTCCCTACTGAGTGTACTTGTATGCTCACCCTACGTTTATAAAACTGCTTTCAGGTTTCCAGGAGGACTACCAGGGCTGCGCGGGACCCTATTAGTCGGACAGTTGGAGTTGTCGCTGTTGTCGTACCCTTGTTTTCTTTTGGTATTGTACTTGAGAGCTTTCTTTTTCTTTTGTACTTGTACCTTGTTGTAAATTGTTTAAACATGCATGTGGGATTGGTTTGGGTTTATTCATATACACTTGTTCTTTTCCCTTTTCGGTGGTTGACTTGTCCTATTTCCGATCCAAAATAATAAAAAAAAGGGTAATGCCTTCCATTTTTGAGAACTTCCCATACCCTTGGTGCTAGTCACCACTCCGGGGCCTATTGAAGGCGGGTTTCGGGGGTCATTATCTCTCCTTCAACTTAAAGAAGGAAGGGCCGGGTAACCTGCTGACCCTTCCCTCCTTTTGGTGAAGGCGGGTCATGACAGAATGGTATCAAAGGCTCAGGTTGAGAGATAGGACGGAGTCTGGAGTTAGGCACAGTAAGGATTGCATGGGATGGTAAGGCAACAGCGTTGGGTGACCTTGGTGCGTGAATTAGGCCAGGGAAGACCGGCTAGGACACGGGATTTTAGGGCCCCCCATGATCCGATGCAAGGACTCTGGACCTACCGAACGACCAAGTGAGGCCACACTGATTGCAGGGTAGAGACCCTAGGAAAGGTACATGCATCATAAATGACTTGTGTTTTTTGTGTTTCTGGGGTGTCTTGGGAAATTAAGAATAAATTAAATCTTAACAAGTTTTGAGAACGATTTTCTTTGCACTACTGGGCTTAGGAATTCCTTGTTTACCTTGCAGCTATGGCACCTGGAAGGAGACCACGTGTGGTACAGGCGATCGAGACTCTTGAGACTGTTTTGGCCAATCGGCAGAGAGCTGATCGGGAGGAAGAGGACGACCAGTGGCAGAAGACTCTTCGAGCCTTTCAGCGACAGACCCTCGAGAAATATGAGGGCAGCACCTCCGACATGAAGACGGAAGGCTGGCTGGAGGAGCTAGTCATAGCCTTCGGCCTGATTCGGGCCCCGACGGAGTACTGGGTTCCTCTGGCTGTTAGCCAGATGCGAGGAGCGGCGCGTCAGTGGTGGATGCTTCACCTGGGGAGTAGGAAGGAATCTGAGGTTGCTTGGGCGGACTTCGAGAGGGAGTTCCGGGCGGAGTTCCTCTCCTCGACAATGAAGGCGGAGAAGAGGCAGGAGCTACTCTCCCTCCAGCAGGGGAGCATGTCCGTGAGGGAACTTGGAATCAAGTTCAAGGACCTCCTGCGTTTTGCTCCGGACCTCTTTCCCGATGAGGAGTCTCGGGCAAGACGTTTGGAGGAGGCGCTCCGACCCTCCCTCCAGTATGCTGTTACCCCCTTTACCCTTCCGACATACTTAGAGGTTCAGAAGAAGGCCGAAGTGGTGGAAAGGATGCACGCTCTAGGCGGACTGTCACGAGAGGGAATCCAGCTGGGACCATCGAAGGGGAAGGCCGTCAGCACCAGGCCTCCGGCATCGGGACCCTCCAGGTTCCGACCCGTAGGGAGCAGGCCGCAGCAGTTTCAGTTTCGATCCCCTGGCCCACGTTCTTTTCCTTCAGGCTCGGGACCATGGTGCTTCATCTGCGGTAGCCCTGGACATCTTCGGAGTCAGTGCCCCGATCGGGTGCAGTACAGCAGTGGCAGTCATCCCCAGCGTCCGCCGCAGCAGCAGTTCCCAGCCAGACCCTTCCAGCAGCAGCAGCAGCAGGGACAGCGAGCTCCCGCTCCTCCGCAGACAGACATAGGAGGGGGAGGCCGACCTCAGGGCGCTCCCCAGGGACCTCGACCAGGGCGTGGTCGGGGAGGTGGCCGACAACCGAGGGGCAGGGGAACAGGGCGTGGACAGTTACACGCCGTAGAAGCAACAGTTCCAGCAGGGCCAGAGGTTGTTCGAGGTACGATCAGTGTATTTAGCACTCTTGCTTATGCTTTGTTTGATACCGGAGCTTCGCACTCCTTTGTTGCACCCAGTCTAGCCCGCGCCTTGGGTCTAGATGCCGAGAGACTTCCAGTGCCCCTGTTGTTGAGCACACCAGTTGGAGGTCAGACCGACTTGCTGTTCGTTTGTCGGGGATGTAGACTGATGTTGGGGCCACATCAGTCGGTTAAGGATCTCCTTCTGCTACAGATTCGGCCGTACGATGTCATCCTAGGCATCGACTGGCTATTTTCTGTATGCGCCGTCATCGACTGTTTCCAAGGGAGGGTGGTATTCTCCGGTTTGGACGGCCAGCGTGTTACTTTCACCGGCGAGCGGAGCTGTCCGAAGGGAAACAGGGGGGAGGAACCTCTCCTCTCCTTGTTGACCGAACTGACGATAGAATCAACAGATGAGGAAATGGTGGAAGTACCAGAGATCGTTCGTGAATTTTTGGACGTCTTTCCTGAGGAGGTGACGACTCTACCCCCTCGACGTGACGTCGAGTTCGGGATAGACCTGCAGCCCGGCTCTCGACCAATCTCGATGGCTCCTTACCGGATGGCACCTTCGGAGCTACGGGAATTGCGGATACAGATTGACGATCTGATGAAGAGGGGCTATGTTCGTCCAAGTGCATCACCGTGGGGTGCCCCAGTCTTGTTCGCAAAGAAGGCAGATGGTGGCCTCAGGTTGTGCATCGATTACAGGAGGCTGAATCAGGTAACGATCAAGAACCGCTACCCTCTTCCGAGGATAGATGATCTTTTCGACCAGCTGAAGGGGGCAGGATGGTTCTCGAAGATCGACCTGCGATCCGGATACCACCAGCTGAGGGTGAGGGATAGCGACATCCCGAAGACGGCGTTCAGGTGCAGGTATGGGCACTTCGAGTTCGTGGTCATGCCCTTTGGTGTTACGAACGCCCCGGCCGTGTTCATGGGGCTTATGAACTCCATCTTTCGGGAGTACCTGGATCGGTTTGTGGTGGTGTTCATCGACGATATCCTGATCTATTAAAAGTCAGAAGAGGATCATGCAGAGCACCTGAGGACGGTTTTGGAGGTCCTCCGACAGCACCAGCTCTATGGGAAGTTGTCAAAGTGCAAGTTCTGGACACGAGAAGTGCACTTCCTCGGACATGTAGTGTCTGAGCAGGGAGTGGCAGTCGACCCATCAAAGGTTGGGGCAATTGTTTCTTGGGCAGCACCCAAGAATGTGGCGGAAGTTCGGAGTTTCCTCGGACTGGCGGGCTACTACCGGAGATTCGTACCCAACTTCTCCCGGGTAGCAGCCCCTTTGACGGCTTTGACCAAGAAGGACCAGGTTTTCATGTGGAGCGAGCAGTGTGAGTCGTCCTTCAGCTACCTAAAAGAAAAACTGGTTAGTGCCCCAGTGTTGAGATTGCCAGAAGAAGGGATGGCCTATAAGGTATTCTGTGATGCTTCGGGACAGGGCCTGGGGTGCGTATTGATGCAGCGACAAGGGGTGATCTCTTACGGGTCCAGGAAGCTACGCCCCCATGAGCGGAACTATGCCACCCATGACCTGGAGCTTGCAGCGGTAGTGTTCGCATTAAAGCTGTGGCGACATTACCTCTTTGGGGAGCGCTTTGTGGTCTTCACCGATCACAAAAGCTTGCGCTATATCTTCTCTCAGCGTGACTTGAACTTGCGACAGCAGAGGTGGGTCGAGTTTCTCCAGGACTACGACTTTGAGATCTCATACACTGAAGGTAAGGGAAACGTTGTGGCTGATGCCCTGAGTTGGAAGCCGCATCAGGAGGTGGTTCGAGAATCTGCTAATGCTTGGAAGGCGATGGGGGAATTGGCTGCCTTGCACTTGGATGCAAGGGTGGAAGGTAATAGAGGCTGTTTGTTTCAGATGACGGTACAGTCCACTTTGTTGCAGCAAGTGGAAGAGTCTCAGTAGGGAGATCTTGAGGTGGAAGTGTTGCGGGATCGTATCGATCAGGGGAACGCCCCGGAAGGATGGTCGGAGGACAGCCGTCGTCGGATGCTCTTCCATCAGAGGTTGTTTGTTCCAGAGGTGATGCGTGATGAAGTCCTTCGTGAGTTCCATAGCTCAGCCTTGGCAGTACATCCGGGTGTTTCGAAAATGTACCAAGGCCTGAGGGGACAATTTTGGTGGCCCGGGGTGAAACGGGCAGTGGCAGAGTTCGTGGCTAAATGCCTGGTGTGTCAGCAGGTAAAGGCTGAACACCGTGTTCCTGGTGGTCTGTTGCACCCTCTAGATGTTCCCGAGTGGAAGTGGGACGACGTCTCGATGGACTTCGTCACGAGACTACCCAGAGCTCAGGGCGGGCATTATGCTATCTGGGTAGTGGTGGATCGATTGACAAAATATGCTCACTTCTTGGCTATCAAGGAGTCAGGACCCGTGAGTACCTTAGCACAGAGGTACGTGGATGAGGTGGTGCGTTTGCATGGAGTTCCGAAGACTATCATCTCAGATCGGGACACTCGATTCACCTCACGAGTCTGGAAGGGGTTACAACATGCTTTTGGCACCCAGCTGCGCCTTAGCACTGCTTTTCACCCTCAGACTGATGGACAGACAGAGCGGACTATCCAGACCTTGGAGGACATGCTGCGAGCATGTGTTCTGGATTTCGGAGGATCATGGGTACGACACTTTCCTTTAGTAGAGTTTGCCTACAACAACAGTTTTCACTCTACTATTGGCATGGCTCCTTTTGAGGCTTTGTATGGAAGACCATGTCGTTCACCCTTATGCTGGGCAGAGGTTGGTGAGACTGGTACTCTTGGACCAGAAGTAGTGCAGAGCACCACGGAGAAAGTCCAGCTAGTGCGGGAGAGGATTAAAGCAGCTCAGGATCGGCAGAAATCTTATGCTGATCGTCGGAGGAGGCCCCTGAAGTTCGAGGTGGGAGATCATGTGTTTTTGAAGGTTTCCCCTCGACGGGGGCAGCGGAGGTTCGGAAAGGGGAGTAAGCTCTCCCCTAGGTTCATCGGACCTTTCGAAGTGCTGAGGCGAGTTGGCGAGGTAGCATATCAGCTGGCCCTACCACCCCAGTTGGAGAGGGTCCATGACGTCTTCCATGTCTCCCAGCTTCGTCAGTACTTACATAATGACTCTCATGCCATCAACTGGGGAGAGCTAGATGTGGGAGGAGACGCGACCTTCGAGGAACGGCCAGTCAGAATCGAGGATCGCAAGGAGAAAGTGCTCCGTGGACGAACCATCAGCCTGGTTCGTGTGTTGTGGAGACATGGCGGCCTCGAAGAGAGCACGTGGGAGAGGGAAGCACCGATGCGTGCCCAATATCCCGAGTTGTTCTGAGCTTTGAAGCTTTGGTTCCTGTTGTGACAAAACGTTTGACCCTTTTTGTCTATGAAATGTGCTAGTTCCTTTCCTCTGTAATGTGTGGAAAGCCCCGGCTAAAGGGAAAGGGAAACCCGACCCCTAATCAGGACGCATTAAGATGGATGCGATTAAACCCATGCGGGCGAGTCAGTGCCGCCCAAAGCGGATAATATCTTGACATGGGGGAGGGGAAACTCCCCAAACCCACATGACCGGGCGGTTTTGCGTGGTATGTTTCTTGGTTCTTGACAGGGAGTGTTTTCAATTAGCAGGGGTCCACTCCTAAGATGTATCTTCGAAGATGGTTGTTCGGATCCTCTCTTTCCTTCTGGTTTGTTTTGATTCTCGGGGACGAGAATCGTTTAAGAGGTATCTGATGTGATGACCCAGAACCCCCCTGGTCCCTTCCTTTGCCAAAAATCGGTGAGACCGATCGGTGAGACCGATCGGTGCGACCGATCGGTGCGACCGATCGGTGAGACCGATCGGTGAGACCGATCGGTGCGACCGATCGGTGAGACCGATCGGTGAGACCGATCGGTGAGACCGATCGGTGAGACCGATCGGTGAGACCGATCGGTGAGACGGATCGGTGAGACCGATCGGTGAGACCGATCGGTGAGACCGATCGGTGAGACCGATCGGTGCGACCGATCGGTGCGACCGATCGGTGAGACCGATCGGTGAGACCGATCGGTGCGACCGATCGGTGCGACCGATCGGTGAGACCGATCGGTGAGACCGATCGGTGAGACCGGCCGACGTCGCCCGGCCTTGCCAAGTTGTTCCAGTAACGTTCCTTTTTCGCAAATAGGGTTTTAAGCCCTTGTTAAAAATATCTTGGGAATCCGAAACGCGCATAAAGGTTTTAATTAAATGCTTCATTAATGATGGGTCGAGCCACGTGGTCAACCCACGACTCCCTCGTCTTCCGTGGTTTTGTGTTTTCATCTCAACCGTCCCCGGCTCTTATAAATTAAGGGTTCGGCCGTGGCTTCCCCCCTTCTTCGATCGTGGCTCTTCTGGTGCATCGGGACCGCCGCGTCGTTATCCGTAATGTTCCGCGCCCCCGGCCTAAACATCGATCATCTATCAAGTAGGGAATTTCTCTCGTCTCTCACTTTTGTGTATCATACGGGGTGGGCGTTACTTTTGTTCCTATAGAATTGGTTGAACCAAACCCTAATGAAGATAATAAACGAAGTTCTAAAGGAAGAAGGGGAAGGGGTTGTGATCGTTGTTGTGATTTATCTTGTGATCATCCCTTTTGTTGTACTGGTTTATGTTTTCTGAAAATTGAGGTCGTTGGTGGTCGTGTGTGTGCACTTGAATCCCCTCGTGATGTTTTAAATGGGTTGCTGAAATTGTAAACTCCTGCTGTGAAATTGGTTAATCACGTATACCCGGCTGAATAATTGAAAGCACCAGGATCAACCCTTCTGTGATAACTCCCGGTTAGAACACACAGTTTTGGAAATCATGGAGTGTGTTAAGTCGTTTAAATCTGAAAATCCCTGACTGTGTTGGTAGTGGTGGTTGGTTGTTTTCCCTTCGGGCCGTTTTCTGGAAATGTGGGAGGGGATGGGATCCCCGTTCTTTTTATACTCTCGGTGGCTGTGTGAATTTGGGGGATGGGATCTCCTGATTAGTATGTTTTCAGTGGTTGTGGGTTTTTATCACGAATTGGGGAGAGATCCTCTGTTGGCAGAACCGGGTGTGAGTGCTTTGGTTGATCCTTGCTTTTGACGTTTTCCTTGGTTATGCTTATGGTAGTTGCCCAGTAGTGCTTGAAATTAATTGAACATTCTAACTGAACGTGAAACAAGAATGGGACAAATGGTTTTGTGGGCAAGGGTCGTAAATTGTGACTTGGACGCTGTGGTATTGTGTCCCGTAGGTTGGCTAGGAAAACCTAAGTTTGGGTGTGTGCTTGTTACCTATATCTATACTTGTAGCTTTGTGTTTCTTATTCGCGCCCCACCCAAGTTGAGCACTTAGTGCCGAACACCCCCATTTATGGGGGAAGGGTGTTTTTCCCAACACTATTCTTAGTGGCTGGTTATTAGCTCCTTTTCTGCTCCCTTTCCCGGATAGCCCAAGTATCTTCGGGCAGGCTGTGACGGCCTGAAGTCCATTATCAGCCCAAGAACCTTCGGGCAGGGTGTTGTGATGGTTGGCCAGGTGTGTGCGGCAGGTGGTTTCCCAAGTGTCTTCGGGATGAGGCCCAGGTGTTTTCGGGCGTGGCAGTGGATCCTTTAGCCCAGGTGTCTTCGGGCGTAGTGGTGGTTGTTCTGGCCTAGGTGTTTGCAGGCATGGTTACATGTGGCAGTGAGGCCCAGGTGTGTGCGGGCGGGATTTGGCAGCGGGACTGCGTGTGGTTGTGGCCCAGGTGTGTGCGGGCGGGTGTGGCAGTGGGACTGCGTGTGGTTGTGGCCCAGGCGTGTGCGGGCGGGTGTGGCAGTGGGACTGCGGTGAGAATGGCGGGATTGGTCCGATGCGTAGGATGTCTTAATAACCAGTGGGAAAGTGGCGCGGGGTACCCAAACATCGATGTGCTCTTATATATATTACTTGACTTGCGTTATTTGGGGAGCGAGCCTTGGTGAGGCCTGGGATGGATAGTTTGCCTTGTTAGGTGTTTGGTTTACTCTTTCTCACGGGACTTAGTACGTTCCCCCACTTGTGCACGAGAGTCTTAGTATCTTCCCTACTGAGTGTACTTGTATGCTCACCCTACGTTTATAAAACTGCTTTCAGGTTTCCAGGAGGACTACCAGGGCTGCGCGGGACCCTATTAGTCGGACAGTTGGAGTTGTCGCTGTTGTCGTACCCTTGTTTTCTTTTGGTATTGTACTTGAGAGCTTTCTTTTTCTTTTGTACTTGTACCTTGTTGTAAATTGTTTAAACATGCATGTGGGATTGGTTTGGGTTTATTCATATACAGTTGTTCTTTTCCCTTTTCGGTGGTTGACTTGTCCTATTTCCGATCCAAAATAATAATAAAAAGGGTAATGCCTTCCATTTGTGAGAACTTCCCATACCCTTGGTGCTAGTCACCACTCCGGGGCCTATTGAAGGCGGGTTTCGGGGGTCATTATCTCTCCTTCAACTTAAAGAAGGAAGGGTCGGGCAACCTGCTGACCCTTCCCTCCTTTTGGTGAAGGCGGGTCGTGACAATAGTGGCATGATATCATCAGTAACTAATAAAAAAGATTTAAAGTTAGATGCATCATGAAAAAAGATGCCCCATCCATAGGAATCTGAAAATAAGATTCTTCATGTAGTGAAATAATCTACTTGGGGAAGAATATATGGATATCATGACTATTAGAGTTACCATCACACTTAAATCATCGTTAGAGACTAATTATTTGATACTAGTGCTTCTCATTTGTTCATTTCAACCCATACTATGAATATATTGAACCTTAATTTGGAATTATAGTTGGATTTGATGGATATTAATACACCCATTAGAATAAAGAGAGAGGATGATCTATATAGCCTCACATTTTTCATATATCTAATGGATATTTATCTTTCATGGGATATTGTGGTTCTCAACATGAAACATATTTATTTGATTATCTGGATGAATTTCCTAATTACCAATTTATATCTGATTGATTGTTATCTTCTTTTGGATTTATTTAATATTCTTGATGTGCTTTGACATATAATTCAGGAAGAATGAGACCCGTGTTCAAGGAGAGATAAACCTTTTTATCCAATGTTTGGGGAACTGATATCTGTATTTTCATTTGCCCATGGGTGATAATATTTATATGATGATATCCCTATATTTTCACCATGTTTCCCATTGTTTTTCCATAATGATGTCTCTAGTTTTCCTCTGTTATGGGATGTAGTGTTATCTAATGACATAGTGAAAGTTACAAATCATTATATATTACTTCCTATAACATAAAAACAGCTAAAATCAATGGTTTGAATACTCAGTTTGATGATCTTTTAGAGAAAAGAATTATACACATGAGTATGTCACCTTTTCTAGAAATTATAATTATTTATAAGAATTATTATGGGTTTCTTCTCCTTTATATTAATTACCATAAAATCTATTATGTTATTGTAACGAATAAGTATCTATTTCTATTTATTTATGATTGTTTTTACTAGATTCATGAGGAATGGTGTTTTTCATGATTTATTTTTTATTCTATTACCATCAATTGATAATAGAATATTCGGGTACCAAGAATGTAAACTATTGGGGAAGGTAAATCCTTTATGAGTAACTTGTGATTCCATTTTCTCTAACCAATGCACTCAAATTCATTATGTCACTAATGAACATGATCTTAAATGAGTATCTAGATACAGTTTAGGCCATCTTAGTATATGAAATCCTTATTTTATTTATGTTTTAGAATTATTATGTATGACATTTGAGAGAAGTTATATTTTTTCAAAGATAAAGAAACATTATGGAAAGCTATAAAAATATAATTTCTATATGCAGTACATAACATTATATGGAAAAATAGTGTTAGAATATGGTAATTCAATTTATACTAAAAACGTGATAACTAATATGACATTGGAGATACCATGGAAGGTTTTCGAGATTTGGCACTTCTTGGGATTAAATGGATATTATCGTATGTTCTTAATAATATTATCAAATATGGATTATCAGATGAATTATTTCTCTCAGAAGAGATTAAATATTGTTTTAAAAGAAAATTTAATATATCTTTTGATGAGATGAAATTTATTTTAACTAATGTAATATTCTTCAATCATCCAGAGGTTGAGAGGGCTATCTGGTCTTCTGCGATGCATTAGGATTGGGTTTAGGTTGTGTTCTAATGCATGGTGATCATATTGATCCATATGGATCTCAATATCATAGGCCACACATGAATAATTACATGACCAATGACCTTGAACATGAACCTATGATTCATGTTCTTATGTGTTCTTAGACATAACTTTTAGAATAAAGTATTCCTGTGTCTCCAAACCAATAAATCTTGTGTTATATAATCATTAATATGTATTTTAAGTTTCACTATATGTTTTGGGGGAATACCTTCAATTCTATGATTTTAATATTTTCTATACAACTAGGAAAAGGAATTTTATTCCAGGTTCATTAACCTATAATATTCTAATATAGGATGTGAAAAAACCATTTGATGAGTGGACCTCCAGGGATCGTTTTTCATAGTGTCGTATAGGAGATATTCAATTTGGGTATAAAGTTGGTTTGTTTGTTGTTTAGTTATCCTCAGATCCTCTCATTATGATTAATCGGGAGAAAAGTATTGATAATGTAGTCCATATCATTTGAAACTCTATTAATGGTTAGAAGAACATGTTTGAATAGTTATTCACCATATAAGGAATTTTATGTTATCTAAATTGTTTTATGTACCATTATTATTTTGGAATGATTTAATTTGTGATTTCAACAGTTCCCAATGGGCAGTTCACCCATAAACAATGAATAAATTCTACGAAATGTGTCTTTGATTTTGGTGGCGGGGTATGATATGGGGTATCACTGATTTTCTCTCTCAATATTATAAATTCTGATAGGTCAATGATGATAACCAAGGAAATTTATTTTTTCATAACCACATCGAATGCCAAATTTGATGTTGGACGATGTATCTATGAACATTATGGTTAGGTTTCCATGAACCTAGAGTATGAAAAGTGTGTTATTGGTTGTGATAGATAGGTTTAACAAATCATATCACCTTATAACCATTTAGGACAAAACAATATTGAAGAGTTTGGAAATATATATGAGAATAATATTGTTCAAATTTATAGATTTCTATCTACTATATTCTATGAACGAGATCCTATATTTAATTATCGCTTTGTAGAGGCCTTCGAGAGGCACTAGGATATCAGTTTCATTTGATAATAGAATACAATCTATAGTCGGATGGCCAGAGAGAATCAGCTATGAACATTCTAAGGGATGTGATTCCTTTCTATTTCCATGACTATGGTGCATCTTGGGGTGACCATTTGTTTACTTTTTGAGTTTCCCAAAAGCAATATTTACCAGTACACAATCATAATGTCCCCATTTGAGGACTCATGTGGACGACCATGTATATATCTTTTGGGTTGGTCAGAGATCAGTGAGTGTTCCATTGTTAGGCAATGATTAATTCATGGTATGAAGGAGATAAATCAGATGATTCATTCGGGAATGTTGATGTAATATAGATGGTATAATTCTTATGATGATTTTTTGTAGACAATTGGAATTTTAATTTGTTGAATATGTGTTGTTATAATCTTCACCTTTGTTGGGTCATCTATGGATAAGTACCAAATGGAATCTTATTCCATATTTTTTGGACCTCTTTATGTAGTTATGATTGTGTGGATATAGTATAACAATTTATAAATTCCAATATATCTTTCATCAATACATAACATGTTATATGTATCTCAGCTATGAAATTATCATTTTAATCCATAAAAGTTTCTGATATTAAGTGATATTGATTTAGATCATGATTTATTTGGGAATGATAATCGATTATGGATAGTTTATTTTGAATCCAATGTAATTTTTGGGAGGAATATTTTTGTGGATCGAGTGCTATTGAAGAATGATTCTGATTCTCAGGTGAATTTGAGGGAGAGAGGCATTGTAGAAAGTGTAGTGGATTCATCTTTTTGACATGGGTAATTCATAGTGGGATTTATAAGGATAAAAAGATTTTATGGAAATGAGGTTGTAAGATCATATTATTTTATCTATACCCCTACCCTATTTTTTATAATTCTCTATTTGTGGATGAACGTGAGATGTATCAAGAAAGTAGTTGAACTTTTTTATAATTTGTTGGGATTGCACGTTTGGTGAACTATTTTATGAAATAGTATTCTGACCTATTACAATCTATTATTATCAAAAAAGTGACGAATATTATGGATGTTTAATGGTTTTAAAAACTATGCACTAACCAAGGATAAATCAGGTAACTACACAGTAGAGGAGCACATCTAGGTGGAAAATTTTGACAAACCATGTGTCTCTTCATAGCTCACTATGCATGCAAAATTGTTTTGTTAAAAATTTAATTTAAAAATTATTAAACCCCTATTTTATACCTTTCATATCCTTAACACATGATATAATTGTTTACTAGGTTATGAATCTATCTTGGACATATTGGGAACCTAATACCCATTCTATGGAAGATCAAATAATGGAAGACTTTATTCTATCTCCTCCGAGTAATTGAGTATTCTACACCTCGATTTTCTAAGTATCTTCCTTTATTCTCCATGGGATTTTCATAGATCTTAATGTTTTTTGAGGATCTATTCTACCTTGATTTAGATCTCAAATGTTGGTTTTATTATCAAAACATATTTTCTGGTATTCTTTGTTGGAATTTCCAATTTTGGGCATTGTGAGACCTGATATATTTGTTTTTGTCTGTGATTCTATTGATGATTGGACAATTGATTTAACTAAAAAACAAATCATTTAAATTAAATTTATCTTAATTAATTATTGGAATTTTAGTCTTATTAAATTGAGTTATGAAAACCCCAATTCCTTCGAATTGGTAAATTGTATATAATTCATTGTTAAAATTGAGGAAAACCCGAAATTACCTATAATTGTTGTGTGATTTAGATATGATGAAATTTATAAAATTATGAAATTTATTTAGTAAGAATTGATTTGATGTATATATTTTAGAAAGTATCTTAAATTTGTTTTCATAGAAATTTAGTGGTCTTATATAGGTCGAGGAATGATATGATCAAAAACATGTACTAGTATTTAAATAGATATATTATTATTAATATGGAAAATTAGGAAATTGTATTTTTAACAGTTAAAAAATATGTTTCTCATTATTGATTGTTTTTAGAGGAAATTTCAACCTAAGAAGATAGTGAGTTATTTTGGAAAAACTTATTTTGATGAAATATAAATTAAAAACCTAGTGCAATAGGTCTTGTCCTCATTGGGATGGTGGCGAGTCCTCATTCACCAATATCTAAGGGATGTTTGTTATAATATTTACATGATAACCAATTTATGTGTGTGAGGATTCTATAACTTGGAACTATCATTGAACTTAGAACATAACCAAGTATCTCGTTCACAACGATATGATATATATATATATATAAACCTTAGTTTGTTAACTATTTTACAGATGCCTTGTTGATATATATATATATATTTATTTATTTATTTATGAAATGGTGGTTTAGACAATGGTTATTAATATTTCTATAAATTGATTTTAAAATAATGATTTTAAAATAAATTGTAATACAATGAATTTTACTCAACAAATTGATTCATTATTTAGAAAACCAATTTAGAATAAATTTTTTAATATATATTGAGACTCTACTAGGATATTAGCTCACACCCTACTATTCCTTCAGGTGATTATTGACAATCTTCTTCCATGTCCAAGAAAGGGTAAAGAGTTAGGTAGTGGTGGCACTTATTATTGATCCTTAGGGCCTGTAGATCTATTTCCATTAAGGATTGGGGTTTTATCATCATGTTTTCTTGTACATTGTGGTTATACATTGATTTTTATTCCTATTTTACATCATTCACATTATCACCCTGTGTAGTTTTATTTTGAGAATACTGGATTTTAGCTGTTTCATCCACTGTTTATGTGGAAAAATCATTCCCTCCTTATCCGGAATGATTCGAAGTTCTTGTCTCTAACCCATGTATATCAAGAACTCCATTTGGCCTATTTGAGTTCGAACACAATTGTTAGTGTATAAAAGTATATGATATGGTTTATGATGTATAAGAATAATATATTTGAGGTAGTAAAAGTGGATGAATTTATTTATTATGATAAACAGTTGTTAATATGATTTCCGTTTTATTTTGGAAAAATATTATATTTAATTATGGGGAGTTTAGGGGACTGATTAGGAATAACATGAGCTAGAACAAACTATTTTAAATATGGTTCTTATGAATATTTCAATGTAATATTAAGATAAAATTGTGAATTATAATAAAGGGACCTCAAGGAGGATGGAGAATGAAGAATTAAACATAACATAAATGTTGGATATAAGGCTTTATACAATATATGATAAGTTGGTTAATAAATTTTCCATTAAACCATTATGGGAATATATTAAAAGGGCATCCACTAAGAAGATTCATTTGAATGTAATGAAATGAAAATATTAACGGATCTATAAGCAAAATTACACTATAATCCATCATTTTAAAAAATGGACCATCAATTTAGATGAGTAAACCATGATATTCTACATGATCGTATCCTACAATAAGGATTTTATCCATGATTAACTACAATGGAAACACTATTTTATTGTTTGGAACCTACTTGGAAGGAAGGGATCCAACTAGTTAAGTGTTTTTAGGTAATATTACTATTTGATATTGTCAAATTATATTTTTTAAAATTACCTTTTTTTGGGTTCCCGTTTACACATAAAAACAAATGATTAATAAAAAATGACATCCAGATATGATAAATGAATCTTAAGGTAATATTAAGCAATCATCATTAAGATTTTTATTCTTTACATACAGAGATTCCTTCTATCCTTCCACTACTTTATGATTCATGGTTGTGAGGATGAGTTGGTAAACCCAATAACACCAAAATATTTTTGAATATATGTCCCTTTAAAGGAGGTATACGTATTTTATAGCTTTCATAATATGTAACACGTAGCTTAAAATAAACAATGATTTATTATAATAGTAACTAAATTGATGGTTATGAAATGGAATAACTAAAATATGATATCTATATGGGAATATTTTACTTAATTCAACAATTTCCATTAATTCATATTATATAAGTACTCATTTTCTAGTAAAGTTTTTTCATCCTTCAAAAATATATTTAATTGAAAAATAGTTTTTATTGAATTTTGTGGGAATTTATTATAATTAATTAAAAAATTTCCTGGATTTTATTTCAGAAAAATGATTTTATATTTATATTTCATATAAAAATAATAATCTTAGAGTGAATTTTTGGTGGTTTTCTAAAATTGTGGTTTTTGGTTAATAATGAAATTAACAGTTATTATATAATGATAATCTCATTCAACTAAATAAATTTATTTAAAAGTACGAATTTGTTGTGATTATTATCTTAAATTAAAATAAATATAAATTAAATTTATACACTCTATTTATTTACATAGATATCAAAATTATAACTTATTTATCAATAAGTTCAACTTTTATGATAAAACACATTTTTTTAAAATATATATTTTTTATGTATGGATTGTGTTTTTATTTTAAAATATTAAAAAAATCAATATTTATTAAATATTTTAACGAAATTTATATATTTTAAATTAAATACTATTCCTTTACATTCATTTTATGGTTTTTATTAGACATGTAATAAGATTAGATACCATTTTGTTTAATTTTTTTTATAAAATAGATTTTTATTTTATTCAATTGAATTTTTTTAGACTTAGGATATAATAATTATAAAGAAAATAAATTTTACAAAATGTACTATGTATTCTGAATCAACATGATCAAATTTTGTAAATAAGGCCCTTTTAATTTCGATCATTGTGAATAGTGACCATGGTAAATCTATTTCAACTCAATAAGAGTAAAATATGTTTTGAACTATTGTATTTGGTTTTTGGATTCCTATAACAATATATTTTATCCTATTCGATGAAGTTCTTATTTCTATTACTATTTATTTTCATTAAAATTTCAACTTTGTACCATATTTCATTCATTATTACCTTTTTATTATTTTTATAAAATAATAAATAAAAAATTCACTCTCTTGACTATAATAAATCTATTGTTTTTTTACTTTGGATAAAATCAGGTTATTTTAGTTTTTAATTATATAATTTATATAATATTTATTATTTATAAACGTTATAATTTATTATATATTTTTAGATATATAATAAATTAATTAAATGCATATATAATGATAAAAACATTATTACACGTTAAAGAGAAATAAAATAAATGTTTTTTTAATATTAACATGTGATAATATTTTGTTGAATAAATGTATTGAAATGTTATTTTAGATAAATATAAAATAATAATATATTTCTAAAATTTTTTATTTGAAATACATTTCAATCATTTAGTATTTTAATTCAATTTATTTGAATAGTCCCAAAAAAAATATTTATATATGATGTTAAATAATAAATTATAAAAGGAATTAATATTCATAAAAATATTATATTCCGCCATGTAAATAATATATTGTCTATCAAATCCGAAACAAATTCACATATGAGTTTATTTTATTTATACTAATATTATTAAACCTTAAAAATTGTTTTCTATTATCACTATAATTATCAAAATTGATTACATTGATTGAAATTATGAGATATGGGTTAAAAAATCACCGTTACTTGTATAAATGTAATTGGATTAATGGAATTATATTTATGGTCTTCCAAATGTATATATATAAATTTTAATATACTTGAACCTATAAATAATTTTATATTAATTTAATACATTAGGTAATTCAATTGGATTCCCTCTCCTCACTTATAAAAGAGAACATCTTCACATCCCTTAGTCACAAGGTTTGATCCTTTTCATCAGAAAATCCAAAGCATAATACATTTTAAGATTAAATTTCCTTTTCCGAGAATTTTTTTTCTAAATGGTGATACTTTTAATGTTTAAGGTGTAATAAAATTATATTTTTCAATAAAGAGGTAAAAATCATAACCAAGTTCATTAACATTTATCTCTTTTTCTACCCCCTCTAAATTTAGATATTCATTATAAAATAAAAAAGTAATTTTATTAAATAAAAATAATTTTTGTAATTATTGGGGATTGTCCATTTTGCACATATTTTACAACCTTTGGAATATGAAACATTACTTTTTATTAAGTCTGGACAACCACCTCCATGAAGAAATGTGTTTCATTATTCATCACAATTTCACATTTATGGTTCTTATTATGGACTTAATAAATATAAGTAATTTTTATGATATTTTAATTTTTCTAAAAAGGATTATTGTTATTTAATTTTATTCATTTGAACACATTAAAAAATGGAAATATCACTCAAGTGTAGATACATACTACAATCCCAATGATGTGATGTAATTTATTTTTGATCATTTAATTATATGAATAGTGAAAAATGTATCTAATAATTACATATGGTAGTCATGGAATGATTAAAATTCTGGATATGATTAAAGATGATCAAATTATTAATACTTGGACTCTTATATAGAAACATAGATGAAAATTAAAATATTTATGACCCATAAGAGTGATTTTAGTAAATACTTATTAATGATTAGGTTATAAGATTTGGTAAATAACTCATATATGGTATGATTTTAAGGAACCAAAATTTTATTAATTGAATGTACACTTTTATTATTTATCTATTTTATAGTTAGTAATTTATTATTATATAAATAACATGTACCAATTGAAAGAACCAACAAAATATAATTATAATAATATGAACATTAAAATTATAGAATCCAGATAGACATATTAATTATAAATAAACAAATGGGATGAAAATATAAAATAAAATAATTAAAATATTATATTTTGTATGTGTTCAATCCACCATAATAACCACCTAAAAACACTACAGAAAATATAAAAATATTAACAACTCAAATTTCATCTTGAAAATTAAAATATAGATATAACTGAGTGAAAATAGAAGGGAAATAAGAGTTAATAAATTTCGTGATACATGTAAGAATTAGGGAACCCACATTATCATTACAAATATAACCGTTTTAATCATAAACTGATTGCTGAAATTTGATTATTGGTATAGATATATTTCTATTATTAAATTTAAAATGATATTTATAATATAATCCTCACTTATGGAAGTGTAATATAATATTTTGGTTTCAATGAAAATTAAAATATGACACATTTATTTCAATAGAAAACTATAAATTTATTTTAAAATAGATAAAATATGTGTTGTTGTTTCTAAGAACAATATATTTATTAATTTTTGTTTTTTTTAAATTTTAAAATAATTTTTATTTATATAAAATTGTTTTATAAATTAACATGATGATGTATTTTAATTATAATATAATTTTATGACACTATATGAAATTTTTATAAGGTTCTGAAAATTGATCATAATAATAAATTTGTTATTTTTCCAATAAATTAATATTTTATTTAAACATTAATTTTATAATTTTAATAAAATTTGTATTATTATTATATTGATATTATTTTTGGAATAATAGGTTGGAAAATATTTATGGTTAAAATATTTTTTTTTCAAAAATAAATAAATTTTTAGTGATTGTTGGAATAAAAATAAAAATAATATATTTGACATTATAAGAAAATTACATATTTTTTTTATTCATGGTTGATGCAAGAATCCATTTGTAAAAATTAAAATGAATCATATACTATATATTTTCCCTTTATTCATCACTATTGGTAGTTTATTGCAAAGATAAAAGAAAAATTATTATAATATTCAGACACACACCCTCCCCTACTAATAAAGACCACCATTTATTCTTACATCATGAATTCCTTGGGGATTTCAATTTTTTTAACAAATTTATTTATTAACCTCTCCAAACCCCCCATATCATAGTGTTTTTGGTCTAACCAAAGACTTTTTCATTGAGACTAAATGGATATCCTATGTATTGGCAACCAAAAGAAGAGGTAAAAGTCTAGAAAAACTCATTAAAATTTATTCTTTTTCTACAACAACCATATGGTTTCATCCTCCAAGAAATAGTAACATCAATGTTTGAAAAATACATATAATTTATTATTTTTGATTAAAATCCAAATTTTACCATCCAATCATCATATTATAATAATAAAATTACAATATTATTAGTTCAACACCCCTATGAGAAATATTATTTATCTTTCTCCAATGCCTTAATGGATGTTTAAAATAATAAGTAGATGGTAATATAATATTTCAATTAGTATACTATATATAAATTCTTTTTTAATGAATATACACAAATAATATTAAATAAAATAAAACAACATTATGGTGGTTTATAAAACATCCAAAATGAGATAACCATTTAATGTTACCTTTTTTACTAAATGTATCATACCTATATAAAAATAGATAATTATATTTGAGAAAATTTCAATTTTTAGCAGATAATTAAATCAATTTCATTTCACTTCTATTTTTTATTATTTTACATGAACTTAAAAAATTATTCACTTGTTACTTGGACATGGAACTATGAAATAAAAACCATTCAACCATGAAACTTAAAATTATATCTCATTCAAATTGTTATAAATGAACACAAAAAATAAATAAAATAAATTTTTTCAAAAATATTTAAATTAAGTAATTAATTTATCTAACATGATTATCATGTACATGAAGTGATGGTGTGGAATGGTTCTATAACATATGTTATGGGATCTGTTTGAACAACCCTAATTTCTACTGGTCATGAATATTCTCTATATAAATAACTTTGTCTATCTATTCTATGTTATATAATTTTTATAAATTATTATACTATCTCTATTAAATATATAAATATATTATTATACCTTCATATTACGGGGAAATAAAATAATTTATATTTAATTTCTCATATCTGTTCATTGAAATCAAACCATAATAATGGAATCATTTTTATCCCTTAACCCATTATGTGACACTCTTGAATTTTTTATAACATTAAAATTTTAAATATTTATTGTAATATTTTTTTATAAAAATTCTGGTTTACCATTGGATTTCATTGAATATAACATATTTATTTTTCCTTAAATATTCCACAACCAATAGCTTATACAACCATTTTAATGTACATTTATATACCCAATTATATACTATTTTTCATTGTTTCTATTCTATTAATCACCATATTTTGAGACCTATGCTTTTAAACCAGTATGTGAAAGTCCAAAATAGTTATTTTAATATTCTATTTTAAATAATTATGAAATATCATTTGATATCTACATGAGATAAGGTTATGAAACCCATTTTTTTCAAGTGTATATTTTTTTTATTCCATACATTTTATTTTCATTAGTGGTATAGATATTCATGTACATGTTATCATTAGTGTTCCTAGAAAGTTACCTAATGAATTCTGTAATTTTTATATATCATGAGATGATAGTTCTGGGATTATGGAGTAATCATAATCTAAAACGGGACTCTGTCCACCGTGTCATGTTTTCCTGGTAGATATCCATGACTTATTCTTATATCATATAACATTATTATTTTCTCAAGATCATACGACTAAATTTACATTATGTTATTATATCATGTGATTATTTGTGATACTTATGTTTAATTGTATCTCATTATTCATTTTGATTCATATAAAATTCTTTGTTATCATGTTTATTCCCCTACTCATATTTTTTCGATCCCATATTTTTTATGTATTCCCTATGCTATACAATGAAGTTTTAGAGATAAATGTTTTTTAGGATATCCTTATGGAGATTAAAATAAACACATAATATTTTGCTTCTAAGATTGTGTTTTAATTACCATGTTTTCCAAAGACACTAGCCCTTTCAATTGATAGATTGTATTTATTGGATATTTATACTAAGAAACAATTAATAATATGTTTATAAGTCTTGGGTCACTATATTTCGTATTGTTTGAATGCATAGTTATATTTTTGGATTCACACTATAATAGTTATTGGATAACCCTAATGATAGGTATATGAATATGGAAATATCCTAAAATTTTGGTAATGTATTGAGCGTGTGGTTTCTATGAAATTACATCCCTATCGTGATACTAATAGTGGATGTGATTCTTGAAATGTTTTACCTAATGGTGTTAATATAACCGAACATTTTAAATATACATAAACATTAAATAACATTGTCTAAATATGTAAAACATAAATAAAATATGCACCTAATGACCGTAATAGTTTGGTGCCTTCGGAAACATGGAAACAGAAACACTGGTACATTAGTGAGATACATTATATTCTAGTAAGTTCTTCGTTAGCATAACCATTAATATACAATCATTCCTAATACATATCTTCATAATCATGGGAATGAAACACAAAATGGGGTGACCAGAGATCTTTAGTTAGGGTAAAAAATGGAGACATTTAAGAAAAAACATAAGCATGAGGGGATGACAACATGATCATAATATTAGAATATCATACCCTACATATCAAATATAATATACATGAATCATGACATAAATCATAGCATTCCATGAGACATTAATCATAATGAAAAAGAAAAAATAATCCTTGAAAGCATAATATTAGAATAAATCATTGAATTGTGGAAAAAAGATAAGCATATAATATGATTCCTTAGTATTAAATTCATTAATACAAAGGTGATATTAGAAGAATGGGTTCACTCCCCATTCTATCATGGTAGTGACTGTTTACTCCCTTGTCCATCATTATCTCATGAGTTCACTCCCCATACTATCTAGATAGCCATGGTGAACTCCCACGTCCATCATAGTAATCATGGTACACTCTCTATACCATTTTGTCTCTGTTATGAGATATAAATCATTAACCAATGAATTGAAAAGAGATACAGGTCCCACCCTTCTCATAATGAAATAATACATATATGTTCCACATTATCTAAAAAATAATATCATAACACATGAAATGAAATGGGTGGTATAAAAAGGTAATAATTTCATAACTAGTATAAAACTATACAGGTTTGTTATTCATTTATTAAAAATAATAACCCATATAAAGAAGTAGGTTTTGTAATAATATATTTAGAAAAAGAGAAATTAGTTTAATGATAAAAACATAAAACATTTAGAGAAAGAATATGAATGGAAACATTGATACATTTTCAATAAAAAAAGAACAAGTTACACCAACATATGTCATATTAGATTGGAAATAATTTTGAAATATCATTTAAAAAAATTTATTGATGAAAATATACTTTATTATTTGTAAAAGTATTTCTAAATCATAAATCGTTATGAAATTTTTTTACTTTAATTAAATTTCATTCGTATATAGAAGTCCAAAAATCATTTTGACAAGATTTTTCCCTCTAAACATATAATATATTCTTGAAAGAATTTCTAAAACATTTTTCATAACAACATATTAAATATTAATGAAAAAATTTGAAAATACATTTTCCTTGAATAATTATAAATAAATCAAGAGAACATTATGAAAACAATTTTCCATGAAATTTTAGAAAAGAAACAGGACAAGATTTAATAAAAAAATTTCCATGAAAAAAATATTAAATAATCATGGCTAAAATTCGAGAATATTTTCCATGAAAAATTATAAAGGAAAATTTGAAAACATATTTCAATCAATTTTCTATGAATACTTATAATGAATGTTTGATAACATTTTGAATACCATTTTCCTTATAAACTATTAAATGATTCTTAAAAAAATAAAAAACACTTTCCTTGAAATATTATGTGAAATATTATAATTAAATATTTAAAAAATTGTGAAAACATTTCAAATAAAAATATATTTAGAAATATTTTATTATAAATTTATCATTAAATCCTGAAAAGAATGTTTCAAAAAAATAGCAGCGGGTAAATCCATACTTATAGTATGATACAAGAAGAACATTCTGTTTACATAGAATAAGGATAAAAAATCATTATTATAAAAGAAAAAATAATATTTATTTTAAAAAATTTATAAAATGAAAAATGGAAAAAAATAATATTATAGATTATTGGATAATAGTCGAAAGTTCTTGGAAACCCTTTTTAAAAACACCATTTTGATGGAACCAAGATTTTTGGTCGAAGAGAGGGTAATGTAAATATATCAATAAAATATATTCTAAACAATATAATGTACCACATATTATAAAACGGTGACCCAAATTTTTTTTTGAATAACCATAGGAGAATGAATTTCAAGAATGTTCCCAGTAAATGGATCATAATATTTTATCAAAGGATGCATAAACAAACACAATCTCGAAATGTAATGTGAATATTTCAATAATATCCTACCACATTTTTACTTTGAACCATATTCCCAATAAAGAAATTGAAATTATTCGAATAAAATATATCTTTATAATAATTATATTGATGATATAACATTTGAAATGTTTTTTATACAACTCAAGAAAAAATATATGTTTATAACATTCCATGTGTCTTAAAGGAGGAAAATTGAGACACTATTTCATTACAGATTTGGTAACTTTTAGAAAAAACCCATAAAATAAATATTATAAAATTTATATGTATTTAAACATATATTTACGTATAAAATTTATCTCAAACATCCATGGGATGTATATACACCACACAAATGAAATGGGTGGTGAATAAATAATGTATCTAATAGAAATAAAAAAGTGATATTGAATTCCCTTACTGTGTGTCTTGACTATCATAATACTCATAAAAACCTAATTTATAATAGATATATGATTATTAAAAAACTATTTCATTAAGATATTATTATTTCTAATATCCTATATTTTTTTATTATGACATTATATTACCTTCCTTTTAGAAATTATATGTTATGTTGTCACATCAGGTAATATCCACATAATTCTTCACAAATGTCATAATTTGTTATATATTTGGTACTTATAATTTTATCATGACTTATATAAGTTTAAAATTTATATAAATATCATGTATGTTCATTATATTCTTATTATAGTAATATATAGTATTGAGATGTAGGAAATTGAATACACTAATCATGGATATGTTCGGTCGTAAGTACACGTGGATGTTGTTTCTGTTTAGTTGTCATATTAAAAGAATGAGTGTAAATGGAATATATGAATATATATATATATATATCCTAGTAGTATTATAATATAATAAATATTATATATGATAACTAAAAAAATCCTTAATACCTTCCATGTAATGTATAAACTAACCACATCGGTTTGATGGGTGGTAGTCCACACTTCCTCAAATGTATTTTACATTTGTTCATGAAAATGGAAAGTATGAATATATGTGTTGATAAAAAGATAAAGAGGATAAAAAAATAATAAATATATTATATAACCTATATAATTATAATTTCCATCATAATGGGCACAATCATATCGAATAAAGAAAAAATGAACCATCATCATTTCATGGGGATGTATTTTATCGTACACGTAAATAAATGTTTGTTACCCATTTGATGGAAGTGTGTGTAAGTGTATGTAAAAAATATATAATAAAAACATCTTACTATATTGAGGATAATTTTTTATAATCATAAAATAAAGATAGTGGATGAGAGGAGAATCGATATAAATGAAAGGAGATTGAGGAAGGGTGTTATCTCTTAATAAGGTAAATCATTTTGGTTTGCATCAAAGGGATTCAATGGAAGGATTTATACCCAGAGGGATGGTTAATGTAGTATGTGTGGGTTTATGGGATATGGATTGTGTATATATTGAAAAATAATATCTGGTTTGAGAGGTGTTTTTAAGGGTAATAGGTGTTGTCTTTTTGTAGGTATTGGAAATAACATACAAGGTAATATTAAAAACATGTTCGGTGTACAGATGTCATTACATAACATAATTCATCTAAAACCAAGAAATATATAATATTAAAGGTTCATGGTTCATGAATGGACCTCAAATTGGTGTTGTAAAAGTGTCTAGATCATGCGGGCCCTTATGTTTAAGGTCTATTATATTGTTAATATTAATTTCATTTTAATAATTGTTATTACAATTAACAATATTTTTTGTCAAAAAAATGTTGAAATTATTAAAAATTATTAATTTTCCTATCTCCAAATATGGAATCTATTTTTCCAACATCCATTCAATTATGTTGATTTAATTAATTTCAAGTTAATCATTTAGAAGGGACAATACTATATGTTATTAATGTAAAAAATGATCACATGTTTTCATATTTTTAATATATAATTACAGATGGAAATTTTATCCAATGATCTCTATATATTAACTGATTAAAATTTAATCCAATTAAAAAATAAAACAAATTTTAAATTTATATTATCATTAAAAATAAATTATATGAAAAAACAATTTTGAACTAAAATTTTGTATTTTAACTATTAATTAAAAAATAGAACTTAATGAAAAATAGAAAAAATTCATTTTATCCAATTTTTTTGTTTTTATTTCAAAATGAAAATTATTGTGACATTTTAAATATTTTAATGTTCCAAAAATCGTTTTTAAAATTGGTTCACCATTAAAAGGTGTCAAAACTACCTCTATAAAAATATAGGGTTTTATGAATTAAATTAGGGTTGTAAATATCATATGTCTATAAAGTTTATTGGATGAATATAAAAAAATATTTAATTGAATATATAACATATATAATACATTAATATCACTACATAACTATAAATAATTTAATTTATTTGGACAAAACACCTTTGGATGAATATAAATTAAAAAAATATTTTCTATTCTATTGGTTCTTATATGTTCATATATAATTATTTGGAAACCTATGAATTCATAAAATATTTTTAAAAGCCATATATTATAATAAGTTTGTTAATACTACTCATAACCTATGATTTAATGGTTATGTTATGTCTCATTATAATATATAACAATATTTTAATAATTTATTACTGTTCGTTAAAACTTAGTTTTTCTTGTTATGCAAGTAGTTTAGGAAAGTCAGTTTTTCTTGTATCATGAGATAACCTTGGTGTCCAAGTTGGTAAAGGAAACCCTTATGCTACATGTATTTCATGATTATCACAGAGTTGCTTATAAAACAAAATGAATACAACGCTTTAATAAAAAACTATTTTTATTATTATGTAAAATAAACAACATCGAAAACATTTAATTAATTTCAAATAAAATATTACATAAAATCTGGGGTTGTTACATTATATTCCTGATTAAAATGAATATTATATTTCAAATTATCTTTTGTTATCAATGGTTTAAAACATGAATTTTCGTTTCATAGAAACACACATTGTAGAAATAAATACCAAAATATCCATGAAACTGGTAATGTGAGAACCATAATGGTTACCCAAAGAAACTAATAACAAGATTCTCTATAGGATGACATTGGTGAGAACTGAATATTTTAACATTTATGAGAAATCAAACCATTATATTATGAATGATAGCAATAGAGAACTATGTTAGGAGAAAGTTCATAATAACAAAGCCATAAATGTGTGATGACCTAAGGAACTATTTGGTTCATGAAAAATTTTAAAAGCAATATATTTTTCATCTCAAGATTTTTTTTCCTGATGTTTAATAACATCTAAAAGGAGGTATAATTAGTTGATTTTATTCATTTTCATATTTACAATCTCATCGTACTTGTTTTTCATTGTTCAATTATTAGTTCATCCCTTACTCTATTGAAATAGGGAAATTTTTTTCATTCTTGAAGCACTCAAAGATCATACGATCCATGATATTCAATCCCATTTTCCATCAATTATCATCAACACAATTTTTTGAGATAATATTATAAAATATTATAAAATCCTCATGTGGTGAGATAATATCTTAATCTCAAACACATAATTTGATGCTTAGCATAATCTTTCTATAAATTTATAACCTTACGACATTTTCAAAAGATTAATGTCATAATATTTATTAATAATTCCTCAATATTATATTAACCTTAACCCTCATATTTCAAAAAGTACCACTTTTTCCCCATTCTAAATATTTAAATTCCATCATCATATATTCCATTGAATCATGGTAATAATTTAAATTACCATAAATACATTTGGAAATCATGCATAATTCATTATTCCAATGATTACAGGATTGATTTATTAAATCCAAGATGTTATAAACTTATTCCATGATGAAATAGAACTCATTTTAAATAATTAGTTCTAAGGGAATGTGCACCATCCACTTTATGTATTGATATCCGACATATCATTATACAAATATTGTTATCTTTACATTATTCATTAATTAAGGGTTACCACACCATAATTAAAAAAACCTTCCATCAAATTACTTTTTATGTTTTCATCACCTTTCAATATCTCATTTATAATCTATAATTAATTCTGATACAGAAAAAACATATATATTACATTATTCATATAACATAGAATATTAATTACAATACATAAATACATCAATCATCCAACCATTTTCTTAAACCATTAATATGGATTCATCAAATTATTCTTTTATTCTAGTTTTATATAATATTAAACATTAATTATTACATAAGGTAACTCAACCTCAATAAAATCATGGTTACTATTTTTAACAAAAAATGTACTTGAAGAACATCATACAACTTTCACATGTCTTTTGTGGTATCAATATCTTCATGAGTATAACCACTACTCTAACCAGCTTCCTATATCTCTTTATGATATTTCAACATGGGAAATAATTTTTCCAAAATCCCTTACATTCAATATCTATATCATTAAATGATTAAAGTGTTCCTTCTAGTTCATGTTGTTGAATAAAACTAGAAAGCATAAGTTGAGAAACACTTATTATAGTAGAAATATTAATAATCATTAAAAATTACTTATATGATGTGGAATCCCAAGTATGTAATGAATAATATATATTCTTATCTATGTCTATTCATGAATTATATAGTGTTTTAGAGGCTTAAAATGAGAATAAATCCAATCATAACCATGGAATACACTAATATTTTTAAAAGATTGTTTTACTGCCTTTTGTTGAAAAACCAATTTTAAATCAAACTTTTGAAAATTTTATAAGCTCTATTTTTCAAAATAAAATTATTCTTTATGATTGAGACATTTATATTTACATTGGAAATTTTTTCAGTAATTTTCTGACAATGTTCATTTTTTAATGAATAGTTAAAAATATTGCAATTTACATCAAAATTGTATTTTCATCTAATTTAATTATATGGCTAAATTATCTTTTTAATTTTTTTATAGATTAATTAGAATATATTTTTATAATTTAATCAAATGGTGGTCATTGGGATTAATTTCCCTTTGGAATTGGGCATAAATAAGTGCCAATCTTTTCATTGATATTATTTCTAAAAAACTCGCTATTTGTTTTGACAACAGGAATTATTTTTAAATTATTTATTGAAATATATATGTTTGGAATTTGGTAAAATTGATTACATATTTGTAATTAAATGTTCCAAAAATGTAATCAAGAATCTTTTTTTTGGACATTATGAATAGTAACGATGGTAATTGTCTTTAATTATTTTGATTAATTAGTAATCGGGTAGTTAAGGATAATAAAATAATATCATAATAATAAAAAAAGACAAAAAGATGTGTCCAAATTCTACTGGTTGTTTCATGGCCGTCCATGGTATGCCTTGTGCCAAACGTGGGGTCCCCATGGAATCACATTTGTGTGATAATGACTTTTTAACTTTTTATTTTTTAAGAAAGTTAAATATAACGGTGAATGTATCACCTGAGTAAAACATTTTTAATTTTGTATAGATAAATGATATATTCGACTATAAATAGACATTGGAATGATAAAAATATTTCCTACATCATAGTATTTGTTTTATAAATTTTAGACATTAAATAAATTAAATTATTTATGATATCATGATGATGCAACGATTACCTCAATAATGAATGATTTAAATAAAATAAAAATATAATGTAAAATCTAAGACATAAACTTGTCAAAAACCTATTAAATGAGTATATTTTGAACCCTTATCACCTTATCCTCGAAATACATCAATGTGGGACCTTTAAAATCTGAAACGCATTTGAAAATAAAGTAACATTTTATACCTTTCCAAGAGTGCCCCTCCCCTCCTCTTATAAAAGTCCACCACATATACCTCCATTCCAACACCTTTAAATCCTTTGGATCGGCCAATATATTCTAATTTTGTCTCTCCACATCCCTCTCCTCATCCTAGAAGCCTGAGCTTAGGCAGGAAGCTCTTCAAGAAACTCTTTTGGTTCAAACTAAAGGCAATTACCCGATTCAATGGTAAATTCTTCTCTAACGCTCTTTTGTTTTATTTTGCTTCTCCAACCCCCTAAACTATTTTTATACATTAATTTTGAAACAAAACCAGTATATTTAATATACTAGTATGTTGTTATAATAATTATTATAGCTACACTTACACACACCTACATCTAATGGTTAATGAGAAAACTGTTTCTGTGGATGGCGAATTTCTGCCTCACGAAACGATGATTGTTCAATATTTTTATAACACCTTCAAAGGTGGACATTAAGATATCATTATATTTAGATATGATTTATATTATGTTTATGTTTTCATTAAGCTTCTTTATTTCCCATTTATGTCATACCTTTATCGTTTCCATTATGGGTAAACGCGATATCATCATTTTAGGAAGTGCGGACTACCGCCCCCTCAAAGTGATTTGATTAGTTAATGCCATATGTGGGATGTATAAAGGATATAGTTAATGATATTATATATGATATTATAATGGAATTGTAATATATCCTTATTTCATTATTATTTCATTCCATTAAATACGAAATAGAAATGAAAGTAGCGTTCATGCGTACGTACGGGTTACCGTCTCCATGAACAGTGCATTTCATTTCTTACCTCTAAATGTTATGTAATATTATAAATGCATGAATATACTAGATATATATTATATGTATGATATCTAAAACATGAATATAAATTTGGATATAATTGATATTTTACATCATGAACAACATTTAATTATACATAGTTTTTTTTGACTCAAGTACCAATGATCAACAAAACGAACATTATTAACTTAAATAATTACATAGTGTTCATGACATGGTAATAAGTGATATAAAAGGAATAATGAACTTGAAAGAGCTTCTAAAAAAAGTATAAATTAACTCAAGTTTATTATTCAGGAGGTTAAAGAACGATCGAGTCATGTCGGACCCGAGGTAAGGGACATTGTCTCAATCTCCTTTCATTGAGGCATATTTTTTTATAAACAAATTTCATTGATATGGTGTGTAAACCCATTTTGAATTTTACGTTTATTCAAAAGGAATATTTTTATATGAAGCATTTACTTAATGACAAAAGGGAATGTTTTTTTTGTCGTACGTATGCGGCGACAATGATTTCTCCACCGCCGTGACCCTTATTTGAGTTTCAGCTTCCTCTACAAGCCATAACTTTTATTCGAATGAAAAATTAATACCATGTTTTACTTTTCTTTTATTTTGGTATTGAAAATGGTTTTCATAATTTTTTTATATCAATGTGTTGAATTCATATCTTGTGATAGAAAAGTCAAAGTGTTATATTTTCTTTATGCATGTTTTATGTGATATGATTATGTTATGTTTCTTGGGCATTGTTATGAAGACGGGTGGTTCCGTGATAAACTATGGGTGGGTGAGCCCGATATAGCTCTCCAATGCATTGGGTAATGCATAGGGGTTAAACGTTAAGGTTTCTCCGAAGAGATTTAGGGAATATACTGTGATGGGTATTCTAAAAGTAACCATGAGGGTTACTCCCGATATAAGAATGTTATGAATTCCTCATGTTAACGTTATGCCTTATGATTTCTATGATTTATTCATGATTTGATGAGGTATGTTAAATTGATTATGTTTTATGAGTAAAGTGTGATTACATACATGGAATAATGTTTTCATTTCATACTTTTATACCCCTTACTGAGCTTTTTATGCTCATCCCATGTTTTTGAAATGTTTTTCACAGGTCAAGGGAATGGTACATGATGTGATGATAGTGTCAAGGAATTGTCAAGAAAGAATCCATGTTTTATTTTAAATATTTTTCTGTTGATGGGAAAAATGAGTACTATCTTTTATGTAACCACTTTATTTAAATGTGGAATGTAATGAATGTTTGAAGATCTAATTGTCTAAAACTCTAAACCTGAAAAGATCCTCAATGTGTATTCTTGAATTAACTGATGATTAAGTACTCATTATGGATGGGGCCTTATAGTTGGTATCAGAGGTCGGTTTAGATAACATTAGAAGTTAGAATTATATTAAATGATTATCCAAAAATATTTTTTTATGGTCAAATTTAAATGATATAGCATTTGAAGATTACCATGCTACTTCATCTAAGACATGTTTGTTCAGAATGGTTTTCCACAAAGGAAACAGGGAAGCAGTGATAGGCAGGCATACAGATGGAAATGACCTTCCGAATCAGCATCCTGAGATGGTCGGAATTGGAAATGAATAGTTTGTTGTAATAATGGCATAGATGAATCAAGTCATAAATGGTGGTGGTATCCATGCACGAGATCAGCGAGATCAAACGTAGAGGAACATGTTAGTGGTGGAACATTGCATGAGGAAACATCCCCCATCATTCAGAGGATCATCAGACCCTATGCTAGGTGAAGTATGAATTAAAGAACTAGAGAAGATTTTCGATGTCATGGGGTGTTCAGATAATCAAAAGGTTAGACTTTCTATTTACTGTTTGGAGGGTGAAGCATATCAGTGGTGGTCGATGGTTAAAAATATCACGGACGCTGATGAGATTGATGCTCTCAACAGAGATGAATTCAGAGGTACTTTTTTTAGATGTATTTTCCTAAGGTTGTTCGACAAAGGATGGAAAAACAATTATTAGAATATAAGCATAAGGAAGACATAGTGGATTCCTATGATGAAAGGTTCACTCGATTGGCAAGGCATGCTCCAAATTTTAACTGAGACCTTGATAGTAAAATCAATCGTTTTACTCAGGATTAAAGTTAAAATATATAAGGGCTATACCTTCTCGCGATTTCAAGAGTTATTAAAAGCTTATTCGATGTGCTGAGAAGGTGGAAATGGAGTTTTCCGATGATCAAGTGTTCTATAATAACCGGTAGAAGAAGAGACTGAGGATGTTGGATAAAGGAAAGAATTCTTCAGAAAGGTCTGACAGTAAGAAAACTAAATTTCCTGTTTGTGAAAAATGTTTTAAAAGGCATACTGGGGAATGTCTTATGAATTTTGGGAAGTGCTACTGATGCGGTAAGATGGGACCTAAGGATCATGATTGCACTGAAAATGATCAGGGTGATGGTAAGACCAAATTTGATTTACAGTTAGTGAAACTGCAATGAGATAGGTCACTATGAAAATTAATGTCTGACAAAGAGCTGGAGTGATGTGAAGCAGTTAGATAACAATCATAAAGGGATGGTGAAATCCTTTGCAACTACTTTAGCGGATGTCGGGCGATCAAATGAAGTTGTATCAGGTACTTTTTTGATTTTTTTCAGATTATGTCAGTGTGTTGTTTGATTCGGTGTCTACACATTCTTTCATCCCTGAAAACTTTTCTAGTAAAATGGGAATACCATTTCAAGAAATGACTCCTGGACATCTAGTAAAAACACCTGGTGGAAATGCTGAGGAAAAAAGAATTTATAAGAATCATCATATCCTTATCCATGGAAAAAACCTACTTTCAAACATTATTGTTTTACCTCTAGTAGAGTTTGATGTGATTATGGGTATTGATTGGCTCTCTATTTACAATGATGAGATTGACTGTAGAGATAATGATGTTTCTTTTAAGAAATAATTTCAATTTTTTGTACAAGAATGACCCCTTACTATTGATAACATATCAAGAGGCCGAGAAACATGTAAAAGATGGAAATGAATGATACCTTGAACATATCGTTGAAAACAAGGGAACTATTTTGATTAATGATGTGCCATTGTTAAATGAGTATCTTGATGTTTTTACTAATGAGTTGCCCGAAATAATACCAGATCGGGAGGTTGAGTTTACTATTGACTTAGTTGTTGATGCTAAGCCAATTTCAAAACCCCCTTATCGAATGTATCAAACTGAACTTTTAGAATTGAAGGAGCAATTTCAAGATTTATTATAGAAAGGTTTCATTTGACCTAGCACATCACCATGGGGTGATCCTGTTTTATTTGTTAGAAATAATGATGGTTCAATGAGACTTTTCATTGATTATGGAGCCTTGAATAACAACACTGTTAAGAACAAATTTCCTTTCCCTCATATCGATGATTTGTTTGATCAGCTCTAGGGAGATTAGTTTTTTTCAAACATTGACCAGAGATCGGGGTACCATCAGTTGAAGGTAAAGGAAGAAGATATTCTAAAGACCACATTTCGAACAAGATATGACCATTATGAATTTGTAGTAATGCCTTTTGAGCTACCCAATGCTCCTGCTATATTCATGGGACTTATGAATAGAATTTTCCATGAGTTCTTGGATAAGTTTGTGGTTGTTTTCATTGATGACATTTTGGTGTTTTCTAAAAGTAAAGAGGAGCATGAAAGACATTTAAGGGTTATTTTTCAAACCTTAAAATAAACGAAATTGTATGAGAAATTCAGCATGTGTGAGTTTTGGTTGCAACAAATTTTTTTCCTCGGTCACATTGTTTCTAAAGATGGGATAACTATAGATCCTGCAAAAACAATGGTTGTTGAAGAATGGCCAAGACCCAAAAATGTAACTGAGATTCGTAGCATCCTTTTTTTGGAAGGCTATTACCGATGTTTTGTTAGATATTTTTCAAAGTTTTCTAGGCCAATGACTAAGCTAACTCGGAAGGGTGTTTAGTTTATCTCGACAAAACAATGTGATGATTGTTTTCCGGAACTGAAAATAAGATTGGTGAATGCTCCAGTTTTGGCACTACCTTCAAGGAATGGTGGGTTTTTATCTACAGTGATGCTTCATTGAAAGGGCATGGTTGCGTCCTAAAGCAGAATAATCAGGTAATTGATTATTCTTCACGGCATTTGAATACTCATGACGTAAATTACCCTACACATGATTTTGAATTAGCTTCTATTTTTTTCACTTTAAACATTTGGATGCATCATTTGTATGGAGTAAGTGTGAAATATATACCGATCACAAAATTTTAAACTATATATTCACTATGAAATAATTGAACATGAGACAAAGTAGATTTCTAGAATTAATCAAAGATTATGATTGTACAATTCATTACCATCTGGGAAAAGCAAATAATGTTGCTTATGATTTGAGTCGAAAAAATAATGTTTCATTAACAATGATGAATTTGGAATGTGATCCATTGGTTAAGGATTTGATGAACTTTGGCATAGAAGTAATTGGTGTAGTATGTCCTTCTGTTTTGTTTCAAGTATCAGTGAAATATTATCTATCAGACAGAATTAAGCAAACACAAAAACAAGACAATGATATTCAAAAAAAAGGTAGATCTTGTTCTGAAGGGTAAGTTTCAGAAATTCATCACTGATAATTATTTTGTTTTGAGATTTGGGAAGAGATTGTGTGTGCCTTGCGATTCACAGTTGAAGAGAGAGTTGTTATGTGAAGCTCATAGTTCTCCGTTTTCAGTTCATCCAGGCAGTACTAAGATGTATATAGATCTTCGAGAGTATTACTGGTGGGACGGAATGAAAAGGGATATTGTTGATTATACAGTGAAGTGTTTGACTTGTCAACAGGTAAATGCAAATCGACAGTTACCGAAAGGGATGCTTCAACCTTTACGAGTACCAGAGTGGAAATGGTAGAATATATCCACGGACTTCGTTGTGGGATTTCCGAAGACACCTCGAGGTTATAATGTAATATGGGTTATTGTTGATTTCTTGACTAAATCTGCTCATTTCCATGTTGTACAAGATACATTTTCCCAAGATCAGATTTTCCGTTTGTATCATAAAGGGCTAGTCAGGTTACATGGAGTTCCTCTCTTCATTGTATCTCATCGTGATCATAGGTTTACTTCTATATTTTGGAAAGGCCTTCAGAAGTCGTTTGGTACTGAATTAAATTTTAGTACAACTTTTCATCCTCAATCAGATGGACAGTGAGAATGAACAATTCAGACATTGGAGGATATGCTAATTTCTTGTTCGATGGATTATCAGGGAAGTTGGGACCAACATCTTTCTTTGGTTGAGTTTTCTTATAATAACATTTTTCATTCCAGTATACAAATGGCACCATATGAGGCATTATATGGGAAGCAGTGTTGAACTCTAGCTTTCTGGGATGAAGTGGGTGAAAGGAATTTGATGGGACTGGAATTGGTAGAATAGTTGGTAGAAAACATTCATCTGATACAAAAACACATGAGAATATCTAAGAGCAAGCAGAAGAGTTATGCAGACAATAAAAGGAAGGAGATCTCTTTTGAAGTTGGTGATCATGTTCTTCTCAAAGTTTCACCATGGAAAAGTGTATTACAATTTGGTAAGAAAGAAAATCAGAGTCCAAGGTTCATTGGACCATATGAAATTCTGGAGAGAGTTGGATCAGTTGCATACCAAGTGGCTTTACCTCCAATTTTATCTCAGGTACACAATTTTTTTCATGTTTCAATGTTAAGGAAGTACATTCCATAGCCATCTCATGTTTTGAGTCCAACGGTAGTTCAAATGGAAGAGAATCTATCTTATGAGGAACAACCAGTCCAGATTCTTGACCACCGAGAGAATGTGTTGTGGAATAAGGTGATTCATAAAATAAAGCTTTTTAGAAAAACCAATTGAGTGAAGAGGCAACATGAGAATCTAAAAATGCATTGAGGGATAAATTCCCCGAATTATTCGATAAGTAAATAAAATGTGGGGATGTAATTTTCTAAAGTGGGGAAGGATGTAAAATCCCAAGTAAGTAATGAATAATATATATTCTTATCTATGTCTATTCATGAATTATATAGTTTTTAGAGGCTTAAAATGAGAATAAATCCAATCTTAAGCATGGAATACACTAATATTTTTAAAAGATAGTTTTAGTGCTTTTTGATGGAAACCCATTTTTAAATCAAACTATTGAAAATTTTATAAGCTTTATTTTTCAAAATAAACTTATTCTTTATGATTGGGACATTTAAATTTACATTAGATAATTTTTTGGAAATTTTCTGACAATGTTCAATTTTTAATGAATAGTGAAAAATATTTCATTTTACATCATAACTGCATTTTCATCTATTTTATTTATTTGGTTAGATTATCTTTTTAATTTGTTTAAAATTTTAAATAGAATATATTTTTACCATTTAATCCAATGGTGGTCATTTGGATTAATATCACTTTGGAATTGGGAATAAACAAGTGACAAACTTTTCATTGAGATTATTTCTAAAAAACCCGCAATTTGTTTATAAAATGTGAATTATTTTTAAATTAATTATTTAAATTTCTGTATTTGGAATTTGGTAAAGTGGATTTCATATTTTTAATCAGAATTTCCAAATTATGTAATCAATAATCTTTTGTTTTTGGACATTATGAATAGTAACGACGGTAATTATCTATAATTATCTTGATTAATTAGTAATCCGGTAGTTAAGGATAATAAAATAATATCATAATAATAACAAATGATCACAAAATGTGTCCTAATCTTACTGGTTGTGTCATGGCCGACCATGGTATTCCTTGTGCCAATCATGGGGACCCCATGGAATCACATTTGTGTGATAATGACTTTTTCGCTTTTTATTTTTAAAGAATGTTAAATAAAACAAAGAATGTATCACCTGAGTAAAAAAAATTTAGTTTTGTCTACATAAATGATCTATTAGACTATAAATAGTCACTGGAAAGATAAAAATATTTCCTATATCATAGTATTTTTTTATAATTTTTAGACATTAAAAAATTAAATTATTTATGACATCATGATTATGCAGCGATTACCTCATTAATGAACGATTAAAATAAAAAGAAAAGATAATGTAAAATCTAAGACTTACACTTTATAAAGACCTATTTTATGAGTATATTTCAAACACTTATCATCATATCCTCTAAAAAAAATCAATTTGGGACCTTTAAAATCAGAAAATCATTTTAAAATAAAGTAACATTTTATACCTTTCTAAGATTGCCCCTCCTCTTCTCTTATAAAAGGCCCCCCACCTCTACATCCTTACACACACATCTCAAGCCCTTGACTTGGCCAAGATCTGATCATTTTGTCTCTCCACATCCCTCTCCTCGTACTATAAGACTTACCTTAGGGAGGAATCTCTTCAAGAAACCCTTTTGGTTCAACCAAATGGATTTACCCGATTCAAAGGTAAAGTCTTCGCTAATGCTCTTTTGTTTTATTTTGCTTCTCCACCCCCCTAAACTCTTTTTATTATTTTATTTTTTAAAAAAACAATTATCTTTCATATACTAATATTTTTTTATAATAAGGACTGTAGCTACACTTACACACACCTACATTTACTTGTTAATGAGAATACTGTTTCAGTGGATGGAGAATTTCTGCCTCACGAAACGATGATTGTTCAATATTATTCTAACACCTTCAAAGGTGGCCATTAAGATGTCACTATATTTATATATGATATAAAATATGTTTATGTTTTCCTTAATCATATTTATTTTTCATTTTTGTCATACCATTATGCTTTCCATTATGGTTAAATGTGATATATTCATTTTAGGAAGTGCGGAATACCGCCCCTTCAAAATGATTTGATTCTTTAATGCCATATGTGGGACGTATAAAGGATAGAGTTAATTATATTATATATGATATTATACTAGAATTATAATATATCTTTATTTCATTATGATTTCATTCCATTAAATACAAAATAGAATATAAAGTAGCATTCATTCGTACGTACGACTTACCATCTCCATGAATGGTGCATTTTATTTTATACCTCTAAATGTTATGTAATATTATAAATGCATGCATATACTGGATATATATGATATATATGATATCTACATAATGAATATAATTCTGTATATAATGGATATTTTACCACATTAACAACTTGTAATTATAAAGCGTTTATTTTTGACTCAAGTACCAATGATCTACAAAACGACCATTATTATCTTAAATAATTACATAATGTTCATGACATGGTAATAAGTGATATAAAAGGAATAACTAACTTGGAAAGGTTCTGAAGAAAGTAGAAATTAACTCAAGTTTATTATTTAGGTGGTTAAAGAACGATCAAGTCAAGTCGGCCCCGAGGTAAGGGACATCGTCTCAGTCTTCTTTCATTGAGGCATAGATTGTTTTATACAAAACTTTATTTTATACGGTGTATAAAAACCTTCTGAATTTTATTTCTATCCAATAGGAATATTTTTACATTAATAATTTACTAAACGAAAAAAGGGAATGCTTTTTTTGTCGTACGTATGTGGCGACAAGGACTTCTCTGCCACCGTGACCATTATTTGAGTTTCGAATTCCACTACAAGCGATAACTTTTTTTGAATGAAAAATAAATACCGTGTTTTACTTTTCTTTTATTTTGGTATTGAAAATGTTTTTCATAATGTTTTTATATAAATGTGTGCTATTGATTTCTTGTGATTGAAAAATGGAAATGTTATGTTTCCTTTATGCATGTTTTTTGTGATACGATTATGTTATGGTTCTTGGGCAATGTTATGAAGACGGGTTGTTCTGTGATAAACTAAGGGCGGGTGAGCCTGATATAGCTCTCTAATGAATTGGGTAATGCGAAGTGGTTAAATGTTATGGTTTCTCCAAATAGATTTAGGGAATATACTATGATAGGTATTCCAAATGTAACCATGAGGGTTACTCCCTACGTATGAATGTTATGAATGCCTCAAGTTACGTTTATGCATTATGATTTCTATGATTTATTCATGATTTGATGAGGTATGTAAAATTGATTATGTTTTATTAGTAAAGAAAGATTTCATACATGGACTAATGTTTTCATTTCGTACTTTTATATCCCTTACTGAGCTTTTTATGCTCATCCCATGTTTTTGAAATGTTTTTCACAAGTCAAGGGAAAGGTACATGATGTGATGATAGTGTCAAGGAAGTGTCAAGAAATAATCCATGTTTTATTTTAAATATGTTTCTATTGATGGGAAAATTGTGTTATGTGTTTAATGTAACCATTTTGTTTAAATGTGGAATATAATGCATGTTTTATGATATAATTCTCTAAAACTCAAAACCTGAAAAGATCCTCAACATGTATTCTTGAAGTAACTCAAGATTAAGTAATGTTTAAGGATGGGGCCTTATATATGATGTCAAAATAATGACCCCTTGTTCATTAATCTATAACACCTATGGTGTATCCTATCTTATTTATAGACAAAATTAATTTTAATCATTCATGATGGTTCAGAAAGAGTTTCTTAAATTTCTAATGCATATCACCTATGTGTTTCCAACTAGGTGTGAAATAGGGCTTGTTATCATGAACTAAGTTACTCCGAGTTAGGCCTGACACAACTTGTCAATTATGTTACCCCTACATACATCTGTAACAGAGCCACATCAACATATAGTATCCTGAATGGGATATAATACTATGAATAAACTAATTGTATCCTTTAACAAAATTCTAGGATATTTTCTTAAACATTAGCTCATCCTCAGATTTATCCTTACAGATATCCCTTAACAAATCCCTAGAAATATTCATTGCTATGTCTAATATTTTCTCATCCAATAATCCACAGTTTTACTAAATCATATCTATAATTCCAATAATAAAAATCTAGTATTAATTTACATAGACATTATATAAAAATTTCTAAATACTTAAGACTTAAAAAAAATAGACACCAAAAGACCAAATTAGTTTAGTGTAATTGGAAAAATAGAAATTTGATCATCATTACATGAGTGATATAAATTATCTCCAACCTGGTTCTCTGTGATGATAACCATTCATTGACGCATCAGTCAAATTATATATATTAATAACATATAGAAGGAAACATAAAAATGTGTGATCTCAGATGCTCAATTTTGGAAAAAAGGGGAGACATGTGAGCATAAACATGATAATAGGGGTATGAGAATGTGATAAAAAAATAAGAAGATCATATCCTGCATATTACAGATCATAAAAATGAATCAATGTATAATGATTGGATGTTCATAAAATGTGAATAAAAAGGGGAAAATTAACATAATCCATGATAATATAGAATAATATTAATTTATAAAATTGTGGAAAACATGTAGGAATATAATATGATTTCAATACTATTCAAGACATCAGTACCAAGGCCATCATGGTAGTATGTGTTCACTAAACATAACATATTGGTAGTCATAATTTACTCCCATTTCCAAATTAGTATCACGTGTTCACTCCTCATAACATCTTAGTAGTCATGGTTCACTCCAATGTCCATCTTATAATTCCAAGATCACTCAAAGGATCATATTATTCTATCTCCTGAGATATATATATTTACCCAAATCATTGGATAGTGACATAGGACCCACCCATCATATATTGAAATTATACATATATTTTCCATAAGATCATAATGACTAATTTCATAACCCATGAAATTAAATTATTACAATAAACATGTAATAATATCATAAAATGTGTAAAATGATAGAGGTTTCTTAATTATTTCATCAAATGTGTAACCTGTTTAAAGAATACATTTTCATATTTCTAAAAACCATTAAAATAAAACAGAGTTTTATAAAAAAACATAAACCACTCAGATAATGAATGTTAATGGAAAAATTGAATCATTTCCCTAGAAAGGCATGGGTAACGCCAACACATGTCATCTTAGATGCTTATTAATGTTGATTTACCATTAAATTAAATTTGATGCGTAAAATATATTTTCTTGTTTTGAATAGGATATTTAATTCATTAAAATGTTTGAATAAACTTTTCATTTTAAATAAAATGAAAAAAATTCATAATGGCATTAAATCACATTAAAAAACATTTATTTTGAAAACATATAAAATTATATAAAAAACATTTCTAAATTATTTTTCGAGAAAACATATGAAAAAATATTGAATATATTTTAAAAAACATTTTTCTTCAAAAAATATAAATAGAACTTGATTTTATTATACATTATAACTTTTTAGAATATATAATAGAAGCCTGAAAACATTTTAAAACACAATATTCCTTCAAAAGATATAAAATATGTTTGAAAAATTTTTGGAAAAAATTTCATTGAATACTTATAAATAAATCATTTCGGACATGTTAAAATAAATATTCTTTGAAAACATATAAAGGAAACTTGAAAATATTTTAAATAAAACTATACTTAAAATCATATAATAGAATCTTAAATACCATTTGAGACAAATTTAAGTATAAAATTAGTTGAAATCATAAAATTAAATATAGAATTTTTTTAAATCAATTTCATTGAAAATAAATTTTAGAATCATTTTAATAAAAAATAATCTTTTAAAAAAATATAGGAATATTCACATAATTGACAATGTAAATTTTTAAATGTCACACAATATAAGAAGAACATTCCTTCTACTAGGTACATGACTAAAAATTTTACTTATCAGGAAAGAAAAAAATATTCCATTTTAAAGATATTTAATAGAAAAAAATGTAAATAATCATTTAAAGATTGTAATATAATAATTGACTATTCTAAAAAACCCATTTAATAAATTTATTCGTTGAATGAACACACATTCCAAACAAAAGAGATGGTAATGTATGGATATCTTTAAAACACTTTCCTAACTATCATATGCCCCAACGAGTATAAAAATGTTATAAATACGAGAATATATCATGAATAACCATAGGATACTAAAAATCATGATTTTCTGGTGGGAAAGTTTATATTATTTTATTAATGGAAGCATAAACCTAAATAATCTATAAAAGTGATGAGATTGTTTTAGTAATTTTTACCAATTGGAAACTTTTAACAATAAACTCTGTTAAAAAATAAAATTAAATTATGAGTAAAATATCATGAAATGAATGGTATTCCAGATACAATAAATCAAATTACGGATATACACCTTGTAGAAAATATATGTTAAAAACATGGCATGTGTCTCGATAAAGGAAAATAAAGACAAAATTACATTACTAAGTTGGTAGCTTTTGAAATAGAAACGCTATTAATTAATGATCATAAAATGGATATTAAAATACCTAAAATTTTAAGTATAATAATAATATAATACATTTTTGGGTAGTATAAACAAAATACAAAATGAATGGTTGGTGAATAAATAATATAATGTACAAAAATAAAATGATAGATGACATTCCATTACCTTGTATATTGAATCACAACATACTCACATAGACATTTTTTATAATAAGTATAATATTATTATAAATTTCTTAGATAACTATATTATTACATATAATACCATATATGGTTTGATTATGACTTTATATTACCTATCTGTAACCCATTTTATCTTAAGGTTTCACTTTAGGTAATATCTATTTTGTTCGTCACTTGTGTCTTAATTAGTTAAATATGTGGTTATTAAACTTATATAATGATTTCCAGAATGTAAAATATGATAGAAATATTATTTATGTTATTTATAAGTGTATTATAATATTCTATATAATATACAACAATGAAATTAAATACACTGTTCAAGGAGATGGTAGGATGTATGTACAGATGAACGTTGTTTCGATTAGATTATCATATTGAATGGAATAAGGTAAATGAAATTTTTTAATATATATATATATATATATTACATTACATTACCATTATTATATTAAATATATAATATATATGCACTGATAATATCCTTGATACAATCCATGTTGTGTGTGACTGAATCACATAACTTTGAGGGGCGGAAGTCCATAGTTTCTCATATGCAATTAATGTATTTAGACCAAATGGAAAGTATAATGCTATTTTTTTCAAAAAGGATTACATAAGAATAAATAAATAATAAATATATTATAAAACATATATAAACATAGTTTCCATCATAATTTCCAATCAAATTGGTGGTAAATGAAAAATGAACAATCATTATTTAGTGACGTGGTAGTTCACCGAACATGTATATAGTTTAGTTGCTATCAATTATATCGAAGTGTGTGTGAGTTTATGTCGAATTATTGTCATATAAAATATTACGTTCTTGAGGATGCATATGTTATTTATAACCAAGGAATTATGATTTTGGAGGGGCTGGAGACTGAATATAAATGAAATGAGCTTAAGGGAGTGTGTCACAACTTAATATGGTAAATCATTTGGTTTTCACCAAATGACTTTCATGGATTTATTTTTGAAAATTATAGTCATAAATTAGTAAGTTATTGTATTTGGTAATTCTATTGGGTAGATATTGGCAGGGCCTAAGTGTTTAGAGAGGTGTGAAGAAGGTGGAGTGGTGGTGGCCTTTTATCTGGCATGCAAATGACACACTTAGTATTCATGACGACCAGTTAGGTGTACTCACGTTTTAACATATACAATGTCATCCAAAAGAAAAAAAACTCAAAAAATATGTTTAATGGAAGAATAATGGACAAAAAGTGGGTTTTGGATATGTTTATATGTCATTTGGTCCCTTAAGATTGTGGTTTATTCACCTGTTAAGCTTAATTTCAATTTAACCTGAGTAATTTCAATCACTAATATTTTTATTAAAATAGTAATTTTACATTATTAGACATCATTATTTATGATGAATCCAAATATGGATTCCATTTTTCCAAATTATAATAACATATTTTACATAAATTAAATTAAAATTTATCTAATAGAAGAGACGACACCACGATTTTTTAATGTAAAAAAGGATCAGTTGATTACTCTAGTTTTATATACAATTTCAATGTGAAATTGGTTCCAATTACATAAATTGTATTAATTGATAAAAATTTAATGTAATTAAAATTTAAAATGAATTTATAATTTAATTTAACAATATAAATAAATTTTATAAAAAAACATGTTTTGAACTAAAAGTTTGTGTTTTTTCCCTATTAATTAAATTTACAAAAACAACATAAACACCATATTTTTATATTAAAATTAAAATATTAAGTACATTTTGAAATTTTAAATTTATAAAATTTCAATAAAATCAATTTAAATTGTGTTCTCCATTAAAATATGGTAAAACATCCTTTATAGAAATAAAGGGTTTTTTGCATAAATTTGGGTTCATTATTATCTTATATCTATGAAATATTTTGGATGAATATCAAAAATTCCTTATGAAATATAATATATATATATATATATATATATTACATGAATAACACCATTAATTTTAATTAATTTAATTTATAAGTGAAAACTATTCTAGGACAATTAAAATTAAAATATATCCATTATATTCAATTTGTTATTATATTTTCCTATATAATTAATTATTAACCTATGAATTAATATTAAATATGTATAAACTATATATTTTTATAATTTAGATAATACAACTCTTAATCACTTATTAAATGCCTTCGCTTTGTCTTATTATATTAAATAATAATATTTTATTAAAATGTTATTGTTTGGTAAAACTCAGTATTGCATGTTACATGAGCCATCGTGGAAATTCAGACTTTTTTGTAAATTAAACTACCCATTATTTTCTATTTAGTTGAAGATAAATATAAAGTTATGTATATAGAACAATTATTTTGTTGTTTAGTAAAATGAATGAAAAGCATAGTGATTTAATATAAAAAAACTATTTGGAGTGTTTTATGAATTGAAAATTATCAAAAAATAAATTTAATCAAAAAATATATATTTCAAAAAATAATATGGTTATATATTTATTAGATAAATTGGAGGATTAAGTACTAAATATATTATAAATCTGTACATAACAAAGATGCCTTCTAATTCACTGGGTTTGACAGTCTATGGGAAATTATTTGAAACATTCATAAAATAATTACACACCATTGTGATTGACTTGAATAAATTATAAGGAGAGAAGACATAGTGGGGAAATTAATATTTATAACCTACAATGAAAAATAATAACTCATATGTTATGATATACACATATTCTATATTATTTTCCTTATATGTTCATAGCTTCCCTTTTAAATGTTTATTTCATTAAATATTCTCATCCCTAAGTTTCATTTGGATACCATAAAATCTGGAATCATAATCATGTAGTGAAAGGTGTGTTCATTATCCAATAATGAAGTTAAAATATCCAATATGATAATATTTTTTCATATTATTTCATATCTATCATGTTTTTTAGAATTATTATTACACCACCCCAAAACACGGGGGTTGGGTTGTCTGTGAGAATAAAAAATTGAACAATTGTAATAACCGAAGAATATAACTTGTCCCCAGTCAATGTTTTTGGATCGAACCAATTATAAAATCATTTAATATATCCTCTAGTGTAATTTTATCCTCTATTATTATTCTATTGGTTGTCCTTAAATAAATTCATCATTAAAATTATGGTGAGAAATATCACTCTTCAAATCATGAGTCATCATATTATTCATTTGAATTGTTAGGAGGAGAATGAATCTTTTTTTGAATCCAATTCTCAAGGATATATAATATTTCCATATGAGAAAAAATTTATTGCTAAAATTATTTAGAAAAATTAATGTATCATGATAGAATACAATCCATAATGAGGGTATATATTGATATATAGCATGACGATTTGTGTCTTCATCCTTGTGACCAAGAGGTTGGGTTCTCTTTTAAACTTATAACTAGATCTCTCCACAAATCCAATAATCCTTAAATAATTTACATATTTTAGATGTATGATCTAATGAATAAATTATAAGAGATTATAGAGAGGTTTTTTATGCTTGAGTGCTTCACCATGGGGTACATCGGTCCTCTTTTACATCAATAGGGATGGGTCAATACACCTATGTATTAATTATCATAAAATAAAAAAATCAAGAAAAATCCAAGTATCCCCATCTAAAGATTCATGAATTATTAAATATACTATATAGGGATTGTTATTTCACTACGATGTTCCATTGGTTGGGATATATCTAATTGAAGGTTAATATGGAAGATATTCTCTAGACTACCATTCTAATGAGGTACGAAAACTATGATTTCATAGTGATTTCATTAGGAGTCAGTAATTCTATAGAAATATTCATCTATTTAATGAATATAGTCATTATATATTACATAGAAAAATTTTTTTTTAGTATTTTTAGATGGTATTATAATATAATCCAAAATAACGGAGGAGCATGAAGAGAATTCAAATTTACTGATAAAGACATTGTGAAAGGTGTAAATATATGCAATGTATAATAGTTATGACTTTTTATGGTGGAATTATAAGTTTTGAGGAATTTTATAACTAGTAAATTAATTTTATAGACCCTTCTAAAATAAAGGTAATTTATATGTCATACACACATGTGGGTGGAGCCCATGTAGTGGGTGAGTATAACAACTCAGTACTGGGCCCCGAGACCCCTGAAGGTCTCTCAATAATCCACAAAGGAAAACATCACAAGAAATACCACAATGTTAATATCACAAGCATGATTTAAATCATGAAGCACAAATCAAAATATACAGCTCACATTAATGGTATAACTACAATGTTACTAGGATAGGGATGACTATTCATAAAGTCAGATCATCATATCTGTAGCATTCTACAAACTACCCGTATAGGTCAGTACATGTTGACCCGTATTATTCGATAGATGTTGACCCGTATAGGTCTTGGGTGCTGACACGTATTTGTCGTTTGTGTAAACTCATATTAGTCACTGGTACTAACCTGTATTCGTCACTGGTGATGGCCCGTATTGGTCACTAATGCCAAAACTTATTTTTCGTTGGTAGAGACATAGGGATGATTAGTCATACTGCTAGATCATCCCACTATGGATTTTCTGATGCTAACCTATATTAGTCTCTCTTATTAATTGTGTGAAAACCAACAACTTGATTTCTACATGAAGAATGCCTAATCTTCATAAGATTATTCTCCTCATGCCACTAGCCATATTTCAACAAGTATGAAGTCTCAAAAAATCGTACCCAAAGGACTGCCCCATTATAGGTGTCCCAAGATGACAAACAGAGCGTTGATCGGATGCTTGATTTGTGAGATATGGGGACCTTTACCGAAAGGGATCGGTGGGATTCATGTCTGATCCAACCTAGGTCTCATGTCAAACTCCATAAAAACTCAATTCGAGTATCTCCCAAGGTCTGCCTTGTCATAAGGGTCCTTATGCTAATGGTGTCGCATCAATCGGTCTCTTGATCTGTTAGTTACACCCCATTCTATGAAATGGGGGTGATCACACCTCGTTCAGGCCCAACTCGGTCGGGCCATCCGGAATATGAAAAAGGTCCACTTCCCTAAAGGGGTTCCAAATCAACTGATGGCATGTCAAAAAGACACTAGGTTCACCAGTAACGAGTGTTTCTTTTTTCAGGGGTCAATTGGGTCTGGGCCCAGTCCGACTCGGTCAGGCTGGCCCTAACGCAAAGTGTCCCGGGGTCTCCCTGACCTCGCCCAGGATCGGCCTGTTAAGGGTCAGATCGGTTCAATAGGTATGGAATTTCAAGGACGTGCAGACAATTTCACGGGCTCAGGTAGTAGTTTACCAGGCCCACCGGGTGAGGGTGGGCCCACGCGCGGTGGCCTCTGGGTGGGTCCGATACATTCAGTTAGCCTCTGTCCGACTCTGTCCTCCTGAAGGCAGTCTATTTTTCCAGCTAGCCTTACAGACGTGGGGCTGTTTCGTCTGGCTGATGGGGAATTTACCTACACTGTGCAACGATTGACCATATGGCTAACTGGTCTTTAGCAGATGTGGCGCGGCATGGGGCCGTGCTACCCCCTCCTGCCATGGCCAACAGGTTGTTCTTGCAGCTGCTGGCAAAGCCATTGATAACCACCCTTCTCCACCTTATCCAGCTTGGGTCAGCCGCATCTAGACACCGTGGCACTTGATGACTTACCGCCTTCCCATCGCTCGTGGCCAATTTTCATGGGCCTCCTCCAACCACTGCTGAAATTGAACGCCGACCGTTCTTTCTGTGGGCCACTATATATGCTCTATTGGTCTGTTCTTGGTTCCACATTTGCTGACAAGACTATCAGGTCACCGCCGCCACCGCGTGACCCCTATATCTATCTTACCATTACATTTTCCAGTTGTTTTCAGGAAACAAAAAAACAACATGATCGACGGATAGTCTGTGCCTTATTCGGATAGGCTGGCACCCTCAACATTAACGTTTTAACAAGTGGTATTAACAAAAATCACATAATTTAGAAATACATCCCAACTTGTAACCCCACATCAACCTTCCATGATTAAATAATGATCCGAGGATCAACCCGTTGTTTGGTTTATCCACATTCTCCATAAAAATAAAGAAAGGGGAAGGATGAATTTTATAATATCAAAAACAAAAACTTATACCTGGATGAGACATCCACTAACGATGATTGAAAGAACCTCTGTCTTTGTAGTTATTGGTTCATGACTTGGTTTCGCTCATCACCACTTTCTAAATCTGGTCGCATCCTCTAGGGGGATATTTCCGCAGGACATTGCAAGTGTTTCTTCATATGAAAATTTCATTGAAAACCCCATCCTATGATCCATTCAAATAGGAGGAGAATATGTGAGTAACATGTTGTGGAATTAATAAGGTTGGTTAAATAAATTAATGAACGTATTTTAAATTATGACTATGGAGTTACGCAATAGATGATTAAATCTATTAAATGGCTTGGCAAGTCACCTATCCTTCCATCGCCACTTATCTATTGGAGAAAAAGAAAATAAAATTACAATTACATGTTATTTTTATTTTTCATTGAAACTTCAAAAAACTAAATTTTTCTCCCAACCTACTACGGTCTAATTGTATCCTCCCAAAATAGAAACCTATTGCTTCAGATTCCAGGGTGTCCCTGTATTTTTAATCTGGACACCCATTCAAATGATAAAAAACTTCAACCCTGAATTTACTAAAATAATCCTAAAAAATGTTAAAACAACATTACGGGCAAGACCGACCTAAAAATAATGTGCTTTCCATTTTCATAGACTCGTAATAATCCCAAATAATTAAAAAAATTACTGGGAATTTTTTGGGTCATTACATTCTTTCCCCCTTAGGGATTTTAAACCACAAAATCCAAACAAGGATACGCAAAACAAAAGAGGTGTACTGGGCACGCATATGAGCCCCTCACTCGTATATGCTCTCCTAGAGATTCATGTGCTGCTATAGAACACATACCAGAGGTATTGACTGCCAATGAAGGATCTTATCCTATCTATCCACTATGTTCACTGGGTACTCTGCAAAAGTCACCCCAAAGTAAATCACCAGCTCACCATGGGCGATGATGTGAGAATAGTCATGCATGTATCTCCTCAGCTGGGGTACATGGAAGACATCGTGAATCCTCTACAACTATAGTGGAAGTTCCAAGCTGTATGCCACATTTCAAATCCTCCAAATTATTTGATATGGTCCAATAAAACATGGTGAGTGTTGTACCCATCGGCCATATATTTGTAGTCCCCGTCGAGGGGAGACTCACAAGAATACGCGCTCCCTATCATGGAACTCCAGTGGTCTCCATCGCCTATCTACATAAGACTTCTGTTGGCTCTATGTATTCTTCATCTTCTCTCAAATGAACTGAACCTTCTCAGTGGTAGTCTGTACCATCTATGGTCCCACGAGTGCTGGCTCTCATGAATCTGTCTAGCATAAGGGTGATCTTCACTGTCATTCGAACAAAACCTCAAACGCGTCCATACCAATGGTGGAGTGATAGAGGTTTTAGTACATGAACTCCACTAGGGGTAGGTGGTCCATGCAACTGTGACCAATATCAAGGACACATGAATGAAGAAAGTCCTCTATGGTTTGGATGGTCCACATAGCCTAACCATCTGTCTGCAGGTGAAAAGTAGTGATCAAGCGAAGCTGAGTCCGGAAAGCCTCCTGCAATCCATTCCACAAATAGGATGTGAAGCGTAAATCATGGTATGATACTATCATTGAAGGAACCCCATGAAGTGGCACAATATCATGAATGTAGAGACATCCCATCATTTCTACCCAACCATTCACTTGAATACCAAGGAAGTGGGATGACTTGGGGAGTGGTTCAACGATCACACAAATGTCATTGTTCCCTCTGGACATAGGTGGTAACCCCATCATGAAGTCCATCGCTATTCCTACCCACTTCAACTATGGTATCCCGGGGGGGGGGGTTGTTTCAATCCTGTTGGTACCTGGTGTTCAGACATCACTTTCTAGAAAGTGAGGAATCTGGAAAAAATCTCCACCATAGCTTTCCTCAGCCCTAGCCACTAGTACTGACACCAGAGGTCCTGATACATCTTCATCAAGATTGGATGTACTACCAATGGGGATGTTTGTAACACCCTCCTCATCATAATGCCACTGGTAAAACTATACATCATATGAAAATGATAGCATGCTACCCACCCTCAGAATATCATTTAGGTTCATGCACTGAGGATATCTGAGCACGTGTCGTCTCGGAGCTTCTGTCACCATGTTTCACCTCCTTAACTCGCTGATGTAGTGGAGGGGAAACTACCACCGACTAGAGGTAGAATTTACCATATATATACACATAGGATATCTGAAGTGAAGATAACTAATTTGATGCCTCATTTAGTATCTACGAACTCGATCTACGTCTAAGTGCATCTTCCACTACGTTCCCCTTCCCAGTAGTATAGACTGTCTCAAAGTCATAGTCATTGAGTAACTCTAGCAAACATCTCTGTCCTTGCTTCCTATTTTTATGTTTGAAGATATATATGAGACTCTTGTGGTCTTAGTAAATAGTGAACTACTCTCCCATAAAGTAGTTTCTAAACTATTTTGTTTGAAGACTACTACATCCAGCTCCAAGTCATGAGTCGCATAATTATTCTCACGAGGCCTTAGCTATTGTGATCAATAAGAAATCACTAAATCAGACTGCATCAGAAGGAAACCGAGTCAGGTCCATGATGCATCAGAATAAAAAAATGTATTAAGTTCCCTCCTCCGACAACCTAATGATGGGAGCGTTGGTCAATCTCTGCCTCAGTAGTTGAAAGCTCAGCTGGTATATCTATGACCACATGAAGGGTTTCCCATCTTCCTCAAAATAGTAATAGATGCTGCTATTCTATAGAAATCAGGTATGATCCTATGATATTATCCTAGTAATCCAAGGGAGCTCAGCACCTAAATAACACTCCTGGGTGGCTCCCGAGAAAGTACTGCCCCGATCTTCACCAGATCCACTAAAACTACAGCCTCATAGATGATTTATCCTAAGAATATGATCTTTTATATCCATTACTCAAATTTCAAGAGATTCCCATATAATCGGTGCACCATGTGTGTGTCCAAAAATATCTTGAAGTGTACATCGTGCTCTTCCTCGGAAGTTGAGTACCCCAAGATGTTTTCGATGAAAACCACCACAAAGCGATCGATGTAAGGAAGAAATATCCTATTCACGAGTCTCATGAACACTATTAGAGCATTGGTCATGCAGAAAAAGGCATTACCCAAAACATATAATGGCCATACCCATATATGAAGGTTGTCTTTGGAATTTACTCATCACATAACCTGATTTGATGATAACATGATCTGAGTACTATCTTTGAGAACTACTTCTCTACTTTCATGTTGTTAGACAAATCATCAATCCTCGATAGAGGATAATTTTATTCACACTCACCCGGTTTAGGCGCCATAAGTCCACGCATAGCCTCAAACTTATTTCTACCTTCATGGAAAACAACATTGGGGATGTCCATGGAGAAACACTGAAACTTAAAAATCCATTCCCATGTAAGTCCTCCAACCATACCTTCAGCTCTCAAATCTCCACAGGGGCCATCTGATATGCTGGTGTGGATATTGATTTTGATCTTGGGTACAAGTCAATGTGGAAGTCTACCTCCCTATGATGAGGTAGTCCTGAGACATCTTCTAGAAAGACGTCCTCATACTCATCCACCACCTATGGTATCTATGGAGTCACCTCATCCACCCTGTCGAAGGTCATGTAAGCCAACTGAAATAAAATCGGATGCACCCTCTTGAGAGCAAGTGCATCTCGTGATGCTCTATTTTCCTTCTCACTAACAGAGGAAAACTGGCCTCCATATATACGCGTACATCAAACTATACATCTCAAGAAATACATCTATGTGTGAACTTCTAATATCTAGTCCATACATAGAGTAATTTCATAGGGATTTAATGCTTCCACTAGAAGATCCCATCTAAAAAAATCTCATCTGAAAGTAAGAACTCACTGTTGGAACCAGTGTGTGACTGCTAAATCTCTTCTCGTAAGAGTATCCAAATGCAACAGGCGAGTTAAAAGAACATTCAGAATCTCAGAGTCAATAAATAATTTCGTGACAAGGAAGGAATGGCTAGAACCTATGTCGATAAGCACTAATGATAAAGTAGAGAAGATAGATATTGTACCTCATATCATCTTAGGGACGTTAGGATCACGAACCAAAACTGCCTGTAGTGGGGAATTTCCCCTTCCACATGCCCCCAAAGTTCATGCTGGAATGCCTAAGGGTGATGGTTGTTGTTCCGAGTGACCCCAACCACCTCCTGATAATCATCATACTCCCCCGCCTCTTTCGCTGCCTGGATGATGATCATGATCCTCTCGATAACATTTCCAAGGTGGCCCCTCCACCGTCTTCCTATCATCCACATGGGGAGTTGGACAGTCACGAGCCTTATGACCCTATCCTCCATAGGAAAAATAGATCATGCCTCAATGGTGTCTCCCTCAGCCTCTCAATCCTCGCACCACTTACCCTTCGTCCCGGGGTCTCTCTACGAAAGGTCTATCCCACTTGGGATTCTGTGTCGTCTATCTATTGAAAATTGTACATGATTCTGCTACCCTTCATCCAGTAGGGGATCTCACTATCATTCCCTCCTCTACAAGGAATATATCCCTCAATAAATCTCTTTTAGCACCCCATCATGGTTCGGTATGATGAGATAAATTGTCGTAGCTCTAATGTCTTATTGAAACCCCTACTAAAACGTTCAGTATCTGATGTAAATTTCACATACCATGTTGGTGGAGTATTAGGATAGGTAATTAAATCTCACCGACAATTGATCCATATTCTGGTTTACCTACTATAGATGTAGAAGATCCTAAATAAGAACATATCATAGTGACACTCGCATGAACTCCACACTTAAATGGATATCAAAGTATGTACAGGTGAGTGTCGTCTCCTCACACTCCTTGATCATCGAGCTCCCCCATCATCTAGTCTAGCCCTAAAGAAGGCTAGCATCCCAGATCACCATATGCTCCATGGGTGTCTCTACTAAAAAAATAACCCACAAAACCACATAAACCAAATACTCTACTTCTTGGGGATCCGTCTCTCATTGAATCTTTGGAGGCCTCTGGGTCTAGAACTCATGAAACATGCTCAGCTAATGTGCATGATCCATTGGTAGCATTTTCTCCTCTACCAGTGGTGGTATTGTTGGTACAACACCAGAAGGTGTCATCACTATGAGTGGTCTATGTAACGATTCCTCATTGGTCGGTGGTCCACTATCACGATCTATAATTGGAATCGTGGAAGGATGTCTTCAAGGAGGCATCCTGGATGATACAGATGCACCACAATAAATAAGTTATACCTGGTGAGTTGACTCAATAAAGAATAAGAAAACATTTCAAAACACTAGAAACCTAGTTTTTCATGTACCTAGTTGGAAAAAAGAATTCAGTGTCATCGTGTAGGGATACGTCAGCCACCACACCAGCACTACACTCTATGTACTGAAAACCAAACTCAAGACACTTTTAAACATTGACTGATTAAATGTAGAACTTAGTTCTTCTGGTAGAACTGATAGCCCTTTGATACTACGTTGGCATGAACCATCGCATGGGGCCCGGACATGACTACCCCAAGCCTGACTTCCATAGGCACGGGGTTGGTGACAAGCACCTGAAGACATTTTAATAATATGTAAGTCATTGACATAGAGATCTATACAGACTCACAAATGGAAACTGATGTAAACAACCAAAAAATGTATGGTATAACCACAAGAGTTATGTATAACCAAAAGTGAAACTGAAAACTGAAAACAGTGTGCTAGAATAAAAGCCCTAGAATCTTAATAGAATATATATAGATAATGCATTTACCCTAGTGCTCTACCAGGAGGATAGAAGCTATAATTCTGAAGTCAAGGAAAATTATCTCGTCTGTTCCTGTCACACTATGCTCCACCAAGTCCCGAACCACCAAAGTCTACCTCAAAGCGTCAGTAGTATGCACAAGACACACACCTGAGAGCGGATCCCAGGAAGTGGTGAGTATAACATCTCAGTAGGGGAACCTATGACCCCCAATGGTCTCTCAGTAATCTACAATGGAAAACCTCACAAGAAAAACCACAACGGTAATATCAAAAGTATGATCTAAATCACGAAGAAAAAAAGAAAAAGAGAAAACTCTCTCTAATGGTATAACTTTAAGGATGTGGGGATAGGGTTGAATAATCATAAAGCCAGATCATCATATATGTAGTAACTATACTGTTGACCCATATAGGTCACTATATGATGACCCGTATTGGTCGCTACATGTTGACCTTTATTGGTTGTTGGTGCAGACCCGTATTGGTAACTGGTGCGGACCAGTATTGGTCACAAGAATAGAGGTATGGATGAGTATATGTACAAATAGATCATCCCAGTCATTATTTTCAGATTATAACCGTTATTGGTCACTTTTCTTCAGTATGTCATAGCCAAACTACTGGATTCCCGCATGAAGCACGCATGATCTCTAGAATAGTTTTCCCCTCAAAACATCATTCATATTTAAACTATTACTAAGTCCCACAAAAATTATACCCAAGGAATTTCCCTGTCATAGGGGTCCCAATAAGACAGACGGCGCATTGATCAGACACCTGATCTATGAGACATGGACACTTTTGTAGAAACGGCTCGGTTGGATTCATGTCTGATGTAACCCAGGTTGCACGTCAACTCCATAAAAACTCACTTAGAGTATCTTAAATATACCTCTTTGTCACAAGTTTCCTTAGTACATAGATAGAACATCGATCATACACATGGTCTATTAATTACACACCTTTCCCTGAAATGGGGGTGATCACACCTCGATTCATCCTGTCTCTGTCAGGCTCGCCAGAATTTTCCAAAGGGACCACTACCCAAAAAAGGGTCCCAAATCCACTAAAAACATGTCAAACAGACACTTGGTTAGTTAGTTGTGGTTGTTTCTTTATTCAGGGACCATTTAGGTTAGGGCCCGGTATGACTTGGTCACGCCGACCCGACGCAACGTGTCCCAGGGTTTACCTAACCCCGCCCATGTCCAGCCCATTAAGCGATGGCCCAGTTCACAGGGTCCAGCTAATCAGGGTCAACCCATCTGGTTCACGAGCCTGTGCCAGTGTTGGTTGGGCCCACTAGGTGGGTCTCGGCCCACCCGCGCTGGCCCACTGGGTTGGTTCGGCCCGGTCTTCCATCTGGCAGACCGTTTCTTCAGTTGGCCTCGAAGATGCGAGGTTTTTTCTTCTGGATGATGGGGTGCTGCCCCACTATGTGCACCATCCATCTAGATGGCCAACCAATCTTCAGCCGATATGGATGGATGCAGGGTCTCTCCTCCCCCTCCTACCACCTCCTGTCGGTCGCGGCAGCTGCCACCACCGGCACCTGAGGGCTCGGCCCTTCTCCTGCGCAGTCGGATCAGGCCAGACACCTCTGGCCGCTATAGTGCATGACAACAGGCCACCTTCCCACCACCATGCAGCCAGTTTTCACAATCCTCCACTTGAAACTGCTGGACACCGCCGGCATGGCATGTCCATGATTCTTTCAACGAGCCACCGAACATGCTATGGTGGTCCGTTCTTTGTGTTGTTTGTGCCTACGAGCCTCTTAGGTTACCACCTCCACTGTGTTTCCCCTATCTCTATCATTCTATCACATTGTCCAGCCATGCACGGGAAACATAGGATCAAAAACATCAGAGGAGGTTCATGCCTTGTTCGGATTGCCAACGCCCTCAGAATTAGCATTTTAACAAGGGGTGTTATGAAAAAATAGATAATTTAGAAATAACTCCCAACATGAAACCTTGTATCAACCTCTAGTGTCTAATGAACTATCTGAGGATCAACCCCTTGTTTGGTTGATTGACATTATTTTTGTAAGTCAAGAATGAGGAAGAAATAATTTTATAATATGAAAAGAAAAAACCCCTACATGGATGAGATGTCCACTAACAACGATCGACAGAACGTCCTTCGTCATTTTTGTCGGTTCGTGATTCAGTGGAACTCATCACCACTCACTGAATCAGGTCTCATAATCCATGTGGATCTTGCTATAGGTCTTCGCCAGAGTTTCCATGTTTCATGAAGTTGTGCCAAAACCCCACCCTGAGCTCCATTTAAATAAAAGGGGGAAAGATGAGTAACACATTAAGGAATAAACGTGGCCATTAAATTAATTAATGAAACTCTTTTAATTCATAACGGTGGAGTTGCGTTGATAATGAGTCAAGACATTAAATGTCATAACAAGTCACTTGTTATTCCACTGCTGCTCATCCAGTGGAGAAAACAAAAATAAATAAACTTTTACATGTTATTTTACTTTTCATTAAAAATTTCAGAAACTATGTTTTTCTTCCGACCTACTACTATCGATGTGAATCCTCCCTTAAATGAATCCAGGGACTGTGGATTGAATGGTGTCCTCTTATTTTTAAACTGAGCACCATTTAAAAAGATAGAAAATTTCACCACCATGTTTACTGAACATACCTTAAAAAAGATCAAAAAACCATTCCATGAACACCGGATCTCGGAATCATGTGCCGTCAATGTTTACAGACTCATAATAATCTCAAATAAATAAATAAAATTACATGGAACTTTCTAGGACATTATAGGGTAGAAGTGTCAAATATATACAAAACATAAGATCATCAAATATATTTTAATATATAAATATTTTAATATATGCTAGTGGATATGGTAATATATGATCAATGACAATTAGTGTTTATTCCAATACCATAGTGGGAATGAAATGAACGTGAAAGTTGATCTAAATATAACATATCTGGAAATGATATCAATGTTAGGAATTGTGAAAGATTTATTGTTTAGAGAAATGTATGGGATATACATGAGGATCATAAACAATGGAACAATAACAATAAATTATAAAATTATTCAATTTTCATCGCTTTGGGATAAAATAATGTTTTATCAATGTGATGATATGGAATAATAAAATATAGTAGTAACTATATGAAAAGGTTATTCCATAGTGTACCAAATTCATTAAGAATGAGTTGTACGATTTCAGTCAATACTATGCATAAAATCAAATCCAATGATATCTAGAGATTTAATGAATGATTTACAATATTAACAATTCTTCGTACACTCAGGGATCATGAATATGTTTCACAATATCTAAGATAGCTATTTATAAACACTATTAAGAAATATACTTTTTAATACACATAATTTTTTTTCATATATTAGTTTCTCAAGGATGAAAGGAAAAATTTAAAGGGGATTATGGATGAATTACCCATACCCACATAAAAATGGGGGAACATCAACTTTTTATTTTAACTATTTATATAAATACATCCCTAAGGAATAATGATATATTAGTTATGGTTGATCATCATAAAAATAATACTCACATTATAAAGATTTTAGAGGATGTATGTCTTGGTTAAAATGAAATGATATATATTATAGAAATTGTGAGTCCTTATGGAACAACACTATCAATCACATCCAATCATGATTTGATTTTACCACCTTGTTTTGTAAGAGACCTATGTATTATTTTAACACTGATTCAAAATTTGTTATGTCTTATCACCCCAAATATAATGGCCAAGATAACAAGGATCTTCAAATACATGAGTACATATTGAGATATTTCTCGATTGACTTTAATGGAGGATGTGATAGTTAATTTCAAATAGTGTATTTCTCATAAGATAATATCTTCCACAACTACATCCATATTGTCCCATATGAATCCCTTTATTTGAATTTCTATAGAACACCATTGTCTTGAGTATTATCCCGGTGAATAGATAAATCCATTGTTTAACACTTGTTGAAAGGAAAATATTATATTATTCCAATGATTAAAGTGGAATGAATAAAGTGATTAGGTACTATGATTTAACCATTATTATTTAAAAATGACATATTAATTGCAATATGTTCATAAAAATAATGAATAGTCTTAGGATTATTTTTCTATAGTTTTTCATTTAGTATATTAAAAAATATATTGAATGGTAATACTAATCTATAATAGCGATTTACATGTAAGATGAAATATTTGTAGGAAATTTTGAGTAAGGAATTTCAAGGAATAATAGGTTTAAAATATTGAGCTAATAATGAATAGTTTGAAGAACATTTTATTGATGTTGATAAAATAATCTTGATAAAATTTGTTACTATGAAATATATTATTAATTTTAGGACAATGTGATGTATTATGAATATTAATTTTTTGTCAAATTTATGGAGTACTTTAAAGAGATAGTGATTTTATTTAATGAATAATTAATGATTTACATTTCTAAAATAATTAATGATTGTATTGAGTTAACATGGTGATTTTTATTTGTTTTGTGAAAAGAATTATATTGATTTAATAGAATACATTTTCATTGAATTTTCATGTTTAAGATGTTGAATTATGAGCTAATATTTGATAATTATGGATAAAAGGTAATTTTGTTATTGAGAAAAAAATATTTGATCACGAATTTCATATTTTTGGAGTTTGACTTTTTCTGATATTTCTCTAGATAATTCTTTTTATTTACTATTGAGGTAATAAATTAAGATAAACATTTGGTGTTAATATTGATGTTTTATATACTAGTTATTTATATTTATCTATATTGGATAACATGATCTAAAATATTATGTTTTGTTAAATATTTAGAAACATAACGAATGATGTTTTTCTTATTTTATAGATATTATTATCTATTAAATGTTAATTTTAATTCTTTAGGGATAAAAATATCATCTTGAATATTAATTTCATGGACTAATAGGTGAATTTAAAAATTTCTCGATGCAAAACTAAGGGACTAAATTGTTATTATTAAGTGGAAATGAATTAATTAGTTATCTTTTCTTGTGTTCTCTATCATGATATTAAAATAATCCCTAAAATTACAGAAAATATCCATAGAGTAATAATGTTATCTCATTACATTTATTTCTAGTGGATTGATGTTCTTTGATCCCCACAATCAATTTTTTCATTAACATTATCATAGCCATATTTTTTATAACTTTATATTATTCATTCAATATTATTTTATCCTCTTTGTAGATATTATAACCTCCAAACATTTCCTCCTTATCTTGGAAACTAATTACGGGTTATTTTACATAACCTTTATATTTCTCACGTTCGTATTTCAAATAATGTTTTTTTATTGATTTGTATGATATGGGATATCAAAAATGGTATATATAATTATAACCCTTTGATCCTATTAAAAACAATTTGAGGGAATAAGTAATTTATTGGGGGTAGAATATAACACCTGTGAATTTGGAATACATCTCATTTAAATAAACTGTAGTTGTTCAATATCATGATTGATGTGAAATATTATGTTTAAAATGAGTCATGGTATATTATAATATAATCAATAAATGGATTTGTATGAAAAGTAATAACCACCATATAATATATATATATATATATATATATATATAATTTTTTTACATAATTCAAATGTATTTATTAACGAATAACATTTTTACTCAATTTTGAGTAACAAATATTTTCATAAGAAATATTTTACCTTGAAAAATGATTTTTAGTTCAATTTGTGTGTGAATGGTGTTATAAATTTCATAAAATTTGACAAATTTTATTTCAAAAAATAATTTTAAATTTTTTATTGATAAATATATAATTGATAATACTTTAATGTTATTTTTCTAAAATAGTTGATTTCTACTCAATAATAAAAAATAATTTTTTTAAAACAACCAATTATATTCCTTAAATCAAGTATTTAAAATCTCTATTATGTTGTGATTTTGATTATAATTTAATTTAAATATCCTTGTTTTATATAAAAAAATTAATTACATAGTAATCAACATTATATATTATTTTAGTATAAGTTCATTTATGGGCTTAAAAACAAAATTTTTATAAAAAGTATATTTTTATGTGAATGTTTTTTATCATAATAAAATAGATAAAATAATATTTATTAAATATTTTAATGATATTTCAAAACAATATATTCAATATTTTTTATTTTGATTAATTTTATTGTTTTAAGTTGGTATACAATATGAATAAATCCTATTTTTAGCGTAAAATGCACTTTTCTAAAATTGGGTTCCATTGTGTCCTAAGACCATGTTTTAAAATGGACATATTAAAATTATATAATTTTAATTTAATAAATTTGATTCCATATTTGTAATCATCATTATCATATTGAATAATTATTCCCTTTTTATTTACTTTCATTGTGAATAGTAGACTGCATAGATTTTTGTCACCTCAGTAATGGTAAAACAAGTTAAACAATGTCAAAAAAATGGTATAGGGTATTAAAAATTTCCTAAAAAATGAATTTAACAAATTGAATGATTTCATATTTTCTTTTATCATCAAAATTTTTTTATACAAAAACATTTTTCAATATTGAATTTATTTGGACATTTATTTATATATATTTTCAAAAAATGATATATAATAAATATCAGTGTCTTAGATTTACTATCACGAATATATTATTTAAGTATAAAAAAATGAATAATTAACATTCTCAATGTCTAATTAGTGAATTATTTTTTAATTGTTGTAATTTATTTTGAATTATTATAAATTTAAAAATTACTATAAATTCCTAATAAACACCGACACTATATTAGTTCAAGTTATTGAAAAAACTAAATGTTTTTAAAAATATTAAAAGAAATAAAATATGGATAATTGATTTTGTTATTGGAGTTTTTTACATAAATATAACATAATATAATTTTCCTAAATATTTTTTCAGAAAAATATAATTTTAATCAAGTTGTCATCAATGGAAAACATTACGAATAATCCCGAAAATGAATAAATGGTATAAAATGTTAAACGTTATTTTATTAAATAAAATAATTTTAAAAACAATATCATCTTTCATAAATTTCATGGTTTATGTTTTATTATTTAATATATTATCAAATATTTTGTCACTTTTCATTTTATATTAACATTCTTCTCTCTTAAATAGAAAAACTATTTGATAATAATGTAACTCATAAAAACTACAAATGAGGATAAAACTAATACATAAGGAGTAAGACGTCAGGTAAAATGGTATAAATAATATTTTGTGAGATTAAATATTCTTATAATTATCCAAACCTTAATATATTTAAATTTTTTCTTTTTTAAACATGAATTTTTATTTTTATTATTTTAATAGCTTATATAATTCCAAGGGTTCCCCTCAACTCACATATAAAACGACACATCTAGTCCTCAATTATTATAAATGTTTTATCATTAGAAATTATATAAATACTATTATAATACCTTTAGATATTAATTTAAATTATTCAATATATTATGGTCATTCCAAAAGACCATTTATTTTTATATTAGGTTTTAAGATAAATTTGTTTTTCAAGTAAAAGGCATAAATATTGAAAGGTTTCTTTACATTATATTTTTCTTCTACCTCACCTAAATATATGGTAAACTATCTAAAATAGTGAATTTTGTATCTTAAATAAATAGTTTTTTTATGAATCAACTATTATCCACCATCCTTCCATCCTATGGGAAAACACAACATAACTCGTACGTGCATGTGGACTACCACCTCCATGATGTGATGTGTTTCATTTTCCATCACATTTGAAAATTGATGGATTTGATAAATAAATTACTATATATGTTATATATATATATATATGATATTATTATGGTTATGTAATGTTGAATTATTATTTACATCTATTTCATTCCATCCATTGAAAAATTGAAACATAACTCATGCATACATACATACTACATTATCTACAAAGTTATGAGATTAATTATTCATCAATAAATTATATAAATTTTTAAAAAAATTATATTATGATAAAATATTATATACCTATAGTAAGTATAATTCATTATACTATTGATACATTATCAATTCACAAAGATTTATACCCCCAAACAAAAAATCTAGAAAATTTAATCATTTATCTCACAAATAATTAAATAAAAAAATGAATTGTAAATAAGAATTTTTATAAGATATTATATGTAAATATAATTTGGTTTGATATATATAGAATAGTTTTTATATAATATATATAATTAATCTATCTTTATTTTATATCATATTTTAATAGCTATGAAGTAAAAAGATATATGTATTAATGGTTTTCGCCTCAACATTTTTTCATTGAGATATATTTTATTCTACAGACCAATTTATGTTTATGAGGACTATATTGTTCCAAATTGATATGTAATATAATTTATTATTCTACATTAATGTTATTAAAATTTTAAATTTCAAATTATTTCATCAAAGGATCTTTTATTCCAATGTTACCATAGTTTTAAGGGTTTCTCATCTTCTAGTTGTTTCTATAAGACATATTACAAAATCAAATATTATTTTCATTTTATAGTTTATAAAATTACAATGAACATAAATTATTGATATTATAATTATAATTATGGGTATTTTAAAATAAAAATAATATTATCCCATTCATTATGTTTTTTATTCATAAATTTCTAAAGTTATAACGGTTGATCTTCTAAAATTTGGTTTTTTTGGGACCTATGTTATGTTATGAGCCTGTATTCTTATATATGTTTTATATTCATAAATATTTATATATAATTTCATAAATATAATTTTTTTAATGAAATTTAACTTTTCACTCGAATCTATTCTTTCATAGGGATTATTATTAAAATTGTTCCAATGTGAAAAGGGACATATGTTGTAATTACATATTCTATAGGATTAGTTATTATGAATTAAAATTGAATAATATTATAAGATACATATATCAGAAATGATTTTCTTTTTTTTATCATATGTTTATTCATGAAATTTTATTCAAATATTATAACTTTTTCAATTATTTATTTAAAATTATGATTAAAATTATTTTTATAAAAAGTTATCTTACTTTTATTTTGGTCGAAAATATTTTTCATACATGTCAATGAAAATTTTAAAATATTTTGTATAAATTTTTTTAAAAATAATTTAATTATTTATAAAATTAGTTTCTACCCACGTTATAGTTTTTATAAAATTATTTATGGTAGTCTTCTAATCATTTTTCAAATAGGTAAATTTTGAATCTTTATCAATAATGTGAGAGGAAACCATGTGTAATGTACTCCACATAAAAAAATTATTTTCCGTCATGACAAATAGATAATTTTAAACAAAATTTATAGGATTATATGGTTATTTTAAAATAAAATGGAATCCCAAAAATTTTGTATGTTTTTATTTTTATTACATGTTATGTCAAAATAAAAATGGAATTTTCCTTAAGAAATATTTTAGTAGTCACAAAAAGGAAGCAGACAAATATAACAAAATAAATTAACATTACATAATATTTGAAAGGTATTCCATAAAATGATACCATCCATATTTATTATATATATGTTTTATGATTTTGATTATAAATTTATTTGTAAACCCAATTTTTTCCTTGTGTTATTTTTGGATGAATTGATCAATTGTTAATGAAACATGATTTCATAGCATGGGTTATTTTTTAATCATATGATTAATGTTCTATGATATTATTTCACACATATGTATGTATTACGATTATGCAATAGGTGGGGATAGTATTACATAGTTTGGTTATGCATTGAGGAATGCCTTATATCTCCTGAGATAATTATGGGTAACAAGTTGATTTTAACATCCACTATGGTAAATAAGATGGTATTCATAGTCCATGCTTATATATGAATCATGATGTGATTTGTGATCCATTACATTATGGGAAATATTTTTTGATATATGATCTAATGTGATTTGTTAGTCTTGGAATTTAACCGCATAAAATGATATATTTTTAATGGCTATGATGGTGCCACACTCTTATGAATTCTTTTTATGATTATTATTTGATCTCATAGTGAATTGAAAATTTATTATTATTCCTTAATAATATGAATACTATATTTTTATATGAAATAATTATATTCCATGTATAATAATTATGATCAACAAATAAATGGATATTGATTTTTATTTGAAAAAAAATTATTCTCATCCCATTCTGATCATGATGTGATTACAAATGATTATTTATTGATATCTATCTTGTTTACACTTATTAAGCATCTGAGAGTGCTATTACTTATATTTTTTTAAAAGTATTTTTTGAATAATTATTCTTTGTATGAAATATATATTAATGATGGTATTTTTGAATTATTATGTTGAATATTATTATTATTTCATTAACTAAATACAAATAAAAATTATTTCATTATGAACATGTAATTTATCATCCTATGTATACAACGAAATTAAACTTTTGTAGTTAGGGAATCAATCAAAATGATATAAATGAATATTCATCTAGTAGGATGTACTATATATGTATATGAATCATGGTTCAATATAGTACTTGTATAACATGGGATAGTTGACCCAACTAGGGAGGATAAGTTATGAAGGGAGAAAATGTCTGGGTTTCAATTACCTAGAATGGATAATTATGAGGTGAGAATATATGGGTTAGAGATAGAGAATTTGTTAGAGAATTCTGAGATTTATTTCCACCATATTTTTAAGAATTAATTATATCAAATTATTTTCTATTAATCTTATGTTGGGATGAATGTGGTAATTGTGGATCATCCTATTTTTACATTGAAAGATCATGAAATTTCATAAGATAATTATTAAGGATATTTTCATTAATAGTTTTTTATCATTGATAATTAGAGTTGCATATAGGCATGATTTTCTCCCCCGAATATATGGGAGACAAAGAATTAGAGAACTCATAATTTTATTCAAGTACCTTATTTATTTTTCCCTTTACTATTTCCATAATGATTTCTCTTCTCCATTGAAATCATAGAGAGGTATGTTTCCTGTTATGAGGTACACAAACACAGAATTTATGTTGATTATGTAATTGGAGTCATATATGAAAGATGAGGTGATTGAGATGAATAATTTACAACTAATTATATATTAAATTTGATGTCATTAGTGCTATATAATAATAAATTACCTTGCTGGAGTATTTTGGGAGTCAATACCAATGAGGATTTGACTAGAAGGGAGTAAACCTCAACATTTTTATTCTTATTTCTCTTGGAATTGTATTTTTCATTCACCCATCTATAGATCTATTCCAAATCACATTGTCTTTAAAGTTAATAGAAAATAGATATATTAGTGATCATCTATTTCAATTTCCTATTATAAAGGAATTAGTCAGGATACATATTATCCCCACTAATAGTTTCTACCAATACCATATCAATAGTGGCTATATTAGGATTCTATTCCACTGATAGAAGAAAAATTTGAATGATTTTGGAAATCAGGGATACATGTTTGCACGTAGTCATTATAATGACCCAGTCCCAAGTTACTATGAGATAATTCATTACATTATTTTATTGGTACTATGAAATAGTGATGCAATCCCAAGTGATCTAAAGGTGTATTAGATTTGGAAAACCAGATACTAACATATGTTTAAAGTATAACAGGAAATGAAATGAAACATAATAACCCAATTCAAAATATTATTATTCCATTGGATTATCCTAGAATGTTAATCATAAAATACATCTTCATGTCCTGAGTAGATATTAAAAATAAAAAATGGATGAGGTTAGGTGATCAGTAAGTGTATTCAATATAGTATAAGCTAACATAAATAAACATACAAAATAAGTTAAGGTGAATGACTAGAAACACATGTCATGAAAACCATATCTTGAGAATAATATGGAAGGAGTGAATGATGATTAAAAATTATATATAAATAATAAATTTATAATTAAACATAACCATGGATATTATACAAGTTAAAAAAATCACATGTATTTATCAATTATTAATATCATAGTGAGGGAATTCATAGTGGCAGACATCACAAACATACTATCAAGGCTTCAGTGAAGAAAACAAACATAAATGGGTAAAACCCCATCCTAGTATGTCTCATGATAACTATCAACAAATCAAAGGGATATAAATGAAACAACCCATAACATAATAATTCTAATTACTTTTTCACATGAAAAGAAGTGAAAATAATAATGATATAAATTCATATTTAAAAGCGCATGTGAAATGTTAATAATTTTCTCAAAATAATAAACATATTCATAACCTGAATTATATCATGTTAAAATTATCCCTAAAAATAATCCTAAAACACTAAATAATATATATTATATAGTTAAATAAGAGTTCAATACCAAAAAAACAATAATACAAAAAATAATGTATTTAAATAGATGAAATTACTCTGATGAAATCATGAATGAATTCATGAGATAATTAACATTTTTTACATTTGAATGATGATTTATATTTGGAAATAAAGTGTATTTATCATTATATTATATTGTAAAAATTAAATCCAAATTGAGATAATAAAATTTATATTTGAGTAAAAACTAATTACATTATGATGTAAAACATGTAATTTTTTAAGAAACATTAGAAATGATCTTGATTAGTGTTGTTTAAGGGAAAATAAAAACTAGTCTTTGAAAGGGAACATACATATTCATTTAATAAAATAGAGTATTATATAATATATATGTAATGATTAAATTATTGATATCATAAAAATAATTTTAAAAAAAATAGATAATGTATTATACATTTTATTGGGTATGAAATTGGGAATTTTTCATCAAATGGGATTGCTTATCAAGAGGAATTGAAAAAGAATACTTATGAAACATTTATTTACCTATTAAACAAATTTAAATTGAGAAAATTAAATATCATTGTTAAATTAACATATATTTTATTTGGATTAAAAAATATTAACTAAGAATTAAATTGGGGTAATGATAGAGAATGAGAAACCTAAATGAAATATGAAGATTCGAGGGGAATCCAAAAACTTATGTCTGAAATTATTCTGCAATTGTATTTATCTTCATGGATAATTAAATTGAATAAATAATTTGAGTAATTTGAGAACCACATATACATGAATTTTATTTATGAAAATATTACTAAGTTCCTTTATTGACATTTTTATTAGTTGTAAGGATTAATTTCATCATTCATGTGTTCTCATTTCCATTGTTTTCATGATTGGTTCACTTGTATAAATGTGTCAATGATAATATAAAATGGAAATAGTAACCAAAAGTTTATTTTATATTTTATTAAAAAACATCCATAAGGAAATTTATATATATATATTTAATTTGTTTATATAGGTTTGCTATGAATCCTTAGCTAAGATGTTAGTGAAAATGGTTTAGATTATTTTGATAGTTTTGTGATAATCACTAACTATCTTAATTTAATTAAGTATTATTTCATATATCAGATAGTTAAAAGAATAAAAGCGTTATAAGTTGAATTTTATAATATCTAACTACCATTAGAGTGGTTTTTTTAATATCTATGACCGTAGTAAATGAAAATGAAAAAATATCATCTTATAAGGTGATAAGTCAACACCACACAGATTGTAATTTGACTTTTATAATTAAATTAAGAGGAAACGTTATATGATGGATGATTTTACATTAACATTACAAAAGAAAATTTTATATAATATAGAAGAGTTATGATTAATTTTTTAACATAGGAGTTGAGGATATTATAATAAAATAAAAGTATGTGAAAAAAATAGAGAAAGTGAATTATGATTTTACCTCTTGAATTCTTCTCCATGAGATACTCCTTATGGAAATAGTTTTGTTATATTTTGAGACCAAAACCTCTTAGACAAGGGTAAGAGTATTGGAAAAAACATTGGGATAAAATTTGAAAATATTCAATGTTTAAGGTGTGTTTGGATAAGAGGTTGTGAGAAAAGATATCAATATATGAGGATATGAGATTTTTTATTATTTTATTCATTAGATTAATTTTTTGCTCATGACTATGAATAGTTTTGATTCTTGAGAAAAAATACTATAAATAGTTCATGTGAATTTGAAACATGTGGTCTTACATAATTAATGATGTTATAATTCATATATTTTGAGTATAATTAGTATTACTATAAATTATAGTATTTTACAATTCACCAAAAATTAAACAATTTGAGAAATATACAAATATTCCAACCAAAGAATTTCATGATGTGTAAAATTCAAAAACAAACCCAATTTTATGAAAATATTTTTTTAAATATTATAAATGTAATTTTTATTTAAAAACACCATTTTTTTAAAATACAGATATTTAAATTACAACTGTTTTTGTGAGTCACTAAAAATTTTATTGCATATAAAACAAATTATCTTATAATAAAAAGACAATAATAAATTAATTTATGAAACAAATTTAGAGAAAATATTTATTTTACCTTATTATATTAATTATATAATTGTACAAAAAAATTATTTTTCAAAAATACTAATGACTAATTTATCATTTTAAATATATTCTTATAATTTGATAAAATTTTATGATGTTTCAATTTATAAGATGCCTAAATTATATTTATAAATTCATATATGAGGCTACTATTCAAATGGTGATATTACAATTCATAATTTCCATGTAACTATTGCAATGGTCAAGTTACTATTCAATCGATATAGATTCTCTAATTTCTTAAAATACTTTTTATTTCATTTATTCATTATTATTTATGTTTGTATTCTATTCTATTAATAATAATATATGATTTATACTATATGAAAATTAAATTAAGGGAAAACTCCATTGATAATATTTATATTCATAACATTCTTAATGCTAATAATATCTTCATCAATAAAATTTGTTAAATGTCACCTCGTTAAAATACTTTTATAGTTATTCATCATAACATCATCTAGTTCACACACCACCTTTTTAATTTCATGATTATCCCAATAAACATTAAGTAGACGAGTTTTCCGATTCCTTAAGGAATTTTTTCTAGTTTCTAGAATCTGGATTGGTTGTTCCAAATATCATAGATTATTTTCCAATTCTATTTCTTCAGAGTGTGAACATGCACTGGGTCTATAATGTAGTTCCTAATCAAAGATATGTATAACATATTCTGTACATTATAAATACTAGGTGGCACCTCAAAATGAAAAGTCATACCTCCAACAATCTGCATAATATCAAATGGTCTAATGTATATGGGGCTTAGTTACCATTTAATTCCAAATATTGGATCACCCTTACCTGTGGTTACTTTCACGAAGACTTGATATCCCACATGAAATTGTAAATTGTAAATCAGGTTGTAATTGTAACACCCATCCTAACATTGAGATACATTGATATGATCCTGAATAACAATTATAATTGATGTTGATTTTTCCACATGATCTGTTCCATCAATTTCCCATTCACCAATTTTATCTGCATTTGTTGGTGTACAACATTAATTTCCATATAATGATTCAAATGGATCCATATGAAAACATCAATGGCAATTTTTTTGGTAGGAAATCTATAAAAAATGTAAATAGTCATCCCATAAACCTAATAATTTAGGTCAGTGTGATATGATCATGTCCTCTAATGATTTTATTTTCCTTTATGGATACCGACCAGTTTGATGTTTTTATGTAGTGTTCAAATGAAGCTTAGTACAAAGATCAATATAAAGGATTTTACAGAATTGTTTTGTAAGTTGTGGATTAAAATAAGGCATAATTTAATTAAGTTCTATAAGTTGTCTTATAAATTCATTAATATAGAGTCCATCAAGGTGATTCAATAGAAAATAATTTTTTATAGTGAGGAAGTTTTAATATTTGGTATGTTGATTGATAACTACCCATGTTTTATCATTCATTCTAGTAGTATTTAGTAATCTAATGATGAAATCCAATATAATTTAATCCCATTCTATATAGCAATATAAAGAGGTTCCATGACACAATGATATTTTCTTCCACCTTTCCCCTATTAATAAACTAAACAGATTAATACATAAACATAAATTCTTCACATTATATTATCACACCAATAAGGTTACCTAATAGCTTTATATAGCATCATGCTACTAGGGTTATAGAAAAATTCGAGTTTTGAGAATCATCAAATAATTATATTTTTTGATTCGATATAGATGGAATAATGATTTACTTCGAAAATTTCATAATTCCATATTCATATATGAAGTCTCATAGTTTCCCAAAATTTACAGCTTTAATTTATCATTGAAATTTTTTGTCATTATAGTATGGAAATTTAATCTTTTCTAGTAATTATTTTTTGGAAACCATTTCCAAAATTATTGATGTTTCACCTCCCTTTATAACTCCAATATCCATGGCTTCTAGATCATGGTACCCAATATCCAAATCAATCCTCATTACTTTCACAACTCCTTGATCCTTCAGGAATAATGAATCAAAAACCTTATTTTTGATCCCTAGGTGGTAGTGTACTGTTAAATTATAATCCATTAATAGATTGATCTATCTTCTTTTCCACATATTAAGATTATTCTATGATGTTATGTTATTATTGTTTCGGTGCGGATGTGCGTCGGGTTTCTGTTCTGACGCTGTTCCGCCAGGACGCGTTCGCGCGTGCACCCGTCGACCTGAGGGGATGGGCGCGCGCGGCTTTTGGCCCCGTGGTCCAGCATTCCAAAGGCGGGCGGCATCCGTCCCTTATTCAGGGGCGTCTGCTCCTTGATCAAAACCGGGATGATGGGATGTCGGCTCCTCCTTCCTTGGACGTCTCCTCGGAACTCGTCGCCTAATCCGGGTCTCCCTCATAGATTTAAGACATGCTGGTGAATCTCGTTCCCGGCGCCATATCTTCATGGACACCGGTTAATTACGTAGCTTCCGCCCGGACGCTCCAAGGAGTCTGGTCGGAGCAGCAACCTGCGGTGAGTAGACCGGGTGGCTCTGGGTGCTGGGGGTGTGTCGTAACACTGCGGCTCTGCATGTCTACTTTTCGTCCCTAACAGGGCTTCTCGAAGGCATGATGGCCTGAGGCATCCCGCACTGGGTGCGGGGAACCGTGTAACCTAAGGTTTTCCTCAGCTTCCCATGTTTAACACGGGGTATGCCGCGAGTTTAACGTCCAGCGGGGACGGCATCAGACCGATCAACACGAGGAGTGGATCAGATGACAGAACCCCTTGCGGGGAACCTCCGACGCTGGGGCCAGCACATGGGCGGCTTCCCAAGTGATGTGGAGTGGAGTGAAGTGGCATGACCCCCACCGGGATGTGGCGGCCCGGGTAAGGATCAGGGTGGATGATGGAGTGAAGAGCTTGGACCCCGTAGGGGCTTCCTACGTACCGCGCGTTAGCACGGATCAAAGTCAACGTAGTTCGGATATACAGTTTAACGTCATGCTGGACGCTGGCAAGCCGACTCACGGAGAGGTCGAGGCCGCCGGGCGGAGGATCGAACCGAACCACCTCGCACAGAGGGGGATGGAAAGGTCGGGTGGATCACAGTTTCACGTCATGCTGGTCGATAATAGGAGAAATAGAAAAAGGGGCAGTGGGGAAGCACAATGGAGATACACACGTGCAGTCTCCCACAGGGGCGGATTCATAGGTGAATCGACGCAAGTGTGAACCTAGGAGGGGTCCACTGATGGACGAGCCGACGTGAATACGACCGGGATGACCAGGTGGTGGGCTTGAACCTCAGGGAGGCTTCCTATGTACCCTGTTTAGGAGACAGGGATCAAAGTCCACGTAGTTCATTCTGTCAGGACTTACGCACTGAGGCAGCCCGAGTGCGGAAAAACTCAGTTGGAGAGGGACTTGGGCCGAAAGTAGGAGACACCTCGATCCTAGACACACCCTCTACTGGCTTCGGCAGTGGGGGAGTGCAATGGAGATACACATGTGCAGCCCCCCACAAGGAATTAGGGGATTGTAATACCCTACCCCCGTGGGGAAAGGCCGCTCCGATTAAATCATCCATAAAGAGGGGCAATCCCGACATCCCTGCAGAGACGAGCGGGTGGGGGCCACATCCAAACAGGGGGGGACCCTGCGTGCGGGGCACGAGATCGGGTGAGGCGGTCGGTTTAACGTCTTGCCGGACGAAGTACAGTTTAACGTCGTGTGTTGAGGACGAAGCGGACGGTTTAACGTCTTGCCGGACGAAGTACAGTTTAACGTCGTGTGTTGAGGACGGAGATGCTTGGCAGTTTAACGTCTTGCAGCACGGACGATGGGGGCTAGGCAGTTTAGCGTTGTGCAGCTTGGACGTAGTACAGTTTAACATCATGTTGGACGGATGCGGTTTAACGTCATGCGGGACGAGTGTGCAGTTTAACGTCATGCGGGACGAACGCTGAACAGTTTAACGTCTTGTAGCTCGGACGACTGATTGCCGCCGATGGGTCCGTGTCACTTCGCGCGAGCCTGGAGGGCCGCGCGGGAAGACAACGCATGATGCGGGCACCCAAGATGAAGATCATCGGGCGCCACGCGGGCGGGTACCCTCAAGGGGTGAAAGGGGGCGACCCTGGCAGTTTGCGCGCAAAAGAAGAGCATTGGCGCGCAAAACAGCGGGTCGGCGCGCAAAATGGAGGGCTGGCGCGCAATCGGGTCAGCCCTTTACGCGCGGATGATTAAGATTGCGCGCACCGGGCTTCGGATAGCGCACGGGGGCAACGACTCATTCTTTGATGAATGGCCACTTTAAAACGGGGGGTGCGCGCAATCGGGCTGGATTGGGCACACCTCGGGGGCAATTGCGCGCAAGAGACTTCTTTTGCGCGCGAATGCCTTAGGGTGGAAATTTATTTCAAAGGACAGGAGCCAAAGGGATTGCGCGCGAAGGCGAACCCCTGGGCTTCCTTGGGCGAAAGAAAAGAGGTTACCTGAAGATCTGCATTGCGCGCGGAAGGGGTTGGATTGCGCACACGAGAGACCTTTCGAATTCCGGCAACCTTCAAAACGTCTGGGGTCGCCTCATATTTATAGGCAACCCCGGGCGCGGAATCCGATCCGCGGGCGCGGAATTTCCTTCGCGGGCGCGGAATCAGGTACGGCGCGCAAATTCCTTCTCGGGCGCGGAATCGGGCCCGGCGCGCAAGGGAGTCGCGCGGGCCATGGGCGCGCAAAATTCTGCGCCGGCCCAGCGCATTGCGCGCATCCCGGGAGGTTTGCGCGCAGCACTGCAACTTTGCGCGCGGGCCTCCAAAATTCCGCGCATGCCATCCGGTTCTTCTGAAACGCGCTTCTGACTCCAAATATGACCTCGCTTCCCGCATCCGGAGCTTCGTTTGGGAACAACGGACTTTTCCGGTGTCTACAAAAGCCCCCCCTCGGAATCTGATCGGCGAGAGGTTGCAACGATTGGGTTCTGAGTGAGACGCCGGAATGCCGAAGTCCTGGGCGGCGCGGGACTTTGGCTTAACGTGATCAACCACAATTAATTGTCTTGCGGGAGCGTTAACCAAGCTTCAAGCATCCATAATTGGGCATGGATTTCTACAGAAAAGAGGGAGGTCATTCCTAGGAAAGGAGACCTCAGACCTAATCAATGTATCATCCCCCAACTTTTTCCGACACATGAGCGGGACAACGCTAGGGGCGTTGAGATATTATCCGAACATTAGGAAAATGAGGAAGGGTAAATCGCGTGTCCCGGATTCAGAAATCCACGACGGTCGGCCTTCCAGGAAATGCTCAAGACGGCAAGAGGACAATGGATCAATCGACCATACTACCGCGATAGACGGACCGAAGGTCATCATTCATATTGCAGGAGGCTGATCACATGTCATCGTCAATGCCGCTTTGGGGGTTCCTTCAGGCACAAGGGTGGAAATCCAGATCAACAGGGCATGCGAAGCGTGGGGCGAAGTGACGATTTGTTCGGACAGAATCCAACGCTCTCAAAATTGTGCCACCGTGGGGAAAGTGTATTAGGCGGATGCACTAATCTAGCCGTGAATCACCTCAATTCTAAGACAGAACCTCTTTGACGAGGAAACTGTCGCTTCCCATCATTGCAATGGGGTATCCCGAGCTGGATCGGGGAAAATATCACCACTGCACCACTCTACCAGAAGCCAGGCCAGACGGCCGGCGACGAGGAGGGGCGGGACTGAGTGATCCCTGAGGCTGGACCCGAGCCGAAATGCCCGAGCGTTCCTACGTACTCTATCAGGCTGGAGATCAATCCATACGTAGTTCTGAAAGTGCAGTTTAACGTCATGCAGGACGTAGAACCCCGTTTGGGGAGATCTTAGTTTAAGGTCGTAGAGCTTGGACCATAGGGGCAGATCTTAGTTTAAGGTCTTAGAGCTCGGACCATAGGGGAAGATCTTAGTTTAAGGTCTTAGATCTCGGACCATAGGGGCAGATCTTAGTTTAAGGTCTTAGAGCATGGACCATAGGGGCAGATCTTAGTTTAAGGTCTTAGAGCTCGGACCATAAGAACCTCAAAGTACGCCACAGCGTGGTCCTGTCCCCTGGATATGCAAAGATGCCCTGAGGGATAGTGTCAAGAGTGTCGAGATTTTGCCTGGTCAGAATGGGGGGTGGAAAAATGTGAATCATGCGGCCATTCACTCAAGGACTGGGGGCACCGGCGTAACGATATGGGAGTACTACCGACCGTGGCGGAAAAGCAGCATCAATATCGTACTGACCATTGATGGAATGAGGCAGCAAACAAGCATCAACCGCTCAATCGCAGGATTCATATCGATTTGCTGCCCAAAGCCCTTGGGGGTGCCAGCCCGAGTCGGTGGGAGAGCACTGAGGCATTGTGTCCAAACCGTTCACGGGGGCTCCACCCAGGGCGCAGGTGATGGGTCCGAATGAAATGGAGCATGAAGCCTGAAAAGTGGAAGGAACCTGACCAAGCAGAACCTGATGCTCCTAGCAATAAACCAGAGTACTCTTGACACCGGTGGAACACTGCAAGGGGTCGGAGGACACGCCTTGAGGGTGACCCAAAGACGGCGGATTCCCGAGAGAAGGGGGAATCTTTAAGAGGTGGGGGGCTGGACCCGAAGTTTCAAACATCCGGGCGTTCCTACGTATCTCATAAGGATGGGAATCAAGCCACACGTAGCTCTCGAAGCGCGGCGCAACACAATCGGGCACCAGCGCGGGGAAGGGTGCGGGTCTGACCCTCGCACATAGAAGAAGCGGCATTTGATATTTCTTGTTTGTCCTTAAAGATGGATGGTTTTTCTTTGTGCGGCGACAAACCTGTGATTAAGAAATCCCTGGCGTCGCTACAATAATCAAGCCATGGAAGGCATTGATGAATGGCGTGGTTATTAACCAGCGCCCAACGTGAGTGCCCCCTAAGGAGGACATCACGATGCAGTGCCGTTTCTCGTCAGGCGGCCAAGACGATCACAGTTTACGGTCGTGTGGTAGGACCAGAACATAGTTTATGGTCGTGTGGTTCGGACCATGGAGGAATCCGCTTATTGCGGTACGGCGGACACGGCGGAGGTGGGAACATACCTAGCCCTGCGGTCACGCACGATTCCAGGAGAAGGGTCCTGGGATAGGGGCCTGCGTATGTCCATCAACCGAGGGGCAGAGATGCTAGCCTCCAGATATACTGGGCCCAAAACGCGATTGTTCGGGCGACTCCTTCCTCCTTATGGGGACGAGGGTCCAGCTACACATGGACCTTAGGGAGGACATCCACATATATCCTTGGTGCTCAGATCGTGGGAGCCTCGACAGACACCATTACCCTGGTTGGTCTGCCTAACGTGTAGAGGTGTACTGAAGGTAAATATGAAGAGAGTGTTGAGATTCCACTACAACGCATAGAGGCGGAGTGTGAAGAGGACTGCGCAACCAATGTTCAGAGCCTGAAAGAGCCGACATGGCGATGAAGGATGTTGCTGACCAGATTCGCAACACAACACCCGATCGCGTCAGCCTAGGACGGGGCAAGCAAACGAGCATCAACCGCTCAAGCGCAGGATTCATATGGATTTGCGGCCCATGACCAGCCGGTAAATCAACCCGGAGCGGTAGGAGAGCACTGAGGCATCGTACCAAAACCGCTAACGAGGATCCCTTTGGCTGAAGGCTCAAACAAGAGGAAGCGCGAGGCCCGACAAGAAACACAGGACTTGTCGGGATTGAATCCGACACTACGGGTCATAGACCGAAGTACCCAAAACATGTTAACAGATCACCGGAAAGGATCAGAGGACTCACCCTGAGAGAAACCAAAAGACGGCAGATCCCCGTGATCAACCAAGAGACTGTGCTGGACCTGAAACACAAGCGTCCAGGCGGTCCTACGTATCCCATAAGGATGGGAATCAACCCGTACGTAGTTCTTAAGGGGCAGTTTAACGTCATGCCGGACGATGAGGGGTGTGAGGTAGTCCCACACACGGGGGAGGCGTATGGCGCGGCCAGTAGACCAACGTGAATGAGGACATAATCCCCCGCTCATGCCACACACCTCGCACAAAAAGAAGGGGAGCTTGGGCCAGAGGCGCAACGCGGGATAGAGATTCCCGAGAAATGGGGCTGGGCCTGAAACATGAATGTCCATTCGGTCCTACGTATCCCATAAGGTTGGGAATCAAGCCGCACATAGTTCTTGAAGTGCAGTTTAACGTCATGTGGGACGAAGCACAGTTTAACGTCATGCTGGACGAAAGGAAAGGAGATCTTAGTTTAAAGTCGTAGAGCTCGGACCATAAGAACCTCAACACACGCCACTTCGCGGTCATATCCCCTGAATATGTGAAGATGCACTGAGGGATAGTGTCAAGAGTGTCGAGATTTTGCCTGGTCAGAATGGAAGGTGGAAAGATGTGAATCATGCGGCCATTCACTCAAGGACTGGGGGCACCGGCGTAACGATATGGGAGTACTGCCGACCGTGGCGGAAAAGCAGCATCAATATCGCACTGACCGTTGATGGAATGAGGCAGCAAACGAGCATCAACCGCTCAATCGCATGATTTATATCGATTTTCTGCCCAAAGCCCTTGGGGGTGCCAGCCCGAGTCGGTGGGAGAGCACTGAGGCATTGTGTCCAAACCGTTCACGGGGGCTCCACCCAGGGCGCAGGTGATGGGTGCGAATGAAATGGAGCATGAAGCCTGAAAAGTGGAAGGAACCTGACCAAGCAGAACCTGACACTCTTGGCAATAAACCAGAGTACTCTTGACACCGGCGGACCACTACAAGGGGTCGGAGGACACGCCTTGAGGGTGACCCGAAGGCGGAGGATTCCCGAAAGGGGGAATCTTTAAGAGATGGGGGCTGGACCCGAAGTTTCAAACATCTGGGCGTTCCTACGTATCCCATAAGGATGGGAATCAAGCCACACATAGTTCTTGAGAGGCAGTTTAACGTCATGTAGGATGATGAAAGAAAGAAGGGGGGGGGGGGAGTAGGAGGCATCCCCCAAACGTGGGGGGCGTACAACATGACGAGCAAACTGACGTGAATGAGGGCATAGCCCTGCGTCCACACCATACGCCGCATACCCAGAGGCACTTGGGCCAAAGGCCCGAGATGGGATAGAAATTCCCGAAGGATGGGGCTGGGCCTGAAACATGAGTGTTCAGGCGGTCCTACTTATCCCATAAGGATGGGAATCAAGCCGCACGTAGTTCTTGAGGTGCAGTTTAGCGTCATGCGGGACGAATGCTGAACAGTTTATCGTCTTGTAGCTCGGGCGTGGTACAGTTTAACGTCATGTTGGACGAAGATGCTGAACAGTTTAACGTCTTGTAGCTTGGACGAAGATGCTGAACAGTTTAACGTCTTGTAGCATGGACGAAGATGCTGAATAGTTTTACGTCTTGTAGCTTGGACGAAGATGCTGAACAGTTTAACGTCTTGTAGCTTGGACGATACGCTAGGCAGTTTAACGTCGTGCAGCTTGGACGTTACGCTAGGCAGTTTAACGTCGTGCAGCTTGGATGTTACGCTAGGCAGTTTAACGTCGTGCAGCTTGGACGTTACGCTAGGCAGTTTAACGTCATGCAGCTTGGACGTTACGCTAGGCAGTTTAACGTCATGCAGCTTGGACATTACACTAGGCAGTTTAACGTCATGCAGCTTGGACGTGTGCAGTTTAACGTCATGCGAGACGTAGTATGCTTAGGCAAAGTACTGCTTGAGGAACCTAGCGTTGGTGGGAGGAGTGACACGCTCACCATCCATAGTCGCTAGAGAGTACGCACCATTGGGATAGACTTTGTGGACGACAAGAGGTCCCTCCCACTTGGGCTCCAACTTGGGCGGCTTCTTTCCGGGGATCATCGGTGCTCTCAGGGCTAACACCAGGTCACCCTGCAGGAAGGAGCGGAGGCGAACCTTCTTGTTGAAAGCTCGAGCCATTCTGCTTTGATGCCTCTCCAAGTTGTGCAAAGCGCGCAGTCTATTCTCATCCAGTGCTTCCAACTCGACTAGACGGGCTTCAGCAGCTCCGTCAGGCGCTTGCTGGTCATAGACCGCAGTGCGCAAGGATGGTAACTGGATCTCGATGGGTAGGACGGACTCAGCTCCATACACCAGGGAATAAGGGGTCATCTGGGTGGAATTGCGAGTCGTCGTCCGATAAGCCCATAGGGCGTTGGAGAGCTTGTCCGGCCAACTCTTCTTGTTCCGAACAACCATCTTTTGAAGAATGTAAGAGAGGGTTTTGTTAAACGCCTCAATCTGTCCATTCGCCTGCGCATGGTAGCGAGATGTATGGTTCGTGCGAATGTTATACTTGGCGTACAACTTCTTCAACTCGGCTGCTCGGAAATTGGCCCCGTTATCCGTGAGGATAGCGTGAGGCACTCCAAATCGATGAATGATGTTGGAGGTCACGAAGTCAGTGATCGAACAGGATTTAACCTCTCTGAGCGGAATCGCCTCTGCCCATTTGGAGAAGAAGTCTGTAGCGGTCAGAATGAACCGGCACTGGCGAGCCGTCGCCGACGGGTAAGGTCCCACAACTTCCATCCCCTAGACTACAAAGGGCCAAGAATACCTGGTGGTATGGAGAGGCTCTGGCGGCCGATGCACCAAGTTCGCATGAACCTGGCACGCATGGCACCTCCTGGCATACTCGATGCAGTCATGGATCATGGAGGGCCAGAAGTATCCTAACCTCAGAATCTGGTGGGAAAGCTTCAGCCCAGTCTGATGGGCACCGAATGAACCAGCATGAACCTCTTGCATGACTCGTGGGATCTCAACTCCCTGAAGACAACGGAGGAGAACACCATCAAATCTGCGTTTGTAGAGGATCTGCTCTAGGCCGAGACTACTCTGGAGGACAAACTGCGATGCGCGGCGTCGAACTCTCTCACACTCGGCCCGATCTGACGGGAGAATGCCATGTTGGAGGCACTCAACCAAAGGCGCCCTCCAATTAGGGGCTGGCTCGACTGCCATATCTGGGGTACTCGGGGCTCCGGGCATAGGGGCAACCATGGTGATATTACTTACCGACGGGCCGCGATCTCCTTCTGGGATAACGGGAGCGATGAGCCTGCGGTGCGTCACGCGGATGATCAGGTTATCCTGTTCAGGCTCTGCAAGTGACGCAGCAAGGCTGGCCAAAGCATCTGCTCGACCGTTCTGCGACCGGGGAATATGGACAATTTCTGGCCGAGAAGGGAACTGGGACATCAGAAGGAGGGTGCACTCCAGCAATGGCACATGTTCCGGCTTCCTGACAACATAGTCGCCCTTGATCTGCTTAACAACCAGCTCGGAGTCCCCTTTCACACACAGATGGGGCACGTCGATCTCGAGATCCAACTCGAGGCCAGTGATGAGGGCATGGTATTCCGCCTCATTGTTGGTACAGCCCTCTGACAACAGGAACGAGTATTGCAGTACGGCTTGCTCCGGGGTAATGAAGACGATACCCAATCCCACTCTGTTGAGCTTAGGATTATCAAGTCTTCTACCGGTGGGGCTCCGGGAGGCACCGTCAAAGTGCATCTGCCAGCATGGATTGGCATGATCGACCGAGAGAATGGCCTAATCGGGAAAGCCTAGATCCATCGGCTGATCCGCGGAGGTTGGGTGAGAAGCTAGAAAATCTGCCAATGCATGCCCTTTGATGGACTTCTGAGACACGTACCTGATGTCGAACTGCTGGAGAATCACAGCCCACCGCGCTAGACGGCCAGTCAACATAGGCTGGCTCAGGATATATTTCAACGGGTCTACCCGAGAAACCAACTCTACCTCATGGTGCTGCAAGTAGTGTCGTAATTTCTGTACGGCAAATACGAGCGCCAGACAGCTCTTCTCGATGGGGGAATACCTAACTTTTGCATCGAGGAGCATGCGACTGAGGTAATAGAGGCTATTCTCTGTTCCCTAGTTGTTCTTCTGGGCGAGAAGGGCACCAAGGGATCGTTCCAGGGCGGTCACATAGAGGACCAGCGGCTTCCCGGATACAGGCGGCATCAGAACCGGAGGTTGAAGCAAGTACTGCTTGATTTCCTCGAAAGGGGTCTGACACTCTTTATCCCATACATAGGTGGTACCTTTCTTCATGAGCCGAGAAAAGGGCTTACACTTGCCAGCCAGATTCGTGATGAATCGGCGTATATAGGCTAAGTGGCCTTGGAACCCTTGCAGTTCCCGGAGGTTACCTGGGGGAGGCATCTGGCTAATCGCCCTGATCTTCTCTGGGTCGATCTCAATACCCCAGTACCTTACCACAAATCCAAGGAACTTTCCGTAGGTGACCCCAAAGGCACACTTCAACGGGTTCATCTTCAGGCAGCGAGACCGGAGGAAGCCGAACACTTTCTCAAGATCTTTGAGATGGTCCTGACGCTGGCATGATTTGACCACCAAGTCGTCGACGTAGCATTCCACCAGTGTGCCGAGGATTGGATTGAATATGCGGTGCATCGCCCGTTGATAGGTGGCACCTGCATTCTTCAGGCCGAAGGGCATGACCCGGTAACAAAAGATACCTTGGGGGGCCCTAAGGGCAGTGAACTCCTCATCCTCAGGGGCCATCCAGATTTGGTTGTATCCAGAGTATCCATCCATGAAGGAGAGGGCTTGGAACCGTGCCGTGGCGTCAATCAACAGCTATGTCACTGGAAGGGGAAAATCATCCTTCGGACAGTGGCGGTTGAGATCGAGGAAGTCGATGCAGACTATGATCTGCCCGTTCTTCTTCCTGACCGGCACAATGTTGGCCAGCCATTTGGGGTACTGAACTTCCCTCACAAAGTTGGCTTTGATAAGCTTGTCAAATTCGGCCTCAACCATGGCACCGTGGGACGGGTGCATCTTCCTGGGAGGCTTCTTGAACCCGCGATGGTTCGCCGGGAGACCAAGGTGGTGGACGACTACCTGAGAATCTAGCCCCGTCATCTCGTCATAGCCCCAAGCGAACACATCTCGGTGCTTCCTGAGAAAGTCCACGTACTGCTGTCGCTCCTCAGGGGGCATGGCGGCACTGACCAATGTGGGTCTTGGATCTGCTTCGGTTCCAAGGTTCACCTGTACTAACTCATCAACCGTGGCGGGGACGCCCTCCTCAAAGGCTGGGGGTGTGTCTTCCACGTCCTCTCCACTCGGGGAGGGATCGTCCACGGGAGAGACTGCATTGGAAACTGCATTGGGGATACCAGATCCTGCTGGGCCGCTGGTACTGGCACGGGCGGTCGCGGTCATCTCATCGGGAGACTCACAGGCCATCGAGTCCATGGATACGTCCAATCGTTGAATCGGGAGGACGTAGGCATCATCCAAGCTTGCCCCAGGGGTCACTAGCAACAGCGACAGGCTCAACCTCACCTTCCAGGATCTGCTTGTCCTTGCTCTTGTAATAGTCTGCATCCAGATAACGGGCTTCACATGTGGCAAAAGGAGAGGCATCTCCCTGAATCACACCCAATCGATCATTAAGGGAGTATTTGAGGCATTGGTGGTATGACGAGGGAACCGCCGCATGAAGGTGGAGCCATGGCCTGCCCATCAATGCGTTATACGCAGTGTCCTGAGAGACTACCATGAATTCGGTGTTGGCAACCAAGCCACCGAACTGGGTCTTCAAACGTATCTTGCCGACCGGAGTTTGCTCGGTGCGGTCATACCCCTGGATCCTGAGGTCGGAGGTAATTAAGTCATCCTCAGACAACCCCAATCTCCGGAGCGTCCGAGTTGGAATCAGGTTAATCCCGGACCCCATGTCGACAAGACAGCGCCGGACTTCAAGGCCATTGAACTGGCCAGTAACATACATCGGACGAATGTGTCCCTGTATAGGAGGGTCTTCATCCTTACCAGAGAACGAGATAACTGCCTGACATTCGGCGTCCTCAATCGTTTCGGCGTGAAAGGCCTCTGCAGCCGCAACCTCTGTCTCAAACTGGAGGGGGATTTTCAGGGCTTCAGCGAGTGCCTCGCGCATCTCAGATGACATGCGCAGAGCCTCATGGATGGAGAGCCTTGCTGGGATGTCGGCCAAGTGCTTCAGGACATCATACTTTTTTGCCAAGCGCGAGCCCCTGGTTGGAAGAGGTTTCTCTGCGATTGGAGGCATGACGGGCCTTGCCGGTTGGACCGGCGGCAGACTGGTACTTGGCGCATCTCGATGTTCGTTGGTTGAAGCCCGGGAAGTAGTCACCATACTGGGGTCAGGAGGCCGGGATGGACTCGTGGCAGGGCGGAGCTGATCGCGACGCGGCTGAGGCGGTTCTTCCTGGTCCCACACCACAAACAGTGGCGGAGGCGAATCCGTCATCCCCGGATGGGGGGGCTGCGCACGCTGAGCTCGGTTTTGAGCATGCTGCCTAATAACAGTGGCGTGCACGGCTTGTCTGGAGGTAGCAAATGTTGTTCCCCAGCGACTCTTGTTGTTGCGGTTCTTCCGACGGTGGCGACGACCGGGGACAATAGGGAGGTCCACCTTGTGTTCCTCAGCGTCGGGAACCGAAAATGGATTTACCAGCTCGACGGTGTTAACCGAAGCGTACACAACACTTTCATCGGACGAATCATTCACCACTGGGCGGATCCGAGGAGGGATCCCCATCTCCGGGGGCATGAAATCGCCGAGAGTGCGGGATAGTGGCAGAACTGGCGGGGCACGCTCTTCCTTCTTGCGCCGCCGCCGTTTGCTCTTCTCGGAAGAGGCAGGCTGGGACGATGATGCCGAAGCAGCACCCACAGATTCTGGGGGATCAGGCTAATTCAAGCGCACACGGATGATTCCATGGGCGTGAATGATCGTCTTGCGGGCCATCTAGTTATTATACTTCTGGGATCCGCGGTCGGAGACCAGCTGCCATTCGTCCTCGTTGCCACTATCATCATCTGATCCCACGAACACGCCCGCCACTTGTGCTGGAGCTGGGCCCAACCTGATTACATTGTTGTTAATCTGGTCTTGGAGCCAATCCTTAAACACATAGCACCGCTGAATGGTGTGCCCCAGTGCCCGATGGTAAGGGAAGTAGCGGGGGTTATCCGTAAGATGTGCCTCCTCTGGCCTCCAACACTCAGGCAGTCGTACAATCCTCTGCTCCAGGGCGATCCGGAAATAACTGAGGACCTGATCCTCGTGAAATGAGTAAGTTAGGTATCGCGGGCCCCTTGGAGCGTGGTCTTGACGAGGGGCCGGAGGGGCATGCCGAGGAGGTGGACCCTGATTATCTCGTCTGGGTTGTGGCGGTACATTACGCGGAGGGGCCGACCGGTTCTTGGGCTGCCGCTACTGGGCCGGGAACTGAGCCCGTGGAGGCGGATTCCTGTGAGGCTGTGGAGCTGGCCTCGCCGGCAGTAGCTCCAACGGCCTGGGGGCCTCTATCTGGGCAACAACAGCGGGCTCAGCCCTGCTAACTCTCCTTGCAGGAATCATAGGAGGCAGCGGGTGTGCCTGGCTGGCCTGTTGCAGGGCTTCCTCAAGATGCTGAGCTTTGTCTGAGAAGTCCCTAAACCCTCCGGGGTAATTCTGAGTGATCAGGGAAGGGACCAGCTCGGTCTTGACGTTCCCGACGCACATTGTCAGCAACTGCTCCTGAGTCAATGGCATGTCAAGGGAATACGTGAGACACTTCCATCGGGCGACGAAGTCCGCGACTCGCTCATCAGGCCTCTGCTTGCACTTGAAGAGGTCTGGGATACTCTCTTCCGGGTCGTGGAACTGAACTGGTAGAGGAATTGTCTACGAAGGTCCTCCTAGCTAGTTATCGACCCGACGGGGAGCTGGCTATACCAGACAAATGTTGGCCCTTCCAATGTCTGAACAAAGCAGCGAAGCTTAGCGGCCTCTTGCTACACCGGAGTCCCCATCATAGGCCCGCACCTCGAGTTGAAATGGGCCAAATGCTGTGGCGGATCTCCAGTCCCGTTGAAGGGGGTGAAAGTGGGATTCCCGAATCCCGGAGGTGCCGGCATGTCATCCACCCATGCTGGGTATGGCTTGCGGTCCGGTGGGATCGCCACTTGCCGAGTCTCCAAGGCTTCCAAGCGGGCGATGAGTGCCGCCATCGGATCGTCCGGACATGGGTTCCAGTCCTAGCGAGGATCTCTAACCACTAGCGCATTGCATGGCCCTTCAATCGGGTCGTCGACCGGGTCGTCGAACTCGGCAGCTCGTGGGATGGCGGGCGGAGCAGCCCTTGGGGCAGCGGGAGGAATCCGAGCGGGGTCTCTCAGGTAGTCACGCCGCTCGGGAGGGTGTGGAGAAACATACCGCGCCCTCTTGCCATAGGCAATGGCCTCTCTCCTGTCGGAGAACACGGCGTAATCACGGTTGCCTGGGAGAGTCTCATCGAGGAGTGGTTGTTCCTGTCCCTGCTGTCCTGGCCTAGGATCACCGTAGTCAGGCCGCCGTTCTGCAGCGCGCTCGGCGAGGAGCTGGTCAACCAGCTTCTTCTGCTCGGCGAGCTGTTGACGTAGCATAGCCTTCTCGGGATCCTCATCTGCCCTCTGTATGGAGGTGGAGGGGTCGGCGGGCTTTATATCCCCGCCGTGCTCTTTACCTTTGCTGACGTTTCGGCTCAACGTCAGTGCTTCAGTGGGTGCGGGGAGCCCCAAGAGGTTCCTCTGGTGACGAGTAACTCTCTCTGATGGATCCAACGACAACTTCTATTCGGGGGGAGAGCCCCCATGGAGAAGTTCCAAGTCGTTCCCCTCTCCCGACAGGTCAGCCATATTGATCGTTTATGTCCCTGGGGATGTACCCTCAGGGCCACCCAGTGAATCGGGCTGTCGGCGAATCGCACTGAAGCGTAGGGAAGCGTACTGCCCCCATCCACGGATATACATGTGGGGGTGGCTTCCTCGATAATCGTGCGGAGTACTTGAAAACACTCGACGCATCGTTGTTGGAGGGCCTCGTGGTGCCCAAATGACCTGGGGTGCCGAACTGCGGGGAGCGTGGCCAGGTCAATTTGACGGCACTGCTCCCCAATATCCCCCAGGTGCACTTGACTCCCGGGGTATGTCATTTGTAGGCGGTGAAGACGGGAGTGAGTTTCCCGGAGAGTTCGCCGGAAGCATTCAAACTCATCTGGGGTGAGCGATTCGGGTGCATCAAAGTCTGGTCCTGTGACTGGCCAAAACTTCTCAGGGAAGCGGCCCTCTGCAAGGACGGTCCAGAAGCTCCACGACTCAAACTCGGGACCCAGGTCTCCTTGGTCCTCTTCAACGGCTGGGAACGGCCGGGGAACCGGCAGTGGTGCCGAGGCGGGCCGTCGGGCCGATGGGCCGGCCGGCGGTGAATACGGCAAGCAGGCCGATTGGCCTCCATATCCCGGGCCGCCCTCTGAGGGTGGCGGTGCCCCAACTACCACATCACGATAGTACGGGCCGGCGAGCGTACATCCTTCCATAGCGTCAGTGCGCGCCGAGGGTGCACTAGATCGTGGTTCGACCGTCGGTCCCCAGAAAAGGTCTCCGGCTTCTCCGATCGAGGCAGAGGGTGCTTTCGGAGGGGCCGGTACCAAACGCAAGCTTGATCCATGGGGGTCTACCAGGCCCTCACTACTCCGGATGTACCTTCGGAGAGAAGCGGGGATCATATCGATCTCGCTCTCGGGAAGTACGAGGCTGACGTGCCGCATTCCTACCCCTGCCCTTGACTGGCAGGTTTGGGGGGAGGGCTCCGTCGCCGAATCTTACTCCGCCTCTGAATCAGAGAAGCGAACCGGTCGGATCTCTGTCCGGAATTCCGTAACATTCTTCCCTCGGCGTCGACGCCTTGCCCTCCTGCCCCTGGGTGGTTCTTCGGGGCATGGCTGAACTCTGTCCTGGCGTCCTCCGGCCGCACTAGTGCTGGGGCCAAGAGGACTGGAAACCAAGGTGCGAGGAGCACCGAGACAGATATCAAAGGGGACGTGGGGAGAGAAGATTCCGGGCAGGCCTCCGGGCCGGGATCGGAAGGTGGGATGACCCATGCCTCCTGGATCGGCCACACGGAGTAGACCCTGCTGGTGAATAGCGCTACCGCGAGGTGGTCCGCGGTGGCTACTGCCTGTACCAACAACCGGGAGAGTCGACCCATCCTGCCTTTGGGGCGGTCGGGGCCTCGATCCAGGTCGGGCATAGAAGTTACCCTACTCAGGATGCGCAGGGGCCTGGCGACTGGAACCAACAGTGGCTTGGGCCAATGCGGCCGCTGTTGCTAGGGCCCCAAGGTGGGCATCCTCTTCCGCTCGCGCCCGACGTTGGCGTCGAGACAGACGAGTCGGGATGAGCGACGCGGGCAGGTGGAGAGCCCGCTATTCGACTTGAGAGGCTTGGCGGCGGTGTCGTCGTGGCCTGGCGGGAGCCCTTACCATGGATCCCTGGAGCGAATCCCGGATAGGGTGATCCCGAACATCTTACACCTCATCCACATAGGGAAGGGAACTGTCGGAGCGCTCCGGGGATAAGCTCCCGAAGCGGTTGGACGTCGAGGTAGGCAGCGGTGCCTCCCCGCGTGGCCCTCGGGGGCGGCAGTGGTGGCGAGGTGCAGCCTCCTCAAGGTCTAGGCGAGCCATGTCCCTGGTGGGGATGACTCCCTCTTCCTCATATCTCTGCACCAAGTTGTTGATCACCCTTCTCTGGATGACCTCTGAGGGGGAGAGAGGGCGTGGTTGTCCCGCAATTGCGGCTGCTGGGACGGCTGTGGAACGGGCGGGACCGCGCGGAGTAGCTGCGTCGGTGTTTCCCCTACCCCTGCGCCAGTGGGCGGGTGACGATCGGGCACTGGATTGGGCAACTTGATTCCTGAAAGCAGGGAGAAAAACCCATTATAACTGACAAAAAAAGGAACCGACAACCAACCGTTAGTGCCACGACGCCTCCCGTGGGGGGGACCCAGGCCTTCGACGTCGTGAGACAGAGTGCCCGACTTTCCCTCCCCAGCCCCTGGCGGGTAAAAACTGAATGCTTGGTCGGGCAACATGCCGGTCTTCCAACACCTCTGAAAGCCATCGGTCTTCGTATCGAGGAGAATAGATTCACGTCGGGTTCACCATTTTTCTGTTTTGGTGCGGATGTGCGTCGGGTTTCTGTTCCGACACTGTTCCGCCAGGACGCATTCACGCGTGCACCCATCGACCCGAGGGGATGGGCGCGCGCGGCTTGTGGCCCCGCGGTCCCGCTTTCCAAAGGCGGGCGGCATCCGTCCCTTATTCAAGGGTGTCTGCTCCTTGATCGAAACCGGGATGATGGGATGTCGGCTCCTCCTTCCTTGGACGTCTCCTCGGAACTCGTCGCCTAATCCGGGTCTCCCTCATAGATTTAAGACATGCTTGTGAATCTCGTTCCCGGCGCCATATCTTCATGGACACCGGTTAATTACGCTGCTTCCGCCCGGATGCTCCAAGGAGTCTGGTCGGAGCAGCAACCTGCGGTGAGTAGACCGGGTGGCTCTGGGTGCTGGGGGCGTGTCGTAACACTGCGGCTCTGCAGGTCTACTTTCCGTCCCTAATAGGGATTCTCGAAGGCATGATGGCCTGAGGCATCCCGCACTGGGTGCGGGGAACCGTGTCACCTGAGGTTTTCCTCAGCTTCCCATGTTTAACACGGGGTATGCCACGAGTTTAACGTCCAGCGGGGATGGCATCAGACCGATCAACACGAGGAGTGGATCAGATGACAGAACCCCTTGCGGGGAACCTCCGACACTGGGGCCAGCACATGGGAGGCTTCCCAAGTGATGTGGAGTGGAGTGAAGTGGCATGACCCCCACCGGGATGTGGCGGCCCGGGTAAGGATCAGGGTGGATGATGGAGTGAAGAGCTTGGACCCCGTAGGGGCTTCCTACGTACCGTGCATTAGCACGGATCAAAGTCAACGTAGTTCGGATATACAGTTTAACGTCATGCTGGACTCTGGCAAGCCGACTCACGGAGAGGTCGAGGCCGCCGGGCGGAGGATCGAACTGAACCACCTCGCACAGAGGGGGATAGAAAGGCCGGGTGGATCACAGTTTCACATCATGCTGGGCGATAATAGGAGAAATAGAAAAAGGGGCAGTGGGGAAGCACAATGGAGATACACACGTGCAGTCTCCCACAGGGGCAGATTCATAGGTGAATCGACGCAAGTGTGAACCTAGGAGGGGTCCACTGATGGATGATCCAATGTGAATAGGACCGGGACGACCAGGTGGTGGGCTTGAACCTCAGGGAGGCTTCCTACGTACCCTGTTTAGGAGACATGGATCAAAGTCCACGTAGTTCATTCTGTCAGGACTTATGCACTGAGGCAGCCCGAGTGCGGCAAAACTCATTTGGAGAGGGACTTGGGCCGAATGTAGGAGACACCTCGATCCCAGTCACACCCTCTACTGGCTTCGGCAGTGGGGGAGCGCAATGGAGATACACATGTGCAGCCCCCCACAAGGAATTAGGGGTTTGTAATACCCTACCCCCGTGGGGAAAGGCCGCTCCGATTAAATCGTCCCTAAAGAGGGGCAATCCCGACATCCCTGCAGAGACGAGTGGGTGGGGGCCACATCCAAACCGGGGGGGACCCTGCGTGCGGGGCACGGGATCGGGTGAGGCGGTCGGTTTAACGTCTTGCCAGACGAAGTACAGTTTAACGTCGTGTGTTGAGGACGAAGCGGACGGTTTAACGTCTTTCCGGACGAAGTACAGTTTAACGTCGTGTGTTGAGGACGGAGATGCTTGGCAGTTTAACGTCTTGCAGCACGGACGATGGGGGCTAGGCAGTTTAGTGTCGTGCAGCTTGGACGTAGTACAGTTTAACATCATGTTGGACGGATGCGGTTTAACGTCACGCGGGACGAGTGTGCAGTTTAACGTCATGCGAGACGAACGCTGAACAGTTTAACGTCTTGTAGCTCAGACGATTGATTGCCGCCGATGGGTCCGTGTCACTTCGCGCGAGCCTGGAGGGCCGCACGGGAAGACAACGCACGATGCGGGCACCCAGGATGAAGATCATCGGGCGCCACGCGGGCGGGTACCCTCAAGGGGTGAAAGGGGGCGACCCTGGCGGTTTGCGCGCAAAAGAAGAGCATTGGCGCGCAAAACAGCGGGTCGGCGCGCAAAATGGCGGGCTGGCGTGCAATCGGGTCAGCCCTTTGCGCGCGGATGATTAAGATTGCGCGCACCGAGCTTCGGATAGCGCACGGGGGCAACGGCTCATTCTTTGATGAATGGCCACTTTAAAACGGGGGGTGCACGCAATCGGGCCGGATTGCGCGCACCCCGGGGGAAATTGCGAGCAAGAGACATCTTTTGCGCGCGAATGCCTTAGGGTGGAAATTTATTTCAAAGGACAGGAGCCAAAGGGATTGCGCGCAAAGGCGAACCCTTTGGCTTCCTTGCGCGAAAGAAAAGAGGTTACCTGAAGATCTGCATTGCGCGCAGAAGGGGTTGGATTGCGCGCACGAGAGACCTTTCGAATTTCGGCAACCTTCAAAACGTCTGGGGTCGCCTCATATTTATAGGCAACCCCGGGCGCGGAATCCGATCCGCGGGCGCGGAATTTCCTTCGCGGGCGCGGAATCGGGTACGGCGCACGAATTCCTTCTCGGGCGCGGAATCGGGCCCAGCGCGCAAGGGAGTCGCGCGGGCCATGGGCGCGCAAAATTGCGCGCCGGCCCAGCGCATTGCGCGCATCCCGAGAGGTTTGCGCGCAGCACTGCAACTTTGCGCGCGGGCCTCCAAAATTCCGCGCAAGCCTTCCGGTTCTTCTGAAACGCGCTTCTGACTCAAAATATGACCTCGCTTCCCGCATCCGGAGCTTCGTTTGGGAACAACGGACTTTTCTGGTGTCTACAATTATATATCCACTACAACCTGAAAGATGGATTGATCAATCCGGAATGACACGGTCTAGATCTCCCCCCTCATCCTCTAATGGTGTAGTGGATGAGTTCAATGTGGTCACCCCTCCATGTGCGTCGGTCGGGGAGGTGAATGATGGCTCTTTCCATCTTCCACGATCCATTCATCACTCCTCCTCTCCTGTTTCGAATCCCTCCCTCCCACCGGGTCATCCGAAGATCAAGATTTTCCCTATGGTTCTGCAGCTGGTCAATAGTGTGATTTATGTTCCGATTTCCCAACTAGAGTTCGAAAAGGCTTTGTCATTGCTGGATCTGAATTTGGTTGCTATATTTGGAAGGAACCGTCCCTTAGTTTCATTATTTGATAGGAATGTTTCTTCTTCCTAAAATATTCATCAAAAAGTGGTGGTCCGGATTCTAAATGCGAGGCCTTTTCAAATCCTCTTTAGTAATGGAGATGATTTGATTTACGCCTCGTCCTTTGCCCCACGTTTGATGGAAGGCTCTCAATTTTTTCACTTTCATGGTACTTTTTGGTTCCATATGCATTGTTATCCTCCAACAACGGTGATTTGGATCACCCTTCTGGGTCTTTTACTACCTTTTCAAAATTTTGTGACACTACATCTGATCGAGAATATGATTGGACGATTTTTATGCATAGACTCTCACACCCACTCTCTCCACCATCCAATTTCTCTGAGGATTTGTGTTGAGATTGATGTGTATAAGGAACCTATTGAGTCTATCTGTGTCGAGATTGAAGCTGATCTCTTTTGGCATCAATTGGTCTACATTGAATCTTGGGTCCCTTTCTATGGGAACTATTTTCGTTTGGGTCATCTGGCTCTGTTTTGACATTGTGATAAGAGTGGCTTGCAGCTTATTGGTGGCGTCTCATTCCTTGATAGGGAGCAGGAAAGGTATGGTGTAATCTCTCATACCTGTGCTGGACTAGAGGAATATATTAATGTTACAAGGGAGTATGATTATTCGGCTCAAGTTCCTGCACCTCCAGGAATTCATGAGCCCCAATTCCATGATGGTGTTACTTCTCAATAGGATGTCAATGGTACTCTGAATAAGAAAGTGGAGACTCCCACTAACCCTAATGTGGCTGAGGTCTTCAGAAGGCTGTACTGTGATCTGGGTGTGCTGTCTGTTGTGGGGGAAGGGGTAGTAGTGGGTAACCTAAATCTGGATATTGAAACTGGGGATGTTGGGGTTCCTCATGTACCCTCTGTTGATGTTTGCAATGGCGCAATGGGAATGGATTCCAGGGGTTCAGTGGTTTCCATGAAGGAGGTCATAGGTATTGAGGTTGATAATAATTTTGAAGTGCTAATGAACGAGGAGGCTGGTCTGGAAAACAAAGCATATAGGTAGATGGTTTTGTATGGACAAGAAGCTGTGCGACACAAGGAGTTAACCCCTGAGCAGTCAATGTTGCAGTACAATTGTATAGTGGGAGCGGAACATGTTTATTGTGTGGATGTTGATTTTGATGAGGGGAAGGGAAATGGGGGGCATGATCAATGCATGGCATGGATAGACAATAATATGCAATGTTCTTGGGTGAGTCCTGGTTTAGTGAATGACAATCATCAGAAGAAGAATGGATTATTTGAGTTACCAAGTATGTGGGGGGATGTATCTGATGAGAATTAAGAAAACGCTCCCATCATCCATGTCAAGACATCATATAGTGATATACTCAAGAATGAGAGGAAGAAAGGGCATGATAATGTGGGGAATTTCACTGATCCACCAAAGAGGAAGCCACAAAAGGATTACTCTAACATTCTAAATAAGGTGTCTACAAGATCCTCCTTCAAGGCTTCTAAATGGAAAGAGATGAATCCAAAGTGGGGGTGGGTCAACAAGAAGTTGTCGAGGGATCCATTGACTTTAGAAAAACTACGACTAAGGGAGAAGTATGTCAAAATTCTAAATTTCTATAATTCGCAATCTGAGTGGGAATCGGCAGATCCAAAGGTGGATTTAGATGTTGAAACTGGTTTGGAATATGAACCACTTTGATTTTTATGGGCATGTTGCATCATTTTGAACCATTCTACGTGTGTTCTCTTTTTATTTAATAACATTGCAGGACTGGGAAATTTTTCCTCGGCCTAAACTTTTTCAGTAAGATTCTTAAGTGATAAGATATATTTAAAATTTATGGGAATTGTATTTATCTATTATATTTCACAAAAATTATAGTTTCTGAAAATATTCAATTTAATGATTAAAAAATCTAAATCAAGATCATTAGTTTGATAGTTATGTTCATAGTTTTTTAACTACCTTAATTAGTATGTAATAAGAATATCATTATCCATAAAGACATGACCATGTCCAATCATTGATAAATAACTATAAATAAAAATATTCAACATTCCCTGATGTTATAGTTGATATAAGGTCATTCAATATTCTTAACATTAATTATTTTGAAGAATTATTCACATTTCATACTCCAAATAAACATAACCCCTTTATGAGTAAACATGGTTATTGGTTTAGATAATTAGGAAAATTTCCCAATGAAACACTGATAGTAACAATATAAAATAATGAAACTATATACATTGGTTTTGTTCGTTGGTGGAGACCATTCCTAGACATCCTTTATCTTTATAGGATCAAGGAAAATTACATCATAAAAGAAAATATTAAATATAAATAAACTATTTGAAGATCGAATTCACACATGCTAAACTTTCCATATATCACATTTGTTTTAAGAGACTCTAGAAAAATTCAAAAGTGGTTCTCAGGGTCCTTGTAGCTTTTTGAGTACAGAAAGATATCATAAATAAATAAAATAATAAAATTATCATTATATTCCATGAGTAATATATTAATTAAACCCATTAAAATAGAGGGTTAATTATTTAGTCCAAATAGAATAACTTTAAGCTCGTAATTTACATACACCATTCAAAATGTTGTATTTTAGATATATTCCTTCTTAAAATGAAATTAATGGAAAAAATAATGAAGATCAATCATTGAAAAATATTGATCCCTATGAGGTTTATCAAATAAGTTACCAATACAAGTTAGAGGATACTTATCATAATAACAATGACCTCCCAATATAACATTCAATACATTATAGATCTATCATTATTCATATTAAAGGGTTTGTGGGATTTCCATGGAGAAACACTACGGATAATAATTCCATTAATAATCAACTACTATAATTTTTTCCTCATATATAAAAATTCCAAAATGGGGTCTCTATAAGGCTTCATTGTCATTGGCCTGGTATGAAGGATTAAATCAATAAAAATATAAACTTCTGTCTCTCGAGAATGTCCGAGTAAATCCACTAAAATTTAATCATTATATTCTAGAACAATTAGATCCTCATAATTTTAACAATAAAATTTTACATCAATAGGTTATATATTATATTCTTCTACAATAATCTCATTTAGAATAGATATTATAGGTGGTTCTAGATATGAATCTGATGATGATGTCTCCCCTCTAAATATAATAAATTCTACATTTCTATCATGAATCATAATTTCCCTCTCTTTCTAATAAACTTTTCCATTATATTTTGAAATATAGTCAATAAAAAATATTATATAAAAATAATCCATATATATTATTATAAAAGTTGAAATTAAAGAATGTTTTTTTTCATAATAGGATCTTCAGAACACATACTTTTTAAAACAAGTTTCCCACATGGAGTTTTGATTAGAAAATCCCTTGATAAGGTCTAACAGAAAATATTAAATTTTTATTTAAAAGTTTGAGGATATAAAATTTTATGATGATACAAAATCAAACAAAAAATAATCTAAATTTATGGAGATAATAAATGTTCATTCCACTGCATCATTTTGAATTTCAACCTCAACTATTTTGATTTCAAAATCATGGAATTGTTCACATAGCCTTTTATTTGAAATGTTCCACTGAAATTACAAAAAATTATTTTCATAGGTTCCCAACACCCTACAGTTAAAGGATATCACATTTCCTGATTCATTCGTTGATCTACAATCATGGTTTAGGTGGCCCTTTTCCTATCACTTCTAACAAAATTAGATTTCTAATAGGCCTGATTCGTGAAGTTTATTTCAACATATATTTCATTTTGAAATTTAATATTTCCCTTATTCCATTTTCAAATATCCTACATTCCATAGAACTCATCATCCCTTAACATAACCATATTCGCTAAGAATCCATATAGATTGGAAAATTATTTCTCTTTCTTTATGTATCACAATATTATATTATTGTGTGATGAAAATATTTGGTTGACTAGTGCCTTGTACGTAATTGGCTTCAAACTATTAAATAAATGGTACATAGTTTTTTTTGGATTATATATAGTATTTATCATGACTTTATTACTATTTAATGTTGTCTTTATAATTAGAAATTGATTCTTCCTATTTTTTATGACACTAAATAATTATCTCTCAATATCCATTCATTATTCTCGAGGGAAATGTTTTTCCATGAAAATTTTCTTAAAATCCTTTCATTCTATATTTTTTATTTCTTTCTCCTCTTTTTTTCGATTTAATGACCAAAACTATTTTCTATCTCCCCATAAATGATAAAATCACATTATAATTTCCCACATTCAATACATCCCAAAGAGGGGGATATCATCTATAATGAATTTATCAATTTATCAACTACCAATGAGTTTTTGGTCCCAATGAATAATGGAGGATGTTGTATCATAAATAATTATAAAATTGTTAAATCACATTGTGGATATGGATGTTCCATGTGAGTATGGTTTTAGTTCATAGCATGGGAATGTTGGCCCATTATAGTTATAAGATTACCATCTCTGGTTGCAGACCCTACTCAAACATAATTATCTTTCTTGGGAGGGATATCCCTTAACAAAATGCTTGTGTTGATATGGTTTCTACTCCTTCTTCTAGGAACCATTTCTCAAAACGTCATATGATAGATTAGATGATAAAAGTATGAAAAATAATGTATAATCTCAGAACATAGGAATTATAATACCCTAAATGAGAAAATTTCTTTCTAAAAATTTCTAGATCATAAGAGTGTTTTTTTTGGATTATTTCAAATTTATTTCACTGGGTTTATTTCTCTAACATACATCCTACTAAACATTGTCTCGAAAATTTGTACTAAACATGCTATGATAACAACAATAAAGACCAAATTCCCATTATCCATGAGCTGGTACCTCACATTATTATAACGAAACTATTAAAAATTGATCACATCCCAAGGGATCAAAATGGTAATTTGATTTGTAAAACTAGATACAAACATTGGTTTTACATTATAATAAATATTTAAATATAGTATAGTAACTCTATAGAAAAAACACATATTCTTATAGCTTATCCTTATAAGTCAATCATAATATATTACATGGAAACCGATGGAAAATATAAAATAATAATTGGGTGATCATAGATTCTCATTAATGGTAAGAAATACATTGGAAGGTAAAAAATAATAATAAGAAATAATATTAGGTGAATGACTAGAAAATCATACCATTAAAAAATAATCTTTATAATAGTAATGTAAGAGTTAAAGATGATTAAATAATTCCACATAAATAATTACCTGAGAGTGAAAAATAACCATGGATATTCTAGTATTAAAATAATAACATGAATTTTCAGTTACTCAAATTATACCAAAGGAAATTCATAATTCTAGAAATCAACAAAAAGCCATCAATGATTCAAAAAAAATCCATACACCAATGGCCAAATCCCGATATAGTTATGATCATGAAATCTACTATTTCATTGAAGGTCAATAATATTCCTCACCCATTACATACTACGTCCAATTCATTCAACATATGAAATGTGGGGAAACATAATCAGCATATACATTCACATTGAACATTCATATGAAATGTTAATAACATTACGTAATCAATAAACAAAATCATAATATGAATGGTATCAAGATATAACATCTTTAACACACCAAGATTCCATGGTACACTTCTCTTTGAATAATACAGTTGTGTGTGTTGTATGCAACTTCGAGTTCTAACAGACGCCACAACCAATCAAACTAGCCATTAGAAATAGTAATACCCACTTTTTGAAATTTTATACATTTTATCATTCCAAATGGAATTCATTTTTGGATTTATATTATCAAAATTATATTAGGGGTGAATTTTTGGTACATTTTTGGATAACTTTCATATTTTGATGAATAGTGAAAATTACATAATTTTAATTAAAAACAAATTTTTTAATTGAAATAATTAATAGTGATAAATTTTGAATTTGAGTGATTTTAAATTATAATTAGATTATATTTTTAAAATTTAATCCAATGTTTTTCATTGGACATAATTTCACATTTAAATTGGACTTAAGCAAATGTCAAACATTTGATAGTTATTATCTTTTAAAAACACGATTTTTATTTTAACGATAAGAATTAATTTTAAATTAATTTCATTCAGTTACATGTTATTAATTTAGAAAAAAGCATTCCATATTTAGAATCAGGAGGTACACATTGTTTAAATACGTAACGTTTATTTTTAGACATTTTCAATAATTATTTCGGTAAATATTTTATTCATAATGGTTAAACGGTAAATCCGGTAAATAAGGTTTAAAAATAATATTATAATAATAATAAAATACCCTACAACGTGTCCTAAAACTATTTTTTGATACATGTCCGACCATGGGCATCTTTGGGCGATTTTGGGACCCCCATTGAGCCATTTTTATGTGATAATGACACTTTATATTAATAATGTTAAAGCAAATACAAAAATGACAAAATCATATATATTTTAGAAAAACATTTATTACTTAGGGTTTATATGTTATATTTTCGACTATAAATATTCATTGTAAATATAAAAAGATTTCCTACATAATGGTAATTTAATTATAATTTTTATATATTGAATAATTAAATTTATTTAATGCACTATAATGATGCAATATTTTCCTTATTAATGAAGGAATCAAATAATTAGTTTTATAAATGTTAAAATAAATCTAAATTTAACGTTCTGATGATATACATGAATTTTATTGGTTAATATGACATGTTATTATTGGTTAAATTAATTATGTTTGATTAATAAAGTTTTATGACTTTAACAATAATAAATTATTAAATATTGTCAAAATTGACATAAATTAGTTTTTAAAACAAATATTATATTATTAAATGAGATTCTATTCCTATAAATCTATGGTTCATAAAAAACACTAATATTATAATAGATGTATTATTAATGGACCACTTTGGGGGTCTCTTTTAAGTTCATATATGTTTATTGACTATATAATATAAAAATACAATGAGAAATGGTAAATGTCAAACTATTTAACTAAGAGTTAAATAAAAAAGATAAAGTAAATATTGTGACCCAAACCTCTCTAAAATCTATTGGATGAAACGATTTGGACCCATACCCACCTTATAATTTTAATAAACTACTTTGGAGCTGTTAGAAACCGAATATGAATTTATTATAAATTAATACTTTATGTTTTTCCTAAAGATACCCTCATCTCCCTTATAAAAGGAAACCACTTCTAACCAATTTTTCATACCTTCAAAGCTTTTTGGTTCGGCCAAACCCTATCAAATTATTCTCTCAATGTTTCTCACTTCATCTTATAGGCCTTCCTTTAGTCATAATTCCATCCCAAGAATCCCTTTTGATCAAATCAAAAGGAAGAACCCGAAGAAGAGGTAATGTTTTCACCACCCTCTTTCAAGTTCTTTCTTCTTCCACTTCTTCTTTATTGGTTATTTCTATTCTAAAATAATAAATCCAGTATATTTTATATAATGTGATGTTATTATAAACATTGAGGAAATATATTCATTATTCTATCCATATTATTAATGATCATATCACCATGCGTGTGTTCGTACGACTTACCGTCTCCACGTCGTGGTGAAATTTGTTATTCAACACTATATTAATTGGTTGGATATAATGATGAGTAATATGTATATAAATAATGAAAATAACATGATAATGTCTCTGTAAAATTAATATACCATCCAATTCCACATCTTTAATTAAATGATATTGTCGCTCGTTAGTATGTATGGATTACCCTCTCCACGACGCGATGAGATTCATTTCCACATTCACCATTTATCGACGATTAGAAAAATATATATTACTAATATGTTTCTAATATATGAAATAATAATGATTTTGGATATATATAGATATATGTATATATATATATATGTACTTAGATATATTTTAATCAATTAGTTTCATTCAATACATTATGAAAACAGAAACAACGTTTATGCGTACATACGGATTACCGTCTCCATAAACGGTGTTTACCATTTCACATATATATCTATTATAGATAATTATATTCTAAATATATATGATATATAAATCATGTTTTATATTATTGAATTATTTAAATCATGATCTATGTGATATAATTATGAGTAAAAAGTAAAAACATCTACGATAAAGAAAGCGATTATTACCCGAAATGTTAATTTAACAAGGATATTATTATTAAATGGGTAGTATAAAGTCATAAATATATAAAGTATGATAACATAAATTTTAATATGGTTCTGTTATAATTTAATAACATACTATGGTATTCATACATGAGCATAAAAACCCCTTGACAAAAGGAAAGTGCAAGGTAAGAGGTTTTCATCTCAATTTTTATTCTTGTGAGATACATTCCATATTGAAACTAATACCTTTTTTGTGGTGTTTGTACTTACTATAATTGTATTCTCTAGGTAATACACATTAATTTATGTGTATTTACATATTCATTGTATGATACCTCTTTCATTTGGTGTAAGTTTCGTAATTTACCAAATTGGTAAGGGTTAATTCCTCAATCTCATTTTTATCCGAGATTGTTTATGCGTATGTAATTACTGGGAAATTTTTATCACCCATTTCCATTTTTCATAAAAATTATTTCAAAATTATTATTTGAAGGATTTGTGAAAGCTACTATTTATCATGATCATAATTTTAAATGATTTAATTATTTATCTTTCTAAATATTTTAATTAATGTCCCTGTTTTCCAAATGATTTTAAGAATTTATTTATATGGACATGAATGTTTTGAAATAAAAATTATTTTCAAAAGATTCAAATTGGTATGGGAAACATTGATTCAAATATATCTTTTAAATTACTACCTTTATAAATTTGTGACTTTTAAAAAAATTTACAAAAAGGTTATTTCTCTCAAAAAGTTTTACTCGTCATTTTCAACGATGTCAGCATCCTTTACTAGATATTATTTTTGATTGTGGTTGATTTATTATGATACAAAAGATTGATATAGTATTGAAGGTTTTGTGATATATTTTTCGGTGGATGTGTTATTTTTATACCTTTAATAGTTTATAGATAATGTATTGACATATCTTATGATAGTTTTGATAAGATTGTTTATGTTATGTTGAAACCTTTTCATATGAAGAATTAATTGGGCTTTGTATGTGACGGGTGGACCCCGTTATAACTCCTCGATGCATCGGTAGGGCTCATGAGACAAACTAGTGTCTTGGAAGAAGGCCTTGAAAAAATATTATTTGTAGTCTTGGCACAAGGTATTGACTATGTGGTTATGATAGACTGACATTATGAATTCCATCATTATGAAAGTGGTTAGTTATATTGCATGTCATTATTTCACTATTAGAATATCCTTGTGAATAAGTAAATGGAATTACTTCATTTTATTTTTTCCATATTATACTGAAGTTTACGTTTAAAAGGATTTTTTTTAGTTATACACTGACTTAAATGTATATTCTTATTTATGAAATTTTCTACTGTATTTTTATCCTTACTGAGCATATGAGCTCACACATTTAAGTGTTTTATTTTTCCCAAGATTCCAAAACGTTTATTGTGGTTGATATGCAGGGTTCAGCCAAGGGATAATGGAGTTCGTGAAGGAATATTTATATTGTTTTTTTAAGAATTTAAACGTAACATTCATGTATGTAATATATTTTCCAAGACTATTAAACTGATCGGTTCTTTGGGACTTTATTCATTGTAATCATTCCAATGTATTAAAATTATGCACCGATTCTGGGAAACTGGGGTCGGGGTGTTACAGTTAGTATCAGAGGATGTTTTTCAATAACAATGGAACCTATATTTATATAAACTCTGATTAGGGTACATAGTCCTATGGTATAATTTGATGATTAATATAGAATAAATTTCTAGAATTTTGTTATTGTAGTGATTTTCTGAGTTTTCAAATAAATACATCCCTGTCTGGATATGAGCAGGTAGAGGCGGCTCTTGCACTGATGTACATAGGGGTAAAACGTGAAAACACTGCATTAAGCTAGACTCGAATGGGAACTGGTGCACGACAACGGTCCTTGCCTCACTCTTGGTTATGACACTCCCAGGAGATATGCTTAGGATAATTCTATTTTTCTTTACAAACCATTATGAAGGGTATATGAATATATACTTCCTCAAAGAAGACATTTTTATGATTATAGATTATATCCACAAACTGTTTAATTTATGTTAAGTGTTTTACAAGTCTGGGATTAGGTATTTCTATTCATAAAATAATCTACTGTATGCCATTGTTTAGAAATGGCACCCAACATAAGGAATGTGAACTCTAGCAATACACATGATCCAAAGAGTAATAAGGATCATATCTTTCATGGTCATAATCTATAATTTACAAGGGAAATATTCTCCCACATATTATCATCATATGAATAAATAGTATCATGTGTTGATAAGAAATGTAAAGTGTTCTCGGAGTCCTATGGATTCGAAGGGAAGCCCGAGAAGAAAAGGATGGTAGAGAGAAGGACAGATAAAGGGAAGAAGGTGAAAAAGGTATTTCCCATATGTGATAACTGTGGAAAGAATCACCTGGGAAAATGATTGATGGGAATGGGAGTGTGTTATAATTTTGGAGAAAAAGGACACCACATTAATGATTGTGAGGGTTAGAATGGGATTTCAAATGTACAATGCTTCATCTAAAAGGAGTGAGGATACTACACGAACAAATTTTCAAATCATCAGAGTAATCCCCAAATGATTCTATTAGATAATAATAATAAAGTTATGATACTACCACATATGAAGAATAATGACTAGTGTTCTTATATTGTTATTAAAGAATTATTTCATTTGAGTGTTGTATCAACGATGTACTGGTTATATGAATTATGGAGATAAATAAGGATTGTATTGTAGTACTATTTCATTGAGGATTTGAGATTATATGGTACTCTGAAAAGTGACTCAACAGAATGTTAACCTTTTAAATAAAATCATGGTTGACGGAAAGTTAATCCTTAATATGGTCATGTTACTGAGGTAGTAATTTTGGAATAAAAGATGGTTGATTTGGATAAATTATATTTGATATTCTTGACTTAATTGGTAATTGTTAATAGTTTTTTTCTTTCATTATTTTTTGAATATTCAAAATTTTTGTTTATAAGGAATATATCTTGTATTCTATATGGAATACAGGAGCATGAATGTAATCAATAAAGGTTTAATGGTAATTCTGGATGATACAATGTTTTAAAATAATACATGATAAATGTGTTCACATGTTATTACCTGGAAAAAAAATCTTCATTGTGTTTAAAATTATTATAAATTTTGGTCTGTGAGTTTGTATTAAAGTATTTTGGATAATTCTAAAGGTTGGAATGAATTAAGTTTGAAAGGTTATTTTTGGATTTTTAAAAAAGGACAATATGTAGACCGCGTGACAACCCGTCGCTTCATAAAAAGATGCGGGGATCAAACCCACAACCATAGTGCCATTGGGATTTATTACCTACCACTAGACTACATAATGTTCCTTGATGTTATAATGTAGTTTCTTTTTTATATTGTGTCTGATATGTGAATTATAAATTTATTTTATTTGTAAACCAATATGAATAATTTTTTGTTTGATTATGTTTTGGAGAGAAGGATGAGTTTGTGTTATAAATTTATTCATGGATTAAACACTAATCAAATGTAATTATATATCCTTATGATCTTAGACAATATCATAAATAAATTCCTCAACATTAATAAAAGGAAATTAGAACAAAAACATTGTCCTAAATGGTACCTTAAATCATCACAAATTTATGGCTTTGTGATTGTTGGCCTTTTCATAGCCATGTTCTCTACCAGTCTCAAACAGATATTGATGGATATATTTCTCTTCCATATCCATGTTTTCTTGCATGGAACCCTAGTATGTGTTATTTTCGTTAACATTCATACTTACCACTATTTATTTTAAATAGAGGCATCATTAATTCATTTTTCGATGTGGGATTTCAATTAAGATAATTTTAAATGTCAACCCCAAGTTTCCAGTACCAACCCTAAATTGCGAGGAGAAAATTTATTGAAGGAGGGGAGAATTTAAAACCCCAAGCTTACATGGTACACTTCTCATTGAATAAAATAGTATCGTGTGTTGTATGGAAATTCGAGTTCTAACACACACCACAACCAAACTAGCCATTATGAATAGTAATACCCAATTTTTGCATTATTATAAAATTTATATATCAAAATGGACTTCATTTTTGGATTCAGAATATCGAAATTAGAATAGGGTGATTTTTTGGTACTTTTCGAATAAATTTCATATTTAGATGAATAGTGAAAATTACTAAATTTTAATTAAAAACAACTTTTTTAATCAAAATAATTAAGAGTGAAAATTTATAAATTTGAGTGATTTTAAAGTATAATGAAATTATATTTTTTCCATTTAATCCAATTTTGGTCATTGTAAATAATTTTACATTTATACTGGATATAAGAAAATGCCAAAATTTTGATAGTTATTGTCTCTTAAAAAACAGACTTTTTGTTTTTACAATGGGAATTAATTTTAAATTATTTTCTGAAACTTTTGTGTTTAGAATCAAGAAAAATGGATTAAATATTAGAAATCAGGAGGTCTAAATTGTGTAAATATGTAACTTTTATTTTTATACATTTTGAATTATTACTTCAGTAAATATTTTATTTACCATGGTTAAAGTGTAAATCCAACAAATAAGGGTAAACAAATAATATAATAATAATAATAAATTATCCTAAAACGTGTCTTAACATTATTTTATGATACATGTCCTACCATTGGAATATTTGGGTCGATTTTGGGACCCCATGGAGGCACTTGTAAGTGATAATGACACTTTTTATTAATAAAGTAAAAGTAAATACAAAAATGACATAAGCATATATCAATTAAGAAAACAATTTTTACATATGGATATATATGTTATATATTCTTCTATAAATATTAATTATAAATATAAAAATATTTATTACATAATTGGATTTTATTTATAATTTTTAGACATTGAATAATTAAATTTATTTGTGTCACAATAATGATGCAATATTTTCCTTATTAATGAATGAATCAAATAATCAGTATTATTAATGTTAAAATAAATTTAATTTGAAGGTTTTGATGACATACACGAATTTTATTGGTTATTATTACATGTTCAGATTGATTAAATTAATTTTTTTAATTATTAATGTTTTTATGACTTTAAAAAATCAATTATTATATATTGTCAAAATTGACAGAAATGAGTTTTTAAAACAAATATAATATTAAAAATTAATACTCTATTCATAAAAAAATAAAGTTAGGCCAAAATACTTAAATATTGATAGTTTTATTATTAGTGTACCACATGGGATTTTCTTGAAAGTTTATAGTAAGTTTATTGACTATATAATATAAAAATATTAAGAGTTATGGTAATTGTCAAACTATTTAACTAAGAGTTAAATCAAAACGATAAAATTAATATTGTGACCCAAACCTATCTAAAATATACTCTATGATAGGATTTAGACCTATACCTACCATAGACTTTGAATACTTCTCTTTGGAGCCATTATAAAATGAATATGAATTTATCATAAATTAATACTGTATGTTTTTCCTAAAGTGCCTCCCCACCCCTTATAAAAGGACACCACTTTTAAGCAATTCATAATACCTTAAAAGCCTTTTGGTTTGGCCAAAACCTGCCCAATTATCCTATAAAATTCCCTCATTTAATACTAGAGGCCTTCCATTAGTCAGAAATCCATCCTAAGGAGCCCTTTTGATCAAGTCAATATGGAGAACCCGAAGAAGAGGTAATGTTTTCACCACACTATTTCAAGTTTCTTTTTTCTTCCACTTCTTATTTATTTGATATTTCCATTATAAAATAATTAATCCAGTATATTCTATATACTATGATGTTATTATAAATATTTTACAACTATATTCATTATTCTATTTGTCTTATGAATGATAATGTCACCATGCGTGCGTATGTACGGCTTACCGTCTCCATGTCGTCGAGTAATTTGTTATTCAACACTATGTTATTTGAATATATATAATGATAAGTAATATTAATATAAATAATGAAAATAACATGATAATGTCTTTGTAAAATTATTCTACCATCCAAATCCACACCTTTAAGGAAATGATATTGGTGCTCGTGCGTACGTACAGATTACCGTCTCCACGACGCGATGGGATTCATTTCCACATTTACCATTCATCAACGATTATAAAAATATATATTACTAATATGTTTGTAATATATGACATAATAATTATATTGTAGATATATATATATATGTACTTACATATATATTTTTGACTTATTTCTGTTCAATAGGTTATGAAAACGGAAACAACGTTTATGCGTACATACAGACTAATGTCTCCATAAACAGTGTTTTCCATTTCACATATATATCTATTATACATAATTATATTCTAAATATATACAATATATAAATCATGTATTATATTCTGGAAGTATTTAAATCATGATCTACGCGATACAATCAAGAGTAAAAACAAAAAACACCTACGATAAAGAAAACAATTATTACACGAAATGTTAATTTAACATGGAAATTATAATAAAATGGGTAGTATAAAGTAATAAATGAATAAATTATGATATGATAAATATTAATATGGTTCTGGTATAATTTAATAACATACAATGGAATTCATACATGAGGTTAAACTAACCCTTGACTAATGGAAAGTGCGAGTTAAGTGGTTTTCATCTCACTCTTTATTCACGTGAGATTCATGCCATATTGCCACTATTACCTTTTTTGGGGTTTATGTACTTACCATAATTTTATTAATTGTGTAATAAACATTAATTTATGTGTATTTACATATTACTTATATGATACCTCTTTCAAGGGGTGTATTTTTCGTAATTTACCAAATTGGTACGAGTTAATTCCTTAATCTCATTATTATCCAATATTCATTATGTGTAAATATTTATTGGGAAATTTTGATCATACATGTCCATTTTTCATAAAAATTATTTCAAAATGAATATTTTAAGGATTTTTGAAAGGTAATATTTATCAATATCATAAATTTAAATGTTTTAAAGATTTATCCTTTTAAATATTTTTAATTAATTTCCATGCTTTCAAAATGATTTTAAATGCTTTATTTATATGGAAATGAATGTTTTGAAATGATAATTATTTTAAAAAGTTTCAATGTTTTATGAAACCCATTGATTAAAATATATCATTTAAATTTCTTCATTTATAAATGTTTTAGTTTTAAATAATTTTACAAAAAGGTTATCCCTCTCAAAAAGTTTTACTCATCATTTTCAACTATGTCAGCATACTTTACTGGATATTTTTTATGATTGAGAATGATTTATTATGATACAAAAATTACATATAGTATTGAAGTTTTTTTATATGTTTTATATGTATGTGTTATTTTTATACAATTCATGGTTTATATATAATGTATTGACATTTCGTTTGCTAGTTTTAATACGAATAATTATTTTATGTTTAAACCTTTTCATATGATGAATGCATTATGCTTAGTAGGTGATGGGTGGAGCCCAATATAGCTCCTCAATGTATATGTAGGTCTCATGAGACAAACTAGTGACTTGGAACAAGGCCTTTACAAAATATTATTTGTAATCTTGGAACAAGGCCTTGACTATGTGGTTATGATATTCTGGCATTTTGCATTCCATCATTATGAAAGTGGTTAGTGATATTGTATGTGATTATTTGACTAGTAGAATATCCATATGAATGAGTAAATGACATTACGTTGTTATATTTTGGACATATTATACTGAAGTTCATGTTTAAAAGTCTTTTTTAGTCATACATTGCCTTAAATTGTTATTCTTATTTATGAAAGTTTCCACTAAATTGTTATCCTTACTGATCATCTGAGCTCACCCCTTTACATGTTTTATTTTTCCTAGGATTTCAAGAAGTGTATTGTGATTGATATGAAGGGTTAATCCAAGGGATAATGGCGTTTGTGGTGGATTATTTATGTTTTTTTGTATGTCAAGCAGTGTAATGTAACATTCATGTATGTAATCTATTTTCCAAGACTGCTAAACCGATCGGTCCTTCGGGACATGATCCCTTGTAATCATGCCAAATCTTTAAAATAATGCACCGACTCTGGGTAACAGGGTTCGGGGTGTTACAACATCAACAGTCAAGATATTCATAATCCATTCAATAATATATATTATATGGTAACATAGTATATCAATGATAATTAAACATAATATTAAATATATGGTGTTAATATAGATTGAAATACTCTTACAAAATCATCAAGGAAATCATGGGAGAAATACACATTCACTTTAGAGAAGAATATTTCACATTGAAAATCATTCTTATTTATCAAAAAATAATATTCTGAATATTATATTCCAAAATAGGGAATAAAATATGTTTCATAAATAAATATTCCCAAATATTTTAAAAATATGTAAAATATATTATTAAGAAACATTAGAAATGAGCAACGTTGGTGCGATTTATGGGAAAATATAAAAGTCTTCAAAATAGGAAAAGGAATAATTGTTTACATAGAGCCAAAATAAACTATGATATAATTTCACTGTGATTTGAGTTATTTTAGAAAAATAATGGTTTCTTAAAACAAATAATGTAGTATAAATAAATTTCTTTATGAAATATGGATTTTGCCTTTAAATGGGATTCCATATCATGATGAATTGGACTAAGAACCTTATAAAATATGTATTTACCCATTAATGAAAGAATACTTTAAATAAGTACATATTTATGGAACATTTGAATAGAATTAAATGGGGTACAAAATATTATTTAATAATTTCATTAGTGTAATGATATATAAAGCATGACCCGAATGATAAATTGAGATTCTGGTAGAATCCCACACCGTATGTAAGAAACTATTCTACACATGTAAATAACATCATGAGTAATTAAATGAATTTAAATAATTTATTAATTCAAAAACGTTTTTACAAGGAAATTTTTATCATTCTATTAAGTTATATTTTTCCATTGAATGTGTTATAAGATTCAATTTCAACATTTTGGAGTGTTTATTTTCCATAGTTATTTTGATTGGTTCACATTTATACATGGATGAAATATCATGAATATTAAATTATAATATATATCAATTGGTTATATGGTTTGATTTTGAATCATTAGATAATACATTAGTGATAATGGTTTAGATTAAATTGATGGGTTTTTTATCATAAAAAACAAGTTTGTATAATTATTCAATATTCCATATATATTTTAGTTCCCGAACATAAAAAGGGTTAAAAAATACATTATAAAATATATATGATACATTATAGTGTTTTAAGAATGTATGTAAAATTGTTACATGATACTAAAAATTGTTCATCCTCGAAGGCCATAAATCTACACCTAACTGATGATATTTTCATTTTTAGAATAAAATAGAAAATAGGGGATACATGATGGCCAATTTTTCATTAAAATAATATAATTCTATTATATAATAGATACTGTATTTATCATGTTTTTTTTCGATGGAGGACATTATGAGATTATAAGAAAAGAAAACATGATGAAAATAAAATTAAGGGAAATATGATTTTACCTATTGAAATCTTCTTATTGATATTCTTATTAGGGAAATTGGTTTAGTTATTTTGTTGAGACTGGTACCTCATGAACTGGGGTAAGAGGATATGGAAGTGGATTGGGTAGAAATATGTCAAGCATAAAGCCTTAATTTTTGTAAGGATAAGAGCTGGTGATAGGTGGTATGTATAACAGAGGGGATGGATATTTATTAATTATTATATTCAGTAGATTAATATTTTTGATGAAGACTATTATCATATTTTGTTATCGTGACTAATTATAATAACTAATGAAGTGAGTTCATAACAATGGTTCTTACAGAATTATTGATGTTTTAATTCATGTATTTTCAATACAATTTAAATACCTCTAATTACCATATTTCACAATTGAAAAAAAATGCAACCATTTTAGAAAAAAAATAAAATTAACCATACATATTTAATGAAATTTATTAATTAATATTGAACTTTATTTTATGAAAATAAATGTCTAAATATGAATAACTCAATTCAATTTAAAAACATCATTTATTTTATTTATGCACATATTAAGATTATAAATTATTTTATGACATATTTTAAAAATATTATTATATTATCATAAAAATATCTTATAATATTAAGAAAAATGAATATTAATTTATGAGATTATTTTATCATAATATATTTTATTTTAAATCATTATATAAATTATAGAATTGAAAATAAATTTATATATAACAAAAATACTAAAACACAAATTCTTATTTTTTAGAAATTCAATTACTTATATTATGATAAAGTAGTTTCATATTTTAATTTATAACATGAATAAGTTTTATTAATAATATTATATGTGAGTATACAATTTTATTTTATAGTTTATTATTCTTAATTGTCATGTTACTATTTTATGGTTCATGTAACTATAACTTTTGTATAGAATCTCAAATTTATATAAATACATATATTTCCATTACTTATTTATTAATAATGTTTTTATTGTGTTACTTTTGTTATTTTATGTTATGTATAATATAACATTATTAAAAAAGTGAAAACTCCATTGATAATGTTTGGGGTTGTTACAATCATGATGTGGTCTACAATAGTGAGGTACGTGAGATAAATTGGTAAAATAACATGTTATAGAGATGCTAGTTCTAGAGGTATTAGAGATCATTATATGACCCCTTTATCTATCATCTATCCTATACTATGATGTTTTTTTAAATATAGGGTATTTAACCCGATTATGGAACCTACCCTACTCCAATCCTTGGGGATTAATTTATAGTGGTTTCCAGTCCCTCTAAGGTTTTCTACATATATAGGTGGTTAGAATATTTTTTTAATGTGTTTTGGGATTTTGAAATGGTAATGTAACAACATAAATAATATTTGTATTTCATATTGAAATTGATATGTTCCAATTTTTCCATCCTTCAATATAATGAGTTTCATTCTATGGGCATGATAATTTATTTCTTTTGGTGTAGATTAGTGTTCAAAAATTAAAAGTACCAAGATTCAGTGTTCAATGGTGTGTGGGATTAGTGGATGGGTATTATATATTTATACCCTCTTCTATATAAGATAGATTATTTTCCATTGTATTTAGTGGAGGTATGTGTTATTTTGTTCAATAAATTCATTGAGGAGTTTCTACTTGTTCTCACAATGTTGGTTTTAATTCTAACCCTTCGATGATATGTCATGTTTGAGAGAGTTTTGTAACCTACTGACTCTCTAAAATCAATAGAACATTATTATATGACACATTCCGATCAATCAATAGATCAATATTATTATTGATGATCAGATTAACAATTTCTTTATCCAATACATTATGTTATTATGATGTTCTTAATTAATCTGAATATTATTTCTAACAAACAATGTTGTCCATCATTGTTCCTTATTATTTTATGTCTTTACAAATAACGTGAATGGAATTTAATTATATGTTTGATACTATCCAGGGGGGATATAATTAAAATACAATTCATCATAGATTATATTAAATTAATTGAAATTAAAGAAAATAATCCATCTTTTAAGGAGGAGAGACCATGGAAACAGTATGTCATTCAACAAAACTCCAAAAAATATTGGAATTATTGAAATAATTAAAAATAAATCGGTATGGCATTTTAATCAATATTTAATTCTCCATTCATATTTATATTAATTATTTAAATAATAATGGATTTATTAAATGATTTTATGATGGAATAAATAGGGAGTTATTTTATTTAACTTGATCATTATGATTTTTTTATTGATATGTGTTTTGCATTTATCAATTTATTGGTAATAAAATTCTTGGAAACCTGTTAAAGTGATAATAAAGAAATTATGACAATGATTTATGGCATTCCACAATTTAGTTACAAAGCATTTAATTAAATTGTACAGATAAAGTTCATATAATGATTATATTTATGAAAATATGTTAAATAATATATTAAAATGTAATTTTTTTAAATCATATCAAATTATATTTCATTGGATTATACCATGCACATTTATTGTATCTCAAATTTAGGGACCATTAATCAAAATAAAAGGTTGAGAATATTCACTGTTAAGGGAAAAGGTTTATATATATTAATTTGGAATATTTATTAGGACATAAGAAATATGATTATGGCATGATAAATGGAAAAATATACATGTAAAAATAAAAATATATTCTGTCAAAACATGGAAATTTGTATAAAAAATTTAAATGATACATCCATAATAATATCATTGTGGGCTTTTCACTAAGGTTTCATAAAAAATTCCAATGGTATTCCCTAATCTATTGTAACACATGTTATATATTGATAATAGATTATTTACTGAATTAATATTTGATATATGTAGGGGACCAATTATTATTTCTTGATTTTCATGTGATATAAAAATATGATAAAACATAATTTCATAAATAACCATTGGAGAATAAGTGATGACTGGTTTCATATGAAAATCATGTCATTTCAGAAGTACTTAAAAAATTACCATTATGTCATTTTCATCCCATATAAATGGATTTAGAATTTCATGTATGTTAGTCAGAGAAACATAAACAACTTTATATATATACTGGAAAACAACTAGAAAATAAATAGGTTTGGGAATTCGTAAAATTAAAAAAGATAATTTCTGTAGTTGAAGTGAGAAATTTGGAGACGTAAATTCAGTAGCATATTGTGTATAAAATACTATTTTAGAGAAGGGTAAATAATAATGTGAAAGGCTATCACATTGATGAAAAATAATTAAAAATAATGTTATTATAAAAATATAATAATAGATCTATATCATAAAAATTATAAGACACATACAAAATTCGTTATTGGAATGAGGAGAAAAGAGGGATAAATCACTTAATTTGAGGAGATTCTCAAAACACATGTGAATTGGAACCTTAAGGGTTTTAGGGAACATCAGGAGGACCCCTTGAGAGGTATAAAAAATATTTATTCATGGAGTATGGTTTGTGAGTGAACATATTTGGAGAAATGGTTTTGTATTTATAGAAAAATTGGAGGATTTGTTTATTAATTTCCAAATATATGACATGGAAATCTAGATTGTTGAAAATGAAAAATCATTGGCTTTCATGTGGTTTCTTCCAATATTATTGGACAATTGTGTAATATTTTCTATTATTTTAATCCAAATGATTTTATCATCCTTTTATATTTCTTCTTTTTCAAAGGGAATTTAATGTTTCCAAAAAAAATAATTTTTTAATGTTATAGACTATACCTTTGACTACGGAATGTCAAATATAGTTTTGAAAATAAAATAAAATATATTTAAAATATATATATTAATAAAATAAAATATTTTAGAGATGATTATTTTCATTAATTTTATATTACATCAAATTGAAATAATTATGATATAAATAATTATACTGATAACTCTAAACTGTGTGTTAACTATAATTTGAAAAATAATTTATTCTTGAAAAAATTCATTAATTCACCCTAACCAAATTAAAAAATGATTATTTAAAAAATGATTTTAATTTTATCATAATAATTATATAAATATTTGAATTTTATATTTTAAAAATAAAAACCATTAATTATTAAAAATAAAAGTTGGATAAAAATACTTTGTAGATTTTTTAGACTTAAAAAATAATAAAATTATTTTTCAATTTATATTTAAATTAATGTTATATATATATATCTGAAATATAAGTATTGTTATAAATACCATTCTCTATGATAAAAAATTATATATTTTTTGAGAAGTTCAATTTTAGTTTGAAAAGACAATTTATCAAATTCATCTTATTATTTCTTGACAAATAACTATTTTTAAAATAGAAATAAATTAATAATAATTTTATTTATACATTTGAATTAAAATTTATGTTACTAAGTCCATGAATTTTATCCCATTATAACACCTATGAACATACTATGGGTAAGTTGTGTGATGGTGATATATTCATAGGGCGATTGGACTTACATTACATGAGTGGTAATTTTCGTTACCATTAACTTCTTTGATAAGCCATGTCATTCTAACATCACTTATTGAAGATCATATTATGTTTGGTCAAGAGATAACCCCAGTGAAGCTACCCCAACCACCATTATATCAAATTTATGGTGATATATTCTTAACATCCAAGGATATTATATTATTTATTATAAATATTAAGCATAATACAAAATTACGTGCATGCAAACTGCAATTGTTTAGTATCTTGGGAATTATGGAACAAAATCATCTAACATTTTTAAATGTATTCAATTTATGTAGTACATATATTCCAATATAGTAATTCTACATAAAAACATACATCATATCTTATGGAAAGGAAACATTATAAAAGGTTCTAGTCGAATGATCAGTAAAGGTAAATAAAGAAATGCGTGAAAATAACATGAACATAAGGGTATGATAACGTGAGATAAAAATTTTAAGAACAAAACTTTCATATCAAATATCATAATCAATATATATCTAATTGTTATTATTTTTTCAGAAAACATTAATTATAATAGAATTAAGAGTATAATCCATTAGAAAATAACATAGGAATACGACATAGAATTTTTAAAAGACACCTGAACATGCAATACCATTACCAATAAGTCAAGGAGAATTTAAAAAAACATAATAAGTAATTCATGGGGACTACACCTAATGGGTATGATACACCACCATCCTCAATCATAGCCCTTTCATTGAAATGGATTGACATTACCCATTTTCAAATCATGGATCCAGTTTTCCTACCTTTCTATAGTTGATAGGGTTTCCCCATCATCCCAGATTGGATCTATTTTCCACATTTTCCCATAACGAATTAGGATTCAGCATCGTCCCAGGGTTGACCGAGAATGTTAACATGAATCCCATCATTTTATCATGATATGAAATCTTTACACAATTCATTTGATTGAGATAGACATCCCACCAATCTCATTATTTAATAATAAATACAAGTTTTAAAATATCATATATAATTATATAATAACCCATAACATTAAATGGGTATCATAAATATTTAATCATATCAATATATATGGAAATTAAATAGGGATCATAATCATTTATTCAATGAATATACAGAGAAAAGAAGTGGACTTTAATAGCATATAACATGTGGAAGGTAAACGAGTATAAAAAACATAATTATATTAGAACATAAACCATATAAAAAGTATGAATGGTATTATTTAATCATTTCCCTAATAGGGAATAAGCTATAAAATGTATGTTATCTTATATGGAAAATAAATTAGAAATATATTTTAAAAAAAATTTGGATGCAAAAAACATTCAATCATAAAAAAATTATTCAAAACATAAAAACATTTTAAAATATTTTTCATTTAAAATAACTTAAATGTATATTAAGGATTCTTTTAGAAAACATTGGAAAACAATTTTCACTTAAATGCTTAATAAATAATCTATAAAAAAATTTTAAAAACCATTTCATTGAAATAATTTTGAAAAATTATAAAAAGGAATGAAAAGATTTATAATAACTTTTATTGAAATAGATTTTAAAAAAACTAAATAAATCATGAAATAATTTAAACCTTTTTATTTGAAAATAACTTTTTGAAAACATATATTGTGAAAAAACTATTTAAACATAATATTTTTTTGAAAAACATTAACTTTGAAAACTAGGTAAAAAATGAAAAAATTACAGAATCTTATGAAAATAATACATTTAAAAAAGTAGTGTACTCCTAAAAACTAATATTTATGGAAACAAATGTCATGATGATGTGTAAATGCATACTTACAAAACATTCCTTTTAGAACATGAAATTTATGAAAAGTTCTATAATTAGAAAATGATTACAACAATTCCATTTTAAAAAATTAAATGGTAAAACATTTTTAAAAGTGAACATTAAGTGTCATATTATAATAATAAAATAATTTTTTAAAATTTATTTAGATTGAACAATTTTCAATGAACACATATTCCTATACAAAAGGTGAAATAAAGTCATAATTTAATAATAAAATATTCAAAAAAATTTAAGTACAATAGAGTAGAAAAATTTAACCATTATATGGATAGAAAATGAGTTATAATAGTTTTAGAAAATTAATGATACGTATTGAGAGATGGGACATAATACATCTTCAATAAAATCATAATCATAAGCAATATCAATAAACGATGTGATTTTAATTGTAGACTTCTACCACTTTAGAGAAATTTAATTATTAAACAATAAATTAACATGAATCAAAAACTATCATGAAAATAATGATTTTCATGAGAAAAATTTTCAAATGGTGCGTATTATATCTCGTTTATTAATAAAGATACATAACATTGCATGTGTCTTAAAGAAGGAAATTTGAGACAAAATTACATTATTGATTTGCTATCATTTGAAATGTAAACAAAAGTAAATAAACATGAGAAAAGTTATATGTTAAAAAAACATAAATTTACTTATAATAATCATATAATACATCCATGGGTATTATATGCACAATAGATAAGAAATAGAAGGAGAATATGGAATGTTTGTCACAGAAAATTAAAGTGAGACAAGAGAACCCTTACATAGAGTCTATCATGTCACATGTATTTTTATATTTATGGATAATAATCTTAGGATAAATATTTAATTTAATAAGGATTTTTTTTGTTTATTTTTAAATGTACATCACTTATTAAATTATTTTATACAACTACTTATAAAATTACATTAACATCATGTGTTTAGAAAAAAATTGAGCTTTATGTTAAAAACAACATTTGATGGACGACTAGGGTCAAATGGGTCATTTGAAACGTCACAATAGTAATCATAAAATAATTATAAAATTTATACATCAATTTTTCTTTTAATGAAAATAATAAATTATTGTTATTAAAAATGAAACCATGTTACAATCATGGAGATGGTAGGTCGTACGTACACATGAGTAACATTCCAATGATTCAAAAATTATTATATAATGAAGGTATGTTACAAATTATATTTCAAAAATAATAATTAAATATTTAATTTCATGTTAATTAATTATATATACATATAGACACACACACACACACACACACACACACATATATATATATTAAATCCAATTGATTTAAATGGAATCACATCACATTTATGATGTAGTAGTCCATATGTCCATAAGCGACGCTATAACGTGTTTTTGTGTGAAAAGTGTAATAACTAAAATGATATATTATATTTTAGAAATGTTATCATATTATTAATATATTTTATATTATATTTATATCACATTATTTTAAATAATAGAATCTTTAATAAATTCAATGTAGTTTTTCAAAATATCACTTCACTTTGAGTATTTAATAATCCATATAACAACAAATTATGATATCATATTTACACCGAATAGAATGCATAAATATTTGAATTATATATATATATTAAATATGTATTAATAAATCAGAAATATCTTATAAAATAGTGTTTCCATCATAATTTTCTCTTGTGAGAGGTGGTAAATGAATAACATACAACATCCTTTCATCAGGTTGTAGTTTTCCATGAAATAATGATACGTTCATTACACATTTTATTGAAGTGTTTTTAATTGTAGCTCAAAATGATATAATAAAATCAAATTTTTATATTTAAGATTATGAGGTTGATATATAGCCATGGAATTAAATTAATTGTGGTTATGTATAGTAAAAATAAATTAAATGAGCATGAGGAAGGATGTTGCATCTTCTTTGGGTAACCAATTATTTATTAAACCAATGCGATTTCTCCTATGGATTTCATTAAAAATATTGATTTATAGGTCGAGGGGTGGGGGAGGTGGAAGAATATTTTTGTTGAGGGTTGTCAATCAACAGGGACTTGAGAGGTGTGAGGAATAAGAAGAGTTAATACCATTTTATTACGGTGGATGAGTGAAATTCTTGTATATAACAAATGGTAATAACACTCTGGAACTCTCCCTTATCTCATGTACCAAAAAAATTGAAAATTTATTGGATTGAACTACATTTATGGATTACAAAAACCGCTAACACACAATAATTAGTGCATTTTAGTAATTAAGTTCCTTATATTGTATGTTTTCCCAATTTTATCATTTTGGTTTTTAGTAAAGTAACTAGTTTTCTAAAATATTAAATTTAACCATGAAGATGAAATTAATTTGATATTTATTAGAAAATTAACAACCACTATATTGAAATATTATATCCAATTTTCCTAGTAAAAATCCCATTTTTACTAAATTAATTTTAATACAAGAGCATGTATCTTGAAAAAACAATATTTTAACCTGGGCCATACGGACAATGTTTTTAATATATATAGATCGATTTGATAATTAAAAAGGTCAATTGGTCCATGAATAGATCAAATTTTATATTAATAAAAAACAAAATATAAATTTAAATAAGGTTTTATTTTATTATTTTTAAACATTTCAAAAAATATCATTTATTATATAATATCATTAATGTCCATTTTGAATTTATTTATTTTACATAAACCTAAAAATATCATAACAATATTGAAATTAAAATATATTAATTTAAGTGATTTTTATCATGTTATATTCATCTAAAAAATAATTAACGACAATAATTTAATCAATTTACTTTACATTTATTATTTTTAGAATCCTATTATTTCAGATAATTGTTAACTAAAAATTAACTTTGGTGTTGTTTATTTTTCAATTAATGTAACTAAATTACCTATAAAAGTTATTGAAAAATAATTACAATAAAAATAAAACATCTATCATTCAAAAATATTTTATAACAAAAAATTTTATTTTTTCAAGATGTCGAGGACTTATAAAAGGAACAGTTAATGATTGTTCATTATTTTATTTTTTCTTAAATAACTTATTATATAGGGAAATTTTATTAAATATTTTAATAGTAAATCATTAAATTTGATCCAATATGGGATATTGTAGAACTATTTCCAAACAATTTCTATTAGACATGTGTCATGGTAATTCTGGCTCATATGTTTATTTTTAGGTCCCTTGTGAAGATTAATTTTAAATTAATTGTTGCAATTTATTTTAAGTACTTTTACTAATATATTTTATTCATAAAATAATTTGATACTATTAATTACATCCACTAATATTGTTTTTTAGAAAATAATTTGATCTTATTAGACTAAAAATATTATACTTATTAAAAACCTGTATTTTTTTCAAAATTCAATTAATAGGAGTGGGAATATTAAATTTAATTTTAATCCAATTGACTTCTAGATAATGTGAGATTTTAAATATAAGATGTCAAAAATGTAAATAAGTTTTTTACCAAAATTAAATATAAAAATGATTATAAGTACCTATATTAAAATAATATATTTAGAATTAATATATTGTGAGTTCATAAAAATTTAAAATTAAAATATATATTTTATAATATTTTAAACAAAAAGACTATTTTTTAATAAAATGAAATATTTCTCAATAGTAATAAAAAAATAAAACCTCCCTGAATAATACAATAAAAATAAACCAAATATAATTTTGATATTTCTGAATTCAAAATTGAAATTTGTTTTGACATATAAAATTAATAAATGATTCATAAATTTGATTTAAAATAGGATATATATATATATATATATATATATATATATATCGTGATGCACCACATTTCATGTAACAAAAGATAACTCAGTGTTGTGTGTTCTACAATGTAATCTAATTATTTTTTGTTTTGATATATTAACTCAGTTTTTCTAAAAATGAAAGACAAACATAGATAATTTTTTTATAAAAAAATTACTCAGTATAGTGTGGAAGGAAAAAAAATAAAAAGATTATGTTTATTTGAAAAAAATTCACAAAATCATAGGGTTCTACATTCTAACCCCCTTAAATTTATTTTCTCCCTAAAAATTAATAAAAGTCGTAAAATATTTAGTACATAAAATTTACACATAGATACACCCATATCATATAAATAAATACTACAAGTTAAATTTAAAAAAAATATGGAAACATATCAGTTACCCAAAGTAACACATAACTAGGATATAAAAACAAAGAACATTCGAGGAATATGAAAACATTGACCTAGAAAAAATATAATAACCAAGTTTTGATGAATATTGATAGAGAAAATATTTATTAGAATAATAACAATCAGAAATCAATAACCCATTGAGGCTTGAAAAAATTCATTGATATCCTCAAAAATGATCATACCCTGAAAACGTATTATTTCATGACCCAATTTTCCAAAATACATTAATTATTTCGTAGAACATATACTTATTGGATGTAAACAAAATCTCATCATTTTTTCTTCATTGTTATTTTTTATTTTCATCTCCTAATCCCTGAAATAATGTTGTATTTGTCATTCAAAAAGAAATATTGTATCATCTGATTCATAAATAGAATTATAAGTCATTCCATTTATCTATTATTATCCTTATATGTTATGCCTAAATTCTCATAACGTAAGACATTACAAACATCATCTAGCGTTTTACATTAACCATTCCATGCATTGGAAAACTTATAATCATCCCATGTGATAAAAATAAAAACCAAAATAAATGAATTATCTAAATAATCTTAATAATGATCCCCTAAATATCAAATGTTATATTGTGGTTGTCACATTCCAAACATGTGAATACCATCATATAATGACACAGGGTAATAACTAAAATTAAAATAAATCATTTTAGAGAACATCATATCTAACTTATTTTGAATATTACATGATGTATTCTTTAATTCAAATTTTTTTATCTTGATCCATGAAACAAAAAAACGAAAATATATAGATCCTTAATTAGTCTAAGGTAATCATTATCGTAAAATTTACTTAATTATACCCAACATATATTTATCTGAATATTATTGTCTCAACATGTGGAAAACATTAATTGTTATCATCCATTAATCTTGTTCTCTTTGAAAACATCATCTTTCTATTAAACAAATTTTCTATTCCATTTAATCCATCCAATATATTCAGGTAAATCATTAGCAGAAAACATAAACTAAACTGTCCTTACATATCACACAACTCATAGTTAATAAATCCAAATACATAATGACATTTATTATGAAAATATATTCTTAATAAATTAACAAGGATACATAATCCTATCATATAATACCTATTTTCATTTTAATTGGTCCCATATTATCATCATCATAAAAAAATATCCATTACTCATACATCATTACTAATTGTCTTCATGATTCTTCCACATGAGTCATTATTTTGAATACGGACCATCAATTCCCCACATAAATAATTCAATCAATGATTATATCATAGGGAAACAAATATTATCATTTATTGGGTTATATGAACTCTTCACTTACCATTTTTAGTTACATGCATTGTGTCCCTGTTTTATACAATTAAAAAACATGATATTCCTCTAATACATTCATTTGGGTGATTCATTCCTCATTCATGACAAAATTTAAATATAAGCATCTTCCCTCCATGGTCTACATTAACAAAACACTCAAAGAACTCCATCAGTATCTTTATTGTTGAGTTATATAGATGGTCAAAGTACATTATGTTAATCATTTCCCCTAAAAACTCATTAGACATGATCACATGATATTTTACATTAGTGATCACCCAATTTTATTCCACTTCAAAAAATAGTATGTCACATTGTAAATAATCCATATACCTTAAATTTCTATTCATTGTCTAAAATCAGAAAGAATAATGTGAGAATAACTTATCATACTGGAATACCACATTAACTGGAGAAGTCACTTATATGATGTCCAAATTATAACACCTTCTAATGAAACCTATTTCTTATCCATAGAGACATACCTAGACATAAGCATAGAAATATCCATTGAGATATCCCTAATATTTTCTGATCCTATTTTCCAATGGATGGATAAACTATTCCATTAATACCAACTATAGAAACCCCAACATAATTTGAAATGATATTAAATCAGTTTTATGAATATTCGTCATATTACAAATGTTCAAGCCTGAGGACCATAATAGTTTATTATATTTTTAAACAAGGTAAAAAATATTCTATCATTGTGTTTGATCTTCTACGTCTCTATTAAATTACATCCCCTCATTAACATCTACCTAAAACCTTCCTTCATAACATGGGGCATGAAAACCTAAGAAAAGGTAGATCTTGAATGCTCAATGAGGTTAAATGATAGAAATTTGTATAAATAAGAAGAAAATAAGGTTACGATAATATAATCATAATATTCAAAGATCATACCCTGTATATCAATGTTCATAGTCATGAAACATGACATAAATATTGGTAGTCACCAAGACAAGAATTTTAGGGGAATTAGGAGCATAATACATGAAATCATTACAAAAAATTAAGTCATAGAATTTTTGCCTGAAACATTTACATCTAAAATAATTCCTTATGTATCAATGCACACTGAAAAAAGTAAAAAGGGGAATCCATTTTGACTACACCTACATATAAGGGAACACCACCATCCCCAGTCATAGTCCTTCCCTTGAAATAGACAGGGGTTTCCCTAACTTCCTATAGTGGATCGGGTTTCCACATCATCTCATAGTTGATTAGGGTTCCCCATATTCCCATTATGGATTATTTTTCATCATATTATCATATTGGGTCATGTTTCTCCATCATCTCATAGTTCATCAAGCCCATCAATCTAAATCCCATCATTTTCCCATGAGATTTAAATTTGTACCCAATTCATTAAAATGATACATATTTCACACAAATATCTACATGAAATCATATAAAAAATTTCCAATATATCATAAAAATTTATTTGATAAACCATGAAATGAAATGGGTATTATAAAAATTTCATTATATCATTGCCTATAGAAATGAGATAGGTCTCATTATCATTTCCTCAAATGATAACCCATGAAAAGAAGTGGGATTCAAAATCATATAAACCATGGAAGAGTGAAAGTTATAAAAACCCTCATATAATACAAACATAAATTGCCTAATAATTATGAAGGGTATTCTAGGATCATCTTAATATTAGATAATAAACAATAAAAAATTATGTCATCATAGAAGGAAAATAATTTTGAAATTTCTTTTTTAAAAAAATATTGAGGAAAGCAACCTTTTTATTTTAAAAACACTTTTTTTTATAATGAATCTTTTGAAACCTATTTTATTAGAAAATTAAATGAAAACTAATGAAGGATTTTTTGAGAACATTTTTAAAACCTTATTTCACTTGAATGATTATAACAGAATCATGAAAAATAAATTGAAAACAATATATTTGAAAATACATTGAAAATTAATAACAAGTCGTAAAAAGTTATAATTTTATTATATAAATTATATTTGACAACATATAAATAAATCATGAAATCATTGAAATCCTTATTATTGAAAATATCATTTTGAAAATATATAAAGGAAAAAAATTACTTTTTACAAATAATTTTTTAATTCATTCTCATTAATAACCAAATTAAAATCAATAAATATCCAATATTTTAGGAAAAAATATTTTAATTGAGAAACAACATGTTAATCATACATATGAATATTTAAGAAAATTATGTCCATAGCAGTGGGTAAGCCTACTCATAGTGAACATTCTTTTGGGACCTTAACATTTCAGATATATTCATTGATCATAAAATTAAAAGAAGATTCATTCAAAAAATATTTCGTAATAGGAAAAAGTGGTTAAATATTTCCATTACACAATATAGAATAAAATTAAAAAAAATTGTATTTTTTTTTGAAAATACATTTTCAAATGTATACATTTTGTGTACCAAAATATGAGGTAAGTTTGGATTTCATAAAAACATAAAATTAACTATTTAATTGGACAATAGTGGATAAATGGTAACAAGATGTGGATATGTCATGGATAACCAAAGGGTAAGAATAATCAGGAATGTTCTTGAACGTTGGGCCATAATACTTCCTTAAAATAATCAATGTTATAAACAATCACTATATACATTTAGATTGTAGAAATACACCACTCCCACATTAGTAACATAAATTCATTAAAAATTAGAAATGAAAACAATACACGATGATTTAAATATCATGGAAATAAGTTGATTCATGATGTTATAAGTTAAATGTTAGTGTATAAACCTTATAGAATAATATAGTTGTATAACATGGAATGTGTCTCAACGAAAAAAAATTGAGACAAAACATCATTACCGATTTGGTATCTTTTGAAACATAAAAACAAATAAAAACATCTCACCAAATCGATATGTCAATAAAAATAAATTTATTTATAATAATATTACTCTATATCCATGTGTAATTTACATAGCACATATAAGAAATAATATTTGGTCAAGGCTTGTGTCTTGTTGAAAATAAAATTGAGAAGAAAAAACCCTTAACTTGAGTCATACTTTTCATGTGTTTCTATATCATATTTAATAATAATCATAAGATAATTATTTAATTTCTTTAGAAACAATTTCATGTTATTTATTAATTTCAATTCACTTATTACAATTTTTTGTACAACTACTTAATCAATTACATTTAAATTTGGTGTTTTTACCAAATTTTATTCATGTTTTAAAAACGATATTGGTAGGTCTTCTATAGTCAAAGGGGTCACAAATATATCCACACTAATAATAATTACATAATAATCATAAATAAAAAAGAAAAATTATTTTAAAAACAATCATTAAATACAGTTATGAATAATGAAACAATGTTACAATCATGGATAATGTAGGTCGTATGAACACATAACTAACGTTACCATTTTTCAATTATCATTATTGATAGAATGTGGGTAATATTTAATCCTTCAAAAATAATTATTATATCATAAATACCATGCTATATAAAAATATATACATATATATACAAATTTTATGGTATGTTATAAGAATCATATAACATCGAGGATGTGATAGTCTACACGTCTGAGAACGAATATTTTCACTTTTTAGTATGTGAAAAGAATAAAGAAGAAATCAATATATTGTATGTACAGAAATGTTATTATTTAATGATTAAAATTTTTATTTAATTACTGTCATGTATTTTTAATTAAATACTTCCATTACTCATTCCATGAAGTGTGTGAACATATCACATCACATTGAAGAAAAAGTTGTCGACACATCCAAAAATGATGTTATCATATTTAAAATGAAAGGAAATAATAAAGGTATATGTTATATATAAATTATATAAGTTTTAATAAAATAAAAATATAAGTAATATAATATATAAACTGAGTTCCATCATAATTCCCACTCATGAGATGTCGTAATGGAATAATGAACAACTTTGTTTTTGAGGCTTTTGTTTGTCGTACATTTGTGGTAATAATCATACCCATTAGTTTGATGTGTGTGTATGTGTATGTAAAAACCCTAGTATAAAAGCAACTAAGACTACTGAGGATAATTATTATATTATATAATCATGTAATAATCATTATTGAGAGGGTGGAAATTAAAAATAAAATAATGGATAATGGGGAAGGATGTTACCTCTTCATTAGAAAACTCCTTCAGGTTTGAACAAAATCTATTACTTAGATGGATTTGTAACAAACTTTAGTATTATATATCAAGCGGAAGATGTTTGGGATACTTTTTTTAGTGATTGGACGAGCCTATGTGAATTGATATATGTAAAAATAATTTCGTGTAATGTTCATCATATATGTTCCCACCGATTAATTTTATATATTATTTTGATTTAGGAATTAATTCTCCAATTTGGTTCACATTGAATGAGGTAATTATTTTTTGAAAAGTGATCCCAAGACCATTACCCAATCCATAGAAATAATATCTATTCTATTATTCCTTTTTTTATCATTTTAAAATATTAATACGCATCCTCATCTATGTAGTACACAACCATGAGTACTTTACAATGTAATGAACAATAGTGAACCTAAAAGAACTATTCTATTGATTGTATACATTTTTTCAGCAATAAATGTGTTGATAGGTCCAATAAAAAAGATTTTTTTGGTTCCTGATGGACTCAACATATGTATTTTACCATAAATGTGATTTAAGTCTCTCAATTGGAGTGATGTTATTTTTTCATAACTCATGTTTGTTTATTAATCATTGTCATGATGTTTTCCATTCCGGGTTCCATGAGTGGTCCTTTGGCACATTTTCAATCATGCTCAACATTTATGTAGTTATTTATATTTCAATCCATATTATAAAATAATAAAAATTTAGTGGGATATGTGTCTATTTTGATAATATTATAACTCTGAAGGAATTTTATGTCTTAAAACAGAATTCATAAATTTTTTATTCTCTAAAAAAAATTATATTTTATATAAATCCTTCATAATGTTTCTTAAAAAGATTTTTATTAATAAAAAATATCCCTGAAATGTTTCAAACTAGGAGTTTAGAGATTCATTTTGTCGTAAACCATTTCGTATTTGATTCAAGGTCAATGTTGTGTTTTTGGGCGTCAATCCATAACATATCATTTTCATATCCACATGAACTTGTTCATATATTGATAGTGATTTATTTTCATAGAAACCAGTTACATAATACATAACCAAAATACCAGGATGATTTACTATATTTATACGTTTCTACAGGGTTATTACTAATTTTTTCAAATACTAATTTCTAAAAATAAATGAATAATTCTTTACTAGAAATTATTTTATTCCTAATTTTTATAACATAACATTTCATTAAATTATACAAACATAGGATCTTTTAATATATAATTACATGAAGAGAAGAAAATTATTAAATGAAAAAATAAGACATTTTTCTAATCCACTTGAATGGGTTATTCATTGGTTAATCTTTTGTAAATTTAATTCATATCATATCTTGGGGACATAACTAAAATATAAATTGTGGAGGATAAGCCCATGTAAGGAAAACATTTTACATATATTTGTGAGTAATATCCTCAAGAACATCAGAAATATCATTGGGGCATGAAAATTGGAAAAATATTCATATCTTAATAATAAAAAATAATTAATCTCATGGGTATTTGAATACAAAATTTCAATGATACATTCATAAGCATATCACTACGCTTTTTCATAGAGATGCTATAAAAATTAATGAGGTTATTCACAAATGGATCGTAAAACATGTCATAACTATAGAAGAAATTCATTACCTAATATATTATTTCACTACTAGGGAGAACACTTAATATTTATTTATTTTAATTTGATCCACATATATCATTATTAATAACTTTATAAAATATCACATATAATAAAATAAAATTGTCTTCACATCTAAATTAGGAAGTTTCAAAAGTGCTTAAAAATATTCATTATGTCACTTCAATCCCAAGGAAAGGTATTTTAGTTTCATTATTTTTAATAATATAATTAAATATATATTTTATAAATATATTTGAATAACCCAATAAAATAATTTTGTTTCGGTATTCATATAATAAAATTAAAGAAAATTATATTATGGAATTAGATAATGTACGAGTAGTAACTTCAGTAGAAAAACATGTATAGAATATTGTTTCATAAAATAGTTAAAATTGATGAAAAATTTTTGTCACATTGAATTAATATAATGGGTATTATTTTTTGATAAAAATATAATAACATGGAGAGATAATAACAATTAGAAAACACAAACATAATGTGATTCTTGAATTGAATAGAAAATAAGGATAATTTCTTTTCCTAAAAAGAGTTAGTCCTAAAACATGAGGATTCGAACCATAGGGGATTGAGGAAAAAATGGATGGACTCAATATAATTTTAAAATTATATATATTCATTGTTCAAGGATTTTGAGTGAATGAAAATGTATAAATGGGTGGGTATTTATAGAAAAAATGGAGGATTTTTTTATTAATATCCAAATTTCGATCTTGGTAAACTGGTTATGGTAAAATGCCCAACCATGGGATTTCCCATGGTTTTTCAACACGTATTGGAAGATTGGTTCATATTATAATTAATTTTTTTTAAAAGAGTTGATAATCATTTTATATTAATTAATATTTAATGGAAAATTAAGTTTTCTACAAAAATAATGTTTTCAATTTTAATGATTTAATTATTGACATTAGATAGTAAAATATGGGTTTGAAAGTTGATTAAAATATATTAAAAATCACAATTTTAATAAATTAAAATATTTTACTCTAAGGATTGTGTTCAATTAAATATTAAACTTGTGTAAAATTATTATGATTGTCACTAAACATAACCAAAACATTAAACATTATTTCTAGTGTTTACGGTAAACTAATGTATTTTAGAAAATTATAATAAATGAAATATAACCTAATTTTGATATTAATATTTAATAATATGTTCATTTTATAATATAAATACTCTATACATGAATAATTTTAACATTAAAATAATAAATACTTATTTATTAAAAATAATATTGTGTTGAAAATATATAGTAAAACTACTAACACATAAAAATATAAAATTATTTTTTAATTATATTTATATAATATAATTTTTGTTATAATATTTTATAAAAATATGTATTGTTAAAAATTAAATTGTTTATTATAAAAATTAATATCTTATTAGAAGTGAATTTCATTTCTAAAAAGAAAATCTATTACATTGGTTATATTATATTACTATGAAAAAGGATTCATAAATTGAAATTGATGGAAATGATATTTGTTTATACAATGGAATTAAAAATTGACTAACTAAGGACTGAATAAACATCCAATAATAACACCATTTTATTACATAAGGGTAAGGTGTTCCATCGTGATAGATTAATGGGGTGGATCATCTTTCACCGTCAGAGTGGAGATCTCCACTAACATGATCATTTCCCTTAAGAGCTTCCATTCTAGCCCCACCAGTTGATGCTCAGCATTGGATTTGTCAATGGAGAGTCACATTGATGCTTCCTCCCTCCCTTTTTATGACAAATGGGTTTCTTGTGACATTACTCTAATTGTTTAGGCCATCACTTCTCCTAGATGAATTTATTATGTAATGTCATTTTTACTTTTAAACACAAATTAAAACATAAATCATTTTATCAAGAATATAGTTTTCAAATTTCATGTTAACCAATGTTCACATTTGACCAATGGTCATATATTGGTTAAATATCAATAGTCACTTTTCCCTTTATACCCACTTCATTAATGAATTCATATAGTGTTTCTGAGTGAAATATAAAAATGACAAACATTCTCTCAAGAAAAATATGTTATTTAAAACATCTGGGTCATTATAAGATTTTACCTACATTTCACATTATGGATATCATAGAGAAACATAGTTATATATCTCTTATTTACTACACCATGTTAGCCTATGTGGACTTGGAGTGGACGAACTATATGATATTTTCTAACAGAACCACGTAATATCATCTCTCACTTATAAGTGTTCAATAAATAATCTTTTAATGTAAGGATAATTCTTTAAAAAATTAATATAAAACCCCACCATATGTCTTTGAATATGATTTTCACTAAGTGCAGAAATATTGAGAAAAAATTGAATTTTGAATACATGATGTAAAATTGAAAATGTAATTATTATGTGTGATATTTTCATGAAAAATGTTTCACTTATTGTTAATGATATTCCCAATTTTTTTTGGAATGATGAATATGAAGTGGTGATTCATGGATAATTTTTATGGATTTGTAAAATGGAATTAGATATTATTAATGAGAAATTATATTCGTATTTCTGTTGATTGACTGAATTGATGTTCAATTAGAAATATTATTTCTTTGGAGAATACATCGCATACAACACTTTGAAGAACATGAAACGTTTTATTATTTTAATTGGAATTAAAATAATGAAAATTAAAATATATTTAAATTTTACAAGAACAATATTTGATGAAAAAGAAGAGAATAAGAGTAATCATGATTAGTGACAAACACATCATGTAATGTTGGATACATTTTTTATTGGAATATATAAAATATGGGGCAACCCACAAAAACCAATGTAGCTATCTCAAACATGATCTTATGAGAGGTGTTATCAACCACAGATGGGAGAAAGTGAGACCAACCCACAATGTAGAAGTGAATGGACTAGTGTGTATGAATAAAGTAGTTTACTCAGATGATAGTTCATGGTCCAATGGTTCTAATGATTCATCATAGGTATTGTGTGTCTCATGAAGTGTGTGTGGTGAAATGATGGTTCATATCCCATACTACATTACCATGAGATGGAATCTGTCTGGGAACTATTATTAAGCACTACCCGACTAGTGATTAGTTAGATCCGGGATGAGAGACATTGTATCATTATATCCCTTATTTCATAAGTTACAATCTTAATAAAGGATTATCAAATAATTTGATCTATCTTTTCTAATAACCATGGGATACTATCTATAACCTCACCCAAAGTCTAAAGTTTGTAGTACCCTAGAGTTCTACCAAAACTATAAGGGATCAAATGATGCTACTCAGGAATAAAATATCCTCATCATAAAAATTCGTAATATACTTAAAGTCATTCATAAAATCTAAATCTTTCATGATTATATATAATTTTATGGATACAATATCAAATGAAAACAGAGTTGTAGATGGGTTTTTGAGAATCTGATTTTCATAGATGATTTTGAGAATATAAATATAAGAAACACATGTTCAATATCACAATAATGCAAGGATTCCTCATAAAACAAGGGATTCCATTTTCTTCCTACATCTTCTAAAATGATATCCCATATTCAATGTGATTAAGTGTATTATATTTTGGATTAAAAATATAATTTATGTGGTATTAGTTTTTCATTCCACAAGAAATTTTCAATTTGGAGGCAAGGAGGTGAGGGAAGACAACAAAAGGATAAGCTTATAACTGTATATTACTTTTTTAATACTTGAGAAAGCACTCATTTTTCTATATAAATTCATAAAACCATGAAAAGAAATATAGTTCAAAATGAATGAATCCCACTTGTGATAATATTATGTAAAGATGAATTAGATATCTTATAGTAATTTTACCTATGTTTAACACACATGGATAGCTTCTTAAAGATCTTGTTCTACAATTCCATTCAATATTTAATGATACCATCAAATATGATCCCACTAATATATGTGAATCATGATTCATACAACACTATAATAATGGTTTTTTAAGAAAATGTCACTTAAACCATTACATAGTAGAAGTGATCCACATCTATTAGGGTTTTTGAAAAGGTGTCAGTGAATTCTTTTATACATATGTGAATAGAGTGATCCACTATAAAATATAAATAAATGAATAACAATGTACTTTTCTGAGACTACAATTAGTGGTAGGGGATATATCATTCATGTATTATGAATTTGAATTAACATTCATGTTAATAAATAAGAAAAAAAGATTAAATAATTGGAAATAAAATATGTTTTGGTTTTGGATGTCCATCACCATGAAATATACTTCCATTATTAATATTATTTTCATTTTATAGAGTTTATAATATAAATATGGAAGCTACATTAATATTATTCATGTAGTCTAATACATGAAATATTTTTGTAATTATTTGGTGAACCTCTTTCTCTCATATAAGTGAGGTCATGACCTCATGAGAAGGAATAATTCTATCCTAATAATTTTTTGTATTGAGGAAACAAATCATTTATAAGTGACCAGATATAATTGATCAAGACAAACAGACCTGATCAGTTGTTGTTGAAGGATCATGTAGTGTAATTGATGACACCCGATCATGTAGTCTCATTGAGGAAGAAAACCATACATAATTATTAATATATTTTTATCAATGTATCAGAAATCTAAACATTGAAGAATTCATATGGTTGTAATAATAAGAAAAAGAGGATTCTTAGTTGGACCTTTTATTAGGATAATCCTAAAAGTTAGATCTATGAGATGTTAAAGATGTTTATTTTATTGTAAATAAATAACGTCTCTTTGTTTGTGGTGGATGTAGTGTAATTATAGAGTAAATATTTAATGATCTATAACATTGTGGAATAACCAATTGCTGTAATGAGTAGTCATTTTCAAAATTATATAAATATAATTTATTTCTCTCTCCATTATAAAACTCAAAACATGATTATGTTAAAAGAGAATATTTATTGGATCATAAAAATTACATGTTCAATAAGTAGAATAAATATAATAATATTTTTAAAAATAAACCGTTGATTTACCCCTCCCCTCTCAAGGGTCAATCCAGTTTTGGTCTCTATAGTATTGGATCACTTATGTCCACCCCAACTAAGAATATATCAACATTTTGACATTATGGGGACCAATTTAATAATGAGGGTTTCACCCTGAAGGGTAGAGGATAAGTGATTCCTTGTGAATCCCTAAAATATAGTGCACAATATTTGAGGTGGTGATGTGGGTTCTCTAGTTAAAGAACAAAAGATCCTCTATGGAGATTCTCATGTTCAAATAAATTCCTACAATGGACTAGAAATGTCTATTTGATCATGGTCATAGACCTAAGGATCAAAGATGATTTTATTCATTCAAATGATTATAGATATACACTCATGGGATGGTTGAGTTACTGTAGATGGTAAGGTATGGATATGTGCTTAAATTCAATCTACTAATGATCAAAACTAGGTAATAAGGTAGTGTTTTTAGTTATTTAATTCTTTTTGTAATTTTTATTAAATTATTTCATTTTATATTACCACATACACATATTAGAACATATACTAGTTAGTACAGTCCAATTTTTGTGGTTTCTAATTTATTTTTGTACTCACACCCTGCTCGGGGTGTGATTTCGCCTAAGTACCTGAGAAGAAATCACATGGTCATTAAAGGAACAAATTGGGTTGATTCACAGGATCATATAGTCGATTAATATTGATCAGATAATATGGGAGGTAAGGATGTTGTATGAATTAGTGTAATAGCCCTACATGTTTTTATTTTCCTTTTTTATGTTAATTATATGTTACTAGCTCATTGGGATGGTAATTGTATATATGGAATGATGGTTCAAACCTTCACTACACATCATATAGTATCATCCGTATATATATTTATTACATTCAAATTACATTTATTGAGGTGAATTATAAATAAATAATTATTATTCTCTTGAGAAATTCGATACATTTTATTTTCTCTCCCAATGGTACCTCCTTACACACAACTCATATTTGGGATCCTTTGGTGTTTGGAGTGGAGGTCTCAATGTCATGTTAGTAACTGGTCCAACAACTATTCATAGATTAATGTAATCCTAGGTGTTATAATTTAATATTAGTGGATTATTTTATTTTATTTTTCTTATAATTGTTTAGTTGGTCGACTAGATAAAAATAGAAGTTACGACGATTTTTATGGAATTATGAATAGTGCATCATGAAAACCATTCTCGATAGGAGTCAAAGATAACATGGGTATTGTATTGATTATTTTTTCCTAATATTTTTATAGTTGTTATGAATTTTACCTAATTTTACACAGATGATGATTCATTATATTATTTATTATTTATTGAATGATTTTCTATTGTCTTATTTAAAAGATAACAGTAATGATTCTTGATCATGGCCAATGTGGGATAAAGTGTCTCTTCAATCATATAATTAATGATGGATTGAAAACATATTAGCCTTATAGTGTGACATTTTTCACAAAACAACAAGGAATATATTTTTTAAGTGTCATAAACTTCTCATATATTGTTGCCCTGTGAATTTTCTTACAAAATTTATCCTTAATTGGGTTGATTATTTTAATTTGTTAATTCTGGTCATAGGCCATATTGATCCTATGGTGGAACTATTGATGAAAAAATGGTTATATTGTCCCTTTAGAAGGGGATTCATAGATTCGTGGAGGGGAAGATATGTTTAATTAATTCCACAATGGTAAAAAGTGAGGCTTAGTAATTTTTAGGTTTAATTATATTAATTTTTAGTGAAAAGATATATGGTGTTTTCCCATATATCTACGAATGTAACTATATATAAATGAATCATGTGATGGTGGTTTGTGGGTTATGTGGAATCTTGGTGAGCTGTTTATCATATTTGATTACTAGTGACGTGTTAATGGATAACCAGTTATTTAATGTTCAAACAATAACCTATATTGTGTTTTCTAGTATAGTTTTGCATTGATTTATACCTTATAGTGTTTGTATTTATAGATTTCACATAGTACAAATCATCAAGGATGATGATGAAGACAATGAAATTTGGGTTATGAGATCCTATAAGGAGATTTTGAAGGTCAAAATGCACTGATAGGGAGAGTGACTTGGGTTTGGTTATTGAATGTGTCTATAACAACCTATATAGTATTTTTCCATATATCATTAAATGAAATTCTATATAACTGAAACATGGGAATATGACTTGTTAACACATTTTATCCTAGATTATCCTATGGGGGATTACACTGTGTTTAAAACTCTCTATGGGGATTTCATTTTTTTGGATTCGTTGTGAAAATTGGGGTCATTGTATGACAATGGGATGGAATGTGATTCTATTGAATGGATGGTCGACTTAATGTTGTTCTGAAATATGAGATTCTATGTTTTTGTTAGTGGTAACCATGTGTTGTATCCCCTAATTTATTACCATACAAAGAAATTGGTTTGGGATAGGTGGGTCGACCTAGTGATTTTTCACAATGAATCTGTGATTAGTGAGTTGATTGTGGATTTTTGGGAGGGATTCTTGAGAGAGCGGTCCATTGGACTTTTGGGTTACATTAAGGAATGCATCATGGTCGAGTAATTTTTTTATTTAATTGATGAATATGATATGATATCTAGTGTACTATAGAGTAATAATGTTGACATAGATTCATATGGAATGTTCTTCTTGTGCTAGTTATATAGACACAATATTTTTATAGGGCAAACCCTTGAGGATTTGAATCTACAATAGATGTAGGAGATTTTTGTGGGTGTATTGACTAGATATAATGTTATTGATCACGAAAATTCAATTATGATGACAAGAAACCAATATATTCATGAGTTTTGGATGTGTTGTTGGTAATGATAAAGGAATGTGACCCATGGTATTTATTAAATCAATGTTGTATGTAATAGTTAGTATAGTTCCTATTAAATTAAAAATTAGTTAGAGGTTGGGTATAAGATGAGGACCGATGTTATCGATGAGACAACGGAAATCCTGGTTTATTGAGGGTTGATGTAAATAAGGAGTTCCCATTGACATGTTTTATTTTGAAAAAGGATCAGGTTTGGTGGTAATAGTCATCTAGGAGTAGTTAATGGAATGTGATTTCTGGTATGAGGTGTGCATGGTGTCTTATGAGAACCAAACTGTTTTGATAGATGATCTTATTTCAGTTTCACTTAATGAACAATATAGGTGAGTTAATGTGGGGTGGACGTAACACTTAATAATTTGATTACATTAGAATAATTATAGTTTATAATTTGGAATCAATTGATTTTGTGATAATTATTTGGTATTAGTGGGTTCAACCACGTCCCATAATGACACATGGTAATTTATAGGACATTGGATATAATTAATTGTTTATGAATAGGAGAGGAAATTATATGGACCCTCCTCGGGTGGGAAATGGGATACCATTCATGGGAATTTAACCCTTAGATGAGTGGATAATGATATTATGGTATAGTTCAGTGGATAATAATCATAGAAGTCTAATTCATGTGTGCAATGAATTGGATTTATGTTTGGATACCTTGGATAATTCAATATAGGGAATCAAAATTTTATTTTTTTATCAAGACCGTGAATTGGTCTTAGGATTTGTGAGTAATTTATAGGGACCCAAGTGTTCATAGATAAAATATTTGTTGATTCTATTGATATGACATGATATTGGTTTTCATTTATGGATGATATGACTATAGAATCTCACCAATATTCAAGAAAGTAATTTTTTTGACATAGATTGGAAAATCAAGGTGTCCCTTTATGATTAAATTCATTGTGAATGCATACTCTTGTAATGCGTCATTTGGTGTAGTTGGGAGATTTCAAGAGTGGGAATCCAAAGGGGTTTGGTTTTTTCATTTTCATGATATTGAATATGCGGAGAATAAAACCACATAAAGTACATAATTTGGGTTATGATAGGTGATATCAAGAGTTGGCTGGGTATATATTATGAAAATCGACCATTTCTGGGATTCTAAATGGATAAATTTATAAATCCATTATTCTTCAATATTTGGAATATGGAGGTGTGATAGTGATGGATCAGGGTTCCCTATTATGTTGGGTTTAGGTATTAGAAACCAAAACAGTAATGCTAGTTGAATGTGAACATGGGGTTGTGATTTTTAATTCTTATGCATGCAGTATTATTGCATCAAAATATATAGTTATGATGTAAATATGTATAATTGGGTGAATCATATTCTATATGATCATTCATATGAAAATTTAATTTTCAATTGATATGTATGATATCAGGATTCCATCACCCAATTATTCTGTAATGTATATAACCATTGTTTCATGGTATTTCTGCATAAGAATATTCAATTTGATTTTATTATTTAAAAATTCATTGTTTGGTTCGGGTAAATAAATGGTTCATTTTTTTATATAGATGATTGATGATGGTCTCAATGGATGTTTGTATTATAAGAAATACATATCAATAATTAGTTGAATATTGTTGTCGTGTTTTTTGTTTATTAGGTCTATAAGATAATGGTAATGTATAGATGAAATTTGGGCTTTCATTTGGTGGATTGGAATACTATTGAACTGGGATTTTGAATGGAATAATGTGAGTTTGAGAACCATAAGAGGAATACATTGTATGTGGCTTGGATATCATTAGTTATTATGAGGGATTAGTGGGGATTCTATGGGAACCTAAGGAATTTAGGTTGTTAGACGACTATAACCTGTAGCCACCTAGAAGCTACCTGCAATCCATCGACTCAAATGTTGGATAACTAGTATCAAGTCTTTCTTTTTGGGATCACGTCTTAGTTGGTGGTCCATTAAAAGTTGAAAATTAAAATTCACCCCCCATTGTATTTTTAAGGGGGAAACACCATCTCCACTCCCTTTTTTTAATTTCATGAAAAGATATCTTTACCGCATTATTGACCTTTATCACTCTTTCATTAGGAGGGAATTTCAAGGTTTTTACTCATTGATTTGAGGTATGAATATCCCTCTAGTGATCTCAATTTGTATCATCTTTGTGAGGAATATAATTTTGATAAGTGTGGTTATGTTTTTATGTCAAGATATCGTTCTATAATTTTGAAACTTGATGTTGATTATGTGAATTTTTTTCTAACTACGAAGATGGTGACTGGGGATTTATTTTGTTCATGGTGCCTCATCATTTTTATGAGGTATATTACAAAATAAATATATTTTAGGTTTTTATATAAAGTAACATTGAAATTCCTTTTTATTTTAAATTTCTTGTTAGGTACTCCAATTTTAATTGGGTTAAGAGTGTGAGATGGGACCTTGTGATATAATTGGGTATATTTCTGGTATAGTGGAATTACCTGATGAGTAATCTAGATTTATAACTGGTTAGTAATGAATTAATTAATTTTAAATTTCATAATTAATTTTTATCGATGATTGGATTGATTTGGGGCCTTGGTTTATTGAGATCATATTGGTTGATCATGAATGTGGATGGAGAATCCTATTGATGGACATTGGTACTAGTTGGTTTTTCATAACCACCGATGGACCTTTATACAAGCTGGTTTTCCTTTACTTAAAATAGTCAAGGCTTAATTTGAGATTTTTTACCTTATGTGGATATATAATAGGACAAGGGTGAATGGTTGGTGAGTGGAAATGCATAGAGTTACCTTGGGGATAAAGATGGATTATGGGCCATTATCATGACTATTTCTTTTGTGGAGAACATCATGTTGCAAGTGAGGTCATTCTACCAAATTGATGATTCTATGAGTTATAATGTTCATAGATTATTGGGTTTCAACCAGTGGCCTTTGATTAAATTAGGGACACATGTGGGGGTTACTTGACTATTTTGTGACCTAGAGAACCCTAGTGGGAGCTATGGTGACTAAACAACCCATAGATGCTTTTGGGTGGAAATGGTTCTCGTGTCACCATGAGCCAGAACTCGTGTTTAAGTTTGTTTAGTCTTATACGTAAATAGTGGGAATGCGAATTTGAGTCTCTCCATTTGGATTTGTTCATATTATTTAGGCTCAAATATAGGTGACTAACCAGGAGGCCATGGAATCAGATTTCTGTTCTAGAATTGATGTGATTGGTAGGGATTCTATAGATTTATTAGAAATCATTGATGAGGCCCCAGGATTCCTGATATGGTAGGGATATGGTCTCATAGTGGATTTGGGAATATTCCTTGCTCAACTATCAAAAAAGGGATATGATTTAGTCTATAGTGTATTCATAGAGGTGGTTCAAAATATCTAGATTAAGAACCATATTTTTTCACATATATAATAATGAAAAAGATAGTAGGGGTTCTTTTGAAATAATGACACTCTTGGGAATTCTCATGTACTCATATTCAAATTGAAATACTAGTGTATCGTTATGAATTTTAATGATGAACATGATTCAAATTAGGGGATGATGTTTTTGGTTGGTGTATAACCCTAATCATGGATGTTATACATATAGATAGTGACTTTTGGATCTCCTTGATCAATGCCTATGACACCTCACTTAGATCGGGTGGATAAACTAGTGATTGATAAGTTGAGTATTTTTGAGTTATTTTACTTTTAATAAATTCACCATGGGATCTATGGATGGAATTCTATTTGATTTCATTAGTTTCATATGAATCATTCAAGAATATATGTATAGTATTTCTGATACCTCGCCAAGGAATCTGTCATCATCATAACATCAAGAACTCCAAGGTACTACTATGTGGTTTAGCTAGAATAACAGGTGATGAAGGATTCCTAGTGATGCATCAGGATCCATTTTTCCTTAGTATATGTGTGGGTATGTGATCCCAGATGTCTATGTAGGTGTTCCTATGAGGTTATTCTCATGATTATATACATTATAGGGTTGTAAATGTTAGGCATGGTCCATTAAGGTTGTAGAATAGATAATTAATGATGATGTTTTCTATATCCCAGGTATATATGTATTCCAAAGTGGTGGTGGTTGTTATATAGTTGTATGGTCATCATGACATGCTTAGAGGCCCTCCAATAGTTGGTTACAACATGTATTAAGGTGGTGTTCTAGTTATTAATTTATGTTCAGTAGTTTTCTTCATTAATTTAATCATATAATTTCACATGAACATGTCCTATAATATACTAGTTGGTATGGGATAGAAATGGAGGTTCTAATATGATATTATAACATGTTCTATGATTGGGACCACAATGTTCATGGGTACCTGAGGAGGTCTAACATGGATATTAAAATAAAAAGTTTCAGAAAAACTAAAAACTGTTTGATAGAGTGGGAAAAATCAGATGATAACATAGGTCTCGATTAGGTATGTATTATGGTGGTAGTAAATTATTGTTTCTATTTTATTTTTTGTTATGTTCAATATATGTATTTGTCCATTTGGGAGGTCAATTGTTTTGTATGGAATTACAGTTCAAGCCTTTCCAATATTTCAATTATAACCAGTCTTGTTTCTTTTTGTTGATTTCAGTTTTTATTTATTGTGAAGGATTATGTATAATTATTTATTATTTTATTTTTCACTCTAATATAGGGGATATATTTTCCCACAATACCTCTATAGACACCCACAACTAGTTGGAAACATATAGTGTTTGAGGATAGGTATTAAATGGTTCATGCTATCAGCACCCATGGTGGCTTTATTATTCCCATAAGCAACCCCCAATATTATTGACTCAAATGTATAGTATAAAACTAAGTAAAATTCACTGAACAAAAGATATCACTATTAAAACATGTGAAAATAATTAATAATTATTTAATTAAATATTAAATATTCCTCAAAAAATTCAAATGTATTAAAATAGAACCAAACTCATGTCATAAGGTAAAAATCATATTCCTAGAACAATAGAGTGTTTATAAAAAATGTAAGATCGTTATACATGATAAATTACTAATTTTTCCTCAGATTAATACCAAGGAACAAAAATATCAAATTTATCCTGATTTTTTAAAGATTTTAATATGTGGTCTATTAGGAACATCACACCATAACAATTTTCACCCACAAGAATCCCCATTAGTAAAAATTCATCCATGATCTCACTACATGAATCAAGAAAAAACAACAAGTATCAATTATTAATTGAGCAGCTTATATTGCCTACAAATCTCCTAAAAAAGGGATCATTCAATCACAATGATTCTAATTCTATACAACACATTATATTCATCATTTTCACACCATAAAAAACCCCTACTTTAATATACCAAGATCTATCCACTATTGAATGCAATGACTTGGTGTCTCCAACTCACATGCACCTGAGTGCTAGTATAAAAAAAGAACCAATCAAACATCACCGTCTCACTACGAAAAGGCACGTACATGAAAAAAAACCACACAAAAAGTTCTACATCCTATAAAATCTAATGTTTCTCTATTATCCATAATGATTTCTTACAATGATCTTCATGAAAAAAACTCAATAGGTCCACTAGAGCTACACTAGAATTGTTTCTTCAAGACTCGAGAAAATATCAATGAACCTTCCAGAACCCATTTAGCTAAACTGCACACCAACCCACACTATATATAAATTTTTTGCACATTTCCACATCATAATAGAAATTATACTAAAATAACAAACTAACCACCAATCTTCTCCTCAAGTAAGAGTGATTCTTTTTAAAAATCAGATAGGTTCTAAATCACACATGATTTTAGAAATAAGAAACAGAGTATAACTCATCTAATCACCTAAACATGCTCCTCACATAAGTTACAACCAATAATATGAAAAACTGACAGTTATCATTTTCCAAATCTAAATATATACCACCAACGAAGAGTAACCACATTACCACTCTTTACCTAGATTTTTTTAATTATATGAGAATCTTTTCTTTCTCCCACTATGACACCCAATGCAAAACAAAAAATAACAAGGATATGTGTCTTACTAAAATATGCCCATCTAAGTAGTGGTAATTCAAAAATATATACATCTAAATAAAAATAACTCACCAAAGGAGATTTATTATACAATTAAACCCTTTTTATTTCATAACCTTGTCGAAAACATGTAGAGGAAGATCCACTCCTCCCACCCAAGCCACTGGTGATAGCTGGTACACAAGGCCCCACTATAGGGCTAGAATGACTTCATAAATTTAGAAAATACTACACTTCCCAATGACTCGAATGATAACCATTAAATAAAAAACAACCTCGAGGAAAATAAATCCCAATCCAAACACCTATGGGGAATACATTCTCTCATGGAGCCACTAATAGTACCAGGGCATCCAACACCCCCACTAAATCACAATTTTCACCGCTCATCCCACAATGAGGGGACTATATTTCGATCATCCATGAATATCTCATTATTGACTACAAAACCCTATAATTTTAAAAAATTATTAATATTTATTTCAGAATAATTAAAATATGGTTGTATATGGGACAACACTATATATATCAATTTGGAAACATTTAAATGTATAAACCTCTATTGTTCTTAAAATCCCACAAATATTGGAATATATCATTTCAATCATACATTCCTAGTATTATGAATGAAAACAAGACTCCTTAAAATGTGATAATATCTACAACCAATAAACCATAAATCCACAACACTTCATTCAACATGAAGGGTGAAATCATTCTACCTTTAAAACAAAAAACAAGAAAGACAACCCATCCTCAAGAAACATGTAATTATTATTGAAAATGGTGTTCATAGAACATAAAATATATGAATTGATTGTTATGTCACATATATAGTACACCATTCTACCAAATCTCTTAATCCTAAAACCAGACTCCTCTAATACAAATTTTTAATATATTGGCCTTGGTTGACGTGATATGTCCCCAAATATTCATCACCAACAGGCCTTAAAAATGAGTTCCCATGTTATAAATGATACTGAGTTTTGTAAATGGACTAAATGATATAGTGGGGAGGAAATAACATCAGTCAAAGTGAAATAAAAAAATATAAATAGATCATTAACATTAGATTATCCAAAATCAATAATTAAAATTGAATCATGTTATAATAAAATACAATTTTATATATAATTATTTAAACTCACATGAATGTTATCACAAGATTTAATCATAAACAAGAATAATCACACATATATAATAAAATAATACTAAATGAATATATAAAAGGCTCTAATTCTAGTAATGAGTCGATCTACATACCCAATCACCAAAAATAGATAAAGTCGTCAAAAGAGAACAACAAACCCCCCATGATCTGTTCTACACAATCATTCCAAACTGGGACTCAAACCTTTTAATTGTGAACATTGTGATAATCCTTGAAGAAAACATAAGGTCACCATGGAAAAAATTTGAATGTATAAGGGGTGAGAAATAAACCATTGTACCCCCCAAAGTACACCAATAATAGATTATTGCAACAAGTGGGAAATGAGATGATATTTCCAATCTATTTGAAGCTAATAACATCTATAATAAATAAATTAAATTCATAATTAAAAATTTGAAAAATAAAATCAAACAAAGTACCCATTCTTGGTTTCTATCCTTACACCCGAGGTAAATATACCCATTATTTGGCCCATGCTAGTGGACTTATAAAACATGGATCACCTAGTCATATAATATGAAGAACATAAAATAGATCTAATAAGGGTATCAAATATATAAAAAATGAAATATAAATGAATATCAAACCTTGATGTATAACCATTGTAATTCATATGGAAACAAACAACTCAACTAGGGTCTAGGACACAAATGGAATGATCCAAACTAGTAATAGGAACTCAACTAACATTGAGATGACCTATATGAGGAATTATAATCGTATAAAATTAATTATCTCCAAAAAATATAAAATAAAGGAAGGAATAATCCTATAACTTATGTTCATATAAATTTCTAGAACATGGATACTCAAATCCTATATGGTAAAAATCCATGGGCCAATAGGTTGACATCACTCCTCTAGATCATCCATTGTCTCCTTTTATTTTTTTTATATTATACAACCAATGTGGGATACAACTAGAAAAATCATAGGATAAGAAATAATCTAATTAAATCTCATTGGTCTCATCATATATATAATGTTAAGTTGAATTTTCCTTAAATATCCACAAGTAATGGGTATAAAATAAAGTATTGATCAACACTTAAACACATCATCTAAACTAAAAAATCATTAGCACCAACTATCTCCTTTTTAAAACATATAATGAATTCCATGCTCACCTAGAAAACCAATATAGTTTATATAGGCTGAAACCATTGGTCTCTATGTTAATACGGGGCACCCGATGTCAGAAGTTTTGAGAATGCATCATCCCATCAATGGGTTAAACAAGACCTAAACTTCTAACAGGTCCTTGCATTTCATATACAAAAACATGGGATATTCAAAACATAAGAAATATAAAAATACTACTCAACACCTAACCAATACATGACCATTAGATATCCAATAAGGTAATCCATAAAATATAAAATACAACACTCTATGTGGGGCTCCCCAACATATGTGATATCTTAGGAAAATATCATTTTAATAAAACAATTTATTTATTTCTTGTTGTACAACCCATCCTCAGGTATTACCTACCTTCTAATGACATTCATAATAGTTCCCTAGGACATAAATAACTATATCATCAATATATTATTGTCATACCATCTATCCTATGGAATTAACCATGCCTGAAGGCTCTAATAAAAAAAAACGCCAAGATATTTATAAAAAAACATCAATACTCAAACCTTGAAAACTATTCTATAATTTCACTAGACATTAATGATCTATATAGAATTACTGTTTTATTTTACTTTTTGGGATATATTTGAAAGAAAATAAAAAAACTTATTCCACATCCAAAAACCAAGTCATTCAATAAGATCAAAACCCTCACTCATGACTCACATCTCACATACCAACACATAATAGATTTTTATAAAAACATTATGAAAATCCCAAATAAAAAATAAACCAATCCAAAAGACCATCCACATAGAATCTCAATACTAAAATCATTCAAACAACATGATACTTGTGAAAAAAATCATCATATAAAACTCAAAAATATAATTTTGACATTAATGCGATAAAATAGAACCATGTCTAAAAAGTAGACTTACATGGTGTTCACCTCATATAAATGGCATGTACCACCAAACATCAACCAAGTTCATATACACTTGGAAATCCTAGATTATATATCCCAATATAAATGGAAGTTATTAATTCCACAGGAATGTTACTAGAATGGGGTTTGTATCCATGTGACTCTTGATGTTCCCCACATGAGGTCTAGTAAAATAATGCACATGGCCATTGGTCATATACATTGAATGGGGTCGGCTAATGTACTCTACATATCTATAATCTCTAATACATTGTTTCTTGATGTGTACTTGATAACACCCAATATTACCTCTATATTGAATTTACCAAAATGAATATGTGTGTAGTCCACTTTTTCCACTCTATACTAATAGATAAGAACATATGAACTATGTTTTTGTATCTCCATTCCATTTATAATGGTTTCCCTAAATGGAAACAAATATAATGCCTAAGAAACGCCTATTTATCAAAAAATAATCCATATATCCACCCTTAATGGGTCTCCATAGTGACATGTAGGGATTTAAAAATATAAAATATGATTATATAAGGATTTAAAGCTAAAAAATTAAATAGGAGATTTCATTGGGTATAAAAGAAGGAGGATTCACTCCCGGATACATGGGGTACAACCATCGGGTTCTCATCTATATATCAATGAGTTCATCGATGAAATCACCTTTCCGTATCACTATTTCATTCCTCCCCTTAACTCTCAGTCCAGTTTCTCCCACATTGGGGAGGCATATCCAAGATGAAAATGGTGCAATATTTAAAGAAAAGGGAAAATGAAAGGGATAGAAAGAAAAAATAAATAAAAACGGGCATGGGAATGGCCATGAATCCTTTAATAAGATTATGCATCATCTAGGAAAAACCATGTTACAGGCTCAACTACTATGTCAAAATCACATTTTGGTGCCCTTATTAAAATATATAATCATTTGAAAGAGCTAAATAATTTAATATAAAATAAATTATATATTAAATATTTCATCAAAATTATAATGGTTCCTAATTTCCAAAAAAAAATATAGTACAAGGGAGAAAACATATTAGTCATCCAATAGAGTGCATTAAAAAAATATCTAAGTCCATATGATAATAGAAATTACTATTTCCACCTATAAATTTTTAGGGAAAAATTACAAATTTATCTAAATTTTATTTACACATAGTGACGTGGGACTTTACACATATTCCCAACCCTCGAATAACACCAAATATGAGAAATGACTGATTTTACCCTCCATTAGTAATAGATATTCATCCATTGGGACCATGAAACTTTGGGTCAAAAATAACCTTATTTCTAGCATATTTTTTATAACCACTCTTATGAAAAGTGCATATTTCTTTCTTGGGTTTAATGGGTGACTTTTTATAAATTTTCCACGAATCATTGCTTTTAATTTGATTAAAACTTGTATTAGCCATTAACATATAATTAATAAAATAAAAAATTTATTATAATAATGATACTTATTCAATAATCAATTATTAAATGTTTATTTAGACAATCTCAAGAAATTATTTTTAGAAATGTGAGTATTTTTAGTCACAATACACTAATACCAATTTTTTCAATCATGACTTATTTTCAGAATAACATGGGAAGCTTCATCATGTGTAAATTATATAACTCTCCAATTGAATACTAGTTAAATACACATCATATTGAGGGAATTTTTCTCACCCTCAACTGATCTTAATCTTTAATCTTGTTGTTTATTTCCTTTCTCGAAATAATCTTCAATTTTTTGATACATTATCATAGTTAATTACTATGGTCCTTAATTATTATTTATTGATATATTCTTTGGTGTCCTTGATAAATATAGTATATATTAAGGTTCTTATTTTGCATGAATATTTTATTTACATGTTTTGGTTATCTCAAATCTATAAGTTTATTATTTGTATTTTTATTCTTCAGTAATACTGATTTTTTCCTGAATGTAATATAAAAATGTTTCTCTAGAATCTGAATTTTGTATGAGTTTCTTTCAAATTTGAAACATTTTACTCAATGGTTGTTGAATAAATTTTTTATGTATTATTTTTTATGATCTCTCATTATATTGTTTCTAAATTATCTGAAATACATATGTGACAATTTAACAATATTTTTCTTTAAATGATCCTTAACATGAAGATAACAATCTTCAACTATACCAATAGTTAAATTATATCCACTATTTGAACATATTTAATTAACAATATCGATATCAAAAAATTTAAATAACTAATTACATCATTTATTACCATCAGGTAATCATGTGACTAATATAATATTTGGAATATTAACTCTAATATTTTCATCATTGTTCTAATATTTAATAATGTATTTGGATGGATCCTTTATATTAGTGTTGTCGGATAAGGAGATTACATTTACCATACATTAAATCTATTAAACATATAAAAATATGCATTATGAGTGTATTTGTTTGTAATGATACCAACTCCGAATTAAAATATATCTAATCATTGGAAACATAAATTTTCAATGATACGAATCATTATACCATATGGAATGTGTAGTGACCTAATAGAGGGTGTGGATAAGGGTGATATTTTTTATTGAAATTTTATTGTCCTAACATAAATTAAAAAGTTAATATTAAAACATTAATTATCATTTAATATTTATATAGATAACCTTGTAATTACCCCTGAAAAATAAATAAATGAAAATAGTAATTAAATATAGAGATTAGAAGTGAGTATTTTCACAAGGTACAACTCCAAAGTGGGAATCCACTTTTCATAATGGTCATTTCATGTCCAATATATTTATTTTACACTAATATTAATAATTATTAAATGAATAGTGGGAATTTATCTCATTTAAACCAGTAATAATGGAATTGTACTTAACAAATGAACTATTTCTTGACAAACTTTAAAAATCCCAACTACTATGTATAGATAATATTGGATCCCACTAGTCATAAATTTTCTTCATTCTTACTCCTAATCAAGATCTTATTAATGATTTATGTTTCACTATATCAAAAATGTGAGATTGTATTCCCCAATAAGAGTATTTAATATCAAAATTAAATTGTCTTATAGTATTAATCACATCGACTGCTTCAATTAATCATTATTATAGACATTATAGTGAATCAATATTGTTGTCTTACTCAACTCATAGTAACATGATCCTACTATAATATTAAATCATTTTTTATCCTCAATATCGAATATTCATGAAAATATTTTTAACCAATATCAGATGACCCTATTAGTCTCACTATCCATTATAATCAATATCCTCTTTTTTCATCTTCATTATTTTAATTCATCTTCTATTATAAAGAGATATCATTGGGAAGGAATTCAAATATTATTATCATTTTCTTCCTCTTCTTCACTGATACTTTGGGTGTTCCTCTCTGCCCATTATCTTATTCTCTATCTTAAACTCTACCTCCCAATTAATAGAAATATTGGAATTTTCTTATATACTTATTTGATACACAAAAATAATTATAAATATATTGGTAGGTTTTTTATCATAATCAATTCACTATTTCTGTTAGTCTTCTTTGAAAAATTTAATCAGGATAGTATTTAAAAATATTATGAAGAACAAAAATCGTTGTTTATTTAAATGTTAATCTTCTCAATCTTATTACATAATTTCATAAATAAATTACATGAGAGTACACCCCAAAATTTCAAAATTTTATCATAATTTTAATATCTTTTCTCAACTCATATTCTAGTAATAAAAATCTTGTTATTAAAACTAGTTAATATTATTCTCAAGATATCCTCAATCATTTATCAGAATAAATTATATTTATTTCTTTGTATATAAAAATTTGAAATAATTTATCTGTGAACATATCCTTTAATATTCATTTATTCTTCATATAATCATGGATATAATTGAACTATTCCTTATTTGATATTTATACTACGATATTATCACAACATTATTCTCTCATATGATACCCATATTAATAACAAACTATGACATTTAATTCTCCTTAATACATTAATTCTTCTCAAAATATATAACTATCTACACAACATTTATTATTCATAAACAACTTTAAAAAATTATATTATTTTTCATGAATTAAATATCATATTCTAAACTCTAATGTTGAATTGTAAAATTCCATTGAATAGTTGAGATACTGAACACATTTAGTGGGAAATTCAGCCTAAACTGACTTATAATTCATAAATATATTCCAAAATAGATTTAAGAACCTCAATATTTTATTAATGTAAAATATGAAATAATAAATAAAATTTCATATACACCACTCATGTGGGATCTAAATAACTTATATGTGCTACAATTAAATTTTACATAATGTGTTTTTTATTTTACTTGTTTTTTCTCATGAGCCTTATGGAATATATTAGATGTACCTCTATAATAAATTTTTTATTCTGTATGATTTTTGACATTGAAACATTTAACATTACTATGAAAAATATATTTTTCATGAATTAAAATATCTTATGTATTCCATATGATAATTTACATTAATTATTTATTGAATTATCTTCAAATAAAATCTTATTTATACAGAAATAAAAAATACATTCCTTAACTTTTCCATTTTCATATAATTATCTTATATGATTTCTTACATATTGAAAAATATATTTTCCTTTATAGATTTTCTTTATTATCTTCAAAAAATGTCATACATATTTAAAATATCTTATTACTTTCAAGGATTTTATAAATTTCTAGATAAAATAATGTAAATATATTACTTTTACAAGGAATATATTCATGTATATTCTACATTCTTTTATTTAGAGTCAAGAATGAGTAATTTACTTATTATATTTATTTTTCATTTTCGAACTCATTCATAGAATAATAATACCTCAATAAACTAAAATATATCATATTCAATCATTATTAGGGCGTATCCAACCATTTTTAATCATCTATTAATACATTCAATGTCATTTTAAATATATCAATCTTATTTAAATCACTTTGATATAATTCCAAAAAAAATATTTATAGTATATTAACTCATATTTTAGTATTTCATGAAACTCCATTACAAAAAATAACATATATAAACTCATCAATTTTTAATAATAATCTACCATGTATTATTTATTTTCTAAATAATTTATTATTCTTTGTAATGAATAAATTTATTCACAATATTCTTAACATCCCTTTTAATTATTTTATAGTGACATGTAATTTTCATACATAAATATTAGATCTTGTCATAAGATTATACATTACATAACCTCAGGATCCAATGTCAAAACATATTGTGCATGTATATTTTGAATCATGGATAAATAAAAAACTTGTTCATAATTATAATAAATCACCCCCACTAAGTTATTTGTAACTAGAACCCCTCTTAAACTTATCATATTTAATATGTTTCCTCATAAAATTAGGAGATAAAACATAATAATGGGCGGTCTTATATTTTAAGAAATGTTAAATAAGGAACATATGAATGATCAGATAAACATATCATGAGTATATATTTTTGTGAAAATGATAATAAAATTTGGAAACCATACCGTCAATATCATAGATCATAATATTGACTCATGGAATAATTATTTTCTAATTTTAATACATTAATCATATGGTAATAAATATATATATTCAATTAGAGAAAAAAGTATTGCATATTAAACAAATTATGGAATGCACATAATAATAGAAATTTGTTTCCTCAGTAGTCAAGACTCATTTATGAGCATGTAATTATTGATTAGGATCACTCCCCAATGTATCATATTAGTTAAGGATCACTCTTGAGATTATCATAGTCAACAGATTGTCTTACTAAACTGGGTTCACTCGTAATTATACTCTTATTTATCTCATGATATATCCTTATTTACCTAATAAATTTGTGCGATATTTAATTTTATCCCCACCCATCATAAAATGAAAATAGTATATATGTCATCCAAAATATCAAAAAAATAATCATATCCTTACCCTTTGAAGATAAATGTTTTTTATTAATATTTAATTTGGGTATAATCCATGATAAAATGATAGTTCCAAAATTATTTTGCCAGTGCATCATAGTATAACTTCTGAGAATGAAACTAGGTTCATAAACATCTTCTCATGATAGTCAAAAACCATTACAAAAATAAATATTGATGTTATATTTAGATTATATGTCAATTAAATGATTAGGAACAACAAATAGATCAATATTATATAAAAAGTACATTAAATGATCACATTGTAAATTTATTTGTAAAAATATAATTACCACATTGAAATAACATCATTAATATTTAAATATTTCTAAATATTCAACGAAAAACATCATTTCTAAATGTAATTGGAAAACCTAAAAGGAATCTTAAAATCATTTAGGGTTAATTATGGGGGAAATTCTTATCATGACAAATATATTAAAAAACATTCTTTTTACATACTTAAAAAAATTCTAAAAGTAAATATTATATAAAATTGAAATAATATTCCAATTAAAAAAATTTATTAGTATGTCATTGGAAAAATTAATAAAGTAATAATATTTTTTTATTAAAATAATTTATGAATACATTTTTATAAAACATGGTTATGGAAGATATTGTATTTTCAATTGGATGGAGAATTAAGGTCATGTTTCATTAAAAAAATTAGTTTGGTCTTCTGAGTTCAAAAAGAGAGAAAAATGTGGGGAAAAATAATCTCCATATATATCTATAGTATATGAAAATTGAAAATTTTCCTAAGAGTTTCAACATTTAATGTCAACATTGGAAAGCCATTACAAATAATCTTGATAAAAATGAGATTATAACATAAAGCCCTCACCTAGAGTTATACATTTTTTAAATTATTATATCATCATATATAATAAATTTAAGTTAATATATTAATATAAATGAATCATTTAAATTCTTATAATATCATATCATATACATTTTTTCTATTTTGACATCGATTTATCAATAACTCCTTATTAAAATCATCATTTCCATGTGATTAATGCTTCATTTTTTATATGAATCTTGGTTTTGTTTTTCAAGTCATTGTACATTCAACATTTTTTCATCATACATAAAATGTTATTTTTGATAATTTTATCATATATATTATTATATAAAAATATTTTATGATTAATCCAAAATTAAGTAGTTACTGAAAAAATGAATAAGAGTATTTAGGGATATGGTTGGTTGTACGTATGTGATGTCATTTTTTTATTTTCCGATGAAAAATATAATAAATTCATTCTATTGAAAAATGTTTGTAAATGGAAATGACATAGAAGAAAAATATTATACCGTAAAAAATCATAGAATTATATTTTGTTTTTTTTTTGGTTTCTTTTAAAACCTTATCATTTTCATTAACACCTTTGTTAATTATATTTTACCATAACCCTAGTAACATCTATATTATTTATAAAGGGTTAGGAACGCTACCACAATTAAAGATGTTGCAAACAAATGGAACAAAATTTATATTTTAATATAGTAATAATATATTATATTAATATATAAAATTAATATAACATTATAAATAACATTAAATATTACTTTTAAAAATTGAAAAAATCAATTTAATAATTCTAATTTAAATCGATGAAATATTGTATTAGTTTTACATACTTATTTAGTGTTTTTATATGATTATTATAAACATTAAATAAATAATAATAATAAAAATATTTTAATTATTCTACATATATCCATTTATTTGGATTCACAAAATTATTTTCATCCACTGTGAATACATGATGAATATCTTAATGTAAGAGGGAGACATCTTATTTTTTTTCCTTAAATAATATATTGATTATTTTCATCAACTAGTTTCCCTAAAAAAACATATTTCTATTATAATGTGATATAAGTAAAATTGCTGTTAACAAATACTAATTAATATGAAAAATGGTTACCATAACTCATTGTTTTCACCCTTTTTATCTAGGTTTACCCTTTTCTATGGTGATAAATTCAATATTTGTTAATATTTAAAATGATCCAAACTAAAATATACATATTTTATATATTTCAAAATCATGATTATAATGATATAAAATGTTTTTCAATATCTTATTTCTTTATATTAATGTAATTAATTTATGATAAAAATACAAAATTCCAAGAAAAATATTTTTTTTCTGAACATTTCTTTTTAGTATTGAATATTCTTTTATACCAATTTCAATGAAATTATTAGTTAAAATAAACTATATTGGATTATTAATAAAATAATAGATCAAATTTTAAAATAAAATCATTTTAAAATAAAAAATGAAACATTTTATATATATAAAATCAAAATACAGTTTTCAATAAAAATTATTATTTTCCTCTTTTCATTGAAAAAATGATTTTTAACAAAACTATCAGAATATAAAAGTAAAAAAATTCTTAAAAATTGTTTTTAAAATTGATTTTAATTTAATAAAAATAATTTTAAATGTGGAATAAATTAGTTATAATTTTTTTTTAAAAAAATAATAAAATCAATTTTGAAGAAAAAATATATTTCGAGCATAAATTTATTTTACAAAATATTTAGTGGTTTTTTCCAAATCATTTATCAATAAAAATATATTTATTAACACCAATAAATTTTTTAGAATGTTTTTAATACTATTCATGCCCTCCACTTTTATATCTATGTTAAAATAGTCAAAATAATATTTTACGGTTGGATTATTATTGGTGTTTCATGTTGTATACATTTTCGAACATAGTTTTCATTTAAAATTTAGTGCAAATACACCATGCCCTCTCTTAAAATAAATTTTCTCCACCCAATTATAAATTTATCTCAATAATAATTGATTTGAAATGTTAAAATCAATTTTCTGACAACCCACATCATTAAAGGGTTAATAAAACATTATCTTGATTAGAGAGAATGTGGATAAGGAAAGTCATCTGGAATAATACATAACTATGTTTCTGAATAGAAGAATATTATAAGGATGTTAAAATACTAAGATATAATAAAAAATATACCATAGATGTAATAATTGATATTAATATAGAAGATGATCGTGTGAATAAAAATTAACTCATAAACATAAATTAAATAGTTGTGAAAAAAGACCATCCATTCATCAGTAATGATCATAATAAGATAATTTTTTTATTTCACGATACTTTTTCGAATATATTAGCAATTACATTACAATGTAAACAAATAACATAAAGAAATATATATACATGAAATGTTAAATTTCTACATATAATCAATTTCCTCTAAAATCTAATCTTTTCTTCAAATGATCTCTATTGATGTATAATTTTTCATTCCTGTGGCACTAGAAAAACTAATAATGGATTAAAAAATCAATAAATTTGTAAAAATATATGAATAAAATATTTACTTATACAAAACCCAAAAATAGTTACAATAATATAAAATAATATATAATGTATACAACTCTCATGTGGTAAAATATTAAATTCAATTCCAAAATTTCAATAATATCTCAAAATGTTCAACATATATCATTCCAAAAATAAATATCCCTCTATAGAATCTTACCTCAATAACCTCAATATTAAATAAATTTTTAACCTCAAACATGATCTCATAACGTTCAACATACATCTCTAAAATTTTAATTTCATTCTTCCCAAATATTCTTTCATGTAAAAATTTGTGTCAACCCTAGGAGTTAAGAATACCAAAAACCAGAAAAAATTCACCCAAAATATAAATAGTCCAAACATTAAGCCACTATATAATCATATAATATAATGACAAAGACTAAAATATCATGAATAATTTTTATAAGCTAACCTGAATGGTAATCCTTATCTTGACCATAAATATCTCTAAAAATGATTCCTTACCAAAAATTATATTTTAAAACATAAATATTATTTATGTCCCACTATCAATTACGAAATTGTAAATTTAACATAAAGTTATATATGAACAAAAAGGGTTTTTTAAAATTCAATAGATTATACATCACAGAATCCAATAAATGATTCAAATATTCTCAAAATCATACCACCTAAAACATAAGGTGTTTATTCATTACATTTAAACATATGATAAAAAATAAACTTATAATACCTTTTTGGAATCCATAAAACTAAATTAATCCTCAAATGAATAGATATATACTTCAAAAATGTAACACAATAATTACTCCTCAAATAAAATCCAAGATTGTACAATATATTCCATTAATCAAAAAAATCGACAACAAAACATCATCAATGAAGACAGAAATCACTTTGTCATCAAATATATAATCAATTTAATGGTCACTAATACTATTTAATATTTATTATCATTAGAAATCATATTCATTTTCCATCTAAAAATTATTAAATCAATAATAGGTACACGTTAAGTGTTACCATCCCCTTAATTTTTCATTATCAAAAAATATCACCTTACTACAAAATTAGTTTTCTTAATTATTGGTACTATTTGACATAATTTAAAAATTAATTAAATAAAAACTACTATAGAAGAATATTCTGATGTATTTAAGTTCATATAATCATAATATAACTGATAGATGGCATCTATAACATAATTCATGAATTACAATACATAATCACTTCAATGATTTCAATTCAATGATTTGAATGGAAATAGACATTTCTTGGATTATGAGTTAAACCTTTGGTTACAAAATTATCTTGGATAATTACCATGTTCTGGAACCATAAACTATTTAACTATTAGTGGAACCTTATGAAGAAATTTATATTATTTGAGTGAAATATTTATTTTCCTTTGGAAATAAGATGATTTATTCTCTTTCACACACACAAAACATCTTCTTGTTACATTTATAGATTTATCCATGTGCATATTCCCAAATAAATAACATGTATGAAATTGAATCATTATCCCTCAATAGTCAACATGAAATTGCATTTTTTCTTTCATAATAATTTTATTAATTTAACTATTGTTGATATTCTTAATGATATAATGTGGTAGTTTATTATTCATAATCACAATGTGTCACCTTACATCTCCCATTTTATTTAGTAGATCATGAGTTAAATAATGAAATTTTCCTTAACATTTACTATTAAAATAATTTCACCTAGTTCCAGACATTTACTAAGGAAAAAATAAATTTGTGAGTTCCAATATTTATATTGAGAAACAATATTATAGGGGGAAATAGTTTATATTATGCATAATCTTGAGACGATATTTTCAATATTTTAATCAATAGGTTTAACCGTGGTTGTGCAAGATATTCATCTATTAAAATCAATTATAATGGTTTATAATTAAATTTTAAAATAACCCAAAAATATCCTACAAGAGTGTAAAAAATAGTGTTCTGTTAGGGAACACTAATTTTCCAAAATGTTGATGGAAATAATATGCTTGAACAAGTCTTTTGGGGTTATTACCCCTAGAATAATCTATTCAAAAACCAACTCCATTAGTAGTATCCATACATGTGTGTTATTCTATGGAAACCACACTTCTTTATTTATCATTAATCAGTAAATTATCTTATACATGGGATTATGAAAAGTTTTACAGTAAATATTTCACATACTAGTTTATAATGGTAACTAAACCATTCTATGAAACTAAATATATAAAACAATACATTTCAAATATATATATTACATCTTATTTAGTGAATATTCAATAAATAACATAATGATTCATTCTAGAATCATATATGTCTAGTAAATTTGGATGCTTTGTTATACAAGCAATATTTTCATAAGTGGTTTACACCATATCCCACTAATTTCTTCAGAATTATCTCACTTATTAGACTTATAATACTTAGTAAAATTCTTTATACAATATTTAGAGGGAACATAATAAAGGGTGACCCCATTTTCATAGTAATGATAATCATGGGCTTTATCAATGATCACAAAAATATAACATGATTATAAGAATATGAGAATAATATAATAAAATTTCAATACCATACCCTACATATCATTGGTCATAATCTTGAGTCTTTGAATAAATAATTTCACTTAATAAGACTTGAATCCAAAGGGAATTAAATAATCTATTCCACGATAGTATAACTCTAGTAATAGAAATATATTTTCTGCATAAACATAATAATAGAAAATATTTTCCTTATTAGTCAAGGTCCATTGTAAATATTATCATTTTGGATTGGGATCACTCCCAAAACTATTATATTAGTCCGAGTTCACACCTATGTCTATCAGAGTGGGTAATTTCCCCTAATGAATTGGATCCACTCCCCATTCCAATCTGATATATTTCTTGAGATAACTATCTATTCGCAATGAATTAGAGGGATATATAATTTTAGGAAACACCATAACATAATGAAATTCATATATATTTTATCTAAAAAATCATAATAATTTATAATCTCATACACTATGAGAACGAAATGGGTTTCATATACATTATATCATAGAATTACCCATGGAATGATATGGCTTTCACAATCCCTTCATCAATTAATCATATAATAACACTTGAAATTGAAATATGCTTCATAAAATTATTTTTATCAAAATCATAAACCATCTAGTTAAATAACAATGATAGTATCAATGTATCATAACCCAAATAATTCCAAATTAATATAAAAAAATGTTATATTAGATTATAATTATATTAATTTATTTTTTAGAGGATTTGTTAAAAAATAAAATTTTCAATTTGAAATCTGTTATTTTGAATTAAAAAAATTCCAAAATATTAATGAAAACACTATTTGAAAATAAATGATGAAACATTCAATGAAATATTTAATTTATTAATATTTCATTATTGTTTAAAATTCTATTCATCTCATATATGTTAAAATATAACTTTTTTTTTCAATTTATTAAAAAATAAAAATGTAACCTCATTTAGAAAAAGGACAAGAAGAATATATTATTTTTTTAATTAGTTGAAGGGTTAAAATAAATTTAAACCATAATAGGGTAATATGAAATATAATATTACAATCATATATAACAACATTCATATGGTTGACCAAGTATTTTTGATATAATTGATAAATAAATGATTTCGTCCTTTAAAACATTTATTCAGTGTATTTTGTTATTAAAGAGACAAAAATCAATCTAAAATGGATACTATATATATATATAATAATAATAAAATTTATGAGAATATTTAGATTAAGATATTCAAATTTCATTATCAAAAACTAATCACAAACAATCCTGAAAAATAATTAGACTGTAATATAAAACCCTTACCTCGAATTACACTAGATATTAATATGATCTATATATATGAATAATAAATTTAAATTAATTATAATTCTATAATAGATTCATTTATATACATATAATATCATATATTATCCCTTTATAACATTTAAACACATATTTAAAAATAATTCATTATATAAATTGTCTTTTATGAGTGTTAAATGTTTCATTTTATAAAGAATTTCATTTCGATAATTCCATTATTTTTAATTTGACCATCCACATATCATATAGATGTTTTTAATAATTATATTACAATAATATATATATTTATCATATATTTATATAAATATACTTATAATCATTCCTAAATGTTATAGAAAAAAATGAATGAAACCATTCATGGAGATAGTATGCCGCATATGTGCATGAACACTATTTTCACTTTTAAAAGGACTGAATGAAAGAATGGAAAATGATAATTAAAATATTATGATTTATTATTATATTATATACATAATATGTAGTCATAAGAACTTTTATTAGTACAATTGATGTTAATTAGAAAGGAAAATAGAATCATGTCACTTCATGGAGGTGGTACTATATAAGTACACACAAGTGATGTTATAATTTTTCAGGGTATTAAAAGGTAAAAAAATTTTATGTGATTATATAATTAAATAATAATAAATATATAATAAATAAAATATATAAATAATAAACCCATAATAAAACCCATCAAGAAAATATGGTGGTATAAGATGATTTACATCGCTATGTGGAGATGATAAGTCGTACGTATGAACAAGAGACACCTTCAAATCCTGTTTGATTAAAAAAGAAGAATAAATATATTTTTTGAAAACATAATTACATTTTAGTATACATATGATATTAAGAAAATATAATTTTATGATAAATACCACATATTTTGGTGTTGTAAAAGAATATGTAAAAATTTTAATTGATCAGTTATGTTGATTATCTCTTCTTTGAATGGACTTCTTTATATCTCCTCTTAAAGACAAAAGGTTGATTCTTTGTGTTGTTGATAACTTATAGGATTTGGATAAATATTTTTATAATATATTATGAAGTGGTTTTGTTGAGATATAAGGAACGAAGTTGTGTAACTATGAGAATGGGGTGGCTTCCTTTTATAATGGAGGTAGACAAAATACATAAAATATTTGAAAATATTAAATTATAATAAATTTATTATCATTCCTAATGCTTCCAAAAGTCCATTACATAAAATAAAAATATTATTAAGTCAAAAAAACATCATTAGATGAAATATTTACTTATTTTTGTGTCATTTTAAACCTCAAATTTTTTATTAACCCCTTTATTAACCATTTGTATCCTTAACTGTAGTAACAACAATTATAATATCAAGGATTAATAATGTTACCATAAATAAAAAAAGTGACTCATAAATGGTAATTTTTTATATTTTCAACTATAACCCCCATTCATCATACCAAATTCAGTAATTTCAGGTATTTTAAAACATTTAATTGAATATTATTTATTATTAAACAACATTAATTCCTATTTTGGGACTCATCATTTAATTTTACTTTAAAGACACCTAATCAAAGGTTGAAATAAAATTTCATCCTTCAACACAACTCAAATATTTTTTATTCATCAGTAAAATTCACCTAACAATAATAATCACCCAAATTATTTTACGTTTAATATTAATAAGAATCATTTATTTTATTTCTCTATTAATTCAAAAAAAATTATAGTATTGTAGGAGAATTTTTGTCAGTAATAAAATTACTAAAAATTAGAAATAAATTTCCATTACATAAATAATATTATTATGATGAAAAAAATTTATATCCATTCACATCATTCATTTATACATCTATGAACACATAAAATATATTTAAAATTATGAGAGTGACATTTTGTATTTTTCACTATAATAATATTATATATGTCATTTTCATGGAAAAACAGCACTTAAAAAAATATTTTTTGTGAATAAGTTAATGAGGGAAGAATTTACAAAATGAATTAATAATATTGTTGAAAATTTTGTGACATTAAATATTAGTTTTTAACAAGGATAATCCACTTTACCTTTCAACAAGGTGATAAATTCTACCCTGGTTGCTATTCATAATAAAAAAGGGAAATAATTAAAAAATTCACAACAACTTATTCAAAATATATAATATGTTTTTCAAAATTAAATTTCTATAAATGAGTTAAATTAGATTAAAAAAAAGATAAAACACAATGAAAATTTTTTTCCCTAAAAATTTCATTTTTAAGTATGAAAATAATTTTATAGTTAATTAAATCCAAAAAAATGTTCTACTAAATATAATTGGATTATTTATAATTTAATTGAACTTATTTCTATTTAAAATCATTTTAAAAAAATAGAATGTTTTAAATTATTTAATCAAAATTACAAATTTTGAAATAAAATGAGTATGCTTTTACTATTCATATAATCATCAATTATTTCTAAAAATACTAAAACATTCATTGTAAGATAATTATAGAATTAATTTATCAAAAATGTTTTTAATTTTTTACAAATAAATATTATAAAAGTGAAAAAAATTATTTTGTTTACCTTAAGATTTTTTTTTGAAGAAAGCTTTTATTATTTATAAAATTAATTAATTAGAAATGAATTATTTTATCAGAATAAATTATCAATAAATTAGTATTTAGTATTACCTATAAATATTTACTGATTATTTAATTCTATAAATACCATAAAATATAATGGCCATGCAAAAACACTAATAATAACATTTCATCGATTGTTTAAGTTTAGTGGTGTGTGGTGTATATGCAATTAAATGTAGTGTTATTTTAAAATAATAGGGATTTGCATTTTCAACCTAAATAATTTCATATTTTTAACAGAAAACATCTAAAATTGTAAATGTAATATAGGGTAAATGTGATTTCCCCATAAATTAACACATTACTTTGATTCTCATTAATATTATCATTATAATCATCATATTTGTATGTTTCTTCTTTGAATATATATATTCATGTACTCCAAACAAAATAATAATTTCCATTTTCCTTTTCTTTTATTTATTATATATAAATCTTAAGAAAACTTATTTTCAAATAAATAAATGAATTTCTATGAGTATGTTCTATGGTTGGTTGCTTCAATATATACTATATACTAAATATCAATGTTTTTATCAAAGATTCTTATTCATTTATTTTCATACTATTTAATCACCCAACATAATCAAGTATTGAATTTCTTACCTATTCATATATTCATAACAAATAAATCCATTGAAAAAATATTCATTATAGTCTAAATGGATCTGAATGTATTCTTATTATTAGTATTCTTTTATATGATGACGATGTAATGGGGTATCCATTTGATAATATGATTCCATTTTCCCATCCCCATGATTCGTTAATTCATTAAAAATAAATCAATCAACATGAAATTCATGTTATATTTTAAGAGGTAGATAATGTTCTTGAAAATAATGAAATACATGAAATGCTCTTCATACTATCTATGTTGAAGAACTATTAATATATACTATAAAAACATTAAAAATAATTTTATATGTAAAATTAATTTCATATTTATTAATAATTTTTATAGGATGCATGTGATGATTTTTTTTATATTTGTAATAAGATGATATATATATGATTGATCCAATTCAATGAAATTTGAAAAAATTGACCACTCAGGATGTCACTTATAAACTAAAACTATATTTTCTTAAACATTTTATAAAAAAAGATCTAATTATCCATTTTATAATATTTATTAGTATGTTAGTGTGGTGTTTATTTTTCCTATATATCATATTATAAGATTCAATTTGTACAAAATAAACGTGCTCATTTATATAATTATATAATTAATTTGGTTTATGTACACTATAAAATAATTTCTATTTTCCCAAAAGGATATATTTTCTATTAAAATTATATTTTCTATTGGTATATAGTTTTATCCATAGATATGACTTTATTACTAAATTTTCTATAAAACACTATTTTTAAACATTATGGGCACAAATACAATTCTTCAAATATAATGATTATAATACCAACACACACACAGTTATATCTGTTTTTAATAGAATTTATAAAGATAAAAAAAATTAGTTTTTCTTTACCGTATATGATATAAATAAATTAATTATATCAATTAAAATAACAACTATATATTTTTTAATTATTTTTTTTATAAATTTATTTTAAAATAAACATTTATTATTATATAATACATTAATTTTATATTTTTCATATTTCAAAAATATAATATCATATAAATAAAATTATAAAAAAATCATGATTTGAGATAAACAATACATTTCAAATGTAATTCAATTCTCCATTAACTATATAACAAGGATAATATTAAATAAAATTAATAATAAATAAACCATAAATATTGCTGAATTAATTTCTAAAAATTTAGTTATTTAATTAAATTTCTCAAAATAAAAAATATATATTTAATATAAAAGCAATTATATCAAATCTTCTTGAACCATGTTTTCCATAATAACAAAAAAATTAGCCTCAAAATCATTTTTCATTTTATTTGATAGATATCTATTCACCCCTTATAATATACACGCATACATATATATATCAAGATTATAATATATAATAATTAGTGAAATGTAAATCATTCCTGATTATTTATGATTGTTATTTGTGAAAGATTTATTATAATATACAATCAAATTAAACTATCTATATAATATATAAATATAAATTGCACTATAGTCAGTAATCTAATGAACCCAAAATCATGATACATTCTCATATTCTACCCTTCCTTGAATTTATATCATCCTCTTATAGTGTTTGGCTTAGTATGTCTGGATCATGAATCTTATTTAATCCCTCATAATATCACTTCCATATAAACTAGTACTGTAAAACCTCATGATAATTGTATTTTAAAAAATATATAGATTAAAACCCATTTTGATTAATATTGACTCAGGTCTATGAAATCCAAATAAGACACTTAAATTTATTATCAAGGGTATGTTTCTTTATGAGAAGCATTATTAATTTACCTTATTTTATAAATTTGTTTTATTATAAAAAAGAAAAATAATTTCATAGAATGAAAAAATGGGATGTGTTTAGAAAACCAAAAGGAAGAGTTTTTATCATGTATAATGACAAATAACACATATATCATATTTGAATTCCATAATATAATCTTATATAAACTTTTAATACCTTTTTGAATAGTGAAACAAAATCCAAATAAAATTCCCCTTTGACATTTTTTAGACTCAAATAATGATGAAACTGCAATAGTGTTGGAAAAAAGGAAGATATAACATATAGAGCCTCAAAAACAAGTGGGTGATGTGTAATTAAAAACAATTTCAATTATCACTTATGTTAAGACTATATAGAAAAATATTTCTATATATTGTATTTAAATACATTTTTAAAACCAAAGTGGTATTCTTTGGAATTTTATCTATTTAAACTACATATAAAAATAGATAAGTGTTATAAATAGTTAATAAATATTGAACCTAGAAGTGCATATCATTCAAAAAACACAACACAAAATAGTTGTTTTTCAGATTGAGTACCAAATATTATTTTTTTATGAGATAATTTTAATAAATATGATAAACGATTCTCATAGTTATTACCCATGTAATCAAAATTAATTATTTAACAAAACATTAACTTATTATGTATCTCTTGGTTTCAATAATTTGTATAGTATTTCAATATATTATTATATAAATACCACCCATTTAACATTATCCCTTGTAATTTTGAATGATCATTAGTTGATGATCCCTTTCTCTTCCTAGATTTATCACTATAAGGAAAATCAAAACATAATTTAAATATGGATTCATTAAAAAGATAGAAACCTATCATGGAATCATAATTCATGATCACATTCAAAATTGGGATACTAAAAGAGAAAATTTAGCGATGAAATTATAATAGTTATCAATTTTAATTATCCAAATCTGTTATATTTAGACTGTACAACTATTTTAATGAGTCATTTTATTTTAAACGAGGAAAATTGGCCTCAAAATAAAATAAATTTCACATAGAAATTAAAATATATATCACTAATTGATTATTATTTTGAATTAAATGTATATAATATATATTCTTGTGATTAGTAATTTATTAGGGATTGAATAATGAACTGGTCATCTGAGTAGAAAAATCTCAAATCAAATACAAAATATCCCAACAAGATATTCTTTTTCATCGTCTAATGTTTTATTAATAGGTTCTATTGAATGCTTTACCCTTTCTGGTGGGAGTTTCATTTACGTGAATAATTTATGTAGATATTGGGATTTAGAAATTCCTACTGGATATAGATATTTCCCAATCCATTGGTTCCATAAATTGAAATTGAGTATCAAAAATGTAAATATAAGTGAATATAATAAGCAGGTGGGGGTATTGATATCTTATCCCCAAACAACTATTATACCATCCCAATACCACATTAAATTATTCTAGAAACACTCATATCAAGAAATTTTGAATATATATATCATAAATAAATGTAAATAGTAGATAAATAAATAAATTTTTATCATTGAACATTTGAATGAATTTATAATTACCTCATGTTCATAGCCACTAGAAGGAGAAAACCCCTTGATATATTTATTGAGTATTAAATTGTTTGTTCATTAGATATGGGAGTTTCCATACAAATTATTAAATTAAATATTAGAATATTAATAAACCCCCTATATATTGAAATTATAATAAAATAGGAGTTATAATTGGTGTTATAATAGATACAAGGTAAATCATAATAAATATGATAATATTTAAAACATAACTTCAACAATCATTTTTAAATAGATTCAATTTTTGTATGCATTTGAATAATCGTTCAATATTCTATAATAAGAACATTTTTTCATATAAAATCAATATATTATTTATGATAATTTTTATGATTCAATTTTTGTTGATTTTTCATTTACAGAAGTTATCATTGTAAAATATTTTCACCAAGGTATGTGTAAAAAGGATTAATAAGGGGTTAAACAGAGGTAAAATTAATAAAATATCTCCAAAATATATATAAGTGTGATTTTTTAATTGAATTTACACATTATACTATATTATCTTATAAAATATGTTTCCTTGGTTCCATTCTCCCATGAAAATGCATTTATGATAATTTTATATTTATAATATTTACCAGAATTCTACACCCCTCACTAATAAAAAAATACACCTTATCTTCACACTTATTGAAATACATTCCACAATCCAGCATGACCAAAAATAACCAAAGACATTACAGTTATACTCTTCATTTACTAGAGGTCCAAGTCTAAATAAAATACCTAGCATAGAACACATATTTTTTTTCCAAATGATGATATCCATGGAGTTGGATTAAATCAAAAATTGAACTCTATCACATTTATTTTTTCTTATAATACATTAAAATATTTCCAAAAAACCTATAATTAGGACAAAAGTAACGTCACTATGCTAAATTTTTATTATGATTATGGAAAAACTTATTTCACCTTCTTTACATCCTATCATAAATCGAATCATCTCTCATGCATATGTTCATACTACCATATCTATGAATTGATTCATTTCGTTTTTCACTATAATGTCTAATAGAATTAAATAATGAGGTATTTAATGAATAAATATTCATTTATATTAATAATAATATTATAAAATTAAACACTTTTGACTATTTTTTACTTTTTGATCAGTTAGGAAAATTCAAACGTCGCTCATGTGTCCATACAAACTTCTACAACCATTAAATTATTTGATTAATTATTCATTACCACCATAAAAGGATGGTTATGATTTTTTATTGAATGTATAAAAATAAAAATTACCACTTTTTAAATATTCTAGACATGATAGAAACCTGACCGCATATACCATTATTAACTTAGATAATCTATTTTTTAGATTGATAACCAAAATATTTCAAAAAGTTGATTGAAATATAAAATAATTTAGTAAAAATTTACAAAATGATAAAAATGAAATAATTGTTATATTGATAGTGTAATGAACATAAAAAAATTATAAATACATTATAAAATTAATATATTTTTTATCATTCATTAAGATATAGAATATATGTATTGATTCTGCAATCAATATAATGGATTTTTCATCGCAGATTTCCTTTATTTAAGACTTATGTCATATTTGACTTATTTTTTGTTAATAAAAATCATAGAGATTTATAATATAATTAATTTCCTAAAATTCATATCTTTCACTAATCCATTTCATGTTAACTCCATTAATTTTCTTTTTATTCAAAATTTACTCAAGTCACGACATTTTTTCTTTAAAACCTTATTCTTAATGTTATAAATTATTTTCAAATTATTTCTGGTTTCATTAAAAAGTTTTATTAATGTTAATTTATATATATCTGTATAATATTTTTTTTATTTCATTTTAAACTACATTTTACATTAATTATAAAGGATTAAAAAATAATTCTTTCAATGTTTTAATTGTTTGTAATTATTGACTTTCTTTATAAAAGTATAAATTCAATGCTTTTTAACATTTATCACATCACCACACTTTTCCACTAACATAGATTTTATTTATAATCCATATTAACATAAATTATTATATGGTTTTTAAAGAAGTATCCCTTCCCATTTATTCGAGATTTTTTTTATTTTTTTATGTTTTCCAAATAAAAGGTTTTTCATCAATTTTATTAATTTATTTTTTATTATAGAATAAAATGCCAATTCCAATAATAGTTATTATAAAAATCAAATATTTTATGTGAATAATTAATTTTACTATTATTTTAAATTTTTTATTATGATTTATGGGTCATATATATTAATCTTATTCATTGGTTAAATATTCATTCTTGAGAAATGTCATAATCGAATTAAACATGAAGGTTATTTATTTATAGGTGTAATTATAAGTATTAATGAAAAAGAGATTTAATGAATTTTTATTAAATATATCTATATGGTTTTTATATATTACTATGGTATTTATTTATGATAATTGATTTCATAAGATGACAACTGATTTTCAATTTTTTTATTATCATCTAGAGGTAAAAGGATTTATTTAAGAGGAACTATTCTACATGGTTATAATGTTTTCCCAAGTTAAATTAGTGAATAATATTTTTCTGTTACAGTCTATTAATAAAATATTTATTTTTTGGACTTTTAATATTATTTTGTGATGAAAAAATAAATAATTTAAAATGAAATTGTTTATTTAAGGGCAAAAAATTATTTTGTAATTTCATTTTATCAATTGGAATTACAGATTTCAATTATTTTTATATCCCATATTAGACATTGTTTTTCATTCTATGTTTTAAATTATTTTATTCACATTACATATAATTTTTTTGGATTTACAGAATGGCTAACAGTGAAACATATTTAATGAGGAAAACTCTATCGTGAACGAAATATGATTTTTAACATAAGAACATAATTTATTGTAAAAATTTACACTCAATAATTCAACTCCCTATATAAATCCATGTGTTTATCTATATCTAAAAAACTAAAATAATAAAATGCTAATATAATAAAATAATGTATAATTCTTATTATAAATCAGGTAATTATGGGTTGTTAATTTTAAAGAGTATGGTATCTAGTGTTAGATAAAATACATATATGACTTTAGTGATTAATATTTTATTAGATGAAAATAAAATCTTACCATAACCAGAATTTTATGAACACGCAATCATGATAAATTCACAACTTCTACCATTTATTAAATTTATATAATTTCTGTATAGACATTGGCTTAGTATATCTGGAACATGAATCTTATTTCATCCCACATCATATCACTTTCATAGAAACAAGAACTATAAAACCTCATGATCATTATATATTTAAAAATATATAGATTAAAAATCATTTTGATTAAAATTTACACATTTCGATGAAATCCAAAAAATCCCATTAAATTAATTATCAAGAAAATGTTTAATTATGATAAGATTTATAAATTTTAAATTATTAATAAATGTATTTGGTTGTAAAAATTATATAAATTTCATAGAATGAGAAATTGAACAATACTTATAAAAAGAAAAAGAATTTTTTTTTGTGATGTATATTTACAAACACTAAATTCATCGCATTATTATTTCCCAAAAGAATATTATATAAATTTTTATCACATTTTATAATTATGAAAAAAAAATACAAATGAAAATCCAAATTGATCATTATTTTAGAATCAAATAATGAAGAAACTTCAATAACGATGGATAACGTAAGGATGATATAATATATGGAGCCTCAGAAACATGTTGGATTGATGTATAATAAAAAATTAATTCACTTATCCAATATATATTTATTTTATAAAAAAAAATATTTCTTTATATTGTATTGAAATACCTTTTTACAACCAATGTCTGGTTCTTTTGAATTTTATCTATTTAAACTACATATAAAAAAAGATAATTGTTATAAATAGTTGTTTAATGTTGACCCTCTATGTATATATCATTAAAAGCACATGACACGAAATTTTTTTCTTTTAAAAATGAGTACTATATATGATTACTTTTAGGATACCATTTTAATAAATATGATCAATGTTTCTCATTGTTAACACCCATATCAACAAAATTCCATATTTTACAACACTTTCACTTTTTAAGTATCTATTGTTTCAGTACTATTTATAGTATTTAAATATTTTAGTATATAAATATCACCCATTTTTCATTATACCTTGTAATTTTTAATGATCATATGTTGATAATCCCTTTCTCTTCCCAAAGTTTGCACTATAATGAAAAACTAAACATGACATCGATGTGGATTCATAAGGATGTTAAAAACCTATAATGGAATCTCAATATACTAAGACGTTAAATTTTGGATACTAAATGGGTAATATAGATATGAAATTATAATCATCATAAATTTTATTTCTCAAAATCAGTGAAATTTAGACAATACTACTATTTTAATGAGTCATATCATTGTAAATGATGAAAATATTCCTAAAAATAAAATAAAGTTCACATAGAAATTCAAATATATATTACTAAACCATTTGTAGTTTTAATAAAATGTATATAATTTATATTCATGTGATCAGTACTTTATTAGTGGTTGAATAATGAAATAGTCATATGATTAGAATAAATTTCAAATCAAATATTGAATAACCCTACAAGATATGATATTTCATCCTTTAATATTTTATTATTTTCCTCTCTTGAAATCATTCCATTTTCCGGTTGGAGTTTAATTTACCTAAACATGTTTTGTAGTGATTGTTATATAGAAATTCATATGAGTTATAGACATTCTATAATCAACGTTTTTTTCAAATTGAAATCGAGTAACAAAAAAGTATTGGTTAAAAAATATTATAAGATGGTAGGGGTCTTGATATCTTGTCTGAAAACAAGTATTATACCATTCTTATACAACTTTCAATTATTATAGACACAATCATATCAAGAAATATTAAATGTATATTTCATAAATCATTTTAAATAGTAGATAAATAAATTATTTTTTATCTTAGAACTTGTGGCTGAATTTATAATCCACAAATGTTCATAGCCACTAGAGGAAAAAAAACCCATGAGAGATTTGTAGAGTATGAAATTGTTTATTCATTAGATATGGGAATATCTATCCCATATTTGAAATTCAATATTATATTATTAATAATTACCCTATATATTGAAATTATATTAAAATTAAACGAGTTATAATTTAAATTATAATAGAATCATAGTAAATCATAATGAATATGCTAAGTATTGAATTTATAATTTCAATAATCATTTCAAAATATATTCGATTTTTCCAGGAATTTGAATAATCCATCAACATTCAATAATCAAAACTTTTTTACCATATAAAATAATTATTTAATTTGTGAAAATTATTATGAATCAAATTTTTATGATTTGTGTTTACATAATGTATCATTGATAAATGTTTTCACCAAGGTATGTGTAAAAAGGTTTAATAAGGTGTTAAACTAAACTAAAATTTATAAAATATCTCTAAAAATATATAAGTATGATTTTTTAATTTGACTTCCACCTTATACTATTTTATCTAATAATATAGGGTTCCTTTCTTTCATTCATCCATGAAAATTCCGTTAGGATTATATGATAATCTTAATATATACATGAATTATTTCCCCCTAACTAATAAAAAGGCACATTATCTTTTTTACTTATCCAAACACCATGATCACTCCAACATAACAAAAATATTTGTTTTCACCAATTAAACTATTAATTTTCTATAGTTCCTAGTATAAATAAAATACCCATCATAGAATACTTATGGTTTAATCCAAATTATGATAACCAATGAGGAAGATTAAGTCATAATTGAACACTTTCAAGGTTATTTTTTCTTATTAAACATTTAAATAAGTCCAAAATACATATTATTAGGACAAAATTAAATTAATTATACTATATTTTTATTATAATTATGGAAAACCTTATTCAAACTTCATTCCATCCTATGGAAAATAGAATTTTCGATCATGCATATTTTCAGAATATCATCTCCATGAACTTATTCATTTGGATTTTCACTATCATATATCATGGATTTATATAATGATGTATTTAATAAATAAATATTGTTTTTATATTATTATTATGATTATAAAATTTTACATTCTTGACATATTTCTACCATTTCATCAATTAGGAAAATGAAAATGTCTCTCATGTGTCCATGCAAACTTATTCCTGTATTAAATAATGGGACAAATTATTTATTACCACCATATTAGGATGGTGTGAAAATTATATTGAATGTATAAAAAATATCACATTTTGAATAATTTTGAGATGATGAAACCATGACTCCCTTGACCATTATTATGTCATCGAATCTATTTTTATATTGTTAACCAAAAGATCTCAAAAAAATAATAAAATATTATATAATTTAGTAAAAAATATAAAATGATAAAAAATGAAATATATGATATAGATACAGTGTAATGAACTTAAAACAATTATTAATCCATTATAAAAATCATATTTTTTTGTCAGTCAGGTGGATATAAATCGAATGTAACGAGTTAGGACTCAATATAATGATTTTTTCGTCCCTCTTTTCCTTTCTTTATGACATTTGTCAAATTTAAAAAAAATTGTTCATAAAAAACACTAGGAGAGATAATATAAATAATTTCCTAAAAATAATTTCTTTCACAAATTCATTTCATGTTCAATCCATTAATTTCCTTTTGATTCAAAAGTTACTCAAGTCACAAGAATATTTCATTAAAACCATATTATAAATGTTTTAAATTATTATCCCTCTATTTAAAATTTCATTTAAAATTTTTATTAATTTTAATTAATATATATATATATAATCATTTTTAATGAAATATAAAACTACATTTTACATTAATTACAAAAAATTAAAAATTACTTCTTTTAATGTTTTTTATTTGTGTAATTTTTGACTTTCTTTATAATAGTGTAACTTGAATTATTTTTAACATTTATCATATTACCATATTTTTCCACTATCAAAGATGTTATCCATTATCAATATAAATCTAAAATTTTATATGGGTTTTAAAAATGTATCATTTTTCCGTTAGTATAGAAGTTATTAAATTTTTATCCTTTTCAAAAGAATAGGGATATCATAAAAAATTTTGATTTTAATTTTTATTATAGAATCAAACACCAATTATTATAATATTTAATATTAAAATGAAATATTTTATATGTACAATTAATTTTATAGTCATTTTAATTTTTTTATGATGATTGGTGGGTCTTATATGTCAATCTAATTCATTGGTTTAATATTTTTTCTTGACCAATGACAGAGTGGAATTATTCAAGAAGGTTTTTTATTTATAGGTGTAATTTTAAGTTTGATTGAAAGAGCTATACTCTGATTTAGTATTAATATATATCTATATATTATATATATACTATTTTCATATATTACAGTGGTGGTTTAAGGTAGATAATTTATTTTATAATAAAAAAACTCATTTTCAATGTATTTTTATAAGAATATAGAGGTAAAAAAAATTTTTATGAAGATATATTCTGGCTAATTATCATTAATTCCCAATTAAAATTTATGATTATTTTTTTTCCATTTTATTTTATTATAAAAATTTAAATTTATGAACAGTTAATATTATTTAGTGATTAATAAATAGATTATTTAAATTCAGATTTTATTTTTTAAAAGGTAAAAAATTCTTATGTATTTTTATTATTCTAATTGGAAGAACAAATTTCGATTTTTTTATATCCCATATTAGACATAGTTTTTTCATCCCATGTTTTCAAATAATTTTTTTCACATTACTAATAATATTTTTGGCATTATAGCATGGTTAATGATGAAACATCTTAAACGAGGAAAAAATTATCTTGAACAAAATATGATTTTTAACATAAGAACATAATTTATGTAAACAATTTACACTCTTTGATTGTGTTCACTATATAAATCCATGTGTTCAATAAAATATACAAAACTATAAGAATATAAGATCAACAGAATACAATAATTTACAAAACATATTAATAATTAGTTAATTATGGGTTTTTATGTTATAGATTCTGGTTTCTAGTGTTTGAGAAAATACATATTTGACTTTATAGATTTAGATGTTAACATATGAAAATAAATTATACTATATTCTGTGATTAATAAAGCTACAATCTTGATACATTATCATATTATACCATTCATTGAAGTTGTATCATCCCCATATAGTCATTGGCTTAGTATATCTGTAACATGAATCTTATTTGATCCCTCTTTATATCATATTAATAGAAACTAGTACTGTAAAACCTCATGATCATTATTTGTCTAAAAATATATATATTAAAAATCAATTTGATTAACTTTGACTAATGTATATGAAATAAAAACAAACCCCATAAATTATTTATCAAGGCTTTTTTATTTATGAGAAGCATTATCAATTTTGATTTTTTATAATTTTATTTGATTGTAATAAAAGAAAATAATTTCTTATCACTAGAAAATGAACAGTGTTTATAAAACCAAAAGAAATAATTTTTATGATGTAAAATGACTAAAAGTACATTCATCAAATTATTATTCCATAATATAATCTTATATAAATTTTTAATACATTTTAGAATAATGAAAAAAATTCTAATGAAATTCCAAATTGATCTATTTTTTCGGACTCAAATAATGATGAAACATCAATAACGATGGACAAAATAAGTAGGACATAATATATGGAGCCTCAAAAACAAGTTGGGGTGATGTTTAATAAAAAATTACTTCACTTATAACATATATAAATAGTTTATAGAAAAATATGTCTATATATTATAATGATATACCTTTTTACAACCAAATTGTTATTTTTTAAATTTTATCTATTTAAACTACATATCAAAAATGATAAGTGTTATAAATTGATTTTAAATATTTTCCCAATTAGTATTTATAATTCTAAGGAAATAACTCAAAAATTTTATTTTTAAAACTGAGTACAATATATGATTATTTTTTGGATATCATTTTAATAAATATGATCAATGATTCACATTATTAACACTCATATAAATAATGATTCTTATTTTACAACACTTTCACTTATTAAGTATCTATTGCTTCAGTCATATTTATAGTATTTCAAAATTTTATTATAAAGAGGTCTCTAATTTATCATTATCCCATGTAATTATGAATGATCATAAGTTGATGATATTTTTCTCTTCCCAGAATTATCACTATAATGAAAAAGAACATAGGACCAAAGTGGATTCATAATGAAGTTACAAACCTGTCGTGGAATCCTAATTCATTATCACATTAAAAATTTGGATACTAAATGAGTATTATAGCTATGAAATTATAATAATTTTCATGTTTATTTATCAAAATCAATGAAATTTAATCTATACCACAATTTTAATGAGACATTTCTTTATAAATAGGCAAAATATGCCTAAAAATTAAATAATATTCAAATAGAAATTAAAATATATATAACTAACTCATTGGTACTTTGAATAAAATGTATATAATATATATTCATGTGATTAGTACATTATTGTTGCTTAAATAATGAATTAGTCATATTATTAGAAAAAATATAAAATAAAATAGAGAATAGACAAAAAACATATTCTTCTTCATCCATTAATATTTTAATATTAGGATCTGTTTAAAGCATTCCCCTTTCTGGTGGGAGTTTCATTTACATGAATAATTTTTTAGTGATTGTGACATAGGAATTCCTTCTAGATAGAGACATTCCATAATCAATGATTTCTAGAAATTTAAAATGAGTAACAAAATGGTTAATATTAATGAATATTATAAGAGGGTAAGAGTTTTTATATCTTCTCCTAAACAAGTATTATACAATCCCAATAAAACATTCAAATATTCTATACACACTGATAAAAATAAAAATAAATTTATATATAATAAATCATTGTAAATAGTAGATAAATAATATAATTTTTTATTCTAAAACTTTTGAATGAATTTATAATCCCTTAATTTTTGTAGCCACTGGAGGAAGAAAAACCCATGACATATTTGTAGAGTTAGGAAGATTTTGTTCATTAAAAATGATAATATTCATACCTTATTTTAAATTAAATATTGTAATATTCATAAAAACCATATATATTGAAATTAAATTAAAATAAAAGGAGTTATAATTGAAATTAAAATAGAAACATGGTAAATCATAATAAATATTCTACGTATTGAATTCATTATTTCAACACTCTTTTCAAAATAGATTCAATTTTTGAATGAATTTGAATAATCAATCAATATACTATAATCAAAACATTTTTACCATATAAAATCATAATTTCAATTATGAAAATTATTATGAATCAATGTTTTTTAATTTTCATTTACATAATTTATCATTGTAAAATTTTTCCACAAATGTATGTGTACAAAGGTGTAATAAGGGCATTAAACTAAGGTAAAATTAATTAAATATCTCTAACAATATATAAGTATGATTTTTTATTGGATTTACTCCATGTCCTACATTATCATGTAAACTAGTTTTCCATGGTTCCATTCACCCATGAAAACTCTTTTATGGTAATTTGATATTCCTTATGATTTCAAGAATTCTACTCCCCTAACATATAAAAAGACACCTTATCTTATCACTACTCCAAACACCTTGAGCACTCCAATATAATGAACATATAACCAAATAATTTACCAACTACGCTATTAATTTTCATGAGATTCCATTCTCAAAAAAATATCAATCATAGAATACTTATGTTTTACACCAAATGATGATATCCAAGGAGGAGGATTATGTCACAATTGAACACTTGCACGTTTATTTCTTCTTATATAACATTCCAATCATTCAAAATAGATCTATAATTCAGACACAAGTTACTTCACTATACAAAATTGAAATTATAATTATGGTAAATCTTATTCCACCTTTGTTCCATTCTATGGGAAATCTAATATCCGCTTATCCATATGTTCATACTATCACCTCCATGAACTGATTCATTCCGTTTTCACTAACATATCTCATCAATTTACATAATGATTTATTTAATGAATAAAAATTAATTTTATATTATTATTATGATTATAAAATTTAACCCTTTGAATACTATTTTCACTTTTTGTTAATTAGTAAAATGATACATCCCTCATGTGTCCGTACATACTTTTACCTCCATTAAATGGTGTGATTAATATTTCACTACCACCATAAAAGGATGATGTTAAAATTATATATACTGTATAATAATGAAAATAATCAGTTTTTAAATATTATGGAGATGATTTAACCATTACCACCTTATCCATTATTAAATCACTGAATCTATTTTTTATATTGCTATCCCAAAGATCTCAAAAAGTAGAATGAAATATTTATTAGTTCAGTAAAAAATAAAAATTGATAAAAAATGAAATTAATGATAAGGATAATGTAATGAATAATAAATAATTATAAATCCATTATAAAATTAATTATATTTTATCATTCAGGAGGATATAAAACATGTGTAATGAGATAGTACTCAATATAATGGATTTTTCATCACACTTTTCCTTCCTTTAATACTTTTTTCATACTATACACATTTTTTGTTAATAAAAAACATAGTGATAAATTATATAATTAATTTCATAAAATTAATGTCTCTCACCAATCCATTTCATTTTCAATCCATTAATTTCCTTTTGATTCAATTGTTACTCGAGTTAGAAGAACTTTTCTTTAAAACCTAGTTCTAACTGATTTAAATTATTTTCTATCTATTTCAAGTTTCATTAAAATGATTTATTAATGTTCATTTATATATATATAATATTTTTTATGACATTTTCAACTATATTTGACAGTAATTATAAAGGATTAAAAATTAAATCTTTTAATGTTTTCCATTTAGGTACTTTTAGATTTTCATTATAATAGTGTAAATTGAATCCTTTTTAAAATTTATCACATCGCCACCATTTTACAATATCATTGATATTATCCAATATCAATATTAATCTAATTTTTTTAAGTTTTTTAATGAATTTATCTTTTTCTCATTATCCTTGAAATTTAATATTTTTAATGTTTTCAAAAGAAAAGGTTTTTATTTATTTTTTTAAATAAATTTTCTTTATAGAATCAAATACCAATTATTATAATAGTTAATATGAAAATGAAATATTTTATGTGTGTACTTAATTTATTATTTATTATAAATCTTTTAATGATGATTAGTGGTTCATATATGTCAATCAAATTCATTGGATAATTATATGTTCTTGAGAAAAGACATAATGGAATTAATTATGAAGGTAATTTATTTATAGGAGTAATTATAAGTTTGATTGAATGAGTTATAAAATGAGTTTTTATCATGATATATATATATATATATATATTTATATTTATCGTATATTTCTATCGGTTTTAAGGTTCATACTTGATTTCATAATAAAAAATTCAATTTAAAAATATGTTGTTGACCATATAGAGTTAAAATGATTTATTTATGAGGGATTATTCCCATCATTTATCATGTTTTCCCATGAAAAATTCATGATTTTTATTTTTCAATTATTTTATATAGAAAACATTATTAAATTTTTGGAATTTTAAAATTATTTAATGATGAATAAATTGATTATTTAAAATAAAGAAGTATATTTTAAAAAGTAAAACATTTTTATGTATTTTCATTTTTCAATTTGAATAAAGAATTTCCATTATTTTTATATCCCATATTGGACATTGTTTTTTCATCCCATGTTTTCAAATATTTTTTTCACAGTACTTATAATTTTTTTCATTATTGTATTGTTAATATTGAAACACCTTAAATAAGGAAACATTTATCATGAACGAAATAGGAGTTTTAACATAAGAAATTAATTTATTGAAAAAATTCCACCCTATGATTACGTTACCTATATAAATTCATGTGTTTTCCTTTAATTATAAATCTATAATCATAGAATATCATTATAATACCATATAATATAATCCTTATTATAAACTAGGTAATTATGAGTAGTTAATGTTATAGAGTGTGGTTTTTAGTGTTAGGGAACATAAATAAATTGAATTATAGATTAAGATGATATTAAATGAAAATAATTAAAAAAAATTGAGAGAAATATAAGTATCCATGTTTGTGTTATTGAGTTAATTATTAATGTCATAGATTGTCACTTATTGAGTTAAATATTCATGTCATTGTCTTATTGTTTTACATTGACTGTTTAATTATATTTTTTGTATTTATATTTTTCAAAATAATTGTTTCCTTGACTTACACTTAATGTTATTGAGTTAAATATGCATGTGATTGATTTACCATTATTGAGTTAAATATTCATTTCATTATCTGATTGTTTTACACTTTATATGTACTATTATTTGGTGTAATTATATTTTTCACACATAATTAAGCCATAGATTTACCATTAATCTCACGATACGTTTTTATATGGTATTTCATTTTAAATTACATTCTATTGAGGATTATTTTTTGTTATGCACAAATTCAATTAATATAGTGCATATACTACCCTTTGACACAATATATAATGAATATCATCATTCTAATGATATTATAATCATTGTTTAATATTATTCTATAATTATTTTTATTCACGTATTTTCTCATGTGGTAATCGACTCTTTGACAAAAACAATACTTTAAATGTTTTAGGGATTTAATATTATAAATATTTACCATTAATGTCAATGTTTTTAAATTGATTTTAAGGATTTATTTATATTTATATTAATGTTTTAAAAAATTAATTCCTTTAATAGTTCCAAACTGACAAGGGACACATTGAATCATAAATCACTTTATTAAATATGTTAAATGGTTATATGAATGTATTGAATATTTCAATATCATTAAATAATTTCTTATAATTAATTTAAAATGTATATAATTTTAATCTTTTTTGTGTTATAAGTAATTGTACTTTTAGATTTAATGGTTAGTTATGTCATAAAAAATATGGGTGGTTCTGTGATAATCCTAGGGAAGGTGAGCCTGTGATAGCACTCTAATTCATTGGTTAACATGATAGAGGTAAAACATAATATTTATCCAAATAGATTTGGGGAATATAGTGATGTTGGTATTCCAAACATAACCAATAAGGTTACTCCATATGAAATTATAGAAGATAAAATGTATGAATGATATGGATTCCATAAATTAACATTCGTTTTTAATGATTTTAATGAATATTTTATTAAATTATTATGATTAGATGATGTAATCAATGTAGTTTATGTTTTATGGGTTAAAATTATGATTTTGAGAAAAAAATCATGTGTTTTAAATATTCATAAAATAATGTTTTTATTCCTTATTGTATATTCCATACTATGATTTTTCTTCTTATACGATGTTTTGGAAATGTTTTTCATAGGGTATAATAAAGGATACGAGGAAGGAAGAATTCAGGAATATTTTTATCAAGAAAATAATTATTGTTTTATTTAAGGAATTTTTTTGGTTGTGAAAAAATTGGAGAGAGTATACATGACTTCTTTGTAAATATTGAGATGTAATTTAATATTTATGGAATAATTCTCTAAAACACTAAACATGAAATGATCCTCAATGTGAGTTCTTGGTATACGTCAAGATTAGGTAAGGATTAATGCTGGGGACATATATTTGGTATCTGAGGAATAGATTAGACTACCTTGGAGATTAAGATGTTTCCATAGTAGTTAGGGATATCATTGTGAATTTATAATTCTAAGGTAGATCATAAGTTCATATTCTTAGAAACCCATTTTGATGATTTATGATTTAACATATTATTATGACCAATGGTATATTTAGATACATTCACCTTTAAGGAAATTAATGGTTATTAATTATTGGGATTCAAAATGTGAGGTATGAAATAAACTTTTGGGTTTCATTATGTTATTCTTATTTTGGGATTATTTATAATATTTTTGAAATTTTATGAGAATTATATAATTTATGAAAAAAGATAACACACAGACTGTGTAAAAACCCATCACATTCGACAATGTTGTGGGGATCAATCCCACAACCAAAATTTGAATTGGATTTATCACCTACCATTAGCTTACATGAATTCCCATGTCAGTATGACATTTTATTTTTAGTTTAAAGAGTTTATGGAATCATAATAAGTTTATTTTGGGATCATTTTTTATCAATTGCATATACATGGTAATGGAAGATTGATTTGTTGATTAATTGACAAATGTAATTTTGGTAGACATTTGATATTTTGGGAACACTATATGCATAATGAAAAAACAATACATTGTGATTTAATTTAAGTAGTAATGGTTGAATTATATTTTTTAATAATCCTTGTATTTATTTTAAAACATTTTCGGTTTGGGTTATTTGTGGAAACGATTATCCGATAATAGAGAATATGGTATTAGGTTAATTAATTTTTTGTTTGAGACTTTAAGAGTAGTCTATGTTATTTGGAGATTAATATAAAAATTTATCTTGTATGATTATTTGATCAAATTGTTTTGATTGTTTGATTTCCATCATTGTTTGAATTAGTTTGATGAATATTAATGTCAATTGTTTATTGAATTGACTTTTTTGATCTTTAGGTATTGTATATTGGATTTTAGAGACTAAGAGTAGTGTTTGTTTTTATTAAGGATTATTATTTTAGGGATTATATGATATTTTACTAACCATTTTGGTTTTGGGTTAATGTCTAATGAAAATGGATATATAATGTTCTTCCTGAATACTCATCATTTTTAGAAAGCATGATTTTTCAGTAGATATTTATTAACTGATGAAACTCTTCTTAACATGTTAGTATGTTTCCTTATGTTCATACTCAATATCATAAATACATTACTAATATTTATGAAAAGAACCTTAAAACAAAAAAGATCCATTTACTTTTCCTTATGTTATTAATGGACCTTTTAACCCATCACAAGTTTGTAGTTTTCTTGTCGTTAACTTATTCATGATCATGTTTTCTATATCTCTCCATCGGAACATGAAACATAGATTTCTTCCATAACCATGTTTTCATAAATGGAACCCAAGTATTTGTTATCTTGGGTGACCATTGTACATTTATTTCTTTATAATAAATTATTATTTTTATTAACCCTTTTTTATGTGGGATTTTTAATGATCTCACCGAGCCAAATTTTAAAATTACAATGATGTAATTTTAAAAAGGGTGAAATGTTGTATGATTCTTGGTATTTATAGAATAATAATTTTATATATATATTAATGTTTTTGAATAATATTTTAATTTTACATTAATGGTGAATCATTTTCCGATATAATACTCAACATGGAACAAAGTGTTTCTCTGAAATCTTATGTTGCACACAACAATGAGTTATACCAAAAAATTATATAATACCATTATTATTTTTAAGGTTAGTTAAAATATAACCATTTTATTAAAGATAATAAATAGAACTAACTCTAATATGATTGTACATGTTTTCAACTATTTTTACAATTATCCAATAATTTTTATAGGCTTAAAATGATAATTAATCAAATTTTAAGCATGAAATACTATTGTATTTTTAAAAGGTTTTTTTATCGTTTTTTGATGGAAAACATTTTTAAAATATAGTTATTTTCACTTTTATATGTTTTATTTGAAAAAATAAATATCTTAATAGAGTCATACATCATAATTTACATTGAATAATTTTTTTGAAATTTTCTACTAATGTTTATTTTTTAATGAATTGTCAAAATTATGCATTATAATTCAAGACTTCCTTTTCATATAATTTTTTTTTAAATTTTAATTGTAATAGTAATTTTTTAATGATTAATTGTATTATTTTTTGAAATTTAATAGATGGGGGTCATTTCATGAAATTTCACATTTAAATTGGACATAAAAAGATTTCAATCTTTTGATAGTTTTTACTTCTTAAAACTCTTTTATTTTGATTTGAAAAAAAGAATTAATTTTAAATTAATTTCTAAAAATTCTGTGATTTGAATTTAGAAAATTTTATTCCATATTTATAATCATAATTTCCAAAATGTGTAAATGTTTACCTTTTATTTTTGGACATTATGACTAGTAACTTCAGTAATTATTTTTATTTACCATGGTTAAATAGTATACCTGGTAAATAAGGGTAAAAATAATAATGTAATAACATTAAACTACCCTGACACATATCCAAATCTTATTAGATGACAAATCCCAAACCATGTGAATCCTTGGGTCCATTCTATGACCCCATGGAGACACCTGGATGTGAAAATGAGATGTTATAACAATTAATTTAATGTAAAGTAAAATATAACATAAACATGTTTCTAATTAAAATAATAATAATTTGAGTAATATAATTGATAAAATATACAATAAATTATAATTAGAAAAATAAAATTACTTCACACTTCATTGTATTTTATTTATAATTTTTGTACACTATATAAATAAATTTATTTCTAGAAAAATGATGAGGCAGTGATTACCATAATAATGAAAGATTCAAATTAATGATATTATAAATATTAAAATAATTGTAATATTAACATTTTGATTCCATAAATAATTTTTATGGATTATATTGACGTATTATATTGTTGTTAATGATTTTTTTATGGAATAAGTTTTTTATGACTTTATAAAAAAACAATTATTAAATAGTTTAAATATTTAAATAAACGAGTTTTTAAAATAAATTCTATTTTAATAAATATTATAATATTCCAAAAAAACTAATATTCAACAAAATTAATTATATAATTTTAATAATTTCATTTATTTTCCACTTTCAGATCATTAGGCATTTTATAGTAACGATAGTTACCATATATTATGAAAATACAATAAGACATGGTAAGAGTTAATGTTTTTAACTAAGGGATAATGTTATAAGATAAAGTTAATTTTGTGATATAAACACATAAAAAACCTATTGTATATGATTACATAGACCCATTATTATATTATCCTAGAAATATATCACCTAGGAAATATTATAATTCTAAAATCAATTTATAATAAAATAATATTTCAAGACACTCATAAAGTTTCTCTCCTCCCAATTATAAAAGTACACCAACATTACCCACTTACTCACTCATCTAAAGCCCCTTGATCATCCAAATTCCACTCAAATAATCTCATAACATACTTTCATTCTTCTTAGAATACATAATTTGGGAATAAGGTAATTCAAGAAAAATTTATGGCTTAAATAAAACGAAGTTACCAGATTTAGAGGTAACATCTTTTATCTAGATCCTTTCGTTTATTTTCCATCACACTACCTATGATATTATTATTATATGATTAAATAAGAAAATAATTATCCTAAAAATACATGTATTGTTTTATTGGAATTATTCTTACAATACTTACAAACACCACTATCTAATGGATACGAACATTCTGTTTCTGTGTACGGTGAACTATTGCCTCACAAAATAATGATTGTTCATTTTCCCCTACCACCTCTCATGGTGGATATTTTGATTGAAAAATATTAATTTAAGATATATATTTTATTTATAATGTCCCTATTCTTCAATAATGTTTATTTACAATATAACTTTATGATTTACATATCTTGTAAATATTCAAATTTCATTTGAGAAAATGTGGACTACGCCCCCCTAAAATTTATATGACTCTTTCTTTACATACATGGAACATATAAATGATGGAATTAATGGATTTATGTAATATATATGACGTATATAGTATAATTTAATTAATATATTCCTATTTATTTATTAGTTTTTATTCAATTAATATGACAATGATAGGAAAGTAGCATTAATGCGTACGTAAGGCCAACCATCTCCATGAATGGTGAATTTCATTTCATATCCAAAAATATTATGGTATATTCTAAATATAATTATACTATATATATATATATATGATATTTAAATCATGAATAATAATATTTAGATAATCAACTTTTGACCACATGGGTAATTTTCATCAAATTAATTTTATTTTTTGACTTACGTACCGATCATCGACAAAATGTATAATACACACTCAAATAATTAACTAATTTTGATGACATGGTAATTTGTGATATAAAGTGAATTATAACATTAAAAATGTTCTAATGAATTTATAAATTAATCTATTTTTATTTGTAATTAAATTAAAGATCAAATGGGACAAGTCAGATTTAAGGTAAGGGAACTTCTTTTCCAAATTTCCATTCTTTTGGGTTAATCTTCTACTTCTTGATTATTTCATGATAAAATTTTGTTAGAAATAAATTTTGATATCCTATATTGTCTTTATACTTTCTTTATTTGTTGTTATATTGAATACAACTAATTGATCTATTTTATTAACAAATTCCTCTATAAAATAGAATTTCAAAACTCTATTTCCACTAATTGTGTTTTACGCAATCATTGTTTACTATATTATTCCAATATTATGTTTAGAATAACTGTTTATTTATATATATTTTAATTAAAACATAACATTGTGTAGATATAGTATTTAAACACATAATCTTCACATTTATAAATTCTTACATAATTTATATGAACATTGTAAGGGAACTTCTTTACCAAGTTTCCATTTTTCTGTTAATCTTCTCCTACTTTATAATATCGTGCTATGAATATATGAGTGTAGAGGCTGAATGTTGATAAACCCTAAACATATAATTTTTGGATAAAACATGTACATATTTCAACTCAACGACTAATTCTAGGAGGAACAAAAGTGATGCGTGAAAAATCTAAAGTGTGCGCGAAAAACAGCTCTCTTGCTCGAAACAAATGTGGGATCTGAAGGGGTTTCTAGTGCAGTGTGGAAAATATCACGAAGCCCCACCCATCACAGAAACAGGTGTGCGACCAACACATGGCATGTAATCTTTTGTGTAGCCAATACCGATACTTTATTTTTCCATGTTGATCAACTTTTGTGCGGACCCGGGGACCCCTGGCACCTATTAAAAGAATGACACCCCTTCGACTTCTGAAAATTGAAGAATCTGAACGGTCACCTCTATGGAAAAAAACCACTCCAACACGAGAAATATGGCATTTAGGTACAGGATGTTCAGTGATAGGTCTCCCAGGAGTCCACTTTCGTGTGGGACACCTCTGTCTTGACCCACACCCAGTTCCCTAAAAGTCATAGCCCTTGCACATATTCCATTCCCCTTTAATGAATAGCCTCAAGCGTTTCTAGTCTGTAACTCCTCCGACATGCACTCAAAACATTGGCCACCTTCTACGCTCCAATATACTCAATTTTTCACACACATATAATTTTATGCACACCTATTCCAATTGTGTGACAATTGTGTGAAAACCTCTCCTATTGCACACAAATCTCCGGGTGCGATCACCCCGTCATTTTCCATGTAGCTACTGTATTTGTGTGCAACCAGCCATCCATGTTCATACACTATCGCTTCTGTTTCCCCCTTCCGAACCTTATATTCGGATGCTTCATTTGCCCAAATCATCTATGCTATACAAACATTTCTTTTATGGCCCTCTACGCTCGTGCGATGTAACTTCAAATCCACTTGGGCGGTGGTTCCCATTGCATTGATTTTCTTCTTGATTATTTTAATAGGAATGCTAAATGCTATTACTCCTTTTCATAGACACACTAACATGGACCCATCAATAGATCACTCTAAAACACCTCCTTACTACAATGTTGACGATGACTTTCCATCCCTAAAGGGTGGGTGGTATTAGTTATGTAAGTTCTAAGTGGTGCGGAGAGAACCCACCTCGTATGAGATAGAGGATGTTAAACTGCCAAGAACCATCGTCCTCAGCACATGATGTTAAACTGTAACCCTGCCCCATGAATCATACATAGGGTTCCCCCATCTTGATCATTCTCTATGCCCACTGGTCTCTATGCAAGTGAGATCATTCCTCACATATAATGAGATCGTCTTTATCAGACGAGTGTCTGTATGCATGGAATGGGAAACCATCATGGTGTATGCCCCTAGCCTTTATTGCGAGAGTTAGTTCCACTACTCTTCCTTTATTCTTCTATGACAATGGCCAATAGGTGAGTGGGGCACATGGGACTATATTACCCCATCCCTCTCCCACTAGGATTTGTCACCAACGGGCCACCACCTTGGATTAAGTCCTAATCTCTGTCTCCATAGGTTGCTAAACATTTGTAAGACCCTATTTTTCTTTTGTGATGCAATCCATGTGTAAGCCCCTATTTCCTATTTGGGACACTAACCATGTGTAAGCCCCATTCCAGATCCAAGAGATTCAACTTTCATGACATGATCATCTGGTCTTGGCTGCCTCTTGCATTTCACAATGAGAATGACTCACGTGGGATTAGAGTAAGCATCAACAATGACATCCTCCCTACGAATCATAGAGTGTATCCCCACACACCATTCTGAATTATGTGGATTGTGATACTTTCTAATGCAAGGTATATAGTAATCCTCTTTGAGAATCAAGCCCAAATCCCATTGGCCATGAACATAATCACATCATCACAGTAATCCCCATTCGAAAATACATTGACTTTGATCCTTATGAAGGAAAGGTACATAGAAGGCCTCTATGAGGTTCAACCCCAACAACCATTGGTCCCGAACACTTCACGGCAGTTCACCAACACCTCTTCAAACCTATATGTGATTTTATCCATGCCATGGAAGGGTGCATAGTAAGCCTCTTAGAGGTTCAATCATAATTACCAATGGTCCTGACAACTCCACATTGGTCCACCCATGCCATGTGTGACTTTATACATTACACCTATTTTGTCCCACATTACACTAAACAATTCCCTATTCAGTGGTAAGATGGTGTCAACCCCATGTCTTGGTATTTCACTAAGATCCCCTACCAGCGGTAAGCCATTGTGATACACAAGCAGCTGTATGCCATTGTCAACTACAACCCAGCAGTAAGCTGTTGTTTTTTTTAAGGTTGGGGTCGAAGCATCAATTTATTATTTGAAATCAAAGACCTATTTAAACTGAGTTGAGGAGACCCATTACATAGCCCGAAGGCCCAAGGCCAAGTGGCCTGAATACAAGGCTCGAAAGCCCAATTTAATGGCCCAAAGGACCCCTCGGTGAATAGTACTTGTGCTGCTATTGTACCTTCTACATTACCACCACCGCTACAATATCTGCTACAGTCCCTCCACCGCTACAGTGCTGCACTGCTATAGTGTTTCCACTACAACAGTACCTACTACAATACTACTACAGTACCTGGGAAATTCTCCCCTACCCGGATTTGATCCTGGGTCTTTTGGATGCCAAGCAGGAGCCTGTACTACTTGGGTACTGGCTCATTGGCACCAGCAGTAAGCTATTGTTGTCCACACCATTGGGACCCATAGTTATTGTCTACCCCTTTGGCATCAGACCAAATCTCGGGCCACTAACCATGCATAAACCCTATTATATCCTCAGTTCAATGTCCTCTGTGCACACCCCAATTCTATACCCCCATCATGAACTACGTGGTCATTGATTCCCTTCCACGAGGGTATGTAGGAACCGTCCCTAATGTTCAATCCCATCACCTATGTCTCATTCTTGTCGTTCCCTCGAGTCTATGTGTTTCATGAATATAATGCCCCAAAAATATTGGTTCTACTTCCACCTGGTCCACCTCATATCTGTTGACTCCTTAAGAGTCTCATCGCCTCACTAATCTATGTGTACTTTGATTCCCTACTAGATGGATTTGTAGGAAGTCTCTTCAGGGATCAAGACCAACATAACTATCTCCCTCATGCTGGTTCTATATCATAACCCTACCACTTAATTCAACTCTCCACCATCCATTATAATTCTTAATGTGGCCACCACATACTAGTGGGATCATGCCATCTCTTTTCCCCTTCACTTCACCTAGCATTAACCGGGTAACTAACAATGTGTTAGTCCCAACATCAATGTGCCATCCAGGGGTTATACCCATCTGATCTACTCCCAGTAGTGTTTTGATCTTTCTAATCCATCTCTACTAGTTATTAAACTCGCATCATACCCTATGCTAGACATGGGATGATGAGGAAACCCTCAGATATATGCTTATTGATTATAATTCCCCAGATTTGATGTGGGATTCCTCAAGATTCTTCTCCCACAATAATCCTTATAATAAAGTGGAGAAACACAGTTGCCATAGTGTTCCAGTGTCCATACATTCCAGTGATGTCGAATAGGACTACTCCCCGACCTATGGTTTCTACCCTGACTACACCATAAGGAATTCCCTGATTGGTGCAGTGTAATTAACCAGTGTCTATGAAGAGATGACAGTAGGAAGAGTTTAACAAGCAACATCTTAATCTATAATGGAGACACGAACTAATTGATGAGTTTTAAGGAGGACTCCATGGGAAGAGAAACTGAAATCCCATCACCCCATTTTGATTAAGGAGAAAACGTCCCTTAATAAGAAATGTATGTCTCCCACCTTTCGAAAGAGGGAGTACAGGGAATCAGTTATGGCATCATTATCGTCTTTAAATATATGGATGCACATACCAGAGTGAATGTTTCAAAAACAGAAATAGTGAACTCAGTGTGAAAATATTCTCCTCAATGTGGATGTTAGTAGTGTTTGAGACATCGGTGGATTAGCGTTTCACCAGATCTAGTTATCTTTACGTCTGGTCCTTCTAAGAAAATTGTAGGGTGGGTGTGAAACTCACCAAAAGGTGGGTAAGTTAAACGTTGGACATACCGATCTACGACATTGTCAGTGTGGATCATTTGTTTCATCCATGAGAGATATAATGGTTCTAGGTCATGGGGCATCGATTTCTTTTTTCAGCACTAATGGTTTAATCTCCCTGCTTTCAAGGAACCAAGTGGATGCATCAAGAATCCAATCACCACCCACCCATCGACATAGGGGCAAGGGTAGCTCCATCCTGGGAATCCTGCATGGCTCCACCGCTTCTATGATAGCTTCCACACCCACATCTACTAGGTTCCCACACCCCATATCCCCATCTGAAATCATTCAATAAAGATTAAAAAATGACCTCATATACTGATATGAGGAGGAGGGGATTATCCCTAATTTGGATACGAGCAGCCAGGATTTAAAGGCATCTACACCTTATCGCCATTGCTACCCCAAGGTTTGCATAGGGATCCACTACTCCCCACCCCAATGTATAGTCATTTCGGTATCTTCTCCCTGAAACACCTCGATGACTCCCTCTCCTACGCTGACATGGTAGGAGATGTCTGGGCCAGCCTGACTAGGATCCCATTTCAAGATCCCCCAAGAGGGGCCCCCACTAGGCCTCACCAGCACCACCACCCAGTTCCACTAGCTGAAGAGCAGGTAAGCTATGTACATGCACCACTAGCCCTGGTCCGGCTGACTCGACTCCATCATTAGGCATAAGAGGAAGATGATGCCCACCAAGGGGCGTCGACATCAGTAACTATTATGGCCCGGGCCATAGCTGATGTGTATCATCATCTCTCTATGTACACTAAGTAGGGTCACTAATATAACTAACCCAGACTGAGGCCGCAACTACCCCATGGGCTTGCTGGGTTAACTCTCTTGGCTGTTGGCGCAGGGAGCACCTGCCACAGACTGAACCGCGGAAGCAACACCCAATACGTTGTTCATAACCTTATAACCACCATGGATAAAATGGGTACATCCCACTTCCATGATCATCATGGAGGCCCGACACATGCTACCTTCAATCTGAATGAGTTTCCTCTGCATGATAGCAACACTAGGTATGGAATCTTGTCCTATTCTCATTACGTCAGTTATGGGTTCATTCCTCCTACCAAAGAGCGCAGTGTGAGGATGTAGTACATTCGGTCAATCTCCAGGATGGGGTCTCTCCTCATGTCCTCAAAACAGATGGAGAATGTCCTCCTCACCATAGAAATCATAGGGGTGACAGTCAGATTTTCTTCACCAGCACCCAGCATGGAGGTCCTACACATGCCCATGTCAACTCTGGCAGAGGTCCTACCACTCCCACACATCCGGCGGAGATCCCCTTTGCACATCAGCTAGTGGACACAGATGTCCTCCCTATGTTCCCACTGATATCTTTCTAGGTTATCCTCAAACCCCATCGCACATAGGATGAAGTCCTCCCCACCCCATCACCAGTATGGCTTAAGGGCCTCCTTAGGATAGAAATCCTCCCTGTCCCGAAGAACCATCATAAGTTAAGAGGGAGGGTCGTCGTCGCTATAAAAATATTTCCAAGAATATTCAAACTGAGATTACACAAGTTTTCTTCTCATGTTATATGGTTTAATATGGATTAGTGATATAACCATCACCTTGATCCTCCTTGTCAGGAGATGGGGTTGTAACAAGGCACATCAGATTCATAATTCTAGATTGGTAGGTCCATCAGATTCCCACCACCCTTCATAGTTACATCCATGAAGATGATAATTTGGCAACTCAATAGGTTTCGGTCATGAAATCACTTCCATCATCACCAGAAGGACTCTCTACCTCATCCTGAGATCAATGAGAGCTATTATAGGGACCAATGGGGGACACACATCTGTGTGGTCCATCGTTGGTATTCATTGTGCGTGCACCAGAAATTATGGTCGCTAGCCCATATTTCTATGATGTGGTGTCTAAGTCACTACACTCTTCGGAGGATAGCCCAAACTGGAGTTTCTTGTCATCTCATTCACTGTATTCTCCGCTGGCCACCCTTCCATCTTAGTGGTCTGCATTATTACCACTACTGGTTCCCCAAACAACTCCAATAGATGAGTAGGGCAATTAAGGGCCAGACCTCGATTTTAGATCAAGGAGTTGTGGGACATTCTCGCAGTATAACATTTCCTAGAGATGTTTTTTAGTTGCAGCACCAAATTTCTTGGCACCATAAGCACTCAACTAGGAGGAAGTTGGATGCTTTTCTCCAAACCATCTTGTTGGATTGTTTCCATCATCATCATCGACAAGTGGAATACCCCAAGAGTTAGGCACACTTCTAAGACATTGTTCTAAAAAGATTTTTTGTTTATTTGGATACACTTCTTGTGGCCCAGTGCGTAGAGTCACGAGGCCGCCATATAACCCTCCAACAATTATGCATCTAGAGTTTTAATGTTTTCTGCAAGAAAATCAAGGAGCCTTATCCCCACGTGCAAATCGGTTCTTGGGGGATGTACATGGCCCTCCATTTCAGTTGCAGCTGGTGCCATCCTGACATTCTATGTGACATAGAGGATATGACTCTTATAATTTCTATGGCTAACATGGCTGACATATCAGAGGGAGATAAAGAGCTGGAGCTCCTTGATGGGTACTTACACTTTGATGGAGGGCCACAGCTACTGAATCATTTGGGAAGTTTCACTCGCATGCATTGAAATATAATGGGTTTTTCCATTCCCACCAAGGCACTAGTCCGTGGAAATAATCCCAATAAGGGAAATGAACGCTTCAGAGCTGTCAAACCCTCCGACACAACTGGATCAGTGTAGAAGGTGGATGATGATAACAAAAAAAGCTACATTCTATCAGCAAATATCCAAACACAAGAAGATGGTCGATGAAATCCTTGATGAATGCATTGTAGAGCAATGACCAGACTATGGTGATCCTCGACTGGGGCTGTATGGATAGGCACAACTTGCCCACAACGAATTTCCTCTAGGTTATCCTGATCATCCTGCCCTTGCAGTTAGGGTTGATGATGGAACTTACCACAATAGGGAAAGGTATGTGTCACCAAATCCTCATGAATGTAATTAAAATCCTTAGGACCCAGCTCAGGATCCCCCATTATCTCCATAGGCCGTTCCACCAACCGATCCACGAGCCGATGGGCCTCCTTATTGTGTTGAAAAAACCGAAAAAGAACTAGTGGTCGGGGATCCCTATCAAGATAGAAACCCCCACCCATATGATCCAATGGTGGCACTAATCTTATACCTTTATGCATTTGAGACTTGACATGTGGGAATCCAACCGGATGGTATGCTTTATCTGGGGTGGTTGGATGATATTCCAGAACACCCAGGTTATGGAAATCCCACTTGTTCCCCCTTCAATGGGACATGGAACCCACCAAAGCACTTGGCCCATATCATCACAAGGTGTGGGCCCATGTTGGGAACTCTAGAACAACAGGAAACCGCCAAGCTCCATTGTTTTGTGCAGACATTGGAGGGGTTGGAGTTTGTCTGATACAACCGGGTCCCCATTGGATCGGTAACTAGCTTGGAAGACCACCAAATGTGATTTCTCTACTAGTTCAGTTCCACCACTCAGAAGAAAAGAATCAATGAACTCTTTAATTGCATGTAGATGCCTGATGAGTGCATTGCAGACTTCGTCACCCAGTGGAAAGGGCTCACATACTCCCTTGACATGCAACTAACTCAGGAGAATCTTTTGACGAAGTGAATAGGGAATGTTAAGATAGAACCAGTCCCCTCATTGGTCACCCGACACTAAACGTGGGGATTCTAAGACTTCTATTATAAGGCATAGTGACTAGAAGAAGCCTTGCAACAAGCTAGCCAATCACACTCGCTGCCTCCTACAATCCCGGTGAGAAGTGCCTCTAGCGCCGAGCCCACTGCAATGCCTCAAATAGAGACCCCATGAAAATATAGATGTAACCAGTAGAGCCTCCTCCACAACCTCACAGAGTCCCTCCACCTCAAGTGTAGCCTATGTCCTAGCATCGCACACCTCAGAATCAAATGTTTCCCCCACGTAATGCACCACCACTTCCTATCTGAGATAACTAGACTCCACCTCATCAACAAGATCCTCCCGCCCCTAGTCAGGGTCAGGATCCAATGGACCCCATTCCATACATGAGAAACTGGACATACTTGTTCAATGACGATCAATTCCCCAGTTATTTTTGAAGTTCCATGGAGCTGGGGATTGTATGTTTTCATTATTGCAGGAGTCCAGAAGAGGTGAACCTCAACGATCACAGTAATTACTACCCATATCATGAGATCCTATGACAAACCCTCAAACAATGTTATGTGTTTAATGAACAGCTTCACAACCAGGAAGATAACTACATTGTATGGTTAGGCCCATCTCTGACATAGTTGGCATGTGCCTTCATGAACCAGACAACAATAGTTCTTGTGAAGGCGAGTGGACTCAGGTTTCTAACCATGGGCCACATATGTATGACAATTGGATGGATCCAAAAATAGTCCCATGTGGCCATGTTTCAATCTGGACAAACCTGAATCGACCAGAGTCTACATAATCTACATCTACTACATCATCTTCATCGTCTCGGTAGTCCCATCTTCAGAAGAGCAAGCACTGACGGCGATAGGTAAAAAAATTCCCTCACCAGTGTCATTATCATTTCATACTCTCGGTAACTTCATTCCTCTAGAGATGAATATTTCTTCTATAAATATTTTGGTATTGGATGAATCTTTATGAGACAACCAATGGTATGCCTCAGATAATACCATAGAGATGGAAAACCCCTACATGATTCTTACCGATGAAGAGCCCCAAGCGGATCCTCCCAATGTCACCAACTGCCACCAGTGTCGACCGAGCCACAGAAATATGGGCTGTCAGAGTGCCTCTGTCAGTACTTCCATTCAGGCTCTGCGTGTGACTAAAACCAAGTAGCAAGCCAAGAGCAGATCTCAACCGACCCAACCTTCTCATCTAGTAACATCGGGTCCACCTTCCCAGTAATTCGTGTGAGATCAGGCATAGAAACCTCAAATGTGTAATGATCATCCATGTTTTTCTTCAGACCGTCCTCATTCATCGGGACCTTATCTAGTAGTCACTCCACAAGCATTGACTAGTGAGTAGTGGGATATTCCTAACACTAGTTAGTCATCAATAAAAATTCCAGGGACCACCATACCTCCTGTCATAGAATGACCTCTTATAAGTAGAAGTTCAATCCATTCATTTATGTATGATGTTCTCAAACATCATTCCATAATTCTAGCAAAGATATCTATCCTTGAGGCCCTTCTACTATCTCAGATATATGTGAGGCACTCGATGAGGCTTTAAGAATCCCCCTCCAGTTTGGGATGAAGGTAGTAGCCGCAGAAGCCTTTCATGGTGAGGTAGTTGAGAATGATGGAAGTCAGGACATCATCTTGATCTCTGGAGAAGATGAAGGCTCTCCCATAGAAGAGACAATTTTCCCACTACACATCACTTTCTAGTTCAATGGCATGGAGTTTCATCGATGTCTTGTGGACACAGGCTATGGAATCAAAGCTTATCCAGACTCAGAAACTACGAAAACTAGAAAAGTCAAAGGATGATCTGAGACCCTCTGTCCTAATAATCCAAGGATATGAGAGGATGGAGATAGCACCAGTCATAAGGATCTATTTGAAGACCCAATTAAGTGGTCTAATTTCCTGCACTGAGTTTAGGGTTGTCTCCCATGACACCGCCTACACTTCGTTGATGGGTAGGTCATGGCTCCACCTTCATGAGGAGGTTCCTTCATCATATCCCCAATGTCGCAAGTTCTCCATTAATGGTTGAGTGGGCATCATTCAAGGTGACACATACCACTATGCCTCTTGTGAAGCCCGTTATGTCAAGGCTTACTATCACAAGAGCAAGGACAAGTAGATTCAGACTAACGAGGCCGACCATACCACATCTACGATAGTCCCATGGATAGATCTAGATGATGCATACACCTTTCCAATCCACTAATTGGAGCCTTCAACCCCAGACCTGGGACAATGATTTATTTATTATAGAATAAAGAGGGAACACAATCCCACGTATAATTGATACCAGATGATCACCTCATACTCCTATACAAACCAGTATCATGTGATCCAGGATCCTCCTACTCCCATAAGGAATTGGGATGTCCACCCCATGTCAACGAAAATATGTCACACATGCTTGTTTTCTATGAAAAAATTAACTGGATCAAGCAGACATGACACTGTTGCTTAAATATCATCATGTGTGGTCCCATAGGTCGAAGATCAGATGAGATTAGATCAATAGCCTTCATCACTATGGTTGTGGAAGCACATGAGTCCCATGATGCAATGTCCACTACTTCTCAGGATGGTACTAGCCACCCATTGGGAGCTGCCTACTTAGTGGAAACTCTTCCCATGGAGGATCACCCATCCATAAGTATAGAAGAGGATTTATAGGATGATCCCCCACCTTTTAACAGGGCTTATCTGCTGCAGTTGATGAATTGGAATAGGTGAACCTCAGTAGTGATGCAGACCTGAAACCCACACTAATTAGTGTCGTTATTCCCCTAGAGGAGGAACAGTAGTACATAGAAATCCATAAACAACACGGTGATGTATTTTACTTGAGTTATGAATAGATTTTTGGACATGATCCTCAAGTAGTAGTCCACCACCTTGGTCTCTTGGAAAATCACCTCGGGTTCATGCCGTCTCCTAGGAGGATGCACCCTTCTCATTTTTCCATGGTTGAGGCATAAGTTGATAAGATCATTAAATCCAATTTCATTAAAAGGACCAATACCCAAAATGGATATCCAAAATTGTTCCAAGACCTCTCCTTCATGGATGGATACTCCATGTATAACCGTATCCGAATGGCCCCCGATGGTGAGGAGTCTACAACCTTTGGGGAATAGCAAGGTACTTTCTTTTACCACGTCATGCACTTCATACTAAAGAATGCAGGTGTCGGGTATCAGTGGGAAATGCATCGCATATTTAATCTTATACTCAGAACGTTGGTGAAATGTTACATGGGGGATCATTTGGTCAAATATTTCTAACATCAGGACCATCTCAAAGACCTTGATAAAGTGTTCGGATTACTCTATTATCACAAACTGAAGATGAATCCATTGATGTGTGCCTTTGGGGTTACTTATGTAATGGTTCTATGCTTCATTGTTAGATACATGGGCATTGATATTGACATGGGGAAGATTAAGGCCATCAATCAAATGTCTCCCTCGAGCAACATTCGGGTGCATAGAGGTTTCTTAATCCACTTGTCCTACATACACCAATTTATCACAAATATGGCAAGAAATTGTAACCCATTATCACAGCATACGGAGAAAGGCATCATCTACCCATTGGAAGAAGAGTGCCTTACTCTTTTTAAGGACATCACGTAGTATCTGCTCCTGCCTTTAGTCCTACTGTCCCTTGTCTCCTGAAATCCACGAGTTCATTACATGACTACCCTGGAATAGTCTCATAGAGACCTTCTGGCCCAGAAAAACAATGAGAGGATAGAGAAAAACTTCTACTACCTCTCCTTAATTCTCCATGATAGGGAAACCAGATAAACCCAACTCATGAAAAGTTGTCTTGCACTGGTATTCATAGTATTGAAATTGTGACATTACATGTATCACAAAGTGGAATATCTGTTTTCCCGAGTAGATCTATTGAAGTTCATCCAGAACATCCACATGATGAAAGGCCATCTATCTCAGTGGGAATTGATTTTCTATTAGTTTGACATAATTTTTTTCCTCAGAAGGCTATTAATGGGAAATAATTGGCAGAATTCCTTGCTGACCATCAATCTCCTATGGACCAGTCCATGGATCTCGATTTCCCCGAAGAAGCGATTCTATCAGCAGACCAAGCCATTCCATAATGGAAAATAAAATTGGATGGTGCTTCTTGGAGCCCCACTGGCTGGATGATCAGTGACCCCATGCTTAATAGAGTCGGCCTGAGTATTGTCTTCATTACCCCAGTATAGGTCATTCTTCCATATTCATTCCGGTTGTCAGAAGGTTGCACTAATAACCAGGCTATGAATCAAGCTCTTGTTACTGGATTTGAGACGGACCTTGAGATTGATGTGCCCCATTTTCATGTGAATGGAGACTCTGAACTGGTCATCATGAATATCAATAGTGATTATGTCGTTAGAAATCCAGAGATCGTACCATCATTGGAAAAAACTCTTTAGCTAATGTCCATGCTCCCATCTCGGCCAGAAGTCACTCATGTCCCTCAATCCTAGAATGGTAGAGATAGAACCCTGGACAGACTAACTACATCACTTCCAGTGCCCGAACATGATGATAAGCTTAAACACATGGCACAAGAGAGAGTTATTGCTCTCGTCACACCAGATAACGATGAAAGCTCACAGGTAATAAAATTTACCGCTTGTGCCTTTGGTTAAGGACCCCCTGGTTCCCCGGATGTAGTGATTGAAGTGAATACTGACTGGAGGACCCCCATTGTCGAGTATCTCTAGAATGGTAATCTCTCAAAATATAGGTCCGAGTGAGAGAAAATTTGACATCATAAATTACATATTACCCTCAAGGATGATCATGGTCATGATAAAATCCTCTACAAGTATGGGTTTGCTGGGGTTCTCCTCCAATGCATTCAAGGAGTCAAGATTTCCAATGTCATGAAAGAGGTTCATGTCGGTTCTTGTAGGGCTCATCAGACAGGGCTGAAACTATCTCACCAGATCTAGAGACTGGGGTACTTTGGGGCCTCCATGATCTATTACTGAATCACGTTCACCAAAAGGTGCCATGAAAGCCAAATTAATTCCAACTTTATGAATTGGAAACCATAGATTCTCCACTCCACCAAGTACTATTGGCCATTTTCGATATGGGGACTCGATGTTGTAGGAACATATCCACTAAGGACAACATGCCAGTAGAGGTTAATCCAAATCAGTACAAATTCCTTCTCCATGTGGGAAGAGGATGTTCTGGTCATGATGGTCAAGGCACCTTCCCTCATTGCCCTTATAAGACCCAACATCATCTACCGACTTGGAGTCCCTCATGTCATCCTCATCGATAACGGCACAAACATTCAGGAAGCTATGATGATGAAACTATAAGGTATTTACAACCTCCGTTCTAACCATACCTTCCATTTCCATGTGCACGAACATGGACAGATCGATGAGTTCAACAAAAACCTCTTTAACATTCTATAGAAAATGGTTGATCAGAAAAAGATGTGTCGTCCAAAACAAGATCCCCAATACTCTCTGGGTTTATAGGATGATGAATCGTAATTCCAACCAGGCGACCCCATATTCTCTGTTTTATATGAACGAGGTTGTCCTACCCATCGAGATTCAATATCCCTCATTTCACTCAACTATCTATGATCAGAAAGCGCCTGATAAAGTAGCTGAAATACGTCTTGCAGAGTTGGAATCGCTTGATGAGAATAGGCTTCATGCCCTACATAACCTATAAAGGCATCAAAACAATATAACAAGAGCTTTCAAAAAGAATGTTCACCTCTTATCCTTCTTGCATGGAGAAATTGTGTTGGCCATGAGAACACCAATGATTCTTGGTAGGAAACCACCCATATAGGAGCCCAAATGGGACAAACCTTACGTTCTTCACAAGGTTTACTCCAATGGCGCATCCTCACTAGTTACCATGGATCATGAGCATATAAATACTCCAAAAAATTCCATGTTCCCCAAGTAATACTTTTATTCAGTCCCTATGGTCCTGCATGACCCAAAACTACATTAGGGTCCTCCCCGACCTTTAATTGTCTAGTCCTACATGACCTTAAACTGTGACATGTCCCGAATGACATTAAATTGTATGTCGTCCAACAAGACATTAAAATACATATCATTAACTCCATATGGATTGATTCATATCTTCATGAGATACTTAAGAATGCTCGGATGCCTCGTCCTGAGTCCACCCCTATGCTCGTCCCATTTGGCAGCCCCTCCTTACTGTAGTTCCCTTGGAGGATCTCATGTGATGTAGCCTATGATTCTTTGGGCCCACTTGTGGTAGGATTATAAAGGTCACACCATGTTCCCCTCATTATTATTATATTCCTCACATGTCCTTAAATAATGAAGTTAAACTACATGGCCCTTTCTGAACTATGTATGGATTATTCCCATCCTCAAGGGATATGTAGGACTGCCAAGACATTTCATCTATATGCCCAAACCCAAACATTGGGACCTCCCATTGGGTTGAAGCACATGGTGTGGTGAAAGATTTTTCCATTAATCAAATTGAGTTCATAATTCCCATACCATGTATTCCTATCCCTTGAAGACCTCCACAACATGTTTTGTCTAGCTTGGATTGAAATTGCACGGGCACATTTATGCTTCACACACTCCTTGTACTTGTGACTCCTTGTCTTTCCTATCTGAAGGGACCCCCAAATAACATGAATGCTCAGCCCAAGGGATCTCCTACGATGATAGGTAAACATCCTTATGTATTTCTAGAAAACAATTGATACAAGTCTCATGTTTTGAATGCGGCCAATGATAGACACCCAATCACTTTCCCCCAAACTCCAGTCACACAAGGGCCGATACTATTTTTCAAACCAAGTCAAAAACATTCCTCTATCATTGTTTCCAATTTTTTGTCTTATATAGGAACTATAATTAAGCCTCTCCACTCATTTGTCCCATGCATAAGAAATTATACTAGGTGTATACAGTCCAAGCTCTATGACATTAAACTAAGATCACAATCATCCTCACTGTAAGATTTTAAACTGCAAATTGGTTGTGACATTCTGTTTGTGTCCCAACCTCAGGTCACATAGCCTTCTCGGGCCCCTAGATCATGTTCTCATATAATTGTGTATAGTGTGGATTTGGATTATGTCCCCATTCACATCAGTTTACTTGTCAATCCGTACACAACCCTTATTGGGGTATCTTTCCTTTATTTGTGTCCTCATTGCATGACGATAAACTACATATCATCCTTCTCAATAACTATGTATGGATTGATTCCTATCCTTATGGGATATGTAGGACCTCCTGAACATCTAATATTCAGGTCCATCCCCATTTTTTAGAAACCTCCCAATCATCTTGGCCCTTTTTCCTGTGTTCTTCTAGGAGAGAGGTATATAGTGTGATATTGGATTATGTCACATTGACGTCAGTTTTTTATAAATCACGTCACATACCTCCCTCTACAGAGCACCCTTCTATCCCTTTCCATACACTCATCTCTACGAGTAGGCTTCTCTTATGTTGGGCCGCATGACCCACTTCGGTGGTTGACCAATGTTCCTAGGATTACTCAAGTTCATAACCTGTAGTGTCTGATTCTATATGGACATGATTTCACCCATTTTCAGGCTTTCTGTTCCAATTTATTTGGGCATTCATTGTCTTTCAAATCCGAAGGGACCCCCAAATTTAATGGAAGATCAGACCAAGTTCTCTCCTACCATTACAGGATAACATCCACTAGGGTATCAGGAAAAAAAATTGATATAGGACTCGTGTGTTAATATGGTCAGTGGTAGATGCTCATTTGTTGTTCCAATTTCATGTCACAAGATATAATGTTGCATTTTGGACATGGTCAATGGTTATCATCCTTCATCACACTATCCACATCAAGAACTAAATATTTGTTACATGATTCACTTCATTTCCAACCCCATCATATCAAAGTGGAATTTTGACACTCTTGGTACAATCCCTCAGTGCGCATTTGCACGTTAAGAGGAAAATGTTTCGGTAATGCATCATTCAAGGCTCCACACTAACTTATGTCTTCTATTCTACCATTTAGGCCCCAACTGTTATATCGGACTGCGTGGTGTGGCGTGTGTGGAATTATTATTTCGTTCACGTCATGTTTTCAATAGTCATACCACATACTCCCCTTCTAGTCGATATTCCCTCTTACCACATATCTCGCATGACATTAAACTATATGATGTCCCACATGACATTAAACTGTGTGATGTCTCTCATGACATTAAACTTCATGTTTTCCTGGTGGACATTAAACTAAAACCCTTCATGGACCACGTATGGATTGATTCCCATATCCATGTGGTATGTAAGAACACATGGATGCCTCACCTATTGGTTTAGCATTCTATCCTCTATCCTTTTTTGGCCCCTCATCCCGAGGTTCCTTCTTCATAATTGCACGTAGTGGGATGTGGACCTCTTCCACCTTCACGTCGGTTGTGCCTTTACACCTTAGGCACATTCCTTCTAATATCCAAGCCATAAGAAGTTAAACTATTCCACTTGGTCTGACATAACATTAAACTATTGTGTCATTATTGCCCGACATTAAAATAAATGGTTGCACCCAGCACATGATCTTAAACTGAGACATTATTGTCTTATTCGCACGATGAAAAACGATGTTGGATCGTGATGTCCTCACCTGAGGGGACATCACGTCTTGTATTGGTCATCCACCATACGATTTTTCAATTCCTACATCTAGCATGATTACTCTGGCGACATTGGGATCCCCGGTCCTCAGTATATCACTTCAAAAAAAAGTGAAACACACATCTATTCTAAAGGGCAAACAAGAACTATCAAATTACACATCTTGTAGTATGTGGCCTAGACATGCATGACTGTATCATCCCTGGAAATGGTACATTTCAGCACCATTCCTAGAACAACAAGTGGCTTGATTCTCATTCTCATGGGATATGTAGGATTTCATGTGCACTTTGCATCAGGCCCTACATAACTTTATTTTTTTCTCCGTTGACCTAAAACCTCCCCACAAACACATGCTGATCTGCAATGTTTGTCCTCATTCATTTCAGGTCTAATATTTACCTTACCATGTGCCTCCCACATTACCTACCTTCCATAGTCCAAGCTCTATGACCATAAATTAAGATAACTATGTGTCCTTTCCTCAAGATGTTAAACTGCACGACATCTTCTAGAACTATGTATGGATTGATTCTCATCCTCATGGTATACATAGGAATGCCCAAGCATATTTCCTTCAGGAATATCCCCATGACTCGACACTCCTGTCCCCCTCTTTTTTCCCTTTGGACATAAATATATAGGGAACCCTGTAACCACAGTTTTACACTGAACATTTTCAGGATTCCCCACAACATTGATGGGATGTGTCGACTTCCTCATCATAGATGTCCTGTGTGGAAGTAGGAATGATCCTTGATCAGACTGGTACATCCACCTCATGTGTTTCCACCACTGTGGATATTTTCAAGAGTGTTGAACTCTATTCAAACAATCCACCACTCCACCTTCCTCACTTTTTGTGCCATTTATTAGCAACCTTATCCCCTTTCACATCTAAAGGAACCCCATAATAGATAGGATTCATAGCTTGTGGCTCTGCTGCTATCATGGGTCAGTATTCTGGAAGACTAATGGAAGAAATTCTGAGTTAGGCCCTGTGTTTCAAACCTGGTCAGCGGTTGGCCCTCATTGGTTATCTCTATATTTGGGTAATACATTAAGGATAATGTGTTTTGAACATTGTAAACAATTATCCTTTATTTTCATTCCACCCCATAATGTTCCTAATTAATTTTATCATGATTTGCACTTTCCACCCCTATGTTTGAATTGATTCTAACGCCCACGATGTTTCCCCTATCGTGCACTAGAGCATATTGGGGAAGTGAAAGTACAACATTTATAAGCACCTTATTCTCCAGTAATGTATTTCCCTTCATTATCGGAAGTTCGGATGGGTTGTTCCTACCCTGGGTGTCCGTAATATGGTTTCAAATCCCTCATTAAATTGGAGTAATAGTGCGAACATCCATTTTTTTCTGACATCAGGCACGAACCACGTGAGCGTAGGAATGAATTTCTATTTATTTCAATATTTTGGTTAGAGTTCATTAAAATAGAAAAGAAAATAGGTTGTTAATGCGTACAATTCAGATATGGAACTAGTAATGAAGGATAAGTTTTCTTGGTTCCACCAAAACAAGGCCCTTAAGGATTAGTGTTTTGGATTGATCGATCCAGCGCCACAACCTTCTATTTATTGGCCTCTAGGAGTGCTTCCTTCCCCTTGAGAACCCTCTATTCATCAGTGGCTGCAGAGTGTAGTTCATTGGACTTAGCATGTTCTTGCGCCTATTTATTTTGATGTTTAGTCGTTTGGTAACCCGCTTCCACAATCTACAGTTGTGAATCCTCTTGCTGGGCCCTCAGTTGCTCAGTGAGCTCAGAGTAGTTTGAAATGAATGCCTCCCATTCTTCTATCTTCACTTCAAGGTGTCAGACCTCATGCTATTCTTTCAGGAATTCCTGGGTATTCACCCGAATCCTTTTAGCTTTGTGAAATTTTCAGAGCATTGGCTGCTCACACATAGCTTTTTAGCCATGTAGTTGGAGATTTTTAGATGAAGATAGTGATAATTGTAACGACCCAACGTTTCATTAATGGAAAATCCATCTTGATCCAGTTAAATGTTTCTTTATGAAATATGTTTTTATAAGATTACAACTTCTTTAGTTTTATGTTAAGATTTGTGACCATTACTTTTATAGCCGTTGAACAGTGATCATCTGAGTAGTATAAATATAATGCTTAAACGAACCCATTTCTACTCAAACAAAGGAAGCGATGGCCTCATCCAGTAGAATTTGCCCATACAAAGCCCATTTGTCAGAGCTCGGAAAAGAGGTGGCATCTTTGGGCTTTGCCCTTGACCAAGCCCAAGCTGAGCTTCATCAAGTCAATCTCGAACGTGATCGTCTATGGGAAAAGTGGAAGTTGATTGTAATTACCACACGAGTGATGTTATCCGAGCCGCACCAAGAGTCTGTCACCATCGCACACCATACCCTTAGGTCATATGCGGCTATTTTAAGGGGTTATTTAACAAATAAGTAGCACCATGTTCATGTACATTATTTCTATATATAATAATGAATATAATTTCTAGTCATTTATGATACATTGTAATTAATTTTTAAAGTACAAATGGTGTTTTTAGTTATTATTTAATTAAGAATTATATTTTATTAAATTAAGGGATTTTATGAATTAAATAATATTTTAATAAAATATTATTATTAATATTAAATTAATTTTTATTAAATATAAATTACCTTATAATTTTATGAATGAAATTAAAATTTTTATTAAGGTTTGAAATCCATTTCTGTCAAAACCCGTGAATTTTTTTATAAATGTCGGTTTTTATTTTAAAAGTGAAAATTCACATATTTAGAAAATTATTTAGATAAAATAAATATTATTTTTGGAATCAGGACGTCGAAATTATCCAACGGTGAATTTTTCATAATTTTCTGAGAGAGTCAAATTTTTGGGTAAAAATTAAATACCATTTAAATATATAATGTGTTTTATGACATCATAATGACCCAATGGTGATGTAATAAAATAACATAATCCTTATGTTCGGCCAATATGTGTTTTATCATTAAAATAATGAGGTTTTGGGTTTGTTTGACTTAATTTTCAAAGAACTAATGGATCCCTCAAGACTTATTCAACACTTTGCATTTTAAAATTAATTTCCATGGGAGTGTGACTCACCTCCACATAAGCAACCATAATGTTTTAATAAGTTCGGACCTTGGCCTTGTAAAATATTTTTTTCCGCTTTTCTTTTTCTAGAAAACCATGGGCAAATACCATGGGATGGGTTGTGGTTTGGATTATTTTAATATAAGGGGTCCCAAACCAAAATAATGAAGAATTCTCTCACCTTTCCTATATAAAACCACCCAAGCTCCCACTTCCTCCCCACTCAAAGCCCTTGGAGTTCGTCCAACCTCTGCCCTACTCTCTCTAGAATCCTCTCAAGGTTCCCCAAGCTCCCAAGAAGCCTCTCACAAGCCTCTCTCTAGCCTTTGGAAGCACACTTCCAAGTAAGGGGTTTTTCTTCCTTTCTCCTTTTGTCAATTTTCATTAAGTTGTATTTCCCTTTTAATTTCAATTATGAATGTTGGGGTATGGTTTCTCACCTCCCCCATACTGCCCTCTTATTGTTTGAATGATGGGATACCCCTTTCTCTCTCATTAAATGCCTCCCATGTACACATGTTACTATGCCGAAATTCCGAAAGGAACTTCTCTCTCTTCTTTTACATTCAAGCAATACTTTTGCATCATGAATATAAATTCCTTTTCAACTGTTGGGACATGTATCTATATTACCTCATTACTGTCCATTATATGTAAATATGATGAGGAACCCCTTTCTCTCTCATCAACCTTTTTTTATGAATTTCTATGTCACGTCGTTACGTTGATGAAATCGCACCGATTTTCTAAGCCAGTGTCATTGTGTAGTGAATACCATGCTCAGTTCTCCATCAAGGGTATTCAAGATTATGCACATTTACTTATTGACTGTAAAGATTCATGTATTAATTCCACATTCCTTTATCGTGTAATAAATGATTATGTTTTATGAATCCATGTTTTACGATCCATGTGGCACAGTTATGCATGAAATGAAATGTTTAAGAAGGGTACGCCCTTATAGCGCTCCAATGCATTGGGTAAAGTATAGTATCATGATACATCATGTGCAATGAGTGTTGACTCATGCTAATTCAAGTGCAACGAGGGTTTACTCGTGCTTCAAGTGCAATGAGGGTTTACTCATGCTCCATATGCAATGTGCCTTGGCTCATGCTAATTCAATGTTAAGTGATGTTTCCACATTTCCATGTTATGATTATCATGATTTACCATGCCTTTATGTTCATGTTACTCTTATGATCTATCGATGTTCCTATTGCCTAACATGTATTGTGCTCCTCATGTTATTCATTGTGTACTCCCTTACCGGGCTTTATAGCTCACCCTTTTCTTATGCATGTCCTCATGTTATCTCATGCAATGCTAAGTACGAAGGAATGTAGTGGTCATGTAAAAGAAGTTTTCAATAAATATGTTGTATTTCAAGTTTAATGTGTTTATGTAATGATCCTAAGCCCCAAATACACTAAACCTCTAGATATTCTTTGTTGGATCAAGTGAAGTTTTATGTAATAAAGCATGCTTAAGTTGTAATAAAAAGCAAGGTTCTCATAGTTGGTATCAGAGGATAGGTTTAGTTATTTTTGGGATTAGGAAACCCTAGTAAAGCCTTAGATACAAGAATAATTATAACAAAAACATCCCTATGTTTTGGTAAGTATTTATTAAGTGGTTTATCAAGAAAATACACCCCTGTCTGGATACGAGCATGTAGAGGCGGCTCTGGCACAAATGTATCCTAGGGGTAAAACCCAAAAACACCGCTTTGAGCTAGACTCGAACGGGAAATGGTGCACGACAATGTGCCTTGCTGCACTCTTGGTTACGACACTCCTGGGAGATATGTTTTGATAAATTCACAAGCTTAGTATGAACCCTTATTAAAGGAAAAATGCCCCTATGAATATATGTTAGAAGGTATATCCTGAAAAGCCTGGATTGAATCCTATAGACTCATGATTTAAAGAGATTAAAGTGTATTAATAAGTCATCAACTTTTGTATTAGTGTGTGAAAAGGAAAATTTCGAGGGAGAAATTTCTTAAGGGGGTAGTATTGTAACAACCCAAAGTTTCATTAATGGAAAATCCCTCTTGATCCAGTTAAATGTTTCTTTATGAAAAATGTTTTTATAAGATGTCATCTACTTTAGTTTTACGTTATGATTTATGACTGTTACTTTTATAGCCGTTGAACCGTGATCATCTGAGTAGAATAAATATAAGGCTTTAACGAACCCATTTCTACTCAGACAAAGGAAGAGATGGCCTCATCCAGTAGAGTTGCCCCTTACAAAGCCCATTTGTCAGAGCTCGGAAAAGAGGTGGCATCTTTGGGCTTTTCCCTTGACCAAGCCCAAGCTGAGCTTCATCAAGTCAAGCTCGAACGTGATCGTCTACGGGAAAAGTGGAAGTTGATTGAAATTACCACTCGCGCGATGTTATCTGAGCCTCCCCAAGAGTCTGTCACCATCGCACACCTTACCCTTAGGTATTATGCAGATATTTTAAGGGGTTATGTAACAAATATGTACCACCATGTTCATGTACATTATTTCTGTATACAATAATGAATATAATTTCTAGTCATTTTTGATACATTGTAATTAGTTTTTAATGTACAAATGGTGTTTTTAGTTATTATTTAATTAAGAATTATATTTTATTAAATTAAGGGATTTTTTGAATTAAATAATTTTTTAATAAAATATTATTATTAATATTAAATTAATTTTTATTAAATATAAATGACCTTATAATTTTATGAATGCAATAAAAATTTTTTATTAAGGTTTGAAACCCATTTCTGTAAAAACCCGTGATTTTTTTTATAAATGTCGGTTTTTATTTTAAAAGTGAAAATTGACATATTTAGAAATTATTTAGATAAAATAAATATTATTTTTGGAATCAGGACGTCGAAATTATCCAACCGTGAATTTTTCATAATTTTCTGAGACAGTCAAATTTTTGGGTCAAAATTAAATACAATTTAAATATATAATGTGTTTTATGACATCATAATGACCCAATGGTGATGTAATAAAATAACATTATCCTTATGTTCGGCCAATATGTTTTTATCATTAAAATAATGAGTTTTTGGGTTTGTTTGAATCATTTTCAAAGCATTAATGGAGCCCTCAAGACTTACTCAACACTTTTCCTTTTTAAATTAATTTCAATGGGAGTGTGACTCACCTCCACATAAGCAACCCTAATTTTTTAATAAGTTCGGACCTTGGCCTTATAAAATATTGTTTTCCTCTTTCCTTTTCCAGAAAACCATGGGCAAATACCATGGTAAGGTTTGTGGTTTGGATTATTTTAATATAAGGGGTCCCAAACCTAAATAATAAAGAAATCTCTCACCTTTCCTATATAAACCCACCCAAGATCCCACTTCCTCCTCACTCACAGCCCTTGGAGTTCGTCCAACCTCTGACCTATTCTCTCTAGAATCCTCTCAAGGTGCCCCATGCTCCCAAGAAGCCTCTCACAATCCTCTCTCTAGCCTTTGGAAGCACACTTCCATGTAAGGGTTTTTTTCGCCCTTTCTCCTTTTGTCAATTTTCGTTAAGTTGTATTGCCCTTTTAATTTCAATTATGAATGTTGGGGTATAGTTTCTCACATCCCCCATACTTCCCTCTTATTGTTTGAATGATGGGATACCCCTTTCTCTCTCATTAAATGCCTCCCATGTACATCTGTTACTATGCCGAAATTCCGAAAGGAACTTCTCTCTCTTCTTTTACATTCAAGCAATACTTTTGCATCATCAATCTAAATTCCTTTTAAATTGTTGGGACATGTATATATATTACCTCCTTACTGTCCATTACATTTAAATATGATGAGGAACCCCTCTCTCTTACATCAACCTTTTTTATGAATTCCTATGTCACGTCGTTACGCTGCCGAAATCGAACCAATTTTCTAAGCCAATGTCATTGTGTAGTGAATACCATGCCCATTTCTCCATCAAGGGTATTCACCTTTATGCACATTTAATTATTGATTGTAAAGATTCATGTACGAATTCCACATTCCTTTGTCGTGGAATAAATGATTATGTTTTATGAATCCATGTTTTATGATCCATGTGGCACACTTATGCATGAAATGAAATATTTAAGAAGGGTGCACCCTTATAGCGCTCCAATGCATTGGGTAAAGTATAGTATCATGATATTTCATGTGCAATGAGTGTTGACTCATGCTAATTCAAGTGCAACAAGGGTTTACTCGTGCTTCAAGTGCAATGAGGGTTTACTCATGCTCCATGTGCAATGAGCCTTGGCTAATGCTAATTCAATGTTAAGTGTTGTTGCCACATTTCCATGTTATGATTATTATGATTTATCATTCCTTTATGTTCATGTTACTCTTATGATCTATTGATGTTATTATTTCCTAACATGTATTGTACTCCTCATGTTATTCATTGTGTACTCCCTTACTGTGCTTTATAGCTCACCCTTTTCTTATGCATGTCCTCAGGTTATCCCATGCAATGCAAAGTATGAAGGAATGTAGTGGTCATGTAAAGGAAGTTTTCAATAAAGATGTTGTATTTCAAGTTAACAGTTTTTATGTAATTATCCTAAGACCCAAAGACACTAAACCTCTCGATCCTCTTTGTTGGATCAAGTAAAGTTTTATGTAATAAAGCATGCTTAAGTTGTAATAAAAAGCAGGGTTGTCAGAAGAATCGACCCCTCCAGTGCATAGAAAGCTCAACCAGGTGCGGAGTGATCCCATTAAGTTTAACCATTAATCTTGTAGCCTACCGAGGATGCATTTAATACACTTCCACCCCTTATGTCACGTCATATGGTTCTCATCGGTTTCTTCGGAATCATCGACATCCATCTCCTCGGGGTCTGCAGGCCGATAGTGAGGGAACACAACCAAGAGATTATATGTAGGATCTTCTTTTGGTACTCCTTCCATGGGATTAGGATCCTCAACATGTGTGAGGCCTTACTCCCTTGCCTTATCCCCAACAACATCACCTCCAGTAGCATTAGACCCTACTCTGACATTGATATCATCAATATCCACAACTCTTTATGAACCATGTGCCTGGGCCAGTTCTGTTTGAGATGTGGGTCCCGAGTGGGTCAGTGTTTCCACCATCGAGGAATATGTGGATGGCCTACATTCGGCAGCTTGTCGATCCTCCAATTCTATGATTACTTCACAAAAAATGAACTCTCTGATCTACTGTGATATCTAATGTCATATACATTCATCTAAGTGATGAAACTTACAAGAACTCAACACATCGACATATGGTGTTTTCATCCCTGTAGGATCTGTCACTATGGGAGATCATTTATGACTTGTAAGATAGATAATGGGTGTTTTACCCCCACTTTGTTCTATCAGCGCATCTTCCCCCACTCAGGAGGGAGCTTCTTAGTCGGCACCAATATGCATCTGAGAAGGATAAAAAATTTCCGATTGATAATTATGAGCGATGGAAAAGGGAATAGGTTGTAGAAGGATTGAGGCATACCTCAATGAGCTCAGTTATATCTATATCATAGCCAAAAATATCTCCACATTCGTGAAGACTCCATTGGTAGGCCGTCCATTGAGACCCTCCACATCCAAGCTCCTCTTTATCTTCACATTATTCTTCTCCTTCTACTTCATCCTCTCTTTCCCCCTCCTCCTCTTCTAACTCACTACCCTCTGGCTCCTCAATGCTATCCTCACCCTCAGATGGCATTTTTTCTGGATCATGCTTCTAGCTGAGCATTACCTTCACTAGGAGAGGTATTTTCTCACACTGACCATGCAAGGGTGCATGAATATTCATGGCTATCAAATAAACTTGCCAATAATGGATGTTCACCTTATCATAAATCCAAATATGTCCGACCTCTAGCTACTAGATTCTATCTCACACAATCTTTTTCCAAAGGGCTTCTATGGACTACAACTGATGTAGGGTCAACCAAGATGACCACAATGTAGGGAAGATTTCATCATCGGACGGTTGACGAAGGTTCCTTATATGCTTCCATAGAAGCTCCCTGACTACTCTGAGAGGTTGTTTTCAAGCCGCTCTTCCCCTGGACGATGAAGGAACAACTGCACCAAGTGATGTCCCTGTGACTATAGTCCCGGTGTGACCTAGCCCAATTTTCGGACTTGTTGCTGGCCTTTCCACCCTGACAGATCCTTGTATTCTCTCTTGCTTGGTAGATTCTAAACTGGCCACCTTGATCTGTCAGATATGCTTATGAAGAGGCCTTTAGGGTATGCCACATCCTAATGTTCAACTTATTTAATCGAACGGACATCATCAACTACGGTGGGTGGGAAAGTAATGAATTCTCCAAATCTGTAAATTATAAACATCAACCACAATCAGACAAGAACATAGGGATGCCTCTCCACCCATACATCTATGTACACATTCTTTGGCATCCACATGAGGCATCCAAACTTCCTAGAAAATCTCAATGGCACGTATGTCTCACAAAGAATCATCCCGTCAACCCAGGCAATAATCACCTCACCTCTGATGCTCTAGATGTATTCTCTCTGATCAAGTAATCCTTTACTATTGTCTATCATCTGGCCAGTTGGATTAGGGTCTAGAATAAAGGTAACATTTTTGTGATTTCTAATCTTGATCCTTACACACTCTTCGTTGAGAGTCAACGGCATTACCCCCACAATGTTCAACAAAGAAGGTCATAGACCGTTACCTGGAAGATGAATGGGATTTGGAAATGTGTATCCACCACAGTGAGCCGCTATCCAGCCATGAAGGATTTGTAAAGGGCCACAGATCCTCCTCGGTGAACCCCCTCTCGAAATACTTCCTAGGATGGGATAAAAATTGTCTAACACAAGGACCCACAAGTTAAACCTATGATTATCAGCCATAATACAAGCCATCACCAATGTTTCCGGTGAACTCCCATCTTTTTGTCCCTTATTGGCTGGAACCACACACTCAGTATTGTTGCATGAAATCCAACATACCATGCATTCGGGTCTCATAATTCATTCACACAGAAACCCAGGATTTATATTATCCCACCTCCAGGATCCTCCAGTATGATCTGCACCTACATCTTTATGCCGCCATCAGACATCATCATCCACATCCCGACATCTTGACATTCATGCATTTCTGTAGAAACATGATGAACAAATTTGAGTAGGTGATGTACATCAAAAATTCATTGACTGGTAGCCTCTCCTTGTCCAGTTCTAACAGATTCCATGTTAGGACAAGAGTCTGTGATCTTTCTCCCCATATTTTCCTTCTTGGAAGTAAATCATCATACTTGTGCACATCCAATGGAATGCCCCTGATTTAATGAAAGTCTCGAAGGATGATACCAACCACCCCAGAGTGGAGATGGATGGTGTTGTTATTGGGGGACCACTTGTTAAAGGTCTCTGACCCAAGTTCATGCTGGTGGTAGAAATGGAACTATGACGTCCACACCACCCCGAACAACCCAATGTGCTGCAGTTTACCCCCAAAATGATCACACATTTGGCACACCCAATATGCCCCGGTCCAATCTCTTGTGAAGTTGCCCTTAGACCTGATGTCCCAATCCTGCAACCAGCCTTTAGTATCATGGTTGATGCTCTGTCGGAAAGTATTTTTGTAATTATCCAAAAATCCCTCATCGACTGCCTCATTTCCCATGATGGTCCTGGTCCTGGGGTTCCAGATGTAATCATCCATGTGCCTTGTTTCTCTAGTAGGATGACCGTTGTTAGTAATGTTCTATTAGAGGAAATCATCCTCATGGTTCACCCATGACCGCGGTGTATCGGTTTCAAATCATGGCACGAGTACCTCCTACAAAATACCAAAGTAACATATCTATAGGTTTTCAGACATCACATACTCTTTCTGGGCTAGGGTGAACATGTTGAAGAGAGTTTGGTTGTTAGATACAATATTCCTGGCACCATAAACATTAGGGTTTGTGTCCATCTTGGCCCTTCGAGCTGCGGATTCAACTTCTCTCTCAGAATCAGCCCGATTTGCACCCATATTCTTTCTGTAAGGTCCGAAGGAGATTGCATGAAAACACCGACAAAACACATGAAAAATCAGAAGGATGCATGAAAAAATAATTTAGTGGTGAGAAAAAAACTTATTCTGCATGAAAAACAATGACCGAACACGGAGAATTATCCACAACAAAGTTCAGATTATGTGCAAAGCGAATGAGATTTTTTTTGCACAAGATCTCAGAACATATCCTGTGAGAAAAGCCGTACAGTCTATGGGCCCCATGAGAGTTTAAATAGGTGTGGAGAGAGGTTTAAACATGCTGGAAAAGTATCTAATGGGTAACCTCGCGGTTTTAGGCACAATTAAATCATTTTACGCACCCCGACCACACGAGATTAGACATATCAGTGTTTCCCTCAGAATCTGACCATTTCGTTCCCTAGTAGATCTGATTATGAGGGGGGCATTTGTAGATGCATAAAATTGCATAAATCATAATGAGGGCATTTTATGGTAAAACAAGGACATATTTAGACTGAGCGGATAAATCTGGGAGGAATGGAAGTGTCGCGTGAAAATTCCAAAAGGTGCGCAAAAAACAGCTCTCTCACGCAAACGAAAACACGGGATCTGAAGGAGTATTTTGTGTGGTGGAGAAATGAGCACACATCCGCCACCAGATGTAGTAACATGCATTCCAACAACACCAGGAATAGAATCATTAACACAACCGACAGAGAGACCATATTTTTTCTTGTTGATCAACTTTTGTGCGGACACGGTGACCCAAAATGCTTATAAATAGAAACATGCCCATTCGACTTCCTACTGCTGAAGAATTAAAATCGTCTCCTCTGCAAGAAAAAAACATCTTCCACATGAAAAATATTTATTTCAGGTACTGTATTTTCCATGATAGGTCTCTTAGGGGTCTTCTTATACGCGGGACCCCTTTGTCTTGACCCTCACACAAGTCCTTAAAAGTCGGAGCCCTTGCGTGCAATCCATTCCTCTTCCGGGAAAATCCCCAGGCATTTATTGAGTGCAACTCCTCTGACATTCCAGCAAAACCTTGACCACGTTATACATGACAATATCCTCAATTGCGCGCACACCAGGCCTTTTTCGCTCATCTCTTCCAATTTCGGGGAAATTTTGCACAAACCACTCCTATTGTGACCAAACCTCTGGGTCCGCTCACCCTAGACTTTTCTGTGTAGCTTCTCTATTTGCTAGAAAACCGCCCCGCTTATGAGTAATATTTTGTTTCAATGTACCTCTTCTAGAAAACATCTTCGACTGCTTTTTATGGACAAAATATCTATGCTATACACCCTTTTCTTGTACAAATCTCTAGGATCATGCAAAGTAACTTCAAAGTCCCTTTGGTGGTGCTTCCCATTTCATTGCTTGACCTCATGATTCTTCACATAGGCACGCTAATAGATATTGCTTCATTGTATATCCTTGCTAACGTAGAACCTTAAATGGATCACTCCATAACACCCCCTCAATGTAGCATTGCTGATGCCTTCCCTTTCCCACGAGGGGGGACATATCAGTTATGTAAGTCCTATGGGGTGTAGAGTCAACCCACTTGTCCGAGCTATAGGTCATTAAAAGGCCAAGAACCATTGTCCTCAGCACATACCGTTAAACTATGATCCCACCCCATGCATCATATGTGGGGTTGCCCCATCTCAGACATTCTCTACAACCATTTGTCTCTACAGGGAGAGGGACCATTATTCACATGGAATGAGATCACATTTATCAGAGCATCATTTTTCCGCGGGTAAAGGGAAACCATCTTGATTTAATCCCCTAGCCTTTATTGAAGGATGTAGTACCCGTAAATCACTTTTCATATTTTCTGACATTGACCAAGAGGTGAAAGGGGCACATGAGACTATGTTACCCCACCCCCCTCTCACTTGGGTTTGTCTCCACCAGTCCTCCATCGTAGAGTAAGCCACTATATCCATCTACATGGGCTACTAACCATGCGTAAGCACCTATTTCCATTTTGGGACACTAACCATGCGTAATACCCTCTTTCCTCATTAGGCCACTAACCATGTGTATGCGCCATTCCACTTCCTATAAATGCACCTTTCGTGTGGGTGATATAATAGGGATTTCCTTTACTTGTAATCCAATGCAGAATCTTTTCTTCATGTGATCAGTATAAGGAATAGTATGTGAAAATTATAGAGAAACCCATCCTAGCTTTTATGATTATAATGTAATGTATAGGGTAATGAGCATATGGCACTTTAGGAGGCAATATTATGATTACTTATGTGGGGATTATAATAGTACATTATTGTGAGAAGTTGATATCTAAAAACTTACCTTGGTGAAAATACTAATATTTTACATATCCCTTTATAATGTGAATATTTCAGCATTTTTATGATCATTGGAATCTTCTATCATAGAGATATGGATTGCATAGATGATGATTCATTGTTTTTTCATTTGAAAATCATGATATTCCTTATATGATGTGATTATGTTTTCTTATGTTATGGGCATATTATACCATATGTGGTGAGATTAGGATGCCTCATGTGATGAGCATAAGTTGGATTGTGTGATGTGAAATAGATCCCTTTGGTATTGGACCTTATAAGCATTATGTGACAAACATAGTATTCTACTATAGACTTAACTAGGGAAGATAATTTCGTATTTATAATGAACATTACACCCTCACCAACTCAAATCTAAATTAGGTTTCCATTCTATGGAAAAGATATGTAATTAATAGATATGAACATGAAAATAAAAATAGGATGAATATTCATGATGGTGAAAACAAAATATAATGGAAAACTTGACAATGCAGTTAACACTATGGATGAATACATGGAAGGAAGGGATTAAATCCCACAATCAAATTCTGATCAAGGAGTCTACACATCTAACCCTAGTTTTGATAGACTTCCCACCATTGGAATGAAGGAATGAGCGTCTCAAATAGCGATTTCTTATAATGAATGTTCAAGGAAAACATGGGTCTCAGGGAAAAGATTCTGAAAACCTGAATGACATTATAAATTGATCGATAGATGGGTGTATAATGAAATGGTATTTAGAAGAAGGGGATAATGGTATATATCACTGTATTGGTCCCTTTAAATGAGGAAATGTTTTTTCTGAATCAAAAAATACATCTCTACATCCTGGGAAGAAATTTTTTTTAAAATTATTTAATGATAAAAATTTATAACAAATTTACCGTAGGTTTTTTAAAAAATTTATATAAAAAATCACCTATTTTGGTTTTCAAAAACAAAACAAAAAACATACAAAACATATATACCTGAATGGAAAACTGAGAAATATTATTTTCAGAAAATATAATAGTGAAATTATCTTCACATATATTATTTTTTATTTTATAAACTTAGATCATTTTACTATTTCTACATAATTTATATCGATATTAAGTCAATATAATATTTATTGATAAAATGTTTTTTTATTATCTTTTCGATAAATTTCACCCTCTTTAAATAATTTTTAAAATTTTTTTATTTCAATTTATAATTTATCACACAAAAATATCCATATATATATATATTAAATAAAATTTATTAAAATATAAATATTTTATTTCAATATATGAATATATATATTTTGTTACAAATTATATATTGATATTAAAGAGTTAAAATTATATATTCATTATGATTTTTATTGAATAATTTATGTCAATATACATTACTAATTGTAAAACACTTTATAATGAGAATAAATTATAAAAATAGATTTATATGGTACTAAAATTATTTTTTTGTTATATAATGATATTGGAACGAATTTATTACTTAATAAAATATTTATTGGAATTAAATAATTGTCAATAATAGTTATATCAATTAGAAAAAAAAAATTTTGGAATCAAATTAAAATATTGAAAAAATATATTATCAATTTGAACATCAAGCATACTAAAGAAATATTATATTACATAAATTTTTTGTTCGTACCATCACTTTTTTGTAGTCATAATGTGAATTAAAAATAAAAATTATTAATCGTTATGATCTTTTTATAACACATTTTTGAATTTTTTCGACCTATTTTTGTTTAATTTTTGTTATATTTTTGTTGATAATGAATTAATGGTGTTGGTTTAAAAATAATTCATACGACATGTTGAAGGTTGTTAAAAATATTTTTTAACGATTTTATAAAAACGTTCATGATTTAAGATGATATGGTGTCATTATTCTGGTTCATAACATTAAAAAATTATAATTATCCATGATGATGGTGTAATCATTCATAAAACATTAGAGAAGAAAAAATTTTCACCAGATGGACTAGTGATAAATATTTTGAATAATGATTTATCTGATGTTGGAGTATGAGATTAAATTTTTTTATGTGGTAATTTTCATTAGGTGACCAATATATAATGCCCTCAAATAGAAAAAGTTACTATTTATCTAATGTAGGGAAAAAAGTAATTTTATTTAAATATTTTATATAATCTTGTAAAAAATTACATATTTCAAAGAGAGGAATATAAATATAGTATGAGAATTCAGTGTTTGAATATATATATTAAAACACAATAAGGGATGGATAAAATTTAAATATATGATAAGATAAAGTGGTTAGTAATGATTCGATAGAGGCAGAAGGTGTTTTTGAAATAAAAGTATAGAATGTTGAAGAATTTGGCTTTAGTCTATCTGTACAATAACTATCAACCAGAGGTTTTTAGAAATATTTTTGTTTCATCCTATAGATAATATAACTGTTCATAAAAAAGGAGTTCAACGATGTTCATTATATGTAGAATATAAATTATCAATGAAGGTTTCATAAAAAGCTTATAAAATTCATATGATCTATTACAGATCCTTCGAATGGATCAGCACAAAAAACAATAACAAGTTCTTCAAACTGTACATTATATAAATATATTGGACTATGTTTTTAAATAATGTGTGATATGTGTACTATGGTAGAGGGATTAGATGGATTCAAGAATACTCACCATACATATAGCATCAAATGGACATATTTAAATATGACCATTCAGATCAGTCATTTGAAGTGAACATGTCGATGACAATCTATGTTTTGGTTGAATACCACAATAGATAAGTTTTTAATTGTCCTGGGATATTGGAGTTCCCAATAGAATCCATCTAGATAACATCCACTGGAAATAATTTTTTTATATTTACATATCATTTTAGATCTCTTTGATAATGATGATGTTTTGATTTTCATTTAATATATTCTTATCTATAATGGTACAAATGAGTTGATGTATTTACTAAATATAGAGGATATGTAATATCCAATAAGGATGAAGATGATTGAGTTTTCCTAGAGTATTTAGAATATTTTTGTAGAATTTTGAAGGATCCCTGGAAAATTAGTTGAGTTCGAGTTTTGAAAAAAAAATTCAGTGGGAAAATTAATTTCAGTTCAATTTTTTTTCCCAAAAACAGCAATTATAAATTTGGGTAAAATTAAAATATAATTTTGTAACATCCCGTATAAGTGTATAATATGACATTTTCATATTTATTAATAGTTTTTAATTAAATATTAATTGTACTTTAAAGGGGTTTTTATGTTTGATAGTGTACCCGATACGCAAGAACGGGTTTCTTTGAAATCTTATGTTACACACTAATAATATAATTTTTTTAAATGGTAGTTAAATCCTAGACATTTTATTGGAGGGAATGAAAAAAAATAACTAAAATGTGATTATACATGATTGTTAAATGTATTTACATTTATCCAATAAAAATGTAGAGGCTTAAAATATGAATGAATATAATTTTAAGTATAATTTACATTAAAAGACATATTTATAACCTTTTAATGCAGATCCATATTTAAATGTAGTTTCGGTAACTTTAATACATTATAATTCACCAAATATAATACTTCTTTAGAATGGGTACATCAAAAATTACTTTTTGTAAATTTTTTGAATTTTTCAGATAATGTCAATTTTGTAATTAATAGTGAAAAATATTGTATTTTTATTCCAAAGTCCCTTTTAATATAATTTATTTATATGTATAGATTATATTTTTATTTTGTTTTTAATTGAAATTAGAATATATTTTTACCATTTAATATTACTTTGGTCATTGGATTTAATTTCACTTTGAAATTGGACATAAACAAGTGTCGATCTTTAGATAGTTATTGTTTGGTAAAAACACACTATTTGTTATAACAACAGGAATTAATTTTAAAAATAATTAATAACACTATTATGTTTTGAATTTGGAAAAATAAACATAATTTTTTAATTCATAATATCAAATAATGATTTGGCTGATTTTTTTTGTATTTTTCTGAAAACATCAATTTTTTGATAAATAGTGAAACCACTTAGTTATAGTTAAAAAACTGACTTTTTGATTTAAATGAAATTTTACCACATCTATGAAATGAATTTAGAAAATCCTACATACATTATTTTATCAAGAAGTAAATTTTGGTTCAATTGGATGAATTTTTTTTGGTGAATCGTATCATTTGATGTTTATTTAACACGGTTAATGGAAAATAGGTTAATTCAAGGTAAGAAGAATAATATAATAATTCCAAATTACCTTACAACTTGTCCAAACTTCATTGGTGAATCATTAACGACCATGGGCATCTTTTTGTCGATTTTGGGACCCATTTGATCAACATGGGAGTGATAATGACAATTTAGATTAATTAATTTCAAGTAAAGGCCAAAATGACATAAAAAATATTTTAGTAATTAATTTTTATATGGTGTAATATAGGTAAACGTTCTTACTATAAATATTAATTGGAAATATAAAAAGATTTCCTATATCAATGTATTTTTTCTACAATTTTTAAAAATCAAATAAATTAAATTATTTATGACAAAATAATGATGCAGTATTTACCTCATTACTAAATGATTTAAATAAATAAGATTATAATGATTAAAATATTATCAAAAACATGTCCAATTATGACTGGATGATTTCATTTCTAATATTGGTCTCCTTATCTTTGACCTAAATGGTTTTTGGTCCTTTTGAAGCCGAATATCATTATATTATAAAATAACATTTTCACACTTTCCTAAAGAGCCCCTCCTCTCCATTATAAAAGGAGACCAGTTATAACAAATTACTCACACCTATCAAGACTATTGGCTCGTCTAACCTCTTCCCAATTCATCTCTATACATCCCTATCCCCCTCCAATAAGCCTTACCTCATGCAAAACGCAATTCCATATGTCCTTTGGTTCAAACCAAAGGGAGTTAACCAAATTAAATGTAACAGTTTTTCTTAAATTGTTTTCTCTTATTTTTTTTATCCAACCCCTAAACTCTTTCTATTCATTTATTTTGTAACGAAATTAGTATCCAAAAAATATGAGGGTGTTTTTATGAGAATTATTGAAACTACACTTACACACACCTCCATCTAATGGGTGAAAACATAATGTTTTTGTGGATGGAAAACTACTGACTCATGAAACGATGATTATTCAAATATCTCCAACCGCCTATCATGGTGGCCATTATGATGGAAATGTATTTATATATGATATATATTATGTTTATGATTTCTTTATTCTTATGTATTTTCCATTTATATCATGATTTTATGGATTCTATAGTGGGTAAATACAATAATCTCATTTGAGGAAGTGTGGACTACCGCCCCCTCAAAGTGATGTGACTCGTTAATGCCTTATGTGGGATGTATAAAGGAAAGAGTTAATGATATTATATATTATATTATTCTATAATTATAATATACCAATGTATCATTATGTTTAAATTCCATTAAAATAATAAATAGAAATGAAAGTAGCATTCATACGTACGTATGACTTATAATCTCCATTAACAGTGCATTTCATTTCATACCTCCATTTGTTATGTACTATTATAGTTTCATCTATATATTCAATATATATGACATTTATGATATCTAAATCATGAATATCATTCTGGAATAATAGACTATTGACCACATGGACATCTTGTAAATATAAGGTGTTAATTTTTTACTCAAGTACCAAATATCGACAAAATGGACGTTATTAACTTAAATGATTACATAATATTAATAAGATGGCAATAAGTGATATAAAAGAATAATAAACTAGAAAAATGGTTCTCAATAAATTATAAATTAACATTAGTTTATTATTCAGGATATTAAATAATGATTGATTCATTTTGGACACGAGGTAAGGGATTTTCTTATCTCACTTTTAATTCCGTGAGATTTCCATTGTTCACCACTTATTTATTATATATAGTGTATTATGTACATCCATTTGATATATATTATCATTATTATGTATACGTTCATGGAATTCTGTGATTCATTTTATGGTTATTAACTTTTGGTCATAATACTTGATTAAATACAATGTGGTAAAGCATTTCAACTCACTTTTTATTCCCGTGAGATTCATGCAATACTTTCCACTATTTCTTTGTGTGTTGTCTATGTACTGCCCTTGATTTTATTCATTTTGTATTATTCATTAATTTATGAGTATTTACATCTTCATTGTATGATCCTTCTTTCATGTGGGATATGTTTTGTTTGTTATCAAATCAGTAAGGCAACTTCTTAAACCAATTTCCGTTTCTTGGGTTGATCTTCTCTTTCTTGTTTACGACATCGTTAGATTATGTGAGAAATGGGTTTTTATATATTTTTAATTTCTTTATGTTTGATTATATTGAATACACCTAATAGATCTATTTTATTTACTAAATGATCTTTGTAAGGGACTTCATCTCAATCTCCATTCATTGAGGCATATTTAGTTTTAATACACGACTTTATTTTATACGCTGTATAAAAACCCTTGACATTTCAAAAGGAATATTTTTCTATGAAGCATTTTACTAAAATACAAAAAGGAATTTATCATTTAACGCGACCGGTGAAAATGATCTTTTCCACCACCATGAGTATTATTTGATCTTTGAATTCCTCAACATTCCGTATTGTTTTTAAAATAAAATAAATACCATTGAATGATTTATATATTTTGGTATTGAACATGGTTTTGATAATGGGTTTTTTTGTCAATTTATTTATGTGATATATTTTGATTGAAATGTGGAAATGTTTTTTTCCATTATATTTGGTTTATGTCTTAGGATTTTATAATGGTACTTAAACATTTGACGGGTGGTTACGTGATAATCCAAATGACACGTGGTGCCGTGAATACCTGGATGGGTGGTTACGTTATAACCTCCAATGCATTGGGTATGGAAGTTAGCCTTATGCCAATTCAATTTAGCAATATGTGTGGAAGTCGACCGTATGGTTATTCAATTTACGTATATTTATTTCCCATGTATCCTTTATATGTTCTGTGTTGTTTATATGGGTTTTATGTTAATCATTTGTTTAAATAAGGGTAAGAAATGATCTTTTATTCAGTGAAGAGTATTTACTACATCAAAATGGTTATAAGTATTACTTATGATTATGTATTCGTGGTTTATTTGTTTTTTTGGAAAAATAACAATTTTCTCCTTTTTCTATCCCTTACTGATCTTTTTGTGCTCATCCCAAGTTTTTGAAATGTTCTTCATAATACATAATGTGGAATAGGATCAAGGATGGGAACAAGGAAAATTAATGCCTTCTAAAACATGTAACTAGACATGACTCTTTTTTTAGGAGTTTTTATTTTACGAAAAAAATTGAAACTAAGTAGAAGTGTCTACTCTGTTATATTTTGAAATGTAATAGTTATGGCCTAAATCTCTAAAACGCTAAACCTGAAAATTTACTCAATGTGAATTATTCATATAATTTAAGATTATGTATTGTATTATGGATGGGTCCTTATATTTGGTATCATAGGTCGGTTTAGATAACATTAGGGATTATGAGTTTTTGTTAGACACATGGTTAGTCCATTTGTTAATTATTTCAGTTAAATCCTTGTTTTATAACTTTTTCAGTTCAAGGAAAGTTAGTTACAAATGGAAGGAGGAGTATCTCAAACGACATTTTTATCTCATCCTGATGACATTCTTGAAATAATTATTGCAATGTAATGTTTGGATGATTGTGAAACTTTTTCTAGCATACAATTCACATGCAAGCAGTTGTTTTAGATATCAAACACCTATACTATACCTCGTTATCATTGTGGATCATGGGTTGTATTTAGATCAATCCTATTTTCACAATATTCTCAAATTTTCAAGAAAGTTAAATATTATCAAGGCATTTTAAAATATTTTACCTTATCTGTAGATTCTGAATCATATTATGATTTTAACAAATATGCTGAAGAAGGAGACGCTTGCGCAACCTATTTATATTTTCTTTTAAAATATAGTCTCTCATCACATACCTATGGTATTTTAAAAGGACAATTAATTGAATGTTTCAACACAAATTTGGTCCGACTATTTTATAGAAATAATTTTTTATCAGATGTTTTGAAATTATATCTCATACATGATTAATTTCTAAAACTATTTTTCTATGAACATCCATATGACCCATTTTTTACAAGGTGTATTTGGATGGAAGAAGAAAATGATATTTAAGGATATCTAAGTCATTGTTGCGATGCATAGAACTTCTACCTACGTGAACAATATGATGATGAAACCAAATGGACACCATGATCAAGGTATGATGTTCTTAATTTTTGGGATCATTTTATTTAATCATATGGTGGTGAAATTAGACATAAAGAAATAAGATGTTGAGGTCCTAATGAATTTGGATGAAAATTTGAGTTATAAGGAAACCATTGAAGTTAAAACAAGTTAGGGTTATTTTTGAGTTTAATATAAAGGACAACCTGTAGGATGGTTGGAAACCCATCGCATCTGGCAAGGTTGCAGGAATCGAAACCACAACCGAAGGGTGACAAGAGTGCATCACCTACCACTAGCCTACTTGAAATCACTGGTTAGTATGACTTATTATTTTAGTAAAATGTTTTTATGGAACAAGAAAAAGTTGATTTTTGGAACTTATTTTTTATCAAAAGGATATAAATATTATAGAAAAATGATTTATTGATTATCTGATAAAATTTGTTGTGGAAGATGTTCTCTCTTTTGATGAAACACTATATGTCAAAAGAAGATAGAATACTATTGATTTAAATTGTGGAATAATGGTTGAAATTTTAATTTGAAGAGTCTTGGTTTTTATTATGGACATATAACGATTTTTTTATTTATGAAAATTCTTAAGCTATCATGGGGAACATGTGATTTGGTTAATTACATATCAATATGAGACATTTTGAGTAACTATTGCTATTTTGAGATAAATGTAATCTTGGAAGACTATTTAATTAAATACTTATGAGATTTGGATTACAATATTATTTTGGATCACATTGGAAGAATTATATGGAATTTTGTTTTTAATGGTCTTTGTTGAACTTTGGGTTTTGTTTGAAACATTTTGGAGACTAAGAGTAGTTTTTCATTATTTAAATGATTATAATTTTGGGGTATTATCTGATATCACACTAAAAATTTTCATTAATGTCTAAAGACATGGGAAAAATATATTTTATCTTTTATGGATAATGTGATTATATAAATGTTGATTATAGAACTTTTTATGTGAAAAAAATCATCATGAATACTCATCGTTTGGTGAAAATATGTGTTTGTGTAAGAAATCTATTAAAAGATGAATGTATAAATGAAATGTAAGTATATTTCATTATGTTTTTAGTTAAGCTCAAAAATAAATTTTTTAATGATAATTAACTTAAAAAATCCCTTTCTCTTAACTTTTTCTACTGGGGAATCAAATACTGTTTAACCCATCACAAGTTTGTGATTTTCAGTTAGTTAAACTTCTCTTAAACATGTTTTCTATCACTCACAATCAGAACGTGATAGTTTGTTTTCTCCTCCATATCCATGTTTTCAAGAATCCATATATCTTTAATTTCAGGTATCCTTTGTAATTATCTTCATTTATTTTAATTTGATAGTTTTATTGACACTTTGTTTCGATGTGGGGCTACCAATGAAGTTCTGGAGGCCAATTTTAAAATTGCGAGGATGCAATTCCCAAAAGGGTGAAGGATGTAACATCCCCGATAAATGAAGAATATGACATATTAATTTTTATTAATATTTTTGAATTAAATATTATATTTACATTAAAGGTGTTTCTATGTTCGATAGTGAACCTGATATGCAAGAACGAGTTTCTTTGAAATCTTACGTTGCACACTAATAATATAAAATTCTTATATTAAATTGTTGTTAAATCCTAGCTATTTTAATGGAGGTAATGAAAAAAACTAACTAAAATATGATTATACAATATTTTTAAATGTATTTACATATATCCAATAAAAAGTTAGAGGTTTAAAATATGATTGAATCTAATTTTAAGCATAATTTTCATTAAAAGGCCGATTTATCACCTTTTAATGGAGATACCTCTTTAAATATAGTTTTGTTCACATTAATACATTATAATTGATCAAATAAAATCCTTTATTGTAACGGGGACATCAAAATATACTTTCTGTAAATTTTTGGAATTCTTCCAATAAAGTTCAATTTTTTAATGAATAGTGAAAAATATTGTATTTTAATTCATAAGTGCATTTAATTATAATTTATTTATATGGTTGGATTATCTTATTAATTGGTTTTAAAGTTAAATTATAACATATTTTTACTATTTAATCATATTTTGGTCATTGGAATTAATTTCACTTCGAAATTGGACATAAATAAGTGTCGATCATTTTATAGTTATTGTTTTTTAAAAACACGCTATTTTTTTAACTACGGGAATTAATTTTAAATTTATTAATGAAACTTTTATGTCTCGAATTTTAAAAAATAAACATCTTTTTTGAATTCGGAATATAAAATAAATCATAGACTGAATTTTTGGTATTTTTCTGAAAAACATCAATTATGATGAATACTGAAACCTCTTAGTAGTAGTTAAAAAACTGAATTTTTTATTTAAATGAAATTTTAACACTTTTGTGAAATTAATTTATAAAATCCTACATACATGGTTTTTATCAAGAAGTAAAATGTGGTTCAATTAGATGAATATATTTTTTTGATTAATATTAACTTTTGACTCTTATTTACTACGGTTAAAGGTAAATTTGTTAATTCAAGGTAAAAAGAATATTATAATAATTAAAAATTACCATAAAACATGTAAAAACATTAATTGATGAGTTAATAAAGGACATGGGTATATTTGGGTCCATTTTGGGACCCTATTGATCCACATGGGAGTGATAATGACAATATAGATTAATTAATTTAATGTAATGGCCAAAATGACATAAACAAAAAATATTTTAGTAATTAATTTTTATTTGGTGTTATATAAGTAATATTTTTTACTATAAATATTAATTTTAAGGATAATAATATTTCCTACATCATGGTATTTTTTTATAATTTTTAGACATCATATAAATTAAATTATTTAGGACACAATAATTATGCAGTATTTACTTCATTAATAAATGATTCAAATAAATATGATTATAATGATTAAAATATTACACAAAACATTTCCAATTATGATTGGATGATTTTATTTATAATATTAGTCACCTTATCTTTTAAATTCATGATTTTTGGACCTTTTGAATTATAATATCATTATATAATAAAATAATATTTTCACACATTCCTAAAGAGCCCCTCCTCTCCCTTATAAAAAGAGACCACTTATAACCAATTCCTCACACCTATAAATCCTTTTGGCTCGTCCAACCTCTACCCAATTCATCTCCTTGCATCCTTATCCTCTTCCTAGAATCCTTACCTTAGGATAAAGGCACTTCAAGACGTACTTTGGTTCATACCAAAGGAAGTTACCCAAATTAAAGGTAACAATTTCTCTTAAATTGTTTTCCATTATTTTAGTTCTCCAACCCCTAATCTATTTTTATTACATTCTTTTGTAACAACACCAGTATCCTAAATATATTTAGGATGATTTTTTGATAATTATTCGAACTACACTTACACTCACCTCCATCTAATGGGTGATGAACATAATGTTTCTGTGGATGTCAAACTAACGCCTCATGAAAAGACGATTGTTCAAATATCTCCAATGGCCTATCATGGTGTCAATTATGATGGAACTGTATTTATATATGATATGTATTACGTTTATGTTGTCTTTATGCTTCAATATTTTCTATTTATTTCACACCTTTATGGTTTCCATATTGGTTAAATACGATAATCTCATTTGAGGAAGTGCGGACTACCGCACCCTCAAAGTTATGTGACTCGTTAATGCCCTTTGTGGGATGTATAAAAGATAGAGTTAATGATATTATATATGATATGATTCTGTAATTATAATATACCTATGTTTCATTATGTTTAAATTCCATTAAAATTAGAATTAGAAATGAAAGTATCATTCATGTGCATGTACGTCTTACCGTCTCCATGAAAGGTGTATTTCATTTCTTCCCTCCATATGTTATGTACAATTATAAATTAATGTATATAATAGATATATATTAAACATATGATATATATATCATGGATATAATTCTGTATATAATGTAATATTTACCACATAGACAACTTGTAAATATAGGGTGTTCATTTTTGACTCAAGTACCAAATATCGACAAAATGGACGTTATTAACTTAAATGATTACATAATATTTTTAACATGTTAATAAGTGATATTAAAGAATAATAAACTTGTAAAAAAGGTTATTAATCATGTATAAATTAACTTTAGTTTATTACTCAGGATATTAAAGAACGATCGAGTCAAGTCGGACACGAGGTAAGGGATTTTTTTATCTCTCTTTTAATTCCGTGAGATTTCCATTGTTCGACACTTATTCATTGCATGTGGTTTATTGTGTAATTACATTTGATATATATTATAATGATTCTATTTATATTCATGGTATTATGTGATTCATTTAATGTTTATTATCTTTTGGTCATAAGACACGATTATATACAATGTGGTAATGTGTTTCATCTCACTTTTTATTCCCGTGAGATTCATGCGATACATTCCACTATTGCCTTTTGTGTGGTGTATGTACTGCCCATGATTGTATTATTTGGGTAATAGAAATTCATATATTAGTATCTACAATTTCTTTGTATTATCCTTATTTAATGTGTCATATGTTTTGTATGTTATCAAATCCGTAAGGGAACATCTTAAACCATCTTCCATTTTTTGGGATGATCTCATCTTTATTGTTTATGACATTCTTTGATTATGTGAGAAATTGTTTTTATGTATTTATAATTTCTTTATGTGTGCTTATATTGAATACACATAATAGATCTATTTTATTTACAAAATGTTCTTTGTAAGGGACTTCATCTCAATCTCCTTTCATTGAGGCATATTTAGTTTTAATACCCGACATTATTTTATTCGTTGTATAAAAACCCTTTACATTTCAAGGGAATATTTTTCTATGAAGAATTTTACTAAAAGGAAAAAAGGAATGTTTATTTTAAGGTGAGCAGTGAAAAGGAACTTTTCCACCACCGCGAGTATTATTTGATATTTGGCTTCCTCAAAAGGCCGTAATGTTTCTAAAAGAAAATAAATACCATATACTCTTTTATGTATTTTGATATTGAAAATGGTTTTGATAATGAATTTGTTATTTCAATGTATTTATGTGATATACTGTGATTGAAATGTAGAGACCCATAAAAACCATGGGACATTTTTTCTTAATTTTCATTAGAATTTTTCCAGAATTCAGTTTCTGACGGCGCCTGATTCTGAGGCCCGGTGTTCCCGAAATTAATTTCCAATGATAGGCTCGGGTATGTTCAGTGAACGAACGAGCGGGTTTTCTAACTATTAAACCGGTACTGGGAATTGAAATCTGACGGCACCGATGAACTTGCAGTGCATTTAATTTCTTTAGAAGACCATTCCCAGTGTTGCGTTTTGACATATGTGGTAGTTAAAAATTTGGGGATTCAATAAGAATTAAATATAATTGTTGAGAAGCAATTTTATTTAAGTTGAAGTTTTTCCCACTAAAAGGATGTTGGAGGTGGGGATCACACCCCACCTAACTTCCCATGAAAAAATATCTAAGGTTGGTGGAGCCCACATGAGCCCCCTACATTTCACATTCCCTCAATACCTTGAAAACCTTCTTTTACTTTCCTTGTAATTAATTGTGGAAACTTTTCCTATCCCTCTCTCTCCCGCTTAAATGTTTCCAACACATGTTAATCAATGAATTCTAACATTTAATTAGTCAATTAAGTTGTTTGAATTTTGAATAACTTGGGTGAATAAAATAATGGCTTGGCCATTATTTTGTTTTGGCACTTGTTGTGTTTGGATTTTCGGGGAAGCTCTAGTGAAATTGAGAAGGGTGTTCATCTCTTAAAACTAAGAACACGAACCATCCAACAAGGAACATCTTCTCCCGGTGAAGAATGCTTCACGCCTTCAACTCTTCTTCTTCCTCCGCAACAAGGGAGAATTCACTATCAGTGAGGAGCATCGTCTACAACAATGACTCCTCCTTCGACAACGACGGAATCGACACCATTCATCCACGACACCCGACTACCGCAACGTTCTACTTCCGCGACTCGATGACGTGCGATGTCAATTTCGAGGTAGGGGATTATTTTGAGAATGGTATTAATCCCATGGTTGTTCCTTCTAAAACATGAAACCCGGATCAAATCATCATTATGATGATCCGTGAATGTTTTATTTTGCGGGTTGGAAATATTGGTATGATTCTTTTTATTTATGAGGTTGTAGGGGAATCTCTTTGATATCCTCTTTACTTTTGAGAAAAGAATGACGAGCGCGGACCAACCATTTCTAGGTTGATCCGCAGATAGATCGTTCATGCGGGTTGATGTTGGGGTTAATTGTTTCCTTTCCATACATCGACTTCTTTTTTTTTGCCGCTTGCTATAATTATAATGGGAGGAGGTTAGACCGCACAAACCCGACCGACCATCCTCCCCCTTGTTCTTGATTATGTTGCGGCATTAACGATGGAAGCGCGGTGCAACGGCACCACGCGGAAAAATAAAGAATTACGGCAAGGATGTGCGGCACCGTCGCACCGCACCGTTGAGACCGAGCGAAACCGCGGTCGGAGTCGGGGCAACAGAGGCGATTCGAAGACTCCTCTGGTTGAACATTGTCCGCGGATTTATGGGTGATGAAAAATGGGGCCGCAAAGTCATTTTGAAACCTCTGTAGTGAAGCTCAGGTCCCGGGAGGACCATTGGCGAAGGCGACGAGTAAAACAGACCACCAGAGCGCGTCGGGTGGTCCGCAGAAGGCGGCGGCATCGCGCCGCCGGAACAAGAACCGACGTGGCTAAGCCGCAGTGGCGGGCCGAACCGGAACGAATTAGCTGTTCTGGAGGCCGAGGGGCGCAACTTTAAGTGGCACTGGTTTGTCATCCGTGGGGGGTTATAAGCCCCCCCCCCCCCCCCCCGCACCCGCTGGCCACGAGGGTACCGCGTCTACGCCAGCGCGACAGGCCATCCGGCCAGGCCGCGCCCTTTTGGGCCAGACCTAGACCTGGGTCGGGTCGACCCGGTTCTGGCCGACCCAGTGGGGTCTCGGGCCGAGTCGGATCGGGCCCGAACACCCTATTTTCGGGCAGTTTCCATTCAAACGCCAATATCTTGGGCTACGGATCTCCGATCGACGCACCATAAGTTGCGGTACAATCCTGGGACTGGGACGGTCGTTTCGGTATATTATACTCATGTTTTCGGAGAACCTTGGGTATGGCGGAGTTGGTTCGAACACAAGACCAATCGAGCCCTCGAAGTGGAGACACTTATAACATGAGCTCCAGACTTTTGATTGATTTGACGTCGACATTGTTGGATTCCTCTTGATGAGACGAAACTTTTGGCATACTTCACCTGATTTTTGGTTGTAGTTGGATAGTGTCCGGGTTGGATTGTACCCAAAATCCAACCGGGCCCCTAGAACGGAAAAGCTGATAACTTTCAGACTGGACGTGTGTTTGACAAACCGTCAACAACATTGGTGATCACATTGAGAAATAGTCCCTATGAGTATACCTTATGAGAATTAAGGATACAGTTGATATACGGCCGGGTTGGTTCGCACACGAAACCAACCTGGCCCCCTGGGACGAAAAGGCTAATAACTCACAGACTGGGCATCCGATTGATGCGCCGTCTGTTGCGTTGAGACACCTATGACGAGGCGGTACACTGAGTTACTTCTTCATTGGAAATTGAGATACTTTGAGTATCGACCTGTAGCTCGTGGAGCGGACCCTCCCGGAGACGATTGTAAGGAGTACAGAAACCGCGTAGTCAGCTGAGACCTGACGATTGCTTGACCGACACGACTTGGAGTGAGTCGTCTAGCCCAGTGGATAGAGAACTACATTGTTTGGGTGCAGACCTATGGTGGACGGAGCACTACTGTGTGACAGTGCAGACCCTTGATACTCGTTCGGAGAGTACCTCTGTAGGCTATTAGGGGGTGTGCACTACTGTGTTTGGGTGGCATACCCCGGCGGGAACAACTACAGTGTTTGGGTGGCTGACCCACAGTACTCGACAGGAGAAGTACCTTAACGGTCTTAGGTTAGTGACCAGTACCTCAGAGTCGTGACAGGACCACTGTACACTCCAGTGACGGGGCTCTTCAGCAGTTACGATTTCAATAATGAAAATCCTAGTTTAAGCTGAGTCTATGATAATTGTGTTTACCTCATGATTGAGATGGTCACTTGATAACATATGTATATTTATGGGCATATATCTGGGTAGTGGTTATCCGTTGATTTCATAATCTCTATGTTTCCTCATGATTGAGATGGGTTACTTGATAACTTAGATATAATTTTGGGCTTATACGTAAGTAAAGGTTATATGTTGAGATCCTTATTTGTGGTTATCCTTATTGGATTTAGTGGGACCTTGAGTGTCTCGGGGTCCCTACTGAGTATCTTATACTCACCCCTGCACGTGCTATTCCCTTACCTCGTTGTGTTGGTTGCAGATGACGGGCATCGCTGATGGATGCTGAGTGTTCAAGGACTGGACGGTACCCAGAGGTGGACCACACGACGAGTCCGTATCCGATGGTGGACATCACGGCGAGATGACACTCAGAGGATGTTGACGGTCGAGAGCATTGTGGATGCTATCTGTACCTACCTTTTAGGTAGGATCTGTGGTGGATGATCCAGGAGCTGCGCTAACTGTACCTACCCTTCAGGTAGGATCCGTGGTGGACGATCCAGGAGTGGCACTATCTTTACCTATCCTTCAGGTAGGATCCGAGGAGGAGGACCTAGGAGTTGCTTTCATTCTTCTAGTTGTTTGTCTTTTTATGTTTTAATTTCGTTCAGGTGTAGCTGTACTTTCAGTTGGGTTTGTATTCTGGCCCATTTACTTTTCAGTACTTTCTTTTGTACTTTGTTTTTTTACTTCCACTTGTACTCTGTGGTGTTTTGTTTACTTTTATAAAGACAATGCCTTCCCAATTATCGGGATTTACACCTTTGGTGCTAGTCGCCAGCCCCTGGCCTATGGAAGGCAGGTTTGGGGTAGTCACGTCATGGGACCCGAGGACGGGTCGTGATAGAAATGTGGAAATTTTTTCATTCCTTTGTATTTATGTTATGTATTATGATTTTATAATGGTAATTGATCATTTTACGAGTGGATACGTGATAAACCAAATGACGGGTGGTGCTGTGAATACCAGGACGGGTTGTTACGTTATATCCTCCAATACATTAGGTATGTAAGTCGTCCATATGGATATTCAATTTAATGATATGTGTGGATGTCGACCGTATGGTTATTCCATTTATGTATGTTTATGTGCCAAGTCAACTTTATATATTATGTGTTATTTATATAGGTTTTATGGTAATGTTTTGGTTAAAAAATGGTAAGCAATGATATTTTATTTAGTAAAGAGTATTTAGTACTTCATAAAGGATAAAAGTATTACTTATGATTATGTATTCATGATTTAATTGGTGTTTTGAAAAAATAACAGTTTCCATCTTTGTGTATCCTTTACTGAGATTTTTATACCTATCCCACGTTTTTTAAATGTTTTTCACAGGACATAGAGTTGAATAGGTTCAATGATTGGATCATGGAAAAGTCATTCCTTATAAAACATGGAACTAGACATGACTATTTTTTTCAGAAGTTTTTATATTATAAAAAAATGGAAAATGAGTAGAAGTGTATAATTTTCTAATATTTTGAAATGTAATAGTTGTGGCCTAACTCTTTAAAACTCTAAACCTGAAATTATCTTAAATGTGAATTATTCATTTAATTCAATATTATGTAATCTTTTAAGGTCAGGTCCTTATAAATTGTATGAAATAATCTATTTATATGTGTGGAAATATGTGAGTCTGAAAAGTTTCATGTAAGTGTATCATTCTATCCAATTTATGTTTGGGTAAAAATTAACAAGAGATGAGTGTTTTAAGAAGTTATATAAGATAAAGGATCTAATCAGAGACATTAAAATTTTTAAATAATCAGAGACATAGGACATAATCATTGGTTAGAGATACCGAATATAGGGTGTATTGGAAACAATTTTCGAACAGATTGTGAGGGGTTGATTTACAAAAAATGAGATAAAATGTAATTATTCATATCTAAAGAGAGATGTTGTATAAATTGTGTTGGATCAATAATAATCATTTATATTATAATATTGATGAATTCTACTGATATTTGAGTTGAGTTTTATTCACTTGTAATAATTGATGGTAACATGTTCCAATATGAGACTATTTGGAAAGGATTCTATCACCCACAATGGGAGATAACCATATAAATCATATCTTTCATAATTTAGATTCGTATCCAATAGATATTGTGATATTTTTATATAATTTTTATGTGGATAATAAATCTATCAACTTCAAGAGGGTTAATTTCTTTAAAAAATTAATTTATTTAACTATATTTTTGATTAATCTCCCCACCCTAATAGTGGTTCTAATGATCCTAATGAAATTGAATTATTATCAAAGATATAATTCCCATTTTTTTCCATATCATTGATAATCTCAACTATAATGATAAACGTGATTTTATTATCGTTATTAGTAAAACAAATAAATTTTTTTAAAATAAAATTATACCCTTTCCACATTCTATTATCCAAACAGTGATTAATGAACATATAGATGGGCTTCTACACATTAAGAAATATTCTCCTATGATATTGAAAAAAATAAATCATTAGGTAGATGGGTAATGATGAATTGATTATTTAATTATTTTTTAAGAAAACATTTTTTTGAAGGTGATGCGTCTTAATAATGATAAGAAAACATGGAAAAATTAAAAAATATATTCAATGGAAATATAAATGTAAATGAAAAAATATACAAATCTGGAAATGTATGTTCAAATATATTTTAATGAAAGAAGATTAAACTGTTGGTGATCACTTCTCTAAAAAGAAACAATTTATTTTCAACATTGCAGTTTTAGAGATGTGATGGATGATACAAAAATTATTAATTACCATAGAGGAATCAATCCAAAAAGAATTGATTATAATATTTATAACTTAAAAGCTAAATATAATTAATCTTTTAATTAATTAAATAATATTAATTTCAAACAAAATGTGAGAAATTCCCAAAAATTCAAAAATAATATCGAAGATGAAATGTATTTTAATTTTATGAGAAAATTTAAAATCTAACATGTTGATGATAACTTTCTTGAATGTAGAAATTCATAAGATAATGATGATCATGAAGATAAGGAAAAATATAATGTCTCCTATCTCAGAAAAATACTTAATAGTTAATTGAAAATATAGAGTCAGACTCCAAATTTTATTTTTTCTAGAGTAGATTAATTGGATATTTTTCTATGAAACATACAATGATGAAATCGGTATAATATGAATAATATTATTAAGTAATTAACCAATGGAGAAATTGAATAAAATATTTTTATTTATATAAAAAATTAACTAAACTTATAAAAAAATCATAATGGAAATGATAGAAGATGTCTGTCGAGAATGAATTATTAAAATGACTCTACAGAAAATAGTTCTTCATAAGATGAAATTCTAGAGAAGATCAAAAAAATATTTTAAACTTTTTTTAGAAATTAAGATTCATCAAATATTGATGGAGAAGAAGAATAATGTAAAAACACTACAGATAATTTCATATGAGATAAATCAATATGCCATTTCTTGATAAAAACACAAAAATAATGAAGGAAATTAGTATGATAAAGAAAGGAGAAGAGAAAAATATTTAATTGAAGAAATGTCTTCTAAAAAGGTAATATTTTTACAATAAAGAGAATATAAAACTCAATCTAATATAAATAGAATAAGGAGATACGGTAGAATATATTTTCTATAGGGTTACTACTAAAGATAATGTGATTTTCTAAATTAAATCATTACTTATATAGGATTTGAGTACATAACATTTTATAAGTGAACATTTCAACAAGTATTCAATAGTAAAGGCTAAGAAATCTTGAGCTACTAATAAAACCCATTCAAATAATTAAGTAAAATATATAACTACTACACATAAAAGTCCATCTGATATTTATAAAAGATGAAGGTGTTATAAAAAATTGGAAAATGTTGATTGAGGATGGATTTTGAAAACACATTACATCAACAATATTTCAAATCAACCTATTAAATAAAGATTCTAAATTATGGGGGATATAACTATAGAAATTTGATATGAGCCTAAGAAAACATTACGTATGTAAATATCTTACATTTATAATAGATTGATATTCTATGTATATTTCTAGTGTTTTGGTATAAATGGGAATAGAAAAAATAATTTTTTCCACATGATTTCTCTCACTGTGAATAGGCAAGAACTAATGTGGAAAATATTGGCTAAAATAGTAATTTTATTATGTTTTAGTAGGAATGAAAATTAAATTTGTTATATGAATAAATTATCTGAAGGGAAATCTGATATTTTTTTTAAGATTAAAATTGATGAACATATGACCATCTTGGTTACTATATGGACTAAGGAATAAAAACATCATGGAAATTTTTTCTATATTAGTAAATAAAAATAAAGTGAAAATAAGAATATTGAGGGAATATATTTTTTTACAGAGACTACTCTAACATATATCAAAAGGAATAAACCATTGAATCTTGATTGTGTTTATTCATGGGATAATATATTTGATAAAAAATAACTGAAATTACTTAATGAAAATGAATGAGGTGTATCAACTTTTGGCGATGGGAATTTAATAAAAATCTAATAATTATGAATTAATGATATTGAAGCTCGAAAAATAAAATTGACTTATGTTATATTTTTTTATTGTATTAACCATAACATCATGAGTGTTATCCAAATTATAGATGATGTTATAGAATTTATATTTACCTAATATTCTTGTATCATTATAAAAATTTAATGATGAAAAAATCATTAAGTGAGAAAGAATAGGTCGAAATATTTCCCAGATGGGAGATATTTTTAAATCATGTTACATAAGTACCATGGATAAAAATATATTTTGGCTTCAAATACATTGTATTGTTGGAAAAAAGGTATGAATAACACTTTCAAATTCAATGAAATATGAATCCTACCATCACATAAAATAAAGTAAGATTTCTTTTTAGAAAATGTTATAAAGGTAATATAGTTAGTGTAATACATAAGAATATTAAAATCCAATTAACTATAACACATAGGATCATTCACTTTGATATATGTAGAGAAATGGGTAATCCATCAATAAATAGTTACATATTCATTAAATCTTAATTATTTATATCAAATTAATAATCAATATAATTTTTATCAAACCCAAATAAATGTTTTTAAAGATTTTTATATATTTCAAAATAGATTTTCAAAGTTATATGGGAGATTATATACTTCAGTTGAAAATTTAAAATTGAATTAACAGGAAAATAAATTCATTTGAATCATATCTAAAAAAATTAAAATATTATTTGCTTCTCCAAAAACTCACCAATAAAATAGAGTATCATAAATGGAAAAAATAAATTTTCTTGAAATGGGAAGAATCAATCTTGAAAAATTAAATTCGTAAAAATTCATCTAGGAAGATGATATAAGTGTATATATTCATGTTTAAAATATGATTGTTGTTGATAGAATAATAAATGAATACCTATGATAATTAATATAAGAAAAACCATCTCGTTAAACAATTCAAGTATTTTGGGAATCGTTTCTTAATAAGTATAAAAAATATAGAACATGGAATTTTTGATGATCATTTTAAAAATAAATTCCATGGGATAATCAATTAGTGGAAGATGTAACCATAGTTCAATGTTATATCAATGAAAGTAGGATAATTAATGTTATGAGAATGTTATTGAAAACCCATATTCTTTATTAAAATTTATTCGATATAATAAGGAAGATGTTGTGAAAGAGAGAATTATTACACCTAAAGAAGATAATAGAAAAGATAGTTACACACCTGCCACTGTACAAAGTGAATTGAATCTGAGTTTGGATGGAGAAAGTGATATTGGTTGAAATAGTATAAAATTTTATAGTTTTTAAAAATATGTTTAATCTATGAACTTCAATAGAATTAAAAATATCTATTTTAAATAGAAGGAAGTTTTGGTTAAAGAATTAGACATAAATTATCTCTTATGGGGAAACTCATTCAATTTTTTTGGTAGATAAACACAAATAATGCATAATTGTGATGAATGAAGTACTATAAAAATTGAGAAAAAGGACCCATGAGATTTATTACCATGATGAACCGTTAATAATATTATATGTGAAATGTGGGTGTTTACAAATAAACTCTATAAACAAGGAGAAATATTATGAAACATGTTTGACTTTTTTTAATGGTTTCTCATATGTGAATTTTTTTAAATACATAATTTACGTTATTTTTACACATGAAATAATCATAATATTCTTGGATGTTTCTAAAAATACTATCTTTAAATACTATTAGGTTGATATTATGATAGATTTATTGAATGGATAATTTGATAATGTATCTTTATTTTGAACCATAGTGATTCCATAAATCATAAATACATCATCATGGTGTATAAGATAATAAAATAATTATATGGATTGAAATGTGTTCCTCATGTATGGTATACTAGACATAAAAGATACCTGAAGTAGTTGAAATTTTATAATGGTAAATTCTATAGAAACATATATATTAAGGGTTATATTTTTTTAATTTTTAACATTTATGGTTTAATTTTTATACGATATAAGGATAAAACATAGGAATCATTTTCTACAAAAATGAAGAAAAAATTGAAATTTAAATTCCCATTGAGTAATCATTCACTTCCTATATTGTATGTTAAAAAAAGGCAATATATATCATTATATAATAGGAATATTATTTCAAGGATTTATTACATAATTTTTTAATGGTAGATTCCGTAGAAATCTCTACTCCCATTTGTTTGTCTGATGATCATTAAAGATGATATTGGGAAATGTGTGAATCAAAAAGATATACCTAGATTTATATGAAGTTTACCCTATCACACCACCTCAATACTAGACATTTTTTATTTTTATTTATAATGTGAAATATATAAAATTCATCAAACAGAATCACATGAGATGGTATAAAAAAGAATTTTAATATATTTTATAGGATCGTCATATTATGACAGGTTTTGGAAATATAGTTATGACATGATCATTCTTTGATAAAACAATGATAAATAGTCTAGTTATTAAAATGGTAAAAACTCAATATTATGTTGAAATTTTATCTTAGGAAAAGGTTTCTTAGAAATTCAATTTAAGAAACAATATCATTTATAATTGTATATAGTGGATGATTAATATGTTACCACTAACAATGATTTATTAAAAATGAATTGGCTGAAATATCAATTGGATTAATTGAAAATTAATCTATGAAATTATTTTTATATTCCTTATGATAATAAATGTTTAATTTACCTTTCGTAAAACAATTTAAAACATTCCATAATAAAGAAAATTTATATTATGAATAATTTCATAAAATAGAATATTATTTATATATATTTTAATGTTCATTACATTTTAAAATACAATAAAATTACTGATATTTTAACCAATGTTTTACTAAAATAATGATTTGTGGAATTAAGGATACAATTACACATTCATAATACACCAATGTCTTCCTCAATTTCATAAGGATGTCCCCTATTATCCTTTTTATTTTATTGTTAAAAGGGAAACCATGTATAAATCCTTTCCAAAACATTTTTTATCTGATGTGGGTGTTGTTAAAAAAATCAGGAAATATAAAATATTGAGGGGGCTTATCTTATCATGACCATAAAATTTTGTGTCACCATGTTATGTAATTATTAAAAAATATTTCATACAGTATTGTATGGGCATGGAATTCATTTTGAGAATGGTTGGGGTGTGATGAATGATTCCAAAATTATCAAAGATGTTAATATTTTCAACATGTTTCCAAAAAATCCAATGGTGGGGATTGAGAATAATTTTTATGTTTTTTTATGGTAAATGATTAATGACACTTATTTGGCACGTTATTCAAATTTATGTGATCAATCAGATATGAATCATATGAATGAGAATCTGAAAAAATTACAATAAATAATGATATAATAGGGTGATTTTTAAACGAGGAGGGATGTTATTGCTGAGGTTGGATGAAGAAATGAAGTGATCCTAAATCAAATGAAAAATCAAATTATATGAAAATAAATATGTTTATTATAACATTTATTCATTTAAATAGATATTATTTAAGAGAAAATGACGTTCATTTTAGAAAATAGTAAGGAGGTGGACAATAATCACATATATATGTAGTAACTAATGATAATGTCAAAACAACATCAAACAAATTGAGTTTTCCAGATATTTTAAATTTATTTTAAATATCATTAAAAATGAATATGTTTTATTATTTGCTCAAAATATTGATATGATAAACGGTCAAGATGGATTGAGTATGTTTGTTACTTCTGCAGTTAATGAAGATCAAATAAGGTTTCAAATATAATAGTTTTCCTATAATAATCTAAAATAATAAAAAAATGTATATAAAGAATCTAGTAATATTGATTTGAGTAGGAGTTTTTAATTTTCAATTTTAATTGGTAATGAAAATTAATATGAGTTTCAGTTTTTCTATTATGATCACACCTTTAAAAAAGGGTGCAGGTACAATATAAATGTATGAAATAGAAATTTTTCCTTTTTTATCAAAGTGGATGTGTTTTAAAAAAAATTTAGTAGGGTTTGTTTACAATAATTTTATGATATGGTTGAGAATTTAATCGAAATATATGTGTTGTGAGATGAGGTCATGAAGAGTTTTTCGGGTTAGGGACCTCAATTAGAGTCATTTATTATATAGATTATATAGAATCATCATTAAATTTTATTGGATAAATGATGTATATGATATAGATTGCAAATATATTTTGAGGCACATTTTTATTCATTAGACTGAGCATAGAAAATAAGTATAATATCATGCGGTAGAGTATATAGATTATACTATAAAAAGACACTAGGCACAACAGGTGGTGATACAAAATTGAGACCAATGATAGGTATTTTTTTATGAATCAAAATCCTTGAACCAATTTGAAAATTTTATTAATTGATTGTGGCTCGGTTTAATAAGAAATAATTTTCAATTGATATAACTCTTTATAATCATTACTATCAAGATATATAAGGATTCAAATGGTATTTATATCACTTTTATACATTAATATATGGTGATAAATGGCGACTAACAATATTTGACTCAAGTTTTATTCACATCATTAAATAATGAATTTCTATGGGTTGATGAGAGTCACCCTGGAAAGAAAGTAATCATACACACTAGTGGTGAACATTGTAAATATTTTATTACCATCATGAATTTCTTATCATGGATTTCTGGTGGGATTATTATATACAGATTATATGAAAAATCACTTACAAATAGTAGGGGTTAATTTGAAGAAAATTTAAATTGTAAAATAACACAAATGATTTATCCTCCATTGGTTATTAAGATCCTACGGAACATCAAAAAACATATATCAAAATATTTCCCCTATTTATAAATGTTTCTTATAATTAGTAATAAAATTAATTACTATTATAATGGATATTATATCCATTAGATAATATAATATATAATATTTAATCAAAAAAATGTGTATCCTAAAAGATGAATTTCTTTGATGAAATCAGGTTTTATTAAAAATATATATCTATTTCTGTATTTATATTTTTTCAATACAATATGAATTATAGAAAAATTACATGTTACGATGAGGAAATATATTATATTAGGAATGTTTTTGGATGATTACATGCTATTTATTTTTTTACAGAAAACATAATGATTTTTTTCTATTACAAATGAAATAATTTTTATTTTTCAATTTTATATCATGTGATTTTTCATTATCAATATTAAACACCATTCTAATTATATTTCCTAATATTATAAAATCCATCTATTGTAATTTCATATCTATATACTATATCAATAATTATATAAACAATAAACACAATATAATAATGGAACTAATTTATGAAATGTCATTCTATCTAGTTAACCAATTATGAATATATGAGAAATTTTTTACCATGATAAATTATTAACTGTCATTAAATCATGATAATATTAACAAATACATCAATGAAAACAGTATTGAATCCAAAAAATGAGATAATATTTTATACTTATAATGCATTTCCATTGGTGTAGAAAGGGGAAGCTATTATTTTCACCAGATGATCACTAATATAAAGACATGACTCTTTAAATTTAAATGTCACTCTAATTTGAAATTGTAAAATATTATATGGATATATTTTATTATCATATGATCCCTCATAAGTCAAAGGAATATAAATAAGAATACATTCATGATGTATAATATGTCCTCATTGTGAGTTTCATTTAAATGTTTCAGGTAAGGGAATTTATATAAGGTTTTTATTTAAAGAACCATTCAACCAATACAACTTTTTATACATGAAAAAAATACAAATTAAATTTTATTATGAATTTATGTATAAATCAATCCCAATATAATGTACACATTATAATTTATAACATGATGGGGAATGGTGTGAGCAATATGATCAGGTAGAGGGAGATTGGGAACATCATGCTCCATAATATTGTTTTTAATAAAATATATCTTATATTTCACATTCATGATCATTCACTAAAAAGTAATAGGTTTTTTGAAGTACTCTCCAAATTCTAAATGTCTTTTTTCCTTCTATTTATTGAAATAAAAAATATCAATTTTATTTAATTATACAATAATAATATGTTTACTCATTTTTATATTCACGTTACCATGAACATCTATAATTTTATAACTAATTAAACTATAATGATATCCTCTCTAAAAAAGTTATATGATCATATATATGAAAATATCATGTATTAAATTATATTTTTATTCAATCATATATTTGAAATTTATATTGAATTGATGTTCAATTACACAACAATAACAAATAATTTATTTGTGGCTTATATAAATAAACTATACAACAATATAATGTGTGATGTTAATCGAAGAATAAAAGTGAATTTTATAGTTAAGTGATCATTCATCAGATAATAAAAATTATTATTCAATTTCATATTTTCATAAAACAAATTTATTAATAATCATGTATCAATTGATAATTTGTAGTTAATAAAATATGGGATGTGAATATAATTTATTTCAACCAATGATGTTTATCAAAAGTGAAGAATAAGATGTTGGGTCAGTATTATTAGTTCAATGGATGTGGAGATCCTTTATTAATAGATTATTGGTAAGACTATTTATCTATATGATTATTATGTACTTTATAATAATTATTTCACTGGTTGATATGAGTGGTTGTTCCATCAGTTTATATTTCTAATTCTTCATCCTCAGTTGTTTGTTTCCATATTTCATGGGGTATCATCAATCATTAATATCAAACGTTTGATCATCCAAGAATTCTGGAAGGTGGTGCTACCAGATGACCATTTTTCCCCTCTATAAAAGTGTGGTGGGCCAACCTGTACATCATTCATTTTGACATGAAATATATTTTATTTTGGTATGAAAAAGTATTATTGAATGTAATTGAAAACATTTTATCAATATAATGTATGAAAGATTGAAGTGATGTTCACTCCACACTGTAAGACATAATTATATGAATAGTGAGAAAACAAATTTCCCTTTTCTTATTTTTATTTTTATTTTATTATTTAATATTTGGGTTGTGTTATATGGAGTTTGTTTTTTTGGTTCGTGACGTGATTCATTCATAAAGATAAAATGTCTTCCTATATTTTGGGGCATCAAGGTCTAAAGGGAAAACATTAAATTGGGGGGGTCAGGTGTGGTCAATTTATATCACATATATTATTGGTACACTTTAAATCCTATAATTCATTATTAATTTTTTTAATGTATATTGGTAGTTCACACTTGACATTAACTAGGTTAACATTTTATTTACATGTTAAGTTATTTATTTAGTGGGATTTTGACTATTTATCAAGAGGATTGCGTAGGTTAATTTTATGGTTTGTGTTAATACATTGAATGAGAAATAATTATGATTTTGAAGATTATATATGAAGGATTAACTTATTAAAAAATAACTAGAAAGTTCATTTATTATATTAAAAACTAGAGAGATATATAAAGTAATGGGAGGGGAAAATAGAATGGTGCTAGGAATAATTTATATTTAATTGGATATGAATATAGAATTTAAAATCTTGGAGTTAAATACAATAGTTAAATTTAAAACGAATATGGAATATATATATGAGATTTCATTAATGGTGAATAATGTTTTAATGATGTGGATACTATTAAACATGATGTTTTTATCAAGACAGATATTAACTCTTTAATATAAAATATTTTTACATGATTTGGTGTCATCTTGAATCTTGAAATATGAAATTCATGGAATATATATAGGAATTGTTGTTCTTTTCATCAGTATCACAAATATTGGATGAAATGATAACTATCAAGGAAAATTATTATAAGAAGAATAATACAATTTTTATAAAAGGTTAATAGATCATTATGAATGAAAACTCATATCGTGCGATTTTTGATCACTAATAAATAATTTGTCATTCTGGATTGAAGAAGAAGGGCACCTCATCAAAAGATAATCTAGAGGAATTTAGATGACATGTTATGTTGATCAATCTGAGAAAATCATCTAGGCATGATCTATTATATTGTAACATTGGTAAATAAGAACATTTCAAGAACTAATATTGGGAAAGGATAGGGAAAACTATATGAGTATATTCCAAAATTATGGGTTCATTGAGATTTGTGGCATATTAAGGAAGTATTAATTTACTACAAATTTTGTAACATCATGTGGAATCACTGATAATATATTATAGGTCATCATTATACACAACAAAAAAGAATGTATGCATGTAAAATTATGCTTATGCGATGATTCAAAAGGAAGAAATTTTAGGAAATACGTATATGATGATCATAGTGAAGGATGAAGTAAAGATATGGATAATTAGAAGAACATTCTCTACTCATAGTTTAGTTCAATACATAAATTTATTTCATAATAATTTGACTTATGTTGGATAACTATATGAATCATGGTTGGGTTAAAACATTAATCATATGGTCTGCAAGATAATTTCAGGTTCTATATTTTCATCTTTAGGAAGAAATGATGGTACTCTATATCTGATCAAATGATCATATTCACGAAAAAATATCGGAACTACATCATCCAATATCACAGAAATATAGAATTTTTTACATTGGATTCTCAATTAAAATAATATTAATATTTTAATATCTCAACTCATACTGATGAAGGATAATATATAATTTAGGATTTTTGAGAGTTTTATACTGAAAAATAGATGAAATGTGGTATTCAGTCTATTAATATGCACACCAATGAATCAAAAGATGGATTAAGTTCACATTTATTTTTCGAGACCTTCCCAAGCCTAATTTCATGGAGTGGTATAATTAAATTTTTATATTAATTGATAATTCCATGAGGATGGTCTGGCCAAAATTTGATAAACCCATATTTTATGTATTTATGTAATTTATCCGTGGAAGGAAATGGTAGAGAATTAGACTGGAGACATGATGGGGAGTACAATGTTGGTCAATGCTATTGAGTATTGTGGTAAGTGATTTCAGAAAATCTAAATGATCAAAGGGATAAGACATGAGAAGATTGTACTGAGGATTCATAAACAAAGTAGAATTTCTTAATTAATGAACCAAATAATGATGAATAATCCATGGAGCTTGTGGTTTAATTCTTGGATATCTATGGAGATTTCGGAAGAAGTTGTCAATAGTGTAGAATACCTTGATAATAAATGTCTAAAAACATTAATGGGGTATCAAATTTTGAATGTTCCATGGTGTGGTAAAGTAATCGGACACAACCATCTCAATATTTTCTAGAGTATTCTATATGTCTAGGTAGATTCTATATATTAGGATAAAAATGATTAAAAATTCACGAAATTATTCTTAACTCTATATAGATATAAAAACATAGAATTTATAATTGGTTGATATAGTATTAAATAATTGATCATAATCTGAAATGATCCCATCAATTAGAGGGTCATGTATATATAATATAATATGAAGGAAAATGTGATAAAGAATAAGTTTAATTTGGTTAAATTAATGATGATATGATTGAGATTTTATGATTTATGTAGATTTATGAATAATTAAATGGTATCATTGAAGGTCTATGTAGTAGTACATCGTATGATATACAATAGTATTCAAGGGTCTGTACTCCTTGAGTGAGAGTACTAGAATATATATATCATTACATATAGTACTCAGATAAAGTATTTCATGATAGTGAGAATATATAAGAAACATTATACAGTTATTCCAATGATCAATAGCCAGTACAAAGGAATTTACCTAACATTCATTATATAATTTTAACATATTAGTTTAAAATAGAGATCCTAGAAGAGGTGACTAATTGAATTGATTTTAGAATGCGAGAGTTATATATAAAGAATTATTTTTATTTAATAAAATGTTTAAAAACCAATTACTTAATGTACATACTATAATAGAAGAAGGATTTACAAAACAATTTGGTTTTTATTTTAAAGATTTAAGATAATGGGAATACTGGGTATAAGTCAAGGCTTCATGTGAAAGGGTTTTCGAAAAAGGGATGTCGAGAATTCAAAAAAAATATTCAATTATAATATAACATAAAACCATATATATTTTTAGGGGAATGGTCTCAAATAATTATTTTTTCTTAGAGAAAATTGATGTAAGGATGACATTTCTCTATTGTGATTTAGAGGAAAAAAATTTCAAACAGTAACTAGTTGGTTTTTTGATCATCAGGACAAGGATGTGTTGTAAATGATATATAGTTGCATCTATATTTTTAAATAATAACCAATATTTTGAAACTAGAAGTTAAATATATTTATGTATAAGAAAGGATTCATGTAGAGAAATGTAGATAACTATCACTATAAGAATATGTTGAAAGTCAATTCATTCATATTGTTGGACTTGAATTGTTATTGAATTCATAAAGAGGGTTTATAATGTATAATTATTAAAGAGGTGAAGAGTTATTTTTATGGTATATTAGAGATGAAGGATCATGAGGATGATAATAAAATCTTTGAAATATAGTTTGACCAAGAAATCTACAATATTGGGTTTATTTTATTAGTATTTTTTCTAGAATGTTGTCAATATATTAAGTATTCTAAGATAAAAGCCTAAATCATCCACACTTATTGTGGATATCATGTTTTATAAAGATTATGAATAAAATATAGAGTATGACATGAAGCACATGGAATATATTTCATTTTCATTAGTTGTATGAAATATGATATACACCATGTCGTGAACTTGTCTAGAAATCAGAAATGTAATGGATGTTTTTAGGCATTTTGTGTCCAATATTGGGAAAGAAAATTGATAATTTATAAAATATATCATATGGAATCTAAAAAATATATATAAACCTTTAGGATTAAGAACAGATGATAAATTTAAAAAAATCAAGTATTCTTGGTGAAAGATTAGAACACTTGGATGAGATTAAACAGTTATCTGTTCACACTCATATGATCAATGGTGAACCGAATATTAATATTTTATCATTTGGTATCATTTTCAAAAACAAAAAACGATTATTTTTAAAAAATAGATGTATGAAATGATATGATAAGGATTGGGATTATTTTCAAGGAACTTGTATGGGAGAATAAAATTTTGTTTTTTCTATGATAGTTACATTGTAATTCACATAGCCCAAAGTCTAGTTTCTTGTGAAACGACGGAGAACATTGACTTGATGTGTCACTTATTTATGAAGTTCTTAGAGGAGAAGTATTTGGAGTCCTAAAAGACTCTCAATATTAAATATAAATTGGAAACAATTTCCTTGGTCCAATAAGTCATAAGGAATCATTGTTACTCAATGGGAAATGGTTAAATGTACATATGTAGTGACACTAAAAATGATATGAAGAGTTCTGTCAATGTTTTTGGGGGATTTTGTAGAGGATCTTTGTAGTATTCTTAAAGAGGGATATTGTTGGGATGTGAAACATGTTCTGTTCAGTTGACATAGTTTAATAGAATGGGATTTATTAGAAAATATCTCGACTATATCAATGAAATGATATAGGTGATTATTTTTGTGGGGGGATATTGGTTAGACAGTATCTACATTCAATAGTTCTGTATTAGTTATTTGTAAGTTCACAAGTCAATAAATGTTGAATTTTCCTTTAATATCTCTTTTAGTTTCACTAGCTTTAGGGGTTAGCTGTCAGATACTACAGGGTGTCGACCATCGTCAAAATAAAGTGGTGGGTCAACAATGTTCTGCATTTGAAATTGTAATGGGATAACTAACATGTAAATACTATTAATGTGTGGTTGGACCACTAGGATATATGTAACACCACAAGATTTTATAAGAAATATTATTTTTAATTTCTTTGATGTCTTGTGTTGTACTCTACACCAAGATTATCTTGTGCTATAAGAAAATTCATATTAGCTTGTAGTATATACTTAAACATAATTCATGGCTTGTGTCGCACGTAAGAGAGACCTTCATCGATAGCGTGCGTTGTATGCAATACTGAGTTTCCCTAAACAATGATATATTGTTATAATATTATTATGATCTATCCGTTATAAATTGTATTAACCATATTTTTAATTTTATAACATTATAACCCATATTACACATTTTCTATAATGATTTATGAGAACCAAATACTTTTTTTGGGTAAATTAAGTATTTATCAAAAATGTTGTTTTGTTGCCTTTTGATGGAACACCCACATTAAATCTTGTTTTTGACATATTTAAAAGTTCAATTTGAAAAACTAATTTTTTTTGGAATCATGATATAAAAATTTACTTTGGATGAATTTTTCATATTATTCTGATATCTTTCATATTTTAATGAATAGTAAAAACACAGTATATTTTAATTAAAAAAAACTTATTTCATCATAATAATTTATATGGTTGAATTATAATATTTAATGGATTTAAATTATAAATAGAATATATTTTTACCATTTAATATAATATATATTGTTATCATTTATTTAACATTGAATTCATAGGTAAAATCATTTCAATATTTTGGAACGTTTAAACTTTTAGAACATGTTTTCTCAACAGTGGGATAAATTTTAAATTAAATACTACCACTTCTATGATTTGAATTTGGAAAAATGGATTCCATAATTGGAATTAGTAGGTCCAAATTATGTTAATAGGTTAACATTTTATTTTTATACATTATGAATAGTAAATACGGTAAATTTTATTTACTATAGGTATGGGTAAATCGGGTAATTAGGGTTAAAATAAGATTATAAAATTACCCTAAAACCTGTCAAAATTATATTGGATGAATAAAAGTAGACCGATATCACTTGAGGGTATGAAGAGATTCGTTTCATGGACTATTGACCATGAAAATGATATAATTATAATTGAAACAAAAGAAAGTGACAACGTGTCACACTCTTATATCTTATAATTATAATAATTATTATTTGATGATAAACATCATAAAACTTCAATCATGAATAGTCACCAGAAATCTAATAGCATTATATACTTCTTGTGAATTTATTTTGAAATTTTTAGTGATGAAATATTTATCATTAATGATGACATAATAGTAATGTTGAAATTATTTTATTGATTAAAATATCAAATAAATGTTTTTAAAAATATTTAAATAAATATAATATGAACTATTTAATGTGATACAAGAATTTCCTAGATTAATATGATATATTAATTATCTATTAAATATTATTTTTCCAATATATCTTCTGTTTATATTTTATTTAAATTCAAATAAAGGAATAGTGTCAAAATTGACACTATTGTTATTTTATAAAAATAAAATATATTAAAATTGTTTAAAAATAACAAAAATATTTAAAAAAAATTAATTTATATTTATATGGTCTACAATATCATAATGTATCCAATTATAGAAAATTCAAAACTTATAAGTAATTATTTATGTCAATTTAAAATTTAGAATATTATTACAACAATTAAAATTAAATAGATTAAATAAGGATAAATCAATTTGATAAGGTTTAAAATAAATTCACAACATGTCTATATTTTATTGGTTGATACTATTTCAACTCTATATCATCTAATTTTATAATGGAGTCATTTTTGGTGGATTTTAATTGTGGTTGGAATTTATTATATATTAATATTTCTTATGTTTCCAAAGTTGCCCCTCTCCTCCTTTATAAAAGGGCACCTCCTCCCTCTCCTCGTCACACCACATTGAGACTTCATTCTCGGTCAAACACTGAACATTTAACTTCTACAATTCAATATAAATATACCAGAGGTCCCGGTCTTCGTCAAATACCATCTTTAAAACTCTAAGAGGAGGTTAAGAGGTGGTGTGTCGAAGAAGATGTAATATCTTCTACCTATTATTTCAAGTTTCATTATTCTTCAAAATCTTATTAATTAGTTGTTTCATTATTATGTAATAAAATAAGTATAACTAATATAATTATATGTTATTATAAATATGAAACACCCCCATTTCACCTTCAATCCATCCTACGGAAAATGAAATCATCAGGTGTGCTTACGTACGGAATACCGTATCCACGCCGTGGTGTAATCTGTTTTTCCACCAACAACTTACTTGGATGGGTATAATGGTGTAAAGGAGAAATATATATTGTTATTATAATATAATACTGATTCTGAGATATTATATTATCCACTCCAATTCTATACTATAATTCTGGGAAGATATCATCGCTCATGCGTACCTACGGATTACCGTTTCCACGGCGGGATGAGATTCATTCTCCATGTTAACCATTAAAGAATGATTATAAAGTATATATAAGGAATGATAAATATATATATGAAAAAATATTGCTACTAGATTTATGTATTTTTATATTTAATCTACTTACATCCATTTAATTCAATAAAGGAAAACAACGTTCATGCATATGTACGACTTACCGTCTCCATAAACGGTGTGTTTCATTTCAATTATCTATGTATTATATATATATATATATATTGAATATATATGATATATAAATCACGTTTTACATTCTAGAAGTAATTAAATCATGATATATTTAATAATAATATCAATAACAACATGTCCCAACACATACGATAAGTGAAACAAATATTACCCAAAACATTGCTTTAACATAGAATTGACAAATAAACGGGTAATATAAAGACCTAATTGAATCATATATGATATCATAAGAATAAATATGATTCTGGAATAAGTCATTAACATTATTTAAATCATTATATATGAGGCTTGGATACGTAAAAATCATATCAAACCTAAGGTAAGGGATAATTTTTCAAATCTCATTTTAATCCGAGATTACTTGTACATAAGTATTTTCTAGGTTTATGTTTATCATCCTTGTCCATATTTTTTAAAAATGTATTAATAAAATGTTTAATATTATTACATGTATTTTTAAAGTCTTTTTCCCCTTTTTTTACTTTTTACCACATTGTATGGAAGGAATCTTTCCTTTGGTTACCATATAAGGCACTTTTTTACTATTCCGGCAAAAGTACGAGAAGATTGTTTTTTTTAACTTGTACGGCATGAATGGTTTTTTATGTTTTCATAAAGAATTATTTCAATGAGTATTCCTCTACAAAATTTCATGATTATTTCCAAAAAAATCCATTTCTTTTAAAATTTCATGGAATTTTAAAAAAATAAAATGTTTTTGAAGAAGGAAGGATATTTTCCTCAAGAATTCAGATCAAGTGTTTATCAAAATTTTTTTCCATCTACGATTACATTATTTAGTATGTCTCTGTTTCAAGTATAATGTATTTATTGTTTACATGGTTTGATTTTTCTGATGATGAAATTATATCCATTTATTTTATATGGATTATGATATGATGGGATGATGTTTACAAAACCGATTTTATTCGTTGGTTTATTATGAATGATGTATGTTTATTTTGTGGCACACAAAAGAATGATTTAATTATGTGATGTGTGGGACCTATATCTCCCTCTAATTCATTGGGTTAATATTTATATTTCATGAGATAGACATGGATGGAACGATAACTTAATCCGGTTCAGTGATAGAGGACTGGAATGTGGAGTTAACTCGATTCAGTAAGGGAATTTTTCCACTATGATGATAATGGAAACATTGCCTTGGATACTATAGAAATCATAACATGTGCTTAATGGTTTCCAGAATTACATGTTTTATTCCCATGCTAGTTTATCATGATTAATGTTCAATTATTTTCTATTCCTTATGTACTGCCATGTTTTATGTCATTTCTCAATATTCTGATGATTAGATTTTAGGCTCATGTTTTTACGTTCAAATTTTTATGGATTGTTTTATGTTCTCCACGTTTACCCATACTGAGTATTTGAGCTCACCCTTTTTATGTTTTCTTTTCCCTGGGATATAAATAAAAGTTTATGGTAAAACAAAAAAGGGAAGAACTTTATGGGAGATATTAAATATCTTTCACCATGATAAATATATTCTGTTCCAAGTTTCCAAAGACACTAAACTAATACGGTCTTTGGGTGTTTTATTTATTTATTATGTATTCCACAAAGGTAATGTAATGTTCATGTACGTCATGCTTTGGGTCTCTACAGTTGGTATCAGAGTGAAGGTTTGGGTAAACTTTGGAAACTAGGATGTGAAAAGCTTAGTGAGATCGCTATAGTTATTTATAAGGTATATATTGGGATGTACCTAATGTTTAGTATAACTACAGGTTACACTACAAGAATTACATTGATGATCATGAATAACCTTGGTTAAACATAGGGTTTCATAGATTAGAAAATTTGTTACTAGTTAATTTTTTTTTCATTATGTGGTTCCTCTCTATTTTAACTATTTCTTACACCATGGAATTTGGTTTTAGTAAATGGGGGGAACCAGAAGGAATTTGATAAACATTGAATCCAGTTACCAAATTAGTGGCTACGAGAAATGAAATTGCATAATTCCAAGAAATAATGATTTCATGATTATGTCGAATCATTCATCGTGATATTTGATTAACAAGGTGAACTTTAGTGGTATTCATAATTCATCAAATAAGAGGAAGAATGACTTTTATGCATGTTCGCATGGTGAGGACCATAGAGAAAGGAATATTGATATTTATAAAAAATGGAAGAAGAACCAAGATGAATACATCAAATGGATGAGGATATGTTATCTGGGTGGAGAGAAGGGTCATAGAGTGACACAATTATATGGAGTTCAATGTATTATCTGTGAAGAACATGGGAATTACCCAACTCAATTCCCTGACCTAAGAGGTTACTTCCAAATCAAGGAAGTACATATTCCATGACAATCATTGAAGAGGATGGATTGAAATGTTTATGTATTGGTATTCAAGAATAATGTTGTTGAGGTACTTTTATGGTATATTTTAATATCCATGTATTGGTCCATTTTGGTTTTCCATAAGAATATGGTACCAATACCTATGAAAACTGATTGAAATATTTTTGTAAAGCAGAGGAAATGAGAATAATGAAGGGATAATGAGAAAATAATATGTTTGATAGTATTAATTAGCTCATGACTGATATATGGACAAAGTGATATCATGGTTTGACTATATTGAAATTTTGGGATTTCGGTATGTGGTAAGAGTAAAATTTTGGCAGCATTCATGTTTTCAATAAGGTTCAATAGGTATTCATTTTTTAAGAGAATACATGATTATGGTATTCAAATGTTTGGAATGTTACCAAAAAGATATATCGTATAATAAATGATCGTATTCACATGCTTGGTAGATGACATTTCTAGTAATAATTTTATTTATACAATGATATTGTATATAAGTATATTGGATAATCCTAACGATTGGAATGGATTATGTTGGTCATCATATAGTAATTTTTATGTATATTACCTTTTTTTGATATTATTTCTGAAATTTTTAAAGGTGATGTTTTAGAAAAAAGAACAACCTGCAAGAGAGACGACAACCCGTCACGTCGGACGAGGTTGCAGGAATCGAACCCACAACCGAAGTGCAACAAGACTTTATCACCTACCACTGGCCTACCGAAAGTCTATGGTTAGTATAAATTAGTTTTATTTTATTATGTGGTACAATCATTGAAGTATAAGTCCAATTTGGAATCATTTATGGTTAATCTCACCATAGAAGGACTTATGTATATTTAATAACGTGTTCTAACTTGTTGAGACAAATAGAATAACCTATCATTAAATAGCATGATTTAATAACATTTCAAGAAGGAAAAATTCAATATCATTTCCTTAAATATGTGATGAAGTGGAAATTGTTCATGGGATGACCGACGATGATATTACACTGAAATCAAGTAAGTATTTCTCCTTGTGAAAAAATTTATCAACATTTGGGAAATGATCTTGAAAACCAAAAATGTTGTCCTAGAACCCTCATATCCGATGAATCAGATGGTGCCTTAGATCATTACAAATTTATGGCTTTGTGATTGTTGGGATTTTCATATCCATGTCCTCCACCACTCTCTATTAGAAGATGATGGTTAGATTTCTTTTCCATGTCCATATTTTCACTTTTATTCTCCTATTTGGAAACCCAGTGGTGAGTTACTTTGTGTATCTATTATGTTTCAAAAGTTCCTTTTTAAAATGATGTTTTAGTATTCCTTTTTAAAATGTGGGTTTCTATGAAAGAATCTTTCAAGTAGAAAACTATTTATAAACCCGACGAATTTCGATGGAGAAATTTATTTTGAGGGGGTAGAATGTAACACCACAAGATTTTAAGAGAAATTTTAATTTTAATTTCTTTGTTTTCTTGTGTTGTATGCTACACTAATATTAGATTGCATTATACATAACACCGTATTATCTTGTAGTATACGCAAAATCAATTCTTGGCCTGTGTTTCACGCAAGAGTGACCTTCCTCGATAGCACGTGTTGTACGCAATACCGACTTTCAATAAACAATGATATATTGTTATAATATTATTATAAACTATGAATTATGAATTGTATTTACTGAATTTTTAATTTTATAACATTATAATTCATCTTAAACATTTTCTAGAATGAGTTTTGAGAACAAAATTAATATTTCGGGTAAAATAAGTGTTTTTCAAGAAATGCTGCTTGGTCGACTTTTGATGGCGCACAAATTTTAAATATAATTTTTGACATCTTTATTAGTACAATTTCAAAAAAAAAATTATTATTTTCCATCAAGGAAAAAAAATTACTTTGGATACATTTTTCAAATTATTCTGATAACTTTCATATTTTAATGTACAGTAAATACACACTATATTTTAATTAAATACAACTTTTTTCATCATAATAATTTACATGGTTAAATTATATTATTTAATGGGTTTAAAGTATAAATAGAATATATTATTACAATTTAATATAATTTATGTCATCATCATTGATTTTACATTCAATTCATAGGTAAAATCATTTCAATCTGTTATAACGTATTAACTTTTAAAACATGTTTTCTTAATAGCGGGAAAAAATTTAAATTAAATACCGCCACTTATATGTTTTGAATTTGTGAAAATGGATTCCATATTTTTAATAATTAGGTCCAAATTATTTAAATAAAAGACTTCTTGTTTTTAGGGATTATGAATAGTAACTACGTTAAACATTATTTACTAAAATTAAAGGAAAAATCATGAAAGTATGGGTAAAAATAAGATTATAAAATTACCCTAACACCTCCCAAAATGATATTGGATGAATAAAAGTCTACCCATATAACCTAAGGGTCATAATAGATTCTTTTCATGGACTATTGACCATGAAAATGATATAATTATAATTAAAACCAAAGAAAGTGGCAACATGTCACTCTCTTATATCTTATAAGTGTAATAATATTAATTTTTTTATAAACATTATAAAACTTAGAACCTGAATAGTTTTCCGAAATCTATTAATATTCTGTACATCATGTGAATTTATTTTTCAACTTTTATAGATTAAATAATTATCATTAATGATGACAGAACCGTGATGTTTAAATTAATTTATTGATTGAAATATCAAATAAATGGTTTTAAAAATATTAAAATAAATATTATATGAACTATTTAATGTGATCTAAGAATATTCATGATGAATATGACATATTAATAATCTATTTAATATTTTGGATCGAATATATCCCTTGTGTAGATTTTATTTAAATTCAAATAAACGAATACTGTCAAAATTGATAGTATTGTTATTTTAGAAAAATTACATATTATAAAATTGTTTAAAAATGAAAAAAATATTTAAATTTTATAAATATAAATTTATTTGTTCTAAAATATCCTAACGTATCCAATTATGGAAAATTCCCTACACATGAGTAATTATTTATATTTATTTAAAATTTAGAATATCATTACCATAGATAAAATTAAATAGATTTAATAAGGTTAAATCAATTTGATTAGGTTTAAAATAAATTCACAACATGTCTAAATTTTATTGGTTGATGTGATTAAGACCATATATCATATCATCTTTGAAGTGATTCATTTTTGTAGGGTTTTAAGTGGGGTTGGAATTTATTATAAATTAATATTTCTTTTGTTTCCAATGGAGCCCCTCTCCACCATTATAAAACGGAACCACCTCTCTCTACTTCTCACACCACATTGAGTCTTAAAGCTTGGACAAAACATTCCCATTACTCTTCTACACATCCCTATAAACATACTTGAGGTCCTGGTCTTCCTTAATGACCATCATTAATAACCTAAGAGGAGTTTAAGAGGAGGCGCGTCGAAGAAAAGGTAATCACTTCTACCGATTCATTCATGTTTCTTTATTCTTCTAATTCATCTTATTTAGTAGTCTCATTATAAATTAATAACATAAGTATGAATAATATAATTTTATGTTATTATACAATGAGACATCCCCATTTCACCTTCTATCTATCCTATGGAAAATGAAATCACCGCTCGTGCGTACGTACGGAATACTGTCTCCATGCCGTGATGTAATCTGTTTTTCCACCAACACCTTACTTGGATGGGTATAATGTTGTAAAAAATAACTATATAATGATTTCATAACATCATACTGATTATGATATATTATATCATCCACTCAAATTCCATTCAAAAATTATGGGAACGATACCATCGCTCGTGCGTACGTACGGATTACCGTCTCCACGATGCGATGAGATTCATTCTCCATGGTAAACATTCAAGAATATTTATAAAGTATATATAATGAATAATTATGATATATATGACATAATAATGATATTTTATTTTATATATATATATTTCATCTACTTACTTTCATTTAATTCAATATGTGAAGGAAAACAACATTCATGCGTACATACGGCATACCGTCTCCATGAACGGTGTGTTTCATTTCATTTATTTATCTATTATATATATATACTAAATATATATGATATATTAATCATGTTATTAATTCTAGATGTAATTAAATAATGATATAAGTAATCATAATATCAATAACAACAATTCAAAACACGTACGATAAGTGAAATGAATATTACCCAAAATATTTCTTTAACATGGAATTGAAAAATGAACTGGTAATATAAAGACCAAAGTGAATTATATATGATATCATAATAATGAATATGATTTTGGAATAATTCAGTGGCATTATTTAAATAATTATACAAGAGGATCAGATACGTAAAAAGCATATCAGACATATTGTAAGGGGTAATTTTGCAAATCGCATTTTCATCCGAGATTACTTATATGTAAGTATTTACTGGGGTTATGTTTATCATTCATGTCCATGTTTTCTAAAAATGTATTCATAAAATTTTTAATATTCTTACATGTATATTTAAAGACTTTTTTACCATTGGTTGACTTTTTACCACATCATATGGAAGGAATCATTCATTTGGTTACCATATAAGGTATTTTTTGACATTTCCCGAAAAAGTAAAAAAATGTTTTTTTAAATTATACGGCATGAATGGATTTTTACAATTTAATAATGAAATATTTTAATGATTATTACTCTACAAATTTTCATGATTTTTTCATACAAAATCCTTTTTTTAAATTTCATGGAATTTTGAGAAAATGAAATGATTTTGAGGAAGAAGGAATATTTTTCTCAAGAATTCATTTCAATTGTTTTATCAAAACTATTTCCCATCTAAGATGACATTATTTAGTATGTTTATGATTCATGTATAAAGTCTCTATTTCTTACATGGTTTTAATTTTATTATGATGAAATGTAATCCATTTCGCTTATATGGATTGTGTTATGATGGGATTATGTTTATGAAAAACATTTTATTCATTGGGTGATTATAAATTATATATGTTTATTTTCTGGCACATGAGAGAATGATTTAATAATGATATGGATGGGACATATATCTCCCTCCAATGCATTGGGTAATGATTTATATCTCATGAGATAGACATTGCTCGAACAACATGCTAATCTGGTTCAGTGATAGAGGACTGGAACGAAGAGTGAACTCGATTCAGTAAGGGACTTTCTCCACTATAATGGTCTTGGAAACAATGCCTTGGATACTATAGAAAAAATAACATATGATTAATGGTTTCCAAAATTACATGTTTTATTACAATGCTATTTTATCATGATTATTGATCTATTATGATCAATGCCTTATTTACTGCCATCTTTTATGTCAGTGCTCATGATTTTATTATTTATATTTTATGCTCGTGATTTTACGATCAAATGTTTATGGATTGTTTTATGATCTCCATTATTACCCTTATTAGGAATTTGAGCTCACTGTTTTTATGTTTTATTTTCCCAAAGAAATAAATAAAAATTTTAGGTAAACCAAAAAGGGGAAGAACTTTATAGGAGATGTTGAAGATCTTTCACCATGATTTGAAGATTTTGTTCGGAGTTTCAAAAGACACTAAACTAATTTAGTTTTTGGGAGTTTTTTTTGTGTATTAAGTATTCCTCATAAGTAATGTAATTTCCATGTATATCATACTTTTGGTATCCACAATATTTCGTTTTTTTTGGAAAACAACTTAATTGGTTATCGAAAATTATTTATAATTATCGTACAGACATTTTATTTATATAATTAATGAATGATGTCAGTAGTGATCCACCTTGGATGTATGGTCTAATTATCCCAATAATACAAAACCAATGATTTATTTTAGTGATTTTTTTTCTTCTAATCATTAATGTGTGCGTTGAGATATATAGAGTTTTTTCATCTTGAGAGACATTATTTTGTGAGTGGAGTGTTTTCTTCCTCCTATAATATGCCACATCAATGTTTGAATATTGTAATGACCAGTTGTTGGGGATTGTACAATTGTTCTACATCTTGAAGATCGATAGTGCATTTTTATCCTTGATAATAAATTCATATTAAATTGACATTTTATTTAAATAGATTGATACGAAGTGTCTTTTTTAATATTAAAATCTTTTCTACTCCCTTAAATGTTTTTCCATTGATCATTATTTTGTAAAACCAAACAAAAAATCTCATATTAATTTAAAAAATTTAGAAATTTTTTATATCAATTTATGACTTGTTGAAAGAAACACCATGTCAATCAAAATTTTTAATTATTATTGATAGTTTATAATAAATTATTACAGCTATAATTAGTATTTTTGGTTGATTAGTTTCATTTTTTTATATGTTTATTATGAAATACATTTGAATTTTTTTCAATTTTTGCAGATGAGTGGTGCTCAGTGGCTATACACTACCTTCATTAACTGTTTGGTTCATACCCCGATCGGTGAATGTGCTATTCTAGTATTATGCCTGGGGTGATGTAGATGATAACACTACAATGATGATTTCGACATGATGCTGCATTGGGACATTGGTAAATGTAATTGGACACTTGGACACTTGGACATTGAAATATGTGCTATGTAATGTGTCCCTATATACACCGATTAAAATATTTTTTAAAATCACATCAAAAAATTAATTAGCCAAAAAATGTTATTATTATTTAATATATATCATGTCACTTAAGAAAAATATGTTTTGAATAAATTCTAATTTATCACATATTAAAAAAAATTATTTATAATTTCTTTTTATTTCTCTAAGTAGGATTAATAAATTTAACATTTTTTTGTGTCCACATGCTATATTATCACAAACAACCCCACTGTGGATATTATGGCCAATTATAATCTAATTGATAGTACTAAAACCCACCTTCAATAGGTCCGGTGATGAAAATAGGCATCATGTATTAAATTTTGAAATTACATGACTTTACATAAGTACCATTTCAGAATATCTCAACATAGTCCATGAAATAGTGCAATGGTAAATACATGAAATAACATCTAGAGTACAAACCATGCATGAATGGATCTATAGGAATGTATCAAAGAAAAATTGTGTACTATAAATTGTATAATGTGAAAAAATACATTCCCAACATGAAAATTTGTTCCAACCTTTCATCAACTAGAAAAGGGGATAATAAATAGATCTCAAATAACAATACACATAGATGAACAACAGACATGGTCATGTACCCTAGTTATATCTATACTACTAGGAAACATGGTCTACCGATAGCATCAATGATTGTTTTTCTGAATAAGACACAAAAAAGTGTGAAAAATCTATGTAGGGTTAGTATATACATACCCAGTAGGACACCCTAAAAACCATTAACGGAGTAAAATATATACAACATTATTATATCAACCCATAATAAACATGGAAATAAAACTCATTATACATAATTATAAATAATAAAAAGTGATAGATCCTTGGAATATATATATCCACAACCCATATTTGAATAATAAGACATCTTAAAACTCCAATGATACAAATCTTATTCCTAGAATCATAAAAACTACAAAATATTCCATGTATAGGGATCACACCTTATCACTACCCTCCATAGTCAAGGGAAACTATCTCCAATGGATGACTCACTCCTCACATGAGCACGAATATGATCAGGGTAACACCACATATATATTAGAATCACACCTTCTGATACAACTCTGTCATGACTTGTCCCAACAAGGGACACATGAGTGGTGTTATATAGAGCACCACACTACATGATTTCCTCCAATTTGTTTGGGGACAGGGATGAGGTCTACGTATAGAATATTGAAATGGGAGGCCTTACCTATTTACATGTAGATAGATAAACAACCATTTCCATGCAATGGTAGAGTGATAAAATAAAATAATGAATATCTAAACTATAAAAATTCATTAAATATACATAATAAAGGCATCAATGTAAAACAACATTGCAATTTTTTTGAACGTACATTTTAGAACAAAAAAAAAGATTAAAATTGTAAACAATTTGAATAAGGGAGACTAAAGAGAGCTTATATCACAATCTCTAAGGCTAAACTCTAAACCCATTCATCTCATCTTGGTACATAATTTCTCTATTATAAAATGGTCTAAATATATCACCATTGATCTATATCTCCTCGAAAAAAGACACAATACATGCAGTAAAAGTGCACTCCAGGGTGAGTATATACATACCTAGTAGGACAACCCAAAAACCAACACGTGATCCCCATAAAGTAATAATTTTCATCTCAATCCATAAGCAAGAGGGAAATCAAACTCATCATACATGACCATATCGAATCCCATGAAAGGGGGAAAGATTATATCCATCTCTGCAACCAAACTATGAATGATGATTCATCCTTAATATCCAATGTTGTATCTCCAATTACAAGAATCATGAGAAATTACACAAGAATATGTGTGGATGGATCACACCTCCACATTTTGTTTTATATACAAGTAATAATATCTCTATTTGGGAGCCCTTTCCTCTCTAGGGATCAATAACTGGGGTACCCAACCATAGATAGAGGGATTTCAACCCATGTAGTATGGTTGACTACAGAAACTACATGTATAAAGGGTATTAATTACCCTCACTCTTGTACAATAGGGGGTATCACTACTTGTGTCTCTCTAATGATCAAACCTCTTCACTGCCACCAGATAAGAGTTATTTATAGATGTTCACTACATGTAATACATTGTTTCATATCTAAAATTCCAAAATGTAGTCCACCACCACAAAATATGAATAAAAGAACTCTTGATATGATACTCATAAAACCATATCCCTTTTTAAACGAATGAGATATAAATGGTGGAATTTCCAGAGGGATGTACATATTTTCATGTGGCGTGTGACAACACTTAGACACCAAATAATTCTATCACTAGTACATAGCTTTTACAGAAATGTATAATTACCAATGTATACATTCATTACAAAATTATTTGGATACATGAGGTAATAATATGTCCAATTTTCTTATGCCTATGTATTTTTCTCTGTTGCCATTTACTCTAATCACTCCTTTGTACGATGGATATGTCTCTGTATCCTATATATGTTTGAGTTCATGGTCATAACCATGCACTATGATTTTTACCTTGTACCCAGTTGTGTCCATGTTTGTGTACACATGGGGTACATGTTGATCCACCTAATCTTGGACACATAACATTTATGTGTCACACAGTTTTTGTTATATTACCACTACACTAAACAAAAACATTCACATCCAGTTTACTACAAAACATATGTTCCTAGAGAGCATAATGCGAATGTATTGATTTTCCAAAAACCATTATCTTGTACACGCATAACACTAGTACTAATGTTAATGTCATTTCCACATTAAATCATGATATGGAACATAAATCAAGGTCAAAATTGACATGATCAGTCCCATTGGCCATATTTCGACAACATGAACTGTGTGTTGTTCGTCCCCATCACACCACAATAATTCATTACATCACCCATATATGGAAACCAATGATCTAGCCCCGGATCCATCTCACAAACCCAGAAATCCTGAAATACACTATGGTCCATCTTAGAAAAAACGTATAAGTGTGTTATTCACATATACTCCACTAATAATGGTTTTATTTCATGTTGAAATTTATCTTGTAAATTTCATTCCGTGACCATGTGGGAAAATAATGAATAATGAAATGAGTATTGGGGGAATAAACCTTAATGAATTGGAAAGCCATAATTTTCCATTGTGACATTGTCTATAAATTAAGAAAATATAACCCAACTATTAATAACAGGAACAAAAATTACAAATAAATAAGATAAATAGTATTTTTCAAATCAGGGATAATGGGTAGTATGGAAATCGTAAAAGATATAATTAGATATACAATCGATGATTATCAAATTAAATCAAGGGTGAAATTCAAATAAAATTTATTCCCTACTGTAACTATAGATCAAAAAATTTAGATGAATTCATCTGATATCGATTATTGGGATGATTTCACTATGATATTCGTTTGAAACATGATTACCCTTGATCGTACATTGTCAATCCATGATCTCGATATTTCTATTAAGAAAATTATATCCTCTTATATAACATACTAGGGTTATGTGGATAATCTTGGTTATATTCTGTAATAGAATATTAATTATTAGGAATATGGTTTATGGTCATAAAATTTATTGAAAATAATTTATTTGTTATACTTAACACGCTATCAATTGTTTTCCACAATGAGTATCTTGATGTATATAAGGTCCTAACCATAAAAAAGACATATTATATTTTTTAATTGAGGAATTAATATTTATTCATTCTGAATGATCATTTGGGATTAGTTTTATTAATAATTAGGACATTTATCTTACAAAACTATGTGTCACATAACAAATTCAGCCCACATGGTATCCATTTCTTCCAAACAAAAACAAAAACTTTAAGAAAGAAAAAGTCTTCATTTCATGTCTTGTATTAAAATTTTCTTAATCACCACATCCTTATACCTAGTCATCATTAAAATCATATGAAAAAAATTTAAAACGTAGTATGAGGAAAAAAATCATAGTGATGCACATAAAAAAGGAATAAATAAACTATTATTCTATGAATACATATAAAAAATTTGGATTTTTAATCTCAATTTTGGGTTAAAAATACACCTTTTATTAGATAAGAAATTATCTTATCTGCAAAAATATATTCAAAAAACATTTCTGAATAAAAAACATAAATAAATATCTAATAGTGGTTTCATTAAAATCGTGAAAATATTATTAAATATTTTTCAAAAAGTTATACATTTTATCATAAATAAGTATAATATTCATTCCTAAGAAACAATATTGTTTCTTACCATTATGACATAATAATATTTTTAATTACATTCCATGGAAATCATAGAGAAATCCTATATGTAATTTGAGTTATAATTTTCTTATAAATCTTACATATGTAATAACATTCATGATGATAAATGGAATAACCTTCATGGTTAGAAGTATAATAATATTCATGGTCACAAATAAACTTCATGGTGACAAGTACAATATGTCTTGTACTCAAATTTCAACATAAATCTTATCCAATGAATTATAGGGATATCATATACCCACTAATACATGGTTTATAAAATAACCACCAATCATTGTAAAAATTTTTCATGAACCATGAGATAAACATAACACAAAAAAAATTACTATTTAAAAAATTATATTTTCACCCTTATGAAAACATTTCCATATGTTGAAATATCCATTCCACTTTAAATACCTTTTTGAAAATAACCAAAACATAGGGAAGGAGTTTTATTATTTAAAAAACACTAGAACATATAAAATAATTAAAATATAAAATAATGGTTATGATGGTGGGAAAATTCACTGTCTCTATATATGTTAAAATAGAACATTCCTTTTTTATTTTGAAATGAAAATAAAAATACAAAATAAAATGATTCCTTTCAGAATCCCATAGATACAATGTGAAAAGGATACATAAAATTTCCATTATAATTCAATTATTCCAATATAATTACTTCAATAATGTAATAAAAAAAGTATGTACATGTAAGAAAAGATGTTTTAAATGAAAAGATTGAATATTTAATTCATTAAAAGAATTTCCATTACAGAAAACCATAAAATATTCCCTTTTTATAAAATTGTGAAGAAAATTAAATATGGTCAAAAAAGATAATTGGAAAACATTGAGTCATAAATAATAATTAATTAAAAACGTATAGAAGAACATGGACATAAGAGAAAAATATTAATAAAAAAACTCTGTAAAAAATTTAAAATAGGGTTTTAATGTAATGTGTCCCTTACCATGAGTCTGAAATGAAAAAATATAATTAATTGTACTGAATAATAAATTATTGTTAGTTAATTACAAGATTAGTAAATAATTTCATGTTTATTATTTCATTTATTTTAAATCTATATCTTTTTTATTTATTTCTACAATCATTATGAGTTTTTCTCAGATGTTTTGAAAATATTAATATCATATATCCAAATTGACTTCAGTTGGATTACTATTGTCAATTGTTCATTATTACATAACCTTATGAATAATAATATATGCATCATTATAATTTATATGTTAACATGGTATGTCTGAGTATGATATACTCTATAATACCAAATGTAGGATCAAATATATAGAGATGAGATTCTCAAATACAAGAGGGGTGATTTGTATACTTTAAAAATCCCTAAAGAAATTTTGAATAACCAAAATTCACAACACCTATAAGTTCAAATAACATTATTGATTCTAGAAAAGTGATTTCGAAAATGAAACCAAACAAATGTTTACAACAGAAATGACTTTACCAAAATGTGTATAGAATCTAACTAAATCAGAGTACAAGCATAACGAAGTATATGAAAGTTATACTTTCCTCAACAATAAAAATGAAGCAAAAAACTTGTAACAAAACAAGTAACAAGTAGTAAATATTTTAAACCGAAGAGAAGAGTTTCCAACAACCTTGGATAAATTTCCCTTGGTTTATATTTTCAAGAAAGAATGTAGTAACCACACTAGGGTATGACCTCGATAAGAAAATCAGTGTCTGTCTTGGGAACCCTGCTAGCCCTAAACATTAGGTAGTTGGAACATAAGTCTTCCTAAGAAAGCAATCCCTCAACATCAAGGTTGTTGGAACCTTTGTATTTATATCACCAGAAGCCCTAGATTGTACACAACAACAATCAAAGTAGCATGAAGAAAATATGCACGAAGAAAAGTTTGACAAAGTAGTTCAAAATATTCTGCACGAAGCCTGATAGTTTATAAGAGCCTCTCTATCTAGAAATCACTTCTGAAAGTTCTGAGCCTCAAAAATTCCAAATGTTCCAAACGTCTCCAAAAGTCTCTAACTCTTACAAATGAGATCTTATTTATAGACACGACTTCAACAGTCAGCTCCCTCCTCGAACAGTCACATTTTTCTTTTAATTTCATAGGGACATGTACACATGTCACTCAAAGAGCGGTTAGTGAGTAACTAAAATAATAACATCATTTTATAACAAAATAGGTGAAAGGATAATAAAAAACTGATATTCAGAATGTAAGTAACTTAATATTTGGAGTCTAACCAAAATTGAAATAATATTCTATAGTATAAAGATATTCAGATTCTATTTTGTTGGAATTCAAAACCTGAATTCTATAGAATTCTAGATTCTGAATATCAAAGTAAATTCTGAGATAGGACTCACAAGAATTCAGAACCAAAACTCAAAATGTTCAGTGTCATAGTTCATGGGAATTTGGTGTTAGAACTCATGAGTGTTTGGAGTCTCTATTCAGAGAACTCGGAGTTAGAACTCAGAGAAGTTTGTATCTAGAATTTGTATTAAGAATTCAAAGTTAGAACTCATAATGTTCGTAACTACAATTCTGATATAGAATACTATGTTATAAGTCAGAAGAGTTCATATCCAGAATTCTGATTTAGAATTCAGATTCAGAACATTGAAATTTCGTAACCCAAATTCTGATTCAGAATTCAGAGTCAGAACTCAGAAGACTTCGTATCCAAAATTCTATGAATTTGGATCCTAGAACAAAATTAATTAAATATATGTATTTATAGGATTCTAAGGTTTGGTTTTTGAACTTAATTTTACAATTAGAAAAATTATGATATGATCATTGTAAAACATAGTAATGATAAATTTCTTTGGGGAAGGAAATATTCCTTATAGAAGAAAAACAATGGGTAAAAAGGGATTTTCCTTGAGATAAGGTGTTTTTGATTTTCAAAACAAGAAGAAATGGTAACTTCATAAGGAAACACTTAATGAGTTATCAATCTCCACCATGTATAAAGGAATTGAATTCTCATAAGGAAATCCTTATTGAATCAACAATCTCCTCCTTTTTGGAATGCACAAAAATCCTAACGAAAAGGAATATAAGGACTTAGAAGAAATTTTTAGACTTTCAAATAATGATTATCTCCCTTTACTTATTTACAATGATGAAGACAACTAAATCCCCATTAGGCTTTGGAACACTAATGATCTAATTCTAGATTTCCGGAATGAGAAATTTCATTATCTTGAGTATGAAAATCTTCGTAATGAGAAATCTAACTTAGATAAACTCCCCCTTACATAGGGATATTTCTTCTTAAACATATAATTCTTTTTCCTTTATCCCCATATGTGATTTTCAAAAAGAAATTTAGGGAGTGGAAAATATTTTTGGAACCTGAAATATTAGTACACACATCCAAGAAAAACAAGCAACAACAATTATATTATGATTGAAAGAATTAGTACAATGAAAAACAATTGATACAAAAGATTGTATTTGGATATATTTTTATTCTTTTTCCTTGGGTTTAATCTTCTTGGCAATGGTTTCAGATTTTTGAATTCCATGTGATCTTACTCGGATTTCTTTTCTAGATCATTGATTCTCTCTTCATGAGAATTAAGAACTTATTCTTAAGCCTTCAACAACTCATACTGCTTTACAAGATTCTATTCAAACTCAATCCAGAGATTTCATTCCCTCCTCCAACATTGAGATACAGAGTTCAACTTCCAATTCAAGTCTTTCACCTCTTGAATATGAGTATTTTGTTCTAGATTTATTTTATCCTTAAACCTATTTTTAAGATCCTTTATTTTGGGGTCATCGATATCAAAATATTCCTTGAAATCTTCTTGAAATTGATCAAGATCACTCTTTTCTTGTACTATCCTCTTTGACTAGCTGGATATCTTTTTACATGACTTTCTGTGAGCTTCCTAGCCTATGAGGAAATTTTAGAAATGTAATTCCATATTGACACGCTTTTCCATCACCATGGACATCGAATCTGATTTTTGATTAAGATAATGTTAAAGTATCTGGAATCTAGAGTCTATGGTTGAAATAATCAGAATCCACCCAATGAGATTCTTCAATGATTGTTCACCAAAATCATGACAAAGAGAATATGATTCATAATCCAAGACATTACATGGTTATTCTTGTTTTTCTAGCTCAATAAGCTTTCTCTTTGAAGTTCCTTCAAATTCCTTCTTCTTCACTATATATTTTCTAGGTGTATCAACAAACACTTGTTTTCCCTTATCAATTCACGGCACGGCATCCCCATTAGGGGATTCATGCCCGCTCTCAGACAACATCACACATCTATCAACATCTACCTCTTCTATATGATTTCTAGCCTCAACATCCTCAGGATGAATGAAACCATGATTTAGAATTTCTTCTTCAGACAATTTATCAAATTCATCTTCACCTTTCTCTTTACCCTTATCTTTACCCTTCTCTTCAACATTCCGAACAGTGACAAGCTGCAAGGAATCAGCTTCGGAACTTCGGAGTGACAATTTTTCAGATGGGATTCCCTTGTCTTGATAATCTTCAACTTTCTTTATAAGATCATCTGTGTTACCATTACCTTATTTTTCTTCTTCTTCTTCTTCTACCTCTTCCAATTATTCCACTTCTTTAACATGTTTTTGTTTATATTTTCCTGGAGTGAAGAAATTATTCCTTAGAGTCTCAGATAAAGAATCTGTTAAGAATGATTGTGGCACCAGAATATTTTTTGATGCTACATCATTGGCCTTCAAGAGAGATTGCACAATATAGGCCTCATACATTTTCTTCTTATGTTTCTTCTCTTGAGCTTTCTTTTCAAGCTCTTTAAATGTTGATTCTTGCAAGGCCTTAGCCTCAGAAATATTCAAACATATCTATGGCTCCCCTGCTTTTCTATTTTTCTTATGATCCCTCCATTTTTCTACAATTTCATCTAGGTAGGATTTATACTTCTTTGGTTTAGGAGATGTGGATTGGACTTTCTTATATTTAGGTGTTTTTTCTTCTACTTCAACTTCTTTCATCTTTATATTCATTCTAGCCTTCTTCGATGGTTCGACTTCTTCTGTATTATTCAGAATGACTTCTGCCTCTTCCACTGGAATATCATAAAACTCTCTTGACTCCTTATAAATTCCCATATTCATCTTTTCAAAGTGTCATCACTTACAAGAATAACGTTACAATTCCTTGGCTTGGAACTACAAGGAATCGTGAATGATTCAAGACACCAAACTATCAGCTTGGAAAGTATGGCAAGATACAAAATAATTTGAGCTCTCAAATTTGCATTTTTTATATTATCTATCGTATTGAGAATGTGCCTCATCAAATTGAGTTTCCTTAACTTTAACAAGAAATCCAAGATATATATGTCACTTCTCTTTATAGTGTACTTATCACCTTTTCTCAGTACAAAAAAAACCTTAAACCCATAACTGGATGATCTGATTGTTGATAGATAAGTGAGGAATTTTTGTTCTCTTGACATCTGATAATCCAAGACATTCCAAATCATTCACCTTAAAAAAACATCCTTGAACATCCTCTATTTTGTGAGTGCAAAACTCAGCTTCCCGTTCATAAGATAACTCCACCAAGCTAGCAGCCTTGGTGTTTGAGTGTTTATATGTTCTTCTATAACTCTTGAAGGATAATTTTTATCTTCCATCTTCCATAACGAAAGAAACTGAATCATAAAATTCTATCAGTAAATCTGGATAGACAACATCCTGAGCTCTTGTCTTTGAAATAGCTACAGTTTCCCATCCATTGAACTTGATGTTCTTATAAATAATAGAATCATATTTGAAAAAGTTCGGATGGACAAACCTTTCCCTATACACTTTCCAACTTGAGAATGGATTCACAATAGACATATCATGATAAGATTCTTCTACAGACATTCGGATTGGAGAAACACTGAGAGATTTGGAATAGTCGTAAGAAAGGGGGAAGAACTTTAGCATGCAGGAGCATGAAAACCGATGTGGGACAACCCTTCGAGGGTCCGTTATATAGGTGATAGAAGTGACCATTCATCTTCCAAATACTATCTAACGGTTGAGAAACCATCTAATCAGATGTAATGGTTAAAATGAAAGCCGCAAAGAAAACATTGTGTAGGATACTATATTTTGAGGTTTTTTAAGAAAAACTAGAATCTGTGAGTTTAAAATACAAAATAAAATATTAGCAACGAAATAATGACTACGAAAATTTAAAAAAAAAATACTATATTTAGAATTACTAGGATGAGTATTCGTAACAGATGATGAACTTCTTGAATAACATTAGATTAAAAAAAGTGTCACTATGAAATACTTGTTACGAAAAATCTAAGGGTGAAATTTTTTTTGGAAAAAATTTAGTACAAAAAAATCCACTACGAAAATTTGGAGTATGAATATTTTCATTATGAAAATTTCTAGTACGAAAATATTCATTACAAAAATTTCAATATGAATATCATCATTACGAAACTCAATATGAAAATTGTCATTACAAAAATTTTGAAAGACTAACTATGAAAATTTTCAAGTCGTAAAATTCTGAAAAACATACTACAAAATTATTCTTTAACAATATTTTGAAAAACTATCTACGAAAATTTTCATTAAAAGAGTTTTTAAAAACTAACTACAAAAAAATTCATTACAGAAATTTTGAAAAACTAACTATGAAAATTCTCATGGCTAAAAATTTTGAAAAACTAACTACAAAAATTTTCATATTGAAAATTCTGAAAAATTATCTACAAAAATTTTCATTAAGAAAATTTTGAAAAACTAGAAACGAAAATTTTCATTAATTTTTTTTTGTAAATATAACTATGAAACTATTTATTACGATCATTTTGAAAAACTAACTACGAAAATTTTCATTAAAATAAATTCTACTACGAAAATTATGAAAAACATCAAAATGAAAAAATATATAAAACATCAGATAACTATACTCACCCTATAAAAAGGAGTTTATTAATGTAAGGAGATTGATTTCAACAAAAAGTTAACAAGGAGGATTACCTTATGTTTATCATTCCTAACTTCTATTTAATGTATTCAAATCTATCAAGGGTGAATATATTGTGAAAATATCAGCACGTTGATCTTGTGTTCCAATGAATTGAAGAATGATATCTCTTTTTTGTGTGTGATCCCAAAGAAAGTGATGCCTAATATCTATGTGCTTTGTACGACAGTGATGTGAAGATTTTATACTAAGGGAAATTTCATTTGTATTATCACACATAATATTTGTTTTGTTAAAACTCATACCATAGTCTATGAGTATTTGTTTCATCCACAACCCTTGAGCATAACAACTTCTAACTACTACATATTCAGCTTCAGTAGTGTAAAGTGCTACAGATTGTTGCTTATTTCAAGACCTAGAAACTAATGAATCTCCTAAGAAATGACAAGTTCCAGATATACTATTTCTATCTATTCTACATCCACCAATGTCAGAATCCGAAAAACCTTTCAAAACAAAATCATTTCCCGAAGAATAAAACAATCATAAAACCATGGTTCCCTTTATTTAGAGAAAAATTATCTTCCCTTCCATTAAATGATATTTCTTTGGATTGGATTGATATCTTTCACATAAGCATACTGAACACATTATGTCCAAGAGAATAGATATTTTGAAATGTAGACTTCATATCATAGCTATAAAAGATGTTTGATCTACTCTTTTCCCAGCTTCATCAAGATCAAGAGTGTTTGAGGTACCCATGGGAGTACTTATAGTTTTAGTGTTGTCATATCCATACCTTTTAAGAAGTTATTTAATATATTTCTGTTGATATTTATAAGTTCCTTATGATTTTTGAGAGATTTAAAAACCAACGAAATATGTTAACTCACCCATGATACTCATTTGAAACTCATATTTCTTTAGATCTGCAAAGGAATCAGTTAAAGATTGGTTAGATGAACCAAATATAATGAATCAACATAAATTTGAACGATCAAAAAAAATTTCTTATCTTTCTTTATAAAAAGGGTTTGATTTGAATGTCCCTTGACATAGTTATTTTTAATCCAAAATCTTGTAATTCTATCATACAAGGCTTGACGGTCTTGTCTAAGTCCATACAGAGCTTTGGTTAGTCAAAAAACATGATCATGACGTTTTTTATCTTCAACCCCAGAAGGTTGTTCAACAAAAACATCATCTGGATCATAAACATTATGGAAATCACATTTCACAACCATTTGAAATAGTTTGAAATTGAAGAATGCTACAAAGGAAAGTCAAATATGAATAGATTCAAGTCTAGATACTGGAGGATAGGATTCATCGTAGTTTATTCCTTCTTTTTGATTATAGCCTTTAGCAAGTAATCTTTTTTATTTCTAACAATGATTCCATTTTGATCACACTTATTTATGAAGACCCATTTTACACCAATATCAGAAGTTTCCTTAGGTTTTTTAACCAAGGACTGGAATTTATTCATTTCAAATACAGTTAGTTCACATTACATCTCTTTAATCCAATCATCATCACCTAAAGATTCATCATTGCTTTTTTTTTCTAATTGGGAAAGGAATGATAGATGTTCTACTTCATTTATTAAGGAACATATAGTCCTTAAAGGATGATTCACATCTCCAATGATGCTATCAATAGGATGATTATTTTGAAATGACTGATTTGGGTTTTGTAAAACCTATTCATCAACATAGGGTAGTAAATCATTTGGGGTAAATGTTTCAGTAGTATCTTTTTGAAAAATTTCTTTATTAGAAGGATCGTATATCAATGTATTATAATGAGTTTTTGAAAACACATCTGAGGATGTAGGATGGGGTTGTTTAAAAACAAATTATTAGTTTCATTAAATTTAACATTTACTATCTCTTCAACAGTAAAAGTGTTTTTGTTGAAAACTCTATATTCCTTGGATGTTGTGGAGTAGTCTAAGAAAATTCTTTCATCAGATTTTGGTGTGAATTTATGTATATTATCTTTAGTATTCAATATTAATACCTTGCAACCAAAAACATTAAAGTAAGAAAGTCTAGATTTTATATCATTCCATAACTCATAAGGAGTATTATTATGAAATGTTCTAATCAGTACTCGATTTATAGTATAAAAATCAGTACTTACAGCTTCAGCCAAAAAATGTTGTCTACATAATACTCACTCAACATGGTTCTCATTTTTTCATGAAGAATTATATTTCTTCATTAAAAAAAACAATTTTGTTTAATGTTATGGGTGCTGAAAAATTATGAGTATTTCCATTTATGCTACAAAAAGTTTCGAAATAAAAATTTTGAAATTCGTATCCATGATCACTATGAATAGTTTTCAATGAAAGGGTTTTCTCATTTTTAACTTGGGTTCTAAAACTTTTGAAATAAGAAAAAGATTTATACTTATTTGCTAGAAAATAGACCCACATAAATCTAGTGTAATAATTAACCAAGACAATTACATAATATTTCCCCCCATTGCATCCAGTTTGTATATGACCAAAGAGATCCATGTGCACTAACTATAATGCATCAGTAATTGCGACTTTAGCGACTGATTTAAAACATGATTTAAGTCGCTTTCCATATTGACAAGGGTTAAAAACATTTGAAGAATTAAATCTAAGCTACGATATTCCTTAAAAAATCTTCTCATAGATAGTTACATAAGTTCATAAGGTTAAAGTGTCATAACCTACTATGACATTACCAAGAATGATCCTCTATTGCACTAAGGCATGGTAGATCTTGGCTTCTATGGCCTTCAATGTTTAGTGTGTGAACATTCTCTTGCCTATGGGCAGAAAGAGTAAACTCTTCCTTCGAATTGTGTATTAAGCACTTGTCATTCGTAAATTTAACAAGGTATCCTTCATCAAATAACTAACATATGATAACGAGGTTTTTTCTTAAGTCCCTTACCAAATAAAACCTTTGAAATCAATGTTTTTCCAAGAAGAATGATGTTACATATACCAATAATTTACCCTTGATATTTATCTCTGAAATTTACTTTTCCTCCTTTCGTCTTGATAATATTTTCCAAAGAGTTTTTTTTACCAGTCATTTGCATGGAACATCCACTATCCATGTACCAAGTATTGTTGTTTCTACTTTCTCTATTTTCCTGAAAATAAGAAAATGTTAGGATTTCGAAATCCAAACATGCCTGGATCCGGAATTCTTAGAATGAAAAATTTTAGGCACCCATACTTTCTTAGAGAAATAGGCTTTATGAAATAATAAAGATTGGGTTTTGTTTATAGAACAAATATTTGGCCAATTTCCAACACTTTGACACTTTGTGTAAAAAGGATCACATTGTGGGACAAAGTAATTGTTACTAAAAATAGGTTTAGAAGTAGTATAACCAAAACTAGAACAATTCCTTATAGGTCAGATTTGAAAGTAGATTTTATCAAAATATTCCTTTCCTAAGGTAATGTTTGGTAAACACTTCCTCAGGGAAAAAAATTCTAATTTGAGTCTGATAACTAAGTTCTTGTCTTCAAAAAACATTTGATTTCGGACTAGATCTAGGATCAAAATCATTTTTCATAGAAATTACATTTTCTATATCTTTTTATAGTTTATTCTTCTTTGAATTTACTTCCACTATATTTTTTTAAATACATTGAAAATCATTATTTTTCTTATCAATATCTTTAAAAATATATGATATTTCCATAGTAAGAATAATATTCTTAGAGTTTTCCTTATCATGTTTTTTCTTGAGTTTTGAATTATCAATATCAACCTGTTTGGAAAACCTAGAAACATCTTCATAGGTAGGTAAAGTATGATTTTCCTCAGAAAAAGATTCTTAATTAGATGAGTAATAATATTTACTATCATTAGAATTTAAATAATCGTTGTTAAAGGATTCTTCATTATGTACTTTATTCGTTAAACAATGATTCTCAATATGTAGTATGGCTATTAGAACAAGATTATTTTTTTCTAGAAGATTTTTAATCTGAATATTCAACTGAAGAGTCTCCACCACGGGCACTCCATGTGTCATTAGCTTTCAAGACTTTCTTACCTTTATCCTTTTAATACTTCATTCTATTTCTCCCAGAATTCCTTTCATTTCATTATTTTTTCCTGATCATGGGCCAATCAGGCCATATGTGTCTAGCTCTCTTTCATTCATAACATGTGACTTCAGAATCATTCTTATATTTCCTTTCCTTTTTCTTATATATTTATTGAAAGTTCTTCTGTCTATCTATCTTGTTCATCCTTTGAACAAGATTTTCTAATTCATTTCTTGAGGATTCACATCCACTAGATTAAGATTGCATAACATCTTTCTTATATTTGGATATGGTAATTCTCTCCAGAGTCTTAGCTTTCATATGATTAGAAGTTTTTGTAAAATCAACAATTCCATTTCCATTTTTCTTCTTTACATTATCAGCATCTCTCTTCATTCTAGTCTCATGCGGAAGAAGAGTTCAAAATAGCTCATCTAAAGAAATTTGAGTGACTTTTCTGTTATCATAAATAGAAGTCCTCTTGGATTCCCACTCATTGGGAATGATTATTATGAGTTTATCAACAACATCTTCATCATCTAATCCTTTCTCACCCATTGATTGTAATCTACTCATAGTAGTCATGAATCATTGTTTCACCTTACATATGTGTTCTCCATAAGGAAAGTTAATGCTATTATATTTATCTCTATGCATAGATCATCTAATCTCAATAACATTGGAGGTTCCATAGTGAGTAATATCATGTTTTTTCCAAATAGAATTTGTTTCTTCACAAGATAAAATTTTGTGATATATATTTCTAGTCATTGAACAATGTAATGTATTTCAAAGCTTATTATTCAATTGATATTCATTCTTTTCTTTATTGGTAAAGGTACTAACTTCGTTGACAGTAATTTTGTATCCTCCATTATGCATAAAAAAATTTTCAACACCAATATTGATAAAGAAATTCTTCATACGATCTCACCAATATTCATAATAATTTCCATCAAAGATAGGTGGTCTGGTAGGATTAAGATTGCCTTTGGAACCAACATTGATTCCTACCATCATTATGAAAATTCATTCCACATAAACTTGTTAATAGAAAAAGGATGCAAACAAGGTATGTATTCCTATGAAAGGAAAAATATAGAACACAAATATATCTAAGAAAAAATGAATCTGAACTATATGAGTCCGAAAAACAAATTCTGAAAATGTTTGAATCTGCACGTTCAATTCGAAGAATTTTCTTCTGAATCTAATCATGATATTAATCCAGATTGAACCAATCCCATGATACCAATTTTTAAGATGGTATATTAGAGTATGATATACTCTATAATACCAAATGTAGAATCTAATATATTGAGATGAGATGCTCAAATACAATAGGGGGGTGAATTGTATACTTTAAAAATCCCGAAGGAAATTTTGAATAACCAAAATTCACAATACCTCTAAGTTCTAATAACCTACCTGATTCCGGGAAAGTGATTCTAGAAATGAAACATAACAAAAGTTCACAATAAATAAAATTCTACCTTAATGCGTATAGCATCTAAATAATTTAGAGTAAAAGTATAAGGAAGTATAAGAAAGTTATACTTTCCTCAACAAAACAAATTTAACAGAAAGCTTATAACAAAAGCAGTAACAAGTAGTAAATATTTTATCCCAAAGATATGGGTATCCAACAACCTTGCATAATGGTCCCTTGATTTATACTTTAAAGAAAATCTATGTTACCCACACCTGGGTAAGACCTTGATATGAAGATCAGTGTATGTCTTGCTAACCCCGCAAGCGCTCAACTTCAAGGTAGTTGAAACCTCTGTCTTCCTCAGCAAGGAATCCCTCACCTTCAAGGTAGTCAACAACTTTCTCTTCCTACCCACAAAAGCCCTCGATTGTACACTACAACAATCAGAGTCGCAGAAAGAAAATATGCATGAAGCAAAGTTTGAAAAAGTAGTTTAAAACTTTCAGCACGAAGCATGAGAGTTTATAAGAGCCTCTCTCTCTAGAAATAACATCTGAATGTTCTGAACTTCACAAATTAAAAAACACCATAAGTTATCCATAATTATCAAGCTCTTCTAAATGAGCTCCTATTTATAGGCATGACTTCAACGATCGGCTCCCTCCTCCAACGGTCACATTTTTCATTGAATTTCAGTTGGAGCTGTACACATGTCACTCAAACAACTGTTCGTGAGTATCTGAAATCACGACATCATTTTATAACAATATAGGATTAATCATAACCAAAAACTGATATTTGGAATGTAATTAAATGAAAGTTCGGAGTCTAACCAAAATTGAAAAAGTAGTCTATAATACAAGGATATTAAGATTTTGTTTTGTAGGAATTTGGAACCTGAATTCTATAGAATTCCCGAGTCTGAATGTCAAATGATATTCAAAATATGGATTCACAAGAATTCAGAACCATAACTAACAATGTAAGGAGTCAGAGTGCATGAGAATTTTGAGTCAGAACTCATGACAGTTCAGAGTTTGTATTCAGAGAACTCAGAGTAAAAACTCATAGAAGTTCGTATCCAGATTTTGTATTCAGAATTCCGAGTCAGAAGTTAGAATGTTCGTAACCAGAACTCTGATTCATAATTCAGAGTTCGAACTCAGAAGAGTTTGTATCTAGAACTCTGATTCAAAATTCAGAGTCAAAACATAGAATGTTCGTATCCAGAATTCTGATTCCGAATTCGGAGTCAGAATTCAGAAGAGTTCGTATCCATAATTTTGAGAATTAAGATCCTAGATCAGAATGCTTCATATTTATGAATTTATAATATTACGAGGTTTTTGTTTTAAAACTGAATTTACACATTGAAAAATTATGATATGGACAATGTAAAACATTGTAATGATAAATTTCCTTGGAGAAGGATATTTTCCTTATAGAAGTAAAACATGGGGAAAATGGCTTTTCATGAGATAAGGTGTTTGTGATTTTCAATACAAGAAGAAATGATAAGGTCATAAGGAAAGCCTTAATGACTTAACAATCTCCCCCATGTAGGAAGGAATGGAAAAGTCATAATGAAAACCTTATTGACTAAATATTATATAAATCAATTGTATATTCAAAACATTCCATGAGAGATGTATATATAAATTAACTACATTGTAATCTGGGACATGATATGTTGTATCTATTCATTAGTAATGTACCCATTTTTGAATGATTATTTTGGAATGAGGATAATAATTAAAATTTTATCTAATCTATAAAAATAATATCTTAAATAATATGTTATTTCAATAAATATACTTATATATATATCATCCATCATATTTGGTGATGAAAAATTAATCACATCGCTTCTTGGATGAGGTAGTCCATATGTACGTATATACAAAATTGTCTTTTTTTAATTAATTTAAATGATTGAAAGTAAATGATATATTTTATTTCGATACTAATAAATATTTCATGAATATTATATATATATATATATATATATATATATTCCATCATTTCAACTATCAATATGGGGATATGAAGGAAAATGAATTACATTGGTTCATGAAGTGGTAGTTTCTCGTACATAAGAACGATGGTTTCTTTTCCCATTTACTCAAAGATAAGAAGAATATAGGTTATGATATTATTATAATAGCATCCCAATATATGTAAGATAATATTTTTATAATTTTATCACGATTTGGGAATATTTTAATGATAAAATAAATGAAACGATATAAAAAATATTAGGAAATAATTATTCCTCTTGTCTTATTAACCACTTAAGGTTTCCAATAAAATCATTCATAAAATTATTTTATGACAATAAAAGGAATCTAGAAAATGGATTTGATTGTATGAAAGGAATATGGGAAGGTAATTTTAGATACACATTATTTTTGAATTGAGGCAGAATAGAAGAAGATGTTCTCTTTTATATGTGACGGGAGGGTCAATCATGGAATTTCTTAAAATATTAATTTAATATAAACTAATTTTCATATTAAAATGAATCCAAATTGATAATATTTTAAGACATGATCACTTTATTTATATATAAACACATACGGAAAAAATTGGACATGTTTAGATGATTTATCCACTAATATCATTTTATTTTAACTAGTTTTTATCTCTTTGGACAATTACTATGATATTATTGTTTATACACATTAGTGGAAGATAAAGACACATTAAAAAGAATAAATAGGTTAATAAAAGGACCATGTAAGATATTATAAACCATATTCCTATAATTTCTCTGAATATTATGTTTTTATAAATTTTAAATCATTTAATGAGAAATGATTTATTATAAAATATCATAAATGACAATTTTGATACTAGTCATTAATTTGAATTTAAAAAACATCATAGAAAATATGAAACTAAATTTTAAATATTTAACACTTGAAAAATATTTTATACTTTTATATTTTTTTAGAAATATTATCTATTCATATTATATTACAAATAATATTTTTTAAAACAATTATTTAATTTTTCTATTAATTAAATAAATATTTTTTCACCTTTGCGTGGTAATTTAATGTAATTAAATAATTTCGGAAAATTAGAAATAAATTTCCATGATTAAAAATCCATTTATATTTTAAATATACACTTATAATCTAACTTAAATTTTTCTTTTCCTATATAAAATATTTATATATAATAAATCAAAGAAAATGGCATTTTTTTCTTTTCGTTACAAACTATATTATAAAAGTCATAATCATGTCCCAGTGGAAAAAAAATTTAAAATAAATGAATATTGGATGATTTTTTTAGAAATAAACTCATATAATTAAATTAAGGAAAGTGTTTGGGTTACTTTTTAGTCTTTAAAAATTATTTTCACTCTTACGTTGTAAAAAATATTTACTATGATTTAATGTTCATAATTACCAAAAATACAAGTGTAGTACTTTCTATATTTATAAATCTTTATTCCAAATATATAATATATTTATCATGATTCGAAATATATATTTTTTATAATTTAATTTAAATATTAAATCATAAAATCATGGTGCAAAATAGTTTGAAATCAAAGTTCCTTTTTAAGTTTAAAAATTTTTGTCACACAATTTCATGTATAAAATTGATTCTAAATACTCAAGTTAGATAATTATTAATAAGAAATAACTAATTAAATTTTAAAATAATTATGAAATATAATTTTACATGAAAAATACTTTAAAAGAAAATAATATTTTCAAAAAAATATTAAATTTAATCATCATTAATTGAAAATTAAAAATTCTAAAAAAATCAATAATCCCATGTTAAATAATTTTTACATGATGGTTTCAAACATGAAATAATTTTTATAATATACCATTTACAAAAGTTTCAAAAATTAATTATATTGTCTACTAATAAAAATCAATAAACATCAATTTTGAATAAAATGTATCTCTCAAGCAAAAAATGAATTTTATAAAAAAATTAACTAACTATTTACAAAGAATTTAACAATTAATTTTTATTTAGAGGGAACATTATATATATTTTATAATTTAGTTAATAATACTCATACACTCCAGTTTAATAGGTATATTATAATTACCATATTAAAATATTTCACGATTTATTTATGGTCGGTGTTGTACATGTTTTACACTATCAAAAATATTTCACTTTTTTAAATATTAGGGTTTTATATTCTCCCCTAATTTAATAGATTTTATCTAAAAAAATTTACCTTAATCTGAAAAATCAATTATTTATCATTTGAAAATAATGTTTTTAGAAATAACACATAATAATAAGTGTTAATAAAAATTCCTCTTGAAAAACCGAAATGGAAAAATGAACATCATCTGGAATAACGCATAAAATTGATTAAAATTTAATAAAATTAATGGGAATTGAAAATATAGACATTGAAAAAAATAAAAATGTCCAAATATTTTTTATAATGAAGGAGATCATTTTTCATAAGATTTTAAATGATCATGAAAATGAAAACAACAATAAAACTATAAACCATAGAGGTTTAAAAATAAAATTAATTTATTAAAAGACAATTTAATTTTGTTACATGTTTATCATGACATATATTTCATTTCTTTTATGGATTCCTTAAAATCTGGACATATAAAATATAGAATATATACTTAATTGGAATGTATAATTTCATAAATTTTTACAATAATATCACATGTTTTTCCGAACTATTTGTATTCACCGAAAATATTTTTATATGATGACCAATAAAATTAACTTCTATAGAATCATATAATTCAAACATATGATGGAAAATAAATCCTATTGTATTTATATACTATCATAAATTGAAATTTTTATAAAAAGTTCAGATAACTCCAAAAAATGAATAATTCTTCATATGAAGAAATAGTACATTAACCTCCATGATTCAACAGAAATATGAAATGTTCAAACAATCACTATATAAACAACAATCCTTAAAATTCATCAATATTTTTCTAACTATGATTAAAAAAATATTATAAAGATTTGAATACATATTTTTTCAAGATAAATTCAACAAGTTTTCCATATAGCTTCAATGACTGTTAAATTCGTATACCAAAAAAATTATTTCTTAGTTATAAAATATCTAGAAAATGAAAATCATTTTCAACAAATGAAGTGAATCACCATAAAAAAATGCAATTCATATATGCTTAATAAATAAAATTTAACAATTAATAATCAAATAAAACCATATAATATTCATCTTACCTTAGTCTTATAATGTTCCCTAAAATATAATGATATTCTACAAAAATTTCATTAATCAAATAATCAACAAATCATTTTTAGTCCCATATTAATCTATTTGATAAAACATATATTCCTAAAATTAATGTAATATTTATTTTTCAATTCCTTTAAATAATTTTAATCTAATAAAGTGATCATATAAGATTGTCGTAGGCATTAAACCCTTATCATCCTTTTATATTCAGATCAAGCCCCATGGCCTTTCTACATTCTATGGGTATACTTTTAACTAAAACTATATTATTATAACTCTTATAAAATTCCAAAATTATAATAAAAATCCTAAGAAATATAATTAATCATAAAATAAATTTTAAACCCCAAATTGTTTATAAAATAATCATGTTCCAAACATCAAATAATCTAAATTTATTATAATAATGTAATTATAAACTCAAATGTTCATTTTTCCCATTATAATATGTCCTTAAATGATTCATCAAAAAATTATCACATTTTTCTACATATCTATAAAAAAAGTTATATATTCCATATAACATATGTTTCCAAATAAAGAACACAAAATATACAATATAAGGTTTCATAATACATATAATATTTAGAAAATATCATAATATTATTGATAAATACAAACATTTGTCAAATTTTTCATAAAACATTTCCCTTTATTTTTTATAATATTCCATGATATGAAATATATCAATGTTATTACTCAATATCAATTCAATAATGATTCATATATATAGAATAATAAAATAATTTAAACATTAATATAAAAATCATGGTCTTATTTTATTAGATTTATATTCCCTTTATCTTTTAGTTGAAGTCAATATATCCAAAAGAGAAATAGTCAATTATTTAAAGGGATTTCACATTCCAATTGAGATGGTTCCAATAAAATTTTAAAAATAAAATAAAATAAAAACCATGATTTTGTTAAATTTTATAGATATAAAATGGTGTTTAATTGATCAAATAGTATCATGTAGGTGATTTGGATGTTCAAAAATAATTAAAAATCATTTGATCAATATTTTCCAATAACAGTGATGATTAAATAATATGGGGGGGATAATATTGTTTTGTGAGACACTTTCCCTTCATTTTTTAAAAAATCATTATTATATATATAATAATTCTACTAAAACGTAAAAATTCATTCTGTGTTAAAATGAAAATGTACCCAGTATAGAAAATACATATATATATTATTTAATAACTTAACCCTGAAATGATAAAAAATCAACATAACTACTTTAACATTAAATAATTTTTTATCATCAATGGTAATATCATACCATTCCTCTTATATCTGTATAAAAGGAAACACTGTGTTTCTTAAAAAATAATTCATGATAATTATAAGGTTTACACATATATCCACCCAATAAAACCTCGCCCAAAATATAAATAATCACATTAAAATACCATCACTAAAAATCTCAAAATGTTTAAATATTTCATTGAAATTATGATAAAACATAAAATTATAAACCCATAATGGTATCCATAACTTATTAGTTAACCTGAATTGAAATAATCCAAATCTCCAAATTTATCTAAAACCTTGCTCTAATAAGAAATATATGGACCCATCAGTAAAAAATATGCATTCAAGTGTTCTTGAAAAATAATTAATTTTCATATATTCATTTAGATATTTTAACATTATAGTTTCATAATATTAATACAACACCCATAAAAAATATATATTACATCACAACGTGGACACTTCCACTTAGTATGCATTTTTTCACAAAACAAATATTTAATGAAATAAAACTATTTTTAATGTCATATCATAACCATTTTTATCATGACCTCATCATTTTCTCGAATCATCATTAAAATCATTTTTAAAACATTGTAATTTGTGGTATGATCAATAAAATCTCACCAACGATATAAAATTGAATAAAAAAATAGTATTTCATAACTAAGTAAAAAAAATATTTTTGAAATTAACATGACAATATAAATAAATATTTTCTTGAGCATGAATTCAACTAATCATCCCTATGATGTCCATAAATCATTTCTAATAAAATTAAAAGAAAAAATCATTATTTTTTCTTTAAAATAATGAACATATTATGAATTTTTTCATATACTTATTTATTCACCGTTAATAATTATCATACACTTTCATAAAAAAATAAACTCATTTCATGTATTTTTGAAATTAAAATACATTCACAAAAATATGTTGAAGTAATAGATAAATCAAATAAGTTACCAAAATTGTTATTTTTATATCAATATTATATATAGAATAATATTTAATGTTATAAACTGTATAGTGTTCATGGATACAAATACAATATCCATCATGGTAATAAATAACATTCATGGTTACAGGTGGGATAAACTAATAGTCAACTACCAACATAAATCTTAATCAATGTATTGGAGACATGTCATGAATCAACATATCAGTAGTTTGGAACATAACTATATGTCATCATAAATAATTCCTAAATACCAAAACACAATGATAATATATAAAAAAAATTAGTTTTCAAAATATTCATTACACATACATGAAAACAAATCATTATATTGAAATATAAATTAATTTTTAAAAATATTTTTGAAGATAACGAAAACATATCGATTGAGGTTTTCCATTAAAGATATCATTGATGGTAATAATGGGGTTAAAAGGTAAAATAATATTTATAATGATAGGGATTATCAATGTCACACTATATGCTAAATTAGAACATTACTTTTTTTTATTTTCTAAATAATATTAAATCATTCCGTATAAAATATGAAAAAAGAATCAGTATGAAACGATTTTAATGATTATAGAAAAATGCATACAATATCCATCACAATTCATTTATTTCATTATAAATACGTCCATACAATAATTTTTAATATATGGACAAGGAATAAAAAAAGCTGGTTGGGAAACATTGAAATATATGTTTTTAAATAAAAGTCTTTCATGAAAACCCATAAAAATATTACCATTATAAAACATTACAAAAAAATTCAAATATGTTAAAAATTTATCATTGAAAACCATTGTGTAATTGAAAATATTATTTAATAAACATTTATAACAACTAATACATAGAAGAAAATGATTTTGAAAATAATTTATTAAAAAATTAAATGAAATTTTCAAAGTAATGTTGTAACGACCATATTCTAGGTGCCTCCCAAGGGTTCCTCGTATATGGTATGTTACATGACTTCATGTGCATTTCCCCAAATTCCAATGGCTTCCAAATAGTAGTGATGGCTATGTTTTGATAATGGGGAAACTATGCCCTAATTGGCAGAGTATACACCATGGAATAACAATAGTAAACAATAACGGAAGCTGTAACACCAAAAAATGGTGTAAACAAGAAATGACTAAAATGAATATAACAATATGAGAATATATATATATATGTGTATATATGTTTATATATAAATGAATAATTTCACATTTAAGTTGGAAAACATCCCAATAAGTATCAATGATGTAAATAAATACTGAAACCAAAGTACAACAAAAAAACAAAAAAACTCTAGCAGCATCATAAGCCTCAGCATGGTCCCGTGATCTCTAGCTCCAACAGATATCTAGTACCTGATGAATAAGTGTGCTTTCCATTATCTATACCTGTAATCATATAACCATTTTAGGTCCACCAGCATGACCCAAATATTGTGTGAGACGAATCCTAGTTGGAAAGAACCAAAAGATATTTGCATAAATATCTTTAAATATATATAGAAAATAATATGTAGAATTTAAGTAATGAACTAGGAAGTACAAAAAGTAAACAATCCTACAGTTTTAAATTACATTCATTTATATTTTTTAATTATTCAAATCACATAATAATGAAATTCTAGGATCTAGCCTAATATATGTATCCCTTTTGTGATAGTATCAAAAACATGTCTCAGAAGATCATATAAACAATCAATTAATATCATGTCCAAGCATGGACTTTGGCTTGAAAGACTCATCAAAATCATTCCTTTATTTAATAACAACCCAGTGGGAAATATCTCATGTTTTAACCCGATTTTGCAACATAGTGGGAAATAATTTCAAACAGCCACCAAGTCAGCTCTCAAGGTCAATACCCCTGGCTCATAATGGAATTAATAACATATAAATGACCTCTGATTAGCTCTCACAATCAATACCACCATGTCAATATAGAATAAATAATCATAAAAATCCGCTTAGGTATCACTCACATTCAATACCCATGGGTCAAAGTGTACACCAAGGCTCTCTTGGTAATGTATAAACAAACATGGAAACACCCACATGTTTTCTAGTCCATGGCTCTCACAGTCCTTTAGAAGATCAACATGCATATCATAGCGAGGAAAACATGTATTCAATAACTACTACATGGCTAACATTCACATGAATAACACATTAAATTCATATAATCAAATAAAACTACATCAAAAATAACTCAAGGCATTAAAATAAGGTATTCCTCATAGTAAACCTAGGCCAAATGTCCGTAAACTATCAAACTAGGGAAACACACCCAATGGGTGTCTCATAAACAAGGAATCTAACTTTACACATGTATAGAAACCCCTATTCAATAAATTAAACCATAGGAGGTAAATAATAGGTTTGAATTTGAAAACACGCAATACCCCAAACATGGGTATTCATACCTTAAGCATATATATTGAAAATACAATCAATGAATTGCACAAACCACCATCCTTGATGATGTACATTCAATACTCTCGAATGTAGGCTCTTGAATCTGTATAGAACGGTGTAGATCTATAAAAAGGGTAAAAACCATTGTCCTTAAAATACTCACTAGATATGAATAATATGGAATAAATTTTATAGGGGACGTGAGAAATAACGATGTGAATCCAACGCATCTTGGGGCATCTCAATCAAAGGTTGGATAAAGAATCAGAAGGATCTCAATGTTCATTGGCCATTCTTCACACTCATGTACAAAATGAGGGGAGAAGAAGTGTGTTCTAGAGATGAGACATGACCACGATCCAATTAATCAATTTAAAAATAAAACTACATGGCGTTTTCATTTAATGTACACGTCGTGTACTAGCCTCAACCAGCCCCCGCTTTAGGAGGTATGCTATGTTACCTACATGACCACGTACTCGACCGTTACATGTCCAGTACAGGGATACATACGGTAGCTAGGTAAAGAGTGTGTACTCAAAAGTACATGACATATACATAGAAAATTTTAAAATCATCATTTTCCTAAAAAACAGCATGAAGTAATGATCTATACATAAAATGGAGATTCTGGTACTTAAAAATGTGTCTATTACGATGATTTTGACTTATCAAATACATTCATGTTATTAATTACTAATAAACCTATATTTATTACCTAACTAATTAAGAATAAATTTCATGTTTATTATTTTTATTTTTTCTATACCATTTTGTATGTAGTTACTTGATAATTTGACTTAATGTGAGAGGTTTTGATGATAATTGACTCATATATATATAATTACATTGTTAGTTTGACTGTGTTCAAATAGGTCGTTATTATATATTATAAAGTTGAATTATCATGTTGAAATTATCATTTTTTTACATCAATTAAAATTTTAACCCGTCCTATGAGATATGGTCTTAAAAATGAACATTGTTACAATCATAGAGATGGTATGTCAAACATATGCACTAGTATCATTTCCATTTTTCAAATATCATTATGGTACGAATGTAAGAACTATTTTATCAACACGTATTAAAAATAAAATAATAAATATGATATTATATCTTTTAATAATATTATATATATCATCCATGTGATGGGTTTATGAAAAATGTATCCCATAACTTTTTGGAGGTTGTAGTCGACACGTATGCATGAACGAGATTATCATTTTTAACTGAGTGGATTTGTAAGGATGTAAAAAATATATTACATTTTCATAATGATAGTTGTGTATTTAATATACTATATATATATATAAATTAAACCTATAATTACAACCAACTATAAGTGGATGTGATAAAAAATTAATTACATCAGTTCGCAAGAAGGTTGTTCACCATACACACGAATGATGGTTCACATCCCAAATGATGGAAGAGGATAGGGATATATGTTATTAAATAAACATAATTAGATAAATGTATAAGTTCAATAATTTTTATTATTATCACATCATGGTTGAAGAATATTTGTTTAAGGTATGAGAATAGAACATATGAAAATGCAAGGTTAAGAAAATTAACTCTTCTCTGGAAAACCTCATAAGATTTACACCAAAACCCTTCTGAGGTTCTTCTTATGATAAAAAAAGTATTCAATGAAATGGGAATGTATGTTAATAATTTATTTATAATATATTGTCCAACAAATGGTTCTTGAAGATTTATGAAAAGTGAAGAAGATGTTCCTCTAATAAGAGATGGGAGGCGAAGTCTTGGAATTTATAAAAATATAAATTTAATATAAATTTATTTTCAATTTAAAATTGCACTAAATTTATAATATTATAATATAATATGAGGGTGAGTAAGAATATTTCCATTTAATAATAATTTAATAGGTTTATGTGATGTTTTCCTCATCATATTTTTTTTAAACTCAATTATCACTTTTTCAAAATTATAGTGGTATTAATCTTTGAACTCATTAGGGGACATGAAAGTCACTATAAAAGGAAAACATTGCATTAAATGTACCATGGATGAGATATTCAACCATTTCCAATTAATATAGACGAATATAAAATATTTCTTAATATTAAATCTTTTAATGAATCATATTTAATATAAAAATTAAATAATGTTAATTTTGATAATATTATTTTAATTTTACATTAATAACGTCATCACAAAGATGAAATTTCAGTATAAACATTCCATAAGATAATAATTTGTTATAATTATATAAAAAATTTAAGTAACATGATAATTTAAGCAAATTATATTACTTTTATTATCATATAAATTATTCTATTTTTCTTTTATATTAATTAAGGAAACAATTTTTTAGTATTTATTAGTTACTTATGATAATTATTTCATTACTTAAAATTTTAAATAATTTATTTTTTAAAAAGTAATTTACCATTGAAATGACTATTATTTATCGAACATGGCTACCTGTAATCCCTGTTTTAAAAATATAATCTCAATCAAATAAATAAAATAATATATTTTCTCTTCTATACATTATGTATTATAAATGTCAGAATCATGTACATTTGAAAAAAATTTATTATTTTTTATTATAATATTCATTTAGATGAAATAAAATCATTTAATAAAATTAAATCTACTATTAGGTTTACTATTTTATACATATAAATTATTTTTACCCATAATTAACCCATTTTAACTTTACTGTGGATACAAATATTTTTTACGTTTACATATCGTAATGTTTGAATATAATATAAAACAATTGACCAAATGTATACTTCATATTACAATATATGTAATAAAATTATTATGATTCAAAAATAGATGTTCTATAATTTAAATTATTGATAAATCATTGAAAACCAAATGAAAAACGGTTTTTGATTTATGTGGTTTATGTATAAAAATATTTTTATACCAAAATCAAGTTAAAATTAAATCGAAATAATATAAATTTATTATTTTAATATAGAATGAATTAATTAAATTTTTAAACTGATCAAATATATATTTTTAGTTTTTAAATACTTGAAAATAAAAAATATTATTTTTATAATTCATTGAAAATCAAACATTATAGAAAAATATCAAAAATTCACTCTAATAAAATTTCGACATGCTAATTTTAAAAAAACAAGTTATCATTTTTAAAAATATTTTATTTTAAAATTGGTATAAATTTTTTATATTATCCCCTCACAAAACCGAAATAAAGTAATTTTTACTCGAAATGATTTTTTGATGCAGAAATGAATTTACTAAAAATTTGACTAATTTCTTAAAAAGAATTTATAAATAAATTTTTTTGTTTTATTAAATATATATATTACATAAATATGTTAAATATATCCATTCATTTCAATTTAATTACTTTGTTATAATCATCACAAAAAAAATTCATGGTTCATTGAGGATCAATGTTTAATGTTGTATATTCTATCAAACATATTTTTTAATATTTTAGTAAAAAATATCAGTGTTTTACAAAGCCATGAAAATTTATGTCATGCTTAGGGTAAATTCCTTATTTTATATTTAACCATTGCCTCAAATATCCCACACTAGCTCCAAAAAAATGGGAAAACCATTTATTCTAAAAATATTCATGCAATTAATGTAATATATATTTATATTTTTAAAATATATTTCTATTGTCCTTAAACACCAAAAAATAGCACTGAATCTATTGTAAAATATAGATACATGTTGAAATATTCAATAAACTAAACTAACAATACCAGAGTCATTATAACATTTCTTTAGAACACATTAATCCATAAAAAATACTTTTATATAATATATAAATTTTATTACGTTGCATTTATCTTCTAAATACTCAATATTAATAAAATTATAGAAATAATTATACTGAAATTATTCAATGTAAATAAATTTATAATGAGATACTTTGATGTAGATATAATTTTTATAATTTTTAATATTATTTCTACCTTCATTATAATTTTCAAAATGATTTCTTAATTTATTAGATTCCATATATAACTATTATAGCATCCTGCCTTTTTATAACATAAACATTCATTTCATTACACAAAACTGAGGATCTTTAAGGGTTAGTGTCTTGGAAACCAAGAACATAAAACATGAAAACATAAAACATTATTCTTAAACACTAGAAAAGATTCTCTTCATTTTCATCATTGGTTCATTAGTGAATCTCATAACCTGGGGACATACATCAAAATAAAGGGTGAGCAGAAGGCCCAGTAAGGGAAACAAGAGAAACATTTTACATGTGAACTTGAGATACTTCAATAAGGTCATGAAAAGAACTTTAAGGCATGAGAAATAAAACATGAGATATATCATAATAAAAATAACATTTTCATAACATTAAGATGTGGATACATCATTTAACATAGAAAATCATGAACATATCACCACGGTCCATCCCCATGGTGTAATTTGAAAATTACCATGGTTATTCACCAAGATATCGTGAAAATTGTAATCTCTTGTGGTTACATCATTACCCAATGCATTGGGGAGCTATCTGGGCGCACACTTAAATTGTCCTTAATTATCATGTGAGCCACATATATCATCATAAAAAATTTCATAAATAACCCATATAGCACAAAATAAATGGGTTTCATTTCATAATCATAACATTTTAAAAACTGCTTTAAAGACATGATCTTAATGTCACTTTAAACCCACGGAAAGAGAAAGTGGTTCTCATGTATGTAAATCCAAGAATTTAAAATACAAAATTTTGATATATATGTGAATACCCTTGTAGAAATAAAAGCTTTGAGTATTCAAATTATAACATAAAATAATTTTGAGAAAAGAGAGAGGCATTTTGAAACGAAAATTCCGCAGCATAACAGCTATGTTACAAGGTTTTAGAAAACATTTAAAAGAGAGGGGACATGGGTCAGCCAGACATAAATGATCCATAAAACAGTAGGGGGATAGAATATATGTGATTTAGGAACATGGTAATGAAATTTTACAGATATACCATAATAAAGAAAAATCATTGAAGTGAGACAAAAATAAGATTTCTCTTATGAAAATTCGGCAGCATAATGGCATCACTTAAACTTTAATAAAAAATGATTTGAAAAGTTAAAATAGGGTCTCTCATCATATGAAAATAAGAGTTCTGTATGATAGATATATAGATAATAACCCAATATAATAAAAAAATAATTTGAAAGACTTGACATGAAAGTAGAACTCTGAAAAGAATGAGAAGGGTGAAAGAACCACTTAAAATTTCAGCATCCTAACAGCGCCACTTAAGCTTCAAAAAATGAATTGAAAAGATCAAATAGGGTCTATAATCATATGAACATAAGAGTCCAGTATGATAGATATAGAGATCATACCCCAACAAAATAAAAATGAACTTGAAGGACTTGACAAGAAAATAGAACTTGAAAATGAGAAGGGTGAAAGAATCTGTTACAAAAAATTTGGCAGCCTAACAACGCCACTTAATCATTTATAAAATGAAATGATGAGAGTATGAGGGGGTATCTCATAATATGAACATTAAATGGAAAGTATAATGAATATAAAATAACATCCTTCAACATAAGAACATGGAGCATAAAAGAAATGACATAAAAGAGATCACTTGAAAAGAAAGAGAGAGGTCAGATCCCTTACCATAAAAAGTAACTCTTAAAACTCAATGGTTGGGACCTTGAGGGATTGGGGGCACCTTGGGAGGACTCCTTGGGAGATAAGGAGACCATAACTTCGTTGAGGATGTTTTTTGGGTCGAAAAGATGAGATAAGGGCTTGGTATATATAGGGAAAATGAGGGTACAAGGCATTAATGGCCAAGGGACACCTCAAAAGTGGTTTTCTCAAAAGCATGGGCCCTCCCATGGTACTTCCCATAGAGTTAGGCCACATGGGTACCCCAACACAATAATTCATAGTTTTTAGTCTACCATCCCTTCATATATCTCATGACATCAACTGACATAGTTATGATGTCATTAAACATACCGAAACCCTAACACTGTATTTTTACTATTCACTGAAATTTCAACTTTCTCACAAAAATCCCAAAATTTCACATTAACCAAATATCAATTATATGATTTCAAAAATGAACTCTATTTTATAAAAATAATTTTCTAAATATTTTTAATTCATTTTTTAAATAAACACACTATTCACCGAAAATTCAATTTTTTCAGAAATATCCCCAAAAATTACCTTAACATTATATCGATACTCTGAGTTCAAAAATTAAATCCATTTTTTAAAAATAATTTTCGAAATATTTTTAATATAATTTTTAATCAAAAAACACTATTCAACCGAAAAAACTAATACTTGAATAATAATTTATGAAACTGTTATTTACCCATTTTATTGAATCTCATTACTTAATCTAGGTGTCTAAATTATATTAAAACTTTCTTCAAGTGAAATTACTAATCCATTTGGTCACATTACTAATCTTAAACATGAAATCACTATTCATAATTTACTATTAATCAAAAAATAATGTTGATCTTATTAAACTTGAAATATTGTACCGAACATAATTGTAGAATACCATTTTTTAAAAAACAGTACTAATTTTTATTTATTTAAAGATTACATAAAAAATTTTAAAATATCCTTTATCTAAAATTCATCACTAATATGCTTACTATATTTATCCAGACATTTGAAAATTCATAAACTTCATCATAAGAAGAAATCCCAATTTTTATTTAAAGAAAAGGATTACACAAGGCAGTTACGGTCTCCTTACCTAGCACCTTATCACACCAGCAAAGGATGTAAGTGTAAGGTGTGCTAAGGTGAGAGAATACGAGGGAGGCTCGGCCAACATCGCGCGATTAGTAATTTATATCATTTTGAACTTCTCGCGAAGGCGATCTCGTTCTAGCTACACACAATGAAGTTCATCTTGGGATTGGTCCAGAGCAAAGCCCAGTGGTGCTACATCCTTCCAAAGTTCTGTTAGATGGGCTTTGAACAGTCCAAGACTACTGGGTGATGCCATGAAATCTTCTTTCTATATTAATTAACCAATATTTCTTGTATTTAGAGACAATTATCAAAATGTTTAGTTTCCAGTAGTCATATTGACCAATGGTCAAATTGCAGTCAAAACCCAACAGTCTAATTTTAATTATACTCATGTTATCAAATGAAACATTTTTGTTTAATATAAAAATAAAATAAAATAACACATAAAATTAGGAAACAAGATTTATTCAATATTTCCGGTCGTTGCAATATTCCCCCCTTAAGAAATTGCGTCCCCACAATTTTTAAAATTGGGTTTTGAAATTCATTGAAAGTCCCACATCAGAAAAGGAGTCAGTAAAACTATTACTCTAAAAGAATGAAAGGGAAGTACAAAAGTCACCCGAGTTAACCCACACTAGGATTCCATGTAGGAAAACATGGACATGGAGGAGAAAAAAAAGGTTCAAGTTCTGAGGGAGAGTGATAGAGAACATGGTTAGGATAAAGTTAACTACATGAAAATCCCAAACATATGATGCATGTAAACTGTCTTTGATTACCTTGTAGGAAACATAAACCAACAACATTTTTTGTTTTACATTTCTTTTCATAATTTTGAGGAATTCATTTACTACATAGAACAAAAACATAAGAAAATATACCAACCTTCATGTAGTCTTTCATCCTTTAATAAGTTTCTACCCAACAATAATCTTTTCTCCAAATGATGAGAATTCAAAAACACTTGGTCTCATCAAAACACAAGAATCATCTTCTAGAGAATCACATAATCCACAATAGATTAACCATCTATTTCATCTATCTTTAAACATTATCCCAAAACTGAAAGGGTAAGGTAAAACAAATCTTCAAAAAGAAATAATCACATAGGAATGGAAACTAATTTTAAATCTTCAAAGTTCCATAGTACTACCCAGAGTTCATCATAGACGATTCCGTAAATAACTGTCCTTAAAAATCTTCAAAATAAACCAAACTAAGATTGAAACCCAAATACAAGAAGGAATTGATAACATGGTCTTCCAAGGTAAACTTTATCATTCATCTCCAAAAAACATCAACCACTCCTAACATCCTATAACAAAAGTAATTAACCTAAACATATTTACCCCACGATAGGTTAATCATTTCCATAAGTAACCTAAATTACTATAAGTCCGCCTTAAATTCATCGATTCTTCAAAATATAAGTCAACCATAATCCTCAATGAATATACCAAAGTAGTCCATTTACCTCAATCATATAGGGTCCCCAAAATTGTGAATGTCTTCCAAAATAATAATAATCTTTTAATCCCCTAATCATCTATGTCATATTAATACAGAAATCATCGTATTTCCTATCACATTTGTTGTTGGGACATGTTCTTCCATTTCCCACCATTAACTAAGAAGTTAAGGTATAGTTAGGGTCTCAAATACTTCGCCAATCATCTTGAAAAGGTAACTTTAATCATAAAAGGATAAGCTTGTAGAATAAAAGTATATACTAACCTGTGATCCCCTAGGATCAAATCTAAGTTATCAATGATCGTATATGCTTATGTGAATATTTATTTAATTTTATCTTTGTTCATTTAATAATGGTTAATACTAAGCTTATGAATTTACCAAAGTATATCCATCGGGAGTGTCGTAACCAAGAGTGTAGGAAGGCCCGTTGTCATGTACCAGTTCCCGTTTGAGTCTAGATCAAAGCAGTGTTTTCGGGTTTTACCCCTATATACATCTGTGCCAGAGCCACCTCTACCTGCTCGTATCCAGACATAGATTTATTTCCTGAAAACCCCTTACTCAATACTCATCAAAATATCTGGAATATTTCCTATATTTAAACTTTTCTATAGGGTTATTCCTAAAGTTTTCATATCCTAATTTGCACAAAAAACTACACCATCCTTTTATACCAACTATATCATCCCTCCTTTTTATAACATAAACTTTAATTTCATAACACAAAACTGAGGATCTTTAATGTTTAGTGTCTTGGAAACTAGGAACATAAAATATGAAAACATAAAACCTTCTTCTTAAACACTTGAAAGGCTTCTCCTCATGTTCATCCTAGGTTCATTACTGCATCTAATAACCTGGGACATACATCAAAAGAAAGGGTGAGCTGAAGGCCAAGTAAAGGAAACAAGAGAAACATTTTGCATGTGAACTTGAGATACTTCAATAAAGTCATGAAAAGAACTTTAAGGCATGAGAAATAAATCATGAGATATATCATAATAAAAATAACATTTTTCATAACTTTAAGATGTGTCTACATCATTTAACATAGAAAATCATGAACATATCACCATGTTCCATCCCTAAGGTGTCATTTGAAAATTACCAAGGTTATTCACCATGATATCGTGAAAATTGTAATCTCTAGTAGTTACATCATTACCCAATGCATTGGAGCGCTATCAGGGCGCACCCTTAAATTTTCCTTTATTATCATGTGAGAAACATATATCATCATCAATAATTTCATAAAGAACCCATATAGAACAAAATAAATGGGTTTCATTTCATAATCATAACGTTTTAAAAACTGCTTTAATGACATGATCTTAATGTCACTTTAATCCCAGGGAAAGAGAAAGAGGGTCTCATGTAAGTAAATCCCAGAATATAAAATTCAACATTGTGATATATATGTTAATTCCCTTGTAGAAATAAGAGCTTTTAGTATTCACTTTATAACATAAAATAATTTTGATAAAAGAGAGAGGCATTTTGAGACGAAAATTCTGCAGCATAACGACTATGTTACAAGGTTTTAGAAAACATTTAAAAGAGAGGGGAAATGGGTAACCCACTCATAAATGATCCATAAAACAGTAGTGGGACAGAATATATGGGATTTTAGAACATGGTAATGAAATTTGAAAGATATAACATATGAAATGAAAAACATGGAAGTGAGAAAAAATAAGATTTCTCTTCTGAAAATTCGGCAGCCTAACGGCATCACTTAAACTTCAATTAAAAATGACTCGACAAGTTCAAATAGGGTCTCTCATAATATGAACATAATAGTTCAGTTTGATAGATATAGAGATCAAACCCAAACATAATAAATAATGGAATTTGAAATACTTGACATGAAAGTAGAACTTTGAAAAGAGTGAGAAGGTGAAAGAACCACTTACAAATTTGGCAGCCTAACAGCGTCACTTAAGCTTCATAATATGAATTGACAAGATCAAATAGGGTATCTCATAATATGAATGTAAGAGTTTAGTATTATTGATATAGAGATCATACCCCAACATAAAAAAATGAACTTGAAAGACTTGAGAAGAAAATAGATCTTGAAAATGAGAAGGGTGAAAGAATCCGTTACAAAACTTTCGGCAGCCTAACAGCGCCACTTCAACATTTAAAAAATGAAATGATGAGAGTAAGAGGGGGTCTCTAATAATATGAACATAAAAAGGACAGTATAATGAATATATGAGAATATCCTCCAACATAAGAACATGGAGCATAAAAGAAATGACATAAAAGAGATCACTTGAAAAGAAAGAGAGAGGTCAGATCCCTTACCTTAAAACGTAACTCTTAAAACTCGAAGGTTGGGACCTAGAGAGCCTGGGGGAACCTTGGGAGGAATCCATGGGGGTTAAGGAGACCATAACATAGTTTAAGATGTTTTTGGAGTCGAAATTATGAGAGGAGGGTTTGGTATTTATAGGGAAAGTGAGGGGACAAGGCATTAATGGCCAAGGGACCCCTCAAAAGTGGTTTTGTCAAAAGCATAAGCCCTCCCATGGTACTTCCCATAGAGTTAGGACACATTGGGACCCCCAAACAATAATTCATCCTCTTTAGTCTACCATCCCTTTTATTATCTCATGACATCATCATGACACAGTTATGATGTCATTAAACATACCAAAACCCTAAAACTGTATTTTTACTATTCACTGTAAATTCAACTCTCTCAGAAAAATCCCAAAATTTCACATTAACCAAATATCAATGCTCTTATTTCAAAAATGAACTCTATCTTATTTAAATAATTTTCTAAATATATTTAATTAATTTTTTAAATAAACACACTATTCACCGAAAAATCATTTTTTTCAGAAAAATCCCCAAAAATTACCTTAAAATAATATTGATGCTCTGAGTTCAAAAATGAAATCCATTTTATAAAAATAATTTTTAAATATTTTTAATTTAATTTTTATTTAAAAAACACTATTCACATGAAAAAAACTAATACTAGAATAATAATTTATGAAACTGTTATTTACCAATTTTATTGAATCTCATTACTTACTCTAGGTGTCTAAATTATATTAAAACTTTCTTTGAGTGAAATTACTAATCCATTTGGTCACTTTACTAAACCTAAGCGTAAAATCACTATTCATAATTTATTATTCATCAGAAATCATGTTGATCTTATTGGAATAAATTATTTTTATTTCAGGGCATATTTCTATTTAAAACCCTATTCCCAGTTCAACCTTTGAAAAAATGTTGATAAAATTGGACATGTGAAAACTGGTCAGTAAAATAGCCATATATTTGGCTCCAAAAGTCCAATAGACGCAAAATTTCAATATATGATTTTAAACAACAATATATAAAACGTGTAAGAAGTTAATATCTTCATATTCAGTTTTCTAGATGCCCAAATTTATTATTCATGTAGAGGGGGAGATTTGGAGTGCAAACAGTCCACCTCCTAGTGCTATAAATACAAACCCCTCTTCTCCATGCATGTGGTATGAATTTCAGAAGAGGGGATCATCCATTGGAACGAAAAAAAAGACATGAAAATGCTCTTTGGGAACCTAAAATACTAACTTTTATATTTTAGATACCCTTCCTCCTCCCTATCATTTCATGTTCATTTATATTGTTCTTATTTGTAAGCGTGTACGTCTGTTTTCATTTCAATAGAATTTTAATGGATATTTATTCTTATTCATATATTATTATCATCATAATTATATTAAATAATATTAATGGTCTTAAAATATTTTTAATACATTTGAATCCCCTTCCCTTTTTCTCTTTCTTATTCAATCTAAATTTCATTTTTAATTCTTGTCATCGTTTGTGTGTGTGTGTTCGGTGCACAACCCTTTTATTATCCCATTATTTTTGTTCTATTTATAATTAATCACAAACAAGACATATTACCAAATTAATTTCCATATTAATAACTTTGTAAATATATCACTGGGTTGAGTAATGATTTGGGTATGTTAAGTGATTGAGAGCTTTTTCTTGATTAATGTTCATTAAATTAAAATTTTTTATGTTAGACATGACATGTCATGGGTTAATGACTTATTTTATTAAACATGGGGATTACTTTGATTATAGGAACCAAAAATACAATAACATAAACTTGTACTAATTGAAAATATAACTATATGTTAATTTAATTCTTGGATTAAAGCCTTAACACTTTGGAATTCCAGTCAACCTCGTCATCTAAAGTGGGTGTGAAATTATTGCAATATAAATAAAAGATCGAGGATATCATAAGATAAAATCTCTAACAATGAACTCATCTCAATTTTTATCAAATTTTTTAAAAAAAGATCTTTCATAAATGATTTCATATTCTGTATAAAAAGCCCTCTAATCCAAATATAATCAACTAAAAATTGTCAACTTATAAAATTGCCTTCGTCGAGGGTTCGAATTGATTGCGACTAAACACATTAGAAGAGAATCAAAACATTGAATGGTCAATAGGTGAAAATCATCTACACTTTCAAATGGCTTTGTTTCCAAGGATTATTCATTAAGTACTACATATTTTTTTGGTTATTGTAAAAAAATAATTTTTTTTAGAAAAATAGAAAAAACACAAAGAAAACCTCTTCTTATCATTAAAATCATAAATGAAAAAACACATAGAAAAACATGTCTTCCTCATTCTTCTTAAACCTTTCTGAATGTCCTGTTTCCTCCAAAACAATCCCTTATATTTTTTTACCCTGAGATTGAGTGAACACTTCACCAAATTATGAAAAATATAAGAGATAATGAAATAATTCAAGAACCTGTACTTGTACATTGAATTGAAGTAGATATGAATAATCTTAGGGGAAAACAATTAAACAACATCGTTCCCCTGATATAAATTTCCATACCATTTGTATTCAATATAAAAACATATAGGATGAGTTTTAACTGAAATCTAGTTCGATTCATCTTCTTCCTCATTTCCACGGGCTTGCCGATGTGGATCCACAACTTCGTCTTAAGGGGTTTTATGTGGTGAGCTCTACCATGAAGCATCAATGGGTTTCTGAAGAAAAAATCTAACTCCAAGCATTCCCATTATCTCTAGCCGACATTTCTATGTCATGGGTATACTACCTCCCTCTTGGTTCCATAACCCTGTGGATTAATATGTTGTGACTTTTCATAGAAATATTCATTCCAGATTCTCATAATTCATCTATCTGAAATGAAATAAGTGGTATCCAAAAATTCCCAAATCAGTCACTCCATGAATACTAGGAGAGGTTGAAAAATTTTGATACTATATGACCACATCACCAAATCCCTAACCAACTCTTGATCTAATACATCTATGAGTGGTTATTCTCTTTGGAGTGAACTCTCATTGATGCCACAAGTGGCGATATTCTTGTTGATAAAACTCCTCTTGCTGAAAAATATCTCATAAGAAACATGGATGAAAACACACAACAATTACATACATGAACACATGATCAAGTCACAAAAACCCACTATTGTTAATCAATAGAGCCAAACATGTTAACTAAGTGATTGAGTGAACCTGTAAGTCTTTTGGGAAAACTACTGGTGGCTTTCAAATTCTAAATCCCATATTCTCCACAATCTATGTTCCCATGACCTATCATGAATTATGGAATTTGTACTTACCCATAAAATCCCACTGTAACATGTCCAAAACATCAAGAGTATCCATATGATTCATCCAGAACAATGGATCTCAATGCAGCATATGTTCATTGGAACACTAACCATCATCAGTCAGGTCAGTTCATTAGAAACTACAACCAACCGCACTCTGAACCCTTCATTTCTGTAATCATCCAAGGCTTGAAGTATGGTAAAACCATTTATTATCCCCCTAAATTCCTTCCTCAAAACCCAAAGCAATTAAAATTTGATAATAGTTTTGGTAACTTCCATCAATGATACCCTTTTGTTCCATAACCTTAAATGATCAATCCTCATGTTTCTCTTCCTGGATTCAACTATCCTTGTGAACATTCTCATTTTCAAAACAAATAAAATCCCCTTCCGAAGAACCAAAATCATGTTAATTCCAATCCCAGAAAAACCTCTCCTTCCATTTAACCATGGGATAGTGCAGTGGAATATATTTCCTCATTCACCTATTCCATCCTCAAAAACATTGAATCCCAAATTGTTCAACTTGCATCCCACCTGATCTAGGGACAACAATAAAATTTTTCTCAACACCCAGGTGAACCATTTTTAGCCCCATGGGTAATGTCGGTGGAATTTCAATTAGGCCAGGAAAAAAATTGTATGCCTCCTGAGGTGTCCTCCAAAGTCCGTTTAAATGCTGACCTAAATAATGAAAAGAAAAAGAAACATAAAATGGAATCTAAATCCATTTCATAACCTCATTATATTATACTGAGTAATCCAATTAATTTTCCTCAAGCTGTTTCTAAACCAAGGAAGTCCTTTTAATCCAATCATGAAATTGTAGACATGTTTAGAGGTGTTGAAGTTAACATACCCCTCTTTGGTTCCATAAAGAAAATCCCTAGGTATGCCATGTTTATTATGTAATTGTACAACCATAAGAGGAAAAATATGACCTTCAAAAACCTTTTCACCCAGCCGTATATTCCCATAAAGTGAAAAGATCTAGGGACCATTACGGTTCCATGACTAATTGGATGTTCCAACCTCGAGGATGCACTCATAGACATAGGATCCTCAATTTATGTCATGCCAAAATACATCTTATCTAACATTGGCCTAGGTCATTTACATCTAACCAGTGTTGTCATTCCATTGGGTAATCAAAGAACAGATAGTCCTGATGGTATAATCGAGGATGTCCTTGTTCGTGTGAATGATCTTATATTACCTTGGTATTTTTTTCTTTTACAAGGATGTTGAAGAAAAATCTTCTCGATCTCCCTTAATTATAGGAAGAACATTCCTAATGTTAGAGAGAACAAATATTGATTCCCATTAAGGCATATTATCCATGGAATTTGGTGACCAACTAGTCCAGTTCCACATTTTCAATGCCATGTGATACCCATTTAAGGATCACTCTTCATTCTCAATCCATACTTTTGAGGGAATTTCTAAGAGTCAATTGAACCTCATTCCATCACATTCATGATGTTCTAATGAGAGAGGATCTTGTGAAATCTAAACCATGATCAACCATGTGAAAAATAATTATGTTTATGTGGACCTTTCATTCATAGACTCCATCAGTATAGAGGATCATGAAAACTCTCTTGAATCCCACGTCAACTGTGTTCTCTACTACTCCACCTTGGATAGTAATAAGGAAAATAAATTATAACCAACAGATGTATCTTCCTCTATTCCTGAGTTTTCTAAACTATAAATAAGATATGATACTAGTTTGAATACTTTTCTTGAACATATGAAATATTAATTCTATTTCCATGATCACTCATATCCTGTCATTATCTCCACTTTAATTACTGAAATAGAGGAGTCCAAACATGTTTAGGATTTAGAGGAAAATAGAAATGACTTAGGTTAGACTCTATATGACATACTAGGAATCAACCCTGCTCTTTGCATTCAACACATCCATCTTGAGGAATCATCCAAACCAATTAGATAACTACAATGAAGACTCAATCCACTCATACTTGAGGCAGTTAGAGAAGACATCACCAAGATTATTCAAGATGTTATTATCTTCCCAATATCTGATAGGGAATGGGTTAGTCCAATTCATGTTATACCTATGAAGGGTGGGATAACTATTTTCGCAAATGAACATGGGGAGGTAGTCACAAATTGAGTGAAGAAAAAATTTCTTGTGTGCATAGACTAAAGGAAATTGAATGTTGAAACTTGAAAATTTCACTACCCTCTTCCATTCCATGATCAGTTTCTAGAATGATGGGTAGGAAACTCACACTATTTCATTGTTAATGGATACATTGGTTACATACAACTCATAATCCCACCTCGGGAACAAGAAAAGTCTAATTTCCCATTCCCTTGTGCAAAATATGAATATAGGAGAATTCAATTTCACCTTTGCAAATGTTCCTGCAACATTCCAGAGGAGTATGTTGAGTATCTTTTCTGAATTAATTGATATTTGAATGGAGGTCTTCATGGATGACTTCTCCATTTCTGGTGAGTAATTTGAATGATGCTTGAATTCAAACTATCTAGTCCTTAAAAATTGTGTCAACTGTAACCTTGTGTTAAATTTTGAAAGATTCCACTTGATTATTGAAAATGGGATTGTTCACAGGAACATAGTTTCAAAAGAGGTTATTGAAGTTGATTCTGCAAAAAATAATGTGATCTAATAACTTCTTGAACGAAACATTATTTGAGACATCTCTTAATTCCACAGTCATGCCGGTTTCAATCGGCAATTCATCTATAAAATCAGAAGGACCCCCCCCCCTCCCCCACTCACTCGGTTGCCCTAAAATTTTGTCACTTATCATTTCGATGATATTTGAAAGAGAGACTTCATTTAATTTAAAAATGATCCTACATCATCCCTGATAATCTAACCCCCCGATTTTCCTCACACTTTTAGTTGATGTGTGATGATTTAGATTGATCCGTTGGGGTAGTTCTAGGTCAAAGAAGAGAAAATATTCCTCATGTCATATATTATTCCTCAAAAACCTTGTATAAACATCAATCACACTACACTATAACTAAAAATGATCATTTAGTGGTTGTTTTTGGCTTAGATAAATTCGGGCCCTATCTCTTAGGTTCCAAAATAATCATCTATATAGATCATTCTTCAATAAATTTCATACTCAAGAAATGTGATTTCAAATTGAGTCTAATAATATGGATCATAATGCTCTAATAATGTGACCTTGAAATTAATTAATGACAAAAAAAAAATAAAACTATGTGGCTGATCACATGAGTATAATTTTTAATTCTTCTCATTCTAAAATTATTGATCCAGAATTTCCAACTAAGCACCTTTCATCTCCCACTCTATGAATACAATGGTATGACCCAATTTTAAATTACTTGGTTTCTGGTAATCTTCATGAAATATATTGAATAGAACAAAAAACGATGTTGAAAAGTGATTAAAAATAATTTTTAGGGAAGATTATAAACTATGGATGACTGGGGCTGACATGGTAATTAAGAGATGTGTTGATGAAAATGACCATTCTTTCATTTTGAATTTTTTCACTCAATGCCTGGTGGAGGCCACTTTGGAGAAAAATGGACCACTTGAATGGTCCTCGACTATGGATTGTTCTAGCCTTCACTCTAGAAGGAAAAACAGGAGTTCTATCAATCATGTCCCATTTTCCAAAAGTTTGGCACAATTTCAAAGAGAAATGATATTCCACCCAAGCCTTTATTTTTATTTTTCATCTTTTATGTTTGGGGAATTGATATTAGGGGACCATTACTCCTTCCAATAGATCTTCATACATTCTTCTTATGGTTGATTATGTTTCTAGGTGGGTCAAGTCCAAACCCACTAGAAAGGATGGTTCACATCATGTTAGTGAGTTCATAAAGACACTCATCTTCCACCTATTTGTCACACCTCATGCCTTGATAGGTGACTTAAGAACACCTTTTGTAATAGAAGCATAGAATCAATTTTGATAAATAATGGTATTATACATAAAAAATAAACTTTATTTCACCCCTAAACAAATAGAAACGATGAACATTCTAATAGATAGGTGAAAATAGTTTTTGAAATAATTATATAACCCCAAAGAAAATACTATCCTGAAATACTTGGTGAATAAATTGGGGCTTATCAAACAGCCTAAAAAACAGCCATTGGGATGCCTCATTTTAGACTAGTTTTGTGGTAAAAAATGTCATTTTCCAGTTGAAATACAACAATAGTCATTTTGGACTATGAAAATATGTATTTTGTCTTTTGGAAAATATGATGACGAAATATTGTTGCAATTTTATGAACTGGAGGATCTTCGACAAGATTCTTTTGAGAATTATAATCTATACAATGAATAATACAAGTAACTCCATAAAAAACACATCATTATAAATTTATTTCATGAAATTGAAAAGTTAATGCTCATCAATTAACAATTTTAACTATACCTAGGGATGATTAATTATCATTTGGGAGGTCCTTTTTTGTTTCCCATGTTTATCCATTTGGTTCAGTGAATATCCAAGACTACTCTTCCAAATGTACATTCACGAATAATGGAATTGGGTTAAAGAATCAACATGAGAGGAAACACATCCTGATAACCACCTCGACTCCCATCAGATCCACAACATCCAAAGACCCACCATTGAATGGATATGGAGTCCCACCCAATCCAATCCAAGGGTACCTCTTCCCCTTTAAATCCCTCTTTTTCTCATCTCTTTATCTCTCTCTACCTTTTTCTTCTTAAACCTCTCTTTTTCATTTTTTACCAGTGTCATCATCAATGTTTTTTTTTCATTATATAATTTTATTTTCTATGGGTGTTTATTTTAAAAAATCTAAAAAACTAGAAAAAATAAAAAACATAAATAAAGACATGCATACGTACTAACCATCCTGTTTTGAAATTTTCTCCAACCATTTTGGTGATTCATAAGGCAAGTCTTCATCTAAATTTTTTTTATTTTCATCATGAATTTGGATAAATAATCTTATGTCAAAATTAAAACATTTTTAATGCTAATTTTTATATTTGGAAAATGATTCTTCTCAAAATGTGAGGAACATATTTAGCTTTCATTCCATGTCCACCAATTGAAATATTTTGAAAATTTGTGTTTTCAACCCTGATTAGGAGTCTTGAGATTCTGGACCATATAGATGAAATTACTACTTTTGTGTGCATTAATATGACATAAGAAATTTCGTAAACAAAAAATAATAATAATAGCCAAATATCCCCCCACTACCCTTTCATTAATCCTCTTTTTTAAAAAACATCTTTGAGCGTATGAAAAAAAATTCATTTATAGGCACATTACAAGATAAATACATTATCCCACCCCATATCTAGATGGATCAAAATTGAATTATTTATTGATATTTAAGTGTGGGGGATTGGATTTAATTTTTGATTACTCTTTTATTTATTTCCAATGGTTTATCATATTCTTGAGGAAAAATATCTATTTTAGTGTGGGTGAGTGGTTTTCATTCAGGGAGTTTTTGAGAATGTACTTTAATTTATATATTTCTGTGAATTTTTTCACAATTGTTCAAAAAAATAAAAAAAATGAAAAAAATGAAAAATATTAATGGGTTGTGTCTTGGGTGGTTTAAAAATAAATCTTCCTCAACAATTGATCATGTCTTAACTACTTATATTAGTTTCGTGAGGAGATCAAAAATGGGTTGGGAGATGAGTGTGAGATCTGTTTCAATTCAACATTCGAAAAAAGAAAACAAAAACACTTATGTCATTGTGAGAAGTTTTTTTTAAATAACCCATCTTCTCATTACCTGTAAATGTTTTAACACTTTTGATTCTTGATAGCACAATTTTTCCTTTGTAAATAAGTGTTTCCATTTCACTCCATGTTTTATTTCAAAAAATTTGTGCATTTATTTTTTCCTTGTTGTTGTTTTACCCCGCTTTCTACTCTTTTGAATATTGAAATCAAACCATCCCATTGACATATAAAAATCCATTCAAAAGACCTCTTGATTCTTGTGAACTTTAAGATAGTGAATTGAATCTGAGATATCTTTAAAACTCTATGATTTTGTCTTTAATTTGGTGAAAGTGTGAACTCCTAGAAATGAATTTTATCATCTTAAGAGGAATGAGTTTTGAGTGCCCACATTTTCCATTTATAAATTTGAGAATATAAAATGAATTGCTTTTTGAACATGATTTTTATAACAATTTGTGGTGGAATTCAACATAGATATGTGAAGTGTTCTAAACATTCATTCATTGATGAAAACAAAATTTTATTCTTTATTTTCCAATGAGAATGAATTTTTTATGTTTTTTTATTTATTTCACATTAGTACATGGACAAGACTATATGTGGGGGAGTCTATTTTATCAATTTTTTCATAACTTATTATATACTCTGTTTACTGGTTTTATATGAAATGTTAATAATAGGTTTAAAATATTAATTTTTAAATATTAAATATAATTTTTGTTCACTATTTGAATTCATAAAAAAATCATGATTGTTTCATGGTTTAATTATAACTATCACCCTAATTATCCAAATTGTGTTATTATTTTTTAGGGTTATTAATTAAATTTCCCAAATATTGTTACTATGAATTGTTGACCAATTCATCCATTTAAAGGGTTATATGGACAACACAAGAAGGCCCACAGAATCTGTGATGAATCTGAATCATCCATTAATATTGAATCACTACGCTCAATCTAGAAGTCCAATTTAATTTATTCTCCTTAAAAATTACGGTAAAAATTCATGGAGTCATTTATAAAAATTAAAGGCCCAAATCCAAAACCAAGGGGGACAACTAATGCTTTGAAGTCCATCCCATAATTCTAGATGGGAATTAAAATCCTCACATGATCCCTATATATTCTTCTGATCTACTAATAAAATAAAGATGTGATTTATTAGTGTCAAAGATATGATATGGGGGGACAAAATTTTAGAAGAAATTATTTTTTTTTGAGGGACTATTTCTATTCACAACCCCATTCATATTTCTACCTTTGAAAAAGTGTTTATAAAGATAGATAGGTGAAAACTGTTTAGTAAAATAGCCATACTGTTGGCTCCAAAAGTCCAATGGCCAACTAATTTCAAGGGATGAAATTAAAAATAAATATATACAACTTTAAAGAATATCATATCTCTATATTCACCTATTTTAATGTCCAAATTGGTTATGCAATTGTAGGGTAATATTTTTCATGCAAATTGTCTACCTCCTTGAGCTATAAATACAACCCCATCTTATCATTGCACGTCGTTGGAATTACAGAAGAGTGGAGACTACATTGAAATAATCAAAACCTTGAAAACGTCTTGGGATGACCTTCCGTACTCTCATTTTAAATTGAGACACCCTTCCTTCGCTCATTATTCTCATTTTATTTTATGTTATTATAATTTTTAATCATGTAAGTCTATTTTCATTTAAAAAAAATTATAGAAAGTTTCTTCTTATTCATATATTATTCTCATCCACATTCTGTTGATTAATATTAATGGTCTTAAAATATTTTAAATAATTTTGAATACCCTTACCTTATATCTCTTTATCATTCAATTTAATGTTTCTTTTTATGCTCATCATCATTTATATGTGTGTGTTTGTTGCACAACCCTTTTTTATCCTGTTATTTTTGTTCTATTTATAATATTCCCCAAAAAATAATATTACCAGATTAATAATCCTCCTAATTACTAAATAAACCTACCATTTTGGTGAGTATTTATTTGGGGATGTTAAGTTATTGAGAGCTTTTGTTCAATTAATATTCTTTGAATTAACGTTAGTATATTGGACTTAACATGTAATAGATTAATTAGCTATTTTTTTTAAAATGTGTGGTTTCCATTTGTTATTGGAACCATAAATACACTGTTATCAACATTTACTGATTGAGATTAGAACCCTATGTCATTTTTAGGCATGGATTAAAGCCATAACACTTAGGAGTACCAGTCATCTTCATCTTGTAAAGTGGGAGTTAATTTACTGTAGTATAAACTAAAGCTCATGGATATCAAAAACATAACACTCTATTAATAAACTCACCACAATATATAAAAAATTGTTAAATCAAACATTATCCATATATTATTTCATAAGAATTTCAAACAAACCCCCAATCAAAATACAATCAACTAAAAACAATCAACTATTAAATAGTATCATCACAGAGGATTCGACCCATGTACTGCTATACACATTAGAAGGGAATAAAAACCATTAGCAGTAGATATGAGATAATGGGATGTGCATTTATCCTCCTTTTTCATTCCATACCTCTAAATATTCAGCTTCTTAAATAGATAGTTCTCGGTATCTTTAGACTTGTTATGAACCTTGGGACCCTTTTACAAGTTATCCACTATAATATTTTCCATAAGTAATGAAGGATTATCATGCCTATAAACTTATACACTTGTAGAATCATATTAATATGTTATGATTGATTATTTTAAATACTCATTATTTTATAATTTACAATAAAACTATGTAATGTCTTCTATGGTGAGGAATGTATGATATAAGCATGAAACACATCCAGGACATTAAACCTTATGATGTAAAATAGTTAAATGTAGCAAATAATATTGATTACATGAGGTCAGTATATCATAGACTCTAAATTCTTCATTTTTAAAAGATCATTTATGACATAAAATTTCTCTTTTCTCACATTCTCCTGAAATAGATCCCGAAGGCTAGTCATCATGACATATACATCCATGTACAAATGTTGATTTAAAATATCATTGTTTCTGGATTATAGAATTAATCATTGATCATCAAATATTCATTAAAATGGGTTATCATAGAGTGAAAACTCGTCCTCAGTAGCCTCATTAAACCGACAATCATGATTTGGTTATTCTTGAACATTCAATTTACATTCATGATATAGGATACCGTATAATCACCTTTTCCATTATTGTAATTTCTATCTAGTGATAATTTTTTCCTTATAAATTATGGATCACATTGTTATATTTAAATTAATTTTTTTTTGATTTTATAAATAAGATGGTATGTGATTTATTACATATTTTAATGAAATTTTGAGAAATTTAAAAAATTATACTTATTTATTTCCTATTGTTTATCAATACCTGATATCCCTCACCATGGGATTCATAATATCTTGGTAGTTGGAAATTATAGTAGAACTAATCAACATTCCCCTTATCATTACCAAAAAAATTGTTTAAATTTTTTTATGGGTTTTAGGTAGGAATTCATAATATTATATACATTAACTCACATTTCCATGATCAGTTGAGTGGGATCCCCAATCCAAAAATCCCAAAATCTGTTTTTTTAATCACTTTCCCATTAGTTACACAATATCATTCTTTTGAATTTAATCATTAATGTGAAATATGTTATTTCCACCAAAAACATCAGGTTATAATTCATTAATAATAGAAATCAATCAATCATTGGAGGGTCAAACCCATTGATCTATGGTTCGATTTTAACTAAACCAGTGGAAGTATATACTGAATTATTATATATAATTATGGTATTTATATTTTCGGAATAAATTATAAATTTTTATATTTATTACAATTTTTAATGTGGATGGGATTTACTGAAGTTATTAACCATGTCTTAGAAAGTATTTACACATATAAAGTATATTTTAGTTATATCTTGAATACTAATTAATTCATTAATTCATGTTATCAAGACATAATGACCATAATGAAATAAATATGAATCCTGAAAAATAAAATAACAAATCGGTATGATCATTATATATTACTGATATTTATTTTATATATATAATGACAATGTAATCGTCGACCTAAGGGAAACACATTGTTCCATTTGTGGTTTGTGTTGTGTTTTTTCACCAGTATAACTATGTATAAACATTTGATTAGTTATTCCTAGACTCAAAACATGAATTTGTTACACTGTATTTTTATCTCCATCCATTACATCATCATTTACTAACACAAATGTTTGTAGAATGGGTCCACATAAAAGAAAATATTAGAATGCATTCCCTTACACAATATGAGGAGAGTTGAAAGGCAAGTGGAAAAACATAATTTAATACTAAATTAAAAGAAACCAATAAAATGTTGTTTACTAATGAGACATGTGGAATACACAAAAAAATCATATAGTATCATGACATGTACTATTAACATAATTATAACATGGTTTGCGTGATTCCATTTTATAATGATGATTTTTAATATTCAGTTCATAGAGTAGTAACTATAATATTAATTACACATGTTATATAGATCCAAAAAAATACACAAAATAGTTTTATACTTATATATATAAAAACCCTTCACATGTAACATACATTCAACTTAATGGTAAAATGATGGAAAATATTGACATGTTTTATAATGTCAAATAAATAAATTTGAAATTCTATGTAATTTTGTATAAGAAAATAGAATGTACATTCTAGTTACATGACATGTAATATTCTCATTGTCTATCTAATTCACCAACCTATGGACTCCTTCTGTAACTATTCCATAGAAAATATTAAAGTATATTTCATGTACATGAGATACATTGCATTTGTTTCCATGTTACACAGTCACACGTTAGGTAGGATTTGTAATATGACACACAATTCATATTTTTCTAAGTACAACACTCTGTGTATGAGATATACATAGTGTGTAATCTAGATGATTGTTCACCAAGATGAAATGATAAACACGTAGTTTATTAAAAAAATTACTGATTGTAGTAAATGATGTTTTCATGAATTAATTCATAGTGCATGAAACACAAGTACATTGTGTGTACCATCGGGTTACATGACGCCTCCTCCCATGTTAACGGGCCAGATTACTTGCCACCTCCAAATGAAATATACTATTTTATCTTTACATAAATGTATTTTATTTTAACATATACATATATTTGTGTCAAATTTATAGGAACAAGAATACCATTCAATTCTTATTTAATAAAGAATAAACATTAATTGAAACAAAAATAAAAAGTTTACTTAAATCAAAAAAATATTTAAATAATTATAAAGCATAATAAGACCGACATTGATACCACTTGTATGTTATGAGTGAAATGGTCCTATTTTATGGTTCATGTCTATATTTTCTTTTTTTCATGTACAATGATCAATACAAGATTGATATGATAATAATATATGTTATCAAAATTATTGAATTAGAAAATACATACATTTGAAAAATCACTGGAACTAAACAACAAGATCATTACAAGTAATTTATAATTCTATTGAGAAATTATATAATTATATTTATAAAAAATTATTTCATAATAGAAGGATTAAAGAATGGATTTATATCTTATAAATGATGCATTGTAGGAATCAGGAATATATTATGTCTATCGATGATCTGCACTTGTTCCATAAATATCTGAATTTCATTGTAGGAATTTCTAGGTGCTCACATGACAAACCATATTTCTTGCTTCAGTTTCCATTGATTTCCCTAAAAATTGATTCAAATTGATTCTATTTGATCACTCTTGAGTCATGAGTATACATTGGAAGAAGATTAGTCTCCATTATTTGAATAGAACTTGGATAAAAGAGAACTATGGGTTATCGAGGGAAATCTATGTCTTTCGATGAGAACAACGAACAAAGTCAATTGGTTCTCTTGATATTTTATATTACTGGGTTTATATAAAACTATGGACAGAAATAAATAATTTCACGTGTACATTTTATTATTTATTTATTCCATACAAGAGCTCATGTCTTTGGTAATAATAATAGTATTATTATTTTATATCATACAGTAAAATAATGAATTAAATTATATTTTATTTAATAAAATGATAATAAATGTCTATTATTTAAACTCCCACAATTAATCTTTGTCGACCATTCCTCTATAATTGTTTTCGGCCCTTATAATAATGATGATTTATTTAAAAAAATATCACTGCATTATTTTCTATAATATAAATAAATATTTATTTAATGTTAAACTCACATAATATTAAATCAAATTACTCGTGATGAAATATATTCAATCAAGAAAACATGAATAATTATTAAAGAAACTATGAGAATAAAATTTATTCAACATTTTAAATAATAAACAATGATATATTATTTAATAGAGATTTTAGATACACATACCATGTGACCCTATAGTACTATTTACTAGTGGGATTAGGTGAAGAAGGACATAGTAAATGGTTAGAATCAAGAAATATACTAAGGAATCCATAGAGAAATAATTTATTGTGGAAATTACATAATTCCTCATAATGATTATTATTGTGTAATATAATACTATTATCATGATATATCTAATTAAACAGTTTGCATGATGGTGCAATAAACCAATATGATTGATGTCCCTTCCAATGAATTTCCATAAATCAAACATTCATATTGAACACCAAGACCATGGATCTATATGGATGTATCATTTTCATCAATGGGAAAGATATATCAAATCATGATAATGAATAGAAGTGAAAATTCCTTTCTCTAAATATTCGATAATGAAATATTATTCGTGGAACGTCCAATATATCCTACAACAATTTGAACATATCTCATCACCGTTTTCATCAATATATAGAATTACACATCATATAATACAAATTATATATAGTCTTAAATTAAAAGGTTCAATACACGCATATGTGGATAAGAACATCGAATGACACATAAATATGGATTTCCTACAAGAGGGTCTCATTGTTATAATATCATGGATATGATATTACCAAGTTTTCCCCTTAATAATGTTTCAAAATTTCCAATGATTCTTAACCCCAGATAGAAAAATTCATTTATTCCCATCAATTTAACTCATTCGGTTATAGAACATATATTTAAGAATACTATCATCACAATTCTGGGTTCTCATCATTGTGGGGAACTCCTACAACCATTAAGTTAGGTAACTAATATTAGGACATAATAACATAATATGTAATGTATAAGAACAATAATGACCTGATAAAGAGTTTTTTAAAATTAAAAGAAAATCAATATAGTTAATTATAAAGCATGCAGCAGTTGGTTTTAGGGATCTAACTCAAGTACGTCATTATTCATCACTGATCTGCCTCCCTCGCCACCCTGATCACCCAACACCGCTCTCCCACCATACAATCATCACTACTTCTCTCCCTCTCTTCCCTCATTTCCACTACACTACATATTCACCAATATCCCTCCCTACCAACCACACAGCTGCGCACTATCGTCGTTGCTCGTCCTCCCTACAACTGCAGTTGCAGATCTCACCTACTAGTGTTATACACTGCCACTCTCCCTCATCATTGTATGCACTTACTCTCTCTCTCTCTCTCCCTCACACTATCTTGGAGGAATTTATATCTTACATTAAGGGTTTTGGGAAAGTTTTTTTTGAAGCATTTAATTATCCAAAATAATTTGAATGTCATTTCACCTCACTCGTGTAATTGGAAAGAGATTGAATGTTTGGGAGAAACATAATTTTCATGCGTAAAATTATTCCATAGATAATTTTTTCTCACATGAATATTCCCACCCATAGAACATTATTGTGAACATCTTATATGACCAAATATTTTAATATATATGTATATTTTAATTTTAATTTTAAATTTATTTATTAAATAAAATTCTGCACTTGATATATGATATACATATTAAAAAAAGAAATTTTAGTAATATTAGTCATTGTGAGAAAATAATTAGTTAATAATATAAAATTTATCTCCAGACAAATTTTTTGGATTAGAGTATTTATGTTATATGATAATAATATTTACCTATAAATAGTTTTCAAAATTACTACTAATTATTAAATCATATTTTATATCTTCACATATCAAGATTATTTCATTGATAATATTTTAACAACATATCATTAAAATTATCATTGTTAATAAAATGACTATATTCATAAAATAATGATGAATAATATTGTATTTTTTGTATCATGTTATTTCAATAGTTTATTTGAAATAGATATTTAAATCGTAATAGTAATACAATATAAATTTATTAAGTAATGTATACAAGATAATGATATTAGAAGAAAATAAAAATATTCATAATTATAAATTTTTTTATTAAAATATGATTTTTTTTATTTTAATAAATGATTTGTATGTATGAAACAAATTTATAATTTCAATAACAATAAAATTAATTTTTTTTAAGTTACCAATGTTGTATTGTACCGGTCAATATATTGGGTACTATAGGAGTAACTATAAAAATGGAACTATTCGCATGATTTGATATTTCAGGACCTAGGTCATTCAGGACACACATATCCGTCTAGGAATTGGGCTTGAGGGTAACCACGAAACAATTTCTTAAAACAGGGAACATCCTCTCAGTATAATGCATCTGGAAGGCAATGGAGATTGGATTTAATTAATGTGACTATGGGGGTAGATCAAAAGTGTTATATGTCTTTTAGTACATAATATTTATCCATTTAACTACTTGATAATGAGGGGTTCCAAAAAATGTAATTTACATTGGATGCATAGTGTGTTTGTACTTTGTAGAGTGGTGAAAATTGGTTGAATTGTGACAAATAGACAAGAAAAGAAACATATCGTAGAGGCAGTGTGGCATAGAGACATGAAGAGGTTTATGGGTGTCTATCTAGAAAGATAGAAGGGTGTTATTGAATCTATATTTTTTTCCTTTACTCATATATTGGGTTAAATAGGGGTTCTCTAGTATGTATAGCAAGTAGGGTAGTTTAACACAATAGTCAATGGTAAGTGAGAGTTGTTGTGAGAAGACTCGAATCATTATGTGATGCACAACTACTCTATGTGGGATTTCAGGGTCACAAGGCCTTTGATACCTAAATGATGGTAATGATCCATTGATCCAATGGTCCATCAGTTCATATAATGTTTACCACTGAACCATATAGAAAACATGGTTATCAATCCTTAAGAAAAATGGGAAAATTTCCCATGCCTATTACAAAAAATACATATATTGGTATATATTTGTAAATAAATGTATATAAATAAATAAATAAATAAATTTATATATATATATATATTATATAAGGACTATATATAAATCTAGTGATGTATAAAAATGGTTTGTTCTTTAGAATGATTTCCAACCCGTATAAATGATTATTACAAATAATTATTAAATACAAGAATATTCTTAGTTATAATAATGATTATTCAAAAAAAATATAAGTAAAATAATTAATAAAATGGAAGAAAGATAATATATATTTGTTTATTGAAATGGGAAGAAAATAAATTTTAAATTTCCTATGATTCTCTTACAAAACTGAATCCAAATTTACAGTTGGAGAGGTTGAGAAGGTTTTACTTCTACAACTATATATCCTGTCACTAAAACACTACCAATCCCACCTCGTACCAACATAAAAATTTAATAAACATAAAATCCCTCTTCATGATGAAATCCCAACTAAAATTTTTATGGAAACCATAATTGCCTCTTTATTTTTTCAATAGATGAAAATATACTTAGATTTTTCATAATATTATATATCACAAATTCCATATCTCTTATGAATTTCAAACCACAAACAAACAATATCAATACAAAATGTTAGGCTATTATTAAATTAGATAAATGACCTCATGTAGTTTAAGTGATACTTTAAGAATGTATTTTATGGGTTCTAGGCACATAATTTTTTGACTATTTTTTCATTTCGTTAAATATTAATATTACTAATCCAAATATGATGAATATGAATAAAAAATGAATGGATTCCAACAATATGAAAAAATAGAATGAATTCGGGGACAAATAGTTCATCATGTTAGTATGAAATCATACAAAAAACCTTTCAAAAATCCATTTTTCATGTTTATTCTATTTTTATTTAGTAATAATTATTCTAGAGATGTCGGAAGAACACTTGATTTTCCACGGAATAGATCAGAGTTAAAAAAATATGACTAAAAATAGGAAAATACAAAATTTAGCTAGTGAATATGATAATAATGATTTTATTGGTATAATGATATGATTACATGTTTGGACAATAATGAAAACCATATTCAATATTTGATTATAAGTGTGAATGATGATGGATATTTTATTGAGGAATTGAACATGATTGTTCATGGGGAACACCATGATTTCCCAAACATGTATGAGAAGATGAAATTTTCTGAAAATATGTCATTATATTCGATTTCCAATAAATTTATAGAATTTTCAGCGATAATAATGTTGTATAACATAAAATCAAGAAATTAATGGAGTAATTCCAATATTAGTGGTCTACATTCCCCAGTTAATGATATCATTCTAGAATATAATGAGATTCCTTTCAAAAAATATGACATAAAATGAGTGTTATATTCAATGTGTATGATCCATAAAAGAATATATGTATATTCAAATTACTATATACTATTTCACAATGACTAGAAATCAGTTAAAATTTTCCAAATGTTTTGGGTTTCTTTATTCAAGAAAGAATAATCTTGTCATGTGAAATTTTTATGTTACATTAAAACTATTACAATTCATCAGAATCTATGTAAGAAGTGAAGACATTGTAGGTCAATTTATGTTGCATTAAGATACAATGAATAATGATGGTTAAATTCATCACCTAAGATACTATCCTCCATGGATATAATTGATCGTGAGTATCCTAAATTAGTAAATTAGCTGAAAAACCTTTGTATTATGTTAACTTTAGATAGAGTGAATCGTATTGGGTTTCAAAGAATTACTCATAGTACATGAAAAACTATTCTTTAAAATTATAACTTTCCACCATGGGATTATATGAAATAAAAATAATTTATTTTATTTCGACTCATATTATGACAACAAAATCTAGATAATGATATTGATTTTTATTTGTCTCCATTGGTCAAATATTTGAAACTACTTTGTGATTCAGTTGTTACATCGTCGAATGATAAAAAATTAATAAATGAAAATTCTATTATTATAATTATTTTAAATATTATAATGCTAATACATCACATAAAAAACATAATAAAAAATATTCTCAAAAATGAATAAGGAAATAAGTTGTATTTATTAGAATTTAAGAACCAAGAAGAATGGAATATTAACTTGACTGTTGGAATAGTAATGCTACCATTAATAATTGTAATCCTACAATTGGACTATTATCATCTCTATGAATGTATTAATATTATTTTGGTATCTTATAAATGATAACACTCTATATTTATATTATTTAATAAGTTTGTAAATGTTTTAAAATGATGAATTAATTATTGTACTTTTTTTAAACAAAATTCATTATTTACAATTTCATAATAAATATAAAGATATAAAAAGAAATTTATATGAATAAAATATATTAATATATTAATATATTATTTTATTGTAATTGTAAGATAATTTTATGTGGCATTAGTTATTTTTTCAATGTTTCATAAAATCGATTATGTTATAAAAATCGATATTTCTCAATTAAATGATTTTTCTAGTTTAAAAAATTTCACATTTAAAATATTACTTCCATGAAATGGATTATAGTTTTTAAATCAACATGCCCAAAAGTGTTTAGGGTGGATTAATGGTATTTTTCTAAAATAGATTAATTTTTAATGAATAGTGAATTATGGTAATTTATTATATTTACTTTTTTTAGAAAAATACTTGAATTTTTAAGTTTTAGATATTATAGGTACCCATTATTTCAAACTGACATGTACTAGTTGCTTTAATTAGTCACAATAATCGCCACTATTGATAGTTTTGTTAAAAAATAATAAACTAATGAATAAATTAATAAAGACACCCCTCTCCCTCATTAAATACAACCCTCACCACCTCTTCTACTCAAACATTCTAATAATTGGATCGTGACAATATTATACCCAATTTATCTCCCTAACTATTTCCCCACATTATTTAATTACTGTTCTCTCAAAATGACCATTTCTATGTTCCTTAAAAGGTTCTCACGGATTCCATTTTCATTGATTAAAATCATTTTTATTTCCCTTTTAGTTTCTTCTTATTTCTTACCCTCTCCTCATCTCCCCTACCAGAAATGATATTATTACTCCAATATCATACATATTCTAAGATATTATTATGTTAATGTTATATAAATCAGCAAATATATTCACATTATTTTAATAATAAAATAGAAAACATCAACCATGATGTGTCTATTGACAACTTTAATGGATGATGATTTTTTGATTTCTATTACTACCTTCATGGCTAGTAGTAAAACCATTGTAATGGTTAAAAAATTAAAATCTATATTGCAAATATTTTATTATTATATTGATCTAATATATTTTTATAATATTTAAAAATAAAAACAATAATGTTTGTAGAGGTAAAAAACAACCATAGAAACTGAATGGTTATCATTATCACTTTATCAAATGAATCATTATCATAAAAAATAACACAAATATATATTGCACCATTTAATATTATGTAAGTTCACCAATATCACCAAATTCCACACCTATAGTTTTAATTCAATTTGAAAAGTACTCCCATATTTGAACTCAGTGGAATTGATCATACAATCATGTAAAAAAACTCACCTAAAACAATGAATTGATACATTATAATTCATCAAAATAACCAAAAATGAACTCAATAAAATTAAAATAAATAGTATACATTGTAAGAGGTTATTAATTAACTAATGTGTATAATAGTATTATCTATAACATTAGTTCAAGTTAAAAATTATTTCACACATAATGTGAGAGATCTATCTAATCATCCAAATTACCATTATGTTATTCTTTATATCTCATTAACCAAATATTTATCATCATTTTTATAATTTAATTATTCAAAATTCTTTTTTATATGTTCCAAATATAAGTATACTGATAAAATTTTCATTATTTGATAGGTAGAGGCATGTTTTATGTGGTTCAAATCTCAATTCTTCCTAATAAGCAATCCCAATTAATGGGTACTTCCAAATTTCTAGCCATTATCATGAAAAATACATATTATATTTTGAACCACTTTTATGATTTTAAAATCACTCATTTTTTCATGAAAATTTTTTTTTCTTTAATTGTTATATTGGAAAAAATTATGACTCTTTCCATTTTAAAGACTCTTTAATATTTTCCCTTATGAAACATTAAAGTGGACTATTTCTATGATTCAGAAACACACTTTTAAAATTTTATTAATTCACCTTAAAATCGTTTATCAGTATCTGTACATATTTTCTCTTATGAATTTCAATGAATGATTTAAAATCGTTCTCTCATATACTCCATTTTGATACATCTATTTTTTAGGCCTTACGACATAATTGTGATAACCATTTATTTCCATAGGTAACCATTATGTTTAGTCCTTATGTTTAATCTTTATGTGGAACACATATGAATGATTATTTAATGATAGGTTCTCCAAGAAAGTTCTCTAATGCATTGGGTAATTGTCTGTTTCATGAGATGTCATGTTGGGATAAGGATTAATGCTAATTCATTTTTTAGACCTTGTCCACTATGTGATGTAGTCTTGGAAGTTAGACTTGACTGAAGTTTATTTCATGGTATGTATTGTTTCTACCATTCTATTTTTCAATGAATACATGATTCCATCTTCTACTTGTTTTGAGTCCATATTTTTATTCATGTTCCATTCCATTTTATGTAATCATGATATATATTCTAACTCATTCATATGTTAATTCCTATAGCAATCTTCTTATCTAATCCATATGTTCATGCATTCCCTATGAAATCATATGCTTATGTATGAGAATGAAGGATGTAAGGATCTTATTAGGCAGTTTAATTAAAATATTTCATTATTTTGGTTTCATTATTTCTAATTATGTACTAATCATCCAAACACATTAGTCATTATGACCAATCATTTTTATTTAATGGTAAATTATTTTTAAATTCTTGTAATAAATTTTAAACTATTCTACATTCTCTATAGTTGGTATCAAAATACTGTCTAGTTATTTTTTCATATTAGGACTAGAAAGAATTAATAAGAACCATAGGGATAATTCTATCACTGTGAATAAAGTAGATTTAATCATAGGGAATCACAAGATATGATATAATTTTTATTTATAAGTTTTTCCTTTTATATTCACAGTTTCTTTTTTTTATTCTCATTAGGTATGAATTCAAACCACATAATTTTCTTTTTCTTAACATGTTAATAAGTTGAAATTAGAGAAGTAAACTCACTTGTTTGAAGCATTGTTTGTAAAAGGAATTTTTATTGAGAAATTCCATAAATGAGAAGAATGTAATGACTCGATGATTATTCAATGTAAATTCACATATAATAATAATTTTATATAGTATAAAGAATATACATCACATACCAAACCAAATAAAAACTCTATTCTCATAAATTAATAATGAAATAATAGGTATTTATATAATTTAATGAACTTATCCCAATAGAATATTAAAATGTCTGTTGAAATAGTAATTTGACTTTTATGAATAGTAATTTGGCTATTAGAATAGTAACATTACCTATGAAAGTATAAATAAAATATAGGTATATTATAAATGAAAACATGATATATTTATGTAATGGAATATCTAAATAAATGATTTAAAAATGATAAATTAATTGTTAGAATTTTTTAAAATGTAAATACTAATTTACAATTTAGTTATTAATAGAAATAAATAAAAAATATCTTTTCATTAAAATTTATTTTTAAATTAATAAATTTTTCAAATAGATATAATGTAATTTTAATAAGATCGTTATTATTTTTTCAAAATGTTAAAAAATCAATTAAAATATAAAAATATTTTTTTTTAATAAATGAAAGTAATAATGAAAAATCACAACTTTCCAATTTAGAAAATTATTTTCATAAAATGGATTCTATTATTTAAATCAATACATCAATAATTGGTTGGCATGTTTTTTTTTCGAAAAAGGAGGATTTTTTTGTGAATTGAAAAATATGGTAATTTACGGTATTCCGAATATTATGGAAAAAAACAATTTTTTTGTCATAGATCATGTAATAACATGTTAGTTCAAACTCACATGATAAATTTGTTGTAATTGGTCACATGAAGTTATATTATTGATATTATTGAAAAAAATAATAAACTAATGACTAAAATAATAAAAAAAACCCCTCTCATCCCCCTTTTAATACAACCTCTACACACCTTTTATTATATCATTCCATCATTTTCCCATGAATAATTTTTACCTTCAATAAATTTTTTATCTATGAAATAATTTAATAAATTGTTTAAATGATTTAAAAAATAGAAAATGTCTATTTAACACTTTAAAATATGTAATGGAATGTTTTCGAAGTTATTCATTATGTAGTGTGACATTTTGAGGCTATTAAAGCCTCATCATATACGAAATAAAAAGATAAATTAATTTATATTACTCATAGAATATATATTCAAAATAATTGAATAAATCCAAAATGGTGTATTATATAAGTAATCTGAGACTCTTGTACTGTTCAAAATAGGGTGTTTACAATAGGAATTTTGTATGACATCAGACGTTTCAAAGCCTCGCTCGTGAGAAAACATTTTTAAATGTTTATTATTTATTTTGAAGGAAATTTTAATCAAAATAATTGAATTACAAAACAAGGGGAATCATATGGGAAATATGAGAGTGACGTTGTCTTCTAAACATGGTTTATACCCTAGGTATGGTATGACATGTGTATGTGTCTGGCGTTTGGGAACCTCACTTGAAAAAATAGCACTTTCTATTTTAATTATTTATTTATTTCGATTTTTACAGAATAAATAATTAATATCACACAATCCTTGCATCATGCAAGAAATTTGAGACCACCGATGGGTTTGTAATGGGTGGTTTACCCTTGGAAGGTTATAATTATTATATGGAACAAACATATTAATAAGATCCCAAATTATAATAGTTTTATTCAACGAAATAATTAACTACAATAATTAATAAAATGGTTTTACTGTACAATCATATTATCTAACTGGTTTCATCCAATTTTCACCACTGATTATTCATGAAGATTCATTTATGGACCATTTTCATAGAAATGAAAGATCAAACATCATTTAGGGATGTTATAAATCACTCCCCCATCAATGATCAGGTGATATGGGCGTCAAATAATGATTTTTAGTTTAGGGTGTTTACTGAAGATAAACACTTCATGATCTTTTCTCAAAATAGACCATTTTTTTTGTTTTAGGTCTGACCGAATTTAGTGAGAATGTCCATGGTCATTCTTTGTGTAATCCTTCCTTCCTCTTCTTCCTTAGAAGAGAACTGGTGTGCTAAAAACCCCATGTACGACCTGCTTGTGCAGCTCTAACAAGTTCAATAATTTTTTAATTAATTATTTTACTATATTTGTTCCATACTTTTCATTAATTCATTTTTCAAAACAAAATCGGGTTGATTTTAAATTGTAAAAAATCTATATTGGTTTTATAACATGATAGTTCATGTCTGTTTAATGAAAATTTCATTTAATTGAAATAAGATAATAAAATAATAAATTGATACAATTATCTATTAATAATTATCTTTGTCTTATTGTTAAATAATAATTTATCAATAATATCAAATCTAATTATAAATCAATAATATAGAATTATCGCATGATAATTATAAATGATAGTATTATAAGATATTTATTATTGAAAAACATATGTTTTTATGGAGTTCATTCGTTCTTCATCTCCGCTCAAACCAGATTTCAATAATCAATTTCTTTTTTTGATATTGATCAATTTCATGTGCCATTAGTGGTAGTGTATTTTTTATATATGAGGATTATGCGTGTCAAATTTATTTTCAGAGTAAATAAATTTTTTTTAGAAGATTTTAATTAAACTGTATATGATTGTTTTTTTAATTTATACTTCAATAGTCATATGAATAACACGTCGTCATCAATGATAGATTCATATCATTTGTTCATCAGAAAGCATGTCTAAATTTCAATCCCATAGTATTGATATATTTGTGCATATGGAATTTTAGAAATTTTATGATATAATTAACAACTGATTTTATCCTATATTCAATTAATTTATTTAGTAAATTATCTAATTTGGTGGGATTGTGAAATTTGGGAATAGAATTGGATGTTTTAAATAATTAATTTCCAGATTAATTATGAGGTTTGTTTGATGATGGATTTGGTTAATAAATTTTTCTATTAAATAATAGTCATGATGTGACTAATTAATTTTGTTATTTTAAATAAATAATTGATTGATTAATTATGAGGATTTGTGATGGTGGAATTGTTTAATAAATTTTTTAATTAATTAACGGTCGTGATATTTTCATTTAATTTGTTTTGTTTTAAAAATTAATTGATTAAATAAATAAACAAAATAACATAATTATTGAATTGTTGAAATAAATAATTGAATTTATGGAAAAAATTAATTGGTGGGTTAATTGAAGAGGTGGTTGAATGGAAATTAATTAATTGTGAATTAGTAAAATGACATGGACAAATTATTGGTGAATTAATTGATGGATTGAGTTAGATTAATTAATTAAAGAATTAGTTACAAAGAATAATTTGATTTGATTAATTGGAAAATTAATTAATGGATTCAATTTTATGATTTTTGAGTTGCATTAATTAATTAGAGAATTAATTAATTTGAATTGATGGGATTATACAATTGAATGAGTTAAGATAATCAATTAGAAATTTAATTAATGAGGATATTAGCGTTATTATAGTAAGATGTGTCAGATAAATTAATTGAAAAATATTTAATGGATATTATTTTTTAAAAAACATTGAATTTATTAGATTAATTTATTATTGAATTAATTAATGTAATGAGGAAATTAATAAATTTATCTATTTGTTAAGGTGGTGATATTATTAATTTGTTGATGAATAAATTAATGGGACTATGTGATTAATTAATTTTTGAATTTATTAATGTGATGTAATGATTAATTATTTGTTGTATTAACTAATTGGATGTGGTCGTGCATGTGACATGTAAAATTGTGATAAAATATTAATCTTGAATAATCTTGAATAATGTGATGTATGTGATATATGTTTATTATTGAGAAACGGGTTGTGAGACAGGTACTGATGCTCTTAATAATCACAGGGTGATTGACATGGCATTCTACACCCATTGTGCATTAAAATATTTTTTTGCGATAGGGACTGATGCTCCAATTATCCATGTGTTGTGAGACGGCGATTGATGCTCTAAATACTCACGAGGGTTCTAGACATGGTGTTCTACACACATTAATTGATATTGGACTTTCGTTCCAATTAGAGGTGATATTAATTGAATTGAAATGGACAATTAAAACACATCGGTTTAAATGAAATTTGAATTGATAATATAAAATGTTTCATACACCAGCATGAGCCGAAGCAGGAATTGGGATATCGGTTTCCATGGGATCATAGATGTTTATGCAGTTAAATAAGGGATACTTAAATAAATGTAAACTAATTACTTTATTATGTTTTTTTATTATTTATAAAACATCCAACACTATTATTTATTGGATTTTTTTTATATGTCGTCTGTGGTGGCCTACTAGGTTGTACTCATACCCTACTCGGATTACTTGATCGGTAACCGGGTAGACTTTTTTTTTGTTTTTCTGCATAGGTTAATGGAAAAGGCCCTAGGTTACATGGTTGAATTCGAATGGAGCACGGTGAGGGGGCCAGATGTGTTTTGTGACCCGCTTGGGTCTTACAAGTGTCTCTACTTTTAGTTTTCATTTTAGCACCAAACACGTACTTCAACATGACAAGTTTTCTGTTTCAGTTTGAATTTTTATTTTCTTGCATCATAATCATCAAATATTGATTCTGTTTGTGTTTATATAGGATTTAGATATTGTTTATTATTTTTTATGTAGTTTACTCTTATAAAATAGGTTATAGTCTCCCCATTATTTACATTACATACCCTTACTGCTTGTTGGCAGCCTCTAGTGTATGGGGAGGCGCACCTGAGGTCATTTGGTAGACCATCATGGGGTACTGGTGCATGTCACCAAGTCTGGGACATTAAAAAGTGGTATGAGGTTAATTTTAAATTCTATTTCTTTTGACTTACTATTTGGAAAAGGTAAACAAGAATCTGGGAAGAGTTTTGGATTGGTTATGAGCTTGTGCATGGGCATATCTAGCCCATGTATAGAGGAGAACCCAAGTACCTTGAGTGGAATTTTTTTATTAATTTTTGTTGTTACAATTTTATATTATTTCACATTCGGCAACACAATTGTTGTCTGATGTGATTATTGTTTTTGTGATTTGTTGATATTGACTCGTGTCCTTGTATGGAATGAGGGTTGAGTCTGCATGCATCATTATAGGTCCTCAATATTATTTTTTTGACATACATCAGTGTAGGAATGCATGGGAAAATTTATTTTGTGTAAGTTGTTGAACATAAACTATTTTATCTTCAATGTGGAATTTAAAAAATGGTTCCTAATGTGAAATTTATAGATATTGTGAAATGACACTAGATGCGGTTAAATCATTGTTTAAATGATAAAATTGAAAAATGATCATGTGTATACCCTTGTTAACTAGGACCTAGGTTTACTATGGTTAATTTTAGAGATAGTGCCTCGTTTTTGACCGTGTGGCAGGATATATAAGGAATAATTGATATGGTTTTGTGGAAATCTCTATTGTTAAATATGCTAATTGTTGGGAAAAAAATCCATAATTTTTATTGTTTGACACTAGATTCTGATAGTTTCAGTAGATAAAATTCCATGGTTTTAGAAATCAGTTTTGGGTTTTGTAAATTATTGAATTGTTTTGAATCACTATTGTGAGATGTTTTTTGGTAGGGGAGATGAGACATTCAAACAGGATAAGGTGTTTCCATTGTGGGAGGCAACATCGAGGATGAATGATTTGTATTGTATTTATTGATGACTTCTTAGTGTACTTTTAATTAGTGATGATCATGTCCCCTATCATGACATAATCTCAGGTATACTAAGAATTCTATGGCTTTATGCATAGCTAAACGAATATATTTTGGTTGGATATGGGCCCCTAGGAGGTTATAGTTATGAATCTGTATATGTGGTAGTTTATGGTCAAAGGTATGCCATCAATAATTTATTGATGAGGTTCTCACGACTGACCATAGTTTTATAAAAACTACAGATATTGAGATACATAACAATATGTGTTAATGAAGCTCCAAAGGTTGGTATATTATAAAAAGTCAGTTTTATATAAATTTTCATGGAAGTACATATCGATGAATAGTTGTAATATGGTGGGAATACAGTAAAATTAAATCATTTTCCAATGTATTTTTTACATTTTTTCTCTTCCATATATGTTTTATCTGAGAAATAATTAAATAAACGGTTCAAATGATTTACAAAAGACAAAATTCATAATTAACAATTTGGAATAATTAATGCAATGTTTTCGATGTTATTAACTATGTAGTGTGATATTCTGAGGCCTGTAAAGTGGCAGCAGAAGTGAATTAAAATTATTAATTAAATTATATTAAGCATGTATGATTTATTCAAAATAATGGAGCAACTAAAAAATGGTACATGATATGGGAAATATGAGTCCAATTTTTTGTTTGGAATAGAGTTTTTACCCTAGGAAGGGTATGACATGTGTAGACATCAGAATTTTGGGAAATTTTCTCATGAGATAAAGTTATTAAACAATTTTTATTTATTTTCACATACAATTTATTCAAAATTATTGAATTAAATCAAAATGGTGCATTATATGGAAAATCTGATATTGCTATTTTTTCCTAAACATGGTGTTTACTATAGGTAGTTCATGACATGTGTAGGCATCAGATGTTTAGACACCTTTCTCGAAAAAATAATACTTATTATTTTAATTAATTAAATAATTCCATTTTTAATGAATAAATCATTAATATATCACAAACATTGGGTCGTACAATAATTTTGGGACCACTGATGGATCCAGAACGAGAGGTTTACACTAGGCAGCGTATAATTATTAAATAGAACAAAATTATTAATATGGTCCCAAATTAAATAATTTTATTTAATGATGTAATTAAATGAAATAATTAATAAAATGGGCGTACTGTAAAATCATATTCTCTAACTTATTTCTTCTAATTTTTTACCACCTAAGATTTTAGAAGCATTATTTATCGACCGTTTTGACCAAATCAATCCTGAAACATCATTTAGGGGTGAAATAAATCACCCCTCCAACAATGATCGGGTGAAAAAGAAATCAAATGATGAGTTTTAATTTTTGGGTTTTATTGAAGATAAATAGTTCATGATCAATTCATAAAATAGACCATTTGTTGTGTTTCGGGTTAGATCACTTATAGTGCGAATGTTGTTGGTTGTTCTTTCCATATTCCTTTATTCTTCTAATTCCTCAACAAAGATTCGGTGCACCATAAACCCCATGCTTGACCTACTTGTGCACCTTCTTCAGGTTCTCTATTTTATTTATTAAATATTTTTCTATATTTATTCCATCTTTTTCATTAATAAGTTTTTTCTAAAAAAAATGATTGGATTTTCTATTTGAAAAAAAATTGATATAGGTTTTATAAAATAATAATTATTGTTTCTTAAATGATAATTCAATGGAATGTATATGAAATTGTCAAAGAATAAATTGATGAAATTATCTTTTAATAATTATCATTGTGTTCTTGTTTAAAAATAATTGTGAAGTAATATCAAATATAATTTTAAATCAACAATATGGAGTTTTTACATGATAATTATATAAGATTGTATTATAAGATACTTTTCAATGAATAACATTCATTTTTAGGGAGTTCCACTATTCATCATTTCTCTCAAACCAAACTTCGATAATCAATATATTTGTCGATATTGATCAGATTGATGCGATGTTTGTGTAATTAGATTCATCTTGATAAGGGGATGGAGCATATCAAATTTTTTCTCATATAAAATGTTTTACTTTAAGAAGATTTTAATTAAACTCGATATGCTTATTTATTTATTTTCCCATTTGATAGTCATCAGAATAACGCACCATCAATGCTGTTAGATTTTTATTGTGTGTTCATCATATTTGAGGTAGGTGGTCGAAATTTCAATCCTATAGTCTTGATTTTTTTTTCAAATAGAATTATAGAAATTTTATAATATAATTAACAATTGATATTTTTTCTATATTCAATTTTATAATTATGTAATTTAATTAATTTAGGCGGATTTTGAAATTTGGGTATATAATTGGTTGGTTTATATGATTATATGATAGATTAATTATAAGTATTTTGTGATGAGAGATTTTGTTAATTAATTTTGGAATTAATTAACTTCTTGATTTGATTAATTAAATTGGTTGGTTTAAATAATTAATTTGTAGATTAATTGTGAAGATTTGGTGATGGTGGAATTTTTTTATTAATTATGGAATAAATTGATGATCGTGATATGATTAATTTATTTGGTTTATTTAAATAAATACTTGACAAATTAATTAAAGTAATGTAATTAATTACTTATAAAACTAAATTATGGAATTTAAGGAAAAAATTAATTGGTGGGTTAATTGAATATGGGGTTGAATGTGAATTAATGAATTATGAATTAATTAAATGACATTAATGTTTTATTGGTGAATTAATTGATTGATCGAGTTAGATTAATTAATTGATGAATTGCCTAATCAGAATAATTTGAATTATTTAATTGGTAAATTAATTAATTATTGTAATTCTATGAATTTTGAGTTACTTTAAAAAAAAATTGGAGTATTAATTTATGGGAGTTGTTGGGTTAATACAGTTGAATGAGATAGGTTAATTAATAGAAAATTAATTAATGCGGGTTATTGTGTTATAATAGTTGGATGAGTCAGATTAATTAATAGAATAATTTATTAATAGAGAATATTGTGTTAAAAAATTTAGTGTGGATTATTAAATATTTTCTGAATTAATTAATAATAATTTCAATTAAATTCAATTGAATGAATTTGATTCAATAATTGATTAATTAATTATTGTAGGTTGTTGGGATATTGAATTGATAAGAATATATAATTAATGGTTGAACTAATTGTGTGGGAATATGATTTTTAAGCAGTCTAATTAATTGTTGAATTTATTATGTGATATTGAAATACATTATTTCAGAAAATTAATTCTATAAATAATTATAATTTATTGATATTTTTTTGATATAATTAATTGTAGAATTAATTATGAGATTTCGAGTTGTGTATATTGATTAATTAATTTTTAAAATTAATTAATATGGTTGTACTAATAATGAATTGTTAAATTAATTAATGGGACAATGTTATTAATTAATTTTAAAATTCACTAATGGGAATATGTGATTAATTTATTGTTGAATTATTTAATTTAATGAGGTAATTAATTTATTTTTGAATTTAGTTATTGTGGTGATATTATTAATTAATTTTTCAATTGATTTATATGGATATGCAATTAATTAATTATTGAATTCATTAATGTGATGTCGTGATTAATTATTTGTTTAATTAATTAATATGATGTTTTGATACATTTGACATGTAAAATTGTTATAACATATTAATGTTTATTAATCTTGAATAATGTGATGTATGTGATATATGAACTTTATTGAGAAATGGATTGTGAGATGGGGACTGATGCTCTAAATAATCATGGGGTAATGACATGGAATTATTCACCCATCTTGAATAAAAATATTATTTTATGGGACATGAACTGATGCTCAAAATACCCATGTCTTGTCATACAGGGACTAATGCTCCAAATACTCACGAGGGTGCTATACATGGTGTTCTACACCCATTAATTGACATTGGAATATGGTTCCAAGTAGAGGTGGTATTAATTTAATTGAAATGGACAATGAAAACACAAAGTTTTATATGAAATTTGAATTGATACTATAAATTGATTTTGACACCAGCACAAGCCGAAGCAGTTATTGAGATATGGGAGTCTATAGGAACCACGAGGTTTATGTAGTTAAATAAGGGATAATTTAATAAAAGAAAACCGCTTACATTATTAGATGATTTAATTCATTAAAAAACTGCATACATTATTATTGAGTAGATTTGTTTTAGACGTTGTTGGTGGTGGCCTACTGAGTTGTACTCAAACCCTACTCTGGATGCCAAATCGGTAAACAATTCTTTTTTAGGATAGGTTAATGGAAAAGGACCTGAGATAGATGGTTGAATTGGTATGAAACATGGTGAGGGGACCATATGTTATTTGAGACCTGCTTGGGTGTCAACAGTGTCTTTATTTTCAGTTTTCATTTTAGGCACCTAACACATACTTCACAATGAAATGTTTTCTATTTCAGTTTGATATGGTATTTTCCCGCTTCATAATCTTCATATATTGATTTTTTTTTCATAATATATTCTTCATATTGTTTTTATTAATTTTTTTAGTGTTCAATCTGATAAAAGATGGTATAGTCTTCCCATGATTGACTTAGAAAACCCTAACTGCTAGTTGGTAGCCTCTTTCAAACCGGGATGTGTGCCTGAGGACATGTGGCAGATCGACTCATAACACCTGTATGTGTCACCCGTGTCGGGATGTTACATTTATCCTCAACAATTTTAATATTCGGAAAATTCTAATATTCTTCCCAATACCCCTCATTAGAGTTTTTCTCACATACTTATGTTTCTGGTCTCACTGATAGACCATTTCCATGTTCCTAGAGGTGGATTTTAAGAAGATGTTATACAATAGGTAAAATCCTCCTTATATTTATTTTAATTCCCTTTAATTTCTTATCATCCCCTCATCTAACTTATACAAAGTGACATGATTACTTTAGTATCATTAATTTATTATAATCTTATTATGTTTATTTTATATGTATCATTATATCAATTCTCTTCATTTTTTATCGTAAATATAATGACCTCTTTTTTATGTGCCAATTCTCCTCTTTCGCGGATGGAAATTATTTTGTTTTCTATTACCACCTTCATGGATTTTCATTAAAATGTTATATAGCTTAAACCACATTTTAAAATGTACATTATAACTTGCGTTTGATTCTCTATCTAATTTATATGAATAATGTTATATAATTACAAAAACGATTTCATGATGATCGTAAATCTTCCAAAAAAATAAACCTTTATCATTAACATTTATATTAAATCATCCCCATAATAGAATTAAAAAACTCTATATGAGACCATTATAAATTTTTCATGTGCATCAATATCATATATTTCCATGTTTTGAGTTTTTCTTCCTTTGGAAAAGATATCCCATAATTAAACTCAATAAAAGTAATCATAAAATCCTTAAAAAACACACCTGGAACAAAACAATTTAACATTATAACGCATCTAAATAAACTTAAATGGAAATAAAAAATCAATAATATATATAATTAATTTATAATAGGTTCTTCACAAATTATATAACAGATCTAATAAGATTATTCAAGATATTTAGTGCAAGTTAAAAAAAGTTTCAGACATATGGTATGGGATATCTTCGAACAAGCAAATTACATTTGTGTTTTTATGTTTCTCTCTATAAATTAATATATTCCTCAATTATTTTTTTTTATTCCAAATTCTATGTCTATATTCCAATTTTTTACCTAATCAATTAAACCTTCTTGGAATGGGATTTACACATTTTTATATGTTTCCTTTCTCAATTACAATTTATAAGATATCCATATTAAAAGGAAATTCCCTATTTCAATACCCATTCTCATGGACACCCCATAATTTTATGCCATTATTTTTCTTTAATTCACACATATTATCATTGAAAACAATATTTCATAATTTCTAGTATTATCCAATTTTATTCCTTATTTAGTTTTAAGGACTCTTTAATAATTTCAATAATAGCACCAAGGAGGCTTATTTATATAATTTCTTATACATTTTTTTTCATGTTGTCACTTCAGTTAGACATAATTTAAAATTATCTATGGCTATTTTACCTAGTTAATGAGTTTTTTTATTTAAAACCATTCTTTTATGGCCACCTTTATGATACGTCCATTTGATAACTCTTATGACATCATTACGATACACATTTCATTCCATGGGTAACCCATAACTACATTCCTTATAATTTATTCTTTGTGTGGATGGAATATGAATTATCATATTACAATGGGTGCTCCCATATATTTCTCCAATTAATTTGCCAATATTATGTCTCATTATCCATATTGTTGGAATAATGAGTAAACATAATATCTTTATGGGACATTTTCTACTGTGTGATACAGTCTTGGCATTATCCTTGACTCATGTTTATTGCAGGTTATGTTTTATTCCTAGTTTCCTATGTTTCCGGGATTACATGATCCATTATAGAAAATTTTATGATTCTTTATGTTTATTAACGTTCTATTCCTTTTTATGTAATAATTTTATTCCTTGTATCTCTTTTATCTATTTTCTTCTATTTTCATTCCATTACTATGTTGTTTACCTCATCCCATTGTTCTGGAATTCCATAGAATATCTGATGAAGATGTAATATCATAAATGATATATGATCTAATTATAGGGTCTAAAAAAATGTATATAAATTTGTTTTATGCTTTTTAATTATCTTATTAATTTGCCAATTGTACATTAATTTATGATCGTTGGATTTCATTTAATGGATAATTAATCATAATATTTTGTAATAGTGTCTAAAAAAGTTCATGTCATTATAGGTTGTATGGTACCCCTAGAAAACAATATATCATGTTAAGAGCCTATTGAGATATAAGAAAATGGATTTTCTGTGTATGTGAATTTTTATAATATAGAATTAAAGGAAATCAAGGTTGTTCCATTTTTGAAAATGGTACATATTTAATTAGTTTGAAACATATTTCATAGAAACGTTTTATAGGATATCTCATATTTCTAGCGAAGTGACATAATTACCAATATTAGATTACAATAATAAATGGTAGTTCTAATGAATGTACATAACTGTCTCCACTAATAGGTGATCAAAACTTTTAGAATGCAAATGAGAAATACACTACATTTAGTAAAACTCATTCAAATAATCTTATAAAACCGTTTGGAAAAAAGATCATTCTTTTGCAAATACCTTACAAGATTTTATTTTTAACATCAAGAATTTTCCTACTGTTATGAATGTTGAAAACAAAATTGTTATATTTTCATTAGTATGTTAGTATGATCACCCATAAAATTTTGGAATTTAAGATAGGTTGTACGTTGCTGACTTGGGAATAAGTTATGATTTGGCACCAAGGAAGACAGGAAAATATAAAATTTATCCTCCAGTTATTTATACTCTTTCAATGAAAGAATGTTATTATTTGTTAATATTCATGAATAAGGTAATTGTTCCTAAGTTGTATTTATAAAATACCATTGATATCATGTCAGTTATTGATTTAATATTAAACAGTCTGAAATCACATGAATATCATGTTTTGATGCTGAATCTAATGCCTATTGATTTACGTGTCATTTTTCCAATGAATGTTCTTCAAATATTAACAAATCTATATTTTATTTTTAAAGATATTTATAGAAAATATATACACCAATAAAAATTATCAACTTTGGAAAGGAATTTTTTTCAAATTTTCATTATTTTAGATATTCATTCTTAAAAAATTCATTGATATAATTTTTCACTTGGTAATATTGATTTTTATATGTGGTCATGTACTGTATAGATTTCTGTACCCCATTGAATATATTAGGAATATTTTGAAAGGGTATGTAAAAAATTGATTTTATCTAGAAGGTTTTATTATTGAGTGACATATTGTTGACGAATCTGAGGAAATATGTATAGACTACATATCTACTGTGGAAAGAATTTGTATATCAAAATATCCTCACAATGGGTGGATTGTGGGTGAAGGGATTTCTAGAATAGATGTTTTTATAATTATTATCACTGATCGAGGGCATCCCACCTTTATATTTTACATAATAGTTTTTAGGTTTTGTCATATATTGAAATCCACATTGTAACTATAATGTATTTAAATGCAAAATGGGATAAAATTTTGATATCAAATAAACATAATATATAGCTTATTGAGTGCACTTAATACAATATTTTTCACATAGTCTTCTAAAAATCTAGATTCATTTTAGAATGACTATGATGGATAACCAGAGGACGAAGTTCACATGTATCATCTTATAAAAGTTATGTAATTAATAATAATATGTTCTATATAGATTAAATACATAATAGTGGTGTTACAATCCACAATCCAATTGATAATAAAAAAATAGTGGTACCACTATCAAGTAATAATATGTTCTATATAAACATAGATTAAATACATTAATAATAATTTGTTCTATATGAATGCAGTACAATAAAAAATAGTGGTGTTACAGTTGTTAATTATGTGATACCAGTATCAGGTACCATGAAAAATAACCAATTTATTAGAATAAGTCATTCTTTGGAATCATCAACAAATATCGGATAAGGGTTATTCAAAATTATAATTGTATTTTTTTCAATTCATGTGGGTTGATAATAGGACTACTTCTGAAATATTTGAATAGGGACTTGTGAATGTGGATTTTAGTAATAAATGTTAAAAATAAGAACCATTTTTAATTTCATTATATGTAGTAAATTTATTTTATGTTCTAGATACTACAAAATGAATTTCGTTAATTGTTATGTTATTGACCAAAACCATTGAAGGGTCATATGTTAATTCAATTGATATTGACCCTTTCATTGGGTCAACATAATCATTTCATAGTATTGCCATTCAAGACAAGATCTTATACGTTAGTGAACACCATAATGAAGGGATTTGGATTCTCGATAGAGGGTTTAAATCCATTCAAACTTAACAAAATGTTGTTTAATAATCAATATATATTTTCCCTATAATATTCATGATGTTTCCTCATATTATAATATATTCACTACTAATTGTTTTTAATCTAAATTTAATGTTCAACTACTTTTTCATATAATTGATTCGACACATGTTATTACTCCAAATACTAAGAAACAACATGTTTGTCAATATGTTTTTTCTCCCAATGCAGAGTATAAACAATAAAATTTTTCATAACAAAGCTACCTATCTATGTGAACAACATATTGATAATGTAGAATTCGGGGAAATGGAACCTTGTGAACAAAATGTGTCCCATAGAACAAATTACTAACTTAAATAGGAATAGTTATAAAAAATTAAATAGGTGAGAAACAATGGAATCAAATCCTTGGATGGATTTAATGTATATGACCATCATGTTAACCACAAAAGGCAATTTTTTGTAGTTACATTTGTCTTAGCACTCACATCCATGATTGATAGTTTTATATTTGTGGAAAAATGTTTTCATCGTACAAAATTTAATGATTGGGTAGAGATTACGATAATAGTATGGCATAATTTATTTATTATTCTAAATAAAAAATGAAATATTAACTTACAAATTATTAACCGTTTAATACAGAATTTATATTAGATGACTATGGAATGAAATTTTTATTAATGCTCTATAACGCCCAACCTAGTATTATATATTCAATGACCAAAAAATCTCTATAATATTTTTTAAAAAAACCAAATAGTTACACAATGCATAACATATTCCAGGACACCTTCTGGTCTATGATCTGGAGAATTAGACAAGAACATACATATTTTGGGAGTTTTAATAAAATAAAATATCTAATTCTCTACATGTGTGCTATCTCCTTAAGTGACACCACTCATAAGAAAACTTGTAAGATATTTGTAAAACTCATTTTGAAACATTGTATGAGCATTAAATTTCCTAATAATGGGTTTTAAAATCATGACAATATATTTATTAAGTATAAATTTAAAAATAACATATGAAAATTACTATTGAAAATTATTTTGATTGTAAAATAGAAAATAATTTCAGAAATACTTTTTGAATAATATAATTGAAATTATTTATGCAAGGAAAATACCATAATACCACTAAATTACATATGCTGATAATTTATTTAAAAATAAACCGGTGATTATTTTGAAAACGTATGACATATTTGGGAAAAAAATATTGGGCCACCTGAAACATTAAAATGATGTCTTGGACCTACCAACTTTCTAGGTGATGGGTTCACTACGCAATTCAATACCACATTTATAATGTTGAAGTTCATAATTTTATAAATCTATTTTAATTTTTCATTATATATACACACTTTCATTGGAATTTTTATGACATAAACATGACAACATATTTACACACATTTTATTATATTAAAATATAAAATTTATGTATCCACATTCATATGAAAATTCCAGCTAGATTGGAGAACCTAAATCATATCACTTTTATCCACTTCAAAAATACATGAAATATTAATAATTATTATTCATGTATTGAAATATCATTCATTATACTTATAAAACAATTATTGAACAAAAATGAATATTTTCAAAGAATAATAAAACTAATATATAAATACATTTTATATCATGAATATACCATGTATTTTTCCATATTATGTATGATATTCATTGAAATTCATCTAATTTTATTAGAATAATAATAATATTTCATTCAATGATATAGTTTTAAAAATATAAAGAGTTAAATATCATTCCCTTACTAATATATAATATTCAATAAATAAATAACATGAAAATATATATAAAATTGACGTTACATAAACTTAATCTTGATGATATATTTTTTGAAAATGGAAAACAATGTTTTCAATTAGGAAATAGTTAATTGAAAATATAAATATTAATAAAAAATATCCTTATAAATGTAAAAGATAATAGTCTATCATAATACTCAAACAAAAATGTGATTTGAAAAAATGTGTAGTTTCAACTAAAATATCCCATAATAATAGAGAATTAATAGAAATATATTATTTTTTTAATTTTAAATAAAATAATATTTGAAACATAAATTTTCACCTTACACAATTATTGTTCCAATTAATTATAATTTTAAATATAGAATTTGAATAATAAACTCCCTCAACCGAAAATTAATTTTTATAAACTTAATCACAAAAAATAATACTTAAAATGATTCCCTTACATATAATGATAGATCCTAAATTTTAAACTATTATTTGGAAAATTAAAATATTCCATTACATATAATAATAATCAAATAAGTATTTGGAAAAGAAAATTTCCAATACATTTAAAATTTCAAAGTATAGAAATAACAAAATAGTATACCCTATATAAAATAATGTTCATGAAGATAAATAATAATATATTACCATTAATTTGTAGAATATCATTATTCTTCTTGTTGTTGTCTTCATTCAGACACTCAACTTCCATCACTCTAAAATATCACTAACCCGAAGTAAATTTCCTAATAAAAAATCATTGGAAAAGTGAAAACAATGCTCAGACCATCAAAAATTGCCTTCTCCCATTACATAACGATATATATATATATATATATTATCTCAAATGCACAATATGGATATAATATTATATTCATTGATATAATGTATTTTATGATGTGACATACAATTTTTTTGTAATCAATGCATTTTATTTTAAAAATTTGGTAAAGGATATACATATAACTGAATCCAAAATAAAAAAGTAAGTTATTAAATGAATTTTTTTTCATTCGATGAATGATAGTAGATTCATTGAATGAATTTCATCGCATTTAGAAAATGTTTATAGGACACAAAATTTTAAAAAAATAGGATGTTTACAATATATTATATTAACTCTCCTTCATCATAATGAATTAAAGAAACACATATCGATCTTTAATTTTAATGAAAAAATGAGCCGAACTATATTTAATAAAAACGAAATCACTATCATTGTTCAAAAGAACTAATGAAACGAAGTACATATGATAAAATGGAGAAAATTTTACCGAATACAGAGGAATACAACCTGATTGAAGTATATTCGGACAATAAAAAACAATATTAAACTTTCCAAATAAAAATCAAATCACAAATCAGGAAGAAAAGGATAATGATAAACATGTTTCCCTTCATCTTTAACCTTACTAAATTCCATTATAGGGCATTATAACCACATTTTCATGACAGAAACCAAGACGGAACTCATATATACTTAGTTAAGTGGTCGACCCTCACCATGAACACCTATTCCATGTTGATTTTTACATCCTAGAGGGAGCTCGGTCCTGTTTGCATCGACATCGACTCCTCTCAATGAAAACACCCAGAACACCTTCCGCAAAGTGATACCCGTATTTTATTATATATTTTGAGCTTTAACTTCATCAATGGTCCTCATCATCAACCTCATCGAAACCAGATCATCAACAACTCAAAATGAATCCCATATCCTCTCAATTATTCATTCTAATTGGTTGTATCATTTCATTTTTATTTTTTACATTTTTGTTAACTAGTTATTATTAATATTACTATCATATATTTAATTCAAATTCTTTAATATTCCTAAAAATATTTTCATATCCAAATTAATCATAATTTTGTTTCAATATTTTATAATCATATATATTGTGTAATAATACTCATATATTTTATAATCATATGATTTTATATAATTTTAAATTTAAATAAATGTATATGATTCATAAATTATCACCTTTTTATGAAATTTTAGTAATATAAATTCCTTAAAAACAATATATATTTTATAATAAAATTTATTTATTTAAATATACTAATATTTTATTTATTAAAAATAATACTCATATTCTAATAAGATATTCATTAAATTTGTCTTAAAATTGTAATAATTATTGTCCCTATTTAATATCATAACTGAATTAAATAATATATTTTGTTTAAAGTTATTTATCTTATAAAATATTTATAAATATATTTTGTTTATATTATATATATATTTAGATAAATAATAATATAATGATTTTGATATAAAATTAATATTAAATAAAAAGATATAACCTTTATACAAATTGTAATTAAATTATATTTTAATATTTTTGAAAAAATATCATTAAAAATATTATAAAATACTATTTGAATATAATTTTTTTCATGAAAATATAAATGATAAACAATATTAATAAATTATCATTTAAAAATTAGAAATAAAATATTTAAAAGTCTTATTATTTATAAATGTTTTTATGATTTATTATATTTATAATCAATATAATTTGATTATAATAAAATTTAATTTTGAATAAATAAAATTAATTAATTTTGTAATTTATAATTTATTATTTATTTAAATTCATTTATTAAACACTTTGAAATTTTTGGGATGTTACTTGCTCACTTGAAGTGCACATAGTGGATTTCAAACATTTTAAACAAAATTAACATCATAGATATGATGAAGGGAAAATAAACCCACACCCAAAACATATATAAACACACACACAAGAGATAAACCAAAAATAATGGAATGTGTTTCTTGGTCAACATGATGGGAAATCATCTCAGGTACATTTTTACTAGTAATACATTACTCGAAAATACATGTATCAGTCACATTAATTAAGAATTTAAAATTTATGAATCAACAACTAACTACTTAAAATAAGAATTGAGTATAAAAATTAATGTACCCCTTCTATAAGGAAATAAATTTGTATGCCTCGGTTGAAATATTTTTATGTACATTAAATAAATCATTATACATTTATGTGACAAGATACAATAACATAGTTATGTTCATCTGGTTATATATCAATTGATCAATAGATATGGAAATACACTTCCAACCTATATCACGTGCTATAATAGGTGGAACATATAAATAAATAAGGGGAAATAATAGATGAAAGAAAAAAAAATTGGGAATCATGTTTAATTATTACATAATAACAATTTTTCTGATGAGAATCATTATTCCAAAAATATGATTACATTTATATTTATCTTTCTTATCTAAACAAGACACAAGAATACTCATTAGTTGTACCCAATGAAAAGATAGTATTCGTTTCATTGATCTGTCAAGAATTGTATGACTGTGTCAAAGGTGTATGTTTTTTGGAGTAACCCTAATCAAAATTTGAGATATGAAATTAATAGGGGATTAAAGATAAGAAAATTGAAGAGTTTCATGAATTAAAAGATCCTCAATAAGAAAAACATAACTTCCAGTCATATTTATTAGAATATAATATGGGGTGGAATATAGGGGAAAAATAGAATATTAAAAACCACTACATGAAGACACCCACCCACAATCTTTGAGATAATTCATTCCCCTGAATGAGATATCTTAGTTGTCGTAATCAGTATTGTCATAATTTTTTCTATTAAATGTGAGTCAGGATAAAAGTTAAACCCTTGTTTTATTTTTATTCTACAGGTTGAAAATGATTTTTATTTACATCTATCAATTCCTATCCATAATTATATTTTGAGGGGTACCTTGTAAAGTATATGAGGACATGATACACAAAAAACAATCAAATTGAAATATATCATGTGAGTGTGATGATTCTTATAAATCATGGTATAATCATTGAGGAACCTATTTTATGTGATAGTACATCTGTTAATGAGGTTGGAAAAGAAACTGGGGATTTCATATCATGTTAGTTAGTTATTTTAAAAATATATGTACAAAACTAGGTATTTATTTCCAATTTTTTCATAAAAAACTCTTGACAATTAATTAAAAATTTCTTAACCAGTGAAGGTTCTTATAGAATGAAAATAAGAAGAGAATGAAAGTTGTCAAATAAAAATGATCTAAATGATCATTCAACATATAAAAAACTCTTCAATATATCATTACCCCACCACTTCAACATCTACATTTACTAACAGTAATGGTTTTTATGGATACAATGTTAAAAAATGGTGATATGATAGTAATTGATTTGGATAAATCGTTGTATGTAGAGTCCATTATAGACTATATTGGTCTTCAGAATTTAAAATAAACCATCATTCAGGAATGGAGAAGTGTCTCGATATTAAATGTATACAAGAGGTGTTTATTTATCATTTTTAATTACAATCAGTAACATACTATGTTAATTATGTCTAAAATAATATTCATAATTTTTGGGATCATATTTAAAAATAATATTTGAAGGTAAAATCTAATAAAAATAACTTTACACTCATTAGTCCTCATATCACAATTATATAAGAATTATTATTTGAAGAAAATCAAAACGAATAAATATTAAAAAAACTATCCACCGTGATTGAATGAAATTTTATAGATGGAGTACACTAAACAATACACACAATGTAGTAGTAAAAAAATAAAATTTAATTATACAAAATATGATTTCGTTCATTTAATTATAATTTTTTTGTTTTCAAATCCTATTTAAATACTCATTGACATCAATTTAGAATATCCAAATATTTATTTTACTGGATTCAATGTCAAAATACAAAAAAGAAAACAATATGTGACGATGTTGATCAATTTTTAATACACCATATAAAATATTTTACAAATAAACCACAAGTAAATTTTTTAATCTTACTTGAATTGAAGTATTTTTTATGAAATGGTTTTGTTTAAATATCATCAATATTTTGGCATGAGGACATTCCATGAGCATAAGGACCCTATAAAAATATACAAGTCGATAAGTATTAAGGTATATATATTAATATTTAACTTTCAAATCATATATCTATACAAAAAATTGTTTTTTATTATTTTTGTAGTGTTTGAAACACACTAATATAGATGATTATGGTTATTGTGTCTGTATATTTATTAAATTTATCATATAACATCAATAAACTAGAATCCCTAAATAGGTATTTTTGAAATAATGGTAAATTTAATATTAACTATTTTATAAATATATATATATATATATTCAATTGAAACTATGAATTTCGATAGACCTTGAATTCAAAATATGAAATAAATATAATTTGAAATTAATGGGTAGTATATGTGGATTCATAATTTTCATAGAACTAAAATAGAGGTGACATCCTACTACTTATTTAGTTGATTTTATCATAATTTTATCTTCTTTTTTTGTTAAATTCCTTATCATTATAATTGGATACTTCACTACGACAATTCATAAGTCATTAGTGACATATTTAAATTAAACAAAACTTAATTTGACACACGATGTGTTTGGTATGACTAAATGTTCATATTTTATTATTAAAATGTTTATTATAGTTCAAAACACACATCTCATACTAATTTATTTTTGAATTGATACTTTTTTAAAATGAAACAAAAGTAATTTTTGATTTATAGAAATATGAAAACCTTTATTTGATATATGGTCCATCCAATATGAGTCAAATTTTATGTTTTATTTTGGAAAAAACCATTTTAGTTCAAAACACATGTTATATACTGAAAACCAATAATCCAAATTAAAATTGTTTTGTATAATTTAGAAAATTTCATTATAAAACTATTTAAATGTGTATGAATCAATCCGAACTCAATTTGATAAATGGTGGTCATATCATGTCTAAATGTGTTTATTATCAATTTAATATTGGAAATTTACTTAAAATCATGTGCCACTAAATGAAAAATGAGAAAAAAACATGAATTTTCTTTATTCATAAGGAAAATTATTCAAAATTCATTTTTGAAATGTAGGAATTAGTATCATTTCAAACCGACACATGATGAGACTAGTTAGACTAATTGTGATTGTTTCAATTTTAATAGAAATTTTAGCATAAAAGACACATGACATACTCAAAAATGATAAAATAGTCTAGTTTTTAAATTATATTTTTGTAAAATTATACTTAATTCAATTGTGACATTTATGGATTAAACTCACATAAAAATGATGCAAGGTATGATCAATATGAATCCATTTGCATTCTTATATTTTAAATTTAAAATTTATTTCAAAAAACATATCACATACTAAATACCAACAAAATGAATTGATATTTTAGTGATACATTATGAAAATGATCCCAAATTAAGTTTTGATGTTTTGGAATCAGAATAACCTCAATGTGATATGTGGTGTTCCTGGTATGACTCAAAGTATCTATTATTAATTTAAAATTGACAGTTTAAAAAAAAATATATATAGCTTTGTGAAAACCAAGAAAAATAACTTTTATTGTCTTTATACATAAATAAAATTATTCCTATTTCTCTTTTCATGTGTAGTAATTATTATAAAATAAATTTTGATGACGATGTGACTGTTATGAATCAATTTGTGTGTCCTCATTATAAATTTATATTTCAGTAAAAATGATACAGATTTACTCAGAAGTGATAAAAAACATTTTTAGTTTTGTTATTTAGAAAAAAGATCATCAGGTTATTTTTACATGTTGTAATAAACTGCACATTAATATATTTCATGGTCTAATTAGTATGTCTCCAAGTGATCCATATTATTTTAAATTGAAATTTTTATTCATAACATGCATCACTTACTCAAAATTGAGAAAACAACTTCTGATTGTTTTGATACATTAATAAAATGTTCTATAATAAATAATTTATGTGTATTAATTATGATCACCTCAATATGTTACATGGAATGCATGGTATGGCTCAAAGTATCTATTACCATTTTAAAAATATCAATTCATCTAAAAATGTATACCACCCACTGAAAACTGATAAAAAGATCACAAATTGTCCTGATAAATTATTAACAAAAATCATAAGTCATTAGTTGTTTATAAAATGTTTACTCACAAAAAGAATGACACAGGATGTGATGAGTATGACTCAATGTTAATATTTTTATATTAAATTGAAAATTTAGTATAAAAGTCATGTTACATAAAAAAATGGGTAAAAACATTAAAATTATTTTCATACATTATGAAAGAAATTAATAATTCCTTTGTGACATGTGAGAGTCAAAAAATGTCAAAATGAAGCATTTTGTGACCTTTATGATTCCATGTTTGTCCTTTTATATAAAATTTTCATTTTGGATCAAAAGACACTTTATAAACTGAATAATGGGAAAATGCTTTATGATTGATTTGATACATTCGTAAAATAATTCGTATGTATTTTTTCATTTTTATGAATTAGGCATCGTAAATCTGACCGGTGAGACTCATAGTATGTGATTTAATATTAAATTAACCTTTTATTAATAAAATGGAATACTGAAATAATGAAAAATAATTCATATTGTACTAATACTTTTAAAATTTATCCTTAATTAATTTTTGATATTTATTAAATAACCACATATCAGTCAGATGCACGGTGTGACTGCTATTGATCCAAGTGTGTTCCTTTATTTAAAATTTTCATTTTACTACATAACACATGTCACAGACTCAAAATTGAGAAAACACGTTTTGATATTAATGATACTTTATGAAAATAATCCATTTGTCATTTTTGATGTGTAGGAATCAACCTCACCTTAATCTGCTACACAGTGTGCACAATATTATTGAAGGTGTTCATTATAAATTTAAAATTTACAATAGTGAAAATATTTTGTCACTAAATGAAAAATTAGTAAATGTTCATGGATTGTATTTATATATTACAAAAAATTATTGATATGTTAATTTTGATTTGTAGGAATAAGAATCTGGTGAAAATGAAAAAAAAATTCTCTATTATTTCATAAATTTTGTGTTTTATATTTTCATTATCATTTTATTTATGGAAACATTTTAAAAGATCAAAACATTGAAAATTCAATCATATTTTATTGATACTATTTAAAACGTTCTTGATGTCATTTTTCACATATAGGAATCAGTCAAACATCAATATGTTTCATTGTGGGACCATTGAGACTCACTGGTGCAGAAATCGTTTTTTACGACACCATTTTTTACATCGGTTATATATAACCGATGTAACAATGTGGCGATTAGATTTTTTACGTCGGTTATTTTAATAACCGACATTTCAAATCGCGTCTGTTGGGTTATTACGTCGGTTATCAAGTAACCGACGTAAAAAACAAATGCGCGGGGGGTTTTTTACGTCGGTTATCAAATAACCGACGTAAAAAAACGAAGCGCGGTGTGTTTTACGTCTGTTATTTTATAACCGATGTAAAAAACCCCCGGGGGCTTTGGTTTTTTTAAGTCGGTTATTTGATAACCGACGTAAAAAACGCGTCAATATCGGGTTTTCTACGTCGGTTATTTTATAACCGATGTAAAAACGCGTAGATATCGGGTTTTTTTACGTCAGTTATTTTGAAACCGACGTAAAAAACCAAAGCCCTGGGGGTTTTTTACGTCGGTTTCCAAATAACCGACGTAAAAAAGCTAAAAAATAGTTTATAAAGTCAGTTATTGTATAACCGACGTTATAAAGCATTTAAAAAAATTAAATCCCGTGTTCTGTCATTTACGATTTTTTCGATTGACAGTCCCCGGCTCGTCTCTCTCTCGTGCGGTAAACCGTAATCGGCTCGTCAATCGCCTGCATTACACTCATTTTGGCTGCATTGTTTATCTTCTTCACTGCTCTCAGATCTATCATCTCAACTCGCGACATTCAAGTAAGCCTTCCATGAATTTATTTCGTTCGTTTTTGTTTCAATTCTTGATGTGCTTTTCGTTCGTTTTTGAATCTCATGGAATTTTTTTTATTGCAAATGGTTATTATGTTCATTCAACTCGCAACATTCAACTCGCAAATTATTATTAAAACATTGTAGATTAGATTCAGCAAAATCTGAAAAATAATGGGTGGTACTGTACCGTTCCATTCTTCCAGCAACATTATTATTTCCTACTTAGCTGGAATGTGTCTTTCTGTATGAAGATTGGTAGTACTTATTTTCATAAAATCATATTTTCAATATGATTGTCCATAAAATTATTTTCATGAATGAAATTGGACTAGGTACAATCGGTAATACCTATCCTTAAAATTTCATTCAACATTGTTACATCATAATATTTTTTCAAAAAATTATGATTTTTAGAACTCCTAGATCAGAAAACCATCATCTGTTTTCATCTGCATTCATAAAAATATCAATTCATATTTATTATGTTTTGAAAAAACAATTATGACCCCCATTTCATTTTTGTTAGTTAATTGATCTACGAAAGTGTTATAAATGATTTGATGATCACGATTCACCCATATATATGGTTAGTCATTATGTGACATTTGGGTCCATAATATCCTTCTAATGCATTCGACAATGCATTATATATCATAGATCAATATGGGATACAGATGGTTATACCATGTCCAATGTGTTATGTGATGTGGCTGGTAAGAAATATTATAATAAATTATACGAAAGCTGATTAACATATCCCAATACGAGGTGAATGAAACTATGTTTTCCCTTGACATATGTTATGACTTATATGATTATGTTTGTGCCACACTCTTATGTTATTCCACATACCAATGTTGTGATCTTGTGAATAAGGTTTTTTAAATCATGTTCCCACTATCATATAAATCATGTCTTATGTTATGCTAAAATTGTTATACGTGGACTCAGGTTTTATGATCTATGATTATATAGAAAAGTTTCACTTATCATTTTGATCATGTGCTTTGTGTACACATGCTCTTATACCCCCATGGATATCTTTTTATGAGATTAGATATTATATTTATATATATCATGTTTACCCATAATGAGTATCATAAATCAAAACTTTTATTATTTTCATTCCCTAAGTTATAAAAAATAAGTATTATGTAGGATGATTCAAAAATTTAATCTGTGAGATGAGTTGATTAATGTGTGAAACCCAGGCCAAACACATATGTATTTTTTATTGGTATTACATATATATAGTTCGACATATAATTTTTTTTACATTACCATGATATTAACATTACTTTTTCTAAAGAAATATTAATGTCCTTAGATTATATATCAGATCAAAAGGATATAGTAATTCTAATATATAATCAGAATGATCAGATAATATGACTGTAGACGCCGGAAAAGTCCGTTGTTCCCAAACGAAGCTCCGGATGCGGAAAGCGAAGTGATATTTGGATTCAGAGGCACGTTCCGGAGGGCCCGGAGGACTTGCGGGGAATTTTGGAGGCCCGCGCGCAAAGTTGAGTCGTGGTGCGCAATCCTCCCGGGATACGCGCAATCCGCAGGGCCGGCGCGCAATTTTGCGCGCCCTGAGCTCCCGCGACTCCCTTGCGCGCCGGGCCCGATTCCGCGCCCGCGAAGAGAATTCCGCGCCCGACGACCGGATTTCGCGCCTGGGGTTGCCTATAAATATAAGGCGACCCCCGACGTTTTGAAGGTTGCCAGAATCCAAAGCGTCGCTCGTTCGCGCAATCCAACCCCTTCCGCGCGCAATGCAGATCTTCAGGTAACCTCCTTTCCTTCGCGCAATAGAGCCTTGGGGTTCGCCTTCGCGCGCAATCCCCTTGGCTTCTTTCTTTTGAACTAATTTTTCACCGCAAGGCCTTCGCGCGCAAAAGAAGCCTCTTGCGCGCAATTGCCATCGGGGTGCGCGCAATCCGGCCCGATTGCGCGCACCCCCCTCTTCAAAGTGGCCATTCGTTAGAGAATGAGTCGTTGCCCCCGCGAGCTATCCGAAGCCCGGTGCGCGCAATCTCAATCATCCGCGCGCGAAGCGCTGGCCCAATTGCGCGCCAGCCCGCACAATTGTGCGCCGGCCCGCGGTATTGCGCGCAAAGCTCCTCTTTTGCGCGCAAACCACCGGGGTCGCCCCCTTTGACCCCCTGAGGGTACCCGCCTGCGTGGTGCTCTATGATCTTTGTCCTGGGTGCCCGCACCGTGCATTGTCTTTCCGTGCGGCCCTCCGGGCTTGCGCGAAGTGACACGGACCCATCGGCGGCAATCAACGTCCAGCATGACGTTAAACTGCACATTTGTCCAGCATGACGTTAAACTGCACATACGTCCAGCATGACGTTAAACTGCACATTCGTCCAGCATGACGTTAAACTGTACTACGTCCAAGCTGCACGACGCTAAACTGCCTAGCCCCTATCGTCCGTGCTGCAAGACGTTAAACTGCCAAGCACCTTCGTCCTCAGCATACGACGTTAAACTGTACTTCGTCCGGCAAGACGTTAAACCGTCCGCATCACCCGATCCCATGGCTCGCCTGCAGGGTCCCCCCCCCCTGTTTGGATGTGGCCCCCACCCGCTCGTCTCTGCAGGGATGTCGGGATTGCCCCTCTTTAGGGACGATTTAATGGGAGCGGCTTTTCCCCACGGGGGGTAGGGTATTACAAACCCCTAGTTTCTTGTGGGAGGCTGCACATGTGTATCTCCATTGCGCTCCCCCACTGCCGAAGCCAGTAGAGGGTGTGACTGGGATCGAGGTTTCTCCTACTTTCGGTCCAAGTCCCTTCCAACTGAGTTTTGCCGCATCCGGGCTGCCTCAAGTGCGTAAGTCCTGACAGAATGAACTACGTAGACTTTGATCCCTGTCTTCTAAACAGGGTACGTAGGAAGCCTCCCTGAGGTTCAAGCCCACCACCTGGTCGTCCTGGTCGTATTCATGTCGGTTCGTCCATCAGTGGACCCTTCCTGGGTCCACACTTGCGTCGATTCACATATGAGTCCGCCTTTGTGGGAGACTGCACGTGTGTATCTCCACTGTGCTTCCCCACTGCCGAAGCCAGTAGAGGGCGTGACTGGGATCGAGGTGTCTCCTACTTTCGGTCCAAGTCCCTTCCAACTGTGTTTTGCCGCATCTGGGCTGCCTTAGTGCGTAAGTCCTGACAGAACGAACTACGTGGACTTTGATCCCTGTCTTCTAAACAGGGTACGTAGGAAGCCTCCCTGAGGTTCAAGCCCACCACCTGGTCGTCCCGGTCGTATTCACGTCGGTTCTTCCATCAGTGGACCCTTCCTGGGTCCACACTTGCGTCGATTCACATATGAGTCCGCCTTTGTGGGAGACTGAACGTGTGTATCTCCACTGTGCTTCCCCACTGCCGAAGCCAGTAGAGGGCGTGACTGGGATCGAGGTGTCTCCTACATTCGGTCCAAGTCCCTTCCAACTGAGTTTTGCCGCATCCGGGCTGCCTTAGTGCGTAAGTCCTGACAGAACGAACTACGTGGACTTTGATCCATGTCTTCTAAACAGGGTACGTAGGAAGCCTCCCTGAGGTTCAAGCCCACCACCTGGTCGTCCCGGTCGTATTTACGTCGGTTCGCCCATCAGTGGACCCCTCCCAGGTTCACACTTGCGTTGATTCACCTATGAATCCGCCCCCGTGGGAGACTGCACGTGTGTATCTCCATTGTGCTTCCCCACGGCTCCTTTTTATATTTTCTTTTACCATCGTCCAGCAAGACGTGAAACTGTGATCCACCCGGCCGTTCCATCCCCCTCTGTGCGAGGTGGTTCGGTTCAATCCTCCACCCGGCGGCCTCGATCTCTGCGTGAGTCGGCCTGCCAACGTCCAGCATGACGTTAAACTGTATATACGAACTACGCTGCCTTTGATCCGTGCTAACGCGCGGTACGTAGGAAGCCCCTACGGGGTCCAAGCTCTTCACTCCATCATCCATCCTGATCCTTACTCGGGCTGCCACATCCCGGTGGGGTCATGCCACTTCACTCCACTCCACATCACTTGGGAAGCCGCCCATGCGCTGGCCCCAGTGTCGGAGGTTCCACGTAAGGGGTTCTGTCATCTGATCCACTTCTCGTGTTGATCGGTCCGATGTCGTCCCCGCTGGACGTTAAACTCGCGGCATACCCCGTGTTGAACATGGGAAGCTGAGGAAAACCTCAGGTAACACGGTCCCCCGCACCCAGTGCGGGATGCCTCAGGCCATCATGCCTTCGAAAAGCCCTATTAGGCATGGAAGGCAGACATGCAGAGTCGCAGTGTTAAGACACGCCCCCAACACCCAGAGCCACCCGGTCTCCTCACCGTAGGTTGCTGCCCCAACCAGACTCCTTCGAGCGTCCGGGCGGAAGCAGCGTAATTAACCGGTGTCCATGAAGATATGGCGTCGGGAACGAGATTCACGAGCATGTCTTAAATCTATGAGGGAGACCCGGATTAGGCGACGAGTTCCGAGGAGACGTCCAAGGAAGGAGGAGCCGACATCCCATCATTTCGATTTCGATCAAGGAGCAGACGCCCCTGAATAAGGGGCGGATGTCGCCCGCCCTTGGAAAGCGGGACTGCGGGACCACAAGGCGTGCGCGCTCATCCCCTCGGGTCGACAGGCGCACGCCCGAACGCGTCCTGGCGGAACAGCGTCAGAACACAAACCCGGCGCACATCCGCACCGGAACAGAAAAATGGTGAACCCGACGTGAATCTCTTCTCCTCGATACGAAGATCGATGGCTTTCAGAGGTGTTGGAAGACCAGCATGCTGCTCGACCGAGCATTCAGTTTTTACCCACCAGGGGCTGGGGAAGGGAAATCGGGCACTCCGTCTCGCAACGTCGAGGGCCTGGGTCCCCCCCCCCCCACGGGAGGCTCCGTGGCACTAACGGTTGGTTGTCGGTTCCTTTTCCTGTCAGAGTTAATGGGTTTTTCTCCCTGCTTTCAGGAATCAAGTCGCCCGACCCAGTGCCTGATCGCCACCCGCCCACTGGCATAGGGGTAGGGGAAACACCGACGCGGCTACTCCGCGCGGTCCCGCCCGTTCCACAGGCGTCCCAGCAGCCGCATCTGCGGGGAAACCACGCCCTCTCTCCCCCTCAGAGGTCATCCAGAGAAGGGTGATCAACAACTTGGTGCGGAGATACGAGGAAGAGGGAGTCATCCCCACCAGGGACATGGCTCGCCTAGACCTTGAGGAGGCTGCACCTCTCCACCACCGCTTCCCCCGAGGGCCGCGCAGGGCGGTGCCGCAGCCTACCTCGACGGCCAACCGTTTCGGGAGTTTATCCCCGGAGCACTCCGACAACTCCTTTCCCTACGCGGCTGAGGTGGAAGAAGTCCGGGATCACCCTATCCGGGATTCGTTCCAGGGATCCACGGTAAGGGCTCCCGCCAGGCCACGGCGACACCGCCGCCAGGCCTCTCAAGTCGAAGAGCGGGCTCTCCACCTGCCCGTGCCGATCATCCCGACTCGTCTGTCTCGACGCCAACGTCGGGAGCGAGCGGAAGAGGATGCCCACCTTGGGGCCCTAGCAACAGTGGCCGCATTGGCCCAAGCCACTGTTGGTTCCAGTCACCAGGCCCCTGCACATACTGAGCGGGGGAACTTCTATGCCCTACCTGGATCGAGGCCCCGACCGCCCCAAAGGCAGGTTGGGTCGACTCTCCCGGTTGTTGGTACAGACAATTGCCACCGCGGACCACCTAGCGGTAGCGCTATTCATCAGCAGGGTCTACTCTGTGTGGCCGATCCAAGAGGCATGGGTCATCCCACCTCCCGATCCCGGCCCGGAGGCCTGCCCGGAAGCATCTCTCCCCGCGTCCCGTTTGATATCTGTCTCGGTGCTCCTTGCACCTTGGTTTCCAGTCCTCTTGGCCCCAGCACCAGTGCGGCCGGAGGACGCCAGGACAGAGGTCAGCCATGCCCCGAAGAACCACCCAGGGGCAAGAAGGCGAGGCATCGACGCCGAGGGAGGAATGTTACGGAATTCCGGACAGAGATCCGACCACTTCGCTTCTCTGATGCAGAGGCGGAGTACGATTCGGCGACGGAGCCCTCCCCCCAAACCCGCCAGTCAAGGGCAGGGGTAGGAATGCGGCACGTCAGCCTCGTACTTCCCGAGAGCGAGATCGATATGATCCCCGCTTCTCTCCGAAGGTACATCCGGAGTACCGAGGGCCTGGTAGACCCCCAAGGATCAAGCTTGCGGTTGGTACCGGCCACCCCGGAAGCACCCTCAGCCTCGATCGGAGAAGCCGGAGACTTTTTCTGGGGACCGACGGTCGAACCACGATCTAGTGCACCCTCGGCGAGCACCGACGCTACGGCAGGATGTACACTCGCCGACCCGTCCTATCATGATGTGGTAGCTGGGGCACCGCCACCCCCAGAGGGAGGCCCGGGATATGGAGGCCAATCGGCCTGCTCGCCGTATTCACCGCCGGCCAGCCCGTCGGCCCGACGGCCCGCCTCGGCACCACTGCCGGTTCCCCGTCCGTTCCCAGCCGTTGAAGAGGACCAAGGAGACCTGGGTCCCGAGTTTGAGTCGTGGAGCTTCTGGACCGTCCTTGCAGAGGGCCACTTCCCTGAGAAGTTTTGGCCAGTCGCAGGACCGGACTTTGATGCAACCGAATCGCTCACCCCGGATGAGTTTGAATGCTTCCGCCGAACTCTCCGAGAGACTCACTCCCGTCTTCACCGCCTACAAATGCCATACCCCAGGAGTCAAGCGCACCTGGAGGATATTGGTGAGCAGTGCCGTCAAATTGACCTGGCCACGCTCCCCGCGGTTCGGCACCCCGGGTCATTTGGGCACCACGAGGCCCTCCAACAACGATGCGTCAAGTGTTTTCAAGTACTCCGCACGGTTATCGAGGAAGCCACCCCCCACGTGTATATCCGTGGGTGGGGGCAGTACGCTGCCCTACGCTTCAGTGCGATTCGCCGACAGCCCGATCCACTGGGTGGCCCTGAGGGTACATCCCCAGGGACAGAAACGGTCAATATGGCTGACCTGTCGGGAGAGGGGAACGACTTGGAACTTCTCGACGGGGGCTCTCCCCCCGAAGACAAGCCGTCGTCGGATCCATCGGTGAGAGTTACTCGTCACCAGAGGAACCTCCTGGGGCTCTCCGCACCCACTGAAGCACTGACGTTGAGCCGCAACGTCAGCAAAGGCAAAGAGCACGGCGGGGCTATAAAGCCCGCCGACCCCTCCACCTCCATACAGAGGGCAGATGAGGATCCCGAGAAGGATACGCTACGTCAGCAGTTCCCCGAACAGAAGAAGCTGGTTGACCAGCTCCTCGCTGAGCGCACTGCAGAACGGCGGCCTGACTACGATGATCCTAGGCCAGGACAGCAGGGACAGGAACAGCCACTCCTCGATGAGACTCTCCCGGGCAACCGCGATTACTCCGCGTTCGCCGACAGGAGAGAGGCCATTGCCTATGGCAAGAGGGCGCGGTATGTTTCGCGACACCCTCCCGAGCGGCGTGACTACCTGAGAGACCCCGCTCGGATTCCTCCCGCTGCCCCAAGGGCCGCTCCGCCCGCCATCCCACGAGCTGCCGAGTTCGGCGATCCGGTCGACGACCCGATTGAAGGGCCATGCAATGCGCTCGTGGTTAGAGATCCTCTCCAGGACTGGAACCCATGTCCGGACGATCCGATGGCGGCACTCATCGCCCACTTGGAAGCCTTGGAGACTCGGCAAGTGGTGATCCCACCGGACGGCAAGCCATACCCAGCATGGGTGGATGACATGCCGGCACCTCCGGGATTCGGGAATCCCACTTTCGCCCCCTTCAACGGGACTGGGGATCCGCCACAGCATTTGGACCATTTCAACTCGAGGTGCGGGCCTATGCTGGGGACTCCGGTGCAGCAAGAGGCCGCTAGGCTTCGCTGCTTTGATCAGACACTGGAAGGGCTAGCATTTGTCTGGTACAGCCAGCTCCCCGTCGGTTCGATAACTAGCTGGGAGGACCTTCGTAGACAATTCCTCTACCAGTTCAGTTCCACGACCCGGAAGACGAGTATCGCAGACCTCTTCAAGTGCAAGCAGAGGCCTGATGAGCGAGTCGCGGACTTCGTCGCCCGATGGATGGGTCTCACGTATTCCCTTTACATTCCATTGACTCAGGAGCAGTTGCTGACATTGTGCGTAGGGAACGTCAAGACCGAGCTGGTCCCTTCCCTGATCACTCAGAATTACCCCGGAGGGTTCAGGGACTTCTCAGACAAAGCTCAGCGTCTTGAGGAAGCCCTGCAACAGGCCAGCCAGGCACACCCGCTGCCTCCTATGATTCCTGCAAGGAGAGTCAGCAGGGATGAGCCCGCTGCTGTTGCCCAGATAGAGGCCCCCAGGCCGTTGGAGCTACTGCCGGAGAGGCCAGCCCCACAGCCTCACAGGAATCCGCCTCCCCGGGCTCAGTTCCCGGCCCAGCAGCGGTAGCCTCAGAACCGGCCGGCCCCTCCGCGTAATGTACCGCCGCAACCTAGGCGAGATAATCAGGGTCCGCCTCCTCGGCAGGCCCCTCCAGCCCCTCGTCAAGACCACGCTCCCAGGGACCCGCGATACCTGACTTACTCATTTCACGAGGATCAGGTCCCCTGTTATTTCCGGAGCGCCCTGGAGCAGAGGATTGTACGACTGCCTGAGTGTTGGATGCCAGAGGAGGCACATCTCACGGATAACCCCCGCTACTGCCCTTACCACCGGGCCTTGGGGAACACCATCCAGCGGTGCTATGTGTTCAAGGATTGGCTCCAAGACCAGATTAACAACAATGTAATCAGGTTGGGCCCAGCTCCATCACAAGTGGCGGGTGTATTCGTGGGATCGGATGACGATAGTGGCGATGAGGACGAATGGCAGCTGGTCTCCGACCGCGGGTCCCAGAAGTATAACAACTGGATGGCCCGCAGGACGATCATTCACGCCCATGGGATCATCCGTGCGCGCTTGAATCAGCCTGAGCCCCCAGAATCTGCGGGTGCTGCTTCGGCATCGTCATCCCAGCCTGCCTCTTCCGAGAAGAGCAAACGGCGGCGGCGCAAGAAGGAAGAGCGCGCCCCGCCAGTTCCGCCACTATCCCGCACTCTCGGCGATTTCATGCCCCCGGAGATGGGGATCCCTCATCGGATCCGCCCGGTGATGGATGATTCGTCCGATGACGGTGTTGGGTACGCTTCGGTTAATACCGTAGAGCTGGTAAATCCCTTTTCGGTTCCCGACGTTGAGGAACACCAGGTGGACCTCCCTAGTGTCCCCGGTCGTCGCCACCGTCGGAAGAACCACATCAACAGGAATCGCCGGGGCACAGCAGTTGGTACCTCCAACCAGGCCGTGCACGCCACCGAGACTAGGCATCAGGCTCAAAGCCGAGTTCAACGTGCGCAGACCCCCCATCTGGGGATGACGGATTCGCCTCCGCCACTGTTTGTGGTGTGGGACCAGGAAGAACCGCCTCAGCCACGTCGCGACCAGCTCCGCCCTTCCATGAGTCCATCCCGGCCTCCTGACCCCAGTATGGTGACTACTTCCCGGGCTTCAACCAGTGAACAGCGAGATGCGCCATGTACCAGTCGGCCTCCGATCCAACCGGCAAGGCCCGTCATGCCGCCAACCGCAGAGCAACCTCCTGCAACCAGGGGCTCGCGCTTGGCAAAAAAGTATGATGTCCTGAAACACTTGTCCGACATCCCAGCAAGGCTCTCCATCCATGAGGCTCTGCGCATGTCATCTGAGATGCGTGAGGCACTCGCTGAAGCCCTGAAAAGCCCCCTCCAGTTTGAGACAGAGGTTGCGGCTGCAGAGGCCTTTCACGCCGAAACTATTGAGGACGCCGAATGTCGGGCAGTTATCTCGTTCTCTGGTAAGGATGAAGACCCTCCTATACAGGGACACATTCGTCCGCTGTATGTTACTGGCCAGTTCAATGGCCTTGAAGTCCGGCGCTGTCTTGTCGACACAGGGTCCGGGATTAACCTGATTCCAACTCGGACACTCCGGAGATTGGGGTTGTCTGAGGATGACTTGATTCCCTCCGACCTCAGGATCCAGGGGTATGACCGCACCGAGCAAACCCCGGTCGGCAAGATACGTTTGAAGACCCAGTTCGGTGACTTGGTTGCCAACACTGAATTCATGGTAGTCTCTCAGGACACTGCGTATAACGCATTGATGGGAAGGCCATGGCTCCACCTTCATGCGGCGGTTCCCTAATCATACCACCAATGCCTCAAATACTCCCTTAATGGTCGAGTGGGCGTACTTCAGGGAGATGCCTCTCCTTTTGCCTCATGTGAAGCCCGTTATCTGGATGCGGACTATTACAAGAGCAAGGACAAACAGATCCTGGCAGGTGAGGTTGAACCTGTCACTGTTGCAAGTGACCCCTGGGCAAGCTTGGATGACGCTTACGTCCTCCCGATTCAACGATTGGACGTAGCCATGGTCTCGGCGGCCTGCGAGTCTCCCGACGAGATGACCGCGACCGCCCGTGCCAGCACCAGCGGCCCAGCAGGATCTGGTAGCCCCAATGCAGTTTCCAACGCAGTCTCTCCCGTGGACGATCCCTCCCTGAGTGGAGAGGACGTGGAAGATGCACCCCCAGCCTTTGAGGAGGGCGTCCCCGCCACGGTTGATGAGTTAGTACAGGTGAATCTTGGAACCGAAGCTGATCCAAGACCCACATTGGTCAGTGCCGCCATGCCCTCTGAGGAGCGGCAGCAGTACGTGGACTTTCTCAGGCAGCACCGTGATGTGTTCGCTTGGGGCTATGACGAGATGCCGGGGCTAGACCCTCAGGTAGCCGTCCACCGCCTTGGTCTCCCGGCGAACCATCGTGGGTTTAAGCAGCCTCCCAGGAAGATGCACCCGTCCCACGGTGCCATGGTTGAGGCCGAAGTTGACAAGCTTATCAATGCCAACTTCGTGAGGGAAGTTCAGTACCCCAAATGGCTGGCCAACATTGTGCCGGTCCGGAAGAAGAACGGGCAGATCAGAGTCTGCATCGACTTCCGCGATCTCAACCGCCACTGTCCGAAGGATGACTTTCCCCTTCCAGTGACAGAGCTGTTGATTGACGCCACGGCAGGGTTCCAAGCCCTATCCTTCATGGATGGATACTCCGGATACAACCAAATCCGGATGGCCCCTGAGGATGAGGAGTTCACTCCCTTCCGGGCCCCCCAAGGTATCTTTTGTTACCGGGTCATGCCCTTCGGCCTGAAGAATGCAGGTGCCACCTATCAACGGGCGATGCACCGCATATTCAAGCCAATCCTCGGCACACCGGTGGAGTGCTACGTCGACGACTTGGTGGTCAAATCGCGCCAGCGTCAGGACCATCTCAAAGATCTTGAGAAAGTGTTCGGCTTCCTCCGGTCTCGCTGCCTGAAGATGAACCCGTTGAAGTGTGCCTTTGGGGTCACCTCCGGAAATTTCCTTGGATTTGTGGTAAGGTACCGGGGTATTGCGATCGACCCAGAGAAGATCAGGGCGATTAGCCAGATGCCTCCCCCGGGTAACCTCCGGGAACTGCAAGGGTTCCAAGGCCACTTAGCCTATATACACCGATTCATCGCGAATCTGGCTGGCAAGTGTAAGCCCTTCTCTCGGCTCATGAAGAAAGGTGCCACCTATGAATGGGATAAAGAGTGTCAGACCGCTTTCGAGGAAATCAAGCAGTATCTGCTTCGACCTCCGGTTCTGATGCCGCCTGTATCCGGGAAACCGCTGGTCCTCTACGTGACCGCCCTGGAATGGTCCCTGGGTGCCCTTCTCGCCCAGAAGAACAACGAGGGAACATAGAATATCCTCTATTACCTCAGTCGCATGCTCCTCGATGCGGATGTTAGGTATTCCCCCATCGAGAAGAGCTGTCTGGCGCTCGTATTTTCCGTACAGAAATTACGACACTACTTGCAGCACCACGAGGTAGAGTTGGTTTCTCAGGTAGACCCGTTGAAATATATCCTGAGCAGGCCTATGTTGACTGGCCGTCTAGCGCGGTGGGATGTGATTCTCCAACAGTTCGACATTTGGTATGTGTCTCAGAAGGCCATCAAAGGGCAAGCATTGGCAGATTTTCTGGCAGCTCACCCGACCTCCGCGGATCAGCCGCTGGATCTAGGATTTCCTGATGAGACCATTCTCTCGGTCGATCATGCCGATCCATGCTGGCAGATGCACTTTGACGGTGCCTCCCGGAGCCCCACAGATAGAAGACTTGATAATCCTAAGCTCAACAGAGTGGGCTTGGGCATCGTTTTTATCACCCCGGAGTTGGCCGTACTGCCATACTCTTTCCTGTTGTCAGAGGGCTGTACCAACAATGAGGCGGAATACCATGCCCTCATCACCTGCCTCGAGTTAGCTCTCGAGATTGACGTGCCCCATCTGTGCGTGAAAGGGGACTCCGAGCTGGTTGTTAAGCAGATCAATGTCGACTATGTTGTCAGGAAGCCGGAACTTGTGCCATTGCTGGAGTGCACCCTCCTTCTGATGGCCCGGTTCCCTTCTCGGCCAGAAATTGTCCATGTTCCCCGGTCGCAGAACGGTCGAGCAGATGCTTCGGCCAGCCTTGCTGCGTCACTTGCAGAGCCTGAACAGGATAACCTGATCGTCCGCGTGACGCATCGTAGGCTCATCGCTCCCGTTATCCCGGAAGGAGATCACGGCCCGTCGGTAAGTAATATCACCACGGTTGCCCCTATGCCCGGAGCCCCGAGTACCACAGATATGGCAGTCGAGCCAGCCCCAGATTGGAGGGCGCCTTTGGTTGAGTACATCCAACATGGCATTCTCCCGTCAGATCGGGCCGAGCGCGAGCGAGTTCGACGCCGCGCATCGCAGTTTGTCCTCCAGAGCAGTCCCGGCCCGGAGCAGACCCTCTATAGACGTGGATTTGATGGTGTTCTCCTCCGTTGCCTTCAGGGAGTTGAGATCCCACGAGTCATGCAAGAGGTTCATGCTGGTTCATGCGGTGCCCATCAGACTGGGCCGATGCTGTCCCACCAGATTCGGAGGTTGGGATACTTCTGGCCCTCCATGATCCATGACTGCATCGAGTATGCCAGGAGGTGCCATGCGTGCCAAGTTCATGCGAACTTTGTGCATCGGCCGCCGGAGCCTCTCCATACCACCAGGTATTCTTGGCCCTTTGCAGTCTGGGGGATGGACGTTGTGGGACCTTACCCGCCGGCGACGGCTCGCCAGTGCCGGTTCATCCTGACCGCTACGGACTTCTTCTCCAAATGGGCAGAGGCGATTCCGCTCAGAGAGGTTAAATCCTGTTCGATCGCTGACTTCATGACCTCCAACATCATTCATAGATTTGGAGTGCCTCACTCTATCCTCACGGATAACAGAGCCAATTTCCGAGCAGCCGAGTTGAAGAAGTTGTACGCCAAGTATAACATTCGCTCGAACCATACATCTCGCTACCATGCGCAAGCAAATGGACAGATTGAGGCGTTTAACAAGACCCTCTCTATCATTATGAAAAAGATGGTTGGTCGGAACAAGAAGAGTTGGCCGGACAAGTTCCCCAATGCCCTCTGGGCTTATCGGACAACGACTCGCAATTCCACCCAGATGACCCCTTATTCCCTGGTGTATGGAGCTGAGACCGTCCTGCCCATCGAGATCCAGTTACCGTCCTTGCGCACTGCGGTCTACGACCAGCAAGCGCCGAACAGAATTGCTGAAGCCCGTCTAGTCGAGTTGGAAGCACTGGATGAGAATAGGCTTCGCGCTTTGCACAACTTGGAGAGGCATCAGAGAAGAATGGCTCGAGCTTTCAATAAGAAGGTTCGCCTCCGCTCCTTCCTGCAGGGTGATCTAGTATTGGCCCTAAGAGCACCGATGATCCCTGGCAGGAAGCCGCCCAAGTTGGAGCCCAAGTGGGAGGGACCACTTGTCGTCCACAAGGTATATCCCAATGGCGCGTACTCCCTAGCGACTATGGATGGTGAGCGTGTCACTCCTCCCACCAACGCTAGGTTACTCAAGCAGTACTTTGCCTAAGCGTACTACGTCCCACACGACGTTAAACTGCACACGTCCAAGCTGCACGACATTAAACTGCCTAGTGTATCGTCCGAGCTACAAGACGTTAAACTGTTCAGCATCTTCGTCCAACATGACGTTAAACTGTACAACGTCCCGCACGACGTTAAACTGCACACGTCCAAGCTGCAAGACGTTAAAATGTTCAGCATTCGTCCCGCATGACGCTAAACTGCACCTCAAGAACTATGTGCGGCTTGATTCCCATCCTTATGGGATACGTAGGACCGCCTGAACACTCATGTTTCAGGCCCATCCCCATCCTTCGGAAATTTCTATCCCATCTCGGGCCTTTGTCCCAAGTGCCTCCGGGTATGCGGCGTGTGGTGTGGACGCGGGGCTATGCCCTCATTCACGTCAGTTTGCTCGTCACGCTGTACGCCCCCCACGTTCGGGGATGCCTCCTGCTCCCCCCTTCTCCTTTCCTTTCGTCCAGCATGACGTTAAACTGTGCTTCGTCCTGCATGACGTTAAACTGCCCCTCAAGAACTACGTGTGGCTTGATTCCCATCCTTATGGGATACGTAGGAACGCCCGGATGTTTGAAACTTCGGGTCCAGCCCCACCTCTTAAAGATTCCCCCTTCTCTTGGGAATCCGCCGCCTTCGGGTCACCCTCAAGGCATGTCCCTCGACCCCTTGCAGTGGTCCACCGGTGTCAAGAGTACTCTGGTTTATTGCCAGGAGCGTCAGGTTCTGCTTGGTCAAGTTCCTTCCACGTTTCAGGCTTCATGCCCCATTTCATTCGGACTCATCACCTACGTCCTGGGTGGAGCCCCCGTGAACGGTCTGGACACAATGCCTCAGTGCTCTCCCACCGACTCGGGCTGGTGCCCCCAAGGGTTTTGGGCAGCAAATCGATACGAATCCTGCGATTGAGCGGTTGATGCTCGTTTGCTGCCTCATTCCATCAACGGTCAGTGCGATATTGATGCTGCTTTTCCGCCACGGTCGGCAGTACTCCCATATCGTTACGCCGGTGCCCCCAGTCCTTGAGTGAATGGCCGCATGATTCACATCTATCCACTTTCCATTCTGACCAGGCAAAATCTTGACACTCTTGACACTATCCCTCAGTGCATCTTCGCATATTCAGGGGATATGGCCACGAAGTGATGTGCGTTGAGGTTCTTATGGTCCGAGCTCTAAGACCTTAAACTAAGATCTCCCCTTATGGTCTGAGCTCTAAGACCTTAAACTAAGATCTCCCCTTATGGTCCGAGCTCTAAGACCTTAAACTAAGATCTCCCCTTATGGTCCGAGCTCTACGACCTTAAACTAAGATCTCCCCTTATGGTCCGAGCTCTAAGACCTTAAACTAAGATCTCCCCCTATGGTCCGAGCTCTAAGACCTTAAACTAAGATCTCCCCTTATGGTCCGAGCTCTACGACCTTAAACTAAGATCTCCCCCAAACAGGGGTTCTACGTCCTGCATGACGTTAAACTGCGCTTTCAGAACTACGTATGGCTTGATCTCCAGCCTGATAGAGTACGTAGGAACGCCCGGGCATCTCGACTCGGGTTCAGCCTCAGGGATCGCTAAGTCTCGCCCCTGCTCCTCGCCGGCCGTCTAGCCTGGCTTCTGGTAGAGTGGTGCAGTCACGATATTTTCCCCGATCCAGCTCGGGATGCCCCACTGCAATGATGGGAAGCGACATTTTCCTCGTCAATGAGGTTCTGTCTGAGAATTGGGGTGATTCACGGCCAGATTAGTGCATCCGACTAATACGCTTTCCCCACGGTGGCGCAATTTTGAGAGCGTTGGATTCTGTCCGAACAAATCATCACTTCGCCACACGCTTCGCATGCCCTGTTGATCTGGATTTCCACCCTTGTGTCTGAGGGAACCCCCAAAGCCGTATTCATGATGACATGTGGTCCGCCTCCTGCAATATGAATGATGACCTTCTGTCCGTCTATTGTAGTTGTTATGGTCGATCCACTGTCCGCCTACCGTCTTGGGCATTTCTGGGAAGGCCGACCGTTGTGGATGTCTGGATTCGGGACACGCGACTCACCCTTTCTCATTTCCCTATGTTCGGATAAAATCTCAACGCCCCTAGCATTGTCCCGCTCGTGTGTTGGAACAAGTTGGGGGGATGATACATTGATTAGGTCTGAGGTCTCCTTTCCTAGGAATGACCTCCCTCTTTTCTTTAGCAATCCAGGCCCAATTATGGATGCTTGATGCTTGGTTAAAGCTCCCGCAAGACAACGAATTGCGGTCGAGCATGTTAAACCAAAAGATGCAGATAAATATATCGATTCATACAAGTGGATCAAAGTAGCAGAAGCAAAAATGTTCTAGGAGTGGCAAAACAAAGCCCTTAGGGATTGGCGTGCTGAATGAGTCTTTCTAACGCCGCTACCCTTTGGCTGGTGGCCTCCAGAGCTGCTTCTCGCTCTCTGCGTACCCTCTCCTCGTCGGCGGTCGCAGCACGCAGTTCGTCGATTCTGGCCTGTGCACGCTCCCGCTCGACTTGAAGTGTGACCATCTGTTAGCCCGCCTACGTCAGCTGTACCTGGGCGTCGATCAGCTGGGCCATTAGTTGCTCCACAAGCTCGGTACATGCTGCAACGAAGGCCTCCTTCTCTGCCGCCTGCCCTTCGAGGCGCCGGACTTCCTGCTCCGCCATGAGGAGCGCCCGTGTGCTCTCCGACATGTCCCGACTTTGTGCGACGTCGGCACGCAAGCGGCTCTCGCGCATCTTTTCGGCCATGAAATCACGGACCGTCAGATGGAGGCGTTGAGCATCAGCTCCCCCGGCACACAGGAAGCACAGCCAGGTGTGAAGCGATCCCATGCGCCCCAGCCACTCCGATGAAGGTCGCTTGAGGAAGCGCTGGATGCACTTCCACCCCCTGCGGCGCGTTATCCGGCTATCCTCGACCGCCTCCGCATCCGAGTCATCCATTTCCTCGGGGTCGGCAGGCTGGTAGGCAGGGAAGGCAGCCAACAGGTCCTCTGCAGGGTCCGCCCCTGGGATGTCCTCACGGGGGATAGGTTCCCCAATATCTGGGCGACCTTCTTCTCCCGCCCCAGCGGCGTTGACACTCTCGTCAGCCCACGATCTTTCTCCGATGTCAGCACCGCCGGCGTCCGCAGCCCCCTGATCAGCAGTTGGTGGGGCCGGATCGGTTTGGGAAGTCTGTTCCGGAGCAGGCGGCATGTCCACCACTGGTCCACTCATAGATGGCCCGGGTTCGGCAACCCGACGAGCCTCCAGTGTTGGGATCACTGTGCGGGGCATGCCATGGTTAGTCACGGATCGTCAATGGCAAGCACCATCAGTAAAGCAAGGAGACTTACGGGAGTTCAGAGCGTCATCTTCCGCTATCCCGGCCGCCGCAGGAACAGCTGCAGCAGGGGGCCCTTCCGCGCTTGTCAATTCGATAATAGGTGCCTGGCCCCCGCCTTGTCCTGCTGGCGCCCCTCCTACTCTCACTGAGGACGCCTGACCAACATCCGTGCGCTCCTGAGAAAGGTGGAGAAATGGGTTAGAAGCTGTATAAGGGAATGGATGAAGCGGATTGAGTATGGATAGAAGCGGACCTCGAGGAGCTCAGTGACATCAACATTGTCAGAGCCGACCACCTCGCCGCTCTCCCGCGGGCTCCCCCGATGGGACCCTCCCTCGGAGCCTTCATCCTCCCCCGTCTCCTCCTCTTCCTCGGAGTCATCACTGTCATCTTCTCCCGGCGGCATCTGTTCTGGAGCGGGCTCTAGACCGAGCATCACCTATACCAGAAGGGATGGCTCCGCACGCTGACCACGTTGGCGCGCGTACTCGTCCATGGCCGTCAGATATGCATACTGCCGGTTGAAGTCCACCCTGTCGGCAATATGGAGGCGCCCGACCTCTGGCAGATGGATTCCTTCTCTGAGAATCTTTCGCCAGATAGCGTCGGTCCCCAGTGACTTCCGCACGGTCATCCAGGCCGACCACAGCGCCAGGAAGACTGCATCGTGGGAGGGTTCGAGCAGACGTCTCACCTGCTTCCCGGGCCACTCTTCGACCACCGCGCGTGCCCCCTCTCTGGGCGCCGAGGTCGTAGCGGCAGCCTGCAATGTGCCCGCCGCCGAAGTCCCTGCCCGCGCCGGCTCCGCTGCTTGGCGCGCCTCCGTTCTCCCCCGTGTGGCGGCGCCTCACCTCCTCCCTTGACGCCCGGTCTCCGCACGGGTGACCTCGAGCCGCCGAACTGGCTTCCGTAGAAGCCCCTCGGGGTACGCGATGGCCCAGTGTTCGGCGTACTCGGTTGCCAAGCCTGCGTCAACCCCGGTAGGAGGGAGAGTGATGACGTCGCCGGAGCCAAAAGCGGCAAACATCATCCACATCTGGCTAAGGACGCAAGGGTTCGTCTCCTCCCGGACAGCAGTGAATACCCTCTTCGGCATCCGTTGAAGGCACCCGAACTGCCTGGCGAACCGGGTTGGCACGTAAGGCTCGCAGATCACCTTCCCGTCGATCCGAGCCACGAGCACCCCGCCCCGCATGTTCAGGAAGTATTCATGCTGCTCCAGCGGACCCTGCCCATTGTCGATCATCTGGCCGACGGGAGTGGGGAACGGGCTGAAGTTGAAATTGGCATGATTTTCAATCCGAATCCTCACGCCCTCCTCACTTAGGGTCATCGGAGCGACCCCAGCGATATTCAGCAGGGAGGGTCGCAGGCCGTTGCCCGGAGGAACGATGGTGTTTGGAAACGTGTACCCACCGAGGTGAGCAGCCACCCAACTGTGGAAGAACTGAAAGGGCCCACAGATCCTTCGTGGCGACCCCCCTCGTGAGATGCGTCCCAGGATGGCGTACAACTTAGCCAACACTGGGACCCCGAGGTTGTATCTTTTGTTGTCGGCCATAGCGCCCGCCACCGCCAGTGTCGCCGGGCGGACACCCATTCTCGCGTCCCGCACCGGCAGGAGCCACCCACTCAGAAAGGCGGCCAGGAACGCCACGTACCGGACATTTGGGTCCCAGACCTCGATGACGCGATACCCCCATGAGCGGTAGTCGCCCGTCTCCAGGACCCGCCAGTACGACCCGTTCCGGATCCTCTGAGCCGCGGTCGGGCACCGCTTCCCCCTGCCTGGCATCTTGACCGCTGGGTCATGCTCCAAGAACTGGCCGAACCACTCCTTGTAGGCTATGTCTTTATGGAAGTCCTTGACCCCGAGCCGCTCTGTGGCCATGTCCAGCAGATGCCACGTCAGGATGGGAGTCTATGACCTGTCGCCCCAGGTGTTCCTCGAAGGCAGGAACTCATCATACTGGTAACCCTCCAGCGGGATACCTCCGATGCAGTGGATGTCCCAGAGACCGATGCCGACCTCCCCATGGTGAAGATGGAAGGTGTTGGTATCCGGGGACCAGCGGGTGAACATCTCCGGCCCGAGCTCGGACTGCTGGTAGAAGTGGAACTGCGACATCCACACCGCCTCAAACAGGCCGATGTACCGCAGCTCCTCCGTGAAGTGATCGCAGGTGTGGCATACCCAGAACGCCCAGGCCCACTCACTGGTGAAATTGCCCCCAGACCGCAAGTCCCAGTCCTTCAGCCAGCCCTTGGTGTCATCAGTGACACTCTGGCGATATGTGCTCGAGTAGAGGGCTGGAGAATTCTCCGCAGTAGGCTCACCCCCGTCAATGGTTCGCGTCCTCGGGTTCAGGACATAGACGTCCAAGTGCCTGGTCTCCCTGGCAGGATGCCCATTGTTGGTGATGTTATAGCGGGGAAGCTCGTCCTCCCGAGTCACCCAGGTCCGTGGCGCATCAACCTCGAATCCTGGCACCGGAACCTCATCTAGAATGCTGAAGTTCCAGAGGGGCAGGTTGTCCGATAGTGGATATGTCTTCTGGGCCGGCTCCAGCAAGTCGAACAGGTATTGATTGTTGGAAACAATCTCCTTGGCTCCGTAGACCTCCTCGTTCGTCACCATCTCAGCTCTGCGAGTGGCGGCATCCCCCTCATTTCCTCGGTGCGCGGCCATCTCAGAAGTTTCGGGAGACGTGCGTGTTAAGGGATGAAGCGTGCGGGATCGGACGAGGCTGGTTGAGAAGTTTGAAGGTTGGCGCGCAATCCAAGTGGACGGCGCGCAATCGGGAAGAATGTCGCGCAAAGTTCCGGGTTTTCGCGTAAAGGCAGGGAAAAATCCGGATGGTTTTGCGCGCCGATCGGGCGAATTTCGCGCCGGAAAAGGCAATTTCGCGCACGAGAGCGTTGAAGCTTATCGCGCGGAAGGCCTGTGTACGGAACGCGGAACCCCGGACCCCTATTTATAGACGAGGACGGGATTCCGCGCCGCGCGGAACGCTCGATTGCGCGACCACGGCTGCGAATTTCGCGCCTGGCGCCCCTTTTTGCGCGCCTAAGTCCCGCGCCGCCCAGGACTTCGGCATTCCGGCGTCTCCCTCAGAACCCGATCGTTGCGACCTCTCGCCGATCAGATTCCGAGGGGGGGCTTTTGTAGACGCTGGAAAAGTCCGTTGTTCCCAAACAAAGCTCCGGATGCGGAAAGCGAAGTGATATTTGGAGTCAGAGGCACGTTCCGGAGGGCCCGGAGGACTTGCGCGGAATTTTGGAGGCCCGCGTGCAAAGTTGAGTCGCGGCGCACAATCCTCCCGGGATGCGCGCAATCCGCAGGGCCGGCGCGCAATTTTGCGCGCCCCGAGCTCCCGCGACTCCCTTGCGCGCCGGGCCCGATTCCGCGCCCGCGAAGAGAATTTCGCGCCCGACGACCGGATTCCGCGCCCGGGGTTGCCTATAAATATAAGGCGACCCCCGACGTTTTGAAGGTTTCCAGAATCCGATGCGTCGCTTGTTCGCGCAATCCAACCCCTTCCGCGCGCAATGCCGATCTTCAGGTAACCTCCTTTCCTTCGCGCAATATAGCCTTGGGGTTCCCCTTCGCGCGCAATCCCCTTGGCTTCTTTCTTTTGAACTAATTCTTCACCGCAAGGCCTTCGCGCGCAAAAGAAGCCTCTTGCGCGCAATTGCCATCGGGGTGCGCGCAATCTGGCCCGATTGTGCGCACCCCCCTCTTCAAAGTGGCCGTTCGTTAGAAAATGAGCCGTTGCCCCCGCGAGTTATCCGAAGCCCGGTGCGCACAATCTCAATCATCCGCGCGCGAAGCGCTGGCCCAATTGCGCGCCAGCCCGCACAATTGCGCACTGGCCCGCGGTATTGCGCGCAAAGCTCCTCCTTTGCGCGCAAACCACCGGGGTCACCCCCTTTGACCCCCTGAGGGTACCCGCCTGCGTGGCGCCCGATGATCATCGTCCTGGGTGCCCGCACCCTGCATTGTCTTTCCGTGCGGTCCTCCGGGCTTGCGCGAAGTGACACGGACCCATCGGCGGCAATCAACGTCCAGCATGACGTTAAACTGCACATTTGTCCAGCATGACGTTAAACTGCACATACGTCCAGCATGACGTTAAACTGCACATTCGTCCAGCATGACGTTAAACTGTACTACGTCCAAGCTGCACGACGCTAAACTGCCTAGCCCCTATCGTCCGTGCTGCAAGACGTTAAACTGCCAAGCACCTTCGTCCTCAGCATACGACGTTAAACTGTACTTCGTCCGGCAAGACGTTAAACCGTCCGCATCACCCGATCCCGTGCCTCACACGCAGGGTCCCCCCCGGTTTGGATGTGGCCCCCACCCGCTCGTCTCTGCAGGGATGTCGGGATTGCCCCTCTTTAGGGACGATTTAATGGGAGCGGCTTTTCCCCACGGGGGGTAGGGTATTACAAACCCCTAGTTTCTTGTGGGAGGCTGCACATGTGTATCTCCATTGCGCTCCCCCACTGCCGAAGCCAGTAGAGGGTGTGACTGGGATCGAGGTGTCTCCTACTTTCGGTCCAAGTCCCTTCCAACCGAGTTTTGCCGCATCTGGGCTGCCTCAAGTGCGTAAGTCCTGACAGAACGAACTACGTGGACTTTGATCCCTGTCTTCTAAACAGGGTACGTAGGAAGCCTCCCTGAGGTTCAAGCCCACCACCTGGTCGTCCCGGTCGTATTCACGTCGGTTCGTCCATCAGTGGACCCTTCCTGGGTCCACACTTGCGTCGATTCACATATGAGTCCGCCTTTGTGGGAGACTGCACGTGTGTATCTCCACTGTGCTTCCCCACTGCCGAAGCCAGTAGAGGGCGTGACTGGGATCGAGGTGTCTCCTACTTTCGGTCCAAGTCCCTTCCAACTGAGTTTTGCCGCATCCGGGCTGCCTTAGTGCGTAAGTCCTGACAGAACGAACTACGTGGACTTTGATCCCTGTCTTCTAAACAGGGTACGTAGGAAGCCTCCCTGAGGTTCAAGCCCACCACCTGGTCGTCCCGGTCGTATTCACATCGGTTCGTCCATCAGTGGACCCTTCCTGGGTCCACACTTGCGTCGATTCACATATGAGTCCGCCTTTGTTGGAGACTGCATGTGTGTATCTCCACTGTGCTTCCCCACTGCCGAAGCCAGTAGAGGGCGTGACTGGGATCGAGGTGTCTCCTACTTTCGGTCCAAGTCCCTTCCAACTGAGTTTTACCGCATCCGGGCTGCCTTAGTGTGTAAGTCCTGACAGAACGAACTACGTGGACTTTGATCCATGTCTTCTAAAAAGGGTACGTAGGAAGCCTCCCTGAGGTTCAAGCCCACCACCTGGTCGTCCCGGTCGTATTTACGTCAGTTCGCCCATCAGTGGACCCCTCCCGGGTTCACACTTGCGTTGATTCACCTATGAATCCGCCCCCGTGGGAGACTGCACGTGTGTATCTCCATTGTGCTTCCCCACGGATCCTTTTTCTATTTTCTTTTACCATCGTCCAGCATGACGTGAAACTGTGATCCACCCGGTCGTTCCATCCCCCTCTGTGCGAGGTGGTTCGGTTCAATCCTCCACCCGGCGGCCTCGATCTCTGCGTGAGTCGGCCTGCCAACGTCCAGCATGACGTTAAACTGTATATCTGAACTACGCTGCCTTTGATCTGTGCTAACGTGCGGTACGTAGGAAGCCCCTACGGGGTCCAATCTCTTCACTCCATCATCCATCCTGATCCTTACTCGGGCTGCCACATCCCGTTGGGGTCATGACACTTCACTCCACTCCACATCACTTGGGAAGCCGCCCATGCGCTGGCCCCAGCGTCGGAGGTTCCCCGTAAGGGGTTCTGTCATCTGATCCACTTCTCGTGTTGATCGGTCCGATGCCGTCCCCGTTGGACGTTAAACTCGCGGCATACCCCGTGTTGAACATGGGAAGCTGAGGAAAACCTCAGGTAACACGGTCCCCCGCACCCAGTGCGGGATGCCTCAGGCCATCATGCCTTCGAGAAGCCCTATTAGGGACGGAAGGCAGACATGCAGAGTCGCAGTGTTAAGACACGCCCCCAACACCCAGAGCCACCCGGTCTCCTCACCGTAGGTTGCTGCCCCGACCAGACTCCTTGGAGCGTCCGGGCGGAAGCAGCGTAATTAACCGGTGTCCATGAAGATATGGCGCCAGGAACGAGATTCACGAGCATGTCTTCAATCTATGAGGGAGACCCGGATTAGGCGACGAGTTCCGAGGAGACGTCCAAGGAAGGAGGAGCCGACATCCCATCATCCCGGTTTCGATCAAGGAGCAGACACCCCTGAATAAGGGGCGGATGCCGCCCGCCCTTGGAAAGCGGGACTGCGGGACCACAAGCCCCGCGCGCTCATCCCCTCGGGTCGACAGGCGCAGGCGCGAACGCGTCCTGGCTGAACAGCATCGGAACACAAACCCGGCGCACATCCGCACCGGAACAATGACAATATTATTAAACATAAAACAAATGGTATATATTCATATTATTAACATGACACTTACGATGTATAGCTATTTGGTGTTGGGTACTTATGAAAACTACTACTACTTTCAAGATTTGTTTTATATTTTAAATTGTTTTACATTCAAATTATGATTTTTTTCATATAAACATGTTTTGTCTTATCATAGAAATATATATTTTTTTTGATATTTGTTATAGGTAATAATGAGTAGAAGTTGGATTATGGCACATCGAATGAGCAATGAATTTGAGGAAGGTGTTGATGCCTTTTTGGAATTTGCAAAACGAAATGTTCCAAGTAGTGACATTTTTTTTTTCCATGCCTGAAATGTTTGAATATTAAGAAGTTGAAAAGTAGAGAGATAAAAGATCATCTGATATGTCATGGTTTTAATCCGAGTTACAGCCCTTGGATTTGGCATGGTGAAACTGGACGGAATGTCACTGATGATGATGATTCGCAAGATGGTAACTTCGATGGAACTGAAGAAATGATTCGCGATATTGTAGCAGAACAAATTGAGATAGAACCGACAGTTGCACGTCTATATGGTGATGTTGAAAAACCATTATATCTCGGTTGTACAGATTTTACGGTTCTGTCGGCGGTGTTAAGATTGATTAACCTAAAGGCGAAGCATGGATGGAGTGACATAAGTTTTACAGAGCTGCTACAATTGATGAAAGACATTCTTCCAAAAGATAACGATATTCCAGATTCACATTACAAAGCCAAGAAAATATTATGCCTGATGGGATTGTGATACAAGATAATGCATGCCTGTCCGAATGACTGCATTATATATAGGAAGGAATATGAATTTCTGTCAGAGTGTCCAAAATGTGGGACATCACGGTATAAGGTGAAAGAAAAATCACAGGGTGATGTAGAGATTACAAATCTCCCTTCAAAGGTATTTTGGTATCTTCCTATAATTAATCGTTTCAAATGTTTATTTGCTAATTCACATGATGCAAAAAGGTTAAGATGGCATGCTGAAGAGCGGGTATGTGATGGAAAAATATGTCATCCAGCTGATTGTCCACAATCGAAGAAAATTGATGCACAGTATTCTACATTTGGAAATGAAATAAGAAATCTCATACTAGGGTTGTGCACAGATGGAATGAATCCATACCGAACACTCAGTAGCACACATAGTTCATGGCCTGTTTTATTGGTAATTTACAACCTCTCTCCTGAAGTTTGTATGAAGCGCAAATATGTCATGGTGAGTACAATGATCTCTGGTCCAAAGCAACCCGGTAATGATATTGATGTTTACTTGTCACCGTTGATTGATGATTTGAAACTATTATGGGCTGATAGTATTAGGGTGTATGATTCTTATAAAATGGAATATTTTCAACTGCATGCAGTGCTTCTGTTCACTATAAATGACTTCCCAGCGTATGGAAATTTGTCTGGATACAGTGTTAAAGGGAATAAGGCATGTCCAATTTGCGAACAACAGACGTCCTATTGTTAATAGCATCATGGGAGGAAAACAGTGTACATGGGTCATCGAAAGTTTTTGACTATGGAACACCCTTATAGAAGACTAAAAAAGGCATTTAATTACTCACAAGAATTTGATACTGCTCCAAAACCATTATCCCATGATCTGTATTTTGAGAGGGTGAAAAACCTTGACGTGACATTGGAAAAGACATAGAAATCTTGTAATGATAGACATATTTGGAAGAAAAGGTTAATATTTTTTGAGCTACCATATTGGAGGTATCATGAAGTTAAATATAATATTGATTTCATGCACGTGGAGAAGAATATTTGTGATTCTTTGATTGGAACATTGTTAGACATTAAAGGAAAGACTAAAGATGGGTTGAATGTAAGATTAGACTTAATATCAATGGGAATACGTTTGGAGTTAACTCCCAGTCCTAAAGGAAGACGAACATTTCTTCCCCCGGCTTGTCATACATTATCGAAGAGGGAGAAAATTAGCTTCTGTCAGTGTCGCCATGATACCAATGTGCCTCAAGGTTATTCTTCTAATGTAAAAAAGTTTGTCTCAATGAAGGACTTGAAGTTGATAGGTATGAAATCACATGATTGTCACGTCATGATGAAACAAATTCTACCAGTTGCATTGCGTGGAATATTGCCCATTCGTGTCAGAAAGACTATAATGAAGTTGTGTTATTTTTTCAATTCAATTTGTAACAAGGCGATTGATGTGAATGATTTGAACATTTTGGAAAAGGATGCAATTTTAATACTTTGTCAATTGGAAATGTATTTTCCTCCAACTTTTTTTGATATAATGGTGCATTTAATGATTCATCTGGTTCGAGAAATAAAGCTTTGTGGACCTGTATATCATCGTTGGATGTATCCTTTTGAAAGGTATATGAAAATATTAAAGGAGTATGTTAAAAATCTATATCGACCTGAAGCCTCCATTATTGAAAAGTATATTTCTGAGGAGGTAGCAGAGTTTTGTACGAGCTACATGGATGCGGCGCAACACATAGGTTTGCCTCCATCTCGCCATGAACGAGTTAATAACAAGGGAAAGGGGATTCGCGGCGTGAAAGTCAAATCATTTTCAGCTGAACAGATAAAGAAATTAGAATCATACATCTTGAAGAACATAGCTGATGCTCAACCATATATCACATTGCACATTAATGAGTTGAAACAATGTCATCCAAAGAAGAAAGAAATGTGTATTTTGAATGAGCACAACAAAACTTTTTTGTCATGGATTAAAAAGACTTTTCTTGGTAGATCAGATGTATCAGAGACATTAAAATGGATAGTGGGTGGTCCATGTTTAAATGTGATAACATGGTCTGGTTATGACATTAATGGTTATACATTTCATACAAAAGCTCAGGACAACAGAAGCAATGTTCAGAATATTGGTGTATTGGTGTTTGCAGAAGCAATGCATTTTTCAAGTGCTAATGTCAAAAACCCAATTTCTGCATCGAATGCATATTATGGAGTGATTGAAGACATATGGGAGGTTGATTACTTTAAAATTAAAGGTCCCATTTTTAATTGTAAATGGTTTAACGGTAACAACAGTGTCAGACACGATGAATTTGGAATGACACTTGTTAATCTGAATAGATTGGAAGACACAACTGATTCTTTTATAATGGCAACACATGCAAAACAAATTTTTTATATAGTAGATCAATCAGATATGCAGTGGGCTGTTGTTTTACAAGGGAAAAAACAATATGTTGGTGAGGATGAACTTGATGAATATGCTGATTTATGTGAGATCCCTACTTCAATGGAAATATTAACAGAACATAATGAAGATCATGTTGAAGACATAGTTTGTGCCATAAGGAATGATCACGACGAAGGAATTTGGGAAAACAATCCATCTGTACATTCCTAAAATTACAGGTAACATATGTTTATTTCTTGTTTACATTTATTTTTTCCATAAATGTTAGATATTTTAAGTTTTTTATTTATTAATACATGTTTTAAAAAAAATAAGTATATTTCTGAGTCTACCGGCCAACCGGTGGATTCCCACCGGCCAGTCGGTGGTCTCTGGCAGAAGCATTGCTTTCTGCCAGAGCCACCGGTCAGCCGGTGTTAGGGCACTGGCCAGCCAGTATGGGCACCGGCCAACCGGTTCTTGCCCACCGGCCAGCCGGAGGCCCCAGGCAATAGGCTTGCCCACTGCCTGGTGACACCGGCCAACCGGTGGATGACCACCGGCCCGCCGGTGGTCTCTGGCAGAAGCATTGCTTTCTGCCAGAGCCACCGGCCAGCCGGTGTTAGCGCACCAGCCAGCCGGTATGGGCACCGGCCAACCGGTTCTTGCCCACCGGCCATCCGGAGGACCCAGTTTTACCATTTTTTCCATTTTTTACCATCTTGACCATCTTTACCATCTTTTCCATCTTTACCATTGTTTAACATGCTTACCATATTACCAATGTTTACTATTATGTAACCTAGTACACTTTTCTATTTTATGATTATAGTAGTATTAAAATATTTGAATTTGTATATTTGTGAACTGACTTTTGTTTTTTTGATTTGAAGGATAATGACAGATCATTCAGATGATCAACCACATGATTCTGGGGAGGAGCATTTTGTTGGTCATACCTCTGGGGATGAACATTCACATGCTCCTATTACGACAAAGAGTTCAAAGGTTGGTAAATGTGGTTGCACACGTTTACCAAAATTATCACTTGCCCGTACGCAGGATCAGAGGATAGTAGTTGAGTTTGATGATGACGATATTCTGAGAGGTCCGAATGCCAAATATTTTAAGAGTTTTGTTGCAACTCTAGCTAAGACCAATGTAAGCATTCTGTATGATGTTTGGAGAGGTGTGGATAAAGAGATTATCTCTCAGTTGTGGGAGACGATTTTGGTAAGATCTGTTGTCATTGTTTGAGCATTCTTTTAATGTTTCTGGTATATATAATATGTTTATCCTCTTTTTCAGATGACATTTGATATTCCTGACACTGGAGGAGTCAGGAAGAAATGCTTATCGTTGGCTGCCAGGAGATGGAGGGATTTCAAATCAACCATCACATCTGATTTCATTTATGGTCATAGGAGTCATGACAATCCATGTCGTATATATCCTTTTATAGATGAAGACACATGGAGACAGTTTTTTGAATGTAGAAAAAAAGAGTCATTTCTTTTATGTGCAATGTAAACTTTTATATACTTTATTATATAAATGATTTTATTAATGTTTTGTTAATGATTTCTTATTCAAAAATTACATCAAACAAGGAAATCTCATCAGGAGATCCAATCTAAAAATGTATACCCTCATAGTTTATCTCGGGGAGGGTATACATTATTGGAAGAAAAAATGATAGCGGAAAAATTTCAACAACTAAGAGCTGAGTCTTCAAGCTCTGGAGAGGTGGCCCCTCCACCCCCTCCATCTAGACATGAAAAATGGAAGAGATCTCAGAAGGGAAAAAGGGCAATATCTTTCGGAAGAATCAAGAATCGTAGCTGAGAGGATGGTAAGATATCTATTTAATTTATTTAAGTTAACTTTTTTCCTTCATATAAGTTTCAATCATTACAGAAATGTTCAATTAATTAATACAGGACTCTCTTGAGGAGCAAAGTTCAGAGGGGACATTTACAGCTACTGGGAGGGAAGATATTTTATTTGCAACATTGGGAAGGCCAGAACATCCTGGTCGTGTAAGAGGATATCCGACAGGTGTATCGGTAAGAAAAGTGTTTCCACGTTCTTCAACTTCTAACATTGAGGGGGTTTATAAAAAAAATAGATTCCTTGGAGGCTGAAGTTCAAAATATTAATGCGACAATGGAAGACAAGATTAGAGATTCGGTGCAGTCTATGTTTGCAGAAATGCAAAGACAATTTCAGACTGCAGCTCCCACTCCTCCACCTCCCCCTGCAGACCCCATTATTTATCCTCCACCTCCGCCAGTAGCTCCCACTCCCCCACCTCAGCCTGCAGACCCCATTCTTTATCCTACGCCTCTTCCGCAGCTTCCTACATATTGCGAGTTGTATGTTGATGATTCTCAACATCATATAGTAGCATACGGGTTGGTATATTGTATAGGAGATACAGTTCATCATCAACAATTAGAGTTAGAGAATGAAAGGGTCACTGTACATGATATTATAGACAGATCAGCTAGGGTACCAATACCTACAGATGAGGTGGCGACAGTTGGACAGAGTATCGGCCATTTTTTAGTTTGGCCATCCAGACTTCTTCGACTCATTAACATAGAGGTATGAATCTTATATATTTTATTTTATTTTTTTTATTAAAGTTGTTTTATCATTTGAAAACTACTATAATTCTCAATTTTTTTCACAGGAATACTTCAAAGGTAAAGAAATACTGTATAGACAACAACAAAGACAACAGGCTATGACATCAGATACAAATTCCAGTGGTCTTGGAAGATTGTCAAGATATTCACATTTGTTGTTGTGTTTTTATGAGTTTCCAATGTAATATCATGTTTGTGGACGTGAAATAAGTGTGGGGATTACAGAATCTGATATCAAGGAGCTTTTTACTGGAGATAAGTTGGGCATCAACGTGGTGCAAATTTTTTCCATGTAAGTCTTAACACCTTTTCCCTACGTTATATTTATTAAAAATGTATACTTATATATGTTTTGTATTAGGTATCTTTATAAAATTTGTGAGAGGAATGAACTGACAGAAGTATATGGATTCATGGACCCGCAATTGATTTCCCCTGAAGCATGTGCATTGACTGAGGAACAAAGAATGGTTTATATTGCTGAAAGATTTGAAAAGAATATAATCCAACAATGTTGGATGATGCATTTTTGTGAGAGGTATGAAACACATTTCTCTCAAAGAGTTAATTATCTTTTAACATAAAAAACCACTAACATTAAATTTCATTTTATCAGTAATCATGGGATGTTAGGGATTTTTTGCCCAAGGGAGAAAGCTCTTTATTGGATATGCTCTGTTCATGGTGATGTGCGGGCAAGTTTTAAGATTATATTGGAAAAGTAAGTTTCAATTTCTCAATAGTTTTATATATTATAATGAATTTTAAATTTACCTCATTCGTATTATTTTCTAACAGTGCATGGGTCTACTTTCGAAAAAACACAAAGAAAAGAAATGCAAAGATAAAATATGTAAATGCGAAGGTAAATTTCCATTTATAATTTGTACGTTTTGATTTATTACATAAAAATAATATATTGAATTTACACTCATTCAAAACAGAATTGTCATGAACAACAAGGCCTCATCGAATGCGGATATTATATGTTATGATTTATGTATGAAATAATAACTACTGGGACAGTTGTGAATTTTGACCTGGTACGATTTCCTCTTAAACTTTGCCATAATATTTCAATTTGATTTATTCATTATACATGATAACTATCTTCTTTTTCATTTTTAGCTTTTTGATGACCCTCAACCCTATACTGTTGAAGAAATCAAACACGTACAAGTGGAGTGGTCAAATTATTTTACAGGTTTGATTGAATTTTAGTGTTTGTAATGTAAAATGTAATTTTTAATATTGTCGTTTTAATTGTGTATTTGGTAGTTGTTTAGGTTTGATTTAGTTTTTTTTTGAAGTTGACAGTGTAAGTTTTGAATGTTATATAAGTGAATGTTTAATTTTTATCTACTTCTTGTTTTGGTCTACTTTTGATGGTTCTTCTGGTATGGATTTGGGTCTGTGGGGGAGGGGTTCCAAGGGTGTGTGGGTGTGTTCAGTGGGGTTGGGGGTGTCCAGCGGTCTGGGAGGGCTGTCCGGTGGGGTGGGGGGACAGTCCTGGGGGGTTGCAGGGATGTCCAGGGGTGTGGGAAGCCGGTCCAGGGCTATGGGAGTGCTGTCCATGGGGTGGGGGGTTGTCCATGGGTGTGGTGGGGGCTGTCAAGTGGGGTGAGGGGATGAGGAGGTGTTGTTCAGGCGGGTGGGGGTTGTCGAGGGTTTTTTGGGGGTGTCCGGGGGTCGGGGGGCAGTCCAGGAGTGTGGTGGGGGCTTCAATGGGGTGGGGGAGGGTTGTCCAAGGGGTATACAAGAGGGTGGGAGCTCCAATGGGGTGGGGGAGGGCTGTCCAGGGGGTATACATGAGGGTGAGGGCTCCAACGGGGTGGGGGAGGGCTGTCCATGGGGTATAAATGAGGGTGGATGATGTCTAGTGGGTAAGTTTTATATTTTATCTATGTACATGCTTAATTTCGATGTACTTCTGTTTTTGTGGTACGATTTCTTGATTTGTTTTCTATTTGATTCTGGTGGAGATAAGATCACTGCATTCTGTTTAAAAAAAAATTGGGTTTATCACGTCAGTTATTTAATAATCGACGTGATAAAATTCCTGGAAAATAGTTTATCACGTCGGTTATTTAATAACCAATGTGATAAATGTCTACAGAATGGTTTATCACACCGGTTATTTAATAACCGAGGTGATAAAAGGCCTGGAGAATGGTTTATCACGTCGGTTATTTAATAACCGACGTGATAAACTGCCTGGACAATGGTTTAGCACGTCGGTTATTCAATAACCGACGTGCTAAACGGCCTGGACAATGGTTTATCACGTCAGTTATTCAATAACCGACGTGATAAACCGCCTCCCTCCGGTTTATCACGGCAGTTATACAATAACCGACGTGATAAACCCCCCGCCCCCGGTTTTTCACGTCGGTTTTATATGAACCGATGTGATAAACCATGCTCAGCCATGTTTATCACGTCGGTTCTTATAGAACGGACGCGATAAACCGCCCTCACCCCACTTTATCACGTCGGTTCTATATGAACCGACGTGATATACCCCCTCTCCCCTGTTTATCACGTCAGTTGTTTAAGAACAGACGTGATAAACCATTGTCCATGCCGTTTATCACGTCGGTTCTTTAATAACCGACGTGATAAACCATTCTCCAGGCCCTTTATCATGTCGGTTCTAAAATAACCGACGTGATAAACATCACGCTTTTATGTTTTTGACGTCGTTTTTTAAATAACTGACGTCAAAAACCTTATTTATAACGTCGAACGTATTAACATCGGCTATAAACCGACGTAAAAAATGAAAAATAACCGACATAAAAAATGTTTTCTGCACTAGTGACTGCTTCCAAATCGATCTATTTAAAATGGCTATTTTAGATCAAAACAAATGTCACATTCTCAAAAAGAAGAAAACACATTCTAGTTGTTTTGATGCTTTAGTATAATGATCCATAAGTCATTTTTTATGTGTAAGAATTTTCCTCACCATAATCCTACACTTGGTCTTACTGGTATGACACAAAGTGTCCATTATCAATTTTAAATTTTAAATTTCATTTAATGTTAATTACACTCAATGAAAATAGGGAAACAATTCCTTAATCATCATAACACATTTGTGAAATAATTCATATGTCATTTTTAATGTGTTGTCTTTAGTCTCAAATTAAATCATCACATGATGTGTCTGATATGAATTAAGGTGTTTGTTTTCAGTTTAAATTGACATTTTCTTAATGAATGTTATTGAATTACACAAAAACATGAAAAAATATTCATATTTTTTAGATACATTTGCGAAATGTTCTATATGAAATTTGTGACATGTATGAATAAACTCTACGACAATCTTGTCACGGTGGGACTGGTGTGACTCTTAATGTGTCCTTCTATTTAAAAATGAGATTTTATTTATTTATTGTTTTATTTTTGTGTTGTATTTATTTATTTATCATGTTAAAAATATAATAATGATTTCTCATATAGTTGGATTATTATTCTCTTGCTATGTTGATTTTTTTTATAACTGAATCCATTATTGGGGTTTTTGAGTGGCATTTGAATTCCAAACACCACAAAACCATTGATGTTTTTGAATGTTGGTGATAGTAAATTCTCAAATAATAAGACAATTAATTGTATGAAATTTTTATAATATATTTTTATTAGTATTTTATTTATAATGTAATTTTTTTTTAATTTCATAAATTTGTAGAAAACAATGTATGAGATGTTTTCAATGTTTGTCCTACTATAGTGTGTTGTAGTTTAAACATCACTTTGTTGCTGGTTAACCATTATCAATGATAAAAAAATAAATGATAATGGCGGTCCTCTATCATTTATAAACATGTGTTCACAATGTATCACCTTTATCAACTCTTTTTTAGCACTGGTAATGGATTCCACTAATCGGTTATTTTCTAGAATTGAAAAAAAGGTCACATTTAAAAGAGATTATATCAACAATAAATCTTTATTGTTGTTAAATTCATTATCTATAGAGCTAATGATACATTTATGTAATAGATAAAATCAGAAACTAGGCTTCGACACCTCCCAAAATATTTTTGGTACACCAAACTCTATTGGGACCATCAGAACCAACCTACATCTAGTAACCACAAATTTCTAAAATTATGATGGCTTCAGCATTATGAACTCCCACTAAATACTCTTTTAACAAAACAATGGAAACATAGACCTTTTTCCCACTTGTTTTATTTTTATTAAAATTATTTTATAGACCATTACTATCACCAATGTTCCTTTCATTTATATATTGATCCTCCAAAATATCATTATTGTACATTAGAATGTTGAAATCTACCTCCACTATCAGCAATTTCATGAAGAATTGAGGCACAAGATGTATAATCCATCAACATAAAAAGACAATTTATGGATTTATTTAACATCACTTTCTGAAAAAAAAAATTAAGTATTATATCAACTAAAATCATGCTTTTGAACAATCCTTATGTTATTGTTGTTAAGGACATTTCAGTTAGATACTATCCTTTGGGCTGGTTCCACCATTTTCATAATATTGGAAGCCTTCTGCAATGTTATAAATGACATCCAATACCCCCTATGATAGGATAGGGTGTTAAGGGTGGGGAGTGGTGTGGGACATCTTTACATGGTCATGTCCCTGAGCCAGGAGGAATAATGTATTTTCTTCATTGTGTATGTGAAAATTTTGTGGTTGTACGCAATTTTCTATATTTCAACCAATGAATAGAACACACTACATGATACCTATATCCTTTTATGATTTTTACATTTCATCCTCACAATTTATATGACCACCCTAATCTAATTTCATTCTTTTAGAGACATGATAGACCATATAACTTGAGTTACTGGAACAACTTTCCACCATGTTCTTACTATCACCATCAATGGATTACTCCTCATGACTCTAGTTGGTCAATCAGATATTTGATATCCTTGAAGAACCTCTATTATTGTCATTTACATCTGATAACAACCTTCCTAGTCCTTGAAATATAGCTTCACTATATGATTTCCACCATGTTCTGAAACTAACCACTTCTTCCAATCCCTCTGATACCATGTTTTCTGGATTTAGTCAATAACCAATGCATCGAGTCTTCAATACATCCGGTTCTATTCCCACCAAGGTCTTTATTTCAAGAATTAAACAAAATCAAAAGGAGAACATGACACAAAAATATGCATGAATGAATAATTTACAAAATAAAGGAAAACAATATCACATTGTTTAGATATTAATCTCTCTCAAATGGGAGAATAGGAGAATCACTTTCATTAGATGGGGTGATACCTTTATCTTACAACTATTACAATCTTATAAAATTCTACCTAGATCCCTAGAAAATGTTCCACCATGGTATATTTATTATCTCGTCTTCCATATCCCTCATTTTCATCTCAATTCCCATTAGAATTCACCTTTCCTTTTTTCTCTGGTTCCTCGAGTAATATTTGTACGCCAAGGTTTGATTCTTGGGAAGTGGAGTCACCTCCCCTTGTTTATGAACATGTCAATTATCACTATTTTTTATCAATAAAATAATTACTACATCAATTTATATAGAAAAAATTTCCATATTTAAAATTATTGAAGTGAAATTTTTTTTTATACACAATTAAATTTAGAATATCTCCCCATTAATGTCGATAGAAACTCCAATATTAATGTTAAGTAAATTTCACAACTAATAAATCCATCTGCCTTCAATAAATGGGAATCTCCCAAATCAGTTATGAATTATGAATTGATTTTTTGTGTTATATACCAAGTTCAAACCCTCTACACAACTAAACCTTTTGAAAGATACAAATTATAGTCGAGATAGAATTTAAAATTCATAAAGAACACATAAGACAATTATCATAGTCCAATGATCATTTCTCATGAAACACTGCAAACATACATCCTATATCTCCCAAAAGTAGGTCACTCCAATACTAGTTTTATAGATCATTCAAAAACCATACTTTATTCTATTATATCAATCAAGTAGAATAACATTTTCAAAAATTGGATAAGTGTAATGACATGATTATAAATCTCATCAATGTTGCTTAATAGTTCCAATGAGTCACATGAAAATTAAATCCCAACTAAACACATTAAGAAAACCATTAGTAATGATCAAATCTGTCATTTCATTCCATACATCAATGATTAAAATACCCAATCAACTTATCAATACTACAAAACTAATGTTTCAATTTCATTGAATAACTAGGTACTGAAAAATATCCACTAAATCATGATTTATGTTTTAGATAAAGGTATATGGTGTGGTTTGATAAATATTTTTGGGACAAGTACTAAATGTTCTGAAATTAAATACTCCAAAACATAAAATTCTGATATTTGAATTGAGAAAAAACACCCTCTCTGATTGTATGAATTTATTTAAATGGAATAAGATCACCAAGATTTAATTACTAGAAATTGATGATATAATTTAGTAGAAGAAATTAAATTAATGCAGTTCAGTTAATGTTATTGATTGATTCCCAAGTATAGGAATGGAGATTATGAATGTTTTATTCAGTCACCTGTAGGACCTGTTAATGTTATGGATGAAGGAGAAATGTTTAAATATGGGTAAAAGTATATAAATAACATGAATATCCATAGGTAAGGATTTAAAGATTGATAAATATATGATATATCCTTAATTGTTCATCAGATGAAAAATTTTGGAGGTGGCTACCCTGCACAACGTGATAGTTCATTTCTAGTGATCAATGTGGAGTGGTGTTTGACCCTTGAAGAAATGATGGTGGAAGAATAATAGAGATAAAATTAACTTTTAATATATATTGCGGTTTTGAGACTATTTATAGAGAGGATGGAATATAAAGGAATCGAAGGTTATAGCCTGGATACCTCAGTGTCGTATGCGGAACATTGAACCATGAGATATGTCATAAACACGAATAAGAAGTTACAAAATAGATCATATCATCTTATTCACCAATATTCATGATAATGATTATTTTTTTCGGATATTTCAATGGAGTGGGTTTAGTATTCTATGAACCATTTAATCTAGTTTTTACATGAGTATAACCTTGAAACATGGATATACCTTGTTCCGATGACATGGAAGATTCCAAATTGTTCTCTAATGGATGTATGACACATTATCTAAACTATAGATGCATCTAAAAATAACACACAAACATAGACATATATATATATATATATTTGTGTGTGTCTGTGAGTTATTTTTTATTTCAATTTTCTCATCACACTAATCTCGTATTTTTAGGCTTCATTTACTAATTTTAGGTTTTATTAGTAATTTGAGTTTATATTTAAAATTGTTACACTTTTGGAATTAAAATATTTTTACATCATTCTTCTCTTTGTGAAATAAAATTTCAAAAACTAATTGAAATCATGAAATTAAAACATTTTAGTATTAAAAGAATCATGGGATTCATTTTATTTTACCATAACCAGACCTCAAAACCTGATTTTAAGGCTCAAAACCATCTAAGAATTGGTTCACTGAAAATAGTGCATAGGTTTGGATACATTAAATAATAGTCCCAAGTATAAAAAATTATGAACCCATTTCAGTGTAAATATTTAGAGAGATATATAAAATCACAGGAAACAACATCAATAACATTAGTAGCATATGATTATAATGACATCAAGGATAAAAAATGTAGTGGAACATGCTGTATTAGAAATAAAATAATCATCAAACAATAAATAATTTTTTAATTAATACTATCCAAAGTCATACAAAAAAATTCTAATGGATATAAATTTGTTTAATTTGAGAGAGGATACATCTCAAAAAATATATATTTTCCCACTTTTCCTTATTAATTGATTTAATATGACAAAAATTTAGGCCTTTCTAAATTGATTTTATAGGAAAATACGACCACACTTTCCCTAAAAATTTCAAGGTGTAGCCATTTTCTATTGTCTACATTAGATTTTTGTTGTTGTAATAGATGTTCTCTATTTTCAATGCCTATTATTTTAATTATCTTCTTCATAAATTTTTTTCTTTTAATTTTTTATTTCATTGTTCCACCAATTGTACTCATTATAATCTCCATAAAAAGGGAGAAATAAATGTCATTTTTTCTTCAGGGGGGAGTAGATGCTTTTGTTCTCGGTACACATAAATCATTTTCATTATTCAATTATGAGATTCACTACCACAGATTTCATGATATTTTGTTTTTTCAATAATTTGAAATAGACAAAATGTTCTTATAAATGAATTAATTTCATTATAACATAGAGAAAGCATAGATAAAAATATATTTTAACAAATATAAAAGAAGAACTGATAAAATTTTATCCTTTTCAAAACATTTTTAGCACTCATAAAATTACCCCTTTTTCATATTTTTTTGTTCTATTAAATGTTTGACATTTATCCACACTTTTTTATCACTCATAATGGTTTTAGTGAGTAATCTAATTTATATATAAATATTTATATATTTTTAAGGATGTTAATATGTATATTTGAATAATTTAAAAATAAAAAAAACATTCTTTCAATATTATTTATATTTATAACATGTAAAATTATATAAATCTATATATTAAAAAATATATATATAATTATCTAAATATATTTGTAATTATATAAAAATATTTATAAATAAATTTATTTATAACAATGGTTATAAATATATAAACTGTTTCTGAATACATATATATAATTCTCTTAATATATTTATATTTATATAAATAATTACTTATTATTAATTGTAACTATAATATTCATTATTATAATCATAAACACGTATTTATAATTCATTAAATGAATTTATAATTATATAAATATTTATTTTATTATTTTCTTTTATATTTATTTACAGTTATATACATTAAAAAATTGTAAATATATTGAATATATTATTAAATACTAATTATATTGGTATTTATCAGTTCATAACAAGTATTGATAACGATGTTGATTAATCATCAAAATAATATTTTGCACTGATAAGACATATTTTATCATCATTAAAATTCTTGTGCCATTACGGACAGATATTTATTAGTGTCTTTTCTAAACCGAATAAAGAGGGCTTTATCAGAACATATTATTTTAGAACTAATAAAACCCATTTTTACTTTTTTTATTTAAACGGACTGATAGAAACCATTATGTCTTATAAATTTAACTCTAACCAAACTGATTTCTCTAATTCCATTCAATCTCTCGTAGAAGTCTAGTTTTGGAGTACCCCGACCCCCACAATCATCATTTGAATGAATTAACCTTTTCAAATTCAATGGTATATTATTATTTCTCCATCGCTCCTATTAATATGTTTATTTATACAATCCTTGATGTTCACATATTACCTCCCCCAACAAACATGATATATAACAATCATCCATATACACCTCACTAATACCTAATTTTTATAAACTCATATTTTCTACTTCCCACATGAGATTATTGCATTCTAGGTGAATATATTTATTCTATCCCTTTTTCATGAAACATATAGATCCATGATTATCATAATTCTTTATGTAGATATGAAATTGTTCATTTTTATTCAATTTTCTAGGATGCTTTATTAATTATGAAATGTTTTCCTACACATAATGGTAAATATACTACACAAACATTTTCTTCAAAAATTGGTTGGATAGGATTTTTAATAATATAGGATTTGTTTTTTATTTTAGGAAATCGGAGGTGCGAGTGGTATATAATTTGTCCATTACTAGAAAAGACGTGATCAATGTTTTTCAGAGGCCAAATTTCCCATATGATTTCAATTTCTTGTTTCTTTTTTAGGATCTCCAAATTAATTATACCTGAAATTTGGACACAAATAATTGGAACATGAACATTCCTACCCATTCCCCATCCTAAGGTAAATTTAGAGTGTGTTTTTGAATTCAAATTAATTTTTATTTGAGTTTTTATCCTTTATATTCTAATTTAAATGAACCATTTCACCCATTGAGGTTATTATTTTATGATTTATACACTCATAATGATTAATATGGTCTAAAAAATCTTATCATTTCCCATTGATAATTCCATACATTCCAATATAGACATATTAATTTTAAAATTTGTCTTATTTTCATGATTTCATGTTTTTAAATTAATTTTCAAAACATTTCATAGTTCATTTCCCTTCTACTTAAAATCCTCTTTCATAACACACAACTTCATCTCAAAAAATAATCAAATTCAAAAGTTTATTCTCCAATAATAACATTGGCTCATTTTTAGCATGGGATGAATAAATATTAATTATTAAATGTCTGATAGTACACATTCAATTTTTTTCTCTTTATAAAACATCAAGGAATTAAAATAAAATCTTTCATCTCTATGTTTAGAAAAAACCCATTTCATGTTTTTCATCATTTTAATCACCTTTATCTTTTTTACAAGAGAACTCGTCATCATTCACTTTTTAATCCAACAACCCTAACTATGATTTACATAATGTTACAAATTCAGTATCACAATCGCAGATTTATTCACCATCTGATTTACATAACATTTTGATCTTTTTAAATATTTAATAAATTATTATACATTATCGATGAGGAAAATTTTAGGCTTCCTATTTTTTTAGTTTATATCTTATTTAAACCTATGTTTAAATCACATTCATTTTCACAATCCTTTTCTACAAAAATGGAACATTGCAAGTGAAGTGTTTAATTCATCATCATATAAATAACAAAAATGGAATGATATATTACAATTTTCATTTTAAATTTCAAAAAAACCAAAAAATATGTTTCCAAAAGTTGAGGTAATATTTTATAAATAACAATAAAAATTTCATTTATGTTCATAGAGCCTTCATCCTAGTGGTATGAAATTACTAAAATTAAAGCATTCATGAAACCCCATTAAGATTTTTCATTTAATTTTATTGTATCATGGGAACCACAATCCAACACATCTGGTTAATTGGATTTAAATTCAATTGTTTCCTTAATTATTGGGCTCTAAAACCCATGTAATTGGCCCCTATCAATTTTTTCATCATCCGATGAAAGATAATATTATGTTCTTAATCACCATATAAGTAAAACGTCACATATCCCACTTCATACCTGGTGAATAATTAAATAAAAAACATCTCATATTTTTATTTTTCCTTGGTCAATAATTTTTATTGGTAATTTATGTTTATTTATTCATATGGGATATCATAAAATTACTTTTACATGAAATATTACATTTAAAATGTCCCATTTTTATTCCATGGATCTCCCAAATAAATATGTTTGTGTATGTAAGGACCATATTTTAAATGTAGAAACTCTCCAAACTGATCATATAAGGTGTAAATGTCAAATGATAAGTTATCAGGGTTTTCACATTGCACAGACTGAAATATGCTCCATGTTCTATGTATGCATCCAACTCCCCTAGAATAAAATAAAAAAAAATTTAATATTTTCTTCCATTACTAGAAAGAATAACCTAAATAATTTTTATATTTTCAATTACGTAAACATCAATAATAGACCTCCATTATCAGGAAGGGGATCACTAATCAATGTATCCCAATTTTTTCACTCCTTCCTTTCAATGTTACAGAAACTGTCATTGATCATTTTATGTTTTAATAGACTAAAATTCTCCTTGATTCATCCTAACTTTATATATGACACAAATTTTATTCCTTGAATTATTTCCACTATTCAAAAATATCTAAATGGGCATCATTAAAGTGTTATTATTATAAAATAAAGGATTTATGCCCTGTAAATGATTTAATAAGATTGAATTTTAATGGATTATAATAGCATTCATTTAATATATTTTATTATGTTGTTAAATAATTGTATTAATGAAAAAAATAAGATGGTAATGAATTCAAAAGTGGTAGATTCTAATCATATGAGAAAAAATTTACGTGGATTTGGTTAATTAGATTGTCATGATCGTTAAAGATAGTACATATGACCCTTCTCAAATCATTTTTTATGTGAACTCTATAGTTATTATAGACTAATTAGTCTAGAGGATTTTTTAGAATAGTTGATCTATCAAAGTGTATATCACAATTATAAATGTTGGACTAAACCTATGTAAAATTTGAATTTCGCTGGTGAATAGGCTAAAATTTAATCATATTGATCATCTGATATGAGTAATGGTGTTAATAATGAAGATGATTTTATCAAGTATATGATGAGAGGAATGTACGATGACAAAACTTGTGTTGAGAATATGACAATGATTGTTGAATATGAACTTCCTGAATTTAACAAATCATTTTAAGTCATAAATAATGGTTCAAAGATTTCATTAATGATTCTTGTACAAAAACATAATCATTTTCATCCATATACAAGCTAGATAATATAAAATCTAGAAATGAATGGAGTGAAGCTAGTTTCACTAAATTACATTCTCTCTTTATTTATATGATTCCAAAATATAATGAGATTCTTTATTGGACATATGATGCTGTAATAATTCTACGTTCAATGGGTATAATCTATAAAATAATACATGTATGTCTAGATGATTTAGTACCATTTACATAAAACGAGAGTCACTTAAAAATGCCTATATTTAGGTTTTCTTCAATGTAACAATGACGAGTTACTTTCAAAAAATGTTATACGGGACTTTCAAATCATTCCATGGTGTGGGAACCTATATAGAAGTGAGAATATTTCATGGAAATTTACATGGGACAAAGATAAAATAATTAAAAATGTAAATCATCATCATCTGCTTTAGTATATTCAATGGAATAAAAATGATCACTATTATACTGAATTTGGAAACAATCCAATAATAAATTATCTTGAACTGTATACTTATGTAGAGAATACTTTGGTTTTTCAAAGAATCAATCAAATTACATGGTAAATTATGAGGGAAAATTTTATATTTCCACCGTGGTTATTCGTGAAATGAAAATTCATTATGTTATATCAACTTATATCTAGACAAAACTATGTGTAGATATTGATGATTATTGGGATCTATTGATCTCATATATAAAATTATTATGGATTTATTTGTTTTACATTATATGATGATTATTGATACGAAGATTTAATATTGAGAGCCACATTACTATGGATGATAAATGACATTCATACTTAAGAAATATTTTTAGGGTATATAATAAAAGTAACTAAAGTTTGTCCTATTAGTGAATACGGTACAAATTCCATTTGGTTGAAATATTCATCATAGAATATATATTATGAAAATTTCATATTTCTACCCTAATGACATAAATTATGATCATTGTTGAATACATTATATGGGAGATAAGAATAATGTACATTGCCATTTCCACTAATCTGTGATAAAAATTTCATGAAATTGAATGATATTTACAATATATTAGGTAATCCTTTTTTATAATGTATTAAAAAATATTTTCATAAATATATTAGTTCTTTTGATTTACCAAAATTGATTGTTTTGTACCTCATGCCTTATATTGATGTTATGAATGGGAAAATTTTATTTTATAGTGTCATTGGTATGATAATAAATGAACCTAGAAACACATTGTACCGAATTAGTGATATATTGGATGTAATTACAATTGATATATAAAAAGAGTTGGACCAAGTGAATAGTAAAAATGGATTTTTTTTTCTTCAAACATCATACTATATATAGAAAAGAGAGATATCAGATTTTCATTTTCTTGAATGATGAAACTGTTCTATATGGGTATTCATCAAATATCAAGAACATCATGTTAATGGATGATTTAATATCAAAGTGTCATCTAACACCTGAAGATAATATTTTGATGAAATATCTATTTATTTTATCTTTAACTTTAATTTTTCCAAAAATGGAATCCATAAATTTACTATGATCAGTTTTTTCTGATTCATATGTAGAAAGATATAAGATTGATGAAATTTATAGTAATGGAAATGGAAAATTCTTATATATTATGTGAATTTAGTATCATCATCCTATTTTTATTATATTATTAGATGGTTCACATGATGTTTTTCAGGGTAATACATATTCTAATATCTGGTCCTATACATTATAGATGGATGTATTCCATTAGACGATATATAAAGACTTTGAATGGGTGTGTCAAAAATAAAATTTGAAAATATGGTCTTATTTTTGGGAAATATATTGTAGAGAATGTATTTAATTTCTATATTTAATACCTTTTTTAGAAGAATATAAATTTTCTAAAATATTCTTGCAAACCAGGTGACTCGTGGGTAACATAATTTTTAGAATACATGTCATCACAATTACTATTATAGAGTTGATGCATGATAACGTTTACATTTTGTATAAAATTTCAGATGTTTTCCCATATTTTGAAACCCAAAATGTAATTATTAGAAATATGAATAATTAATTTTCATATATCTAGATATAAAATTCAATCAATAAATATTATTCATGATGTTTTCTAGAATATATTTTTTGGGGGAAAACTATATGTCTAGATTAAATGTTTGAAAAAGTGTGAAGTATATAGAGAGAACCAATTGTGGATATATTATATTATAATAGAAATTTAATTAATGTTAATAAAATAAATATAAATGACCATGATGAGTATAAAATAATGTAAAATATATGAGATATACCTGTTTTTGATGAAATGTATGTATCTTGGACAAAAGTGTCACGACCTGTCTTCGGGGCCCATGTCGTGACTACCCCAAGACTGCCTTCCATAGGCCAGGGGCAGGTGACTAGAACCAAGGCGTAATTCCCGGAAAAAAGGGAAGGCATTTACTTTGTAAAGTAAACAAACACCATAGAGCAACAAGCAGTAGAAGAAAACACTAATTAAAAACTGGGTACAACAGTAAGTGCAGAAAAGTAAGTGGGCTAGAATACAAACCCAAACTGAAAGTAAAGTACAACTGGAAGGGAAAACAGCAGTTCAAAAGTAAATCTTGCAACATCGAGTTTTCCACTGGAAATCCCACCTAAAGGGTGAGTACAGATAGTCTCCACAACTCCTCAGTCTAGTCTTCCGCTTCGAGAACATCTCGCCCAGTGGTCTACCTCCTTGTTCCATCTTGTTCCGCAAGCCTCAACCACGATCAGTGTTGTCCGTTGTCTGCAACCAACACAACGTAGTGCGGGCATAACCCATTTAGGTGTGAGTATAAGATACTCATTAGGGACCCCAAGACCCCCGAAGGTCTCCCAGAATCCACAAAGGATAATCCACAAAGGAAAAACACAATCAAGAAGTAACATCCGACATTTCTTAGGTATATGCCCATACATATACCTAAGCCATAAATTCCATTACACTACAACTTCCGAGCCAAATAACAACCCAGTACACACAAGAAAGATAAATGTAAATCCACACAGGATAGCACAACATAATCCACATAGGAAAGCAAAACAAGTTTCAGCTCACACAGTTATACATCTTTGTATGACGATAGAGATGATCAGATATTTCCACTGATTCATCTAAGTCATCAGAACCATAAAAGATCGATAGGTACTAACCCCCCAAATGACCCACAAAGGATCTGACCCACAAAGGATCGATAGATAACTAACCATCGCAAAGACCCACACAGGATCGGACCCACATAGGATCTGTAGGCGCTGGCTCACACAGAACCGTTGAGCGCTGACCCACACAAGATCAGACCCACATAGGATCGGTAGCACAGATCCACGTTGGATCGCTGAGTGCTATAGTCGTCGCTGTCGAATCCACTGAGGATCTATGTATAGTCGTCGTCGTCGTCACAGTCACAAATGCAGCCAGATCTAGGGTTCCCGCACATAGCAAGCTCATTCTAGAGGGTCCACTCCACGAGCCGAGAGGCTGATACATCAACTGACACAAAGTCCGGATTTGATGTATCCAAAAGTTCCGTATCATCAACAGGAACTCAGCGTCACAGACGGCGCGTCAATCGGACGCCCGGTCTGGAAGTTATTGGCATTTTCGTCCCAGGGGCCCGGTTGGTTTTTAAGTCAAAACCAACCCGACCGTACTCCACCTGCGTCCAAGTGTCGGCAGAGTAATCCAAAAGATCCTTCTCACTAAGAGGAATCCATCAAAGTCGACGGCACATCAATCGGACGTCCAGAGCTCAAGTTATGAGTGTTTCCACTCCGAGGGTCCAGTTGGTTTCGTGTACGAACCAACTCGTCTGAACCCAAATTATTCCGAAACCTTGAGTGTGATATACAGAAACGACCGAATCGATCCAATGATCGCATCGAAACTAACAATGTGTCGATAAGAGGCCCTTAGCTGAGGTTATGGGTGACTGACCGGAAGAGGATCGGTACTATGTGGTTCAGGCCCGGTCCGACCCGGCATGATACCCCCAGGGTCGGCTCGAACAGGGTCTGGGTCCGGCCCGCTTGGGCGCGGCCCGTCCCGGTTGGCGCGGCCTGGCCCGGATGGCGCAGCCCGGCCCAGCCTCGGCATGGCGCGCTGGGCGCGCTGGCCAGGTGCTCGGCCTAATGGTCGAGCCGTTGAGGGGGGGGGGGGCTGCCCCCTGTCTTTGTAACTGCGGCCCACCCATTATGGGGGCCACTTGGTCTAGCCGCCGGGGGTTTGTAACCCTCAACTTCTCCATGACCGGCCGGCCCGCTCTGGCTGGCCGACTTCTGCTTCCACAGACCTGCGATGGCCGGTCCTCCCTTGCTCCGACGTCGGCGGCCCGGAACCGGCCGCTAGTATTCCTGCTCTGCAGCGTCCCGGAACAGGCCGCGACCCCGCTCCGGCCGCGGTTTCTTTGGGTTTCTCCAATGCAGCGCGACGGCGTCGTGACCCTGTTTGATTTCATGGCCCGACACGATGGCGTCGTGCATTCCTTGCCGCATGATCCCGTGAGATGTGATGGCACCACGCCATTCCCATTCCAATCCACATTAGAATCAGCAACATAGATAAAGGAGAAGGGTAGGCCATGTTTGTGCGGTCCGGCCCCCTCTCGTTAATCGATAGCAAATGGTCATAATTCACAAATAATGTCAAGGTAGTAATGATGAACAAAAATAAACCCCTACCTCGTCGAACAAGTTGAGTAAGGATTCGTCGTGGAGATAACCGTCACGGAGGGAGACATCGCGGAAGGAGACATCGCGGAAGGAGACGTCGACCTCCAAGGATTCTGGTGTTCTTCGCGTTCTTCGTGTTCTTCGTGTTCTTCAACAAAGATGATGAAGATATTCAATCCTTCTTTAGCTTTTCTCCCAAAGCTCCCAAGAAGCAAGCGTCCAACCCAAATTAAAATAAGTCCCTTACTTATTTAATTAACACAACTAGAGTTTGAAGTTTAAATGTTTGAATTAATCCACATAATTAATTAACATAACTTATACTTTTGTAATTCAAACATTCACATTTAACTCACATAATTAAATAACTTAAGTTATCAAATTAATGGTGAGTTGAGGGAGTTAGAGAATATGAAAGGGGTGGGGTTCGTGTGGGCCCCACCACCCTCATATCCTCCGATGGGATGTTGGGTGGTTTTCCCCAACTTCCACACAATGGTTTTAACCAAATAGAAAAAATAAAAAATGTAGTTAAATTTTTTATTTTAACGTCCAAAATTTTTATCAACTTCTCTCATGAAAACGCAACTCCGAAAGAGGTGTTCCTAAGAAAATACTGGTGCTACGATTCCATTGGTGCCCCCAGAATTACATTCCGAGAACCGGTTCAAGAGTTAGAAATTCCCGCTCGTTCGTTCACTGAACGTACCCGAGAAAAACTTCGGATAAGAATTACGGGCACACCGGGCCTCAGAATCAAGTGCCGTCAGAAACTACATTCTTGTAAAATCACACATTAAATTCAGAAAAAAATTTCCTTGAATTTTACGGGTCATTACATTACTCCCACCTTAGGGCTTTACGTCCCCGTAAAGATACATCATATGTTAGGGAAACAAAAGTGGGTACTGAGCACCCATCTGATCCTCCCGCTCCCTAGTGATCTTCTGGAGATTCATGTGCTTCCATATGATGAGCACTAGAGGAATAGACCTTCCACGTAGGACCCGCTCTTGTCGATCCTTGATCTCCGCTAGAATCACCCTAAAAGTCATCCCATCATCAACGTTCATCTCCCCATGGTCAATAATATGTGTCGGGTCAAGCATGTATCTCCTCAACAGAGATACGTGGAAGACGTCATGCAATAGGTGCAACTAAGGTGGTAGATCCCGGCGATAAGCCACATCGCAAATCCTTATGAGGACCTAGAATGGTCCGACGAAGTGTGGAGACAACTTTCCACCTCGGACAAATCTCTGTAATCCACATGGAGGTGAGACACGAAAGAATAGGTGGTCGCCATCCTCAAACTATAGTGGCCTCTGCCTGCTATCAACATAAGACTTCTGCCGACTCTGAGCTGTCCTCATCCAATCCTGGATGACCTGGACCTTCTCTACCATGGCCTGGACCACCTCTGGTCCTACAAGTGCTGACTCCCCAGGATCTGTCCAGCACAAAGGTGATTTTCAAGGTCGGTCGTAAAACGCCTCGTATGGTGCCATCCCGCTGGTGGAGTGTTAGCTGTTGTTGTATGCAAACTCCACCAAGGGTAGGTGGTCCTCCTAGCCGTGAACTAAGACGAGGACACAAGAAGGGAGCATGTACTCTAGAGTGTGAAAGGTCCTCTTCGTTTGACCATCCGTCTGAGGGTGAAAGGTAGTGCTCAGACGTAGCTGTGTCTCGAACACCTCCTGCAACCGCTTCCAAAGCCAGGAAGTAAACTGAGCTTCTCGATCGGAGACGATAGATGATGGCACACTATGAAGACAAAAAATCTCCTGAACATTGAGTCATCCCATGATCTCCAAGAATCCCTGCTCTCTGATGGGTACGAAGTGTGCTGACATTGTGAGTCAGTCGACAATTACCCAAATGGAGTCGTGACCTTTGGAAGTGCTTGGAAGTCTAGTCACGAAGTCAATAGATATCCCATCCCACTTCCACTCCAGGACCTCCAAGGGTTGTACCAAGCCTGCTGGTACCTAGTGCTCTACCTTCACCTGCTGGTAGGTGAGGCATCGAGAAACGAACTCTGCCACAGCTTTCTTCATGCCCGGCCACCAGTGTTGTCGTCTGAGATCTTGGTACATCTTCGCCACTCCAGGATGTACCGCCAAAGAAGAAGTGTGAAACAATCTCCGCACTTCCTCCCATAATGCAATTGGTACCAAGGTATGTCCTTTGAAAAGGACAACGTGCTCTGCTCTAAAGGAGAAACCATTAGGTTCCTGTCCTGAGGATATCTGCGCACGCCGCATCTCACAGTCAGCATCCCCACATTGTGCCTCTCTGAACGGCAGCAGTAGTGGAGGGGTGACTGTGAGAGATTGAAGTAAGGCTGCTCCATCTCTATCCACGATGGATATCCTCAATGGGGCTAGCTGCTCTGTCGTCTCCTCAAGTAGCCGAATGCACATCCTTCTGCTGAGATCATCGACTACTACGTTCCCCTTCCCATGAGTATAGACTATCTCAAAGTCATAGTCCTGGAGGAACTCGAGCCATCGCTGCAGTCTCAGGTTCAGGTCCTTCTGAGAGAAGATGTATATGAGAATCTGATGGTCAGAAAAGATTGTAAAGCGCTCTCCCATCAGGTAGTGTCACCATGTCTTCAGAGCGAAGACCACTACTGCTAACTCCAGGTCATGGGTAGTGTATTTCTTCTCATGCGGCCTCAACTGACGTGATCCATAGGCGATCACTTCCTGCTCCTACATCAGGACACATCCGAGTCTGGTCCCTGATGCATCACAATAGACTATGTACCCTACTCCCTCCTCCGACAACCTCAAGATAGGGGCGCTGGTCAATCTCTGTCTTAGCCCCTGTAAGATCTGCTAACATATGTCTGACCACACAAAGGGATTCCCCTTCTTCATCAAAGATGAGAGTGGTGTCGTAACTCTGGAGAAGTCTGTCACAAATCTCTGATAGTATCCAGCTAGTCCCATGAAACTCCTCACCTATGTTACGCTCCTGGGTGGATCCCAAGCTAGCAATGCCTCGATCTTCCCAGGATCCACCGAAAATCCCTCCTCAGAGATGACGTGTCCCAAGAAGTGGACCTTGGGTATCTATAACAGACACTTCGAGAGATTACCATAAAGCTGGTTCTCTTGGAGTGTGTCCAGTACAACCCCCAAGTGGTAGGCGTGCTCATCCTCAGTCGTCGAGTAAATCAATGTTTCGTCGATGAAGACCACAACAAATCGATCGAGGTATGGCTGAAAGATCTTGTTCATGAGGGCCATGAACACTTCTGGAGCATTGGTTACACCTAATGGAATAACCAAGAACTCATAGTGGCCATACCGACACCTGAAGGTCGTCTTCTGCGTGTCCTCGTCCCGAACTCTGAGCTGCTGATAGCCTGACCTAAGGTCTATCTTTGAGAACCACCGTGGTCCCTTGATCTGATCGAAGAGTTCATCAATCCTCGGTAGCAGATACATGTTCCTCACTGTCACCTGGTTTAGGCGACGATAGTCGACACAAAGTCGCAAGCTCTTGTCCACCTTCTTGGAGAATAAAATTAGGGAAGCCCAGGGTGAAACACTGGGTCAGATGAATCCCATTCCCTGCAAGTCCACCAACTATACCTGTAGCTCTTGAAGCTCAGAATGAGCCATCCGATACGCTGGTGTTGATATCTGGGTTGTCCTGGGGTACATGTCAATATAAATGTCTACTTCTCTACGAGGAGGTAGCCCTAGGACGTCGTCGGGGAAAACATCCTCATAATGATCAACCACTGCAGGAAAACCAGGACTATGCACGTCAACTGCTCCTTGGATGAGGCTATCCAACTGATGAGTGATGGGATGTCCGCTCCTCTACGAGAGTCCATCCTGTGCTGTATAGGATCCCTTCTTGCCGGTGAAGGTGAACCTGCATCCGTCAGTGCGTGCACATCACACATTGTGCCTATTACAGTCAATCTGATCATGGACTGTAGATAACCAATCCATGCCCAAGATGACATCGAAAGTGATCGACGACGCTACAAGAAGATCCCAGCCGAAGATCTTGCCTCCTAGATTAAGTTCACACTGCCGACACCAGTGCGTAATCGTCGAGTCTGCTCCCATAGGAGTCTCTAGCCGTAAGGATCGTGCCAACGACTCTATCGGATTTTCCGAGCTCTGAACAAGGGCAGCAGATATAAATGAATGACTCTCTATTATGCCTATAAGAACTACAAAAATGGTGGAATAGACACAGATTGTACCTCAAATCATCTCGGACGCACCATGGTCATAGGACTCTGCTGCCTGGAGTTGTGCGTGTCTCTTCCCGCCTGCTCCCTTTGGTTGGGGTGGACCTCCCGGTGGTGGTGGTGGTAGAGCCTCAAAGAGCCGCCCACCACTTGCTGCTCGGCCAGATCCTCTGCCTCATCCGCCTTCTCCCTGCGGACCGCCACGATTGACACTCTACCTCTTCCTGGGTGGTCCCTCAACCGTCTGCTACTCCTCGGCACGGCGGGTCGGGCAGTCACGAGTCATGTGGCCCTGCCCGCCGCATGCGTAGCACTGTATGCCTCTCAAATGACTGGCCCTATGCTGTGTGCCCCGCACAGCTGTTCCAGTTTCTTGAGGTATTCTGCCTGAGGGTTCGGTCTGCCTGGACCCATGAGTCATCTGATGAATGCCTGCTGTAGAAGACTCTTCTACATGCCACCATGCGGTAGGTCTTGCTGCTGAAGACGGCTCATCAGGAAAGATCTCAATAAAAAGGGCTTTCTCCAGTACTCCTGCCTGAGTCAGATTGCTGAGGGAGATCAGCGATGCCCTGATGACATGCCTCAATCCCTACTCAAAGTTCTGGGCCCTGATGAATGTGTCTCGTACCTTATCTATCGAGTAGCACGAGTGATCAGTAAATCTCGCCGAGTACTGGGCGTCTGTCAGGCTACCATGACGCAGCTAAAGAAGCTCCTGGATACGCACCGCACGAAGGGTGGTCGGGACGACCTCTGAGCGGAAGAGGCTCTCAAAGTCTGTCCAGAGAAGAGATGCCTCATCATGCACCTAGATAATCAAGCTCCACCATCGGCCCACTTCCGCGTGCAGTAGGCTCGCTGCGAGGATTACCATGAGGTCTGCTAGTGTCCTCACTAACCAGAAAACTCACATCACTGCCTCCAGCCAGTCCTCGGCTGCCTGGGGATCTGTCTTCCCGTGGAACCTAGGCAGTCGCTGGCGCTGGAACTCGTGCATTGCACTAAAGCGATGTGCATCGTCAGCTGTTGGGGCTGGAAGCATCGGTGGCTCGGCGGGTAAAGGTACCGACGGTTCCTTAGGTGTCAAAGGGCCCTGTACCAAGGCCTCGTTGCTCAGTGGGCTGTCATCGTGCACAACTCTCGGAACCCTAGATGGATGCCGTCATGGGGCCATCTTGAAAAGAAACAGGTGCACCACGGTCAAACAGTATACCTGGTGAGATGACATAAAGAAATCACAAAGAAAACATTAAACACACATGCAATCAATGTTTTTGGGCATTAAGTCGGAAATCACAAGTATGGGTCGTTGTGTATGGATACGTCGGCCGCTGCACCAACAATGGACTCCCTGGACTGATAACCACACCCAATACGCTTAACACTATTGCTTCGCATAGAAAAGATAAGAGTCCTATGTTCTGCGGTAGAACCAAACTCTTTTGATACTAATTTTTCATGACCCTTCTTCAGGGCCCGTGCTGTGACTACCCCAAGTCCGCCTTCCATAGCCCAGGGGCTGGCGACTAGCACCAAGGCATAATTCCCGGCAGAAAGGGAAGGCATTGACTTTGTCAAGTAAACAAACACCACATATCAAGGAAGCAGTAGAAGTAAACACCAAGTAAAAATTGGGTATAATAGTAGGTGCAGAAAAGTAAGTGGGCCAATATAAAAACCCAAACCGAAAGTAAAGTACACCTGGAAGGGAAAACAGTAGCTAAAAAGTAAACCCTGCAACATCGAGTTGTCCACTAGAAATCCCACATGAAGGGTGAGTACAGATAGTCTCCACAGCTCCTCGGTCCAGCCGTCCGCTCTGAGAACATCCCGCCCAGTGGTCTACCTCCAGGTTTTGTCTTACTCCGCAAGCCTCAACCACGATCAGGGATGTCCATCGTCTTCAACCAAAAAAATGTAGTGTGGGCATAGCCCGTGAAGGGGTGAATATATGCTACTTAGTAGGGACCCCAAGACCCGAGAAGGTGACCCAGAATCAACAAAGGATAATCCACAAAGAAACGATACAATCCGCATGTAACATCCGACATTACTTAGGTATATGCCCATACATATACCTAAGTCATCAATTCCAGTACGCTCCAACTTCTAAGCCCAAGAACAACCCCGTCCACAAATGAAAGAAAAACGTAAATCCACACAGGATAGCACAACACAATCCACATAAGAAAGCAAAACAGGTTTCAGCCTATATAGGCATACTTCTTCGTAATACGATAGAGATGATCAGATATTGCCACTGATTCATCTATGTCGTCGGACCCACAAATAATTGATAGATACTAACCCCCGCAATGACCCACAAAGGATCTGACCCACAAAGGATCGATAGATAACTAACCCCCGCAAAGACCCACACAGGATCAGACCCGCACATGATCTGTAGGCACTAGCTCACATAGAACCCCTAAGTGCTGACCCACACAGGATCAGACCCACATAGGATCAGTTACACTGACCCACGTAGGATCTCTGAGTGCTTTAGTCGTCATCGTCGAATCCACTGAGGATCTCTTTATAGTCGTCGTCATCGTCACAGTCGCAAACGCAGCCAGCTCTAGGGTTCCCGCACACAGCAAACTCGTTCGGGAGGGTCCTCTCCACGAGCCGAGAGGATGATACATCAACTAACACAAATCCCAGAGTTGATGTATCCAAAAGATCCGTATTGTCAACAGGAACTCAGCGTCATAGACGGAGCCTCAATCGGGCACCCGGTCTAAATGTTATTGGCTTTTTCGTCCTAGGGGCCCGGTTGGTTTTTAAGTCAAAACCAACCCGACCATACTCCACCTACGTCCAAACCTTGGCAGAGTAAGCCAAAATATCTGTCTCACTAAGAGGAATCCATCAAAGATGATGGCATGTCAATCAGATGTCCAGAGCTCAAGATATTAGTGTTTCCGCTTCGAGGGCCCAGTTGGTTTCGTGTACGAACCAACTCGGCCGAACCCAAAGTATTCCAAAACCTTGAATGTGATATACCAAAACGACCGTCTTGATCCAAGGATCGCATCTCAACTGACAGTGCGTCGATCGAAGGCTCGTAGCTTATGTTATGGGCGAACGACCGAAAGAGGTTTGGTACTAAGGGGTTCGGGCCCGTTCCGACCCGGGTCCGAGTCCGGCCCGCTTGGGTGCAGTCCGGCCCGACTGGCGTAGCCCGGCCCGACTGGCGCGGAGTGCTAGGAGCGCTGGCCAGGTGCTCGGCCAAACGGCCGAGCCATTGAGGGGGGGGGGGGGGCTGCCCCTGTCATTGTAACCGCCGCCCCCCATTATGGGGGCCGCTTGAGCTGGCCACTGGGGGTTCGTCACCCCCGGCTTCTCCATGACTGGCCGGCCCACTCTGGCCGGCCGGATTCTACTGCAACGGACCGGCGATGACCGTTCCTCCCTTGCTCCGATGTTGGCGGCCTGAAACCGATAGCCTGTCACCATGCTCCGCTGCGGCCCAGAACCGGCTGTGGCCTTGGTTCGTCCGGCACGGCGCGACGACGCCTCGCCCCTCCGACACGCCCCTCCGTCGCGGCTCCGCTCCGGCCACGGTGTCTTAGGGTTTCTCCGACGCGGCGCGACTGCGTCCTAACCATGTTTTATTTCACGGCACCGCGCGACGGTGCCACGCATTCCTTGCCGCATGTTCCCCGCACGGTGCGACGACACCATGCCATTCCCGTTCCAATCCACATTAGAATCAACAACATAGATAAGAGAGGAGGGTCGGCCGTGTTTGTGGGGTTTGTCCCCCTCTCGTTAATCGATAGAAAATTGTCATAATTCATGAAGAACTTCAAGGTAGTAATCACGTACAATAATAAACCCCTACCTCATCGAACAAGTTGAGCGAGGATTCGTCGCGGAGATAACCATCATGGTGGGAGAGGTCGCAGATGGACATGTCGCAGAAGGAGACGTCGACCTCCGAGGATTCCAGCGTTCTTCGCGTTCTTCGTGTTCTTCAATGAAGAAGATGAAGATATTCAATCCTTCCTTATCTATTCTCCCAAAGCACTCAAGCAGCAAGCCACCAACCCAAAATAAAATAAGTCCATTACTTATTTTATTAACACAACTAGAGTTTGAAATTTAAAAGTTTGAATTAATCCACATAATTAATTAATATAACATAAATTTTTGAAATTCAAACATTCACATTTAACTCACTTAATTAAATAATTTAAGTTATCAAATTAATGGTGAGTTGAGGGAGTTATAGAATATGAAGGGGTGGGGTTCGTCTGGGCCCCACCACCCTCATTACCTCCCATGGGATGTTGGGTGGTTTTCCCCAACTTCCACCCAAAGGATTTAACCACATAAAAAAATTAAAAAGTGTTGTTAAATTTTATATTTTAACTTCCACATTTTTTATCAACTTCTCTCGTGAAAACGCAACTCTGGAAGAGGTGTTCCTAAGAAAATACTGGCACTGTGATTCTATCAGTGCCCTCAGAATTCGATTCCGAGCACCGGTTAAAGAGTTAAAAATTCCCGCTCGTTGTTTCACTGAACGTACCCGAGCTAAAGATCGGATAGGAATTTTGGACACACCGGGTCTCAGAATCAAGTGCCATCAGAAACTGCGTTCTTGTAAAATCCCAAAGAAAATTAAGAAAAAAATTTCTTTGAATTTTACGGGTCTTTACAAAAGGACTAAAATCCAGATTGTCTAAATGTTCCTTACATGGGAATCATTACAAAATTATGGAAATAGAATTATTAAATTTTATTGGTTCGAAATTTTCAATGAATGTGGAATGATAATAGGTTAGATATAAAAAATGGAAGAATAGGGATTCATGATGGTGGATTCCATTATAGAAGTGTACAAATATGAGCTACTTATAATGGAATCACTTGAAAAATAGTTTCCTTCTTCCATATCCTACATACTAAAAGTGATAAATTTTTATGTTATTGAATGAAACGACTAAAGGTTCAGATATTTATTAAACTCGGTATAACCATTTCATTGGGATATTGTAATCATTTCACTATGGTCCCATTATATGTGGGGTCATTTATATCAACAGATATCAAAATGATGAATATTTGATACTCAATAGAGGGGTAAAATTATTCAACCATTAAAAAAGGGAACAATAATCATGTTACTATTTTTTCAGTATGAATTATTGTAAATAATATTATTATTTATTTCATTGATTAAATTACATAATCTAAATTAAATATTTGGTTACTTATGCAGATACGGAATTACACACAAGTCGAGGCTCCGATTCCTAAGCAACAACAAGTTTTTCAATATAATTATTCTACCAACATAGTATAATACAAGGCTTCTAAAAATTATTATGATATAAATTTTGTGGAACAAAATATTGAAGATATTTATTATAATGAAATTTTGTATGGTGAAAAAAAAATTCCCAAAAATTAAGCAGTTTCATAACAGGAAGGGGTTAACAAAAATTATTAAGTCTAAATAGAAACATATAAAATTTGAGGTTGGATAGAATACACATTACATTCCAATTTACCCCAATGTTCATGTTCATTATCTACATTGGGATCAACATTTGAATGTATATTTAGATATCTACATATTCACGAATCAATCCCATGCTTTGGGAACAGGTTTAGGAAGATATTAGGGAAACATTATGATATAATTTCATTATTTTTATAAATAAATTTTTATTTAATATTAAATATCCATTTCTGAGATCATGTATTGTAGATTAATAATGAATAAATTTTTAATTATTACTCACATGAGGTGATCATATATTATTGAAGACAATTCTTATGAACCATCATCATTGATATCCTTGAGGTATAATAATTCAACACCCAAAATAGATGTCTGCAACCCTGATAAACCGAAAAATTGTGGAATTTTTTTATTAGTATTTATGAGATGAAAATTTTTATGGTAAATTTTTATTCATTATAAATTTTAGAAAATATATATATTTATCACATTGGTTAATAATTACTAATTTAAGAAATAGAACCTGAGTGTTGAAAAATATCTCCATGCATCAAAACTGAAATAACCCTACAATAATGTATGCATGGGGTATTCTTTAATTGAAAAATGGTATTTATTTTATATATATAGTATTACATATACGTGACATTAAATAGAAACATTATTATGTTGCATTATTTACATTATAATTAATGATTTGAAATCAAAATCCAGATACATCCCACATTATATTCCATGGAAGGAGGTTAATTTTTATAATAATGGTATCCTAATAGATTAAAACACATCTGAACAATTGGAATCTTGTGTATCTATGAATGAATAAAAAACTTAATTAAATAGGTATTTCATATCAATGAAAATTTATTTAACTATATTTCTTTCTGACAACGACATATGAACTTTCATCAGCTATACCCGATGGATAGTTACTATCAGTGGCCTCAGAGCAGCCAAAACATTATCCTTGTATCAAAGTTTAATGTTTTAGGGTGTCACCCAAATCATATTTTGATGAGATAAATTAATTAGAGTAAATATAATAAACCATAAGTGATATTGGAATTCTTATATACTCTAGAAGAAAACATCTCTTAGTATTCGGTGTTGTCCAAAAATTTTATGGGAAGGAATCAAAGTGAAACAGAACAATAATTATGTGATGATATCCCTACCCCAACCCCACCATAATGAAGTGATTCATTCACCACATATAGATTCCTTATAGGATATAATAATTTATTCTATAGTTTTATCTTTGAAATGGTACTACATATTTCATTGATACATTTAATGAACATATATTCATATTGTGAAAATGAATATTATTTATATCTATCACCACCTAACCCAAACCATGTTGTGGGGGTAACATTTAAAATATCCAATAATATATTCTACATAACAAAAAATTCCCCATATGTCATTTTATTGTGTGGATCTATATATCTCATGAGTAAAGAATTGAGCTACCTTTTCCACTTAATGATGCTGAAATTCAAATGATTGAGTTATCCTTAATTGTTGAATGTGATTATAACTGGTGAATGGGATGTAGTGAAACTGAATATTGAATCAAAATGACCTAAAGGATAAAATAATAATAAAAATGACCAGTATAAAGAGAATTTACACTATTCATTCACATTTCACATTTACTAAAATTAAATTTTCATGAAGATAAAACATTAAAAAGTTTTCATAAAACCATAATTTGTTTTGAATAACTTATATATAGAGCGAAAATGTTAAAAAATGTTGGTCTTGGTATTTTAATTTAATTCTTAAATCATTAATGGATAATAGTGACAGTTTTAAATTTATACATGAGGTGTGTTTTCATTATTTTTTATCCTCTATCTGATCTACTATATTAATTGTGGTCAAATATGATTTATGTTGTTTTATTAGAATATTTATCATTGAAAAATGAATGAAAAAGCCTATGAATATATACTTGAACTCATTATTACTCAGACCGCTTCTACATAACTATTCTCATTGTATCCAAAAAAATATGAATAAATAGTGAAAAAACAAGTTGAATTATCTGAAATAAAACATAATGGTGAAGGAATATTCTTAATTCCCATAATTTAGCGGTAAAACTCGACATTTTAATCATATAAAAAAAATTTAATTAAATTAATTAAATACTAATTTTTTTAATATTTTATTGGATCATTATTTCTATCAATTTTGATAATATAATGATTTATTTTCTAGATGCAATCCTCGGATACCAAACAAACCAAACAACTATGATGACGTTGTTAAATTTTCAATACAATACATGAAATATTTCACAAATAAACATCCTGATATATATTTTTTTCTATCTTATAATGATAATTCATTTATTATAGGGTGGTTATTATATATTATCAAAATCATGGAATGAGTATTGTTCATGGGAAAAAATATATTGACTCATACAACATGTTAGGTATTATGGTATGTATACTAATATTTCACAGTAAAAACGTTTATCATAAAAATTTACATAATTTCTAAAATGTCTTTGACGTTCCTAAAATATTTTTGTGAGATATTATTGTTATATTTTTTAAAAATATATAAAATATATCATACTAAAAAAAATAAGCATCTCAGAAGAGGTATTTCCGATGACAAATACAATTTCATTTAGAATTTTTTATTCTTCATTTCATTATAGTTTTTTAGTACTTCCAGGATTACAATTAATCAACATATTCAAAAGATGAAATATAATTATTTAGAAATTAATGGAAAGAATACATAATGTAATAATGTATATAATCATCATGAATAGGTGACATCCTACTACATACAAATTCAGTTTTCACATCATTTTATTGATTATTTTTATTTTAATTTTAGAATCTATTTATCTGATACTTATTTTATCATTTTTCATATAGTTCATAAAGAAATAGAATCTCCAAGAAGGATAATTAACTCATGATGATGAACTTTTATTTTTATTATGCAATTCATTAAACATTATGGGCTATCAAACAACAATATTTTTAGATATGCTCTAATTTTTAATGCATTTCATAAAAAAGACAATATATGATGTGTTGTAATTAAACACCCCTTAATCGTATACACGATATGACCAATATGAACTGAATTTTATATTTCTAATTTTAATTGGAATTATTAATTCAAAACACATATTATATACTCAAAACTATGTAAACAAATTGGATTATTATGTATGAATATTTATGAAAGGTACAATTTTTTGTCAAAAGAATATCACCACTTGAGATTTATTAATGATGATAAATATAATTTTATTGAAAATTTAAATTATTCAAATTTTATTTATATTTTTTAGTAACACTAGGTATATCAATAGTCCATATATCCAAAATAAGAGATTTATGTTTTTTATAAAATAATTGGAAGAATACTTGTGGTCAATGTATATATAGATATCGTGAAGAGGTTACTTCATACTACATATGAAGTTAATTTTCTCATTATTTTATCTAATACATCTTCTATTAATTCATTATAATATTTATTGGATACTTATTTTTATAATTTTAATAGAGTTCATGAATAATAATGACACACTTATGACTATCATGACCTGAGTCATGTAGAGAATCAAGCCACCACTACCCCAATCATACATCAATTGGAAAGGTGGTGGAGACAAGTGTTGATGTCAAATCTTACACTAGGAGGCCTTTTCCTATGAACTTGTACACACTCAAATAGCCAACTCAATGAAAAAAAGGAGAGGTAAATGAGAAAAGATGAAAAACTAGTATAAAATTAACAAGCATTCATGATCCTCTAGAGATTATAGAATGTATGGTAGTGTATACTGAAATGAAAATGAGAAAAAATACATGGCCAACCAGAAAAGTTTCCAAAGTTGAAAAAACATGAATATAGTACTAGTTGAGTAATCCTACATCATATATCCCAAGATACGACCATCACATGTGGTCCAAGCACCCGACAACTAAATGATCCTTATATTCCATTTTTTACTTTTCCATCATCTGCAAAAGACAAGACACGTATGAGAAATACCATGAAGGGTTAGTATTTAAATAATTAGTTGAACATCATGATAGTGGGGAAGGGGTACAAATAAGAGATACAATAAAAAAGGTATATAGTAGACAGATAAGGTACGGTAAAATAGTACATACTGACCTAATAAAGAGTGAATGCAATATCGTCCAAGAATAAGGGGATAAACATAGAGAGTAGATAAAACGTTCATTGAGTCTTCACCACCTACAGTATTAGAGCTGCCTCATCCAAAAATGTGAAGTTGTACATGGAAATCACATGGGATACCCTTCATGCCTTCACATCTCTTGGAAGGAGAGTATCTAAATACAATGTGTTAGTCCGTAAATAATATATATATATATATATAATCTTAGTCGGTGAATCCAAAATGGGAGAGTAATGGGATATACATCTTAGAGCTCTACAATAGAAAATTATTATCCAATAGTTCCCAAATAATTTCAATCTATGATACACATCATTCAAAGCATCTTCCCTCAACACAGAAGTATAACAGTCATAATCACCACACCATAAAACTATCTTATTTCAGAAGTGTTGACTCACCCTCATTATTTTAGGTCATGTCTCGATAACACATCTAAGTGGGGAATGTTTCCCTATTATACATGGTTTAAAAGGAACATCAAGTCATTCCTAAACATTATGGCACAAAACCAAGGTGACACAAATCTGGTTAAGGAACACATGCCCCGGTATGACATGAGGTTCCTACTCTGATAGTCAATAAGGAATAACACTTCTCAGCCCTGATGGAGGGTAACTCTTGGGAAAACTCATCTATGAACTCTTGTTCATAGTATTATTTAATGGTACCATGTGGAACATCGAGGAACTCCGCTAACCATCCCATCTGGAGGGTAATTTAAAATGATCATCAGGGAACTCCAATACCAATCCTTAATAGAGTGTAAGAATATTAAGGTGTTTGGGTAACTCCACTACCCATCTCTACTAAAATATACTACCCAGAACATCTATGAAATCAACTACCTATACCTACTAGTGTATAACACTGTATGATTATAGGGGATCTCCACGAATGAGTCTTGATTGAGGGTACCACCTCAGAAGGTCGCTGGTGATCCTACCAAATCACTACCGTTGATGAGAATCTCCAAATAAGGTTTCATGCTCCAAACATTTCACATAATATTTAAAATTCTGAATCCAAGGTCACCATCATGTTCTATTTGGAAGGATAGTAATGATAGACTGCACATAGGTCAAAAACCGAGTTGAAACTAAGGGTATAAAGGTGACTGAAGTCTCCAAAAAGGAGTAAAAGTTGATACCAGCATGTGAGTGGACCCCCATATCATTTTTCATGCTTCACTGCCTTCATGTGTCTCTAGATGGTACATGTATCTCTATCCATGTAGGGTTACACACCGTTTAGGTTGACTACACGATGTGTCCCTACGACACAATAATAGGTTGTGTCTTAGTGGATTTTTCCTTGTACCATACATCATGTCCATGTAACAAACAACACGTCTATGTGGTTAGCCCATAGTGTGTGAAAATACGATAATGATACATGGAATGTGAGGGAATATTACATTGTGTTTCATCCATAGCTTCCTTGAAACCCAAGCACCGCCACTGAGTTATGATACAAACCTTTTTATTCATCATGTACATCATTTGTAGTCAGGTTTTCAAAAATAAATCCATTGTACTAGATCTATTATATTTATTCATATATGGTTGGAAAACAGCAGTTCCCGTGCTATCTATGTTTAAAAAATGTTGATCTTCCTTAAAACCATTATTATGGGACACTTCTTAGTAGAAATCAGTCATTATCATGCATGATGGTTTTTTTGGTTATTTTTATGAATTCATTAATTAATCCATTGTTTATTTATATAAATCCTACATATTAAAAATCCTTGAATAATGATGATTCTAGATCTATACTTCTCTCAGAAAACAATAGGCATTTCACCAATCCACCATGAATCAGGGAAGCTGGTCGATCTCGTGTCACCTAACAATCATTGAATTTGGTCCTCAAGGATCCAACTGGTGAATAACACAAAAAATTGAGGTAGAAAATCACCAAAAATTCTTTAACGAACATTTCCATGATTTTTTTTCCAAAAATCAAGAATGTGATCCATGTTTAGACAATCAAAAGAAGTAAATCAAATTACAGAATACTGGCACTTACAATGGTTGTAGGGAGGTGTGCAGATCGATAAACGACTATCATTCTACAAACACATTTATTCTAGAGGAACACCAAATAAATAGTTTTAACATTTTTTTGGATTTATTAGTGATGAAGATCATTCTCGTACAATGATTAGAATATATTCCATGTTCTTTGTTTCATGACACACTCGATCATGAAGTTTATTCATCGTTCGCCAAAGATAGGAGGTGGGGAGAAATTATTGTCAACTAAAGAAATATTAAGTCAACCCCAATAAATTTATCTTTGACGATATATTTATTAACATATTATTAGGTCAAAAAAATTAATCAATTAACTATATAAATGTATTAATTCACTTAAATGAACCGCCAATGAGTGAGGGGTATGAACGTCACTTGTCGACTTATATTTTGTCAAGCCTATGGTAAAAACTATGTTCTCAACCAAACCATTGTCACAAATTTCCATTACAATCAAACATTAATGTTTTATCAAATTTTTATTAATAAGATATGTGTGTACTACAAAAATATATTCAATATTTTTATAAAATTAATTCCAGCACACTGATCGTTGGAATTACACGTTTCCCCAACATATGGATTTCAAAATATATGTAGAAATATTGTAAATCCTTACAAGGATTTAATCAGGTCTCTAAAATTATTCTCTTATGTAATATAATGATTCACTCAATAAATATGATTCAGAATTTATTTTTCACTTTTACTTATATTCTACAATTAATTCCAAATTCATGGTTATAAATCAAGAATATTGTTAGAAAACCAAGAATATTGAATTAATTTTAAAATAAATAGTCATGGATATATGAATGATAAACTACCATAAATCAATTTTATACAATTTATTACATGTGTTACTCTATGTTAATTTTTTTGGTTTAAATTTAAATCTATGTTCATAACAGTTATGACATACTAATAAATAAGAAAAAACTTTTATTTTGTTTCAATACATAGAAAAAATCAGAAGTAATTTATGATGTTTAGGAATCATCTTCATGTCAATCCAATACATGTTGTGCTAGATATGACTTGGATTTTTTTTTAAATTTTACTCATTAATTCAAAACACATGTCACATGCCCATGACCCAGAAAAAATTCTTATTGTTTTGATACATTGGGAAAATAATCCATTTGTAATTATTGATTTATATAAATCATCAACACCACAATATGATACATGGTGATCCGAGAGTCACTCAAAGTGTATGTTATTAGTGTAAAATTGAATGTTTTTATTAAAAATTAGGACACTCATTTAAAATAGATAACAAATCTCAAATTTTTATTATACTTTAGGAAAATTATTTATACATCGTTTGTGATGTTTAAGACTCAATCTCACATCAAAATAATACCTAACATGACAGGTATAACTCAATGTGAGTGTTTTCAGTTTCAATTGAAATATTATTAAAAAATAGATGTATCCTACTCAAAACCATGAAAACACATTCAAATTTACGCGAAATAATATCAAAAAGATCCTTATGTAATTTTTTACATGTATGAATCAACCTCATGTAAATATGATGCATGGTGTGACCGATATGAATCCAAGTGAATCTCATTATTTAAAATTGACCTTTTAGTTCATAACACACGTTACAAACTCCAATCCAAAAAAATACATTCAGAAAACATTGAAACTTTAAAAAATAATTATTTATTTTTTATGTGTAGGAATTAGCCATATAGTAATCCAATGTACTATGTGACTAGTATGACACAAACTGTCTATTAATAGTTAAAAATTGATATTTTAGTTCAATATACATGTCACTCATTTAACACTGATAAAATGTTCTCTGATTTCATTTTTATTTTAGTAAAATTATTCATAAGTCATTTATGATGTGTATAAATCAATATTATTTCATTCCTATAAACGATGTGACTGGTATGGCTCCAAATGTCTATTTTTAGTTCAAAATTAAATTTTATTAAAAAAGACATGTGGCATACTCAGAATTGAGACAACACATTCAGATATTCTAAATACATTAAAAAATCATCCATAAATCATTTTTGACATGTATTAATATAACTCATTTCATTATGATACACTATGTGTCAATTTACTTAAAATTAAAATTTTATTTGAAAACCCACAGAGATATTCAAAACCAAGAAAACTCATATGTATTATTTTTGATACATTTGTAAAATGATCCATAATTCATTTGTGACATATACAAATTTTTTTATATCAAATGGGTACATTATGTGCCTGATATGACTCAAATTGTCTGTTTATAGTTTAAAATTGAAATTTTATTTCAAAACATGAGTCCCACACTGAAAACTAAGAAATTTGATTCATATTCTACATATTTTTTATGAAGATTTTTTGTATGTTATTTTTTCTTTTTAGGATTCATTCCCAAATCATACTGACACATGATGTGATCAATGTGACTCAATGTGCATGTTTACTATTTAAATTAATATTTATGTAGAAAAGACATGAGACCAACTAAAATCTAAGAAAACACATTTATATTGTCATTATACTTTATAAAAACAATCCATAAGGGATTTTTAATTGTAGGAATCAACCACACGTCAATACAATGCATTGTGTGACTGATTTGACTCCAACTATGTATTCTTTTTTAAAATTAAGATTTTAGTTTAAAACACAAGTCAAATTCATAAAATCAATAAAAACATATTTATATTACTTTCATTGATTAGGAAAAAAATTCTATTAGTAATTTTTTAATGTCTATTAATCAATCACAATTCAATCTATTACATCATGTTTCCAGTTTAACTGAATGATTTTGTTGAAAAATTGAGATTGAAAAATTAATTTAGAATGTGTTTCACTCACTATCACAAAATAAAACAGGATTACATTTTCATGATTCACTATAAAAATGATTTATAAGAAATGTTTTATGCATAAGAATCATTTTAATGTCAAAATGACTCCATATTTGACATGTATGACTCAATGTGCATGTTTTAAGTATAATTTTACATTAGGAAAAGACATGTGACATACATAAAATAGAGAAAACAAATTCATATTATTTTTATAATTTACAAAAACTATCCTTAAGTCATTTTTGACATGTTAGAATTATCCACACATCAATCTGATAGACCATGTTACTCTAATGACTCAATGTATGTCTTTTTATTCAAAATTTACATTTTACATCAAGACACACATCACATACTAAAAACCAAGAAAAAACAATTGGATATATTTGAAACATTTTTAAAATTATTGATTCACTGTTTTTAAAATGTACGAATTATCCACATATCGATCTAATACATGATGTTCTCTGTATATCTCAAATTGTGTATTATCAGATTAAAATTGACCTTTCAGATCAAAATATGTGTCCCACACTGAAAACATTGAAAACATGCTCAAATTTAATGATAATTTAGGAAAACTATTAATAGGTCATTTTTACATATTGAAATTTATTTCATGTCTAACTAAAAACATTATATGACTGGTAATACTGAATGTGAGTTTTTAAGTTAAAAACGAAAATTAATTAATAATGAAATGTGACACACTCAAAAGGTATAATATTAAATAGGATTTAATTATTAAACTATTAATAAAAATTTATATAATTTTTGTTGTGTACGAATAACCACACTTTAAACTGATGACCAATTTGACAATAATAACATTAATTATAAATTTTTATTTAAAATTGAAATTTTATTTTAGAAAACATGTTACAAAAAAAAATTTGAAAACTCATTTGTGTTGTTTTGATATTTTAGTACAAATATACATGTGTCATTATTGACAAGTAGGTATCCTACTAACCTCTATGTGATACATAGTCTACTTGGAATGACTTAAACAATGTGTTTTAATTTTAAAAATGAAATTTTAGTTCAAAATAGACATGAAATACTCAAAATGAGATAATGAATTCATATTGTTTTGTTTCATTAAATAAATCCATAAAACATTTCTAACTGGTAATAATCAACATCACCTAAACCAAATACAGGGTGTGGCGAGTTATGACTAAATTTTTTTTGTTTCCATCTAAAATGAAATTCTATTAATGTATAGTTACATATATATGTTTAATGAATTTAATTATTGTATTAATAATAATATAATTGTTTTTATATATAGGTGGATTATTTTTATCGGGTTGGAGTGGTTTCTTTGGAAACAAATAAAACAATTTGAATTTTATAAGGGTTTCCGGTGACAAAGACATTAAAACCATTAATATTTTTGAATTTTTTTGATAAATTGTAATTTTCAATGTAATCATACAAAAAATGATTGAAATGAATATAATATTGGTATTTTTATTGTATCTATTAATGTAATTTTTATTTAAATGAAATTTTGAATTTGACAAATACCTATATTTTATACTAAAACATGTTGTAATTTTAATAGCACAGTATTGCAGTATGACCATTAAAGGAGATATTTATAAATGTGAAAAAAAGGATCTGTCAGTTCTTTTATAGACATGAAAAGAGGGTCCACATTTTAACTTCTCTATGTAAAAAATAGTTCTGATAAAAGAATTTATAAGCACTGACTATATTATAATTTATATAAGTTAATTTAGTAGTAAATAAATAGGTTTTGGTAATGGCGTCACCACCCTTTATTTTCTATTATTTATTTCTTCTCCATTAATGAGGTCAGTCAACATCATAATGTTGTATACGGGGTGGACTACCATTGTGGAGATGATGTGATTGGGTATTTTAATCCATATTGGGGGGGGGGGGGGGGGTTGTTGGGAGATAATTACAAATCAAAGAGATTGTGTGGTGTATTTGGCCTGATATCTACAATGAATAAGATAATTCTATTAATTATTTATAGAACAATGGTTTAATCTTTGTGACCTCCTAATTTGAAAAACTCGTTTACTAACAACTTTTTGTGTTTTTTCTTTTTTTGGAAATTTTTATCATATATATTTTTTAATTTATATTAGTACCAATCATTTTGAAACCCCTCTTCAATATATTATTTTGTTATGTGTACTAAAATATTATAATGTAAATATATTTTTTATATTTTATTAAATACTTCCATGTACTTTATAAATTTCAATAGCATTTTCTATTAAATTTGATAATAAAATTGTCTATTATATGAAAACATAAATTTCATGAATTTTAATATGTTTTTTCGAGTTTTATAACTTATTGTTGAGAATGTAACATCTCACATTTTCCCAAATGTATATAACATTTATTTATTTATTTTTTCAAATTACTAAAAAAAGTCCTAAAATTTTATCCTAAGTAATTGATAGTGATATAATGTGCATTATGGGATCATTTTGATCTTGGATCCCTAGAATGAGATTAGAATTCTTGGTTTCATGGTTTGAAGAAATAGCCTTAACCAATCAACATAATTTCTATATATTTTGTAGTTTTAGAAAATGGGGACTTGGGGGCCACATAGTTTTTCTACAATAATGAGATCCAAGGAGAAAGATGGTGCTCCCCGTCTATAGTATTTTAAATTTTTGTTTATCATGGTTTTGACATGTTTCGATAAACCATAATCCAAACCATATGAAGACCCCAATTATAGAAGTTTCTTGCAACATGGTTTGAGCATTACATGTCCAACCATTAGATCAAACTTTGTGCCCTTTGATTTAGGTGAAATTATTAATTTTAATCGTGTTAATTATTTTAATTATCTTATGTTCTCCCTTTTCCTTTTAAAAAATTTTATCACCTCCTTTTTTAACTTGTGGATATCCCTCTTCAATCTCTATAGTATTTTTTTCAATCGCTGGCATCCAACAACTAAATCCTTGTCTCTTGAGAGAAATATAATGTCTTCAGTAAGTTCCCCCATCCTCTTGAATATATTTCAAGTTTCCCCATCAATCTGTTGTTCTATCATGATGGGACTAATTTTTCCCTATTTTGAGCATGTTGGATAAATCATTTGATTCTGACCATTCATGATTGATTAAAACCTTTAAAAAAACATGTGTTTTAAAACTAAATTAAGGAATGTGTCATATTTCCTTACTTATTGTTCAACACATTTTAAATAAAACACCATTGTGAAACTCATCGGACCTAGGTGTAAAGGACACATTTTTTTTATAAATTTATTTAAGGGGTTTCTCATGTCATATTCTACCCTATCTTATAGTGATACTCGTCTATAAATTTTCATGTATCGTCATTGGCCACCACTTTAGGTGATCAAACCTTGAATGGCCTATTTCCAAGAAAATGAATTTGGAATCACCATATATTGTGTGTGTGTGTGAGTGATTATTATTATAGATGTCTAAATTAATTAATTGAACCATGATACATGGTTTTCCCTACATTGGGATTTATGCATGACTCCTCGTATATTAAAATTTAAATTACAATTCTTTATAATTATTTATTTTGGATCTAGCCTCTTACTTATGAAATATTCCCATGTTAATACCATGTTATCATTCTTGAATTTCTTTTCATATTCTTATTTCAAGTTTCCAAGTGATCATACCTTGTAGATTATAGCTTATGCATGTTCTTAATGTCTAATACAATTGTTTATTGGGTTGAATTTGATAAATTGGTTATCTTGTTAACTTTTGATATTGAAACTCTTTTTGATGACTTGTTAGTGTATATGATATATTCCAGTGTCAAAATCCTCACCTCCTACTAGTTGGGTTAAAACATGTGTCTTAATTAAAGGACGTTGTGGATGAACTCTCTATGCTCTGTTTGGATCGATTAGACACAACATGAGTGATACATTGGCTTTCCATGTATGAACTATCTGGGTGGTTTATATGTACTCAGGAGTACGAATGGATCCTAAGGTGATCAATCAAGGATGGATCCATTAGATAGATGGTTATGTCATGCCTCAGTTGATACTTTGTCCACTGTGTGTGGTATGTGGTATGGAATCCGAGTTCACCATTCCATGATTGTTTCAAGGGATGTCATACATATTTCCTTGGATAGACATAGTAGAATTTTTTATATATGAGACACTTTTAGTGACCCATGGTATTCTTATAGATCTCATTGGATGGTATCGAGCCTCCACAATTAGATTGGTTGGATTTCTAGTTTGTTCCTTATGTGATGTTCTTATTTTTATTCTAACCACACTATTATAATGAGATGATGATATTCCACTCTATTCAATTAACATGCTTGGGTGTATATTTTATGGTGACATGTTTAACAACGGACCATATAAACATATTATTTCATGCACAAGTGCATGGATTTAGAAATCATTCTTATGGTGAAGAAGGTGGTGTTGGAAATGAGTAAAATATAGATCTCAAAACAAGTTTTTATTATTTATTCATAAATTTCGCTACATTTATCTTATTAGAACACTTGTCATTTATTTATTGATAAAAATGGAATAGCCTAAGAATTGTGGGTGTATGCCTGCTAAGAGTTTATCTCACACACAACCTGTGTAAAATTTGGGAAACAATAAGACTTCATGATTGTATGTATTAGATAAAGTGACTATACAGATTCCAATGTCTGATTAATCAGCATTTTAAAATGGTGTTGGGGGTAGAGGACCGATCCAATGTTAAAGATGCTTTGATAGATCTTTTTTGTATTTTTCGGAATATTTTTCCAGTATTTAGTATATTAATGTATCCTATGATCCCTAATAATCTCATTTTGAATTTCAATAAAATTATCATCGTATTTATATCTATTTTTTTATTCATATTCATGCAGCTATATATTAACATTGTATGGTTTATTTCATTTGTTCCTATACTAAATGATTACCATGTTATGTTTCTACTATTTATTATATATCATATTCTGTTTTAATTACTTTGATCTATGATGGAATTTTCTCCCCATAGATACACCATAGGCCCTCACTACTATCATGAAGTCTCTAGAATTTTATAAGGAGAAATTGAGGTTTTTTTCACTGTCTTAGGTTATGTATAGTGGAACTATGAATTGGATGAGGAAAGGTTGTATCAGAGGGAATTCTTATTTATGTCCTTGTTTTTGGGTTTAGACATGAGACTATGAAACTCGAATATGGTGATGATCATGTTCTATGGTGTAGATACCCCACATACCAGGGAATCTCTGAATATATTAGTATGGCTAAATACTATTATTTATTTTTCTATTAATGTTTTCTTGATTACACTAATTGGTTAATTACTTCTTCTAGTTTTTAATATTATTTAGAAAATTACTGGTATTTTAGGATTTAACCTACCATAGCATAATTATATTAGGGTTTATCACGAATTCATCATAATAAGAAGAATAAGATTTAAAATTCATGCATTATTCCATGCCATATTTACATTTCATTATGAATTTCATGTTTTCTATGTGATTGTTATATGTGAGATGATTTTTATTCTATAAAAGGTTTTTGTTATTGTAATTGGATCCTGTAATTCTTATGATTAAACAGATTCTATATTCAATATATAAGGATTATGGACCATTATAAATTGAATATGGTTATCCTCATCATTAAATCATTAATAATTTTATTCATATACATAACATATTTAAAATTAATAACCCCCTAAAAATGAAATTTATAGCTGATATATATGTGATATAAGAACTTGACTCTAACCAAATATACTTCTAGTAAGTATGAAATATCACTTTTGTTTATTCTTTGACCATTTCTCTTCACCCATACCAGACTATGGATGTTGGAATTTGACTATGTTTCTTTAGTAGGATGACCTTGTACATGTATTTCCTAAATAATTATTTTCCAATCATCCATTAAACACTATATTAAATTCATTTTAGATGAGTGATCTAGGATATCTATGAGTTAACCCACTATAATTTCCTTGAAATTTAATCCAAGAGAGTAGGGATGGCCACAGTCTTGATGTGGGGGCCTAGATCTACATGTTTCCCCTCATGTAGTGCCACCTACAGAACCTTCTAAAGATAAACCCTGCATTTTGATGCCCAATTTCATAAAAGTATTCAATGTTTCATACAACTGATTCTATGTGCTCCCCAACCTGCCCCTAATATGGCAGAGCTATCTCATGATTTCTCTTAGCAACTTCTTCTCACTCTCTTAGGGGATGGCTGGCCTCATGATTTTGAGTCATCGATAGAACCCATAGCATATATCATTGACCATGCATATGTTCCTCTAGATTGGAGGGTTATGCTCTCTACATACATGTGACATGATTGTTCTGATCATTTTTGGGAAATTATATATTTCTATGAGTATCATCAGGGTATGTGTTGGATAGCCATATAGAAGGCCTTCTACGATTATTACTTTTTTACAAAATCTGAGATCAGATCAATATAGGGAGATTATGCATCGTCAGTGAGGTACTATGATTGTAATGGTTTATTATACACCCTTCATTACACTTCTTATTTTAACTGCTTCTCTGATCAGTGATGAGTTGATCAATGTGATACATTTTGAGGATTGTCTTGGTTACACAGCTTTTCTACGAGTGAAAGTCCTTTGTTTGACAGACAATTAAAAGATATTGAACATGCCCTAATTACATAATGTAATCTTATTTAAGCTGGAAGTGTGATACAAGGTGGTGATGTTACATGGATGAAAAATTATTCTTCTTGTAGTACAAAGTGTTTTTTTTTGAGGGCTCACTTGGGATATTTTCTAGCCATGTGACTCACACCGACATCACTATAGTGTGTCACCAATGTGTAAGTCTATCAATAAGAAGACTCAATTCATAATAAACCCAATTGATTGTTGAGAATGTTGAAGTATGTGTCACCTTCAATACTTCTACTAGTATTTTTCATTATCATCTAGTGAGAAGTGATCCGTACCAACACCCCATTCTAGTACAGGATATGAAACATCATGTAGGGATGGGAGTTGGAATTCTACTATCTGATCTAGTTGATGTGTAAATGGCCATGGTCATAGTAGTTATGATTTATAACATCACCATCAACAAATTGTACCTACACAAGCTAGTTATCCTACATATCATGGATGTAGTTAAGGACATATCAGTGCAGTGTGGCATATTCTTGATTAGAAGATTCCAGATCCTTCTATGGTCGGAGGTAATAGCCGGGTAAAATATACTTATTCTCCTTCCCTTTTGAAATATTTTCTTCATACTCATCAATATCTACTGGGGTTTTGTAATATTTAGGTCTTCGAATTTAGTACTTTTGTGGTTTTATGTCCTATTACACACTACAATGTGTCATAATTGGGGGAATATTCTATTTCAAGGTGTACCCCCCTTAAATTTGGTGGGTGCCATTTATTATGGGGTTTTCATTCTATTGATGCATGTTATGATGCCATCCTTATTATGGAATGTATTATTCATTATCATTCCAAAGTGGATTTCTATTTCCATAGAGTATTATTTAAATCACCCAAGGGAAATAAAAATATTCCTCAAAGAAAATGCTATATCCAAGGATTTCATATGTGACCCAATTGTACATGTCTTAGAGCAGTGACAATATAGTTGGATTGTATACTCATATGTGATCAAGGAATATCATTAGTAGAATTTCATTCTGGTTCGTATAATCTATGGGTTGTTTGCATAAATGACTTCTCTAAAATTTCTTCTGAGAGAGAGGTTGAATTCACCATCAAGCTAGGGAATGGTGCAACACCATTCGCCAATCCTCTTTATAGTATGGAACCAGTAGAGTTATTGGAACACAATAAGAAGATTGGAGATCTATATTGTGATGTTTTTATCTAAAATGGAGATATCGCTATGGGATTAACATTTATTTTTTCCTTGAAAGTAGATGGTAACAATAGACTCGGTATGGATTACCACTGGTCAATGTACCATATGGTTAGGAATAAATATCCACTAACACCTATAGATGACCCCAAAGATCAACTCTGACGAGAAACTATTTCCACTATAATCGATTTGAGGTCTGTCTACCATCATGTGTGTGTGAGAAAATCTGACATACCACGTAAAGTGTTCTTGAGTAATTACAAAATGTATAATTATTTGGTGATGTCGTTCAGTCTGAAGAAAAACATGATAGTCATTATGGATCTAATGGATTGAGTTTTCCACCCATACCTTTATTCCATTGTGGTATTCATTATAGCTAAATTCATAGTGTATTCACACAATAGACAAGACTATTCTAATCAACTTGAGGTTGTCCTAAATAAACATAATGGAAAAAAACTGTAATTGAATCTCAAAAAATGCCACTTTTTGATCATTATGGTTTTATTATTTTATCACATCATATAATAGGTAATATAATATACAAACCCAGAGAAAGAGGGTGCAGGGGTTTCAAAGGAGAATGAAAACAATAGAACATGCCTCATAAATTTTGTTGGTAAATTACAATTCTAATATCATGGAAACACCTATTGTAATATCATTTTCATTGGGAAATTTCCTTCCACATAATTAATAAACTACCTTAACATACACCTTACATCATGTTCTACAACCAAACTCATCATCACATCCCTTTAATAACAAGTGTTGGGGATTAGGGTAGGAAAAAATTGTGGAACATTGCTTTGGAAGATACCAGGAAATTTGATGTCTAAAACAAGATTGTTTAGAAATCACAACCACCACAATGATTCATACCTTCATCAAGGTTTAGTTCTCATGAAGAATTTATTTTAAGAAACAAATAAAATCAATCATGGATCATGAAAAATAAAAAATCCTACATTCATAATGTGAAAAAAGGAACAATATAATTACATGGTTTGAAAATTCATTCTATATCTATGAGAGAATATTAGTATTAGGTTCCTTCATTGAGAATAATCATCTATGTGACAACAATTAAAATCATACATATCACTATGAAAATCACCTGATGATATTCCATTAACATCATACAATCATTTCATCCTCTAAGTCCCTCATTTTTGTCTTTACCTATTTGGGTATTGACCTCTGACTTTGAATATTTTACCTCCAATTATGTATGTGTGCTTAGTTTGGAATACTAGGAAGGGTAGAAACCTCATCAACTATCTGGCCCTATTAGAGGACATCCATTACACTTAAGAAAAATGTGTTGTATCAATTTTTATAGGTACCAACAACCTATGGATAATTACATTAATCATAAATACATATTAATCAATTATTATTGAGAATAATTCTCTATTAAGAATGAAATAAAAACCATTATTATTTTTGAGGAAAATATAACTTTTAATAAATTTATATCTCTCCAATAATAGGGTCAAAATCAAATCAATTATGTCATGAGAATTTATTTCTCAATATCAGTCATAGACTAAAACCATACAGACACAAATAAATCATAAAAAACACACAATGAAGGATAGAAAGCATTCAAAATATATCTTGATATATGGAATGGTTATTAGAGTCCACCTGAAATTTTTCTTTAAGCTATGATGAATAAAAACCTATATCCTCAAAATATATGTCATCCTGACACCAGATACATAGATCCTTCAGTAACCACACTTTAGTGTATACCACCAACTCAAGATAAATCACTATAAAAGAAGTAGGATTAGTGGAATGAAATTCATATCAAACACATCATAGTACCATAACATTTCCAGTGAATCACATTAAAATCCAAACCCAAGTCAATAAAAACAGAAAACGTCTAGTATTGTTCAACTATCCCATGTTAGTAAAAAAATATCATTTCAAACACCCAATAAATTGAACCAAAAAGAGAACTAATGTTTCATTATTAGTGAAGATCCAACTATAGAGATCTAAACACTAAATTATAAAATTGGATTTCAGGAATGTTTTTAGGTATTATATGACAACAATTATATGGATTAAGTATTGAAGGATATAAAATTAATTCTTCCAATACAAAATCTATTTTAACATATATGGATACATCATCATCCCCTATTCTGGTCTGAGTTGTGGTCAATAAAATAAGCCCAAAAGTTCATCAAAAAAATTGTAGATGAATACAGTGAAAGAAACTATATGATATCAGCTTGAAAATTTTAGCACAATGATGCCTATGTGTGGGAATTTTGAGAAGGAACATTCTATGCATTCACATTGATGACCTATTCATGATCTAAGGGAAGGCGTTATGAGGACAGAAGTTGATTCATCTAGTAGTAGTAATAATTTACCATTGTAGTAAAATAAATCATTATAGATATTAGATTTATCTTTCATTTTTTTTTAAGATAACCTGATGTGTAAGTGGATACCTTCAATAATGGGGAGGTCATATATAATGACTGGAGTGGAGTGGAATTCTACCCACAACGAATAGAAAGGTCTAGAAGCCTAGTGTCATGGTGTTATTATATATATATATATGTGTGTGTGTGTATTTTTAAACTATTTTTATAGTGGATGTAATGTAAAGGCATCATACATTGAAAGCTAGAGACCACATGGTCAAAGGCGGAACATCAAAGATGGGAAGATACATAAAGAAGATGGAAAATCTATAGAGGAAGGTTCTACCTAAGGGATCATGTTCCCTCATTAATGGATATTAATAATAATAATTATAGTTATATGACATTTATATAGGAACGGTTTTGATATGCTATGTTACGTTGAATCTATGATGTCCATGAGTTTGTACATATAACATATATGCACCGTATCCCAAGGAGATGAATTATGTAATGTGTTATTCCATGGATGAAGATCACTTTATATAAAACATTTATGAAACTCGGAATTTAACACTTTTTATTCTATAATTCAATTTTTATATCCCATAAACATAATATTTTTGTGTAATTGTAAAAATTTCCGGTTTTATAAAATTTTGTGCTTTATTATTAAAATGAACTATTTTTAGTATATACATATTAATACATTAGTTTAATATTTCTATGTTATACTTTTATAAAATAAATTAAATATTGAAATTATATGTTTATAGGATAAAAATCATTAGTGGATTCATTTAATTAAACTAGATCAAATGCTCAATCCAATATAAAAGAGCCCAAGACCAGATTATAATATCGGCTGTATGATTGATGCATGATGCATTAATATTTTAAAAATGGACTCATATATCAAATATTGATTTCCCAATTGAGATAAAATTATACAAGGATATATAGAACACACAGGGGAACATGTTGAGTGGATTTTATAACTCCTGATAATTCGTCCTTCATGGCTATAAATATATAGTAACTTTCAACATTGGTAATAAAATAAACTCTACATTAAAAAATATTTTTAATGTAAAAATATTGTAATTAGTCCTAAAATTGTCCAATTAATTTTATATTTTATGATTAGAGTGGTTATATATAACATAAAAATTTTATCGTCTAAAAATTTTCCATCATTAATTAATTAAATAGGTTTAAAAAATGAAATATTTTTCCGAATGGTTTTAAAGGGAAATATGGATGACCTTCTACCGATAAATATGGACCTCCATTTTCATTCCATGCGATAATCATTTTAATGTTTCTAAGGTCGCGTTTTGTTTCTATAATAGTTATTTATATTTTAAATAAAATTTAATTTTTGATCTATTATTCTTAAATATTTTCTTTTTATTTTTATATTTTGTGATTCCCACGCCATGATCATTCTTATCTCTATGAATATAGTGAACTAACCCTTATTGTTTTAGGGGTAACTAATTGTTCTTGAATTAAATGTTCTTAAATTCTTATATTTATTCAATTTTTATAATTATTTGTTGATAAAATTGTTTTGGTTAAGGTATCATCCAATTTTATCTAATATTGTTTTCTTCTTCTAGAATATTTTCCCCTCAATCTTCCTCACAATACTCCACATAGGGGTGGAGTAGAATTGTCTTCATATTGTGAGGGAGTATTTTACTACATTCAGAGGGATGGTGTGGGATAATTACTATTCAATTATATATCTCGAGTGACAGGGTTGATCTACACATTTATTTAGATAATGAGATCGAATTTTTATATAACAATGATATAATTTTAATGAACTCCTACGAATATCATTATTTTCTCACTAACATCATTGCATGTTTTTATATATTGTACTTTTTTATATTCTGATATCATATATAAATATATATAGTCAGATTTATATCATTAATTTTATAACCCATTATAATTATATTTTTTTCTACATTTATATTTGTTATTTAATCAATAGTGATAATATAAAATTTGTGTGTGTGAGATGCTTCATTGAATGATCGACCCAAAAAGTGAAATGTATTGAATCCTTATGTAAATATGAAATTAATTATGAGGTATTAATTAAAAATACCAATCATAAATTTGTTACCATTTTCTAGGATTACAATAGCATAAACTCATTTTATGAAAAATTTGAAATCATAAATTTGAAATAAGAATAACATTATTGAACATATTTATTTTCATGGTTAAAATATTGAATTTCATTTTGTATTTTATTATACATGTCATGTTGACAATAAAATGAATGATAAATACATATATTATTTTTTTAATATTCAATTAAAATAAAATCATAAATTGATTGAAGAAAATTCAATGATGTTTGAAGAATTGTGAAAAAAAATTAAGATCATATCAACTTGGTTTGATGGAATAAGATATCGGATGTTGGAGAAATATCAAAACACTTTCACGATGATGTGAATTTTTTGACTAATAATAAGCGTTTATTAATGAAATTCGTTCTTGAATAAATCCATATATGATCCATCTATCCATGCCCATCAATATCTTGTGGACATTTCTAAAGAAGGTGTGCCAACTAATGAACTTGTGGGAGATCAACATTATTTAAATGAATATTCATCATAATTTGTTAATGATGAAACGGTATATAATATCCCTATGTATTATAATTAAAAATTAGTACATATAAACTATTATCCTTATTATAATTAAGATATTGAATATTATAATAAAGAGATAATGTTCAAGATTGATTTTCCTAAAGAAATAAAGTATCAAGTTGACATGTTTATAGTAAAATATTTCATTAATAATTATTAATGAATAAATAATATAAAATTTTATTTATTTTCTGACAACATATTTTCTAATTTTTTATTAGTTTCATAATATAAGGACTTATATGTTGAACATGAATAGGCTACACAAGTAATGTTGGTAAAACAAGAGGAAGCATTATTTTTGTTTTCCTCGATACTAAAAGTTGTACTACATTTCTAAATTGATGAAATTATTTTGAACTACACATGGTGTCCTCAAAATCTATTGGGGATGAGTTAAATTTGTATGGAAAACAATTTTTTAGTTAAAATCACATTATCCACACCCACCATCAGATTGAAGATAATGTGTTGAAACATTCACACTAGGTGAAGTAAAAAACCTATCACCCACATGGGGGGGGGGGTTCAGACCAATTTGTATCATATATCCATTTATATTTATTTTATAATTAGTTTTTTATTATTTTTATTTCATATTCATAAGAATATTTGTTAGAAACTATATTCTTAATTCATTGAAAACACTTGAAAATAAATATAGGTTGTATATTTCCTTCACATTTCATTGTCTAATTTTATTTATTTTGTAAATCTATAATTTAGTGTTTTTAAATATTACTTTTGGGGGAAGTGTCAACATTATTTGGGTTCATTGTGTAATATTCAATTTATTATTATTTATTTATTTTTGTTGAGCATCAATGAATATTTTTCCACTTCTCTCACATTTTATTTTTGTGTGTATTTTGATTTGGATATTTGATGATTCCCAAAAAGTAGAATGTTTATATGCGGGGGATTCATGAAACTCAAAATTTCATATATATTATTATATTATACTACGTTTTAATCCCAAATGTTATATATTTTATTCAATTATCAAAATGTTATTTTTTATTACTATTTTGAGTTTAATTTTAAAATTGAACTAATCTGTGTATTTAAATTTTTTTACATAATTTTTGTGTTTCTGACTATACATTTTTATAATATAACATAAATCATGATATTCCATTTTTATTATAAAGAAATTCAATGGATTCATTTATTTCTAATGGAACAAAATATCAATCAAACTTCATAAGGTCCAAAATCATCCCACATTTTAGGCCTCCAAATCTGTACACATCTCAAGATATGTATAGTGATGGGATAAAATCTCATAGAGTGATAACTCAATTTATAAGAAATTATAAATAGAGATTAATATATTTTTGTAGAAAAACATTAAATATAGTTATAATTGATTATGAATCCTTTAAATCCATACATTCAATGAAAACGTTTCTATTAGAATTCGAATAGTCTCTTGGTGATAATATATTTTCATAATGAAACTGTCAAAACTCAATATAATACATCCTAGTGGATCACCCAAATTTATCTACTATTTTTTTTCATATTCCCATCCATTTGAATTCCTCTCATTAATTATCTTATTATCCCAAATATTATATAGTAGAATTATGGTAAAGATTTGGGGGGGGGGTTAATTTCCCATCATGTAGTGTGTATGTGTTTGAAAATAGAGATTTAATGGAATGTTTTAGAGTTATAGGGTTTATCTCAACATTAAATGGGATAATGGAATTAAATTTTAATAGAAAAATGATAGCATCAACCTCAACTATAGATAAGAAACTTATTTAAACTAACATTTATTTCTTATTTCCAAATTTTCATATATTTTTATATAATATATATTTATTAATATTTATATCATTCGTTTTAAAACATTATATCATTATATTAATTTTTTGATTTGTTATTATATTATATATTTTATAAACAGAGTCACTATGAATTGGTTTATGTAAGAAACCTCCTATAGAGACTGGTCATAGGTGGTCAATGTACTTTATTCTTATTTAAATTAGAAATTATTAGTGGGGGATTCCCAAAAAATACATCTCATTACTTATCACATGTATGGAATTCAAGTGTATTTTTTTTATTGTGTTATTGTCATTATTTTCATTGGATGAATTGAGTATTTTATAGTGAAAAAAGTGGGGACTATAAAAAAATAATAACAACTATATGTGGTTAATAAGCTGTGTTTCTTCCTAGGTTATGTATGTAATGGTAATGTGGGATATTTTGATCATTAGATCTGACAAGGATATGTTCTTCACAACATATCATCTAGTGGGTCACTTCTTCTGGTTTAAGATGTTATCTTCATAATGGTTTATACAATTGTGTTTGGGATGAACAATAGGTTGTATAGAATATGTTGATAAATTTTTAAATATATTAAATAAGATCATGGTTGGGAGACTTCTAGGTTCCCTAGGAGAAGAAATTGTTGTGCTTAGGTGATGATTTATACTAGTGTATATAACTGATGTACTGTGGAGTCTGGGATTTCTAAAATAACTTATATTACCATTATCAGTCAAATGACATGTTTCATTCCTTAAGGTGTAAAACTTTAGTTTAATGGAATCTAATTGAGAATGCAATAGATTTTATTGATCTATAAGTTACCTGATAGTAGTGTTCAGTATTGATAATATAATATTTAATGGGGTAAGGTATAATTTATGGTATTATAGTGGAAACTAAAAAATTAGAGGATGTTATTGTTGCTACCCCTAGAGTGTTTTTATCTTCTTATAAGATGAAAATTCAACTACAATTGAGGTGGTTAAAAAATTAGAGGCATTGATTTCTATAAGAGTGGTGTTCTAGATGTTATAAACTTATAGGAAGACTCATGTTCTCAAAATGTGGCCTCAATTGTGAATTTAATGGGATCGTGTTGTTCATTAAACATATGAATTGTTTTAATTTTTCTAGTTACCCTTATTAAATTTCCTATCATTGAATGATGGAATGATGTGATAATATAGAAGGACTAATAAGACAATAAATTTAGGCCTAAAATGAAAATTCTATAGCATTCACAAATTTCATAGCAGGAGGTGGTGGTTGTAAGGTGTATAATGTAATCCTAAGCCAATTTCAATTTCTGGCGAAGGGTCTCTGGGGTTCATCGATCATCATCCAAGTGGAATTTGGATTCATGTTCTAAGAGAACTGAAGGATGAGTTGGTCCTATAAAAAAGGGTGTGAGATGGTCCCTTTAGTCAAATGTTGATTCTAATTTTTATCGGAAGGAACAAGTTATTGTTGATAAATTATAAGATAGTGGTAGATCCATGCATGGTGATAATGGATATAGTAAATTGTACAAGGTGTATGCATGTTGAATGTAGTTGGAGTTGCTGCATGGAAACATGATATATAATGTGTGAAGGACGGTGAAAACATTATGTTCCTATTGGATTATTAGAAAATTATTTAGGGGGTACAAGGATTTTACAAAGTGATTACATTGTATGTAACTGGAGATATTAATTTTTGGAATAAGGAAGTTTGTTGAATAAAAATTCAATCATGTTCTTGTTTCATTCAAGTTGATTCTATTAGAACGTCAATGTATATTCTTAAATTACGTTCACCCAATGTGTTGGTTTTGGTACTAATGAGAACCATGGTTTTTTTGTAGTTTTTAGAAGATAGTTTTGGGGTGAGAGTAATTGAAAAAGTGTAATTTGTGGAAACATGACCATAACATACACAAATATTTCCTCATTTTAGATCATTATTCAATATTTTTCACAACAATATATTCCCAAAATAATAAAAACTTTGTTTATTTAGATACAATATACATAATAAACATATTTCATGAAATATCTTCAGGGTCTACTGCAAGTAACTTCCATGATTGTATGTTTCTTAAAGATATCCTACAATAAAAAATTCCTAATAAACTGGGGAAGATAGAAACCTAAAAAATGCGGATCTCATATGTAGAGAAAAGGTAATCATGAGAGATAAATATTGATGAATATATATATGCATAATATAAAGCACATGGTTATGAGATCATGATCATTACTTTCAAATTTTTTTCGCAATAAATCATAAATCATTAATAATGATTGATGGAACAATTATTTATCATTTAAAAAAACATGGCTCATAAGAGTGAGGATTCATTATTGATCAATCAGTCGTCATGATAGAATATAATAACCATATCATTATTGAATTGGAATTTTTATGCATTCATAATCATAGAAAATAATTTTTTAGTTAAGTCTCACTACAAATACAATCATAACATAGTTTGTAATGACCCTTAATAGATTTGGTTAACTCCCTAACTACTTTTCATTCTCAGAATGTGTTCACATTCAATCATCTTTTATAAGTTATCATGAGATATAAATAAATACATGATTAATTAGTGGGATATATAATTTTAATCCCTCCTGTCACGTAATGAATTACATGTATATGTCTTTCACAAGATCATAGAAACATTCATCATTCCGTCATATCACAACTCATGGAATTTAAATGAGGTTCACAATGAATTTCTAATCACATACTTAAATTAAATGTAGGGAAAATATATGGATAGTATAATTATATTGCATACCCAATGAAGCTTTAAAAACATCAAATGATGTTGATAGAAAAGATGAATTCATTTAAAATAACATTTTAACCTTTCATTGAATACATGATAAATATATCCTTTCCTATATAATACATTTAAAATAAAACTTCATAAAAAATTGAGAAAAATAATTTATTTGAAAATATCAATGGAAACATTAAAAGATTTCATAAATTCATATAATATTTTTGAAGGATGACAAATCCATTCAGGTTGTAAGTGTTTAAATAGTGATTATTTTCACAAATTTGATAAAAAATCCAAAAGTAACACAATTGGAAAATGAAAAAAATATTATTTAAAATTAATAATAAAATAAAATATTATTTATATATATCTATATAATCATTTCATAATTAAAAAAACATTATAGAAATTAACATAATGAATATGGAAATTGAAGGAATTGTTTTTCAACCGAAGATAAAATAAGGATGACTTTTCATTAAAATTATTTCATTACATTTATTATGTTCCAAATAGAAGAGAAAAAAATTAATTCATAAAACCACAAAAACAATCATTTCATATGAAAATTGATGGGGGTTTCAGAGATAAAGAATAAAAATTTCCGCAAATGGATATTCATGTATAAGAAATGTTTATTTAAAATGAGATTTAAATATAAACCCTCACATAAATTCCACAAATTCTATGTATGTGCTATTATGTTCATGTATAAAATTTTATATTCTTTATACATATACACCAAAACCATATTCATTATTATCATTAAATATATATTTCTCTTATAGTTTCTAATTACACAGATATAGATAATTCATCGGTGTAATGAACATTCTTGTGAAAATTGTTCCAATTTTCATGCATGATAATGATTTATTAATTTTTTATTTTAGTGATTCATGAATTAAACACATATTATTTAATAAATCATCATTATAATTCCCAAAAAATACAATCAAATGATCTATAGGTCTCTTTTTTAGAAGGTTATAAATTTAAATACATCATCTTATGTAAAAAACAACATTATTTAAAACAATGAATAATTCTCCTAACTACCATGTATTTTTTAAAATTGAATAGGATATTGTGAGGAAAATACAATATAAAATGGTTGATCATGAATGCCTATTAAGGCAATAAACATGAAAAGATATCATAACATGTGATTCAAGATTCATAACATGATATCATTAAGTGGGCGATCTTAATAATAAAGACAGAGAAAAAGGAAATTATTTCATATGATCATAAAAATGTTGAAATAACATAAAACATGATATCATAAAAATAATTAAGGATTCATTCCCAAGGTCATCATCATAAAGTGGAAGAAGTCACATATTGGATTTTTTCCACTCCATAATCCCTTACCTAACATCTCATGATATATAAATCATTACCCAATGATAATGAGGGATATTTAATTCTAAGGTGATCCCTAAAATAAATTAAAATCATATATATGCATTACATATAAGTTAAATAATCCATAAATAAATCATAATAAAGATCAAAATATGAGAATAATGTGGGATTCATAATTATAACTCAATTAATTACCTCTAACTAAATCGAATGGATTGATTAGAAAATAAGAAATTAAATCATTTAGATGTTTATAATATAAGAATAAAAAATGGTCAATATAATTTAGTACCAATATATATAATTTTATAATAATTATCATGGAGAAGAAATAATTAAATAAAACCCTTCTTAAATAATTATAAGTACATGATTACAAAAAAAGGAAATAATGACTTTTTTCCATAATAATTTGAACGGAGAGGGTTGATTATAATTTTATTAGTGTTTTAGAAGATATTAATGGTTCAATATCTTACAATAGAGGTGATTATTGATATCAGAAAATGAGAAATGTAGTTCCTTTTATGATTTTTACATAAAAGATAAACTATCAATGTGGAAAACATATATTACCCCAACAAGGAAAAGTATATTTATCTAGGTGAACATGTAAGGGAAATATATATAATAATAGATGAATTTCAGGGAATAATACTATATAAAAATGGTTAAATTGTAGAGGGAATGTGTAAATCAATGGTAATGAGTGTGTTAAAGAGTATCCATTTTATGTTTTTAAAAATCACTATTGAATACCTCATCAGAAAAATAATACTATTTTATTTTTAAAAATGTCGAAGGGAAATCTTATATTCACTTGAAATATAAAATAATTAGGCTTCCATTTAATATAATAATTTTGAAGGGATGTGATAATATTGACATGGAGGGGAGAACATTGTCTAATAGAGGTAGAATTATTCATAACATAGTTTCATTTTAAATAATGAATAAAACAATTTAATAAAAATGATTTTATCATATTTTTATATCATAAAAAATATATATTATATACCATTTTAAATGAAATATAAATATTAAGGTTTAAAATTATATTTCATGGGAGCATAATGATTTATGAAAGACCCTTATATTTTAATGAATATATCAATGAAAAACCCAAAAAATGTAATACAATGAATGCAAGTGAATTTTATATGATCAAAAATAATTTATGATATTTTATTTCAATGGGGTGGTAGAAACACCATAAAAATGAATATAGGTAAATAATATCAAATCATGCCTCAATGAATGGTCTTTCAAAGAGAAGCCTAAATTCGTTGTAATCATTCGAATAACCAACCCTTGGAATGAAGATAGCATGAATTTGAAGTTAAAATACCATCAATTAAAATATAACGTGACCTAAAAAATTATATTAGATTTATATACTCAATTTAAAAGAAATTAGTTGTATAAATGAAAATATTTCTAATATAAAGAATCATGTAGGTGATGTCCATAAAGATTCAGTATTTATGGAATTAAATGTAATTGGAAGCCTTTTAATCATATGGTTATGAAAATCCAATTAAATGATAAAGAACTTTTGTAAATAATATGAACATAGATTCTCAATTGTTTAAATATATATAATTTATAATTATAGATAAATATTTTCTTCATAGAAATGTAGAGATAATGGTAAAAATAATGACTATGGAATATTATAATAAAATAAAGATCATTAATTTATGTTTTTATTCTATTATTTTACTAAAATAAAATATACCACCAATTTATTTATTGAGAAAATTATAATTTAATTTTAAATTATCAATAAAATTACCCATACAATATACATTGAATGTTACACATGACATCACAACCGATATAATTGCGATGACCCACTATGGATTCCCCTAGAACTCATTATTTTCACTGATGTGTTGCTGGCATAAATTTTTCATTAAAATTTAAAATTATATTCGAAAAATTTAAAATAAAACATTAAAATACAATTGATGCATATAATATGAAATGCCAAATTTGGCCATGCATTGTATATTTTCCCAAAAATAGCGTAGCTTATTGAATTTGTTTCAATTGAAATTATAATCTATACTGGTGAATCTACTCCATGTTGTTTTTGGTTGGATATTATCATAGTAATAGATATATCTCATGAAACAAAAATATTACCCACTATAAGAACATTCTCTTCATTAAATATTATTCCTACAAAACCCATAATGCATTGACTTATCTTAATATATCTGAATCTTAAAAAGAGTAAAGGATCATTAAATTTTTTTACCAACCTCTCTCTATAATATTAAATTTCATGTTAATATAAATTTAATAAATATAATTGATTTAAAACCGAGTCTAAACCTTATCCAGCTCACCTTTCATCCTATCAAAAAATAAATATCAATCAAAAAACACAGATAGATTGATAACTAGTTGGCATTTCACTTCCCATTATCTTTCACTAAAAATGTTCTTGGAACCTTTTTTAACTATGGATAAAAACAACATTTCCATATATAAATAAAATCCAAACATCAATGTCATTGTATTACTTGTGTCTGTATTTTCCTACAGAGTATGATTTGAAGTAATAAAATATTGACTTCCTATATAAGTGATCACTACGTAATTTGAATAGCATATAGAAATAAATTTTCCCAATACTTAATATTAGAATTGAAGATAAAAAATCATACCCATATAATTTTTTTAGCAAAACATAGTAAACATAAAAATTATCCTTTTAATCATATGTGGTTCTTGCTAGGGAGATAAGATTTTGTCATAGATCTAAAAAGACTTCTAAACACTCATTTGTCTTATAAACCAATACCATCCAAGTAAATGGACATTTATTCAATTTAAATGGACATTGTGGGCATAAATATAATTTTTTTTCAATAAATACAACGATCACATCATCACACACATTACATTATTCATTTAAAGTTTGTCAATCACCCATCCTCACCAAAGAATCATGTACTCTTTTGAAAATTACAATGAATGAACCATAAAATCAATCATAACTATTAAAATATGTAGAAAAAATAATAATATTTCAATCCTAATACGTGTCACATATCCATTAATATCATTATATAGGTTAATTAGAGTGATTATAGTTTTACCAATTCAACAATGTCAAATTATAGTGTATTCCTAAGACATGTTTCCCAAGTCTCAACCTTAGACATTGTCTATGGTGCCTCTGATCCTTTGAGTGTTCCTTGGTTGTCTTCCAGGGATGGGGATCCACCTATGCCTCTATGAGGACATGTAAAAAATCATCATTAATATCCAAAATGTATCAGTACATCTATTTCTTTAGAAACTGAGTCTATATAAAATATATGTTTGAAGTCTCAACATGTTCACGGGAAGATTCTATATACCAATGGAAATAATACCACATTAAATTCTAGTATTTATTCAGTAATACTCGATCTCAATACCCCTCCATGGCCCATAGGGGATGCTACCACTAATCTTCTCCCATGGGGTAGTCACCAAGTCTATATAAACAATTAATATAATTAGCATTAATTTTCACATCCATTAATATTGATAATTTATATCCTTTAATGTTGAGTGAAAATATCATACTAACGTTTTAAAAAATATAACTATTAATAAATTTCTTACTCTATAATAAATTTTATAAATCCAAGTCAATTATATCTATAAAATATTTCTTACAGGTTGAATCCAATAGTATTCTACACAGAGACTATTCCCATGATCACGCAAATGTTGGAACCATTCAAACAACCATACACTGATATTTTATATTTCTTATAAAGTTATTCACTCTATGCCACGTTAATTGTGCATACTCTAAAAAAGTTAGTGCCTCCTCAGTTTTCTGGAACCATAATCTAAATGTTACACCAATTATGTGAAACCAATTTGAATAATGCTATTGAAAATTTCAACAAATATATCGGGAATTAGTTTTTGTTATTAACAGATATTACAATTTTAATGTAGACGATACATCATACACCATTTTTATAGTATCACCCTATCAGACATCCATGAAATTAGAAAGACTTCACTACCGTGTTTCTGAAAAAAGAAATTAGCTTTCTAGTAAAACATACTCCTATGAAACAATATGAATTGAATTCCATATAATAACTATTAATTAAAAAAAGTTGATTTAATCATCATGATGAAAGCCCACAAAAATTTTATTCACTGATACAAGGTAAATAATGTCAATTTCCCTAACTATATCCATCGTAGTTCCTACTCTTTGTGTTCTCATCAATATCATAAATGGAACATAAATTCTCTACTGAACCTCCAAAATATGGTTACCATATGATAGAAATTTACAACCTCCCCTCTAAATAATAAATTATTTTCATTATAGTGGATCCAACCAAATAATCCATTGAAATGAACATAAAATTGGTTGTTTCATCTAACATTACGTTCTAGGATCCTGAGTTATCTTTCCACAATCATCAACATAAGAATCAATCTTTTTGTTCTTGATGTCATGTACTTTTCCGTTCACTTCATTGATTTGGTATGACTCAACCATTTTTAGAATATGACTTGACTTCCACCAAACTCTAAATTTCCCAAAACGAACAAAATAAACTACATGAATCATGCATCCATGAATACATTTGATATTCTAGAAATACCATTTCCATCATTTGGTATCATTAGTATATACAGTAGATAGACCAACTAACTTAAGGAACCCCTATAGTTCACCACCATTTTCTAACTATCACCAACAATGGAACATTCCTCATTAATATTGTGGGTCAATCAGAATTTCAATATCATAGAAACACCTCTTGTACCATCATTTTATTATAGTAATGTATTTCCAAATCCTTGATAAACTACTTCACTAGTTTCCTTTCACCATGTTTTATAGTTAAAAAATGTCATCTAATCCCTTTAACACATTATGTTAGGGAATATGGATAAATGTAAAAATATTAAACACATCCTAAAAAGAACCCCCACAAATTTGGGGTTTGTAACAAGAATCTAAAGACACCCTAGAAACTACATCAAATCATCCAATTGTCATGTTATTGTCCCACCAAGGTATCTATTATGATTAATGAAAAAATAAAAAAATAAAACATGATAAGATACAAAGAGGCCTGAATAATGAACAAAACCATAATAAACTCACATGTTTCAAAATTTCATCCCATATCCATTAGATAATAGAATAATCAATTTCATTCAATGAGGAGATAAATCAATATTACATTATTTACCATCTTACGGGAAATTACTTATATTCATAGATGATGTTCCCCAAATACCATTTAATAATTACATATTTCATATCCCTCCATCTAAACGTTTCCCTTGTGGTGATTGACTTATGAATTTGGATTTAATACCTCTTGTAGTTTGGGTATTCATAGGTTGGCATCCTTGGAAAGGGATCCACCTCTACCTCTATCTTCCTATTTCAGTGATTATTAGTCGTACTCAAAAAAACCCATTACATCCATTTATATAGAAACTAAGTGTAATGCCCCAAACCCAGTTACCCAGAGTCGGTGCATTATTACATAACATTGGCCTGATCACAAGAAAGATCAATTCTCGAAAGACCGATTAGGTTAGTAACCTTGGAATATCAAGACACATTAATAATGTTTAACATTACCTCAAAAAAATGAAAACCACAAAAACATAGTATCAATATTCCACACTCTTATCCCTTCATAATATCCCTGCAGGTCATTCATAAATTACTTTTTCACATCCTGGAAAAAATAAAATGTAGAAAATTGGTGATCTCAAATGCCCAGTAAGGATAAAAATATAGCGGAAACGTTCATAAATAAGAATAAACATTTAAGGCAATGTTTAAATAAAAAAGCCTTTTAAACTTGGACATAAACATAGAATGGAAAAAATAAAATGAAATAATGCCATTTACTTACTAACATGGATATTATACTAATCAAATAATCACATGAAATATCAATTACCACTTTCATAATGATGGAATGCATAATGTCAGACTATCATAACCACATAGCCAAGGCCTCGGGCCAAGACTACAAATAAGATTTTCTCAAGGCCTTGTGCCAAGACAGTAGTTTGTCTCAAGATACCTATCAATTCATTGAGGAGATATAGCGGGCTCCACCCGTTACTTACTAAGTGCAATGCATTTCTCATATGACAAGGTTTAAACATAACATAAACATTCGTATTAAGACAAGCATACAAAATGTCAATACATTATCCACAAACCATGAATGGTATAAAAATAGCATATCTACAGTCAAACATAACTCATTCGATACAATATGGAAGATTGTATTGTATCATAATATCCTCAATCGATAATGATGAAGGATATTGACATAGATGAAAATAATCTTCATAACAATTAGAGTGAAATATCCTCCTTTTTCTTGAAATCATTTAAAAGTCACACTATTTGTCAAGAAGCCATTTAAAATAGATTTTTGAATCATAGTGTCCCATACTACATTGAAACTTTTAAAAGTAATATTAATTTAAAACATTATTGTCCATATAAATATTCTTAAAACCATTTTTAAAACATGGACATTAATGAGAAATATTTAGAAGAATAAATCATTAAAACACTTAAAAATGTATTTTAGTTAGAGTTTCAATCCAAAAGATAGAAACTTGAATACAAATTAATGTGCTAATAAAACCGATATAATATCATGAGAATAAAGGGATTCATGATATACTATGTCAAAATATATTATATACACCACATAAAAGTCATTTGGTGTATAATAACAAATAAGTCTCAAGGGAATGTAAATTGAGATGAAATCTCTCACAAAGGTCTTATCCTTAGTTTAAGGATAATTAAATGACATAGTTATGTGTGAAAAATATAAATACAGTAAATATGATTGGATATTCATTGTAAAACAATCAAAGTACATTCCCACATAATCTTGTAAAAACAAACACAATGAATTGGATGTTTAACTCAACAAATAGAGAATGAGTTAAAATTACTCTTATCAAATTCATATCGATGACTTGAGAAATTATCAATGGAGTGACTATGTGTTTCAAAATTATATCCACAGAAAAGGGGATTGGAAATTATGAAATAAGAAAATGGATAGTGATTCCACAAAAAATCTCGGAGTAAAAAAATCATTGGTGTTTGCGTAAATCCGAATAAATAGAAATCGAAATTCCAAATTCCCTTATCGATTTGGTAACTTACAAAACATACACCCATGAGAGAAGGATAATACAATGATGATTTAAATATCCATAAATTAATGTATATTACACAATGAATACAATCATGGGCAATACACACACCACATGCAATAAATAAGTAGTGAACAATGGAATTCTCACGGAATTAAAAGTGAGATAAGAAACCCCTTACTTTTTACTTTTTCCTTGGTCGACGTTAGGTTAACCTCTTGAATAATGGGGAAATAATTTTTAATGAATTATAAAATAATCATTTACATTAATATAATATCATATATGATCATTTAACATTGATTTGATAATAATATCTTAGTATTAGCATCATTTCAGATGTTAACTTACTCGATTTCCTTTATATTATTTGTTATGTAAGCCATATTTGTTATGGATAGGTTGTATCTTATACATATCCATAATTATATCAAGTCATTAAACATTATTTTTAATCATCAAATGAGAATTATACTGGAATGGATATGATGGAAAATGAATCTCATTGCGTTCGTGGAGACGGTTGTCCGTACGTATGCACGAGCGGAAATATCATTTTTTTGATGTTAAAATAATATTTAATTGGATGGTATATCATATTGACATAATAATTATCATTTTATATTTATTATTTACATTAATTACTCATCATTATTATACCAATCCAAATAATAATTTATTGAATGACAATTACACCATGACGTGGAGATGGTAAGCCTTACGTACGCAAGTATGGTGACATAAAATTCAAAAGATGGATAGAATAATGAATATGGTTGTACCATATTTATAATTACATAACAGTATATGGTGTGAATTATTGAGAAGGGGGAGTGCCCTTTTATAAGAGGGTGAGGGGCACCTTAGGAAAGGCTAGAAATATTATTTTATAATAAATTAATATTCTATTTCTAATGGATCAAAAGTGGATTATTTAAAGGTTAAGGTGGGGATGGGTCGCAAACTACTCAAATAATATAATTTATACAGGTTTGGGTCATTATATTTACCTTATCTTTAAGTATTAACTCTTAGTTAATTAGTTTCACTTTTATAATGTCTCTTTGTATTTTTATATTATATGGTTAATAAACTTACTATATACATCCAAGAGACCCCCATGTGGTCCATTAATGATACACCTATCATGATATAAGTCTCTTGGTTGAACCGTATATTTTTAGGAATTTAAAATCAATTAATAATATAATATTTGTTTTAAATACTCTTTTTTGTCAATTTTGACAATATTTAATAGTTGATTTTTTGTAAAAATCATTATAGAATTATTATTTTGATCAAAGTTAATTAAATCATTCCTAACATGTCATATGAACCTATAAAATTAGTGTAATTCATTAAATGTCTGAAATTATATTTATTTTGGTATCTATAATATCAATTATTTTAATTTTTTACTATTATGGTAATCACTTCATCATCATGGTGTCATAAATAAATTAAATTATTTAATATCTAAAGATTATAAATAAAATATCATTATGTAGGAAATCGTTTTATATTTCTAATTAATATTTCTAGTCGAAAAGCCAACATATATAACCCTTTGTAAAAATTGTTTTTCTAAAAGATATATGCTTATGTAATTTTTGTATTTATTTTAACTTAATTAAAATAATGTGTCCCTATCCCCGACAAGTGGCTCCCTGGGGTCCCAAAATTGACCAAATGATGACCATGGTCAGACCTGTATCCACAAATAAGGTAAGGACACGTTTTACGGTAATTTATCATTATAATAATATTATTTTTTAACCCTTATTTACCTAATTTACCCTTTAACCATGGTAAATAAAATATTTACCGATGTAATTATTCAAAATGACTAAAAATAAAAGTTACCTATTTACACAATTTGGAAATCCTGATTCTAAATATGGAATCCATTTTTCCAAATTCAAAACACAGAAGTGGCAGAAAATAATTTTAAAATAAATCTCGATGTCAAAACAAAAAACATGTTTTTAAGATATAATAACTATCAAATGATTGGTACTTGTTTATGTTCATTTTAATTGTCAAATTATGTCCAATGACAAAAATTGTATTAAATGTTAAAAATATATTCTAAATATACATTAAAATCACTCAAATTCATAATTTTATCACTCTTAATTATTTTGATTAACAAAATGTTTTTAATTAAAATTTAGTAATTTTAACTATTCATCAAAATATTAAAGTTATGTGAAAAGTACCAAAATTTTACCCTAGGCTAATTTAGATATTACGAATACAAAAATGAATTCCATTTTGAAAGATAAAATGTATAGAATTTCAAAAAGTTAGTATTACTATTCATAACGACTGGTCTGATTGGTTGTGGTGTGTTAGAACATGAAGTTGCGTACAACACATGCTACTGTATTATTTAGAGAGAAGCGTACCATGGAAGCTTGGGGTGTTACATTCTCCCATCCTTCAATAAATTATGTACTCGTAATTTTTAAAATTGGGCTTCGGAATATAATGCAAAGTCCTACATCGGAAAATTAGTCAATAAAACTATCACTTTAAAAGAAAGAAATAGAAGTAAAAAGGTCACCCGAGATTACCTATACTAGGATTACATGTAGAAAAACATGGATATGGATGATAAACTAAGTTTCATGTTATGATAGATAGGGATAGAGAACATGATCAGGAGAAAGATGACAATAAGAAAACCACAAACTTGTGATGGGACAAACGATCATTAGTTTCCATGTAAGAAAATTAGAGAGGAAACATTTTTCTAAGTTACATTACATAATGATGGGGAATTAATTTATGATATTGTCTATGAACATAAAGAGATATACTTAATTTTTAAGTAGACATTCATTCTTTAATTAATTTCTTCCAGTAAATCCTTTTTTTAACAATGAGTATTTAAGAAGACTTGGTCAGATAGGATGAGCTAGAATAAAATTCTATAGAATAACATTATCCTCATAAGATAAACTATATATTTAACTTGTCTTTAGAGATTAATCAAAACCAAAACCGTTAGTATAAGATCTGATGATCCCCCAAATGGATATTCTATTAGAGAAGAAAAAAAACAAATCTTAATTTCTAAAATAAAACCAACAATACTCCAAATATAAATAAATACCATTCAATAATCAATTGTCCTTAAAATATTTCAATATAATCCAAACTAATATTGAAACCCAAAACTTATTAGAATTTGGTTATGTAGTCTTCCATGTTAAATTTTACCTCTAAATGACATCAACTACTCTTATAGTAACATATTTAAAAGTAATTAACAAAATCACATATTCATTATTATAAGTTAATCATTTCCATAAATAACCCAAATCTCTATAAATCCAAAATAAAAATATAGATAAAAATTCACCATTACTCCTTAAATGAAATCCCATACTATTCTATTTTCCATGGGTATATAGTGTTCACAACAAAGAGAACAACTTCTAAAATAACATTTATCACTTATTCACCAAATAATTTTCCTATACTGAGGGTATTCATTTGTTAAGACATAAGATCCAAAATCAAATTATTATTGATCAATAAAATTATTTAACTAAAAATAATAGTCACACTAACCAGGGACTTCACGTAGTCCAGTGGTAGGCGATAAATCCAAATCAAACTTTGGTTTTGGGTTCGATTCCCACAGCTTTGTCTGACACGACTGGTTGTCACATGGTCTGCGTGTTGTCCCTTTTCAAAAAATATGTTTTATAACATTACCAAAATGAGATAAATTCAACAAAATAACTATAAAATAATTTAACCACAAATCTTATCTCCTTCCTTGCATTTTTATCCCAAATTATAATAACATATAATTGCCTCAAACCCAACGATCATATAAAACCAAATGGTTATTTATAACTATAACCACAAGAGAAAAGATAATTCTTCCTCAAATATCATTCTTAGATGGAAAACTGCAGGGTTAAAAATACAAGAGAAAATTATTCCAAATTAAACCCATCAACAAGGAGCACTAATACTTTTTAAACACTTCTCCAACCATTTATTTCCACATAGCTTCTTCTTTGACCAAGAAAATATCCTATAGAATAGGGAATTCACTCGGGTAATGGCTTGGTCCCCTACATTTATGGAAGATGACTGTAAATGGATTCTTGTGACCATTTTTATCTTCTTCCAAAATACTCTTCATTTTTCTTCGGCAAATTTTCACTTTATGTACTTCCTTCCTGCACGTAAATCATTTATTTGTCCCACTGAGACACTTTCCTGGTTGTTTTCTTCCATATTTCCTGCATGATGGAAATTGAGGATTCATTTATCCATGGTCTCCACTGCTGGAGCCCTTATCATTCATCACATTCCTCTTATTTTTTGAGTCTGATAATTGGTTAATATATATATTGTTGATCATATTTTTGGAAAATTGATTTGTCATGAAGAAGATATCTTTTACGTGAATCAAAATTCCATTTTTTTGCTCACTGCCACCACCATTCCCACCTCGTACATCATTCTCAAAGTCACTATGAATTCCTTGGAATCCATCCATTGACCAAAACCAGAAAGCATTGTGTGAGTAATAGTAGCCATAAAATCATTTAGAGAATATCATGTCACCATATTCTCAATTTTAAACACATTAGGATTAACCAGGGTCATTTAATCTCATCTTATATATATTACTTCAAATTGGTTTGTAAAGAAAATGTAAATTATCCTAAGCATATCCCTTGGGAGTGTCGTAAACAAGAGTGTAGCAAGGCCCGTTGTCGGTCATCAGTTCCCGTTCGAGTCTATCACATAATGGTGTTTTAGGGTTTTACCCCTAAGTACATCTGTGACAGAGCTGCCTCTACCTACTCGTATCCAGACAGGGATATATATCTTGGAAGACTCACAAAATCTCTACAATACCAAAATTCTAGGAATTTTATTCTATACTAATCTTCAAAGTCCATCTTAGTTCTATGTTCTCTAATAAGTGTTTATCTAAATCTAGATTCCAAGGTTTGTACTAACCTTCCTCTGATACCAATTGTAACGCCCCGCCCCTATTTACCCATAGTCGGTGCACTATTACATAACATTGGCATGATCACAAGAAAGATCAAGTCTCGAAAGACCGATTAGTTTATTAGCCTTGGAATAACTAGATACATTAATAAAGATTAACATTACATCAAAAAAATGAAAACTAAAACAACATAGTCTCTATAGTCCACACTCTTATCCCCTCATAATATCCCTATAGGTCATTCATAAATTATTTCTTCACATCATGGGAACAGTAAAACATAGAAAAGGGGTGATCTCAAATGCCCAGTAAGCATAACAATATAGCGGAAACGTTTATAAATAAAAATAAACATTTAATGCAATGTATAACTAAAAAAACCATTTAATCTTTAACTTCAACATATTATGGAAAAAATAAAATGAAATAATGCCATTTACTAATTCACATGGATATTCTACTAATCAAATAATCACATGCAATATCAATAACCACTTTCATAATGATGGAATGCATAATGCCAGACTATCATAATCACATAGCCAAGGCCTCGTTCCAAGACTACAAATAAGATTTTTTCAAGGCCTTATGCCGAGACACTAGTTTGTCTCATGAGACCTACCAATGCATCGAGGAGCTATAGCGGACTCTACCTGTCACATACTAAGTCCAATGCATTCCTCATATGAAATTTTTTAAACATTACATAAACATTCATATTAAAATTAGCATACGAAATGTGAATAAATATTCCACGAACCATGAATGGTATAAAAATAGAACATCCACAGTCAAACATAACTCATTTGATACAATATGGAAGATTTTATTGTATCATAATAACCTGAATCGATAATGATGAAGGATATTGACATAGTTGAAAATAATCATCAAAACAATTAGAGTGAAATATCCCCCTTTTTCTTGAAATCATTTAAAAGTCAAACTATTTGTCAAAAAGCTATTTAAAAATAGATTTTTGAATCAAAGTTTCCCATAACAAATTGAATATTGTAAAATTAATTTTAATCATAAAAATTTAATTTCGATATAAATAAATTCTTAAAACCATTTTTAAAACAGGGACATTAATGAGAAATATTTAGAAGAATAAATCTTTAAAACACTTAAAAATATATTTTAGTTAGAGTTCTTAACCAAAAGAGAGACACTTCGATACAAATAATTGAGGTAATAAAAACGTTATAATATCATGAGAATAAAGGGATTCATGATATACTATGTCAAAGTACATTATATACACCACATAAAAGTGATTTGGTGTATAACAACAATGAAGTCTCAATGGAATGTATATTGAGATGGAATCTCTCATAAAGGCCGTGTCCTTATGTTAAGGATAAATCAACGACATATTTATGTGTTAAAAATATAAATACACTAAATATTATTGGATATGAAGTGTAAAATAATCAAAGTACATTCACACATAATCTTGTAAAAACAACACCAATGAATTGGATGTTTAACTCAACAAATGGAGAATGATTTAAAATTACTCTTATCAAATTCATATCGATGACTTTAGAAGTTATAAATGGAGTGATTATGTGTATCAAAATTATATCCACAGAAAAGGGGAGTGGAAATTATGACATAAGAATATTAATAGTGATTCCACACATAATCTCGAAGTAAAATAATCAATGACGTTTGTGTAATGTTGAATAAATGGAAATTGAAATTTCAAATTCCCTTATCGATTTGGTATCATAGGAAACATACACCCATGAAATTAGGATATTCCAATGATGATTTAAATATACATAATTAATTTATATTACTCAATGAATACAATCATGGGTAGTACACACACCACATTCAATAAATAAGTGTTGAACAATGGAATTCTCACAGAACTAAAAGTGAGATAAGAAACCCCTTAATTTGTATTTTCCATAGTCGACGGTAGGTTAACCTCCTGTATAATGGTGAAATAATTGTTATTGAATTATACTAGAATAATTTACATTAATATGATATCATATATTGTCTTTTAACATTGATGTGTTAATAATATCTTAGTATTATCGTCATTTCGACTGTAAACTTACTTGATTTCCTTTATTTTCAATGTTACGTAATCCATGTTTGTTATGGATAGGTTGTATCATATTCATATCCATAATTATATAAATTCCTTAAACATTATTTTTAATTATCAAATGAGAATTATACTTGAATGTATATGATGGAGAATGAATCTCATCGCGTTCGTGGAGACGGTAGTCCTTACATATACACGAGCGACAATATCATTTTTTGATGTTAAAATAATATATAATTGGATCATATATCATATAGAAATAATAATTATCATGTTATATTTATTATTTAATGAATTTCACATCATTATTATACCCATCCAAATAATAATTTATTGAATGACAATTACACCACAACATGGAGACGGTAAGTCGTACATACGCACGTTTGGTGAAATGCCATTCAAAGGATGGATAGAATACTGAATATGGTGTTACCATATTTATAATAACATAACATTATAAAGAAGATACTGTAGTTATTATTTTAGAATAGAAATAACAAAGAAAGAAGAAGTTGAAGAAGAAAGGTACTTGAAAGAGGGTGGTCAAAACATTACCTCTTCTTCCAGTTCTTCCGTTTGATATGATAAAAAGGGCTCCATAGGATGGATTTATTACTAAATTAAGGACTATAGGATAAATTGAGGGAAGTTTAGAGAGTATTTGGGCAGGTTTGTGCCGATCTAAAAGGCTTTGAAGGTGTGAATTAATGAGAAGGGTGAGTTCCCTTTTATAAGAGTGGTGAGTGGCACCTTTGGAAAGGGTAGAAATATTATTTTATAATAAATTCATATTCAGTTTCTAATGGCTCCAAAGTGGATTATTTAAATCTTACGGTGGGGAGGGGTCGAAAACCACTCAACCAATAGAATTTAGACAGGTTTGGGTCATTATATTAACCATATCTTTAAGTATTAACTCTTAGTTAATTAGTTTCACTTTTACAATGTCTCATTGTTTTTTTATATTATATTGTAAATAAACATACTATATACATCCAAGAGACCCCCAAGTGGTCCATTAATGATAAAAATATCATGATATGAGTCTCTTGGACGAACATTATATATTTAGGAATTTAATAGCAATTAATAATATAATATTTGTTTTAAAAACTCTTCATTGTCAATTTTGACACTATTCAATAGTTGATTTTTTGTAAAAATCATAACAGAATGATTATTTCTAAAGAAGTTAATTAAATAATTCTTAACATGTCATATTGACCGATAAAATTCGTTTAATTCATAAAAAGACTCAAATTATATTTATTTGGGTATTTAGAATATCAATTATTTTAATTTTTCATTATTATGGTAATCAATGCATCGTCATGGGGTCATAAATAAATTAAATTATTTAATTTCTAAAAATTATAAATAAAATATATTTATGTAGTAAATCTTTTGATCTTTCTAAATAATATTTATAGTCGAAAATACAACATATATAACCCTTTGTAAAAATTGTTTTTTCTAAAAGATATATGTTTATGTCATTTTTGTATTTATTTTAACTTAATTAAAATAAAGTGTCCCTATCACCTACAAGTGGCTCCATGGGGTCCCAAAATTGACCCAAGGATGCCCATCATCGTAAATGTATCCACCATCAAGGTTAGGACACGTTTTAGGGTACTTTAGTATTATTATAATATTATTTTGTAACCCTAATTTACCGGATTTAACCTTTAACGGTGGTGAATAAAATATTTACCGAAATAATTATTCAAATTGTCTAAAAATAAAAGTTATCTATTTACAGTATTTGGAAATCCTAATTCCAAATATGGAATCCAGTTTTCAAAATTCAAAACATAGAAGTGGCAAAAATTAATTTAAAATTAATTCACACTATCAAAACAAAAAGCTTGTTTTTAAGATATAATAACTATCAAAAGATTGATACTTGTTTATGTTTGGTTTAAGTGTAAAATTATGTACAATGACCAAAATTGTATTAAATGGTAAAACTATATTCTAAATATACTTTAAAACCATTAAAATTCTTAATTTATCACTATTAAGTATTTTGATAAAAAGTTATTTTTAAATAAAATTTAGCAATTTTCACTATTAATTAAAATATTAAAGTTATATGAAAAGTACCAAAATTCCACCCTAGGATAATTTTCATATTACGAATCCAAAAATGATGCTCATTTTGAAAGATAAAATGTATAAAATTTTAAAATGTCATTATTACTATTCATAACGACTAGTTTGATTGGTTGTGGTGTGTTAGAACATGAAGTTGCGTACAACACACGCTACTGTATTATTCGGAGGGAAGCATGCCATGGAATCTTGGGGTGTTACACTATGTCCATATAAATAATTAATATTTTCAATATATATTTTTAAATATAATAATATTGAGGATAACTCTCAATTATCATTAAGATTAAAATATCTATGGAGGCTGGGGAAAATATTTTCGTTAATAAGTTTATCTCCCAACAATAAATAGCTTAGACCCAATCTAGTTATATGTTGAGAATATTTTTGTATGATGATTACATTACTATAAACGTCCATGCAACTATAACTCATAAAAACACAGAAAATGTTGGAATGAATTCCAAATGCATCATGATCTATTAGGAATATTGTTAAAGGGAACTAGACGTTTTTCATTCAACTATGCAAACTAATTGCCTATATAACACAAAATTAGGTCATTCCAGAACTAGTTAAAAAAATCATTCACCAACTCCACATTAGTTTATTCAACTAATTCATGTATAATATCTTTATAATAATTTCTAGTAATGGAATAACATGCATACCAATCTCATTATAGTAGAATAACAGTTACAATGAATCACATGGAAATCCAAAACCAACTCAAAAATAAAATAATAAGAAATACATTACTGCTCATATCATCCATCATAGTATAGTTATTATCATTTTATCTACCTAATAAACTAATCTAAACTACAACACTAAATTCTCACTTCTGATTAACATCTAGCGTTAGGTAATTGTTATCTAAAGCATAAATTGATATTTTCTGATTTTTTGTAGTTTTTTTTTGAGAATTATGTTACGGATCATGTGTTGAATGTTTTGAATCCAAACATTCCAAAAGATACACTTGTGAATGAATTATGGTGAAAAATTCATTATCTATTGTGGTATGAGTTAATGCTAGTCAAATACTTTCACAAAATATTTATTAGCAGAAATTGTTGAGTGAATGCAATTGAAGAAAATATATTATATAATTTCAAGAAAATTCATCACAAATATTCCTATGTGTGGGAATGTTCAGAATAAATATTCTATGATTTCAACTATCAAAATTATTAATTTTCTTAAAGGAACGAATCATCTAGCTGAATGAGGAAAAAGGTTATAATAATGATGTTTTAGAAGAAGTGATGTGATGTAAGATAGATATGACATATATCTTCCACTATTTTTCTAGTGCACCAGTTGAGTTAGTGGCTACCCTCTATAATGGGGGAGGTCATTTACACTAGTCAGAATAGAGTAGAATTATAACTATAATGATAAAAATGTGGTATAATCTAAGTGAAGAAACATATTTTATATATATAGAGGTTGTGAAACTACTCATAGATAGTATGGGATGTAATGGAATTAGATGTTTTTGGTTGGAGACCTCATGTATAAAGGCTGAACAACTTTGCATTGGTAGAAACATACAACAAAATGAGAAGATATAATTGGAGGTGGTACCTAGGGGATCACATCCCCTCATTCATGGATCATAATTATTTTTATTCTTGTGGTTGGATATTTCCATGGGGAATGAGTTAGTATGTTATGTTCTATTTCATCTAGGTAGGTAAAGAGTTTTTCTTCGAAACTCAGATTCACCTTGTACCAATGAAATGAAATATTTCACATGGTTTCAAATTGATGTATGATACATTATCTAAATCATAGATAAATCACAATATATCGCATATATTATTATTTAATTTAATCTTTTCAACCCACAAAATTCATATATTTCCAATAATTTTCCCATTTTTATGGTTTATTAATATTTGGGCTTAATTGTTAAAATTACCCAATTTTATAATAAAAAATTTTAAAATCAATTTTTAATTTCTACCATAAAACTTAATAAAATTTTTTAAATCATGAAATTCTATTTTTATTATTATCTAAAACATAATGGGATTAATTTAATTCAAAATGATTTAATATACAATCCAACAGCTTAAGGCCCAAAACCATCTCACAATCTTGTCCTCAAAAAATAGTCCCATATAATGATACATTTAATTATGGACCTATATATAATAATGTGATAAACCAATAAATATTTATTTTTACAATGATATAGAGATCATATGTGGGAACATCTTCAGTAAATATGTTTATTATGGATTATTTTACCTTTCATGGTGACAAATGCACAGGAACTCGCTATATTCGAATTAAAAAAATATTTATATCATAAAATATTTCCTTAATAAAACTATTATAATAAAGATTCTACTTCTCCAACTGATCAAATATTTCTTATATATGAAAATAAAACATATCCTAACAAAATTATAATTCACCACATCAATATATTTATAAATATTTACACTCAATAAAATAAATTTTTTTGAGGACATTTTTTGATTGAAATAAGGACACCCTTCTACCAATTGATACATGCCTACAATCTCATTACATGAGAAATACATTTTCAAGAGGATATGGTGGATTTTTTCTCAATAATAATTATTTATATTTTGTTAATATTTTAGTTTAGTAATCTGCTTATTCCTTTCATTTAATTTCATTTTTATATTTTTTTACCCACCGCGCTCATTACAATATCATTGAAAATGGAGAATTGTACCTTTTTATTGTTCGAGGTGTGGATAATGGTTGTGATTGATATTTTTACACATAAATGATTCTATTTAATATGTTGTAATAATTTTTCAGTATTAAAATGTTTTGTGAATGGATCACCACACCAAATATACTATTGTTTTCTTCGTCCGGTCTATTCTTATTCCTCTCACTTATCATCATAATGATTCATATGGTGTGTATTAGTATTGTGGTTATAATGTAAGGGATAATTTTCTTGCATGTGGATGTTCATTGTGGGATAATAAAAATCCAATGAGGTGTCTTATAGTGATTGGGATGATATATATAATTAATTAGATAATGAGATTAAACATTAATAGAATAATGATAGCATCATCATGAACTCCTATGAATGACAACATATTCTTAGTAACATTTGTGTATTATAATTTCTTTCATATTATAAAATATTATTATATTATATATATATATATATATATCATTAATTTTAATAATCACAAATATTATATTTTTTTAATATTTTTTATAATATTAGATATTTTAGATGTTGTGAAAAATAAGAAATCAGTGGGTACGTGGGGCATCCTTGAGTGATTGATCCTAAGTGTTAAATATATTTAATTATTATATAAATAAGAAAAAAATTGAAACAGATTTATGAAAAATACCTATGATATATTCACTATTATTTTCTAGGAATGTAGTAGAATAATGTTAGTATTTTTTTAAAAACCCAAAAAAATATAATTTTCAAAAATAAAAAATCATGTTTCATATATTTATTGTATTTGTTCAAATATGGAATTTAATTGTGATTATTCTTATCGGTGTCCTGTCGATATTCCAAATTATGAGAAGTTAATGGATTATTATTAAAATATCCATGGTTAGAAATATATATTTTGAGTGGATAAATTTCTATGGTGCTTGACGATTTGAGAAACCAAATAATGATCATTTACAATTCTCATAATGAAATAAATTATATTATGTTTGAGCAGAAACAACAACACATTCAAGATGAGGTAAAAATGTAAACTAATATTAATTTTTTAATAAGTTATGGTTGTCTAAATTAATCCCTAGAATATCCATCTGCCCATGCCCAACAATTTCTAGAAATAGTTTCTGATGAAGAAATATTAATTGATGTACATTTTAGAGATAGAAAAGATTTTGATGAATACATATTAGGATTTTTTGAAGATTAATTTTGTTTGATAAATAGATCATTGATAATCAATAACTAGTATCTATATACCTCTTTATTTAATTAAAATAAGATAAATAAGATTCCCCTATTGAGAAGATATTTATACTAGATTTTCATGAAGAAATCAAGTATCAATCTAACATACCCAAAGGGGGAAATTTTTTTTTAAATTATTTCTATTTTAATTATATTCATGTTGAATTGTTTTTTGACATCCATTTCAATAATTTTTTTGAAAATTTATCACAATACTTGGCCCAATATGTATAATTTGAAGGGGTCATAAAAGTTGTTCCATTAAAGGAAGAGGAGACGATAATTATCTTTCCCAAAACTTGCATGATTTATTATTTTGATAAGGAGATGATATTATTTTACATTATCCATGTATGACTATAATTTTTTTAAATAATACCATTTTAAAGGAAAATAATATGGTGGTTCAAATTTAGGAAACCATACCCACCATCTTTTTGAGGATTAATTTATAAAACTGCCAAACTAGGGGAATGAAAATCCAAGCCACCCTTAGAGGCTTAAAACATGTTATATTGTATTTTCCTAATATATTTATTTTTCATTGATATTTTTATGTTTGTTTCTACTTTCTAGGTAGAAGATGTAGAATCTTGGAGCATATTTCAAGGATATCAATAGAAAAATAAATTTATCTTGTATATTTCTTTCCCTTTTTATTTTTCTACCATTGTGTTTTTTATTATTAATAAAATAAGTGTAAAAATATTTGAATTATGAGAGGATATTCTAATTGAATGGTGTTATTTATAACTTTTTCCTTTTATTTTAATTTTTAGGTACTTTTATCTTTAATGAATAAAGGTTTTCATTTTTATCACTCAAGATTTTTTAGATTATTTTGATTCCGATGTTTGATAATGAATTGGATGTAGAATGTTAAAATGTGGTCGATTTATGAATATCAAAAATTCACATATATAATTCTCCAATTCAATTTTTTTATCCCTAATTTTTTTACATACATTTTAAAATGTAATGTTCTTTTTTGAAATGTGATATTAATGGTGAAAAATGCGTCATTTTGGATTTTTAATATTTTTATATAAGTTTGGTATTTGGGTTATTAAATATTCTATAACAATTTAAATAATTAAATTAAATTTTCTAGGATCAATTTTTTAATTATTTTATTCAATCATTTCCACTGCTCCATCTATAATCAGTATCCCCCAAAACCCACTCATAATATGGGCCATGAAATCAGTGTATCAATTTATCAACTTATAAATACGAGTCTATGTCTAATATTTCCCAACTCAACTAGGGTGAAGTCCAATAAAGTGATATAAAAGAACTGGGAGAACAACTTCATTAACTATTTTTATCACAGATTATGCATCCTTGATGTCCAAAAATTCATGGGTACCGAGTGAATTCAGATTCAAATAGTCTCCATAGCATAAAATTTTGTTTTTCTAATATATTCATAACTCAGGATACACTTTCCCAATGGAGATAACATTTTGGGGGTGAATATATAACACATATATTAAACAATATTCATTTTCCACTTCACTATAATTTGTAATTTATTATGTAAAAAAAATTAATAACATTATTAAGATGTTTTAGTAGGAAATGTGCATACACATCTCGCTATAAATACGATCCTATAATTTCATTCCAAGGGAAATTAGTTTTTTGTGGGATAATGTGTTTTTTTCCATCTAAAGTATTTTTTATATTTCTAATATAAAATTTTTTGTTTATCTGTTTCTTTAATTATTTTCTTTTCATTTTTATTTTTCCCCCATTATAAACATTCTAATCTCCATGTGGATAAGAAATTAACCCTCAATGTTGTTTGGGGTGTGGTTGTTATTGATTTTGTTTCACATAAATAGTTCTCTTTATTCAATGTAGAGAATTTGGTAATAAATCGTCTTGTTTTGGGGAAGTTATCACCCCGCATTATCTGTTATTGTTTTATTCTTCTCGTCTATTTTCATTCATCTCATTCATCACCACAGTGATGAATTTGGTGTTTTGTATCATTATGGTGATGAAGTGAGGTAGTATGATCATTCACATGGATGGTATGTTTGGGATGATATCAATTATGTGGCGGGTGTAGTGTGAATGGTTTAATTTTTTACATAGAATAAGATATTGTGAATAATTTTTTATAGAACAATGATGAAATTGTCATGAAATACTATGAAAAATAACACCTTCTAACTAAATTGTTTTAGTGTTTTTTATATAGTATTTTATGGTATATTAATATCATATATATATACACATATATAAAACGTAATTTTCTTAGAGAGGAACCATAAAACTGTTGATTTGATCATGTATTCATCATGACTTCTAGCACCCCTCCACATAGACCAGAGGCTACTTTATAGCAGTGGGGATCTAATGTGGATATTTTTAGATAATATAACATCATATTATAGTGATTATCCAGATGTAAATAACTAAATATCAAACGCATCGTAGTACCCATGATGAATAAATAAAATATAACTGAAACATACTTTAAAAAATAAAATCTATCAGAGATCGAAATGACCTTGTCATACATACAACTAACTTCCCACAAGGTTTGTTATATTACATAAAAAATAAATGAAACTAAAAATGGTCAACATCATCCTGGTTTGAATACATCCAGTCATATGATACCAATCATGTAATCTAGGTAGACATAATAATACTGAACATTGCCTCAACCAAAACCAATACTAGTAGTAATATGTGGGAGCTTCTTGATACCAAAGTTCAATTGCAACCTAATCAGGCTATTCATAAAACATTGTAGGAAACCACCAATGGTGTTTAAGGAAAATACCAATTATATAAATGGTGTATAAAGAAAAGTAGTGGAACAAATAAATAGTATAGGAGTAGAGACACCACCTAGGAACATTCTAGAACATCAAGTACTAATCGATCCATGGGTTTCCCTGTTAGGGCCAGACCAACCAAACTTGAAATGACCAAATAAAGGCCCCTATAAAATAAATTAAGAGGGGCACTACATAATATTCAAAAAATTGGTATCTTATTATTAATTCAACTAAAGGAGGAATAAAACATGCATCCACAACATATGTGTCATGTACCTAAGTTAGTAGTGCCCATAACAATGGATTTGTAATAAAAACAATTTTCAACATCAATATCAATCATTTTGAGAACATCTGTTCAACACCATATCATATACCAAATATGTATACAAATATTGAATATTGTATCTATCAAACTCATAATAAAAAATAATAAAACAACTTGAAGCTTCGTTCTATCTGCTGTATATACATGACCTTAGAAGTTCCTTGAGCATCATTCTAGCCCAGTCCAAATGAGTAGGAGAATTAGTCCAATATCCAATACCATGGTGTATACCATCATCACCGTGGGAATCAGTTTGGGGCTCAAACTAGGAATTATACAATTATTGTATAGATCCAGAGTCTGAAACCATATACATAGTATACTTCCTGTTTGTGGATCATTATTCCACCACCTAATCCATTCCATATATTCTTAAATACCTTTTCCAGGAGCATCAGTCCAACCCCTAAGACATTCTACCATTTCATAAATATCATTCCTTGACAAAATGATTACAAAAATTGTACAATAAAAACATAAAAACCAATTTTTACCACTATAGAATAATAAGGTCAATATAGGACATCAAAACCAAAACATTCCTTCTCGAAGCCCAACCCTTTAACATTCCAAAAGAACTAATCCCAAACCCCTCATTAAAAATTTCAAAACCCACATTTAAAACAAAATACAATCTCTTTGAAAACTAAACAAGGACTAAGGGATAAATTTCCATTAAACGTTACTATAGAAATTATGGAATTTTTAAAAATTATATCACCACATAACCATTTCAAATAAGTATTTGAATACCAATAAAACTCATTTTATAAATCACTTGGATGTTACCACCTCATTTACAAACATGGATCATTGGAAAAAATTTCCTTCCCCATTTGAAACCCAAATAAAATTCCACTCCCAACACATATAGTTATAATCCATTTCAATTTCAACATTTAAATTTCACAAAACCCATCCAACAAGACATGAAATTTTATCCCCTTTGAAGTTATTACCATTTATTTCAATTTCAACCCATTATCCCTTTTTAGTATTTAATCTAACCAGCCAACAAGCAAAACCATTTTGAGCTCATTACCCAACTTCATTACCCATACTATGAATGAAAACATATCCCTCAACAGAATTAATTCACAGAACACATTCACAAGAAAATAAATTAAACATACTATGGTCATAGATCTTGTACCACCTACCTTGTCAAGTAATTGTTCCATCACATTTCCCAAAGCATTGTGTCCTTTTCAAAACCCATCTGAGAATCATAAAAATTCATCATCACTCAACTGATATTTTAATGACAAGTAAAGCCTTGAGATCACACCAAACTACAATGATTAATCAATTATAATAAATTTGTTAAATTAATTAACCAAACTCCAACTTATCATAATGCAAGAAAACTCAGTCGGACAATGTGCTACACCGAAAATGAATCTGTCCACTGAAAAAATACCCACAACACAAACTCAACCGCATAATAAGAATTATAGAAAAAAAATTTCTATGATTTTACATCAAAATAAAATAATCATTTTAGAAAACCTCTGAAAATTCTCCATGGTTTTAGGACATGATGAAATTCAAAGAAAGGATGTGTGAAATTCCTATGATGTTCTCCTTTACCCAAAAAGGACAAAATCCCCATGAGAAACATATGACTACACGATGCTTTGGTGGAGTCATCAACAAAACCTAAACCATATAACATTAAATTTAGATAAAAAAAATAATATAATTAAAGGTAATAATTAGAGGAGGTGAACTAACCAATAACACTAATAAAAATCTATGAGCATGTTGAAAAAATAATTTGAGAGGAGTAGGAAGGGGTTTACAAACCCCATAGTCTACATGCTTTCGATGGAGAAGAATATATGTAGAATGGATAAAAATGAAGGATGAATTCTGGAAAAGTATATATATTATGATGTGTGGGAAGTCATATGGGTTGCAAAACCATGAACCAACCATGCGGTTTGATCTATAGAATGACAACCAAATCACAACATTTAAACACACCATTGGCCAAATCATACACCAACTATGCACATCCCTACTACCCAATAACCATTCTCCACACGGTTTAGAAACTATCGGCCAACCATGTTGTAATAACTTTCAACATCTAGAAATGGGGAATAGTTTTACTAAAACCATGTGTAGTTAAACATCCATTCCTTAGAACCTCCTCGTACATGCATAGTTTCTCATTTTTCCTTGCATTTTTTACCTCAAAAAATTTACAAACCATGAAACTCAACCATTGCAAATAAAAATTGAACAAAAACCCCCATAAGAAATAAAGCTTTACATGATGTATACGAAATTGTCCACACCAAACCATTAAACATGGGATGATGTCTCCAACACTAATAAAACATGACCAAAATCCTGCATAGATCAACCTACACTCGAAATGCCCATCAATTATCCTTAGTCATATAAAACCACCCTTTCAAGATATTAAAACATTCAAAGATCAATTCCAACTCTTGATTCATTATTTATCTTCTCTGATAACAAAAAATTATTATTCCATTAGAAACTTCTGACACATTAAGAGTTGGTATCTTTCATCCTTCCAACCATAATAATTCTTATCCATGAGAATAATTAGTGGTCATTCTTGTGCACAAATAAACTTATTTATTTCCCCATATTTAAATGAAACACCTCAATCAACTACTGACATCCAAAAACACTTCTTTGACACATCCTCTATCTCAAGGACCTCACCAGTCCAATACTCTACACTAACAATAATTAGAAAAACCAAACTTCTTGATTGTGATAACATATCTCATCCCATGAAATAATTTATTATTACATCACCCGAGTAGTGATTGAGCTATGATGATTCCCACCATAAGACCCAACTTATAAACATCAACATATGATTCATGATACCCTTTCTTGAGGAAAATCCAACCAAACCTCAACTCTTACACCCGAAAAGTAACAAAAAATTCTCCCAACAGAACTTGCCACAACACAGATGAGAATTCGAAGAATCAATAGAACCAATCATCATCATATAAATCAACTAAATTGGATTCATAACTATGCTCCATGAACGAACTAAGTGAATACAAGGATTTATTTAAAAGATGAAAAAAATCCCAAAATACATATGTTTTTTTCAAATAACAAAAAAACATAACATTCAACCATTATCACCCACATTAACTACTAACCTCTATCAGAATATCTTGGAAGACCCATTTCCAATGCACCTGACTCCATCTTCTAGCATATTTTCATCTCATTTGATTTCAGTGCCCTCGCTCCATGCAGAATTCCATAATCGCACAACATGCCCACCTGAATCCAAAAATAACCCATAGAAAGATTCCACATTTAGATCCTATACTGAATAAAAACCATTTTTCCTCTACTAACTTAATAATTTCTTATCCCTAGCATCTGAGAATAGAATCCATGGCATTCGTTGACATATGGTCTATCCCAAGGACCAGACCCATAAAATGTCAATAGTGAACTTCCCAATATATGACCTCACACTTACCACTCTATGATAATACCCTTTAAGAGGCCCCATATATAACCAAATTAAATTAATGTTTCTTAGAATATATTCAATAATATCCCAGTGTACTCCAGACAATATTACGGTTTTGTGAATGATCATATCTTGACATAGAGTATGTTAAGGTTATTTTAACAGACACCACTACAAACCATCCATTCATGAGGAAACCTATTACTATTGGAATATAAAAACAAATGCACTCCTCATACCACCATACACAGAATTTTCTTATCACATCAATAATTTTTCTCAGACTATTCATGGATATATTTCATACTCCAACAAATCTGGTGTATGATCCTTTAACATCTGATCAACAAACCAAATGAAACCGTGTGTTGTTATTACCCAATACCATGGGGATCCTAGAAGCAATAATCCTTCACAAAATTTTTTTGTGAACCCACCAAAAAACATGATTTTTACTCTAATGGGTCAATATTTTTGAGGCCTTAGTTTACAATCCCAATCCACTGGCCATGCCTACCATGAATGTCCTTCTCACTAACCATATATAACCCATTATTCTTTTCAAAACCGTAAGTAACTCAACAAACTAGACCACATTACTGACCACCCATGTCTTTTGAAACATTCAAATGTTACACTATTACCATGTACACTCCTTCCTTATTACTAAATAATCATCCAAACCTAACCGATCGAGGAACAAAAATGTCATATCCTATGAAACCACAAAATACACATCTACAATTTCACTCTAAGTATTTACCATTTTATGAAAAGAATAAAACTTCATTAACCTCATATAAATACAAAATGACCCACATATTTTCCGCCAATATTGACCAAGTACACCTAAAACTACATTTCCTTAAGCACCCCATGTGATCTCAAAACAACTAATGACCACCAAGAACACTCACCTGCACATACACTAACAAGAATACGATCCCAACTATTCCAGACTAAAATAAACCAACCTTAAGTATAAACCACTATCACTCAATTGACATTTCTCAAAACTAAAGGAATCCTACATGCCGAAACCCCAAGTTAGTCTAAACACTATGTGAGATATATTCAAGTTTTCTAAGATAATATTTATTCCACATGAACCTAGAGGCACTTATAACCTGATTACCCCTCTAAAGGGTCATCCTAAAATGCTACATGAATCCACATTAGACACAATATTCGTGTCAAAAGGTCACTAGGTCCAACCACCCTTGTTCTACACCAACTCACATAACGTCAAAACATAAGGGAATTCAACATGCACCCATCACATCATCACACAAAATCACTATGTCATAACACCCTCAAATAATTTCTAACACTACAAAGCTGTCATTTACTATCCATCTACTTGTAGAATGGCCACTCATAATCTCAATGAATTTGAAAATCAGACCTCTCCATAAATGACTTCGGCATACCCCCATCCTCAATACAACCCACTCATATGTGGTCCAATTTTCATATAAATAGGCCATAATTTCCCACAAGGGTCACAACACCAACCATGAATAAAATATCACTAACATCCTCATCACGCATCTCACTATAGTTCTACATCACCTACCATCAAAAATAAATACTGAAATCACGAACTAGTAATAATATAATATGTAGATCATGTGTTCCTGGAATGATGCATGGTATACTTCATTTCATTTCAGTCTAACAGTCAAAACCAAATTGTAGTCCACTTTCCAATGAACAAGAATATGGAAATCATAATAATTATTTGATTATAAATATCATGTGTGTCACTTGAATTGAAAAGCATACATAACTATAACATCGAAAATCAGAACATAAATCCAACCCCTAGTAACATGGAATTCTTATAGGATCATGTGTTAGTGATGAACCAACCTAATATCCATTAAATGATATGAAGCATCCATGTAAGTATTATTTACAATGTTCAAAATATTATTATTTTACAAATGTAAAAAAATCTAATACCAAATTTTAATTTCCCATTAAAGGATACTCTAAACTGGTTCTCTGATTTTGTTCACCACTTTTACTAATGTGTGCCTCCGTGTATGCCTGAGGCTACAGACTTATAGTGGGGGACATAAGTGTAATAGTGAGGGGACTACACCCCCATATCAGAGTGTTCAACTAAAAGTAAATAAATTGATATCATTCACATAATAGTACATGATAAGAATAAATATACTATATCGGAAACAAACTGTAAAAAAGGAAATTCAATAAATAACTGAATGGATATATCGTACATACAACTAATTGATAGTTGTACCAGTTAAATAACATTCCAACAAAATAAACTAAACAATTTCTCTATTGAATCATCAATACAAGTCATACCAGTCACTTGATATGACTCAAGGAATCATACATTACTTGAAATTAATCAACATTTCCTCTGCTGAAACCTATGCCCACAAAAACACGTGACAACTAATTTTGTACCCATGTGTAATGGTGGCCTGGGCATGGTGTGATTAAAACACATTAGGCAACTTCTAATGGTTTCTCAGTCAAATACTAGTAATAGAAATATTGTATTCATGTAAAAAGTGTAATAAATAAATATTATATAAAAATTGATTTGATCAAAAAAACTCACTATCTATTATTTTTCCAACTTATCCATGGGTTCTATGGTGACACCCAGACTAAGTAAAAATGAAAAAACATAAACTAGTCCCCCAATGAATAACATAGATGGTGAATCACATATAAGTCAAAAATGGGGTTGACTCCAATTCATTATGATTAGGGAGTCATAAAACATACATCCATGGTATATGTCACGTATGCAAAGCCATTAATGCCAAGAAAATTGGAATGAAATCTAAATCAGTTATCAACATATATATCAGACTTGGATGGAACCTCTATCCAAAACCTTAACATATAACCACTGTTAGTACTAATAATTAAAATTTTATCCAACAAGAATCAAAAATTATAATAGAAGTTCATAGAGCTTCATTCAAGCATCGATCTACACATGACATCCCTGGTTCCTAATGCATAAATCTGGCCCAGCACAATGATGATCAAAATCATTCCAAAATCCAATCCCACGTGGTATAAAATCATTTCCTATAGCATAAGAATGGGGATATAACAATGACATATACTAAAAGAATCCCTATCCTTAGTGAGACACCATATCTCTAGTATACTTTTTGTTACTAATGCATTAATAAAACACATAATCCATTACATAATTTCATAAATACAAATTCTCAGTATCTAAATAACATTAATAGTTTAGGATAATCACAACAACACTTTCTATCCACTAACCGATACTATGAACCCTATATATCATTAGAACAAACAAAATCCCCAAGAATTCCCAACAACTTTTCACATTTAATATAACTTAACAAATCATCCTCATTAATAATATTAAAAACACTCTTTTAAAACATCATTCATTCCATTTGAAAATAATAAAAGTCTCATGGCCAACATTATCATTAATAGAATCACGTGATCCATTATGGAATTTTTAGTTAGGACTCCACCACAATACCAATTTCATAAGAACATTTGAAATCCAATTAATCCCCATTTAAAACACACTTAGTTGTTGACTCCACATTTCAAAACTAGAATCATGTCAAAGAATAACCTTCAACTATTAAAACCCAAAACCATTTCACAGTTTAACACATACAATTAAAACCCTTTTGAAGAGCCTGACATGCATTTCAAAAAACTCAACCCATAGTACACCACATTTTTTCAAATAATAGGTCACAATAATTAAATTCAATATTCTAATCGTTATCCCTTTTTACTATTTAATCAAACCAACTAATAAGATTAATCAAGATAAGATCATCACCCAAATACATTACTCAAATCATGAATGAAAAAAATACACTATTGGGATTTAAGTAAAATCCAACATGAACATGAAAATAAATTAACAAGGCCATGTGTACTGATCGTTGACCACATACCACTTCAATGGATACTTCCAACACAATTCCAACTGTATGAAGGCTTTGTCGAATCATATCAAGGAACCATCTAAATCCCTCGTATCCCAACTGAGAATAGAATGACCACCCATTCCATAACCACAAAAAAATATAAATCAATTATATTAAATAATTATTTAATTAACCAAAACCTCACATGTAATAATGCCAAAAAATCATTGATCCATTGTTCCGGATAGATACCAAATCCAACCACTCACCGAAGACCTATGGCGTAATCTCGAACACATTCCAAGACAAATAACTAAATGGCGATACAAATTTGAAATCTAACTAAATAAAATCATTAATAAAAACCTAATAAATTTCAAAATGGTCTCATTACATGATGAAATGCAGAAAAATGATGTTTATAATCTATCATGGGTCCTCCTTCATGCAAGAAGACCAAAATCCCCAAGAGAAATAGATGATTCTACTATGATATAATGAAATAGTCAACAAATCCTAAACTACATAATTGCAAATTAGTGATAAAAAAGAAGATTAATAATGTAAATCATTGGAAGAGGTTAAATCACCACAAATTCCAAAGTGTATCCATGTAATCTCCCCTACATAATTGGATACAAGGGGAGGAATGGGGTTTGGAACCCCATAGTCTATGCGAATCTATGGTAGGAGAATAGTGGTGGAATGGATAAAACCATGAGGGGGTATTTATTTAATATAACCATTTTTAATAAAATTTGGGAACCCACATTTTTTGGATGCATGGTTTTCCAAATCAGGCAACAACCATGTGGTTGGACCTATTTAATACCAAACCCCTCACATGTTACGACTACATGGTTTTTGAAACTGTGAAAACCCCTAATATCTAAAACACATTCCCCAATTAGATAGGCCATATAGATTGATAAACTGTTTGAAAACTATGTTGTTAGAACTGTCTACCTTCTACAACATGGCCCAGTGTTTTTATGAAACTATTTGAAGCCCATGATCTAGGCCATAAATTCTCCTAATCCTTGAATGATTTCTCCTTTATCCCCACATACATTCCCCATAATTGTTTTCAATGCATTCAAATAAATTATTCTAAGTCAAAACTGAACTAAAAACCTTTTGAGAATCATTGTGTCCCACAATTTCTCCTAAACCATGTACACCAAACTATGAAACCTGGCCAAAAATATCCAAATCTCAAAAAAACCTAAATCTTATATAGATCCAATAAATACCTAGTCTACATCTCGAGTATTATTTCCCATATAAAAACACCATTTTGAGACATTACAACTATTAGTGATCCTTTCTGATTCTTAATTCAATATTTGATCAGCCGGTAATGAAAATCCAAGTTCCTTTGTAAATATTCAATCCATAGGAACATAGGATATTACAAATATAATTAATTTTCAAACCCACATAATTATATTATTTTTATATCAGTATTATATTATATATTTAATAAATATTTTAAATATTAAATTTAGTGTTTGTGAGCAACCTCTTCGAGTTATCAACCTTTAGTGTGGACTATATTCATTCATTGATAATTATGAAATTCTTAGTGGCGGATTTGTGAAAAATATTTCTCATCATTTATCCCTTTACTGTAATTTTTTTTGGTACTTTCATGGGTTTTCTATTCTTTCTTGCTTATTTCCTAAATAGATTCTATTATAATAAACTAGGTTTCAGAGCTAGAATCATAGAATTAAAACAGCATGTTGTTTCAAAAGATTGTTCCTTCCTATGTTTTTGGTCGTAACGGTTATTGGGGATATGTAAATAACATGATTTTCCATGTCTATTTTTCGTAATCCAGCTATTATATTGTGTTTCTTATATTTTATTGAAGATTTTATCATTTGGTAGGTTTACCTAATGGTTTCTAGGATAAGTAAAAAAGATATATTGAGGTTTTGTTATAGAGAAACTATTGAGATGCATAGTAATCTATAAGGACCAGACCATAAATATTATGAATTAATAGGATAACCCAGTACTTTGACATTAATTTACATCATGGATCCTTTAATGTTTAGATTATTGGAGAATTAGGTTATAAGTAATACATAACAACATAGATATTTCAAATTGGACACATCTACTCTATACATATTTTTATACAACAAAAACATTAAAAAAATAGAGTTTCATTTAATGTCTAAACCATATAAATTTTCCTTCATCCCAACCTTGATTCTATTCTCCATTAAAACCTATGAAAAACATTTCAATGCATGGGATACGTATAAAAATCAATGTAAGGGATACATGATGAATGAATATTGTTATTCTTTAAAAAACAAATAAACAATGAATACATTGTCATGAAGTATTAATTTTTACCTTTGCGAGGAAATAAATTATCATCACTAAACAGTACCTCATTTCTTTACCATTTTTTAAACCAAATAATACCATAAAATCAAATAAAGCTTCATATAACATGTAAAGGTAAATTGGGATATAAACATACTTAAATTGAATTACGATAAGGTCAACTTCCAAATGTATCACTAAAATGAATATCTCTTGAGATTACTTCCACACCCAATGCATTGGAGGTTATTACATAACATACAATCCTTGTTTTATCATAAAACCACCTATCTTCAATTTATCACTTAACCACCCATCAAATGACAATGTACAATAACATAATCATAACCCAAAACACATGATAATAAAAAATAACATTTCCACATTGCATTCACAAGAGAATAGGTCAATATATTGAAGTAATAAATCATTTAGAAAAACCAAATTCAATACCAAAATACATGAAAATGGTATATGGTATTTATTTTTCTTTTAAAAACATTTCATCTTGTAGAGGAATCAGATATACCAAATAATGGGCAGGGTGACGGAAGGGTCGTTGTCATTGTATATGTTTAAAAAAATTACTTATGTCCTTGAGAAAAATGATTCATATAAAAACGAATCCTTTTAAAAAATGTTGAATGAAATTAAAATTCATAGGGGTTGATAATAAATTGTATAATAGAATGTGGTGTATAATCTCACAATAATCGTTAGTGAGAGGAGATTGAGATGAAGCCCCTTACAAGGATCATTTCATTAAATAAAGGATAAATCATTGACATAATTATCTAAGAAAAATATAAATACACCAAAATATAAATTGATATTAATTGAAAAACAACTAGAGGTCATTCACATGTATTCTTGGAAAAACAAAACCAATGACATGGATATTTACATCATTGAATAGATATCGAGTTAGGATTTCTCTTATAAAGATCATACTATTATTAAAATATATATATTTTGTGTATTCACTATAAATAAACATAAATGAAATATAAATAAAATAATTTATATCAAAATTTGTTTTCCATATACTCATATAAGTATATAATCATGAAGTAGACGATTAACCCAAAGACTGGAAATTAGGTTAAGAAGTTCATTTTCCTTGAGTCTGACTCATCACGTACAATCATTATGTTCATAAATAATGAAAATAGGTTATTTTATTCTTTCTTGATAACATTTTTTATGATTATTTTTTCTTTTATATGACTTGATACAATGTTATAAGAATTAAATAGTTATTTATTTTCATATCATATTTTTTGTCGATATTCAGTACCTTAGTCAAAAATGAACTTGTTTCATATAAATTGCCCATTTAGTCAAAATTTCATAATCTCCAACTATATTAATTATTCAAATATGATATATATCTAGTATATATTTATTTTTAATTACAATAATATTTTTAGATATGAAATGAATTGCACCATTCATAGAGATAGAAGGCCATGCATACACATGAACGGTACTTTCATTTCATTGTCATATTAAAATATTTATAATTATTTAAATTTCATGAATTATATTAATTTAATATAATCCTTATAGGATTAATAAAACCATCCTTTATACTTTCCATGTATAGTGGGAAAAATTAATTTCACATTGAGAGGTCGGTAGTCCAAACTTCCTCGAATGAAATTATAGTATAACAACAATATGTAAAGCATTATGGTATGACTAGTATAACATATGATGAATATGAAATAGGTTATAATATAAAAAATAATATATTATTTGACCATAAAAATGGTTTTAAGACCATCCATGAAGGTGGTAAAGCAAAAATAACAGAAACTTTATTCATAAAGGCGATTAATATTCAAAACATGGACAAGAATTTCATTTATTTGAGTAAGAGGTAGTGATAAATGAAATGGATGTGAGGTATTCAAATATAAATATAAAACTAAAATATATAAATGATTATGGAGTAATCATTCATTTATGGATGAAGGGGGTGATGCTAAATTCAAAAAATATAACAGAGGTACTTTAATAAAATTACCTCTTGAATATCCCGCCACCTTTAATGATCATTTGGGACATTGGATTTGGTATTTTGGTGATACCATTATATAATGGACATGATTAGAGTGATTAGGAGTGGTTTAGGTAGATATTGGAGGAGCAATAAGGTTTTTTTGGGTTGAAATATTTTTGTGGAGAGGTGTTATTTATACTTGAGGAAAGGTGGGTTCAAGTGATTAATTTATTGATTATTTTATATTAAAGTATAGCCATATAGAGGTGGAATTAATTTACATGATATTTTATTGTTAATAAAATTTAATTCTATGGTTATGGTTGATAAACACCTCAAACAACCATTAAATATTTTAGTTTTTTAGGGATTTTAAGCTTTAAAATTTTAACTTTAACCATTGTCGAAATTTCACTTTTACTATAGTAAATAATGTTTCACCATGGTAAATTTTTTATAAATAAAAAACTAAATTTACCATAATATGTAATTGTAAAACTCTTATTACAAATATGAAATCCATTTTATCAAATTATATTCATATAATTGGGGAAATTTTCTTTAAAATTATTTCCCCAAACAAAACAAAAAAGAGGTTTTTAATGTGAAACGTTCAAATCATTGAAATGTTTTTATATCTATATTAAACATGAATTTTATTACAATGAACTATATTGGATTCAATGATAAAAAAATATTTATTTAATTAAACTCTAATAAAAAAAAGACAATCTAACTATATAAATAAATTTGATGAAAAAGCATTTTTGAATTAAAATGCAGTATTTTTCACTATGTAATAAAATATAAAACTTATTAGAAATTTTTTTCCAAACATAAATTTGATATCCCACATCAATATAAGAATATTATTTTCTAAAATAGGAAATTTAAAATATGAAAAACATATTTTTAAAAATGTTTCTCTATTAAAAAGTTGTAAAGTGTATTTTATTAAAATGACTTCTTTTATCCATAAAAATGATTTTTTTCTTTTGTAATGTATAGAAAACATATAAGTTGAATTTTAAACATTAAATTGAATATAATATTTTTATGTTGAATCAATAAAAATCTATAAAGAGTGATTTTATTATTTTGTAAAAAAACTTATTTTCATATAAATAGTTTTTTCTGAAAATATATCCTTTTAATTAAAATGGATTAATTTCCATTTATAAATAATTATTCACAACAATAATTAAAAACATTTTTAGGCCATATTTTCATAAATAAGTTATTAATTTATATTCCCTCAATTTTAACATCTATGTTATAAGGTAACATAATAATATTTAGTTGTTTGATTATGTTCGATGTGGTTTATTATGTACACTACCGAACATACTGTCTATTTTTAAAAAAACACAGGATATTACATTCACCCCCCCCCATTTGGAAATTTAATTAACATAATTTTAATTTGGGGGTTGTAACTAATGTATGACTTTTCAAAAAACCTTTATTGTAATCCCACTTCGGAAAAAGGGTTAACAAAACTTCTACCATAAAATAAAGAAATAGAAGTACAATTGTCACCTGGTATAACAAATAGTAGGATTACATATAAGAAGACATTAATATTGATGAAAAATAAACCATATTTTTCTAATGGAGTGTAATATAAAACATGGTTAGAGTAAATCTAACAATAAGAAAACCATAAAATTTTGATGGGTTAAACGGTCTTTCATTTTTTAGTAGAAAAAGTAAACCGAAAAAGTTTATGTTATAAAAACCTTTTCATAAAGTTACGGAATTTATAAATGATCTAGACTAAGATCCTATGGATACTTTATTGAATATTATATTTTCATAAATTAATCAATTTACACAAAAAATAATCTTTTTTATCATAATGATAAGTATTTAATATGATTGTTTTTTCACCTGAAGCATAAGAATCAACTTCTAGTGAATCACATTATCCACAAAATATTAAATACCCATTTCTTATATCTTGAGATATTAACCAAAATAAAAATGGTTTGTATAATATAATAAAATTCCATAAAAATTTATAATCCTTTATAAGAGGACATACTACTTTTAATCATCAAAATTCAACAGTAATACACAATATCTACCAAGACAACTCAAAAAATAACAATCCTTGAAATTCCTAAAAATAATTCAAACTGATTTTTATACCTGAAATTCAGAAGGATTTTATTACATTGTCTTCTAAGATAAATCATATCATTTATCTCTAAATATCATTGATCACTTTTAATGTAACATAGTAAAAGATAATTATCCTCATCACATATTCTCCTTAATAAGTTAATCATTTACTTAAATATGTTAATCCCCATAAATCCATAATTAAAATAAAATATTCTTCCAAAAATATAATTCAACCATTACACTATTAATATATCATACTATTATTTTTACGTTAGTCATATATAGTTCCCAAAATATTGAATGACTTCTTAAATAACATTTTTCACTCAATTCCCAAAACATTTTCCACTACCACAGATATATATTTAATAAAATATAGTTTAACTAAATAAAATTAATATTATCCATTTACATTATAGACTAAAAAAGATGCCATAATAACCAGGTACTTCACATAGTCCTGTGGTAGTTGATTCTCCCTTACTGCCCTTCGGTTTTGGGTTCGATTCCTATGGCCTTGCCAGACACGATGAGTTTTCACCCATCATGTGGGTTTAATATTTCTTAAACATTATAATTCATATAAAATACTCCCAATATGAGATAAAATACTCAATAATAATTGTAACATGTATTAACCTCAAATTTTGTGTTCTATACATTTCATTTTCACCATATATCATAATGACGTCAAAATCTCAATTCATAAAGTCTTAGATATATTTACATTTCTTTTTATTTCAACTCAAAATTATTTATTAAAAATATTCCCAAAAGAAAGAACATCATACCTTTATCGCAGTATCTACCTTGTTTCATATTCATTTTATTCACAAAGATATATTGAGAAATCATTGCAAATATGATATTGAAATTCAACAAAATCACTCGCTTACATTTTCCAAATACACCTTCCACAACATGGGTCATATGGGTTTTCGAAGAGATATTGTTTTAGAAAATAATATTGCATGTCATATAATTTCAAAAAATCAGATAATACATTCTTTTTATAAAACATTTCTTCCATGTATGATTTGAAAAATTTAATAAATTGTTATTTTAAAATATCATTTTATGTGTGAAATAATATATTATAAAAGAAAATAAAAATTTGTTACACAAGGGTTTCCTTCATTAAAATCTTTTTAAAAATCATAATATGCTTCATAATATTTTGATAAGGTAAAATATCATAAAATTCTATTATAATAATTACCATTTTTTAATTATGAAAATATTGAGAAAAAAAGTTTTTATTGAATTAAAACATTATCCACGATGGTATCGAGGTATAGTAGAGGTGTTTGATATCACTAGAAACTACTTACAAGTGATTTATATGTTTTGAAAAGTATCAAAATCATTCAGACATGATTTTTCAAAAATTATTGCAAGAAAGTCATCACGAAGTGATTGAAATTATGTTTGATATCCTCCTCTTTCCATCTGTAACTAACATTATTAGATTTGAAAAAATTATATAACAATGATTTGACAAAACAAATAGACATATAATGTTTCCATATGTTTAATCAACACTCATATTCCCAAAAGTTTTCTAAACAGACCTCTGATACCAACTATATAGTCCCATCCTTAAAAATTACTTAATCTTGAGATAAGTAAATAATTTAACTTTTGTTCAAATCAAGGATCATTTCAGGTTTATAGTATTATAGAATTTGGTCATAACTGAAACATAAAAACATAAATATTAAAAAGAAGACACATCTACTCTCTATCCAATTTTTCATAAAATAAAATATTTAAAAGAGAATCATGGTAACATTTTAAATTTATATGGCATAAAAATTCCTTGATACCAGCCTTAACCCTAATCTCCTTTAAAAACTAAGAAAAACATTTCAAAATAAAGGATGAGCATTAAAATCCTAGTATGGTATACAAAAACAAGGAAAACTATTTTTCTTTAAAAAACATGAAAAAAATGAATACATTATCATGATGTATTATTTTTCACCTTTATGTAGTAGTAAATACTCTCTACTAAGTATAATATAGTGTTATACCCTTTTTGGAACAAAAAGATTACAGTAAACCCATATAAAGGAACATATAACAGATAATGGTAACATGTGATATAAACATACTTAAGTGGAATAACCATATGGACAAATTCCACACATTTCACTAAATAAAATAGTCATACATCTGAATTACACACCCAATAAATTGGATGTTATAATGTAACCACCCATCCTTGGTTTATCGTAGAACCACTGGTCTTTGGATTATCATGTACCCACCCATTAAATTTTTAAGAACCATATTATAATCCTTACACATAAAACAAGAATAATGGAAAAATAAAACATCCACATTGTAATCACAAGAGTTCATTTCAATATATTGAAAAAATAAATCCTTTATCAAAACCATTTTCAATGCAAAAAAAAAATGAAAAGGGTATATGATATTTTTTTAATATGTTTGCAGCTTGTAGTGGAAGCCAAAATACCAAATAATGGTTAGTGTGGAAAAAAGGTCTTTATCAATATATACGGTAAAAAAATTCTTATTTTCATTTATAAAATACCTTCATATAAAAAATATTACTTTTTAAAACCATTAAATGAAATTAAATGTCAAAGGGGCTGATAATACAACACATAAATAATATCAAAATATGCCTTAAAGAAAAGAGATTGAGATGAAGTTCATTGCAATGATCATATCATTAAATTAAGAATAAATCAATTTAATAACTATGTGTGAAAATATAATAACACCCAATATATGTTGATAATTAGTGAAAAACAATCATAGTTCATTCACATATATTCCTATAAAAACAATACAAAAGACTTGGATATCATACTTAAAGAATAGAGATTGAGTTAAGATTTCCCATAAAAAGATCATTTTTTAATAAAATAGTTCGATTATGTGTATTCATTATAAATAATCATAAAAAAGTATAAATAAAATAAAATATATCAAAATATTTTTCTAACATAATCGTATCATGACATAATCCAGAAGTAGATGATTAATCCAGAGAATTGAAGTTGGGTTAGAAGTTCCCTTACCTTGAGTTCGAGTCATCACGTACAGTCATTATGTTACTAAATAAAAATATTAGGTTTATTTATACTTAAATGAGAACATGTTATACATTTATTCTTACTTTTATAAGACATTTATCCATGTTCTAAAAATTACATAATTATTTAAGTTCATATTAGATGTTTAGTCGATATTCGGTACTTGAGTCAAAACTGAAGATCATACCCTATAAATTGTCCATGTGGTAAAAATTATATCATATAAAACTATAATCACGAATTAAATATCATATATATCCATTATATATGTATTTATTATAATACAAAATATTTGGAGATATGAAATGAATTGTATCGTTCATGGAGATGGTAGCCCATACGTACACATGAATGCTACTTCCATCTCAGTTTAATATTAAAAGAATAAGAATTAATTATAATTAAATTATTGTATTAATTTTATATATGTATAATAGTTTTCATAAAACCATAATTCATATGTTCTATGTATAGTGGGAATGTGTAATATAGCTTTGAGGGGCGGTAGTCCACACTTCCTCAAACTAAATTATTGTAGAACAACAATATGGAAAGCATGAAGGTATGTGAAATATAATATATTTATAATATTAAATAGGATACAATATAAATGTTAAAAAAAATTTTGACCATAATAATGGGTTTAAGTCCATCCATGAAGGAGATAAAGTAAAAAAACAAAAACAAAATTCATTGAGATGATTAATTGGGATAACATGGACAATAATTTCTATTATATGAATAATAGGAGGTGAGAAATGAAATGGATGTGGTATATTCAATAAATAACACAAAAAACTAGTAAATACATGATTCTGGATTAATTATATATTTATGGATGAAGTGGGTGAGTATAAATTAGGAAAAGAAATTATTTAAGAGATGTACATTGAGATAACTACCACTGGAATATCCCCTCTTTGAAAGACCCTTATAGACCTTGGATATAGTCTTTTGGTGATACTGTAAGAACATTGAGGTGGTAATATTGATGAGGAGAGTATTGGGAAGAGATTTGAGCAGCTATAATGCTTTTTGGGTTGAAATATGGTGGTGTAGAGGTTGTATCTATTGTTGAGGAGATGTGGGTTCAAGTGATTAATTTAAAGATTATTTTATATTGAAAGCTAACCATACAGAGGTGGAATTTATTTCAACAAATATCAATTGAAATAATGGTTTTATATGTTTTTTATGATCAAGACAAACCTCAAACAACCATTAAATTTCTGGTCGATTCAATATATATGATGATTTTAACTTTTAACTATAACCCATGTCAAATTTTCACTTTTAGTAAGGTAAATAATTTATTTACCAAGTTTACAATTTTATAAATAATAAAAAAATTTACATTAATAAATTATTTTTAAATTATTTTTCCAAATAACTAATCCATTTTATCAATTTCAATAAACATAATTGGGAAAAATTTATTGAAAATCAATTAAAAAAATACAAACGAGTTTTTTATCGTGAAACATTCAAAAGGATGAAATGTTTTTGTATATATTTTAAACGTGAAAATGATTCCAATAAGGTTAATTATATAAAAATATAAATAATTAGTTTAATTACACTGAAAAAAAAATTAAATTGAATATCTTACTATATAAATATATTTGACTAAAGAGAATTTTTAAATTAAAATGAAGTATTTTTCACAACTGATTAAAATAGGAATGTTATCAAAAATATTAAAAAATTTATCCAAACTAATTTTGCAGTACATATTGAAAATAAGAAGTTAATATTTTCATAGAGGAAATATATTAGTGAAAAAACTATATTTTAAAATGGTTCACAATGAAAATGTGGTAAAACATTATTTTTTTGAAAAATTCATTTTTATCGGAAAAATTGCACTTGCTCTTATATAATGTCCAGAAAACAAATAAGATGAATTTAATACATTAAATTGAATAAATTTAACTTATATTTTATTAATAAAAATCCATGAAGAGTTATTTAATTATTTTATAAACTCACATATTTTCAATTAAATTGTTTTTCAAAAATAACAATTCCTTTAAATTTATAGGGTTTTAATTTCATTTATAAATAATTTATCACAAAATTAATTAAATACATGTATAAAAAATATGTTCATAAAAAATAATTATTTTTCATTCCCTTTATTTTAACATCTATATTTTATGGTAACATAATAATATTTAGATGTTTGCTTATGTTCGATGTGGCCTATTATTTACGCTATAAAACATAGTGCTTCGTTTAAAAACATGGTAAGTCACACAATCGTTGAAAGATGAGATTATTTCTATGAAAAATTGTAACAAATAGTATTTTAGTTTTTGAGTTTCAATAAGTATTTCGACCTATGTTAACGGTAGTGATACTTGATATTCTTGGTATGATGAATGAATTCTCACTACCATTTTGAGTATAACGGAATGATTCGTTTATCAAGAAGCCATATTTTATATATGTGGAAACTGTTAGAGACTTACTTAGATACTCTTGATCCTTACATTAAACAAGATCAATTATATATCATTTTAGGATAGTGTTTCATGGGGTATGGTTTTCTTGATGGTTTGATATTCAATGCTACAAACATTATATTATATTGTTGTTGCCACACATCGAGAATTTATAAGTTCCATTAGATTGTACAACGACTGATATTGTGGAGGACAAAAAAATATTTCCCAAAATTTAAAAAAGAATGATGTTCGAAATTTTATAGTGTGTTGCCATATCTCATGTTCACACAATAATTATTTGATGGTAATTTTTAATTGATCACTATGATTATTTAGGTGACGAGTATGTGTTTTTTTGGATCCCCTTATTTATGTGACAAACTTTGCATTGATGAATAGTGGTATATTTTATTAGGACTGCTAGAAGATTAACCAAAATCCGGAATTTTTACATTTGGAGGATTTACAATTTTTATAGATAGAGTGGGTGGTTTTATGGGCCATCAATTATTCATTGGCCTATATCTAACTGAGGAGATGATACTCTAGGGTTCATCGATTTACATCCAATAGGAATAAAGAATCATATTAAAGAGAAATAGAGGATGAATTGGTCCATTATAAAAGTGTTCCTTGGTGTTATGAAATCTATGGTGTTAGTCCTTAGGATGATTCTGTTGTGTTTTATTTTTCATAAGATATTTTTTGGTTGAGATGTATATATAAAGTGGAATTCGAGGAAATAAGACCATAAAATTTTAAAATATTTCATCATTTTAGAATAATATTCAGTGCATTTTATAATAGCATATTGTTGAAAACCATAATGATATAGTTTCATTAGAGACTATTGACATAAAAAATTTATTTCTTGAAATATCGTTAACATCTCCAATAATGTTATTTTTTCATTAGACACTAACTAAATATATCATTCTTCATAAATTTATAAATAACTGTGGGAAAATGGATATATAAGAAAGGGTGATCTCTGATTCATAATAAGGGTAATCATGAACGATATGAATTGATGATTATATAAAATTATAATATAAGAATAAGTGTATCCGTTCATAGTAATTACATGAACACCTTATATCCAGTCATACAAATATCAAACATTAATATTCCTAGAATATTGATTTATTGTTTCAAAATACAAGATTATGAATAACGAGAAATTCATATTGATCAATCTTTAGTTTTGGTATAATATCATAAGCGTTCGGGAGTGTCACAAAGAATTGTGTCACAATCATAAGAATAAAAATAACATCATAGTCAAGTGTTATTTCCAATATTATCATCACATATTGGATAAAATCCCATAATGGATTAGGTTCACTCCCCAACCTCTTTTCATTTTCTGATTGGGTTCACTCACCATTCTCATTGATAATTTATGATTAGATATTACTAATTTCCCAAATAATTATTGTTTATATAATTCCAATCATACATTTTACATAATTTAAATCCTACATATATGTTCCATATGATCATATTAAAATTCATAATTTTATTATTGCCTAACTTAGTGAAAGGAAATGAGTTTCATAAATAAAATTTCATTAAATAATAATAAACAATATATATGAAGAATATATATCGAAAATTTATATTTTATCCCAATTGATTCATAAGAAACATCAAATTATTTTGACATGTATGAAAAATACCTTTAAATGACATTTCAACATTTATTGAAATTGAGTAAAAAAATACCTTCTATTTTGAATTTTTTTAAATAAATAGTCTCCAAATGCGTAGAAATATATTTTCATTTAAAATAAACATGGAAATATAAATATTTGTCTTTAATGTAATTAAATTTTATGAAATAATTAAAATTCATTCATGAAGTAAGAATTAAAATAATAATTCCTTTTACATTTATTTTGTTAAAAAGTCCCCCATTTATAAAATGATAAGAATTTATTCTTAATACATTAAAAAGAAACCAAAACATGGGTTAAATTAATTGGAATATTTATGTTATAAAATAAATTTAACAGGTTTAAAAATAAGGCATGTGGAAGAAAAAAATTGTGATTGAGAGAAAATAATGTTGTCTTTTTATAAAAAGAAATTTCTCAAAAAATTTAAGTAATAAAGAGGGGATACTGAATGAAAAATGTTGAAACCACATAAATAACCATAATTTGAGAAAATTTGTTGGGTTTAAGATATAATTTGAAATTAACTACCCCAATAATGACTAATGAATAAAAAATCCCAATTAATATATGATTCAAATATAAACCCTTACCTCATGTCCAAGAATATTTGGATTATCTTCCAGATTCCTTCATAATAAATTTATTTTTATTATACAATCATACAATAACAATATTTACAATGTATTTAAATTTACCATTATATTATAAATTACATTTACCATTCTATTTATAGTTTTTCCTTAAAATCAACATTCTTGTCAAAAAGGATTTGTTTTCTATACATGTCTCAATTTGATGAAATTTTTACATAAATGGTGACACAAACATTAAACATGTATTATTTGATAATTCATAAAACCCTTTCCCAATAATTACAGTGCTGGTATAATGAGTTTTAGAACATTTGGAAGATAAGACATAAAAAATACATCATCCTAAATAAAAATCCAATTTATTAAAACTCAAAATAGTTTTCCTAACTCCAATGTTTGTTCTAAAAATATATAGGATAACCGATGGAAAATACATAAGGAGATGAGTTATAATGAACTCTCAGTAATGGAATAAACATGGAAATAAATAATAAAATTAGATTCAAGATTCAAATCATGATTTCATTAAATGAATGATCATAATCATAGAAACACGAAAAAAATACTTTATTAAAAATAATCATAAATTATTTGAAGACATATATAACCTAATATCTTAAACATGAGTCATGGGTCACTCCAAAGACAACAAAATATGGTTGAAAGAGTTTAATGGTGGATAAGGTTCATTCCATGATCCCATACATAATATATCAAGATATATAATGTTTTTCCCCAAGAATATTAGGAGTATATAATTTCAGGACCACCAATAAAAAAATTAATATCTTACCTATGTATGCCACAAGAAGAAATTAAAGCATACATAAATAATTATCAGGAAAATACCCATGAGAAGAATGTGGGTTTCATATTTTTGATTGAACATATAATTAAACACTAAATAATAAGGATTAGAAAGATATTGAATAATTGATTTATTTGGATGTTAAAATACGTAAGTGAAACATAGGCTATGAACATTGAGTATTAACATATGTACTTTCATGATACAGATCATAGAAATTAAAGGATAAAAAAACTCTTCGGTAAACCGTTATATGTATTGGATCATTAAAATAATAATAGAAATATTTTTTCCTATAAAATGTATTTAAACAATATGTTTATTTATAAAATAATGACTATTTAATTAAATCAATTCAAAATTCCATAATATTTTTTGGACCTGCTGATTGACACTAGACAAAAAATAATAAAGTCCCTTTAAATGATATATACTTAAAAGTTGTAATTTTTAAGGGAACTAAATATATATGTAACACTATAAAGAAAAATGACACTACAATAGGTTTATATGTATATAAAATATCTATAAAAATAAAAGATGGTCATGAGAAGAAAATTTCAAACAAATATAGAAAAAAGGGATTTTGTAACAGAAGGGTAATGCGAGTGGTATAAAAGATACATTTTCTATTTTAAAAAACACATATTTTTATCCCACATCATAGGAGGAATATTATAAATTTATTTTGAAAGGATTATAGTGTAAAAATAAAATTCTCCAAAAATAATTCATAATTAGTATTCCAACTAAAATAACTAAATTGAATGTGAGGGAAATTATGGAAACTTATTAGAACACTTTTTAACGATGATTAGAATTATTCTTAACATTGTATCATTTTCTAGAAGGAATATAACTAATAAATGAGTAATATTTTATTCCTTTTTTATCTCCCAATATATATATGGTATTCAATTTAGAATTATAGAATAACTCAAGGATCCAAATTATTACTCAATAATGAATATCGAGTTATGAAATATCCTTATATTTTAGGTAAAACAAGAATAGTAACCAACAATAAGGAATATCATGAATAGAAGTGATTTTTCAAAGTTAAATAATAATTTATGATATTTTATGTCATGTGGTAAGTATATACACCATATTAATGACGATTGATACATAACATCAATGTATGAATCAAAAAAGGGTGATTTACATAGAACCCTTGATGATTATGACAAATTTAGATAAAAAAACATCAAATAATGATTTATTTAGTTTTAGTAAAAATAAAATTAATAATGAAAATACATGATATTAAACATAAAATTTAATTTATACACACCATTAAAAATATAATTGGTTCATAAAAAATGTGTCTCAAATAAAAAAAATTAAAATGAAATTCAGACAATAAAAAAATATAAATCAATGTCATGGTAAGATTGAAAATAATATGGGGTTTTAGATCATATGAACTAAATAGTGTATTAATTGAATATAAATTATTTTGAAATATATAAACAAAAAAATTATTAAATTTTACATAACATTTAAGAAGGACTCTATAAAGACTAATTTTGATGAAAGTCCTAACCTTGTATTTGAAAACATTCTAGAATTGCAATTAAATTACAAAATAATTAAATTAAATTAATTATATATATAGAAAATAATATTATTCATCCATATATAATTTTATAATTTTTATTTATCATCTTTTCTACTTATTTTTAATATCATTTTTTCATATATTGTTTATTCGAGGTTTTCTAATTAATTTTTATGTAACACCGTTTTTATATTGACCATAAGAGAAATCATTATAAAATAGATGCATATTATCAATTATATTAATATTATTATGGTCATATTTTTATGTATTGTGTATATTTTTAAATCTTACCTTTATGGGTGGTGATGGAAAATGAAAATCATTGCTCATGAAAGTGGTAGTCTGCACATACCCCTGATTAGTGTTCCATTTAAAAATGAATTAGAGGTAAAAAAGTTAAATGATAATTCTGAAAATGTAAAGTAATATTTATATCATATTTATTCGTCCATTATATAATAGTTATCATCCATTATTGACAGTGATAAAAATTAGAAGATTTATCTTTGTGGAGACAGTAGTCCTTGCAATGCACTGACAATGATTTCTTTCTTAGCTGATGGATTGGAATAAGAACAATTTTTAAAAAAATATAATAAAAATTCACTATAATAAATATTCTCAATATAATATATTTCTATGTAAATATATATTTTTACAATAAATATTATGAATAAGGTGTTAGGAAGAATGTAATACTTTCATCTAAGAATTCTTCTTCTTCTTAGAGACTTCTTTAGAAGTGAAGGCCTTATGATATATTATAAATTCAAGGGGACTAAGAGTGAGAAAAAATCTATTCTAGGATATTTATTTTTTTTATAATTTCATGGGAAATTTAATGATATTCATAATTGTGGAGTGGTGGAACTAATCCCTATCTTGAATGGAATAAAAGTTAACTTTTTGAAATAACCATCACACTTAGTTGATATTAATACACTATTACATGGTCAAAAAATAAAAACTCTAATACTAATTTAGTTTGGGGTTATATTGGGTCTATATGTCCTCCTCCGAGACTTTCCTCCCACGTTTTAAACAATTTTCATGTCTATTAGGTTTGGTTTTTATATTTTTACATTCTGATATTAATATTAGAAACTTTTTTTTAACTATGTAGTTCATATTTTATTTCAAAATATAGGGTTACCCTACCTAATAATGTTTTATGTTTTTATGAAAAATATAATCATCATTTATTATAAATTTAATTTCTAAATATCTTAAAAAAAACAACTAAATTTAAAAAATATAATATATCAAAAACAGTTTTTGTAATAAGATTACTTTTATCCATTATGTGTACTTCACATTAGTTGGTATTGATTTCAAATTTAAAGAGTATTAATATAGTAATATATATAATTAAAAATAATATTTTAATCATAATTTATATAATATCAAATGTAATAAATAAATATAAATTACATTAATTAAAAAAAACTAATTAAATAAAAATTCATTTAACCATTGTCATGGTAATGAACCCTAATCTTACCTAACATAACTATTTGGATAAAAACGAAATTGATATTATTATCTAATATAAAAATTTTGAACTCAAATATATAATAAATTTTTTATATTTAATTTCAAAAAGTTATAAATTCTAATTTAAAATATAATTGCAAAAATGCATCTTTTTTGTGAATAATTTCATGTGATAAAAAAATGATAAAAATTTGTTTTTAAAATTCAACATTTATTTTAGAATTATTTGGGGAAAATCATAAATATATATTTTTATATAAAATCTTATTCTAAAAAATGTAATTTCTTTTTTTATTTAAAAATTGATAGTTTCTAGAATAATTGGTATTTTTAATGTCATCCAAAAAATAAATTATTTTAGAAGATACATAAAAAATAATATTAAAATTTTATTCAAAGTACAAAAAAGATGTTCCTTTTTCCGAAATGATATTCTAAAATTTTTAAATTCAATTTTTTAGAAAAATAATAAAATATATAGGAAACCAATTTTTATTGGAAACATTATTTCGAAATATTAATTATTATTTTCATCACATTTAATAACAAAATTAGTGATAACAAATTAATAATTTATTAAATATTTTATAATCATTAATCATATTTTTTTGAAAAAAAATTATATATCATAGAATAAATAAATTTTGGAAATAAATTATATGTCATTAATTTTAGGAAAACTAAATGAATTTATTTCCCATTAAAAGTAGCCTTTATTTTCTTCATATTAATTTTTCATGAAGTGGTTTCTAAAATTTATTCCTATAAATTCAATGCATTGTTTTTAATAGTCATATATGCATATTTTTTTATATATTTATGACATAGTTTTGTTTGATTGGGGGTGCGTGTGGAAAAAGTTATCGAACACATTATATTTCATTGAGGAAAAAACATTAAATTCTTAGGTTGCTTCATTCTCCAACTTATGTAAATTTTATCCTCACACTATTAATTATTACCCACTGTGGAATATAACTATGGATTTATTTTAGATAGACGTGACTCAATATGTACTTTCTAGGGAGATTTCAACCTTCAAAACATTGGAAACATATGTATTTCTATTGGATTGGATTATCCTTATAATTGAGTTTTTATCCAAAATTATGAGCCAAGTGTCTATCATTATTTAGTATTGAGACCCACATTGTTTAGTTTCTTAATAAATTGTGTACATAATTATCCATGAATAGACGGTCTTAGGTTAATATAAAATGTGATATCCTTATTCCAAATAATTTCTCCTATATGTGGAATGAATCATTACATTTATAAAATCACATTAAATTAACATAATTTAAGGGAAGCATGTTGTTTCACAAGATTCGTTACTATATGATTTATCTTAGAATACAAATTCTTGTTAGTGGGTATGATGAACATAAATACCAATATTTACTTCAGGGATAGTTCTTTTATAATATTTCCATTATCCCCATGGTCTAGGAGGTTGATGATTCTTATCAATATGGTTATTCTTTAGAATAGGGTATTCAAAAAAGATAATTCCCAATTTACCCATAAATATTACATAGAATTGGTAATGGTACTATAGGGTAAAATCAATTCTTTTTAATCCTATTTAATAAACTCTTTATTTTCTTATGGTATTTTGATACTTGATGAAACCCCTTTTCATAAGTAAAAAATCTTCCCATCCCCATGCGGGAGGCACCATTGTTATTATTCTCACATTATATATAAAAGGAGTTTGATGTCCCATCTCTAATTAGCTTATTTTCTTGAATTTTTATTACCCTAAAAACTTTTTTATGTTGGTACACCCATGTTTCTATGGTTATACTGTTAATATTGTTTCATTATATGTGATTTTGAATATTAAATATATTTCTTATTCCACCTCCCATTATAATGGATATATAATATATGTAATCATATAATTTTCCCCCAAATACAATGTTAACATGGTTCTTTTATGATTTATTTATAACTAAATTCAAATGAGTTAATATGAGATATGAAAATTTATCATCATTTGGAGATTATCTTAATTAATAACATAAAATAGATTCAACCTTAAAACCTTTTAGAATTCATAACATAGTGTATCCCATGATTCTTTTAGTTAACCTACATCAATATTATTTTATACTGTGTTACTTTATATTGGTTTATCTGATACTTCCCGACCTAGTCCCTAAAATTAACTAACTAATTAATCGCTCATAGAGGTTTATAAAGAGAATATGATCAACTAATTCATATCACCTAGGAGTGTTTATCTAAGTATCTTGTTGGGCCTCATTCCAATTATCTAGGTCATAATTGAGTTAATAACCAACATTCTATCTTTATTATCATTAACCCTAGGTAAAAAAATTTCAAACCTAAATCCACATTCAAATAAAAATAACAGGATGTAATTGTAATGAAAACACACATTCTTTAATTTTAAAAATTATAATTTTATCATATACTTAGGTTGATAACTTTGACATCTCAATAGGGTTCTCACTATGGTTCTATCAACCTAATCTCAAAAAATAACTTGACCTTCCTCTGATACCGGCTTTGGATACCCATTCCCAAAATACTATTATTTCATAATTCTAAAAAAACTAATCTAAAAAATTTACATTGAGTATCTATATATCAAGTGACTTTGGAATATTAGCCATAAAAATACATCATACTAAATATAAAAAGATCATATTTATTTAATACTATACATAGTACTTATGATTTCTATAGATATTCTAAAATTTCTTTTCATATCATAAGAATAATACATAAGGAAATGCTGATATAAAAATCCATGTAAGGGAATAAACATGGATATAAAGCATAAAATGAGAGTCAAGAGGCATAACATGATATCTTAAAGAGGTTATCATTACCATAGGATACTGATATAAGGAAATAATTCCATATGTTCATAAACAAGAATAAACAACCCAAATCATGATATCACATATAAAAGTCAATATTCACTCATATTTCCATTATTATAATGCTGTTAATGTCACATTGTGGATTAAGTTCCCTCTCAGTTACCATAAATAACAATTATTTAGATATAAATACTTACATAATATATTGGGGGAATATATAATTTCAGTTTCACCCATCACATAAATTTGGATCATACATATATAGTCCACATGAGGAAAATAAACAATATATAATTCTTAATGATGATTGTAACATGTCATCCTAAGTCAACTAAACAAGTCACCTTAGAGGGACTTCCACATATACAGACAAACCATAGAAATTAAAAACCAATATTACGTGTAATAAATTTAATGTATATCACCGTATTACAAATTTTATGAATGATAAACATCAATGATACCAATAAATTCAAGCCAAATAGGTTGAACCAAAAACATTAAACATGAAAAGTCTAAAAAATTCAATGTGTGACAATTTTTCACCACCAAAATAGCTTGAAATGAAAATGATGGCCAGTAAGTGAAAATGAAATTATACACAATGAAAATACCATTATTTGAGTCCTGCAAAACAATATATATTCCCTCTAAAAAATGTAAGGTCTAATAAATAATAACTTTAGGATACCACCATGGATTATATACAAGTTATTATATCTCGAATGAATTAGTTTTAACATTCAAATATAACCAACTTACAATAAAATTCATAAAACAAATATTTTTTAAATGATCCATTACTTTCCATAAAATAATACCATATTCACTAAATCTAAGAATATATCATGTACATTCAATATCGTATGAACTCAAAATAATAAACAAACGTTCATCCACTATAAGTGAGAATGTCATCAAATAACCACAAATATACCATCATGTGGTAAGTCAACCATAAATGACATAGAAAACCTTTTGGAATCTAACAAATGGTTATACATGATAGAAATGAAATTAAAGGAAAAATCTAGGACCAATGATGATCCGTCTAATATAAAATCTATTGTAATTAAATACACTAAACTGACACAAATCCTCTTATATAAGTACACACAAAAAAGTGAAAATTATATTTATTGATGTACCCATGTTTTCAAAAAGCTTCATGTCTATCAAAATAAATTTTATAAAAACTCATTAAATAATTTAATCTAACACTTGGTGCATAAAAATCCAATTTTAAATTAAACCCATTTAAAATCATGTATATTTCCCAAAAAAATATATTAAAATTTTAAATATATTGATTTCAACAAAAAACACAGAATGAATTTAGAACAAATATAGTAATTCATGAATTAGAGCCCATTGTATAGATATACCACCCTCATAAGAAGGGAAAACCTAGTATCCTTTGATAATAGAGAATTTTAAAAAGTATTTATCCAATTAAAAATAATTATTGCTTGGGAAAATAAAATGATATTCATAAAATACTAACCATTCACAATCTAATCCAAAAACACATCCAACACTGATGTCATGACTAAATTCAATGAATAAGTGGAAATATGGCTTTCTAGGGAGAAAATATGTCGCAACTAAATTGATCAAAAGCATAATGAGAAGATATTGATGGATAAAGATCACCCAAAAATTACTAAATAATACCCTATGACCTAATATGTATAAAATACATCAAACATTATAAAACTCATATGTTCAACATGATTAGAAACCACTAATTCTATAAAATTCATAGCGTGAACCCTTTTCTCATTGGGAATTCCATATATTACAAATATTATAACAATGGGTTTCAAAAGGGCTAAATTAAACCAAAACGACCCATTCATGAGCTAAAAGGTTTTACGACTTCTAAATTTTCTTGCTCTAATCCAAACTCATGGATTCTCTAATGCAATTAATTTCTATTGTTCAAACAGTTCATGGAATGAATGTTCTGAATGGGTAGATCCTACTATTGAATATGTATAAAATAACTGAACAAATTTATAAAGATATCTTAAGGAAATGAGTACCCAATAAAACCTTTGAAACATTTAACCAAGACTGCAGTTCATTTTCCGTGAAAAAAATCTATCCATCCCTATAAGCCCAGAACACAACAAATCAAAAAGGGAGTAAAAAAATATTCAAGAAGTACAATAAAAAGGTAACACTATGTTAAAATCTATCCACCATAATCAAATTATGTCCACAAAAATAAATTAAAACACTATACTCACAAAGAGGGAAGGATACTATTACATTATCAATAATTCTTACTCCTCTATCTGATTGATATTTCAAATGTACTGCCATAGTACACAGACTATGGGAATTTTTTTACAATGAAATACCCTCCCTCAACAATCCATAATTTTGACTTTTTTCTCAACCAAAATAATTTGATGATCAAGATTCATGTCCTGTATTCAATCACCTGGCAAGGATCTAGTAGAATCATTCAAATGTGTGAAACATAGAGCATGTCAGGTATCTAATTCAAATGAGATGGTGAGTCTAACTGATCTGCCACCAATTTGTGATGCTTCATAATATCAAAGGGACATAAAAAAATTGGTTCCCACATACCAAGTATACCAAACCAAATGTGTCCTAAAAAATTATAACACTCCGAAGAAACCCCAATCAACAACTTCAACCTCTAGTGCATGGAGATGATGGTCTTCATTTTATTATCATTGACTGATAATTGAATTGGAGTCCCAACTGATTAAATAGCCAATTTTTAAGGCCTATTGTTTTAACACTAGCATTCAAATGTAGGGGATCTCTATATATTTCTCTATTATTACTAGTTTGTTGTATATTTGTTTCATATATTCCTAACTCATTAAATTATTGGGTTAAATTTACCATGTGAATACGATGAATATTGATATTTATAGTATTATGTGCATTCTATTTTCCAATTTGCAACACATAATTTTAGTTATTTATTGAGTTTTTGATTAACAAGGACTTAATATATTAATTTAGTAAAAGGAATAAAGAATCAAAAACTCAATCTATAAAAGCCTGGAAACTTATAGGGATACTTGTGTAATATTGATTACATGGGTTGTAATGAATGTTTGTATTGGTGATATAGACAAATGGTGAGACTAAGAAGTCCCTTCATATTGTTATGTGTAAGATTACTTTGAAAGCATACACATGTTAAGAAATCAATGATCTAAAAGTGTAGTTCATACCAATGTTGGGCTCTCTAGGAATATCCTATGTTAGAAGTATTGGGAATGGGGACTCCTAATTGGAATTGATTCTCATATTATTTTTTATTCATTAGGTTACAATTATTTGGGTGACCCTAGTATTATTTTTTCCAAAAAGGAATAAAGAGAGGATAATTCATATGTTGAATTGGGAAAGTAGATACCCACCAAGAACTATAATAATTCTATACTACCATGTTTTGTATATTTTTCACGTTTATAAACATGGATAATATAATTACCCATATTTTAGAAAATCATGGAGAAATTAGGTGATAGTAAATTTTCATCATTGGATAGAAACAAGGATAATTCACTAACACTCAAGAAAAATGGGTAATTGAAAAATCACTTAACATTGTTTTTATTAAATTTGAATAAGTTATTTTTTTAATTCACGGTTTAAATTATTATTTTTTTAATATTTATTTTTACATTATCCTGCCTCCTCACCCATCAACCTCATCATCAGGTTTTTAGTTTTCCATTACATTGCATGTAATCCATGCCAAGACAACTAGAAGAGGAATCAATTTTATCATATATTTATAATATTGAAAACATAAAGAATGTTTTATTTATGTAATTATAATATTAATATATATATATTTATTTATTTATTTAAATGACAATTTATTAAAAAAAATTAATATACCCACTTTTAATTAGAAAATTTTAATAATATTTCTTATATATCTTCATTGTTAAAAAATTTTCTACATGAACTAATAAATAATATTATAATGGTATATTAGATCATCTTTAGTGGATGATATTTTAGGATGAAAGTACCATTTTGACAAGAATATTTTTCTCCAACTAATGCCAAACCATGTTTTATTATAGTACATTTCTAAATTAAAACATTAAATTTGTAATTTAACCATAGCAACACTATTTTTACAATTAATAATATTCATATTATATACATAAATATAAAAACTATTAATCATATTATAAAAATAATTTTCAAATAAATAATTTGAGTATTCATAATTATTTTAATCAAATAACCTTAAATGTATATAAATAATTTTATGTAACAATTTTCTTATAATTAATGAAAAAATATATATATCATAAATTGGGATATTTAAATTTAATATAATTTATTTATTAATATTAAAATATATTAAAATCTGTTTTATTTAATTATTTTATTGAATGATTATTAATTTTAATAAAATGATGAAAAAATGCAATTAAAAATTTTTAATAGTGGGGTATATTCAATAATATCATTTATTGGTCTATAAATTACATAATAAATTGGGGTATATATAAGTATTCATATATACGTTTGATGAAACTTCACTCCAAAATACTACAATGAATTGGATATGTGGCTATATATATGCACTTATATATGTTTATATATTATTCCTTTTAATGATGAAAGTTCCAATGGAGCCGAAATTTTATTTGAAAGGGGCCTCAATTAATATTTTCACAAATCATCCAATATTCTATAGGCCTTTTATTCTTTTATTCATCTTCCCAGAGCCCTCACTAGCACAGTGTCGTGCGTCTCCCCAACGTTGTGCCTTGAAACCCAAATTGTGTCGCAGTTTTCATGAATTGTAACCATTCTAATTGGTATTGATTGTGTCCACCAAAAAAAGAAACTACAATTCCACCCTACTAAAGCGACTCGGGATTTTGATATTCCTCCCATATGTAAATGTATAATTTTTTTTATTTTTATATATTAAAAATATTATTTATTATTATGATCATTTGAATAGAAATTATTAACTAATAAAAATAGTATTTTAACATTTAATTAATAATAGCCCCTGTACCTAATTTATATCTTTATACACACACATATATACATTGGTCTGTTAGTTTTATGAAAATAATTTTTTGAATCATATGATATATTTTTTTACTACGTTCACTTGGATATATTATATAAATTAAAATATTATTTTTTTTGATTTTATATATTAGAAATTATATTTTTTTTAATATATATATATATTAATTTTTTTATGTTGATTATGTTCCTAACAAACTGATTCTAGTATGTGAATCTGAGGAGGATCCGGGAAGGTCTTGTGGAATTGTTTTTGTAGATGCACAAAGTAATATTAAGGGAAACATTCAAAAGCCTATATTTTGTGATATGGCTCCAATGTTTTATAGGTTATCTTCTTATGGAATGAACAGGACAAGCTCACATTGGAATGTGCATCATGTTGGGCCGTCTATGTTAGGAGAAAACATCATAGAGTTGGTTTGTAGATTTTATTTTTCTCAATAATGATGAAGTTCAACCCTTTATAAATCTAAATGTGAGACAAAATTAAATAAATGGATTATTTATTAAATTCCTTCAAAATAGGTGAAACCCTAACTTAATATTACTATTTAATTTGATTAAATTTAATTAATTAATGTGATGATAATGGAGGGTTATTTCATTCTAAAAGAATAGATCTAACCTAATAGTTATCGTCCTCTACATCTCACGAAAACAACATCATCATTGATTGTAGTATTTTTTGAGGTGTTTCTCCTTGTATTCCAAAAATAATGTCTAGGGTGTTTTCATCTATTTATTGATGGATTCATTACCTGTATTTTATTCCACGGTGATATCCTTTTATTTTTTTGGTTCTTTAACCATTTCATTTGGGGGGGTTCCATGTTACATTTGATGTTCTTTTTATTTATGAATTTGTTAACTTTATTTTTATCATGAAATTACAATTATACTGAGAGGAAAATTATTTCTAATCCTTTAAATTGGTATATAAGGATAAGTTCATTTATAGAGACATTATAGAAATTTGGTGTCTCATAATAGATCCAAATTTGTGAAATAAAAACTCAGGAGATATAAATTTTTTGTGCGGAAAACGATGTTGTAAGTGGTGTTATAGAAATATAATTTCTTATAATAATTTACCAAAAAAACAATGTATGATGGGGTAGAAATATAATTACATGGAAGGGTTTTTATTTCCTATATTCATGTGTCATTGTATGATAAGGTCTTATCATGTATTGTGGTGAAAATGATGATTAAAACAGTTGGGATACTATGATGATTCTCTATAACGAAATGTCACTAAAAAATGTTATGAAGAGAAATTTTTACACTATTCTTATAATAAATTCATCATCATTGACCGACCACAAATACATCCTCAATAACATATTATCTCATCTTATAGTGTTGGTATATCAAATTGTGGACAATAAAAATTAGTATATTCATATCAATATTTTTAATTATTAATATGATGAACTTGTCATCAAACTCACCAATAATATCATCACCGATATGATTCTCTTAATAAATATTAAAATTTATGTTCGTTAAGGATAAATTCATCACAATAGAAATGATGGAAGACTAGAAACATCCCACTAAGTTGAAGATCTGTGAATTGAAAGAGGTAGACTGATAGAGCATGCTTCTTATGTGTGCTTCAATCGTGGAAGGTCTAATACAATTATACAGAAGAAAAAAATCATATGTAACAATTGCGATAATATGGGGAATGATTGAAAAAAATGAATGAATAAGAAGGGTTGTGAGAACAAATCCCAAGTAAATTTGGAGAGTACATCTATAAATGGATAAGTAGTAGTCAGTAAAGAGGCTATGACATCTTGATGTTAGACAATATCTTTATAACGCATTAATATTTACATAAGAGAAACAATTCATGTTATATATCGATGGGAATGGCTTGACCAATATGAAACTATCAAAAAAGGACTATTATACATGGGTAATGATTATAACATGATGATCATTGCTTTCAACACAATCAAATTGAATATATTTTAAGATTTATTTCACAACATTCTATGATCACACTTTTTCATGGGCCTTTTGGAGAGCATTTTTTCATTGGGAAATGTTCATTATAATGAATTTATATTGATTAAGATATGAATGAAGGGAATATTTAGCTTTTAAAATAATTTATTGAGTAATGTATTGATGTGATTCAAAATGTAAAAATGTAATATAATTTATAACCCACATCCCACTGATTTTATGTCATCCTTCATGATGATTCCTTATAATTAAATAGATAGGATGGAAATATATTGACTGTCATATGCATCCACAATGGGAATATTGATTCTTGTTATGGATTACACAAGAAGTAACATTGTTCTTGTTGTGGGAGAAGTTAGTCGATACATAGAGACTCATAGATGAGATCATTGGAACTTGGTGAAGTGGGTCTTGATATATATCATTTATACATAAAATGTTTATTTATGTTAATAAAGATCATATTTTACTACCAGATTTCATATTGATTCAGATTTATTAGGTGATTGTGATTAGAGATAATCCATTACCAGTTATATTTTTACATTAGAAGGGCGTGTTTTGAGTCGGATTTCTCAATTACAGTCTATTATTTCATTATCCACAAATGAGGATGAGTATATTTAAGTAATATAGTCTTCGAAAGATATTATTTGGACAAAAAAATTGATAGAGGATACTATGAACAAACATTATAATAATTCGTTATTTTATTTTATAAAGGGAACCATGAACATTGTGCTGAATACATATATTAATTCACGGAATAATAACATAATTATAAAATATCATTTTTATCATTATTTAGTCAAGAAGGAGGTGTGGATATAGATAAAATTCACAGTAAAGAAAATATGACTGATTTCATGATAAAATTGATCGGTTCTAATAATATTGGATAGTGTAGATCATGAAGTATCCTTATAGAGACATTAAAAAGTTGATTGGAATTTATAAAGGATGTATGAATATGTGATTAGAAATTATCCAAACCCCATGACTGAATTGTTTTGTAAGACATTTAGAGATAAAACATTTTATCAATGTATATTTCATGCAATTCATTCAGAGAGGGTGAAACTATACCATTATTCCCTAATTTACCTGGATTAAATTTAATTTAATTGAGTTGATACCAAATGTGGGTGAGGGAATTCTGTAAAAAGGGGCCTCTGCCAATAGTTTTCATCTGCGTCTTCTCAAGCATCACAACATCATTATTAAGTAATATATTTTTTCAGTTGTTTCTCTATATGTTCAATGGAGAATATTGTTAGTATATTCATCTTATAATTTAGTGAAAATATATACCCACATTTTACCATTGTGAGAAATTTCAATTTGCCTTTGGTTTTTAACCCCTTTCATTTAGGGGGGTTTTCCACATTACGTCTGGTGTTCATTTTATTTCAAAAAAAAATTGAAATTTAGTTTTATCTAGAAATTATCATTATACAAAAGGGCCAATTATTTTTAATATTATTACAACACACATATCATGATATTAATATATATATATATTGTACTTTTTATAATTTTGAAAATGGATTCACATTTTTTTCTCACATGAGTTCGTTTATTTTTTTGAAATGAGTGGAATTATCATCATTTTATCTCTGAGGATTATATGATAATATAAATGGATAGTAAAAGTTTGTGAAAGAGGTGTGGTTCAAGGTGGCGTTGATAGAGTAAATTAGTTGGTGTAAAAATTATAGGTGGCCGGATTTTATCCCGAGAACACCATCAAATGGGAGAATCAGTTTGTGAACTAGTTTATTTGAGGGATTTTATTGACACCAGGAGAATTGTTTTGATATTTGAAGGATGACTTCCAATAGAGAAGTGATTATTTGGGAGGAAATTGAGATGTATCAGGGGTTAAATGTTCACACATGTTTTCAACAATTTATTTTCATTTCCTATTAGGGATTCAACTAGTAATTTTTTTTGTATCATATTTATAGTTGATTTTTTAGAGTTGATTTATAGTTTTTAATCCTTCACATTGGATATTGTTCCGTGATAAATTTCTATTTACAATTTTATTTTTTAGTTTTATTTATTTGATACATTTATAGTGATTGTCAAACATTATTTATCATAATTTTATTTTTATTCTGAAATAAATCAGCTTATCCCTATAAATTTGTATCATTTTTATTTACCTATATTTATTAATAATTGGATATGGGTTATCTATGTCATAGTATTTTATACCTATTCCAAATATTCCAAAGGAAAAAATTACTTTTCTTTACGGATTTTATTAGTTAAAAATAATTTAGTACTCGACAAGGCTTTGAAAAAGATATAGAAAAATATTATAGATGTTAGAGGCATTGAAAAATGATGATTGGAAGGATGCTATAGAGTTAGTAAAATTCATGATTCAATTTTATTTGGTAGATAATACTTTGGGGAAAGTAAAGAATCTGATAGATTTGAATGAGATCTTTATGAAGCTTAAATGTAGGTATAAATTAATATCCCAAATAAATTAAATTTTAAGAAATGATTGTATAATTTGTGAATGTTAGAGAATAGAAATTTGTGCAACCACGTCGATGAGTATTAAAATATTTTGATTGATAAATCTTTAATAGAGGTTAATAACGATGATAAAGGTAATGTGGTTCCTATTTAAAAGGAATAATAAGACAAGTATTTTCTTTTCTTGGGTTCATTACCTTACTCATGTGGTAATATCATATTCACATTGTTGTTAGGGAAAGTCACTCTAATGCTTGATGATGTGATTTCATCAATTAAGATTCAAAACACTAAACAAAAGACCAATGATGCTGATTATTTAGGTAAATGTGGTAGTTTGGAATTATATATGGATGAGGTAATTTGAGATGTTATTTGCATGGAATAAATAAAGGTAAATTCCTTTCTTAAACATGGATGGTCATGTATAGAGAAAATATTATTCTTTGAAAATGGTTAAAGTGAAAAAAGGATCCTCATACTATTTTTTAGGATACCGTCATATGTATAATATAGGGTGAGGATAATTTTAATTAATTTTGTAATGTACAAGATTTTTCCATGTATTATTTTTAATATTATATGGCAATTAATTAAGGACTAGGCTCTGAGATGGCGTGTAGTTCTGAGGCCCAGTGAGACTGGAACAAATGTTGGAATTTAATTTAATAATTAAATAACACGCTTGTGTGGTTTTCCTAAAAAATTGTATTAACTCTTAAATGGGTGCTCGGATCAAAAATCTAAGGGAAACACTGCATTCAGAACAGCGTTTTTACCATAGGCGAGGCCTAACATTGGCCCGCATTGGTCAGTAGTAAAATCTGGGTTTTGGACGCAATCGTAATAAAATATCTAATTAAAATATTTTATTTAAATCGTTGTTACAGCGAAATTCCTTATCTTTTTAAATGGTGATTTCACAGGGATCAGGGTTACAATTTCCATAACCCTGAATCCCATGGTGGCTCTAGAGGCTCTAGAGGAAACCTCCCAACAAGGCGATGATGACACAGTGACTAGATCATCAGCGATAAATGCCGTGAAATCCAGGTAGGATGATTAAATTGTGTTTTCTTCCCTGTTCTTGATTTCTACGACAAAAACATGCTAATCCACGAATAGATTAGTCCACAAATTGATTGTTCTTGTGGGATGGGATTTTTGGGGATTCTGGGGGATTAAATCCATGATGATTCACTGTTGTTGATCTTTTCTACTCCATTTTAACATATTAACGGGAGCGGATCAACGCCGTGATGAACGACGGCAGAGGTTCGTTCCTCGATTTTATTTCATTGGATTTCTCCCATTTTTCTCCTTCGCATTCTTTGCATTCATCGCAAGGAAATGTAAAACGGATCGTTGCGCATCCATTCTACGACGCAACGATCCGAGATTGTGGATCCATCCCTGGAGTAGTGTCACGGAGGTGTGAGGACGGTTTCAGCACGCGATTCAGAGCGGATTGGGAGATACGAGTTTTTAGGTGTTTTTCTTCAGATGGACATTTCAACATTTATGATCCGATTTGAGAGCCGAAAACACCCGTTACGATGTTCTTGTGATGAAATGAACCAATACCAGTAGTATCGGGATGAACGGACAAGGAACTGAGATCTAGAGGTTCAGCCGTGGCACAAGGAAGAAGACGACGTTTCTGTAAAAATCCTGACTACACACCATGTAGTACGGGCTACACGGCATGTGTTTGTCGGTAGGATTAAATAACGTGTACTCCAGGAGTACAAGAACATGGGCATGGTACATGGCCATGGACACACTATGTATACCCCTCCCTAGCCAGACCCGACTAGATACACGAGATACCCCACATACTGGTACATGGGCATGCGACACAAACACGGACAGAGGCCACGTACGGTCACATGTCCAGCATACACAGAGCGAGCCCATGTGCCCGAACATGGAATGTGATTCTTCTACACTCCGTGTAGATTCTTTCTATCCGACAAGCCGAAAGACACGTGCTGCTTACACGGGCAGTACCCAGGGTCAAGGAACACGGCGTGTACCTTTTTTACATGCTGTGTAGTTTGGTTTAACACAACTTGAATGAATGAAACGATCGGTTTACATGGGAAGTACATGGGGCCAAGGAACACGCCATGTAACCTTTTATTATTGACTTGAGCCAGTTTCCTTTTGTGGCATGTACTAGCTTCTTAGGGTTCGTACCCATGGTTTTTCCCCTGATGGGTTTGGTATCATTTCCTTTATATGAATGTATGATTCCTTCAGTAGGTCTTCCTGAATAGATTTGTTGGAATCCCCTTTATCAGACTTAGATCTGGATCCACTATTCATTCCTAGAACCCTAGGTACAGTTCTTGGTTTCGACATGACCAACTTTACATGGGCGCCGATCCTCTGCTTAGCGGATTAGCTCAGACTGAGTTTTCAGATTCGCCATGTGACTTGGTTGTGATCCTCATCTGAGAAACATGTACTCAAGGTACTTTTGGAGTGTGTTCTCTTGGAAGAAGTACTGCATACCTCTCACTTCAGACCTAGGAGTGTGTTCTCCCGATTGTATGCTTAGTGGAATCTTCTAGCTGTATCCTTGGGGTGGTATTCGCGATAGTCGATTGTGCATGAGTATATCTAAATATTCTTGTGGTATGTTCATTAGACATATAATGTGTGGAGATAACTGTATTTTTCCTTTTTGGTATTTCCTAGTTATATTTACATTGTGGTTTCCTGGTGTCCTACTGGGTATTTTAATACTAACCCTTGTATGGGCTTTTCCCGCACGTGTTGTGTCTTTTGCAGACGAGCGAGCCTTTGACAAGATTCTAGGTGGACCAGGACCGGATGATACTTAGTGATATCAGACAGGCTGAGGTCTGTTCCTACGGCTACAAACTATGGTCCCATCACCTTTCTTACTGGTTGAACTTTGTTACAAACTTTATTTTTGGTGGTATTATCCTTTTGGCCCAATGTTTTACACATGCTATACTTTACTTCATGTCTTACTATGTTGTTTGGGATTTTTAGTGAATGCATGCATTTCCATTTTTAGTAGTATTTACTTTTCAGCTTTCTAGACATGAAGATGTGTGTGTGTGTGTACAGGTTTATCGGCAATTCCTCCCATGTTAGCAGCATGCTTATTCGGTGCTAGTCACCTGCCCCTGGCCTATTGGAGGCGGGCTTGGGGAGTTGCGGCATGGGCCCCACTGGGATGGGTTGTGACACATTGGTATCAAAGGTGGTAGGTTCTACCATAGGACGGAGAGTCTATGAGTAGGTTTGGGGAAACAATGTTAAGTGTTTTGAGTTTGGCTTTTAGGCCAGGGACCACAGTGTTGGAGCAGGCGGCCGACGTATCCATACACCAAGACTCCGATAACTTTCTTTTCAAATCGGAACATGAGAACACTAGTTGGATAAAAATAATGGTACATGCATCATATAAGAATGGGTTGTGTTTTCCATGTCCTTTTTGAGTCACCTCTCCAGATATACTCACTGACTGAGATACATCTTGTTTCCTTACAAGATGCCTCCGCAAAGCGCACCTGCTAGGATCTAGCAGTTCGATCAAAAGGATGACCCCCTTAGTGATGAATCTTCGATACAGGGACCAGATCCCCTAGTTTTACCACCAGGTGGTGTGCCATTTATCCCGCCACCTGTGGAGTAGTGTTTAGTTCCCGCTTAACCATTGGAGGAGGAGCACAGGCTGAGCGCACTCCATGAGTTTCAGAGATAGAGACCCCTCAGGTTTTGAGGCGAGTTTCAACCTCAGTCAGTAGAGGACTGCCTTGAGGCGGTGGCCAGAGTCTTCCATTTGGTTAAGACACCAGCATACCACATGGTGATCCTGGCGGTGAGCCTTCTACAGGGCTCGACAGGACGATGTTGGAGTTTGGTTATCCGGACTCAGGACGAGGAGACTCTTGCATGGTCGGAGATTGAGCATCTCTTCAGAGAGGAGTTTTCACCGGTTACCCAAAGAGAAGTACGCATACAAGAGCTTCTTCAACTCTAGCAGGGAACTATGACAGTGGCTGACTATTCGTTGAGGTTTACTGACCTCTCATGGTACTCGATAGATATGGACAGAGATCATTACTTCATAGCTCAGACATTCAAGTTGGTCTTGCACAGAGATATCTGAGATGGAATCTTCTCTATGAGAATTCCTACTTAATCTGGGGTGCTCGAGCAGGCTTTAGGGGTCGAGAGCTTCTTGGTAGAGCAGAGTCAATTGGAAGATGTCAGTATTGGGAAAGCTGGAGCAGAAACCTCAGTAGCAGGGAGACGACGTTAGGGACCCAGGTGTGGGATATGTTTTTAGAGGGGATCTCATGATAGGGGATCTGCCGTACAAGGTTCGCAGGGTGCATCCAGTTAGCCTCGAGAGAGGTGATGTTACTCATTTTATGGAAGGGGACATATCTCTCGATATTGTCTGAGATGTCGTACTACTGACAGAGGAGCAGTGGACGGACCAGTGAGGCAGAGGCAACATGTGGAGCTGGTAGATCTGCACGGTGGTGGATTTGGTAGGTCAGCTGGTAGAGCATCCAGAGGTGGTCGGCGTTTTTATCTTTTACCACCACCTCCCCCAAGAGGTCCACCCCACGATTAGGGAGCTGGTGGAAAAAGGCAGGGACAACTACAGTCGGTAGACGCTTATGACTCAGGTACTCTCTGAATGAATAGAGGTAATATATGTTTCTTTTCTACCTTGGTTTCAGTATTGAAAGAAACAGGTGCTAGTCATTCCTTTCTGGTTGCTGGTCTTATTCGAGACCTTGAGATTCCAATTGATTCGTTGACTCGACCCTTACGCTTAGAGACACTGACTAGAGAATATTCTGAGATCACACACATTTTGAGAAAGTGTGACCTGACCCTTGGAGGTGAGAGTTTCAGTTAGAACATCTTGGTGGTAGCGTCGAGGACTTACGATGTCATTCTTGGTATGGATTTACTATCCACAGTTCATGCCCAGATCGACTGTTTTAGGCAAAGGGTGCGCTGTGTCCGCAGTGATGGAACTAGGTTCTCTTTTTTCGGTGAAAGAGAGACCTAGCCAGTGCAGGTTGAACTCGTGTATAGGAGGGCACAACCGATTTCACATCAGTTGGACAGCCTTTCCCTTGGCGCAACAGATGCTATGAGTTTCCAGTTTCCAATAGTAGTGGCTGAGTACGAGGACGTCTTTCAGGAGGAAGTCCCCGGGCTACCTCCCCGTCGGGAGATAGATTTATACATTGATTTTCAACCCTTGACGACACTGATAGCGGTGTTAGCATATCTGATGTCACGTGCAGAGCTTCGTTAGCGGAGGGTGTAGTTGGATGACTTGGAGAAGAAGGGCTTTGTGAGACCCAGTGTTTCCCACTAGGCGGCCCTAGTGTTGTTTTCCAAGAAGGCAGACCAGAGCGTGAGGCTATGTGTGAATTACCAGCGCTTGAATCAGGTGACAGTAAGAACTGGTATCCACTACCGAGGATCGATGACCTCTTCGACCAGTTGAGAGGGGCACAATGGTTCTCGAAGGTTCATCTAATATCAGGATATCACCAGTTGTGAGTACGAGATGAGGATATATTGAAGACATCTTTTCGATGTTGCTACAGTCATTATGAGTACATGGTTATTCAACTCAGTGTCATGAATTACCTGGAGGTCTTCATGGGGCTCATGAACTGGATCATTCATATCTATCTAGACCACTATGTAGTGGTCTTCATCAATGATATCCTTGTGTACTCTGCGTCCGAGGAGGAGCACACGAGACACCTAAGGATGGTTCTGGACACAATCCAAGAGCACCGGTTGTATGGGAAACTCTCAAAGTGTCAGTTCTAGTTAAAATAGGACTACGTTCAGGTAAAATTTATCTCAGCAGATGGTGTAGCAGTGGACCATGCCAAGGTGGAGGTAGTGCTAGCATGGGAGCCACCTCGGAGCGTGACAGAGGTGCATAATTTCCTTTGGTTGGATGGCTAATATCGGAGATTCATACATGATTTCTCTAGAATTGCAGCACCCATGATAGCTTTGACCCGAATGGGGAATCCTTTTGTGTGGGCCAAGAGATCCCATACCGATTTCCAGTAGTTGAGACAGAGTTTAACGTGCGCCCCGATCATGAGGTTACCGGAGGAGGGTGTTGAGTACGTAGTGTTCTGTGATGCATCAAGAACTGGGATTGGTTGTGTCCTGATGTAGAGGCAAGTGGTGATTTTCTATGTCTCACGTCTGTTTAGGCCACACAAGAATAACTACACGCCCCATGATATTGAGTTGGTAGTGGTAGTTTTCAAATTGAAGATATGGCAGCTCTACCTGATGGGAGAGCGGTTTACCGTCTCCTCTGATCACAAGAGTCTCAGATATATCTTTTCTCAGAAGGATCTAAATTTGAGATAGAGGGGATGGATTGAGTTCTTCCAGGATTATGACCTTGATATCATTTATAATCCTGGGAAGGGGAACGTAGTGGTGGATGCTCTCAAGAAGAAATACAGTTCACAGTTGCTAGACGAGGCGACATGGAAGTTGGCTGATATATAGTTATCCTTCATGGATGGAAATGAGGGAGCTTACCTTCAGTCGATGGTTGTTTCCCCTCCACTCTTACAGTGAGTTAGGGAAGCCCAGTGTGAGAATTCTAGATGTGAGATTCTATGTGCTCAGATATCGACATGTGATGCTGCTGATGGATATTCAGAAGGTGCGGAGAACATTGTTCTTTTCAGAGGGCACCGGGTAGTACCGGCGACGTTGCGGGAGGAGGTTATGAGGGAGTTCCATACATCTCCTTTGACGGTGCATCCAGGCATAGAAAAGATGTATCAGGACCTCCGACATCAGTTATGGTGGCCATGAATGAAGAAGGGTGTGGCATAGTTCATCTCTCGGTGCCTTACTTGTCAGCAGGTAAAGGCTAAGAACCAGGTGCCAGCAGCTTTGAATCAGCCCCATAAGGTTCCAGAGTGGAAGTGGGGTGGGATATCCGTGGACATTGTGATGGTTTTACCACGTATGTCCAAGGGACATGATTTCATCTGGGTGATCTTTGATTGACTCACCATGTCGGCCCACTTCCTAGCCATACGAGAGCAGAGTTCAGTAGAAGGCATGGGAAGCCTCTACATGCAGATGATAGTCCGACATCATGGAGTGCAATCCATGATCGTCATAGATCATGATTCTCATTTCACATCCTAGTTATGGAAGGTATTGCAGTATGTTTTTGCCACTCAGTTACGCTTGGGCACAACATTCCATCCCAAGACTGATGGTCAGACAGAGCGGACCATATAGGTTCTGGAAGATATGGTTCGAGCTTGCATACATGACTTCAGTCGTAGCTGGGAGGATCACCTACCATTGGTGGAATTTTCTTATAACAAAAGTTATCATTCCACTATTGGTATGGCACCATTCGAGGCTCTTTACGGGTGACCCTGCAGGTCGCCACTTTGCTGGACTGACCTGGGAGAGTCGGCACTGATGGGCCCAGAGATGGTGACAGCTACTACAGAGAAGGTGCAGGTCATCCAGGAGCAGCTGAAAACTGCATAGATTTGGCAGAAGTCATTTTCCCATAGGAGGCGGAGGCCCTTGGAGTTCGAGGAGGGAGACCATGTGTTCTTTAGGTTCTCACCTTGATGGGGATTGTAGAGATTTGGCCAAGGCGGCAAGCTATATCTGAGGTTCAATGACCCTTTCCATCTTCTGAGTAGAGTTATCGAGGTAGCGTATCACTTGGCTCTACCTCCCCAGATGGACCGGGTACACAACATCTTTCATGTGTCACAGCTACGGTGGTATTTGCAAGATCCATCGCATGTCATCGACTGGGGCGAGCTGGACATCGATTGGGGCGAGCTGGACATCGATGATAGAGCGACCTTTTTTGAGTACCCAATGGAGATCGAGGACCAATAGAATAAGATCTTTCATGGGTGATCTATTCCATTGGTGTGTGTCTAGTGGCAGCACGAGAATCTCTAAGAGAGCACATGGGAAAGGGAGGCTCATATTTTCATGGAGTACCCACATCCTTTTGAGTACCCATTGTTTTGGAATTTCAGGGATGTAAAAGCCCTAAGGTGGGTGTGAAGTAATGTCCCAAATTTTTCCATTTATTATTTTTAATATTATATGGGCATAAATTTGGGTCCAGGCTCAGAGGTGGCGTGCAGTTCCAAAACCTAGTGATCCTGGATGAAATGTTTGAATTTAATTTAATAATTAAATAATGCAATCGTGTGGATTTCCTGAAAAATTGGATTAACTCTTAAATGCTTGCTCAGATCCATAATCTGAGGTCACCATTGCCTTCAGAACAGTGTTTTTACCTTAGGTGAGGCCTAACATTGGCAGGCACAGGTCGGTAGTAAAATCTGGTTTTTTGATGCAATCGTAATAAAATATTTTATTAAAATATTTTATTTAAATCATTGATACAGTGAAATCCATTATCTTTTTAAATGGAGATTTCTTAGGGGATTAGGGATACAATTTCCATAACGCTGAAACCCTTGGCGGCTCTGGAGGAATCCTCCCAACACGGCGACAACGATGCAGCAACCATATCATCACCGACGAACGCCGCGAAATCCAAGTAGGATGTTTAAATTATGTTTTCTTCCCCATTATTGTTTTCTACGATGAAAGCGGGATAATCCATGAACATATTAGTCCTCGGATAGATCATTCTTGGGGGATGGGATTTTTCAGGGATTATGGGAGATTAAATCCATGATGATTCTCTGTTGTTGATCTTTTCTTCTATATTTTATCCTATTAACGGGAGAGGATCAATGTCGTGACAAATGATGGAGGAGGGTTGTTCCTCAATTTTCATTCATTGGATTTCTCTGCTTTCTCTCCTCGAGTTCTTTACGTTCTTCATGGGGCGATGAATGATGGATCATTGCGCATCTGTTCTGTGACGCAAAGATCTGAGATTGTGGATCCAACCCCAGAACGGTGTCATGGAGGTGCAACGACAGTTTCAAAAAGCAATTCGGTGCAGATTGGGAGCTACGAGTTTTTTGGGAATTTTTCTTCGGATGGATCGTTCGACGTTTATCATCTGTTTTGAGAGCCAAAAAACACATGTTACGATGATCGGGTGACAAAGAGAACCTATCCCTATAGTATTGGGATGAACGGACAAGAAAAGGAGATCCGGAGGATCAGCCGCGACACGAGAAAGATGATGGTGTCTCTGGAAAAATCTTGACTACACATCGTGTAGTATGGGCTACACGGCATGTGTTCGTCATGAGGATTACATAACGTGTACTCCAGGAGTACACGGACACGGGCAGGGTACACGACCATGGACATGCCGTGTATACCCCTCCCCGGCCAAACCCAGCCATATAAACAGGATACCCCATGTACTGGTACACGGGAGGCAACACAGACACGGATAGAGGCCATGTATGGGCACATGGATAGTGTACACAGAGCGATCCTAGGTGCTCGTACATGGCGTGTTATTCTTCTACACGTCGTGTAGTTTCTTTCTATCCGACAAGTCAAATGACATGGGCCGGTTACACGGGCAGTACCCAGGGCCAAGGAACACAACGTGTACATTTTCTACATGTCGTGTAGTTTTGTTTTACATGGCTTGAATGAATGACAAGGGCAATTTACATGGGTAGTACTCGGAGTCAAGGAACAGGGTGTGTAATGATACTACACACCGTGTAACCTTTTATTGTTTACTTGAGCCAATTTTCTTTTGTGACTTGGACTAGCTTTATAGGGTTCGTACACATGGTTTTTCCCCTAAATGTTTTGGTATCATTTCCTATATACGAATGTATGATCCCTTCAGCAGGTCTTCTTGAATAGAGTTGTTAGAATCCCCTCTGCAAGACATAGATCTGGATCCTCTATTCATCCATGGAACCCTATGTAGAGTTATTGGTATTGACGTGACCAACTTTACCTGGGTGCTGATCCTCTGCTTAGCGGATTAGCTCAGTCTGAGTTGTCGGAATCACCCCATGATGTGGTTATGATCCTCATCTGAGCATCATGTTCTCAATGTACTTTTGGAGTGTGTTCTCTCGAAACAATTACTTTATACCACTCTCTTCAGACCTAGGAGTGTGTTCTCTCGGTTGCATGCTTAGTGGAATCTTCAAGCTGGATCATAGGGGTGGAATTCCCGATAGTCGTTTGTGAATGAGTATATCTGGATATTCTTGTGGTATGTTCTTTAGATATATACTATGTGGAGATGACTTTATTTTTCCTTTGTGGTATTTACTTGTTGTATTTACTTTGTCGTTTCGGGGTGTCCTACTAGGTATTGTTATACTCACCCCTACACGAGATCTGCCTGCACGTGTCGTGTATTTTGCAGGTGAGCGAGCCATTGACATGATTCTAGGTGGACCAGGGCCAGACGGTACTCTGTGAGATTAGACAGGCTGAGGTGTGTTCCTACAACTACATACTACAGTCCCAACACCTTTCTTACAGGTTGGACTTTGTTATAGTCTTTAGTTTTGGTGGGCATGCATTTTTGGCATAGGGTTTTACACTTGTTGTACTTTACATCCTATCGTACTCTGTTGGTTGGGATATTTAATGTTTGCATGCATTTCCATTTTTAGTAGTTTTTACTTTTCAGCTTTGTGGGCTTGGAGATGTTTGTGCATTTGTATAGGATTATAGGAAATTCCTCCCATGTTAGTAGTATGCATACTCGGTGCTAGTGACTAGCCCCTGGCCTATTGGAGGTGGGCTTGGGGAGTTGCAGCTCGGGCCCCACTAGGACGGGTCGTGACAAATTAACTATTAATTTTCATAAATTATATCATCACATTGAAAGGGGAGCTGATTTAGAAGCTTCGTACAATATTAAACCCAAGAGGGGATTATTTTATTCATACGAAGAAGGTGCCCTCGGTATATTGAATATGAGAAATAGAGATCCCTCATATTTAATTGATGTTGGTGATATTTGTTTCACTATGAATGTAGGTTATACTCAGATGTCATGGGATGTGCGACACATTCCATGAATATGTTATAATCAATTTATTTATAAGATTGATAATGATGGATTCAAGAGTTCATTTAAAAATGAATGATAAAATATTTCTAGGGGATCGATGGATTATGAATGAGGTAGAATGGATGAAGAACATTATAATACAGATTTAGTGGAGTGTGGTGATGTGAAAATGTAGTTTCGGTTATGACATAAATAGATTTTTGACACAACAGATCAGCATTCATGAATCAAAGTCCATATAATACTATGAAAATGGTATGGAATCCAAATAATTTCATGACATGTATTTCAGGTCATACACCTAATTCATTTTCCTCTGTGAGATTCACATGAGATGAAAAAATAAATAATTGAGATTGAGGTGATTCATAAAGTGTTTAAAGATGCATGAAGGATTTTGAGTTGTGGTAGAAATGAATTCTTTTAGGTGCTCTATATTTTGTAGTGATCACAATTATAGGAACATAAATATTATTTATTTTGGTATTGGAAGTAAAAACGATATTCATAGTTAAGACTTCAACACAAGGATTTCTTTTGAATGGTGTATTTTAGGTTTCAGTCAATGTTATATAAGGGTATAATAATATTTTCTTTAAAGGATGACATTTTGTGAGATTCCAACCAGTTGTTTATCCAACCATGTTTTTTTTGGAAGTCATATCCTTCTTTAATTTCATAAATTGGGTTTATTATGAGGTGCATAACACATATTTGGATATTTTTAAATATAAAGGTCATATGTTTACTTTTAATTTGAAAAATGAACCCCATTTTTAGGATTTCACACATGGGATTGTTTTTTTAATGGGTGGCCATTTAATTATTATATTTATTAGAAAATATTTTCCTATAGGTGGGGGATTATATGTTTACCAAATAGAAATGGTTTTTATTGATGCTGATAGAGAAAATTAGGTGGTGTGTAGTAGATAATTTGGTTACATGTTGTGTGAGTAGTACCATAGAGTCATAAAATTTGGTTCTAAATAAATTTACTTATGGGGATGCAATGACGCCGCAAGTGTAGTTTTTATCATCAAAGGTTGACGTCTTATTGTGAGATGATTATCTAAGTGGTGATAAAGGTGTATCGGTGTGTGTATCTTCACATAAGTTTCATTTGTTTTTTATCAATTCATGTTTGATCTTGAACTTATTCTATTTTACTCTTTCATATATAGTTGAATTTCAGAGTTTTTCTGTGGTTTTTTAATCCTCTTCACTGGAAGGTTTTTCCATTTTAAATTTTTATATCCTTATTTTTTATAATTTTATTTATTTTCTCTGTTTTCATTGGATATTCAAAAAAACAATTTTTCAAAACTGAATTTTAATTCAATACTATGTCTTCATCCTTCCAAAATCTACTATCATAATGATTTATCATTTTTTCTTTTTGATTGGATATGGGTGATGCACACCATATTATTTCTTACCACATATAAATGTTCAGTATGAAAAATCACTTTATTCTTTGCCATCAATGAGTTAAAAATATTTTTGTTCATGAGAAGATAATGATGGTGTTGATGAAAAAACTATAGAATCTTGATACAATGAGAGATGGTGACTGATAGGGTTTGAGAGAGTTTAAAATAATCAAAATTTAGATGTATTTGAATGATAACACTATATTGGATGTGTTGAATCTAATAGACCTAGAGAAAATCACCATTAATCTTCAAATATGGTATAAATTGAAATCCCTCCCTACTAATCTATATCTTATAACCTGATTGTATCATTTTTGAATGCCAGATAATGGTGATTTACGTAATCATCTTCACATGATTACCAGACGTATGATTAAGATGTCTTCATTGAAGATCGTGATTGATGATATAGGTAACATGATACTTATTGAAATTGATAATGAAGATAAATATTTTCCTCCCATAGTATAAATTCCAAATTCATCTGATAATATTGTCACCAAATTTTTGTTTTCTAAATACACTCTAATATAAGATTATGTTATTTCACCTTTGATGGTGAATGAGACTTAGTGAAAGACTAATTTTAGTGATTCTTCATATCATAGTGATCATCATGTTTTTCTTGAATGGTGTCATAATAATAGAGGATAGATGAAGATAATGGGAAATTTTAATTACTTAATTTGCGATAAGGAGGTTCATGTGAAAAAAAACCCTTATGCTTCAAAAAATCATGAGGAAATAATGGTGCACAAAACAAATTATGGGGATACTGGCATAAGTCTTATTCATGGTGTGGGTGACTTACATTCAGTTAGTGTTGATTGTCATAGTTTGAATATACACACAAGGTGGGGGGTTTATTCGGAAGCATGGTACCAAACTACACTGATGTATGAATTATTTCTTTCATATTAAGAATGAAAATTTAGATTTTTTAATCTATGAATTATATATTATACTGAAGAAATTATTTATGGTCATATTTTTTAAACTTCAAATGAATGTTTTAAATTGATTTTTTTGGATGTGAAACATATTGCAGGTATATTCTTAAAGAATTTCATTGATTTTACTCTTGATAATGATTGATTCATGATGTGATTTTGCAATGGAATATGGAAATTGTCTAAGGGATCAACATTTTACGTGCGAGACATAATGGATGAATGTATTTAAAATACATGTTAAAGGGTTTATGGTTATTTGATGAATGGTGTTATGAAGAGGACACCATCATATTAATGGAATAGATAATCTTCAAGCATGATTACAAGACCATAAACTATGATTAAGAAGGTTAAAAGGATGATGATGGTAAGGTTTGTTGTTTTATGTCATAAATCTATCTCAATTTCATTGGAGAGTTTCAGTAGTAAAAGTGAATTAAAATCATTGATCGATATAATGAAATGAAGTCTTAAAACTACTTAGATAATGTTTAGAAAAGGGTGAAATTAATTCATATATGTTCTCTAGATTGTGTGGTGATGAGAATTATGTGGGAGATAATAATTGTTGATTCTAGTATTGGTAGTGAAAATATAGATATGATTAAGACATTATCATTTATATTTTCTTTATAGGGGTAGATTTTATGTTATTGGGATATTTTCAAAAGTGTATTTTAATATTTTCTATAAAGGTTCTTGGTTGGTGTGATAAAAACTAGATTTTATATAAAGATTAGATTATTGGAATTAAAATCCTTTTTCAAATGGTTGAAGTGGAATATTGATGATGTACATACGACAACAAAATATCTATTTAGATACAAGTATCAGATATTTCATTAAAATTTGAATCATGAACCCATTACGGGATCTATCACATACACATTTTTTTGAAGTGGGTGTCTTTATAATCATTATATATATGGGGAATATATGGTTCTATAAATTAATGAGGAGACTGAAAAAATAGGCATGGTTCACAAAGATGGTGAGAGAGAAAATCAGGTGGTGTGCAGAAGATATATTGGTGATGATAGGAGGGACAACCCCATTCAATGAGAAATTTTTTTTGTTCTGCAATTTATTTGAGGTGATGTGACTACGTCACATATGAGTTTATGATCTTAAAAGGGTGTTTTATTTTTGTGAGATGGTTAGTAGAGATTAAATGGAGTCATATCATGGTGTGTATTTCCATAGAGGTTTTCTACAATGTATTATAACTTCCTTTTTGTGTTTCTATGTGGAATTATGTACTCCCTCTCATACACAGAATTTTTTAGATTTTCCACATTGTTTTATATTCCCCTCTTTTTAGGGGTTCTTCCACATTTAATTTTTTATGTCCCATTTATTTTCTTTTATTATTTCTATACTCTATTTTCATTCTCTTGTGTTATTTTTCAAAACTCTGTGTTTTTTTTAAAAATGATGTGTTTCCTCCACAACATGCCAGATAAAGAACTATATAATAGAGTGGTACTTTCCCAACATAAATGATCTTGGGTTGATATTGAATTAGATGATAAACATTCTCCCCCATTACATATTTTCATTCTCATGGATTAGAGTATTAAAGGAAATGAGATTCGCTATGTAGTAACTAGATGGTAAAATTTAAGTGAATGACATATATGATCATCATTTATGGATAGAAAAAAAGGTGGTCACCTCAAAGGATAACAATGGTATGAATATTTTATTTTGATATAGGAATGGTCTCTAACATTAAGAGAGACAATAAACCCCCTTCTCAAGATAAATGTATAGATACATTTGAATGTCTTTCTATTTCACATGACCTCAACATCATAGAGGAATACAAGGGAGGTTCTCCAGTTAGGCGGTCCATTAGAAAACCCGCTGATCTAGTGGGTTCTCTATATGATATCTTTGATGGTAAAATATGTGGAAAATAAGACTCTTTGAGGTTATCTTGCTAAAATTAAGCTATGTTGGTTGTTTCTGCATCTTCCAACACCCCCCCCCCCCCCCACCGATAGAGATTCTTAAACAATGGCATCTCACATGGTCCATGATCCAAATTATAAGAATAGGATATAAGGTACTATGGTGGAAAATTTGGTGCAGGTTTTTGATACATTGGAAGGATACCATTTGATGTTGGTCATTTATGGTGTTCATTCATACACTAAAAACATTAACAACTAATGGGTTTGTATATCAAGTCTCTTTAGAGTGTTTTACTCGATTAATGACCTTGAAGAAATTTATTATAAAGTAAAATATAAATTGGATACATTGATTGTCTCACACAATGACAATGAATACCTATTTATGGATGATACAGATTGGGATATCTCTTGGGGAATACATACCTCATCAAGGGAGGATATAGAAAGTGAGGATACCTATCTCGATGATCACTCTATGAGGGTAATGATTCAATCCAAGGGTGTTGGGGGTAACTTAGAGTACTCTAAATAACATGATAGACACCTAAAATATGTAAATACTATGTGAATAGTTCCTCATCCATTACTATTTCGTCCTTAGTGTGGTACAATTAATTGGGTGGGTGTCTCGACATAAGGATATCCTTGATTCACATGTTGATATTAAAAAAATTCCATGTGAATGATTTGTATTGGATGAGGAAAATTTTATTTATCTGAACTCATCATCTCTTCTATTATTTCTATTTTATGAAATATTATTTTACAATTAACTTTTAAAAAATAATAATAATTTCCACACATACATATATATTAATTAAAATATTTCATAAAATTTAATCTTATTTTGATTTTTATTAAAATAAATTCTATAAGGGTGTGTGATAACTTCAATAATATATAAACGTATATATATAATAAATATTTTTTACTTTTTTTTAACATGGAACATTTAAAAACATAAATAAAGTAAAAAAATTTATATTTTATTGTCCAAGGCATTACTCAAACGATATTTAAAACATTCTTTATTTTTAATTTCTCCGGTCAAAAAACCGAATAACTGGTAAATTTACCAAATAAAACTGAATGTAAAAAATTTATAACCATTGCGTTGATCACGCAATGTGGTTCTTATACTGGGGTTTCATTCATGGGAAATAATGAAGTGAATAAATTTTTGGAATTGTTAATATTTATTATAATATATTATTTACTATCACGGGTGTAGTTATTGATATTTCAAAATGATATCTTGGATTTACATTCCAACACTCTGGTTTTTTGTAAAATGAGGGGTTATGACATGGTAATTAATTCTTTTTGTATGGGTTTCAGGTACCATAAACGATCTGTTTCAAGTCCTTAATAAGAAATATTGGGGTGACCTATCTCATGATAACAAAAATCCCTATATTAGAATTACTCTTGGGTTTTCTATTTTATTAGATTGAACATTTAATTAATGGTGGATATGAGTGTGTTCAAACATTGGTGGAACCGATGATGGATCACGAGTCAAGGATCGACTAGTAGGAGGAACATGAATTCATATTTGTAGCGTCGATGAATGAACTCTTGATGCAAAACGATTCACCATGATTTAGTGAAATGTATTGATGTATGGATCATTCATTATATAGTGTCATTTAGAAATAATTATTTGGGTTGATTACCATAAATTATTATATATTATATGATTAAATATATTCCTTTATAAACATCCAAATACTCGTAATAAAAAAATGAATTTAATGATGTTTTATGATTTTTGAATAATTTTTTTGAAAAGATAACTTTACCTGGTTAATTATCTCATGTTCTTGAACATCCATTCATTTCACAATGAATGTGGGATAAATAAGGTAATGATTTCCCATTTTCTCCTCTACCTCTCATTTTTATATAAATATATACTAAATGTTTTCTGTCAAATGAGTAAATGGTTTTATGGTCATACTATAGCTGTTGTAATGGTGATGATGGGATGAGTACACCAACATATTGGATGTGTAATGATGCTATATTTTCATCGCAATGGTTGGTTATGAATATAGATCCTTGGGAAATGGTCAGGACTATGATCAATGTTAATAGGTTGTGTGGCCTACTAGAGGTCAGGTAGAAGCATCCAAACAAAAGAGATGGATTGTTAGGGGGCATTGGTAGTGAAAATGGATACCCAATGTACTTGAAATTTTGTGTAAATTATTATAGATCACCACTCAAAATATGAATTTTCTTCACTAACAATGATAGTTCCAAATGATAATCAAATCACCCTATGTTTAAATGCTTCTTCATTTTCATATAATTTATATAATTAAAAATAATATTTGTTTAAATATTTTTATATATTTATTTTTGTAAATATTTTTACATATTTATTTATATAGTTAATTTAATATTAGCATATATATAGGAAAATATTAGAAGATTTTATTAGAGTATAAAAAAAATTAAATTAATTTATATTATTTAAACCATTGTCCAAGGGTCTCATGTAATAAATATGAATCCTATTAAAAATAAGAAATTGAGAACACTGAAAAACATGGGTCTCATTCACATAGGTTTTACTTTAACCTTTGATGTCTATCTTTTTAAGCATTTTATAATGATCACTATACTGAAAATAAACATATCCCATGTACATAGGTATTCATGAGCTACAATAAATCATCTGAAGTTCAGATGAGAACCATGTCCTTTCCAAGGTAGGATAGTACCTATATATGTAAATGAGGAAAATAAAAAGAGATATGGCACTCATGGATTTTTTTCAATGCCCCGTATCAAAGTACACATTCAATAATCACATGAAAGTGATATTTATAATCACACAATGACACTTCATGGGTGTGATATAAATTATTTATTCATTATCACACATGGATAAATGGAATGTCTAGTAAATCCATTCATAATAATGATGAATTTATTAAAAATCCTTTAATCATATAAAATTAATTGATAGAAATATAGAAGCTTGAAACTACCAAACAATAACTATCATCATAAGTAATATAAATGAAAGTTCCCTTTCTAGATACTTTAAAAATTAATTCATCACATAATATATATATTTTACATATATATATAAGGTTTTTAGAAATAACACTATAATTCAACCACTTTCACTAAAGCCTGAAATATTTGTTGCAATTTCACTTAGTAATGTACTATATATAATAACATGTGAAATAATATCCAAAACTCTTTTTTGATATCTTCCAAAAATATTTGGTAATTTTGTCATCAACTTCACATTGTGTCATGTCATATTTAATATCATTTGAATACCCCTCTAATTTTTTTTAGATTCCCACTACAACACTTTTATAGTAACTATTTAAGTCATACACAATCCCAATTCTACCATCAGTGAAGTGTGGCCCCAAATACCTTTATAGATTTGTTAGAAAATAAAATTCTCCAGATCCATATATGTAATAAAATAGTGTCCTCTAGAAAAGAAACATTTCTACTAAATCCATAAATGGAATTGGTATAATCTCACTCAAAAACATATATCTTATAACTTGTGTCCACCACACTACATCAGATGTAGAATGTGTGTGAACATATTTTTATATTTCAATTACATTGAGTGACTATGGGACATTGAGAATGTCAATCCCATATATCCACTCTTTTTTCTTGATTGTTATTTTATAGACTGATCTGATTTATTAATACATCACATATCAGTAATAATTATTTTAAAAAATCACATGAAACTAATACCGATAGATATATAAAATTTAGATATGTATTTACATTCCAATATTATATCTCAACCAAAGTCCAAGATTCCACACTCCTCATATGAGAGTTCAATTCCTTAACAATTAAGCACCATCTAAGTACATTATAAGAAACATAATCAACCATGCCCATAGTAGCTGAGTCAAAAAGAAGACATATGTATGTTTTTTATCAATGTATTAAGGTTCTTAATATAGGTATATTACTAACCTCAGGTAGTGGGGACTAAAACCTAATCCATTCATCCTTAGAATACCAAATACATTTGTATAGCACTCAATGTGGTATACTTTTGTTGGCCATCCATAGAGAAAAATAATTATATTCTCTTTATTGTGACTCATTATCACATTTCATACCACTATACATAAATCCTACTCATTCTTAACTCAACTTTTCATCATGATATATAATACTTCATTAAAAACATCAGTTAGAGATAAAAAAAAGTTTACCTTTGAGTGTTCGATTATCGTAAAAATTCTTGAAATCTTTATCTATATATACATATATGTATCTAATGTGAATGAATGATAGAATGAAGGTTGAATTTAATAGGATACATTTTATTATTATTAAAATCATTAAAAATATTCAACAAAACTAACATAATAATCCGTTTATCATAATATATATTCTAATCATCTAGGTCAGCCTTATGTTTTTTATAGTTTCTAGGTTTTTTTCAATACATTAAATAATGTCATATCACTATGTGAGAAACTTATAAAAATCACCCAATGAAATCCTTCGGGTGGAATATCGGTGAAGTAAGATGGTTTGAATAGTTGTTAAACCTAGGAATCATATTCGTAACTATTTTTATTTTTAAAGATATCAAAATTTCATAACATGGAATCATCAAAAGTAATTATGTGAACTTATTTTTTATACTTTTAACTATTTATATGTTCCTCATAATAATACATTTAAATTAATTCTATTAAAAAATAATTCCATGAAAATTAACTATATAGATTAGTTTTTTATCAATCTACATAGACATTTGTTAAGTGAAGATAACAACTGCATTAAATTAAGATTGGTGTAATCCATTATTTTTTAATTTTAATCATCTCTAAGTCTAACCATACTCCAACTATTTTCATCATATTGTTGATAAAATATCATTATAATATGAACAAACCACTTTGAGTTATTAAATAATATTTATTCCATTTTCATGTTAATATTTAACATATAATTTTTTTCTCATATCCTCTATGGTATTCTATATGTTTGGATCCATTTAATTTTATAAGTTTGATTTATTAAAATATACCATCATTGGGTGGTGGGAAGATGTTCACACATACTTTAGAAACCACTTGGATAAAAATTATATCCTTGTTAACAAAAATTTATCCTTATCTTCTTCTCAAATTCATGTTTAAAAATTTATGAATCATAAACTGTGTGTATAAACATAACCATTTAATAATTCTTCAATAAAACACTTTATTAGCGATGATACTTCAATATAATAGAGTGAAATGAAATTAATAGAAATATATTTTAGTTATTCTCAATTGTTCTTGATAAAATCATTTCTATTTAGATCATTGATGTTGGAAAAATTTAATAAATTTTATTAATATGCACAAGAAACATGATCAACTTTTTCTTTCATTTTGAAATCCTATATAATTAACATTATTTCTAAAATTTACATTTTGTATCAAATACCATTTAAACTCAAATAATTAATTTCTATGACATCTACACCTACCATGTAAATTCCATGGATTTCTCACATATTCCTTCATGTATATCTTATATAATCAAATAATGTTTAATTATTACTATTCCAAGTAAATTTTCATAAAAAACCAATCATTAGAATATTTATGATGATTCTGGTCATAATAGATACTTGAATTTTTTTATCCTTTTCAAGGATTAATTACCTAGTTTATGTTTATGATCATGGTGATGATGATATTTTATAAAATAAATGCTTTTATCAAATAAGTATCATCTATTGGTAATAATTTAATATAGAGATATATTAAATGGGAACCCACTAAAATGATGACCCCTTTTAAAAGCCATCGTGTCCATTAGTTATACTTGATCCTTATTTTAGAATACAATGAGTCCACTTTAGCATTCATCTGACGACATAATTATTTACTCATGGAAACATCCCAATCATATAATATATTATTTTTAGATAACTAGATAGATAACCCTTTTCCAAATCCATCATATGGCTAAACTCACATTTATTACTCAGATATCTTATTCCTTAAAAATTCTAAGATAAAATTTACCCAATGAAAACACCAACAAAAATTCTCACAAAGGATAATATAGGGGAACCAATATTTTTCATTAATCCATCTGACAAGGCAATATAGAGTAACATATTACCATATTTCTATAAATAAGATAATATATGGGTACATGTCTTTGGTACAAAATTACCAAGTTGGATGATCATGGTCTTTAAAATTGAAAAATTGGAAGTAATATCATACATAGTCTATGAATGAGATTTTTTCTTAGAATCATACATCAATTTATTCCCTTTTACATATTCGTATATCAAGTATTTTTTTGGAATCAAATTCCCATCACAAATCAATATTTTAAAACCATATTGATTTGCAACTCTTTACACAAACTAATAGTTTGGGTTACTCACAGAAATAAATTTATAACATATTCAATCATATCCAAATACGTTATATTTTCTTGTTATATAAACACTTCAAGTAAAGGAATAATAGTATAAGATATTTGAATTCCCCACATGGGTAAGTCTAGAGCGACAAATATCCAACCCATTCACTTTCCTAAGAATGTCATAGACCTCTAGGTAAGTAAGAAGTGAGAACCCATATCCCCCTACCATGGTATACATTAATCCAAATAGAATCCTATTAATCATTACTCCAACACTTCTTACAAAAAAATCAATATTCAATAACTAAATTTAGAAAATAACATTAATTAAAAACAAAGGCTAAGGTTGATGTTAAACTGAATTAATTATGTAATTCATGGACATATCCTAGAATCAGTTTAATATTTCAAACTAAATCATACATAGTATTCAAAATTATTGGACAATTTCAAAAAACTAAATATAAACTTGATTATCATTTAAATTAATTAAAAATTGAAATATTAAAAACTAATCCTAATATCTATAAAAATACCATGAATAATCATTAATTATTAATATATTTTAATAAATAGATGTATCATTATATACATTTCAAAAATTCGAATAAAAAAATTTATATTCATTTCAATGTGAACAATTTTTATATGAACACTTTTATATTATTCATTATATGACATTTTAATTTTAAATATATGATATTTCAGGATTTATAAACAATTCATAATCAAAATTATATTTCTTAAACATTTTAAATAATCTATATAAAACATACATAATCGTTATTTAATCATTGATTATATCTATCATCAATTAATTTTTGACATGGCTAAACAAATATGTAAATATGGGCTGATTTTTATTTTAAAATTTTAATTTCACTAATTATGCACATTTTTTATTTTAAATATATATATTTTATTCATTAACCACATTTCATAATTTATAATACCTTTATAAATTATCACTTATGTTATATATATATATACATTTATTTTTAGATTAAAATCCATACTATATAATTTTGTTAAAATGTTTGTCATGTATTAAAATTTATGGTTTAAAGAATATTTAACAATAAATGTTTCATAAACATTATTTTAATCCTAAATAGTTTATAAATAATTAATATATAAATAGTATATAAATTAAATTATTATAAAAATACCTTTTAATAAGATTTATAATTGTTCTATAATACATTATATAATTTTAATATGTTAAAAAAATTAAAAAAAATTTTGTTTACCCTTATACGAGAACCCATTCATGATTAAATGTAAGCTACATATACCCTTATATAGACACTCTACTTAATGGTAAAATTTTTATATATTACACAAATAATGTTAATTCACTCAATATATTTACACAACATAGATATTAGGTGTTGCATAAAGGCTATATGATTATTACCATTACATAACTCATTTTTATAAGGGTATGACTATTACATGAATGCTTCAGATAAAGGTAGGTCATTATATACTACCACAAGACCATAAAGGACTGATATGTAATGAAAGTACACCATTTTACCATTACACATCATTGATAAACCTCACACTATTAGGGTGTAACATTTATATCATATGCTTCTATTAGGGTATGACCATTAAATATCCCTAGTTTGCATGAGGGGATGTAGTCAGTAGTATTATATGAATTTAGGGAAAACAAAAATACATTACATACCAAAATATCACATAAGTGTAAGCGTAAGCAACCCTTTAATAATGCAATCTTCATGTGGATAATGTGATATAAACATTACTGAAATCACTCAGCATAAGGGTAATTCTTTTGTTTCCATTCTGTAGCTTAGTCGTATAAGGGTACAAAAAATACCATATATTCAAGAATACTTTAAAAAACTCTATTTTTAAAATTCAAATTTAATTAAATGATTTACTACAAAAATATACAACATGACCTTCATATGATACCACCAAAAGGTTTTATTAGTGTCAAATATAAATTATTTTAATTAATAATTATTATTTATACACTTCTCCAAGGATCTCCATGATTGAAATAAGAAACTTGTTAAAAATATCTAAATAAAGAATTCGAAAAAACGAACATACCAAAAATTAAACAGACACTACAATATTTTAAATCCATATTAATATGAATTTTATACTATTATCTATGTGGAAATTAATGACTCAAACCTCCATAGGTATGCATGAGTTAGGATGAATCATCTACCATTTCAATGGGATCAATATTATCTACATAGTATACTATTACCTCTATATTAAAAAGAGGAAGATGAAAATATCTATTGTTATGGAGGAGTTTGGGCCATGAATAATATCAAAGCACACATTCTTAAATCAAAAGGTAGTAATATATATATATATATTATCACCTGAGGACACTCATTTGGTGTTATCTCAATTACTCATACATTTTAACACACAAATAAATTCTATGGATATTAAATTCATTCATCTTATGAATCAATTTATTCATAATTGATTTATATTATAAAATGGGGGATTAGATTACAACCATGTTTAAGATTGAACGAACTAGACGATAACGGCTTACATAGGTAGTATAACTAGTATTCCCATTTCTCCTTGAAAATAAAAAATTTGAGGAAATCCATAAATATATATTTCCTATATAAATAGATGTAACTATATTGGAAATATCTCCATAAATATATTTATGTTTAATTATAAATAACCCTATAATAAAAAATTGAACAAATTATAACACCATAATATCAACATAAATCAATCCCTTCTGATAAATTCAGACCTGGATGAAACAATAAAAGCTCGTCCCCTTAAATGAGTCTAAAATTCCATCGAATGCTATAAATACAGTACAACCAGACAAAAAACTAAATTATAGATGCATTATGTGAATTTTTTTCATTGAAAACACATTAACTAGATTTCACTTAGGTCACCACATCAATGACCATGACATGTGATCTGATTAGATATGTGTAATTACCTTAAAAAATATTATTCATTTAGAAAAGGAACTCTTAGATCTTAAAAATATTTTAATGATATTGAAAATATAATACTATAAATATACTTCAACATTTCATAGGATAATCACACATCATGCATAGATATGGTATACTAAAACTATAAATAGTAGATTGATATACACATTAAGGAATAATGCATTTACTAAAACAAACTACATATGCTTCAATTCTACGATGAAAATTTCCCATTCCATAAATATCATAAATAGGAAGAAAAGAATTAGAAAACAAATCTACGTCTTCAATTGTAGGGTTATAAAATTTTTATTAGTAGTAGTGATTGAGTAAATGACAATAATTATGTATTTTTTTGGAAATATGGCCATTCAGCATGAGCAATATTGGAAAATATTGTCATTGGGAATTATTTCCATTTATCAATGAGAATATTGGTCATTATTATTGTTGTTGGAGTAATAACACGGTCACTGGGAATATTTTATTGTATTCTAAGTTACTATATTAATATTTTATTTCCATTCAATTTATTTTTAATGATAAATAATTATTTTTAAAAAATGTTATATTCTTTTAATTATCTTATAATACAAGTTTATATGATAATAAAAATCAACAAAGTCTTATGTGGTGAAAAAGGAGTCACCATAGTACCTGCGAATTAATGAAAAATTATTGAATTAAATAGTAAGGATTTAAAAGTACTAAAAATGAAAAAATTTAAATAAGTGGTTTAGGATTATAAAAACCTTAAAAATCATAAAAAAGTTATTTAGTATTAAAATTTATTGAAATTAATTCAACATAACAATGGTTTTTATTAAATAAAAAAATAATGATTATTTAATCACAAAAAATGTAGTTGGGGTTTGGCCTAGTGGTAAGCACCCCGTAATACTACATGAAAAATGGGGGTTCAAAACCCATTGGACGCAGGTACTATAGTATTACTGTAGCAGTACTGTAGCGAGGTATTGTAGCAGCGGTTGTACTATTGATCGGCGGTTGCTGTAGCAGCGGCAGGGCACTGTAGCGGCGGAAGTACTGTGCGGTACTATAACAGCCGGGTTTCTATTCACATAATATGAATTTGGTCAAAAATTAGAGCTTATAGGCTATGTAATGGGATACATGCCCACTGGGACTTCGGGGTACGTAATGGATCTCCCTCTACCCAGTTAAAAGAGGTCATTGCCTTGATTTATTAATAAAAATGAGGCTTCAAACCCAAACATTAAACAAATTACAAAAAACTAACCCCCCTCAAGTATAAATTCCACCCAATACCTCCCCACTCTTCGAAATAAATATTTTTATCATTATTTATCTCTAAAAGAGAATCTCAATATTCTATTATATTTGTTTTTATGGATCTCAATAGTGGAACTCAAAATTTATGAAAAGTTATTCCTTGGTAGGTGTCTTTAATCATATGCGTTCATTTACATGTTCATTACATTATCTATATTTTCTTTTTAGATTACTTTTCAATGTACTGACATGCATATTATTAAATTGTGTTCTCTAAAAATTGATATTTTTTAAATGAGAATTTATTTAATACCACTCATTATATCCTTCATCTATTATGTTATAATACTATAATTATTTCGTAGCCATAATAAACAAAAACTTTTAAACAAAGATGTTTGTGGTTTTCTAAAAAATGGAATCCTTGTCTGGATGCTACAGGTGGGTTTGGATCTGGAATAATTTTAACTAGGTGTAACAACTAAAAAATTTGTTCATTGGGATTTAACAATATCAAAACAATGTGCATGACAGTAGTCCTTGTATTGTTGATGGTTTTTCATGCATTAGATATTTTTTTAGAAAATTCAATGAACATTGTGAGATATAATAATGGATTTTAATATATAAAATGAGAATAAAATTTCATTGATATCTATATTCCATGAATGTTCCCTCCATCAATTCTTATTATGATTCTTTCAATTTGGGTATTATCATATTCATTATGAACATTGTATAGTTCACAAGTTTATTATTGGGGATTCACTTGGATAACCACAATAATCATTTGAAGGGTATTATATCCCACCCGATTTATAACCAATGACAATTTTCTCTATCATTATCCATCATTATCACATTACATAAGATTCTAAAATAGTTCAATGACTGTATAAACTCATTATATGGTGGATATAAGATCACTATTGAGAATAGAATATCACTATAAATGTCTATCATTATCCTTAGCTATGCATAAATTTTGTTCCAATAAACTTTGCATGTAGATAACCATGTATGTTTCGTCTAATTTATTTTTGTTCACCTAAAAACCCATTCAGCAATTGACTAGGACATCATTGACTAATCTAAGTACTATTTTTCTATATAGTTAAACATCCAATTATTATTGTTATTTTATTGAAGGTAATTTATAGGGACAGATACATACCTTTATTTAAAACCTATTTATTTTCCATGGGTTCTTCATAATATTTATTATGTATCTATACATATTCATATTATATATAAATGAAAACTTAAGGAACATGAAGGGATCACCCTGATAGCTCTCTGATGTGTTGGGTAAACCATTATTCTCTAGAGATGACATGTTCATGAAATATTGGAAGTATTCCTTGGTAATGATTTGTGATGTCTTGGTGGAAACCCGTGGTAATATTCATTATGAAAAATTGGTGATGAACATTGGTGGTATGTTATTAATGTCTCATGTATATGATCTACACACATTTCCTTGTTATGCCCTAGGTACATTTGACTATGTTATTCTTAATGTACTTATGATCATGTTATGCCTCATTAACGTATGATCATGATATTCCTCATATACATATGATCATATTTTTCCTCACATAGATATTATCATGTAATGTCTCTTTTTATTATGATCCTGTTATTATTAATTTTCTACAGTTTATGTTCTTATATCATGTATCATGGTTTACCCATGATGTACATTTATGCTCTGTTATCATTATTAATCCCATTATGTGATGTATCAGACATCCTTTTCTTATGTTTCCCCAATTCCCATGGAATTGAGAATAAATAGATATAAGAAAATTACATTTTTGTATAATATTTTAGTGATAAGTGTGTACATTACCATGTTTTTAGTGCTGATTGTACCTTGTTTTTAAATTCAATGATCTTTTAATCATGGGAGTTTTTCTAATTCATTTGACATATTAAAATGTATTCAGTCTTACAACCAGATCTAGATGTGTAGGTATACAGTGTCTCAATAAGTGGTAGATCCCAAATTGACATCTTTATAATAATTTATAGTCGTTTGAAGTTCATGTAACATTATCATCTTATTTTACATCATTCCTTAATATAATGAATTTTTATATCATTAAATTTGTATTAAATGACTATTACACAACAATAATTTCCAAATTTTTTTATTAATATTATTATTTTATTTATTTTACAATCCATTTTTAAAAAATATGTTATATATTAAGGGTAGTTACTGATTCAATTATATATAATTCATATTTTAAAATAATTGTATTTATATCAATATTAATATATTTACATATTATTATAATATTATTTTTAGTATATAAACCTATTTTGATATATAAATTATATTGGTGATAATAAATGTTGACAAAGGTTTCCATTTATCAATTTCTAAAAATATAAGATTAATGTTATCATTATCTAAACTAAAAAACACTAACAAAGTGGTTCTTTTGTTTGGGGTTTTTTTCACCAATAGATTTACTCATTAGTAGAGCATATAACTAGAACTGATAAAGGAACCCATATTATAAATGATGTTTTTAGTGATATTGAATGGTATAACTTCATATTGTTCATTTTGTAGTAGTGGAAATTATAGTCCTTGAATTGAAGTTTTTTTCACGTGACAAATACTGCTAGATACATAAGAATTTTGTTATTCGCACTTTATAATTATGTATTATGTGTAGTGATAAATATCATAGGACGTCTGGTTCTAAATTACATGTCATGTATGATCGTAAGTTGTGTTTATGGTTACCACATGCCAAAAAAAAGTACACTCATTATACCATGAGATACATTCCATGTATGTCAATCCACAAGACTCTATGTGTAAAATATTACATTCATTTATTTCCCACTTATCCAAAAACACCATGTAATCAATGATTCATTTCATGTAATATCTCAATAACATATATCCAGTATCGATAGATGAATTTTTTACTAACCCTTAATCCTCACAATATTTTTTTGAATGGTATGTTAGGGATATTTCCCTTATTGTGTATTAGTGGTAAATGGTTGAGCATATCATGAGTTAGATACAAAATTTACTGTATATTTACATTCCATTATATTACTCTACATGTATGGATAATATTATTATATTACCCACCTCTATATGGGACTGACAAAAAAATTTTGGAAAATTATATATCATTTAATATGAGACTTCTATCATTTCATGTTTCTAATCACACCAATGATTCAGAATCATACATGTATGAATACCATTGGAATGTATTTTCCATATGAAGAATAATGGTAAAATCCTTTTAATTATTAGATATAATTTAATATTTTTATTTAGTAGTTAAATGACCTAACACTACTATATATTTCTCTTTATTAAGTGTAACCCTTTATTATTCCTATAAAATCACATATAATGTGTGTCTTTTATTATCAATAAATAAAATGACAAAGAAATCCCTTATAATTTGTTTTTTATCATTAAAAATTGATCCCTTTTGAATACATGTTTTTGCTAATAAAATCCATCCTTTGTGAGGGATTTTTTAGAATTTATAAAAGGTATCTTTTTTGAGCACTTTAAGAGTTAATAAGGTACCCAATATCAGTTCATTTTATTTGTTTATAAATGGTTCCCTACATAAATATTATATTTTATAAAAAATAATATTTTAATTTTTAATTGTATTCATATTGATATATATATATATACATAAGATATATGTTAACATATTATGTATATAATACAAAATATATACCCACGATTAATATAAAATATATTTAGTAATAAAGTGATCATAAAATAAATAACAAATATTATTAATTAATAATTATATAATTTCTATTGAGTAATATAAATATTATACAATTTTAGTGATATAAAAAATTAATAAACCAAATAATATATTAAAAATAGTTGAAAATATATCTTGAACCTCAAATTACCAATGTTTTTAGGGGGTTTCTTTCTAGATCTTTGATATATTAAATTTATTCATTTGAAGATATATATGATATTTAATTTTGGGAGAACTATTCTCCGTATTGTTTCTGTATAATAATGTTTTTAAAGGACTCCAAAATTGTGCTTTTTACTAGAAACAAATATATTCCAATATTCCTTGGAATTTCATCGTCGTTTAGGTTGATCTTAATGTTTTTTAAAGTGGAGACTAAAATTATTCTTAGGGGATGTATATTCAGGGACTTTCTTATTTAATTATTTTAATAATGAAAATAATCATCATATGAAAATCATATAACGTTAATTTTTTTTTAAGTCAGTATGCTTATTCAGAATGAACTACTGATAACTGAAATATCAACCTATAAAATGATTTTATTATAATATTGTAATATAATTAATCATAAAATGTTAATTCAAAACAATTTATAAGAACTATAGTTGTGTCATTGTTGATCACATGTTGATGAAGAAATGTGTTGAGTTAGTCGTAAAATAGAGATGTTGTTTTTAATGCAGTTACTGCTGACTCTAGGATTGGTTGAATTCGACCATTCAAGATTGTTTCAAATATTCATAAAAATAAATCCATACCATTATCATCAAAATACACACACACACACACACAAACACACACAGATATATATATTTGGAAATTTATATTGGTTGTTTTTGTTCATTTTTATGGTTTTTTTTTTAATTTTATTATGATGACATATAATTAGTGTAATTTTTTTTCTAAGATATTTAACTAAGAAATTTTTTTGTATGTGGTACTCTTTATAAACATATTAGCATTTATTGTGTAAACATTTTTATTTAAATCCTAATTGATAAAGGTATTATGGGGATATTAATAATGATATTATGATCATCTGATCGATATATTACACGTCTAATAATAAAAGGATCATGTACATATGGTTTGAGTAAGTGTTTAACTACTGATAGGTTTAGTAAAATGATTTTATGGATACTATGTTAGACATTCACATAGGTATAACATTGGTGGTACCTTACAAATGGTTGAATGTCATGGATATTGTGGATTAGGTTTTGATTTCTACCATTCACTTTGGAACAAAAGTGTGATTTCAATTAATATCCATAGTGATTTATTTGGTTTTTAAACTATTACTCCAAGTTTATTTTTCGTATTCTGATTTAAATTTTTTATTTCTAATTTAAAATACTGATCATTTTTATTTCTTTATGATAAATTTATAGCATAAAATTTATATTTCTATTACTTTAATATTTTATTTCATCATTTATTTGAAAAACAAGTAAATCATTAATTTAAATGATAATTTAATCAATTTATCATCCAAATTTTTAAATTGGATGAAAATATTAAGATTATTTCAAACATAAAATTCATCCATAATATATTTTACTTCCAATCACATGCCAAGAAAGCATTTTTTATTAGAGGAGTTCTTTACCCAAATTTTGATAATAGCATACTTTAGATTGTGTTGTTGTTAGGTTATTGAAATTTAAACCAATTTCAATAAATTAAATATTTTGGTAGAGGATATATTGTTTTTAAGGAGTACTAATTGGAACTATTTTTATCCTAAATCCTATCATACCATTTATTTTTTTTGAAAATGATTATGCTTAATATAATCATTATATAAATTCAAATATCATAAATTGATGAGACATCAACATTATCATGATAACAAGATACTATAATGTTTCATATTATTATATAATTCAATTATCATGAAAAGAAATGATAGGATATTAGGAAAAAGAAAATGTTCCTAATTTTCTATTCTGTTCTTTAACCAGGACGATCAGTAGACAAATATCTTCATGTGAAATGGAAAATGGAATTTTGAAGAAGTTATTGATAACACATTTTGGAATAAAAAATTTCCTACAAACTCATTGAGATTTTCTAAGAGATGACTAAAAATATTTTAGTTTTATTCTTTGAGAAATAATAACTCCAATGCATCATCAATTTCATGAAAATAGTATGTATATTGCAATCCTTGGGTGAAATTTATTTTGGAATATGGACTCATTGAAAATATTTTCCTATTATTCCTAATGAATTTTATTCCAATAGACTGATATCTATGAAAATGAACATTTTTAAAATTTATGTAGGGATAAATAAATTATAACATTGATGAATTTTGAGAGAAGACTGAGATGGTAAACAAATAAATAAAAAATAAATCATGGTGAATAATTCAATTCAACATTAGGTAACATTAATTTAATTAAAATTAATACTTTAACTAAAAAAATTAAATATATTGGATAAAAGTTGAAATTTAACTTTTCAGATCAACGTTTATTATAGTAAAATAACAATGATTTTTACAAAATTCAAAGACAGATGAATAAACATGTTTTTAATTTATTTTTTTAAAATTTCATTAGTGGGACAAGAAGAAAATGAAATACATAAATGATATTAAGGATACATAAATGGTTATATGAAGTTAATGCAAGAAGGAAGACCATATTTGACCTGATTATCCTAAACTTTAGAAGGAAATAGAATGTCATTATGTGTTTCTAATATAAAATGAAAAAATCATGAATGTCTAAGATGCTTAGAGATGTATTGAATGTGATTTATTTTTCCATAGTTGATCAAATGAAGGTGCAATTGAATTATAGAAAATAAATGGGTTATATATAAATATTCTAAGGAATAAAATGTTATTTATAAAATATGTATTAGTAAGATCCCTTATAAATTTATGTCATTATTCTAAATTATATTATAATACTAAATATGAGTATTCAAATTCATCAGAAGAGGAATTTGATGAACCATAAAAAATAAAAATTTTAAATTCCAAGAAATTTGAACAAAAAATACATATAATATCTGATATGATTATATATGTTCTCTTGTGAATTGAGAAAGTAATAAATTGAAAATACATATTATTTTAAAAATATGAAAATTATTGTAGATAATAAAGAAAATTATAAATTATCTATATAAATTACAATACATTAAACTAAATTAGATTCTAAAAATTTTTCTTATATGAATTAAATTGATTATAATTTCGGTGATCATAAATATAATAATGATAATTATAATTTTAATATTAATTTTAAATCCAATTTTTTTAAAAAATAATATTTTATATGTTATTATGTTCAGTAAATTATATTTTTTAAAATGTATAAAAAATTATGCCCTCTAAAAATTCCAATATAATTGGATTTAATAATGATACAATTTATTTTCAATACAACTATTATGTACTTAAAAGTACACCTTTTGTAAATTTCATAGAGGATATCATAAGAGGAAATATTTTTCTTTAAAAACGTCATATGTCTTTTGGTTTCAAAAAATATTTTATTTCAAAATAACTAGAAGATTTAATATTATAGAAATTTGTGATGTAATAAATGATTGGTGATTCAAAGAAGAAGAGTAAAGGGAAAATATTAGGAAATGAAAAATAAGAAGATCACGAGACACAGACATTTTTGTGGTTCAGTAAATGATCCCAATGTATAAACAGAGGTATAAATTTCACTATGACAAGTGACCAGAATTACATGGTATGGTAATAGAGTATAAAACTATTAATCAAAATCAACTCATATTGAGGACTTTGTAATAGTTTCCCAAACATCAATGTAATTATACAATGATACACTAACTAGTGGTTTGATGTTTTCGAAGATACTATATTGTTGTGTCCAATGTGCAAGATTATATTTTAATAATTTTAATGCTAATGAATCTACTATTCGATTTTGATGTCTCTAGTGATCTCTAGTAATGTTACTTTTCAATGTTGAACTGTGAGAGTTGTTACCTACTATGCATTATGGGAAACCAATTTTTGGACCAAAATTATACAATGTTAGAGCTACACTAGTACAAAAATCTCTCACTTAGTGCTTCATTTTTTCATAAAAATACTCATAGATGGTACTAATTTGAACAACATACATACTATGAACTACACATCTTCTCCGCTATTTAATGGTATATTTCCAATCAAAGATTCATTTTTATAATCACGATTCATGGAATACCAGTTGTATTCCCTTTTCATGATTACATAGTGTTCTCCAATATTCTACTTCTTTTCCTTCATTCAGAAATGAATACTAACAGGGTCACAATATCAAATCAAATTCTCTACCACCCTGGTATTTTTTTCATGTATACTAGATTATTGGTTCCATGAATCTTATCATATGTCATAAACAAGTCCTATATCAATCCTCTTGTAAAATAGTTCTTCAATGAAATATTATTTTTTGGGAATAAAAAATTGGTTTCACTGTAAGTTATATAACTGAATTGACATTTTTACTATAATAAATGTTTCTATAAAAAAAATTCAACTACCGACATGATGTTCATTCTAAAAACCAGCTAATTCTAGTATTTTTCTATAGTAATGTATTTTTCCTATATGATAGATAACATTACTACATTTTATAATTGATATATATAGCTAATTATAGTTTATCCATATATATATAACCCTTTATACTCCTCCTATATATTACATCACCTTTAAGGTCATCATTTACATACCCCTGAAATGATTTTTATTTTCTATAGAACATAGTTGCTTCCATTATTTCATTTAGATAACTCAATATCCACATAACCACTTCCCAATAATTTGGTCAATTTCATCTGCCAACATTCTCACAAATCTAACTATATGAGAAATATAAGGGAAATTATAGACCATGTTATATATATAGCTTCCAAACAGATATAGTACATAGAACACTTTCAATGTTCTCAAAATATTATTCTATATTTCATGATCGCTCCTTTGATAAATTAAAATGGAATTATTGGGGACTGATGAATGTATTTACATCTAGAATACTACATTTCTTAAAAACCATTCAAATATATACATATTTCATCTCAAACTCCTTAGCCAAACTTCCTGTCATCTCATCAATTCTCTTCATACATGATCTAGAAATGATTATCTCATCCACATATAAAATAAATATAATTTAACCCTCAATGAAAGAAATAGAATAGTATTGATGGTTTATTTCACATCTTTTTGGTTATTTTTTCTCATAAATGAATAAAAATTATTTTCCATATATTTGGGTTCCCCTTTAAATCCAGATAATATCTTATAAAGTTTTCACATAAGTTATTCCTTCCCAAACTCAACATATCCCACTAGATATTTCATATAGATGTCCTCCTATAGATCTTAATGAATAAAAGTAGTCCTGATATCAAGATATTGAAGGTGTAAGTCATCTGATGTAGTATTATTTAGAACCACTCAGATGATGTTATGCTTCACCGCAAATCAGATAATTTCTGTGAAATTAAAACCTTCTCCCTATTTAAAACCTTTCACCACCAATGTTTTCTTGTAAACCCTCATTCCACCATTTTCTTCCTTGACATGGTATTCCCATTTTTTCTAAAATGATTTCATTCCATATGGAATAGGGTTTATCTACCATGTATACATGTCATGTAATAATGATATATCCTCATTCGTATCTAAATAGAACTTTCTCGACTCATTCAATTGAATTTCCTCTTAAAAAATTCATACTTATCTACTTCTTATTGATACAATGATTATTTGATTCCATTTTCATCTTCAACTACATGATGGCCCTTGTATGGGATACCTATATTAAATTACATGTTTTGAATTTTGATAATTATCGTGGTATTATCAACCCTAATGTGATAAACAAACTATATAAAAATATAGACCATAAGAAAATGGGATTTCTACATTGCATCAAGAATGTACCAAGAATAATCATCTATATGTATATATGTAAAACACCCAAAGTCTCATAAACAATAGAGTTGCACCTCATTTTTTCACCATAAACCCTTTTGTATTTATTCTAACATTGGTTTATATGGACTCTTAATGATGATATTTTTTACCAGGTATAATTCTATTGTCCAAAATGTCTCATGTAACCCTAATTATTATCGCAAACTCCAAGTAAAATCTTTCAGTATCTGGTCTATCCTTTCAGATAAACAATTATGTAATGGTATACATGAAATAGTATACTCCCACCAAATATTATTAATATAATAGAATTCCTTGAGCACAATTCTACCATAATTTCCAACATTTAATAACTCATGGATTACTACATTGATCCAAAAAATTTCTACACCATGGTATTCCACATCTAAAACATGATAAACAAATGATATTTTTTGGAATGTAAACTGAAACATTCTCTACGGAGTCATCAATAAATGTCTCATAATATTAGGACCCTCCATGAAAATTTACAAATTTCAGCCCCTAAAAATAAACATTCACCTACTCCCGCATCTCGATATTAGATGTTCTATGTCCTTTTAAAAATTATTCCTTCTTCTTCATTGAAATTATAAAATATTTATACAATCCTAATTCTACCTACTTTATCATTATTGGATGTACATTTATTCCACAACCATTATACCATTTCCACTAATGTGGACATTCTGATAGTGTAACAATTGTTAATCCCCACATGAATTTTTTATTGCTAGTATTTCCTATAAATTAGATAGCATAATTAATTGTGTTATATTCCTAGATCCTTAAGATATGAACATATATCCCTTAGTAGTATTCTATTCACCACTAGTTAATGTGGTATAAATATGTACTTTAAAATGATTCATAATTGACCTAAAATTTATTATTAGTCCAGATATATATCTTATATTCTCCAAAATATAAGGAATCCCACTATTAGTTTCTATCTGAGCATCTCCCTTCTCCTTAATATGTAAGTTTTCATCACCAATATGATGTACCATGCTAAAATTTGAGACAAATAGTTGTTTGGGAAACCCTTATCCAAAGTGGAATAAAAAGATGACAAGTATAAAATCCATGACCCCGTAAGGTTTTCTATGCTCACTACCAACACATCACAGGTTTCTTCAGCTGTTGTGTAATCTATATAAGTTTGTGGTGCTGTTAAATTTTCACTACTCTCTGTTATGTTTCATTTCATTGTACATGTCTTTCATATAAGAAAAGGTCATATTGTCTTCACTCAGTTATTTACTATTGATTTTTACCATACTCTAAATTTATCATAGTTCTTGTATCCTCTTTTTCCAACCATGTTCACATAAAAATGGATAATAAGCCTAATTCTATTCTATGAATATCCTCACAATGGATAGTGTCACATACGTCTTTTATAACAGTATTTTTATTCTAAAATGAACTACTCATGTTTTTCATAATCGCTTCCCAAATTTTTTCTAATAATAACAGTGAAACTAAGGAACATCAATCATCATCCTATATAATTCACACTGATGATTAAAAAATTTTGTTGGTGTTGATTATATTGACATAATTAGAAAAATTATTCCCTTCAATTATCTTCTAATTGTATAATTGTCACATATTGTAATTTTTTTGATTCATAAGAAATCTTATATATATTTTGGAGATTTTTCATCAACACATCTGTCATCTTCTCCATTAATATGTTTAAACCTAGATTCTTTCAACCTAATCTATAAAAAACCCAAAATCTATCAATTCGATATCTCTCATTCTATCATCTCTATCACTATTGGTCTATCACCTACAACAAAAAAAGTGAAAATTTTTCTAGTCAATATAATTTTTAGTCTACATCCATTGATACCATGAGTTAGTTTAGTCAATTTGATTGATATTCACATTCCTTTCTTCAAAAAACCAAATTCAGATCCATAAATCTGATCATTTTGAACCTCCTTACATTAATGATAACAAATCATGTTGACAATATTTTTATTGGATTACAATTTAATCATATAATTTTATAAAATATTGTATCTTAATAAATTATTGGACAATTATTGGGTTTTTTACCATTAGTTCAAAAAGACTCATATCCAGAAAGGATTAACTACTAAACACAAATACCACCAAATGACCTACCATCACATGTGTTACCATTGAACATGAGTCACTATTGATCATGAGTAACAGATAAAGATGATTAACCTCTAAATACAAGTCATAATTGTATATGTTTCACTGCAAAAGGACTTACATCTATATGACTAAATGAAAGAATGATGAAAGCATAACCTGAATTGTCGCTAGAGATGATTCAGTGTCATCTTCTACCGCCATTACAATTCTTAGACATTAGAATTAAATGATTTCAACGAATATATTAATGAAATTGATGAACATAGTAATTTTATAAATATATTCCTTAATATTTTTTGGAAACATTATTGTCCATTTCAGATGTCACTATAAGGATGTCGAGGAATGTGATGTTTGTTCATAAAATAGACTCTCCAACCAAATTTTTTTTATATTTAATGTAGTTTTGTTCATGGTCATTCATTATAAAATATAATAGATGATCATTTGTGATAATTTTTAAATACATGATGGGACCATTCCACCAAATCAGACACAGTAAAAAAAATCAAATATACTAGAAAATAACAGCTTTAGGTTCCTATGTTTTGGTGATAATTATTGATAATTACTTCAAGAACCACTCATAGTAACATATGAGGAGAATCATGAATCTAGAGCACATCATACTAGGACATACTATCTTCCCAATATTTAATTACATGTACATTTAGTTTGGTGCTTTAATATTCGTGTAGTGTGTTGTTTTACCCACACACATTTTCTATGTCACTATAACCAATGAATACTAGATATTATATTCAATCTCCCATTATCATCAAACTGACGGGATATGTGGAAGAGGCCATAGTGTGGCCTGAGTTATTTTCATCATACCTTTTTTATGGAAGAGGTCCATGTGTGGTATGGAAAACTTGTATGTTATTGTTTTTTACCTGATCATGGTTGTGGATCAGATTACATTTACGTAATATTCTTGGATGAATGTGATTACTAAGTGGTAGATATCATGACTCATCTTGAGAACTGAAAAATTATTACTTTTTAATGTGTGTTTTGTATTTATTTATTCTCTATAAATCATTAAACTATATATTTTCTATGGTAATAAAAATTAATTACATTTATAGTCAATCATAACTAGTTTTTATATATGTATTTGATAGAGGAAATTGACATCAATAGTTAATGTTATTTTTATATTGTTTTAACTAACAAATAATCAATCATTTAATCATATTTTAAAAGATCAATATTATATTAAAATAATATTTTCATTAACAGAGAAAATTTAAATTGATTATGGGATTTTATTTTAACTTTTTTAACATAAATTTTTATTAGTAAATATATTGATCACCTCTTTAGTTATTCACTAAGGCCAACAATTCATATAAAAATCATTTTAAATTCTTTTTAAACCCTGTTATAAGTTGTATTTTTAAAATCCTAGCTATCTATTAATTATATATTTTAATCTCAAAATAATAATATAAAATATTCTATACTACCAACAAAAATTCTTTCTTTCTTTATAATAACTATGGTCAATGGTAAAATCAAGATTGAATTTTAAATTGAGAGATTGTGTTTTGTGATATGGATTGTTATAGATGATAAATATGAATTACATAATACTAATTGTAATTAAAAGAATTATTCTATTAAAAAATTGTATAAAAACCACTATAAATCTATAACTTACTTATATTTTTCATTAGGTAATGATGATTTAAAAAGATGATTTTTTTGTAAGAATGCATACGAAATTTGGGATACATTTTCTTTTTCTCATGAGAGAAAAAATAATGATATTTCAAAGAGATTAAATACTAATAAAATAAAAAATGACATATTTATGATGAATGTTGATGTCCTATTTTAGACATTTTTCTCAGAATCAATGTGATAGTAAATACAATGATTTATTTGGGAAATCCACTTGTAGACAGAGGTCCAATCAAACAATTATTTAGGTGCCTTGAGAAAACATGTGGTGGAACCTTATTTTCAATTAGAGAGTATTTTGATATTAGTAAGATACATGTAAGGAGTTGGTTTCAAACATAATTATTTATGAGGAATAAATTATAACTAATGGATATGAGGAATAGAAACCTAAAAGGATGTCTGTAGCATTCTTGGCTACTGATTCAAAATTGATGTAAAAATGTTCATGTTGAATTTTCATGTGATGAGGAATCATCACCTTATAAAGATGAATAGAGAGAAAATTTTACAAAAAGGATTAAATGTATTCACAATAAATAATAATTCATTTGGAAACCATGATACAATAGTAAATATGATAATTGTGGAAATTGTATGAAATACAATAATATTGATGGTATTCAAAATGATATAATCTACTTTGAATGATAAAGGAAAGGGAATGTTGAAGCAGAATTTCAGAAGAGAATATATAAATAAAATATTATGATATGGCTAATATGGTTTATACTGTAATGAAATTAATCTGGAGAGATTCTAATGATAGCTTTGGTGACTCAGACTCAACCCATGATGTAAAACATGATAGAGATAATTTTTGTTTCATTAGAAACACAACATCGGTATCAAATGCAATTACTGCTATCCTACACATAATTGAAAGTATTATTGAGGTAAAAATTATGATGAAAATATGTCTACTGAATAGATATTTGAATATTGTACCATTCTATAAGATAATTTCAATGATGATAAATATTAGTATAAAATTATAAAGAAACTAAATACTTTTACTATTAATTGTAAACAACACCTTACCGTAGAAATATATAAAAATTATCAAATATTATAGGAAAATAAAGAAGTAAAATTTTCTAATGTGAAACTGAAAAATTATTTCGATATATTTACTAATGGTGTAGATATTCTATCAAAAAATAACCAAAAATAGAACATAAGTACATAACTGGTTTTTGTTATCAAACTGGACATAACCGAATTGACATGAATAAATATATTCCTAAATCTTGTTCATTAAAATATATTGTTTGTTTTTATTCAACTATACCAATCAATGTATCTATTTAAAAATTCCTATAGTCAATTTATATGAAAGTCATGGATCATGTATTTGTTCCAAAATCCAAAATTACTATGATTTTTGTACCCAATATGTATTGTGTCCTAAAATCATTTTTGGTATAAAATCTATTTCATACTGAATATAATAAAGAGATCCATTAAAAATATATGCTACCTAGATAGATGTTGTTCCAGACATTTGAGTAGATATTAATTAATCTTTAATAATATAATAATGGTTGATGGTGTACATGTCACGTTTGGGGACAATTCCAAACGAAAAAATTAATTTTCCTTGTCCATGTTGGTATTTATAACAAATTTTTTCTTTCAAATGTAATATTATTATATTGATTAAAAAATAATCTTCTTATCATGTCACACCTATGTGAGGATTGTTTTTTTGATATTTTCGAAAAATTATTGTATTTTATTTTATTCTAAAAAAAATTATTTTTTAATACTTGCATAAATAAATAAATTTATTATATTAATTTATATTCATTACATTCTCAAAAAGATTATTCCCAATGTGCCTCCGCTAATAAATCAAGGATTGACATGGGAAACTAGGAAAATAAAATATTTAATCATATAGAAAGATATCTAGGTTACGGTTATTCAAAAATCTACCTAAGATTGAGTTCATGAATGATAATGTTTTTAACCTATATAAAAAATAGAAACAACGCAAAATAAATTTTAAATCAAAGAATGAATCATCAACTTTCCAAACAATACAATTGGTTCACATGGATTTTTTATACCATATAGAGATTCTAGTTTAGATGGTAATATCTATTTACATGTCCTTTTATATGACATTTATATGTACACTTAGGTTTTATTTTTATCTAAAAAAAGTGATTCATTCGATTACTATCCCAATTATGGTATATGTATAGAAAATATTAGTGAACATAGGGTTAAAACATAAGAATTGATCTTATAAATGGGTTTGAAAGAAAATAATTTAAATCTATTTTCTCAAAAATGGGAAATGATCAAAAACTATATGCTCCTAGTTACACTTTGTAGAATAAGAAAATTGGACACTTTAAGAAATTTCCTCAATTATGATTAATGAAATGGACTTCCTATTTACTTCTATTCAGAATATATTAAAAAATCATGCAATATAATTAAATGAGTTTTGATTAAACCTTTCTTAAATAACATCCCATAAGAACTATTTAATAATAAGAATCCTATGGTAAATTACATTATATTTTTTGGCTGAAATGTCTTTATTCATAACACTAATTATTATCTTGGAATACTTTCTTCCAAGATTGATGATGTAATTTTCATTATTTTTTCAACATCTAGTAATTCTTATTGGTTTTTTAATTAGAGATCCAAGAATATGGAACAGTCCACTCATGTCTTTTTTTAAACATACCAACATGAGTATAAATTACCATTAGAAACCCATATATATGGCCTATTAAATAAGGATTAAATTCCAAACATTCTAATAGTTCTGAGCAATAAGAAAAAAATCATCCTTCTCTGAGAAACATTCATAAATAGAACCTAATCATAATGATGACCATTAGTTAACCATCCCTTCTTTTTCAAAAATAAAGTAGAAATATTGAATATTTTATTTTATGTTATAGCTAGATACCTAGATATATGTGAACATACAATATATTCTCTTAGAAATCATGTTGAACATTATGAATTCATGTGACCTCATAAACCAAAGAATTCCACTAATTCATTTAATGATTAATTATAGTTAATAGAAATGGAAGAATAAAATTACCGTTTTGAATAAAATAATGTCTTGGAACTTGTGTATTGGCATAAATTTAGTGTAATTATTTGAACTAAATGGGCATTTAAGAAACAACATTGCTAAATCCAGCACAATAGTAATAAATATTGATACACTACATTCTAAATTATATAGTCATGAAGTGGGTATAGTCTAGGAGTAAACCATTACACATATAGGTATATATGAATCCAATAAAATACTACATTTAAATTTAATAAATTTTTATTTTAAAATATAAAAAAAGGATGTCAAAATTGGATTTATAAATGGATATATAGTTGAGGTTTTTTTATCAACCTCCCAGTTTTATACTTTTCTCATTTTACAAATATTTTATTTAAATTAACCAAATCATTATAAGGTTTATATAAGATCCTAGAGCTTTGAATGATAAGCTCAACTCTTTTCTAATTCATAACTGATTTTTTAGAACTAATTTTCAATCATAACCTTTTAAAAAAAATAATTTCTAAAGATGTTTAAGAAGTAAAAATATATGTAGATGTTATTATCATGGGATATTCAAAAAATACATTATGTAATGATTTTTCAAAAATTATGAAAAATTAATTTGAAATTATATTAATGGGTGAAATGAAATTCTTTCATTTTTTCAAAAAAAATAGAGTCATTTTAAATCTGTTTATGTTCACCAAAGATCATCTAAAATGTATTTGTTTGGATATTACATACATTATTGATACTCCCATGGGAATCGCTTATAAGATTGTTCTTGATGAAGCTTGGAAACTAGTGGATCAAACAAATTAAAAAGGAATTATTGGAAGACATGAATTATAAACTTCTTTTCGACCTAATATTATTTTTAGGCTTGGTATGTGCTCTCATTTTCTAGAAAATAATAAATATTCGCATTTAGATACTATTAATAAAATTTTAAAATACATCAAAATATGCAATGAATTTAGAACTTTTCTACATAAAATAATAGCCCCATGACTTGGTATGTAATTCATATATTCATTTTAGTGGATATATGTTAGATAGAAAAACCACTATTGGATCCATTCCTCTTTAGGGAATGTATATAGTATGTTGGTATTGTATGAATCAAAATATGGTTACATTGTCTACAACTACTGCTGAATACATAGTTGTAGGTAAATGTTGTGCTAAAATTTTGTGGATGAAACAAACTTCACTATAATATTCATATTAATTTAAATATGATCCTATAAATTTTGACATCAAATGTTCTATAATTTTCAACAATATTCATGTTTCTCAATTTGGAACAAAGCCTGTTTTTGTAAGAAATATTATTGAGAGATCATTTTTTTGTATTGTGATATAAAACATCATTTCATAGGATGTGAATTTAATATTACATACATTTTTATTATTCCATTGAATAATGAAATAATTAACTATATAAAATAATAATTATGAATGATAAATTCTCATTAATAATTATTTTTGGGTACTCACCATTCAAAATCACCCGTTGTTGGAAATTACCCACCATTGGAAAGTACCCACTGTTGAAAATTATTCACCATTGGAAATATTTTAACTTGGTATGTTATCCAATATTGTAAATTAATATCCATTGGAAATTAACCACAATGTAAATTTACCCACCATTAGAAATTACCCACTAATTTAAATTACACACCATTGGATGAGCTGTTATTTGAAAGAAACCACCATTTGTAGTAACCTACCATTTTTAATTTTTATTTTATGGTTTATTTTTTTATTTATAATAATTTAAATGTATTATTTTTAGTTTCTATTTTCAAATCCCTAAATTCCATAAATTGGGTCCTAAATCTAATTTTAATACACCCTCTCCCTCGGGTGTTTTTTTCATGGTACTTCTCAATGAACCATTATCTCCCGACATTTATCCATCTCCATTCCTCACTGCAATCTTTACTCTATTTCAGTGGTTGTAGTGTAGAAATAAGTTTTTTAATATGTTAAAGAGATGTGACTATTGAATAATCATATAGGATAATATAATGCACTTATATTTAATTTGTAACACAAATGAATTGAAAATAAAATAGTTGTATTTGGAAAAGATGTGAATATTTAATGGTCATGGTCTAGAAAAAAATCAGTTTATTAGGAAATCATGGACAAATGATGGATAGGTTGGATCTTGAATAATTAGTTACTATATTATCTTAGGATAGTACCTTAATTTTAAGAATGTTCCAAATTTACTTTTGGGGATTAAAATGATTAGACTAGAAGCATGAAAGATTGATATGTGGTTGTAGTCTTTTTGAAACACGGATCTATGTTCATTAAAGTACCTCATGATGGTGTTTTTAATTATAATCAATGATATATTCCTTATGAATGTGATTATTTTGTGTTTGGAAATTCTCTAGAAAATGTTATAGGAGATGGAACTCTCAAAAGATAATTGTGGATGGTAACATATTATTTTTTTTCTGTTTATAAAGATTATGCTATGCATGAGAAACCGATACTTCACCTTGATGAGATATATGGATATTTATCACCTTTAAATTATGAAAATAGGTTATAAAATCAATTTATTTAGGTTTCTAATGTTGTATATAATAAATATTAACAAGGAATATTCTATTTAAATTTCCCTTATCTATCCCTTCTTTCTTTCGGAGATTCATGAGGCCAACAGATTGGTTGATGAGGACAAAAAATCTATTGTGAAGTGTGGTGGTTTCTTCCAGACCAAAGTCACCTATAAGAGAATGAACATAATATAGAACCTATGGATGAGGGAATGGATTAATTATGTTGACATGGTCTTGGAGGATATTAATCCTTTAGATCACCCTGAAATACCATGTAATCTTGATGATCTTGGATTTGAGAATGACAAGGTAGTAAAGTACTCAGAGGATATGGAAAACAGGAAGTAGATTTTGATTCTCCTGGTGATGAGGATGATTTATCTTTTGATAAGGAAAGTGAACCTGAAATGCCTAAGATCCTATTAGAATATATTGATATATCTTATACACCATGATCTCTAAATTCCACATAAATTCTTAAAGGAGGAGGATATGAAGATGAGGACACATATCATTCAGTAGAAGATCAATTACAGTGTTCTTCATCAAAATATTCTAAAGAAGTTATTGATTAATATGATGATGAAAAAGGAAACAATTAATGTAATGTACATAACAATGATGATTATTATGAAGATTATTGTGATGATAATGGAAATTATTTAATTTATGTGAATGAAAAATAGGAGGGATATAGTGATCGAGAAAATAGTGATGATGGATATGATCATAGTGGTCTTAAAGATAATGAGATGGATTAGGCACATCTTTCCTCCTTACACTTATCTATTTATACTTCATCTAAGGAGATATAATTTTTTATTCACATATTCATGATAATGTCTAGATAAATATTATATGATAGAATCTCTTAAGAGGGATAAATCTTCATGCCTTGATAGCCATCAAGTTGAACCATAATAAGTTAATCCTGATTTTTTTTTCTTTAGCCTGGTTGGAAGTATCATTTTTTGATGAGTTGGAATGATTACATGGGTAAGTCATACACAGTTTACAATATTTTGATTTAGTTATTAATGATATCATTATATCAAAGAATACGGGGCCCAGTGTCCCAATTCATAATGATGAATATCTTATGGGATCCATGTTTTATAAGATTGATGTGACATGATAACGTCAAAGATTTTAAATAGTTTTATCTACTAGACCTGAGATAGAAGAAGATTATATGCCTCATGTTGAGAGAGATACTTCATGAGTTCATATTGGTGAACCAGTTCCTATTAATGATGTTTATATGTGAAATTTTATGATTTTTAGATAGAGCCTCCTTTCAAATTTTGAAATGATTCAAAGGAGTATATCTCATAAGGTCCAAAAGATCAATGGGAGATATCATATATACTTGTTTGATCTAATTATTTGACACATATATCCAAAAACGAATCATCACTTCCAAGAATTGTAGATTCAGAATAGATGTCTAGAAAATGAGATAGAGTCCCTAAGGTTAGTGGTGGAGGAGATAAAGAAATATTTTTCTGATAGTTTGTCTTCATTGTTGGAGAGGGTGTAAATTATACCTTCACAGTATCATAAAAATGGTTCCCTACCTCATAAATCATCTCATGATATAGATCTGATTTTATCAGTTGTTTGAGAATAAAATTATACTATTATAGGATATTTTCTTATAAATCCTATTGAGTATCTGAACTAGATTATACACAATTGTGATTAGGATTATAATATGATCATGTAATTATTGAATAATTACATAAATGATGGAGAAACCATCACTAACTCAATTATGTGTTACATTTCCCAAATTTACACTAAGAATCAGTAGAAATCATGCACCAAATTTCATTCAAGAACCATCACATACCAGCAGTCACAAGATCTTTAAATGAACACGCCCCCCAGTTGATGAAACATAAACATGTACTTCTGGGGTTTTTTGAGGAATTAAAGGTCTTATTTGGTTCCATGGAGTATATAAGAATCATAAATATATAATTACTAAATTTGGTTAATCATTTTATTCATGATTCTAGAACTAAAATAGTTGAGCCTGGGGTTATTCCAGCGAATTTCCATCTATTTTCTCCAGCCATTGAACTTGAATAATTTTATGCTACTATTTTCCAGAGTCTAAATACTCATTTTCTATCTTTTTTATCCAACATAGTATGTCTCCAGTGTAAGGATTATAGCTTTTTTCTAGTAATAATAATAGAGGTACCCTATTCCACCTTTTTTCATATATCCACTACCTTAGTTACATCAACATCTAACTCTATGCCCCATGTCTTTGACAAGGGTAATTCACCTATCGTTCCTAATACCCAGGTAGAGTATAACAGATATTTGACATTTTACATTGATTGTGACTTTTTCTATATCCTCATTTTTTATGTAACACTCTCGCATTATTCATTAATGTAAATTCAATTATTATTCATATTTTTCTTCTTTGACTTACTTTTTCATATAATTAATTTTTCATAATCCCAATAGGGTGAGTATAATGATGGAATTAATTTTATATTTTACCTAATTGAAATTTTATATCATCAATGGTTGATTTTATTTTTCAAATATCATATATATCATCTCTTAACATACATTTCATTCCACCAATATTTATATTTTATTTTAACATTTATTTACAAAATCATGTATTTAAATTTAAATGTGTTAACATGATATAATTATTTTGTAAGATAAATCTGTTTGCAATCCAAATTAGATTTCATACATTGATTCTAAAATTCCATGATTTTCTATCAACAAAAAGATTGAATTATTATCTTCAAATTATTTTAATGATCATAACTAATGTTAATAAGGTTTTTAATGGGTTTACTATTATATGATATTTTTATTATTATTATGAATTATGATGAATTTTTGGAAAAGTGTTGTATTAGTCACCATTTGATTAAAAAGACTCACCACCATAAAACAATAAACACTATAATTTAACTATCTCTATATGACCTACCATCACAAGTGTTACTACTGATCAAAAGTAACTACAGAACATGAGTCAGTATAGAAGCTATGTCACCACTGAATAAAATTTTGTGATGAATATGAGTCACCACTAGATGACCAAACACTAGATGAACAACCACAATTATAGATTGTAGGACCCCAATGAATCTTGGGAGGGGAGGGGTGAATAAATGTATCAAATTTTTATTTCAATGTGATGATTATTATTCCCACATTTTTTGAATTCATCAAACATTTATGATATATTTGAGCATTAATAAATCATTAATATTTCTAAATAAACACAATAGTTTTACATCCTTCAACACTAAGGGATAGTCTAACGAGAATATGCCAACAATGTGTCGATTATACCAAATTACACTAATGTTCACTTTATTTGGAAAATATTAGTTCATATCCAGTCACTCTATTCCAGGAATGAAACTATTAAAAGATTTTATGGATTGCTTATTGTGTCCCTCTATACACTTCCATTGACACCACTTATCTCATTATGTTGGATGAAGACTCATTCAATTTATTTACATGAAGGTATCTCCAATCAATTGTAATTTTAGTCTTTTTATCTGCCATGCATAAGACTCTACTTACATCAAATTATGGAATTGAGTAACTTGAAATCACAGAACAAAAAATCAGTATATTTAAAACAGTCTATAATAACATACTAGAACATGAATTCAACACCTTATCTTGCGTGCAATATATAGTATTTTTACACAAAATGACATTCCTGCAGCCCTTATCTTCTGTCCACGCTTTTTCATTTTCCTAGATAAATAGTACGTTTAACTTGGTCATTAAAGACTAATGTAACACTTTGTTTCTAATAGTTTTTATGAAACTCTATCACACATAATTATTTCATGAAATAGAAGAACCTTATAATCATTGGAAGAGTTTTATTTCATGCATCGAGGGGGGTGCTTATTTATAGGGCTTGATGACCATATATTCAAGATTCTCTCTGTGCATGGAAAACCATTTTTTATTTCACAATGGATGCATAATCCACTTCCTCACAACCTCATATTGTTTTAAATAAATACCCTTTCCACACATTTTTTATTTTCTATATATTGATGAGATGATCCCCAAACATTCCATCCATGCCACTTTCCAAACCACCTTCAAAATTTCATTTTACATACATTTCCAAAAACACATTTTCCATTATACAAATTTTGGAACAATATCATTTTCAAAAAATGGGAAAATATACCACCATTAATAAAGTTTTTATCTTGAAAGTTATTATCTCATTCCATGGAAACATAATAATCTTCCACGAGAGGATTTTCAATAACAAACACAACCACACTACATTTCTAGTAAATACTAGTTGTGTTTCCTATAATCTCCCTCATTTGTTTTTTTTCAAATCTATTGACAAATTCAATTTCAGACCGGCCACAATCACAACATGATATGAAAGAAAAAACTCATCCAACACTCTAAATCTATATGAGAAGTCCTAATTTTTGAAAACAGGAGTGGAAGCCTGAATTATGTTCTCTTGTTTTGAAATGCTTAATGATGTCCAAGAAAATATTCTTTCTCCCTTTTTCTATTTCTTCATTCATTTCCCCCCTTTGTATCTCATCATTCAACTGCATTGGATTTTTTTTTTAAATTTCTCTATTTTTGATATTCCTACAACCAGAAAAATAGTTCATTCTCCTCCAATCTATCTACGAATTTCTCCATTCTTCCTCATTGTAATTAAAAGAAAAAAACATAATTTTAATGTATTTAGCTCTTGGAACACTCTCAATAGAACATATCTCCCTAATAATCCTTCATCATATCCTGAAATAGATTAAAACGGTTAACACAACTAGGGATTTTTTATCAATTATATCCTTCTCATGAAATTGGATGGTGTTGAACACTAAATATTAACTGATTCTTCTCGAACCTATGTGCTAAATATGTATTGGTTATTATGCCAGAAACCTAATCATCAGTTCCAATATGATCCATTTTTATCATGCCTCATTCATATTTCCGTTTGATGAAGTGATATATGATTTAATTGTGTTTCGTATAAGAATTATGAACATGATTATTTATAAGGTAAATTGGGAACTTGTTATTATAATGAATCACCAATGGTTTTTCACCTCTCCATCGATATTTGTTAGTTTTTGTTTCATTCAAATTTGTTGAGTTCATGAATATATTATAGAGATATACTCATTTTAAATAGTATTGAGTGAATTAATTTTTGATTTCTTACTCAACTACACCACATAGGAATTTCCAATAATTAATGATCCACCACTTTTGGACTTTCAGTCCACAAAATATCCAGGCCAGTCAGCATCCAAAAATGTCGAATGTTCCCTAATCACTTCTTGTATAAAATTATAACCCAATATTGTTTGTACCTTGAATATACCTCATGATTCCTTTAAATACATCTATATGTTCTTCCATTGGATTAATTATTTGTTGGGCCACATAAAATTGAGCAAGGATAATTTATATTCTACTTTCATTTAAGTAAATTAATCTACCAGTTAGTCTGATGTACATGGTGGGATAAATGTAAGTCACATTCTCTTACATTCCATGTTTTCTTCCAAATGTATTTCGAGCTGACATTGGTATAGAATCTCATGTATTTAATTTCTTTAAAAAATATAATGAATACAACTTGTATTCCCAAAAAGTACACAAGTTCACTAATCATAGACATTTCAAAATCGGATTTTATTTGGATTGATAATTCATCCATTAACCCCTACCAGCTACCACAAAAAAGAATATCATCTTCATACAACAACACAATGAAGATATATTTATAATATTTATTCACATTGGGAATTTGATCAACTCCTACTATTTTAAATATGGGCTTCTTTAAACAAGAATCATGTCAGGAATACCATGCCTGTTGTGCTTACATCAATCCGTAGAGTCCCTTTTTTATTCTAAAAAACACCATTTTATCAATACCAAGTACAAAACACCCTGGTTATTCACTATATACCTATTAATAAAGAAACCAATTTAAGACATCTATTTTTACATCAATTTTATAGACATCGTATCCTCTTTTAATTTCCATGGAATAAAAATAAATTCTTATTTACTCTTGTCTAGACATTATAGAAAATGTTTCTTCAACATCATCACCTTCAATAAGGGGATATCCTATAGACACCAAACATGGATTATTTTTATAATATTACAATACTCATGGAATTTATTCTTCAAAATACACATCTTATAAACCAAATTGTGTTTTTTTGTTATATTTACTAGATCCAATGTCTCGTTCTTATCAATCTAATCGAGTTCTTCATTCCTGGCTTTACCCCATGATTAAACTTTTGAATCCTATTCAAATGAGGTTGGATACATAATTGATAGGAAAGAAGATTGTTCATTGTTCCTCATTGTCCTTATTTGTGTGGGATTATTCCAATCCCCCGATAATGTTATATTGATCGATATCCACATTTCTAGTACTCTTGTGAGGTTCAAATGTTGTTTCTTCTGCCATTTTTTCTTCATCAATTTTTTTTTCTAATTCATATTATTTATGTCATCCCAAAATATTTAAAAATCCTCCCCCAATTTCATAATTTTAATTTAACCCTTGTCCACTGAAACATCTTTCTAAATGAATTAATCTTCATGAAATGTCATGCAAAACTAGGTTAGATAAAGATTAAGATAATTATTTTGAATGCTTCATCATCATTCATATTTTGTAATCCCCTTAATGGATATAAATATCATCATATTTATAGTGGTGGATCACATCAATAATGGATTTCATGAAATTCAAATACGATATACACACTAGAATGTTTCTTCATCTTGTGACTTATTTAACCTAGTTATTCAAAATAGATAATATTCATCTTCATCCAAAAATGAGTGTCCGTCATATTTTTAATTTCATCTCTAATTGAGGAATCGTTCAATGATGGTGAATTCTTCAGCTTCTATATCAATAATTGATAACCATATCTGGTTATCAGGTTCGCCAAAATTATAACATGATTCAAATTAAATTCCCTATATAATAAGCACAAATACAGTACATAGTAGACTAAAGAAATATGGTGTCTCCTCCTTACTTATTCGTTGAGAACTTCACTATTGAGATGATATTTAAAAATATGTTCCTTTATTTTCTATAGTCTCCAATCTTCCACTAGTGTAAATTTGATTTGATTTATATAGATTTATAATGGATCACTTTATATACTCATCTACATTGTTTGGATATATTTTTTTTGTATTTATACATCACGGATAAAAAATTCTTAGTGCTTCTAATCATGGCGTTATAGTTAAACAAACATTATCAATGAGACTAGATTTCTTGAATCACTCACATATAACATTTTTTATGTATGTTTTTCCCTTTGGTTGTAACTCATTAACACTTTTACATCATTGTTTAGAATCATTTCTCTTCCTTTTTCATTATCCTGAGCCTGTGCATCACCTTGTTTCCTCGTTCTCTCAAAATATTCAGGCCAGAAAGCTATCATGTCATTATGAACTATGATAGAAGGTTTGGATATTACACATGGATTAATTTAATTGTCATTTAAATTAGTTGTTCTTTTGAAAGAACTAGACTTCAACTTCATGGACTAAAATTCTAGGTTCATCTCACAATTATTCTTTGATACCATATTTGGAGTTCATTTCACAAAATTCTTCATATTTTTTCCCAATATAGAAAATTCACACTTAAACAACATTTCTCGTCTTATTTTATAGATAATAATAAATTCATCTAGATATAAGCATGCCCCAAACTTTTTACCACTATAATCTCATACATCATAGATGTTATCAAGCATTCAAAATCTATTTGTAGAAAATAGATGCTTCTAGGCATGTGGATGTTTCATCCTTATATCTTGATTCATCCCCCATGGGATTGGATTTTTTTTTGTTCTTTTTTATTTTTACTATTGTAAAAAAAATTAATTCATAATTCCCATATATGTTGATTCACCCACATTGACCTATAAGTCATTGTTTCTTTGTATTTCTTATATATTTTTCTTAGATGTTCATCATGACTTGTTGAGCTCTTTGTGTGAAACCAACATCCATACACTTTTTCTTATCCACCCATGCCATGTTGGTATATTTATTATCTCCCCTAATAATCCATAAATGTCAAATATTATTCATAAAAATGGAACACTTCATGATAATAGGTTTCGATACCTTAAACTAAGATGATTTTCATTGTACATGTTTTTTATCAGGTTCTTGAGATAGATCTTAAAATGATTTCATGATATTCTTATCAAATGTTTGAGGTATTTCATCTTTAGAATCCTATAGTTAGAATTAAGTAGCAACAACAATTTTTTCCTTGTTTGGTGAAGTCCTTACATATGTTATCTCTAAATTTACCAATTGAGCTTCCAAATTTTGACATCTCATATGAAGGATGATTTTCGGATATTCAATCATAATCATATTTTCACCAAAATCATTTATTTTTGTAAAAAAACATTATTTATATAGAATCACATTATTCCATATTATCTATTAAACTTCCTTAATATTTATGGATATTACAACAAATTCTAGAACCTTGAAATTGGTTCTATTTTTCAATTTCTCTTTGAGCATATTGAATTTTACATCAAGTGATTTTTTGACTCCCTCTTTATATTATACATAATTTTTTTTATTTCATGGATGATAGTTCTTGTCCCCTATATTTTTCATCAAATGATTAAACCTTTCTGGTATGATTTAAACATTCATGGAATTTTTGTTCTAGTACCTTTTCCATAGATTCAAATTCTCCTTAAAACTGAGTGATCTACCTGCATATTTTGAAAGATTCTAAAAATATGATGAATATTTCTTCAGAAATGTCATAAATATATATTTGGGATCTATCAATTTTATCTGAGGTTATATATTTATCAATATTCCAACTTGTTCAAGGATTTTTATTTTGATTACAATGTTCAAAGATTCTATCACATGCCTCCTGATCATTTGAAATTTTGTTTTTTACATGAGGTGAAAAGTTTTTCCTTCTCTTTGGAGGAAACATGTTCTATCATCTCTTTACCTTCCAATCAGAATATAAAATCTTTTTTTAACATCATGGAGACCTAGATACTAGAACATGTTTATAAATAAGGGACTTCTTAAAATTATTATTCTCTTTCATTTAATGTTCATCATGGGCTTGGTGGATATAGACTTCTGCTAAGAGATAGCTAAATCATCCTAAAAACAACACCTAAATTTTTTACATTAGAATAAAAATCAAATATTTAAATGAGAATGGATTTGTTGTAGAGTATCCATAGCACAAGAACCTTGGCTTTAATACCACTTTTAGGACCCCATATCACCCTGAGTGGGGATTGGTGAATCATGGTGTCAACATTTTCAATTAATGTGATGGATATTGGTTTGAAGTTTTTCAGAACTAGTTATTCATATATGATGGATTATATCATTAATAAAGAATTCAAATGTTGAAATAATACACATCATTTTTTATATGGTTCACTGCTAAGTGTCAGTCTAAGGAGAATACACTGATATTGTGTCATTTATACAAAAATATACTAATCACTATTAATTTTGGAATATTGATGTTTAGACAAATTTTCTTTATTCAATGAACACTTACCTTATAAGATTTTTGTGATAACTCATTGCTTCCCTTTGAACACTCATGTCAACTCCTCCTAGCTCACAACCTTTTGTGAATATTTTTTACTTTATCAAATTTAAGGTCTCCTAAATAGATTGGAATTGATGTCTTTAAGTCTATAATGAATGATACTCTTTATGCATATAATTCAAGAATTAATTTCAATTAAATCCCTATACAAACAAGGTTGATATTTAAAACATGATAAAATCACACACTGGAACTTCAGCAGAAAACCAACTCATGCAGACAAGAAATGGGATTGTTACACAAGATGACATTCACGCAACCCTTATCTTTTGTCAACCCATTAACTTTTGTGCAGCTACATTGTATGTTTCACAAGGACTTTAATGAATAAAATAACACATTGTGTGCAATATTTTTTTTCTGAAACTCCTTTAAAATTAAATCATTCACGTATTAGAGGAACCTGATATTTATTTGATATTTTTTATGTATTTCATGGGGTATCCACCTATTTATAGGCCTTTATGACCCTACATTCAAGAATCTATACATGATTGGAAAACTATATTTGACATCACATTGGGCTTGTAAGCCTCTTCAATGGAAATTCATCATTCAGGAAAATTTAAATATTTCGTTTTCTTGTTGGCATTGAAATATTTTTGATGAGATGATCCCAAAAAATTCCATGAGTGAAATTATCCAAACAAAATTCAAACATTTAGGAAAAATCCATTTCCAAAACACTTTTCTCTATTCTCCAATTTTTAGTCCAAAAAACATAGGAAACACTGGGAAATAATGCCACCATAAATACAATTTATATCATGAACTATAATATCTAATTCCTTTTAAAACAATCTGATATTCCATGAGTGGATTTATAACAAAAACAAACCATACTCTAGTTCTAGAAAATACCAGCATTGGTTCTAACATTAATCACCATTAGGCCTAAATCAGCAGCAGACATGAGTGGTTGTCTACTTATTACACTATAAAAAATCAGATACTTTTTAATTAATTTATATCATGATCTATATTAATGTAATTATTGTTATGATTTATTTTGTAATTATATTAATTAATATTGAAGGAAATGTTATAATCTATTTCAGATCTCAGTTCAATGATGAAGAGGATTGTAATAATTTATCTTCAGATAGACTATCAATCCTAGTGTTCTACATGTTAAATGTACTTTTCTTCGTGATTGTACGGTCTCAAAAGGAAAAATGTGTCGAAGTTTGATACTGTATAAATATATTAATGGGTCATTCCATTGGATCAAACACATTGAAAACATTCATATAAGTCAAAAAAACACGTTCTTGTTCTTATGAAATCAACCTTGGATACCTATTGTTGAATATATTTAGGGAGTACAAAATGATTGAAAAATAATAGAAAATGAGTAAATGGGGAAAAATAACAAAAATAACAAGAAGAATATTGTAAGACACATAGATTAACATAGTTATTGAAATGATTCTTTTATCCATGGAAAAGAGGAAATTTTTTTATATCTTGGAGTAGAATTATAGGGTTTAAACTCAGAGTATAAACCCCTTGATCAAAATGATATCATAAAGAAGATGCTAAACATATTCCACCAACCACATATTATGTCCATTGTTCTATAGTTATTGGTTACTGGAAGTCCCCAATGCTAGAATTATCACGAACAGGCATATGTTTCCATCAAACCCGACACTCGAACTAGCCTATGGAATGACCCGATAGTTACTCTCAATCTCATTAGGATTTCATGTTGTGCCTGGTAATTGAGTAACACCTTTTAGAATGAATTATCCCAAGTTAATAAACTATAAACAACCAAAAAATAGTATAAAAAAAGATAAATAATAACCATAACATGATAAATCAAGGTAAACAATACAAGAATGAATTAAAAATTCTATATTTATAACCAAAAACCAAAATAACCAACATGGGTAGGGGGACCTACTAGATAAGAATTCATCTATTAAACATGTTGGTCAATGCAATCATTCCAACTCCAACAACACATGTGCAAGAAGAAACCACTAGCACAGAGATCTGCCATCGCCACTAAGGAATGACTATCCCTTGCCTTTGTTAAATATAATATGGTCTACATACACTAGATGGTGTATGATGGGTGTTAAATAAATTTACTATTAGGTTACCACTATAATTATTACATGTGATGATTGTGAATGATAAATTGAAAATTTTATCTTCATGATAAAAATGAAAACAATTTAATTAAAAATATTATTTTACAGAACTGAGGAAATTAATGTAGAATCAAGATCAAATGGAAAAAATAGTTTGATCCCCATAGAAAATCTGTAAGTAATAGGCTTAATGGAGTCATAGGATCCTCTTCTTCTTGGTTATAAAATCCTGAATATGATGGCATGTCACTTGGACCAAGAAAACAATCTCCATAATGTATTCTTAGTTAGTTTTATAGCATAGACTTGCTACATTGATCCAGCATCAGTCCTGGTGACTAGCCTAGTGTACTAGTCCTAGTCCACACACATAAATACCCTAGATTCCCAGGTCGTCTATTCTAGTTCCTGCATAAAATGAAATACCCTTTTGTATAACCAAATTCAAATAATTGAAATCACACAATACATGAACCATTTTACCAAAGGCAATTATCCATTAAACCATATAAACCCACTAAAACCAATGGAAAACACTTTCACACCCCACCCCCATATATTTTAGAAAAACCCTTTTGATACAAAATAATTCATATTAAAATCATCTAATAATGTCATGGAATATAATCAATTATCATTTCAATTAAATATTCAAAAATATTGGTAGAAAACAGAAGTTGCACTATGATGAGATCCTAAGGCTGAAATAACACAAAAAATAGACAATATTCAAAACTAAGGAAAGATTTTGAACCCAACAAGGGTCAATATTACCATTGAATAAATATGATCATATGGATATAGCTATAAGTGATTAACAAGTGGGACTAATATAATATATGAGAGTATTAGTTTATGATTTCTAGAATATCCTACCAATTTCGTCTGAAAATTGGATCCCTATGTAGTGGAGGATGAAATAGAGGTGTGACTATGGATAATGGGTTTGAATGGGTGAGGAATTAGGGGTTTTTGTCTTAAAACATAGAGTGATAGATTTGGAAATCCCAAAAATTTAAATATCTAGTAGGATGTATGGTTTCCCAAATCATCAGCCAACCGTGTGGAACTATTGTTCAAGAGAAAATATGTCCACATCGTTTTTCTTGAGGGGGTGTATTCCTAAAAAAATGGTGGACTAGATAGTGCCACTCTCCAGGGAACATGGTTTTCAATATGTTGGAACATAGTTTATACTAATTGTTAGTCTACTTATGTCGGGATTGAAAACCAACTTTTTTCCAAAAATTTTGGGGAAATAAATTTAATAATTACAAGATGAAAATTAAAGATAAAATACCTCGAAATAATACCATGGACATGACTATTCTATCCACTATGAAAACATTCTTCCCTTGGAAATTTAAATGGATGTATGTTTAGAGAATAAAAGAGGAAAATGATCCTCTACTTGAGACATTCATTCTAATGTATTGTGATCAAAATTGTCATGATACCAAAGGACTCCAACTACTGGTATAGATTTTCCCTAAAGCATATTAATTTTGGAATCCATAATTTAAACTAGTTGATCAAACATAGATTAATTGGAACACATCTCTAACTCTTCCCAATTTAGCGCACGAGACGGCTCAAGATTATACTTTTTTAATATTTATACATGGAACACATCTTGTATCGATGCTAACTATGATGGTAAAACCAATTAGTATGAAACCTTAGTAATTCTTATTAAAATTTCAACATATATTTTATACATCAATGTTAGAATCCCCTATAAAAGAATATTACAGTGACCCTGGTCAGGTTTCACCTTTAGAAACACAGGATCCACCATTATAAACTCCAAGCCTTATCACAACTTATAGGCATAAGGATATTCAAGGATCTATGTTATCATAAACTTCTAAATGATCAAAAATAATTTATCACACATTTTTTATTTCACAATGAGTGCATAATCCACTTCCTCACAACCTCATATTTTTTTTAAAATACCCTTTACCACACATTTTTTATATTCTATATATTGATGAGATGATCCCCAAAAATTCCTTCCATGCCAGTTTCCAACCCACCTTTCAAAAATTCATGTTACATAATTTTCCAAAAACACTTTTTCCATTCTAAAAATTTTGGACCAAAAACATTTTAAAAAAATGGGAAACAATACCACCTTTAATAGAGTTTTTATCTTGAAAGGTATTGTCTCGTTCCATGGAAACATAATAATCTTCCATGAGATTATTTTCAAAAAAAACACAACCAGACTACAGTTCTAGGAAATACCAGCTGTGTTTCCTATAATCTCCCTCATTTGGTTTTTTTGGAAATCTATAGAAAAATTCAATATAGCACCAGCCACAATCACAACATGATATGAAAGAAAAAACTCACCCAACACTCTAAATCTATATGAGAAGTCCTCATTTTTTAAAACACGAGTGGAAGCATGAAATAGGTTCTCTTGTTTTGAAATGCTTAATGATGTCCAAGAAAATATTCATTTTCCCTTTTACTATTTCTGCATTCATTTCCCCCCTTTGTATCTCATCATTCACCTGCATTGGAATTTTTTTAAAATTTTTCTATTTTCTGTATTCCTACAACCAGAAAAATAGTTCAATCACTTCCAATCTATCTATGAATTTCTCCATTCTTACTCATTGTAAATAAAGGAAAAAACAAAATTTTGATGTATTGAGCTCATAGAACAGTCTCACTAGAACATATCTCCCTAATAATCATGCATCATATCCCAAAATAGATTAAAACGGTTAACACAACAATGGATTTGGGATCAATTATATCCTCATCATGGACTTGGATGTGGTTGAACACTAAATCTTAAGGGATTCTTCTCGAACCAATGTGCTAACAACGTATTGGTTACTATGCCAGAAACCTAATCATCAGTTCCAATATGATCCATTTTTATCATGCCTCATTCATATTTCAATTTTATAAAGTGATATCTAATTTCATTGTGTTTCATATAAGAATTATGAACATGATTCTTTATAAGGTCAATTAGGAACTTGTTTTTATAGTGAATCACTAATGGTTTTTCACCTCTTCATCGATATTTGTTAGTTTTTGTTTCATTCAAATTTGTTGAGTTCATGAATATATTATAGAGATATACTCATCCTCAATAGTATTGAGAGAATTTATTTCTGATTTCTTACTCAACCACACCACCTTGGTATTTCCAATAAATAATGATCCACCACTTTTGGACATTCAATCCACAAAATAACCAACCGAGTCAGCATCCGAAAATGTCGAATGTTCCTAATCTCTTCTTGTATAAAATTATAACCCAAAATTGTTTGTACCTTGAATATACCTCATGATTCATTTAAATACATCGATATGTTCTTCCATTGGATTAATTATATGTTGGTCCACATAAAATTGTGTAAGGATAATTAATGGTTTACTTTCAGTTAAGTAAATTAATCTACCAGTTAGTCTCATCTACATGGTGGGATCAATGTAAGTCACATTCTCTTACATTCCATGTATTGATCCAAATGTATTTTGAGCTGAAATTGGTTTAGAATCACATGGATTGTATTTATTTAGAAAATATAATGAATACAAATTGTATTCCCAATATGTACATGAGTTCACTAATCATAGACATTTCAAATTCGGACTTAATTTGGTTTGATAATTCATCCATTGACCCCAACCAGCGACCACAAAAAATAATATCATCTTAGTACAACAACACAATGAAGAGATATTTCTAATTTTTATTCACATTGGGATTTTTATCAACTCCTACTATTTTAAATATGGGCTTCTTTAAACAAGAATCATGTTAGAAATACCATGCCTGTTGTGCATATATCAATCCGTAGAGTCCCTTTTAATTCTAAAAAACCTCATTTTATCAATACCAAGTACAAAACACCATGGTTATTCACTATATACTTATTTATCAGGAAACCAATTTAAGAAAACTATTTTTACATCAATTTTATAGACAGAATATCCACTTTTAATTTCGATGGAATGAAAATAAATTCATATTTACTCTTGTCAAGACATTACAGAAAATGTTTCTTCAACATCAACACCTTTAATAAGGGAATATCCTTTACACACCAAACATGGATTATTTTTATAATATTACAATACTCATTGAATTTATTCTTCAAAATACACATCTTATAAACCAAATTGTGATTTTTTGGTCTATTGACTAGATCCACAATCTCGTTCTTATCAATCTAATAGAGTTTATAATTCTTGGCTTTACCCCATGATTCAACTTTTTCATCTTCTTCAAATGAGGTTGGATACTTAATTGATAGTAAATATGATTGTTCATTGTAACTCATTGTCCTTATTTGTGTGGGATCATTCCAACCCCCCATAATGTTATATTGATCGATATACACACTTCTAGTACTCTTGTGGGGTTCAAATGATGTTTCTTCCTCCATTTTTTCTTCATCAATTTTTTTTCTAATTCATTCTATTTATGTCATCCCAAAATATTTAAGAAGCCTCCCCAAATTCATAATTTTAATTTGACCCTTGGCCACTGAAACATCTTTTTAAATGAATTAATCTTCATTAATTTTCATTCAAAACTAGGTTAGAGAAAGATTACGATAATTATTTTGAAAGCTTCTTCATCATTCCTATTTTGTATTCCCCATAATGGATATAAATATCATCGTATTTATAGTGGGGGATCATATCAATAATGGATTTCAAGAAATTAAAATATGATATACACACTAAAACGTTTCTTCATCTTGGGACTTATTTAACCTAGTTATTAAAAATAGATAATGTTCATCTTTATCCAAAAATGATTGTCGGTCATATTTTTAGTTTCATATCTAATTGAAGAATCATTCAATGATGGTGACTTCTTCAGCTTCTATATCAATAATTGATAACCATATCTGGTTATCAGGTTTGCCAACATTATAACATGATTCACATTAAATTCCCTATATAATAAGCACAAATATAGTACATAGTAGACTAAAGAAATATGGTGTCTCCTCCATACTTATTCATTGTAAAATTCACTATTGAGATGATATTTTAAACTATGTTCCTTTATTTTATATAGTCCTCAATAATTCAGTAGTGGAAATTTTCTCTGATTTATATAGATTCATAAGGGATCCCTTTATATACTAATCTACATTGTTTGGCTAATTTTTCTTGTAGTTAGCCATCATGGATAAAAAAATTCTTAATGCTTTTAATCATGGTGTTATAGTTAAACAAACATTTTCAATGTGACTATATTTCTTGAATCTCTCACATATAACATATTTAACATATGTGTTTACCTTTGGTTGTAACTCCTTAACACTTTTAATTAATTGTTTAGAATCTTTTCTCTTCCTTTTTCATTATCCTGAGCTTGTGCATCATCTTATTTCCTCATTCTCTCAAGATATTCCGGCCCGAAAGCAATCATGTCATTATGAACTGTGATATAAGGTTTGGATCTTACACATGGATTCTTTTAAATGTCATTAAAATTAGTTGTTCTTTTAAATGAAATGGACTTTAACTTCTTGGACTAAAATTCTAGGTTCGTCTCACAATTATTCTTTGATACCATTTTGGGAGTTCATTTCGAAAAATTCTTCATATTTTTTCCCAATATAGAAAATTCACACTTAAAAAACATTTCTCATCTTATTTTCTTGATAATAATAAATTAATTTAGATATAAACATCCCCCAAACTTTTACCACTACAATTTCATACATCAAAGATGTTATCAAGCATTCAAAATCTATTTGTAGAAAACAGATGCTTCTAGTCATGTGGATATTTCTTCCTTATATCTTGATTCATCCCCCATCGGATTGGATTCTTTTCTTCATTTTATTTTTTACAATTATAACAAAAAATATAATTCCTAATTCCCATATATGTTGATTCACCCACATTGACCCACAATTCATTGTTTCTTTGTATTTCTTATATATTTTTTTAGATGTTCATCATGACTTGTTGAGTTCTTTGTGTGAAACCAACATCCATACAATTTTTCTTTTCAACCCAATCCATGTTGGTATATTTATTATCTTTCCTAATCATCCATAAATGTCCAATATTTTTCATAAAAATGGAACACTTCTTGATAATAGTTTTAGATAAACAAAACAAAGATGATTTTCATGGTACATGTTTCTTCTAAGGTTCTTGAGATAGATCATAAAATTATATCATGATATTCTTATCAAATGTTTGAGGTATTTCATATTTAGAATACTCTAGTTTGAATTATGTAGAGACAAACATTGTTTCCTTATTTGGTGAAGTCCTTACATATGTTTTCTCAAAATTGGCCAATTGAGCTTCAAAATTTTGACATCTCATATGAAGGCTGATTTTCGGATATTCAATCATAATCATATTTTCACCAAAATCATTTATTTTTGTAAAACAATTTTATTTATATATAATCACATTATTACAAATTAGCTAGTCATCTTCCTTAATATTTATTCATATTCCAACAAATTCTAGACCCTTGAAATTGTTTCTATTTTTTAATTTCTCTTTGAGCATATTGAATTTTTCATCAAGTGATTTTTTGACTCCCTCTTAGTATAATACATAATTTATTTATTTCATAGATGATAGTTATTTTCCCTTTTATTTTTCATCAAACGATTCAACCTTTCTGTTAATATTTACACATTCATGGAATTTTTGTTCTAGTACCTTTTCCATAGATTCAACTTCTCCTTAAAACTGGGTGATCTCTACCTGCATATTTTGAAAGATTATAAAAATATGATGAATATTTCTTTAGAAATATCATAAATATATATTTGGGATCTATCAATTTCATCTGAGGTAGTATATTTATCATCATTCCCACTTGTTCAAGGATTTTTATTTTGATTACAATGTTCAAAGATTCTAACACATGCCTCCTGATAATTTGAAAATTTTTATTTACATGAGGTTGAAATTTTTTCCTTCTCTTTGGTGGAACCATGTTCAATCATCTCTTTACCTTCCTATCATAATATAATATTTTTTTAAAGTCATGGAAACCGAGATACTAAAACGTGTTTATAAATAAGGGACTTCTTAAAAGTATTATTCTCTTTCTTTTAATGTTCATCATGGTCTTTGTGGATATAGACTTCTGCTAAGAGATAGCGAGATCATCCAAAAAACATCACCTGAATTTTTGACATTGGAACAAAATAAAATATTTAAATGAGAATGGATTTGTTGTAGAGTATCCATCGCACAAGAACCTTGGCTTTAATACCACTTGTAGGATCCCATATCACCCTGAGTAGGGATTGGTGAATTATGGTGTCAACATTTTCAATTAATGTGATGGATCTTGTTTTGAAGTTTGTTAGAACTTATTATTCATATATGATGGATTATAGCATTAATAAATAATTCATATGTTGAAATAATACACATCATTTTGTACTTGGTTCACCTCTAAGTGTTAGTCTAAGGAGAATACACTGATATTGTGTCAGTTATACAAAAATATACTAATATTTATTAATTTTGGAATATATAAGTTTAGACACATTCTCTTTATTCAATGAACACATATGTTTCATGATTTTTTTGATAACTCATTGCTTCCCTTTGAACACTCATATCAACTCCCCCTAGCTCACTTCCTTTATGTGAATATTTTTTACTTTATCAAATTTAAGGTCTCATAAAAAGATTGGAATTGATGTCTTTTGGTCTATAATGAATGATATTCTTTATGCATATAATTCTAGATTTAATGTCAATTAAATCGCAAAAGAAACAAGGTTGATATTTAAAACATGATAAAATCACACACTGGAAATTCAGCAGAAAACCAACTCATGCAGACACGAAATGGGATTTTCACACAAGATGACTTTCACGCATCCCTTATCTTTTGTGAAACCATTAACATTCATGAAGCTAAACTGTATGTTTCACATGGACTTTAAAGAATAAAATAACACATTGTGTGCAATATTTTTTTCTTCTTCTGAAACCCCTTTAAAAATAAATCATTCACATATTATAGGAACCTAATATTTATTTGATATTTTTTATGTATTTCATGGGGTAACCACCTATTTATATGACATGATGACCCTACATTCAAGAATCTATACATGATTGGAAAACTATATTAGACATAACATTCGGCTTGTAAGCCTCTTCAATGGAAATTCCTCATTCAGGAAAATTTAAATATTTCGTGTGCTTGTTGGCATTGAAATATTTTGATGAGATGATCCCAAAAAATTCCATGAGTTAAATTATCCAAACAAAATTAAAAAATTTAGGAAAATTCCATTTGTAAAACACTTTTCTCTATTCTCCAATTTTTAGATAAAAAAACATAGGAAACACTGGGAAATAATGCCACCATAAATACATTTTTTATCTTGAACTATAATATCTAATTCCTTTCAAAACAATCTGATATTCCATGAGAGGATTGACAACAAAAACAAACCATACTCTAGTTCTCGAAAATTCCAGCATTGGTTCTAACATGAATCACCATTAGACCTAAATTAGCAGCAGACATGAGGGGTTTTCTACTTATTACATTGTAACAATTCAGAAACTTTTGAATTAATTTATATCATGATCTATATTAATGTAATTATTGTTATGATTTATTTTATTATTATATTATTTAATATGGAAGGAAATGTTAAAATCTATTTCAGATCTCTGTTCAATGATGAAAATGATTGTAATATTTTATCTTCAAATAGACTATCAATCCTAGTGTTCTACATGATAAATGTACTTTTCTTCAAGAGTGTATAGTCTCAAAAAGAAAAATCTGTCAAAGTTTGATACTTTATAAATAATTTAATGGTTCATTCCATTGGATAATACACATTGAAAACATTCATATAAGTCAGAAAAAACATGTTCTTGTTCATATGAAATCAACCTTGGATACCTATTGTTGTATTGATTTATGGAGTGATAAATGATTGAAATATAATAGAAATTGAGTAAATGGGGAAAAATAACAAAAATAACAAGAAGAATATTGTAAGACACATAGATTTACATAGTTATTGAAATGATTCCTTTATCTATGGAAGAGAGGATATGTTTTTATATATTGGAGTAGAATTATAGGGTTTAAACTCAGAGTATAAACCCCTTGATCAAAATGATATCATAAAGAAGATGTTAATCATATTGCACCTACCACATATTATTTCCATTCTTCTACAATGATTGGTTACTGGAAGTCCCCAATGCTAGAATTATCACGAACTGGCATATGTTTCCATCAAACCCAACACTCGAACAAGCCTATGGAATGAACTGATTGTTACTCTCAATCTCCTTAGGATTTCATGTTGTGCCTGGGCATTGAGTAACACCTTTGAGAATGATTTATCCAAAGATAATAAACTATAAACAACCAAAAAATAGTACAAAAAATTCTAAACAATAACCATAACATGATAAATCAAGGTAAACAATAAAATAATGAATTAAAAATTCTATATTTATAACCAAAAACCAAAATAACCAACATGGGTAGGGGGACCTAATATATAAGAATCCATCTATGAAACAAGTGGGTCAACGCAATAATTCCACCTCCACCAACACATGTGCATGAAGAAACCACTAGCACAGAGATCTTCCATCGCCACCAAGGAAAGACTTTCCCTTACCTTTGTTAAACATAATATGGTATACATACACTAGATGGTGTATGATGGGTGTTAAATAAATTTACTAGTAGGTTACCACTATAATTATTACATGGGCTGATTGTGAATGATAAATCTAATATTTTTTCTTCATGAAAAAAATGAAAAAAATTAAATTAAAAATATAATTTTACAGAACTAAGAAAATGAATGTAGATTCAAGATCAAATGGAAAAAATGGTTTGATCCCCATAGAAAATATGTAATTACTAAGCTTAATGGGGACTTAGGATCCTCCTCCTCTTGGTTATAAAATCATGAATATGATGGTATGTCACATGGACCAGAAAAAAAATCTCCATAATGTATTCTTAGTTAGTGTTATAGCATAGACTTGCTAAATTGATCTGGCATCAGTCCTGCTGACTAGCCTAGTGTACTAGTCATAGTCCACCCACATAAATACCCCTGATTCCCAGGTCCTCTATTCTAGTTCCTGTATCAAATGAAATACCCTTTTGTATAACCAAATTCAAATAACTGAAATCACACAATACATGAACCATTTTACCAAATGCAATTATCCATTAAACCATATAAACACACTGAAACCAATGGAAAACACTTTCACACCCCCACCCACATATATTTTAGAAAAACCCTTTTGATACAAAATAATTCATATTAAAATCATCAAATAATGTCAAGGAATAGAATAACTTATCATTTCTATTAAATATTCAAAAATATTAGAAGAAAACACAAGATGCACTATGATGAGATCCTAAGGAAATAATGACAAAAAGAATTTACAATATTCAAAACTATGGAAATATTTTGAACCCAACAAGGGTGGATATTACCATTGATGAAATATGAACATATGGATGTAGCTATAAGTGATTAAGAAGAGGGACTAATAGAATATATGAGAGTATTAGTTTATGATTTCTAGAATATCCTACCAATTTCGTCTGAATATTGGATCCCTATGTAGTGGAGGATGAAATAGAGTAGTGAATATGGATGGTGGGTTTTAATGGGGATGAATTAGGGGTTTTTGGATTAAAAACATAGAGGGATAGATTTGGAAATCCCAAAAATTTTAATATCTTGTAGGCTGCATGGTTTCCCAAACCATCAGCCAACCATGTGGAACTATTGTTCAAGAGAAGATATGTCCACATCATTTTTCATGAGGGGGTGTATGCCTATACAAATGGTGGACTATATATTGCCACTCTCTAGAGACCATGGTTTTCAGTATGTTGGAACATAGTTTCTACTAATTGTGAGTCTACTTATGTTTGGATTGAAAACCACCTTTTTTCCAAAAATTTTGGGGATATAAATTTAATAATTACAAGATGAAAAATAAAAGATAAAATACCTCTAAATAACACCATGGACATGACTATTCTCTCTACTATGAAAACATTCTTCCCATGGAAATTTAAATGGATGTATGTTTAGATAATAAAAGAGGAAAATGATCCTCTACTCCAGACAATCATTCGAATGTATTGTGATCAACATTGTCATGATACCAACGGACTCCAACTACTTGTATAGATTTTACCTAAATCAAATTAATTTTGGAAACCATAATCTGAACTAGTCGATCGACCATAAATAAATTGGAACACATCTCTAACTCTTCCCAATTCAGTGCACCAGACATCACTAGATTATACTTCTTTAATTTTGATACATGCAACACATATTGTATCGATTCCAACTATGATGGTAAATCCAATTAGTATGAATCCTTATTAATTCTTATTAAAATTTAAACATATCTTTTGTACCTCAATGTTCGAATACACTATAAAAGAATATTACAGTGACCCTAGTCAGGTGTCACCTTTAGAAACATAGGATCCCCTATTGTAAACTCCACACCTTATCGCAACTTATAGGAATAAGAATATTCAAGGATCTATGTTATCATCAACTTCTAAATGATAAAAAATAATTTATCACAAGTCTATTATACAAGGCTCATCCCCAATAATAGGTCTCATCGACTTCCATTGTAAACAATGGAGACTAACGTGGATGGAAATAAGGTTCCTAAAAATGATATATTATGATAAAGTATAGGTAACTATTATCATATGAAAATTCCACCATTACCTGATGGTTGTCCCATGATCCTCCAAAATCATGAAATAATTATTGGAGCATTTCTTCTAAAATTTAGTTTTCCCACTCACTATGGAAATTTGTCTGAGGATATAGGTTGTACTGTGATGGATATTTAACCGCATTTCCTTTTGAAGGACTTAAAAATATCAATAGTTAAAATAGGGGTCCCTATCAAAAATTATTGATAAATTCACACCATGAACCCCCAAAATCGAATGTATATTCATCTATCCCAAATCATCCATCTTTCTATAATGAATTATCAGAATGAAATGGGTGAATTAGGTAAAATGGTCAAAAACCACCAAAAAAAATTTCATTCCTTAGTGTGGATGAGGAATCCAAATGATGATGTACATGCTGACCTCAAGACACATCAAGGTAGTAATGATGAGTGGGGTAAGAATTATTGAGGGAATTTGGTGTTCATCATTAACCAAATAACAATTACAGTTCCAGAATACAATGTCATCTATATCACACATCTTACGTAGCCACCAAAACTAGAGATTAATGTCATAAGCATCTTCATGTTCTCAAGATGATCAAACCAATATGATTGGGGGAAATCATGCATCACCACCTTCCTCAATAATAGCAGAACCAATAAATTATGTTTGGAAAAGATGGATTCTCTTTAATGATATTTACCACTCATCGAGAACCTCACAATCTTAAAAATGTTAGTGAGAGTGATGAAAATTTTCATCATAAAATATGTTCTTCATGGATCAGCTCTATAAGGGAGGGTGTTAACTAAATTCTAGAAAGGATTGTGCATACACTCTACTATTTGGTTTTTAGGTGAATCTAGGAAAAAATCCCCTGCTAATTACATTCATCACTGAACACTTTTACAACATTCGCCACCATCTCCATAGTTTGGGAATCTAATACAATGTTTCTTATCGTTGGGGTTTAAATGATATCAATGTCAAACCACTAATGATACTCTACCCATCAGAATTACGAATTTTTTATCCCCTTCTAGGAAAAAATATAGGAAATACTCTTATGGTCTATTTAATCCACATATTTATAACTTAAGAGATAGTTAAAGCACATCTTCAATGAATGTGTCACTATTTATAGTTATAGGTCTGGGTTTGAATAAATATTTTAATGTGGTATGAGTTGGTGAGATAGATATGACACCACATGCTCATCCTATATCATCATACACACCAAACCAGTAGATAAATAATCATATTAGACCATATGTCCCTTTTTGGACTCATATAAGATCAAAATATGGGTAGTGGTCAATCGTGATGAGAACTACTCAAAAGATTCCAAGAATATTGGTTTTTACCCAAAACATACCCCTTTATGTGTAAGGATACTCATGGTCGAAGAAATAATAGAGAAATATCTAGAAAAAAACTATGTTTCATTCTAATAGGGATAAGAATATCTTGGTCTTGAAGTTGTTCCTCATCATCTCACATGACATCAACTCTCTGATTTTATTAGGCTATACTAAAACCCAAAAATCATAGATCACAAGACCCAAAAACATTACTTCCAGAACCTATAAGGTTTATAAAAATATAGTAAAGTAGTGATTCTTTTTATAATTAGAATGGAAATAGGGGTACATGAGTCAAAAAGATGAAAATTTACATTCATCTGTTTGAATAATAGAAGTCATCTCACAGGGTATGCTAGAATGATGAGTTCAAGTGTCACTAGAGGGTCACATATTTGAAAGTAATTTGAATGTTGGTTGTATTATTGATAAATGTGTGGAATAATATAATTAATTGAAGCTATAGTATGAAGAAAATATATCCATTTAGATGTAAGTTTTCTTGCGAGGTGAATTTAACCCATTCTAACAGCTTGGACAATGGTGAATGAGTCACATTCAAACTATTATTTATTCCAACATTTTTTATGATCAAACATAACCTATAAAGTGATCTATGAGAACTTACAATAACTGTGGAAGACCTAAAGAGTGTCTAGAATGATCTGAATATGCTTCCCTATCACATCATCTATACTATTGTAAACTAGGATCACGTCTACAATCATTGGGACAAATGAGGAAAGTTATTGATGGGACTACTAGTTCATAAGATCCATAGAAATTGTAAAATTGATTTTCAACCCTAATTGAGAGACCAAAAACTCAACGTGTCAATACATTAGTTGGAATAATGTTATGGTATGTTATACATTTATAAACTTGAATTTATGATACCTGAAGTGATGTTCAAGTTTATAAAATAACCATTCTACCTTAATATTATCAAATAGATTATCAATGTGGTTAATGGGGTAGTTATTCATGATATTGAGACTACTTGACTTCTTATTATCGATACGCAATTAGATGGATCCATTATCCTTTAGGAAAAAACAATATGTCGACCCATGGTGTCAAACTGAGGTGAATGGATCGTTTGGATTCATGGTCATCAATTTTTATCTTCAATTCCCTCAACTTGGGGGGGGGGTACGATATGGGGAAAGAGATATAAGATATGTTTTAGATGAATTATTTATGGTAAAGTATACATTCTTTTATGGAGGTAAATGTCTGAAATAAATTCAACATTCCTACGGAAAATCTTCTACTATAGGAGGTACCTTATTCTCATAACTTCCTCCACCATCCTCTTGTATTTGAGAAGAGAATTGGGAAATGAGATTACCCAACTCCAAAAGTGGAGGTCAAACTCACCCTCACCAGGTATCCCAATCACCATGAAGGATCCAAATACACTCATCAGGTTCCACAAAAGGTACCCATAATCAATAAAAATCTATATTCACTTTGAGATGCACTATAAAATTCATGTCAAGGACATCATCAAAAGGATCCTTTTCTATGACCAGGAAGTTCTATTCCAATTTGAACCTTGAAAGAGTGTTAATGTAAAAAAGATATCTAAAACACTATTCCTTCGTCATTCAATGTAGCATTACTAACTACATGGAAAAATTTATAAGCTCAGTTGGTAGTTTTAGCGGTTCAATAGGATGAGTAGAAAAAAGGAGTTAAATGGATTTGTGTCAAATATAATGATGACAATGGATGATGCAAGAGAATTTTACCTCAAACTATTGCAGGTACTATATCTGATACAACTAAAACCTAATACATAGTATAAAGGTTCTTTATCTTATATCATTACTGGGGTATATTACTAGCATGTGGGTCTTCCTCAATCAGAACTTTTCCTATAAGAGGATCCAGTCATACCACCATTCCCAAAATATCGAGAACTAGTATCCCCTGATGCACCATATTGAGAGGGTAATTCTCTATACACTAAGTATCTTGTACAACTATGAGTAAAAAAATACTCTTATAGATACCATATAAGTGACTCAACTACCTATATTAATGCAAGGGTCTATTTTTAACTAGACCAATTGACTACACATTCCCCAACCTTCCACATAGGTATCATACAACTGACCCACCACAAGTTGCTATAGATGAATGAATTGTCGATGGGTTCTCGAAGCTACCATATTTCATATTCTCTTACAATCCATGATTCAATTTCATTTATGATGTACCACCATCACATGGAACCATAAGTATTTTCATCCAATAAAATCTCGACCTACGTTCCTAGATAATTTCTATAATCAGAGCTTGATATACTACTTCGATATATGTCCTTACAAAATATAGGGGTACCTTAGACTAATATATAGTTTCAACCTCATTTCAAACCATTGATCCCTCAAAACTCGTTAAAAAACTTTTCTTGTGAAATATACCAATTCTAAAAAATGGTTGGAATATTCTAACACTATTTGATCCCCTTAATATAGACCCAAAAACACATGGTTCTTTGTGATTGGAATGGTATTTGAAAAATAATACTAATAAAACAACAATGTTAAATACCTTCCAATCCATATTCTCAAGTATCCTAACATGAATTAATTTTTCCAACTTCACTCGACTGGGGAAATCCAACATGAACAAAATGTGAATTACTTTAACAGCCTCTACAGTCCAAAAGATCTCAAAATTTCACTCAACCATTTAAATCCACTGGTAATATTATTTTGAGTTTTTGAATTAATTAAAGGAAGGATTTTTTTTTCTTGATAAAATCCTAAATATTTTCCTTTTATAAACATTTTCTGACATCCTTTTCCAGAGCGGGACCTGCTCTAGCTCCTTGATTATAATCTCAATAAGTCTAAACCATTACTTTTACTAATCTACAATCGATTGGAAATTGATAACACACTTATGGACTCTTCTCAAGGTTACATGGGATGTTTCCCATGAGGATTGATCCTACATAAGTTAACCAAACAATAAATCATAAATTAATCTCCCAAAAGAATATAAAAAATGATAATATTTGAACATTCTCACAAAATAGTATTAAATATTACTAAAAACAACAACATATCAAAACACTCTATCCATGTTCAATGTCTATTCATATTTTGTATCATGAACATCACCACTAGATATGGAGTTAAACAAAACCCAAACATTTCATGGTGTCTTAAATCCATTCATGAGGGGTGTTTTCCAAACACCCCACTCTAAACCAGAACCTAAATCCCCAACCGTCATAGGTTCTATCTGTATATACTCTACCATTTTGAATGAACTAATAGAAAGAAAAACCACTTATGATTCCATTTTTTATGAATCAACATGGGAATCCATCCATCCTGACAGCAGACGCTATACTTAGAATGAAACAAAGGGAGTTCCAAATCCTCATAGGCTTGAAACAAGTTCCGGGACACCATGTAACACTTTTGGGAATTATTTATCACACGATAATCATCTTTAATAACCACTGATAAATAATACATCACATGATAACCAATAAACATGAAAATAAATATCAAAGGAAACACCACAAGCTTGTGTTAAATATTTAACATTTATAAAAAATACTAAAAAAACAAAAAATGGGAGGAATAAAAATTATATGTGAATTACTCCATGAAATAGGTGGGTTGATTCTGTCATGCCCCCTCCATAAACACCTATTCAAGACGAAACCATAGGAACATAATAACAGCATCACCACATCGAAAATTGGTTTCCCAACCTGATTCAAATATAATAGGGTCTATATACACCTTATTATGTATGTAGGGTCTGATCTAAACATCCTACTATGTTACCACAAAAAAATTCCATAAAGTGATATTAGATGATATGTTGATGTGTTGGTTTTTAAGAAATATAAGAACATGTTTTAATTAAGAACATTTTATGAAATAAAATTTGAATTGAACATAGAAACCATATGAAATGGAAAACATAGTTTGAGGAACATAGTTAATCCCTATGATAATATGAACATAATGGTTATATGACCCTTTTATTGTTGGTTAACATATTCAAGACATCAAGGCATATATAATTCATTATCCAATTAATCCACATCATGTATATTTATTTAGGGTCATTATGTATTCCTACTAGGGAGACTGAACCTCGTCCTTTTTAACTCGCCTTGAAATCTAGGCCTATCCTGCCCACCTAGATACCTAGTATCATCATGTTCTTTATTCCATATTGAATATCAAAAAGAATACCTTTTTATACAAGTAAATTATGATAATTTAAATCACACATGAAAGACAACTATCTAAAAAGGTGAATTCACAATTCAAACATGTAAAAACATTAAAACCCATGGAAGAAACATTTTACACCACCCAAAAAATTCCTAAACTCTTTTTGAAAAGAATTAAATACTATTAAAATCATTAAATAATTCCATGGAATGGAACCAAATTCCATTTTCACAAAATAATCGTAAATTTAGTTGAGATCCACATGTTTAACCAAGAGGATATATTAATAAATAAATAACACACAAAAATAAAAAAGATTAAACCCTAATAGATGAAATATAATCCCACATGGATCAATCTATATTCTGTTGTAATAAGAACATAATGGAGAATACATAATAGACCAATAAGAGGGATATAGAGAAGAGAGGAGAATAATACTTGATATTTTCATAGATAACCTTATCCAAATCACCAAAAAACGGATCCCAATAGAATAGATCAGGATAGTGTGGTGTGACTAGGGCCATAGGGTTAACATGTGGGAATAACTAAGGTTTTTTGATTTAAAAATATTGAAGGGGTCAAATTGTAAATCTCAAAAAATTAACGATTTAGAAGGAAACATGGTTTGGACACACTGTTTTCGAAACTGTATGCCCACTGTGTGGAAACATTATCTAAGAGGAAATCTGGCTACATGGTTTTCCATGGTGGATGCATGTCTTTTATAGGGTAATTGCATGGTTTCTTCTTAACATGTTCCAGATGTGAACCTATTTCTTTAAAACCCAGAACACCATTTTTCCCTCAAAACCACTTTAGAAAGACAAGTAATAAATATTAGACCCAAAATAAAATAAAAATACCTTGAAATAAAAGCATGGATGTGAAAAAATTCATCTCTCTATAAATTTTGAGATGATAAAATAACAATGTAAAATTATACACAATTATAGTTCCCATTCAGTGTCATTGATTAGCTCTAGAATGGTGCCCTATTGTTGTCCCATTGTGAGAGTTGCATCCTAGGATAGATAATGGGATACCAGTGGTTGGCCCAACATCATCCATGGAATATGTTTACTAGTATAATATTTACAACACAAAAGTTTTGGATATATGTGGTTTCCTTGAATTGTACTTACTCATATCACATGTCCAAATCGTGTGTGTGTAACAAGAACATAATTTTATATATTCAAGGAAAAAATGTATGTACAACCCATAAAGGAAAATGGTATATGGGTATTGGGTTTTCAAGATATATTACTAGAGACATGTCAGTGATCATAAATTTTAATAAATTTAACAGTGTAAGACTCACATTTGGAGACAATGCAGATGGTTAAATCATTCAAAGTATAGATATTTATTTTCATTGAAAAATAATAATTTCAAAAAAATATTAAGTTTTATGTTTTAACTGAATCCTTATTAGAAAAATTAAATTAGGTGATGAGGTATATCTTTTGAACTTAGGGAATGAACAAGATGCTATTTATGTTCTAGAAGTAAATTTTTCATATTCAATTTGGGATGAAAATCATTACACACTTGACCTAGATGAATTAAGTCATAGGGATTTACCATGTTTTAGTGAAATTATATAATTATATTTGTAATTAATTATGATAATATGACACTTTAACAGAAAAATATAACTAATATTCTTTGATCCATGTCAAATTTTTATGAATCATATGTTGAGCTTTAAATCGAAATGCTAGTTTCCAACAACCTACAAATTACAGTTAGGGAACATGGATCTATTAGTTCCAACAAAAACATGATGTATTTGGGTTTAAATATTATCTATCATTATTGTTCAATGATAATAATTGATTTACATGGAACATTTTATCAAGGAATAACCTGAAGAATATAACCATTTTATGGAACATCATGTTTTTGTTAAATATGAGATAAACATAATGTTGATTACTGTCTGGTGTGATAATGGAGGTGAGTTTATCAATTGATTTTTACAATTTTTTATATTAAATTTTATAACTCATTATTCTTATGCACACAAAAAACAACAAAAATTCTATAATTAAATGAATAAATATAATTAATCAAGTAATTACTCAATCTTTTCTAATTAAATGATTTGATGCTAGAATTTTTTGGGATGAGGTAATAAGTACTGCATGTTATAATATAAATAATGTTTTACTCATAATTTCTTTTAATGAAACTCTTTATGTATCTTGGGGAGGAATAAATACTAAACATTCATACATTAGTGTTTTTAGATGTATACTATTCATCATGAATATAGAAATATTATATAAATTTTATCCAAAAAACTATGTATGTATTTTTATGTGTTACTATACAACTAGTAAGGCCTATTGTTTTTTCTATAAATTAACCAATAAAGTTGAGGAAATATTTTATGTAAAATTTGATGAATTCAATAATTTTTTATAAAACCATCAATAAATAAAAATAAAAATGATTTTTTTAAATAACTCTTCGTTTTTGTTACTATAAGTAAATGTATAACTATGAATTACAAATCCTATAGATGTAAGACCATTATATTTTTAATATCCATAATCCAGTTAAATAGAATATGTATATTGTTTATTTCAATATCTTCTTAAATATTTACTTAAAAATTAGTTGATCATAGTTAATCATCCATCTAATTACTTTATTAGGGATATATTTCAACCAGTTTAAAGTATAGTTTCATTATGAAACTATTGTCAGTAGCATACCTCCCAATCATAGTTTGATCCTCAAATAAAAAATGATACATTAAGTGGTGAATGTTATATAATTCCCATACATGTAGAGCTCAATCATTTGGAATAGAACAAATTTTGGACCACTGTTGAATATCCTACCAATTTACTGGTAATTAGACTAAATTAAGTTTTATTAAAATAAATTTGAGTAAAATTGAATAAAAATAATATATAAATAAAATATTGGTGCTAAAGGTTATTTTATTTAAGAATTCATATACTTTGTAATGAATTCACAATAGAAACTATAATATAATCTATCATCTTTTTAAACCTTACATATCATCTGAATTTTTTTTAACGGATTAGTAAAGTGTATAACATAATGGTTTTGTACCTGAGGAATTTTATGGTTGAAAACCTATGGGTTTTGAATATACTAAATTGCATGGTAATGTATACAAACAAACTAAATTAACATACGGATTAAAAAAATATCTGTGATATTGGTAAAATATACTTATCAAAAAATTTCATCAAAATAAGTTTTTTAATGGAAGTGTAAATCCCACCCATTAAAAAAAGAAAAGCTAAAAAAATTATTGATCAAATTTTTCTTGATAAGATTACTTTTTTCAAATCTAAAATATCATTATGATATTTTTATAATATTGGGAATAACGAGTATGAAATTATAATCATGAGAGTACTTAAATTCTTATATTTTTTCACTTTTTTTGTAATGCCCCGACCCCAGTTACCCAAAGTCAGTGCATTATTACATGACATCAGCATGATCAAAAGAAAGATCAAATCTCGAAAGACCGATTGGTTTAGTAGACTTGGAAACACTAGATATATTCATAAGGTTTACATTACATCATAAAAAGAAAACTACAACAACATAGTCTCCATAGTCTACACTCTTATCCCCACACACTATCCCTGCAGGTCATTCATAAATTGCTTCTTCACATCCTGGGAAAAATAAAACATAGAAAATGGGAGAGATCAAATGCCTAGTAAGGATAACAATATAACAGAAACTTTTAAAAATAAGAATAAACATTTAAGGCAATGTATAACTAAAAAATCCTTTTAAACTTGAACTTCAACATAGTATGGAAATAGTAAAATGAAACAATGCCATTTACTTATTCACATGGATATTCTACTAATAGAATAATCACATGCAATATCAATAACCACTTTCATAATGATGGAATGCATAATGCCATACTATCATAACCACATATCCAAGGACTCGTGCCAAGAATACAAATAAGACTTTGTCAAGGCCTTGTTCCAAACACTAGTTTGTCTCATGAGACCTACCGATGCATCGAGGAGCTATAGCAGGCTCCGTCCATCACATATTATGTCCAAAGCATTCCCATATGAAAAGGATTAAACATAACATAAAAATTCGTATTAAAACTAGCATACGAAACATACATAATTCATCCATAAACCATGAATGGTGTAAAAATAACATATCCACAGTCATACATATCACAAAACCTTCAATACAATATAAAAGTTCCGTATAATAAATCAACATCAAATAAGCGTAAAATCCATCAAAGGATGTTGACATAGATGAAATCAATCCTCTTTTTAGAGAAATATATCTTTCTATATTGAAATCATTTAAGACTAATATATTAATAAAATAAAACATTTTATTTCAAAATATTCTTATGATCTTGTAAGGGAAGCTTTGACGAAAAATAGCTACACCCTCCGTATAAGTTAAAAAAACATTCTTACCTAAATTCTGTCGAAAAGGTTAAAAATGACCTTTTTTGGAAAAAGACAAGAAGATTCCTTTATAAAACTCATATGAAAAGTCAAACAACAGTATAAATGACTTTATCCCAAATTCTATTAAATATTAAAAATATTTTGAAATAAATTTTTAAGAAACAAGGATGTATAATATAAAGAGATCCCAGTAGATTATTACGTATAAACAATCTCGGATAATGAAGAGATTGTGAAATAACCCTTACCTTGTACATTTCCATGGTTGAGGGTAGGTTAACCTCCTATATAATGGTGAAGTAATTGTTATTAATTTATACAACAATTGTATAAATTAATACGATATCATATATGATCTTTTAACATTTTTTTGTTAATACTATCTTAGTATTATCGTCGTTTCGGGTGTTAACATACTCGTTTTATTTTATATATTTTGTTACATAATCCATTATTATCTTGGATAGTTTGTATCTTATTCATATCCAGAATGATATCAAGTCCTTAAAATTTATTTTTAAATAATCAAATGACAATTATACTTGAATGGATATGATGGAGAATGAATCTCATCGCATTCGTGGAGATGGTAGTCCGTACGTACGCACGAGCGACAATATCATTATTTTGATATTAAAATAATATATAATTGGATAGTATATCATATATACATAATCATTATCATGTTATATTTATTATTTACATGAGTTACACATCATTACTATAACCATCCAAATAATAATATATTAAATAACAATTACACCACGACGTGGAGACGGTAAGCCGTACGTACGTACGTATGTTGACATGTTATTAAAATGGTGGATAGAATACTGAATATGGTTTTACCATATTTATAATAACATCACAGTATATATAATATACTGGACTTATTATTTTAGAATGGTAATAACATAGAAAGAAGAAGCGGAAGAAGAAATGAATTTGAAAAAGGGTGGTGAAAACATTACCTCTTATTCGGGTTCTTCCTTTTGATTTGATTAAAAGGGCTCCATAGGTTAGCTTTCTGATCAAACTAAGGCATCTAGGTTGTAGTGAGGGAAGTTGAGAGAGTACATGGGAATAGTTTGGCCGAACCAAAAGGCTTTGAAGGTGTTATGTAATGAGAAGGTGGAGTGCCCTTTTATAAGAGGGGTGAGGGGCACCTTTGGAAAAGCTAGAAATATTAATTTATAAAAAATTAATATTCGGGTTCTAATGGCTCCAAATTTTATTATTCAAATTTTTTGGTGGGGATAGGTTGAAAACCATTCATACAATAGAATTTATATAGGTTTAGATTACTATATTAACCTTATCATTGAGATTTAACTCTTAATTAATTAGTTTGACATTTACCATGTCACTTTGTATTTTTATATTATATAGTTAATAAACATACTATATACATCCAAGCGTCCCCCAAGTGGTCCATTAATGATACAAATATCATGATATAAGTCTCTTGGCCGAACCTTAGATTTTTAGGAATTTAATATCAATTAATAATATAATATTTGTTTTAAAAAATCTTTTATGTCAATTTTAACACTATTCAATAGTTGGTTTTTGTGAAACTTATAAAAAAATTATTACTTCAAAAAAAGTCAATTAAATCAATAATAGTATGTAATATTATCCTAGAAAATTATTTTAATTCATTAAAAGTCTCAAATTATATTTATTTGGGTATTTATAATATCAATTATTTTAATTTGTCACTATTATGTTAATTACTGCATTATAATTGTGTCATAAATAAATTAATCTATTTAATGTCTAAATATTATAAATAAAATATAATTATGTATGATATCTTTTTATCTTTTTAATGAATATTTACAATCAATTTTATCTTATGTATAACCCTATATTAATTTTTTTAGTAAATAAACTTTGATTTTAACTCCTTTAACACATCTTTGAATTAAATAATAATAAATGACCTAATCTAATCCATGTGGACCGAAATGATAATATTTTAACCCTAAGGTTGTTTTTGGTCGAGATACACTTTTCCAATAGAATTATGACATATGTTAGGGTAATATTAATATTATTTTTACCCTTAATTACCCTATTTACTTTTAATCGTGGTAAATAAAAGGAAAACGTTACTATTCAACAAAAATTATTTTCATCTCATTGGACAAAATATTACTTCTTTATATTAACTTTGTCTCTCGGATTTTAGAAATTCCATTCAAAGAAGTGGTAAAAATAATTTTTATGAAAAAATCAGTTTTTTAACTACCACTTAGTACTTTCACTATTCATTCAAAATTGATGTTTTTCAGAACAATGCCAAAAGTTCACCCTAAGCTATAATTGATATTCCAAATTCAAAAATGATGTCTATTTTTAAAAATTCCAAACATATAAGTTTCATTAATTAATTTTATAATTAATTTCTGCTGTCACAACAAATAGCGTGTTTTGAAGAAACAATATATACCAAATGATTGATAATTGCTTAGGTCCAATTTCAATATGAAATTAATTCTAATGATCCCCATTGGACAAAATGGTAAAAATATATTCTAATTATAATTTAAAACCACTAAATAATATAATTTTTCACTATAAATTATTTTTAATAAAAAAGTTGTTTTTAAGTATTTTTCACTATTCATAAAAATTGGAAGTTCTCAGAAAAATACGAAAAATTCATCTTAGGATAATTTCGATATTCCAAAACCAAAAAGGAAGTCAATTTTGAAATATAAAATATATATAATTTCAAAAAGTAGTTATTACTATTCTTAATGGCTAGTTTGATTGGTTGTGGTGTGTTAGAACTCGATGTTGCGTACAACACACACTATCGCATTATTCAAAGAGAAGCGTACCGTAGAAGATTGGGGTGTTACATTCTCCCCTACTTCAAATAATTTGGTCCTCGGAATTTCCAGAATACTACCGCATGAAAAGACTTGAGTGGTTCTTCATTATAACTTTCTCGGGATCCCAAGTTGCCTCTTCCATATTATGGTTTCTCCACAAAACTTTTACCAAACGCGTCACCCGGTTTCTCAGTACGTGTTCTCTTGTATCAAGAATCCTGACGGGCTCTTCATAAAAAGACAGATCGGGTTCCAGTTCTAATTATTCATAGGTGAGTACATGTGTTGGGTCAGTCATGTATTTCCTCAATAGAGATATGTGGAACACATCGTGAACATTGGAGAGACTTGGCGGCATTGCCAATCGGTAAGCTACAGCCCCAATTCGTTCAAGAATTTCAAAAGGTCCGATGTACCTGGGACTCAATTTACCTTTCTTACCAAAATGTATGACTCCCTTCCATGGAGATACCTTCAGGAAAACATGATCACCGACTTGAAATTCCAAAACCTTCCATCAATTATCTGCATAGATCTTTTGCCTACTTTGAGCTTCTTTGATGTGATTTGGGATTAACTTCACCTTTTCCATCATTTCCTCCACCAGTTCTGGACTTAAAAGTTTTCTTTCACCAACGTCATCACAACAGGTTGGAGTGCGACAACTCTTTACAAATAACGCTTCATATGGTGCCATCTGAATACTCGAATGGATGTTATTGTTATAGTAAAATTCTACCAAAGGTAAATATTGACCCCACATACCCTGAAAGTCATGTGAACAAGATCTCAGCATGTCTTCTAACGTTTGAATAGTCCGTTCTGATTTTCCGTTTGTCTGAGGGTGGTAGGCAGTGCTCAAATGAAGTTTAGTATCCGGGGATTTCTGAAGACTCTTCCAGAATCTTGAAGTAAAACGGGGATCACAATCAGAAAAAATCGATAGGGGTACTCATGAAGTCTCACAACTTCATCAATATATAGTCTTGCTAGACGTTCCAGTGGTAGATCATCACTTATAATATGTAAATGTGCTAACTTGGTAAGACGATCAACAATAACCCATATTGCATCGTTCCTTCTAGGAGTCTTTGGTAGTCCCATGACAAAGTCCATCTTAATATTTTTCCATTTCCTCTCAGGTATGGGAAGACGTTGCAATACTCCACCAGGTTGTTTCCTTCCAGCTTTCACTTGTTGACAAACCATACATCTTGACAAAATATTGGCAATCTCCCTCTTCATGTTGTCCCAAAAAAAATGTTCCTTCAAATCTCAATACATTTTGGTGCTCCCATGGTGTATAGAGAAATTGGAACTATGAGCATCATCTAGCAATTCCCTTTTTACTCAAGTATATCGGGAACACAAATCCTCTTCCCGAATTTCAAAATTCCATCTTCATACACAAAATCCTTCAATATCCCATCATTCAAATCTTTAATCTTCTTTTGAAATTCACTATCATCAGTGTCAGAAATATTAATCCTTTCTAGTAAAGATGGTTTGGAAACCATTTGAAAAGGCATTGATGTTTCACCTTCCCTGGATATTCCCATGGCCATCTTCACTAGATCTATGAAAATTGGATCCCTTTTAATTCTCCTCACGTTCAAAACACCATGGTCTTTTCTGATCAAAAAATCATCCACCTTGTTTGCATTCCCCGGGTGGTAGTGTATCGTACAATCATAATCCTTGAGTAATTCAAGACACCTCTTTTGCCTCATTTTTAGTTCTTTTTTTGAGAAAATATACTTCAAACGCTTTTGATCAGTATAAATCTCACAATTTTCACCATAGAGGTAGTGCCTCCATATCTTCAAAGAAAATATCACAAATACTAACTCGAGATCATGAGTATGATAGTTTTGTTCATGAATTTTCAACAGTCATGATGCATAGGCAATAACCCTATCATTCTGCATAAGGACACAACCAAGTCCTTAGTTCGATTCATCACTATAAATAACGAACCCATCATTCCACGATGGTAGATTCAATATTGGAGCATTGACTAATCTTCTCTTCAGTTCTTCAAAACATTATTCACACTCTTTTTTCCAAACAAATTTAACACCTTTACGTGTGAGCTTCGTTAATGGGTTAGCCAATCGGGAAAAATTCTAGACAAAACGTCGATAATAACCTGCTAAACCAATAAAACTACATACCTTAGTTATATTCGTAGGTGGTGGCCTTTCTTAGATTTCCTTGGTCTTAGAAGGATCAACAGAGATTCCATCTTTAGAGACTATATGTCCAAGATTATAAATCTCCTGAAGCCAGAATTCACACTTCCTAAATATCCCATATAATTCATGTCTTCTCAGAGTCTTCAAGATAATGCGCAAGTGATTTTCATGATCTTCATAGATTTTTGAGTATACCAAGATATCATCAATAAATACCACCAAAAATTCATCAAGATATTCCTTGAAAACTATATTCATTAGATCCATGAATATAAAGGGTGCATTAGTCAATCCAAAATGCATTACTGTAAACTCATAATGCCCATACCTGGTTCGAAATGATCTCTTCGGAATGTCTTCTTTCTTCACACACAACTGATGTTATCCAGATTGAAGGTCAATCTTTGAAAAGTATTTATCTCCATGCAGTTGGTCAAATAAATCATCAATGCGAGGTAGGGGATACTTTTTCTTTATTGTTTTAGCATTGATCTACCTGTAGTCGATACATAACCTCATGGATCCATCTTTCTTTTTAACAAAAAAACAGGAGCTCCCTATGGAGAAACACTAGTGTGAATAAATCCTTTATTACTCAATTCCTCTAGTTGTTTATTTAGTTCGACTAATTCTACAGTGGACATTCTATAAGGGGTCTTCGATATAGGCCTTGATCCAGGAATTAAATCAATGGAAAACTCAACTTCTCATTTTGGAGGATGTCCAGGTAAATCTTCTGGAAATACATCTACATATTCTTTCACAGTAGGTACTTCCTCTATTTGAACATACCATTCCTCACCCACAGTTATTTCATTATCTTCCTCCTCAATAATTGAATTTAGTTGAGCTACTTGTGGTGGATCTAGGTAAGAATTAGGTGGTGACGATTCTGCTCTAATAATAAGGTGTTCCTTATCATCATCATCAAGAATCATAACCTCTTTCTTCTTACAATAAATCTTCGCATCATAGTCCGAAAGCCAGTACATACCGAGGATTATATCAAACTAAATCATAGGTATGACGATGAGATCAACAGATAAAGAAAATTTATGTGCTCTAAGGGGGACTGACTCCCAAAACATTATTGCAATGATACATCCCTTAGGAGTTTTAACTGACAAATCCCTTATTAAATCAAATTAGAAATATCTAATTTTCTTAGAAAACTGGGAAGATATGAATCAATGTGATGATCCAGATTCAAATAATGCATTTTATAAACTTGAAGAAACCATTAAATTACCTGCCACCATGTCTTTCGGAGCTTCTACCTCAGTAGTAGTGATAGCATAATCTTGGCCTTGATCCCTTGGAATTTTCTGAGGTAAGTTCCCCTGATGATTAGGAAATTCATTTTCATAATGATCCATCTCCCTGCAGTTGTAGCACTGATCATTGGTAGCTCCTTTCTTCCCTTTACAATCACGAGCATGGTGGCCTTTTTCACCACACTTGTAACAGACTCGCATTTGCTTCAAAAAAGTACTAGGGCGTTTCTTCCAACATTTACAGCAGGATGGATATTCAACATTTCCCTTCTTCCACTTATTTCCATTCCCATATTGATCAGCAGATCTCTTCTTCTCTTTCTTTACTTTAAATTCATAAGACTTAGAGAATTCCTTTTCGGTCTTGATAGCACATGAGACAATTTCTTCATACGATGAGAAGGATTGTGATATTAATGCTCGATGGAGAAATGGTTTTAACCCATCAATGAAATGATCAATCATACTTCATGGGTTACGTATATAATCTCCAGCATACCTTGCTAACTTTGTAAAGTTAGCATCATACTTTGTGACATTCTCATCCTCCTTTTGTCTCAGACTCAGAAACTGCCTTTCCATATCAGCTCGATGGTCGCGAGGAAAGTATTTTTCTAAAAACAGATCTTTGAAATCCCTCCATTTCATATTTGACACTTCATCATCTTCCTTCGTATTTTGAATCAATGAACACCATTGATCAGCATATCCAGTGAGGCAGTAAACTGCCATGATAACTTTTCACCTTTCACTACTCCCCAAAGCCTGAAATATTTTCTCTAGGGAAAATATCTATTGCTCAGCTACTAAGGGATTTGTACTCCCATTGAACGTTTGTGGTTTTTGCCTCATGAAGCAATCTAACATTGATCCTCCACGCTATGGATCAGGGTGCTCCATACGGTAAGGTTATTATTCATAACATAAGTAAGTTGTCTCAGTATGGTGATTAGCTGATCGGCACTAGTTGCATCACCAGCTCCACAATAATTATCTTGAGTAGGAGGTAAATCCCTACATGGAGTGTGTGCATTGATACAGATTCCATTTCTTCCACTAGGTGCCATTTCTAAACAATGGTATAAACTAGATCAATTTATGAATCAAAATACATAATCTCATACTTATAAAACACTGAACATAAATTGAACTATTCATGGATATAATCCATAATAATCAAAATGTTTTCTTTGAGGAAGCATATACTTATAAACCCTTCAAAATGATTTGTAATGAAAATGAGAGTTATCCTAAGCATATCCCCTGGGAGTGTCGTAACCAAGAGTGCAGCAAGGCTCATTGTCGTGCACCAGCTTTCGTTCGAGTCTAGACCAAAGCGGTGTTTCCGGGTTTTACCCATAGGTACATTTGTGCCAGAGCTGCCTCTACCTGCTCGTATCTAGACAGGGATGTATTGCACAGAAAACTCAAAAAATATCTACAATACAAAAATTCTAGGAAGTTCTTCTATACTAATCCTCAATGTTCATCTTAGGTCTACATGATCTAATCAGAGTTTATCTAAATCTAGCTTACAAGGTTTGTACTAAACCTCCTCTGATACCAACTATAATGCCCCGTCCCCAGTTACCCAGAGTCGGTGTATTATTACATGACATTGGCATGATCAGAAGAAATATCAAATCTCAAAAGAACGATTGGTTTAGTTGCCTTGTAAACACTAGATATATTCATAAGGATTACATTACATCATAAAATGAAAACTACAACAACATAGTCTCTATAGTCCACACTCTTATCCCCTCGCACTATCCCTACAGGTCATTCATAAATTACTTCTTCACATCTAGGAAAAAATAAAACATAGAAAATGGGTGAGCTCAAATTCCCAGTAAGGATAACAATATAGGGGAAACATTCATAAATAAGAATAAACATTTAAGGTAATGTATAACTAAAACAAAAGACTTTTAAACTTGAACTTCAACATAGTATGGAAAAAGTAAAATGAAATAATGACATTTACTTATTCACATGGATATTCTACTAATCGAATAATCACATGCAATATCAATAAACACTTTCATAATGATGGAATGCATAATGCTAGACTATCATAACCACATAGCCAAGGCCTCATGAAAAGACTACAAATAAGATTTTTCCAAGGCTTTCTGCCAAGACACTAGTTTGTCTCTTGAGACCTACCGATGCATCGAGGAGCTATAGCGGGATCCACCCGTCACATATTGAGTCCAATGCATTCCCATATGAAAAAGTTTAAACATAACATAAACATTTGTATTAAATCTAGCATACGAAATGTAAATACTTCATCCATAAACCATAAATGGTATAAAAATAACACATCCACAGTCAAACATATCACAAAACCTTCAATACAATATAAATGTTTTGTATAATAAATCAACATCAAATAAGAATAAAATCCATCAAAGGATGTCGACATAAATGAAATCAAAACTCTCTTTAGAGAAATATCTCTTTCTATTTTGAAATCATTTAAGATTCATATATTTATAAAATGAAACATTTTATTTGAAAATATTCTTATATGCTTGTAAGGGAAGCTTCGACGAAAAATAGTTGTACCCGCCGTTTAAGTTAAAAAAACATTCTCACCTTAATTCTGTCGAAAAGGTTAAAAAGGACCTTGTTTGGAAAACGACGGAAAGATTACTTTATAAAACTCTTATAAAAAGTCAAACAAGTGTATAAATGACATTAACCCATTTTCTTTTAAATAGTAAAAATGTTTTGAAATAAATTTTTAAGAAACGTGTATGTGGATTATAAAGAGATCCCAGTAGATTATTACATATAAACAACCCCAGATAATGAAGATATTGTGAAATAACCCTTACCTTGTACTTTTCCTTGGTTGAGGGTAGGTTAACCTCCTGTATAATGGTGAAATAATTTTTATTAAATTATACAAGAATCATATATATTAATATGATATCATATATGATCCTTTATCATTTCTTTGTTAATAATACCTTAATATTGTCGTCATTTCGGGTGTTAACTAACTCATTTTCTTTCATATGTTTTGTTATGTAAGACATGTTTTTCATGGATAGGTTGTATCTTATTCATATCTAGAATCATATCAAGTCCTTAACCATTATTTTTAAATCATAAAATGATAATTATACTTGAATGTATACGATGGAGAATGAATCTCATCGCGTTCGTGGAGAGGGTAGTCCATACGTACACACGAGCGAAAATATCATTTTTTTTGATATTAAAATATTATATAATTAGATAGTATATCATATATAAAGAATAATTATCATGATATATTTATTATTTACATGAGTTACACATCATTATTATACCCATCCAAATAATAATATATTGAATAAAAATTGCACCACGACGTGGAGACGGAAAGCCGTACGTACGCAAGTATGGTGACATGTTATTCAAAGGGTGGATAGAATACTGAATATGGTTCTACCATATTTATAATAACATCACAGTATATATAAGATACTGGAGTTATTATTTTATAATGGTAATAACAAATAAAGAATAAGTGGAAGAAGAAATGAATTTGAAAAATGGTGGTAAAAACATGACCTCTTCTTCGGGTTCTTCTTTTTGATTTGATCAAAATGGATCATTAGGTTGGCTTTATGATCAAACTAAGGCCTCTAGGTTGTAGTGAGGGAAGTTGAGTGAGTATTTGGGTTGAGTTTGGCCGAACCAAAAGGCTTTTAAGGTGTGAAGTAATGAGAAGGGGGAGTGCCCTTTTATAAGAGGGGTGAGTGGCACCTTTGGAAAAGCTAGAAATATTAATTTATAATAAATTCATATTCGGTTTATAATGGATCCAAAGATTATTATTCAAAGGTTAAGGTGGGGATAGGACTAAAACCATTCAACCAATAGAATTTAGACAGTGGGCTACTATATTAACCTTACCTTTTAGTTTTAACTCTTATTCAAAGAGAAGCGTACCGTAGAAGCTTGGGGTGTAACATTTTTCAAAATTATGAATAAATATCCAAATATAGTATAAATATATCAAATAATAAATCTATTTTTTTTTTGATTTGAAAATGCATCAAATATTAGTACTGATAAATAATCTTCTATCAAACATGATCTAGATGCAATTGGTAAATTCATTTACCAAAATAATTATATATGTATGATCATATTTTACAAGATATCACTTAACATAAACTATACATAATGTTATAAGTATGTATATGAAATATTTCAAGATAATATATTATAATGTCATGTGAATTTTATATAAATAATTTTTATATTCTATAGATTTATGTTGTAAAATGGATTATTTTATTCATCCAGAAAGTATTTTGTTTTTAAAAGTAACCCATATGATGGATTTAGATGATATAGGTTACATAAAAAATCCACTTATAGGATATTTAATTTCATAGTAGAAGCTTTATTGTTTTTCTCCAGCATAAAAAATTATGTATCACTTTTCACTATTAAATAGGGGTGTATAACAACTCTAAATTTTTGTGCTCATGTGTTGCGGATGAAACACTCACAAACATGTTATAGTCTGCGTTTTACAAAAAATGTAAATATTTTTTACAATAAGTGATCCATCAAATTATCTTGTTGTAATAGTATATTAATGTATATGATATATAAATATAATTAGATATTAATATTAAAGAATTAATTTTTATTGATTTATAATCACTATAATAATATTGATTAATTTTTCTTTCAAAATGGAATTAGATTTATTCAAACATAATTTCTCTACATGTATTATATGGTTAACTTAAAATATTAATTTCTAAAAATTATAATATTATTTTTAAAAAATAAAATTATTTTTTGAAATCATTAGTAATAAATTATCAGAGATTATATTATTTTAAATTGTCTAATAAACATTATTTTTGTTTGAATACTATAAAAGAAGAATTTTTTAGGAAGCCTCCTTTTAATTTAATATGTTTACTAATTCAAATTTTATTTTGTATTCGTTTTAAAATTTAATTATCTCCAATTGAATAAATAAAACATATTAAATGATTTTAGGTTAAATGTTTTACATTATTTTGGTATTATAATAATAATATACTCAAAAATAATTTTTCACAAAAATAGTTTTTATCGCATTTTAGTGGTTTTTTTAATAATAAATTTTCTACATATACAAATAAAATTTTATAGAAAGGAATAATTGCCTTTAATCAGTATGTACATGTTTTTAATGACTCTAAATTCATTTTTTCCATTATTATTAGTAATTTTTATAAATAAAAATCCAGTTGTCACAATAAGATTTAAAAGGGTTTAAAATGGAAATATAAGTTAAAATTATTTAATCATAAATCAAAATACTATTTTATGGTAATATTTAGACTAAATATCCTCTATTATTCTATAATGGTACATTATTGAATCATTTCTCTTTAGTAATAAATTACTTTATTATAATAATTTGAACAATTCCATGAATGTCCTCTTCCACCAATATTAAAGGACACACCCTATCCTCTCTTATCCACACTTCCATATCATAATATCTAATAAAAGTACTACATAAATAATTTTATACCATCCCTCCAAATGTATTTTATTTCAATTTTTGATTATAATTCCACCATATGATGGAATTTGGTTTTAACCTAAGGGGGTTTTCTGGACAAAATGTACAGTTCTTAACCAAGTGATTTCTCTTTTTTTTAATATTTTATATCCTTAAAACATACACTAGCCATTTTTAAATAATTATTTAAGTATCTAAAATATATAAATAAATTTAATTATTTTATTTTATAACATGTTTTCATCTAAATAACAATCAAATAAAAAATAATAACTTTGCTCGGGTGTACGTGCGGACTACCGCCTCACAAGATGATATATGTAATGTGTTATAAACAACCCTTATGAATGGAACTAATAGTGGAAAAAAATAAAATATTATGATATATATGATATATGCTTCTTTATAAAATGGTCAGTTAATATTATAATTCATTATTTTCCATCCAATAGAAAATGAAAACATCACACATGTGTATGTACGGACTACAAGATCAATAACTGATGTATTTTATTTTTCATCACAACCTCACATGGATTGTATTAAAATTTATATTTTAAAAATATAATGTTATATCTGATATAATTATAATTTTATATATATAAAATGATAATCACCTAAATTCTTTCAGGTTCACTGAAAATGTTAATGTTTCTCATGTGTACGTATAGACTACCATCTCCAAGTTGAAACGTAACAAATTTTTAAAAAGATATACATGGTTGGTTATATAAGTGGGAATAATGTATAAAAATTAATATGAGAAAATTATTATAATTAAATAAATTATATAATCCTATTCTATTTTTCCATATTAAACATAAAGAAGTTATTTCTAACTAATAATCTGAATGTTCACAAAAAAATTATTACGTGGACTTACTCGATTATGTAATTAAGTATAACACTAAAATATGTGAAAAAAGAGAAATAATTAATAATTAAAAGTTCATTTTGAAATTAAATAATAAGAATATATTAATTATATTAGAACATACAGAATGAATTTAACAAGTCAGACTTGAGGAAAGGCATATTTTAGTTTAATTCCTCGTTTTAATGGTTAAATGATTAATTTTATAAATATTTTTATTACATTTCCAAATTATTATAATTATATTGTAGTTTTATTTATATTGATATAAATATATTAAAAAGTGAATTTCATGTGTCTTCTTAATTTCATTCAATGGTTTTCAAAATGAAATCTTTTTTAATATTTTATATGGAATCTTTTCAATTTATTTGAAAATCGATAAAAGAAATGTTAAATTATAACTTATAAAACATAAAAGACATTTCCAACTACCAAAATAGATATTTTATATTTTATTCATTTACAATATTCCATGTTTCTATATTATAATCCCTTTATTACTTTGTTATGAATATTTTAGTTATGAAAATTGGGTTTTAATGGAATAGGATATTATAATATGTGAAAATGATTTACATATGTATTGAAATGTATATTTTATTTGTTTTATGTTTATTATGACCCTTTTATGTTTTTTATTATGATAGGTGGGCCTATTGTATATCTTCAATGATTAGGCTAGGATTATGTTCTCTAGAGAATTTTTTTAGAATTAATCGAGTAGGTTATGTAAAATCCTAGGTAAATTAAGAATATGATATTTTCATTCTAATTAATATTTTTGAATTAAATATTAATTTTACTTTAAAAGGGTTGCGATGTTCGATAGCGTACCCAATACACAACAACGGTGTTTTTTTGAAATCATACATTGCAGAGTAAAAATATAATATTAATATTTTAAATGGTAGTTAACTCATTGTCGTAGTATTTGTGGGAATGTAAAAAGCTAACTGCAATATGATTATACATGTTTTTAAAATTAATTTGCATTTATCCAATAAATGATAGAGGCTTAAATGTGAATGAATCTAATTTTAAGCATAATTTATATTAAAAGGGGGATTCATTTCCTTTTAATGGCGAACCCTTTTTAAATAAAGTTTTTGTCACTTTTATAAATTCTATATGACCAACTAAAATCCTTCTTTATAATGGGGACATCAAAATTTTTTTTGTGTAACTATTTGGATTTTTTCTGATGAAGTTCATTTTTTAATAAATAGTGAAAATATTGTATGTTAATTCAAAAATGTGCTTTAATATAATTTTTTCCTATTGTTAGATTATCATTTTAAATTTTTTTAAACTGTAATTGGAATATAGTTTTACCATTTAATCCAATTTTTTCATTGGAATTAATTTCACTATGAAATTGGACATAAACAAGTGTCAATCTTCTGATAGATATTGTTTCCTAAAAACACACTATTTGTTTTAACAACGGGAATTAATTTTAAAACTAATTAATGAAAATTTTACATTTTTAATTTGGAAAAATAAAATTCATTTTTTAATTGAAATATCAAATATATCTTAGGCTGAATTTTTGGTATTTGCTCAAAAACGTCAATTTTTGATTAATAGTGAAACCACTTAGTGGTAGTTAAAAAACAGACATTTTCTTTTAAATGATGTTTTACTACTTCTGTTAATTTAATTTCAGAAATCCTACATACATGGTTGTTATGAAGAAGAAAAATGAGGTTCATTAAGATGAAATTTTTTGGTGAATAGTAACTTTTGACTTTTATTTAACTCGGTTAAAGGTAAATAAGGTAATTCAATGTTAAAAGAATATTATAATAATTCAAAATTACCTTTAAACTTGGAAAAACATATAGGTAGAGTCATTAACGACCATGGTCATATTTTTTTCAATTTAGGGACCCCATTGAGCCACAGGAGAGTGATACTGACAATTTAGATTAATTAATATAATGTAACAACAAAATTGACATTAACAAAAATCTTTTAGTAATTAATTATTATATGGTGTTATATAAGTCATATTTTCAAGTATAATTATTAAATGGAAATATGAAAATATTTCCTATATCATGGTATATTTTTTTAATTTTTAGACATCTAATAAATTAAATTATTTATGATACAATAATGATACAATATTTACCTCATTAATAAATGACTTAAATAAATAAGATTTTAATGAATCAAATATTATCCAAAATATGTCTAATTCTGATTGGATAATTTTATTTCGTTCATGAGTCATCTTATATTCATCTATAATGATTTTTTTGACCTTTTGAAACGGAATATCATTATATAATAAAATAATATTTTCACACATTCCTAATGAGCCCCTCCTCTCCGTTATAAATGGAGACAATTTCTATCCAATTAATCCCACATATCTAGCTATTTGGCTCATCCAAACTCTGTCAAATTAAGCTCCCTATATCCCTCTACTCCCCATAGTAGACTTACCTTTGGAAGAAGTCACTTCAAGAAGCCCTTTGGTTAAAACGAAAGGGAGTTACCCAAATTAAAGTTGACAATTTCTCTTAAATTGTTTTCTTTTATTTTACTTCACTATCCCCTAAAATCTTTTTATTCCTTTCTTTTGTAACAACACCAGTATTCTCAATATAATAGAATTTTTTTATGAAAAGTATTTTAACTAAAATTTCACAAACCTTCATCTAATGGATGAAGAACACAATGTTTTTGTTGATGGAAAACTGATGCCTTGCCAAATAAAGATTCTTCAATTACATCTCACCGCCTCTCATGGTGGCCATTACGATGGAACATTATTTATATATGATATATATTATGTTTATGATTTCCTTATGCTTCTTTACATCCCAATTATATCAAGACATTATGGTTTCCATAGTGGGTAAATACGATAATCTCATTTGAGGAAGTGCGGACTACTACCCCATCAAAGTGATATGACTCGTTAATTCCTTAAGTGGGATGTACAAAGGATAAATTTTATGATATTATATATGATTTTATTCTGGAATTATAATATACCTATGTATCATTATATTCTAAATCAATTAAAATAATAAATAGAAATAAATAAGCATTCATGTGTACGTACGGCTTACCGTCTCCATGGACGGTGCATTTCAGTTCTTACCTTCAAATGTTATGTACTATTATAAATATAGGTATATTCTGGATATATAAGATATATATTATATCTAATTCATTAATATCATTATGTATATAATTTACTACTGAACACATGGACAACTTATAAATATAACATGTTCATTTTTGACTCAAGTACCAAATATCGACAAAATTGATGTTATTAACTTAAATGATTACATAATGTTTATAACATTGTAATAATTGATATAAAAGGAATAATAAACCTTAAAAATGTTCCTAATCAAGTATAAATTAACATTAGTTTATTAATCAGGTGATTAAAGAATGATCGAGTCACGTTGGACACGAGGTAAGGGATCAGACCTCTCTTTTTTTTTCAAGTACTCTCTTTTATGTCATTTCTTTTATTCTCCATGTTCTTATGTTTGAGGATGTTCTTTTATATTAACCATACATTAATTTGAATTTTAGTATGATTATAGTCCCCCTATTTCTCACATCTATTCATTTGAATATTTTTTTATGTGGCGTCTTTAGGCTGCCGAATTTTTGTAAGGGATTTTCTTATCTCACTTTTAATTCTGAAAGATTTCCATTATTCTCCACATATTCATTGCATGTGGTGTATTTTGTACTGACATATGATATATATAATCATGATTCTAATTATATTCATGGTATTAATTGATTCATTTTGTTGTTTTAAACTTTTGTTCATATGACTCAGTTGATTACAACGTGGTAAAGGGTTTGGTCTCACTTTTAATTCCAGTGTGATTCATGCTATATTTTCCACTATTTACTTTTGTGTCGTGTATGTACTTCCCATGATTGTACTATTTATGTAATATACATTCATTTATGCTTTTTTACATCTTCATTGTATGATCCCTATTTCATATGGCGTATGTTTTGTAAGTTACCAAATCGGTATGGGAACTATTCACCCTCCTGTTTATAAAAGACTTTTTTTTGTTATGTATTTTAATTTACATATTATTATGTTGGGATATGTTCTTATATATCCATTATGATGTAAACATTATATCCTAGTGATGAGATTACATTTTTTCTCATCAACTCATTTTCTGAATTTTAATGTGACGTCGTTAGGCTGTCGAATTTTTAGAGGGGAACCTCTTAACCCAATTTCAATTATTTGGGTTCAACAAGTACTTATTGAACTTGTCATCCTATGAATTAGTGTGAATGACATATGATTTTTTAACAATTAATATACACTTTTATTGGGTGTATTTATATTTCTCACACATAATTATGTGATTGATTTATCCTTAATTTAAGGATATTATCTTTATAAGGGATTTCATCTCAATTTAAATTTCCACTGAGACTTCATTGTTGTTATTCACCAATTCACTCGTATATTGTGTATATACTGTACTTTGACATAATATATCATGAATTCCTTTATTATCATGATATTATAAAGTTCTGATTAATTGTTATTCCAAAATTATTAGTATTCAAGTGTCTCTCTTTTTGTTAAAAAAAATCCTTAACTAAAATATCATTTTAAATGTTTGAAAGATTTATTCTTATAAATATTTATCATTAATGACCATGTTTTCAAAATGGTTTTTAGGATTTATTTATGTGGACCTTAATGTTTTCAAATTATCATCCAATTAAAATATTCAAAGTGGTATGAGACACTTTGATTCAAAAATCTCTTTTTAAATTGTTTTGAAAATGATTTGATAAAACATTTTTTATTTCAATATCATTATTTGATATATTGGAATGTTGAAATGGTATAATTCCTTTATAAATGTGTTATATGTTTTGGTTCTGTATGGCTATTGGGCATTGTTTACATATAAGGGTGGTTCCTTGATAAACCTAGGGTAGGTGAGCCTCAGATAGCTCTCCAATGCATTAGGTAACGTGACAGAGGTAAACGTGAATGTTTCTCCCATGAGATTTAAGGAATATACAGTGATGGGTATTACACATGTCTCTCCCTATATAGTTGTGATAGCTATAGTGTATGTTTGATATGGATGCCATAATTAACCTTTATTATTTATGATTTGTGTTTGTTATTCATAAATCATTTGATTTCATAATGTATGTTATGATTGAAATGTATGGTTTCATTAATTTGTATTTATTGATGGGATAATGTTTTCCTTCGTTATTTTATAACCCTTTATTTGCTTTTTATGCTCATACCATTTTTTTTAAATTGTTTCCACAGGACTTAATGATTAATAGGGTCATGGATGGGATCAAGGAAAAGTCATGCTATCTAAAAAATGGAACTAGATATGTTTCTTTTTAGGCATTTTTATTTAATAAAAAAAGGATACTGAGTAGTAGTGTCTACATCTATAATTCAAGTTGTAATGTAATAGTTATGGCCTAATTCTCTAAAACTATAAACCTAAAAATATCTTCTGTGGGAATTATTCATTTAATTCAGTATTATGTAATGTTTAAGGCTGGGTAATTATTATTGGTATCATAGGTCAGTTTAGACAACTTTAGGGATTGGAAGTTTTCGTTAGAAACATGTTTAGTCCCTATATATTATTTCAATTAAATCCTTATTTTATAAAATTTCAGATCTTGTAAAGTCAGTCATAAATGGAAGGAGGAGGATCTCAAATGACATTCCTATCTCTTCTTACTGACAAGCTTGAAATAATTATTGAAAAATCATGTTCGGATGATTGTGAAAATTTTTCTAGCATACAACTCACTTGCAAGTAGTTTTTAGAGATATCAAACACTTCCACTATACCTCGTTATCATTGTAGATCATGGGTTGTGTTTAGAAAAATCTTATTAACAGAATATTCTCATATTTTCAAGAACGGTAAATATTATCAAGGCTTTTTCAAATATTTTACCTTATCACAAGTTTTTGAAGCATATTATGATTTTATAAGGTGCTGAAGAAAGAGGCCCTTGTGCAACATATTTATATTAGATTTTAAAATATAGTCTCACATCACATACATATGGTATTTTAAAAGGACCGTTAATTGAAATTTTCAACTCCAATTCCGTTCAACTATTTTATATAAATCATGTTTTATCAGATGTTTTGAAATTATATGTCATACATGATTATATTCCAAAACATTTTTCTATGAACACCCCTACGAACCATGTTGTACCATGTGTATTTGGATGGAGGAAGAAAATGATTTTGAAGGATCTCTAAATCATTGTTACAATGCATGTGACTTCTACATACGTGAACAAGGTGACGATGAAACCAAATGGACACCATGATCAAGGAATGATGTTCTTCATTTTGGGGATTGTTTTATTTTATTATATGGTGGTGAAATAAGACTTCAAAAATTAAGATGTTGAGATCATAATGAATTTGGATGAAAATGAGAGGTATAAGGAAACCATTGAGGTTAAAACATCTTAGGGTCATTTTGAGTTTTATAAAAAGGACAACCCGTAGGATTGGTGACAACATGTCGCATATGGAATGGCTTTAGGAATCGAACCCACAACTGATGGCTGACAAGGGTGCATAAACTACCACTAGCATACTTGAAGTCCCTGGTAAATATGACTTATTATTTTAGTAAAATGATTTTATATAATAAGAATAAGTTGATTTTTAGAACATATGTTTTATCAAATGGATATAAATATTATAGAAAAATGATTAAGTGATTAAGGGATAAAAGGTTGTTGTGGAAGGCATTCACTCTTTTGTGGAAACACTATATGACTAAGGAAGATATGATACTATTGGATTTCAATTGTGGAATAATAGTTGAAATTTTAATTTCGAAGATTCTAGGTTTTTATTATGGACACATGATTATTTGATTTATTTATGAAAATGATTAACCTATCACGGAGAATATGTTATTTGGTTAATTACTTTTCAATATGAGACATTATGATTAATTGGTGTTACTTGGAGATAATTGTTATGATGTATATTGGATGACTATGTAATTATATCCTTATGATATTTGGGTTACAATCAATTTGTGGATTAATTTTGAATAATTTTAGGTGAAATTGTATATTGAATGGTCGTTGTTGACCTTTGGGTTTTGTTAAGACAAATTTTGGAGATTAAGCGTGGTTTCTATTTATGTTAATGTTTATCCTTTTTGGGGATTATCTGATCATATACTAAAAGTTTTGGTTTTAGTTAATATCTAATGATATGGTAAATAAATTGTTCATCTTATTTGGATTATGTGATTCTCTGTACATTGATTATTGCGCTCTTATTGTGAAAAAAAATCATCATTAATACTCATTGTTTGGAGAAAATATGATTTTGTTTTTGAAATCTAGTAAAAGATGAATGTCTACCTGACATTTAAGTATATTTCCATATGTTTTTTGTTAAGATCATAAATAAATTCCTCAATGAAATTTAACATTAAACAATACCCAAGTCCGTTAACTTTTCTACAGGGGAATCAATGACTGTTTATCCCATCCCATGTTTGTGATTTTATTGTGGATAACTTTCTCCTAACCATGTTTTCTATAACTCTCCATCAGAACATGATGGTTTCTTTTCTACACCATATCCATGTTTTCATGGAATCCTTATATCTATTTTCTCAGGTAACCTTTTTACTTCACTTCCATTATTTTGAAGTGATAGTTTTTTTGACTCTTTTTTCGATGTCGGTCTTTCAATTAAGTTCTTGGGAATAAATTTAAAATTAAGAGGACGCATTTCCCAAAAGGGAGGAATGATGTAGCGTCCCAGGTAAATGAAGAATAATATATTGTCATACTTATTAATATTTTACAATTAAATATGAATTTTACTTTAAATGTGTTTCAATGTTCGATAGCATACCCGATATGCAACAAGGGCTTCTTTGAAATCCTATGTTACAGACTAATAATATAATTTTATTATTTTAAATGGTAGTTATCTCATAGTCATTGTGCTGGTGGGAATGAAAAAAAACTAACTATAATATGATTGTACATTTTTGTTAAATGTATTTACATTTATCCAATAAATATTAGAGGCTTAAAATGTGAATGAATCTAATTTTAAGCATTATTTACATTAAATGGCCGATTTATCTCCATTTACTAGAGAACCCTTTTTAAATATAATTTTGGTCACTTTAATAAATTTTATATCACCAAATGAAATCCTTATTTAGAATAAGAACATGAAAATTTACTTTGTGTAAATTTTTTGAATTTTTCTTATAAAGATCATTTTTTTAATGAATAGCGAAAATACTTTATTTAATTCAAAACTGTGTTTTAATCTAATTTATTTTTGTGGTTAGATTATATTTTTAATTGGCTTTAATGTTTAATTATAAAATATTTTTATCATTTAATAAATTATTGGTCATTGAAATTAATTTCACTTTAAAATTGGTCATAAATAAGTGTCAATCTGTTGATAATTATTATTTCTTAAAAACACTCTATTTGTTTTAACAATGGGAATTAATTTTAAAATTAATTAATGACACTTTTATGATTTTAATTTGGAAAAATTAACATCATTTTTGAATTTGGAATATCAAATATAGCTTAGGCTGATTTTTCAGTATTTTTCTGAAAAACCTCAATTTTGATAAATAGTGAAACCACTTAGTAGTAGTTAAAAAACTGACTTTTCCATTTAAAGGAAAGTTTACCACATTTATGAATTTAATTTCAAAAATCTGAAATACATGGTTGTTATAACGAAGTAAAATTTTGTTCATTAAGACAAAAATAATTTTGGTGAATAATAACTTTTGACTTTTATTTACCACAGTTAAAGTCAAATAAGATAATTCAAGGTTAAAAGAATATTATAATAATTTAAAATTATGTTAACACTTATCCAAAACATATTGTTAGAGTCATTGAAAACCATGGGCATCTTTGAGTCGATTTTGGGACCCCATTGAGCCACTTGGGATTGATAATGACAATTTAGATTAACTAATATAATGTAAAGACAAAATTGACATTAACAAAAATATTTTAATAATTAATTTTTATATTGTGTTTTATAATTCAAATGTTCGACTATAAATATTCATTGGAAAGATAATAATATTTCCAACATCATGGTAATTTGTTTTATAATTTTTAGACACCAATTAAATTAAATTATTTATGACAAAATAATGATGCAGTATTTACCTCATTAATAAATTATTTAAATAAATAAGATTATAATGATTACAATATTATCCAAAACAGGTACAATTATGATTGGATGGTTTTATTTAGATCATGAGTAATCTTATCTTAATATTTAATGATTTTTGGACCTTCTGAAACTGAATATCATTATATAATAAAATAATATTTTCACACTTTCTAAACAGCCCCTCCTCTCCCTTATTAAAGAAGACCATTTCTAGCCAATTTCTCACATCTCTCAAGCAATTTGGCTCATCCAAACTCTTCCCAATTAATCATCCTACATACCTCTCCTCCCCTTAAAAGCCTTACCTTAGGCATACGGTACATTAATAAGTTCTTTGGTTCTAACCAAAGGGAATTAACCAAATTAAAGGTAACAGTTTCTATTAAATTGTTTTCTTTTATTTTACTTTTCCAACACCGAAACTATTTTTATTACTTTATTTTGTAACAAAAACAGTATTGTCAGTATACTAGGATTTTTTATTAGATGTATTCGATCTACAATTACATGAACCTCCATCTAATGGATGAATAACATAATGTTTCTATGGATGGAAAACTAATGCCTCACAAAATGATGATTGTTCAATTACATCTTACCGCCTCTCATGGTGGCCATTATGATGGAAATTTATTTGTATATGATATAAATTATGTTTATTATTTCCTTATGCTTATTTACATCCCAATTATATCAAGCCTTTATGGTTTCCATAGTGGGTAAATATGATAATCTCATTTAAGGATGTGCGGACTATTGACCCCTCAATGTGATATGACTCATTAATGCCTTATGTGGGATGAATGAAGGATAGAGTTAATGATATTTTATATTATATTATACTGGAATTATAACATACCATTGTATCATTATATTTTAATTCCATTAAAATATGAAATAGAAAAAAATGTATCTTCCATGCGTACGTATTACTTACCGTCTCCATGAACGGTGCATTTCATTTCTAACCTCCAAATTTTATTTACTATTATAAAAACATGTATGTAATGAATATATATGATATATATGATTTCAAAATCATGAATACCATTCATGGGATATAATGTACTATTTACCACATTGACAACTTATAAATATAAGGTGTTCATTTTAGACTCAAGTACCAAATATCGACAAAATGAACATTATTAACATAAATGATTACATAATGTTTATAACATGGTAATAATTGATGTAAAAGGAATAAAAATATTGTAAAAGGTTCTTAATGAAGTATAAATTAACTTTAGTTTGTTATTCTGGATATTAAATAATGATATAGTCAAGTCTGACACGAGGTAAGGGATCTGACCTCTCTCTTTCATTTCAAGTACTCTCTTTTATGTCATTTCTGTTATGCTCCATGTTCTTATCCTGGAGAATGTTATTTTATATTCAACATAATGTAATTTTTATTTTCATATGATGAGATACTCCCACTTAATCTCATCAATTCATTTTATGAATTTTTAAGTGGCTCCATTTGGCTGGTGAATTTTTGTAAGGGATTTTCTTATCTCACTATTAATTTCGTGAGATTTCCATTGTTCCCTACTTATTCATTTCATGTGGTGTATTGTGTACTTCCATTTGATTTATATTATCATTATTATCATTATATTCACTTTATTCAGTGACCCATTTGGTGGTTATTAACTTTTGGTCATGTGACTCAGTTGATTACAACGTGGTAAAGGGTTTCGTCTCACTTTTTATTCCCGTGAAATTCATGCTATATTTTCAACTATTTAATTTTGTGTGGTGTATTTACTGACTATTATTGTACTCTTTATGTAACATAAATTCATTTATGATTATTTACATCTTCATTGTATGATCCTTATTTCATGTGGTGTATGTTTTGTATGTTACCAAATCGGTAAGGGAACTATTCACCCTCCTCTTTATAAAAGACTTCTTTTTGTTAGGTATTTTAATTTACTACTTATTATGTTGAGATATATTCTTTTATATCCTTGTTGATGCAAAAATTATATCCAATTTATGGGATTCCATTTTTTATCTCATCAACTCATTTTTAGAATTTTTATGTGATGTCGTTTGGCTGTCGTTTTTTTACAGGGGAACCTCTTAACCCAATTTCAATTCGTTGGGTTGAACATGTACTTCTTGAAAATGTCATCTTATGAATATGTGTGAATGGAATAGGATTGTTTTAAACCTAATATACACTTATATTGTGTGTATTTATATTTCTCACAGAAAATTATGTGATTGATTTATCCTTAATTTGAGGATACCATCTTTATAAGGGGTTTCTTCTCAATTTACCTTTCCATTGAGACTTCATTGTTTTTATGCACCAATTCACTCTTATATGGTGTATATACTGTAATTTGACATATTATATCATGGATAACTTTATTCTCATGATATGATAATGTTTTTATTGAATTTTATTTCTAAATTATTTGTATTCAAGTGTCTCTCTTTTTGTTAAGACACACCTTTAACTAAAATATCTTTTTAAATGTTTTAAAGATTTATTCTTATAATTATATATAATTAATGTACATTTTTTCAAAATGGGATTTAGGATTTATTTATATGGACATTAATGTTTTCAAATGATCTTAATTTAAAATATTCAATGAGGTATGAGGCACTTTGATTCCAAAATCTATTTTTAAATGGTTTTGAAAATGACATGATAAAACATTGTTTATTTCAATATCATGATTTGATATATTAGAATGTGGAAATGTTATCATTCCTTTATAAATGTGTTATATGTTATGATTATGTATGTTTTTTGGGAATTGTTTACGTATATGGGTGGTTCCATGATAAACCTAGGGTTGGTAAGCCCGAGATAGTTCTCCAATGCATTGGGTAATGTGACGGAGGTAAACGTGAATGTTTCTCCTAATATATTTAGGGAATATACCGTGATGGGTATTCCAAGTGTAACACCCTATATAGTTGTGGTATCTATAATGTATGTCGGTTATGGATGCCACACGTATCCTTTATGATTTATGATTGGTCTGTGTTATTTATAAATCTTATGATTTCATAAGGTACGTTATGATTGAAATTATGGTTTCATTGATTTGTATTTATTGATGTGCTAATGTTTTCCTTCCTTATTTTATAACCCGTACTGTGATTTTTATGATCATCATATGTTTTATAAATTTTTTTCCACACGACTCAAATATGAATAGGGTCAAGGATGGGATTAAGTTAATGTCATGCTATCTAAAACATGGAACTAGGCATGTTTCCTTTTAAGAGTGTTTATTTTATAAAAAAATAGTTATTGAGTAGTATTGTATACTTGTAAAATTCAAGTTGTAATGTAATAGTTATGGTGCAATTCCTAAAAAATCTAAACCAAAAAAGATCCTCAATGTGAATTATTCATTTAATTAAATATTATGTAATGTTTAAGGCTGAGTCCTTATAAGTTCTACCATTTTTAAGGGTTCTTATAATGTTTCAGAATATGATGCACCAATAAACTTATATGACATTTATCTTATTGATAATAATTCTACATGGAAATATTTTTTATTTATTAGTTATTTTACTGTTCATTTTATAAATGAATTATTATTCCATTCCTGGGTAGAAATGAATGTTTTTAAGAACATTATTTTCATGGGGTCAATTTATTTTATTAAATCCATATGATTATGATATCATCTCTTTATTTTCTAATAATGAGTTTTACAAAAAAAACAAATTGGTACGTAGATCTAATTTCATTGGTAAGTAAAAAATTATTTCATTTTAATGATTATTATGTTCAAAAACTATCTCGAATTATATCATTGGTTTTGAAGTGGACTAAAAAAATTATTTTCTTCTTTATAATGTTCCTTAAAAATATTTTAATTTTTATCCTACTTGTTAATAAAAATTAGGCTTTTATGGATGAGTTGGAATAATAATTAACTCAATATTAAAATCAATACTATATTTCAAGAAAATAATACATGATTCATATTATGTTTATTATATTGCAAAAAATAGGAAACCAAGTAGAAGAGTAAACTTTATAATGTATGTTTACATTATGTTATAGTTATGAACTATTTCCCTAAAACTATAATCATGAAATTTCCTCATGAATGAATGAAAACGAATTATTTATTTAAAATTTATGATTATATTATGTTTTAATTATTTTTATTATATTATACACACATCACACAACTCGTGAGAAAAGGGGATAAATGTTAAACACCCTTCACATAGAAATCACACGCAATATTGGGGTATTATCCTCCAATGTTATTGAATCTTAAATTAGTATACTATTATTATTACAAAACCTCTAGCCTCCAATATCTTCATAATAATCAAACCAATTTTTGGAATGATTTACCATAATTTATTTTCAATGACCTCATTTTTTTAATTTTCCCTTACATTTTAATACCCTAAATTAAAACTAAAGGAAAGAATATATTATTTTCAAAATTCATTTTTTTCAAAATTAACTCTTTTACATACTTTATTGTTTATTTAATATAACTATTCATCAAAAATAAATTTTTTTCAAATATAATTATTTTTCAAACATGAGATTTTTTAACCAAACCATTTTCCAAATATAAAATTTTTTAATACATAACTATTTTTCAAAATTAATATATTTTCAATATTAAATGTTTTTCAAGAATATAATTTTTTTAATCTTAACTATTTTTCAAAATTAACTATCTTTCATCCTTATAATATTTTAATCCTTTTTCAGTTTCAATATATTTTCAATTTAACTTTTTTACATTGAAATATTTAAATATTTTTCGCTAACAATCTTTATAAATCATCCTTTAAAAAGGAATATCATCCAATGAATGATAACATCAATAAGGGTTAATATTTTTAACTATATCTTTTAATGATAAATTTTTAATATTATTTAACTAAGGGGGATATGTTAAGAATTCCAGTATTGGTTTAACTAAATCAAATTTGGATTTATTAATACATAAAAATACATTTTCCTTTTCTAATTAATGAAATTTTCAATTTAATTCATAATATAATATCTATTACATTTGTTTTTTCCTTTAATCTTCAATAAATTTTTTGAATACCACATATACCTCAAAGGAAAACTATTGGGATGAGATAAATAATAAATTCCTATAAAAGTAACTCAATATCAATTCCATTTCATTTATGATATTCCATCTATATTTTATTTTCAATGCTATGAATTTTTTCATTAGAAATATATTCTTAAAATATTATTTGAAGAAAATTAGAAGAACATATTTGATGATTAATGATTTTCATTATAAAATAGTAATATAATTACTTATAGATTAATTCATCCCTATATTTATTAGTGATAAAGGTGAAATTAAAATTACGATAATATAGAATCATTTACTTTAATGTTTGTAGACTTATGATAAGATCCTCTAGAATGGTGGAGAATGTGAGGTTCAACATGAAAACAATTTATAATAATATCTTGCAAGATAGTAAATCATGGTAAAATTGAATTTATATATAATATAATGTTTACATCAAGAGGATATATGGGTTTTTCATTAAGATATCAAGAGATGGAGAAGATCCAAAAGATACCAAATCATCCTTCTGGACAATTATCAAATAGAATTAAATTCCGAATTTTTGGTCATATATTTTTCTTATTTATTTATTTTAAAAATAACAAAGTGGGAAAATTTTGATGAATTATTTGTTTTGTTATCATCATTGTTATATAAGTAATTTATTAATTTTAAATGTTTCACATTTTTTTCACAAAACAATGAGTGATAAATTCATTATCATGAGGTTTATAAGGATATATTTCTTTTAAATTTTATATACTTTGTTTAAATTAACATGTGTGGCTTTTATTTTTTTAAAAATTGACGGTTTTTGAGTTAGTGAACATCTTATTTAATTATATTATAATTCACAATACATGTTGTAAGAAATTTTTTAAACTTATTTTTTTAATCATTATGCTTCTGTTGAATGAAATATTAGTAAATAAAATACCTAAGATCTATTTTTTATGATATAAAAAAGTCTAGTGATTAATTTTGGATTAATTCCATAATACTTAAAAGGATCAAAGAAGTATTTATCTAACTCATCCATAGATGAATCAATAAATACAGTTCATTTGTAGATGGGGAATTTTTTGTTTACCATTTTGTAAGTGACTCTGATTTTATTTGAATTCATCCATTGATGTTTGTTAAAACATTGCATATAAAAAATGCCACACCTATAGAATCTGAATCACACATATATATTCATAAGAAATAAATAAAAATGTTGTTGATCATCTTGATTATTTTTAATTTCTGATTACTGTGAGTTATTTTGATCACTGTAGTTTTTTATTCTCTGTGATTTATATAATAGATACTATTGTGTAATGTTTTCCTTATAAATCCATTTGTATTTATAATTTATTTTTTTAATGATAATGAGTGACCAAGGTATTCTAATTATTGGATGAAAGTAAACTAGAATCATATGATTGAGGCCTTATATGGCTAGAAAGAGAGAGAATAAATACATATTATATGTAGAAGAGAGATTCTATCAACAGATTTGGTCTGGAGACTCTAGGGATATGAATAATTACCTTAAGATATGTATAAAATCATGGATACATTATCGTAGGTTGAAATTCGTGGATACCTTGGATCTAGCATAAGGATCTATGTTTTACATTGTTATAAATTTTTTATTTCAAAATATATCCTTTTAAAGGATCATTTGGTGGGATAACGAATACTATGTGCTCATTTGTATTTAAAATATGTTAATGTTTTTATAATTAATTTAAAACACAATCATTTTATTTTCATTTTGGAAAATGAATTTCTTATAGTTTAAATTATTGTTACTATGATATTTCATATCATCATTAATTTGATAAACAGATCAATCATATATTTCATTTGTAATTATAATAACTAACCACTTTAATACATTAATAGGATGAAAAACACATGTTTTTTAAATCATATTTTACACCCCAACACATCTTCTATTTTATTTACCATAATACCTATAGACAATATTAGTTACTTTCATGTGGATGTTATGGTGTTCATAATTTATAATTTGTCATATCATATTCCTATTTATAACAAAATATAAACATGCAGACACCTATTTTACTAATATTTTAATATAAAAACTGATTTTATAAGTAAATATTTAAACATATCATCATGTAAAATTTATTATTAATTACATATTAAATATATAAATAATTATTATCCATTTTATTTATAAAAATATCAAACCATGTTATTTACATTATAAAATCTTTTGAATGTAGATATATTAAAAAATGTATTTATAATGTTTTCATATAAATTTTTGTGTGTGGATTAATAATAAGAAATATATTTTATATATTCTATTATATGTTAATTAATATGAATATATATTATATTAATATATACACACACACAAACACTGGAATATGAATAAATATATATATATATATACATAAACAAACACATAAACATATATTTGAAAATTTTATTTATATATATGTATTATATATATGGATAAAAAATATATGGTGAAATATATACAATTAAATAAAATTATCAAAAATAAAAATTGAAATAAGATATTGTTGTGGTAAGTGGGTTTTTCCACCTGGGGGTACTGTGATCAAATCCAGGGGCACACGAGTGAGTACTGAGGTGGGAAGAATTTAGTTGCTAATAAGGGAGATAAAACTTATAAAGGGGGTCTGGAGTGTGTATCACAGGAATATGAACAACAACGGCTGAGTTAGTGGTATGAAAATAGTGAGAAATAACTATAAAATGTGTGAGGGGTGTGGGAAAAATACATATATATTTAATAAAATATATTTACCTAGTTATATTGCTTCATTTTGGCATTTATAAAGTCTCCATTTATCGTGAAAAAAAATCACTAATAAACGGATCATTTCATAACACATTATTTGGAACTTATAACAATGATAAACTTTTAAAGACTCACGACACATCATAACTAAAAATATTGTTATATAATTTATTTTCATTGACTTTTAAGAGCCTAAAATATAGAAGTCACTTTACATAGTCCCATACTGGTTTCTAGATAGATGATTAGACTGGCCAAAAAATTTGGTATGCCCCTATTGTTGTGTTCAGGATAAGGTGTGGATCTCTAATATTTATAAAAGAGATCGGTATCCCACCCCATGATTTTGTAATAGTTGTACTATATTCTGGAGTTGGCTCGGTACTACTATGGGCCTGATGACATGTTGTTCTCTAATATAGATTATAAAATAGAGATCTCCCCCAATATTATAGTGTGTTTCCTTTATCTATAAATTTATGTAATCTGTTATTCGACATTATTTTTGTCAATAAGGCATGGTTCCTCTATCATTATTTGGAGATACCATGACTAGTATGAATACATTAGTTTGTAGTGAGTCCCTGACTATAGATACTTAAATTAGAAATGTGTTTTCATATTATTGGATAGTTATATAAGATAGGTTTTAGTACTTCCATGACTAAATCTAGTACCACTATGTTGTGTGGGTCTCCCTCTATGTTTTAGTGTGTAAAATCATAAAATAGGATCGTAAGGTAGATCAAACACATTGATGGTATAACACACACATTATTAAATATCAGTATTTGGCTTATAGATGGGTTATTGACCTCATGATTTATATTTCCTTCAATATGATGGGTATCGTATGTTTTTTTTGAGATCAAAATCCTCTATTTAGATGATCTATAATGAATATGAAATCACATGTAGCTATGAATTTTTTTATAGAACGTATCTAGTTTTCCCTAACATTCGTGTATCTCTCCTGTTATAGGGTTTTTTGACCTATTATTTCTTCCTTCCCTTCCGGTTTTAGGGTCTCTTGTCTTTATACTCACAATTTATAGTATTTTTTCCCATACATATTGCCTTCATGTGTAAAATTCATTATTTAGTGATAATATTTGTGGATTTTGGTTTTTTGTAGCCTCTTAAAGGATCGTTTATATCAGTCATGGATTGATCATGATGTTTTTCATTGCTATTAGAATTCTATTCTAATGAGTTCGTATATTGAGGTGTTGTTTTCCCTTATCATATACCTATTAGGATCAGATTATTTTTTATATTTATTTCTCCTATGGTAATTTACCAATATAGAATTTGACATCTCATTTATGTCTTATGAATTCATTATATATATAGCTCATTTTTTCATATATTAATAGCGCTTCTGGTTGTTATTTCATAATGGAGATATATATTTGTTTTAGGACATTATAGGTTAAGGAATATCTTTTGTGTTATTAATTCTTTGTTATTGTATCTATTTACTAGTAAATTGGGGTCAAAATTGAGGTGGATGACATTGCTTATTATTCGTCTACATGGGGATATAGAAGTTCCAGTCATGTGAAAGAGGTGTTAAATAGTTTAAATTCATATGGATGAATTTTAGAGTTATAAATATTATTTGGCTAGTTTCAAAATAATTAGGGTGATGATATCATGTTTTTCTTGACCCATATAACTATTAAATCATTTTTGAGTAATAATTATATTTGTACATTAATCATATAGTTATTAGTTGTGGATTACCTATCCTTCTGAGGTAAAATACAAATATGTGTTCGTATATTCCAGATGAGCTTATGGAAAGGATGAATTATTCAATATCACATTTTGCGGAAGGATTGGATGGGATTCATTTTTCCTCTTCATGTATAAACAAGATGACTGTGGTTATTGGATAATCTGAGTTCTGAGTAATCACATATTTGGTTTCATTGAAACATCAAACATTCAAAAGTAATCTATTGTTTCGTGGGATATTCAAAAATCATTATGTTGTTTTTCTATTTACGGAACACACCTACTAGATTCCTATGACTTATTGTTCTTGTGAATTATTATTAATTAATATAACCCCATATAATATGGGTCTAGTGTGTATTTAAACATTTTTTAGTTGTGTGACAGGCTCTTTAGTTTTGTATTCTAAGAGGAGAGTGACTGATCTTCTTGGGGATTATATTTAATTATGTTGGAGTAGAATTTGGAATCTATGGATTTTTTTCTAATATTATTTACATGTTAAAATTGGTAAAAATAAATCATGGTTTCAGATTCTCTTCATTGTAATTCAATATTATATGTTGAGGGTGATTTCTGAGAAAATAACCTTGATGTGGTTGGTTTTACTATGGGTGGGTGATATAACTTCCATTGAATCAATACATATGGGAATACATCTCTTCTTTTATTAATGTAAACCAATATAAGAAATGAAAAAATGGGATTTCATAGGAATTTATATCCGTAGGTATTTCACTTGACAAGCTCGTATTTTGGTGGGGAGTACAAAATTCAGGGATTGATATTGGTATTTCTATATGGTTATTCATGAGTGATATTAGGCTAGATTTTGAGGTATGGTCACCTCGGTGGTATAAAACCATGGTTCAATAATTCAAATCAAGAATTGATGTTTATTGTGGGGTCAATCTTTATGCATAATGAAGGATACTAACCATTAGGTTGATGATTTTCGGAACTTGAGTTTCAACAATTGTATCTTGGGAATTGATGATGATAAAGAAAGTTCATATTAATAGAGTAGTAATATCCTCTTTAGATTGTGTTAACATAGTTAATATATGAGCTATGGATTGGTTATATATAGGCCTAATAGGGTTCATTCCATTCCTTGATTTTTATTTCAAAAACTTTTATAGAGTGTGACAACAATATGACTATGTTGTCTTTTCTGGTTGATTGGATATTTTCGGTAATATTGGATGAGTGATTCTTACTAATGACAGAGGGAATAATACACATATAACTTTTTTTATCCTTATACCTAGTTCTTTTAAATTTTATTCAGATTTCTTGTTGAGTGATTATGAGTTGTATAATCAATCCTGGCACTGTATGGTATTCTAATGTTCATTATAGATTTAGAATGATTTCTCATAGATTTTCATTTTTGAGGTGTTTTCTCCAAAATATCCATTCATGTGTGACATTCTCATAGGTTGTTATTTAATCTATGAGAGCATGAAACTCCTATATGAGGTTATCTTTCTATGGAAAAATGGCCACATTAATTTTAATGTTTTTTGTTTTTTCTCTTCTCCAAGAGGATGGGTGACCAATGGAAGAAAAAATCATTGGTTAGATATCATATAAATATTATTTTCAAGTGAGTTCATGATTATATCAAATAAATGAGATATTTGAATAATAAGATAAATTTTTTAGTTAATAATTTAGTGGTTGCAGACTAACACCTTGGAATGGTAGTCTGTGGGAAAAAGATACATCTCAATGTGCTTAAATCACTGTTCATTTTTGAGCATAGTCATCTAGAGATAGGTGAATTGAAAGTAAGGATGATTTTTTTTCATATGTGTTTATTCCATCAGATTTTTATTGAATTTTTAGCATTTTTGGGGGATAATATTATAGGCTGGGATGTTGAATAAAATTATATTTTCCTAAAATAAGACATAACACTTTTTTGAGATTTGGAGTCTTGAGTCCTCTATAGTGAAAAATTGTAAATTTAAACTTGTAAATGACCTAAACTTTTTTTGATCATTTCAGAGATCTTGGAATGTGCTGCATATTATTGGCATCAATTTATATATAAATTTTAATTAGTTTAATTTTAAGGAATATTTAATTCCTTTTAAATTAATATATATATATATATATTCGTATTGATATTGATGAAAATATTCTATTAACAGATTCATGAATGGAAATTCTAATAATACAAATGTTTCCAAAATAAAGGTTTATTACAAGGAAAAGCGTTCTTATTTTCATGTTTTAGGCCTTGGACTAGACTCGTATGAGGACTATGAAATCCCAATTTGACCAAACTTTTTAATTTAAAATATCCCATATAGAACTCCCCAATGATTATCCATTTTTTATATAGATATTCATAGGTGTGGTAGTTAAATTTGGGATCTGATATTGATGGATTTCATGATGGATCGTGTATCACTAAAAAATATTTCACTTTTTTTAATGGGAGCATATTTGTTGGTAAAAGTGCATTTTCTTTTGGTGAAACGTTTTACCAACATATATATCCATATCAATAAAAATTCATTAAAAACTGTGTGGCTAAATGTTTTTGAGACAGATAGTACTGCTCGATTACAATTATAATAATACCAACAAGTAATATATATGTTGGGTAAAGTGTTTTTCAAATGTTTATAGTGAATTTTTTTTGTAAAAATATTAACAATATATAATATTTATTTATAAATTATATTTGTATAAAAATTATAAATTTTTATTGATTTTGAATTTTCATATTATTTTTATTAATTTATCATAAATAATAAAAATGTTTTATTTATTAAATTGAAGATGAATTTAACACATATTAAAAGGTATAAAAATTTTAATTATATTACTAATGAAAATAACTTCCAAATGAGTCAATACAAAATTCATCCCCTCCAAAAGGATACATTACAACCATTAATACAAAATCCATCCCCCCATTCCAACCCCACCCATCCATGCAACATTAAGGACCTTCAATCACCAACAACCCATCCATGCCACAGGACTCAAAATTCACCTCCAACCCTTTAATCACATAACATAAACCAGTGATCTTCAATGAATCATTCATACCCCAGGACCAGCGAGCCCACACCAACTCAAATCCGTGAAAAATATCTATATAAATTGAATCCAAAATATGAATAGATCTATTAAAAATTTGTTTGCATAATAATCATTTTTCATCAACTATGGTGATATTTCATCAAATTTATGTAAACTCTAATACATATATAATGATTCCTAAAAAAACAGAAACCCCTAAAAAGTCCAAAAAACATTAACAAAGACATAATTAATGCAAAAAATGGGTTTATCCAAACTAAAATGATCGAATAAATTTATCCCCAACATGGGAGTTTCAAAGGCAACGAAATTAAATAATAATCACTAATGGTGACCTCAAACTCCACCCCAATTAACATTATTTTCTTCACCTCACCCGAAAAGTGTAAAAATACATCAACCTCTTGTGCACATGTAGCTCAAACTGATCCCATGTGTTAGTCCCTACATGTTTTAATATAAAACTAATGAAATAGAGTAAAGAACATAATTCTATAAAACATGCTCCAATATGACTTATGTTTAAATATGCATATAAACAAACATGTAACTTGTATGATTACAGAAAAACACTTCTCTTGGATTACAAGGAAGATGTAACATGCTTGAAATGTCACTTACATTCTTAATAATTATATTAATAGAATTCACTATCTTAAAGTTCCAAAACATAATGTTGAATGTATGATTTGAGAAAATGAATTTACTTTGCATGAATTTGATGTCAAACTACCATGTGATAAGGGAATAAATTATAAACAATCTTTTATACAAGAGGACATCCAGGTTTTTATGTGAAGGACCATGGTAGGGATTATAACATGTCCCTTGATTTTCACCTTCTTGGCCTTGGCACCATGAACCAAATCATCACACACTAAAAAAATCCAAAAAACAGGGGAGAAAATATTCTGAAATAATAGATAGAATAAAAAATACGGACCCGGTACAAGAATGATTTTAAATATTACATTACCCATTTGTTGATTTTAGGCATATCACATTGCATGCATGATTGAAGATTGTCCTCATTTATGAAACTTGTATTAGAAAAACTTTAATTTAAAAAAGAATTTAAAGTGGATAATGTTCTTCCACTTCAACTCAGTACATGTGGAGATCCAGCGTACTAGGACAAAACAAATCATTTTGGGTGAACATAAAATAAAAAACTCAGGTGAACTCGTTTTTTAGGTGTAGAAAGATAAAATTAATTGAAAAATGGTCCATCCCAAACTATGCTAAAGATAAAAAATAGAACTAGATTAAACAATTCCGTATTTTATTAAATTAAAATAAATAATGAATATAGAAAATAAAATAATAAATCATTTAAAGGAATCACCAGGAGACCTTTTTCGAGGTTCTTGACATTTTTTTAGGAAATTTCGTTCCTGGTTTTGTAAATCTACTCCTAGGTATCCTCCATAGAATGTTTAATTTATTTCATAGCCTCATATGCCATAGACACTACTGAAACTAAAAATAATGAAATTAATGGGGTTGAAAACTCTATCATTTGAACTGATTATTTCTGGTCTAACCCCACACGTTCCCTTTACACAAACCACATTGTCTTCATTAACCACAGCTTCATTGGTGGGCCCCCATTGGGCATCCCTCTCCATGTTCCCAAAATTTGCATCATGAACCAGTCTGACATCCTCTCGAACAATGTCTATTGGATAAAAACACTCACTCTCATGGGTGTCATTTTGAACAGATAATACATCCCTATGTAGTTCATCATACTTATGTTTGATAAATGATACATTCTACATGTCTTTATTAAAATCCACCCTTTCACCCTCATGTGCACCCTCTACTACCCCATTGTAACCTTGAAGAACTTTAGTTGATTGATTAACATCTTTTTTCTCCATTTCATTCACTATCAAAATCCACATACAGATTCTCCTGAAGAGATCACCACCATTATGTCATGTTTCAACATTTAAAATATTCCATTAAACATTGGATCAGGAGGAAACACTTGTGTTGGTTTCAGTGACACCACATCAACCATATTCGATGGACTAGCATTCATACCAGAAGATCGAACATCACCCTCATGGACCTCAGCTGACACATTACAGTTCATCATGAACCTTCCACTAACAAAAGAAGTACAAATTGAAGATTGATTAACCTGATCAACTAGACCAGATCCCTGTTGCATCAACCTCTTGTTCTGGCAAGATGCAAGAATATGCCTCAATTTATTCAACAATGAGAAGAATCCATATGATGATTCAAAAATGACCAATTATTTTTAATAAAAATCATCACCCACAATAATCTAGATGTTTTTAGCTAGGGGGTTAGAGACATCAACATTAACACATATTGTTGGTGAAATTGGGATTCATTTGACCAGGCAAGGATCCAATCTTCTTCAGAGGAAAACCAGATAATAATATACTTGGAATCAAGAAGCCCTACAGTCCTGTTCTCATGAGGACCCCATGATCTGAAAATCAGGTGATCAAATATATCCACTAATGAACATTGGCATTTGAAACATGAAATCAGGGTTAGATGTACTAGGGTTGAAACAATAGCAAATTCCAAGGTTGAGAGTAAAAATTTTGGGAACCCATCGAACAGTTCCCGGACCTTCAGACCGATAGAGATCTGAAGTAAAAATGGTAAGAAATCATGATTTGAGAAACGGGTAAATTGTGGTGGTTGATCATCAGGTAGAGATGATAAAGGACCCTCTCCCACCAAGGGGGGAGTGTCTAGTGGGGTAACCATCGCCAACTAGGGCATGTTTGACGGAGCGCCGACCGATCAGAGCGTACCCCTACCAAAATTTATAAAAAATTTATGTTCTTTTACATCCTAAATTTATATTAATAATTTATTGTATTTATTTTTATTGTTTTTTTATTTTTAATAAATGTAAATATAAAAATAAAATTCCTATAAAAAACATGATATATTCATGCGTTGACAAAAAATGTTGGTATTGATATATTAAGATATAGATTTATGTATAAGTAAAATAATTGACGTCATATACTAGTTATGATTAACATATATATATATGTTGGTAAAAATGTTTTTGGTATATTAAATTAATATCAAAAAAACATAATATCTATTGTAAATACTGAATTTTTCTGATAGATATATTATCGGTCATTTAATTTTTATTGGTATAACTTACTTTTTTGTAGTGTATCAAGGGAATATTGTTGTCTTGGATCAATTATGGATTCATGAATCATCTATGATCAAGCCTTGAAAGTACTGGTGATTCTCAATGAATATGTTCTTTGATTTGAATTTTTCATTGTCCTTCAAATTGACTCATTTAAATATTAATGATTTTATGATGATTACAATTATTAACATTTTACTTCTTAACGTAACATGTTCATTTATAAAATTTATATTGCTTCAATTTTACATACACTAATATTATTGAATATTATCCATAATAAGTAGAATCATAGAAATTTTAACATCATCATGTTAATTCTATAGAGTTCTTTATCCTCCTTTCATTCGATGATGAACATGTCATGATGAAAACCATGACATTCATGGATCTCATCAGCCACAATTCCCCTTCTCTCCCATATATCTACCATTTCACATAGAATACAAACACCATTAGCCATAAAAAGTTTATATGGTTTGACTGTGATAGTGGGATTCATTATTATAGAGATAACGGGATGGGGATATCTTTATATCATGTAGGCCAGTGGTGAATCTATAATATTATTTCAACAGAGTAATACTATGTTGTAATGGATGAACCCAATGTAACAAATGAGGTTGGGATTAATGGAATGATTCATCAAAAATAAAAAGATGCAAGGTAATGTTGTTTTTGAATGGTGACTGATATGATGGGTGGTGAATGTGTTTCATATAAAAATGGTAGTGGTGAAAATCATCAGGTCCTATAGTTACTTGATTTGATATTTTCGATCACACTACATTTAGACCTAAATACACACATCATTTATCCTTATACATTTTTTGATATGGTTTATTCCTGGAGAAAATATCAAATTATGTGTATTTTACTGGGATTTTTGGGATAAGATTTGTGTATAAACATTATTTGGTGGGATTAGTTTCAGTAATTTGATGCTTCTTAATGAATCTCTTTTGGATATGAATGATTTAAATATTTTTTCATTCCATACTCTTAGTAAATAATTGACTCTGCTAGCCCTCCGACACAACACATGAATTGAACTTCTATATACTGGAAGGGAATCCTCATTCACTATGGGGCTATGACTAGCACCCAAGAATAAAAACTTTTGGGGCAATGATTTTTCTCAACCCGGAGAAAAAACCCTGGAATACATATACAAATCCTAATGAAAAAATGGAATAGAAAATTGGAAAGTATATTACCTAACTAAATGAAGGTAGTTAAAATGATATATCACAAGAATTAGGATAAACCAAAATACATGTCTTGCATTAACATACTTCCAAAAAATGGAAAATGACTACTCATTTTGTTGGTGTGGGAATAAATCGTCCATCTCACGACAAACTACCCTAACTCCACTGACTGAAATCTCACCACATCACTTTGATTCCTTTCATTTTCATTCATTAAAACACATAATCTTTCCCACACATCGCTGAAGGGGTTTAAATGGAATGATCTAAATAGGATCATTAGGATACCACCGTGTTTTTCGATAATAAGTCTTATTATAATAATCAGAATAATCTAAAATTTATGGAAGATATGGACTGATAATATGTCAAATAGTTTATAAATATGAATCATGGTAAAACATTCTCATTTTATAAATGTTATAAATAATACACATAAAATAATTTCAATGAATATCATATATATAAATAAAGGTGATCAATGAAAACAAGTACAAACCAATGAACATGTAAAGTCATGACAAAGATACATAAAAGTTAGACTATATAGAATACACATATACAATCATATATAATTTTATACAACATATCCCAAAACATATGTGTCTTATATAGAGATTATAAGAACAACCTAGAATGTGAACCTCCCAATTGTGTCTAACAAGTCCCTAAAACTGAATTCCTTGGGGGTAGAGGAACACACCTTCAGTGAACCCCTCTATAGTAAAAATGGAATGGTCCTATTGATAATCCATCCACCAAAGTACCCAATGATTCCCATGTTCAATATTTTTATAATAAATTTATCAAAACAATGGGTTGAAATAGTTTTCAAAAATCCAGATGATAATCCCTTGAAAATAAGTTTTCATATACCATAAAAAGTGGGAAACCATATTTTTTACAAAAAATATGTTTACACACACAAATCAAGAAATAAATAATTCCATTCTGTTTAAAAATCAATTTTTAATACTACAGTAACAAAATTCATCCAACATAGGCTAGAGATAGAGCCACCTCCCTAAAAATAAATCACACACACCTAAAATAGCATCCACCAACATAGAATGAATAAAAATACATTCATGGATACCCTGAATGAAATTCGCACAACATAGTTAGAATCCAACATGAAAAATGGTTAGAAAAGAAGATAAAACATTACATAACTAAAATAACTGACATTCCACACCACAAGAAAAATTAGGGTCAGCCTCTGAGGTAATATCTCCCAATTAATCCTGACAGAAACAAAAAACTTCTCCACAGGGTTTAAAGATCCAACAAACCACAACATAATGGATTTCAATTATCAACTATAAATGAGGATGTAAAAAGGAGAATCACCAAGGAGAAGTGACTCTGTTACTATGGAGATCAATCCCCATATGAAAAAAAATTTAATGAGATGGAAAACAAAAAAAGTATAAATAAATTAAGGTAGGTTTTTATAGATAAGATCTTATGTGAATAATGAGAATCATAAGAGGCTCCACATGGTTAAACCTTATGGACAATAGTTTTTAAATAATAATCCAAACATTTATGTTATATGTACCCCATGACATAGGTACACCAAAAAATATTTCACATTAGGTTAAAAATATCGAATGATTTTTTGGTTGTGTAGAAGTACATCTTACGAAATTAAAATAATTAATGGCATAAAATGGTTCTTCCTGTCTTGAAAAATCTTTTCTCATAGACAATATTTATGGATTGTGATTAGTGATGAAATTACACCATAATATATACCTTTAGGATGTAAATTTATCATACATATATAATCATATAATAACCCCAATATAAAGCACGCAACAATATCTCAACACCCTCTGAAGCATTTTTCACATTCACACTCAGACTCCATAAATTCAAAAAAATAAATGCATATCATTTGAAGGGAGATAAAAACTAGAAAAAGTCTCCCCACCCTAAAGGGTATCTAAAATTACATTCAATGATATATCATATTTCTGACGAAAAATACTATAATTTCATAGATGTAATGCTAAATGAACACTATTTAGAACCATACCAAAAAAATTCTACCAGATTCTAGATGCAACAGAGTGAAGAGTCCCAAATTGTTCTTCTCTTCCATTTATTCCAAAATAGTTTGTGATATAACTTTCTATCTAATTCCATATGAAACTAAAATTACCTTTGACATTGTAAAAGTAATTTTGATGTAAAAATTATGAAGGAATTCCACTCATCATTTTAATCAAATATTTATGAATTTAAAAAAAATTAAAACTTGGACACTTATGATAAATAAAGATTGCGAACCGCTTCCCAAATAGATGGTACCACTAACATTTATGACCATTAATATCTATGGAAACATACAAATAATTAGTGGGGTAATTTTTTATATCCAATAAGAGCTGATAGGATCCATAATACACAACATGATCACCATGTCTTATCATACATCCTAAACCAGCACTGGAAGACATATAATAAAACAAAAACCCTTTAATGGGATAAGGTATGAATAGAGTAAAGAGGCGATGTCAATATAAATTTTTACTTCAATGAACAAATATTGAAATTTCACATCCCACATGAATTTGATCCCTTTTCTAGTAAGATAATCCAATGTTGTTAAAAAGTTTGAGAAATCCACGATAAATTGTCTATAGTATACAACTAGAGCAAAAAAGTCTCTAAATCTTAATGATTTAATTTTTCTCTTGCCATGATAGGAAAATCTCCACCTTCTCTCTATCAACTGATAGACGGTGTTAAGAAAATATGTGCATAATGAATTTTAGTTCATAAATCCATAAAAAGTTTTTCAAATGCATTGCAAAAAATGATTACTCCTCTAGTTATCCAAAACCAAAATTTATGGTTCTCATGATCATTGATGGATAAATTGTAAACAAAAATATCATTAATGAATAGTACCAAAAAAATGTTGAAGAAACCGATGAGATATCATGTTCTTCAAATTCATAAAAACTGTTGAAACATTCTTCATACAAGATTAATTTCATGATATACATACTGACCACACAAGACCCTAAAATCTATATTCAAGATATCAGGCTCTAAAAATATATGTTTATGGTAACCAAACTATATATCAATATTTAAAACCCAATTTTCCCCAAATAACAGATCAACAATATTATCTGCATTGGGGAATATGATACCTATTTTTAACTGTCATCCAATTCAGCATCTAATATTCAACGCTTAATTTAAGTGAACCATAAAAACTATTTTCATAGAGAACTAGGGCTATCCAAGGAGAGAAAATTGGGTGAACAACAAATTTTTCAATTATATAATCTAATTGAATCCTAAGTTCTATCAGCACCACATGTTCCATAGGATAAGGGGTTATTAATATCTAGTGTGTACCTAGAACCAGAACAATCCAGAAATCCACCACTCTCTTTAGAGGATGATGGGTGACATTATCTGAAAAATAATAAATAAATTTCTTGACAACCAATGGATGATTCGGAACCATGAAAAAACATGGCTCTCAACTTCAACAACATATAACAAAGTCTAGAGCTCTAGGTTGAAATTTCATGCAAGGTCAGACCTAGGATCCCACTCTCCCGAAAACACCTGATCTCACTCGTAAAAGTCATGGAATGAAACATTATGATAATAATATTCACCCTTAATATGATGATTGACAATCCAATACATCTCACAAAGGATATCAAATAGATCATGGTAAAAATGACTAAATACCAAACTAAATCAGCATCCGTTATAAATATTGAATAAGGACACTAAAACACTTGATCTTTCATCTTTCAAAGAGGTGTCTCTAACTATATTAAAAAATTAAGTGATCTTTTTTATTGTTCTCATTCATAAAAAAAGGGAAAAATAATTTATTGGAATGTACTAGTATCAAATGAACTTATCACAATAGAAGATGCAATAAATATGGTACCTCTCATTCTCTCTCTACCCATGTTATCCTTTTTTTGAAACTCCTCCACTTATGAATGTTATTCACTCCTGATGACTGTGGATAAAGTATTATAAACTATGAATAATCTTCCAACACAACATTATCTTTTAGCAAGGATAATCCTTGACCATAATGAGGCATATACATAACCAGACAGAACCTCTATAAATGACCATAGTGTCCATAAATATTTAACATATTAAATGACATTAAATAAGAACATGAATTTGTCCTAACATTACCACAATTATTGAATGACTATGGCATAAAATTGGGCGTTAATATTGGGGTATATGTGGATAACAATTGATAACTACCACCAGTATCCATACGATAATCATACCACATCATCTTCTTCCCATTTAAGGCACTAAATCTTCCACTACATGGAAAAGAAATTATGTGAGATCTAATCATGAATTCCATATCCATATATTCTATTATTTCATTGTCTATTATTTTAACATATTTAATACATTCAACATGAATATATATGATCTAATATTAGAATGTAAACCCTACATGTACTTTTCTACCTCCAATTGATCATTCAACACTACCTATGAAGAAAAATTTCTTTAATCCACGAATTGGTTGGTGTATATTGAAACAAGTCTCTCTCCCTCCTACAAATAGATGAAATCTAGAGACGAATCCATCGTCGAAGACTATAGTAATAACTTTTCACTGAATAGGGAATTCAAACACTTCATGTACAATCCAACGTGTCAAAATTTTTATAATATGTAATCCCACCATTTTTTATCAGGAACCTCCTATCGGAATTCCATACACATCACCTTGATATTATCCATATTATCTTAAAAACCCATGTTCAAAATAATATTTTTTGGACATTCCTTCACCACTTTGTTCATATTCGTTTCCATGGAGGATAGTATATTGTCAAAGAAAACATCCATGATGGATCCCTAACTCCACAATCTCTTTGTTGTACCTTACAAACATTATTTTATAATTGTGGTACATTTTGGTCCATGAAAAGAACAACTTTAAGGATATTATATATATGATTATGATCCAATGATAGATTCCCTTGATGATATTTCCCTACACCCTTTTATTGAACCCATGGAAGTCACCTTGATGTCCTGTCACTACACACTGGAAAAAGAAGAAGAGATTAAAAAAGTATAGAAAATTTCATATTATTCAAGAAACTCATAATTAAACACTAATATTAAGAACATGAAATATACATCGGAGACACATATCCCAACATCCCAAGGTAACATGAGTCTCATAATGGAAACTTCTTGCCAAAACATAATTGTAACCTACCTATCAATTCCAAATAATCGAATGACCCATCTAATAACATCCAATGAATGATCAGAATAGTGCCTTAAATACAATTTTTAAATATCATGCTTGGGTTACCCTCACAACTGGCACCTATCGCGATATTCCACAAACCCAAAGGGCATTCTTGATTCCTACAGTCTAGTGACTAGAACCTTTGAATCAAACCAAATATAGAGGGAACAATTTATCCAAATATGAGGAATAAAACATTATATAAATATAGCCATGAAAATAATAAAATATTTAATTGAAAAATATATTCCATTATTGAATGAAGGTATTGTAAATTATATAACTCAAATAGTTAGTAAAACCCAAAGTACAATTCCAACATCAAAATGAAGCAAAAAAATAAAAACTAACTACTCCATGTTATTGTGTGGATAAACCACCACCATCTCACCTAAAGGTATCCAAACTCATCTGATATAAAATGAACCACATCATTATTGATCCTTGGAGTTTTCTACACCAAAACAAATATCCAGATCTACACACCTCTCAAATTGTGAGTAACATGTGCGATATATATGCTTGTTATTATCCCAACCATATTTTCCAAAATGGTCTCTTTAAAACAATCCAAACATGTAATAACATAAGGAAAACAACAGATGATTATCTGTTAATTTTTTTTATATTAAAATCATGGTAATAATTCAGTCCTTTTCTATTTTTGTAAATAATAATTATTAACATTATTAATACCTTGTCATATATACCAAATCAGGTGATCGAAGTCAATAAGTACAAACCAACAATCTGGTAAATTCAATCCATGGATCGCTACAAATTAGGAAATCTAGAACTCTCATACCCAAAAATAGGCAATGATAAAAATAAATTCCATATATATATGCATCAAATCTATAAATTAGAAGAACTACAAAGAAATTAACCCTTCAATAAACTGCTAACAAATCTCTATAAAAATAGGAATAGGGATTAGAGGAACACCCCATGAGTAAACCCCCTAATAATATCAATCAATGATGGATATAATTAATCCTTCAATCTATGTACCCAAGGCATCACATGTTCAACATTTTCTAAATAATTTAATCAAATCAATTCTTTGAAAACCATTTCATATATCCATTTCCAATTCATTGAGAATATTATTTCCTTTAAAAAATAAGGGGGAAACTGTACTTTCCAAAACCCTCATTGCCATAAACACAAGTCAATTAACAAATTGTGACATATCATTTATAAATAAATTAATAAAACTATATGTAACGAAAATTGGTTCTCAAACACACTCACTACATACCTAAGGAGCATCCATGATCCTCTTGGACTGACGAACAACACCAAGGGTATCCAAGATAACTTTTGGAAAGGGGTTTACATGCAAAATCTAATCAAACATAACATATAGACCAGACATGAAATAAATAATAAAATATTTAAACTAACAAAATTAGTGATAATACATAATATTTAAATACATATATATAAAATATGTTAATAGAAACAAATAATAGAATACCAAGGAGGCCAAAAAAACTTTATCCAACTGGATATACAAATTTAAGGTACATTTTTTATATCCTCATTATACCCAACTCACCATCTCAATCCCAAAAACCATCCACTTCCATAGAAGTTGACACTCTATATAATATGAAACACCATGACCTGAATAGTCCATCAGAATACATGATGACTACATACCCACAAATTTGAGTATGATGGGTGTGATCAAAGCTGGTAGGATTCCACCTTAAGTCCACTACCCTACATTTATCTAAGAATCAAATTTTAATAGATTTAAAAAAATCACAGAAAAATAGGTTCTTATTATAGCTTTAATATAATTGGAGAAATAAATGTTTAAAAAATGAACTTCCACAAATATACCCATTAGAAAATCATTTCATAAGGTTTTTGATATTTCCAAATAAATACAATCTCAATGGAAACCAAAACATTATCATAAAAACCACACTTTTGCAAAATATACCCAGACAAGGATTCAAATGATTTAAAACCCTATTTTTTAATATTAATTACATTTAAAACCATTTTATCCATTTCTACAAGATAATATTACCTATTCTTGACTCAAAATAAATAGGTAAATAAGGGACTGTATGATATCATCAAGAAAAAAGTGATACTGAGAATTTAATTAAATAGATGTAATAAAACATTAAAACAACATCTCATATCCATAAATGACAAGACATGAAAAATAGTATCCAAAAAATATATAAACATACAAACACATAAAATAAAGAATCATAACATAGATACATAACATGAGGAAAAACAATGAGAACTAACTGAACCATAGAAGACGTGAAAATGTGAACCTAAATGCTAATTGGATATCAGTCACAAATCCATCCAAATAATCTCTCTAATAAAAATACATAGTACAAAACCCCAAATACATGTGTTATATACAACTATGGGGGTATAAAAATCTAAAAAACTCAACAAGGCTATGAAAGTTTCCACTTCTCCCCACTAGAAACCTTAGTCTAGTCATGGAATAATAAAGAATAAGGAACATGAAAATTAACATCATAATATAAAAATAAAAAACCCAAGTGGTTAACAAAAAAATCACATCCTTTAGACATCCCAAAATAACATCATGGTTATCCCCAACAAACATGCACAACATGAATCCTTCACATGGATGGGCACAAAATAATCAAAAAAACTAGGATTAACAATGTAAAAATCATCATTAAACAAAATATAAAATCCAAATGGTAATTAAATTTTATACATATAACATATATATTTGAGAATATATTTTTAAAACAAATTATAATTAAAATAGAATCCAAAATGAAAACCTAATAATCAATAAGTTAAAACAACATAGTTCAAGGGACACTACATTTCACTTTTTAGTTCCAAAAAATCCAATTAAAATAATGAACCCATGTTTTTACAAAAAAATTAAACCCACTATTGAAATATAATTTTTCATAAAACTATATTAACAAGTTTAATTCATTATTAAAAACATTCTTGTAATTTTATTAAACATTGTAAGTTCACATAAAATATCATTTTTCATCCAAGATACTATTTGAAGCAAGAAATCCCACAATGTTTATAAATAAAATTCAATAACAGTCAATGAAATATTTCCAAAAACAGCCCTAGATATACCATACCTTGATTATATTAAACAAACATAGATTTTGAAGACCCAATAAATAATGAAACTCTTGAATAAAATCATATAAAATGGAAATATATACCTCAATTGGTGGACCCATGTTTCCATCGATGAAATACACCAAAAGGGACTCCCACCATGGCCACTACCATTTCAAACCAAAATAAAGAAATCATAGAAACCCTAATCATTAAAAATGGCAATGAATGACCCTTTGGGTTAAAGGAGTTGGATAAAATGAGAGGAAACAAGAGGAAGATAAAATGCATACATATGCCTCCAAATCTAGATGAAGAATAACTAATAAATATCTTTAAACCACCAAGGTGGGTCTTAGGTGAAACAATAGTCACCATTCACAGTATCGAGTTTGGTTGGTTCTATTGGGTAGGATATAGAAGAATCCACAATTAAAAATAAAAGTAAAATAAAAAATACCCTTTTCCTGGATTGTCTATATAGTTTTCCAGCACAGTTTTCAAAATCATGATATATCCATGAGTATCACCTCTGTTAAGAGTTATTCAGTTGACACAATTGGGACACATTATTAAGTAATTTTGTGTTCCGAAACCATGGTCTCATAGTATAACCACTGAATATAGTGAACGGTTTCCCCTAAAGAGCATGCAAATTTAATGAACCATGGACCATAATCATGTACCCCTAGAAAATCCTCAAACACTCTATCTTTTTACCAAAAAACTCCTAATGTTAGTGGTAAAAACTACAAAAAGATCACTACCAATAATTTCACAACATGGGGATTGAAGAACTCATCACCATCAAAATTTATCCCCTCATAAATCAACTTAAATACATTATTGAAGAGGTAATTCGAATACAAACTCTACCGTATAGAGGGAAAGGTTACCTCTTACCAATTAAACATTAAAATGATAGATTGAAAGAATGAACTCAATTTTTAATTATTCACAAAAATAATCTCTTGGATTTCAAAAATTTAAATTCATTACCAAATTTAAGAGACACATAGAGACCTAGCATATTTCTCCCCACCATATAGAATTTCCCTACAATGGTGGACCTTTAAATATGTTCATCAAAAAGGAAAGTCATATCCGAAGAGACACATCTTAATCAACCACATTAACTAGATCAATGAGCCATAAAATATCATAAAATATTTACAACAAGAAATATGTCACTAGAACCTTCCAATTTCCCAATATAGTATAATTTCAAAGGGTGAAGACATTGAAAATTTATTTCCCCAACATTTATAGTTAATCGAAAATGATGGATCAAATGATAAAATCTTACTTCAAAACATGAGGGACCCATTAAGAAAAACTTTTAAAAAATATATACAGTTAAACATTTATCAAAACTGACCATGGATTACTAAACTGAGACTAAGAAAAGAACACATGTTTTGAACATGAAAAATGACTTCCAGATGGATCCAGAAATCATATGGAATAGAAAAATCCAAAAGGAATAAATAAAAAGGTCATGCCGTGATAGAAAATTATATGTTTCTAATCTAAGCAATAAATCTTGTATACAAGGGTTCTCACATATACCACCCTATAAATCTTTACCATGGTAATTCCAAGAGATACATTCATCATGGGGGGTACACAGCCCATATTGAAATGAGATCTCACCCAAAAAATAATTTTTTCACTATAGGTTCCTCCCATGTACAAATAAAAGAAATGTAAATGGCATTTACTATACCTAATATAAGGGAAACAAGAAGAAAAAGTGATGATAACGAATATCAAGTGTTGGCATGGTTGGATTGAATTCATTTTTTCCTATTTCAAAATTAGAAGTCTAATTACAAATAATTTGAGACAATACCTTAGAAAAAGAACATGACTAAAATAGAGTAATCTCCCAAAGAAATCCCATAACCAAGGTTTCCAATTGAATAACCATTGTAGAACACCACATACCCAAAAAACATAGTCTAAGACAAATTCTTATGATGCCCAACCATCTCAAAGATACATAAAATGTGAACAAGGTATCCACAAAAATTATAGGTCTTCAAAGTTAATCAATATAATGTTTGACCATTCCCAAATTACCAACATGGGAATCAATCAACATGATTACACTTCATTGGTACATAAAATATAATATTTAATGAAATCTCCCCTAACTTATCACATTTATGCTTCCCTTCCTCAATATCCTGAAATATGTTGCTAAGCCTAGTGGAAAATGAATCATAACCTACTATAGGTTTCCCTAACAAAATTGCTTCAACAAAAAACGGCTATTAAAACCACTTCTTCAATAGTATCCATGCTTGACTGAAATAATAATGAATGAAACTATGGATGTAAGAATATATAAAATAAACATGCATTCTTTTCATTCTCAATATATATCCTTAGAGAGAAGGGAGACAAGCCACTGAAATGCTCGACATATTCTATGACTGACTAACCACATTGGTGGATGCACAATCACTCCATTTCACTATCAATACTCACTTCTATAGGATAAAATAATTATATGAAGGAATCCATGAAATATACTTAAATAAGGCCCTTGGATGATTGGATATTAATAGAGAGATTCCTCCATCACAAAAACAGACCATCCAACAAATGAATGATGTGTCTCACCCTGGAGGTTTTAGGAGTCTATGGAGAGTGATAAAAATATTCTATCTTATAATACCCATCAATATCATTTTGGGGTACTCAATCACTATAAAAAACTATAGGTTGAATGTTTGGTAACTCTCATGCATGATAAAAAAACTGGGAATGTTAGGGATATACCACTCTATTATGAATCTGGAAATGTCTATAAACCCAAAGGTCAATTCCTAGATCACAATGAAAACTATCCAATGTATTCCCTTCCCAATTTTTGGATTCCTTCTTGGTGATCCCCTAGAAAAAAACAAATAATATCACTCAGTCAAATAAAATTAAAATATATCAACATAATAAAAACAAATAAAAGTAAAAAAAAAATTGAAGGACTACAAAATACCAAAAAAACCCCACACAAGGGTAAAAACAGAAACCAACCAAGTCGTGATCACAATCCAAATTTCAAATTATTTGTAAACATTTCTCCCCGCAAACCAAATCCATTTTAAAACTAACCAACCCATGCGGTTTATTTTAACATGGTTTCAACCCATTTCAAAAGGTAATATAAAATAACAAAAATCATCTCATGAAATTCATCATTTAAGAACCTGTGAAATTATTTTTTTAAAAACCCAAACAACACAATTCAAATTCGAAAGGATCCAAAAGATCTTTACCCAAGAAACCAATGTAACAAAGGAAACATTTAAATATATAATAGCATATAAATTTTCTTGTAAAAAATTACAAATCCCAAAAAACATCACTTAAGAATATCAAAACAATCCCCATATAAAACAAAAGAGGCTAGAACCATCAAATGAGGAAAAAAACAAATTCCCAATATTCACCATCTTGCACAATTTTTCCACAAAGTTTGATAGAATGTGCACCAACTATGCTATTTAAAATATAATTATATCATAAATGATGTTTTGAAACCATGGATAAAACCATGATATTTCCACATGGCCTATGTATGGTTTGAAAGAGCATACACTTTAACCAATAACCCCCTAAAATCCTTCCATTTTAACTCTAAAATAAGGAATTTTTAAGAACATTTCTTAAAACTCCCAACAACAATTTGTATTGTAACCCCAAACCACTATCTATCAAGAAAATTCCACCATAACCTCAAAACAGGTTTAAAGTCCCCACCACCCATGGAAACATTATATTCGATGTAAGAAAGAGTTTTAAAACTACATTATCGAACATAACACTATAGTCCTAATGGTCCAATATCATTTGTAACTCTAACCCAAAATAACATGAAGTTGATTCATAAGATCATATGCCACGTTTATGAACATAAATCCTCTAATACATTTTTTAATGAACCAACTCATTTCACTATATAATCCTTCTCATGAACTAGTCTACCACATACATTAAGAGAATCCCTCTTCCCCCAGAGCTAATGTCAATTTATAAGGGTTTCTAAGATATCTGTTGAAGATAGTTTGATCCATAATAACCTATTAAAACAAACATATTAAAAAGGAACAAAATAAATAATAATTGATGAAAAATATCCAAAATAGATTTCATAAATAAAAATAAAATATAGTGATAGGACATAAGCTAAAAAAATAAGAGATGTCCAAGGAGGTCAAAGAAAACTTGAGCCAACCAGTTGTGAAAACTGCAGGCTCGAACACCATCTACTTATATTAATCAAGTCACCTCCATGATCCCAATTACCATATTCTACCATGAAGTATTACCCTATATCAAACCTAAAACTACAAGGCTAGAAGAGATTTACACATGACATATAGACTGTATACCCACTAACGTTATTATATAGTGTGTGAGATGAAGTTAGTAGGATGTCACCACGACTCTATTTAACATATGTAATTTAATAAAATAAATTTCATAGTATTAAAATAATGAATGGAAAAAATATTTTAATTCTCAATTAATAATAATTGTATTGTTACCATATTAAATAATGCACGACATAAAATAATCCATTTGAAAAATGATTTCCTAAAATCAGTACTCTCTAAAATAAACCATTCCAAAGTTATCCAAAATTTTTTACAGACACAACAATTTTGAAAAATAATACCAGCAAAGGATTCAAATATTTCAAAATTCACTTTTTGATCCAAAAATTCCTTTCAAAAAATTCTTCCCTCTTTTTTCATTGTAACAATAAAAAAACTCAACCAATATTAAAAAATAAGGGGGGGGGGGAATGATAGCAGCATGACCAAAACATTGTCATAAAATGGTCCATTAAATATATGGAATAAAACTAGGAAAAAATTTACTATAACATAATGGTTCACACATGAAACAAGTCTATCCATGTAATAAAATATACACATGAAAACACATAAATTAATGAATCAGATCATAGATATAAAGAATTAAGAAACACTACGAGGACTAATGGGACAACACAATATTTTAAAATGGAACCTAACTACATAAAATATTACAATCATAAATTTATCCACTAAATATATCTATGAAATATCCTTAGTGATGTACCACAAATACATGTGTTATATATATAAATAAGAGAGTCTATTTTGGGAAAAAGCTCAACTATCCACGGAATGCAACACTACTCGCCATATGAATCCTCAGTCTCCATATGGAATAATAACAGTGGAGGCCATGATTAATAGTATAATCACATGAAAATAACAATCCCCAAGGTATAAAACTGAAATATCTTTTGTCCCACCTCTCGTACTACCCTCGTGGTGAGACACAACACAAAACAAAACCAATATTTACATAACATTGAATCTATCACTTATAAAAGCATGAAATAAACAAATTAAATGGGTCTCAAAAAGGGTTTAATAAATAATAAACACAACACTAGGTGCGAACCAGGCCTTCACATTTATACATATAACATATACATTGGGGTTTCAATTTTTAAAAAAAATAGAAAAACCCAAATAGCCACAAAATAAAACATAGTCATTATGAATTGTAATGAAACAATTCAATGGATATGTCATATCACCTTTTAATTCTAAACCACATTTTAATACATGAAATCCATATTTTAAAACAAAAAGGAACACCACATTATAAACATAATTTTTCCTAAAACATTAATAACTATTTTATTATTTAGAAAACCCATATTTGGGATTTTATCAAACATGAGACGTGTATAAAATACAATTTTCAGAAAAATACTACTTCCTTCAAGAAATTCCACACATTTTGCAACCGAAAATTAATCCAGGTCAAAGAATAAATTTTAAAATAGGCCCTACATATTCCAAACCATAATTTTCTACTCTAAACATGTTTTTGGAATAACTAATAAATAATGTAACCTCTGAATAAAATAAAATTAAATGTAAACACCAACCTGAAGGGGCGGAAAAATTTTGTATTCAAAAAAATATTCCAAAAAGAAAACCTACCAGGGCTCCAAACTATTTACAAAAAATCCCCAAATCATAAATCCCCTAAAAAATAAAATCGAACAATAATAACCCATTTGATTATAGGGATTGTATAAATAGAGATAAACAATATGGAGAGAAGTGATGGACTCATATCTCTATATCTAGATGAAGAATAACTACCAAATCTCTTATAAACCACAATGTATGAGATTATATGGAGTGAGAATACCAATGGGAGGGTTGGGTTAGAAACTAAAACTAGGATATATAAGTGTAAAGCCTCAATTATAATGAAATAGAAAAAAAATAACCCCATCCTGGAGGGCCTGTATGGTTTCCTTGAATGGATTTTTAAACCATGTAAAATCATTGTGGATCATCTCTATTAAATGTTTCATGGTATACACAATATGGTTTCAATGTTACAAAATTCATGTGACAAAATAGTGTTCACGAAATAGGCCTAATGAACATGGCACAAAACATACCCTAGTTAGCCTACATGGTTAATAAACAATTCACCTTAAAAGTTCACTAACGTAAAATCATCCAAAACTCCAAATTCCAACACAGAACATTCCTGAAATCAAGGGAAATACTACAAAAATATCACAATCAATATAGTTACATAGTAGGGTGTCACAGTAGAGTAATATAATTCATCATTCATATCCCAGATATGGAAACAACTACCTTAATCATGGGTTACACATGCCCACAGTGGGATCCGCTAACATAGAAAAATGCATGGAATACCACAAAGGCCTATGAATTGATTCACATGTCATATAATCAAACCAACATGAAACAATATCATGTATGATTATAAAAAACATTGAACTCAAATATTCGCAATTCCACTACACAAAAAACACAAGGGGTAGAATTTGGGTTAAGGTTAAATAATATAACTAGAAGAAAAAACTCAAAACATACCCATAGGTCCAATGAATCTATAAATGGTAATTCCACATCAATATAAAAATAAATGGAAACAAATAATAATGAAGGACTTTTATACGGGATAAGTCACACTACCTCCATAGAGATCAATTACCCAAAAAATGACCAAGAAGGAGAAGAGATACCCAAAATTAAACAAGGGATGAATGTATGGTCAATATGAGAAGATGAATTAATAATAATGGAAACAAAAGATTTGTTTCATGTTTACACCTACTAGGTGGAATCATTTTTTGAATAAATATCAACATTATGGTGTAAGAACGCCATCACAAAAGTATGCCAAAAAACACATCGCCTAAGGTTAAAAATCATGTGAATGATTTTAAGGCATAAACGTTGGTCTTATTATGTAAAATAAATTTACAATGTAAAAATGGTTTTCTATATTGCAATATTCTTATGTTGTAAATATTTTTCATAGCATGTTCTCACCATTGAGATTACTGTGTAATATATAAAATTTTGGCTTAAGTGTCTATCAAATATAGTACCAAATACAGAACACTATATAAAAATCCAAGAAATATGTCCATGCCCCTCAAATCCTTTTCCATATTCATACATGTATTCTATTATTTTAAACCAACATACATCCTTTAACATAAATTCATTTTCCCTAACTAATGGTCCCCTTACTCTAGTGGACCAAAATGAAAGAAAAACATGTGTCGCAAAATAGATATATAATAATTACCTAAAATAATATAACGGGGGTGTGATACTCCCTATTTTAAAGTGTGGTTATACATAAATATTTTACTTATAATTATTTTTTCATTATTTATTGGGGTGTACAAAACAAAATATGTGGAGCAGTTTTTTGGAGCTAAGACCCTTTTTAGGAAAGGTTTATATTTTATGATTGAGAATTTTAATGATGTTTTTTTGGGACACAATGCTTCTAAGAGTTATAGAATGGGATATTCCTATCATGTTGTTGTGGGTGTGTAAAATGATTTAGTTTTAGAATTATATGATAATTTTATGGATTATTCGAAATTTTATATGACTTTTAGTTTTTTATGATATATATATATTCACATAATTCAATATATTATTATTTATCTAAGTATGGGTATGAATAAACTATGTTGGAATTTGGAATTTTTTGGAATTTCTATATTTGATCAAGGTATAAGATAATTGTCATGGACTCGCCCCAAGCTCTCCCTTTTGGAATCTATAATGATGTTAGGTCTCTTAAGGTGCCACCAAAAGTTATATTTTCATCACGGGCCTCCTATGATTCAACGGAATACTATGAATAATATTTGGACTCACCCTGTAAAGTTATTATTTTCAAACGAGTAGAATTGGATTTAATAGTCTGTAGTATGAATTTCCATGTATTCATTAATCCATATCTCAAACATCCAAATAATTTTAAATAACTGGATATCCTCCGTTGAACCTTGGGTGGTGGGAGTGAAATATATAATTTCATTGTTGGTTTAGACAAGATTGTATGAATTGGTTTTCCAGGTGAATTCTACCCAATATCATATTTTATCTGAGAGGTATATAAATTAAATGAATCCTTGGTCATTGAGTAATGATATTTCCTCTTAAGAGTTATTTAAGGAGGAAATATCTTGTTGGGATCATCCCCTGGAAGGATTTATCAATATTAATAATGATGTTATTGTCTATTTAGGATCTAGAGTTCATTTTGGGATCATTATCCACCAATGTAATATGATGATTATGGAAGCTTAGTTTTTTCTAATAGTCTTATTAGTATCCCTTTAGTAATGATGGGTCTATTATACCTCATGGTGTTTTCCTCGAATGTTCCAACAGGTGGGATTAATAAATGGCTGAATATGATAACAATTTGATTGTTAACTCCATATCTTAACATGTAGAGTATTTTCATCCTTATGGATTTATTGTTCGAAAGATCTTTTAATTATAGGATGACTTATCTTTTTTTATGTTTTCATTCATTAAATGAAGAGGAAATGAAGTGGCCCATTTTTCATTTAGATTTAGGAGATATTCGGGCCACATTTTTTACTTCATCATTTTTTGGATTTTTTTGATATTCTATTTTTATTGATTCTTAATTAATTTCTCTATTTTCCTTTTCAAAATATATTATAGCCCCTATATATTATTAGTTGATATTTTATATAATTCAGGTACACCCCACATTTTTGATGAATTTATTATTACGGAATTTTTAGTGGGGGCTCGAGGTAGTTTTTTAGTAATGGAATGTGTTCCAATACATCTTTCTTGATTAAAAAATCCATCACACTATTATATTCACACATTATTCATTTTTGTCCATTATTAGGTAAAAAATATATTGTAAAAGGGGATCCATTTTTCATTGTTGGCTAAATAACCTAATAAATATATCATTTATCTAGACTTGAAAATTATTGATAAGGGTTGACCAATTGTAAAAACTTTTTTAGTGCTGATAAAACACCTAATTTTTAGCTCTTAAAATAGTGTAGATAAAATTTTCACCCTTAATTGTGCTAATATAATGGTAATAAAGTACACAATGAATATTTTAATTTATTTATAAATAATGATATATTTTTCAATTTGATTTATGTAAATATTAGAAAATAAATAAATAAAATATATAAATATGATTTATATATCTATAATATAAAAAATTAATATCAATCTTATTCTCATAATTCTATATATATATATATTCAAATTTATGATCACAAATAAAAATGTTTAATAATATTTTTTTATTCATTAATTAAAAATATATATAAAAAATTATAATATAATTCATTTTTATTTAAAAACATAGATAAATATATATATTAATAAATATTAACTTAAATATAACTAATATTTTAGTTTCATTATTTGATTTAATGTTAAATTATTTAGACAAAAATTGTATATTAGTATGTATGTGTACGCATGTGTATGAATGTGTATAAATTTGGATGCATCTTTATATCTGTATGTTCATGTATATATGTGTATGTGTGCATATATTTTTGCATGTATTTGTATTGTTGTTTTGTATGTGTATTTAAGAGTTTTGTGTGCACATGTTTACTTATGTGCATGTATATAGATGTTTGTGTTATATATGTTTATGTGTATATATCTATGTGTTTTTGTGTCTAGGTATGTGTATTTATCTGTATGTATATGTTTTTTTATGTGTATGTCAATATTTGTATTTTTAGGTTCCCATGCGTATTTGTATGTGTATGTGTGTTTGTATGTGTATTTGTATGTTTTTGTGTATGTTTATTTGTATGTGTATGTGTATGTGAATGTGAATGTTTTTTTGTATGTGTATATGTATTTGTATGTTTATGTGACTGTGATTGTGTATGTGTATGTGTATGTGTATGTGTATGTGTATGAATGTGGATGTGTGTGTGTGTTTATTTATTTAGTATGTATATGTTTATATAGAATGTGTATGTATGTGTATTTAATTATATATATGTGTTTGTGTATATACTTTTGTACATGTATACATGTGTATATTCAAGTATACATGTGTATATATTGGTATATGTGTAATGACCCGAAAAATTCAAGGAAATTTTTTTTTCTAAATTTTCTTGTGAATTTTACAAGAACACCATTTTTGGCGGCACCTAATTCAGAGGCCCGGTGTGCCTGGATGCTTTTTTCCGAAGTTTATCTTGGGTACGTTCAGTGAACGAACGAGCAGGTTTTTCAATATTTTGAACTGGTGCATGGAATCAAATTAGAGGGCACCGATGGAATCTCAGCACCGATAATTTCTTAGAAACACCTTTTCCGGAGTTGCGTTTTCCCAGGTGTGGTTTTTAAATTTTTGGGTTAAGTAAATGAATAAAATAATGGGTTGCACTATTTATTTTAATTTATGTTGTTTAACCTAAGTTAAGGGGTTAAAGTGGGACCCATAATATCCTACACCACTAGGAAGGATATTTGTAGGGTGGGTCCCACACGAGCCGCACCTTTTTCACCCCCCTCCTTTAATTGAGAAACACACCTGCACCCCCTTTTTAATGAAGTAAACCCATGCGATTCATCTGGTTAATAAACGCCTCATTAATTTGGGCGATTAAATCATTACAATTAATTCATTGAATTGATTGTTTCTTTTTGAAATTCAAATTTTGTCTTGGGCGTTAATAAAATAAGACAACTCTAATTTTATTAGGGGTTGGTTGTGCAAGAGGGTTTGGGGAGAATTCATTCAAGTCATGAAGAACTTCCTCCTCGACGAAGAATGAGAAGAATGCGAAGAACGCGAAGAACGCCGGATCCTTGGAGATCGACGACGTGACGCTTCTTCCATGACATTCCTTCTCGGCGACACGACGATCCTCTTTCCATGATGCCTTCTTCCTCGACGGTTAATTCCACGATGAATCCTTTCTCATTGAATTGGATGAGGTAGGGATTTATTTTAATTGTTGTTCATGAATTCTTCTGTTTCCTTTCTTCATTTCAATTGGAGCCACCTAATATCGCAATAATGGGAGGGGGTCGGACCGCACAAACACAGTCGACCCTCCTCTCCCCTTTGGTTGTTTGATGATGTTTGCGGCACGAACAAGGCAACATGGTGCCGAAGCACCGCACAGAAATATTAAAGAAAGGGGGAGAAACAGCACCATCGCGTCGCGCCGTTGAAGATGAACCAAAGACGTGACATGGTCACGCCAAACCGAAGAACTAAAAAAGAATTGCGGCAGGAGCGGGGCAGCAGCAGAGGAGTGTGGCGTCGTCGCACCGTGTCGGATGGACCAAGGCCGCGTCAGAGGCCGCAGTAGAGCGGGGAGACCGGTGGCCGGTACAGGGCCGCCGGCGTCGGAGCAGGGGGACCGGCCAACGCCGGTCCCGTGGCGGCAGCAGCCGGCTAGACAGAGTGGGCCGATCGGTCAGGGGTAAACCTGGGGATCGTAATCCCCGGTCGGCCAGCAGGTGCGGCCCCCCACATGGGGGACAAGGGTTCACAACACGGGGGGGGGGGGGGCAGCCCCCCCCCCCCCCCTTCACCGTTCAGCCAAGCTGCCTGGCCGCCTGGCCGCACCAGCGTGCCGGGCCGGGCTGCCTAGGTCGGGCCACGCCGCGCCGGTCGGGTCAGGCCGCGCCCAAATGGGTCGGACCCGGACCTGGTTCGGGTCGACCCGGTTCGGGCAGACCATGGGGGTATCGGGTCGGGTCGGACCATGGCCCGAACCCCCAAATACCGAACCTCTTTCTGTCTTCTGCCCATAACATGGGCTTCGAACCTCCGATCGACGCACCGTCAACTGCAATGTGATCCTTCGATTGAGATGGTCATTTCTCTATATTACACTCAGGGTTTAGGAGAACATTGGGTTTGGCCGGGTTGGTTTGAAAATGAAACCAACCGGGCCCTCGGAGCGGAAACGCTTATAACTTGAGCTCTAGACGTCCGATTGACATTTCGTCGACTTTTTGGATTTCTATTAGATAGAAGTACCTTTTTTCTTACTCCACTCAAGGTTCCAACACAGTTGGAGTATGGTCGGGTTGATTTGGACATCACAATCAACTGGGCCCTTGGGAAGAAAATGCCAATAACTCTCAACCGAGCGTCTGATTGACGCGCCGTCTGTGATGTTGTGTTCCTGTTCACGATACGGAAAATTTGGATACATCAAATCCGTACTATGTGTCAGTTGATTTAACAACCCACGGCTCGTGGAGCGGACCCTCTTGAACGATCTTGTTGTGTGCGGGAATCCTAAAGCTTGCTGCGACGGCGACGATGATGACGACGGTGCAGAAATCCTCCATGGATTCGACGGTGATGACTACAGCACTCAGCGATCCTATGTGGATCAGTGCTACCGAATTTGTGTGGGTCAGATCCTATGTGGGTCAACACTTAGTGGTCTTGTGAGGTCCAACGCCTACAGATCCTGTGTGGGTCTGATCCTGTGTGGGTCCAATCCTATGTGTGTCATTGCGGGGGTTAGTTACCGATCAATCCTGGGTGGGTCAAATCCTTTGTGGGTCATTGCGAGGGTTAGTACCTATCGATACTTTGTGGTCCGATGGCATAGATGAATCAGTGGCTATATCTGATCATCTCTATCATCATACGAAGAAGTATACCTAAGTGAGTTGTATCTTGAATTTCAATCCTTATCAACAATATGATTGACTTGATATCCTCTATGGATTAAATTATGCTTTCTTGTGTGGATTGAGTTGTGGTTTCCTGTGTGGACTGGGTTGTACTTGAGCTTGGATGTTGGAGCTGAATGAGAATTGATGACTTGGGTACATGTATGAGAATATACCTAAGTAGTTTCGTATGTTACTTCGTGTTTGTATCTTTCCTTTTTGGATTATCCTTTGTGGATTCTGGGAGTCCTTCGGGGGTCTCGGGGTCCCTACTGAGTTGCTTATACTCACCCCTACATGGGTTATGCCCGCACTACGTTGTGTTGGTGGCAGATGATGGATAACAAAGATCGTGGTTGAGGCACGAGGAGAAGATCGGTACGCGGAGGTGGATCACCATCCGGGGCATACTCGTAGAGGACGGCTGGACCCAAGGAGCGTTGGAGGAAATCTGTACCCACCCTTCAGGTGGGACATCTAGTGGACGGCTCGAGGTTGCAGCTTTACTTTCAGTTTATGTTTTCCCTTTCCAATTGTACTTTACATTCAGTTTGGGTTTGTATTCTATCCCACTTACTTTTCCAAACTTACTGTAGTACCCAGTTTTTACATAGTTTTTACTTCTGCTTGCTTGCTCTATGGTGTTTGTTTACTTTACAAAGGCAATGCCTTCCATTATTACAGGGAATTCCGCCTTGGTGCTAGTCGCCAGCCCCTGGCCTATGAGAGACTGGCTTGGGGTAGTCACGACACGGGCCTCGAGGATGGGTCGTGACAAATTGGTATCAGAGGAGTTTGGTTCTACCTCAGAACTCAGGAATCTGATATTTTTCTATGTGAAGAAATAATGTTAAGAGTATTGAATGTGGTTATCATTCCAGGGAGTCCAGTTTTGGTGTGGCGGCTGACGTATCCGTACACTAGGACCCTGACTTCTAATTTCCGACTTAATGCACGAAAACATTGATTGAATGTGTGTTACAAGTTTTCGTTGTTATTACATTTTTTCAGCTCACAAGGTATATTGTTTGACCGTGGCGCACCTGTTTCCATTTCAAGATGGCCCCACAACTGCAGCCAGCTACGGTTCTGAGCGTTGTACATGACGACAACCCACCGAGCGATGAGAACTCGGTACAGGGCCCTTTGACTGTAGAGGCACTGACGGTACACCTACCCGCTGAGCCACCGATGCTACCATCCCCATCCTCTAACAATTCACGCTGCCTTAGTGCACTACACGAGTTTCAGTGCCAGCGACCACCCAGGTTCCGTAGGGAGACAGACCCTCAGAAAGCCGAGGATTGGCATGAGGCAGTTGTATAGGTTTTCAGGTTAGTGAGGACACCAGCAGACCTCACGGTGATCCTCGCAGTGAGCCTCCTGCACGCTGCAATAGGCAGATGGTGGAGCGTGATGCTCCAGGTGAATGATGAGGCATCACTCCCATGGACGGACTTTGAGAGCCTCTTCCGATCGGAGTTCGTCTCAGCCACCCTCAGTGCGATGCGCATCCAGGAGCTTCTACAGTGGCGGCATGGCAGCTTGACGGTCACCCAGTACTTGGCGAGATTTACCGATCTCTCGCGCTACTCAACAGACTTGGTACGGGACCCATTCTTCCGGGCCCAGACCATTGAGAAGGGATTGATGCATGAGATTAGGGCATCATTGATCTCCCTCAGCATTCTGACACAGGAAGGGTTACTGGAGCGAGCCCTTCTGATCGAGAGCTTCCTTGCTGAGCCTGCATCAGCAGCAAGACCTACCGCAGTGTGGCACATGGCAGAGTCATCTACAACAGGCAGTCGACTGATGACTCATGGGTCCAGGAAGACCAGACCCTCAGCCAGATGAACTCAGGACACTAGCTCAGCAGTGCGGGGCACACAATGAAGATCTAGTGTTTCGAGAGGCAGAGAGTGCTACGCATGCGGTGGGCAGGGCCACAAGGCTCATGACTGCCCGACCCGTCGTGCCGAGGAGTAGCAGACAGTTGAGGGGCCACCTAGCCAGAGGCAGAGGGTCGACCGTTGCGGTCCACAGGGAGTAGGAAGATGAGGCAGTGGATCTGGTTAAGTAGTAGGTGGTGGGAAATGCTTTGAGGCTCTACCACCACCACCACCAGGAGGTCCACCCCGACCACATAGAGCTGGCGGGCAGAGACATGCACAACATCAGGCAGTGGAGGCCTACGACCACGGCGAACCCAAGATGATTCGAGGTACTATTTGTGTCTCTTGCACCCTTGATGCAGTTCTTATAGACACAGGAGTGTGTTATTTTTTCATAGTCACTTCCCTTTTTCAGAGCTCAGAGATTCTGACGGAGCTGTTGGCTCGATCCTTACGGCTAGAGACACCTATGCGAGCAGACTCGATGATTACGCACTGGTGCCAGCAGTGCGAGCTTACTCTAGGAGGCGAGAGATTCGACTGGGATCTTCTTGTAGCGGCGTCGAGGCATTACGACGTCATCTTGATCATGGATTTGTTATCTACAGTCCATGCTCAGATTGACTGTATTAGGCGCAACGTGCGGTGTGTACGCACCGACGGGAGCAGGTTCACCTTCACCGGTGAGAAGGGATCCTTTGCAACACAAGATGGATTCTCACAGAGGATAGGACACCCCATCACTCATCAGTTTTCTAGCCTCATCCTATGAGCAGTTGATATGTGGAGTCCTAGTTTTCCTACAGTGGTGGATCAGTGTGCGGGCGTTTACCCCAATGACGTTCCAGGACTACCTCCTCGCAGAGAGGTAGAATTTTATTTTGATGTGTACCCCGAGACAACCCTGATATCCACCCCAGCATATCGGATGGCTCCCACCGAGCTTCGAGAGCTAGAGATACAGTTGGAGGGCTTGCAGGTCAAGGGATTCATCCGGCCCAGTGTTTCACCCTGGGCTTCCCCGATATTGTTCTTCAAGATGTCAGACGGGAGCTTCCAACTTTGTGTCGACTATCGTCGCCTGAACTTGGTGAAAACAAGGAACAAGTATTCACTACCGAGTATTGATGATCCTCTTCGATCTTCTCAAGGGAGCATGGTGGTTCCCAAAGATAGACCTCGGGTCCAGATATCATCATCTTAGAGTTCGAGACGAGGACGTGTAGAAGATGGCCTTCAGATGTCGGTATGGCCACTATGAGTTCTTGATTATGCCATTCAGCGTAACCAATGCTCTCACAGTGTTCATGGTCCTAATGAATAGGATATTTCTGCCATACCTCGATCGATTTGCTGTGGTCTTCATCGAAGACATTTTGATATACTCGACGACTGAGAAGGAGCATACCTGCCACTTGCGGGTAGTACTGGACACCCTACGAGAGCACCGACTTCATGGTAAGATCTCTAAGTGTTAGTTCTGGATACGCGAGTTCCACTTCTTGGGACACGTCATCTTTGAGGTGGGAGTTTTGGAGGATCCTGTGAAGATCTAGGCAGTGCTAGCTTTGGATCCACAGATGAGCGTGACGGAGGTGCGGAGTTTCTTGGGACTAGCTGGATAATACGAGAGATTTTTGCCAGACTTCTCCAGAGTTGCGTCAGCACTCTTATATTTGACGAAGAAGGGGAAACCCTTTGTGTGGTCAGACAAATGTCAGCAGAGCTTCCAGGAGCTGAGACCGAGATTGACCAACGTATATATCATGAGGCTACTGGAGGAGGGAGTAGGGTACGTAGTCTGCTGCGACACATCATGGACTCGACTCGGATGTGTCCTGATGTAGGAGCGGGTAGTGGTCGCATATGGATCACATCAATTAAGGCTGCATGAGAAGAACTACACTACCCATGACCTGTAGTTAGCAGCAGTGGTCTTCACTCTGAAGACATGGCGACACCATCTAATGGGCGAGAACTTTACAATCTATTCTTACCATCAGAGTCTCAGGTACATCATCTCGTAGAAGGACCTAAACTTGAGATAGCAAAGATGGATGAGTTCCTCCAGGACTTTGACTATGAGATAGTCTATACTCCTGGAAAGGGGAACGTACTAGCCAATGCACTCTGCAGGAGGACAGGCATTCAACTACTTGGGGAGGTGACAGAGTAGCTAGCCTCTTTGTAGATATCCTTCGTGGATAGAGATGGAGCAGCCTTCCTTCAGTCACTCATAGTCACTTCTCCACTACTGTATAGGGTCAAAGAGGCGCAGCATGGGGACGATGAATGTGAGATGCGGCGTGCACTGATATCCTCAGGACATTCACCTGATGGTTTCTATGTATGAGGAGAGCATAACTTCCTTTTCAGAGGACGTACCTTGGTACCAGTTACTTTATGGGAGGAGGTGATGAGAGATTTTCACTCTTCCCCTTTGGCGGAACATCCTGTCGTGGCAAAGATGTACTTGAATCTCAGAAGACAGCACTGGTGGCCGGGCCTGAAAAAGGTTGTGGTAGAGTTCGTTTCTTGATGCCTCACCTGCCAGTAGGTGAAGGAAGAGCACTAGGTACCAGTAGACTTGGTACAACCCTTGGAGGTCCCGAAATAGATGTGGGATGAGATAACTATGGACTTCGTGACTAGACGTCCACACACTTCCAGAGGTTACGACTCCATTTGGGTGATTGTCTACAGACTCACTAAGTCGTCTCACTTCTTACCCATTAGAGAGCAGGTCACATTGGAGAGCTTGGGACACCTCTACAATCAAGAGTATGTATGGATTCATGGTGTTCTATCATCTATCGTCATTGATCTAAATTCTATCTTTACTTCAGGGATTTGGAAGTGGTTGTAGGAGGCGTTGACGCTGCTATATCTGGGCACCACCTTTCACCCTCAGACAGAAGGTCGGATGGAGAGGACCATTCAGACTCTCGAGGACATGCTCTGTGCATGTGTCCTCGACTTTGGTAATAGATGGGAGGACCACCTACCCTTGGTGGACTTCGCATACAACAAAAGCTACCACTCCACCATTGGGATGGCACCATACGAGTCATTGTACGGCTGACCATGCAGATCCTCTCTGTACTGGACAGACCCTAGGGAGTCAGCACTTGTGGGTCTGGAGATGGTCCAGGCCACGGAAAAGAAGGTCCAGGTCATCCCGGAGTAGATGAGGAAAGCAGAGAGCCGGCAGAATCTTATTCTGATAGGAGGCAGAGGCCACTAGAGTTCGAGGATGGCGACCACATCTTCTTGTAGGTCTCACCCCGATGTGGATTATAGAGATTTGGCTGAGGTGACAAGTTGTCTCCATGCTTCATCGGACCATTCCATGTCCTCAGTAGGATTGACGAGGTGGCTTATCACCTGGCTCTACCACCTCAGTTGCACCGGGTGCACGATGACTTCCATGTATCCCAGCTGAGGAGATACATGCACGATTCGACAAATATCAATGACCATGGGGAGCCAGACATTGATGATGGGGAGACTTTTGAGGAGGTCCAAGTAGAGATTGAGGATAGACATGAGTGGGTCCTACCTGGACGATCGATTCCTCTAGTGCATATCAGATGGCAGCACTGGAACCTCCACAAGAGCACTTGGAAGTGGGAGGCTTAGATGTGTGCTCAGTACCCACTTTTGTATCTCTAGTTTTTTATGTATCTATACGGGGATGTAAAGCCCTGAGGTGGGAGTGATGTAAAGACCCAATAAAGTCAAGGAATTTTTTTTTGTAATTTTCAAGGGAATTTTACAAGAACGTTGTTTCTGACTGCACCTAATTCTGAGGCCTGGTGTGCCCGAAATCTTTTTTCCGAAGATTAGCTCGGGTACGTTCAGTGAATAAACGAGCGGGTTTTTATAACATTTGATCTGGTTCTCGGAATCAACTTCTGAGGGCACCGATGAAATCGCAGCACTGGTAATTTCTTAGAAACACCTTTTCGGGAGTTGCATTTTCCTGGGTGTGGTTTTTAAATTTTCGGGTAAAGTAAATTAATAAAATAATGGTTCGCACCATTTATATTATTTTATGTTGTTTAACCAAAGTTAAGGGGTTAATGTGGGACCCACAATATCCTACACCACTAGGTAGGATATTTTTGGGGTGGGGCCCACACGAGCCCCACCTTTTTCAACCCCCTCCTTTAATTGATAAATACACCCGAACCCCCTTTTTAATGAATTCAACCCATGCGTTTCATCTGGTTAATAAACGCCTCATTAATTTGGGTTGTTAAATCGTTGCAATTAACTCATTGAATTGATTGTTTCTTTTTGAAATTCAAATGTTTTCTTTTGTGTTAATAAAATAAGACCACTCTTGTTTTATTAGGGGTTGGTTGTGCAAGAGGGTTTGGGGAGAATTCTCTCAAGTTGTGAAGTTCTTCCTCCTCGACAAAGAATGCAAAGAACGCGAAGAACGCGAATACGCCAGATCCTCGGAGATCAACGATGTTATGCTTCTTCCTTGACGTTCCTTCTCCGCGACGTAAAGATCCTCCTTCCACGACGCCTTCTCCCATGATGGTTAATTCCATGACGAATCCTCGCTCATCGAATTCGACGAGGTAGGGATTTATTTTAATTGTTGTTCGTGAATTCCTCTATTTTTTATTTCTTCATTTCTATTGGAGCCGCATGATACCTCAATAACGGGAGGGGGTTGGACCACACGATCACAGCTGACCCTTAACTCCCCTATGGTTGTTTGATGTGTTTTGCGGCACGAACAAGGAAACGTGGTGCCGAAGCATCGCGCCAAAATATTAAAGAAATGGGGAGAAGCGGCGCCGTCGCGCCGCGCTGTTGAAGACGAACCAAAGACGCATCACAATTGTGCCACGCAGGAGAACTACAAAAGTGCCGCGGCCGGAGCAGGGCCGCGTCGGAGGGGCGTGGCGCCGTTCCGCCGCGCTGGATGGACAATGTACGCGGCTTATTCCGCGGCAGAGCAGAGAGACCGGCGGTCGGTTCCGGGCCGCCGATGTCGGAGTAAGGGGACCGACCAGCACCAGTCCCATAGCGGCAGCAGCCGGGCGGCCAGAGTGGGCCGACTAGTCAGGGGAAAATTGGGGGTTCGTAACCCCCGATCGGCCAGTAGGTGCGGCCCCCCACATGGGGGCCGCGAGTTCTCAACGTGGGGGGCACCCCCCCCCCCCCCCTTCACTGCTCGGCCGTTACGGCCGAGCCGCCGGGCCGTGCCCAAACGGGCCTGACCCAGACCCGGTTCGGGTCGACCCGGTTTGGGCCGACCCTGGGGGTATCGGGCCGGGTCGGACCAGGGCCTGAACCCCCAAATACCGAACCCCTTTCGGTCATCTTCCCATACAATGGGATGAAAACCTATGATAGATGCACCATCAGCTGTGATGCGATCCATGGATCGAGACGGTCATTTCGGTATATTACACTCAGGGTTTCGGAGAACATTGGGTTCGGCCGGGTTGGTTCAAACACGAAACCAACCGTGCCCTCGGAGTGGAAACCCTTATAACATGAGCTCCGGACGTCCTATTGATGTGTCATCGATTTTGTTGGATTCCTCTTAGAGAGAAAACCCTTTTGGATTTCTTCGCTAAAGGTTTCTACGTAGTTGGAGTATGGTTCGGTTGGTTTTGACTTAAAAACCAACTTGGCCCCTAGGACAAAAAAGCCAATAACTTTCAGACCGGTCGGCTGATTGACGCGCCGTCTGTGACGTTGAGTTCTTGTTGATGATACGGAACTTTTGGATACATCAACTCCGGGCTATGTGTCAGTTGTTGTATCAACCCCTCGGCTTGTGGAGCGGACCCTCCTCAACGAGCTCGCTATGCGCGTGAACCCTAGAGCTGGATGCGACTATGACGACGATGACGACGGTGAAGAAATCCTCCGTGGATTCGACTGCGATGACTACAGCACTCAACGATCCTACGTGGATCAGTGCTACTGATCCTGTGTGGGTCATATCCTGTGTGGGTCAGCGCTCAGCGGTCCTATGTGGGCCAGCGCCTACAGATCCTGTGAGGGTCTGATCCTGTGTGGGTCCGATCTTGTCTGGGTCAATGCAGGGGTTAGTTACCTATCGATCTTGTGTGGTTCAGATCCTTTGTGGTTCATTGAGGGGGTTATTACCTATCGATCCATTGTGGGTCTGATGGATTAGAAGAATTCGTGGCTATATATGTTCATCTCTATCGTCATACGAAGAAGTATACCTGTGTGAGTTGTATCATGACTTTCAATCCTTATCATCAATATGATCGACTTGATATCTTGTGTGGATTACGTTATGCTTTCCTGTGTGGATTGGTTTGTGGTTTCCATTGTGGACTGGGTTGTACTTGAGCTCGGATGTTGGTGCCGAATGAGAATTGATGACTTGGGTATATGTATGGGCATATACCTAAGTAGTGACAGATGTTACTTCATGTTTGTATCTATCCTTTATGGATTATCCTTTGTGGATTCTGGGAGACCTTCAGGGGTCTCGGGGTCCCTACTGAGTATCTTATACTCACCCCATGCATGGGCTATGCCCGCACTACGTTGTGTTGTTTGCAGACGACAGACTACACTGATCATGGATGAGGCACGAGAGGCAGGTCGGTACCCGGAGGTGGATCAGTGGGCGGGGTGTTATCGGAGCGGACGGCTGGACCCGAGGAGTTGTGGATGCTTTCTGTACCCACCCTTCAGGTGGGACTTCCAGTGGATGGCTCGAGGCTGCTGCTTTACTTTCTGTTGATGTTTTACCTTTCCAGTTGTAATTTACTTTCAGGTTGGGTTTGTATTCTAGCCCACATACTTTTCTGGACTTACTGTTGTACCCATTTTTTACATAGTTTTTACATCTTCTTGCTTTCTCTATGGTGTTTGTTTATTTTACAAAGGAAATGCATTCCCTTTTTACTGGGAATTACGCCTTGGTGCTAGTCACTGGCCCCTGGCCTATGGAAGGCGGGCATGGGGTAGTCACGGCACGGGCCCGGAGGATGGGTCGTGAAAAATTGGTATCAGAGGAATTTGGTTCTACCGTAGAACTCAAGAATCTGATCTTTTTCTATGTGAAGCAATAATTTTAAGAGTATTGAGTGTGGTTATCAGTCCAGGGATTCTAATGTTGGTGCGGTGGCTGACGTTTTTGTACACCAGGACCCTGACTTTTAATTTCTGACTTAATGCACGAAAACATTGATTGAATGTGTGTTATAAGTTTTCTTTGTGATTACTTTGTGTCAGCTCACCAGGTATACTGTTTGACCATGGCGCATGGTTTCCTTTTCAGGATGGCCCCACAATGGAAACCATCTAGGGTTCCAAGCGTTGTACATGATGACAGCCCTCCGAGCAACGAGGCATCGGTACATGGCCCTTTGACAGCAGATGCACCGGCTGTACCTCTACTCGTAGAGACACCGATGCTACCAACCCCATCCACTGACAATGCACGTCACCTTAGTGCACTACACGAGTTTCAGTGCTAGCGACCACCCAGGATCCCCTGGGAGACGGACCCTATGGTAGTCGAGGATTGGATGGAGGCATTTGTACGAGTTTTCAGGTTAGGGAGGACACCATTAGACCTCATGGTGATCCTCACAGCGAGCCTCCTACACGCGGCAACAGGCAGATGGTGGAGCTTGATGCTCCATGTGCACGATGAGGAATCTCTCTTCTAGATGGACTTTGAGAGCCTCTTCCGCTCAGAGTTCATCCCAGCCACCCTCCATGTGGTGCATATCCATGAGCTTCAATAGCTACGGCATGGCAGCTTGACGGTCTCCCAGTACTCTAGGAGATTTACCGATCTCTCGCGCTACTCGACATACATGGTACGGGACCCATTATTCCATGCCCAGACCATTGAGCGGGGATTGAGGAATGAGATCAGGGAATCGCTGATCTCCCTTATCATTCTGACATAGGAAGGGTTACTGGAGTGAGCCCTTCTGATCGAGAGCTTCCTTGTTGATCCTACATCAGCAGCGAGACCTACCGCAGGGAAGCACGTAGTAGAGTCTTCTGCAGCAGGCAGTCGACGAATTACTCACGGGTCCAGGCAGACCAGACCCTCAAGAAGATGACTTCTGGATGCTGGCTCAGCACTGCGGGGCACACAACACAGAGCCAGTCGTTCGAGAGGCAGACAGTGCTACGCATGTTGCTGGCAGGGCCCCATGGCTCGTGACTGCCCGAACAGCCGTGCTAAGGAGCAGCTGACGGTTGAGCTTCCACCCAGGCATTGGCAGAGGGTCGACTGTGGCAGTCCACAGGGAGTAGGCGGACGAGGCTATCGAGCTGGCCGAGCATCAGGTGGTGGACGATGCTTTGATGCTCTACCACCACCACCACTAAGAGGTCCACCCCGACCACAAAGAGCTGGCGGGCAGAGACAGGCATAGCTTCAGGCAGCAGAGGCCTACGACCACGGCCCACCCAAGAGGATTCGAGGTATTATCTTTGTTTATTCCACCCTTACTATAGTTCTTATAGACACATGAGTGAGTCATTCTTTCATAGTCACTTCCCTTGTTCGGAGCTCAGAGATTCTGATAGAGCTGTTGGCTCAATCCTTACAGCTAGGGACTCCTACGTGAGCGGACTCGACGATTACGCACTGGTGCCGGTAGTGTGATCTTATTTGAGGAGGTGAGAGATTCGTCTGGGATCTTCTTGTAGCGGCGTCAAGGCTATACGACGTCATCTTGGGAATGTATTGGTTTTCTAAAGCCCATGATCAGATTGACATTATTAGGCGCAAGGTGAGGTGTGTACGCACCGACGGGAGCAGGTTCACCTTCACCCGCGAGAAGGGAACCTTCGCAGCACAGGATGGACTCCCACAGAGGATAGCACACCCAATCACTAATCAGTTTTCTAGCCTCATCCTAGAAGTAGTTGACGCGTGGAGATCTAGTTTTCCTGCAGTGGTGGATCAGTATGCAGACGTTTACCCTGACGACGTTCCAGGACTATGTCCTCGCATAGAGGTAGACTTTTATATTGATCTGTACCACGGGACATCCCCGATATCCACCCTAGCATATCGGATGTCTCCCGCCGAGCTTCGAGAGCTACATGTACAGTTGGAGGACTGGTAGGGAAAGGGATTCATCTGACCCAGTGTTTCACCCTGGGCTTCCCCAATATTGTTCGGCAAGAAGGCGGATGGGAGCTTCCAACATTGTGTCGACTATCGTTTCCTGAACCAGGTGACAATGAGGAACAAGTATCCGCTACCAAGAATTGATGATCCTCTTTGATCAGATCAAGGGAGCATGGTGGTTCTCAAAGATAGACCTCAGGTCAGGCTATCATCAGCTCAGAGTTTGGGACGAGGACGTGCAGAAGACGGCCTTCAGATGTCAGTATGGCCACTATGGGTGCGTGGTTATGCCATTCGGTGTAACCAATGCTCCCAGAGTGTTCATGGTCATCATGAATAGGATCTTTCATCCATACCTTCATTGATTTGTTGTGGTCTTCATCGATGACATTTTTTTATACTCGATGACTGAGGAGGAGCACGCCTACCACTTGCGGGTTGTACAGGACACACTATGAGAGAACCAGATTTATGGTAAGCTCTCAAAGTGTTAGTTATAGATACGCGAGGTCCACTTCATGGAACACATCATCTATGAGGAGGGAGTTGTGGTGGATCCTATGAAGATTGAGGCACTGCTAGCTTGGGAGCCACCCAGGAGTGTGACGGAGGTGCGGAGTTTCTTGGGACTAGCTGGATACTGCCAGAGATTTTTTCCAGACTTCTCCAGAGTTGCGTCACCACTATCATCATTGACAAAGAAGGGGAAACCCTTTCTGTGGTCAGACAGATGTCAGCAGAGCTTCCAGGAGATGAGACATATATTGACCAGCGCACCTATCTTGAGGCTACTGGAGGAGGGAGTAGGGTACGTAGTCTACTGCGATGCATCAGAGACTGGACTCGGATGTGTCCCGATGTAGGAGCGGGCATTGATTGCCTATGCATCACATCAATTGAGGCCGCATGAGCAGAATAACGCTACCCATTACCTGGAGTTAGCAGTAGTGTTCTTCGCTCTGAAGACATGGAGACACTATCTGATGAGCGAGCGCTTTATAGTCTATTCTGAACATTAGATTCTCAGGTACATCTTCTCGCAGAAGGACCTGAACCTGAGATAGAGACGATGGCTCGAGTTCCACTAGGACAATGACTTTGAGATATTCTATACTCCTGGAAAGGGGAATGTAGTACCCGATGTACCCACCAGGAGGACGAACATTCAACTACTTGGGAGGAGATAGAGCACCTACATGCTTTGCTGATATCGTTCGTGGATAGAGATGGAGCAGCCTTCCTTCAGTCACTCACAATCACTCCTCCACTACTGCAGTGGGTCCGAGAGGCACAGCGTGGGGATGCTGACTGTGAGATGCGGTGTAGGTAGATATCCTCTGGACAGGCACCTGATGGTTTCTCTATAGGAGGAGAGCACGATGTCCTTTTCAGAGGACGTACCTTGGTACCAGTTTCTTTACGGGAGGAGGTGCTGCGAGGGTTTCACACTTCCCCTTGGCGGTACATCCTGGCGTGGAAAATATGTACTTGGATCTCAGACGACAGCACTGGTGGTCGGGCATGAAAAAGGCGGTGGCAGAGTTTGTTTCTCGATGCCTCACCTTCCAGCAGGTGAAGGGAGAGCACCAGGTACTAACATGCTTGGTAAAGCCCTTAGAGGTCCCGGAGTGGAAGTGGGATGAGATATCTATGGACATCATGACTGGACATCCACGCACTTCTATAGGTCACGACTCCATTTGGGTGATTGTCGACTGACTCAGCAAATCGTCTCACTTCTTACCCATTAGAGAGCAGAGCTCGTTGGAGATCTTGGGACACCTCTACGTTTAGGAGATTGTATGGCTTCATGGTGTTCCATCATCTATCGTCTCTGATCGAGATGCTCGCTTTACTTCCCGGCTTTGGAAGAGGATACAGGAGGCATTCGTGACGTAGCTACATCTGGGTACTTCCTTTCACCCTCAGATAGAAGGTCAAACAGAGAATACCATTCAGACTCTTGAGGACATTCTCCATGCATGTGTCCTCGACATTGGTCGCAGCTGGGAGGACCACCTACCCTTGGTGGAGTTCGCGTACAAAAATAGCTACAACTCCACCATCGGGATGGAACCATATGAGGCAGTTTACGGCCGTCCTTACAGATCTCCTCTATGCTGGACAGACCCTGGGGAGTCAGCACTTGTGGGACCGGGTATGGTCCAGGCAACGACAAAGAAGGTCCAGTTCATCCCGGAGTTGATGAGGAAAGCTCAGTGCGGGTAGAAGTCTTATGATGATAGGAGGCGGATGCCACTAGAGTTTGAGGATTCCGACCACGTCTTCGTGCAGGTCTCACCTCGACGTGGATTACAGAGATTTGGAATAGGCGAAAAGTTGTGTCCATGCTTCATCGGACCATTCCAGGTCCTCAGTAGGATTGGCGAGGTGGCTTATCACCTGACTCTACCACCTCAGTTGCACTTATTTCACGACGTCTTCCATGTATCCCAGCTGAGGAGATACGTGCATGACCAGACTCATATCATTGACCATGAGGAGTTGTACATTGATGATATGGAAAATTTGCGGAGGTCCCAGTAGAGATCTATGATCGACAGGAGCGGGTCCTACGTGGATTTTCGATTCCTCTAGTGCACATCAGATGGTAGCACGGGAACCTCCATGAGAGCACATGGAAGCGGGAGGCTCAGATGCATGCTCAGTACCCACTTTTGTTTCCCTAGTTTTTGATGTATCTTTATGGGGACTCAAATCCTTGAGGTGGGAGTGATGTAATGACCTGAAACATTAATGGAAAAAATTGCCTTAATTTTCTTGGGAAATTTAAAAGAACGTAGTTTCTGACTGAACCTAATTCTGAGGCCCGGTGTGCCAGGAATCTTTTTTCCGATGTTTATCTTGGGTACGTTCATTGAAGGAATGAGCGGGTTTTTATAACTTTTCAACTGGTGCTCGGAATCGAATTCCGAGGGCACCAATGGAATTGCAGCGCTGGTAATTGCTTAGAAACACCTTTTCTGGAGTTGTGTTTTCCCAAGTGTGTTTTTTAAATTTTCAGGATAAGTAAATGAATAAAACAATGGTTCGCGCCATTTATTTTATTTTAAGTTGTTTAGGCTATGTTAAGGGGGTAAAGTGGGACCCCCAATATCCTACACCACTAGGTAGAATATTTTTTGGGTGGGGCCCACAAGAGCCCCACCTTTTTCGACCCCCTCCTTTAATTGAGAAACGCACCCACACCCCCTTTTTAATGAAGTCAACCCATGCATTTCATCTAGTTAATAAATGCCTCGTTAATTTGGGTGGTTAAATCATTGCAATTAATTCATTAAATTGATTTTTTCTTTTTGAAATTCAAACGTTGGCTTGGGTGTTAATAAAATAAGACAACTTTTATTTTATTAGTGGTTGGTTGTGAAAGAGGGTTTGGGGAGAATTGTCTCACATCATGAATTACTTCTTCCTCGACAAAGAACGTGAAGAACGTGATGAACGCGAAGAACACCAGATCCTCGTAGATCAACGACGCGACGCTTCTTCCGTGACGTTCTTTCTCCACGATGCGCAGATCCTCCTTCCGCGACTCCTTTTTCTGTGACAGTTAATTCCACGATGAATCCTCGCTCATCGAATTCGACGAGGTAGGGATTTATTTTAATTTTTGTTCATGATTTCTTCTGTTTCCTTTCTTCATTTATATTGGATCCGCCTGATACCGCAATAACGAGAGGGGGTCGGACCGCACAAACACAGCTGACCCTCCTCTCCCCTATGATTGTTTGATTTTGTTTGCGGCACGAACAAGGAAATGAGGTGCTGAAGCACTGCATGGAAATATTAAAGAATGGGGTAGAAGTTATGCCGTCGCGCCGCGCCGTTGAAGACGAACCAATGATGCGGCACGATCGCTGATCGTACTGCGATTCACTGTTTCATTTTCACCCTTACACCGTTGTGATAAATATATTTTTTTATTAAAAATTATAAAAATATTATCGAATTTTGCTTCATGTTTGATTCAATAATGTTGTGTTTACCACTGTTATAAAGTGAAATGATACTTTTTTTGAAAATTACAATTTAGGTGGAGGTGATTTGGAGGGCCCATGATGAAGTCCTTGAAAAATGGGCCAAACTACGCAGGATCCAAGAAGTTCAGTGGACTCAAATTAATGCTGATACTACACCGTGAATCCAAATGGGCTTCAATATTGTGGGATTATCCAAAACTCATTGGGCTACAAATTTCATTTAATAACCCATGAGAGATTCGGCCATTAAGGGGCACAACCTACATGATATGTCCCGAACACCCAATCTGCTCGTGTTCAAAAGTTGTGTGCAGTAATATGTCCATATCTCACACTCCACTTGTTGAAATGATGCCAAACGTTCGGTGGTGATATACAAGAAGTGGGGATACAACTTTATAGTTTTCTAAAAAACGTGTTAAGACTATCTGTTAGGGTAAAACAATGTTCCAAGCGGTTTTAGTAAATTTGTGTGCCCAAAACCACCTCTCACATTTCCTATAAAAGGGCACCTTGGGCTCCTCATATGGAAGTTCGACCACGAGGCAAAGCTCTGGTATTTTGGAGACCCAAGGGAGTACTATAATTATCCATGACGTTTTGGAGGCCCATATCCTCAAAGCGGGATCAAGGATGAAGAAGGAATTTCACCCGATCCTCCTTCTCCTCACAATGGCGAGCTAAATGGTTGGCGATCATTTCGAGGGAGCTACACTTATGTGGGAGGGAGTTCCAACACCTGTTATTCCACTGGTTTTGTATAATTTGTGGGTTAAATATTTCACTCATGATTAATCTCTATGTGCTTCTCTTATGAATTCATTTTTCTTGGTATTAATTTAAGTGACTCACTTTTTATATCAACACTGATTGGGTTGAGATTTCAAGTGGGGATCATGGGTTGTTCCGATAGGGCAATACATGAACCCTATTAATATCAAACATACATAAGATTTCAGTATGTTTTGGTAGCCTTAACTCTGTTATTGATACCCAAAACTTGACAACACGATTGTTTTGTCATGGGTTGGTGCTTTGCACAACATTCTAAGAGGCAAGAGGGGAATCAAGATCTTGACAACCTTCAACCAAAGAATTGAACAAAACCATGTTAGTATTTTCAGAACAATGAAATATCCAATTTTTGTAGTGAACTTGAAATGATCTGCTTTTTCTCATAATTGTAAAACACCTATATTCTTGTCAATTATTAAAGTCTTTAATTCAGTTCATTTTCTTTAAAAAAATTTCAAAAACACACCTTTTTTTAGTACCTTTTAATAAGAAAACACACTCTAAACCTACCAATGCTCGTTGAGAGATGACCTAGGGTCTGCCCTAGACTATATTTCATCCTTATAAACATAATCAATTTGATGTTTCATGACAACACGGCCAAATTTTGCCGCCGTTGCCAGGGAGCGCTTTTGTTTTTAGTGCGTGTTTTTTATAAAGTAGTTGTAAATTTAGTGAATATTTGTTTGTTTGTTTTTCTACCTTTCTATTTATTCGTGTGTTTTGATCGATATATTGTGTATGTTTTGTGGATGACACATTCTACTTTGGGAGAATTACCACCTTTCAAACCCGAACCAGAGAGGATCCTATGCCAGCGACACCGAGATGCACAAGACCCCCTTTTAAAGGATGGCACACCGCTCGAGACTCTTCTAAACCAATATTCTTCTTCAACCAAATTAGAACCTGAAATAATATTCAATAACATGGATGAAAATAATGGAACATTAGAAGAATTAACCACACATGATTTTGATATCCAACCCACTTACATTCAAATTCAAGGAGAGGAACCTAATTTTGAATTAAAATCTGGTTTAATCCATTTATTACCATGATTTCATGGACTTCCTAGAAAGACCGTCATAAGCACTTAAAAGAATTTCATACTGTTTGTTCAACATTAAAACCTGTTGATGTTGATGATGAAAAAGTGATGCTTAGAGCATTCCCATTTTCTTTAGAAGACACTGCGAAAGATTGGTTGTACTATGTTAATTCACCAATAAGAGGTTGGACGGACATGAAGCCTCTTTTTCATGAAAAATACTTCCCAGCCTCTCGAACTGCAACTATAAGGAAAGAAATATGTGGTATAAGACAATCTCAAGTGGAAACACTTCATGAATATTGGGATATATTTAAAAGGCTTTGTTCAAGTTGCTCACACAACCAAATAAGTGATCAACTCTTAATTCAATATTTTTATGAAGGTTTAATTCCACCAAATTGTTACATGATTGATGTTGCTGCAGGTGGTGCACTGGTTGATAAGACCCCAATTTCTGCAAGAACCCTCATTCAAAACATGGCACAAAACACTCAACAATTCGGTACACGGTCTATTGTTCCCATTCGATGTTTTCATGGGGTGAAAAGTACTGAGTTTTAGAAGAAGGTGGACATGAAGATCGAAGAGGTAAGTACCCTTCCTTGACAACTTTCTCTCTCCCAAGGGAAATATCAATCTCCTCCTCCTGTCCATTGTTGAATTTTCTCTTCTGACACCCTCTATTCTGACAAATGTCCTCAATTGAGAGAAACTTATGAAATTTGTGAGGCAATATTTCCAGGACGCCCCTTTAACCAACCCTTTAAGCAAGAACCATACTATCCGTCCAACCAAGGGTGGAAGGACAACCAAGCATATAGGCAAGGGGGTATTCAAACCATCCTCAATAGCAATGGAACCGACAGGGTGAGAGTAGTCATCCACCACCACCCAGAAATCCTCAACCACCCCAAAGGCCATTCCAACCACCCCCTCCAAAAACTGAGCCTAGCCTAGAAGATATGATGAATCAAATGGCTGCCAATAATATCCAATTCCAACAAACCACCCAAGTAGCCATACAAGACCTAAATACCCAACTAGGCTAACTTGCCAACTCAGTGGGGGAAATCCAAAGTCATAGGTCGGGTTAACTACCATCTCAACCAGTAGTAAACACTATGGATAAAGGAAAAGTTAGTGCCATTAACCTTAGGAGTGGGACACAACTCAAAATCCAAATGACCCATCCATTAGAGTCACCCCATCCAAAGGAAACCACCATCCCAACTGCTGAAAATGGTCCAAGAGAAGAAAACCCTTTTCCTGAGAGAATCCCTTCCAAAGGAAAGACTGTGGCTGTTGATGAGTCACCTATCCCAACCATTACTCTTCCATTTCCTCAAAGGGCTGTCCGACCTAGGAAACAAAAAGAAAATGAACTTGATAAATAAATCTTGTAAACTTTCAAGAAAGTACAGGTTAACATTGTTTTGATTAATGATGTGAAGAAAATTCCAAGATATGCCAAGTTTCTAAAGGATATGTGTACACACCAAAGGAGGCTTCGTGGTGATGAGAAGGTGAGCCTAGGGAGGAATGTTTCAGCATTGATAGAGCCATCACTTCCCACCAAGTGCAATGATCCTGGGACATTCTCGATTCCGTGCACCATAGGGGAGTATTCATGTTCCAACTCTATGCTTGATTTGGGTGTTTCTATTAATGTGATGCCTCACTCTATACACTCTTCATTGTAGGTCAGTGAACTGAAGCCCACTGGTATTGTCGTTCACCTAGAAATTCAGAGTACAGCACACCCCTCTAGTGTGTTAGAGGATGTTCTTGTGAGGGTGCAAAATTTAATTTTTCCTGCTGATTTTTACGTGCTTAAAATGGAAAATGATAGGATAAATGGACATTCCCCAATTATATTTGGGTGAACTTTCTTGAAACCCAACAAAAACATAATTAATGTCCATAATGGTAAATTATCTATGGAGTTTGGTGGTAGTACTTTACACTTCAATATCTTTGATTCCATGAAGCACCCATCAGAAGAACACTCCTCTCTCTTTGTTAATTAAATTGATGTTCTCCCTTCCCCTGAAACAACTTATTTTCATTCCCCTGATCCCCTTTCTGAGTTTTCATCATTGATTGAAATGTTAGGTAATTAATCATGCATTGATTGTTGAAGCGGTCTAGAGAAATGTCATGCATGTTTGTTAATTGATGATTTCTAGAACATAGAGGATCACATGACCGTCGATGATACTGCTAAGCTTGTAAAAGCTCATTCCTCATCTGAGGATGTTACCATTGAGAAGTTAGATGAGACCAGTGACTTCTCACTGTCACACACACTTCCGTCAATCCAAAATCCCTCAGAATTGGAACTGAAACAACTGCCTCACGATTTAATATACTCATATCTTGAGAATGGAAACATGTTGGCAGTCATCATTGCTAGTTCACTCCCTCATGAGCATGAATTGCGACTGCTTGATCTTTTGAGGGAGTATAAACAAGCTTTGGGATGGACACTTGCTGACATTCCTGGCATTATCCCATCAATTTGTACACATCATATTTTATTAAATGGTGAGGCAAAACTAGTGATGCAGTCACAACGTCCACTGAACCCAAACCGACTTGATGTTGTTAAAAAGGAAGTAACAAAATTATTGGATGCTGGAATCATTTACCCTATCTCTGACAGCCAATGGGTCAGTCCCGTTCAAGTAGTTCCTAAAAGAACTGGCCTTACGGTAATTAAAAATGAAAACAATGAATTGGTTCCAACTCGTGTGCTGAATAGTTGGCGTGTTTGTATAGATTATCCCCGACTAAACCAACACACTAGGAATGACCATTTCCCCTAGGCATTCATTGACCAAATACCAGAGATGCAAGCAGGGAAGTCCCATTACTGTTTCATTGATGGGTATTCTGGATACTTTCAGATCCATATTGCCCCCGAGGATCAGGAAAAGACGTCCTTTACTTTCCCCTTTGGTACATTTTCTTATAGAAGGATGCCATTTGTTCTGTGTAATGCTCCAGGTACTTTCCAACGATGTATGGTTAGTAATATTTCGGATTACCTGGAGAATTGCATGGAAGTTTTTATGGATGATTTTACTGTTTATGGATCCTCTTTTGATGAATGTTTGAGAAGACTTTTTTCTTGTCCTACATCGCTGTATGGAAAAGAATATCGTATTAAATTATGAGAAATGCCATTTCATGGTGCAACAAGACATAGTTTTGGGACATGTCATTTCTGGGGAAGGTATCCAAGTGAAAAAATCAAAATTAGATATCATTTCTTCCCTACCATTCCTTAAAAATGTTCGGGATGTGCGGTATTTCCTGGGTCATGCTGGATTTTATCATCGTTTCATTCGTGACATTAGTAAAATTTCACTCCCCCTCTCCCGATTACTCGAAAAAGAAAAAAAATTATTTTGATAAAAAATGTGAGGAATCATTCAATAAGTTAAAATGGAGTCTCATGTCACCCCTGGTAATCCAACCACCTCGGGGAGATTTACCATTTGAGCTCCTGTGTGATGCCTCTAACTATGCAGTTGGGGCAGTCTTATCACAAAGGGTCGACCGAGCTCCACATGTCATAGCTTATGCCTCACGTACTATGGACCCTACCCAAGGAAACTATAACACAACTGAAAAATAATTTCTTTCCATTGTGTTTTCCTTGGATAAATTCAGGTCATACCTTCTAGGGTCCAATGTCATTGTGTTCTCAGACCATGCAGCCCTTCGATATATCCTAAAGAAACCAGAAGCCAAACCACGTCTCATTCGTTGGATGCTCCTCCTTCAAGAATTTGATCTAGAAATTAGGGATAAAAAATGAGCAGATAATGTGGTTGTTGGCCATATCAGTAGGATTCTTCCATCCTCGGACATTGAATCATCCCCATGTATTCCCATAAATGAATTGTTTCTTGATGAGCAATTGTACCGAGTGCAAGATTCTATTCCTTGGTATGTTGAAATTGTAATTTATTTGGTAGCGTTTTTTATTCCTGCTGATTTCACCAAAAACCAGGCCGACTGTCTAAAACATTAGTGTCATTGGTATATTTGGGATGTCCCCTACCTCTGGTGCAAATGTAGTGATCAAGTTATTAGGCGTGGTGTTCCCGATAGTGAGTTTCAGTATGCCCTTAGGTTCTCCCACACACTTGCTTGTGGGGTCCACTTTGGTCCCCAACGGACTTCTCGCAAGGTCTTAGATTATGGTCTCTTTTGGCCCACATTGTTTTGGGATGCGCACGAATATTGTAAATCTTGTCCTCGCTGTCAAAGAATAGGGAATATCTCTAAAAGAAATGAGATTCCCCAACAACCCTTACTCTTCCTTGACATTTTTTATGTTTGGGGAATTGACTTTATGAGACCATTCCCCATTTCATTTGGGAACCTTTACAATCTTCTGGAAGTGGATTATGTTTCAAAGTGGGTAGAGGCATGAGCCACGAGGACAGATGATTCCATGACAGTTGTGGAATTTTTGTGAACCCAAATATTCTGTAGGTTTGGAATACATAGGTTTATCATTAGTGATCAGGGTTTTCATTTCTGCAACCACACAATGCAATCTATTGTTGTGCAGGTATGGGGTTGGCCATCGAGTTTCTACTTCTTATCACCCACAAACAAATGGTCAAGATGAAGTATCAATTAGAGAGGCAAAATAGATTTTTGAGAAAACGGTTCAGCCAAACAAAAAATACTGGAGTCTTAGACTCGATGATTCATAATGGTCTTACCCTACTGCATTCAAAACTCTAATTGGCATGTCACCATATCGGCTAGTTTTTGGGAAGAGTTGTCACCTCCATGTTGAGGTAGAGAACCGGGCCTACTGGGCTATTAAACAATGCAATTCTAATCTTTCTGGTCCAGGTATTCAATGGAAGTTTCAGATTCAGGAGAAGGAGGAAATGAGAAGAGATTCATATGAGAACTCCCGAATTTATAAGGATTGATCCAAGGCTTCCCATGACCGTCTCATCCTTCATCGTCAATTCCACATCGGGCAGAAGGTCCTCCTCAACAATGCAAGGCTGAAGTTGCACCCTGGTAAGCTTCATTCCCGTTGGTTTGGACCTTACATTGTTACTAATGTCTCTCCATTTGGTGTTGTCCAGGTTCAAAATGAAGACACCAAGCAAACCTTCACTATCAATGGGCAGTGGCTGAAGCACTTCCATGACGCCATTGCGGAGTCCCCAATGGAGGAACTCCATCTTAAAGAAGCGGTCTATAAATAACACTCACCAGGTTTTATCCTTCCTTCCCACGATCTCTTTTATTACAGTGAGGACACTGCATTCTCTAAGTGTGGGGGGATGGGTACATTCCTGGGTTAGTTAGGAATTTTTTATCATCTTTCCTTCTTTTTTCTATTTTTCTCTTATTTCATGGTATATTAACTTGCCCCCTATTCCCCCCCTAACATCTATGCTAAAATGATAATATTGATGCCCAATTTGTCATGGAAAATTATGCCCATTTTATCATTGATGTTATTGAAAATACATGGGGAATTTCTCATTTTTAAGTTGTTTTCACATTCAAAAATAAAACAAATAAAAAATTTCTGATGAAACGTGCATTTCAGCATGAATTCAACACTATAGTGTGAATTTCTCTTGAAAATTGGTTGTTGGTCGATGATATGAATGGTTGTATCATTTTGAAGCCATTGAGAAGAGTGATACCCTTTTTTGTGAATATTTTAAAGGAAAATTCTGTCATTTAATCTCTCCACAAAATTTTGCACCCAACCATGATGTGTGAATATTTCTTACTTTATTGAAGGTAAATAAATATTAGGTTAATTTTTCTCTACTTTCCAAAAGATCATTACATACGATCATTCCTTATCTGATCTATTTCATTATAGTACCAGATTGACCTACGCGTGTGTACCTGTTATCCGACTGTTGTACAACCTCGAAAAAAAGGGGGTTGTATTTTGGGCAGGTCAAAAACCACCTTTTATCGACTTTTGATGTTGTTATAACTACTACAATTAGTGTCGTGAGGACATCAAACATGGGTTTAGATTAGAATGTTAGATTTGTTCCATGTGAAACTTTTTAAAAATTTTTTTGAGAGGAGTGATGAAATGTACGGCATATGGGGATGTCTAGGTCATGAGAATTATGATTAACTTCTGGGAATTCTTAATTGAGTGGGTCTTGTAATTTGATTGCAAAGGATGTAGGGCAGGTTCAGTGGAAAGAATCAAGTCAGTGGACTAATTTTAAAATAACATATATTTATTTAATATAAAATGGAATGAATAACATAAAATGGTTGTCACACACACACGTGGAGGATTGTTGACATGATTAACTTTTTAATTATTTTCTTTGATTGGTATCATTAGTCTCTTTTAATTTCAGTTGGATACAATTTTTGAGACGACTTTTTCCATGATCACTGAGAATACCTCCTCGGTATGATTTTTTCTTTGATCACAATTCTATCAGAAATTAATTTCTCAAGAATGTTAAATCTTCATGAATTTTTGAATATCTACATGCATAATTTTTAGGAATGTGAATTTTCATAGGAGTGCAAATTTTTAGGTGTGGGTGTGTGATCGTACCACAATTCACTATTTCATTTTCACCCTTACACCGTTGAGATAAACATATTATGTATTAAAAAATTTAAAAATATTATCAAATTGTGCTTCATGTGTTGATTCATTAATTTTGTGTATATCACTGCTAAATAGGGAAATGAAACTGGTTTTGAAAATTACAATGTTGGTGGAGGTGAGTTGGATGGCCCATGATGAAGTCCTTGAAAAAGGGGCCAAACTGCGTAGGATCCAAGAAGTTCAGTGGACTCAAATTCATGCTGATACTACACCGTGCATCCCAATGGGCTGAAATTTTGTGGGAATATCCAAAACTCATTGGGATACAACTTTCTTTTAATAACACAAGAGAGAGTCTTCCATTAAGGGGGCCAGCCGACCTGATCTGTCTAGCACACCCAATCTGCTCGAGGTCAAACATTGTGTGCAGTGATCTGTCCATATCTCAAGCTCAACATGTTGAAATGATGGAAAAAATTCGGTGGAGATAGTCATACGTGGGGCTACAACATTGTAGTTTCCTACAAAATGCGTTAAGACTGTCTGTTAGGCTAAAAAATTGTGCCAAGAGGTTTTTGTAAATCTGTGTGCCCAAAACCACCTCCCACATTTCCTATAAAAGGGAACCTTGGGCTCCTCATTTGGAAGATCGACCAGGAGGCAAAGATCTGGTATTTTGGAGACCTAAGGGAGTACTATAATCATCCAATATGTTCTGTAGGCCCCTATCCTCATAGGGGGATCAAGGATGAAGGAGGAGTTTCACCTGATCCTCCTCCTCCTCACGATCGCGAGCTAAACAGTGGGCGATCATTTCGATGGAGCTACACTTACTTGGGAGGGAGTTCCAGCACCTGTTATTCCACTGGTTTTGTATAATTTCTGTGTTAAATATTTCACTCATGATTAATCTCTATGTGCGTTTCTCCTGAATTCATTTTTTTTGGTATTAATTTAAGTGAAACACTTTTTATCTCAACATCGATTGGGTTGATATTTCAAGTGGAGATCTTGGGTTGTTCCGATAGGTCAAGACATGAACCCTATTAATATCAAACATACATAAGATTTCAGTATGTTTTGGTATCCTTAACACTATTATTGAGACCCAAGCCTTGACAACATGATTGTTTTGTCAAGGGTTGGTGCTTTGCGCAACATTCTAAGAGGAAAGAGGGGAATCAAGATCTTGACAACATTCAGCCAAAGAATTGAACAAAACCATGTTAGTATTTTCAGAACAATGAAAAATCCAAGTTGTGTAGGTAGATTGAAATGATCTACTTTTTCTCATAATTGTAAAATGACACATTTCTTGTCAATTATTAAATTCATTAAATCAGATCATTTTCATTAAATTGTTTTAAAAAACACCCCTTTTTTAGTCCCTTTTATTAAGAACACACACTCTAAACCTACCAACGCTCATTGAGAGACAACCTAGGATCTGCCCTAGACTATATTTCATCCTTAAAAACATAATCAATTTGACATGTCACGACAGCACGGCCTGCCGCGCCACGCTGGAGAACTACAAAAGCACAGTGGCCGGAGCGGGGCCACGGTGGAGCGGGGAGACCGGCGGCCGGTTCTGGGCTGCCGACGTCGGAGCAGGGGGACCGGCCAGCACCGGTCCCATGGCAGCAGCAGCAGGCTGGCCAGACCGGGCCGACCGGTCAGGGGAAAACTGGGGGATCATAACCCCCGGTTGGCCAGTAGGTGCGGCCCCCACATGGGGGCCGCGAGTTCTCAACGTGGGGGGCAGCGCCCACCCCCCATTCACTGCTCGGCCATTACGGCCAAGCCACCAGGCCGGGCCATGCCATCTGGGCCATGCTGCGCCCAAGCGGGCCGGACCCAGACCCGGTTCGGGCCAACCCTGGGGGTTTCGGGTCAGGTCGGACCACGGCCCGAACCCTTTAATACCGAACCTCTTTCAGTCTTCTGCCCATAACATGGGCTGCAGACCACTGATTGACACACCGTCTACTGCGATGGGATCCTTGGATCGAGACAGTCATTTTAGTAAATTACATTCAGGGTTTCAGAGAACGTTGGATTCAGCCAGGTTGGTTCGAACATGAAACCAACCGGGCCCTCGGAGCGGAAACGCTTATAACATGAGGTCCGGACATCCGATTGACGTGTCATCGACTTTGTTGGATTCCTATTAGTGATACGGACCTTTTGGCTTACTCCGCTCGAGGTTTGGACTCAGTTGGTGTGCGTTCGGGTGGGTTTTTACTTAAAACCCAACTGATCCCCTAGGACGAAAAGACCAATAACTCTTAGACAAGGCGTCCGATTGACGCGCCGTCTGTGACGTTGAGTTCCTGTTGACGATATGGAACTTTTGGATACATCAGCTCTGGACTATGTGTCAGTTGATGTATCAACCCCTCGACTCGTAAAGAGGACCCTCTCGAACGAGCTTGATGTGTGTGGGAACTCTGGAGCTGGTTGCGACTGTGAGGACGATGACGACGGTGCAGAAATCCTAGGTGGATTCGACGACGATGACTACAGCACTCGGTGATCCTATGTGGATTAGTACTACCGATCCTGTGTGGTTCAGCGCTCAGCGGTCCTGTTTGGGCCAGCACCTACACATCATGTGTGGGTTCGATCCATTGTGGGTCATTGCAGGGGTTAGTTACATATCGATCATGTGTGGGTCAGATCCATTGTGTGTCATTGCGGGGGTTAGTACCTATCGATCCTTTCTGGGTCAGATGTCTTAGATGAATAAGTGGCTATATCTGATCATCTATATCATCATACGAAGAAGTATACCTATGTGAGTTTTATCTTGACTTTCAATCCTTATATTCAATATGATTGACATGATATCCCGTCTGGATTACGTTATGCTTTCCTGTGTGGATTTGGTTGTAGTTTCCTATGTGGACTGGGTTGTACTTGAGCTCGGATGTTGGAGCCGAACGAGACTTGATGACTTGGGTATATGTATGGGCATATACCTATGTAGTGTCAGATGTTACTTTGTGTTTGTATCTTTCCTTTTTGGATTATCCTTTGTGGATTCTGGGAGACCTTTGGGGGCCTCAGGGTCCCTACTGAGTAGCTTATACTCACCCCTGCACGGGCTAAGCCCGCACTACGTTGTGTTGGTTGCAGACGACGGACAGCGCTGATCGTGGTTGAGGCACGAGGAGCAGGTCGATACCCGGAGGTGGATCACTGGGCGGGGCGTACTCGGAGCGGAAGACTAGAACTGAGGAGCTATGGAGGCTATATGTACCCACCCATCAGGTGGGACTTCTAGTGGACGGCTTGAGGCTGCATCTTTACATTCAGTTGTAGTTTTCCCTTTCCAGTTGTACTTTACTTTCAGTTTGGGTTTGTATTCTGTCCCACTTACTTTTCTCCACTTACTGTTGTACCCAGTGTTTACTTAGTGTTTACTTCTTCTTACTTTCTCTATAGTGTTTGTTTACTTTACAAAGGCAATGCCTTCCCTTTTTATATGGAATTATGCCTTTGTGCTAGTCGTCAGCCCCTGGCCTATGGAAGGCGGGCTTGGGGTAGTCACGACACGGTCCCTGAAGATGGGTCGTGACAATATGCATGTATATGTATGTATGTGAGTGTGTGTGTATCTTTGTGTGTTGTATGTTTAATTGTATGTGCGTGTATGTGTATGTCTTTCTGTATAAAGACATGTATATATATGTATGTAATGTGTCTATTTGTGTATATGTATATGAATATATCATCATAAAATAAGAAAATTCATTTTTCAATTGGAAAAATATCAATATGATAGATGTGCATATATACATATACGTAGACACAATCACATGAAAAATCCTTTTTTCAGATGTAATTAAATCAATTCTATATAATTATAAATATATATAATTTTACTATTTTTTGTAATTTATACAATTTGAAATATTTATTTATAAATATTTAATACTTAATGATTAATATTTTTAATAAAATATGAAATTTATATAAATAATATTTATTTATTCATATTTTAATACCATTTTAATTTAAATCTTTAAACAACTATAATATATTCATTTTTTATTAAAAATTAATTATGAATCTTTCGTATTTATATGTATTTTTATTGTTTATTCATTATAATTTATTTATTTACGCATTTATAATAGTTTTGAAACTGTTATTTTTAATATTAGTCATTCATTTAAAAAAATCATTACTAGTTTAATTTAATTTAAATTACAAAACAATATTTATTTTTTACATTTATTCATTTAGTATTATTTATTCATTTTTACAATTTATTAATTTTTCATATTTTCTATAATTTATTCATTTAAATATATTTTCATTTAATATTTTCATATTGTTCTCAATTTTATATTTATTTATAAATTTCAAAAATTTAATATTCGTTACTTTTAATATGTATGTAATTTATATAAATTTGATTTATTCTTCTCAATTATAAATTATTTGAATTTAAATGTGTATATTATTATTATTTATTCGATAACATGAGTAAATAGTTATCAATCTCATATTTCTAAATTTATTTTTTAATATTTTTAATATTTTTAATATTTATTCATTTAAATATTTCTTTAATTTATTTATTTTAAAATCATAAATAATTTTTGAAATGGTTTTTAAGTTTATCTCTTTTCAATTATTAAAATTTCATTTTTTAATATTTATTCATTTATTATTATCTATTCATTTTTAATAATTATTTACATTTATTGTTTTAATAATTAATTCATTATTTATAAGTATTTGAGGTGGAAAGATTGGAACGAGACGAGAGGCTCTCTCTAAACCCATCGATAATGATTATGGATTTGATCCCATGGAATCCTCGTTTAGGCTACCTTTGGCCAAATGTTTTATATTCAATGAAATATTCAATTGTTTCAAGTCTTTTTATGTGGACAGGGCAATCAAGATGTTCATTTGTAGTGGGATCTGAGGAAATAACTCACACATTGAGAATATATATAGACTTACTTTCTCTCTCTTCAAGGATTCTATCAGAGGAGGCCCTCGAGGAAGTGGAAATTTTTCTCATGTGAATGTCGACCCTCATGCAATCTATGATCGACTGGAGAAAGGTATGTACTATATCATTTCTCGGTTTACCCTATATGGAAATCCAAATCATGAAAAATGGTGAATTGGATACACAAAAAACAAAAATCTAGGATTATTTTAATCTGAAAATCATTTCTTTAGGTCATGGTTTCTTCCACATTTTGTTCTCCTTAGAGGATCTAAATTTTTTTTAAAGACTCGAGCCGAAGCCTCATTTTATTATAGAAGCAACGAAATGAATTCATTTAACTAGTTATAGGTAGACCCATTACATAGCCCAAAGGCCCATTGGGCATGTAGCCCATTAAATAAAATAAAATTAAATAAAATTAGACAAAAGATAGGGGTCGAAGCCTCATTTTTTTATAAAATTAAATTAATGTTTAATAATAAAAATAAAAATAACCATATTATTATTATTATTATTATTATTATTATTATTATTATTATTTTTAACCCACAAAGGGTCCCCTCCCCCTCTCTACATGATGCTCACCCCTCTACCCCTCTATTCCCAATGCCTCCCACCAACCCATCCCATCACACTCCCCTCCTCCACTAGAACATACCCTCAGTGTCCCTCCTCCCTTATCACATTCCCTATTCCATAAATAGAGGCACCCTCTCTTCACCCATCCCATGACCCACATGCCACAATATTTTGCCAAAATCTGACGATGTTCCTCCTCCGGCGAGCTACACTCTCTCATCTGGTGGCTGATTGTGTGGCCCCCTCCGGTGAGTTCATTTTGTTGTTTTCCTCATACCTCTCACTCCTCCATCTATTTTTGGGTTCTTATTTTGGGGTTTTATTATATTCCAGAAACCTAACACAGTTGGGGGATTTTATTTTTGACAATTTATGTTGGTTAGTGTTTAATGGGTCCCATAGAGGCCGGTTTTAGCCATCACTGTCTAGGGAATAAGATTCACCTCGGTTTTCAGGTAATGTTTTTTCTACTTCTTCATTCTGAAAAAATTTCTATTTAGTTGTTTTCTGGTTTTCGAGTTGATGGTAACTTTTTTAGAGCGTATGTACCATACTGATTTAATTTCATGAGGTCGCTCATGAGGATCCCTTAAAAACATGTGCATGGGTAAGGCATATATATATATATATTACATCTTTTATATATTCAATCATAGTGTTGGGAATATATGAAATTATGATAGGGTTAAATATATAAAGGCATACATGTGTAATTGAAAAAGGGGTGGTTAATGTAGTAATAGTCCAATGTGGTATGTTTGATGTAGGATCTCTAAGAATTGATGATTAAATTTACGAATAATTTATTTCTATCATTTCACACAATGGTTTTATATTAATAACTGATATTTTATTGTTTGTAAAAAAATTTATCTTGAATTGGAGTGGTTTATTTCATGTAATGTATAACAATAAATGGATTGATTTCATTTTTCACATCATGTTCTTGAAGAAATCCCCAAATTGCCTTTATAAATATCTTTTATATTTTGAATGGTGACAGGGGTTTCTTAAATGGGTCTCTTAGGTGGATTTTTAATTTTTATGGTTGTATGTGTTTGTTCTTTAGAAAATGGGTTGGTGTATAATTCTTGGATGAGGATCGTCTGGTACATTTATAAATTATGTTACTATGGAAACACCCTTTTTGATGCACCCCTTACTGTGATATATGTTGATGTTAAAGTGTTTTCCTTGGATGTGACTTCCCTCATGTGTTAATATTTAATGTCAAGAGGTGTAAATTACATTGTAGTGATTCAGGGGTGATTGTTGTGTGTGTTTCTTGTGTTTGATGCATGTATATGTGATGGACTGCTTGTTTGACATTGTAGGATAAACTCTATTTTTAGTATGAACCTGGGATCATAGAATATAGAAACAATTTTCAGTGAACAATTGTTTCACTAGTTTAGATTATTGACTAGAAAGTATACCATCATATGAATTTTACTCTTCTTTGCGATTGGGCCCCTCAGAAAGGACATGTTGGGTGATGATTGCGAGTTTGGGTATTATAATGTCATTGGGAAAGGAAATAATTTGGGGTGACTCTCACGTATAATACGTTCTAGATTATTCATGATCTCCTAGGTTCTCCCATGGTGTCTGGTACTTTTTTATCTATGGCGAATGATTGAGATGCATGTGCTGGTTGGATACTCATATGTGTTGTTTTTTCCATTACCTGGGTCACATGTTTGTGGATATTGTTTCCTATTATATTGTAGCTTCTTGTTAAAGGTGATAAAATGGATTCAAGTTCTTATGGAAAAGGTTTTAAAAATAATTTACTCTCTCTTCCTCCATTTTTAGTATAAACATAACCACTTTAAAATTTCAATGTCAGATTCTTCAAAAGTAAAATTGGTTTTTAATTGAAAAAATGCAATGGACCTTGATATTATTAACTAGAAAATACGTGAAAAACAATTTTTCTAAATTTTATTTCAAACATGAAATTTATGGATCTTTTATTTAAATGAAATAAATAAGTGAATATATTATTTGGTCATACCTAATGAGTTTTAAATATGCATGTATATTGTTTATCTTTGTTTTTAGTTTCGGGTACTGCTTCTTGCTCAAATTCAGTTGTCGTTGTGCGAAGTTGGTTTGATGTCACTAGTGACCCGTAGTGTCACATGGAATTATGTACAGTTTTATTCATTCACTATTACTTGTTTTTATTTTAATTTTTTAGTTTTTATTTATTTATTTTGATTTCATTTATTGGTCAAATCATTTCTGAATTTTTAATTTAATGACTGAAAATAGTTTCCAGAAAAAGGGGATCAGAAACACCCTATGAGACATGTCCTGTACGGATTCAGGTGTTGGGTCGAAGGACATCATGCGCTAGTTAGTGAAATTCATCATGGAATTTAAAAACTCTCTGAGGGAACTAGAATGGTCCCAGACTATGACCATGAGAATTTAAGAAAAACTACTTTGTATTATTACATCTGTGTTCACCTAGATAAAACATAGGGGAAGATTCTAACATATGGGAGATGAATGCTAAACATTGTTTAACATGGATTCATCAAAATCAAAACCCCATTAATAATTCATTCTCTGGGATTTGTCCATCAACATGATATCATCATTCCAAACATGTTCTAACAAAAACATATTAAAAAAGAAATATGAATTATTTGAATACAATGTTTTTATAATACATTTGTTGGGAGGGGTTTTATACATTCAAAGTTTATCATAACATTATGTATCCACTCTTATTGTTCACACTCCTAACTAGAACCTGGAGATAATAAACAATTAACCTTGGAGCATGAGAAAATAACACGTAAAAAATTCTTAGTTTCAACAATGTAGAGGAAACACAATGAATTTTCAGAAAGGTGTCTTCCAAATAGTTTCTCAGAGGTCATAATGATCCAAAAGTATTTCTACCCATAAATGAGTACCTATTTTGGAAAAATGTTAAATTTCTAAAAATTCTTAAAATATTTAGAGTCATATTAGTTTCCTATATTCAATACACATTTATAACAAAAGTAAACCTAACAACAACTATATCTCTCATGAAATAAGAATTATATTCCCATTAAAATATAATGGGAATGTCAACTTTCAGGAATATCTTTTGTTCAAGATAATTAATGAAAACTTCTATCTTCAGTATCCCCATCCATTCATATCATCTTCAATCATTTCTTTTTCAAAAGAATCATGAAGTCTATGATCGAATATAGAAGAAGGTTTAATTCCATCAACATTATCCAATTATTTATCCTTACAAAAACTAAACATATCAAACTCTAGATCCTCCAAACATTCATATCCATAAGTGTATCGTTGAATGAGTTCATGTCCGAAAATCCAATTATTCCACAAGCCATTGTTGTGAATAGATCCTCCCAAAAATTATAGTGCATTATATTCATTACCATTTAAAATCCCCACAAAAAATTAGTGAATTGTAAATAAATATGTATAATAAAATTATCTTGGAGATTTAATAATGAAATCACATAAGAAGGAATTTCTGAAGCCACTTCGTTAAGGAGAAACTCCTTCCCACCTATTGATTTTATTTTTCCTGATAATCCTTGTATTGGCTTACGGACTTTACCTAGAATAAAGGATAAAACAACCCTCTTAGATCTCCCATATATGGTTCATGGACCAATATATTTATTATATATCCCAATAACCATAATTCCACATTTTATGTAAATCCAATCGTAAATTCACACAAGGAATCAACTATAGAAATACATCTCTACCATAGAAAATTAACACGTTTACCATATTCACTCTTGTAAGAATATATAATTCTCATAATTAGCTAATATTCTTATGGATACTCTATTGAAAAAATATGGAAAATATCAATTAAAATGAAATGGGAAATCATGTTATATTATTGAAAATGCATAGATCCATTGAAAATACCTCCTTCCGTTGAATTGTATAATATATTAGAGAAACAATTAACCATTGTATGGATTAAATTTAAATAAATAATATCTCACTACCATGAATATCTTGTTCGATAAAAAATATATGGAGATCCCCATTCACCTTGATATAAAATGATATAAAAGTAACATATTTCATAATCACCACAGCCCATATAGATACAAGTAAAATTATAATCATCATTAATTTAATAAATACCCATTTAACCCTATTATAATATTTATTCTTATCAAATTTCAATAACATAACCATCCTCTTAGAATTATGAAAAATATTTATAATAATATTGATTTCATGAGAAACAATATCATTATTCGTGATGATCCTATAAGTGAAAAAATCACTTTGATGCTCATAGAAATTTTAACAAAGGTTCTTAATAAAGAGCCAAGAGGGAATCATATAAAAACAAATTTAAATATCATTGAATAATCTAAATAGTCTTAATTCATAAATATTAATATTTTTAGGGACATTTATAATAAGAATGATGATATTTTCAATAATATTTTAACATAAAATTAAAGTGTTCCATTGGCCACTCCCTATGGAAATACTATTTGTGACCTTGATGTGAAAAAATATATTAAATTATAATGCATAAAAACCATTGGGAAAGCGATCCTTCATCGAGTGGAAACTATATAGAAATAATGCAATTTCTCCTACCATGATCTCAGTATCAAACCCCTAATTCATTATAGTAGTAACCTTCTGTTCAAAACCATCATATCCACATATAGAGAAGGTCAATCCCATGGACCTGTATAGGTCTCTATAAAAGTTATTGATTAGCTGATGGATGTCTCTTTTATAGATAATACGAACTTAATTATCCTTCTCAAGTATATAAATGGGAATTTTTCTTCTTCTCGCGTACACCTTCAGATTGAAAATATTTATGTTATAACCACCCTGGTTAATAAATGTCTCCCTAGAGTAGATAAAAAAATAATATTCCTTATCATGGATCCCCATGTATAACAATTTTTCCAAATAATCATTATTATATATGTTTCTTTTCATATTTTTTCCCATAAAATTGTCTTTCATGTCCCTTACGGTATAACAATTCCTTATAAAAAGGCTATCATACTAGTGGAAACTCAAGTTCAAAAAATAGGTAGAAGAACGTTGAATATTATACCAAAAATTCTTATTAGATGAATATTTAGAAGATTCATCCACACATATACATATTTCATTTTTTATACAAAACATTTTGAACATAAACCCAGACATTAAATTATGGAACTGATCTGATGTCTATTACTAAAGAGAAAATGGGATAAAAATTTATTAAAATTATTAAGTGGTGGGATGTCTCATGCTATAAAAAAACAAACATCATGTTCGTGAATACAAAAAACAATCAATTCACTAAATTAACAATGAATTATGATTTGGTCTATGAAACTAAATAAACATACCCCAGAGACACAAGGTCCAAATGACCCTTATGAACTATACCATACAAGAAATAGATAATAGAATAATAATTGTTAGAAATGCCTCCTTTATTCTCATAATTAGAATTGTTCTCATTTAATTCTCAGATAATAATGAGAGATCCATGAAGAACATTTCATAGAACCTTATAAAGATCCCATGAATTCCATTTATATGTGAAGGCATGGTATCCCTATAATGTCAGAAAACAAAACATGGTACGTGTAGATAGTTAACAGAAATAGTAATTTGATAATGGGGAATGTTTTTTCACATATATATTTACCTCCTCAAACCACATAATATAATTACCTCCATTATGACCCACTATCCCTACAATAAAGTATCTGTAGAAGGAAACCATATAACATATCCCTTTGATGCCTTTGCAATCCAACATGGTATCTATTACGAAAACCGCATTAGGGAAATCTGATGTGGTCCAAAAATAGTGAATTTTAACTACTAATGGTTTTCCATACACATTATGGTTCCAACATATAAGATTCATTAAACAAGAATGGAAAAGTATTTCCCTTCTTTTGCCTCTAGGATATCAATCATGTCTTCACCATTGAGCTTCCATAATCATTTCTAGGATTCTGAATGAATTTCGATATCCATATAATGTATTAACTTTTATAGATAAAAATTTTGGCATTCAAATTATTGATGTCTGTTTATTTTTTAGTCTTAATTTCAATTTCATATAATTCCTTAATTCTGATATTATTTAAATAATATGTAACTACTCCACTAATTAAATTTAATCTATCCTAGAATAAAATTTTATGTTGGATTTCTTCATCAATGGAAGTGTGAAAAGAACCATGAGAGCCTATAAAAACACCCTTTCTCCATAGAATCCATCTATAACCCTAGAATATTTTGTATATGTATGTTATTGTGATTAAAAGGAGAAGGTATTCACTCATGGTGATGCGTTTCAATATTCAATATTTTCATGTAGTCTATATGAAAGATTAAAAAATCATCTTGGGCAAAAAATATCTCAAATGCTTACCAGAAGTATCTACACTGATCATATATCCACCTCAAACCAATGAACTAAACAATTCGTCACTCTTTAATAAAAACTTGGAAAAAATCCCATAAAAAGATACTATGAGGGCAGGCCAACCAAAATCAAAGAAACCATTGAACTCTTGGTTTCTCCCGTTGAATGCATCTTGCTATATATTATATTTTTTCATTAATAAATAAATTAACAACCACATGTTTTATCATTACTCAATGATCCAAACTGAATGGTTAGCCGATAATTTGGGTACATATCATTTTTAGAACAATCCAAGATATAATTCACTACAATTCAACAGATTAATTAAAAGGTAGCGAGATATTCAAATTGGAAGAAAACACAACACCTAAAATTAGAGAGTTTTAACAAAAATAACCTCTTAGAAGTGATTGTGAATTATCTACCATTACCCTTATTAACACCATGGGGCCTATTGGATTTGGTCAGAATGTCCATTTCTATAATTCCCCTTACAATTTTTTTGATCCCTAAAATGAAAAGATATTTTCTCCCTAAGAATATAATACATCATAAAGGGATAAAAAGGTATATTATGTGAAATATCTCTATAAAATAAAATTTATTTTTATTAATATTGATTATAATTAATTTACTATCAAAATAATATTGTCTCTCTTGTAAAAAACACCATTTATCAGCCTCATTAAATAACTAAAATATAACATGTCCATATTTAATCTCCCTAATACCAACACCACAATCAACTCTCTTAATTTATTAAAAATTAATCAAAAAATTAGTATCATAGTAGAATTAATTCATAATTATTTCCCCACTAAGAAGAGGTGGAGATGTTTATTAGAATCTATATATTTTATATAGTTATCACGAAACATATATTTCTATTGATCAGAAATAGATAACTTCTTATTCTATTCTAAAATGTCATAATATATTCCACAAAAAACATACTAATATCGAGAATACAAAAGTGGAAAATCCATAGGTCCGAATCGATGTACAATAAAATGAGTAACTATGTGGAACTGATAAACCAAAGTGTCCAAATAACTACAAAATAAAACACCCATTGATGCAGATTCATGCTAATTGCAACATATGAATCCCTTTGAAGTATTCATATCATTGATGAGTGAAAATATATATAAATCTAATGGAATATATTTATTTTTATTTTTAATATTACCAAATGATGAATTGAAATATTATTTCATCTATAAATTCATAAATTTAGTTACAATAAGAAATGAGATTAGATGGTTTTGAAAAATAATGATTCATTGAAGAAAATATTTAATTTTTTTGCTATATATTTTTATTCAGAAATATTATTTTACATACCTTACTATGAATCAAATTTTTGAAATCCATAGGTTTATTTTGAACAATGGTAGTGATGGTGAGTTAATTTTCTCTATTGATGAATCTATTTTAAGAAAGTATTAAATGATACGTGACTTCATGTAATAAAAAAATAAGTGTTATAATACTTTATGGTTGGACCATGTTGGACAAATAAGGAATTATGAATAGTTTTCAATTATAGAATATTTTCTTTTGTTGTCAAAGAAGCTAAATCAATTCACTTTGTAAAGAACATAGAAATTAGATGATTATTTGTTGATTTGTATTTCAAAAATATTATAAGTTAGGAGATCTTGTGATGCAATCTTTATAAAGGAAATGGAGAGAAAGGATGATACCAGCCATATACAGTTTTGATTGGAAGGAATGATGCTGCTGGATGATGGGATGTTTCAGTACTACTCATTGTAAATCTGACGATGCTAATGCTAATCTATCAAAGAATATATATCATGATAGAAGAGTTCGTGATGAAAGATGAATAATAGTTATGGGATGCAATGAAAAGACAAATGAAAAAGTAATGTACAATCAGTAGGCGACACATAAGCATTAAGGCGGCATCATTTTTTAGTGTTTTCCAAATTTTAGGGCCGGAAAATCGGGACATGAAGATGTGTTTTTGGCAATGGATGTTGCACAAAATATTGAAGATGGTTTATAATTTGTCATGCAAGGCATGATTTATGGTCAGAACATAGAATGATGGAAAAGGCATGGATTGCATTAAAATTTAGGTAGGTTGCGAGAAAAAATAATGTGGTGCGTGAAATAGTAGCAGGTTGCCTGAAATATCAGCGGGATATGCGAAATAGAGGAATGATGTTTTTTGTCCAAAAGGTGTTTCAAGATCAGAAGCTCGAAAATTTTAAAAGACATGAGGTGCATAAAATATTGGAGCATTGCGCAAAATATTATGTTGCGTGAAATACTATTTACGCGTATGCAGAGGGGTTGACGCGCAGATTAGTGGTTTTCGCGCGGGGCCAAAAATGCCTATAAATATGATGTGAACCCTTCTCATATTTTTAATGCTTGACACTTATAAGAAATCACAAGATCTGGTGTGCGTAAAATTATTTGCTATGTGAGTTTCACTAATAGAATGGCGTTTGCGTGAAAAGAGGACAGCTGGACGAAAAGAGAAAAAGTTGCGCGAGGAAGGGAAGTTGCACGAAAAAGTTTTTCACACCAAAACTAAATTTTTATGCACAAGGAATTTGAATTGCGCTCTAGATATCCTAAAATTTTCATGAAAAATTTGGGGTCTTCACACATATTCAGTTGTCCATATAGGATGTCTTACCATCTTCTGGGTAGGAAAGTGAAGATCTGTACTTCAGAGAATACAACTGTTCAACTATGAAGAAGCACTGAAATACTGAAAATCCCTATTTGTTCTAAGATAGTGCACACACACTTGCGGATTTTTTTCCAAGTGCTACAAGAGTGTAAGGGTATATCCTACCAATTGTATTCCACATCAATGTATTATTTTCTATTGTATTGTGTGGTATTGGATTGTTTCCATACCATACCAAGGATGTAGCTACTCTTGTAGAGTAGTGAACCTTGTAAATCTTATGTTCTTGTGGTTGTGTGTGTTCAGTAGGTAAGAACCTCTTTAATAGGAGGCGAAGGTTGTTTTAAAAATAGGGAAACATAAAATTAAAATTATATCACTGATTCACCCCCTCCCCCTCTCCGTGATACTTGGATCCTGACTTGGAACATCACTTTATATTTATATAACTTTACTTATTTATTTTTTCTAAAAATTGATTGATGAAATGATAATTTGTATCAACTATATTAACTGTATGTTTATTTTCATATAGTGTATTCTTTTAGGACTCTACGATAATACCATATGTGTCTTTTTTTAAAAAATGATTATTATTAAATCAAATAAGATGGATATGAATTGAAAACAAATAGATTATAATCAAATGATGAAAGAGTATACAATATGGTTCATAAGTTTATAACAACTATAAAAGTTAACACATATGAAAATTCTCAAATCCTTTTTTTATGGTTACATTTCTGTTATTAGTGACTAATTATTCTATATATGTTAGAAAATAATTTAACTAACATAGAATAGAAGAAAGTTATAAATAATGGACTAAACATGATGGAAAAAAAATGTTTATACTATCTAGGATTGAATTTCACATTATAAAACATGTGATATGCTTTAAAATAATATTGATGATGAGTATTTTACTTAGTATATGATTAATAGATTAAATAAAGAGAAATATAATTTTATGGAAATGAATATGAGAGTTGATGATCATTTATTCAATTTTCCAATGTTATTTTGGTGGTTACAAAGTAATGATATTGATATATTGAATTCTATTTATTCTAAATATAAAATACCAACATCCATATTGATGATATATAATATATAATATGTAAATTGATAGAGTGAAACCATCATTATTATGTCGCATTCCCTATTGAATGATATGATACTAGAAAATAATGAGATTAAAAAGTAATAATATTATGGTAAATGAAATCTATGTTTAGTGAGTAATATCTTGGAAAGAATACATTATTATCCAAATAAATTTATATTTCTTAAGAAATTCCATGAATCACATATAAATTCCCAATGTTAGGACCTTGATGATTCAAAAAAGATAAATTAAGTCATTAAAAGAATGTTTGGTACTTTCAAAACATACCATGTTTCTTGTGCTCAAATTAATGTAAGGCATATACAAGGAATCTAACATGGAATATAGATATTAGAATTTATAATGGGAAACATCATCACCTAGAATATTATCCTTAGTTGAATAGAAATCATCAAAAGTATCTTGAACTTGGGAATTATCTATGAAAAAAATTTCTTTTTCTATATACAAATCAAGTGAATATTTGGGTCTGTAATTTATCTCTCATAGTACGTTGTAATTTATATGTTGTAATGTTTGAAAATACACCTAAAAACATAAATATCATTATAATACCCATGATTAAGAGGTAAAACTCAATAATCTAATCATATAAAATACATTTTATTTCAATTCATTACATATTATTTTATTAGGGATCATTAATTTTTATTACAATCGATCGGGATACTCCATAAATTTTTTGGATTCAATGCACATATTACCAAAAAATCATCCAAAAACGATGATGTTTAATAATTTTTAATATAATACTATGAATATTTTTCAAATAGACATCATTTATTTCATTTTAAATTACAATGAATGATTTTTTAAGAAAGGGTAATGATTAAATATCATAAAAACCATGGTATGAGGTTTTTCCCCGACAACATGAAGCATGACTATTATTACATCTGGATATCTATTAAAGAATATATAATAATATTTCACTATAAAAAATATATCTAAAAAGTTACTTATTCTTAGTAGTTTTCTGCAGAATCTATGGAAAACTAAATGAAAATAGTGTGGTTATTATAATTATGAATTTACGAAATATATCAAATTCCAACAAAAAACAAGTCACCCCAAAGAGGTATTTTCAAAAAAAATTAAAATTTTATTTTAAATAATTATTTATACTTTGATTATTTATTTATTTCAAATACTAATATGAATATAAAATATCATTATATTCAAAATAGGAAATAGATTTTATTATAAATTATTTTCTAGATTACATGATGTCAAAACATGTTCATAAATTATGAATAGTAAATATGATATCCCATTTATAATTATTTTTATATTACTATGATCATAAAGATTTAATTTAGCTACTTATTATTTCATAAATTTTCGTAAAGTTTTATCATCTTTTTATTTATTTAATTTTCATATCATAATTATCTGTTTCTTATTTTGTTAATTTTCACAATGATCATAAAGGGGTGATATAGAATTCATTTTTCTATAAGAATGTGGGCCTATAAAGAAAAAAAATTCACCGATACATAGTTCATTATATTTATTCATGGTATAAATGAAATATTAACATTAAATAAGGGACATAAAATGGGTATTATTCTCTTTATAAGAACTAAATTATTACAAAAAAATCATCATAAAGTCTTCAATATGGATGAGGTAATAAGGTACATGTTTATTGTTCTCTCTAAAATCATATTAGTTCATTGATTGATTTATTCATGTTAGATTGTGATACACTTAAATATATTTTTAATCGAATCATTTTTTATAATATGTGAATGAAATAATGTTATTAAAATTATCCATATTTCATTTTTAATATAAATGAATCTGCTTCACATCAATATCACACATGGTTTGTCTAGTTTGACTCAAACTGTGTTTTTTTAGTTTAATAGAGACATTTTAGTTTAAAAATATCCTCACACATTGAATAATAAAAATTTCATTCTAATTGTTTTGATACATTAAGAAGAAACATTTAGAAGTCGTTTTTATGTGTAGGATTTAAATGCATGCCAATTAGATACATTGTGTTCCCTATATATTTGAAATGTGTGTTTTCATTTAAAATTTAAATTTAAATTACAAAAATATGTCACATACAAAATTCAAAAATCATACTCATATTGTCTTTATACTATATTAGAATGATACATTTGTCATTTTTCATCTGTAGGAATCAACTAAACATCAATATTGTACATGGTGTGTCTAGTATGACTCATAGTTCATACTTTTTGTTTAAAATTAAAATTGTTGTCATAAATATATATCTTACTAAGAAATAATTAATGTGACTCATAATATCATGATAATTCAGGAAAGTTATTCATTTTTTATTTTTATGTATAGAAATTGGTTCTATATTAATTTGACATATCATGTGGTTGATATGACTAAAAGTGAGTGTTTTTTTTTCAAAATTGGCATTTTAGTATATAAAAACATTCAAATCATAAAACAAATCAAGTACAGTAGGATTGTATTGATAGTTTTTAAAAATGGTGCACATGAAATATATGACATTATGGATTCAGTTTCACATCAATCTAATGAATAGTGTGATCGGTTTGACTCAAAACATGTGTTTCCATTATACACATATTATTTCATTTCAAAACACGCATCCCTAATTGAAAACCAATAAAACACATTCATATATTCCTTATAATTTATGATATAATTCATAATTTATATGTGACAAGTGTTTATTATCTGAACATCAATTTGACATATAGTGTGGATTTTATGGCTAAAAGTGAATGTTTTAATTTAAAATTTACATTTCATTACAAAACAAACAGTATATACTAATAAAAATAAATACACACTCAAATTATATTGATACATTATCGGGATTTTATATAATCAATTTTTTATATGTAGGAATCTAGATCACATCAATTATACACATGGTGTGCTCAGTATGAAACATGGTGTTCTTGGTATGACACATAGTGTTTGGTTTATGTTTAATGTTACAACTTATTTAAAATGTATGTCACTAAATAAAATTTTTGAAAACCTAGTTTTTCTTTATTTAGGAAAATGATTAGATTTTTTTCATATAATAATCACCAATACATCAATCTAACACACGGTGTCCTAGACAAGTCTCAAATTTCATGTTTTCAATTTAAAATTATCATTTTTTTACAAAATGATTTCCCCTAACTAAAAACCATGAATTTACTAATATATTTTATTTATAATTTCATAAATACATCCATTATTCATTTTTGATATAATGAAATAAACTTTACAAAAACATAATAAATGGCGTTTCTAGTATGACTGAATTTTTTTTATTATAATCGTCATTTTAGTTCAACACATTCTTTACATTATCAAAAATAAAATAACACACTATTACAATTTGGAAGATTTTGGACAACGATCCATAATCCCTTTTTGATTTGTAGGAATCAACCACATAGTTATTTAACACATATTTTAAAATTTATCTATCAAAGTGTGTGGTTATATTTTTTAATTAACTTTTTAGGTCAAAATGAATGTTATTGACTAAAAAACAAATTAACTCTATTTACCTTGATGATTTATTAAAATGGCCCATATTTGGTTTTTAAAATTATGGAATCAACCTCACATCAATATGACACATGGTGTGTCTTGTATGACTTAATGTGAATTTTTTTATTTAAAATCAATATTATAATATAAAAATTATCACACTCAAACTAAGAAAAAATAGTCTTATTGTTTCGATAATTTTGGAAAATGATCAATTATTAATTTGGGATTTATTGGAATTATGGTTAAATAAATCTGACACATTATATGTTTGGCATGAGTGAAAGTGCATGTTATCTGTTTAAAAGTGTCATATTATTTTAGAGTTCAAGTAACTTACTAAAAATCATGAAAACCCGCTCATATTGTCTTAAAAACTAGCATAATGATCCAAAATATATTTTTGGAATTTCTAAATCAGTCACACATAAATCCCACACATGGTTTTCCTGGTATGACATAAATTTCATGTATTTAGTTTAAAAGTAACATTTTATTTCCAACCAAAATTATCTTATACAAAACTAATCAATCACACACGAATTTTATTTATAGTTAATTTAAATTACCCATAACTCGTTTTTTTCATTTATGAAGTGGGTTTACCTAAATTTGAATCACAATATGGCCAGTATGACTAAAAATTGTATCTTTATTTACAATCAATATTTTCGTATAAAACATACTTCATATACATAAATCTATAATATTTTATCAAAATGAAAAGAAAATTTAGGGAATTGATCCATAAGTCATTTTGGATGTGTAGAAATAATTCTCAAATCAATCTTACATACGTTGTTCCATGTAAGTATCAAAGTGTATGATTCTAGTTTAAAAGAAAAATTTAGTTCAAGAAACATATCACATATTCAAAACTAATCAATCCTTCTTGGATTTAAGTAACACATTAGTAAAATAAATCATAAATAATTTCTGATGTGTTCGAATCAATATCATGTCAATATAACACATGGTCATTGGGATATAACATGAAGTGTGTATTTTTAGTTTATATGTAACATCATATTGATGAATTAAATCATCATTATGTTTTATTTATTTCATTATATTATTACTAAAATATCATATTTTTATTTTATGTACACCCTTAATTTTTTCTTGATAAGGGGTCATGTTTCTGAAACTAATAGCACAATTGGAATCAATTAAAAGGGGATTTTGTTTCCAATGATTTCTATTGGGGAGTTCCACATTGATGTGTGTTGATGCTCTCTAATAGTAACATTGTGACCTGCATTCAAGATTTCTAAAGGGAGGTGGAGTTCATCACATCCTTAGTGACGTTTTATCTATGATTAAAGTGGGATAATGGGATGTTGGTCTCTCCTTACATGGATTCCTCATTGGAATTTTTCACCTAGTATGATTCTCCCATGAAGATTAATACATGGTTCATGAAACGTGTTCTTGGTTCCATATTTTGGTGGACTCTTGTTAATTAAGTTGTTTCTATGAGGACATTCAGTGGTTTTAACTCTAAGCAATAACATTCAGTCAGATGAGTAGTCACGTTGAGGCCTTTCTGGCATGTATTGATGTTGAAACACTTATACAAAAGAATTCTCCCTTTTTATTAGGATTCATGATGGTGTTGAAGCCCCGTAAATCCCACATTTATTGTGGTGAATCCTCTGTTATATTCATGTCTTTGAGTTATTCCTAAGCGTCCGACGCATAACATGAGGTATACTAGATGTTAGACATCTTCCAGAGATGGATCAGACTAATTAGAATTATTATGAGGGTGGATCAGATGGGTTCATCCCTAGGAGGGGTAACATGGATGGTTTACCATATGGATGGTTATGAACACCTATTTGTGACAGACTTAGGATTCCATTTCATAAAAATCACAATGTTTCATGCAGTGAAGGATGTTCTGAACACCACTAATGTTTGGACCATCGAATGATGGTCCAATACAAGGGGACACCATTGTTTACCATGGGCTGGGATTGAACCTCGGTGGGGGAGGGGGCTCAGGGAAAATGAGGATGGGTGTGGAGGATGTTTCAAAGGATGGAATGAATTACGTGGAATAAAGGTGAATATGACAGTATTAGTCTTGAACCTTGACAAGGATTCATAAATATCCATATGGATGTGAATCAAAGTCTATGTAATACTATATGGGGTGATGAGATACCTAAGGAGGCTGCTAGTAATAAATCGAATGCATGGATGGGGACTTGATGGAAATGAAATTTTTTGTCCATTGAATGATCCTGAAAAGACACAAATGCTCAAGGGATAGACTAGGATGGGAATGGTTGATGGGATTTAACCTCAGGGAGACTTCCTACTTATCCCAATGAATGGGAATAAAATTCCACATCATTTAGGATGGATGTATAGAACTAGGGAGTACACAAAGGAAAATGACCCAGAGATGTTCTGGGGTTTATTCGTGGTTATCATCCTATCACACGATGAAAACTCTATTATGGAGGAGTATAGGTCAGTGTGAGGCCTATGCATAGTCATCTACCTAGATAGATGACATTTCTTCACCGGGATGTGCCATCCCAGGAATATCAGGATGGGTATTGAGTAATTTTTGATGTATTGAATGAATGAGGTGGAACTGATTTGAAGATGATAATGTTATGAATAATCCTCAAGGAGGTTTTCTAATTTTCCATATGGATATGATTAAAATCCCACATAGTTATATATGGGGTGATGAGATACCTAAGGAGGCATCTCACCATAAATTGAATTCATTGATGGGGACCTGAAGGAAGAGGAACCTCCTGGTTAGGGAATGATATTCATGAGACACAAATCCTCACGGGAAATACCATGATGGGAAAATTTGACAGGTTTTAACCTCAGGGATACATCCTACATATCCCAGCCATTCAGAATTCGAGTCCAATTAGTTCATGATGGAGGCCAAAAATCTGGGGGTACATAATAGACGATATACCAGAGACATGTTGTGGATTATGCACATTTATCTTTCCATCAAAATAGGGGAAATCATGGGGGAAGGAGTTTGGTGAAGTGCGAGGATTATACATGCTTATCTGCTCTAATGGAGGGATCAAAACACCACATAGAGGAGGTCCTCGGAGATGTTCCCCAAAAGGGAATGTGTAACATTATGAGGGTACATCCCAGAGAGGGAGCACCATAGATTAACATTTGTTGGTTTTGAACCTCAAATAGGATTCCTATATATAATAATGGTATCAGAACCCATGTGGTTTTGTTATGGGAGCTGTTTAGGATCATGTGGGATGAATGAACTAACAATAAATGAATATAATAGACGGATTGTGGGAAATGTGGGGCTTGAACCTCATAGTGGATTCCTACATACCCAGCATAGATGGTAGGGATCAAAGTCCATGTAGTTGGTTAATGAGAGGAATGGGGATTTCACATGGTTAGTGGACCAAATTCATATTCGGGATTATGTGTAGTTTGTGGCCCAAGGAGTACTTCGTATATTTTGTTACCTCTCAGACCATGTGATTCATGATGTGTTTGAGAAATAATAGATAGAATTAGACCTGATGAACATGTCATGAACTGTTTGTCCATGAGGGGTGGCGCAAGGATTACCTGTAAAATTTTTGAGGTGATGGGAATTTGGACATAAACTAGGATGGAATCCCAAGGAAGAAATAAAGGGCTTATGGGGAGACTGCTCGAGGTATGCTAGGTGGAAAATACCAACTAGAGAGGGAGACTGAGAGGTTGATGATGCTCATTCCCCATATAGTCCACCCTATCCTTTCATGAATTTTGAAATAATATTTTAACATCATGTTTTGAGGATTTTTCTTGAATCGATGTTTAACATCCCATAGCTTAGATGATGACGAAAAAATCATAACCCTTGGATTGACAAAACCTGTAAAAACCCACACATGGGGAAGGGTGTCGACAACCAATGCCTGATGAGAGTGTGTTGGAGGAGTGATAAATTAAGGGGTATATGTTATCATAGGCATGAAAAGAAGGAATATCAATTACTATATCTACGTGAGCAATCATAATGTTGGAAAATTTAGTGTGGAACAATGCTCGGGGGCCCTTGAAATCAATTTGTATATTCCTGGAGGGCCTCACGAAAGTGGTACATGAAAGATGTGGATGTTGTATACAAGAAGGGATCAAACACATATCCTTGGGGTAAGGAGATCCCATGGAGTATATATAAAGGGGTGAAATCAAGACTAGGGACTTACGCACAAAAGGAAGGGGTCCCAACCACAAGATTCACTGCAGAAGAGTACATATTGCACAAAATATGGGTCTTTTAAATGCACATGACATAGAGAAAAGTAAAGGGGTGTGAAAAGACGTAGTGGGCCTCACCAAAGTGGGTCCCATGGGTGTCCTTTGATGAAATATCCATAATTTTCACATAACTTCATTCACGTGGTCAATAATTGGGTCATTTTGCATACACAGGAGTTAAAGTTTCAATTATAGAGCATTTCCCATATCAGGGAGGGTACCCCTCTATTTATGGGTGAAAATATCTATGAGAGTGAATAAAGGGGCTAGTGTAGAATCTTTCGTTTAACATTGCATTGGTCATTGTAGAACTCTACGTAGAGGCAAACCCTTTTTCTTGCAGAACAATTTACTTAATTGTATCTTATATGGCCATTTTTAGGAGGCTTGAGTGAAACCATGACTTTTTACATTTCATTTTGTGTGTAAAAGAATTTCATTCCGATATCAATCTCTAGCGCATGCTCCCAATCTTCTCTATAGATCAAATGGGTTTCTTGGGATCATTCCATGAGACAAAATATGTCTTCATCCGGCTCCAATATTCCATTCAATGGAATCAAGTATAATTCAGCACCAAAGTCCCCCCACCCCCACAGAGTCTAAGCTAAAATTGGACCAGAAGGTCAACATTTGAGGGAATCTCAAATGAGAACAATCCTTTAATGTTAGCATGTGCAAGATGGAAAATATGTCACAAAAGAGGCTTTGTATGTTCTCAGAAGACTTGGTGGGTGCCTATAGATACACAGGGGACCCATGTTCAAAGTACATTATCTTCCGTACGATAATGTATTCACTCATGTACACTCATGTTGCTTATTTATGTGTGAAAGTGGAAAATTTGTTTTCCTCTTTACATATGGATAACATATCTTACGCGTGACCATTAGATATTTCGCACTCCATACATAGCTAAATTTTATTGGTCAAAACCCTATATTTCATGAACCCATTTGTTTTTCATGATGAGATATGTCCTTTCGAACTAAGTATTTTTTGCATCCACAACGTGACCAGATATGGCTCATGAAAAAACTGAAGCGGAGAGGAAGGCTGCCTATGCTTCACAAAGGGCCGAGTTGATTGAAAAACCTCAAATTCTTTATACGAGAAGGGTACTATCTGAAAATCAGATTCTCTAGGCACGATGGAACATTCGCATAAGGATTGCATCCTGATTGATATCATTTGGCTATATAAATTTTGTATTCTGGAGGAGGTTTTGATGTTGTACTTCGAGAATGACTCACTGTGGTCCAGGGTAACACACGAGGATAGCCATCCATGGATCAACATCACTAAAAATGGTTACCCCATCAGGGAGACATTGGATATGGATGTTTATTTCCTAATCCCAAAGACAAGAACAATCATTTAGAGTGAGTTGGTTACCTAGGAATCTTCATGCCATTATGCATGTACTTTTAGGAGGTGTATCACAGACGAGAGTAAGGGTTGGATGAAAGAATCATAATTATGGTATGGGGGAAATTTCCGAAGTGATTTGTAATTGGAATACGAGTTACTCCAAGCATGGGATGATTTCAGGAAGTAGCTTTAATAACTTGTTCTATATGAAGTCATGTAAAAATCACAATTTTATTTCCACTGCCATCATGACCTGGTACCCGAGCAGTTCAGTTGGTGATCTCCTGACACAATAACCTTCAACCTCTACCATGGAGAGGTCAGTATCAGCCTTTGTGAGATTAATTTTATTTGGGTAATTCCTTTATAGGGGTTCCAGTATTATGATTTTTAACTAATAGAGAATTTATGGGGAGACATGATAAAAAATCCCATTTTTCATGGAATCTTCTATACCTAGAAAAGGAGAAGGTTAAAATTTACTACATTATGAATGAAATGTCCTACCCAATATGGTTAATCCTTTTTTTAAAAATACGGAAATGAATGTGAGGATTCCAGGGTGACGGAAGTTGTACCTGAACACAATAAATATGGGAATGGATGGTTAATATTGGGTGGAACTCGAGGAATAGAAATACTAATCATGGGTCTTTAGTGTGGATGAAATCTAGGATCCACATGTGCGATATGCTATTTTATTTTCCACCTTCTTCAGTATGTCTCTACTTCATACGAGGGACACAAGGATATGCGTCCTTCTATAGAATCTAGTGATTGTAAGGGTCATGGAAGCACACCATAGGTCCAATTTGGTAGTTCTTATGTTATAAAGACTATATATTTCCATGTGGTGAATTTTTAGAGGTGGGATTCCCAAGAGGATCTGTGGAACATTCAAAATTCTTTATGATTGTGTTGATGCTCACTATGGTGTCTATGATTTTCCAAATTCCACCCATCCCCCAAGAAATTTCATATAACCATATCTTCTCAATATCGATGGGGTTCGTCCACAGACACTTAATGAAGAAGAGATCAAGGTAAATATTTAAAATCGCATGAACATCCTCTTTCACCCATTCCATACATAGTTATCCAAATGGTGGAATATTTGTGAGGTATACTGTAGAAGAGGGATTATATTTATAGAATCAGGGGTGGTGTTCAGGTATCACAGATTTATGGGAATGTCTTTTGCGAACCCTTCATGCCCTCAAGGTTTTCTGTTCAGTTTGGATGCATCTAGCGAATGTGAATGATGGTATTACATGGTTTTGGGAAGAGAAATATCCAAGCATCCATCATCACTAGTGGATAATTTTTACAAATTCATGATTTGTAGAGGTAATTATTACCAACAGCCACTTATGTCTACACTGGCTTATCAACAGAATATGTTTACCACTATGTGGAAGTGTATTCGAAGGAGATTTTATAAAAATGAATTCTTAAAATCAAGGCGGCATGTTTGAAGTCCAAAAGTGAGATGATAGGCGAGCTACTGCAAGGGATAAAATTCTAGAGGCTAGTAATGTGGTCGGGGTAGTATAATAGTGAACATCAGTCATAGGAGCATTGCAAGGTGTGGTTTCACATCCTCCCTCTAAAGGGTGGTTGTCACATATGTGACCTTAGGGACCTGTTAAGGAAGATCTGTATATTTAAATAATATATCTCTTATATCCAACTAATGATTCCATATCCAATCCATATGGTCTACTTGGAGAACAATGTAGAAGTTGATGTCACCTAAAGAGATTTGGTGAAAATGAGTGAACATTGGGCTTGATCTGCAGGACATGGGATGTGTTCGGGTGGTGAACATGGTGCAACATCATTAATGACATGTGTACCTGATAGCCATGGGTTTCCATGAATGCCAATGGGGGCAGTATGAATATGAACATCCCTTGGTCAATGTGATGCTCAGTTAAGAGGATGACCCCAAAGAAATGACACCCAATGATGAAGAAGAAGAAGAAGAAGAAGACGATGATGATGACAATGACGATGATGATGATGAATGGGATGAAGTGGAAGATAAAGAATATGAATGAAAGGATGAGTAACCTAGTGGTGAAGGATCATGGTGTACATTGTCCCATTATAGGATCCCATGTGGGAGTGGAGAAATTGTAGGCTCTGATGAGGAAGTGGCTGAACATCTCAAGGTAAATCTCGACTCCAATCCCTTTTGGCCACTTATTTTTCCATAAACCAGATTCACATACCAAAAATTGTCAATTTTTGGGACCCATTAGTGATGTTTATTAGGGATATGCTACCGTAGGGGATGAATACGTGTTGATGTTCTTGGAATGATGTCTCCTAGAGCCCACATCTGGAGCTTAGAAAAGAAGTTAATCGAACATATTTGAAGCGGCCAAAGGTGAACCAACAGAATGGGACAAAATAATGACCCTGGATTCCAAAAATTTCCTCATTTGCCAGAATAAATATACATTATCATTGTATTAACAAGTAATTAGGGTCCACATGTGGTGGAAACTCATACAATGAGTGAGACACTTCATCGAGCTACGCATAGTTCGAATAAGTCTCTATTTTCAAGCCTCTATTTTCCCAGACCAACACCTACTATCTGAGAATCCACCTGACCAATTTATCCAATCTCAATGCATTTATTACAAGACTGGAGGGTTCAAAAATTGTCAAGTAAGAGTCATCTGTGGGATATCTGCTAGTGGCCATTCCTGCTAGTATGTAACTGTCCATTCAAAATGATACATCATTAGAACTAGTTGGGAAGAATGCTGGAGGGCATGAAGTTGTAATCACTAGTGACGTCACCGCTAGGGTGGACCCTAAAGTTGATGAGGTATAAGTTCCCAAAGAATAGACAATAAATGATGATTTTACACATAACAAAGAGCCTATTCCCATATAGATGATGAAAAATGATGACCTGCTGTCTGATGTTCGGTCCATCTTTCCTGAATACAAACCTACAAACCGAAAATAGTTGGACTATTATGACCCTGACGCGGCTGGGGAATGTTTTATGACATTTTTCAAGGAATTTAAGCGTATCAAATTCTTCCTCTATATCCTAGAGGAAGAATGGATGATTATGATTTGGTTACATCGTAGCTAGATGTATATTCTCTATGTCGGAGTGGTGGATGATCTCTATCCTCATATTATGATCTACAACTATCTTAATAATAAGACTAGAGAGATAATAAAATACATAGATTCCTCTTGGTTCCAAATGAAATCTAAAAATATTTGAAAAATATTTGAGGATTAGCAGAAAATATGATACCTTGATGAGCATATGGATAAACCTTCTACAATAGTCATGATTAAATCCCTGTTGATTGAGGAATTGAGATTCTAGCTAATGGAAGCCCGAGAGAATATTTTCAAGGGTAGATATCAAATTTCAGAACATCAAGTCATGTGAGAAATAATAAATATCATTTCTAATGAACTTCACACTGTAGTTTCCATGAGGAAATGGAGCTTATGGAGCGACAAACAACTCTGGAAGCCACATGCTATAAATTGTTGGTATTGAAGTGGTCCATCGAAGGGACCGATTCATAAGGACCATGTTTTGGTCAAACATATAATACATGCCACCCCTCTTATTTACTCATTCTTAACTATATTCTTAAGTATATACATTTTTCTTATTATTATTGCATCTCGATCATAATTGTGAAACAACTAATGATAAATCTCTATGATCGTGTAGGTCATGCCCAGTGTTAGAAACAAGGGATGATCATATGAAAATAAAATTTATATTTGATTGTGTTATATAAACATCAAATACTTGGGTCCTAATATTATCAACCAACCACTAGAGGAATATACAATGAGAGAGGTTGTGACTAGGGAATAGGGTTCCTGGAGAAACCAAATTTTCATTTCCCAATACACTCTACTCCATCAGTGGGATAATGCTAGGGTTGTTAGAATAAATCTGAGCAAATGAAAAGATGAATTTTGAATCACAATACCTACATTTTGGAACATAGTGATGGTGGAATGATAATGAAGGATATCTATTGACCATTTTATATATACAGTATACATACCATGTTAACCTGAAAGTATAAAAACAAACAAAATCCATCCACTGATAGAATTCAAAAACATGTGAACAAACATGAAAAGTCACCTTATGTCTACTGTAACATTATCCGATTGTAGTATGAGAGTCAAAATGGAATGGGACTATGATGTTAGGGGGATCCATCAGATATGAATTTGGATGATAATCCAAATAAAGGGGGTGAAAATCATATATATGGGGTAATAGGATTTTCGAATGGAGTACATCACTCATGAAATTACACCACCATGACGAAGGCACATTGAGTGGGGATATCAGTATGAATCAAGGATGAACCTACTTCATGAAATATCCCCTCTAGTGATGAACTATAACTCTTTATAGTCTTTTACAATGCAAAAGAATATGGTTGGCACAATGTTTAACATCATATTGTAAGAATGATGCATGGAATAATTTAATGTCATACAACTATGAAGTTGCACATAGTTTAAGGTAATAATACCTTGGCCCTATCCATCAATTAAAAGTCGTGATTCATGAAATAAAATATCATAGTTTTAAGGCCATCGATTTTGGATTGGAATTGGGACCAAAGGGCCAGAATGGTATGTGAACCTCTGGTGGGCACAAGGAGAACATTTATAGGCATATCTACATATCAAAAAAGGGAAGAAATCAAGGAAAACATACTTCTTAATGTCCATGATGTCTATAATCATGCATGATGAGTGTTTTGATCCATTTTATTATCATTCCTCTATCAAATGAACACCCCTAAAAGTGAAATGTGATGTGTGGTATGCAACCCAATATGAATGAGGAAAAATAATCCCACAACTAAATCAATCACTCTCAATGGGGAACCCAAGACGAAATGTCCAAAATAGAAATTATAAAAATATTTGTTTTGACATAGGTATAGATTTATGGATTTCACTATGTATCCCACAATGGAATAGTATTTAGAAATATGTAGTTTTTGAATGTCAAGCAGCTTAACTTTATGCGGTAATGATGGAGATGAAAAGGAGAAATGATGTTATGGATGACACAAGATCAATGATTTTGGCATCACTACATATCCCATATGGATGTGAATCAATCAATGCATAGTTCGAAGATAAATTTTTCTCTCCAAATCTAGGTCATGCGAAAATAAAAGAGTCAACTGATATATCATGTTTTCTATTTTGATGGTGTTTTTTTGAGTGACAAGCCTAAGATGAAAACCCAAGGATTTTCTACAAGAAACAAGTTGTATGTTGGCCTTGATTAATGACACATTCAATAACCATTACCCATGGTGACACCCTCTCATACGGGGCGCCCCAATGTTTTGCTATTTTTTATCATGCGGCGAGGATGATGTTGTCACAGTTTAAGGTCATATGATAGCACCCACCCATAAACCATAATATCATAGGTTAAGGATGAATTGGTTTAATTTCATGTTACATGATTCAGCATAGTTTAACATCACATTCCTTGGATGATGTAGATCTTAATTTAAGGTCATAAAATTCAGATCATGGTGTGTATAGTCTTATATATGGGTATTACCCTACCACAATTCTTAATCACATGTGATATATTATTGTTGTGGGAAACAAGGGGTGATGGTATGATTTACCCATCACATGAGAGTAGAAAAATATTAATAAGATATTAAAGGTGGGAAAATCCCAACCAAGCCAACATTCGTACTCAACGTGCACATATTCATGGAGGGACAATACTCGGGGTGTTGGAGACCCATAAAAAGGTAGGGAGGGTAAAAGTGGATCACTACATCTGATACCTGGGATATAATGGTTGTGGGGTAACAATGGAGGAAAACTAATAACCAGATTTGAAACATAGTATCCATATCGTGTCACCTGATATAGGAACAAACAAATGAGCGTTGACCATTGACCTTATTTTCAATGTGGGACATATCTCAAATCGTTGTTTGAATCGCTCTGGGATATTGTCCGTCAATAGAAGGAGAGGAAATAGGTTGATAATCTATTCTAGTAGGGGATCCTTTTAGATGTAAAATATTATGAAAACCTCAATAAGGGGACACATTAAGTGTGGATGCGTCGGTGGAGGTTAACATTATGTGCTAAGGGAAAATAAGAGGAAATGTGCTCCCAAGGGGGGTACATGGTGAGACTAATGAAAACCTATTTGGAATGAGGATCAAAATTTCTCAACCACACCATGTAATCCCAAAAGAATCTAGGCCAAGAGGTTGGTAGGAAAAAAAGGGTATGACTGGACCATAGATATAATGTGTAAGTGGCTTTATGTATCACATATGGATTGTAATCAAGCCAAACATAGTTCTCGAATATGGAATGGAAGATGGACAACACCATTAGCATCGATATCCTCTCAAATTAGGAAGTTGTGTTTGTTATGTAGTTTAGATTCATGAGTAATGGGACACTAAAAATAATTGTTTATGTTCATAGATTTTGGTCCATATAAGTCAGATAGGTTTAGTGAAGCACTATAAGGTATCCCAACATGAATGAGGGAAAAGACATCCACAACACACAACACCTTTCTAAGGAGAAAACCCAGAAAAAGAAGTGGTCCAAATGGTTCATGACTCTATGGATGGACCTAGGGAAAAAACGCATGGGTTTCACTATGTATCTCACAAAGGTTATGATCAAGCCACACATAGTTCCTAGAGGTGGAGTGGAATATTGTCACTTTCAAAGGGAAAATGTTTTACTATGTGAATCATTATTATACTCTATAGTTTATTATCATACATCCTGGATATAGAGGGTGTATATTAACATCTTATGATATGGATAAAGGTGATCCTCTATTTTATCATAATTAAATATGGATGGATGAGGTCATTGTTTATGGTCATAGACCTCATACTATGATATGAGACTTCCAAAGTAGAAATATTTAGTGGGATACAATATGGTGACCCAATGTGAATGAGGATCAAAATTATATCATATCACACCACACATTACATGTAATAAACATCTTATTTTATGTCCAAAGTGTTTGGACCATAATAAAATTAGACTCCCATGTGGATAGAAACCTTATCAAAACCCCAAATCCCACATGATCCATGCTCACTGTGGGAAACATGGGGTGGATAATATAATTATAACACATGGAATCACACAATAAGGGATCGAATGTGTCGATTAAAGGATGACCCCACAACATTGGTCCACCTTCTCAATGTATAATGGTGCATAGAGGGATAATATCGAGGTTACTGAAGCTCCACATATACATAAGGATGTTGAAGGTGTATGAATCAAAAGACTGATATTTGGGACACAATGGGGAGAGTATTGGTGGAGGATAAATTCTAAAAAAACATAAATGTAGCATCCATATAGTGTGACCTGAAAATTGAATAAAATATTGAGGTACATCTGCTGACCATATTCGACGTAGGGGACATGTATCAAAATTTCATTCGGGATCCTCCAAGACATTGTACCAGGGAAGTAGGTGATCCATGATTATGAGAATCCATGTCATTAGGAGTTTCTTACAGATGTAAAAGATTAGATATACCCATGTTAAGTGAAAAAATAATCATGGTGGAGAGAGAAAATTTCCATGATGAATACAACACACTAATTCTCATGTTGTGGCAGATCTGAGCACGTTAAAGACCAAAGACAAGGTAAAGGGATTCAAATAGATTCAAATGACTCGAGGGGATGAGTGAGTAAAAGAAATAAATTATTAGAGTGGACATGTGGTTGGTACTAAAGACAAAATTTGTGGGTGTTCCAATGTATCCTGTAAGGTTGGGAAAAAATTCTTACAGAGTTCTTGATTGTTCTATTGTTTAACGTCATGCAGTAATAAAGAAAAGGACATTGTAGCTTATTATTTTGTATCTTGGACATTGGGGGTGAAACATCCCAAATGGGGTGGTGGGGTAGTGTAACCTGATGATAATGAGGACCAAAGAGGTCCCAACCACACCACGCACCATTCCACACAACATCCAAGGAGACAACATAGGCCAAGGGGGAGGCTGGAAGGATGAAAAAGCCTAGTATTGGGACTAAAGACAAAATTAAGGGGGGTTTATACGTATCCTATAATGATGTGAATCAAGTTATACATAGTTATAAAATGTCTTGAATTTTAACTTCATGCAATAAGGATAACAAAATAGTTTAGAATTATAGAGGAAAAAGGGGACATTCCATTTTTTGTTAAGCAAAAAACGACAATAAATACTATACAATTTAATGTTTTTCAAGGACTCATAAGTTTATTTTCATGTGATATGAGATATATATTCTTATATGTTTTTAGAACTCATACCATGAGTTAGGGTTGTAGGGGTTGAAAAGGTTGTGGAACCTAGGGCGGAACCCGATATCGAAATATCTATGTGTTCTTATATATCCTACAAGGGAAGTAATAAAGACGTACATAGTTCTCTAATGCTGTGTATTTTAACTCTATATCGTAAGGATTTAGGAATTTCTTAACATCATGTGGGATGAAGATATTTAATTTCATGAGGGACAAAAAGGTATTTGTTTAAGGAAATTGAGCTCGAACTGCAAGGTGGGTAATCCTAACGAATTTATGTAGCATAGCGACATAAAAAATCCTATGTAATGAGATTGAAAGAGGATCCTCTCCCTAATGTTTATCCCAATGAAGATATATGTGTATAACATAGTTTGGGCCCAATGACAAATTTTCTACTCTTTCCAACTTATCTTGTGAGTGTATGAATCAAGCTGCATGCAGTTAGTTAATTCGATGAAGTTTAACATCATGTGTTTTGTATATAAGGACAGTTCATCATCATGTGGGATGGTAATGATGGAATGTTTTATGTCATCAATCCTAGAAGGAAAATTTCCAAATGAGATTTAATTTTTGAGTAATTTTTCATTTGTGGGAGAATTAATTCACTAATCATCCATAGTGACCAAATATTACGCACAATTGGGTAAGCCTTGTGAATTTTAGAAGGTCGTTCGCATTTGGGATTCAACATTGGTGGCTTCCTACAGGGTATCATTGGTGTCCACAGATACAATACCATGTCCCAATAAAGGACCAGAGAAGAAAATTATTGTTAAAATCATTTTCTATATTGTTCTGATGCCTCTTCAGATTATGCAAGGCCTGAATACTATTCTTGTCGAGGGATTCTATTTCATCTCGATGGGCATCCAAAATTTTTTCATAAGTTTATTGATCAAAGATCTACGTGGAGTGATCGACACTGAATATCAATGAGTAGGACATCTGATGTTAAATACACTATTGAATATGGGGTCACCATAGGGGAATTAAAATTCTTTATTGAGTAGGCCCATAGGGAGTGTGGGAGCTTGTTCGACACACTCTTCTTGTATTGAACAACCATATTTTACAAAATGTTAGATAGGGTCTCATTGAATTTCTCGATCTACCCATATTATTTTGAAAGGTAACAAGAGTTATGATTGGACCAGATGTTGTACTTTTCATACAATTTCAATAGCTACACTACTCAGATGTTGGTTTAGTTATCAGTGAGAATGGTATGGTGGAGTTTGAATCGATGGATGATGTGGGATATCAAAAAAAGATGAGGGAAACGACCTTGACTTATGTGAGAAGAACTTATTGTTTCTACTTGGAAGAGAAATATGTAGTGGTCAAAATGAACCTACACTATCATGTTTTTTCTTGTATATATGGACCTATAACATCGAGTTTTTCTACCTCTATAGTCGAAGGTTACATTGTATTATGGAGTGGTTTTAGTAGCCAATTAAAATAATTGTCATGGATATGACACATGTGACATCTCTTAGTTAACTCTATATAGTCATGGACCATGGTGGTCCTGATGTAACCAACCCATTGGATATTATGAGAGAGTTTCAACTTTATCTGGTGAGCTCCACAGGAACTAAACTGAACTACTTATATAACCTGGAGAACCTCATCACCTTGAATGCAGTGGAGGAGAACTCCATCAAAACCATGTTTATAGAGGATCTTTTCAAGGATAGAACCACTCTAGAGGTGGAAATGTACTTCATGACGAAGGATCTCCTTATGTTTGGATCTATCTATTGGGATAATTCAATATTGGAGATACTCGATAAAAATATTCGTCCAATCAAGGTTTTCTTCTACTATGGTAGGGGTGCTTGGGGAACCTAATGTGGAAGCATTGGCAGTGATATGGATTTCCTACTTGAAGTCATCACCATCAATAAAGATTGGAGTGATGAATATTTGATGCACCACATGAATATTCATGTTTTCTTTGTCAGGCTCTGTGAGAGATGCAACATGGTTGGAAAAGGAGTCAACTCGACCATTTTGTGATGGAGGGATATGAGTTACCTCTGTCCAAGAAATTAACTCGTTCATTAGATAGATAATGTTCTATAACAAGGCCATGATCTCTCACATACTAATTAAGTAGTAAACATTTGTTTTCTTGATGAATAACATCGATCCCCCCTTCACAAATAGGTAGGTAACATAAATCTCATGGAACAGATAAAGAGTTGTGTTAAGATCCAAATACTACACCTCATTGTTTGTGAAACCTTCTGACACTAAGAATGAGTAATGAAAGGAAGCCTACATTGGTGTGATGATGATGAAATCCATGCCCACTCTGTTGAGTTTGTAATTGTTATGTATTCTTCAATTCAAACATCTGGAAGAACCATTGAAGTGAATATTCCAACATGGACTGACATTATCCAATTAAAGGATGGAATCTTATGGAAATTAACAATCCCACGTTATCTTATGAGGAATGGATGGGCAGCTAGGATGTCTTCCCGTGCCTGAACATTGAAATATTTTAATTGGATGAACGTGGTGAAGAACTACTGATGGATCGCTACACACTGAGCTAGAAAGCATGGCAATATACTGTTATTCCAAATATACTTCATCATATCTACATGGGACACCATATGTATCTCATGATGCTATATAAATTTCCACAACTTTTGTACTACTAATATATTCCTGAACCAGCTTCTCTCAATAGTTGAATATATGTTCTCTGTATCAAAGAGCACACAGATTACATAGTACAAACTATTAATTTATGGTTCATTATTTTTCTGGGTGACATGGGCACCAACAGATCAATCAAGGGTGATCACATAAAGGCCTAATGACATTCTACATATATGTTTCATCAAAACTGTAGGAAGTAGAAGGTACATATTTATCTCTTAATAAGTGGTATGAAAATCTCTATACTAATGGTAGATGAAACCAGTATTCATGAGTCTAGAAAATATATTCCACTTACTAGCCAGATCTCTGAAGAATAGGAATGTGTAGGAAAAATGGACTTTAAAACCTCAGTGTTCTCAAATATTTCACTGGTGAGGCATCTGACTGATATCATTGATCTTCTCTAGATCTATCTTGATGACTCTATATATGACGATGAAGATGAAAAAATTCAATAGTTAACCCTAAATGAACACATAAAGTGGTTCATCTTTAGATGGTGGGAACAAAGGAAGCTAATAAATTTCTATAGATCGATGAGATAGTACTTTGTTGGCGCCAAAAATGTGGCCTGAAAGGAAGGAACGAAAAAGACAGCCAGCGCGCTGCCTTGCGAAGCACCGCCGCGAAGAACAACCGCGAAGCACAGCCACGAAGCCGCGCCGCGAAGCGCCCCTACCATGGCGGCGCCGCGATGCACCCCAGGCGGTAATCCTCCGCGAACCAATTTGACATTCGCGAGCCGCCGCAAAGCACCAGAGGTGGTAATCCTCCGCGAAACCATTTGAAGTTCGCGAGCCGCCGCGAAGCACCAGAGGCGGTAATCCTCCGCGAACCCATTTGACATTCGCGAGCCGCCGCGAAGCACCAGAGGCGGTAATCCTCCGCGAACCCGTTTGACGTTCGTGAGCCACCGCGAAGCACCAGAGGCGGTAATCATCCGCGAACCCCTTTGACCTTCGCGAGCCGCCGCGAAGCACCAGAGGAGGTAATCCTCCGCGAACCCATTTGACGTTCGCGAGCCGCCGCGAAGCACCAGAGGCGGTAATCCTCCGCGAACCCGTTTGACGTTCGCAAGCCACCGCGAAGCACCAGAGGCGGTAATCCTCTGCGAACCCCTTTGACGTTCGTGAGCCGCCGCGAAGCACCAGAGGCGGTAATCCTCCGCAAACCCATTTGATGTTCGCGATCCACCGCGAATCACCAGAGGCGGTAATCCTCCGCGAGCCTGTTTGACGTTCGCAAGCCGCCGCGAAGCACCAGAGGCATTAATCCTCAGCGAACCCGTTTGACGTTCGCGAGCGTGCCGCGAAGCGCCGGAGGCGGCGCACGATCCCTGCTACGCGGCGCCCCTTCTCTATAAATACTAGACTCCCCCTGAGTCCAGAAGATGGACAATCCGGCCTTTCGGGTTCTCCTCTCCCGAATCAAGAAGCACACTTTGCCCCGGGAATCATGAGCTCCGCGAGGTATTTTTACTTCGCGAGACGACTCTGCTTTGTCTCGTTTTGAGCCCCTCTTCCGAGGGGGATGCCCTTCGTGAAGCTCAAGTGTGTTCGCGAAGGAAGGGGATTCCCAAGGGAACCCGGGCAGCCACGGAGCACTTGTGCTTCGCGAAACACCCAACCCATGCTAGTAATCCCTATGTCAAGGCAGGATAACTATGCATCGTGAAGCACACTGCTTCGCAGGACCCTGCTTCCCGAACCACTCCTTCTTCGCGAGGCAGTGCTCCGCGAACACTGTTCCACTTCGCGAAGCACCTACCACTCATACCAATGCCCCATGCTAAGGCCAAGGCACCCCACTTCGCAAAGCACACTCCTCTGCTTAGCGATTTCTCTTTCCGTGTGACCTTCCAGGTTTGCACGATGTGATTTCAAAGTCCCATGGACAATACCACCCGTAGCGTTGCTTCGCCTAATGCTTCTTCGCATAGGCACGCTAACGGCTATTGCTTCTTCGCATAGCCACGCTAACGTGGACCCTTTGATGGTTCTCCTCACTACCCCCCCTTTACCATGGCCTTACCGATACCTTCCCTTCCCCAAGGACCAGAGGGTACCGGTTATGTAAGTCATAGGGGTGTGGAGTGAACCCACCTCGTCCGAGCTGCAGGACGTTAAACTGCCAAGCACCACGTCCTCAACACATGACGTTAAACTGTGATCCGACTTCGTGCCCCTCACGAAGGGTCCCCCCCAGTTCGAACATTCTTTACACCACTCGTCTCCACGGGAATGGAACTCTTCCTCACATGGAATGAGATCCTCCTTGTCTGAGTGGTGTTTGTTCGTAGGAGAAGGGTGACCCTAGTTCCCCAACGGATGGTTGCACCCCTGCATCTCCGTACTTACCCACTACCAGAGTTGGTGGAGGGCGTGATATGGGACGAGGTACCTCCCATTATTGGACCAAGGTCCATCTTTCTCGCGCTTTGTTGCACCCTGGGCCGCCCTTGCGTAAGTCCCAACACCAACCATTTCTAGGCACCTTCTGCCTAACAGTCCTACCTACATGACTCTAAACTGTAGTATTCTCCCTATGGTCCACACATAGGATGCCTCTTGCCCAATACAAGAGATGCCTTGTGCGCCAAGCATAAGATGCCTAGCGCCATGATCACAGTGGCGTAACATCAAGAGCGTTGGAATCCATTCAAACATTCCATTAGTCCACCTCACGCTTTGCGTGTCCTTCGTTTGGATCGTCATTCACTTCCAAGTCTGGAGGGACCCCCTAACAGTATGGATGCTCGACCTATGGTCCGCCTGCTATCCTGGGCCAACGCCCCGGAAGACTGATCACGTCTGGAGGGACCCCCTAACAGTATGGATGCTCGACGCATGGTCCGCCTGCTGTCCTGGGCCAACGTCTCGAAGGATTGATCGACAACACTTGTGACATGGTCCCGTGTTTCGAACATGGTCAACGGTCGACCCTCATTTTTTGTCCTCATTTCTGGCTAACGTGATATAGATGCTACGTTGCGAACATGGTCAGCAGTAATCCTCCATCACCACGTCAATCTCATGACGTTCTGAATATTGGGCATGTGATTCACACTTTTCAACTCCCTTTGTTGGGATAGATTCCAACGTCCTTGGCGTTATCCCGCTTGTGCACTTGCGCATAGGCACATACCTCATCCCACTAGTAAGTTGGGATGCCCTCATGGCCATACATGAGGAAGACATTACGGGCAGCTTCTTAGCGTAAGCCCCATTCACCATTGCCGCTCCATAGCGGCACACGGGCAGCTTCTTGCACAAGCCCCGTTCACCAGTGTCGCTCCATAGCGGCACCCAGGAAGCTTCTTAGCGTAATCCCCATTCACCATTGTCGCTCCATAGTGGCACACGGGAAGCTTCTTGCACAAGCCTCGTTCACCAGTGTCGCTCCATAGCGGCACCCAGGCAACTTCTTAGCATAAGCCCCATTCACCAGTGCCGCTCTATAGCGGCACCCAGGTAGCTTTCTAGCGTAAGCCCTACCTGCCATTATCACTCCATAAAGGCACCTGGGCCTCCATCCTGGAGTAAGTCCCAACACCATGGGCCTCCCAACGCGTAAGCCCCTCTTCGCTTCTCACGGATGCACCCTTCGCGACGTGATCGTCAGGTCCATGCAACCTCTTGTTTCTCACACCGAGCATGACTCACGTGGGCTTAGAGTGAGCGCCGACCCTGACCAACCACTTTGAACTACGATGTCTTTGATCCGTGTCAAGGCATGGTACATAGGAAGCCTCCACGAGGTTCAAGCCCACCACTAGTGGACCCACGGGTCTACTTTCACGACGGTTCACCGGCGAACCCATTTTGAACTACTAGGACTTTGATCCATGTCAAGACATGGTACGTAGGAAGCCTCTCTGAGGTTCAAGCCCACTCGTCGCTCATCCATGTCGGGTCCCACTCCGGTCCAGTGGTAAGCCATTGCGACCCATACCATCCGAACTATGAGGTCTTTGATCCATGTCAAGGCATGGTACGTAGGAAGCCTTCACGAGGTTCAATCCCACCAATAGTGGACCAAGGTCTACTTTCACGTCGGTTCACCGACACACCCACCCATCTTTTCACGTCGGGTCTCACTCCCATCTTCGTCCGGCATGACGTTAAACTACATTTTGGTCTAGTGGTAAGCCATTGCGACCCATCCCGTTTGAACTACGGGGTCTTTGATCCGTGTCAAGGCATGGTACGTAGGAAGACTTTATGAGGTTCAAGCCCACCAATAGTGGACTAAGGTCTACTTTCACGTCGGTTCACCGACAAATCCCCATTTGAACTACGAGGTCTTTGATCCATGCCAAGGCATGGTACGTAGGAATCCTCCCAGAGGTTCAAGCCCAACTCCCATCGGACCAAGGTCCATATTCATGTCGGTACGCTGACGATGCCCATCGGACCAAGGTCCACCTTCACGTCGGTACGCTGACGACATTCATCGGGCCAAGGTCCAGCTTCACGTCTGTTTACCGGCGCCATCCCGAACTACGCGGACTTTGATTCCCGGCCACGGGGATACGTAGGAAGCCTCGTCAAGGCTCAAGCCCAACTTCACTGTCGCCCCCCCCCCCCCCTGCGATGATTCCACTTCACTTTCCTTCTACTCCATTCACTGCAGCCCACGAGCTAGCCCAGGTGTCGATATCCCTTCAAGGAGGATCCCTCAATTCGATTTATCCCAGCTAATGCTCTCGTTGGGTTGATCCGTCTCCGCTGGACGTTAAACTCACGGCATACCCTGTGTTGAGCACGGGAGGCTGAGGAAAACCTCAGATATGTGTCTACGACATGTAATTCCCCACGCCCGATGTGGGATGCCTTGGGCTTCCACGCCCTCGAGAAGCCTTGTGATCAAGGATAACAGACAGACATGCCAGGTACCCCAGCATCCAGACACGCTACTGATGCCTCAACGTGACTACTCCCCTGACCGAAGGTTGCTGCCCTGATTGGACACTTTGGAATGTCCCGACAGAAGCAGTGTAATTAACCGGTGTCCATGGAAACATGGCACTGGGAAGAGTTTCACGAACTACGTATTAAATCTCTAAGGGAGACCCGGACTAGGTGATGAGTTCTGAGGAGGAATCCACAGGAGGAAGAACCGACATCCCATCATCCAGTTTCGATCACGGAGCAGACGTACCTGAACAAGGAACGAATGACGCCCGCCTTTGGAAAGCGGGAATGCGGGGCAACAAAGTCGCGCGCCGTCCTCCACAGACGGATGCGCGCGCCCCGGCGAAAGCGTCGAAAACAGAAATGGTTAACCCGAAGTGAAATTCTTCTCCTCATTATGGAGATTAGTAGCGTTCGAGACACCAGTAGATTGACGTGTCACCGGATCTAGATATCTGGTGCCTAGTCCCGCCAAGCAAATAGCAGGCCTGTCGTGGAACTCACCAGAAGTCGGGGTAGTAGAACGTGGGGCACTCCGCTCTGCAGCGTGTTGGCATGGATCCTTCTCACAAACATGGAGAATGGAAGAACGCTGGGGCACTGGCTGTCAATCCTTTTCCTCTCAGTACTGATGAGTTGATCCCTTCGCTTGCCAGGAACCAGGTTGCTAATTCGGAGATGCGGTCACCATCCGCTCCTCGCCCGCGCAGGGGCAGGGGCAACACCACGACGACCACTCCACATGGCGCTACTACCGCCACGATGGCTGCCACGTCACGGAATACGGGACGCCCACGTCCCATTTCCCCATCAGAGATCATCCAACGAAGGGTGATCAACAGCCTCGTACGCAGGTATGAGGAAGAAGGGGTCATCCCAACCCGGGATATGGCCCGCTTGGACCTGGAGGCCTCCAGGCCCCGTCGTCAACGCCGCCCTAACTGGCCGCGCAGGGAGCCCCTGCTCCCCACCCCGACATTCAACCGTTTCGAGAGACTATCCCCGGAACGCCTTGACGACTCCTCGCCTTACGCCGAAGAGGCGGGCGCTGTCCGGCTCAGTCCGCTCACGGCCCCGACCCAGGGGCCCCAGGCGAGAACTCCTGTCTGGCCGCGTTAGCACCGCCGTCCGGCCCCGCAGGAAGAGCAGGCAGACTACGTACCTGCACCACCTGCACCAGCCCGCCTGACCCGACGTCAGCGCCGGGCCTTGGCTGAGGACGCTCGTTTAGGTGCATCCACGTTGACAGCTACAGTGGCCCGAGACACCTCCGACGTGCATTATGAATCCCCCACATACATTGAGCAGGGGCACCCCTTCGCACAACCGGGATTGAGACCCCAACCGCCCCATGGGCAGGCTGGGTTGACTCTCCGGGTTGAAGGCCCCAGTGGTGATCGTCGCGAGCTAGCCCGCGGTGATGCCACCCCGTACGGAGGTCCTCCCCATACCACTACTCCACAGAGCATGGGCCATCCCCGATCCAAGGTTCGTCATGGAGGCATGCCTCGTGCTTCCCCCATCATGCAGGAAGACCTACCCCGTGGCAGTGGCGCTCAGCGCAGAAACATTTCCCGCGCCCGCTATACAGGGTATGAAGTTCATCCTACCGAAGGCACCTTCCATCCGGTCCTCCTCCAATTTGGGGGGCCTCCCTACGTCCTCTCTGCACCCGGTGAAGGTCTTCCTCGCCCCAGCAACTCGAGGAGTGAAGGCCAGCCTCGCTCCACTCGCATCGACCATGGAGGTCTTCCCCATGCTCCTAGCAGTTCCAACAGAGGCCCCGCCCACATGGGTACGGTTCATGGAGGTCCTCCCCATGTACCCTTAGACATTTTCCCTGGTGCCCCTCGCACCCCGGCTGTCTCAAGTGGGGGCCCTCTCTGCCACGACGCCAGCGCCGCCCCGAGTCTGCCTGATAGGGGTCAACCCTGTCCCGAAGAGCCACCCAGGGGCAGAAGAGCGGGTCGTCGCCGCCACAAGAAGAATCCTGGGAAAACCAGGGTGGAGATCAAACCTGTTCGATTCTCCGACTCGGAAGCGGAATGTGATTCAGCGATGGAACTTTCTCCCCGCTCCTCTGTATCAAGTTTTGGGGCAGGAAGCAGGCGCGTTAGCCTCGTTCTCCCATAATTTGAGTTCCACCGGATTCCCGTCTCTCTCCGCAGATACATCCAGGATGAAGAGATTCTGGGAACTTCACAGGTCTCGTCCGCGCAATCACCGCCATCATCACCCAAAGCGCCCTCTACCTCTACTCGAGATCACGGGGAGCTGTTTTGGGGGACAGCGGTGGTGGAGCAACGACATGACCTGGCACCGGTAACAGCGATTCCCGTACCCGAAGCAGTGGCTGTTAGCCCATCCTATCGTGACATTGTGGTCAGGTCACCTTGCGCTTCAGAGGAAGGCCCAGAATTCGGTGGCCAGTCTGCTCGCTCGCCGTATTCTCCGCCGCCGAGCTTGCTATCCCAAAGGTCCGCCTCGGTACCGCTACCGGTCCCTCAGCCGCCCCCGGTTGATGAGTGGGGTAATGCAGGGCCAAACCCTGAGGACGAACCCAGGAGCTTCTGAAGTATTCTTGCAGCGGACTACTTCGCAGAGAAGTTCTGGCCCACGGAGGCGCTGAATTTCCACATACCCGAGTCGCTTACCCCTGATGAAGTGGGATGCTTTTGTCGAACCTTGTGGGCGACACACTTCTGCCTCCACTGTGAATGGGTAGTATACCCCAGGAGTCGAGAGCACTTCGAGGAGATTGGCAAACAGTGCCGCCTGATCGATGCGGTCGCGCTCCTTGTGGCCCAGCACCCCGAGTCGCTAGGTCACCAGAGTGCCCTCCAACGAAAATGCGTCTAGAGTTTTAAAGCACTCCGCAAGATCGTCAGGGAAGACACCCCCCATGTGCAAGTCCGTGGTTGGGGACACTATGCTTCCCTTCTTTTCGATCCTATTCGACGACAACCTGATTCGCTATGCGACATCGAGGACATGCCCTCGAGAGGAATCGCGGTTCACATGGCTGACATTGTGGACAGGGAAGAAGAACTGGAGCTCCTTGATGGAGACTTCCCCCCAGAGGGCGCACCACCACTGCTCGACCCATCAGGGAGTGCCACCCGTCAGCAGAGGAACCTACTAGGCCTGCCCGCACCCACAGAGTCACTGGTACTCGGTCGAAACACTGGAAAGGGTAAGGAGCACGTCGGAACAGTCAAGCACTCCGACCCGTCCGCCTCTGTGCAGAAAACGGACGAAGATCCTGAGAAGGCCACGTTGCGCCAGAAGCTTGCTGAGCAGAAGAGGCTGGTTGACGAACTCTTGGCTGAACGCGCCGCAGAGCGATGACCCGACTATGGTAATCCCAGGCCGGGGCAGTAGGGGAAAGAACAACTTCCCCCCGGCAAGATGCCTCCGGGAAACCCTGATCATGCTACTGCCACAGACAGGGTGGAAGCCGGAACATACGGAAAGAGGGTGCGATACGTCTCTCCAAACCCCCCTGAGCGACGAGGAAATCTGAAGAATCCAACCCGGGTTCCCCCAGTCACCCAGCAGGTCGTCCAGCCAGTCGACCCGCGAGCAGCAGAAGCCGTCTACCGTGTTGAAGAACCTGGCAATGCGCTTGTGGTTAGAGATCCCCGTCAAGACAGGGACCCCCACCCGGAGGACCTTATTGCGGCACTCACATCCCACCTCGAGGCGTTGGAAACACGGCAGGTGGCGGTCCCACCGGATGGCAAGCCTTATCCCGCGTGGGTGGATGATATGCCCGCACCTCCGGGTTTTGGGAACCCCACTTTCTCGCCTTTTAACGGGACATGGGACCCACCCCAGCACTTGGATCATTTCTCTTCCAGGTGTGGCCCCATGATGGGGACCCCGAATCAACAAAAAGCCACCAAGCTCCGATGTTTCATACAGACATTGGAAGGTCCGACATTCGTCTAGTACAACCAGCTCCCTATCAGATCGGTGACCGATTGGGAGGATCTTCACCAGCAGTTCGTATACCAGTTCAGCTCCACCAAGCGAAAGACCAGCATTTCGGACCTCTTCAAGTGAAAATAGAGGCCTGATGAGCGGGTTGCAGACTTCATCGCCTGGTGGAAAGGACTTACGTATTCCCTCGATATGCTACTGACTCAGGAGCAATTACTGACGATGTGTGTGGGGAACATCAAGACAGAGCTGGTACCCTCCTTGATTACCCAGAACTATCCTGGAGGGTTCAGGGATTTCTCGGATAAGGCCCAGCGCCTCGAGGAGTCCCTACAACAGGCTAGTCAGGAACGTTTGCTGCCCCCTATGATCCCAGCCAGGAGGACTGCCCGGGCTGAACCCGCCGCGGTGGCTCAAATAGAAGCCCCGAGGCAGCTAGAATTGCTGCTGGCAGCGCCACCGCTGCAACCCCGTAGAGGTCCTCCACCTCAAGCACAGGCTCCCGCCCAGCAGCGACCGCCTCAGAACCGACAGGTTCCCCCGCGCAACGCGCCACCGCCACCTAGGCGAGACAACGCGCCACCGCCACCTAGGCGAGACAACCAGGCGCCGCCTCCTCGGCAGGCCCCTCCGGTCCCTCGACAGGACTAGGCCCCCAGGGCCCCCTATCCGGAAAGAAGGTACCAGACCTATTCGTTCAACGAAAATCAAGTCCCTGGCTACTTCCGAAGTGCTCTAGAGCAAGGGATTGTGCGTCAGCCTGAGTGCAAAAGGCCGGCAGAGGCGCATCTCACCGATCACCCCAACTACTGCCCTTATCATCAGATCCTGGGGAACACCCTCAAGCCGTGCTATGTGTTTAAAGACTGGCTTCAGGACCAGGTCAACAAAACATAGTCAAGTTGGGCCCGGCTCCAGCCCAAGTGGCAGGCGTCTTTGCAGGATCAGAAATCGGCAGCGACAGCGAAGGTGAGTGGAAACAGGTCCCTAGCCGCGGATCCCAGAAATACGACAACTGGATGGCTCGAAAAACCATTGTCCATGCCCAGGGTATCATCCGGGAACGCCTGAAGTAGTCGGAACCTTCAGAAGAAGTAGCCGGTGCCTCCGCGTCGTCTTCACAGACGACCTTTTCCCAAAAGGGAAAGCAGCGGCGACGCAAGAAGAAGCAACATGCACCGCCAGTGCCGTCGTCATCCCGCACTCTCGGCAACTTCATGCCTCCTGAAATGGGGATTCCTCCCAGAATCCGCCCAGCGGTGGATGACTCTTAGAGTGACAGTCAAGGGTACGCTTCGGTTAACACCGTGGAGCTGGTAAAGCCCTATATGACCCCCAACGAGGGGGAACCCCAGGCAGACCTCCCCAACGTTTCCAGCCGACGTCAACGTCAGCGGAATCGCAATCGTGCCGGTCATCGAGGTACGTCAAGAGGCACTTGCGGCCAAGCCGTGCATGCTACCGAGACCAGGCAGCAGGCTCAACACAGATCTCAGCACGCGTAGACCCATCTAGCACCCTCGGCTCTACCTCCACCGTCGTTCGTGATGCTGGATCGGGGAGAGCCGCCTCGTTCGTATCACAGCCAGTCTTGCCCAGCGACAGGCCAGCCTCCGTTGTCCGATCTTAGTCCGGTGACTACTCTTCAGGCTTCTACTGGTAGGCAGCAAGATGTACCCAGTACTAGTTACTCGCCAGTTCAGCCAGCCGGACCCGCTGTGCATCCAAATGTCGAACGACCTCCTATAAGCAGAGGTTCACGTTTGGCATGAAAGTACGATGTTCTGAAGCATCTGGTCGGCATCCCGGCAAGGCTTTCCATCCTCGAGGCCCTTCGCCTATCATCTGAAATGCGCGAGGCACTTTCCGAGGCCCCAAGGAGCCCCCTCCAGTTTGAGACGGAGGTAGCAGCTGCGGAAGCCTTCCATACCGAGATGATTGAAAACGCAGAGTGTCAGGCGGTTATCTCGTTCTCCGGTGAAGATGAGGACCCTCCCATACAGGGGCACATTTTCCCGCTGTATATCACTGGCCACTTCAACGGTGTGGAAGTCCGCCGCTGCCTCGTTGACACGGGTTCTGGAATCAACCTAATTCCGACCTGGACGCTACGAAAGCTGGGTCTGTCAGAAGGTGATCTGACTCCCTCTGACCTCAGGATCCAGGGATACGATAGGACAGAGCAAACCCCAGTTGCCAAGATTCGCCTAAAGACTCAGTTCGGTTGCTTAATGGCCAGCACCGAGTTCATGGTTGTTTCTCAGGACACCGCCTACAACGCATTGATGGGTAGGCCATGGATCCATCTGCATGAAGCGGTCCCCTCGTCGTATCACCAGTGCCTCATGTACTCGCTCAACGGTCGAGTAGGTGTGCTCCATAGAGACGCGTCCCCTTTCGCTTCTTGTGAGGCCCGCTATCTGGATGCGGGTTATTACAAAAGTAAGGACAAGAAAATCTTGGTAAGCGAGGATGAGCCCGCCCCAATCACAAGTGATCCCTGGGCAGGCATGGACGACGCCTACATCCTCCCGATCCACCGGTTGGAGGCCACGACCCCCGACATGGGGCAATGTTTTGTTGTTTCGGGTACGCAAGGAAGGCATGTTCCCGTGTCCAAGCGACAGCGGAAAATCACCTCGTACTCCTACATCAACCAGGCTCAGGTGATCCCAGAACCTCCTACCCCTGTATGGTACCAGGACGTCAAGCTGATGACGAAGACGGTGCGCCATACATGTCTCTTTCGCCAGGCTAGAATTAACTGACTCAGGCCGACACGTCACCACTACTTTGATATCATCAAACGTGGCCCTTTAGGATGAAGGCCAGATGGGATCAGATCAAATGCATTCATTGTTATGGTCTCAACGACAAGTGAGTCTCCTGATGTGATGACCGCTTCCGCCCAAGACGGCACCAACTGCCCCTCAGGTTTTGAGAGCCCAGAAGTATCTTCCGTCGCGGGAAGTCCCCCCACGGCTGGGGAGGAAGACTTGGAGGATGCTCCCCCAGCCTTTGAAGAAGGTGTCTCTACCACGGTTGATGAACTGGTACAGGTGAACCTTGGTAGCGAGGCAGATCCAAGACCCACATTGATCAGTGCGGCCATGTCCCTCGAGGAGCGGCATCAGTATGTAGACTTCCTCAAAGAGCACCGCGATGTGTTTGCCTGGAGTTACGATGAGATGCCAGGGCTGGATCCCCAAGTGGCCATCCACCATCTGGGCCTCCCAGCAAAACATCGTGGGTTCAAGCAGCCCCCCAGAAAGATGCACCCTTCCCATGGCGCTATGGTTGAGGCCGAAGTTGATAAGCTAATCAAAGCCAACTTCATCAAGGAGGTCCAATACCCCAAGTGCCTTGCCAACATTGTGCCAGTCAGGAAGAAGAATGGGCAGATCAGAGTCTGTGTCGACTTCCACGATCTTAATCGCCACTGCCCAAAGGATGACTTTCCACTCCCGGTGACGGAGCTGTTGATTGATGCCATTGCCGGATTCCAAGCCCTCTCTTTCATGGATGGGTATTCCGGGTATAACCAGATATGGATGGCCCCCGAAGACGAGGAGTCCACTGCCTTTAGGGCTCCCCAGGGAACCTTTTGCTACCAGGTAATGCCATTCGGTTTGAAAAATGCAGGTTCCACTTATCAGAGGGCCATGCATCGCATATTCAAACCGATTCTCGAGACATTGGTAGAATGCTACATGGATGACCTTGTAGTCAAATCACGCCATCTCCGGGAAGTTTCTAGTCTTTGTTGTCAGATACCGAGGTATCGAGATCGACCCGGAGAAGATCAAGGCCATCAGCCAAATGCCTCCCCCGAGAAACATTCGGGAGCTCCGAGGCCTTCAAGGCCACTTAGCCGATATACGCCGATTCATTGAGAATTTGGCTAGAAAGTGTAAGCCCTTTTCCCGGCTCATGAAGAAAGGCGCTGCCTACGAATGGGATGAGGAGTGTTGGGCCGCCTTCAAGGAAATAATGCAGTATCTGCTCCAACCTCCGGTCTTGATGCCACCCATCTTCGGAAAGCCGCTGGTCCTTTACGTGACCGCCCTGGAGAGTTCCCTTGGTGCGATGCTCGCCCAGAAGAATAACGAGGGCACTGAGAACAGTCTCTACTATCTCGGCCGCATGCTTCTCGATACGGAGATTCGATACTCCCCTGTCGAAAAGAGTTGTCTTGCGCTCGACTTCGTCGTGCAGAAGTTGCTGCACTACCTGCAACACCACGAGGTACAATTGATCTCTCGGTTAGATCCGCTGAAGTACATCCTGAACCATCCCATGCTGACTGGACGACTAGCACGGTGGGCGGAGATTCTCCAGCATTTTGATATCAGGTTCGTGCCTCAGAAGGCCGTTAAGGGACAGGCGTTGGCAGACTTTTTTGCTGCCCATCCAACCCCCGCGGATCAATCCCCAGACCTGGACTTCCCTAACGAGACGATCCTCTCAGTCGATCATGCTGTTTTGTGTTGGAAAATTCATTTCGACGGCGCCTCCCGGAGCCCCACCAGTAGAAGGCTCAACGACCCCAAGCTCAACAGAGTGGGTCTGGGTATTGTTTTCATTACCCCGGCGCAAGCCGTCCTACCGTACTCGTTCCTGTTATCAGAAGGTTGTACAAACAATGAGGCAGAGTACCAGGCTCTCATCACCGGCCTCGAGTTGGCCCTTGAGATCCATGTTCCCCATCTACATGTGAAGGGAGATTCCGAGCTGGTAATCAGATAGGTTAATGGAGAATACGTCGTCAGGAAGCCAGAGTTTGCACCGTTACTGGACTTCACCCTCCTCCTAATGGCCCAGTTCTCTCCTCGGCTAGAGGTTACCCATGTCCCCCGATCGCAGAATGGCCAAGCGGACGCCCTGGCTGGCTTAGCCGCGTCGCTCGCAGAACCCGAGCAAGATGATTTGGTCATACACGTGGCCCACCGGAGATTCATTGCTCCTGTCACCCAAGAGGACCGTGATAGCCTGCGGGTAAGTCGTCTCACCGCCGGACCCTCCATATCGGGAGTCTCGGGTTCGTCAGACGCAGTGGTTGAAACCACCCCCGACTAGAGAGCACCTTTTGTCGAGTATCTCCAAAGTGGTCAGCTCTCGGACGACCGGGCCGAACGCGAGCGAATACGATGCCGCGCGCTTCAATTTACCCTCCAGAGCGGCCCCAGTCTTGAGCAGACCCTCTATAAACGGAGTTTCGATGGTGTCCTCCTCCGTTGCATCCAAGGAGTAGAGATACCTCAAGTTATGCAAGAGGTTCACGCCGGTTCCTGTGGCGCCCATCAAGCTGGGCCGAAGCTGTCCCAGAAAATCCGTAGGTTAGGGTACTTCTGGCCCTCCATGATCCACGATTGCATTGGATACGCCAAGAGATGCCACGCGTGCCAAGTAAAGGCCAACATCTTGCATCGGCCGCCAGAACCCCTCCACCCCACCAGGTACTCTTGGCCATTTGCGGTATGGGGACTTGATGTAGTGGGACCGTATCCACCGGCAACAGCTCGCCAGTGCAGATTCATCTTGACTGCTACAGATTTCTTCTCCAAGTGGGCAGAAGCAGTTCCGCTCAAGGAGGTTAAGGCCCGTTCCATCATTGACTTTGTGAGCTCCAACATTATCCACCAGTTTGGAATCCCTCACGCTGTCCTCACCGATAACGGCACCATCTTTCGAGCAGCTGAATTGATGAAATTGTACGCTAAGTACGACATCCGGTCGAACCATACCTCCCGCTACCACGCGCAGGCGAATGGACAGATCGAGGCGTTCAACAAGACCCTCTCTAACATTCTGCATAAGATGGTTGGTCAGAACAAGAAGAGTTGGCCCGACAAGCTCCCCAACGCCCTCTGGGCTTACCGGATGATTACTCACAACTCTACCAATGTGACCCCATATTCCCTGGTGTATGGAGATGAGGCCGTCCTACCCATTGAGATCCAGCTGCCGTCGCTGCGCACTGCAGTTTATGATCACCAGACATCAGATGAGGTAGCCGAGATCCGTCTAGCTGAATTGGAAGCACTAGACGAGAACCGGCTCCGTACCCTGCACAATCTAGAAAGGCATCACGACAAGATAGCGAGAGCCTTTGACAAGAAGGTTCGTCTCCGCTCTTTTCTGCAGGGTGACCTGGTATTGGCCCTTTGAGCGCCAATGATTCCTGGTTGGAAACCACCCAAGTTAGAACCCAAATGGGAAGGGCCTTATATCATCCATAAGGTTTACCCCAATGGAGCATACTCTTTGGTGACCATGGATGGAGAGCGTATAACCCCTCCCACCGATGCCAGATTCCTCAAGCGATACTTTGCCTAGGGCAAAAGTGGTCCTGCACGACCCTAAACTGCAAAAGTGGTCCTGCACGACCCTAAAATGCAAAAGTGTTCCTGCACGACCCTAAACTGCAAAAGTGGTCCTGCACGACCCTAAACTGCAAAAGTGGTCCTTCACGACCCTAAACTGCAAAAGTGGTCCTGCACGACCCTAAACTGCAAAAGTGGTCCTGCACGACCCTAAACTGCAAAAGTGGTCCTGCATGACCCTAAACTTCAAAAGTGGTCCCGCACGACCCTAAACTGCAAAAGTGGTCATGCACGACCCTAAACTGCAAAAGTGGTCCTGCATGACCCTAAACTGCAAAAGTGGTCCTGCACGACCCTAAACTGCAAAAGTGGTCCTGCACGACCCTAAACTGCAAACGTGGTCCTGCACGACCCTAAACTTCAAAAGTGGTCATGCACAACCCTAAACTGCAAAAGTGGTCCTGCACGACCCTAAACTGCAAAAGTGGTCCTGCACGACCCTAAACTGCAAAAGTGGTCCTGCACGACCCTAAACTGCAAAAGTGGTCCTGCACTACCCTAAACTGCAAAAGTGGTCCTGCACGACCCTAAACTGCAAAAGTGGTCCTGCACGACCATAAACTGCAAAAGTGGTCCTGCACGACCCTAAACTGCAAAAGTGGTCCTGCATGACCCTAAACTGCAAAAGTGATCCTGCAGGACCCTAAACTGCAAAAGTGGTCATGCACGACCCTAAACTGCAAACGTGGTCATGCACGACCCTAAACTGCAAAAGTGGTCCTGCACGACCCTAAACTGCGAGAAGGTCCAGCACGACCCTAAACTACAAAAGGTCCCGCACGACCCTAAAACTGCTTCCCCGTCCTTATTGCAAGACTATAAAACTGCAAGCCAGTCAGGCCTTCTTGACTGATACCTGACTTTAGGCCCCTTGGCCTTCTCGGACCTCTCCGCCCAATCTCTTACCAGGGGCGTACGGTGTGGTGTAGGACTACGTCTTCATTCACGTCGGGATCATGTACTATGTCATACGCCCCCCCCCCCCCCCCTTTACGAGGCTCGGCCTCAGGCCCCTTGGCCTCCTCGGGTCCCCGGCCCCGTCCTTACTACAAGACGTTAAACTGCAAGCTAGTCAGGCCTTCCTGACCGAGGCTCGGCCTCAGGCCCCTTTGCCTCCTTGGGCCCCTGGCCCCGTCTCCACCGCGGTTTGGCCTCGGGCCCCCCCTTGGTCTTTCCCCAACTTACCCTCTTGCGGGATTGTACGGCATGGTGTAGGAGTATGTCCCCATTCACATCGGATTACTTGTCGTACCGTACATATCCCTAAATGAGGTGCTTCCCATCGTCCTGCATGAAGTTAAACTGCACTTCAAGAACTACGTATGACGTGATTCTCATCCTTATGAGATACGTAGGAACGCTCGGACGCCTCGTCTTGAGCCCAGCCCCAAGCTTTTCTCTTCCACTATTCCCCCTGGGAATAGTCTCCTTGGAGGGTCTTTGTGTAGTAGGTAGTAGGCTTTCTTGGCCCCGCTCATGCAACCCCGCTCTCACAAAGATTGTCAGGGTCGCACCATGCGCCCACTCCCGTTCTTCTATCCCCCCACATACTCACCGCACGACACTAAACTGCATGGCCTTCAAGAACTACGTATGGCTAGATTATCATCCTTATGAGATACGTAGGAACGCCCAGACATTTCGTCCGTTGGCCCAGCCCAAAAGCCAAAATCTTCCCCTCGGGTCAAGACATGGCAGGGTGCACACATTTGCCCCAACTCACATCGAGCAAGCCTCGACCCGGCTGCACATTCCCCCTGGAGGTGTTTTCCCCTTTCGTGGATGGATACAGCAATGCTTCACCCGCTCCTTGACTCGGATTTCATCATCTTTCACACCCGGAGGGACCCCCAAGAACGGCCTGGATACAATGCCCAAGGGCTCTCCAACTGATACGGGCCAACACCCTCTAGGGCTTTCAAGAAACAAATCGATACAAGTCCCGCATTGCGAATTTGGTCATCGGTCGACGCTCATTTGTTGCCCCCATGCGGGTCACCATAGGAACGATGTGTTTCGAATATGGTTAACAGTGTCCTAGATTTTCGGGTCCATCCTGAGATGTCCCAGGCATCAAGAACAGTGATTCATTCTGCCCCATCCCGAGGCGACAAACTTACCCCAGGTGGTGCTAGCGATCGGGCCCGTGGCCCCGATTCCTCATATGGGTGTACGGTGTGGTGTAGGATTACGTCCTCATTCACGTCGGGATTATGTACCATGCCGTACGACTCCCCTTTTGGGGCCCAGCCTCAGGCCCCTTGGCCTTTTCGGGTCCCCGGCCCTCGTCCTCATGTAAGACATTAAACTACAAACCAGTCAGGCCTTCCTGACTGATGCCTGACCTTAGGCCTCTTGGCCTTCCCGGACCATAGCCCGGGTCCTCTCTTATAGGATTGTACGGTATGGTGTAGGACTATGTCCTCATTCACGTCGGCTTCTTCGCCATACTGTACACCTTTCTTAGGAGTATATTACTCCCCACCCCGGTCCAGTATGACGTTAAACTGCATTTCAAGAACTACGTGTGGCTTGATTCCCATCCTAATGGGATACGTAAGGCCACCTGAATATCCAAGATTCTGGTCCAGCCCCATCTCTCGGGAATCCTCATCCCATCTTGGCCCCTTGGCCCATCCTTCTTCCATGAGGGGATCATATGGTGTGGTGTGGGATTATGTCCACATTCACGACGTTATTGTGATGACCATTCCATGCTCCCACCCCCTACTGAGTTGTTTCGTCGATCCCTTTTTCGGCCGTTCACCAATGTGCTTAAGAGTACTCTGGTTTATTACCTAGAATGCCAAGCTCTACTCGGACACGTCCGCACCTGCTTTCCAGGCTTTGCGTATCCTCGCATCAGGGTTTTCATCATCTTTCACACCCGGAGGGACCCCCAAGAACGGCCTGGATACAATGCCCAAGGGCTCTCCTTCCGATACGGGCCAACGCCCCCGAGGGTATTGGACGACAAATCGATAAAATCCCGCATTGCGAATATGGTCAGTGGTCGATGCTCGTTTGATGTTCCCACCTCAGGATAACGCGATATGGACGCTGTGTTTTCACCGTGGTTAACAGTTTTCCTCTATCGCAATGCTAACCCATTAAGCCCAAATGCCGGGTACACAATTCACACCTTTCATCACTTAATCACGTCCACGTAGAGTCTCGGAACTCTTTGTACTTTTCCCCCGTGCACGTCTGCGCGTTGGAGGAACAAGCTACGTCAAAAGTGTCCTTCGTAACTCTCTGCTGACTCCCCTTCGGTGGATGCCCCAAGTATTGCGATGAGGATACCCCCCCTTGTTTCCCACACCAAGTTTATCTCACGTGGGCTTAGGGATTGGGTTAACATCTGTGCTTACTCAGGAGTTGTCACCATTCACGGTCTGAGCTCTAAGACCATAAACTAAGACTCTCATCCGGAACTACGTTCATGACCCCTTGTCTCCGGACCCAGCTTGATTTTAGCGAATTTACCTCTCTAATCCTACCTTTGGGACCCTGATCACTGGGCTGCGTGGCGCAGTGTAGGACTAAGTCCTCATTCACGTCGGGATTGCAATAGCTGCACCACGCACGCCCCCATTCTGAGGTTCAGTCCTCCTCATCCTTGTCCTGCATGACGTTAAAAGGCACCCTTCGGAACTACGTGTGGCTTGATTCCCATCCTAATGGGATATGTAGGACCACCTGGATGTCCAAGGTTCGGGTCCAGCCTCATCTCTCGATCACCCTCAAAGTTGAGTCCCTTGTCTCCTTGCAGTGGTTCACCCATGTATTAAGAGAACTCTAGTCTAGGACCAAGAGTGTCAGATTCAACTTGATCAAGTTCCTTCCACTTGTCAAGCTTCGTGTTCCCCTCTATTCGGACTTCCATCATCTTTCACACCCGGAGGGACCCCCATGAACGGCCTGGATACAATGCCCAAGGGCTCTCCTACCGATACGGGCCAACGCCCCCGAGGGTTTCGGACAACAAATCGATAAAATCTCGCATTGCGAATATGGTCAGTGGTCGATGCTCGTTTGTCAGTCCTCATTTCAGGCTAACATGACAGGATGCTGTGTTGCGAACATGGTCAGCAGTAATCCTCTGTCGTCACGCCAGCACGTTCAGTCCTTGAATGTTGGTTGCATGATTCACATCATTTTCCACCCCATCATGTCCAGGTGGAATCTCGACACTTTTGGCGCTATCCCTCAGTGCACCTTTGCATGCTAGGGGGACAAAGCTGCAATCTAGCATCCTTTGGGACTCCCATGGTCCGAGCTCTAAGACCGTAAACTAAGACCCATTCGAGACTACGTTCAATTTCCCATCATCATGGGATACGTAGGACCGCCCAGACGCCCTGTCTCCGGGTACAACCCATTCAGGAAGCCAGTCTCTCTCCCTGTTTCACCTCTGTGTAGGCCCCTCGGCCTAAGGTTTCCCTCTCCGGATGGCGTACAATCTGATGTGGGATCATTTCTCCGTCAATTGTGTTTTATAACACTGCGCACATTTCCCGCCTAGCATCGTCTCTTCTACGTCTGCGCTGCATGACGATAAAATGCATGCTTGGTCCTATCATACGACCCTATACTGTGACACTACCGTCCTGGCCGCACGACGAAAAACGGCACCGCATTGTGGTGACCTCGCTGTAGAGGACATCACGTTGGGTATTGGTCACGTGCCATGCCATTTTTCAATGCCCATCACGGCTTGATTCTTGTGGCGACATCACGACCTACTGTTCTAGGCCTGTCGCTTCACAAAAAAAAAACCATTCACCTTAAAGAACAAACAAGACACATCAAATTCCGCTTCTTTAGTGCAAGGGCCACATCCTCACTCCCCTTTTCCCCTGGCACTCGTATCCTACCATGTCACTTCCAGAACTACGTAGGGCTTGATTCTCATCCTTATGAGATACGTAGAAGCGCCCGGGTACTTCCCCGCGGGCCCAGCCTAACCCTGATCCCTTTTCCCATCCATGGTCTGAATCCTACGACCCTAAACTAAGATCACCCCAAGGGAAAGGAATATGCTCCCTCTCTCTAATACGTTTCATTGCTGTATTCAGATGTGTTTTGACAAAGAGCCCGAAGCATGAGATTTTCACAGGAACATTCCCCTCGTCCCGTGACCAAGCTTCATGAGCTCGCTATTTGGATCCTCATCCTCTTCCATATCCAAAAGGACCCTCGGACGACATGGATACTAAGATTATGGTCTCTACATGAACGCTGGACCTAAGGGCCCTTCAATCGTTTCGGGCCAACGTCTCTACGGATATCTGACAACATTTGTGACATGGTCCCGTGTTTCGAACATGGTCAACGGTCGACCCTCATTTGTTTGTCCCCATTTTAGGCTAACACGACAGGATGCAGTGTTGCGAACATGGTCAGCAGTAATCCTCCATCTTCACGCCACCATCATTGTGATCTGAATCTCGACCACCACGATTCACACATTTCTACTTCCTCATGTTCAAGTGGAATTCCGTCATACTCGGCTCTTTCTCTTCACGCATCTAGGTGCACTAAATGATCGTGTTAGTATCATTGGGCCGGTAGTCACCGAGTGCCCCTTTGTCCTAACCTGCCCCCGTTGTGTCGGGAAATTCCCACCACTGCTTCTCGTTTCCCACACCGAGTACAACTCACGTGGGCTTAGTAGTTTTGGCAGGATGTGTACCAACACGGTTAGGCCCCTCCCCATCCTGCATGACGTTAAACTGCGCTTTTAGAACTACGTATGGCTTGATTCCCATCGTCATGGGATACGTAGAGACACCCAGGCATTTCACCTAGGGTCCAGCCCCAGGAATCGCAAAATCCTATTCCTCCTCATTTCTAGCCCTCGCCAGAGAGGCCCTATCTGGAAGAAAGAATGATCTGGGATCAGACTGATGTGCCCATCTGGCGTACTCCCACCAGGGTGGTGTAACTACCGAAGTGTTGGATTCTGTTTGAACAAACCACCACTCCATGTTCCACGCTTTGCGTGCCCCTTATTCGGACCCTCGTCCTCTTTCATGTCTGAAGGAACCCCCTAACGGTCTGGTCTCATGCCGCATCGGCTCACCTACCATCCTGGGCCAATGTTCCGGAAGACGAGTCATGTCTGGAAGGACCCCCTAACAGTATGGATGTCTGACCTATGGTCAACCAACTGTCCTGGGTCAACATCCCGAAGGATTGATCGACAAAAAATTGATAAAATCCCGCGTTGCGAATATGGTCAGCGGTCGATGCTCATTTTTTGTCCCCATTTCAGGCTAACGCAGTAAGGATACCGTTTTTTCGCCACGGTTAACTGTTGTCCTTTATTGTCACGCCATCCCCACAGTGTTCCGAATTTGGGTATCATGATTCACACTTCCCATATTCATCTGTTTGAACTGATTTCAGCGCCCCTGGCGTTGCCCCGTTCGTGCATAAGAGCACGTTGAAGAAACGGTAATTCGGCTATCATGGAAGTTCCTCCACCGATCAAGCCTTCCCCATCTTTCAGGAATCTGGACTGGCTTGAGGAATTGTCGTCAAACATCCCGCAAACATTGTAGGGATGTAACAAGGCAATTCAACAGTGGAAATCGTGCGTGCCACGACACTCAAAAAAAGGAGAAAGGAAGAGTTGAAGCACAAAAGTGTAAATAAAAGTTTCTTTCAGGCTTGTTACAATACTCGGGGGTTGATTTCTCCCATGGACGGGTTGACCCCGTCAAAGGAGCATTGCAGCTCCGCCACCCGTTGACTTGCGGCGTCCAAAGCCTGTTGCCGCTGATTCAACTCCTGCTCCTCTTCAGTAGCGGCGAGGCGTAATTCATCAACTCTGGCCCTGACCCTTTGTACCTCGGCCCGGACGGTAGCCATCCTTCCAGAGGTCTGCCCCATATGCTCCTCAGCCTCTGCCAGCTGGGCCTTCAATCGTGAGACCAGCTCAGACTGCACATCAAGAGTGGCTGAAAGCTCGTTGGCCCGGATCTACATCTGTTGGACCTCGCCTTCATCCTCCTGGAGATTCTTGATGCTGGTCGCCTTCCTATGCTGCCATCCCACGCTCATCCCACGATCATGCTCCCGGATCTTCTCAGCCATGAGGTCTCGGATGAGCGTGTGAGGGCGTTGGGCATCCACTCCCCCGGCACACAGTTCGCGCAACCGCGAGTGGAGCCTATCCATTTCGCCCATCCATTGTGCTTGGGGAGTGTCCCTGATAAAGCGCGTGATCAGCTTCCACGACCGGCGACGGACTATGATGTTGTCTTCCTCATCGGAGGCCGTTTCGTCCCAATCCACGCAGTTGGCAGGCTCGTACGCAGGATATGCCTCCAAGAATTCCTCAGCTGGATCTGCGTCTGGTGTTGAGTCTGGTACGACACCTGACGCCGACGCAGGCACGACAGGACTGGGACCGACCGGTTGATCCTCTTCGTCAGAGTCCACCTCGATGACTTCAGGTACGACCCTTCTGGTGGACCTGCCAGTGATGATGTGCATCGCAGCTTGAGGAGATGGAGGGACTATTGCCACCATCACCGGCATGCCCCTAGGAGGGACGCCACCAGACATCCCGACCAGCCTCGCCACAGCGGCCCACGCCAGTCGAAGAACTGTACGACAGAGAGACATAAACGTTAGTTGGCATGGCCTACATGTGACAACGAGGAGACCGATGGAGAAGACATACGAAGATCGAACTCCGAGCGCTGCTCCTGAGCCGGTACAGACGGGACCCCAAGACGAGGCCCCCCATATACTGTTGGAAGGTCTGGAGATTCCAGAGGAGCCGCCTCAGACCCCCTGGTCCCACCAGACGCAGAACCGGACGCAGCCATATGCGTGGGTTCTGAAGGACCCACAACATCACCCGCCAAGGAGTGAGAACGAGGCCTACGCACAAGTTCCTCCTGCATGGCTCAAACATTGGTGAGAAGTCCATAGGGATTCAAGAATAGATCGTAAGAAGAGAAGTTCGGAATGCTACCTCGAGATCCTCCGCGAAATCGTCGGATTCTGAGCCTCGGTCTCCGACCTCACCCTCCTCCAGCGGGCTCCCTCCTCCAGCCTCTTCCTCCCGAGAGGAGCCCTCTGATTCTTCCAGCAAGGGGAAGCGCTCCCTCAGATCGGCAGCCGACAACTGTGGGGGGACCGTCTGATTCAACAGTACACTCACCCGGTCTGTCATTGGGCGAGGGACACCACTGGAGTGAACGTAATCCTCCAGCTCGTCCAGGTATTGCTCCGCCTCCGCCGGAGACACCATGAATCCAGCCCGAGCTGGGCCTATGCCCGACAATTCCATCCCGAGGCGATTTAGGTGGGCCCACATCTCAGGTGGGCTGAGGAATTGCCGGTTGACATCCCAAATGTCCCAAGCTTCCGGAAAGACGTCATCTTCTGCCATGTCGATGTGACGCAGCCGCTTCCCTGGAGCCTGAGTGGATATCCGACGGAATCCCCTCGGTGGCCGCCCCTCTGAATGACCCTGCTCTCCCAGAATCACCGGATCCACCGCTGTTGCCGAACCCTCGGCCGGTGCGGGTCTCGCCGCCATGGCAGACCCGCTGTCGCGAGCGGCCCTAGCTGCCCTCCGACCCCGACTTCGAGATAAAGGATGCCCACCGTCACCAACCCAGATCGTTGGCTGCTTCAGCATCTCCCCAGGATAAGCGGCCTCCCAACTGATGGCGTACTCTTTCACTAAGCCGAAGGTGGCGGTGGACGGAGGCAATGCGATCTGCATCTTTCCATCCTCGCGTGGGAACATGAGACACAACTGCCTCATCACGCACGGGTGCTCCTCGTGACGCACCTTGCAGTATATCTTCGGGGTCAGCCGCTAGAGGCACTGGAACTGCCTCGCAAAACGATGCGGGGTGTACGGTTCACAGATTGGCTCACGATCTATCTGAGCCACCAAAAATCCACCTCGGAAGGCCATGAGGTAAGCCCGATGTTCTTTCATTCCCCGTCCATCATCAGTAAGCCTCCTTATCAGCAGTGGGAAGGGATGAAAGTTCAACTCGTCCGCCCTCCACACCCTATTCAGCACAATCGGAACGGCCAGTTTGAACGGGAAGCTCCCAACTGCGTTCAGAATGGAGGGGCGAAAGTCTGATCCCGGCGGAGAAATGGGGTTTGGATACTCGTAAATCCCCCTGATGTGCACTGCGATCTACCCATACAGGAGGTGGAAGGGCCCACATATCCTTGGCGGCTTCTTGCCCTCGCTAATATGCCGCAGCATTCTGTACAGTTTGGTGAGCATCGGGATCCCCAGGTTGATCCGCTGCCCCATGGCCAACATCGATGCCATGATGAACGAGCTGGGACACACCCCCATGCTTGTATCCCTCACTGGTAGGATCCACCCACAGATGAGGGCCGCGATGAACGCCGCCAGGCTGACTATTGGCTGTTGTTCGGTGCTGACACTGAAACCCCAAGTCTTCCATTGGCTGTCCTCCAAAACCCGCCAATACGAGTTCCCCTTGCCCAGTTGGGATGCCCTTGGACAAGTTCGAGGCCTTGGAGGGAACTCTTGTTTCTCTGGGAAGTTCAGGAAGCATTTGAACAACCTTCTGAAGTGGACATCCCTCACTGACTCCTTGTCCTCTCCAGGGACAAGTGCCATAAGCGCCGACGCCAATCGCGGCATTTGCTCAGCATCTCCCCACACGCTGGCAACGGGGAGGAACTAGTCATACATGGCCCCCAAGATCGGGACCCCAGAAACCTGGTGGATATCCCACAGGCTGATGCCCACCTCCCCGTGATGCAGGTGAAAAGTGTTGGTTCTGGACGACCATCTACTCAACAGTTCCGGCATCAGCTGCTTTGGTTGGTAAATGTGGAATTGAGAGGCCCACGCCGCCTCATACAATCCCACTCTCCTCAGCTCGGCCTCGAACTCCTCGCATGAGGCGCCTACCCAGTAGGCCCAGGCCCAGTCATCGGTAAAGTTTCCTTCGTGGTGCAGGTCCCACTCATCAGACCATCCCTTCCTTGGATCCTGAAAAGCCACCTTCAGCATGGTGCGGTAGAGAGGAGGGGACGTCTCCGGTTGCAGTGGCTTCCCATCGATATCATTCACATGATTGTAGAGACAGTCAGTGGTGATGGGTGTGAAATCCTCCCGCGCATGACCATCGGCCGCCCTGAACCATTTGTGCTGGCATGGTGTGCTCCTGAACCAGCAAGCTGGTTCATCCATTCTCGCCTCAGGGATGAAGACGTCGTCCCTCAGCCCGAAGCCGTACAACAGCAGTTTCTTGCACTGTGGATAATTCTTCTAACCCTCCGAGAGAAGATCCGTCAAGGAAGTGTGGTCTGAGTGGCTTCGGATCATCTCCCCTAAGGCCGGACGGTTGGCCATCTCATCCCGACGAGCAGCATCTGCAAGCACTCCCAGCACAGCCTCTTGATGGGCCATTTTGATGCCAACCCCCAGAAAAGTTTTCTTCCCCTTGGATCATGAAGCTCGGCCGCGAAGTTGGATCGCGAAGTCCGGCCGCGATGTGGAAACGCGAAGATCAGCTGCGAGACCAAGTCGCGAAGTCTGGCCAAGGCCGACAAGAAGTTCGCCTAGCGCGGACGCGGAGTCGGAGACTCGCGGTTCGTCGCGAAGCTCGATTCGCGGAGTGCTGTCGCGGAGTACGCGGAGCTTCATGAATTCGAGAGCGCTCAAAAAGACAAGGCATGTGAAGAAAAAAGAGGGCGGACCCCCTATTTATTGGCGGCAACCCCAGAGCATCGCGGCGCGCCTCAACCGCGCGAAGCATCGCGGCGTGTCCGGATTCGCGGCCCCGGCGAGCATCGCGGGTCCCCTTCGCGATGCCGCATCGCGAACAACCAACAATTTTGGCGATTTTCCCTCAGACTTTGACCCTTCACCCTCCGCAGCTCCAAGTCTGAGGGGGGGCATTTTTTAGCACCAAAATTGTGGCCCAAAAGGAAGGAACAAAAAAGACAGCCAGCGCGCTGCCTCGCGAAACACCGCCGTGAAGAATAGCCGTGAAGCACATCCGCGAAGCCGCGCTGCGAAGCGCCCCTACCATGGCGGCACCGCGATGCACCCCAGGCAGTAATCCTCTGCGAACCCATTTGACGTTCGCGAGCCGCCGCGATGCACCAGAGGCGGTAATCCTCGGCGAACCCATTTGACGTTCGCGAGCCGCCGCGAAGCACCAGAGGCGGTAATCCTCCGCGAACCCATTTAAAATTCGCGAGCCGCCGTGAAGCACCAGAGGCGGTAATCCTCCACGAACCCGTTTGACGTTCACGAGCCGCCGCAAAGCACCAGAGGCGGTAATCCTCCGCGAACCCATTTGACGTTCGCGAGCCGCCGCGAAGCACCAGAGGCGGTAATCTTCCGCGAACCCATTTGACGTTCGTGAGCCGCCGCGAAGCATCAGAGGCGGTAATCCTCTGCGAACCCGTTTGACGTTCGCGAGCCGCCGCGAAGCACCAGAGGCGGTAATCCTCTGCAAACCCATTTGACGTTCGCGAGCCGCCGCAAAGCACCAGAGGCGGTAATCCTCCGCGAACACATTTGACGTTCGCAAGCCGCCGCGAAGAACCAGAGTCGGTAATCCTCTGCGAATCCGTTTGACGTTCACGAGCCGCCGCGAAGCACCAGAGGCGGTAATCCTTCGCGAACCTATTTGACGTTCGCGAGCGCGCCGCGAAGCGCCGGAGGCGGCGCACGAGCCCTGCTTCGCGGCACCCCTTCCCTATAAATACTGGACTCCCCCTGAGTCCAGAAGACGGACAATACGACCTTTCGGCTTCTCCTCTCCCGAATCATGAAGCACACTTTTCCCCAGGAATCATGAGCTCCGCGAGGTATTTCTACTTCGCGAGACGACTCTACTTTGTCTCGTTTTGAGCCCCTCTTCCAAGAGGGATTCCCTTCGCGAAGCTCATGGGCGTTCGCGAAGGAAGGGGATTCCCAAGGGAACCCGGGCAGCCGCGGAGCACTTGTGCTTCGCAAAACACCCAACCCATGCTAGTAATCCCTATTCCAATGCAGGATAACTATGCATCGCGAAGCACACTGCTTCGCAGGACCCTGCTTCGCGAACCACTCCTTCTTCTCGAGGCAGTGCTCCGCGAACACTGTTCCACTTCGCGAAGCACCTCCCACTCATACCAATGCCCCATGCTAAGGCCAAGGCACCCCACTTCGCAAAGAACACTCCTCTGCTTAGCGATTCCTCTTTCCGTGCGACCTTCCAGGTTTGCACGATGTGATTTCAAAGTCCCATGGACAATACTACCCGTAGCGTTGCTTCGCCAAATGCTTCTTCGCATAGGCACGCTAACTGCTATTTCTTCTTCACATAGCCACGCTAACATGGACCCTTTGATGGTTCGCCCCACTACCCCCCCCCCCTTTACCATGGCCTTACCGATACCTTCCCTTCCCCAAGGACCATAGGGTACCGGTTATGTAAGTCCTAGGGGTGTGGAGTGAACCCACCTCGTCCGAGCTGCATGACGTTAAACTGCCAAGCACCACGTCCTCAACACATGACGTTAAACTGTGATCCGACCTCATGCCCCTCACGAAGGGTCCCCCCCAGTTCGAACATTCTTTACACCACTCGTCTCAACGGGAATGGAACACATCCTCACATGGAATGAGATCCTCCTTGTCGGAGTGGCATTTGTTCATAGGAGAAGGGCGACCCTAGTTCCCCAACGGATGGCTGCACCCCTGCATCTCCGTACTTCCCCACTACCAGAGTCGGTGGAGGGAGGGATATGGGACGAGGTACCTCCCATTATTGGACCAAGGTCCATCTTTCTCGCGCTTTGTCGCACCCTGGGCCGCCCATGCGTAAGTCCCAACACCAACCATTTCTAGGCACCTTCTGCCTAACAGTCGTACCAACATGACTCTAAACTGTAGTATTCTCCCTATGGTCCACACATAGAATGCCTCTTTCCCTATACAAGAGATGCATTGTGCGCCAAGCATAAGATGCCTAGTGCCATGATCACGGTGGCGTAACATCAAGAGCATTGGAATCCATTCAAACATTCTATCACTCCACCTCACGCTTTGCGTGTCCTTCGTTTGGATCGTCATTCACTTCCAAGTCTGGAGGGACCCCCTAACAGTATGGATGCTCGACCTATGGTCCGCCTACTGTCCTGGGCCAATGCCCCAGAAGACTGATCACGTCTGGAGGGACCCCCTAACAGTATGGATGCTCGACCCATGGTCCGCCTGCTGTCCTGGGCCAACGTCCCGAAGGATCGATCGACAACACTTGTGACATGGTCCCGTGTTTCGAACATGGTCAACGATCGACCATCATTTGTTGTCCTCATTTCTGGATAACGTGATATGGATGTTGCGTTGCAAACATGGTCAGCAGTAATCCTCCATCACCACGTCAATCTCACGACGTTCTGAATATTGGGCATGTGATTCACACTTTTCAACTCCCTTTGTTGGGATAGATTACAACGCCCTTGGCGTTATCCCGCTTCTGAACTTGCGCATAGGCACATACCTCAACCCACTAGTAAGTTGGGATCCCCTCATGGCCATACATGAGGAAGACATTGCGGGAAGCTTCTTAGCGTAAGCCCCATTCACCATTGCCGCTCCATAGTGGCACACGGGCAGTTTCTTGCACAAGCCCCATTCACCAGTGTCGCTCCATAGCGGCACCCAGGCAACTTCTTAGCGTAAGCCACATTCACCATTGCCGCTCCATAGCGGCATACGGGCAGGTTCTTGCACAAGCCCCGTTCACCAGTGTCGCTCCATAGCGGCACCCAGGCAGCTTCTTAGCATAAGCCCCATTCACCAGTGCCGCTCCATAGCGGCACCCAGGCAGCTTTCTAGCGTAAGCCCTACCCGCCATTATCACTCCATAGCGGCACCTGGGCCTCCATCCTGGAGTAAGTCCCAACACCATGGGCCGCCCAACGCGTAAGCCCCTCTTCGCTTCTCACAGACGCACCCTTCGCGACGTGATCGTCAGGTCCTTGCAACCTCTTGTTTCTCACACCGAGCATGACTCACATGGGCTTAGAGTGAGCACCGACCCTGACCACCCACTTTGAACTACAAGGTCTTTGATCCGTGTCAAGGCATGGTACGTAGGAATCCTCCATGAGGTTCAAGCCCACCACTAGTGGACCCACGTTTCTACTTTCACGACGGTTCACCGACACACCCACCCGTCATTTCACGTCGGGTCTCACTCCCATCTTCGTCCGGCATGACGTTAAACTACATTTTGGTCCAGTGGTAAGCCATTGCGAGCCATCCCGTTTGAACTATGGGGTCTTTGATCCGTGTCAAGGCATGGTACGTAGGAAGCCTTTATGAGGTTCAAGCCCACCAATAGTGGACTAAGGTCTACTTTCACGTCGGTTCATCGACAAAGCCCCATTTGAACTATGAGGTCTTTGATCCATGCCAAGGCATGGTACGTAGGAATCCTCCCAGAGGTTCAAGCCCAACTCCCATCGGACCAAGGTCCATATTCACATCGGTACGCTGACGATGCCCATCGGACCAAGGTCCACCTTCACGTCGGTACGCTGACGACATTCATCAGGCCAAGGTCCAGCTTCACGTCGGTTTACCGGCGCCATCCCGAACTATGCGGACATTGATTCCCTGCCACAGGGATACGTAGGAAGCCTCGTCAAGGCTCAAGCCAAACTTCACTGTCGCCCCCCCCCCCCCTGCGATGGTTCCACTTCAATCTCCTTCTACTCCATTAACTGCAACCCACGAGCTAGCCCAGGTGTCGATATCCCTTCAAGGAGGATCCCTCAATTCGATTTATCGCAGCTAATGCTCTGGTTGGGTTGATCCGTCTCCGATGGATGTTAAACTCGCGGCATACCCTGTGTTGAGCAAGGGAGGCTGAGGAAAACCTCAGATATGTGTCTACGATATGTAATTCCCCACGCCCGATGTGGGATTCCTCGGGCTTCCACACCCTCGAGAAGCCTTGTGATCAAGGATAATAGACAGACATGCCAGGTACCCCAGCATCCAGACACGCTACTGATGCCTCAACGTGACTACTCCCCTGACCGAAGGTTGCTGCCCTAATTGGACCGTTTGGAATGTCCCGACAGAAGCAGTGTAATTAACCGGTGTCCATGGAAACATGGCACTGGGAAGAGTTTCACGAACTACGTATTAAATCTATAAGGGAGACGCGGACTAGGTGACGAGTTCTGAGGAGAAATCCACAGGAGGAAGAACCGACATCCCATCATCCCATTTCGATCAAGGAGCAGACGTACCTGAACAAGGAACGAATGCCGCCCGCCTTTGGAAAGCTGAATGCAGGGAAACAAAGCCGTGCGCAGTCCTCCGCAGACGGATGCGCGCGCCCCGGAGAAAGCGTCAGAAACATACTTACACTTCTGAAATTCAACCACCAAATTATGCACATATAATTATAATAAAATCCAATAGATCAGATTGAATATGTGGTGGATATCATGTTTATAGGTGGAACCAGCATTCTATAATGTAAAAGGCATTAAATGTTATCAAAATGTACCATTAAACAATTAGAAGGAATACAATATTCATCCTATAGGTCCATTTGGATCTAAATATATCTGTAATACCCATCCATGAAAAAGAGATCCTGAAATCTAGCAGTGGAATCGATCAATAGTTATATCACATGAAGGGGAAAATTGTTATTTGAACAGTAATGATTGAGATCCTAGATGTAAATAGAGACACTAATCTTTCCATTATTCTTCATGATGGTTATAATGTTGGCTAATCATCTGGGGAACTAGACCTCTTTAAATAAGATGGCATTTATGATATTATCAACTTCAGCATTGACCATGGAACCATGAAAAGGGTGCATCATTTTGGGAGGTTGCATGAACCCATGATGACCTACCTATAGAACACGGTAGTGGAAAGAGACATGATGATCTGGTTTTGGAATGTTTTCAAAACTACAGGCCAATACATGTCCGTGCTACTTCAGGAAATCCACATATTTATGTTTCTCGTCCATTGGAATATCTACACTGATTAGCATTGTCCACAAGACTTCCACATTCCCGAGATTCACTTATACCAACTCATCGAAGATGTGGAAATTCCATCTTAAAATTTATCAGGATTATCTTCCAAATATTCTTCATTGTTCAATGTGAGAGGATAATCGATAGAAAAAAACTCTTCTAAATTAACTGATCCTAACTGAATTTTGGTGTCAACACTAGTGGTGGTGGAATATTCATTTGATGACTTATGCACATCTGAACCCATGGGGGAATATTCTTTTCAATCAAATTACATTAGGCCTTTCACCCAATGGGTCATGCATGATAATATCAAAGTATTAGTGTAATGTTGGATTGACTCGATGTAGCCCTAATCAGTGGAAAGACATGTATGGCATATTGTTGTCGTATTGGGTAGAATGTTCCAATACTGTACAGGGGTAAGGGGCTCCCATATCACTCAATATTGGTTCATTTAGGAGTATGAAGTAACATTATGACATTCCTTGTACCAAATGAATACACTGCTAAATCCTAAAAGAGAAAGCAATACAGTGTCCCATGTCAATGGTTGTGGCCTCTAGCCAGTGAATTGAGAGGATGAAGGAATCATCCTTTTTTTCCCATGGGTTAGGAACATTGGGGGAATTCTCAACTCCATTAGACAGAAAATATTTTTCCTTCAGTTTTTTATATTAAGTTCCTAAATAGAGGGATTCACAAGAGGATAAGATAGACACATAATCCTAGAGTATTGACACTCAACCATTAAGGGATTACTTGAGGCACAGGTGGTATAAAGAGGGAACTAATGCGTGTATGTGGAGTCAGGGTCTACCCATCAGTTCAATGTAGGTGGTTCCCTATGAGACAACTGTAAATTTAGTATAGGAAATCAGGCCACCAAACTATGTTGTCAGGAATATATTTACTTGTGGTTTCTACTTTTTCATTTCAAAACAATGTCTCTTAATTTTAGCAGGACTGATATCACCATAAAATAGTCTTATCTTGTGAAGCATCCGAGTTATGATGTGACTAATCCTAGAACCTATCTAAAAGATAGTGTAAGACATCCAAACCACTAAAATTGAATGTTATATAAAATGGATGAATGTTACCCATTCACAGAAGAACATTTCTCATCATCGTAGACAAGATGATTTCCAGACATTTTGCATACTCAGCTTCCTTACCATTGAAGGAATATATGGCTGCAAACTCAGTTTTTAATTCGAAGGGGCTTCCAAAAGCCTCTACAAGGGATTCATACATGTATTTTGATAGGAATACGTCCTCAAGGATCAAGTATTTCTTAGGAATGTTGGAAATGTGCTTCATCACATCATACACTTGTTCCATGAGGATATTTCTACCTAATAGATGTCTCTCTATAGTGAGAGTTATGAAGGAAATTATTGTTAAATCTATAATATTATAGCTTATAGTGGGTATATCCTTCTACTCACTAGCTAAACCAAGAAAAATGATTATAGACTAACAAATGAATGACTGGGTTCTGGCCAAAATTACGTGCAGTTGATCACAATGCGGTTCTGGTGGCTCTACTGGATCGAGTAGCATTAATGGTGGGGGAAGTGAATCTGACGAGACAAGATGAGAGTATTCTGCATGATAATGTCTTCATTGAGATTAATTTATAATCTTATTAGTGTGAATGACTTGGATATATTTGTTTTCTGGTACATTCTAATGAGTCATTTTTCCATGGTTTCAATGATGATGGTGCTGACCATGGATATTTGGAGGATCTTCCTGATGATCATAATCATTGGGAACCAGGTCAATGTCCATAATCTAGATGGTATTCACTAGTGCATGATACTAGTCATCACTTTCGGTATCGTTAATTGTTGGGAAGATTCTAGGGGAAATCCAATTCTCTAGGGGTATGAAGTGTCCAGGAGTGTAAGACAACTTTGGTATTGAAAATTTACTATTCATTCCCGTACATTGTTAGTGACTTATCCTATAAGAGAATGAAGATTGATACATGGATGTTGAAGTAGTAGTTAGAGGGAGCATGATGACTTCATAAGGATCGAGATAATTCAAATGGTCCTGGATGATACCATGGGAGAAAGCGACTGCCTTGTGTTCCATCCTAACATCATTCTTCCATGACCCATTGATTGAGATCAATTTCCACTCACTATCATTGTCACCATCTAGATTTTTTGAAAAAGATTACACACATGCTTGGTTAGGGACCAATAAAACTATGTATTTGAACAACTTATCTTGCATCCAGTATTTGAACACATAGCACTTATAATAGTATGTCAAAGGAATTTGTGATAGGGTCAGTGGTTGGGTCGATAAATGAGATCAGCCTCAAGGGGCCTCCTATAATCTAGAAACTACAGGACTCCATAATAGGATTCACTCCAAAAATAGATGGGGACCCGTGCCTCTTTAAATATGTAGGTTTGGTTTCTCCTACCCAGGAAAGGGACCCTAGGAGCATGTACCTAATTAGATGCTAGAGTATGGATAGGAGGAGAAGCTTGATTATATCAGAAGAGATGGGGTGGTGCATTTTGTGTTTGTGCCTTCCAATTCTGTACCAAGAGATCGTCACCAGAGGCTGAGCCTGAGGTTGTGGCCCTCAGCAAGGTTGTGGATGTGGCACTACTGGAAATAGATATAGTGGAATTGGGGGCTCTACCTATGAAATAGTAGCAGTATCATCCTTAAAGGATCACCTTGCCGAAAATGTGGGAGGCAACAAGTGTTTCTGTCTATCATGATTCAGGGATTCATCATAGAAATCATTCTTGTCATTTTAATTCAGGAATCCACTAGGGAATTTCTATGTGATGAGGAATGGGTACAGTTTAGTCTTCACCTACACCATACACATCCTCAGTAGCTACTCTTGATTCGACAACATGTCGAGAAAATATGTGATTCTCATCCATCTGGCGACAATTTCTATGATTTTATTGTTAGTATGTTGCGTGATCTTAATGAGGGTAGAAATGATGGTCTTGCGATGGGTTGAGCTGAACTGGTAAAGAAATTTTAAACAGAGATATTCCCATCCTTCTACAGTCCCAACTGGTAGGTGGTTATACTAGATGAGTGTTGGCCCTTCCAATGTCTTTACGAAGCAACATAGCAAGCTAGCTTCCTAATATGTAGGATTTCCCCACACTGTCTCATGCCTTTAAATAATGTTGTCCATATGCTTTAGCGGGTCAAACATACCATTTAATGGGGATAATGTGGGATTTCCAAAATATGGGGGTGACAGAATATCATCTACCCATGCCAGATATAGCTTTCCATCAGGTGGGAAAGACACATTTCGTGTTTCGTGTGCCTTGAGGTGGGAAGTGAGAGTATCCACCTGATCATCTTAATGGGGGGTCTTATTTTAGATAGTTTTCCTGGACACTGGTGCATTGATATTATATTCAACTCGATATGCATGCTCATTATATTGTGGAGTAAATGGTGGAACAACATGATGTGTTGCTGGAGAACATGCATACTGATCAGCCAGAAGAATAACCCGATGAATGACCTGAGGATCATCCTCACACAGTTCTGTTGGATTTAGTGATGCATTCCATGGTGGTTATCCATACACTCTATAATCTATCGTATCTGGATGAGTAGGGTTTTCGAGATCATTGGGAGGCAGCTCACTGATGATAACTTCTGCCTGCCCCTACAACCTCGACATAGAATGGGTGGGATCATACTATTGATCACCATAATCTGGTAATTGTGCTACAACGTGCTCAATAATGATCTCTTCTATGAGACATGTATGTTCCGCAAGAAATTAGAGAAATGCATCCTTATCAGTATAATCCTACACCTATTTTTTCGATTCAGATGGGTCAGAGGGAATAACCATCCTAGAGTTTCATTTACCTTTTTTGAGATACCAATAAAGAGGGAATGACTGGGCATGTTCAACAAGACCAAGAAAGTGACTTATTTGGTGACTGAAAACACCTAGGTGGTCCAAAAGAAGTCAGGTTGTTCTCAAGGTAAATTCCTCTTAAATGAGTCCTACCTCAGTGTCCTTATCTATGAGATCAACATTATTACAATGACTGTTCTTGGAGGGGTATCTTTGATATCACCATGGTTGACATTGAATTGGGATTAAGTGAAGAGTATTATGATTTCTTTATCCATGAATATGTACATGTGGGGATGCCTCAAAAATAATTCTACAGAGCACATTGAATATCCAAAATCATATTTTTTGGATGGTCTATTGATAACCGGGTGATGCCAGGTGCCGAGAAATGAGATGTACTGCCAACATGACTAGGCGACACTGCTAACGGTTATGTCATAATCCTCTATGTTATTTAGATAAGAAAACCAACATTGATGGGGATGGAAATTCATTACCGAAAGATTCATGTGGGAACATAGGACTTCTCCCTGGTTTAGGGACTATAGGAAACTGGAGTATGTATTATAAATCATCCATAGAATCTCTGGAAACTTATCTATTGCGAGAATGTCCCACAAACTTATTTTTTCTATGGTAGGGGCTGGTTTCTGGTTTCCTCAATCCTCAATTGGAGAGGATGAGGAACCAGCAATGACACTGATATAGATTGTTGCAGTGGTGGGATGGTTGGTGGATAGAACTATGTGTGAGCTGATAGGCCATTGCATATTGGGCATTATTTTGAGGAAAATATTGATTGCATCATCGCATCCTTATAGGATGGAGTACTAACCCCTACTTTCTATACATGGGTGTCCATTATTATTGGATGATTTGGATAGTTCACAGCATATAACAAACCCTAAGAACACTCCCCATGATCCTATGTTGAGTTAGTGATTGAATATGGTTATAGTAGAGAAGACATCATGGAATGACCCTGAAAGTGATCAAAATCTCCCTCCTCAATCATGTGCATGTGGAGGAATTCAGGGATGTTATCATATATCTCATTCTGGATAGAAAATGTAGACACATTGGGTTCCTTCCCTGAAACCTGATAGAGTGGATCTGGGTGGGATCCATAACCGAGTTAAATTATTCTTTATAATCTGAAAAAAATAAAGGATTGACTATAGTCCTGCACTTCACAGGATTCATCCTTTGGCAGTGCAAATTCGCCCCAACCCTAAGATGGTTCTTCAAGGAAGGGTAAATCTATTTCATGGGGAGGACATCTATGTGGGATGATATTCTCGACAGTAGGGTTTTTGACTTAGTGTTAGGTTGTGTGAGTTTCTATGGGGTTATGTTGAATGGAATATGGGGAATGCCTCCATGTCTGATACATGTCGTGCGGGGATGACCTCCATGGATGGGAGTGCTGAAGTGATGGGCTGACACTATAAAACCCTAAAATTTTATATTCATTTTTATTTAATAACCATAAATTTTCATTTATATCTTGGAATGACATAAGTGACATTTTCCTTTCAAACAAAACACAGACTTGGCATACATTTCATGCAACACTGACATGGCGTACAATAAACCCAACACTGAGTTTTTATAAAGCATCTATTTATAATGTTTTAATAATTTCAATAAAATAATTATAACCTAAATAATAAAAATATTAATTCAAACTTTTCAAATATTATTATTTTATGTAGAAAAATAATATTGAATATGAAATATGATATTTCTGGAAAAGTCCTTTTTATGTTTAAAGACATTGTTTTCTCACAAAATTCTTTGTGGGTCATTTTCCTTCCCTATAAAATCCCACCACGTATACCCATTCCTCGTACCTCTTAGTCTTATTAAGTTTGTCCAATAACATCCCTAATATCCTAAAAACAATCATACCTTTGAAATTGAATCATACCTTTTGAAATAAACTATCTCATGGAATCCTTTTGGCACAAACCCAAAGGAGTTACCCGATTTAGAGGCCACATCATCTTTCACACTCCTTTCATTTATTTTCCTTCTTTTCCACCTTAACTATAATTATTACATTATTATGTGAAAAACCCAGTTAAATCTATAGAATAATATGTTTTTATGAAATTTTTATGACCTAAAATTACACACACATCCATCTAATTGAGGATGAACATACAATTTCTATGTATGGTGAAGTACAACATCACGAAACAATGATTGTTTATTTATCCTTTCACTCCAATCATTGTGTCCATTATGATGAACACTCTAATTATGTTTGTAATATATTATATTTACTATTTTTTAATGATTTTGTATTCATTTTTTAATACACATCCTTTTTTTCATCCATTTGGTGTTAATATGATAATCTCGTTTTAGGAAGTGTGGACTCCCACCCTCTCAAAGTAATGTTATTAGTTCACACACAACATAGAATGTATTAAGGATGATTTTAAAGAAAATATATGATATATATGATATATGAATTCTAATTTAATAATGATATATATATATATATACATATATAAATATCTATATTTCATTTACATTTTTCATTCAATACGACAATAAAAACATAAACAACCTTCATTGATAAGAACGTTTTACCATATCCATGAATGTTGTATTCTATTTCATACATATTTATGAAATAAATTATTATAATATACATATAAATTATATAAATTATATTTATGTAATTTTATTAATTATTTAATCATGATTTCAGTATAAGGACCAATGTTATATCAAATTAAGACACATGAAAAGAGCAAAGAGAGTGATTACCCAAAGTGAAACTTCAACATAGAATCATTAACAAGTGGTTAATATAAGGACATAATAAAACATAATATTTTATTATATATAAGAATATTTTATTTCATAATATGTATAATAATCTTGTATTTATTATATAGAATTCTAGTATGAGTACAGAGAGATTCAAGACACAATGTAAGGGGAATTTCATCTCACTTTTAATTTCTATGAGATTTATTTTACGATCAACACTATTTCTTTTTGTGTTGTTTAAGTACATCACATTATTTAATTATACATATATTATTACTAATATTTTTTTATTCACATATATATTTGATGATCTATCTTTCATGCATTTTAACATTCAAAAGTTGCCAAATCGTTAAACAGTTTTTTTGTAGTTTTCCTTTTTTGAGATTTATGTTTTGTTATGCACCTAAAATATTTTTTGAGGTGTATATACTTAAATTTTACAAGTTATATCATCAATATAATACTTTTCTTGATATATTATGCTTCGTGAATTTTTTTTTCTAACATTGAGATTTATGATCGCAAGTAACCATGTTATGAGACTTCAATGAGAAAATTTTATCATTTTTTTGATATTGTTGATGTTTATGATTCCTCTGATGAAATATCTCATGAATATTCATGAATATAGTTATAATTCATTAATTAAATATATCCTAATTTTTTAGTACCATTTTATTCACTCTTTTTTATTTATGATAATGTTTTTTTGTATAATTGGATTTCTTATCTTTTCAATCAGAAATACATTGTATTCGAAAACCATGTTTTAAAAAATGTTTTAAAAAATGTTTTAAAAAATGTTATTAAAAGATATTTCAATATCATTTTCAAGGAATAATTATTTAAAATATGTTTTATCATTTTAAATTATTACATTATATTTTTTAATAATATTTTCAATGGAAAAGGTTTTCAAAATGATTTATGTTATAAAAATCATTTTTCAAATAAGAAAGTAAATTTTCACCATGGAATGTTTTTAAAAATAAATTTAAAAATTGTTTCACATATAAGATAACATCAATTTGTGTTTATAATTTATTTAAATGTGAATTTTTCAATGTTTCCATTCATATTATTTATTTTAATTCATTTAGTTTTGATGGAATGATGTTTATGAAATTAGATTCTCTTAAATGGGTTATATGATTTTCAAACCAGCTTCATTTCAGGGATTATTTTTATGAACAAATAATTATGAAATCTATCTATTTACATAGGATAGGATCCAATTAAATTTTTAGGAGACCCATTAAATTTAATGAGTTATGATTTGTTTATATGTGATCGTGTAGAACATGTGTGTATGATTTCATTATGTGATGGGTGGGGCCTATATCTCTCTCTAATGCATTGGGTAGAGATTTATATCACATTAAATAATATAAGTCTGGAATGAGGGTTACTCTATTCAGTAATATAGGGATAGAATAAGGGTTACTCAGTTCAATAATATAGGGCTGGAATGACGGTCACTTGGTTTAGAAATATAGGACTCTAATGGGGGTTACCCTTTTTAGAAAATAGAATTTTTCACCAAGATGATCGTTGCATTGATTCCTTAGATACTATGAAATTCAATATATAATAATGTGTTTCCATTATTCCATGTCTTACTCTTATGTTATACTTTCATGGATTTTGTCCTTTACTGAATTTTAATTCATGTATTGGAAATATCCAAGCATTATTATGTCATTCATGTATATGATCTTTAATATGTAGGGTATGCTATTCTATTTTCATTATCATTTTCTCATACCATTACTCTCATGTTTATGCTTACATTTCTCCCTTGTTTACCCTTACTGAGCATTTTATCCCATGACTTTTTATGTTTCCATCCCCAGGTTATGAAGATATGTGTTATGTTTGATGAGTCAATGTAGGGTTCTAGTCATGAAGAACCTAGTGGGAGATAATGTAGCTCACTTATATACTTATTTTTACGTTTCCATGTTTCCAGAAGCATTATAAAAATTACATTATTTGGAAGTCTATTTGTATAATGTTTAAGTATTACGTAAATTTAATTTATTGTATATGTTTCGTAATGTGAGGGTCTCTATAGAGACTTCATGTAGAGTTTTCTAGAGAATGGGGAGGACCTCCATACTAGTTCTCTGTGGAATAGGGAGGACCCTTGAACAAATCAAATTGGAGATTGGGAGGACTTATGTGTTGGAACTAATGGAATTGAGAAGGGACTCAACATTCATATTCCCAGAAGCAGGGTGGTCCTCTACTGGGGCTAATGAGCACATAGGGAGGAACACCATGATGATGAATGACGAAGAAATAAAGAAAATTGATTTTATTTATTCAACCATAGGGAGGGCCTCCTCTTGAGTTGGTGAGGATACATGGAGGATCTTCACATTGATAACATGAAATATTGGGGAAATGTCCAAAACAAGGATCATGGTAATGGGGAGGGACTCGGTGCTAGGAATCAACAGGATGGGGAGGACCTCTACTTGGATATGTGCTTGAGATAATTGGAGGACCTCACTAATGAGTAAAACATAGGGATGACCTCCACTTATGATGACTATAATGACCTAAACTTTTGTTAATAAAAAATCCTCTTGATCTAAATAAATTTCTCATTATGTAAAATTTTTATATAAATTATAAACATCCTTGGTTTTATGTTTTTTGATTTCAAAATACCATTAATAATTATTACAACAACAGATATAGTTTTTGAATAGTGATCACTTGATTAGTATAAATATAAGGCTTTAACAAATCCAATTTACTCAGAAAAAGGAAGTGATGGCCTAATCCAGTAGACTTTCCCCGTAGGAAGCCCATTTATTGGAGCTCGGAAAGGAGGTGGCATCACTGTTCTTCGGTCTTGGCCAAGCCCAAGCTGAGATTCAACATGTTACGCTATAGTGGAACCTTTTACAAAAGATGTGAAAGTTGATAGAGATTACCACCCGAGCGATGTCATCCGAGAAACCCCAAGAGTCGGTCACCATCGCACACCTTACCCTTCAGTCTTATATACGGGTGTTATATAGGGTTATGTAACAAGACATTAGTACTATGATAATGTGCATTAATTTTGTATATAATAAAAAATATAAATTCTTTTTATTACTGTTACGTTTTAAATAGTTTTAAATTACAAATAGTATTTTTAGTTAATATTCAATTAGAAATATATTGTGATGAATTAATGGATTTTTGAATAAATATTATTTTAATTGAATATTACTACTAAATTAAGTTTTATATAATATAAATGATCGTATAATTATTATGAATATGGTTGTGATTTCTATTAAAGTTTGAAATCTATTTTTGTCAAAAACCAATGAATTTTCGATAAATATTGGTTTTTATTTTAAAAGTACAAATTCCCATATTTATAAAATTATTAAGATAAAATGATTATTAATTATGGACTCGGGATATTGAAATTATCCAATTGTTAATGTTTCATAATTTTCTGAGACATTCGAATTTTTGCGTAAAAATTAAATAACGTTTAAATATATAATATTTTTTATGACATCATAATGACCGAATAGTGATATAATAAAATATTATAAAAAATATTTTCGGCCAATATATGTTTTACAATTAAAATAATGTGATTTTAGTTTTTTTATTTTATTTTACAAAGCCTTAGTGGACCCTCCAAAACATAGAAAACATTTTTTCTTTTTAAATTGATTTCCTTGAGAGTGTGACTCACCTCCACATAAACAACCCTATAATTTTAGGAATTTATTCCAGTGGCCTTATAAAATATTTTTCCCACTCCCCTTTTTAAAAAATCATGGTAAAAAACCATGGGCTAGTTTTTGGTTTTGATTAGTTTGTTGTGTGGTGTCCCAAACATAAATAATAATGAATTCCCCCTCCTTTCCTATATAATGCCACACAAGATCCTAGTTACTCTTCACTCAAAGCCATTGGAGTTCGTCCAAAATCCACCCTACTCTTTCTAGAATCTTCTTAAGGATACTCAATCTCCCAATAATCCTCTTTCAAGCCTCTCCCAAGCCTTTGGGATCACACTTCCAGGTAAGGGATTCCTTCCTTTCTCATTTTATCCAAGTTTCATAATATAGTTTTTCCCTTTTATTATCAATTATAAATGTTGTGGTATGATTTCACACCTACCCAATACTTACCTATTTATGGTTTAATGATGAGATACCCATTTCATTTCTCATTAATTCCTCCCGTGTACACCAGTTACCATGCCAAAATTTTGTATGGAATTTCTCCCTCCTCATTTACCTTCGAGAAATTATTTTGTATTATGAATCCAAATTCCATTAGATATGTTGGGAAATGTATCTATATAACCCACTTACTATCCATTTCTTGTAAATATGACTAGACACCCCTTCCACTCTCATAAACCATTTTTATTAATTTCTATGTCACATTGTTATGCTGCCAAAATTACACCATGATTTTCCAAACCAATGACATTATGTAGCGAATACCATACTCATTTCTCTATCAAGGGGATTATCCTTTATTAACATTTACATATTGATTATAAATATTCATGTATGTATTCCACATCCCTTTATCAAGGAATAAATTATTAATAACGATTTCATGTTGTATGACCCATGTGGCACACTTATGCATGAAATTAAATAATTATGAAGGGTTCACCCTAATAATGCTCCAATTCATTGGGTAAAAATTAGAATCATGATACATCAAGTGAAATAATGGTTTACACAAGATAATTCATGTTTAATGAGGATTTAATCATGATAATTAAAGAGAAATTAGGTTTTACCCATGCTCTATGTGAAATGAGCCTTGGCTCATGATAATACCATGTTATGTGTTGTTGCCACAGTTCCATGTTGTGATAATAATGCTTTATCATTCCATTATTTTCATGTTTCTATTATGATCATTTGATATTACTATTTCCTAACATGTATTGTATTCTTTATGTTATGCCTTTTTTACTCCATTTCGGGCTTTCTAGATCACCCTTTTCTTATACAAGTCCTCAGGTTATCCCATTCAATGAAATGTACGAGAGAATGTAGTAGTCATGTAAACGAATTTTTCAAAAAATAAGTTTTGTTTCATGTTTTATGTAGATATGTATTTTTCCTAATCCCCAACGAAAATAGACCTCTTAATATTCTATGTTGTATCAAGTGAAGTTTATGTAATAAATCAAGTTTATGTGTCTAATAAAGAGCATGGTAGTTATAGTTGGTATCAATGGATAAATTTAATTATTTTTGGGATTAGGAATAGAAACCAATATCGAAAAGCCTTAGGGATAAGACTTTGTATAATAAAAAACATCCATATATTTATGTGAGTATTGATAAAGTGTTTTATCTAGAAAATACATCCCTATCTAGATATGAGCAGGTAGAGGTGGCTCTGGAACACATATACCTAGTAGTTAAAATTCTGAAAGAAATTTTCAGGCATGACCCTGAGTATATAAGTACATGAAAATAGGCCCTACTACACTATTGGTTACGACACTCATGTGGGATATGCTTTGTTAAATTCAAAAGCTTAGTATTAACCACTTTTATGGGAAAAAATGCCCCAATGAATATATGTTGTTAAGTAGATCATATATAACATAGATTGAAGCCTATAGATTAATATGTGAAGGAATTAAAAGTAATATATAAGTCATCAATTTTTGTCTTTGGATTAAACTTTATGTGTTACCCCTAACATTCACTTTATTAAATCTAATGGATGGTAATAGGAGGACTTGATCTAACAACCAATGCAAAGATCAATTTGATGATTGTTCTAATGAGACGCCCAATTCGATGCAAGTGGGAATCACGAACATTGTAACTACACTATCTCAATTATCTCATGTCTTGAATAGAGGCGTGGTTCAAGAGGAATGTTCAGCACCCCCAAGAAAGAACAAGTCGCAATCGAGAGCTTCATAAGACAAAGGCCTCCTAATTTCAATGGATCAATTGATCCATCAATCTACAAACAGTGGATCTACTCCACTGAAAATATCTTCTACGTCCTTCAATGTTCCAAACAATAGAAGGTTCTTATGGAAGTTTATCATATATAGGGTGAAGCAGATCAATGGTGTACATTGATCCAAAATAGTAAATCGGGGGGAAGAGATTGAAGCTTTGGAATGGATGAATTTCTAGAAGATATTTTTTGATAAATATTTTCCTCATTCCCTACAACTTAATATGGAAAGGGAATTCATTTCCCTCAATAAAAAAGATGAATAATCCATCAAAGTCTATGACGAAAACTTCACAAGGATTGCACGATATGCCTATGGTTTTATTGTTACCCCCGAATTCAAGGTTGACCATTTTTTTGGTGGGCTGAATCCTAGCCTAGGGAAAGCCTTGGAGATCCATGACATCGATAGCTATGAAAACATTGGTTGATTTACCCTCATAGTCAAAATGGAGATCAGAGAATTTCAGGGGTATCATGGGGATAAGAACCGTAAGGTAGACTTCAATTCTAGTAGTCCAATGGATAAATCCAATGGTTCTAAGAAGATCCAACACCTCAATTCCAATGGTGTGGAAAGTATCACCCCAGAAATGGACTAAAGTGGACAAGGAAATGATTTTGGTGTGGAAGAAAAGGGATCCTAGATGTTAATTGCCAACAAGAAAACCCTGATGTTGCGATAGAGGTGAGGAACACTCCATTAAATCATCCATGTGTCGTTCATTTATTCAAATATAAATAACTAGGGAAACATGAAAATCAGTTTTCTAATCCAAGGGGTTTTAGAGGCAAACAACAACCTCCAAGGAAACATGTGAGATTTTTTCCATCACTACCGCCCAAGTGAGCTGTGACAACAAAGTGGTGGCTGGTACACTAGTTATTCGTTCATGAATAAAGAACCTACTATTTTATTGTATTTCAAGAAATTATTTTATATCCTGAATGTTTAGAAGAACAATCCAAACACCACCACAAATAATGGAAGTAAATATATTAATGAGTACGACAATGGTGGAAATCATTGCATCCCATGAATATAACTCCTCCCCTGTCATAATTTGTGGATTGAACTTCCCTACAAACCTCATCATACTCCATCGGGTGGAATTTGACGTAATTATTTTCATGGATTGGACTCCTTATATAGATCCAACATAAATTTCCATGAAAGAGAAATCAATCTCCATATAGGGAATCAACCCCGAGTTCTATACAAGTTCAAAGAGGACGATGAATCTTATTTTGAACTATCATCTCAAGTGTTTATATTAATGCCCTATGATCACGTGTATCTATATCATATTGAGTCTATATATGAATCCATCCTTGAAGACATGAATATTGTGAGGGAATTCACTAGAGTGTTTCCTAAGGAATTACATGGTCTTTCTCGTAGAATAGTTGTTGAATTTCAATTAACCTTATACTTGTGCATTTCCAATATGCAATAATCTATATAGAATGGTTGTTGTGGAGTTTGAGGAGCATAAGAAACAAATACCAGAAAATCTGGATAAAGGGTTTATATGCCCAATTGCTTCACCATGGGGTGCTTCAATTCTTTTCATCAAGAAGAAGGATGGGTCAATGTGCCTTAGCATTGATTATCATGGGCTCAAAAAAATCAGGATAAAGAACAAGTATCCTCTCCCATGAATTGTTGACTTGTTCGATCAGATACATGGAGAAATATACTTTTCCAAGGTGGATTTTTGGTCATCATATTACCATGTAAGGGAGAAGAAATAGGATATCCCCCAGAATTATTTTGTACAAGGTATGAGAACTATGAATCCATATTAATTCCTTTTGGACTCACTAATTCTCTAGAAATCATCATGGACTTAATGAATAGAGTCTTTAGAGATTACCTAATGAAATATGTGGTAGTATTTATATATGATATTCTAATATAATCCAAAACCAAGGAGGGGCATGAAAATAATCTAACTGTAATAGAGACCCTGTGAGATGATAATCTCTATGCAAAGTACAACAAGTGTGAGTTCTGGATAAAGGAGGTCTCATTCTTGTGTTACATCATCATAATAAATGGGATATATGTGGATCCATCCAAGATATATTCAATTGAGGGATAACCAATGCCATTATCGGTAATTGATATTCATAGCATCTTGGGGTTAGCTGGATATTATTGCTGATTTTTGAGAAACTTCTTACGATTGTCCAACCCTCATACCATGCTAACTCGAAAGGGAGTAATGTTTTATTGTAGTGATGAATGTGAATAAATCCTCAAATAGTCTGAAAATTGTCTTCTCACTGCACATTCTCACATTACCCATAAGTGAAAATCGTTTTGTGGTATTCAGTGATGCTTTGAAAAAGGGCATGGGCTTTGTGTTAATGAAAAATGACAAAGTCAATGCCGATGTTTCAAGGAAATTGATGTTTCATGAGAAAAACTATCCAACAAAAGACCTGAGTTGGTTTTAGTGATCTTCGATTTGAAAATTTGGAAGCATTATATCATTGTGGAGAAGTGCGATATATACACGAATCACAAATGCCAGAAGTATATATTAACACCTAAATAGTTGAATATGCATCAACATAGATTGTTAGAGCTGATCAATGTCTATGAATGCTCAATCCATTACCACCCTGGGAAAGCAAATCAGGTGGTAGATGCTCTATGTAGAAATGATCAATCAATTCTTTCATTAAAGATAACTGAAAAGGAACCAATATTCTTAGATTTGATGAAGATGGACATTGGAATCATAAATAAGGGAACATCATCAATCCTTTCAAAAATTATTTCTCACCCATCTCTTTTGGAAAGATTTAATGATGATCAAAAGGATGATGTGAGAATCTAGAAAAAAGTATAAAATATCATAAATGGAAATCATCAGAGTTCAATTTTAATGAAGAATGAATTGTGATATTTGGGATAAGGATAAGTGTTCTATCAAGTATAGAGATTAATAAACAACTATTGGATGATGCACATAGTTCTAATTTCTCCATTCAACCAGGAAACACCATGATGTATCGATATCTTCAAAGGTAATTATTGGTTGGATAAAATGAATAATGAGATAATTGAGTATAAATCGAAGTGTCTTCCTTGTCAGCAAGTGAAGGCTGAGTGACATAATTCAGAGGGGATGATGCAATCATTACCTATACCAACATGTAAATGGGATAACATCACCATGGAATTTTTCACAATATATCCCAAAAAATCCAATAGAAACAATGATATCTGGGTTTTTGTTGATCATTTTAAAAAGAAAGCACACATTATTGAAAATTGGTATCATTTCTCATTAGATCAACTGGAACGGATATATATCAAGGAAGTGGTAAGGCTGCATTGTGTACCACATTCAATTGTATCTGATTGAGATCAAAGAATCACCTCTATATTCTGGAAGAGTATCCAACACGCTCTGAATAAAAAGAAAAATATCATTACGACTTATCATCCTCAAACTGATGGCCAATATAAGAAGATTATCCAGACACTAGAAGACATGTTGAAAAAAATTTCAAGGGACTTAAGAGAAGGATGGGACCAACATCACCCTATTATTGAGTTATCATACAACAACAGTTTCCACTCAAGCATCCAAATGTCACCTTAATAAGACATGTATGGGAGGAGGTGAAGAACACAAAAATGTTGGGATGAAGTTGGAAAGGTGAAACTCCTATGTCCAAAGATAGTTGAAGAAATTGGTGAGATGGTTAAACCATCTAGTAGCACAAATAATTCTACTCAGAGTCGACAAAAGATCTATGCTAATAAACATCAATCAGAACTAGAGTATGATGTTAGAGACATGGTATTCTTCTATATATCACACTGGAAGAGAGTTATGTGATTTGGGAAGAAGGGAATGCTTAGTCCAAGGTACATTGTAACTTTTGAGATCCTTGATCGCATTATAGGAGTGGCCTATCAACTCGCACTCCCACTGAACCTATCTCAAGTAAATGTTCTATTCCATGTATCACTCTTGAGGAAGTACATACCTGAACCATCACATGTACTCAATCTTGAGATGGTACCATTAGATAATGACCTCTTCTATGAAGAGAATCTGGTGAAGATCTTATATCGTAGACAAAAGGTTCTATGAAATTATACAATTCCCATCATCAAGGTGTTGTGGAGAAACTAAAAGATTAAAGATGCAATGTGGGAATCAAAGGAAGTGATGAAGCAGAGTTACCTGCATCTGTTTTAGTGTAGGAAATGGAAATTTCATGGGTGACATTTCTTAAGGGGGGAGATTGTAACAACCAAAATATTTTTTAATGAAACATTATATTGATCTAATTAAATATCTCATTACGTAAAATGGTTATATGAAATATGAAATTCCTTGGTTTTATGTTTTTTTGATTTAAAAATAACATTAAAAAATATTACAGTTTCTAATATAGTAGTTTAAAAGTGATCAAATGATTATTATAAATATAAGGCTTTAATAAATAAAATTTTCTCAAACAAAGTAAGTGATGGCCACATCTAGTAGACATTCCCTATATGAAGACAATTTTTTAGAGCTTGAAAAGGAGGTGGCATCATTGCGATTCACTCTTGACCAACCCCAAGTGAAACTTCAACACATTAATCTTGAGTGGAACCACCAATATGGGAATTGGAATTTGATAAAGATTACCACTCGAGCGATGTTATCTAATCCACCCCAAGAGTTTTTCACCATCACATGCCTTACCATTCAGTCTTATGTGGGTGTTATAAGGGGTTATGTAACAATACCATAGCACTATGATTATGTCCATTATTTTTGTATATGGTAGACAATATACATTCCTTTTATTATTGTTAAATTTTAAATATTTTTTTAAAAAGAAATAATATTTTTAGATAATAATCAGTTAAGAATTTTTTTTGAGGAATTAATGGATTTTTTAGTTAAATATTATTTTATTTAAATATTATTACTAAATTACTTTTTATATAATATAAGTGACCATATAATTATTATGAATACGATTGTGTTTTATATTAATGTTTGAATGTTATTTTTTTCAAAACCCATGAATATTAGATAAATGTCAGTTTTTGTTTTAAAAGTAAAAATTCAAATTTTTATAAAGTTATTTAGAGAAAATTTATATCTTTTTTGGAATATGGATGTCAAAAATATCCAATGGTGAAATTTTTAAATTTTTTTGAGACATTCTAATGTTTTAGTAAAAATGAAATACCGTTTAAATATATATAATGTGTTTAATGACAACATAATGACCCAATAGTGATGTAATAAAATAATATAAACATTATGTCTCGAAAATATATGTTTTACCAATAAAATAATGTGAATTTATGTTTCTTTGATTTGTTTTAAAAATCCTTTGCGGACCCTCAATGAATTATAAAACACATTATATTTTTAAAGTGATTTACTTGATAGTGTGACTCACCTCCACCAATGAAACCATAATATTTTAAGAAGATAGGCCATTGGCCTTAGAAAATATATTTTTTCCACTCCCCTATTACAAAAAATCATGGGAAAACCATGGGATGGTTTGCGTTTTTTATTAGTTTAATGTGTGGTTTCCCAAACCTAAACAATATAAAATTCCTTATCCTTTCCTATATAAACACATCCAGGCTCCCACTTCCTATTCACTCAAAGACATTTTAGTTATTCCAAACTATACTATCCTCTCTATATAATCCTCCCAAGGTGCCTCATGCTCCCAAAAAGCCTCTCCCAAGCCTCTCCCAAGCCTTTGGGATCCCACTTCCAAGTAAGGGATTCCTTCCATTCTCATTTTATCCACATTTCTTAATAATGATATTCCCTTTTATTATCAATTATAAAAGTTTAGGTATGATTTAACACAACTCCCATACTTCCCTCTTCATGTTTGAATGATTAGAGACCCCTTTTCTCTCTCATTAATGCCTCCCATGTACACCTATTACCATGCCCAAATTTTGTAAGGAATTTCTCCCTCCTCGTGTACATTCAAGAAATTATTTTGTATTATGAATGCAAATTCAATTACCTATGTTGGTAAATGTATCTATATGACCCACCAAGTTTCCATTTCATGTAAAAATTATGAGACACTCCTTCAACTCTAATCAACCATTTTAATGAATTCTTATCTCACGTCGTTACACTTCCGAAATTGCACCATGATTTTCCAAGAAAATCTCATTGTGTAGTGAATAACATAACATTTCTATATCAAGGGTATACAACTTTATGAAAATTTATTTATTTATTATAAAAATTCAGTAATTTATTCCACATCCCATTATTGTTGAATAAATTATTATTAATGATTCCTTGTTTTATGATCAATGTGGAACACTTATGCATGGAATGAAATGATTATGATGGGTGAACCCTGATAGCACTCTAATTCATTGGGTAAAGATTTGAATCATGATATGTCATGTGAAATAAGGGTTTAATCATTCTAATTCATGATAAATGAGGATTTACTCATGATAATTCATGTGGAATGAGGAATTACTCATTCTCCATGTTCAAGGAGCCTTGGATCATGATAACACCATGTCAAGTGTTGTTACAACATTTCCATGTAGTGATAATCATGATTTATCATGCCTTAATGTTCATGTTTCTTTATTGATTTATTGTTAATCCAATTGCATAAAAAGTATTGTATTCTTCATTTTATTCCTTTTTTACTCCCTTTCTTGGATTTATAGCTCACCCTTTTCTTATTCGTGTCCTCAGGTTATCCAATGCAATACTGAGTATGAGGGAATGTACTAGTCATGTAAAGGATGGTTTCGATAATGATGTTGTGTTTCATGTTATAAGTTGTTATGTAATGTTCCTATTCCCCAAATACACTATAAATATTGATCTTTTATGATTTATCAAGTGATATTTGTATAATAAATCATGTTTATGTGTGTAATAAAGATCGGGGTTGTTATACTAACGATGGTAAGGGTAGGACCTCTATACAGAATGACAATAAAATAGGTCGACACTCAAAGGTTACTGCTCGTGTTGGTGAATGTATGTGTCATCCCATCCCAAAAAGGGGGTGGCTAGGGTTTAAATCCCAATAAAATAGGGAATTTCCTTTGATTTATAATAATATGGAGCAGATAGTATGCATCGGTTGTGGCTTGGTCCACTAAATATGGTCAAGATGATGACCCTGATGGGAATCGTCCTAAGCATGTGCCTAACATTGACACCAGATCATCCAGACTAGGGTTAGTAAGGAAGGGGTGTAATCCACCTACTCTTCATTAAAGGAGACCATTAGTCGGTGGCGGCACTGACGAGGCCTGGTGGGATCCCTTGTTATTGGATCCTAGGTGGTGTCCATTTCCATCATAACTCTACCACCACTCACCTCATCGACATAGGAGAATGATTCATAATAGAATTACAGGTGGAGGAACCTAAATCATTTGGAAAACAATGTGGTTTTCAACAGCTCCCTGCACAGCCCTTGGGGGTGACAGTGATGGTGGGTCCCAGAAGCCTGTAAATCTTGGTGTTCCATATCCTTTGTTGGCATGATCCCCTTGCTTTCATACCATTGTATAAGAGTTTTTGATAACACCTTTATGGATACATTATAAGGCTTAGAAGTGATCTTGGAGACCTATAGACCTTGTCATGGATGTTGTAATAGTGGAGGCAGAATAGTGTGGAATTTCCACATTAACATTTCCCCTACCCTTGCATTCCTGGCTAGGGGTGATTGGTTTTATGTAGCTATAACAAGGTTCTTGAAATAAAGATTCATCCATTAGTTCATATATTAAGAAATCATTTCCCAATTCCCCACTATTGTTTGGTGTTCCATAGTTGTATTGAAAGATCCACGATGATAACACCACAGATCGGAATGACCAACGATTATTTGTCCCAATTTCTGGTGAGATTTACAAAAGCTCCACTATTTTATTTTTAGGTAATGGAACTGGATAGCAGGATTTGGTGAAATTCTTATCTACTGATGTCTCCAGAACTACTAATCCCCATATTTAAGAGAAGAGATTCATGTCAGGTAAACCATTCATGATTCCATGGATTTTCAGTAGGGAGTGTCGTATGGATTCATAGTGACACTCAATGGTGGTAGAATTATTACGTGCATTACCTCTTCCAAAAGTGGACAGAATTAATTACTTCATCATTTAAGTACACTCCATTGATCAAAATAGCTTTATGGGATGTCATTCTCTCCTTTTTTGGATTCATACTCGAAATTTGTCACATAGTCTGCGCCCCCCTTATTGATTAAAATGTTGTTCATGAATCTTGTTCTTGGTGAAATAATTTTGCAGATGAAGGTTAATTATGCGACTTTAATCAAAACATTCAAAGTGGTCAAGTTGGTGCAGAATACATTGGGTAGGGTAGTAGTCACTCAAGGCATCTGTGGCATGTATTGATGTTGAAACATGTGTACACATGGCTTATTTCTTATAAGATGGATTATCAAGTGATCAAAAGCCGGAGGCACCCCACATCAGAAGTGGGATAATCCTATGATAGAAGCATGTCTTTGATGTTTTTCTTAGATTCACACGTTTAACACGATGTATTCTATGAGTTTAACATCTTACCAAGATGGATCAGAATAATCAAAACACTTATTAAGTTGGATAAGATGGTTACATACCAAGAAGGAATCATCTGGATGGTTTGCTAGATAGATTGATCAGAATGCATGATGAGGACGAATCATGTTTGGTGTGTCCCAGTAATGGGAAGGTTTTATTCCATGATGGAAATTTTAACAACATTATGGGTGGATTAGATGATGGTTTGTCCTAGAATTGGGGACACAAAGGGTTACTATTGGATGGGGTTGAAACATTAAGAGGCTTCCTATATACCCTGTGTAGAAAAATTGGGTCAAATCACATGTAGTTTAGAGGGGTGATTTGTGGATTACACATGGTTAGATACCCATAACAATAGGATAACTCTTTATTGGATGATAGGAATTATATATGTATTATAAATGGTTAGATACCTGGATAGATGGAATGAGTTCACCCATATGAGGTGTCCTTGAAAAAATTACGATGGGTTTGGAGGAAGTGTCAAATGATGGATTGAATGAGGTGGAACCGACGTGATGATTAATGTGTTGTTGGAACTAAGTTGTTTTATTGTTTATAATGGATTATTGTATGTTTTTTTCAATATGCAAAAGGATGACCCATATTATTTCATGGAATGTGGTCTTACGATTGTGGCTAAAAATAGTATTGAAGGTGGTGGTGTTTCCAAGTGTTATCCAATTTTTAGGACCTCAAAATTGGGAATATGTTAATAGGAATGTGTTGCATGAAAAACGAATAATGAATTCATAAAATGTAGTTATTCATGCGACCCAAGACGTTCACCACGTACCATGTCTATGAATGGTTCTTAAATGGTTTAAGGAATATTATTAACGGTACATAGATCTATTCATATAACATAAAATGTGTTGCAGTGATGGTTCATAGTGAAGGTGTGTAGTACACAAAATGATGGAGGTTCGTGGGATTTATTTGATTTTTATGACATGAGTTTAATGTGGTGGAGGCTGTATGAATGTCAGTGATTTGGTAAATATTTGTTCCACATATTTTCAGATCCATTTGTGCATATATAAGGATCATTAGTACCCTTCGTAAAGGATATGGATTAGAGACTAAATTTTAGAGAAGAAAATTGGTAAAGATAGAATTGGTTCATGGATGAGAAGATAGTATGTGGAATGAACAATACACATATGGAACAAAATTCAACAGAAGAGTGGTCATTTTGATGAGTAAGCTCTAATTGTACGTGGTAGGGAAAGGTAGTATATGGAGTAGGGTGGTACATTTATAAGATGAGAAATACGCGGATTAAGGAAATACATGGAGCCTGATAGTTCGTGGAAGATCTAGATGGTATGTGGAAATAGTAGTGGTATGCGTAGGAATTAATCCGCAAACCATACCCACTACTCAGTACACCGAGGAGGAAAAGTGGTATGTGGAATACCCAGGGAAGCCTTAAAATTGACCAAATCAGTTTGTGAAATTAATTACCATAACCCATAAGTGTGTTGGAATATAAATTACATCTGAGGGTGATAATGAATATTTATGAACTAATCCATTTAAATTTGAGTATCCATGATTCAATGTTACTCCTTTTAACCAGCCTTCATGTTGAAAAAATATGTGAATATTTTTCCAATGCACTGAGCAAGGGGAACTCTCTAGAAGTGATCTAAGGGATGAAGTGTGATTTATGTAAAACCATGTAAATGTAGTATTCCTAGAAAATAGTTCTTGTGCTAAACTATTATAATACATATATTCTAAATATTAGTGGTTATTGGGTATGACTGACACACTTTCGGTGTATACTGCGTGGACTTAGCACTTTTTTGTGAACCAAGTAAAATTTATGTGCAATATTTTTCATGTGATTGTTATTTATATAAAAGTATTATTTTGACATGTTTAATAGGTTCATATTAATGTGAGAACAAGATCCATCAGTTTAAAAGAAAATTTTGACACCATGATTCACCCATCCCCTCGTAGGGTGTTATGAATTATTTCAAGTGGTATCATACGGTAAATGTTTCAGGTGTTGAATATGTCTTCTACTATCATGGGGAATCCAATCACTATTGGGGGAGTTTCCCTCTTCGTGGAAGTAATTATCATATTTTGAAAAATATGTTGAGATCACACCTAATATCTCTTGGAATGGGAGTCATGTTATCTACATCATATTGATTAAAAGTCACTAATCCTACAAAACTATCAATGACTGATACATGTATACAATTACTTTATATTGATGCCAGAATAGAGAATTCTCTCACTGTATCCCTTTCTCATCAGATTTATCTAAAGGTAATGATTTTAACATCTTTTAAGTTAGTGTGGGATATATTTGAGAGTATATATAAAGGTGATAGTAATGTAAATGAGGGTAAATGTCAATTGCTACACAATAGGATTAGTGATCTGAATATGCACCCTAATGTGAATGTCGACCCTTTTTTAAATCGAATTACTGAAGTTGTAAGAGAAATTTGAGGTCTAAGAGAAGAAATAAAATAAATTTATGTAGTATTGAAAATCTTGAGATGAAATCCACCCATTTATAATGAAAGTGTGTCAGCCCTTGGGGAAAGAGAATACTCAAAACTCTGGGTGGATGATGTGCTGATAAATCTGTCGATATAGAAAATAATAATCATACTAGAAGAAGCTACAAAACCTGTGAGAATTGAAAATGGGATTAAAAGACATGAAAAATCTAAAAATTTTAGGAGATAACAATGATGACGATAATGAGAAAAAAGAATCTTTTTCTCCTATTGCTAAGAAGATGAAGAAGGGAATATGGAAATTTTATGGAAAGCTACATATTGCTTGTATTTCTTTTGGAAGAGTTCAGAACATTTATTATAAATTTCCAAGAAAGTTAAATGTTGAAGAAAGTGATGTTCAAGACATTCAAAATCCTTTAAAATGATTTTTCAAAAAGGGAGTCTTCATAGCTGGAAAGAAATATAAAAAAATAGGATTGTCTTTAAAGAAGAAGATAATGACAATGAAATATTTGATGAAGAGGAAGAATAATTAAAATATGAGAACCATGCTTCCATGATGGATACAATTTAACAAATAAGAACCATTAAATGATAAGGATAGTGATAATTAGTTTACCACTTATTCTAATACCAATTTGAAACTTAAGGATCCTTTTGGTAAGCATAAGTATAAATGTAAGATATGCAACAAGTGGAGAATAATTGAGGAAGAGTCATCATAATATGTTGATAATCGTGAAGTGAAAATTAAATTACAGGAGGAATTTGTGAATGTGATGTCATCAATACATTAAATAACAGAAGATTTCATGGATTTAAAACACATAATTGATGGATAGGGAATGGTTATCCATGACATTACCTCCACACTGGAAGATAAATCTTTGAAGGTTGAGGGACTAGAGGAACAAGTTTTTAGTCTTCAAATTACATTCAAAAGTGAATAAAAATCAAAATATGAAAAAAAATAAAAACCAATTTGGAAGGTTCTTAGATGTTGAGCAGTTGGAGAGAGAGAAATGTTGTTCTGATAGAGTTCAAAAGATCTTGAGTGATCAAAGACAAACAGCCATTGGAAATAGTGGAATTGTCAATGATGTCGAAATATAAAATGTTATAAATAATGTGAATGATAATAAATCTAAGATAAATAAGATCATGTTGAAAATCCACTAAACATGCTGAAAAAGAAACCCATAAATTAAAATGAAGGGGAGTTGAATATTATCCTCAATTTTCCAAAAATAATTGGTAGAAAAACTATTTTATCGAGGAATAAGGAATGAAAAGAAATATATGTGAGAATACATTTCCTCTCATTAATGGTTAGTTCTGTGGCTATCTGGTCCACACCATTTCATACTGCAAAGAGGAAAGGTCCTATATGAGTGGGGAAGAGTTAGGAGTTCAACAATGGAGAACATATTCATATCCTACATGTTATAGAAGAAATAATTTCTAGGGATATTTCATTAATTTTTCTAAATATGTCTATAAATTTGTGTATTGTAGGAAGAGGTATAATAGGATAAATTCTTATAATTCTCAAAGATAGGCCATTACTCATCAACCAGACAATGTTGGTATTTCAAATAGTTTTTCTCTTATGGAAGAAGAATTTGAATATGAAGAACTCATGTATACATAAGATATAATTGATTGGACTTCATTTTTCGACACTCAATACAATATCTCATGTAATTAAATGATGAACATTAAAAAATCCAATATCGCATAATTATCCATCAAAGCTAACAAGAATAATAATACCTAGAATATTGATAGAGGATGTCCATCCCACATGACAGTTTAGGATGAAATATTGGGAAATGTAAATAAAATTGTTGATTGAATAGTGATGTTCATAATGATGGAGCTTTAAAGATAAAAGATAGTGGATGTACTGATCTAAATAATGGAGAGCTAATGAAAACTGAAGTCCATTATGTGGACGGTCTGCATCATAATATTATTAGTGTGATTCAACTATGTGACTCAGGTATTATTTTGACATTCAATCAGAATTGATGTACTATAAGAGGAAGTTTTTGGAATTCTCTTATACAAGTTTATAGAAGAGAAGGAAAGTTATATCTGGTTGACACTAAAGAGAAAAGTTTATACCTAACATTTGAAGAGGAAAACAACTTATGTCAATAGATATTGGGAAACATCAATCTAAGGGACTTTGAATAGATATCTAAGATGGAAATGTTCATGGGTATCCCTAATCTGAATCTTGAATGAGAGAAGACCAGTGATGCTTGCATGCAAGGTAAGATGTTCTGTAGTTCCTACTGTAAAAAGATGAAAATAGAATCTAATCTCCTTGACGACATCCTTACAGAAGTATGTTTCCCAATAAATGTGTCCAGAACATACGGAGAAAGAGACTTTGATATCTTCAGAGATTATTATAGTAGAATCGCATGTGTGATTGTTATACAATGGAAGTGATCAGTTCTTGATTCCATGAATACCTATCGAAGAAACTCTAATAATTATACTAGACAGAATATCAAAGGCCTTTAGTATAAAAATGGAGAGGATTACATGTCCATTGAATTTGAAAATTACCAATAGAAGCATGGGATGCAAAATGAGGTGGCTATTGTGAGAAATCCACATAATAATGGGGTTGTTGGGAATATGAATCAATAGGCAAACAACATGGCTAGAACAATTCTGATCAAGAGTCGTATTCCTCAACATTTTTAGATATATGAATTCCAATATATAGTATATATTTAAAACATAACATGGCTATATATGGGTAAGAAAAGGAAATCATATGAATTGTGGTATAAAAGGAATACCTCCTTGAAATATTATCATATTTTTGGAAGAAAATGTTTCATCTAAAAGAATGAAGAAAAACAAGAGAATTATGGTGACAATATAGATGTATTAATATTTCTTGGATTCTAAATGAATAGAAAATCCTACAAGTGTCTCAATAAGATCATGGGAATAATTGTGGAAATCACTGATTTTAAGATCATTGAATAGAAAAACATGATTGCTTCAATGAATTCTTATGATAATGTGATAGATGATGAGGAATAATGTTAACATGGGGAAAATGATAATAGATAGTTCGGAAAAGATATAAAAAATCTTAGGAGTCGCATCATGATTATGAATTAGAAGAAGAATTATAAGAGGAATCCATATCTTGAGGGAATTTAGTCGAACCCCAAAAGAGAAATAGAAGAGAAATGATCAATCAGTTCAACATTATTTTGGATTAGAATGCACCTACATAGACATGGATAATGGGGAATAATGAAAAATCTACATTTATATCAGTTTTTGAATAATCCTCATTTTAGAAGGATATAAATGATGAGTAATGGGTGAAGGAAATGAATTAAAAGTTATATCATGTTCATAAAAATAAGACATGGGATCTTGTCAAAAGACCTGAAGGCCACAATGTGTTTAGAACGAACTGGATTTTCATGAACAAATTTTACAAGACTGGAAGTATGATCTGAAATAAGGAATGTTTATTCTGTAAAGGATGTTCTCAAATTGAAGGTGTTGATGTTGAAGTTATATTATCTCTAGTAGAGAGACTTGAGTCAATCAGACTGTTTATTTCTAAAGAAATCCAAAGTGGTTATAAAGAGTACCAAAAGGATTTCAAGACAAAAATTTTAAATGGAGTATTGGAAAAATAAATATACATTAAACAACACATTGGGTTATTTCATTGAATTGATGATATGATGCTTTAAAAATTAATGAAATCTCTCTATGGATTAAATAGGAACCACGAGAATGGTAGTCTTGGTTAGACACTTGTCTGAGAAAGATTTAATTTAAAAGAGCATGAGTGGATCACAATCTCTATGTGAATAATTCATAAAAGGACCAGTTCATTGTATTGGTATACATGGATGATATTATGTTCATTGGAAGCAGGTAGAGATCAGTGGATGAGTTTTCAAATCACATGAAATCAGAATTTGAAATGTCAATGACTTTTGAACTCAAATAATTTTTAGAGTTAAAGGTGATTCAGAATAAGGATTACACATTCATTTCTCAGGAAAAGTATTGAAGAGAGATACTAATTAAATTCAATATTAATGATTCCAAACCAATTTTAACTCTAATTATGGTTGAAAAAATGCTCGGGATGCATGAGGAAGGGACATCTGTAGATCCCACCATGTGTAGAAGAATCATTTGAATCCTACTATACCTAATGGATACATAGACAGAAATTGTCTTTTCAACATTCCATACCACCCACTTTAAGAGTAATCGGAGGGAATAACAAATGGAGGTAGTGAAAGGAATCCTGAGATACAGTCAAGGTACACATAATTTTGCTATATACCATTCTATAGAAAGATATAGTGAACAATCCTATTTTACTGATTCTGAATGGTTTAGAGATGTAGTGGATAGAAATTCCACCAGTGGTGGAGTATTCTATACAGGAATGAAATATGTTGGATAGATGAGCAAGAAACATAAAAGTGAATCTCTTAGTACTTCAAAATATGAATATATGTGTGCTACAAAGGAATGCACATAGTTACTTTGTATAATGAAGTAACTAAATCACAATGGTGATGAGGTGAAACTACCAATAGAGATTTACTGTCATCATATGAGCATTATTGATCTTACGAAGAATCTTGTTAAGAATTCTCGTATAAAACATATTGAAATCAGATATCACTTCATCATGTGAAATGTTTTACAAGAAGTGAATAAAATGGATCATGTGGGAACAAATGAGCAAGTGGTTTATATCATGACCATGCCACTGTCAGGAGTTGGGTTTGAGAAACATTTGTTGAACCATAGTGTTCAGCCACATACTAGGGCATAAGGAGTTCATCAAAATCTTATATCCCTGGTTTTTTAATTATTTTAATATGGTTGTGGATTTGATGCAGGTTTATGGGGGAGATACAATTTAGGGGGAGTATGTTTTTGAGATCTTCAAGTAAAGATTTAGTTATTTAGGTTTATTTCCAATGGGGGATACTAGATAAATTGAATGAAACAAGAATGTTTTATTAAAAATGATAATTGGAGAATTGATAAAGATAATAATGTGAAAATGGGAGAGAAAATAAAAACATGAGAACTCAATTCATGTCATGTCTCTTATTTTCTACACTGAGAATAGCTCATGTAGACTTACAGTGATGGATGCGTTTTTTCTTGAGGATTCAGTTTTCCATTATGGCTAATGCTTTAGTGGATTTATTTGAATATTTTCAACAAACCTGAAGAGGGAGATTGTTGGAACCAAGGATGTTTAATGAATATTATGTCACTTATCTTGTGTTTTTTTTTCAATCTATTCATGGATGGCTAGAATGTTTTTGAGCAATGCGGTCAGTTGATTGTGGCTGAAAGCAGTACTGATGTTGGCATTGTTTCTTTGTTGTTTCAAATGTTTGGGGCCTCACAATCCATAATCTATTCATAGGAATGTATGACATGAATAATGGAGAAGGAATTAATAAAAGGGAGAGTATCAAATGTTCTAGGACATGGACTGTGTACCATGTTTGGGAATTTTTCGTAGAAAACATATGGATCAACGAGAATGGAACGTGGAGTGGTTCGTGGTACTATAAATGGTTTGCTGTGAAGTTTCTAGACAAATTTGTATGGTACATAGATGGATGGAGGTTTGTACGATTGTAGCGGTTTGTAAGACAGGATTAGTAAGCGGTGGAGGCGATACTAAAATCAATGATTTGGTAAATCATGGATTAACAGATTTTTTGGATCCATTTGTGCCTATATATGTTGTAATATTACCATTCATTAAATAAAGGTATTAGAGGTTATATTTTCAGGAAAAAATATGGCTAAATCCAAAATTATTCACAGAGGAGAAGATGGTACATTTAGGGAACCATCCACGTATGGAAAAACAGTCTGTGGAAGATTGTAGAGTTTTAGGAAGAAGCTCTCGCATTACGTGGTAGAGTAAGGAAGTATGCAGAGCAGGGCAGTACATAGAGAATCTAATATAATGTGGATTAAGGTAGTATGTGAAGTACGATGGTTCTAAGAGAATCTATACATTATAAGGAAGCGTAAGTTATAGGCATAGGAGGTTATCCATGAACCATACCCACTACTTAGTGTATAAAGGAGGTAATGTGGTACGCAAAACACCCAAGGAAGCCTAAAATTGACCAGTTTGCAAAATTAATTACCAAAATCCATCAGTATGTGGGAAACTAGATTACATCTATGAGAAATAATGGGACTTCATATGAGCATCCATGTATAGTTAAGGATGCATGATTTATTTATACTCCATTGAAGTGACATTCATGTCGAAAAACTAGTTGAAGTTTCTTCCAATGAAGTGAGAAAGGGGAAGTCATCCGAACTGAAATGAGTGACTATGGGTTATTTCCGAAAAACCTAGTAAAGGAAGTTCACCTGGCACTTAGTGACTATGATAAACTCTTGTAATCCATAATTGGAAATGATTTGTGGTTATTGGGTATGAATGACACACTGTTGCCATATGATTTATGAATGTATCCCTTATTGGTGAACCCTGTAAAATTACTGTGTCATTTTTTTCATGTGTTTTTTTGTTCTTTTAAATTCAACTATATATTAGTTTAATATGTTCATATCAATATGGTTGAATGATCAATCAGTTTAAAAGAAAATTTGACAACCTAATTCACCCCTCCCCTCTCAGGGTGTTCTCAGGTCCTTCAGGTGTTAGGCTGGAATCTCAAAGTGGTTAACTTTATATCCCTATGGATTGAAATAAATTTCCACATAGTTTTGGATGGGGCGATGAGATAACTAAGGAGGAATATCCCAATAAATGGAACTATTTGATGTGGACCCGAAGGAAATGGAACCTACAGGGTAGGGAATGATATTTTTGAGACACAACGTCACAAGGGAAAGAACATGATGGGAATGGGTGATGGGATTGAACCTTAAGGTTCCTTTCTACAAATCCCAATGGTTGGGAATCAAAGTTCATGTAGTCCATGATGGATTTATAGAATCCTTCCTTACAAAATGGATGACGTCACGGAGACTTGATGGGACATACACATGTTTAGTCATCCATCAAAAGATGGACACTCTTGGGTGGAGGACTTTGTTGATGTTTTGAAATTATTCATGGTCAGCTTCATCGATTGATAAAATATGTTCACCTAGATGTGGTGGCCTAGGTAAAAATAGTATGGGTTTGGAGGAAGTGTTATGGTATGGAATGAATGAGGTGGAACGAACATAAATATAAAGGTGTTAGTATTGAACCTCATGGAGGTTTCTTATATATACCCATGGCTTAGAATCTATTTCCATATTTTTTCTATGGTGTGATGAGATACCTTAGAAGGTGGCTTGGAAGAAATGGAATGCATTGGTGGGGACTTGATGGAGATGGAACCTCCGGCTTTGGGAATGATCTTTCCGAGACACAATGGCTCAAGGGAAATATCGTGATGGGAAAGGGTGATGGGTTTGAACCTTATTGAGACTTCCTATATATCCAAGTGGCTTGGAATCGATGTCTAAATTGTTCAGAATGGAGGTATATAATAGGGTCATACATAAAGGAAAATAAACCAGAGACGTGTTGGGGCTTATGCATGGATAGTATCCCATCAAAAGAGGGAAAATATTTGGTGTATAAGTATGGTGAATTTTGTGGAATATGCATGGTTATATACCTTAATGAAAGGATTAGAAAACCGTAGGGATGTGTACATAAGAGATGTTCCCCCAAAAAGGGAAGATGTCACATCATGAGGGTACATCCCCCATGGGGAGGACCAAAGTGTACCATTTGTTGGGATTGAACCTAGAAGAGGCTTCCTTTGTAAAATAATGGGATCAAAACCCATGAAGTTATAATGTGGGTGCAGTTTAAAATTATACAAGATTTGTAAACTGGCATCATATGAATGGAACAGATTTATTGTGGTCAATTAGTGTCTTGAACCTTATAGATGCAACCTACATACCATGTGTAGAAGGTAGGGATCAAAGTCCATATAGTTTTGTAAATAGGGGAATATGATTAATCATGGTTATAGACCCATAGTTCGGTTGGGGATTATGAGTGGTTAGTGGCCCAAAGTGGATTTCATGGTTGATTTTCCCTCTAATCCCACTTGATTCATGGTCGGTGTGAGAAATAAGAGATTTTAACATACCTAAAGATCATGTCACAAAAGGTGTAGCAATAAGGGATGGTGTGGGGATTACATAGATAATTCCTAAGGAGATAGAGATTGTGACTTACTCCATGAGGGAATCTAGAAGAAGTATTTAGGGGATTACGTGGAGTCATCCCAAGGAACACGTGGTGAAAAATTTCACAATGAGGGGGTGAATGATAGGGAGTTGATGATCACTCCACTTATGGTCCTCATAAACATATCTCGAATGTGACAATAAAAGTTTAATATCATGTAATGATTATGTGGGGTTATTTTTTGTTTAACTTCATTCATCTTAGACAATGAGGACTCACTCTTCACCCCTTGGACTTACATAACATCTACCAACCAACAATATCGAAAGGGAAGGCACAAGTAATGCCTGATGGGCGTGAGTTGGAGGAGTGGTTAATTGAGGGGTCCATGTTAATGCAGCTATGAGAATAATAAATATAGGTTATATTACCTATATAAAGAATTAAAATGTAGGGAAACACAAAATGGAACACTACTTAGAAGACCATGAAATATGTTCCTACAATCCTGGAGGGCCGCACGAAGGAGGTTACACAGGAAGTGGTTGTTACGTGCAAGATGGTCTCAAACAAGGTGACTATGGGTATGTTCAACCCATGGATTATATTAGAAGGGTTTCACAAAATATTAGGGAACTGAGAGAAAAATGAATGGGGCCCATGTACAAGATTCATTGCAAAAGGTTTTGTGTTGCATGGAAATGTGGTATTTTGTGCACACTTGACATAGGAAAAAGAAAACGTGTGACGGTAAAAACCAAGTGGGCCCACCAGATGGGGGGAAAGGGAGAAATGTCATGTAATATCCAATTACATGATATAATTAATTTCAATTGGTCTTGGATGGGGTTTTCTTGCACACACGAGACTAATAGTTTGACTTCCAAAGTGTTACCCCTAAGGGAGGGGTACCCAACTATTCATAGGAGAAAATTCCCGTTGGAGCATATAAGGAGGTCAACACCGAAGTATTTGGTTGACATCATTTTAGGCATTTAATTCCTATATGAGCAGTCCAACCCTTTTGGGTGTTGACCTAGCATCTTCCATACATCTAGCAAGGCCTTTTTCATTAGGGCTGAGGGAAAGCGTATTGTTTGACATCGCATTGGGTGTGTAACAGCCTTGCACACTATTATAAATATTCTTCTAAAGCTTCCAATATTGTGTGATGATTCCATGGTTCCCTTGTGGTCATTTGTTGACTCAAAATATTTTAATATCCTGATCCAATTCAAGAATCCATGCCTTTATGTAGAATATGGAACCAATAGGGATCCCAATGAAATCAAAATCCATTGTATTTCAGAATTTATTGGAAAATATAGTGTTTGTAATATATTATAAATAAAATGTTATTGTAGTTAATTCAAATTATTTTAATATATATGTATATATATGATTTTAAAAAAAATTATTTAATGCTAAATTGTATTATAATTTTCAATGGTTTGCGGTATTATACAATAATTATAGAATCCCATTATTATAACCCAATGATTTAATGAGTATTATTTTTATAATTGTTAATATTATTTTTCATCTTCACTAAAAAATGAGCTGATATAATTTAATATAACTTATAAAATAACGCATAATTAGTTATAAAAAAATGACCCATGTTTTTCTTGTTCAATTCATTTTTCAATGCTGATGAAGGATGGTTATATCAGAGAAATTTATAGTGCTGGTAAAAGTGTCTGGATTTTAAAGATTATTATAATGTATACTATTTTTTAGCACTAAAAATGACTAATTTTTTACACTATTAAATTCGTTATCTTTAGATGTTATGGGTACTAAATTTTCATGTTTTGGGAACCAAGAGGACCCATAGGGGAAGGGGGTCAACTATAAGGGACATCAAGGGGGGATTACCCATGAATGAGTCACCAATGGGGGGAACTAGGGTACCTAATGGGTACCTAATCAATTTAGAAATATATAATTTCAATTAAATGTTAAATATTTTTTAAACATAAAAACATCCTATAACATTTACTCCCAACCACACTTACCCAGTCTCTAAACATCCCCTCATCCCACCGATTCATTTCCATTTTCATGAAAGTGGATTCCCTTCATTTGTTGTCAAATTTTAGTTTTGTGCATATTGAGTTGTATATAGAGTTATTTTTATCGATACATAAATATTTTTTCCACATATATTCTACTATTTCACCCTGTTTCATTGCCTATTTAGTAAATTGTGTTTTTTTAAATTTTTTGATTTCTACCATTTGATGCTAAATTGAATAGTATTATTCTACAAGAAGGATTTAACAACTATGAGGTAGCTGGTCTAAGCCCATTATCTATGGTTTATACGGCTTTAATGTTATTTTTCACTCATGCTTTAAACAAACATATGTGATTGACATAGAAAATATACTAATCCACTTTACCATGACCTATATGAGTTTAGTAAGGATAACTAGTTCCATGATACACCCTTTGATCAATATACCTTGATGAATTGACCTCTATCGGCTGTGGGACCGAACCAAAGTGCATAAACCTTATACTCATGATTATTTTGGAGGATTGATTGATTTTATATGAATTAATAGAAAAAAAACATTCACATAGATTCCCTAGGAATTAGATATATAAGTAATTTAGAAAGTCCATCTTGAGGCTTGAACAATGTAAAAATATTATATTCTATCTATGTTATTTAGGATAGTTTAATTAGTATTATGGGTGGGTGTTCCATCCTATAGTTATTGTTTAACCATGGATTTTATATATTGGGGAAATACCTACAAATAAATTGGATGTGAGAGGAAAACCACAGATTATACTCAACATGAGTTGGAATCTATGATGTGATTTTTATTAATTTTGTATATCATTTTGTTAAATCCATTTGTTATATCATGATTATATATATATATATATATATGTGATGACATTCCCTTTATATTATTGATGGATATAGTTTATTTGTACTGCCTATTTATGTTATACTTGTTATGATGAGGGATGATATACCTAGTATATGTTATTATCATGAAACAAATGAATATACAAAACATCATACCCATTATCATGGGATGTAATTACTCCTAGATAAGTGAACATAATGCCCATGATGCCTTGGTATTTATAGATGCGGGGCCCTATCCCCAATTATATTCAATTACCCATGTAATTGGTATATATTTTCAATGGTGGATTGTTTCCATGGAAGGGGATGAGATAGTTGTGTATGAATGGTTTCTTATGTGATGTGATTCCTTCTCTTATGAATTTTCACTATGCAAGGGAATTTTTTCACTCTTGTGAGCCACCCGGGCCTACGATTACTATTCCCATTAGAAATTGTGTGGCCACTAAATGATTCCCATGTCTCTGTGACTTTTCTAGGACATTACTCTCACTATAGGCTAATATTACAGGGTTGTTATTCCCACTGATGTTACATCATTATCAATATATACTACCGATGTTTTGTCTGTAATGTTATGATAGGATGATATGATTACCGATTATGACATAGGAAATGCAGAGGCCCGAAGCATGACGTACATGGACATTAAATAACTTTTTCGGAATACTTTATACATAACAAAAATAGACACACAAGGACCGTAATTGTTTAGTGTCTTTGGAAACTTGGAACGTAATCTTCTAATCGTGGTGAAAGATCTTCAACATCTCCCATAAAGATCTCCCCCTTTTGTTTTCTTACCTAAAACCTTTTTTTATATCCTGGGGAAAAGAAAACATATAAAGGGTGAGCTAAAATTCTCAGTAAGGGTATGCATGGATAAAATAAAACAAATCATATACATTTGAACTTAAAAACATTGAAATAATGTTTAAACATCAAAAACTTTTGCAATGACATAAAACATGGAAGTACGTAAGGCATAGATCATAATGAAACATTAAGCATGATAAAATAGAATGGGATTAAAACTTGTAATTATGGAAACCATTCAGCACTTGTTATGATTTCCATAGTATCCAAGGCATTGCTGACAAGACCATCTTAGTGGAAAAAGTCCCTTTTTGAATCGAGTTCACTCCTCGTTTCAGTCGTGTAACACTGAACCGGATTAACATACCATTCCATCCATGTCTATCTCATGATATATAAATCTTTACCCAATGCATTGGAGGGAGATATAGGTCCCACCCATCTCATAATCAAATCATTCTTACTTGTGCCACAAAATAAACATACATCATTCATAATAACCCAATAAATAAAATGGGTATCATAAACATCATCACACCATCACATAATCCATATAAAAGAAATGGATTTCATTTCATAATAATAAAATAGAAACCATTAAAATCATAGAGACATTATACTTGAAACATACACATATTAAAATAATGTCATCTTAGATGGAAAATGGTTTTGATAAACACTTGAAATGAATTCTTGAGGAAAATATCCTTTTTTCTTCAAAATCATTTCCTTTTCACAAAATGTTATGCAATTTCAAAAGAAAAGGATTTTGTTGAAAATAGTCATGAAATATTTTGGAGGAAGCTTCATGAAAGTAAGGATTTATAAAATAGTAAAAATCTTTTCATGTTGTATACATTAAAAAAACATTCTTCTCGAACTTTTGTCGGAAAAGTCAAAAAGTACATTGTAGGGTAAATAAAAGAACGATTCCTTCCATACCATGGTGTAAAAGTCAAAATGGGTAAAAAGGACTTAAAACATACATGAAAAAACCTTTATAAAACACGGACATGGACGATTGCAATAATCCCAGTAAATACTTATGAATAAGAATTCTCAGATAAAAATGAGATTTGCAAAAGTATCCCTTACCTTAGGTCTGATATGCTTTGTACGTATCCAAACCTCCTGTATAATGATTTAAATAATGTCATTTACTTATTACAGAATCATATTTAATGATATTATATCATATATCGTTCACTTATGACTTTATATTACCCATTCTTTTATAAATTAATATTAAAGTAGCGTTTTGGGTAAAATCATCTTATTTATCATACGTGTTTGGAATTGTTGTTCTTGATGTTATTATTAATTATATCATGATTTACTTACTTCAAAAATTTAAATCATGATTTATATATCATATAAATTCATTATATATCCATCATGTACAATCATTTATAATAGTACATAACATATGGAGGTAAGAAATGAAACACACCGTTCATGGAGACAGTAAGCCTTACGTACGCATGAAAGCTACTTTCGTTTCTATTTCTTATTTTAATAGAATTAAAACATAATGATATATAGTTATACTATAATTCAAGTATAATATCATATATAATATCATTAGCCAAATCCTTTATATATCCCACATAAAGTATTAATGAATCACATCACTTTGAGGGGGCGGTAGTCCGCACTTCCTCAAAATGAGATTATCGTATTTACCGACTATGGAATCCCTAAAGCCATGATATAATTGGGAAGTAAATAAGCATAATGAAATAATAAACATAATATATATTATATATAAATATAGTTCCATCATAATTGCCACCATGAGAGGCGGTTGGAGAAAATCAAACAATCATCGTTTCGTGAGGCGTTAGTTTGCCATCACAGAATCATTATGTTCTTCATTTATTATATGGAGGTGTGTGTAAGTGTAGTTCGAATATTTCTCTTAAAAACATCCTCGTATATTTAGGATATTGGTGTTGTTACAATAGAATGGATAAAAAAGAGTTTAGGGGTAGGAGAAGTAGAATAAAAGAAAACAACTTAAGAGAAACAGTTACCTTTAATTTTGGTAACATCCTTTGGTTTGAACGAAAAGGACTTCTTGGAGAGTCTTCTGACTAATGTAAGGCTTCAATGTGGAGGATAGCGATGTAGGTATCTTATATGGGAAGATTTTTTACGAGCCAAAAGGCTTTAGAGGTGTGAGGAATTGCATATAAGTGGTCTCATTTTATAAGGTAGAGGAGGGGCTCTTTAGGAAAGTGTGAAAACATTATTTTATTATAAACATATCTTCGGTTTCAATAGGTCCAAAACACATTAATGTCAAATATAATAGGACTCATATTCGAAATAAAATCATCCAATTGGAATTTTACATATTTTGGATGATATTTTAATCATTATAATCTTATTTATTTAAATCATTTATTAATGAGGTAAACACTACATCATTATTGTGTCATAAATAATTTAATTGATTTTATGTCTAAAAATTATGAATAAAATACCATGATTTAGTGAGTTCTTTAGCTTTCCAAATAATATTTATAGTCTAAAATATAACTTATATAAACCCTTATACAATTTAATTACTAAACGATTTTTTTTATAGTCAATTTTGTCTTTACATTAAATTAATTAATCCAAATTGTCATTTTCACCACCAAGTGACTCATTTGGGGTTCTAATATTGGCCCATGGATGCCCATGGACGGTCACTACTCATACCATAAGTTTAGGACAAGTTTAAAGGTAATTTTGAATTATTATAATATTATTTTAACCTTGAATTACCCTATTTACATTTAACCGCAGTAAATAAAAATTACCGTAGTTACTATTTATAATGCCCAAAAATAATAAGTAGATTATAAAAATAATTTGGACCCACTGATTCCTAATATTGAATCCATTTTTATAAATTCAATACACAATATTTGCAAAAATTAAATTAAAATTAATCCCGTTGTCGAAAGAAAACGACTTTTTTTTGAAACATTGCAAAAGATTGAATTGTTTTAACCTACCAATTCAAGGTAAAATAAATGCTAATGACATAAATTATATTAAATGGTAAATTTATATTCTATTTATTCTTTAAAACCCTTCAATATTATAATTTAACCACATAAATTATTATGATGAAAAAAGTTGTTTTTAATTAAAATATATCGTGTTTGTACTATTAATTAAAATATTATAGTTATCAGAAAAATATCAAAACTTTATCCAATGTAAATTTTTATAACCAGATTCAAATGAAGAATTTTATCTTGTCAATTTGAACTTATAAACATGTCAAAAACTATATTTAATGTGGGTGCACCATCAAAAGGCGGCAAAACTGCATTTTTTTAAAAATACTCAATTTACCCGAAAAAATTATTTTGTTCTCATACTAAGTTCTAGAAAATATGTAAGATGAATATTAATGTTATAAAATTAAAAATTTTGTTAATACTATTCAAAACATCTAGTTCATAAAAATATTATAATAATATATCGTTGTTTAGTAAAACTCGGTATTGCATACAACACACGCTATCGAGGAAGGTCGTGATTGCATGTAATGCAAGCCATGTCAGGGTTGCGTGTTGTGCAAGAATCCTTCATTGTTTCGTCTAACAGAATCCAACCATATTTTATTTATACATTGAATATATATATATATATATATATATATAAACACACTCAATGTTGCGTAGAATTACTATTATAAAACGAAATGAAATTGTGTGTAACATGATCCAAGAATAGCGTTGTGTATACTGCAAGCTAATACGATGTTGCGTATAGTACAATCTAAACTTGGTGTGATGTATAATAGAAGACATCAATGAAATTAAAATAATATTTTTCATAAAATATCAAGGTGTTACATTCTACCACCCTTAAAATGAATTTATCCCTCGAAATTCGTCGGGGTTATAAATAGTTTACTATTTATAGAAACCCACATCGTAAAAAGGAATACTAAAACATAATTTTAAAAACTAATGTATGAAATTTAATGATTACCCAAAGTAACTCATCACTAGGTTTCCAAATAGGAGAACATAGGTTAATATATTGATATGGAAGAAAAATCTAACCATCAAGTTCTGATGGAGAGTGGTAGAGAACATGGCTGTAAAAAATCCAATAATCATAAAGTCGTAAATTTGTGATGATCTATGGTACTATCTGATTCATCAGATAAAAGAGCACTAGGACAACATTTTTGGTTTTCAAAATCTTTTCCATAAAGTTGATGAAATTGGAATTAGAAGAAATACTTTCATGATTTTGGTACAGTCTCACCATTGTTCATTCTTTGGACAATTTCCACTTCATCTCTTGAAGAAATGAAGTTGAATTTGTCATTCGTGAAGTGTTAGTAGATCATGTGATAGAATGATGGGTCATTCCATCTGTCTCAAAGCAAAGGTTATAAAAGTTATTAAAAATACATAAGTCCATCTATAGTGTGATTAATCATATATGGTTCTTAAATTGGACTTATACTTCATATATCATACTGCTTAATATAATAAAACTAGTTTCTACTAAACAGGGACTTCATGTAGGCCAGTTGTAGGCAATAAAGGCAAGTCTCACTTCGATTGTGGGTTTGATTCCCATAGCCTTCTCTGACGCGATGGGATGTTGCCCGTCCTGTAGGTTTTTCTTTTTCTAAAACTATATTACTATAACATCCCATAAATAATATCGAAAAAAACTTCTATCCTTAAACAATACTAACTTATGTCCAACATAATCCATTCCAATATTAAGGATTATCCATAACACTGCAGTCCACTCTCATATTATAGTGAAAACGATTTTCATTGATTTCATATAACAAGCATGTTAATTCAATCGTTGATCCCCATATATCCTAAGATATGTCTTGTTGGTCACATTCCAATCATTAGAAGGCTGTAATCATGTATTCTCTTGAAAAATGAATACCCATTGAATCTTAGTGATAACATGAATGCTATAAAAAGTTAACTCTTTCCACATACCAAAATTAAAAAAATCTATATACTGAAACCATGATATAACCTTCTCCTTATATCAGTCATGATCTCATGAATACTATCAAACTTTTAATTTTCTCCTTATCCCTTCATTATGCGCATATCATCTACTTTCCAAAAATATCTGAATAACCTTTCACGGTTACTAGTACCATTAATCATACACTTTCAAAACATAGGAAAGACAACAGTGTAACAATCTGTATATGTCCCTTTATTCCATAGTACCATGAGATTACTTATACAACATTACACTTGATAAACATGTAATCATTCCACTACCTTCTTAAACCATTGACCGGTCTTCAGCAATTCATTCATCTCACATATCATTTGTAGTCTCTTCTTCATCATCAATATAAATACTACCCATACGACTATACTGATTCTCTTCATGAGACTTTCCCTTATGGAATTAGTTTTCATAATGCCCGTACATTCCACATTTAAAACATTTAACTATTGTTGATGTCGTAGCAATACCATTATCCTCATCCATGGTGTTAACTGAAATTTTTTCCTTTGCACTTACTGGATTTGTGTCCTTCTTTTCCACACCCAAATCATCATCCAGTTCCTTTGAAACAATCTCCCTGATGCCTCTTCCCACATGATTTACATGAGGGAAATTGAACTTTCTTTCCTTTATGATCATCGTGAATCTCCATCTTTCTATTATTATTTGAGTCGGGAATCTTACCAATGTTGAGATTAATGATCATATTATGATATCACTGTTTAGGCATAATAACGATGTTTGGACTTCCAAATACCGTTTCATTTGGTTTATCAATTAGAATATCATTCCATTGTCTTTCATATCCTCCATTACCATGAATCTTCTTGTTTCCAGCCATTTTCTAAAACCCAAAAAGAATAGTGTGAGAGGAAAAAATCATGCTAGGAAAAACAACAAAGTAAAGGGGGAGCACCTTTAATATCTAACATCATAGGTAAAATTCTAAGATCGTTACCGTAGTTCTAGGACTATATCCTAAACGTATACTTATCCTTAGGGACATCCCTAGACATACCTTAGAAATATCTCTAGGGATCTCACTAATGTTTTCGCATCCTAGTTTCCAAAGGTTGACTAAACAATTCCTGTGATACCAACTATAGAGGCCCGAAGCATGACGTACATGGACATTACATTACTATTGCGGAATACTTAATACATAACAAAAATAGACACACAAGGACCGTGATAGTTTAGTGTCTTTGGAAACATGGAACATAATCTTCTAATCATGGTGAAAGATTTTCAACATCTCCCATAAAGATCTTCCCCTTTTGTTTTATTACCTAAAACTTTTCTTTATATCCTGGGGAAAAGAAAACATATAAAAAGTGAGCTCAAATGCTCAGTAAGGGTATGCATGGATAAAATAAAACAAATCATATAAATTTGAACATAAAAACATGAACATAAGGTTTAAACATAAAAAACATGAGCAATGACATAAAACATAGAAGTACGTAAGGCATAGATCATAAAGAAACATTAAGCATGATAAAATAGCATGGGATTAAAACAAGTAATTATGGCAACTATTCATCACTTGTTATGATTTCCATATTAGCCAAGGCATTGCTGCCAAGACCATCTTAGTGGACAAAGTCCCTTTCTGAATTGAGTTCACTCCTTGTTTCAGTCCTGTAACACTGAACCAGATTGACTTAACGTTCCAGCCATGTCAATCTCATGAGGTATAAGTCTTTACCCAATGCATTGGAGGGAGATATAGGTCCCACCCATCTCATAATGAATTAATTCTTACTTGTGCCACTAAATAAACATACATCATTCATAATAACCCCATAAATAAAATGGGTTTCATAAACATCATCACATCATCACATAATCCATATAAGAGAAATGGATATCATTTCATTATAAGAAAAGAGAAACCATGTAAATCATAGAGACATTATACTTGAAACATAAACATATGAAAATAATGTCATCTTAGATGGAAAATGGTTTTAATAAAACACTTGAAAGGAATTCTTGAGAAAAATATCCTTTTTCTTCAAAATGATTTTCTTTTCACAAAATGTCATGAAGTTTTAAAAGAAAAGGATTTTTTTAAAATAGTCATGAAATATTTTGGAGGATCCTTCATGAAAATAAGGCTTTATAAAACCGTAAAAATCTTTTCTTGCTATATACGTTAAAAAACATTCTGCTCGTACTTTTTTCGGAAAAGTCAAAAAGTACCTTGTAGGGTAAATAAAAGAAAGATTCCTTCCATACCATGGTGTAAAAGTCAAAATGGGTAAAATGACTTTAAATATGCATGAAAAAACTTTTATAAAACATGGACATGGAAGATTTCAATAACCCCAATAAATACTTACAAATAAGAAATCTCGGATAAAAATGAGATTTGCAAAATTATCCCTTACCTTAGGTCTGATATGCTTTGTACGTATCCAAAACTCATTGATAATTATTTAAATAATGTCATTGACTAATTTAATAATCATATTTATTGTTATGATATCATATATTGTTCACTTATGACTTTATATTACCCATTCTTTTGTTAATTAATGTTAAAGTAGCGTTTTGGGTAAAATCATCTTATTTATCATCCATGTATGGAATTGTTGTTCTTGATGTTATTATTACTTATATCATGATTTAATTACTTAAAAAATGTAAATCATGATTTATATATCATATATATTCATTATATATCCTGAATATGCAAGCATTTATAATAGTACATAACATATTGAGGTAAGAAATGAAACACACCATTCATGGAGACGGTAAACCGTTCGTACACATGAACGCTACTTTCATTTCTATTTATTATTTTAATGGAATTAAAACATAATGATACATAGTTATATTATAATTCCATTATAATATCATATATAATATCATTAACCACATCCTTTATACATCCCACATAAGGTATTAATGAATCACATCACTTTGAGGTGGCGGTAGTCCGCACTTCCTCAAAATGAGATTATCGTATTTACCGACTATGGAAACCGTAAAGTCTTGATATAATTTTAAGTAAAGAAGCATAAGGAAATAATAAAAATAATATATATTATATATAAATAATGTTCCATCATAATGGCCACCATGAGAGGCGGTAAAAGAAAATCGAACAATCATCGTTTCGTGAGGTGTTGGTTTTCCATCACAGAAACATTATGTTCTTCATCTACTATATGGAGGTGTGTGTAAGTGTAGTTCGAATCCTTCTCATAAAAACTTCCTTGTTTATTTAGTATATCTTTTTTGTTACAAATTAAATGATTAAAAATAGTTTAGGGGTTGGAGAAGTAGAATAAAAGAAAACAACTTAAGAGAAACTGTTACCTTTAATTTTGGCGACATCTTTTGGTTTGAACCAAAAAGACTTCTTAAAGAGTCTTCTGCCTACTGTAAGGCTTCACAGGGGAGGATAGGGTTGTAGGTAGATTAGTTGGGCAGAGTATGGAAGATCCAAAAGTCTTGAGAAGTTTGAGGAATTGCATTGAAGTGGTCTCCTTTTATAAGGGAGAGGAGGGGCTCTTTAGGAAAGTGTGAAAACATTAATTTATTATAAACTTATCTTCCATTTCAAGAGGTCCAAAACACATTAATATCGAAGATAAGATGACTCATATTGGAAATAAAATCATCCAATTATAATTGTACCGGTTTTGGATGATATTTTAATCATTATAATTTTATTTATTTAAATCATTTATTAATGACGTAAACACTACATCATTATTGTGTCACAAATAATTTAATACATTTGATGTCTAAAATTATGAAAAAATACCATGATCTAGGGAATCGTTTTTTCTTTCCACATAATATTTATAGTCGAAAATATAACATTTATAACCCCTTATAAAAATTAATTACTAAAAGATTTTTGTTAAAGATAATTTTGTCTTTACATTAAATTAATTAATCCAAATTGTCATTTTCAATACCAAGTGGCTCATTAGGGTCCCAAAATCGGCCCAAGAATGCCCATGGTCGGTCAATACTCATCCAATAAGGTTAGGATAAGTGTCAAGGTAATTTTGAATTATTATAATATTATTTTAACCATTAATTACCGTATTTATCTTTAACCGTTGTAAATAAAAATTACAGTAGTTACTATTCATAATGTCCAAAAATAAAAATTAGCTTATAAACATAATTTGGACCAACTGATTCCAAATATGGAATCACTTTTTCCAAATTCAATACAAAAAAGTTGCAGAAATTAAATTAAAATTAATCTCGTTGTCGAAAGAAAACATGTTTTTGTTTAAAACATTGAAAAATATTGAATTGATTTAATCTACAAAATCAAGGTAAAATCAATGTTAATCACATAAATTATATTAAATGGTAAAAATATATTCTATTTATACTTTAAAACCATTCAATATTATAATTTAAAACCATAAATTATTATGATGAAAAAAGTTGTTTTAAATTAAAATATAGCGTGTTTTTACTATTCATTAAATATGAAATTATCAGAAAAATATCAAAACTTTATCCAATGTAAATTATTATATCCTGATTCAAAAGAAGAATTTTATTTTGTCAAATTAAACTTATAAAAATGTCAAAAACTTGATTTAATGTGAGTGCGCCATCAAAAGGCGGCAAAACTGTATTTTTTGAAAAATACTTATTTTAGACGAAAAATTTATTTTGTTCTCATACCATTTTCTAGAAAATATGTTAGATGAATAATAATGATATAAAATTAAAATTTTAGTTAATACTATTCATAACGGCTAGTTAATAATAATATTATAATAATATAACGTTGTTTAGTAAAACTCAGTATTGCGCACAACACAGACATCGAGGAAGGTCGCGATTGCGTGTAATGCAAGCCAAGTCAGGGTTGCATGTTGTGCAAGAATCCTTCGTTTTTTCATATAACAGAATACAACCATATTTTATTTATTCATTGAATATATATATATATATATAAACACACTCAATGTTTCGTAGAATGACGATTATAAAACGAACATGAAATTGTGTGTAACATGATCCAAGAATAGTGTTGTGTAGAATGACTATTATAAAATGAACATGAAACTGTGTGTAACACGATCCAAGAATAGTGTTGCATATACTGCAAGCTAATACGGTGTTGCGTATAGTACAAACTAAACTTTGTGTGCTATATAATAGAAGACATCAATGAAATTATAAGAATATTTTTCATAAAATCTCAGGGTGTTACATTCTACCCCCCTTAAAATGAATTTCGCCCTCAAAATTCCTCGGGGTTATAAATCGTTTACTATTTATAGAAACCCACAACGTAAAAAGGAATACTAAAACGTAATTTTAAAAACTAAAGTATGAAATGTAATGATTACCTGATGTAACTAATCACTGGGTTTCCATATAAGAGATCATAGGTTAAAATATGGATATGGAAGAAAAATCTAACCATCAAGTTCTGATGGAGAGTGGTAGAGAACATGGCTATAAAAAATCCAATAATCACAAAGGTATATATTTGTGATGATCTAAGGTACCATCTAATTCATCGGATATAAGAGCACTAGGAAAACATTTTTTGTTTTCAATATCATTTCCCTAATGTTGATGAAATTCGAATTAGAAAAATACTTTTTTGATTTTGGTACAGTCTCACTATTGTTCTTTCTTTAGACAATTTCCACTTCATCACATAAATAAATGAAGTTGAATTTGTCATTTGTGATGTGTTAGCAGATCATGTGATATAATGATGGGTCATTCCATTTGTCTCAAACAAAAGGTTATAAAAGTTATAAAAAATACATAAGTCCACCTATAGTGAGATTAATCATATATGGTTCCTAAAATGGACTGATACTTCATATATCATACTACTTCATATAATAAAACTAGTTTCTACTAAATAGGGACTTCCTGTTGGCCAGTGGTAGGCAATAAAGGCCATTCGCAATTCGGTTGTGTGTTCTATTCCCATAGCCTTGTCTGACGCGATGGGTTGTCGCCCGTCCCGCATGCTTTCCTTTTTATAAAACTACATTACTATAACTTCCCATAAATAATATCGAAAAAAACAAATATCCTTAAATAATAATAACTTATGTCGAACATAATCCATTCCAATATTTAGGCTTATCCATAATACTGCAGTCCACTCTCAAATTATAGTGAAAACGATTTTCAGATATTTCATATAACATGCATTTTAATTCCATCATTGATACTCATATATCATAAGATATGTCTTTTTGGTCACATTCGAAACATTCGATGGCCTTAATCATGAATTCTCTTGAAAAATGAATACTCATTGATTCTTAGTGAAAACATGAATGCTGTCAAAAGTTACCTCTTTCCACGTACCAAAATCCAAAAATTCTATATACTCAAACCATGATATAACCTTCTCCTTATATCAGTCATGAGCTCATGAATACTATCAAACATTTAATTTTCTCTTTATCCCTTCATTATGCGCATATCATCTACTTTCCAAAAATATCTGAATAACCATTCATGGTAACAAGTACCATTAATCGTACACTTTCAAAACATAGGAAATACAACAGTGTAAGAATCCTTAGATGTCTCTTTATTCCATAGTACAGTGAGATTACTTATACAGCATTACACATGATAAACATGAAATCATTCCACTACCTTCTTAAACGATTGACTGAGCTTCAACAATTCTTTCATCTCACAAATCATTTGTAGTCTCTTCATCATCATCAACATAAATACTACCCATACGACCATACTGATTCTCTTCATGAGACTTTCCCTTAGGTAATTGGTTTGCATAATTCCCGTACATTGTACATTTAAAACATTAAACCATTGTTGATGTTGTAGAAATACCATTATCCTCATCCATGGTGTTAATTGAACCTTTTCCTTTGCACTTACTGGCTTTTTGTCCTTCTTTTCCACACCCAAATCATCATCCAGTTCCTTTGAAACAATCTCCATGATGCCTCTTCCCACCTGATTTACATGATGGAAATTGAACTTTCTTTTCTTTATGATCATCATGAAACTCCATATTTATCTTATTATCTGAGTCGGGAAACTTGTAAAAGTTGATATTATTGATCATATTATGATATTGCTAATTAGGCATAATAACGATGTTTGGACATCCAAATCCAGTTTCATTTGGTTTCTCATGAGGAATATCATTCCATTGTCCGTCATATCCTCCATTATCATGAATCTTCCTGTTTCCAGCCATTTTCTAAAACCCAAAAAGAATCGTGTGAGAGGAAAAAATCATGCTAGGGAAAACAACATAGTAAAGGGGGAGAACCTTCAATATCTAACATCTTAGGTTAAAATCTATGATCGTTACCGTAGTTCCAGGACTATATCCTATACGTATACTTATCCTTAGAAACATCCCTAGACATACCTTAGAAATATCTTTAGGGATCTCACTAATGTATTCGCATCCTAGTTTCCATAGTTTTACTAAACCATTCCTCTGATACCATCTTTAGATGCCCAAAGCATGACATACATGGAAATTACATTACTTTTGTGGAATACTTAATACATAACAAAAATAGACACACAAAGACCATAATATTTAGTGTCTTTAGAAACATTGAACGTAATCTTCTAATCATGGTGAAAGATCTTCAACATCTCCCATAAAGATATTCCCTTTGTTTTTCTTACCTAAAAAATTTCTTTATATCCTGGGGAAAAGAAATCTTATAAAGGGTGAGGTCAAATGCTCGGTAAGGGTATGTATGGATAAAATAAAGCAAATCATATAAATTTGAACTAAAAAACATGAACATAATGTTTAAACATCAAAAAATTGAGCAATGACATAAATCATGGAAGTACATAAGGCATAGATCACAAAGAAACATTAAGCATGATAAAATTGCATGGGTGTAAAACATGTAATTGTGGCAACCATGCAGCACTTGTTATGATTTCCATAGTAGCCAATGCATTGCTGCCAAGACCATCTTTGTGGACAAAGTTCCTTTTTGAATCGAGTTCACTCCTCATTTTAGTCCTATAACACTGAACCAGATTAACTTACTATTCCAGCCATGTCTATCTCATGAGATATAAATCTTTACACAGTGCATTGGACAGAGATATATGTCCCACCCATCTCATAATGAAATCATTCTTACTTGTGCCACAAAATTAACATACATCATTCATAATAACCCAATATATAAAATTGGTTTCATAAACATCATCACATAATCACATAATCCATATAAAAGAAATGGATATCATTTCATATTAAGAAAAGTGAAACCATGTAAATCATAGAGACATTATACTTGAAACATACACATATGAAAATAATGTCATCTTAGATGGAAAATGGTTTTGATAAAACACTTGAAATGAATTCCTGAGGAAAATATCCTTTTTTCCTCATAATCATTTTATTTTCTCAAAATGTCATGAAATTTTAAAAGAAAAGGATTTTGTTGAAAATAGTCATGAAATATTTTGGAGTATGCTTTTTGAAAATAATGCTTTATAAAATCGTAAAAATCCTTTCATTCTGTATACGTTAAAAAACATTCTCCTCGTACTTTTGTCGGAAAAGTCAAAATGTAATTTGTAGGGTAAATAAAAGAAAGATTCCTTCCATACCATGGTTTAAAAGTAAAAATGGGTAAAAAGTACTTTAAAAATACATGAAAAAACTTTTATAAAACATGGACATGGACGATTTCAATAACCTTAGTAAATAATTACGAATAAGAAATCTCGGATAAAAATGAGATTTGAAAAATTATCCCTTACCTTAGGTCTGATATGCTTTGTACGTATCCAAAACTCATGTATAATGATTTAAATAATGTCATTAACTTATTAAAGAATAATATTTATTGTTATGATATCATATATGGTTCACTTATGACTTTATATTACCCATTCTTTTGTAAATTTATGTTAAAGTAGTGTTTTGGGTAAAATTATCTTATTTATCGTACGTGTTTGGAATTGTTGTTCTTGATGTTATTATTAATTATATCATGATTTAATTATTTCCAAAATGTAAATCATGAATTATATATCATATGAATTCATTATATATCCTGCATATACAAGAATTTATAATAGTACATAACATATGGAGGTAAGAAATGAAACACACCGTCCATGGAGACGGTAAGCCGTACATACGCATGAATGCTACTTTCATTTCTATTTCTTATTTTAATGGAATTAAAACATAATTATACATAGGTATATTATAATTCCAGTATAATATCATATATAATATCATTAACCACAGCCTTTATACATCCCACATAAGGTATTAATTAATTACATCACTTTGTGGGGGCGGTAGTCCGCACTTCCTCAAAATGAGATTATCGTATTTACCAACTATGGAAAATGTAAAGGCCTGATATAATTGGGAATTAAATAAGTATAAGGAAATAATAAACATAATATATAATATATATAAATATAGTTCCATCATAATGTCTAACATGAGAGGCGGTAGGAGAAAATCGAACAATCATCGTTTCGTGAGGCGTTAGTTTTCCATCACATTAACATTATGTTCTTCATCCATTATATGGAGGTGTGTGTAAGTGTAGTTCGAATCCTTCTCATAAAAACATCCTAGTACATTTAGGATATATGTGTTGTTAAAAAATAAAGGATTAAAAAGAGTTTAGGGGTTGGAGAAGTAGAATAAAAGAAAACAACTTAAAAGAAACTATTACCTTTAATTTTGGTAACTTCCTTTGGTTTGAACCAAAATGACTTCTTGGAGAGTCTTCAGCCTATGGTAAGGATTCAAGGAGGAGTAGAGTGATGTAGGGAGATTATTTGGGAAGAGTTTGGTTGATACAAAAGGCTTGGGAGGTGTGAGTAATTGTATAGAATTGGTCTCCATTTATAAGAGAGAGGAGGGGCTCTTTAGGAAAGTGTGAAAGCATTATTTTATTATAAACTAATCATCGGTTTCAAGAGGTCCAAAACACATTAATGTCGAAGATAAGATGACTAATATTCAAAATAAAATCATCTAATTGGAATTTTACAAGTTTTGGATGATATTTTAATCATTATAATCATATTTATTTAAATATTTTATTAATGAGGTAAACACTATATCATTATTGTGTCATAAATATTTTAATTCATTTTATGTCTAAAAATTATGAAAAAACTACCATGATGTATGGAATCCTTTTATCTTTCCAAAGAATATTTATAGTCGAAAATATAACTTATATTATCCCTTATAAAAATTAATTACTAAAAGATTTTTGTTAAAGACAATTTTGTCATTACATTAAATTAATTAATCCAAATTGTCATTTTCACTACCAAGTGGATCATTGGGGTTCCAAAATCGGCCCATGGATGCCCATGGTCAGAAAATACTCATCCAATAAGTTTAGGACAAGTGTCAAGGTAATTTTGAATTATAATAATATTATTTTAACCTTGAATTACCCTATTTACCTTTAACTACAGTAAATAAAAATTACCGTAGTTACTGTTCATAATTCCCAAAAATTAAAAGTAGTTTATAAAAATAATTTGGACCCAATGATTCCAAATTTGGAATCGATTTTTCCATATTCAATACAAAAAAGTTCAATAAATTAAATTAAAATTAATCCTGTTGTCGAAAGAAAATAGGTTTTTCTTTAAAACATTGCAAAAGATTGAATTGATTTAACCTACAAATTTAAGGTAAAATCAATGCTAATGACATACATTATATTAAATGGTAAAAATATATTCTACTTATACTTTAAAACCATTCAATATTATAATTTAACCACATAAATTATTATGATGAAAAAAGTTGTTTTTAATTAAAATATAGCGTGTTTTTACTATTCATTAAATATGATAGTTGTCAGAAAACTATCAAAACTTTGTCCAATGTAAATTTTTATATCCAAATTCAAAAGAAGAATTTTATTTTTTCAAATTTATATTATAAAAATGTCAAAAACTAGATTTAATGTGGGTGTTCCATCAAAAGACGACAATACTGCATTTTTTGAAAAATACTTATTTTACAGGAAAAAATTTATTTTGTTCCCATACCATGTTCTAAAAAATATGTAAGATAAATAATAATGTTATAAAATTCAAAATTTAGTTAATACCATTCATAATGGCTAGTTCATAATAATATTATAATATTATATCATTGTTTAGTAATACTCGGTATTGCGTACAACACACGCTATCGAGGAAGGTCGCGATTGCGTGTAATGCAAGACAAGTTAGGGTTGCATGTTGTGAAAGAATCATTCGTTGTTTCGTATAACAGAATCCAACCATATTGTATTTATACATTGAATATATATATATATATATAAACTCACTCAATTTTGCGTAGAATGACTATTATAAAACAAACATGAAATTGTGTGTAACACGATCCAAGAATAGTGTTGCATATACTGCAAGCTAATACGGTGTTGCATATAGTAGAAGATAAACTTGGTGTGCCGTATAATAGAAGACGTCAGTGAAATTAAGAGAATATTTTTCATAAAATCTCGGGGTGTTACATTCTACCCTTTTAAAATGAATTTCGCCCTCGAAATTCGTCGGTGTTATAAATCGTTACTATTCATAAAACCCCAGAACGTAAAAAGGAATACTAAAAAGTAATTTTAGAAACTGAATTATAAAATGTAATGATTACCCAAAGTCACTCATCGCTGGGATTCCATATAGGAGATCATAGGTTAAAATATGGATAAGGAAGGAAAATTTACAATCATTTTCTGATGGAGAGTGGTAGAGAACATGGCTATAAAAAACGAAAAAATCACAAAGCCATAAATTTGTGATGATCTATGGTACCATCTGATTCAACAGATATAAGAGCACTAGAACAACATTTTTAATTTTCAATATCATTTCCCTAAAGTTGATGAAATTGGAATTAGAAGAAATACTTTCGTGATTTTGGTACAGTCTCACCATTGTTCGTTCATTGGAAAATTCAACTTCATCTCTTAAAGAAATGAAGTTGAATTTGTCATTCGTGATGTGTTATCATATCATGTGATAGAATGATGGGTCATTCCATCTGTCCCAAACAAAAGGTTATAAAAGTTATCAAAAATACATAAGTCCATCTATAGTGAGATTAATCATATATAGTTCCTGAAATGGACTTATACTTCATATATCATACTGCTTAATATAATAAAACTAGTTTCTACTAAACAGGGACTTCCTGTAGGCCAGTGGTAGGCAATAAAGGCCAGTCCCACTTCGGTTGTGGGTTCGATTCCCATAGCCTTGTCCGACGCTATGGGTTGTCACCCGTCTTGCAGGTTTTCATTTTTCTAAAACTACATTACTTTAACATCCCTTAAATAATATCGAAAAAAACTTCTATCCTTAAACAATACTATCTTATGTCCAACATAATCCATTCCAATATTCAGGCTTATCCATAATACTGCAGTCCACTCTCATATTATAGTGAAAACGATTTTCAGAGATTTCATATAACAAGCATGTTAATTCCATCGTTGATCCTCATATATCATAAGACATGTCTTGTTGTTCACATTCCAAACATGCAAAGTCCTTAATCATCTATTCTCTTGAAAAATGAATACCCATTGAATCTTAGTGAAAACATGAATGCTGTAAAAAGTTAACTCGTTCCACATACCAAAATCCAAAAATTATATATACTCAAGCCATCATATAACCTTCTCCTTATATCAGTCATGAGCTCATGAATACTATCAAACATTTAATTTTCTCTGTATCCCGTCATTATGCGCATATCAACTACTTTCCAAAAAATATCTGAATAACCTTTCATGGATACTAGTATAATTAATCATACACTTTCAAAACATAGGAAAGACAACTATGTAACAATCCGTAGTTGTCTCTATATTCAATAGTACCATGAGACTACTTATACAACATTACACTTGATAAACATGTAATCATTCCACTGCCTTCTTAAACCATTGATCTAGCTTCAACAATTCTTTCATCTCACATATCATTTGTAGTCTCTTCATCATCATCAATATAAATACTACACATACGACCATTCTGATTCTCTTCATGAGAATTTCCCTTAGGGAATTGGTTTTCATAATGCCCGTACATTCCACATTTAAAACATTTAGCCATTGATGATGTCATAGCAATACCATTATCCTCATCCATGGTGTTAACTGAACCATTTCCTTTGCACTTACTAGATTTGTGTCCTTCTTTTCCACACCCAAAGCATCTTCCAGTTCCTTTGAAACAACCTCCCTGATGCCTCTTCCCTAATGATTTACATGAGGGAAATTGAACTTTCTTTCCTTTATGATCATCATGAAACTCCATCATTCTATGATTATCTGAGTCGGGAAACTTACCAATGTTGACATTATTGATCATATTATGAGATTACTGATTAGTCATAATAACGATGTTTGGTCTTCTAAATCCCGTTTCATTTGGTTTCTCATGAATAATATCATTCCATTGTCCGTCATATCCTCCATTATCATGAATCTTCCTGTTTCCAGCCATTTTTTAAAACCCAAAAAGAATACTGTGAGAGAAAAAAAATCATGCTAGGGAAAACAACATAGTAAAGGGGGAGCACCTTCAATATCTAACATATTAGGTTAAATTATATGATCGTTACCGTAGTTCTAGGACAATATCCTATACTTATATTTAACCTTAGGGACATCCCTAGACATACCTTAGAAATATCTCTAGGGATCTGACTATTGATTTCGCATCTTAGTTTCCAATGGTTGACTAAACCTTTACTCTGATACCAACTGTAGAGGCCCGAAGCATGACGTACATGGACATTACATTACTTTTTCGGAATACTTAATACATAAAAAGTAGACACACAAGGACCGTAATAGTTTCGTGTCTTTGGAAACTTGGAATGTAATCTTCTAATCATGGTGAAAGATCTTCAACATCTCCCATAATGATCTTCCCCTTTTGATTTCTTACCTAAAACCATTCTTTATATCCTGGGGAAAAGAAAACATATAAAGGGTGAGCTCAAATTCTCATTAAGGGTATGAATAGATAAAATAAAACAACTCATATACATTTGAACTTAAAAACATGAACATAATGTTTAAACATAAAAAAATGAGCAATGACATAAAACATGGAAGCACGTAAGGCATAGATCATAAAGAAACATTAAGCATGATAAAATAGAATGGGAGTAAAACATGTAATTTTGGAAACCATTCAGCACTTGTTATGATTTCCATAGTAGCCATGGCATTGCTGCCAAAACCATCTTTGTGGACAAAGTCCCTTTCTGAATCGAGTTCACTCCTCGTTTCAGTCCAGTAACACTGAACCAGATTAACTTACTGTTCCTGCCATGTCTATCTTATGAGATATAAATCAATACCCAATATATTGGAGGTAGATATAGGTTCCAAACATCTCATAATGAAATCATTCTTACTTGTGCCACAAAATAAACACATATCATTCATAATAACCCAATAAATAAAATGGGTTTCATAAACATCATCACATCATCACATAATCCATATAAAATAAATGGATATCATTTCATAATAAGAAAATAAAAACCATGTAAATAATAGAGACATTATAATTGAAACATACACATATGAAAATAATGTCATCATAGATGGAAAATGGTTTTGATAAATCTCTTGAAATGAATTCTTGAGGAAAATATCCTTTTTTCTTCAAAATCATTTTCTTTTCACAAAATGTCATGTAATTTTAAAAGAAATGGAATTTTTTTTAAAATAGTAATGAAATATTTTGGAAGAAGCTTCATGAAAATAAGTATTTATAAAACTGTAAAAATCCTTTCATGCCATATACGTTAAAAAAACATTATTCTCGTACTTTTGTCAGAAAAGTTAAAAAGTACCTTATAGGGTAAATAAAAGAAAGATTCCTTCGATACCATTGTGTAAAATTAAAAATGGGTAAAAATTAAATTAAACATACATGAAAACACTTTTTTTAAACATGGACATGGACAATTTCAATAACTCCAGTAAATACTTATGAATAAGCAATCTCAGATAAAAATGAGATTTGCAAAATTATCCCTTACCTTAGGTCCGATATTATTTGTACGTATCCAAAACTCCTATATAATGATTTAAATAATTTCATTGTCTTATTACAGAATAATATTTATTTTTATGATATCATATATGGTTCACTTATTACTGTATATTACCCATTCGTTTATAAATTAATGTTAAAATAGCGTTTTGGGTAAAATCATCTTATTTATCGTATGTGTTTGGAATTGTTGTTCTTGATGTTATTATTACTGATATCATGATTTATTTACTTCCAAAATGTAAATCATGATTTATATATCATATAAATTCATTATATATCTAGCATATACAAGCATTTATAATAGTACATAACATATGGAGGTAAAAATGAAACACATCGTTCATGGAGACTGTAAGCCATACGTACGCATGAACACTACTTACATTTCTATTTCTTATTTTAATGGAATTACAACATAATGATACATAGGTATATTATAATTCAAGTATAATATAATTTATTATATCATTAACCACATCCTTTATACATCCCAGATAAGGTATTAATGAATCACATCACTTTGAGGGGGTGGTAGTCCGTACTTTCTCAAAATGAGATTATAGTATTTACCAGCAATGGAAACCGTAAAGGCATTATATAATTGGTAATTAAACAAGAATAAAAAAATCATAAACATAATATATATTATATATAAATAGAGTGCCATCATAATGGCCACCATGAGAGGCGGTAGAAGAAAATCGAACAATCATCGTTTTGTGAGGCGTTAGTTTGCCATCACAAAAACATTATGTTCTTCATTCATTATATAGAGGTGTGTGTAAGTGTAGTTCGAATCCTTATCATAACAACATCCTAGTATATTTAGGATATTGTTGTTGTTACAATAGAAAGTATTAAAAAGAGTTTAGGGTGTGGAGAAGTAGAATAAAAGAAAACAACTTATGAAAAATTGTTACCTTTAATTTTGGTAATTTCCTTTTGTTTGAACCAAAAGGACGTCTTGGAGAGTCTTCTGCCTACCATAAGGCCTCCAGGGGGAGTATAGGGGTTTAGTTTTCTTATTTGGGAAGAGTTGGGATGATCAAAAATTCTTGAGAGGTGTGTGAAATTTCATAGAAGTGGTCACCTTTTATAAGGGAGAGGAGGGGCTCTTTAAGAAAGTGTGAAAACATTATTTTATTATAAACTTATCTTTTGTTTCAAGAGGTCAAAAACATATTAATGTCGAAGATTTGATGACTTATATTATAAATAAAATCATCCAATTGGAATTGGACAGGTTTTGGATGATATTTTAATCATTATAATATTATTTATTTAAATCATTTATTAATGAGGTAAACACTACATCATTATTGTGTCATAAATAATTTAATTAATTGGATGTCTAAAAATTATGAAAAAAATACCATGATGTAGGGAATATTTTTATCTTTCCAAATAATATTTATAGTTGAAAATATAACTTATATAACCATTATAAAAATTAATTACTAAAAGAGTTTTGTTAAAGTCAATTTTGTCTTTACATTAAATTAATTAATCAAAATTGTCATTTTCACTACCATGTGGCTCATTGGGGTCCCAAAATCGGCCCAAGGATGCCCATGGTCGGCCACTACTCATCCAGTAATGTTAGGACAAGTGTCAAGGTAATTTTGAATTATTATAATATTATTTTAACATTGAATTACCCTATTTACATTTAACCGCATTAAATATATATTACCGTAGTTACTATTCATAATGCCCAAAAATAAAAACTAGCTTATAAAAATAATTTGGACCCATGGATTCCAAATATGGAATCCATTTTTCCAAATTCAACAAACAAAAGTTGTCGAAATTAAATTAAAATTAATCTCATTGTCGAAAGAAAACAGGTTTTTGTTTAAAACATTGCAAAAGATTAAATTGATTTAACCTACAAATTCAAGGTAAAATCAATGCTAATGTCATAAATTATATTAAAAGGTCAAAATATATTCTATTTATACTTTAAAACCATTCAATAATATAATTTAACAACATAAATTATTATGATGAAAAAAGTTGTTTTTAATTAAAATATAGCGTGTTTTTACTATTCATTAAATATGAAAGTTATCAAAAAAATATCAAAAACATTGTCCAATATAAATTTTTATATCCTGATTCAAAAGAAGAATTTTATTTTGTCAAATTGAACTTATTAACATGTCAAAAACTATATTTAATGTGTGTGCGCCATCAAAAGGCGGCAAAACTCCATTTTCTGAAACATATTTATTTTACCCGAAAAATTTATTTTGTTCTCATACCATGTTCTAGAAAAAATTTAAGATGAATAATAATGTTATAAAATTCAAAATTTTGTTAATACTATTCATAACGGCTATTTCATAATAATATTATAATAATATATCTTTGTTTAGTAAAACTCGGTATTGCGTACAACACAGGCTATCGAGGAAGGTCGTGATTGTGTGTAATGCAAGACAAGTCAGGGTTGCGTGTTGTGCAAGAATCCTTCGTTGTTTCATATAACAGAATCCAACCATATTTTATTTATACATTGAATATATATATATATATATAAACACACTCAATGTTTCATAGAGTGACTATTATAAAACGAACATGAAATTGTGTGTAACACGATCCAAGAATAGTGTGGCTATACTACAAGCTAATAAAGTGTTGCGTATAGAACAAGCTAAACTTGGTGTGATTTATAATAGAAGACATCAATGAAATTAAAAAGAATACTTTTCATAAAATCTCGGGGTGTTACATTCTACCCCCATTAAAAAGAATTCCAGCCACAAAATTCATCGGGGTTATAAATCGATTACTATTCATAGAAACCCACAACGTAAAAAGGAATACTAAAACGTAATTTGAAGAACTAAAGTATGAAATGTAATGATTACCCAAAGTAACTCATCACTGGGATTCCATATAGGAGATCATAGGTTAAAATATGGATACGGAAGAAAAATCTAACCATCAAGTTCTGATGGAGTGTGGTAGAGAACATTACTATAAAAAAGACAATAATCACAAAGCCATAAATTTGTGATCATATAAGGTACCATCTTATTCATTGGATATAAGAGCACTAGGACAACATTTTTGGTTTTCAATATCATTTCCCTAATGTTGATGAAATTGGAATTAGAAGAAATACTTTCGTGATTTTGGTACAGTCTCACCGTTGTTCGTTCTTTGGACAATTTCCACTTCATATCATAAAGAAATAAAGTTGAATTTGTCATTTGTGATGTGTTAGCAGATCATGTGATAGAATGATGGGTCATTCCATCTGTCTCAAACAAAAGGTTATATAAGTTATCAAAAATACATAAGCCCATCTATAGTGATATTAATCATATATGGTTCCTAAAATGGACTTATACTTCATATATCATACTTATTAATATAATAAAACTAGTTTCTACTAAACAGAGACATCATGTAGGCCAGTGGTAGGAAATAAAGGCCAGTCACACTTTGGTTGTGGGTTAGATTCCCATAGCCTTGTCCGACGCGATGGGTTGTCGCCCGTCCTGCAGGTTTTCCTTTTTCAAAAACTACATTACTATAACATCCCATAAATAATATAAAAAAAACTTATATCCTTAAACAATACTAACTTATGTCCAAAATAATCCATTCCAATATTCAGGCTTATCCATAATACTGCAGTCCACTCTCATATTATAGTGAAAACTATTTTTAGAGATTTCATATAACAAGCATGTTAATTCCATCGTTGATCCTCATATATCATAAGATATGCCTTGTTTTTCACATTCCAATCATTCGAAGGCCTTAATCATGTATTCTCTTGAAAAATGAATACCCATTGAATCTTAGTGAAAACATGAATGATGTCAAAAGTTAACTCATTCCACATACCAAAATAAAAAAAAATTTATGTACTCAAACCATGATATAACCTTCTCCTTATATCATTCATGAGCTCATGAATACTGTCAGACATTTAATTTTTTCCTTATCCCTTCATTATGCGCATATCATCTTCTTTCCAAAAATATCTGAATAACCTTTCATGGTTACTAGTACCATTAATCATACACTTTCAAAACATAGGAAAGACAATAGTGTAACAATCCTTAGATGACTCTTTATTCCATAGTACCATGAGATTACTTATACAACATTACACTTGATAAACATGTAATCATTCCACTCCCTTCTTAAACCATTGACTGGGCTTCAACAATTCTTTCATCTCACATATCATTTGTAGTCTCATCATCATCATCATCATAAATACTACCCATATGACCATACTGATTCTCTTCATGAGACTTTCCCTTAGGGAATTGGTTTGCATAATACCCATACATTCCACATTTAAAACATTTAACTATTGTTAATGTCGTAGCAATACCATTATCCTCATCCATGGTGTTAACTGAACCTTTTCCTTTGCACTTACCAGCTTTGTGTCCTTCTTTTCCACACCAAAACATATTCAAGTTCATTTGAAACAATCTCCTTGATGCCTCTTCCCACTTGATTTAAATGAGGGAAATTGAACTTCCTTTCATTTATGATCATCATGAAACTCCATGTTTCTCTTATTGTCTGAGTCGGGAAACATACCAAAGTTGAGATTATTTATCATATTATGAGATTTCTGATTAGGTATAATAACGATGTTAGGACTTCCAAATCCAGTTTCATTTGGTTTCTCATGAATAATATCATTCCATTGTCAGTCATATCCACCATTATCATGAAAATTCCTGTTTCCAGCAATTTTCTAAAAACTAAAAAGAATAGCGTGAGAGGAAAAATCATGATAGGGAAAACAACATAGTAAAGGGGCATAACCTTCAATATCTAACATCTTAGGTTAAATTATATGATAGTTACCGTAGTTCTAGGACAATATCCTAAATGTATAATTATCCTTAGGGACATCCCTAAACATACCCTAGAAATATCTATAGGGATCTCACTAACGTTTTCGCATCCTAGATTCCAATGTTTGACTAAACCATTCCTCTGATACAAACTGTAAAGGCTTGAAGCATGAAGTACATGGACATTACATTACTTTTGTGGAAAACTTAATACAAATCAAAAACAGACACACAAGGACCGTAATAGTTTAGTGTCTTTGGAAACTTGGAAAGTAATCTTCTAATCATGGTGAAAGATCTTCAACATCTCCCATAAAGATCTTCCCCTTTTGTTTTCATACCTAAAACATTTATTTATATCCTGGGAAAAAGAAGACATATAATGGTTGAGATCAAATGCTCAGTAAGGGTATGCATGGATAAAATAAAACAAATCATATACATTTGAACTTAAAAACATGAACATACTGTTTAAACATAAAAAACATGAGCAATGACATACCACATGGAAGTACGTAAGGCATAGATCATAAAGAAACATTAAGCATGACAAAATAACATGGGAGTAAAACATGTAATTGTGGAAACCATTCAGCACTTGTAATGATTTCCATAGTAGCCAAGGCATTTCTGCCAAGACCATCTTAGTGGACAAAGTCCCTTTCTAAATCGAGTTTACCCGTCGTTTCAGTCCTGTAACACTGAACCATATTACCTTACCGTTCTAGCCATGTCTATCTCATGAGATATAAATCTTTACCCAATGCATTGGAGGGAGATATAGGTCCCACCCATCTCATAATGAAATCATACTTGTGCCACAAAATAAACATACATCATTCATAATAACCCAATAAATAAAATGGGATTCATAAACATCATCACATCATCACATAATCCATATAAAAGAAATCGATATTATTTCATAATAAGAAAATAGAAACCATGAAAATCATAGTGACATTAAACTTGAAACATACACATATGAAAATAATGTCATCTTATATAAAAATCGTTTTGATAAAACACTTGAAATGAATTCTTGAGGAAAATATCCTTTTTTCTTCAAAATCATTTTCTTTTCACAAAATGTCATGCAATTTTAAAAGGGAAAGATTTTGTTGAAAATAGTCATGAAATATTTTGGAGGAAGCCTCATGAAAATAAGGCTTTATAAAACTGTAAAAATCCTATCATGCCGTATACGTTTAAAAAACATTCTTCTCGTACATTTGACGAAAAAGTCAAAAAGTACCTTGTAGGGTAAATAAAAGAATGATTCCTTCCATACCACGGTGTAAAAGTCAAAATGGGTAAAATAGAATTTAAAAATACATGAAAAAACTTTTATAAAACATGGACATGGATGATTTCAATAACCCCAGTATATACTTACGAATAAGCAATATCGGATAAAAATGAGATTTTCAAAATTATCCCTTACCTTAGGTCTGATATTCTTTGTACGTATCCAAACCTCATGTATAATGATTTAAATAATGTAATTGTCTTATTGAAGAATACTATTTATTATTATGATATCATATATGGGTCACTTATGACTTTATATTACCCATTCTTTTGTAAATTAATGTTAATGTAGCGTTTTGGGTAAAATAATCTTATTTATCGTACGTGTTTGGAATTGTTGTTCATGATGTTATCGTTACTTATATAATGATTTACTTACTTACAAAATATAAATCATGATTTATATATCATATAAATTCATTATATATCCAGAATATACAATGATTTATAATAGTACATAACATATGGAGGTAAGAAATGAAAAGCATCGTTCATGGAGACGGCAAGCCGTACGTACGCATGAATGCTACATTCATTTCTATTTCTTATTTTAATGGAATTAAAACATAATGATACATAGGTATATTATAATTCTAGTATAATATAATATATAATATCATTAAACACATCCTTTATACATCCCATATAAGGTATTAATGAATCACATCAGTTTGAAGGTGCGGTAGTCCGCACTTCCTCAAAATGAGATTATTGTATTTACCGACTATGGAAACCGTAAAGGCTTGATATAATTGGGAATTAAAGAATTATAAGGAAATACTCAATATAATATATATTATATATAATTACATTGCCATCATAATGGCCACCATTGGAGGAAGTAGGAAAAATCGAACAATCATCGTTTCGTGAGCTGTTAGTTTTCCATCACAGAAACATTATGTTATTCATCCATTATATGGATGTGTGTGTAAGTGTAGTTATAATCCTTCTCATAACAAAATCCTAGTATATTTAGGATATTTTTGTTGTTACAAAATAAATGATTAAAAAGAGTTTAGGGGTTGGATAAGTAGAATAAAAGAAAACGACTTAAGAGAAACGGTTACCTTTAATTTTGGTAACATTCTTTGGTTTGAACCAAAAGGACTTCTTGGAGAGTCTTCTTCCTAATGTAAGGCTTCATGGGTGAGGATACGGATGTTGGGAGATTATTTGGGTAATGTGTGGGCAAGAAAAAAGGCTTGAGAGGTGTGATGAACTGCATAGAAGTGGTCTCCTTTTATAAGGGAAAGGAGAGGCTCTTTAGGAAAGTGTGAAAACATTATTTTATTATAAACTTATCATCGGTTTCAAGATGTCCAAAACACATTAATGTAGAAGCTAAGATGACTCATATTCGAAATAAAATTATCCAATTGGAATTGGAAAGGTTTTGGATGATATTTTAATCATTATAATATTATTTATTTAAATGATTTATTAATGACGTAAACACTACATCATTATTGTGTCATAAATAATTTAATTCATTTGATGTCTAAAAATTATGAAAAAAATACCATGATGTAGGAAATATTTCTATATTTTCAAAGAATATTTATAGTCGAAAATATAACTTATATAACACATTATAAAAATTAATTACTAAAATATTTTTGTTAAAGTCAATTTTGCCTTTACAATAAATTAATTAATCCAAATTTCCATTTTCACTACCTAGTGGCACATTGGGGTCCCAAAATCGGCCTGAGGATGCCCATGGTCGGCCACTACTCATCCAATAAGTTTAGGACAAATGTCAAGATAATTTTGAATTATTATAATATTATTTTGACCTTGAATTACCCTATTTACCTTTAACCGTAGTAAATAAAAATTACCGTAGTTACTATTCATAATGCCCAAAAATAAAAAGTAGCTTATAAACATAATTTGGACACAATGATTCCAAATATGGAATCCATTTTTCCAAATTCAATAGAAAAAAGTTTCATAAATTAAATTAAAATTAATCCCATTGTCAAAAGAAAACAGGTTTTTATTTAAAACATTGCAAAAGATTGAATTGATTTAACCTACAAATTCAAGGTAAAATCAATTCTAATGAGATAAATTATATTAAATGGTAAAAATATATTCTATTTATTCTTTAAAACAATTCAATATTATAATTTAACCACATAAATTATTATGATAAAAAAAGTTGTTTTTAATTAAAATATATCGTGTTTTTACTATTCATTAAAATATGAAAGTTATCAGAAATATATTAAAACTTTATCCAATAAAAATTTTTATATCCTGATTCAAAATAAGAATTTTATTTTGTCAAATTGAACTTATAAACATGTCAAAATCTAGATTTAATGTCGGTGCGCCATCAAAAGGCGGCAAAACTGCATTTTTTTTAAAATACTTATTTTACCCGAAAATTTTATTTTGTTCTCATACCATGTTCTAGAAAATATGTAAGATGAATAATAATGTTATAAAATTAAAAATTTAGTTAATACTCTTCATAAAGTCTAGTTCATAATAATATTATAATAATATATCGTTTTTTAGTAAAACTCGATATTGCGTACAACACACGATATCATGGAAGGTCGTGATTGCGTGTAATGTAAGCCATGTCAGTGATGCGTGTTGTGCAAGAATCCTTCGTTGTTTCGTATAACAGAATCCAACCATATTTTATATATACATTGAATATATATATATATATATATATATATATATATATAAACACAATAAATGTTGCGTAGAATGACTATTATAAAATGAACATGAAATTGTGTGTAACACGATCCAAGAATAGTGTTGCATATACTGCAAGCTAATACAGTGTTGCGTATAGTACAAGGTAAACATGGTGTGCTTTATAATAGAAGAAATCAATGAAATTAAAAGAATATTTTTCATAAAATCTCAGGGTGTTATAAGAAATGATTCTTTTGTGGTATTCATAAGAAATTAATTGATACCAATCACGTTGTCGAGGGTGTCAAATTAGTTGTATAGTTTTTTTACTAAAATTTTTGTAGTATAGAAGGAACACTAGGTCATCTCTCAATAGATACAGAGATCATTAATTCAAAAATATGGTTCTGATTATAAAAAGATAAGTGTAATTGGAGTTTGAAAACCATGGGGTTTTATGATTTAATATTACCAAAGAAATAGAAAAATAAAGAAAACAAAGTCGTAGTTCATAAAAGTAATTAAACGTGATCAATCTGTGGAAATATATTGATCATCATCCTTAATCATTTCAATATATAGGGTTATGATATTTTAATCCCTAGTTTTTAACACTTATAACCTGAATCATGCAATATTTATACTAGTATACAACCTAGGGTTTAGTTGGGAACACACAAAGATTCATCTGATACTATCGATGATTGGTTGCATTGTGTTCGACTTCATAACAGAAACTCACCAAGGAAACTCATGAAAAACTCAAGGGATTGTACAGGTTTGTATTATATTTCAATGTGTTACAATTAAATGAATGTACATTTCCATTATATTGTTAACTTTAGTTCAATTAAACAATATGAGCCATACAAGCACTACAATTAAAAGGGGGAAGAAGAAATAGTGAATGGTGTGTGAAACATCACAGTAATGGGTACCCCCATACATTATCATATGAGTTGAGAATAACATACCTATACATAAATCAATAAAATAATAATATAGACTGATGAAAAAAAATAAAATCCTAGAATTAAAAATGTAATTTAAATATTACAAACATGAAGCTTGGGATTTACATCACGTTCCTCCCCTAGTGATCATAAAGTGTTTAGAAATATATGGGAGGGGAGGATGAATAATGTGATGAAGAAGAACATAACTAAGCCTCTATAACATATAAGGATGATTAAAATACTTTTTTGTTAATCCAAAATGAAATCACCATTTATCTTAGTCGAACTCCAAAATGGGGATCTTAATCTCCTTTTTTATAGGAAAATTGGAATGTGGTTTTGAGCAAACATATTGGGTAAAAATAATTAACCTATCACTTTTCTCCACCAAAGAGAATTATATATATTTGGATAAAAATAAAAATTTGTATCCCCACTTCATGAATATCTATAAAAAGAATTTTGCAGTTGTTTGAAAACTATAGATATGGATATTGATAAAATAAATAACACCGATTTTGAATTTGTGCAGATTTGATTCCCTTGACAGATCACTCCAGATTGGCATCATAGAGGCTGAATGTAGATTGGGTTCCTTAATATGAAATGTAACACATTAAATTTGGACCTTCCCAAAAAAGTTCAACCCATTTGGGTTCATGATTTAGTAGAAGTATGTGGTGTAGTTCACTTGTGTGCTTGGATCCTCTGCAGATTGGCCTATTTTTCTTGGAATTCATCATGGACCCTCTAAATCCATTACACCTACAATTTAATTGTCAAAAAAGTAACATTTCCATTATTAATAGAGTTAAACACTAAATAGTTGAATCAAAAATGAAGTGAAATTTTTAATTATACTTGTAATTTTTAATACAAACCTAGTTTATTACATTGGTATATGGGTGAAATAAAATAGTGTATCGTGGTATGATCACACCACCACACCTAAACATTTTCACTCCAGGGAAAATTATAATATACTAATCATGTTCCATTCTTAACTCAATGGTGTGAAACCATACAAGAATCTATTGAAATTAAATTCTTCATGTCTCAATTATGGAATCAATATTTCTATCATTCTTATTTTCTCTCTATTTAATTTGATCAAGTTTATTTATTCACCCATGAAGCATGTTGCAACCTACCTCACCTAGAAATTTTCCTTAATCACTAAATGAACCTATGAAAGTAGATCTATTATATTTTCCCAGATTCTATGTGATCATACCATATTATTTACAATATTCTTAGTTCTCTATTGGTATAAAGTAGTGTGATACTCAAGAGGACTCCAAATAGGTTGTTCTGAGGATCAAGGGTTGGTACAATTTAATGTTTAAAAATATAAGGAATAAGGGGAATGAATAATATCTTATATAAAAAACATGTCAAAATTTAGTAGGTGTTCACAATGAATTTAAACACTCAACCCCTCTCAATGTGTATTACCTCTAACTCACATTCCTCAGATTCCATTTGTGTGGGTCACAACCAAACAGTGAATAATAATGAATAAAGATCCTTTTTCAGAATTTTATTTTTTTGTTCATTTTTTCAATGTATAGATCTATTTTATTAATATATAGATTATTGGGAGATAAAATGGGAAAAATAAGTAAAATATGGATGAAATATGGCTTGTGATCTAACTGCCCAAGGAAAATGAAGGAACCCTTTATATCAACCCATAACAATGATTGTCTCCCCATAATTCCAACAGAGACAACCTCTATCGCAAAATTTATGAAAGTAAAAAATGAATATACATAAGATTTGTGTAGGTAGGGATAAATTGTCTTCAAATTTTTCTACATAATAGGTATTTCATGAACTATAAGTCATAAGAAGTATAAAATGTAAATGTGGCTGCAAATAGAGACTAATTGCACAAAGGGATTTTCAATGAACGGTTTTCTATATCATGAATGTATCATACTTGAATCTTATGGATTTAAATAGAATCAAGAATATTTATATTTTCCTTATATGACCAGAGATTCTCAAGAAAGTTATTAAAAAGAAGAATATGCAATAAAGGTCTTAGAATGTATCTTAGGTGAGGAATTAAAATATTGGTCAGTGCTAATGAGGTATGGTTTTCAAAAATCCATTAAACACATATGAATGATTTAAAAAAAATTATAAAAAATGATTCCATATCAAAATTCATTTGAAGAAATTTTCTAAAAAAACAATATAATTTTCAACACAATTTAATCCAGATTGAAAAATGATTTTGGATATTCTTTTTAAGACCATTTTTTCTCAAAAAAAAAACAAAATAATGAAAACAAAATAAAAAAATAAAATGCATGTTTTTGGGGTTTATTGTTATTATTATTATATTTTAAATCCTAACTATGACATGTCACCCCCACCCACACCTAAAAATTACATTCTCTTAAATTCATGTATTTTAAATTAAGAGATAAGTAAATAAAGTTAAGGAAAAGGTACATCCTACTAATTTTTTTCATACGTGGCATCTATTAGCGATATTTCTTCCATGAGTTGATTTGGAAAATCCTCATATAAGTTTTTAAGCCTCTTCCCATTAATTGTAATCCTCTATCCTCTATTCTCATGTAAAACTTATATATCCCTAAAAGGGTACAAATTAGTTATAATATAAGGAATGAGACATTGGGAAAAACTCTTACATGTGTGAAGCTTTATCTAGGACTTATACATGTGGACATTCTCACCAATATAGAAATCTCACTAATGAATCATCCCATTACAAATTTCATTTTTTCTCATTATATATTTAAGAGTTCTCATATGCATCACGTCGAATTTATTCCAACACCTTAATCATTAACTTCTTATGTTCACCTGCATTTGAGTGATTCATATTACATTGTTACACATCCCAATACAAACTATTCCCTACCTCCACTAGTAGGTGGAAAGCATTTCCAAACACAATCCTATATGGTGAAATTCCTATTGGGGATTTAAAAGCATTATGTTATTCCCAAAGTGCATCATCTAAGCACAAACTCAGATCTTTTCAATTGGGTTGAACCATTTTCGCCAAGATTTTCTTAACTTCCCAAATTGATATTTTTTCTTGTCTTTTATTTTTCTAGTGATATTATGTGGATAATATATGAACAACCCCACAATCAAGATGAAATTTGTTCATGTTTCGATTGAAAAAATGTGATCCCTTATTACAAATGATGAATCTCGATAAACCAAACCTACTGAAAATTTGGGACCTCACAAAATCAACAACCACTTAAGAGTCATCAGTCCTGATGGCCTTTCTTCCACCCATTTAGATATATATTCAACAACAAATAATATGTACACAATTCCAAATGAATTTGTGAATGACCCCATGAATTCAATTCCCCGTGCATTGAATATCTCACAAAATAACATGGAATGTTGTGGAATTCCATTCCTCTTATGGGTATTACCTATGAATTGACAACAATTACATGACTTAGAAAACCAATTTGTATCTCTTTAAAATGATGGACAATAATGACCTAAATCAATTACCTTTCGAGTTGTATGTATAGGGGAAAGTGGCCCCCACAAGATAGAGTGTGGAAGAAGGTCCAAATGGAGGTGAACTCATGGTTAGGGACACACCGAAGAACCACATGGTCACTAAATATTATCCACAGTTATGGTTCACCACAAATGTACCATATAGAATCATGCTTATGTACCTCAGATTGTGAAGTGCTAAAATCAGTGGGGACCCAAGATGTTGCTAGAAAATTCACAATGTCTTCATACTAGGGGTAAACTGCACAACATCACAAAGGATTTCATGAGGTAATAATTTTTCAACGGGGATGGGTCAGTGATCATGATGGTCAAGTGGTGGGGAAATGGTACTAATTTGGTTAGGTTCCACATTTTCCACTCCTCTCTTATCTCTAATATCAATTTCAAACTCTAGTAGGAAGAGCATCCACAAAATGAGGTGGGGATTTTCCGTAGGTTTATTTTGGATGAAAAGGTGTAGAATGATTAGAAAAGGAAATTATTTTTTATTTGAAAAGATATAAATAGAATTTTTCTATGGAAAACACCATTTAAAGAATTAATTTTTCATTGGTTTTATTGTTTTCCTGGTCACGATCAAGGGTACATGAGGTATATTTAATGACATGAGGAGACATATCAACCCTTTGTGCTAAAACATCCACAACTGAAAATTTATAGTCATTACACATAATCTAAAATGGGAGGTCCCACTTTGGTGGATGGATAACAATGATTTTCTCCCCATAATTCCAATGGAAACAACCTCTATCACAAAATTTCTAAAATTAAAAAATGAATATACATAATATTTGTGTAGGTAGGGATAAATTATCTTCAAATTTTTCTACATAATAGGTATTTCATGACCTATAAGTCATAAGAAGTATAAAATGTAAATGTGGCTGAAAATAAAGACTAATTGCACAAAGGGATTTTCATTGAACGGTTTTCTATATCATGAATGTATCATACATGAATCTTATGGATTTAAATAGAATCAAGAATATTTATATTTTTCCTATATGACCCAAGATTCTCAAGAAAATTATTAAAAGGAAGAATATGCAATAAAGGTCTTAGAATGTATATCAAGTGAGGAATTAAAATATTAGTCAGCGCTAATGAGGTATGGGTTTCAAAAATCCATTAAACACATATGAATGATTTAAAAAAAATTATAAAAGATCAAATCATCCAAAGGTGAAGAATAGGAAAATGAATCCGAGTATGAGTCAATTAGATAATATTGTGTGTGTGTGTGAATCATTTGAAATAACTTTCATCGAATATATAAGAATAGTGTATTTCTCTTCAATGGGTAGTTTCATAGCCTTAATGATGTTAAAACTTACCTTTTATCCATATAACTCCATGGACTACATACCATTGTGAATGTTTATGATCATCTTTTTAGATTTGAGGAATTTTCTCCCATGTATGAGAGGGGCATGTCCTTGGGTTCGGGTTTCCTCCATCTCAAGAAAATAGAAGTTGGAAGAGAAGATGATATTATTCACTTTTATGAGGATATCCTTGCCCACCCCTAAAGAGTGTGTTGTGCACCAGTGGTAAACTTTCACTATGATTCCTGTCAATCGAAGCTCTCCAACATGTATAAAAGTGAACACAAAGTAAGGCATTATATTAATTGAAGGACCTAAATGAAGAATAAAATCTAAAAGTAATGTCTCCCTGATGGTGTAAGATATCATGAAAATTCCTAGATCCTTGAACATGGTTGAGTTTGGTGACTGAATCAATGCAGAGGCATTCTTTCCTAGGTTGAATCTTACATTCCTCTTCAGTCTTCTTATATAAGTTAAATTATATTTAAGGAATTTGTCATATCACGGTATATTTTTAAATATATCAAATAAAGGATGTTAACATGAAACTTTTTAAATGTATCCATTATTTATTTATCAATTTCATTATCAAAAAAATTATAATTATAGAGTCTTCGGGGGGAAATAAAGAGGAATGTATTGTTCATTGTAATCCTGAATGATAATAGGATTACCATTTTGGTATTTTTTCATCACTAAAATAATATATGGGGGAGAAATAGTGTTTTCAATATGGGTAAATACTTGTTGTGTTGAATCAGTAGAAGGAGAAAATTATTTACCACTATGAAGTGTAAGTTCACATACATTACCTCTATCCTTCAGATTAATAGTGGGTTGGGATTTTAGTTGTCCAAAACCTTTCATCTTGATCTCACCGATAGTGTTTTACAATTGTCCAACTTGAATTTTTAGTTCATAAATAGCCAATTGTGTGGACTACTGGAACTGGAGGTTTTAGAAATCCATTTTCTTCACCATGTCATCAAGTCATGGTTTACTTTTAGGTGGAGGAGGAGTATTATTTTGAGAAGTTGAGGGATTAGATGACTGAATACCATGGCCATTTTTATACCAATTTTTCTTGGGGTATCTCGGGTTTTCTCTTTATAGATAATGTGGTTGTGCTTTCCACACAAGGATTGGATTTGGCCTAAATGGATCTTTCTTGATGGGTGGTGCTTTCTAAAAATGCTACCTTGGAAATACTATTGTAAAAGACTTATATGAATCTCGATGTTATCGAAATCTGATAGAAAAATGAGTGTTATCATAGAAAATAACACAATATAATGGAATATAAGAAGAGTGGGAGTTAACTTGTGACGGAAAAAATTACCTTAGAAGCGTATGCATGTTGTCAATTTTATCATATACCTTTTATCCAAGGTCTAAATGACTTACCTCATGAACTCCTTGGGTTGGTTCATTTCCTCATGTACCCAATTGTTGTTCGCTTTGATCTGTTTTGACTATTAATTCACAAGCGGTGGAAGGAGTATTATCAACTTGGGCACCACCAGCTATAACATCAATCATTCTGCAGTCAATGGGCATAAATACCACATATAAGTATTGGATCAAAAGTTGTTTACTAATTTGGTGTTGGAGGCATCTTGAGCAATGTTTTTTTAATATCTCATAGTATTCATAATGGATATCTCCTTGTGATTTCCTAATGCCCCAAATTTCATTCCTAATTGACAAAGTTCGGGAGGCCAGGATGAAAATCAATAAAAAGAGTCTTTTAAAGTCATTACAACTACCAATTCGGGTTTGTAGATAATATTAATAGTATTTGGCTACACTATCAATGGATAATGTTAAGGTCGTAAACATTATTAGGTCCTTAGATACATTTTTTGGTTTCATGGTGGAGCACACTTTGTGAAAATATTTGAGCATTTTTTCTGGGTCCTCACCAGGAAGGCCATGTAATTGAGGAAGTAGGTGGATGAGGTCTGATCTCATCTCAATGTTGGATTCTACCTCAAGATATTAGATATATTTAGGTTGTTACTTCACATCTGGGGTGGTCAGTTCTTTTTATGTTTTGATTATTTGTAGCCATGATTATTAAGGTCTATTTTGGTTTAATTTTTGATTGGTTTGTGATAAAATGAGGTTTCAAAAGGGGTTACCAAATTTTAAATTGTTTTCTTAATATTTATGACATTACTTTTATGTTACGCGTCTTTTTTTATTTTGGGTCAAATTCAAGATATATTTTTTCTAATTGGGTCATGCAAATAAATTGTGAATTTTGTGTGTTTTTGGGTTTTTTATGATGGAGGATGGAAATAATATAATCAATTAAGAGGGGTGAAAGGATAAAATAAATAAAATGTTATACTATAGAATTATATATATAGATATGGAGATGAAGAGAGATTGAAATTTGAAGAACACAAAAAAAAACTGAAACAAAAACCCAAAAAATACAATCAAATGGGTAGTGTGATATTGAAAGGAGTACTAATTATGAATTAAAAGAATGAAATAAAAGGAAATATTAAGAAAAAATAGATCTTGGTACCTTTCCTATGACTCTATTAATTTATCTTGTTTTCGAGCTCATCAAGTTTTTTTTTTAGTTTTTTACAAGAATTTTTTCCAATATAGATGGAACCCTAGGTCATCTCTCGATGGAGCCCTAGATAAATAAGTAAAAAATATGGTTGTGATTATAATAAGATAATGGGAATGAGATTTTTGGAAAACACAGGGTTTTATGATTTTATATGCCAAAAGAAAGAGGAATGTGATACAAAAATTGAAAGGTAACAAATGTAATTAGACGTGATCAACATGGGGAAATCTTATATTATTTGTCCTTCATCACTTCAAGAGATACTGTTGGGATATTTTATTCTCAGGTTTGTAACACATAGAAGAATATTTTTAATGATTTCATAGTAGGATACCTATTAGGGTTGAGTTGGAAACACACAATTATTCGTTATATACTGTCGATGATTGGGTGATTTGTGTCTGACTTCATAACCAAAACTCACAAAGGAAACTAACAAAGAAATTGAAGAACATTCCAAGTTTGTATGATATTTCAATGTGTTACCATGACCTGTATGTACATAGAAATGATAGTGTTTATGTGACATCAATAAACAATAATAACCAAATAAACAGTACAATTAAAATGGGGGAGAAGAAGTGGTGAAAGGTGTGTGAAACATCACATGAATGGGTACCCCCAAACACGATCATAACAGTTGAGAATTATATTCCAGTACATTAAAAAATGAAATAAAAATAGATAATGATGAAAAAAACATAACATGAAATTAAAATGATCATTTAAATATTACAGACATGAATTTTGTGATGTAAATCACGTTCTTCTTCGGGTGATAACAAATAGATTATAAATTCATGGTAGGGGAGGAAGAAGAAGATTTTGAAGTATCATTTCACATAGAATCTAGATCCTCTAGGGATGATGTGAAGACTCATTTGGGATGGTAAAATGGCATCATGTTACCTCCTGGTAAAACTAATAAATGGGTTTCCCAAGGACTCTTTTTATTCCTAAATTGTAAGGTGTTTTTTAAGCACACATATTGTGAAAAACCACTTATTCAACTATTTTAGACCTCCGAAAAGTCTTATATTTCTTTGGAAGGAACTAAAAATATGTATCCCAACATCAATAATATAACTTCGAAAAATACTACCCCATTTAGACAACTATAGATTGAGGTATTTAGAAAATATAGAACACCACATTTGACTATGTACAAATTTTATTCACTAGATAATTGAGTTTATATGGAAATTTTAGATTCTTAATTGGAATTGGGTTACTTCATATGAAATGTATTAAACTATAATTTGGAATATCTGACAAAAATACATTCAATTTGGATACAATATCTAGTATAATTATGTGGTTTAATCAACTGGTGTTCATGGATCCTCTGTATATTGTCCCATAGTTCTTTTATTTCATCACGGGCCCTCAAAATCTCCTCCACCTAAAATGAAATTATAAAAAAAAGTTCAATTTACCCTTTTAATAGTGCTAAAAACAAAATAATTTAATCATTAATTATTTGAAATTTCCTATTATACTTTTAATTTTCAATACAAATCTAGTTTAATACAATCTTATGAGGGTGAAATAAAATAGTGAATTGTGGTATGATCATAGACACCCTAAGACCGGCAAATGTTTTTATGTCCACAGTAGGATGTCCATGTAAAACATGTGGATATGAAATATTTATTATATCTTGAATTTCATATTATTCTATTACGATAATATCAAATCTTATATGTACCAATATTTAAATGATTTTTAGGGACATTATATGTGGTGGCTTATTAAATTGCACTCACACCCTTCATGGAAACCTTGGTAATTGTGTTGACATTATGGTCCCTTATTTAGGTAAGAGAAATTGATTTAATTTTAATTTATCAATTATGGATCATTGTTAATGTTGCGATATGATACCAGGGATAGTCCCAAGACTTGTTTTTTACTTGTTTCCTATAAATTGAAGAATATGTTAGTTATGTGGCGTATGATTTTACAACAATCTATATTGTTCATTTATGTGTGTCAATGTGACATTATTGTTGTTTATTTCTTTATAAAATGGGTTTTAGTGATTAATATAATTAATTTTTTTTTATTTTGTACACCATTACTCTACTTTATATTGTGATGATTGTTTGTATTCTATTTTCACTATGATTTATGGATATCCTCAAAAAATAGGGTATAATATCCCAATGTTATACATAGACCGTTTCTAATGGTTGATATCCTTTATTTTATCGGTATGACCACTTTGGGTTTGTGTTACCTACTTTGATCACGGTGGAGGTGAACTTGTTTCAGATGTAGTAAAGTTATATTAGAGCCTTGTTTTTATATTGTATTATTATATTGGACATAGTAGATTATAAATTATATTTCTCTATAATGTGATAGATACATAATTCATGGTATTAACTAAGAAAAGTGTTGAGATATTCAAGATTCATATGGGTTGAAATGTAATTTTGGATTTTTACTATTATAATTGTATTGATTCTTACTGAATATGATGGAATTGTTTTTTAATTTAGGATTTTTGGATTTACTAATGGATCGGGGAGAAAAGGATTTAATATTCACATATCATTTTTGTAATGTTGTTTTCACATGATATACTAGGTCATTGTTCTGTTCGAACACCCTGATTATGATGTGAGGTTCAGTTATATAAATATTTATCAACAATATATACAATGATTTCCTATATAACATTAGGTTACAATCCTAGTTATCTAGGTTTTTATTTTGGTTATGATAATAATATTTAATAATTGATAACACAAATCCTATTTATATATTATTATAACTCTACAAATCGGTAACTGATGCAAGGGAGAGCACCTGAGTTATTTGAGTCCCATAGTGCACTAGGGTCATTGTATAACATTGTAGGACTCTATAACTATATCGACATGTCTAATTTATTATAATCAGGTCTATTATAAATTTTATTATGATTTTTTAGGAAATATAGAGATATTCTTCCATGATCAGAACCTTTTGAGCCCTAGGATTGCGGGGATGAGCATGACCAACAGGTTATTGAGAATGAACCCCTAGTTTCACGTGAAGCTTCTATTGTCAAAATAACTATGAGATTTTTCTTGATATAATTAAATCAGTAGGACATGGAGTTACCAGACACAAAGCTTCTATACTATATATTACTACAGAGTTTCAGTTAAAACGTACACCACTATATTTTTTATAGGATGGACCTATGGCTATATAATTTTATGTAGATTCTATACTAACTATCTTGACCGGTATCTAGACAACCCTTAATATTAGGGTTAACCTCACTGTGAATCTGATTTTTGGAGTAGTGTACATCTAGTAGGAAATAATTTTCCAAATAATCAACATATGTTGTTATCCTATAAATAAATACAACATTTTTTCTTCGTTCATTTCTTTTCATGGAACTGAGATATTATAAGCCTCATGACTTTATCTATAATGTTAAGAGAAGAATGTAGGAAATATGATATGCCACCCATTTTACTGAAGATGGTAATTTCTCTTATTTTTTTGATTGAAAAATCATTTTAGGATTGATGTTATGAGGATACACACAAAAATTTATTTCTATCATAGCTGGAAATCATTCAACAAAACATTTTTTTGATTTGTTGAACCATGCACTCATTATAAAGAAAATTATTCTTGAGAATAGAACTTCTAGTTAGTCATATTCCTATACTGGGTCTGGGAGTGAATCAACATGTAAGTGGAAGTGATTTTTAGATGATTCTCAGGATGGTGGTGATTATAAATCTAGTCAAAACTATGGATTATGTGCTTTAATTCATTGGAGGACTCCACCAAGAATGTTATCAATGGAAATAAGGTGATTAATATATGACTATAATTCCACAAATCGTTAGTGTAGTGCCATTCATATTGGATCATTACAAATATAAAATGATTTTATTAAATACTTTATCATCAAAATATAGATCTCAGAGATATCTAGACATAAGGATCTATAATTAGATTAGTTTCCATACCATAGTGTACTATTTGGAGGTATTCTAACCTATTAAGGTGTTCATTAGGTTCTGGTTACAAGAGATAGTAGTTGTAGTTGAGTCATGCTCTCTAGGGTATATAATGATACAGAGGCTAGGAAAATGGATCAGGGATAAGTTAACATAATGTTATTAGTCAAATTCCTACTGATCATAAAGAGGGAGCATTAATGGTTTGATGTAAGATCATAGTAGTATATACCCTTACACATACTATATTTGATACATTTTTATAACATTTATTTATATACTCTTAGATTGATGATGGGTGGATTTTGAACATCATGTACCTATGTGGAGTTATATATATTGATACACCATTAAGGGTGAAATCCAAGGTAATTTTATGATGTTCTGAGTGCGGTCTAGGGATTAGTAGATATAATAATCTCTATAATTACATATTTTCAAATAATAAATACTGTCAATGCAATCTAAGTTGTTGATTAGATGACTTAGTAATGAGTGTAAAAATGATTCAATTATTAGTTTTGTTTTTCATGAATGATGAGGAAGATTTTTATATACATATCACAGAGTGGGACATATAAGTAGGACATTCAAGACATTACCATTGATAGCTAGTTATGATAACATCTTCATTGGGTAGTGTAGTTTGGGATGATAAAGAGAATTTTTTATTTTCCTATCCTACTTCATTCAAAAGATTTATGATTCCATTCATGAGAAATTCTCAAGGATTCTAGTAGAGTTAGATATTGAGTTTATGATCAATATTAATCAATATATACAGTCTATATGCATTCCTCCTTACATTATTGATCTATTTGTTCTTAAACGGATCACGACATGGCTAGATGATCATAGAGTGGTGTGATTTATTCATGAGATCAGGTCCTCATGTGGTGATCTTATGTTGTTCACCAAGAATGAGGATAGTTCTTTATTATTATGTGTCAATTACCATATTTTTAACCATGTGATGGTTAGGATCCAATATCATCATCCTCATTTAAATGAGATATTTGAATAGTTATGGGGTGTTATGTGGTTCTATGATAATAACTTGATATTAGGTTGTAATAAATTATGAGTGAGGACTTATGATTTTATTTATAAAAATTTCAAGAGTATTTGTTGAATGTATAAGTAACATATAATTCTATTAAATAGTATAAATACATTAGAGCTGTTTCTGTCCATAATGAGTCTATATTTACATCCATACATGAACTATTTCATGGTCCTTCTTATCGATGAAATTTTTATATGCTAATAGTCATGGGAGGACCGAGCAAAATATTTGGATATTATATTGAGTACACTTAGGGACAATTGAATTTATTCCAATATGTTAATTCTTTAGTTCAAGATCAATTAGGTATGAATCATCAAGCATGTAATATCAGAGGATAGTGTACAAGTGGACCCCAAGAAGGTTGATGACATTGTTTATTGGGATTGGAATAAGAATATTTTTAGGATATATGGATTTCTATAATTTTTTATGATAATTTAGTGGATTTTTTCAGGAGTTCTCATGGCTTACTGTGTAAATGATGACCCAAAGAAACAAATGTATGAAGTTATAGTGGTCCAATCCTAATGATATATTAATATATGAGCTACATGTTATATAAATATCTATGTAGTTATTGAGCTTATATACGTTTATTAATATGTATAACTTATGTTGTGAATAATCAAATATACCTATAGGAATGTTGTTAATGTCATATGGGAATGTACTCCCATATGTTTTTAGGTAGTTAAATTATTATGATAAGAATTATTTGACTCTCAAATTAGTGTTGAAGACAATAGATCATGTATAGTGATGTTGGTGTGAATTCCTTCTTAATGATAGGCCTGTGGTCTATATTGACAGTAAAATCCTCATTTATATCCTTTAATAATTATATATTGATGTTTTATAAAGAATCTGTTTTTGGTATTTTCAATCCTTCAACATCAATATGGAATATACCCTTGGGATGGGGAATTTCATGGATAGTGCAGAAAATAAGAAGACAAAAATATAGGTGGTATAGGAGACTCACTATGAGTGGAAGTTCATGATTCTCATTGATGATATCCCCCTTGACATTTTGTAGTGTTAGGTTTGAGTAACTCTAATATCATTGAATATTACAATTTTACTTATCGAGAGGGTGGAGGATATTTTTTTTCATATCATTTTGGTTTTCTTTAAGGGAAAATATATATGGTAGAGAGTTTCCACTTTATTATTACTATGATTAAAATACAATTATTTATGATGGGAGTTTTGTGGTAGTTACCCCAAGAATTTATGGGGATCATATATAGGATCTCCATGCCTTGTGATGGGTTATTCACCTAGGGATCACCAATCTGTACAATGATATGCCTAGAAAGTAATAAGTATTGTGGTTAAAGATGGATATTGTAGGGTTTATTTTATGATTCCTCAACTATCAATAGTCGAGGAATAAGAATCAAAGACTCAAAAGGCATCTTCATTTATTTCCAATTATCCAGATGAAATGGTTTGAAGTGACAATAAATTTTGTGATAGGGCTCCTTTGATCACCCCCTGGTAGTGTTGCACGCTATAAGAAATTTTATCGAAAGAAATGAACCTATACCCATGTTTTTATAGGTTTATGGTTATTACTAAATTAACATCCATGGTTTACTTAAAATATTTTACCTGTGAATATTTTATGCCACTCTTTACTATATAACATGGAAATAGGGGTGATTAATAGCTTCCTCATCTACAAACCCATTCCATTATTCCCTCTCCCCTTTATCTCCCTCTTCCCTTGAGATCTCTCCTCTCCCCGACCCTCTACTCTAACAAACCATATTCCACTCTGATATTTTCTCTCACTTTCCATCTTCCCCCAATGCTACCCCTCGTGAGCTCTCCTCTCCCCGACCTTCTTCCCTATATGCTGCCACTCGCGACACTGACCCTCATGACCCCAGATCCTACTACCACCCAACGATATTGTGAGCTCTCCTCTTCGGGACCCTCCTCCATCAATACAGACACAAAATCCAAGCACCTCACATTTCTACTAATTTTTCTCATATGAGGCCTCCCCGCATCCTCATCTACCATGCATGTGATATTGGCCCTGTCATTTTAGCTTTTTCAAATGGCAGGTTCTTGAAAAACAAAAATAAACTATCCCCACAAGGTTTCTAATATATTTCTAATCTCGTGGGATCCAATAATATCCAAATACTATAAGAAATTTTATGTTTCCCAACCTATATTTTCATTGATATCACATAACTATGTTTACATTTTTCTCACATTGACTGTATCATATAGATATTTTCCTCATTGAGAATTTTGAGGATTATGTTTTATTATACCTAAGATGGCATTTATTATTTGTTGATTTAGTCATTAATATTAGTACTTCACTTTTTTATATATACATGTTCAAATTTCGATAATTAATCCATACCATCTTCATGGGGTCTGTATGTGATTCTATTCAATCTACATTTCCTAGTTTGTGCTCGTGCGGGAGAGAGGGAGATTTATGTATACCTATTTTTATTATGAATTTCATTTGTCTTTTTCTACTATTTATACTTATTAATAAATATAATTTTAACACAGGATGTCACTTATTTAATTATTTTTCTATAAGTATATTTTTAGTTGCAATTGTGTAGAAATAACAATTTCAAAACATTAAAAAGTATCTCAGATTCTCCATAATTTTTGACCATCATCACTGATCCTAATGATATGTTTTCATAATTTTATTAATTAAATTAAAAACACTAATAGTCATTTTCAATGTTAGGGATCATCGAATTATCAAAATGGACTATATTGAGATTATAAATTCTGGAAACTTCTTATTTCACTCTGCATAAAATTAAAATTTCTCTAAATATTTATGCTAATGTATAATATTTCATTAAAGAAAAACCAAAACAATTTTTGAATAGAGAGATAATTATGTCTAAACAGGAAATTATTTTTTTTGTTGACAATGATTTATGACCACTCATCTATATTTTTCATACATAGGTGAAACATAATGTTTACGTAAACATGGATGACTCTTACATAGAAAAAATAATTAATAATTATTCCTTCAGGTACTATAAATGATGGAGTTGAATTATATAATTTATACTTATGAATAAAATATAAGATACATATATAGAAGAGGGACATAACCCATACATAGTTCTCCATACATTACCGTCTTTCAGCCTTAGATTTAAAATTATGGTTTTCTTCAAATTAATGTAGAGCTACAACAATGAACATCATGCTATCTCTACTATACTCATAAATTAATTCAACTGTTATTAAACACTTATATTTATCATTTTTCATGTGTGGTATATATTAGATGGTTTCTCTAAAGATATATCATATTAATATCTTATTCATACTAGGGTGGACATTTTTTAATAACATCTAACACATTGTAAAAAATAGATATCACCAAATCAACTTTCCAAATGTTGTAATGGTTTTTATAAAACCTTTATACATTTCATTAAAATTATGAATAGTAAAATATTCATAATATGTATTTGGTTCCTCGCATAGTAACTACTTTTAGTGGACATAGTCCTTGGGTATTCTATTTTCAAAAAATTCTTATCTTAATCCACTTTCTATTTTCCTACATAAATAGAACCTTCCAATATAAAGTTACAACTATCATTTACACTCACTAAATGATTACAAATAAAATATTATCATTACACGTAAAAGAGAACATCAATCGTCCCATTTAATGTTGTTGTAAATTCTAAATTTTCGTCAGATGAAATTCAATACATCACAACTTTATTGACATTAAATGAAGTGGCTAAAAATTTTGTCTCCCCATTTTTATAATTTTAGGGAAGACTTGAAATTCACTTCATATCCATAAATAAAAAAAATCCAATTACTGGACTTCTCAAAACAATATATTTCAATTTTATGAAACACATATTCTCAAAATGAATTCATCCACATTCCTTGTATTTAACTATTTCCATGTGAGAATGGTTGCATCATAATTTTATTTGCAATGTGATATCATCTAGAAAATGATATGTTTACAAGGAATTGATTAGCATAGATAAAAAATAGATACTCTTAGAAAATAATTATTTTCTTAAATAAACAACCACGTAATATTAATTTTGAATTTATTTCTCATTAGGCTATCAAATTATATTTTTAAGAAAGTATACAACAATTTTTTCCTCAATTCCATAATATTTATCTAGAATTATGAATTCATATGATATGAAAACTTTTAAGAATATTTGACTTCTTTAGTTTCTTCCCCATTGGTGATTATATAAAATTCATCACCATGTCTATTTCTAGACACAAAAAATATGATTTTTTAATTCGTGAGAGATGAGTATCAGTGTATCAGAGTATAAAGACATCAAAGAATGTAATTTTTTTTATGTATTGAATTAAAGAATACAAATATGAAAAAAGGATATATTATAAAAAATATTTGAAATAGAGTTTCCCAATAATAAATAAAAATATTATCTCAGGAGATATAGGCATTCATTTTAGAGGTTCATGCCTAACATTGGATCCTTATCTATCCTCTTATTTGTAATGTACCGTTCTCCAATAACGTCTATGAATTTATCTATGAAAAAAATAATCACCAAATGATTTTAATGGAAAATAAAACCTCCCAAATAGGCCTAGTTATTAATTGTGGGTGTCAAGGTGCACTATTGTTCCATGGCCAGTTCCAGGTACAATTCCTATAAACAATTATTTTGTTATTTCCCAGTTGAGATGGGGTGTCATGGTGGGAGAAATGTTTCACCTTAGAATGATGTGTCATTGTGTGTTCTATAGAACCTTCAATTTTTTTTATTATTTTTTTTTTCATATTTTGAAACCTTATGACCCGCCTCTACTAAAATAATTTATAAAAACAACCTATCGTAAGACATTCAATGCCCCTATATCCTCCACCTACACTAGGTGACACTTTGATCAACTGCCACAACCCAAAAAAATATGATATAATATCATCTATCTAGTTTTTATTATTATTTCAATGTTCTTATATTCCATTTGTGTACTTCAAGTTAACATCTTCCATTTGTTGGGTCCCACACATGATATTTTGTGTTAGAGTCCCATACCACCATTGTGCACCGTTCACCATAAATAACCATGATAATCTGGATATTATTAATGAAAGATAGTTATTTCATTAGAGAAACATATACATTATGTAATTTATATAAAAAATATATTATACTCGACAACCTATGATATCTTCTAGGTGTGTGTACATATATTATTTTACTTTCTATTTAAGATTTTCGTTTTGATACTTTTATATAAAAGTTTTCTTATAGAGTATAGTTAAAAGTTGGATGTACAATGCTGATCAATTTTCTCCTATTTTTCAGATGGTGTTATGATACTTTTTGGACATTTCATTCACGAATGGTCTAGAAGGGATACTAATTTGATGCCTTTGTTTTGAATTTGTGGGAATTCCATGCTTAATTAATGTGGAAATTATTTACCATATCACTAAAATGGTTTACAAAAAAATCATGTGTGGTATCAGAATTATCTAATATCTCAAGTTTATAATCATATTTATTTAGGTGAAAGTATTTGTATGAATTTTTTTCTGAACGATTTGAATTTGCTTCCAAATCTATCTCCTCATGTAAATCAGTTTAATAATAAATGAATGATTAAACACGATTTTCATCTAGTAATCATAATAATGACGTTCAAAGTGTTATACAGATTATGGAAGATGTGAATACCCAAGTATATTATGAATATGAAAAAGTTGGTAAACATGATTTTTAATATGATTATATCATTGGAAAGAAATATATGGATTTGGTAATACTAGAGTTGAATATCTCCTTACATGTATTATGTATTTAGTACATCATGATTCATGTATTGTAAAATTTTATTACATTGAGTCAATGATGGTTAAAAACATAGGGTTTTCATCTACTAAGATTCATTCTCACGCTAATGAATATTATTTTTTCTGGAAAGAAAATTACGTGTTTATCCATTGAAAAGAATTTGGTACATCATGGCGGATGACCAAAAAAGGCTGAAGAAAATATTGTATATCTGAGAACATGATGTTGAACTTACCTTTAATTCGTTGTCATCAAAACCATTTTATCTCAGAACAATTTGAAAGGAATATAAGATGGAAGTAACATTAACTAGATATTTATAATGATGAAATAGTTAATCCTACAGATTGGTTATCTTGGAATAAATTTGATAGGTTACATTCTGATTTTTCAGATAACTAATGAATGTTAGATTGGTAATATCATGTGATGGTTTCATCCCATTCCTCCAAATTAATCCTTCATATAGTACTTAACCTATTTTCAATCACATTTATAACATTCCTTCATTTATGTGTATGAAAATGATGTTTACAATAATGAGTATACTGATATCTGGATCTAGTAATCCTAGATAATATATCAACATATACTTGTATCCATTAATAGACAAGTTAAAGGAGATTTGGATTATTGGTATTCCAGCATATACTGCATTTAGTAAGGAGAACATTAGTTTTCATGCAGATTTATTATGGATAATAAATTATTTCTTTACTCACAGAATGATTTCTACATGGAGTATAAAAGGAAAATTATCCTACACTATTTTTATGAAAAATAAATGTTGTCATAGATTAATGTTTTTTCAAAATTGTATCTTATTAGGGAATTTACTATTTCAACTGATTGATCATCCATACAGGAAAATGAGATATAGTTTTATAATTCCATCGATATATATGAAACACCTTAGAAAATTTCATGTAATTATATTATTAATGAACAATATGGATAAAATTATTTTTTAAGAAAAAAATCAATCAAATATCAGAAAGTGAAATAATGTAAATTCATTTTCCAATAGAAATTAAAAAAGAGAAGTATATTCTTTGAGATTTTGTATTTCTCATCAATTTTATTTCATTATTTTTTAGATTTAAATCATATTGAGAAAAAAAATTGAGATGTTATTTGAGACTATTTTAAATTTCAATGGAAAAAATTTAACATGAGGTCATGTAATGATTTTTTGTATTCGGGGTATAAGAGTAAGTCTTTATTCTGAGTTAATTGGTGAATATAAGTGGAAGTCCCTTTTTTTATTCATTGAAAAATGTAGCGAAAAATAATAATTTCAATTTTGGAATGTTTCATGGTTATAGAAGGTTATTCAATTAAAATTTTGAAGAAGTTAACTACACATGATGTGAAACTAAAATACTTAAAATAAATGATCTCAATGTATTGTTAAATATGTTCATTCCAATTGCGATTTAAAATCGACATGAACATAATGTTCGTGTTTAAGTGATTACGTTCTGTCATTTTTATCAAGATATTTGAGCCAAAATACTAAGAAGGAGATTTTTTTATGAAATTGTAGAAAGGTGTACCATTTTTTCTTTACAACTTGGACAAAATTTCATCACCATCACATTTCACATCTATGTTACATATGACTCTGCATCATCTCATGGAAGTTATTTTTAATGAGTTTTTTCAATTTAATGGATATATCCTATAGAGGGAATGATGTTTATATTGAAATATTATGTTATAAATAATTATCATCTTGAACGCTATCTTTTGATAGGATATTTATCATAAAAATGCATGGGTTTTGGTTCACCATACATGGAAAAAATCACTGCAAGGTCTAACCAACTAATGAGAACTGATAATGAGAAATATGATCTCATTGAGCATACATTTTTTTCTCTAACCCAAATATGAAGATTTCAAGATTGTTCTCACTATTTATTTAATAAGGTAAGAGTTGGAAATGTCTCATCATATATTATTATTAAATTATGGTGTGCTTTATGATTACCTCAACTAAGTAAAATAATAAATATATATTTTTTCATTGTGTGATTTCATTAAATCTTTTGAAATTTTTAATATTTCATATACACAGTGATCATTTAGAAATTATAAGATTGATACATCATTCCTTGTATATTAATTGGATGGAAAAATTTCACATCAAAGAATTTACTTCTTGGTTAAAGTAAGAGGTAGTATATTTATTTGTTCCTTTATATCATAATCATGGATATGTGTTTAATATTTGATGTTAGTATATTTTAGGTTTTATTTTTACCAATGAATGATGTGTGAGATGAAATAAGAGTGATGTACTTCAGTCCAATTAATGTGTTATGTGATTGATGTGTAACAGTTGTCAGTGGATTTAAATTCCTTATAATTTGAGGTAAAAAAAATGACAACGTAGCATGATGGTTTTACGATAAGTGGTACAATATATTGTTATTATAGTTCATCACACAATGAACTTCAGTTATTAAATATATCATATGTAGGGTTTTTTTTGAAATAATCGTTTTATTATATTACAATATATAGGTTCAGGTCAAAATAATGAAATGAGGGTGGTTTGATTTAATGATATGAAAAAGATTTCATATTTATAACTGTGGATTTAGAGTGATTGTTATTAACTGCATGATTCATAATAATTAACATTATATTCATTATCACTAGATAGTTCAGTTTCTTATATAACAAACCTTTTAATACAACAATTTTTTGTTATTATTAATGTCATTTATAGACATATTTTTGAATAAAGAATTGAAGATAATGATTTTGTGGATAAAACTTTTAGTGTTTATTGGAATTTCCCATTTTAGGAAACATTTTATTTAATTGATTGAATATAATATGACTGAAAAATTGTCATATATCACAGAGAGTGTTGTCACATTTGTAAGTATTTACCTGATATTATATCAATATTTTATGTTTTCTAAATTTCATACATGACATCAAATTAACTAGTATTTCCCAATTAAATTACATGAGATGTGATTTTCATTTTTAAATAATGTGTTGAAAATGAATTAAATATATCAAACATTAAACTATAAACAACAATTTTTAAAATGAAATACTGATTTCTTATGTTCCTAGAATATTATTTTTTATGAAAAATTGAGTCCATATATATTACTACAAATGTACTAATCATGTGCACAAAATTCAATATGTAATTATGGGTTAATTATTTTTGACCATACATTAGAGTGAATTTATAGATGCCAATTAATTCATACGATAATGAAATAGTTATAATTTGTAAAACATAGGAGTAGGTTACCCTAATTAAAAATGATGGATAATTTTATTTTTAATTCATTTTTATACCATATAATAATGATAAAAAAGTAAAAATGTGAATTTAAATTTTATAATATATAAAAAAAATTGACCAAATATTATGGGTCATCATTACTAGAGAAAATCTTGGAGATTATATATTGTAGTATATGGGGACTAAAATTTAATAATATGTCAAAAGCGAGTAAAAATCTCATTAATTGATAGATATTATGTAAGAGAAGTAATCTTTAAAACCCATAGTAATAATATGAGCATATATTTCTTACCAATTACTCTATATATACTAATTTAAAAACAATATCATGTCTCTATTGAATTTATTATCAAATTTACAATGACACACTAGAGGTGAATCAAAAAAATCATGATAGATTAGAATAAAAATTCAAAATAGTGAGGCCACCCAGACAAACAAATAATCAATGGTTGTGGTATTTACCATTAAAACTATAATAATGAATATGATCATTAAATTTTGGGGAATTATGAACATAAATCTAAATGAACTGATTAATAGTTTCAAAAAATCTTAAATGATCTAGATCGAAAAGAATGAATCATTATTGATCAACATTTGTAACAAAAAAATTTGAGTGCTAGAAATTTAGAACAAATAAACTTGGAGGAACCCATATGAACTACTAAATATCTGACCAGTATGATTCACATAAGGTTATCTATAAGAATGTATGTATGCAAAAATTATTCTCCTCATAAATACTTGAAAATAATTTATACCTCTAGATGAATGTTGGAGTATCTGGTTTACAATGTTTATGACAATGAAACCCAACATTTGTGGAATCATTATATCAATAGTTTCTTAATGTCAATGAATCAAAATCCATTTAAATTAAAAAAAATTCCACCATGGAGCATTCAAAATCATTGTCATATATACTATCCTTACAAATAATATTACGGATGTAATTTTCAATCCACCTCCAAAAATCCATAGGCTATTTTTTGATATGAAAACAATATGAACAAAGTGATTTAATCATTTAATTTCATAAAATTAATATAAAACCAAGGATAATGACATACACGTATAACAACAATGTTCAAAAATATTAGCACATTCAAATGTTTTTAACTAACAAACCTGAACCATTTTCCCAAGGATAACCCCATAATGGTTAGGAGAACAATCATATTAGCAATATAACAAAAAATCATTACCCCCACATTTCTAATTATATTTTGAAACGTATAACTAATTCAAATGGGTATGAATCATTACAATTTTTTTAAATGATCACTCTTAGGGATAATGATATGAAATCAAGAGTTAGTATATGGAGGAAAAAACTTCATTCTAAAAACATCTTGAGTGACTTGGTTTATCTCAATATGTATAAAATTGAAAAATTTATTGAAAAATCTTTTAGAATAACAATCCAAACTGACTAAATGAAAAAAATTCAAAAATATATATTATTTTTATTATCTATTATATAGGTAAATTAACAAGAATATGATATTTAATATAAGTAACTTTATTATCAAATTCATCTTATAGATCTATTTCACCAACATATATACCTTACTGGTTAAATAGAGAATCGATGTTTACAACTATAGAATTGGATAATCTCTCTCATTATTAATGGAATCCCCATCAAAATAGATATAAGGGATCTATTTTTATCCATCCTCTTCTAATCCTTGATATTATGGCATAAATAGTTATTATTATAGTATTGTAGAAACATAAAATTCATTTTCTCTAGAAATTTTTTCACCATGGTATTTAGTAGACATTCAAACATAGTAATAAGTTAAATTTAATCATTTCAAAAATTTACCAAGAGTGCTAAATTTGTTTTAATATTTAAAATTGAAATCCTAAGTCGTTCTGATATAATCCTCTATATTAGAGAATTTTATTTTTCATGTACCCTAAGAATGGATTTTTCATGTTTTAATTTCAATACTAAATCATTTAATAATATTTCCATCCAAATTAAATTCCCATTAATGAAAAACAATTCCCCATCATTCCAAATAATTGATCTAATAAATGTATAAGATAAAATAAAAATTGAATTTTCTATCTGCTGAATTAATATTAAAAATCAAAGGAGATTCATCTGAATTTATCACTAAATGGGTAGTTAATGTAATAAAATTACCAATATCATTCCCCTTATGGGACACATAATATCTAATCATGATATCAATCGAATAAAGTTCAATCTTGATAAATATATATTTCATTGATTTCTATTGTAGTTATATTATTTAACATTTTCATCATTTTAATTTATCTGAGAAAATTATATTAAATTTTCAGGTCACCATGACTGATTATAATGATGTTAAAAGAAGAAAAATTCAGATAAAATAAATCAAATATATTATATTTATTATCTTTTCCACTGGTCACCATTGTGCATAAAATTTAGGTTTGAATATTTTGTTCATTCATATTATTTATCATATATTCATTTGTTTTATTTTTTCATCCATGTTATTTGAGGCTACATTATTGAGGAGATAGTTGAATTGTGACGTGGAGGTTGAAAGTATGGTGGGGTTTACTAAAAGACAAATTGTACAATTGATCCTACAATTATTCTACTTCTGTCACATTGAGGACATTTAGTTCCACCTCCGTTCATAAATTTTCAGTTACCAGGGGGTCATCCTCCCATTATGACACCTCATTATTTATCATACCCATATTTTCCATATTCCTTTATACCCACACCCTCACAGTATGGTTGTTATCTGGCTTCCATCCCTCTTTATTTGCCATTCCATTCATCCAATATAAATGGCACTTCTACCCCATATATCCCACCATCACATCCACATCCATATCCACCCTCATATGTAAAGGTCCATCTATCATGTTGTTTCCTCCATCATTACATTTATCACCATAAAATATAAAACTTAATCCTACTAATGATATCCAACCAACTACAGAGGGTACTCCACCTCTTCTAGATACAATACATTACCAGTCCATAAATCCCCTATTTATAGGTGTTTTTTAATCAGTACTTATAGTGATTAATGATAAATTTGTATATATTATTTTCCATTTCTAGTAAATTGTCATGGTTTGATATAACCTCCCCTAGATATGAGCCCAAAAAATTCTATAGGTCATGAATCAATACATTCATATAATGGTAAAATAAAAATATGATAGTTCTATAATTGAAAAAAAATTGGTAATGAATGTAAAAGTTTTATGGAAATACATGCTAAACTAAACAATATCATTGTACTTGGATTAATATATTAGAGGGAGGTTGGATAAAAAATAAACAACATTGAATGGGAAGTGTTTTGGGTAAGTAATATTAATAAAAAAATTTATATATTAATTTATAATATTTTCTAAAGAAATATATTTTCAAATATACTTTCGATAAAATTTTCATTATTGATAAAATACCAAGGACGCAGGGTTAGTGGAATTATGTGATATGTGGTGAGTTTAAAAGTATGACTTGTATGTTGGTTGGAAAGACATATTACATGAAATATTGTAGAAATTTTGATCATTCATGGTTTCCTAATATCACAATATAGAAATATGATCATCTATTGGTAGAGACCATATGTCACGAACCAACCCGGGTCGACCCTGAACCGGTCACCCGAGATAGTCCGTGACATGGCCCGAAGGGCGTTCCTGATCCCCATGGGCTGGCAACTAGTGTCAGTCATCAAAAGCAAAAAGGTTGGAACAATTTGCCCCATAAAATAAAGACAAGAAAAAAAATTAATGTCTGGTGATGAAAACTAAAACAAGCAGTTGAATGAAGAAAAAAAATAAAAAAAAAGACATACCTCCTTGTGACATTCAAGGTCACCACCTAACCGAAAACAAGACTTGATGCATTAATGAGCAAGTAAATCTGGAGAATCCAGACAAAGAGAACATGCAACTGAAATGGTAAAAGATAGGCCTGAGCACAAAATTCTCAGTAGGGATACCAATGTAAACCATTGAATCCAAGTATTTCATTTTTTCAGTGAATCCATTAAAACAAGTTTGAAATACAACTATAAAAATATGTTTTTCAAATTTCAAAATAAACAACATGATTTTCCCATTTTAAAATTCAATGCACACTATAAATCAATTTCAAAACCATTTTCTGTCTTTATAAACAAAATTAAATACAAATGATAAAATGGTTGTACTAAAAAGAAACTAGTAAACAGTACAGGCGGAAAATAAATCAGTGAAGTAGGAAGTAAACAATTAATACAAGTGGAAACCATGGGTGATCCAGAACATCCCTAGACAACCCCTGGACACACTCGGTTCAGAACCATCTATCGACATATAGTGAAGCCCCATAGTCTATAACTCACTGATCGACCTCGCGTCAAAATAAGCGGCAAATCCCACATGGCCTCTAAATATACCATAGGTCACCAACCCATCTAATCAAGGTTGGTGAGCAATCGCCACTCGATAATCTATATGATGCCCAGGAACCCATGATGGTTATGTCACTCTGTAAGGAAGAGGCTATCACACGTGTGACTCAACTCACCGCACTTGCCTACCCCAAACACGGACACCAATTTATGATAACCCCTAAGGGATATCCCTCCTATAATGGTGCCCCATATTTATATACAAACTTTTTATATCACACGAAGGTGCCAACCGAGATACCATACCAGTTAATATTTTAACCATTTCATAAAACATTTATAGTTAACAACTGGGAATACACATTTGTCAAACAACAATCTTTTCCAAAAACTAACACAATTCATGAAGTAATGAAAGTTGAAAAAGTCACCATTTGATTTTAAACCAAACACAAACCCAAATCTATTTTAAAACAACAAACCAAAATACATTTTCTATGAAGTCTGCGCACTAAATCAAATTTACCCAAAATAGAATTACCAAAGATGCCACTTATCACCCTAGAAACATAAGAACACCAAAAACATTTCTTAATCATGTTTCACACCTCGTTCATAATTTAATAAAACTTTTAAACAATTTATAATACCATTCCAAATAGAAAAAATATGGTTTACACTAAAAATACAACTGATTCATATAAAATTACATAGACTCAAACAAGGGACTACTTGAAAACCCCTTTTTATTTAAGAATTTATAGAAATTTAAAATAAAACACCTTAATAAACCAAAATCACTCAAATAGCACATTAACCTAAATTTCATCCAATTTGCACCAACACATGCATGATCAAAGAATCGCACCAAAATATAATTTTGACACATTCAATTGAATTATAAACATAGAAATGAATTAAATAGGGGGTATTATAAAGCCACCAATCAATTAAAATAAAAAAATTGAAGGATAAAAGTGTTAATGAATGCATCTGAAAGGATAAACCAGGATTCAACTACCTCAACACAAATACAGATGCAATGCCACTACAATGGAAGGATGAACTGAGCCTCATTGTCCCTTCTCACACGCATGCCACCAGGAAAAACACAAAAGCACAAACACGAAATTTATGAATTTATAAATAAAAAAATCCAAAAAATTGGAAAATAAGTATACCGATGGATAGAAGAGGAGAGAGATACCGGCGAGGGGAATCACGACCATGTCGGAGCAAAGCTGAGGCACAGTGAAAGTAGATTGGGTAGTGTCGGGATATTAGTTGGATAGTGGGGTTTCGCAAGAAAAAAACCCGCTGGAAGGAGCGTTTGGGGCTGGTTGGGACACCAGAGCAGGGAGGGCGGTGCCGACAAGTGCATCACCGGCAAAGGGGGGGGGTGCCGCGGGGGTTTGCAGTGCGGAGGCGCAGCACGTGGAGGGTTGCGGCAGGAGGAGGCATCAGAGGGGATTCTGCACGGGAAGTGGCAGGAGAGGGGGGCCGCGAGTGCGGCGGTCGGAGGCAGAGGCCAGGAGGCGGGGTCAGTTTGGACAGGTGTGCGGTGGCAGTAGCGGGAAATGGGCGGGCCACCGGGTGCTGCGATGGAGGAGAGGGGCGGGCCGCCCAGCGCTGTGAGGGGGAAGAAGGGCGGGCGCCGCATCGCTCACAGGGGAGAGAAAAAATAGGGGGGTTGTGCAGCCCCCTAGGGTTTTAGTGATTTTTTTAATAATAATATTAATATTAATAACAATAATAATCAATAACAAAAATAATAATATAACCAAAATAATAATAAAAATTTTATTATTTAAAAAAACATATCATTATTATTATTAGCATAAAACATTTAATAAAAAAATTACATTTTATTTATTTTCAGTTATTTTATTTTATTTCACTTATCATATAATTAATTCATTTACTCAAATCGAAAACCGAGCAGTCGCGGGGTTTACGTGCGGTCAAAAACACAGTCTAGCATGATGCTCATTGATCGTGCCACCTAACACTTCCCACTCACGTTGTTAAAAAAATTGTGTGTTTGACGCACAACCTTTATAAACCGTGTGTAATCATGTACCATGACTCGGAGTCACTTGAGAATCCACATGGACTCCACATAGTTACCCTTAACTATGTGAGATGAACGTGCAATGACAAAAAAGAATCTGAAATACAAAACAATATTTAAAGTAATTAAATAATAGATGAATCAGGTCGGGGTGTGACAATTCTCCCCCCCCAACAAAAACATTTTGCATATAGATAGTCACCCAACCATAGGACTATCCAAAATCAAGTCTATTCCCAAACAAAACCGAGAAAGATAAATTTGGATCCTTGAGGTGACTATTCACTCCACATGTCACACCCAGCCTACCCAGAAGAAACCACAACATAAGAGAATTGGAGGACATAAGAGGGTTCTCCCCACCACATGGACATAACTAGAACAGAAATTTAAAACACAAGGACACCCACCCCCAGAGAGAGGGCCCCACACATGAACTCTCAACTGATCCAAACCAAAACATCCAACACTAAAGAAAAATCACAAGGATGTAACCCAGACAGCGAGCCGAAAACACCGCTCTTTAGTTCCACAATATGAAAACATGTCCCAAAAAGCACGACTGAACCATGATCATCCCATAGAAGGGTCAAACATTCTTTAAGATAAATGCACTATTTAGAAACTCAAATTCAAATCACAAGTCTGCATTAATTACAATAAAACATAACCATAAAAAATTCACAATAAAACGATGAAGATACCACAACGACACAGGTCAAGCAGCAGTGAAATAAAATTTAATGTATTTTAAAAATCATTATTCCAACATGGAACACAAAATCCAGACCAAGGATTCACACCCCCGGCAACTCCTAAGTGTGTCCGAGCTCAACCCTAGGACTTGTGGTTGGGGCTCTGATGGCTGAAGCATCTCCTTCCTCACTGTCAGGCACTAGCATCCTCTGATCATGATGTCTTCTTCAGTCATCGCTTCCTACAAAACTTCTCCAGATGAACAAGACAACCACAGTGATGACACGTCTTTGGTGGATTGCGACAAGATGGAATTTAATTCCTGAAACTACCACATTGATAGCACACAAAAGAACGGTCCGATGAACAGGAAGTCAGAACCACTACAGGGGGATCTTTAGAAATAGGTCCCTCCAGTATACGCTGCTCGTCGTATGGGGAACCATCACGCGAGCCAACCGCCACTGACTACACACCAAGAATGAGCTCAGTCAAAAACTCCCCATCTACCAACTTCTCGAAACATGCTTCACCCGATGAGAGTACCTTGTCTACATTCTCAAGAAGAAGGTAACAAATTAAAAGAGGAAATTTCATTTTTCCTTCTGACGCCACCACTAAATAATAAGAAACCAGCTCTTTAAAGTGGTCAACGTAAGATTTTACTGACCATTGTCCTTACAGAACATCACGCAACTCTGCTTCCTTCTTCAAATTCACCTCCTCAGGTATAAACTCCTGGATGAAGGTGGCCTTAATCACTTCCCATTTCATCTCAACTTGCATTGATGATGGGGAAACCAACTTCCACTAGTCCAGATTTGGACCCTCAAATAGTCCCAAATCAGCATGAACTCTGACATCCTTGGGAATTCCCAACATCCTGAAGACACGTTCTTCCTCTTCAAGCCACACCACTGCTTCTGACGGACCTCGATCACCACGAAAAATATGCAACGTCTGAGAAGGTCCAGAAACTTAGAATGACTCATTAGAAACCATGGGGATATTTCTAAGCGACATTCTATGAACAACATAAAAACACAGAGCCAAAAATACACATCCAATCAAATCGTAACCAAAAAGGACAATCCCAATCCAAACAATTGGCTCGCCTGCCAAACACAACAAAAACAACTCAAAAATCCACATTTTAAAAATCGACACTTCATTTAAATTTAATAACCACATTATTTCAACGTAAATTTCCAAATAGAAAACCAACGTTCTAAAAAAACCAAATTTTTAAATCATTTTCCACTTTTAAAAATCTTTTTAGAAAGAGAAGGTCAAACCTTTTGTTTCAAATATACACTCATGACATCTCATGAATCGTCACATGTTTGTCTATCCATTCCACTCATGTCATCCACGAATTAATTCCTCTCATGAATGTTTTGCACATACCCACACACATGTGATCATTCATAAAAAATACCAAGGGTCGCACCCAATTCTTTTCCTTACCAACTCCAAACAAACAACAATCATTGAAGCCAAAACACTTTTACTTTCAAAACTAACTGTACCAATTTATAATCATTTTTTATAAAATATTTTTATTTAAAAAATATATCTTTCACTTTTCAAACACACACTTGCACCACCCAAAACCAAGATGACGCCAAACATGCATCAAACTAGCAGAGTGATGGACTATTAGTCATGCTTATCTAGGTGACATGGTAGTGGGTCATGTCCCAAGTAAGCATTAAAAACTATGAGGGACTTAAAACATGCACTTGGACTTCACATGTGTAACTATTCCATGTGAAATCATGACATAACACCAATTTGCCTCCGTTTTCATCCCCCAATCCAAAACAATGGCAAAAAAGCTCACGTCCCGGACTACCCCTATTAACTCGAGGTTCGGAATGAGAAAGGGCTCATGAATCCCTTCCCGTACCAACCTATCGAGTCCCAACAGTCCTAATCTATAACTACCAGACACCCAGAATAATAAGAACTTGCCTATGATACCATTTTGTCACAAACCAACCCGAGTCGACCCTGAACTGGTCACCGGATCTGGTTCATGACATGGCCTGAAGGGAATTCCCGATCCCCATGGGCTGGGAACTAGTTCTAGGAATTAAAAGGAAAATTATTGGAATGATTTGGACCATAAAATAAAGACATGAAATAAAATTAAAGACTGGCGATGAAAACTAAAACAAGCAGCTAAATGAAGAAAAAAACAATAAAAACAGTACATACCACCCTATGAACTTCATGGTCACCACCCAACCGAATAAAATACATTCTCAACTAATGAGAAAGTAAATAAGGAGAAATCAGACCAAGAGAACCGACAACTGAAATGACAAAAGATAGGCATGTGCCCAAAATGCTCAGTAGGGATGCCACCGTAAACCACTGAATCCAAGTATTTCCTTTCCTCAAAAAATCATTTAACACAAGTTTGAAATACAACTATAAAAATAGGTTTTTCACATTTAAAAATACAGAACATGCTTTTCCCATTTTAAAATAAAACACATAATATAAATAACTTTCAAAAACATTTTTAGTTTTTATAAAGAAAACTAAATAAAAATGATATTATGGTCGTGCTAAAAAGAAACAGATAAATTGTGCAGGCTGAAAATAAATTAGTGAACCAGGATTTAAACATGTAATACAAGTTGAAACCATTAGAGATTATGAAAATCCCTAAACAACCCCTGGAAGCACTCGGTTCAGATCCACATGCCGACGTATAGTGAAACCTCAAAGTCTAAAACTCACCGATCACCCTCGCGAAAAAATCAATGGTAAATCCCACCTGGCATCTCAATCTACCAGAGGACACCAACCCGTCTAATCGAAGCTGGTGAGAAATTGTCACTCAATAATCTATAAGACGTCCAAGAACCCATGATGGTTATGTCACTGTATAAGTAGGAGGCTCTTGCATGTGTGACTCATCACACCACACTTGCCTACCCCAAACACAAAAACCAATATACGAGAACCCCTAAGGGATATCACTTGTAAAAAGGTGCCCCATATTTATATACATACATTTCATATCACATGAAGGTGCCAACCGGGCTTCCATACCAGTTAATATTTGAACCATTTTATAAAACATTTCAAGTTTCCAATCAGGCATACACATTGTTCAAACCTCAATTCATTCTAGAAACCAACATAGTTCACGAAATAATGAAAGTTCAAAAAGTCACCATTTGATTTTCAACCAAACCCAATCCCAAACCCATTTAAAAAAAACCATCCAAAACACATGTTCTTTAAAATTCACACACTAAAACAAATTTTCCCAAAAATCACTTACCAAAGACACCACTTATCACTCTAGAAATATATGCACACCAAAAAATTTCTTAATCATGTTTCACACCTCATTCGTAATTTAATAAAACATGAAAACAATTTATAAAATGATTCCAAATAGCACAAAAATGGTTTACACTAAAAATACACCTGATTCATATAAAATTACCTAGAATCAAACAAGGGACCACTTGAAACCCCCTTTTTATTTCAGAAGTTATAAAAATTTAAAATAAATCATGTTAAAGAACCTAAATCAATCAAATAGCACATTAACACAAATTGCATCCAATTATCACCAACACATGCATAATCAAAGAATCGCACAAAAATATAATTTTGACAAATTGAATAGAATTATAAACTCAACAATGAATTAAATAAGGGGTATTATAAAGCTATGAATCAATTAAAATAAATAATTTGAAGGATACATGTTTCGAAGAATGCATCTGAAAGGATAAACCAGGATTCACCTACCTCTACCCAAATGCAGATGCAACACCACTATAATGGAAGGATAAACTGAGCCTCATGGTCCCTTCCCACACGTGTGACACCAAGAAAAACACACAATCACAAACACGACATTTAGGAATTGATCAATAAAAACACCAAAAAATATTGGAAAAGAATTACACTTATGGCCAGAAGAGGAGACTACTACCGGTGAGGGGAACCGCAACCACGTCAGAGCAATGCAGAGGCACAACTAAGGAGGATCAGGTTGCGCCAGAACAAACGCTGGACAACGGGGTTTCTCCGAAAAAAAACACTTTCGGAAGGAGCGGCTGGGGGTGGCCAGGCCACCGGAGTAGGGAGGGCGGCGCCGACAGGTGTGTTGCCGGCAAGGGGTGGCAGGCCGCGTGGGTTTGCATCGTGGAGGCGGGATACACCACGGGTCGCGACCGGAGGCAGGACCGGTGGGGATGCCACATGGTAAGCCAGAAGAGAGGGGGCCACCGGCACAGCAGTCGGAGGTAGAGGCTAGGAGGTGGGTTCGGCCAGGACCGATGTGCGGCGATGGGAGCGGGAAAGGGGCAGGTCGCCGCGCGCTGCGAGGGAGGAGAGGGGTGGGACGCCCGGTGCTACAAGGGGGAAGAACGGCTGGCACCAACCCACTCACATGGGAGAGAAAAAAAGTGGGGGGGGGGTGCAACCCCCCATCGCGTTTCGGTGTATTTTTTTAATAATAATATTAAAATTAATAACATTAATAAACAGTAATAACAGTAATAATATATCCTAAATAATAATAATGATTTTATTATTTAAAACCACATAACATTACTATTATAACCATTAAAAATTTAATTAAAAAATACATTTTATTTATTTTCAATTATTTTATTTTATTTGACTTATCATATAATTAATTCATTTACTTAATTCGAAAACCGAGCAGTCGCGGTTTTCACATGAGGTCAAAAACGCAGTCGAGCATGCTGCTCTTTGATCGTGCCACCCGACACTAACCATTCACTTGGTTAAAAATATGTGTGTTTGATGCACAACTTTTATAAACCGTTCATAAGCATGCACCATGACTCAGAGAAACTTGGGAGTCCATGCAGACTCCACATAGTTACCCATAACTGTGCAGTATGATCGCGCAATGATGAAAAATCATCTAAAAAACAAATTTATCTTTAATGTAATTAAATAATAGACGAATGAGGTCAGGGTGTGACACCATATATTAATGCATTAGTTAATTATATATATAAATATATTTATTTAATTGAAAATTATTTTTGAAGTATAATTTTTTATTTTATTTTTATAATGGAATTATATAATTTCATTTTTATAGTATAAATCAGATAGAAATAAATTAAATAACTGTGAAATGAAATACATTCACACTTTTGGACAGAATTCACTCCTACAAAATGAGCAAGAATAGGTAATTTTACATTTAAAATATTAAAATGATGTTCTATTTTCCATTTATGATTTATGTTCTATAAAAAATACAATATTTTTTTCCAAAACTATTCAAATGGGTTTCTAATGATAAATTATTTATTTATGTTTTTTAAAGGAAATTGATTATAAAGGTTCGTGTTCCTCACATATCCTTGTTTTTTACGAGAAGGAAAAGAAAAATATCATACTATCATAAATATCATCACTCGTGATTTGATTGTAAGTATAAATAAATTTCATTTATTTTTATGAAATTTATTAATTTATATTATTATATTATTTTAATTTTTTGTCATATTACATTCACCAGATTTATTTGGAGGCATTGGCATAAAAAGAACCATACAATTTTCCCTGAAATGATCATCTGCTTCATGTATTAAGAGATTAGAATCTTGGATGTGTGTGTTGTCAAACTGAGAAGAATATTGTTCCATCTAGATAATGATCTCCCAATAACATTTCTTGGAGTACTGGTCATGGTATGGTCATAGTAGAGAAAATTAGTTCATAAAAAAAACAATCAAAAGAAGATCAAAGAGAAGAAGAGACTCAACATCAAAATACGGTAAACAAACATATAATGAAATATATCTATACTCTTTCTTATACACTTCAACTATAATATTCTATAATTTTATATGCAATTTTGATGTCAAGGAATTTTGATTATGTAGACTCCACCTTCTTCTTCTAGAGCTGGTGCTGGTTATGGTTCTAGTGCTGATGCTAATATTTATACAGTTGTTGATGTTGATGCCAATGGCAATGTTGGTGGTGATGATGTTGTTGGTGATGTGAGAGGTGGTGATCTGGTTTCTATAGAAGGTGTACATGAATAGTATAATGGTTCTTATGATAATTTTATATAGGCTCACATTTTATGTAAACTCTATATTTTTATATGTTTAATATTATTATGTGGTCATGTTTTATTATTATTATACTTAATTTTATTTACTGTGTATGATAGTTTCTGTAGATATTAAATTATTGTATTGTGATGTATGTTTCAGTAGTAGATATGTTTTATTATTATTATATTGAACTATATCCACCTCTTCTGATATGGCCTCCACACCTCAAAAACTATACTACTCCAAGGTGGCGGCCTCCCTTTCACCTCCGCTGGCAAGCATTTGATAGTATGTGTTAATAAAATTTTTAAACAATTTTTTTATTATTTTATATACATTATATGTTAAATGTTTTCCTTTTAAAATATTCCTCATTTTACATATTTGAGTGGAACATGGATGAGTTATAAAACCAAGACCATCCAGGAGTATTGTGTCATTTTAATAAATAAAAGTGGGGATAATGTTACAAAATCTTATAAAACTGTTTCACTCAACATTCTTTAATTTTCATAATTCCTTATAATGATTCATCTTACAAATTCAGAACATAGTCTTCCTCAGTCTGATAGGTATGAGACCACAATAAAGGTTTGGTCTTATTTCATTAATCTCATCATTTTAAATTTTAAATGTTGCTTAAAGATAAATTTTTTTATGAATATAAAATTTTTTAGGTTACAATGGAAATTTCAAAAATGGAAATTGGGGATACACAATTTTACTTCTTACCAAGGAATACAATCACATATTCATGACTTTTCAATTTCATTCAACTTCCATTTTTCATTAGGTCTGCTAATATGATGTGTTATTATTTTATTTATCTTTCCATTGACATTCTTTTTGTTCACAATATATTTTAATTAATTTTGAATACTGTGTAGAAGGCATAAATAAAGTAAATTAAAAAATTAATTTATATCACTTTTCCCCTTTATTTCCAAATATGAATGTTTATGAGATTAAAATTCCATGTTTAGTGACTTCATAAATATTTCAATAATGTAATTTTATTCAATGGTACATACACATGTTCCTTATTAAATTAGTATAAATTATATTAAATATAAAATTCATTATTATCATATGATATTCATTTCTCTCCAGTCAGTTTGTTTCCTCACTGTAGTGCTAACATGTAATATATGGTTTTATTAAATTTTCACCCCAATCTTTTTTTTATAATTCTAAATATCTTGTAGTATTGTATCCTTGATAATATTTTTCTAAATCCATGCACTCAATATTTTTTTCCATTTCCTATTTGTTATGTCATGTTCATTAATGATTAATTTGTTTTAATGTTTTAATTATTTATTGAATAACTCACATGGTATTATTGATGTGTTTGTTTTGTGAAAATTCTCATATAGATAATGCAATGTTTTTTTATACTGTTTAGTTTTTAATAATTTAAATAATTTAATTCGTTTTACAGTAATTAGCATAGTTTTTAAGGGTTTTAAATCCTTTTATGCCAATCTCTCTTATATGTTGGTTTCAAATAGTTAAAAATTCCATTCTAAAAATGTCCCTTATTGTTTGTAAATATGGTGTTGGTATAATAAATACCCCTCTTTACATGGTATATTAACTACCACTATAGGTTATATTTCATCATCATTAACTACTCATTCAACTTATTTTACCTTATTGTAAAACACATTTTTAATATTTATGTAAATTAAATGTTAATGTTTCATGTACATTTATTCAATTAGATTAGTGGTGTTTCTGATCCTAGAGATAAGCTTCTTATGATGATGGGTCTAGATGTTTATCATTAAATTAAGGTGTGATCTTGTAGTTGTTTCATCTTTAACTTTATCCCCCATGAAAATCATAACTAAATGATTTTTTCCTATCTTTTTCAAGGAAATTATTAATATAAATTATGGTAAGGATTCCACTAATGTTGGTGATGGAATTGGATCTTCCCCTAATATCTAGGTGTGTTATGTCTCACGAGACCACTCTCTCTCTGTTTTGTAGTAGATTTGTAATAATGATCCTTTTATCATTCTTCTCTAGTGAAAATTTTCCTATTTTCTATTTGATTGATCTCAGATTTTAGGTGAAACATTCTACATGTTTCTTTTAATACATTGTTTTTTAAAATATATATTTATTTTCTCTATAGAAATTTATAGTACAACAAAGATCCTCTTGAATTTGTCAATACAACCATATAAAATGATGGAATGGATGGAAAAGTTGGTTGTTCTCTTTATTATTATAGTATCAATCATGGAATTTATTATCATTTTCTTATTTCTATTATATATAGTGATGTTATCATCCATACATATCATGAAAATTTCTCAAATATTCATATTTCCCACATAAATATTTAATTGTGAAAAAATATGATGAGATTTCTTTGTGAATGTTGAATCATGATACCCATGTAATAGCTATAGATTATCTACAATAATAAAATAGAGTATCCACATCATTTCAATACAGTTTCATTCCACATTATTCCTATATAGTATGAATATATTTTACACATATATTCATATAGTTTACTCATATGAGTTATGCATTTTGTTTCAAAAAGAATTATGTAATTGAATTTATCAACAAATTTATTAAAATGATTTTTTTGTTGAAATTATATGTGATAGCTATAATTAAATTTATTTCATGTTTATTTTCTTATTTAAATTATATCTAGTACATTATACACCATTTAATTCTTCCAATCTAATTAATTAAAAAATTTCAATGTCTTAAGGTATATTTTCAAATTTTTATACACAATTAACTTCTATTATTATTGACAACTTCTTATATTTAATCTTAGTGTATTATCTCTATCTAATGACTTTATATATTATTCCTCGACCCATATGTAGCATTTACATATGTAATCCATTGATAACTACTATAATGACATTTTTATGCACTATTATTCTATTTGTTAGAAAGAATGAAGATTATATATATATATATATATATCCTATATTAGGATTCAACAATTTTTTTTAAAAATAGTGAATTATATTTTTTTTATTACACTTCATATATATCTTCATGTATTATCTTCAATGTGAATTCATGGGCTAACATTGATTGGGAATGAACTTTATTCCATTAGTCATGATGGTTATAGTGGTACAAATATTGATGTACATTTATGATGTAGATTTTATAAATGGTTTATACATTGAATTTTATCATGTGGTTTTCTTTTAATCTCATGATATTGATATTGAAATTTTATATTGTTTATAATTCATTTTCATGAAAGGGGGATTTAAATTAGGGTATCACAATAATTATAAAATGATCACTCATCAATGATCTCTTTCCATGATTAATAGAATTAAATACATCATAACTAATAAAATGTTTTAAAAATTAAAAGAAGGAAGAAACTTATATTTGTTGGATCTCGCTAATTTGGATATTATAATGGACATGCAACAACAAAATCTCATGCACCATAAACAATATGAAAATTTCATTTTGAATAAAATTTAAAAACCCCCTCAAAGTAATATATATAAAATATAGTGGTGTAATTTCAGGATAATACTCAAAATCAACATGTAACACTTGTTACAACCCTAGAATGTAGGTACTAATAATTTTTCCCACATGTATTTAATTCCAAAAAATACCTTCTCTAAAACATAAAAGGATATTAACTCATACATCTTCTTCATAAATATTCTAAACTCTACATGAATCAAATATATAAGGATGAACATATGAATTATAATAATTAATATATCTAGATATGTTATATATTTATCTATGATTATTATGATCAACTAATATGATCAATATATGTAGGTAAATATTCAAGAGTTTGTTACTTCTATTGTCTTTGTAAACCAGTCTTATTCTAATACACTTTGACTTGGTCTTATCCAGGTAAATTTCACTGATTTGACATTTTATTAAACCTCCTTAGTCCATTTTATGATTATTATGGATTTTCCTCCAGAACCATTGGAGTTTAACCCTGAAGATTAATTTTTAAAGTTACATATTGCATTCTAAGGAAAAAGATTTCAAGAATGTTGTTGGAATTATGCGAGTGATCTACCAAAAGAAACAGTTTTTGTGTTCTTAATGGAGTTTCATCGATTTACGTTGGTATTTTTTTAGATTTATTATTACTCAATGTTTCTAGTATGATTATTCTATCTTTAATGGATTTATATCGTTAATATTTATTTCTCACATTATCCCCCTTAAAAATGGATGTACCTATATTTTCTAATTTAATATTCCTAAAACCAATTCAATTTCATGATGTAAATATAATAATACCATTTCCAGCAAGATGGGACTGACATTGGTCAAAATTTAAATAAAAAAATTATGATTATATATTCTATTATATATATTCTAAATATTATACGTCTTATGGTTCATTTGACATAACTTTTTGAAAACGGCTTATAGAATTTATCACTTATGATAAACATTTAGAAAAAATAATTTGTGTTTGTTATTATTCTGAAAACCGCATGCACCTAAATGAAGAATTGAATTGGAGAGAGAATAAATCAGTATGAAGATGAAATAATTTTAAAAGAAAAGATATATCATGTTCCAATTAATTAATGTATGTAGTTTTCATAGAATTCTATTGAAACTAGATAAACCAAATGTTAACACAAATGCCACAATATGAAATTTAAACTATTAATATACTACAATAAAACCCATTCACTATGATATAAAATCTTGATGAATGTTAAGAAGTACCAGTGATGTTGTTTTGTATACATAAATAAATATCCGTGGTGTAAAAATATTAAAAGTTATTATTTTATTGCATAGGTTTGCATGAATATTATTAGATATCATTCATACCCTTCATGGTTAGTATTATAAAATATGATTTTAGTGATATAGGGATGATGGACCTTTTCTTGCACTGTATTTTCCATTTTAGTGACTATTCATAGTGAACCTGTGTAACATATTTTACATTCTATGGGAACTAAACTAGAGCTTGTTTTTAATGTGCTATCCCATGAAATTTATGAGAAACTTGTATCCATTAAAGGATATTTCATGGTTCAGCCATCATATGAATACTCGTTCCACCACCAATAAATTGTTCTCATACTGATTCACATAATCATAATCCATAATTCTTTTTAGGTAGATTTAGTCAACTTTATATTGGTATATAAATTAGTTTACATCATAAATTTGTTTTGGTTATTCATAAAAACATCTTTTCAACAAATTTTGAGGTTCAATATGGAACAAACTAATCAATTATGGGGAAACCTTGGTAAATTATTCTCATAGATAATATCAAGTTTGATCATACAATTAATTTCCTTCTCCATGGGATATTTTACCCAATATATGTAAATGCGTATCATTTATTTGGAAATTAATTTAGTTCTTCAAAAGTTACACCACCACTATACTATATTGTATTGTGACTGAAGAAAAAAATTTAGATATCCAAGTATTTTTTGAGATTAAATGAGGAATTATACCCTTATCGTTATCTTGTTGTTGTGGAATGAATATGTTAATTCATTAAATAGGGAAATATATGAATAATGCATCCATAAAGGGCATGTTAGTTGGGTCCAGAAGGCCAAAAGGCAACACTCGTTCTGAATGGATGGGGTTGATGGTGGAACAACCCAATTGAGTCCACAATGTGGGAATTAAAATGGATATGTTGGTTTTTGTAGAGTGTAATTCAATATGGTCGGGGATTGTTTTTATTTTCTGAATAATCAATTTTACGTATTATATGTGGAAAATATTAATATTTTCGTTTTCCCCGTTATAAATCAAAGTACGTTAACTAGTGATCAACATTGTTCTTGCTATGATTCGATGAATTTTTTTCTGGAATGTCCAAGATAGAGCCCCAGTTTTAAACCATGGCTATAACTCTAGTTAAATGGTGGAAATTGTGGCTATATGTCTAATATCATGGTTTTCATTATGGAACTAGACCTATAACCATATTTCCATACCATGGTGGTACTTTAAATTGCATAATCTATAGGCATGGTTCTAAACCATGGTTATATGTCTTGTTCCATGATTGAAATAATGGTTTTAAATGTGTCCCTATTACCACAATAATATGAGCCACTATACACTATACTATGCATATTACCTATAAAAATATTTTTAGGACCTATAACATTAGTTATAAACTATTTCTATAGCTAGGATTTTTAGTAGTTTCACTATGGGTTCTTATGGACCAATTGACCTAGGTTGTGCAATTCATATTGATCAAGGATATCGATTATATTGATGAACTAGGATTATTATATCTTCTAATGATATTAAATAATCTATACTTGTATTGGATTATAATTTTGGATCAAGATTCCAAATTCACATCTATTTTTGTGTATGGTCTATAAAAGGTACTTGATACTCAATGGGTATTTTATCATAGCATACCATCCTAAAATTAATGGCCAGTCTAAGCATAATAAAAAAATATTGGATGGAATTATAATGTTGGGTGACTTAAATTTTTGTGACTCATGGGAAAGCCAAATAACCTTAGACAAGTTCCCTTATAAAAATAGTTACAAGACATAAATTTAGATATACATTTTGGTTGAGAAACCCTCATATTTTGAGTAAAGTGAAGATAAAAAGTAGATATGTTAGGCCATCAAAGTTTTTTTAGTGGATCTTTGTAGTCTTATAATAATTCTTACATCATAGGTGTTTCTTAATTATTAATAATTTGATTCAGGAATCTAAAATAAAGGGTTACCACCTCAATCCTTCTAATATGATCAGAATCGAGGACATAGAGTTGCAACATGATGTTTCATTCAAGGAATGACTAATTAAAATAGTCGATCAAAGATATAACATCATATGCGGGAATAAAAACTATGTGGTACTTTTGAAATGTTAGTATGATCATATTTAAGATGGGACTTGGGTGGAAAGATGCTGAAATGTGGTCTTATTGGTAGAAATTATTTTTTGGAAAGTCTCTATGACACATCTGAGGAGAAATTTATTAAACGGTTAGGAGTTGTAACACATTCCATATTATCATTTAAATTTATGATATAATTTAGGATAAATATCATGTATTTTAAGGATTTATGGTTATTGGAGGTGTTGTCTAGGGATATGAGGTCCTTTTTTAGAGAATTAACTACTTATATATATATTTATGTCTTAATGAAATAAACCTTCAAGTACATTGTGGTTTGGTGATATGCACTATATAGATACCTAAGAGATGGGTAAATTATATAAAAGACATTGTGAGGTCAGGTTTCATAGAATGGATACTTGGAGGACATTGAGTACTCTGTGGGAGTAAGATGATTTCTCAGTGGGTATCGATAATGTTTTTTTATTTAAATTAATTTTAATTAAATGTAAATTTTTTAAGATATAACACTCCATGTCCCATTTAATCCAAGCTGCATGTCCTCCACTATCTCTAACTCCAAATTTTTTTTTAAAGAAGTTTATCTCATTTTATATTGGTTGGATTCTAGAATTTTTTGACCCAAGTTGTACCTATATGTATGTATATCACTCATTTTTAATCTATTCACCATTTATATCACTATTTAAATGTTTTATATCAACTATTACATAATTTTTTTATTTATCTAAATTTATTGGATTCTTCAATTTTAATCTAAACTGACTGGAGGAATTATACTAGAAGAACCTTACTATATTAAGGTTGGTGGTCAATAACCATACCAAAATTTTTGTGCATTTTTTAGGTGATGTGTGACTTGTCATCTCACCAACCCTGTGTGATTCACCTAAAACCTAATTTAAGATTCCATGCCTATAATTTTATAAGTTTTGTAAGGAATCATGTATCCAAAATCGTCCCTTTGATCATAATTTCTTTATTCATTAACCAACTATGGAAATGGGTTTAAACCAAAGTGTAGATACATTATACTAGACACAAATTTTGGGGCTTCCTTGATTTTAGTTGTGAGCTAATGGACCCGTTTTGGTTACCTTGTCCACCTTTGGAATAAGAAATTCATGTTATTGAGAAACTCAAGCTTAAGGATTAAACCACGTGGAGATTTAGAGAACGATTATGGACTTGTGGTATTATAAATTATAATCTATTGTGAGTATTCCTCCCCATATAACCTTTCTATAACTAGAATGGTTTTAACATACATTGAGACCCGTAAATATTTTTTGTATGTAATGAACAAAAAAATTATAGATTCAATTTTCCTTTTGAATGAATATATTTCACATTAATTTATGCAGCATAATGTATCACACACACACATGATACATATTAAAAATAAATAAATATTTACTATTATCTTAAAATATAGCTATAATATGATGCTTGGAAAAAACGAACATTGCGAAATAATATCATTTGTATGTATCCATTATAAAAGGGTGATTAATATTAGTTTGTAGAGGGTAATAATAAACACTAATTTATGTAAAAGGAATAATTTATGGCCTCAGTTAGGGTTCACCCATAACCATGACCATGCCATTATTAAAAAAATGAACAATTATAAAAACTATTTATGGGAGAATTTATCTCTTAGTAATATAACTGCCCAATCTATGTTCATCCTACAACCTCATTAAGGAACTACCATCATGAACCTTAGCCTTATGAAGTATATCGGTGTAATAAAGAGTTATGTACTGTGACAATAGTATTGTAAATGTGTATTTTTTTTCTTTTTGAAAATTAATTAATTATTACTTCAATCCCATTTACATAATAATTTAAAAAAAATTAACAGGAATAAATAATTAATATGATAAATTAAAATTTGATTCAAAGAAAACAAGATTTTATTTTACAAAAATATATAATTTCAATTAAAATTATCTTTTTTGTTAAATTTATGAGTTTTAAATATAATTTATTTTAGTTATATTGTATTATAAAATTCTTTTTATTTATATATAAATGATAATATTACATTATAAAGGATTATGGAAATTTAATAAGGGTTGGAAAATTTATTATATCATAAACGCTATTATTTTGTCAATAAATATGAATTTTCATTTAGAAGAAAAAATATAATAATTAGAAAATTATTTTGATAAAATAAATATAATTCTTGAAACAAAAAACTTTGAAATTACCTAATCCTAAATTTTTCATTTATTTTGAGATATTCAGTTATTTGTAAAATAATTAAATATGATATGAATATATGGTATGTATTTTTACAACATAATAAAAAAGTTATGTAATAAACTCTATAAATATATATTTAACCAAAATTGTGTATTTTATAAAAATAGGGTATTTTAATATGATAATATTATTTTTCAAATCAAATAAAGAATCTATAAAACCCTAATAAATATTTTAATGAATTAAAAAAATATTAATTTATAGATATCCCTTCAAACTAAAAAAAATATTATATAAAATATTAGGTATTAAAATATTAAAATATATAAAAATATCATTTGATTAAATATTGGTAAGGACAATGACATTTTAATTTTATTAAGTATATGTCTAATGGATATGTCTAAAATTTCATAATGACAATCCCCTCTATTTTGTTATAAATGCCCATCCACTATAGCATTCATGTTTGCTATAAATCATTTTAGCACTAATTATCTCCTATTTTACCTATCAATATACCTACCTAATAGTTTCCATGATCCTCAAAATATCCTACTAATCTATATGAAGAAGCCTCTCAAGGTAAGGGGTTCTCTCCCTTCTATTTTCAATTCAATAAATTACTTTGTTATAATCCTTTTGATATCCAACATGTTATATTATCATATTCTTATAATCATCCCTTAATTACCAAATGATTCCATATTAACGAGATAATATCCATATCTCGCATTAATACCTTCCTTGATATTTTATGTATGTTTATTATGCTATCGAGGTTATCCCTTTAATTTTTCATGTTGTGTCATAATGTTGTGAATAAACCAGAAATATTTCATTCATGTGTGTTCACATAAATATAAATATCCTCAATTGGTTGGTTAATTGTATATATAAATCCTATATTCCATAATCAAGTGATTAAAATGATGATGTGTGTTCTTATGTAATATTATTTATGTGGCACATATAAAGCTAAAAATATGTTGTGTACACCAATATAGTGCACTGATGCATTAGGAAATGTTTTCATATGATGAGAAACCACATATGATACATGAGAAGTTAACCTAATCAGATTATGTTAGGGTACTTTTATTTTTTTCCTTGGATTATACTTTGGTTGTCTTATTTTATATTGTTTCCATATTTATACAATTTCTTCATCCTTTAATATCATCCTCATATTTTATGCTCTACTGATTATTTATTTAATTGTCTCATTTTTTATGTAATCATTACATGTATCTCGAATCACATGTATTTCCTTTCATCATGTTATGCTATATTATTCCATTACATGGCTTTATAAACCAAAAATTTTCTTTTTTATGTCCCAAGGTTGTCTAGTATAATACAAAAGTTCAAAGAGAACATTGAGCACAATATGTTGAATTGAAATAAATTTTTATTTATTTGATTTTTTTATAATTTCAAAAAGGAAAAAGACCAATATATTTCTAGGGTTGTATAATATTGATCTTATGATTAAGAATTCTGAAAAAATAGATAACACATATTGGTTGTTATATTTTGTATTAGATAAAGGTCTATTTATTATTGGTATTGGGACTTGAAATACATAATGAAAACTTTTGGGATAAGTATAAATATTTTAAAATACATAAATTTTAGTAAATTATAGTGTGTGGGGTATCATAGAAATTACACCCATTTTTTGATACTGTAATGTGGTTCTGGAAGTTACACAAATGCATATAGTCCAAATGACTATAAAAAGTTGCTTTAAAATTTACTCAATCATTACATGGTTCATGATGAGTGATCCTAAGAATGTGCACCTGAACAAAAACATGTATGGGATATTATCTAGATAATTAATATTCTATTTACAAACCATTAAAATAGATTTATATGCAATATTAGGTTGTATAAAATAATAGTAAATATACCATGGATAACCTGGATTAAATCATATAAATTAATGAGATATAATGTATATGTCATTTATGTGTTAATTTTTTTATGTTTATTAGTTTTACCATTTTAATAAATATTGAATAATGTATCCAAATACCACAAAGTCGTGTCTTTTTGAATGCATATATAAATAAGTGGAATCATTTAAACAACATATGTGATGGGTAATATAAGGACCCGGCCTTAATCCTTAGTTAATCTTGAATTAAATTGAATAATTCACATTGAGGATATTTTCAGGTTTAGAGTTCTAGAGAATTTGGACATAGCTATTACATTTCAAAGATTACAAAGTAGACAAATCTATTCAGTTGCCATTTTTTCCACAAAATAAAAACTCCTGAACAAATGAGTCATGTCTAGTTCCTTGTTTTAGATATCCTGACATTTCCGTGATCCCATCCTTGACCATATTCAACTATATGTCATGTGAAAATATTTCAAAAACATGATATGATCATAAAAATCTCAGAAATGGTTATAACAGAATGAAAAGAAAACATCATTACATGTATACATAAGAATCAATGAAATCATACTTTCCTCATAAAACATAAGCAATTTAACATACCTCATGAAATCATAAGATTTATACAAAACTCAATAGAAATCATAAGGAATAAACGTAACTTGAGGAATTCATAACATTCATCCATTGGGAGTAACCCTCATGGTTATGTTTGGAATACCCATCACAGTATATTCCCTAAATCTCTTCATAGAAACATTAATGTTTAACTCCTTCCTGTTACCCAATGCATTGGAGAGCTATATCAGGCTCACCCACCCTTGGTTTATCACAGAACCACCCATATTCATAAACAATGCCCAAAAACTATAACATAATCATAAAACATAACTAAAACACAAAGAAAAGATAACATTAAAATATTTTAATAACAATATTACATTTTATGTTATTGAAATAATGAATCCATTCTAAAAACCATTTTCAAAACCATTTTTGTCATTTAATAAAGATATTTTTTAATCAATTTTTACCATACCACTTTAAAGCTTTTAACATTTTAAACCAATAATATCCATATAAATAAATCCTTAAAACCATGTTGAAAACATGGATATTAATGAGAAATATTTATAATAATAAATCATAAAAAATTTTAAAACAATATTTTAGTTAAAGGGTTTTTAACAAAATGAGAGACACTTGAATACAATAATTGAGGAATAAAATTTAATCAGAACTTTATAATATCCTGACAATAAAAGAATTCATGATATATTATTCCAAAGTACAGTATATACAACATATAAAAGTGAATTGTTTCTTGAAAACAATGAAGTCTCAATAGAATTGTAAAATGTGATGAAATCCCTTATAAAGAAGGCATCCATAAATTATGGATAATTCAATCTCATAATTATGTGTGAAAAATATAAATACACCCAATATAAGTGGATATTAAGTGTAAAACAACTAGATTTCATTTAGATATATTAATAGGATGACATATTCAATAACTACAAGTTTAACACAAAGAAAACGAAATTGGGTTAAGAAGTTACCTTGGTAAAATTCGACAACCCAACAGTGTGACTTTAAAATTCATATCATTAGTTTATGGGAGAGAAAATGGTATATCATCACATGGAAAAAAATTTTACATCAATAAGGATATATAATAACATATCCCTACATAAAAATATGTATATTAAAAGACATAACAAAATAAGTCTTTTTTAAAAGAGGAGTGTGAAAGGGTCCCTTACCGATTTGGGAAACTTTCGAAATGTGCACCCCATGAAAAAATGGTCATACAATGAAGATGTAACTACCCATAAATAAGATTATATTATACAAATAGTAAAATAATGGGTAGTAAATACACCACACAAAATGAAATAGTGGCCAATGTAGCATGAATCTCATGGGAATAAAAAGTTAGATGAAAATCCCCTTATGAAAATTCGGCAGCCTAACTACGCCATATAAAACATCAAAAAATGGATTGATGAGATAAAATAGTGTCTCTCATCATATTAACATTAAATATACAGAAAGATGAATATAAAAGGACATCCCCCAACATTAGAAATAGGATATTAAAGTATGTTACATAAAAAGAGTACTTAAAAAGAAAGAGAGAGGTAAGATCCCTTTCCTCAAGTCCGACTTGTCTTGTTCGTTTCTATATATTCCTTTAAAATGGGTAACCCCCTTTGATTTGAACCAAAAGGGTTTCTTGAAGAGCTTTCTACCTATGGTGAGGCTTCAATAATAAAAAGAGGGATGTGGAGAGAAGAAATGGGCAGGGGTTGGCTGAGAAAAAGGCTTGAGATGTGTGGGTAAGGAGGTTGAGGTGGGAGCCTTTTATAAGAGGAGAGGCGGGGAACTCATGGAAAGTCAAGAAGTGTTACATTATTTTAAAAAGATTTTCTGATTTTAAAGGTCCCACATTGATATATTTCAAGGATAAGGTGATAATGGTTCGAAATATACTCATCTAATAGGTTTTTTCCAAGTGTAAGTCTTAGATTATACATTATCTTTTCATTTTATTGAAATCGTTCATTAATGAGGTAATTGATGCATCATCATGGTGTCATTATTAATTTAATTTTTTTAATATCTTAAAATTATAAGAAAACTACTATTATCTAGGAAATATTTTTACCTTTCCACTTACTGTTTATATTCTAATAGATCGTTTATGTAGACAAAATTAAAATTATTTTACTTAGGTGTTGCATACTTTGGTTACATTTTCCTTTCTTTAAAAAAATATGATAAAAGGTCACTATCACACTAAAGTGATTCCATGGGGTCCCCAGGTTGGAACAAGGAATCCCATGGTTATCCATGACACCACCAGTAGTATTATGACACATTTTGGTGTCATTTTATATTTTTATGATATTATTTTCTTGTACTTCATTACCCGATTACTAATTAAACACGATAATTAAAGATAAATAATTTCGTTACTATTCATAATGTACAAAAACAAAAGAGTATAAATTACATAATTTGAACCTTATAATTCCAAATATGGAATCCATTTTATCAAATTCAAAACACATTAATTGTAGTAATTAATTTGAAAGAAAATCCCGTAGTCAAAACAAAAGATGGGTTTTTACGAAGTAAAATTTAACAGAAGATTGACTTGTTTTTAAATCAAATTGAATAGTAAAAGTACTTATAATTAACAACATTTTATTAACTGATAAAAACATAATTCAATTATACATTAAAAACAATTAAAATTACAATATAAATATATAAATAAATTGGATGAAAAGGCAGTTTTGAATTAAAAACTGTATTTTTCAATATACATTAAAAAGAATTATCTGAAAAATACCCAAAATTAACCCTAATCTATATTTGATATTTAAAATTCAGAAATTATGTCCATTTTACCAAATTAAAAACATATATGTTTCATTAATAAATCATATATTTAATTCCCACAGTCAAAACAAATAGCGGGTTTTTTGGAAGAAATGTCTATGAAAAGTTTGACACTTGTTTATGTCCTTTTTAAAAGTGAAATTAATTATAATGACCACCATTGAATTAAATTGTAAAAATATAATCTAATTAAACTTTAAAACCAATTAAAAAGATAATATATCCTTATATTTAAATTAGATGAAAAAGCGGTTTTTACGTAAAATGCAATATTTTTCACTATTCATTAAAAAATGAACATTGTCAGAAACATGCAAAAAGTTAACCAAAGTAAATTTAAATATCCCAATAAAAAAGAATAAGTTTATTTTGACAAATAGAGCTTATAAAATTGTCAAAAGTTAGATTAAAAAACGTTCTCTATCAAAAGGTGGTAAACTAATGTTTCAAAAATATTAGAGTACTTATTCTTAAAATTGGATTCATTTGATTTTTAAGCCTCTAACATTTAATAGATAAATGTAAAAATATTTAACAAACATATATAATCATTTTTTAGTTATTTATGTTCATTCCCTACATTATAATGGCTAGGCGTTAACTATTATAATATTATAATATTATTAGTATGCAACGTATGATTTCAAAGAAACTCGTTGTTGCGTATTGGGAATGACATCGAGCATAGCATTCCCTTTAATGTAATATTAATATTTTATTCACAAATTTTGATAAACCATATAATGAAATATTATTTATTTACTTGGGATGTTACATCCTTCCCCCCTTTTGGGAATTGCATCCTCAGAATTTCAAAATTGGGGTTGGAAACATCATTGAAAGTCCCACATCGGAATTAGAGTTAGTAAAACTATGACATTAAAAGAAAGGGAGAGAAGTAAAAAAGTCACTCGAGTTAACCCAGACTAGGATTACAGGTATGAAAATATGGATATGGAGGAGGAAACAAAGGTTCATGTTCTGATTGAGGGTAATAGAAAACATGTCTAGAAGAAAGTTAACCACAAGAAAATCATAAACTCGTGATGGGTTAGACAGTATTCGATTCCCCAGTAGGAAAAGTTAATAGAAAACATTTTTTTATGTTACTTTTCATTGAAGAATTTATTTTTGATATTTACTAAATCATAATGAATGATACTTACTTGTCATGTAGACTTTCAACTTTTATTAGATTCCTTAGTCAAACTCATATTTTCTCCAAAAGATGAGCCTTTAGGAAGACTTGTTCGCATTAAGAGTACTATAATAAACATCTTGAGAATCACCTAATACAAAAAAGTGAACTATATATTTTCCAAGTCTTTAGATCTCAACAAAAACCAAACCAAAATGTTTATTATGAGATCAGATAATACCCAAAAGATATTTTTTTTACAATAAGATAAACAACTCCTAATCTCCCAAAAAATTTAAACAAAACCCCAAGGTAAATAAAGAAAATTCAATAAACATCTTTGCATAAAATTATTCAAAGTAAACCAAACTAATATTGAAACCCAAATTTCTGAAGGATTTAATCACATAGTCTCCAAAGATAAATCTTAACATTTTTCGTTAAAATAACATCAGTTACTCTTATAGTCTCATACTAAAAAGTAATTAACCTAATCACATATCCTCCATGATAGGATAATAATTTCGATTGATAACCCAAAATCAACTTACTCTTAATTAATAAAATCATCTAACTAAAAAGAATCATTCAAAATAACCAGGGACTTCACATAGTCTAGTGGTAGGTGATAAATATCAGTTGAACTTTTGTTGTGGGTTCAATTCCCACAGCTTCGTCCGACGCGACTGGTTGTCACACGGTCTGTGTGTTGTACATTTTCCAAAATTATATAATTATTAAAACATCCCCCAAAAAGAGGTAAAATCTTCAAAAATAACCATAACATATTTTAACCACAAAGGTTTTCTAATAACTTCCATTTTGAAACCCAAAATGAATTAACCAGTAATTGCCTCAAATTCAAGAATCATATAAACCCAAATGGTTCTTTGTAACTATATCCACAAAAGAAAGGATAATTATTCCTTGAATAATATTTTTTAATAAATAATAAGGGTTATATATAATATAAAAAGTCTTATAATGGTACCCTATCATCAAAAGAGGCTGAATACATCTAAGAATTTCACCATCCTAAATTCTACCATAACTATTGAATCCCTATTATATTGAATTCTTACTCATTAAACATTATTAATGATCCATTAACCATTACTTTTTAACTTATTCTTAAATACTTATTTCCTACAAAAAAATCTTGAATCATATCCTAAGATTCCAATAATAGGAAAACATATGTTAAGAAATAATCAATACCTTTCATTGGTCATTGTCAGTTTCATCATCATCAATTAGAATGGAATTAGGTATTGGTAAATGAATATATTACAATCATGGTGACCCCATTACTAAAACTTATTCATTGGACATGTGTTTTCATAATGACCATGCACACCACATTTAAAAAATTAAATTGATCCTTCAGAATGCACTTTTTCCCTTTTCTAGAGTCAACAAGATGCTTCCTTTTTCCATGGAAGGTTCTTGATTTATGAACTTCATTTCCTTATCTATAGAATCCTTTTGTCCCTTTGAAACATTTTCTTATGTGTTTCTTTCTACATATTTGACACATAGGTTTTTGAACATACTTACCTTTATAATTATTACCTGATCTTCAATAGGGATTTGTTTCTCGCATATACGATTCCTTATAAAATTCACTATGGTTCAGGTGGTCAATCATGACTCCATATAGTTGGTTGAGGATAACCACAAGATTTCTCATTGCATCTCCAATATCATTTAGTTGTTCTTTCATAAAACTGTAACTTTTTTCTTCAAATCCACTATTACTTTGGTGCCTACTAGATCCAACTATTTACTAAATCCAAAAAGGTCAGTGTGAGTATATTTGTAAAATCATCATATAATAAAGAGGAATATAAACACGAAGATATACATATCCAAGTTATCTCAAAATCATTCTAACATTCAGAAAAAAGAACAATGACTCCATCTAATATACTATCAGTTGTGGTTATACACAACCTGCCACTTTTTCATAAACAACACTCTAACCTCTAAATTTATCTAAACTGACCTTTGATACCAACTATAAAGTCATGGCCTTAAACCTTACATAATCTTGAAATAAATTGAATAATTCACATTGAGGATCTTTTCAAGTTTAGTGTTTTAGAGAATTAGGACATAGCTATTGCATCTCAAAGATTACAAAGAAGACAAATATATTCAGTTGCAATTTTTTCAACAAAATAAAAACTCTTGAACAAAAGAGTCATGTATAGTTCCTTGTTTTAGACAACCTAACATTTCCTTGATCACATCCTTGACCCTATTTAACTTTATGTCCTGTGAAAACATTTCAAAAACATGGGATGAGCATAAAAAGATCAGTAAGGTTTATAACAGAACAGAAAGAAAACATCAGTCCATGTATACATAAGAATCAATGAAATCGTACTTTACTCATAAAACATAAGAAATTTTACATACCTCATGAAATCATACGATTTATACATTACTCAATAGAAATCATAAGTAATAAAGGTAACATGAGGCATTCATAACATTATTACGTAAGGAGTAACCCTCATGGTTACGTTTGGAATACCCATCACATTATATTTCATAAGTCTCTTCGGAAAAACCTTAATGTTTAACTCCATCGCATTACCCAATGCATTGGAGAGCTATATAAGGCTCACCCACACTTAGTTTATCACGGAACCACCCGTATTCATAAACAATGCCCAAGAACCATAAAATAATCCTAGAATATATCTTAAGCACAAAGGAAAGATAACATTCCCATATTGTTATAACAATATAACATTTTAAGATATTGAAATAATGAATCCATTCTAAAAACCATTTTAAAAACCATTTAAAACATTTAATAAAGATATTTTTGAATCAATGTTTCCCATTCAACATTGAAGCTTTTAACATTTTAAACCATTAATATCCATATAAATAAATCCTAAAAACCATTTTGAAAACATGAATATTAATGAGAAATATTTATAAGAATAAATCATTAAAAAATTTAATACGATATTTTAGTTAAAGGGTTTTTAACAAAATAAGAGACACTAGAATACAATAATTGAGGAATAACATTTAATCAGAACTTTATAATATAATGAGAATAAAGGGATTCATGATATATTATTCCAAAGGACAGTATATACACCATATAAGAGTGAATTGGTGCTTAAAAACAATGAAGTCTCAATAGAATTATAAAATGAGATGAAATCCCTTATAAAGTAGGTATCCTTTAATTAAAGATAAATCAATCTCATAATTATGTTTCACAAATATAAATACACCCAATATAAGTGGATATTAATTGTAAAACAACCAGAGGTCTTTCAAACATATTCATAGGATGACATATTCAATAAATACAAGTTGAAACCAAAGAATTCGAAAATGGGTTAACAAGTTGCCTTGGTAAAATTTGACAGCCTAACGACATCACTTTAAAATTCATAACATTAGTTGATGAGAAAGAAAATGGTATCTCATCCCTTGGACATAAAATTTACATCAATAAGGATATATATGAACATATCCCAACATAAAAATATTTAAATTAAATGACATAACAAAATAAGTCTTGTTTAAAAGAGGAGTGTGAATGGTTCCCTTACCGATTCGGGAAACATTCGAAACATACACCCCATGAAAGAAGGGTCATACAATGAAGACATAACTACCCATAAATGAGAGTATATTATACAAATAGTAAAATAATGTCCAGTAAATACACCACACAAAATGAAATAGTGGCCAATGTAGCATTTATCTCATGGGAATAAAAAGTGAGATGAAAATCCCCTTATGAATATTCGACAGGCTAATGACACCACATAAAACTGGATTCCTTACTTGGAACTAGGATAATTTATAATTTCCAATAAGGTCAAATAAGTTTTTTACCAAATATATTAGTGAATGTAGTTAAAATTAATTACATTGACTAAGGTATAATTAAGTTTTACGAAGGACAAAACCTTAAATTTAAGACCCAAAACTACCTATACACTTGTCCAAAAGCCATTGGATTGACTTATTTCGAATAAATACTCCCTTTTATCGATTTTTAGCCACTATTTATCAACACTAAATAAAGATACATCAGTGGGGTTTACCTTTTCCAAAATATTACAAGAGTTCCACTCCCCCTCCATTATAAAAGGCATCCTCTCCTCCCACATCCTCACAACATTAAAACTACTTATATTTTCCCAAAATCATCCCAAATAACTATAAAATATTCCTCACTTACTCCTTTAATCCTCCCTTGGTAATAAATCATTCCAAGTAATCCCTTTGGTGCAAACCAAAAGGATCTACCTGATTTAGAGGTAACACCCTACCTCAAAAATCATTCTGTTATATTGTTTCTCCACTCCCAAAAATAATCTTATTCCATGTGTGTATAACCAAACCGATATCCTAAATATACTAGGATGATTTTATGATCCATTTTTGACTAAAAAGTGCAAAAAATTCCATCTAATGGGTACCAAACATACTATTTTTGTGTACGGCGGACTACCGCCTCACTAAACAATTATTGTGTATTTTTCTATTACAACCTATTATGGTGGAAAATATGATGGGAAATATATTTATATATGTGAAAGATAATATTTATTATGTTCTTAATCTTATATATTTCTTTTAAAACACATATCATTATACTTTCCATTTTTTGATAATATAATAATTTTTTTAGGAAGTGTGGACTACCACCACCTTAGAGCGATGTGATTCGCTCATACACTACATGAACAATGTTAAGGAGGAGGTTATTGAATATATATTATAATATTGATATGATAAAACTTCTATAATAATTATATATAAACACTTATATATACATATATATCACTTTTACTTTCTTTCTTTCAACATGACAATTAAACGATAATAATGTTCATCTGTACGTATGCTTTACCATCTTCATTAATGGTTTGTTTTGTTACATACTAATATATTTTATAAATTATTATAATAAAAATTATTTAAAATAAAATTTATATAAATATTAGTTTAATTCCAGGAAATGATTATATAAATCTAAGGACTAGATATAAAACAAATTAATACACAAGTGAAAAACAAAGAGGATATTACCTGAAGTTAAACCTTAACATGGAATTATTAACAAGAGGGTAATATAAAGCCATAATACAACTACTTAAGTTATTAGAAGTAATAATATTGTTCTTATATATATATAAAATAAATTTATATTGATTATATATGTTTTCTGAATGTTTACATTGAGTGTAAAGATATAAGGTAATGAAATTCAATATCACTCTTTATTTCTGTGAGAAAGATGCTTTATTCACCACTCACATATTTTTTGAGGTGTATATAGAGCCCATTAATGTATTATTAGATTATTATCTATAAATATATTGGTATTAAAATATCCATTTTTGATCTTTCATTAATTATATTTTTGTTCTAAAAGGGTTCCTTAGAGTATTTTGTATGATTTTATTGAAAATGGTTTTGAAATTGTTTACAAGATTCATTATAAGTATCATGGAAATAGGTTTTCAATTTTATTTTGAAATTGTATTTCATGTTCTCAATTATATTGATAAGGAAAATTTAATTCAAAAATTATTGTTTTTTAAAATATATTTTTCAATGAAGAAGGATATTTTCCATTTGAATTTTCTTTAAAAGATCATTCAAAATTATTTTTCATCAATGATAACATATGATGATGTTACTCATGAATTTCTCAAAATGACCTAATGTTTCCCTTCATATTCTATATCTAAATTCATTCTTATTTATTACATGGTATTTATGAAACCTGGTCTCCCTTGGTGGGTGATATTTTTATGAAATAAATTTTTATTTCGTGGGTTATGTTTTGATGAAATGGTTATGAAACATGTATCTTTTTCCATGTGTTATGATATTAATGCATTTTTTTGATACAAATTTCATTTCACAAGTTATGATATGATTGTTTATTATTATTTTGGCAAATTTATTCATAATTTAATTATTCGATGGGTGGGACCTATATACGCCACCAAAGCATTGGGTAAATATTTAAATCTCAAGACATAAATTACAATAGTCATGGGAGTAATCCTTTACTACTAATATGGATTTGAGAGTGATCCATAACTACCACTATAGCATGACTAGTGAACTCATTCTACTAATATGGCCATTGGAGTGAACCATGACTACCAAGAGGGTATGGGGAGTTAACTCATGCAGTTAAGATGTTCTTGGATGTGATTCCTAGGCAACAATGTAAATTATATTATATTTTTATGTGTGATAAACAATTACTTGTTGTATATTTATATTATGTATTCATGTTTTATGTTCATTAATTCTTCGTGATTCATGTCTGATGAACTTTTACGATTTGTTCCATTATTTAGGTTTATTATCTTTGGTATGGATGTTATTATCATTTAATTTTTTGATCACACTCTTAGGCCCCTATACTCATGTATATGTTTTCAGGTTTCCATTGTTTACCATTAATAATAAGTTTATCTCACCACATTTTATATTTATGTTCCCCCAGGTTTTGAAGATACATATTATATTAGTTTTGTTAAAGAAGGGTACTAGTCAAGATGAACCTAGTGGGATCTAATGCAGCACCCCAATAATTAATAAATAAATTTAATATTGAATGAATGAAACAATAATTATATAAAAAACATAAATTTGTTATCATATAAGCAGTGAAAGTAATGTTTCCACCAATGTGATTTGAATATCGAAAAATTAACATACACGGTTGTGTTCAATAAGATATTTATAGTCTGATATGAATAAGTTACATTTTTGGTGAAGCGTAACATTACCTTATGAATATTAATATGAACCTAATGAAGTGTAAACCATATTATTATTTTATTTTAGTATGTTTATAAGATAATGAAATCATGATTAATTTATCAAGGTGAAATAAATTTAATTATAGTTTGAAAATTGTTATTTTCCTAAAAAAATTATTTTATTTAAAAAATAAATAAATAATATTTAGAAACTTATTTTTAAAAAATGGATATCATTTATGAATTATAACATCAATATTGTCTTATTATGAATTTATAATAATTTTATAAAATAGTTTAGTTTTTCATTTATAGTAAAAAAATAAAATTGTGAGTTTATGGTATGATTAATGTCATTATATTGATATAATAATTAATAAAAAATTATGGTCCACTTATGAACATCAAAATATGATATTATTTGTCCCATGTGTCCATTACCTTGGGAAAATAACATGTAAAATCCCATGGTTTTTCAAATACCACTAATAAGGTGTCATTGTAAATTTATAAAAACTTCTCTTTTACTATAAATACCCACTCATTCCTTTGTTTACATTCATTTAAAATCCATCACGCTCAAATATATATTACTTTTACCTCCCTAGGATTCCGATCATGGTTTCCTCAATCAGGAATGGTCCCATCCTTGTTTTTTATGAGTTATTCTACAATGTAAGGGAATATACCACCCTTCTCATTTTCAAGCACTCCTTTTATATTATTACTTTTTAATTTACCTTGGATAAATTTGAGATATGATATTAAATATCCCCCTTATTATACAGATTATGAAAAAATTATAATAGACCCATTTTACCTCCCTAACACATTTTATGAATTTTTAAGTGACTTCGTTAGGCTGCTGAATTTTAGAAAGGGATTTCTCAACATCTCTTTTCTTTCAAGTTCCATTATTTTCATTTTCTCTCCTAAAATATCCCCATAAAAATATATGATAACTATATTACCTTAAATAAACTATATTTTTTAATTACAATGTAATAATTCATCATCATCTCTTATTTCCCCTATTTTATACAAAAAAAATGAAATTAGCATCTGATATGCGTTAATTTATCACATTTATGGATTACAGGTTTTCAATTTCTATTATCATATTCATGGGTGGTAATGAACCACTTTTTATTTTTTAAATAGACTATAATATGTTTATTGTAACCACACCAATGTTATTTAACTACTATATATTCATAATACTAATTCATATGACTATATAGTTTGTAACAATCAAGATACCACCAAAATAATCTAAATGGTTATCACTAATGTTATACTTAAAAAATAATCCAAATAACATGTAAATAAGTTATATAGAAAACCATTTATACGTCTTTATATTCAAAAATAATATATTATGTCAATTATGGAGATTAAAATCCATTCCACATAATCTCCATTACATATAATCAAGTTAACCTTTCATGAAATCAAGGAAATGAACACTCTGGAACAATAGAATTAAATATTTTAACTTATCAATAAGGACATAAATAAACTAAAAAAAAATTAATGGATCAAATATATCTATATCAGGTTCTCAATTATTAAATTAATGGATTTTTTTTGATTATGTAGGACATTATGTTCAATTACATATTATGTTCGGACATAAGGTAATAGTTATCTACCCAAACCTCCTTTTCCTTTCGACATACTATTTGTCTCATTTAATCCAAATTAAATAATTATTATATACTCAAAAGAGGTTCTATTTTAATGTACTATATATGTTTACCAATCACAATCCACCTTTATTTTATGGGGAGTTAAAAGTTTTATAAACATCCTTCTCAAATCATTTTGATTGTCAAGCCTGATTCACCAGAACATCTCAAATTCATACCTATTGTCAAGTGGACAGTTTATTTTTATTTAAGAAAAAATTATTTTTATATAATAACTCATTTCATCAAGGAAAAATTTCATTAGTTAATTTATGGTTTTGTACAAATATTTTTCCAATTTAACTCTTTTTTTCAAAGTAAAAGTCCATTTCTCTCAAAACATCCTCAATGATTTTAATAGAGTATTTTTTTTAATTCAACACCTATAAGGAATTTTATGCCTAAGAGAGTTTAATATCCTATGTATATCTTCTAACATATTATATTAAATGGTTTATGATCGGTTTTACAGTGGATTTTCTATCTTGATATCATTCACTATACTACTCAAAATGGTTACTTTTTATGTTTACAAATTTGGGAAAGTTATTTCATATGATCATGTTTTTTATGATTAGCCCATTTAATATGAGGAATTCATTGGATATAGAATGTGATGGGTGGGTCCCTCTATATCCCATATATGCATTAGTATGTATCATCATTGAAATTAGAATTGGGTTTTGGATGAGGCCATATCCTAGTATTTTCAGAACTCTTGGTCAAGGCCCTGACAATATGTTATAGATGTCTAGAATTATGCATTATCACATTATGTTGTTAGTGATTAATGAAACATGTGATTGTTATACAAGTATAATATCAAGGGTAATGTTTAATTCTCTATTGATCATTTATATACCCTTATTTATTCAGTTTTAATACCTTTCATATTATGCTCAAATATAATTTTTAGCATTTGTTTTTGTTATTCACCATTCACAGTGTTTATGTTTAAGATAAATTTTGTTGTATTACTTACCCTTATTGATAATATGATATCACTAATTTTATATGTCTAATTTTTCACCATGTGGTGAAGATGAATATTATGAATGAATTTTAAGGATAATAAAAGATTTTAGCTGTGATTCAAAATAAGTTGATTTTTTGAATTTACTATAAAGATGTAATGTGTAACTTATGTATTTATCTTGTTTTAAAAAGCCACTAAAATATTCATTCCTTCAAGATACGACTTCATTCGTTATATTCCAATGTAATAAAATAAGGCACCATATTTGGGAAATTATTTCCGGTCTTTACAACTTTTATCAGGGAAAATTTAGTAGAAAACAAGGAAACTAGACTAAGAAATTATAGATTTTGGAGTAAACCCCTAAGATAATTTATGAGGATAAACATACAATAACATCCTAGAATTCTGGTAGGGAATATATTATGTGGTTTTTTATAGAAATACATCTTTTTTTGGATAGTACAAGTGGATGCGGTTCTGGCATAGATGTACCTAGGAGTAACAACTCCGACAAGGAATTTTGGGCTTGACCCGGTGTATCCTAGTACATGAAACTAAGCCTCACTACGCACCTAATTTGACAATCCCGTGGGATATTATTAGTATAATATTAATTTAATTTAAAAACCATTATGAAGGAATTAAATTTAACTATTTCCTCAAATAAAACATTTTTTTTATTCTTATATTGGATATGAATAACATTTCAATTTAAGCTATTTATTTTTCAATGTTGATATTATAAATTATGATTCATAACCTCATCTAGTGTAGGCCATTATTTAGAAATCGCTCTTAGTGGAACGACTGGAAACCACATGAATATGTGTATCCCATGTTCGTATTTCCCTCTGATGAAAGATAATGATGTTGGATCTGGTATTGTGACTGGTGTTGAGAAACTTATAACGATACTAGGATAATTGACATAGGTTATGAAAAATAACCTTATCAGTATGAAGCATCTGGATCCACAATGTGGAGGAGATATGTTAGACCAGTGTATGCAACAATAACCTCCATTATTCAATAAGTATAAAAACCCATTTGTGTTTGAGCAGCAGAGAAGTTCTCTATAGAATATATTTATTGCTTTGGCATATAATGAATGGAAATAGGTTTTCATGGTATTTTATCATCTATCAGGAGATACAGAACAATGGTGGACATTGACTAAAAACAAAAAGGTAGAGGAGGAAATAGAAGAAATGCAATGGAAGGACATTAAGGAAATATTATTAGGAAAAAAATTTCCTCAAGAACATCAAGAAGATATGAATAGGGAATTCTTGAGTTTGAATCAAAAATAGGGATTCTAACATTAAGAAATGTGAGTGCAATTTTACAAGGATAGAAGGAATTTCGTGGACTACATTCATAATCTAAGGAGAAAGATTAATCAATTCCTTGATGGTTTAATACAATTATTTATAAGGGAACTAGTTTTCCAAAATTTCTCATTATACAAAATATAGTCCCATGTCCAATCAATATAGAGAAAAAATTCTCTATGTCTTATGAATTTATAGAAAATAATAAGAAAAGAGGGTGGCATAGGAATGAATGGATAAAGGGATGAATAAAAATGGGAGTTTTTCAACATGTGATTCTTATGGAATAAAACACAACAGAGACTTCTTAAAATGAAAATGATTATTTTACTAATGTGGATAATGATTCCACCAATTTAGAGATTGTAAGGGACATAAAAAAACTACCAATGTTCAATTCTACAATTGTAATGATATGGTAAATTATTGCAATTATTTTCCTAATCCGTAATAAAAACCACCTTTGTATGTTCAAGAGAGAATGTCCAATCCTATGAAATCACAACTTCTGATGTTGAAGTTCCTAACGATGTGGTGGAAGGTACTATAATTATTTCCTCAAACATGGACAACGATTTATTTGATTCCAGATCATCATATTCATTTATATCTACCCATTTTCGTTAAAAATTAGATATTTCTAATTTTCTTTATCAATGGAGTTGTTAATAAACCCCCTTAAGGGAAGTATCATTACAAAGAAGATATATCAGGAAGTCACCATTATGGCATATAAATATGCATTATGTTCTGATTTCATTATCATACTTACAGTATACTTTTTCATAATTTTTTGAATGGATTGGATTTGAATATATTATACAAAAATATTTTGCATGAAGAATGAAATTAAAATTTGTGAGGAAGGTGTGGAATCCATTATATTTAGAGAAGAAACATCACCAAATGATTCATAACTAGATTAATCCCCAGTAGCTCTACTGAATGTAATTGTTGGGATGAAGACATTTCATTATAGAATAGTGATGGAAGAGATATACAAATTGAGGATGTACCTATTGGGAATGAATAAGTTGATGTATTTCCATAGGATTTAGCATGACATACTCTTGAGCAAGAAATATATTTTTCAATTGATTCCACTCCTGGGATAAGGCCTATATCAAAGACTCTTAATAGAATGGCTACAATGGAATTTGTAGAACAGAAAAAACTTCTAGGGTAATTGAGTGAAAAAGGATTTCTCCACTCTAGTGTTTATTTATTTTAATCCCCTGTTAACTTTTTCAATAAGAATGTTAGATCAATGTGGTTGGTCAATTACTATAGGGAAATTAATGATATATCCATAAATAAAAAGTATCTCCTTTATCCGATGGATGATTTATTTAATCAACTTCACAGAGCACAATATTATTTAACGATTGATCTTTAATCTGGATATCATCAGTTTTTTGTGATGAATGAAGATATTCCATAGATAATTTTTTGAACTTGGTATGGGGATTATGAGTTTATAGTAATTCCTTTTAGACTAAATAATTCACCCTATGTTTTCATGGATCTAATTAATAGTGTTTTCAAGGAATATCTTGATAAATTTGTTGTGTTATTTATTTATGATATCCTAGTATACATTAAAATCTATAATGCTGATGAAAATCACTCAGGCATTATTCTGAAGACTCTTCAAAGAAATGAATTATATGGTATGTTTAGCAATGGTGAATTTTTGCTATATCATTTTCTTTTTGTGGCCATATTGTCTCTAAGGATCGAATCGTATTTCATCATGTAATGATAAGGGAAGTTCATGAATGTCCATCTCCAATGAACATATCCAATTACATATTTTTATTGGTATAATATGTTATTATCATCATTTTATTCATAAAATCGATCATTTATCCAACCTGTTGGCCATGATTTCTCATAAAGTGGTTATGTTCTTATGGAAAAATATTGTGGATAATCTTTTGAAGAATTGAAAAAGATGTTAGTTAATGATCCAATATTTAATCTACCATCAGTAAATGGTGGAATTTTGATTTATAGTGATGCATCAATGAAATGAAATTGTTATGTCCTTATGTATAATGATAGATTCATTACCTTTGAATCAAGGTAATTAAAAACTCATGAATATAACTACCCAACTCATGATCTTGAGTTTTCAGCAGTAATATTTTCTCTGAAGATATGGATACATTATCTCTATGGAGAGATAAGTGATATATATATTAATCACAAGATCTTGAAATATATATTCACATAGAATGAATTAAACCTGGGGTAAAAGTGAAGGCTTGAGCTACTCAACGATTTTGATTGTTCTATAGACTACCACCTAAGAGTGGAAAATAAGGTAGATGATGCATTTAGCAAGAATCATCATGGAGATTTAAACAAAATGAGAATTTAAAGGGATTAAATATTATGGATCTACTAAAGATGGGTATGGGAATTATAAAATAAGGTGAAACATTATTAATTATAAAATTGGTTTCCCAACCATATTTATTAGAAATAAATAAATCTTCTCAATATCATGATGTGAATTTTCAAAATAAAATTAAATGTTTGAATGAGGGGAATTTAGTTGATTCATGTTTTTAAATGGCCTTTTGAAATTTGGGAAGTGGCTATGTCTTCCATCTATACATGATCTAATAATAGTTTTAATGGATGATACTCATAGCTAGAATTTCTCTATAGACCCTGGTAGAACTAAAATGAATTGATATTTGAAGGAACATTTATGGTGGGAGAACATAAAGTGGTAAATTGTAAATTATGTATTAATATGTTTAGACTTTCAACAAGTGAAGGCTAAATGATAACATCTAAGAAGAGTCAGGAAACCAATACTAATTCCTACATGGATATGGGATGACATCAGTATGAATTTTTCACTAGATTACCCAAATCACCAATAATAAATGATGTGATATTGGTAATTATAGATCTAGTAAATAAATCAAAATATTTCCTTATTAAAAGGGAGGATTTCTCACTTGAGCACCTTGCATGAATCTAAACCAATGAAGTTGTCAAAATTCCTAGAGAACCTCTCTCAATTGTTCATAATCGTGATCCATGATTCACATCAAAATTATAGAAATTTTTTAAAAAATCATTGAATACTAATCTTGGATTAAGTACTTTTTATCACCCTCAAACTGGCATACAATCAGAAAGAAAATTCCAATCATTAAAAGACATGTTGAGATTGTGCTCACTTGATTTTCAATGTATATGGTATCATTATTTACCAAGTGTATAGTTTTCCTATAATAATAGTTTTCATTCAATTATTCAAATTGAACCATCTGATGTATTGTATTGAAATAGACGGTGTACACAATCATGTAGGGATGAATTTGGTGAATGGAAACTTGTGGTCCCAGAGCTTTTATAGGAAACAAAAGAAAATGTAAAGATTATTCAAACCCATATCAAAGTAGATCAAAGCTTTAAATAGTTCTATGATGATAATCTAAGGAAGGACATGAAATTTTAAGTGGGATGTCATATTTTCCTAAAAGTATCTCCATGGAAGGGTGTTATAATATTTGGGAAGAAACGTAAACTGTGCCCCATGTACATTGGTCATTTTGAAATTATGTAGATAATTTGAGATGTGTCTTAACGTTTGGAAATTTGACCACGCCTTTCTATGTAATTTTTTCTACATGTATCATAATTTCCAAAGTACATGCCAGACCCAACACATGTACTCACTTATAAACGTATAGAATTAGAACATGGATTATCTTACTATAAACAACCTGTCCATATTATGGAAACTATAGTACACTTGTTAATGAAACAGTTGACTTAGTTGGTATAGATACATTGTAAAATTCATAAAATTTATGAGGTGATGTGGGAGCCTGAGGATCTTATGATGAAGAACTGCCCAAATCATTTTCTAAGGAAACATTATGGTAATTTTGAGGACTAATGTTTTGTAAGGGGTGGAGAATGTAACACCCCAAGGATTTATAAACAAATTTAATATTGAATACATGAGGCATTGAGTCACTTAAAAACACGACATTGTTGTAATCTAGCCAGTAAACATAATTTTTTCACGTCTATGATTTGAATTTCAAAAAACTAAAATACACAGTTGTGTTCAGTAAGATATTTGGATTTTTATAGGATCAACATACATTTTTGGTGAATAGTAACAGACCCTTATTAATAGTAATATGACCCTTATGAGGTGTAAATTATATTATTATTTTAATTTATTGTGTTTATAGGGTAGTGATATATTGATTAATTTTTCAAGGTGATATAAAATGAATTATAGTTCTAAAATTGTTGTTTTTTGAATAAATTATGATTTTATTTATAAATTATATTATTCATATATATAATACTATTTTCAAAAAAATTGTTTTCATTATTTAATTTATAATTTTTATATTATGTTATGATGAATTAATGATAAATTTATAAAATAATTTAGTTTTTTTAATAATAAAAAATTTTAATTTTGAGTTTTCTGTATGTTTGATGACATCATAAGGATGTAATAATTAATATAAAATAATGGATGACATTTGTGCAATCATATATGATATTTTATTTCCCTAGTGGACAATACCACTACAAAATACCTTGGGAAATCCCATGGTTTTTAAAATACCACTAATGAGATGTCCTTAAAAATTAATAAAAAAACTCCCTCACTTTTATTAATATACACCCACCCATTCCATCATTTTAATTCAATTAGAATTCAGCATCCTCTAATATCTATTTATTTTACCTCCCTAGGATTCCTACCAAGTATGTATCAATCCACCAAGGTCCCAACCATCACGTTTTTGGAGTTGCACTACAATGTAAGGGAATCTACAACCCTTCTCTTTTAGCACTCCTTTTATGTTATTCATTTAAAATTTCCATTAGATTATGTTGGGATATGACATTAAATCTCCACCATAATATCAAAATTATTAAAAAAATATTATATACACATTTTTCTCTCATAAACATCTGTTATGAATTTTCATCTTACACAGTTAGGCTGTAGAAGATTCATAATTGATTTCTCAACATCTCTTTTTCTTTAGAATTACATTATTTTCTATTACTAGCCTTAAATCACCTCATAAAAAAGGTATGATAGATCATGTACCTTACATATACTATAATTGTTTATTATAATGTAATAATTTTTCTACATCTCTTATTTAACATCCCTTTATAAAAAAATGAAATCACCATCCAAGATGTGTTAATTTTTCGAATTTAAGGGTGGTAGGTTTTAAATTTTTGTTACCGTATTCATTGATGGTCATAGAAAATAATTTAATTGATTAATAAGACTCTAATATGTGTATTATTACCTATTAAATGTTTTTTAACTAGTATATAAGAATAATACTAACTCATATGACAAACTATTTTTTAATAATCGAGATATCACCAAAATAATCTAAATTGTTGTCACTAATGTTTTACTTAATAAATAATACTAATTACATGTAAACAAGTAAAATATATAACCATTTACACTTATATGTTTTCATAAATAATATATGAGTTCAATTTTGGAAAATTATATCAATTCCACATAAACACCATTTCTTATAATCAAGCGAACTAATCAGGAAATCAATGAAACATACACTTCGGAATAAAACAATTCAATCGTATAACATATCAATAAGCACATAAATGAACATAATAAGACATTAATAAAAATATATATATTTATATATAAGGTTATTAATCTGTTAATTAATGGATTCAATTTGATTATGTAGGACATTAGGGTCAAGTGTTGAATATGTTTGGACATAAGGTAAGGGTTTTCTACCCAAACCTCTATTTACTTTCGTGATAATATTTTTCTCACTCAACCCCAATTATTTTATTAATTATTCTTATGTACTCTATATTGGTTCTTTTTTAATGTCCAATATATGTTTAAAAATTATAATCCTTCTTTATTTTATGGGTAGATAAATGTTTTATACAGATCTATATTAATTATTTCTGATAAACATGCCAGATTCACGCGAACTTCTCAAATTCTTAACAATTATCAAATGCACCCTATAATCTGATTTAATACATGATTATTTTAATAAAACCACTAATTTAATGATGGAATAATGAAATTAAATAATTTCTGATTTTATGCAATTATTTTCCAAAATAACTCATCTTTTGAAAGTAAAGTGTATTCCTCTAAAAAATTCCTAGATTATTTTGTTAGAGTATTTTTTGTTTGATTAAACACCAATGTTGAAGTGTATTCCTTATTGAGGTTAATATATTATGTATATTGTCTAATATATTTTATTAATTGGTTTACTATTAGTTTTACTATGGATGTTCTATCCTAATACCATTCATCATAGTACACTGAATTGTTAGTGTTTATGTGTACCGATTGGGGAATAGTATTTCCTTTGATCATGTACTTAATGTTTATCCCCATTCATATGAGTAATTGATTGGACATAGAAATTGATGGTTGGGGACCGATATATCAACTCAATGCATTGGTAGGTCTCATGATACAACACAGAATTGGGTTTTGGAGGACGACTTATAGTAGTAATTTAAGACGTCTTATTTGAGGCCTTGACAATATGTTTCAAATGTATGGAAGTATTATATCCATCATTATGGTATTAATGATTGATAAATCATGTGATTATTCGACTAGTATAATATAAATTTTTATGTTTCATTCCCTCATGACCATTACAGAACCATATTTAACCATCTTTCAATTCTTCTATATTATGCGCAAGAAATTTTTTTATAGGAATGTGATTTTAGTTATTCATTATGCATACTGTTTATCTTTATGATAAATTCTATTGTATTACTTACCCTTACTAAAAATTTGAGCTAAAAAATTTCTTATGATTAATTTTTCACATCATGTGAAGTTGAATATTATGAATGAATTTCAGGTATAATCTAAGATTTTATGTGGGATTCAAATGATGGTGATATGTTAAATTTCCATTCAAGTTGTAATGTTGAACTTATGTGTGTATATTTTTATCCAAAGATAATAAACTATTAGATACTTTATGATAAAACATCCGTATTTATATGCTAATTTAATTAAATAGGTCATCAACTTTGGGAAATTAGGGTATGGAATTTGCATCTAATGTAACTCACTCGTGTACTGGTGTTTATGTTTCCATGTTTCCAAAAGCACAAGACTAGTACAATATTTTGGAATCTGTTTGAGTAATGTTCCATGTATTGTGAGAATATTCTGAATTGATTGTGTATTTACAGAATGGGTTTTTATAGTTTTTATCATAGTGAATTTTGAGTTATCCTTGGAAAATGTGATGATAAAACCTTATTGATAACATTAAGAATATGCCTTTGGATATGTCTAAGGATAAGGAAAGGCATAAGAAAATTTACTGAATTCTTGGTAAAGGATAGATTTAGTGGTTTCCTATAAATATATCCATGTCCAGATACTATATGGTGATTTGGCTGAGGGAAAAAATTAAATAGTGGTAACAACTAAAAAAAATTGGTCTAGACTCATTGTAATCTGGAACACGATAATTGGCCTTACTACACACATTGTTTGACATTAATTGGGGATATGCATTGGAAAATCACACAATATTCATGAAAAATTATGAATTAATTAAATAAATGTTTTCTATAAATAAAGTAGGATAAACCTATGGTGTCATTTATTAAGAATGTTTACATAACATATATATCTTATAAGTGGCTTTTCATTATTATTTGAATCCTTGCTTTGACAATCATTTATTACTCATTTTTTCCTAGTCTAAGCCAATATAGGGAATCATTTAAACCTTTATTAATGTTTAATATGTTGGAAAATATTTTGACTATATTCCTAATGAGATGATACTAGGATTAAAGGTTATTTTGAACATACCTAATCGGTTTTCAAGGAAGAATATCAACAATGTATACGTTAATAAACTATTAGACTCACCAAGAAAATAATAAATGATTTCCCTAGGAATTTAGGTTATATATACCATAGATGAATAAATATCTAGTTTTGTGTGTGTTAAGAATGTTGAAATAATCACCAATGTGAATGTCATAGAGGAACAAGAAGGTTGTTTTTGTGTGGAAATAAAAGACACAAAGAAAGTAACTGTAAAGAAAAAATTAAGGTTTTAGCTAATGGTAATTATGGAAATACTATAACCCCAAAGAGATAAAAAAAGGTAAAATTAATTAGTTTTGGAATGAATTTTAATTTTGAAAATTGATGTCCTAAGCGGAAATACTATCAATGTAATCAGCAATGTGGTGCATGTAATTTTTATATTACTAAGGATGATGAGACTATAAAGGAAACATGAAATTAAAGATATATTAAGTAATAGGATGTGGTATCCCTCTTATGTATTATAGATAATGTTCTATAATCAATGTTTTTATTTTTTTTGGATTAAAAAATTATGATACATTAATCACAAAATTTACATGTATTTTTCTTTAACAATTTATAAGTCTGTGATGAATGTTTCCAATGGAAGGGAAAATTTATTTAATGAAAAGGTTGTATTTTTTTTAAAGAAAGATAACCCTTAATATGTTCCTTATGATAAGATAATGGTTTTTGTATAATGATATATTGGATATGAACAAGGAAATTTGATGGTTTTTATTACCTCATAACTGATAAAAAATTGTTGAGAATGTAGTCTATGTAATGATGAATGTAGTTTAAAACTTCATGGATTGTGAGGAAAATGTCCATTATCATTTAAAATAAGGAAGCATTTAGTTTTTACGAAAAGTATTAATGGTAATTCAGGTTAATACCATGTTTTGTAATAATATAAGATGAGGATATTAACATGTTTGGGAGGCGAAAACTCAGATCTATTTTTTTATATAATGGGGATCATTGGTAAGCTGATTTCATGAACATATTTATAATATTTTGGATTTTGATTGTTTATAAGAGTTATAAGGATAACCACTCATAAAACTCTGAGGTTATTCATCAAAAGTACTATTTATGTATTAATGTTTTATGAATTACCATATTTAAAGGGCTATTTTGTGATTAGAAATATTTCATTGATTTCTAACTTATTTATTTTAGAAATTGCATTAGTCTGTTTTTTTAAGGACATCACATATCTCGTGTGAAGAAAAATCAATTTTGGTAGGGTCATGGATCTCGAAACCCTGATCAAAGGACGATATGGGTTTCAGGCCTACTACTAGCCAACACAATGTCTTAGTTAAGGTAAAATTATTTTTTATGAATAAATATTAATGATGAATCATTATTGTTACTTTTTTTGTTTATATACTAATGCATATTTATTTGTAAGAGACAAATAGTTTTTAATTTTTTATGGGCCTTAAGATCTGTTAAAAGTATATTTTATTACATTATGCAATAGTGTTAATTTCTGGAAATTCATTCCTTGAGTTAATAGATATATTAGAAATTGACCAAAGCACAACCAATGTAATAATTATTTATACATAAATGTATCAATAATTAGTCAAAATTATGAAAGTGATTAATTTTTTTGTCATAATACAATAAATTATGTTGAACCAATTCCCTTTGAAATCATCATTGATTTATGACAATGAGACCCTCATATTTTCTCTAATAATTTTTGTTTTTTATTTACGGCCTCAATCACTCACTATAAATATTTATGATTTTCCTCCATGTCCAATCTCAAATTCCAATATATGTTCTATTATGTTGAAACCTAGTTATATGTTACTTTGGATAACTATTATTATTCCAAAATTCCTTTTGAAAATGATGTTTATATATTCATTTTATTGATTTGTAATTATATGAATATAACCTTCATGTATTTAATCTTTGATTACCTAGATCAATTTTAAGGTAGAAATTCATTTTAATGGGGTAGAATGTAACAGTAATAGATATTTAGAAATACAATTTTCAAATTAATTTAATCGTTTTAAAAAATTTAATTTCAAGAAACAATAAAATATAGTTTATTTTATAATAATGAACTATGTTTGACTTACACGTAGTACATAAATAATAAATTTTATCTTTATCTATATGGAACACTGAGGTAAGTTTATGTTTCATGCAATAAGTACTTTGCTTGATGGCTTGCGTAACATTCAAGACTGACTATTACAAAATGATAATATATTTTTAAAAAATATAATAATATATATCATTGAAATTAAGTTATAAATTTTTAATATTAGTATGTAACTTATAAAAATATATGTTTTTTCAATAAATATATAATAAATTGATTATTTAAAAATTATTTAGAAATTAATATAAGAACCAATTGAATATAAAGGGGTTATTTTTATTGAAAACAATTATTATTCCCACAATGATGTCTTCATACTAATAAATTAAATTAATATTTATGTAATTTTAATGTAATTATATGTTATATATCCAAGTAAATATTTGTTATATTCATAAAAAACATTTTATAAGAATAAGATAAGAATAAAACCTATTTGAAACATAAAACCCAATATTTTTATTAATGTATCATTTTGTAATTTAACGATGAACCAATTTTAAATGAAATTTTTGAAATTTTAGTATATAATGTAAAAAAAAATTATATTTGGAATAGAAACATAATAATTATTTTAGGATATATTTTTTGTACTTTTCTATATGGTTTCATTTTTTGATGAATAGTTAAAAAAATATTGGATTTTAATTCAAAACAACTTTTTCAACTAATTTATTGATAAGGTTAAATTATATTTTAAATTTATTTTAAATATTATTTATATAATATTTGTATAAATTATTCCACTATAGGTAATTGGATGCAATTTCAAATTGTACTTGGATATAAAAACATATAAAATATTTAATCTTTTTTAATTTAAAAACCTCCAATGTAATCCCATAAGCGGTATTAATTTAAAATTAATTTCTTCGACTTCTATGACTCGAATTTTCAAAAATAGATTCCATATTTAGAATAATGATAATTTCTAATTTCTAAGAATTTCATCATATTTTTCTACCAAATATAATGGTAATTTTAATTAACATTAATTGCATCGATTAAGTTAAAATTAAGCTTAGGTTAGGAATAAACCTTAAATTTAAGACACAAAATGACTTATACACTTGTCCAAATGACATTTTATAAAAATATTTTTACCCTATCCTCACTTGCGTTTAATATTTACTATTATTAATCAATATTAAATAAATAAACATGGGTGGGGTTTCCCATTTCCATAATATTACAAGAGTACCACTCCCCCTTCCATTATAAAAGGCATCCTATCCTCCCATATACCTAGAAATATCAAGCCACATATGTTCAGAAAGAATATTCCCAAAATAGCCATCCAAAATCCATTAATTCCTCCATGAATCCTCTATATGTGAGAAAACCTTCCAATGAATCCATTTGATGTAAACCAAAAGGATTTACCCAATTAAGAGGCAACACTCTCCCTCAAACTCTAATATTATTATTTCATTATTGTATAAACCCCCCATTATATTCAACATATTATGATTTTTTTTAGATATGGTTTTCATATAAACATACACACACTTACGTCTAATTTTTAACGAGCATATTGTTTACATATATGGAGGACTACTACCTCATTGAATAATAATTGTTAATTTTTCCTTTACTACCTATTATGATGGACATTATGACGGAAGATATATTTATTTATGTTATATAAAATATTCATTATGTATTCAATTATTTTTTTCATATTATAACACATATCTTTACAATTTCAATTTTTTTCTAAATATGATAATTCCATTTCAGAATGTATGCACTATTTCCTCCTCAAAGCGACGTTATTCATTTAAACACTACTTGCAATGTATTAAAGATGGATTTAGAGAATATATATGATAAAAATGTTATAATAAATATATATTAACAATGATATTTATACACATATATATACATATATAATATATTTACTTTATTTCTTTTAACATGACAATTAAACGGGAATCACGGTCATGGGTATGCACGTCTTGTCACATCCATGAACAATGTGTTCTATTTCATATGTCGATATAATATGGGATACTATTATACACATATACTGAAAAGAAAATATATTTAAATTATGTTTTTCTTTCTAGAAATTTTGAGACAATTATAAGGACAAAGGATCTATCAAATTAAGGCACATGTGAAAAATAAATCAAATATAACTCGAAGTGAAGCCTTAAAATAGAATTATTAACAAGAGAGTAATATAAAGAAATAAAAAAACCTTATATGGTATTATAAGTAAGATATTGGTTTTTTTATAGATGTATAAAAATTTATATTTATTATAAATGAGTTTTGAATTACTACTATATGAGTAAAGAAACAGGGTATGTGAATTTCATCTCGCACTTTATTTCCTTGAAATAGTTTCCTTATTAAACAAACACATATTTTATATAGTGTGTATATTTACCATTAATGTATTATATACCTCTTATACATAAACATATGGATATTTATATATCCATTATAAGATATTTTTTTAATTGAATTTTCGTTCTAAAAGGTTTCTTAAGTGTCTTTTCTATGTTTTCACAGAAGAGTGGTTTGAAATGGTTTTAAAGATTCATTATATGTTTCAAGGAATAGAAAATTTCAAACTTTTTTAACGATACTATATAAGTTTTATGTCATATATACAGATAAAATATTTATCAAATGGATCTATGTTTTATAATTAATTTTTCAATGAAGATGTGTATTTTTCAGAAGAAATTTTTTTAAAATATATTTCATAATTATTTCCCATCTAAGAGAATATCTATTGATGTTACTCATTCCTTTTGTTGAAATGATATAAATATTCATTAATATTATCTATACCAACTTTTTATGATTTATTTCATTGACTTTAGGAAACTCATTCTTAATTCATGGGTTTTTTGTTTATGAAATTGGTCTCTCTATCATTGGATAAGATTTGATGAAAGGAATATTAAACTTTAATCTCCTTACATAGGTTATGATATGATTACATGTTTATGATACCCACTTAATTTATGGGGTTATGATATGATTTTTAATATTATTTTTTGTCACATATATGTGTTATTTCATTATCATATGGGTGGGACCTATATCTCCCATCAATGCATTGTGTAAATTTTTATATCTCATGAGATAGACTAAGATGGTCTTGGGAGTGAACCTTGACTACTATAATGGCCATGGGAAGATACTATGACATTGAAGATGGTATGAGGAGTGAACTCGTGATACTAATATGGACATGGGAGTGAAACATAAAAAACAATATGGTATGGAGAGTGAACCCACACTACTAAGATAGTCTTGTTAATGATGCCTTGGATACTATGGAAATTACATTATATGATTATCTATTTTCCAAAATTCGATGTTTATTCTTATGTTATTCTTTCCTGAATTATGTACACTATTTACTTATGATTCAAGTATTATTTACTATCATGATTTATTCCATGATTCAATTTTATGATCTTTGATATATATGTTTTCATTGTTTAATGTTATGATCATAATATCATACCCTTATTCTCATGCTGACATTTACATGTTTCCATTGTTTACCCTTACTAAGCAACTGAGCTCACCCATTTTTATGTTTTATTTCCCCTAGGTTATAATGATACATATTATGTTTGATGTTTTTAATAAGTTTGATATTCATGAGAAACCATGTGGGAGATTTTGTAAATCACTTATGTACAAATGCATATGTTTCCATGTTTCCAATTGCACTAGACTAGTATGGTCTTTCAGTTTCTGTTTGTGTATTTTTTTTATGTATTCCAAAAATGTTATATAATGTTAATGTATGTCAACATTGGATTTTTATATTAATGGGATTGAAATGTGTCTATCATAACATGGAAATAATTATTCTATTAATTTTTTTGTGTGATAACATATGGAAAAATGAACAAATGGAAAATAAAAGTCATAACATAGAGGAGGTTCTTGATTAAATATGAGAAGTAAAGGATCCCTTTCCATGAGAGAGTGCCTCAAAAATTTTGGGAGGGGATTTTTGAGATCATTATGAAACATTTTATGGGATATAGATAGTTAATTTTTGAGAAAATACATTATACAATTTTATTCAGTGTAGATAAATGGGAGACTGGAAGGGGTTCATATTGGAAAATTGGAGAGTTATTTATTATTTACCAAACATAGGTTTTGGACTCTATAAATTTATGTAATCAAACCTCAAAACTTCGTAGGATTTTATCCTAATTATTCATAAAAATAGGGCTTTTTTTAATTATGTTATGTGGAAATTAAATTAGATCATTAAGATAATAAATTTGGTGATGTGGTAATGACTCTTGTTTAAAAAGAACATATTTTAAATCTATTATATATATCATAGGTTTTGTTGGATTCATTGAGGGTCTATAAAATTAATAAGATAACCACAAAAAAATTATTTTAATGGGAAAATAATGATGTAGACTTTGAAACAATTTTTTATTTATATTACATCAATTTTTGGTCATTAAGATTTTATAATATGCACATTATATTTATACCGTATTTAATTTTTACATGAAAACTCTACTATCTAAAAAAACTATGAAAATATTATTGTTGGATAATTTTAATGTGATAATTTAAAAAATAATATCTATTTTATGAAAATAATTATATATATATTATAATTTAATCATTTAAATTAAAAACAGCATTTATTAAAAAATACACATTTTTTACAATAACAATATTTTTGACCCCATTACAAATTAAATTTTACCTACATAAAATTATATAAAAATTTTTAAAAATACATTATTAAATATAAAATATATTAAATAGTCATGAATTCATCAAGGTGAATTCTTTAATTGATGTTTTATATTACTGGAAAAAAATTATTTTCATTTTATCGTATAAAATGTTGGTTTTTATCAAAATAATTTCTTAATTATTTTTAAATTAAAAATAATAAGGAATAAGTATAATAATATTATAATTAATATATAAATAAAATATTCATAATTTTAGGTTCAAAATACAAACCCTTTATAACATAGGAAACTCTATAAGTGTAAGGTGTGTGATTATGAGAATTTATTGGGGTTGGTAAGCAAACATGGTTTGGCTCATGATGTCACTATAGAAAAACAATACATTAGAGGGGGTTATTTAGAGGGGGTTATGAAAAAACCCCTCTAAATTCATTTTTTGTTACATTAGAGGGGGTTCTACACAACCACCTCTAATTATCGCATTTAGATGGGGTTTACAACCCCCTCTAAATTTTTTAGCAATTTTTTAATATGTAGATGGATTTTAGATAAAATTTTATTAAACCTGTCGTTACTTTAATAATTAGTTTTTCTATATATATAGTTATAGGAATTATATATTCAGTTATAGGTGCTACACACACACACATACATTCAGTTGGATTTTAGAGGTGTTATATATATATATGTGTGTGTGTGTGTGTGTGTGTGTGTGTGTGTGTGTGTGTGTAATACAAAATTTGTTTTTTTAAGAAAATAGTGGGGGTTCACAACGCCCTCTAATGTAAAACATTAGTGGGAGTTCAAAACCCTCACTTGAAGCCCCACTAATGTCTTACATTAGAAGGGGTTTTCAATCCCCTTATAATTTAAGAGATAAAAGTGGTTGTGAACCCCAACTATTTTCTTAAAAAAACAAAATATAAATTGTATATATTGTATACATATATGAATTTATTTATAAATTGTATAATATATTATATTCCAATAAATATGTAATATATATAATTTTTAATTGTGTATGAATAAATATAATATGTATATATATATATATTTACATAATATATTTGGGTAACATATATATATATATAAGATATATATGTATTCAAATAAATATAAACAATTACAAATAAATATATAAATAAACATTTGTGTTTGTGTGTGTTTGATATAAATGTATTTTAAAATAAATATATACATAATTTTATTTAAATATATGTAAATATATAATTAATAGAGGTGTATTAAAAATACACACACACATATATATATTTATATATATTTGTATAAATAAAGATACATGTTATTTATTTAATTTATTTAAATATATTATGAAAATAATTTTTATCTTAATAAACTTATTAATATATATATATATAATAATATATAAATTATATGTGTAAATTTGTTAATATAATTATGTTTATTAATACATATGTTTATTTTAATAATCTTATTATATGTATTTAAAAATATTGTTTCAATAATGTTTACTTTAATAAACTTATTAATATATATAAATACAATAATATATGAATTATGTGTAAAGTTGTTAATATATGTTTTTTTATATATGTTTATTTATATATATACACATTTTAATAAACTTATTATATGTATTTAAATATATTACGCAAATAATTTATATTTTAATACACTTATTAATATATATAAATATAATAATATATTTACCGTATAAAAAAAATGAGTCTTGGGGAACTGGAATAGGTGCTTACATTATACCATGGGAAGTGAGGTTTGAATCCCACCCGGAACATCATTTTAGAAGCCCTACGATTTCTCACAGAAGAGATCGGGGATGGACAGGGACACACATGCGGGTGGAGACTTGGGGATGGATAGAAACAAGGGACCGTTATGGACAGAATGAGACACAACGAGGATGTGGGGGACCATGGGGGATAGATGGACAGACCGAGACAGACCAATACATACCGGAGGACAGACCGAGACATAGACACACACAAGGACCTGGGACTGGGGAACAGACAGACCGAGACACCAAGCAGAGACACCATGGGGTAGACAGACACTCAAAGAAGATGTAAAGAAGAGGGGTGGCGTAGACTGGAGGAGGAATGGGGAACATGATAGGTCGGGATACGCACAAGAGGGAATTATGGAAAATTTATTCTAAAAAATAGAAACATTAGGGGTGGTTGTGTAAAATTGCCCCCAATGCAATCAACAATTTAGGGCGGTTTAAACCACCTCTAATCGCCTCTTTTATAGGTGACTGGGGTTATAATCTCCGCTAATGGAAACCATTTGTGGTAAATTCTAGACAACATTAGAGGGGGTTTATACACCCTCTAATGTTACCTTTGCTAAATTCCATACACATTTACCTATACTTACTCAAAACCACCTCCACTAACAATAGGAGGGTACATTAGGAGCAGTTTCTCATAACCGCTGCTAATGTCTTTAGAAGGGGTTATAACCCCTTCTAAAGTCAAAAATAACCCCTTATACAGTGATCATTTTTTTAGTGTATTGATAAGTATTAACTTCTTCTTTAACTGATTTCACTTTTGTATTATTTGTTTAATATTCACTTGGCATTGATAAATAGAAAATCACCAACATCATATCTCACATGGAATATCTAATTAAAGGGATTCAAATGGTATGATCCTACTGGTCAAGCCAATCGCTTCTATCTCCTATATCAATGCAATTTATCATATCCGTTAATATATATTACTCATAAAATCACTATTAAATCAATATATTATAATTGTTTATGATGATTAAATGTATTTTTACATCTAATAGGGTATATCCAAATATGTTCATGTGTTTTCTATAACTATATTATAAAATTTTTCAATTCATTCAGTCAAATATGGAATTTTATTTATTATTGTTTATTTGATTATAAGATATAATGAATATGTCTTAAAATTTAGATGAATTATTGTTCATAGATGATGAAACTAAATCCTAATGACATTCCAATTATAGATTTTATATTGAGAAATTGATATAGGGTATAAATTCTAATATTTATTCCATATACACTAACTATGTATTGAACATGGTGGATATTCTGGAAGTGGTGAGATGTATGATTTTTAGGTGAGTTTTACATAATAAAACTATCATGGATGTTAGTGTTTATAATTATGTTGATTTCTTGGTAACTAATGGTTATAAAAAATCTATGGTATTAACTATAAAGATTCATTTTCTCTTGTTGTGATCATAAATTACATTCGCATGTTTCTTGGTATTGTGGATCATAATAATTATGAAATATATCGAGTTATTTAAAAACTAGTTTATTTAAATTAATTTTGTTAGGGTCATGCATACGATATATCATAATGGTATAGAAGTACTAAATGACTTCCCTATAGTTTTTATGGGGAAATTATTATTTCACGGATTGAAGTAATATATGTAGATATTGAATATCTAATTTGATGATACCATTTAATGGATTTGTATTATCAATGACATGTGTATAAAATGATGTTATTGGGAGTGATATGATATTTTAGGTATTATTTGTAGTGGATAAGAACCTCATTGGAAATTATATCCTGAATTCACATTCTATAAATATGTTTGTAGGAAGGATCTTCCTAGTGAAATACATGGTTGGAGTTTCTTACATATTGGGTAAAAATACATATATAGATATATTGAAGTGTTTTTTTGGACCAATTCAAAACACATATACTACTGAAGTGTTAAATTGGTTTAACATGGATAATTCTAATAAGGGGAATTTAATATTTTTTCATGGATATAATCTTAGGAAGAATAATTTTTATAATGTTTTATAAAGGATTGATTTGATTTTGTATATATATAGCATACGATCTATCATGTACTTTATGAGATCCAATCAACCTAATGTTTCTTATTCATTAAGTATATCAACTAAAAACCCAATCTATTCTTGGCGATAGAATCTATATTGATAAATAGAATATCCATAATTATTTAGTAAGAATTAAGGTAAATTTCATGGCCTTTATATGTTATAATGAGTTGTTTATTAAGGTCTAAATTGTTGATACTTTCCTATTTGACAACGATTATATGAGATCATAATACGGTCTCATGTTTTTTCATAATATATGAGTTTTAAAATGAATTAGTTCTATGAAATCAAATATCATATACAGAAAATAGATTTACCATTAATCACTACATTATATTTTGTGAAGGTAGATTCATGTGTTACAAATCTCATCACTACACTTGTGCTGGTTCGTGAAATTTAGAAAAAATTTTAAGATTTACTATAAAAACAATGGAGTTATATCTTATTGTAGGGATCCCAAATCTCACCAACAGACCAAAAATATCCTTTTTAAATCTCATCTACATCAATAGAGCATTGATATCTATGATATGAGGATTTATTTAGTGGATATAAATGATAATGTATATGATCAATTAAAAACGACAATAATGAAACATAAATAAGATGTACATGTGAAGTATTTATGTATTAAATATATAAAATATTATATTTAATGGTTGTTTTAAATTGGATTACATCATGTTTTTATAATAAATGATATTTTTTGAACATTAATTCATGTATGTTTCATATTTTAATCATGAATAGTGGAATGCCAATAAACCATCTATGTATGACATTATATTGTCCCTAATCAATAATCATCATAGTTAATATTAATATATGATGATATATTAAGACTAACCAGAGTTGAGCCTTTTATATGGTCTAGGGTATACTCATGAGGAAATAATTAAATACTTATTATATAGATTATGCGAAAAAAAATTATCATATGGAATATCATAAATTTATTTTTATTCATAGGGGTATATACAAAATAGGAATCTCCACTACATGAGTTTGAAAATATACTTACCATCTGAAAATTATACTTATAAATAATTATTATTTATTTCATAAGGATGATCTTAAAAGGGGAGTTTTGGTATGTTTTTTTATCACATTATTAAATTTTTTTATCATGGAAAATTTATTCACTCGTGTAAAGAGTACAAAACTGGGTGCAATAGTTGATTTAAAATAAGGAAATACATGAACAATCTTAGTTCAGTGACATGTGATGTTCTCAACAACTTATGTTATTGAAATTTGATATATTCATCCAACCTTTATTTCTATTTTGAAGAATTCTAAGCATATGTGATGGCCTATACAAGATTTTCATGCTTCATATCTAGTTGTAATGTTACGTCTTTGAAAAAGGGATTAAATAATCATGAATATCATATATTGATATATATATTTTTCTGGAAGTAATTATCATTAGGAGATATGATATGTTTTTGAGATCACACCATACCACATACACCATGAGTAGAAATTACATTTTTCTAAAGGATTCTATTTTAATGGAATAATATATCTAAGAATTCATAATTATACACATTTATAATAAGGCATAAAAGGTCAAAAATATGTTATGGTAATTAGGATTAATTTTTTTTAAATGTATTTTTCTAAAATTTTAGTGAAATTTTGATAATCATATCAACAATATTTTTTATGTATTTTCAAATTGTTAGGATTTTTTCTTATATTCTATAAATATTATGGTGAAAGTTGAATATTTATGATAATTATATATTGATTATTAAGCCAATATGTTGTAAAAGACACCATTTCATGGTGTCTGGATTATTTTATTACATATTCCATTTCATAGTCCATGTGTTAATGGATATTTTATATCATTCAACCAAAACTATAATACTACTTACCATATTAACTTATGATAAATATATATCAAATGAAGATGTGATAATTAAATTAAAGTTAAATGGTGTTCTATAATTTTATATAATTAATGAGGTAATATTTAATTTCTTTTATGATTTATAGCATATGAAACATTATAAATGAAAAATTATACTTTATTAAATGAAGGATGACTATAAAATGGATGATGTTCATCCAGATTCCTAAAACTATATGAAATCCATTGTTGGGTAAATATCTATCAATTCTATTTTATACTATTTGCCTTCATGTTTATTATGATATAATAATATTATAGATTAAAGGACCTTACAAATAACGTTTTTATACATGTATTGTATGAATACCTTCTATGGTAGAAACAATGTGGTTTCTATTGTGATAAATTAATTAAAACCAATATCTATGATGATCAATATCATAAATGCTGAAATATGTATTTTTTGGTATTTATATTTTGTCTTATTTATTCGTCTAAGAGATGATATTAGCCCGAGATTTTTACTATCTTCCTCAAATTATGGGAATATAGATTTCCCAAAAAAAACTAATCACGAATATCATAAAATCACTACACTAAGAAGAGAAAATAATGTTTACAAATCTCTTTTTAATGGGTGTCCTTCTATAATAACAAGGGACACAATCACAGACACTAAATGTAAACTAAAATCCCTTAAATATTAAAATTGAATGATCAATATTTTATTATAACACTCAATGAAATTTTATTCCATGAACCCATTACCATATATCCAATTATGTTCTGCATATCATACTCATAAATCATTGGTATCATTATTCTCGTGGTTTATATATATTAATTCATAGATGATGTAACATATCAGGTTATATGGTGTTTAAATATAAGATCTATATTTCCAAAAACATTTTTTATTAGTCTTGTTTTATGTGTTCGTTGTGTTGAAGAATTCCTAAATGTTAGTTTTGGGAATATGATGTGGGTGTCATGAATTTCCCCATTAGAAAAGAAGGCACTAGGTATCTTTTGGTCTAGTAACAGGTACTCAGTGGCAAACATGTAGGTGGGGTGTCCCTCTGAGGTATTTTTACCTGTTTACTAGTGGATGGGTGCCTAGTGGGTATCCAGAGGTTTCAAAAAAAATTAATTAATTTTTTAATTTGAATTTAAAAGAGGAGAATGTTCATTTTGGGTGTTATTTTAGCCAGAGGCACATGCCTACCCTTATTCATTTCTTATATTCATACCAAGATGAATTATAACCTTTTATACACCATGTAATCATATTGTTTTCTCTTGGAGTAAAAATAACAATTTATCTTCCATCTATTCTGGTTAAAACCTGGATATATAACTTATTTGACTAGTTTTATCAAATAATTCTATTTTATGGATTTCCCTATGGATATATTATTTCTTCTATTTGGATCATAATTTTCTATAGATAATCTTTTTTTCTATTATTCATAGCGTGATGTGGAGTTACCTATATATTTTTAATGATATATATATATGTGTTTATGTGTCACGTAAAATGTGATTAGCGGTCAAATCTTGTTAATATCTAGAATCAAAGTTATTCATGGAATTATAGGTTCTTTTGGATTTTCCTAATTTGGTATAGGGATTTTTCGTGTGTATTTTTATTATGTAATGTTGACTTAGTTTCATGTGGAGGATTTTAGATCAATCATTTCAATGGAATGACACCATCAAGGGAAATTGATGAGAATTATCATCCATATTTAATTTTGTTTATGGATACGAGTAGTGTATCATATGATGGAATAATTTGGGTGTTATAGATCAATGGTGATGGGGTGAATAAGGTTCCTTGGACATGTTTTTCCATATATTTTTGGCTTTTTCACTCTCTATGGGGGCCTCAGTCCATTACGGTCATGTAAAAATAGGACATGTCCATTAAGTATTTTAGGTCACTGGTCATTAACAGTATTTGTTTAAGTCATTTCCCTAAAACAAATTAAAATTTTAATTTAAATTACCTAAACTTTAAAATGATTGAAAATTTATTGATATTTTATCACATAATGATTTTAATTCTATAAAAAAATTAATGTAATATTTTCTTGAGAGTGTCCATTACATTAAAAGGGTTATTGTTGTTCCCCATTATAAGGAGACCCCTGAACCATAATGAAAATATTCTTAAATATATGTCATATGGATGAATAATATATATATAATGGGACACAAATAATTTTTTAGCATAATTTGTATGGTTCTCATAAAAAATTAAGCATTATTATTCTGAAGTTTTCACTTGGTAATCTCCATGATATGAGGTTATAAGACATGAATCACTAATAGAAATTATACATGTTGGGTTTCAATATAAAATATTATATATTAAATAATTGTGTACATCCATATAATTGATATTTTCATTGATGTGTATCATGAATCATGTACATTAATATATTGATGAAAAATATGATGTAATATTGGCATGGCTTTGTAGGATATAGTGGGTGTGTCATACAGGATTAATATTAATAAATAAGTCAATAAGGGATATCTCAATTTCGTATTTACTAAAGTTTATATCTATGTTCCTTTGATTGTTAATTTTTTCAACCATTAGGTTATATTCTAATTTTTAACAACATATATTAATGAATGATTGGATTTTTTTAATGATTGGATTTGATATTGGAGAAGTTTTACATGGAATTATTATGTAATTGTATTTTACCCATGGTTCGAAAGTTATATGTACCTGAAAAGGGATAAGATATATGAAAGATTTATGTGGATGATTAAGTATATAGTTTATAAAGATTGGTGAACTAGAAAATGGATTATTAAATTATCTAGAATTTAGTATATTAAAAAATCCAAATATTGTGAATTGGGGAATAAATATGATATTTTCTATATATTAAATGGAAGAAAAAAATGTATTTTTATAAATGAGGAATTTTCATATAAGTTTTAATGACTTGATGTTAAAATGGGGGCTAGTCTGGGAAAAAAAGATGAAGTGTCCAAACATACATTAAGGGAACTAGTTTATATTTAAATCCACCTAATACAATATTTCATTGACGGATTAGTGAAGAATATTCAAAGTGCGAGGATGCACATGAATAATGGGGAACCGAGTTAAAAGGGGTTCTATAAACATGATGGATAGTTGTCATGGTATGGGGTTGTAATAAGGGTATTACTATCATGGTCCTATAATATAAAAACTAATATTCTAGGAGTCCTTCTATGAGAAACTCGTATGAGAGATACTAATATCGAAGAAATTGTTTATCTATTTGAAACATGCATAGCATGACTAGTAGGGTTTCTTTCTAATAATCATCTACCTATAGCATGTTTTATATGCCTGAGACTGATATCCATGTTCTTTTTTTGAGAAGGGAAACATCAATGATCATCTCCCAATGCCATAAAAGAAATTATGATGTGTATTCAGGCCCATGACTCACTATGATTAAACTACACATTCTATGATAATTCATGTTTTTCTATGAAATTTGAATGAATAAATTTTGTTTCACTAGAGTTTTGATGATGTTTATCCTATGGGAAATTTTTCATGTCACAATTTGTTTACTACTGAACTTAACCATTATTAAAGACAAATGGTTGTGATGTGAATGTATATCTATAAATATGTGTTATTTCATTAAGATTTAGGAACTCCACTCCACAGATATATGTTAATGATACTATCTATAGAACGATAGAGGAGGTTTACAATTGGAATATTTGTTACATTCCACGAGATATCTGATAGTTGTGATTAGCTGATAATGAATCCATCATTCCATTGCTGAAATAAATTTTATATTTAGAAATTTAGGATATCAAATAAAATGAATGTGAAGTACTGTTTAAATTATTCTTCAGTTGTTTTGTTGAGTATTAACTAAATTTTTAGATGCTTATGGAGGATATTTATTTTAGAAGGATCAAAAGGAAGGAATTAATTTCAGTGGATTTTGGAAGTAAAGTGTGATTTTAAATTCAAATTTGAATTTTAAATTCAAAATTCAATTTATTATATATATTTATGATAATCTATTGTTCATAACTAAAATAAGATATAAGAGGAATATAAAATAGGGGAGATAAAAGTAATTACATTTTTCAAGAGATGTAAAAAATGTTCAGCAATGTGGAGTTTGTTGAGAATTATACTTGAAGATGGATTGTGTAGTTTTTTAAATTAAATATAAAGGATATGATATTTTTATGTTGTTTTTAATATTATTTAAGACAATTTTTTATATAGACAAATTTGATAAATCTTTATTTAATATATTTTCAGAGCATAGCATTTTATATCACGAAAACATTTAATTCTACTACTAAAATTTTTCTATTTGAATGAATTTTGTGCTACAAATTGGAGTTCACTGAAAATAATGTTTAGAAATTATAAATAAGGTCCTAATATTTGTAATTATTATATTTTTATTTATATTTAAATCACTAAACTATGATTATACATAAATTTTTATATGTTGAAAACTTCATTGAAGTTGTGAAAGGAGAATAATAAGAGGGATTGACCCTCAATGAGAATTTTTTTTACCTAAAGTTTCATAAATAGTGACAATTTTGATGTACTTATATTTTCTATAAAAATTTAATAGATATTGGGTCTTGGTAAATAGTGGATTCACTTAAATATTGAATCCAAAAATCAATTTTCATAGTCTTATTCTTACACTACCACATTACTATGTGTGTTCTCCATGGATGTATCCCAAAGTGGGTGAACTAAGTAAAATTGTGATGTTTATATATTATATATTTATATATCTTTTTCATACTGATTAATGTGTATGTATTAAAATGTAATCATGTTAAATTAGTGTTTCTTCTATCATGGTAACTATATCCTAATGAATATATATGAAATAATAAAAGGTTTGAATTACATTAACATCATAATTCAGGGGTTAAAAACCTGGGATTAGAGAAAAAATGTTATATTATTAATTTTCTATTTATATCATGTTTTTGAAGTATGTTAAAGGTATGGTTTCTCTTTTCGGGGCACCTATATTTTGTGGAATTCATTTATCTAGTTGAAAAAATTAATTTTTTTGTTATTGTGAAATATATTTTCGTATACATTACCATATATATTTATATGTGATCATATTTAAAATTCATCATTGGATACATTATGATATAAGAAGTTAATAAATAATTTTTTTAATAAAATATATTCATTATGGAATCATACATGAAGACTTATAAGGAAATATGTATGATGATGGAAAAAAAATTTGTGAAGAATTTCTTTTCATGGAAGTAGAACAGATTCTGAGAATATTTATTTAATGTGAACCATTTGAAAAATTGGATATAATGATAGTTGAAGAAGGATTTTATGTGTGTAAAAGGATGAAAAAAAATAACAAGAAGAAAAAGTATATGAAATTAGGAATCATTAAGGTGGTGAACATAACTAATTCTTTATATATATTTTAATCTAACTCAATATCATAAATTTCCCATAAATCTAAAAATTATTGAATCTAACCTCCTAAATTGTTAGATTAATAAGGTATAGAGTATGTGAGTGAATCATGTGGTAAGTCATGATATTTTTTTTAAGTAAACAATAGAAGCTTTCAGAATTGAGGTGCGAAATGAAATTCTTGAAGGTTAAAATATAAAATTAATCTATTGTTGTACTGTATTTTAAGCAATTAGAAACCATTAATGGATGAAGATATGGATTAAAATAATATCTATATAGTCATGAATAATAGAATAAATAAATTAACTGATTTAATTGATGAACTTGTTCATGAGTTGAATTTCAGCATGTGAAATAATAGATTCCATGAAGTGTCAATGACTTCTGAAAAATATATTTTCAAGATCATGTAATGATTTTATATAAAGAAAATAATATTCAAATTAATAATTTAGAATGTTAATAAAAGAAAAATAATCCAAGGATTAATAATATTTGGGATGATCTTCTTGTTTTAAGGAAAATTTTATTGATTGAATATTCTCATATGTAAACTTGTGTTAGTATCAATAAGTACCTAGATCTATAATCAATAAATTAAATATGATAGATTTCATAACTAGAAATAAAATCTTGATAGTGGTAGTAATTAAGGATTTTTATTTATTTGTAATAATGGGATTAATAATTGGTTTTTGAATAAATAAGTTGATTATATTCAATTATTGGAGCCCTGTTTATACGTCACTTATTTGGAATCCTATAAAAAGGAATGAATATTTCATATTTATGTGTTATTTTTTTCTTAACATTTTTAACATGGAGATGATTTATGAATATAAAGATAATAAAGTATTCAAGATGATATCACCTCCCATGTGACAAGAAGTGTTCATGAATAGATGGAAGAAAATTTTATTACTTTCAAAAAATTATGATATTGGATTATTTTAATATATAATGGAAAAGGAGTGTATCTCTATTATCATTGATTTATTTTTAAAAATATCCATAATTGAACTAAAAGAAGAATATTTCGATGATAAGAAGATCTCATAAGTTAGATTAGTTTCTCTCATTAGAGAATTGGATTATTCAGTTAGAAGAAAATAATGGAAGAATACAACATTGAGTGTATAATATATATACGATTATAATCATGTAAAAAGCATTCCCTTAAATTTAATTATTAATTATTTAGAATAAAAAAAATAATAAAGGTGTGTCTCACATGAAAGTTATAGGAAATATAATATGGCATGTATAAGGGGATTCACATGTTCCACTACAATGAAAGAACCAAATAATATTGCAGTTATCATTGTGTGGAGGAAGAAATGTAATGAAGAATTCAATAATTGTGCTCTACAAGATGAAACATATTCTAGTGGGAAGATTCTTATAAAGGATGTCAATTCCATTTCAAGTAAGAAGCAGTTTTTGGATTCAAACAATCATAAAAGAAATACACTTTTGGTGTTATTATGAGAAAATCATTGAATTATATCAGAAGAAGGGGATGTCCTTTAATGGATAACTAAAATCCTCAGCTTTAGGATAATCTAGCAACCACCCTCCCATTTAAATTATATTCTATATATTATAATTCTAGTGATATAGGATTAATGGGGAGATATGATCAATGGGGGATATGGACCATGTGTGCATTGAAAGGATGATTACTTCAATCTGTAAATACATACTGAATGGAAGAGATAATGAAATTTATTTCTTGTAAAAACATATCTAGAAAGTATTATTATTGCATTACCTTTAATAGTTACATATAAATCTATATATGCTTTCTAGAATGATATATTGTAGTTGGAAATAATGCTGATTTTGTGATGAACATGTGTTAAAGACAGATTTGATGTAACCAGTTGAGGCATAGTGAATCATGTTTGTAACAAGTGACATCAGGCCATGTTTCTAGTGAAACAAAAAAACTAAAGAATATATTTGAGGAAAGATATTTAATTAGTGATATATATTTATTTCATTATTTGAATTTTCTTATTCTAAAGAGTTTTATGAACTAGTTATGATTTCAAGATAACATATCTCTATTTCATCAATAGAATATTTATAATCAAGAAGATTTACCTAAATTCAAGAATTCCTAAGTATTTGGTATTTAAATCCATGGGGATTTCAAAGAAAATATATTAATTATAGTAATTATAATCTACAATAGATAATACCTATAAATAATGATGGAACATGGAGTTCAAGTGGTGTTATCATATAAAAATTAATAAGTGGAATCAATTGATTTTACAAGTGGTAGGATTCACTCCCTTATGATTTAATACTTACATAGTAATAATATTTTTGAATATTATTAATATCATATGTCTTTTTTTATATCTTTATATGCATGTTTTTTATGAATATTATTTTGAATAAAATAGAAAACATTGATCTCATTGAAAAATAATCATGTTTCCTTCACCAAGATCCTACTCAATGGTCTTAAAATATTAGTTAAAAAAATCATTTCCATGTGGTAAAATTAACTCATTAGAATTTATAACTCAGAATTAAAATGTAATATGAGTGTTTTATGGTATTTTAAAAATTAATTCACCTTAAAAATGATAAGTACTAATAAATATATATTATTAATCATTAATAATAATATATAATTTTTGATGAAAATATTAATGCAACGAAGAATTTTCTTTTAATATGGAATCAATTATGTTTTAATTTTTAATGACTCATATTTTCCATGTATTATTTTTAAATATTATTTGTATTAATTTTGAAACTAGGTGCTGAGATGATTTGTGATTCTGAGACCCAATGTGTCTGAAATAAATGTTTGAAATATATTACATATTTTAAATAGCATGCACACGATTTTCATGAAAAATGAAATTACATCAAAATGGGGTTCCAAAACAGAAATATGAGGAAACCATTGAGTTAGGAATAGTGGTTTTAACCTATAGATGAATTAACATTGGTTTTTTAGGGTGGTTGAGGAATAGTTGTCACATGAAGTTAATTAAAAGAAATAAATTATGAAAATTTATTTTATTTTAGTTTTTTATGCTGAAAAAACGTTTATATTTAAAAAAACATTTTCAGAAATATATGGTTTTCCTCATAACCTTGTAATTCAATAGGGAGTATAGAGAGGGAACCTATGGTGAATACTTCATATGAATGATAACCAGACCTCAGATCGACGATCACTACACACCGATCATGATAGATCTTAGCAACAATAATGTCATGAAAACTGTTATTAATTAGAAACCATTCTAAATTGAGGTAGTGAATTTGATTTAATTATTTTATTCTCTGTTATTGATTCCTCCAATGAAAACAGACCAAACCAAGAACAAAAAGAAATTTGGTTTGATCATATTTTTTGGATTGGATTATTTTTCTAGATTTATCTATAGATAAAACATGATTTTTATTTTTATTTTTTTATAATTCTAATGGTGATGAACCAATAAGGACCCGAAAATTTATTGAGGTTCATACCACTCAATTGGTTATGCATATTCCTCAAGATCACATGTTCTTCTTTCACTCCTATTTTTTGAAACCCTTTGAGAATAATATCTCTTTTCACCTTCAATTCTTGGTGAAAAATCTGAAACTGTGGATCCGACATCGGGACGACTCGACAGAAGTGTGACGATGGTTACATTAGTAGAACAAATGATGATTGGTAAGGAATTATCATTCTCCAGTGGTAATGAATAATAGTTATGATCACATTTTTGGAGCTGAATGATTGATTGAGTCCTGTTAACATTATATTAGGGTGACCGAAACACCTTGGATCTTGAGTTTCATGGAAAAACAAGACCATGAACAAGAACTTGAAGATCGATGGCATGAGGGGTGTAAGAAGATGAGTTCTAGAGAGAAAAATACACATGACATGTATTCCCTAACTACACAACGTGTGTCCCACATGGATGAACATCACATATACCAGGTATATACATAGTACTGAGGTAGAGTACATGGGTTGTATACATGATGTGTACTCCCCCAAACAGTATTGACTAGTCCACGTACATGGGCTACCTCGTGTACAGGTACACGACCAAGGACACATGGGTTACAACCATGTACTATCACTCATCCAGAGTACATAGGTGGACCCCTGATGCAAGGACACAGCGTGTAACCCATTTTAAACAACATGTATCTCCATATTACAAAACATAGTTATAATACATGTTTCATTGTACAAAATTATTACCAAGGATTAAGCGACATGGTGTATTTCTCTACTTCATGTAGTTTACCCCTATCTACATTGATTTAGTTTCCTGTCCTCTTTATCTTGGAAAAAAATCATTTGGTCTATTCTCTTTATGATTTCTTTGAATTAGGGTGTAAATAATTTCCTTCTCCTAGGACTATAATCCCTTCAGTAATTCTTCCTAGATAGATTTGTTTGGATGTATAAGAGGCACTGAGTAGGATCATCTGTCCATATTCATGCACTGGATGGAGTTCTTTTCATCAACGTTACCAACACTTCATAGTCACCAATTCTTTAATTAGAGGGTTGATCTAGATTATGTTATTGGTATCACCCCATGGACCTAGCTATGATCCTTATATAATTTATCATATTTAATATACATATATATTCATGTATATTTCTCATTATGGTTCTTGACGAGAAGCGCCTATCTTATTGATATCATTAGTGCTATCAGACTCATGAGTGCCTTCTCCTAGATGAGTGATTCATGGAATTTTTGAGTTAGAATCCTAGGGATGGTGAATTAACAATGTGTATTACCTGTATACTGTGTGTCTTGGATTGAGTATTTCTGGAATTTTTTGTTAAAATTTTTGTATGCATATACTTATATAGAGTTGACTCTTCCTTAATTTGTTCTATTTCTTTGTGGTTTCCGGGTGTCCGACTTAGTATTGTTATACTCACCCCAGCATGGGATTTTCCTAAACATGTCACGTATTCATATTATTTTTGACAATTTGACATAGTATTAGTCATAACTAGAGTACTTGTTTCTTAGTGTGACCAGATAGACCAAGTTGTGTTCATGTGGCTTTCAAACAGTAGTCACGGTACCTTTTACACACATGATGGACTTTTGTAACACACTCTTTTCAGTGGTATTTTATTTATCTCTAGACATATCTTTAATTCCTATCATACTATAGTTATGAGTTATATATGTATTCATGTTTCATTTCATAATGAATTATACAATTAAGAATTTGTTAAGATTGGGGATGTGTGCATGTGTACTAGTACTTAAGAAATGCCTTTGATTTTAGTGATTTGCCTACTAATTTCTAGTAATCAGCCCTTGGCCTATTAGTGGTGGACTTGGGATGTCACGGCATGGGATCCACTGTGATGGGTCATGACGGAGTGTTATTATACAGTTGGTTCTACTATAGGACTGGGAATCTATGAGATTTGTTTGTGTAGTTGTGTTAGGTGTTTCATGTTCGACTTTTAGACCACACACTCTAATGTTGTTGTGAAAACCGACTAATCTTTATAATATGATTCTAATAACCTAATTTATTACTCAGTAAATGATAACACTAGTTGAAGGGAAAATAATGGTACATGATTCATATAGGAATGGGTTTTAGTTATATGTTCATATTGAGTGAGCTCTCCAGATATACTCATTGATTTTTGTATGTCATGTTCACATTCAAGATGCATCTATGATGGATTCCAGGTAGTATTTAGTAGCTTGATCATGAGGATGACCGCCTCAGTGAAGAGGCTTTGATATAGGGATAGGTTCCTAAGATGTTACCTCAATGTGGTTCACTATCCATACTGCCACCTGTTGAGATGTATGTAGTACCCACAGTAACACCAGATGAGGTGTATAGGTTGAGCATGCTTCATGAGTTTCAGTGGGAGAAACCCCTCAGGATTCGAGGTGAGTTAGACCCATTGGTGCTTTTAGATATTCTTGAGGTGATGACCCATGTTTTTCGTCTAGTCAAGACACTAAGAAAATATGTAATTATTGTAGAAGATATCCTTTTACACATTTCAGTAGGGAGATGGATGAGTTAGTTAATCGATGTTATAAAGAGGTGAAACCTTTATGGATATACTTTGAGAACCATTTTAGAGAAAATTTATCGTTTTGTAATATGAGGTATATGTGTATCATGGAGATTGTGGAACTCAGGTAAAAAATTATCATTGTATGAGTATTCATTGAGGCATACCAACCTCACTATGTACTTGATGAATATGGTTCACGATGAGTACATTAGGGATCATACCATCAATAATGTTCAATGTAGGGAAATCTAATTGAGTGTTATCCCTCTATTAATTCATAATAATGTTGTGGTTCTTTAGTATGATTTGGCGAATGAAAGTTTCTTGGCTGAGAAGACATGGTCAGTGACTATCAAAAGTGGGTATGTAAAAGAAGAGACCTCTATAGTGGGAAGATGATGTAAGTCTCAAAGGCTTGGAAATATGAGACATCATAGGATGAGAACCCATGATAAGGGGTATCTAGTTCAGGGGAAACAAGGTGGGTCCAGTCAAATTATAGAGTGGTGGTTTTAATCATGTGATGGTAGGGGATATCATGCTACATATTTTAGACCCACTTTACTATTCACCGGGAGACAGTGGGTGGACCACTGAGTTAGATACAGCAACTGAAGCTCATAGATCAACAATTTGAAGATGTGGAAGAGTTGATGGAAAAGGAATAGAAGAGTATTGAAGTTTTTATTTAGTATAAAAACCACCCCTATGAGTTCCATGCTAGTCTCATGGAGTTGGAAGATATGGGTGGGGACTAGTACATGAAGTTGGGGCTTATGACCAAGGGTCTCCAAAAATTATTTATAGTGCATTATATATATTTTCAACTTTAGCTTCCATAATGATATACACATGTACTAGTTATTTCTTTCTCACAGAATATATTATATGAGAATAATATATTCTGATTGAACTATCGACTCAACACTTACACTTGGAGAAACCTACTATAGATGACATGGGGATCAAAAACATGTGTTGATAGTGTGAACATACCCTTAGAGGTGACTATTTAGGTTGGAACCACTTGGTACATTCATCAAGGCATTATGAATTCATTCTAGATTTGTATTTTTTATCTACAATACATGTATATATTTACAATTTTATGCGAAGTGTGTGGTGTGTCAGTAGCGATGGAACGAGATTTTTCTTTGTTGGTGAAAAGTAAACCTAGAAAGTAGAGGATGTACTCATTCATATGGGGGTGGATTCGATTACTCATCATTTAGAAATCCTAGCCCTTGGGAAAGTGAATGTTTTGATTTTTCATTTCCTATAGTGGTGTGGGAGTTTGATGTCATCATCCCTATAGATGTGACATGTTTACCTCCCTGCTAAGAGATAAACATATCAATTGATCTAAAATCTAGAATTGCATTGATCTCTGTGCCAGCATATCAGATAGGTCTTGAAAAGAATTATGATTTGAGGGTGCAGTTGAAGGAATTATAGAGGAAGGAAGTTATGAGACATAGTGTTTCCCCCTACATAGCCCTAGTTTTTTTCCAATAATAAATATGGGAGATTGAGGTTGGGTGTAAACTGCTAAAAAATGAATCAGTTGTTTGTGAAGAATATGTATCAACTACCACAGATCGATGACCTCTGGGATTAGTTGAGAGGGACACTCTGGATCTCGAATGATGAGCTCAGAACAATCCATCGCCATCTATGATTTGTTGATGAGGATATACCAAAAATTGAATTCTTATGTCATTACTGTCAGTATGACTTATTGCTGATTCCATTTTCCAGGATGAACACCCCAACAGTGGTCATGGGAATCATGAACCTAACATTTCATCCTTACATAGACTGGTTTGTGGTGGTCGTCATCGATGATATCCTTGTGTACTTAGCGTCCATGGGGGAGAATGTGAGAATCATATGGAAAATTCTAGACATAGTCTGAGAGCACCATATTTATGGTAATATCTTTAAATCAAATATTAGGATTCATGTTATCCAATTTCTAGTACATGTAATCTCATAAGACGGAGAGAAAGTGGACCCATCCATGGTTGAGGTTGTGATAGTATGGGGTTTGTCTAAGAATATGGAGAATGTGTGAAGCTTCCTTATGGTTGAGGGCTATTATTGGAGATTCATTCCAGATTTCTATAGGATATCATCACCCACAAAATCATTGAATGTAAAGGGGATTCTTTTGTGGGGAAATAGAGGCTCTAGTAGGGTCTTTAGTAGTTTTGGAAGAGTTCAACAAGAGCTCACATCTTCAGATTTCCAGAGAAAGGTGGTCATTACGTAGTGTTCTACGACACATCAAGAACCTGGCTTGGTTCTATTATAATGAAAAGTAAAGTAGTGATTTGATATTGTTCATGGTATTCGAGAGCACATGAGAATAACTACATGACTCATGTTCATTAGATATCAGAGGAAGTTTTCACTTTGAAAATGTGGAACCACTACCAGATGGGTGAGCGGTTTATAGTTTACTCTGATCACAAGAGTCTAAAGTATATATTATCATTGATGTATCTCAACATGGGAAAGATGCAATGGCTAGAGTTCCTCAGAGTTAATGATTTCCATATTTTCTATACTCTTATTAATGGGAAATTATTTGTAGATTCTCTCAGTAGGATATATTGTTCACAGTTACTTGATGAGGCATCAGAGTAGTTGACCTAATTATAGATACCCTTTGTGAATGGAGGTGGGGAAACATATCTCGATTCTATGGATGTCACCCCTAAACTCTTACAGTGATTAAGGGAGGGTCAACTTGGGGATACTATCTTTTAGACCCTACATCATCATATATATATAGGCCATGATCCTGATGGATTTTAAAAATGAGGGGGGCACATCATTTTTTCATATGACATATTGTAGTACCATTAACAATGCAAGAGGTGGTTCTGAGGTACTTGAATATGTCCCATTTTGTGGTACATCAAGGTATAGAAAATATATACCAAGAACATATACATTAATTTTCATGTCTAGGGACAAATAAAGGAGTTGCAAATTTTCTCTCTCGATTCCATGCTTTTCAGCAAATGAACGTTGAGAACCACATTCATGCAAGTTTGGGTCAACACCTTGAGATGAAAGAATGGAAGTTGGATGTGATATCTAGGGAATCCATTATATCCTTACTAAATATGTATAAGGAACATGATTCCATATGGGTGATCATTGAAAAACTCAAAAAGTTGTACCACATACTAGCTTTTCAATAGAAGAGTTTAGTAGAGGGATTCAGATGCCCCTAAGTTTAAGAGATTGTTTGACTCCACAGAGTTCCATTGAATATTGTTTCAAATCATGATGTTTTATTTACATCCCAATTATGGAAGGTATTACAAGAGATAGTTGGGACCTAGTAATTCTTTACAACAACATTACGCCATAAAACTAATGTTCATAATGATTGGATCATTCCCGTTCTATAAGACATGATATGACCTTGCATGTTAGTCTTTGTTCGTGGTTGGGAGGATGACCTATAATTTTTGGAGTTTGTGTATAGAAAAAACTATCATTCCACCATCGGTATGGAACCATTCAACTATTTTTATGGGACAGTAAGAAATTATGTGCATGAGGATGGTGTGAGGTACTACAAAAAAGGTGCATGATCTTCCAGGAGAAGATGAATATTGCATAGTGTTGTCAGAAGATTTATGATGATAGGGGATGGGGCCCATAGTGTTTTTGGAAGGAGACCATGTGTTCTAATAGGTTTCACTTCGACATGGATTATGAAGATTCTGTTGAGTCCGAAAGCTATCTCAGAGGTTCATCTTCCATTTCTAGATACTACATAGAGTTGACAAGGTGTCGAATCACTTGGAACTCCCTCTATTGTTAGTCCAGGTACACGTTGTCTTCTACGTGATTTATCTAGGTAAGTACATTCATTAACCATCACACATTATTGATTGGGGTGATCTGGACATAGAGGATGGAGTGACTTTTTTTGAGTATCTAGTGGAGAAAGAGGATAATTAGAAGATAGTCTTTCATGGTAAAAGTATTCCTTTAATGTGTGTCTGGTGGATGTACGAGAATATATACGAGATCACTAGGTACTGAGGGGTTCAGATTCATTCTCAGTTACCTCATCTTTTTTATTGAAACTTATTTTTACATTTCAAGGACGTAAAGACCCATGGGGGCAGAATGAAATGACTCAGATTTTCTATGTATTTTTTTTATATTATATGGATTAATTTTGAGACTATTAACAGATAAAGGATGTGATTCCAAGACCCAATGTCTCTGGAATAAATGTTTGAAATATATTTAATATATTAAATAAAACGTGACAGGTTTTCCTAAAATGATGTATTGACTTATTAAAAGCATCCCAGATCAGAAATCTAAGGGCACAATTGAGTTCTGATTGGATGGTTTACCCTAAACACAAGATAACACTTTTCAACGCTGGTCTGTTGATAACAATTAATCATAGACCTTTAAATGATTGATGTAAATTTAAAAAATTTATTTTATCACAATTGTTGATGTAGAGAAGCGTTTTATCGTTAAATAAGATTTTTTTCAAAAATAGAGGTTTAAATTCATAACCTAGGAATTATCTGGGGATGTTGGGGAGAGAACCTCAGGAGGATCCTTCTTATTAATGATGATGAGACCTCAGATTGATGATTATAGTACACAGATCTTGATGGATCTCACCAATAATGAAAGCACAATGATCGTTCTTCCTCAGTGACTAATATTAATCTTCGAAGAGAATTTTATTTAATTTTTTTTATCCCCATTCTTTATTACTATGATGAATTTGGACCAATCCAAAAATATATTGATCTGCAGTTCGATCATATTTTCAGGATCTAATTAATTTTTGTTGTATTTATCGGGAGATGAATCTTGAATTTTCATTTGATTCATTTATCGTTCTGATGGTGATGAACCGTGATCATCATTAACATAGATCAAGGTTCATAACTATTGATTGATTGTTCTTTTCTCACATGATTCATGTGTTCTCTATTCCTCCTCATTCATTGATATCCTTTGTGAAAAATTGATCATTCTACCTACGATTCATTTCATAATGATCTGTAACCATATAACCAGCATCAGGGTGACCTGATAGAGGTGCGGTGGTGGTTTTTTTTGTGGATAGAATGACAATGGGCATTTAATTTTCAATCATCAATGGTAACAAATGATTGTTATGATAGCGTTTTTTCAAGTAGATTAAAGGCTTAATTAACATTGATATAGTGTTAGGGTAAATGGATGACCATGGATCTTTAATTTCGTGAAAAAATGAACCTCTAAATGAGATCCAAAAGATTAATGATGTGAGAAAGAGGAGGATGGGTTATTAAAAAGTATGAGGCACATGGTATGTTTCCCTTGAATACATTGCGTGTGTCTCCTTTGAAGGAACTAAGTATGTACTTGTGAAGTAAACAGACATGGGGTTGAGTACCTTGGTTTTATACTTGGCATGTACACTCCCATAATGATTTCTATGGACCATGTAAATTAGATACGCCATGTATTGGTACCTAGGTAGGAAAAACAGGTTGATACCATGTACCGGTAGACGTTCAAAGTACACGAGTTGACACCATATGCAATGACATGGCATGTAACCCATTCTACATGTCGTGTACCTCACATTTACAAAACACAGTTAGAATACATTGTCCATTTTACATGGTAAGTACATGGAATAAAGGGACGCAATGTGTGTCTTTACTAAATGACATGTACCCCAATATATATGGATTAAGAATCTTGTCCTTTGTATGTTGAAAACAAATTGGGTTCATTCCCTTTGTTGTTACCCTAAAGTTTGGTGTGAATTTTTTCATACACCAAGGAATATGATATCTTCAAAAATTCTTCTTGGATAGAGTTTTTCGAATCCCTAGAGAGGCCCTAAGTGGAATACTTTATTTATTTTCATTCCATTGGTGGAATTCTTGGTATACTTGTAACCCACACTATACAGGAGTTGATCATCGAGTTAGTGGTTTAATCCAGATTGACTTGTTGGTATCACCCCATGGACCTGGCTATGATTCTCATAGGTTGTATCATATTCAATTTAGATCTATCATTATGTATCATTCCCATGACACTTCTTGATGAGTAGTGCTGCTTAGATGGATGTCATCAGTGATATTGGACTCAAGAGTCCATTCTCTCATTTGAGTGCTTCATGGAATCATTGAGTTGGTATCATAGGGATAGTAGATTATGATTATGTCTTACCTCTAAACAGTGTGTCATGGATTTAGTATATCCAAATATTCTTGTTATACGTATTGTAGACATATAATTTTGTACAATTGACTGTATTTTTATATTTATATTGATTTGTGGTTTTGAGGGTTCCCTACTGAGTATTGTTATACTCACCCATGCATGGATTTTTTCTGCATGGGTCATTTCTTGTGCAGATGATTGGCCTTTTTATGGAATTTTAATTTGACTAGGACTAGACAATGAACTATGACACCAGACTGACCAAGGTGTGTTCTTGTGGATTTCAGATAGAATTCCTAGTACCTTTTACTTACAAGTTTGACTTCTGTTAAAAACTATTTTTTGGTGGGCTTGTATTTCACACCTTTTTAATTTGCATCACTTCCTATCAAACTCTGGTTGTGGGTTATAGATGTATGCATGCATTGGTTTCATAGTGGATTTTACATCTCAGCATTTTTTTGTGCTAGGATATGTTTGCATGTATATAGGTAATTCCTTCCATGTTAGTGATATTCCTACCCAGTGCAAGTCACCGGCCCCTATCCTATTAGAGGTGGGCTTAGAAAATCACAAAACTGGCCCCACTGAGATGGGCTGTGACATGATGGGAGATGAATCCACATGAAAATTTGGTTTAATAAGTATGCTGAAATCAATTGGTGAAGATGGTACGGATTACACATTTCTATTAAATGGTAAGAGATAAAAACATTTTATGTTTAACTAACAAAGAAAGATGAAGAAAATACATAAAATTCATCCATCATAATGACATTTATTTTAGGGATATTATCAAACAAATCAAAAGTGTGATATTATTAACAAACCTAATTTTATGTTTGATTTATTTATAACATATAATAAGGTATAATATGATTTATATTGATTGTATTTATATTTTAAAAGGTATTGGATTAAATTATGTTGGAATGGTTTTCTACTAATGGTTTGGAATTTGAAATTCATGAAAAGGATATATTATTAAGAAGTTTTATGGGAATGATGAAGTTTAATGGGTCCTATAGTGGATGAACTAAACTAGAGATTGTTAAATTATATAGAAGAAAGTATACTAAATGATTTAGATGAAATATCATTTAGGGATCCATAATATATGTTTTGGTTAATCTAAGGATGAATATATATATATATATATAGCATAGGGGTGTTTTTTATTATTCCCAAGATCCAAACACCTGAATTTGATGCTAAAATCATAATCGTGAAAATTGTATCATTTATAAGAAATGGTGCAGATCAATTTTAAATATACAAAATTTTAATGTAAAAAGAATATATTGAGTCACTTACATACCCAATAGTATTTTAGTTTTAGTGTTTTATAGAAAAATAAAATACTTCTATCTAATAAGTCTCATATCATAATGTTTTAATTTTCCCCACTATACACATTTTTCCTTAAATATATCCTTTGATATCTTACGTAAGATTTATTACACATGATACCCCCTAGATATAACTTATATAACATCATTATTAATAAACTGTAAAATTGAAAACATAAAATTGTTGATCTGAAATGCTCATTGAGGGAAAACATATGCACTAACAACTGAATATTGGGGTATGATTATGTAATCAAAGTGAATAAGAATAACATAAGAGAAATCATAGCCATAAAAATGGATTATAAATCATAAATCAGGTAATAATGTTTTTATATATGATAAGAGGCATTTGATTCAATAATCACGAGCCATGTGAAAAAATTATGGTATAATTGAATAATTAAAACTCATAGAAATCATAGAGATGATATGTTGGATTCATGGGACTTCATTCTATTTTAATTAGAAACCGAAAAGAATATAATTACAACTTTATATTAGGAGTAAATATCATCCAAATAACAAAATTTTTTCTTAGGAGTTACTTATATAATGAAAAATCTATCGTATCCTAGCAGTATCTTCTATCTAGTTAACTTTATCACATTACCTATTGGATTAGATATTTATATTAGGAACACTCATCATCATGAGATATATCAATATCACTAATTTTTATTAAAAATTTAAAAAACCATAACATGAATAAATTATATATATTTATCATTTAATCATTATTCTCATAAAAATTACTACACTTCTCTTTATGACATGATATAAAAAGGGAAAGGAAAACATTTCAGGAAAATACTCTTAAACGAAAACCTTAATACATTCAGTGAAAATATATAGTTATTGTTATTATATCATATTCCTAGTGAATAGATGGAATAATTTAGATTATTTCAAAATAAGTGAAATCATATTTTAAAAAATCATTTAAAATATACTTTTTAAAATTAGATAGAATACACTTTCCTTTTGATAGATATTAATAACTTAAAAATAAAAAAACAATGGGTATATGATTTTATTTAGAAAGACATGGGAAAAAAGTTTATTAAACCATTTTATAAAAGTTAATTATTGTGATAAGCTAAATAAATGGGGGATAAATATTTTTTATAAAATTACTTATAACCATTAAATCAGTTTTTTAATGAAAAACTCTTTATATCCAAATAAAATCATCAACCCGTTGAATTAAAGTACGATAAATTAACCATAAAAACTATGATTATAAATAGATTAATAATATATGTCTTATAGTAAATATATAAACCACATATATGAATATCAGTCTATTAATCCAAACATGTATCAATGGAATATGTTTGAGTCTAGGAATTCTATCAACATTAGTAAATATTCAATCCAATTCCATTGAATGAAAGAGAAGAATATTATTTTTTAAAACAGATAATTTCATCAAAGGGGAATTTTAAAAAACATTAATAAGGTATTATGTAGACAACATAAATTAAAATTGGGTGCACGAATTGAATTATTTCTCAAGGAATATAATATTGAGACCATGAACCCTTACAATTATTATATCATTTGAACTAGTAATCCACCATTAAAAATATGATGTAGAACATATGTAAATGTACATAATAATTTTAAATTCAACCTATACAATCCATGGTTTAATGAAACTTAATCATTAAATAACATATTCAATGAATAAAAGTTATAAACCCATCAAGGGAAATTGAGTTTAAATCCCTTAACCTTGAGGCATGATTTTCCTCGAACATACAATACCTTAATCAATAATAATACTTTATTAATTAAATAATATATTAATAAAATATTTAATGTTTAATTTCTTATTATGATCCATTTTTATCATGTTTTTTATTGACTAAATCGATACAGTTTGCATTGGTGTTTTTGTAGGCGTACAATTTATATTCCCCAAACAAGATCAATATATTAAAAAATCTCAACAGTTTTGGTTAAACAGTTTCATAAAATCAATAATAGTAATGTTATAGGATCCATATAATTCTAATGTTATGGATATTCGATCAGTCATTGAATTGATAGTATATTGAAAATCTTCCATAATAATCATTTTTATGGTTAAAATGACCCATGTTTGTTTACATTTACTTTAATTTTTATAATGAATTATTTAGTGTTACAAAATAGAAAAAATATTTTTATGTTAATTTTATATTCAATTATAAAAAAACCTGAATACCAATGAGATACTTAAGTTAATTTTTATATCATTTTTTGCAAGGGTTGTGTATAACCACTTTGGTGAATGATTTTTTTCAAATCTCTAAGAAAATGTATAAATGTAGAAAATATAACATTTTTATAAAAGAAAATTTATAGTATAAAAATTATTTAGGATACATTTTTTTTATTACATTCCTTATTAGAATGTAAAAAGTATAATTTGATTTAAAAATACCATCTTTGAAACGCCCACATTTTGAAATTTAAAAAAAATTTGTAGAGGATTTTTTTGAGAGGTAACAAGTGACATGGTATTGATATTTTGAAGAGTCAATTTTCTAGATTTTTGAGAAATAACTAAATTCATATATGTCTTATGAAAGTTTAAATAATACCCTTTTATATGAAAAAAACAATGAACTTTTTACAAATATTTTATCTTCATGGGAAAAATTAAAATTTTAAAAATACAAAGTCACACAAACATTAACCATTATTTATATGCTCAAAAATTTTTAAATAATTGATTGATGTGTTATTTTTATGATTTAATAATTATTTAAAAATAACATTAATTAAATGTCATTTAATGTCATTATTATGATTATTCACATATTTGGACTTTAAAGGCATCATGATTACAATTTAATTAAAATATCGACAATTTAAATATAAAAAAAATTATAATAGTACATTAAATTTATGAAATACCATAATTCGTCAAAAAAATAATTATTCTAATTTTTTCTTGTTATTTAATTATTTTGTATACTTCTTACACAAGCTTTGAGCCGACGTTTCTTAAGCATACAAGGTATTTATGAAATTAGTAAAAAAAATTATTAATATTATTGATAACAATTTATAACAATTCAAAAATTGATTTTTCCATATTAAAATTATTTATAGATACAAAATGAATGATTGTGACACTTTAACATTATTCCTTAATAAAAATAATATAAAGGTCATCATCAAAGGAAAATAGAACAAAATTACAATATTTTTAATTATTTGGTGATTTTGGATAAAATAAAATCATCCAATGAAATAAATATTTGTTTTTAGATATTTTTATATCCTATTCTAGATTATTAATCATGTTTATCCCATTTTACCATTTATCCTTAGGGGCATATTTACTTTCTAGGTAACCTATTTTTATGAATTAAACTAGATTGGAAATTATTTTTAAATTTTAGAATTAGGATTGATTAAATGGAACAAATTTTATGATAATGAATTTCTACAAGTTTCAATGAATAATCCTAAAATATTTTATCATAACACAAAAAATATGGGAGAATTATTATTTTAAGTTTAAAAATAAATTTATAGAAACATCATTCATATGATTGATTCTAATCACATTAATTGGAATATAATTGAATGAATGGAGATTTTATGAATTTTAGAACATGAAATAATAAAATGGAAGTATCAAAAAGTACTATAAAATAAAAATATCAAAAAATTGGTTTTTATAGTAAAATATATGTTAAGATCAAAAAATATAATAATGGATTTATAAATAAAAAATAATGTTTCAAAAAGATTTATTTTACCCCATAAAAAGAATTTTTTTAAAAAAGAATTTTTTATAAATATTTTATGTCAAGCATACAAAATGATGATATCATAAATATTAGGATATTTTGAATGAAATTTATATTTTCATTAATCATCAGAAAATACAACCATTTCAAAAAAATTAAAAATAAATCTACTAATATAATTTTGAAAATTTGAAATCAAAAATGAATTTAAATTAAAAAAATTAAATTATAAATATTTAAATTTAAATTTTAAATGAGAATAAAAACTATAAAGAAGACAACTTTGATAGATAAATAATCATTTTAAACTTATTTTCGTATACTTACTTTATATAAATTAAAAAATCAATGAATAATAATATATTAGTTCATAAAATGAAATTTATCCTAGTGTAATAATTATATTTTAAAATTGATCAATTTATTAAAATAAAAAAATATTTATATAAAAATCTTTTAAAAACTATAATTTATAATATTAATTATTTAAAATTAAAATTTAATAATTTTTAACTAATTATATTCTTTTTATTTAATAGAGGTTTCTATAACCTTAAAATTTTACAAATAATATTCATATAATTTTATATGAAACTTTTTTTTATTTATCAATTTGATATATGCTTTTTATCAATAAACTAATAAAATAAAAAAAATTCAAATCTAATGGTGTTGCATCCTCCCTAACCACCTCCACAAATAAATTTTATCCTAAAAATTTTAACTCATGTATGAAAAAAGGGGTTTAAAATTTTTTGGGATAAATTAATATTTTTTATGATAAAACATATAATCATGTAAGGGAAAAACAATTTTAAATTTTAATAATACCGTTTATTTAAAATTAACATTAGAAAATGAAAAAATAAATTATCTTTTTGTAAAGAGGAAAATAGAAATATAATGGCCACAAGTAATAACCTCTAATTGGGTTCTTAAATAAGTATATCATTGTTGGGAAGTGAAAATGTTAACATTAAAGAGAAATCACCACTAAAGATGATTGGAATTATTCTATAAAAATTATTTTTTATGAAGAAAATTTTCACCAAAGAAAATGATTTGAATTAAAATGTAATTTTCCCCAAAATGATAAGATACAATTTATTTAGCAGATATGATTATAAAAGGATATCATTTTCATTTCATGATCATTTATCTATAGTTGATAGATTATTTTAACAACAATACATAGAATATTATAAATTATACTTTCATGATTCTTTCAAACCCATAAACACATATACATCCTTCATTTTTGTGTTTCAAATAGTTTACACCTCTATTTAATCTCATATGCAAATAGATTAATACCAATATGTATGTTTTAATTCCCAATGAATGAAAATAATATTCTTATAGATAATGAAATATATAATATAATGAAAATATATTATTCCTAGGTTTACGATAGAAAAAAATGTTTTTATAAAGATGGAATAATACACAAATAAATAAACCTTTGTTAGAAAAAAAAATTAATCTCAAAAATTTCATCAATATTAATTTTTTTAACATAAATCATTCCATAAATAACTAACCCTATAACCCAATAAATCATAATTACCAAAAAATTAATAAATTTATTAGCCTCAATGGTTATCTTACATAATTCATCTTTTAACCCCAGAAAAGTAATATCATTCTACCAAAATAACATTTATGTTAAACCGAAGGCATAAATATACCCAAATCATTAATTATGTCTCCCATAATTACATCTATTTCCTTAAAATATATCACATAAAATCACAAAAGATTATTTATACCCTTAATTTTATCATTGACCTTATAATCGTTAACCTGTGATAGTATATATAGCTCTTAAATTATCCACAAATAATAACAACCAAACCGTTGATGTTATCTAAACCCTTTATCTGATACAAACTATATCATACTGGATCCATACTCCTAAATCTAGTCATAAAATTATTTTTTTACAATTATTTATTTGATACCTACATATGAAAATATATTTTAATAATCCATAATTTGAAAATCAAATAGAAATATTCATTCACATACATACCCAAGTCCTTTTTATATTTATAGTTGTAGTGAATTTGGATCAACCTTTAATGTAAAAATACCCATGTTATCATTCAATTAATTGGCCCATTGTATGAATAATTTTATATATAAAATATTCAACATACCCCCATAAAATTATACACTCATGATACAATTACAGATATAAAATATATAATATCATTTTTTATAAAATTAGGAAATGGTAAAATAATAATGGTGACCTCGAACATCCTGTAAGGGTAATGCAAGAAATTAAAAATACAATTAAATCAATGAGAATAAGATTAGCATAATTGTATGATTACATAGTCAAATATAATAACAATAAAATAATAGAATTCATAAATATTAAAACATACATCATAAAACATGATTCATATTATATGTATTTATAATAAGATAAGAGACATTTCAGTCAAAAATCATAATTTATGTGAAAAAATAATATTTTTCAATGGAAATATTAAAAAATGTATAAATAAGAGAGAAACTATGTCAGTATCTTTGAACATCATAAATTCATCTTGGAATAATATGAATAGGATAATTACAAAGTTATATTTTCTGTAACTACCATTTGATAAAAAAAATTGTCTCTTAAGGGTTACTTAAATTCAGTAATTTATATCCCCTCTTAAGAGTAACATTCATCATGTTAACTTTTTCACATGACCTATTGAATTGTGGAGATATTTAGCTCTCTGACATAATTATTAGCTATATCAATATCACCCATAATTATATATAATTACTAGGAAACATAACATCAATATTGTACATATTGTTTGTATTTAATCATAAAACTCCTAGAAAAAACTATAATTCCCTCCATAACAAGATTATCCCATGGAAAATAAATGAATTTCAAGAGAATCTATTCAAAACGGTCATCCTAAGATATCTAGAAAAAATATATAGATTGTATGAATAGTAAATACTCCTAGTGAATCATTAGAAACATATATAATAGGTTAAAATAGTTTAATATCTCTTTTATAAAATTACTTATAAATATACTTTTAAAAACAAGAAGGGATACACTTTTCTTTTGATAACATTAAAGAGGAATAAAATTTACAAAAAAATGGGTAATATTTTTTTTGAAGAACTGTCAAAAATAAATTTAATAAATCATTTTAAAAAATGATAATTTTTGAAATAATATAATTTTATGATTGATAATGATATTAGTTAAAAAAATTACATTTTCTAATAAAACATTATTAAATAAATCCCCTTATATACATTCAAAACCAAAAAAATTTGAATGAAATAACAAGAGAATGAAATTAAAATATCATGATTATAAATATATTCATGATATCATATATCATAGATGTTATATATACACCATACAAATGAATATTTGGGCATCATTAAATATTTTTCTCAACAAATGAAGATTTAGATGATGAACCCTTTTACCATTAGAAAATATTCAATACAATTCAATATAATTAACAAACATGAAATCATTACGAAAAATTCATAATTTCAAATAAATAATTTATTTGAAAAGTCATTTCTTATTAAGTACACTGTATGAAATTAATCATGGTGAAAAACATGGAACATGACTCAAGGAATTGAATAATGAAACCAAGAACCCTTACAAAGATTGTAAAATTTGTAATAGGAATCCATTACTTAAAATACTAAGATGAAAAAATGTAAATGCACATAAAACAAATTTAAATTGAAAATAAATAATATTATTTCATTAAAAACAAAATATTTCCATAACATAGTCAATGAATAAGTGATATAATCCATTAAATAATGAGTTAAAATCGCATTACATCGATTCCAGATTTTCCTTATACCTCCAATATCTAATAGAATAATTATATTAATGTAATTATATAAATAATTTAGATCATATTTCATGTTTAATAACTTATTATTAATCCTTATTATCATGGTTCATTCATTTATGAAATTTTTATAGTTCACATCATCTTCTCTAAGGTCATATGGTTCATATTCCCCAAATAGGTTTGTTATATTGATAATGTTAAAATTTATTTGTTAAAATATTTTATAAAATATAGAAGATTCAATGTATAGGTTACATATCATTATATAATTATGGATGTTAAATATAATATATATTTTTTACCATCCATAAATCCTTCCTTAATATGTCTGTTTTAGTGGCTAAATTAACCATGTTTGTTTACATTTTCCTTCTTTTTAATAATTATAATTTTTCGTTATAAACAAATAATAGTAAAATTAATCTAATATTAAATATATATATATATATATATATTAAAAAATAAAATCAATTATTTATAATAACCATGAGAGACTTAAATTCATGAATGCATCATCATCCACATAAGTAGGATAAAACCACCATAGGGAACGATGTTTTCAAATAGTGTTTAAAAGAAGGGTAATCATAATAAATAGATAAGTATAATAAAATAATATTTTTAATACATAAAATTATTTACGATAAATTTTCATTAATTAATTTCATTATTGAAATTGTAAGCGTGTAATTTTAAATGAAAAAATTGTATTTTAAAAACTGGTATTTTGACAGAATAAGGACTTCTATAGAAGAGTTGGTTGAGATGAAAAAGTGATCCATATCATAAATTGATAAAATATAATCTCGTTATATATTTATTTAATTATTTATTAAATATATGTTAGTTTTAAATTTTTTTCAATACAATGAATCACAATTAAGAAACATGAATGAGGCTTTGAAACCCTAACCTTGATATTTGAGCTGCCACCATTCAATTGAACATAAGGCCTCTAAAGAATAGTTATGATATATATCATGGGTGTTAAGAAAGTTATATTAAAATATTTATGTTGTATCTATAAGTGTATTTATAGAAAATAAAACTCATAATTTTATTAGGAATGGTTAGATTAATGCCCTTTTATATGTAGAAATCAATGGTGTTTTAACAAATATTTAATCATTAAAGATTGAAAAGGTATTTTAAAAAACTAAGATGAATATAAATAAACCATGAATGATTGGATAAACTCTTTTAATTCTATTATATGATATTAATGATTTTATAATTATTTAGAAATATTTTTTAAATTGTTACATATCAGTTCAAAAAAATTTCATGAATGTTTGTGTTTTTTGAATTTAAAGGAATCAAGATAACAATGAAATTAGAATCTAAAACATTAATCATAAATAATAAACAATAATTATCCATGTAACTTATGGAATGTTATTATTCAACGAAATATTATTACTTTTAATGTTTTTAAATTAATAATTTTATTTTTCTCATATATTCATAAGCATTGCCTATGAATTTAGTAAGCATTCAAGGTATTTAAAACATTTTAGAAATTTAAAAAATAATATCACAAAAATATTTTATTAATTTTAAAAATTAATATGTTATAACAAATTATAACTTATTTTTACGCCTATGAAAATATATTTTAGATATTAAAAGAAAGATAGTGACAATTTGTCAATATATTTTACCTGAAATAATATAAGGGACGTAATCAAGGGAAAATGGAGGCCAAATGTCAAAATTTCAGGTATTGGATGATTATAGTAGAATTAATATCATCCAATTAATTAAATTAAAGTTTTTTTGATAATTTTAGACCTTATCTCATAGTATTAAACCTATATAACGCATTTTATCTATTAACCAAGGTGATAAAATGTTACCCATGTAGCTTTTTTTATAAACCTAAAATAAAATGTTCCTTTTTACCAAATTTGGATATTATTATTCCCAAAATACAATCCATTTTATGAGATTAATTTTCTATAGGTATATGAAATTAATTTTACTATGTGTACTTAAAACATATAAAAAATAGTTTTTGGAAAATTTTATATTTTAATCATAAAAATTATTTTGAATTAAAATTATGAATATAATGGATTATCATAACTTAAAATGGATTATAATTTTAAAAATTAAGGTTTAATTTTATTATAATCTTTATAATACCAAACACAACCTTGCAACCACATTATTTAATGAAAATAACTAATAATAGTTTTTATAATAATATATATCTTAAGATCAGAAAAGGTAACCATGGATTAATAAATTAAAAATAACGTTTCTAACATAATTATTTTAATCCATAAACATATATATATATATATATTAAAAAAATTAATTCATTCATACATCATAATTATGTAAATAATTCTATGGTACTTGAAAAAAATAGTTAATTTAACTCTGTTAAAAAAAATAACCATTTCTGAAAAATTCCAATAATGTACCCGACGATTATTTTTACATTATGATTTAAAAAATTATTTTCATTTCATTATATTAAAATTCATAAATTCTTTAATTTAGATTTTTACTAAAAATTCAAATTATAAAGAAAACATGATTTCATATAAAAATAACCCGTATAAATATAAATTAGTATGAACCATATTTCAAATTACTTACTAACTGAAAGGAATTAAATATATCAGTTCATAAATTTAATGATTAATTTGAATGATAATCATGATTTAATAGTGATCAATTTAGGAAAATTAATAATGCATTATATATAAATCTTAGAAAAAATTTATTCTTAAGGATAATTATTTATCATTTAAAAGAGCTAATTTTCAAATGATTAATTTCATTTAATTCAATATTGGATTTATAATTCATCCAAACTTTTAGTAGAAGTTATGAAATCATGTTTTCCAAGGCTAGAAAGCTTAATTATCTAGAGAGACTTTGAGGGTAGCGATGGATCTTCAGAGTAGCATAACATTGGGTGGCAAGCCTAGAGTAGTCAAGTATCCCAATGGTGTGGACTAGTGCATGTTGAATGGGGTCTAAGGATAGAATGAGGTATTGGTACCATGAAATATAGTGTTCATCGTATGGGATGTAACCAAGAGGATTACATTTGTGGTTCTTCCATTTCTATGATAATAATTTGATAAGCCTTCCTGGAGGAACTCTAATGTGGTATAGAAAAAAAAGCTCCCAAAATTCATTTATTAATAGTACACATGGTTTTATTGATATAGTTACATATTGATCATCTTCTACCTCGATCATATTTTCAATGCATGAGACTAATATTCTTGTTCCTTAATTAAAATAATAACACTTATACATTAACATCATCATTCCATAAATTAAATCATTCTTTATTTAACTTTCTATGTTTAACTATGATGATACAACAAATCATACAAGGGTTTATGTTTCACCATAGAGGATTAATGAAGAATTTTAGTTTCATTGGAGTTTTTATTTTATTATTCTAGAATTTGGGGGTATGATCACTATTTCAATTAGTTTTTAATTGATGTTTACCACATCATAGAAAAAAACCGTGAAGGAAATAACATAACAAGATCCTTCAATGAGGAAAATGGGAAGGGTTTATTACATTGAATAAGAAACCACATTATATTCATTTGGTAATAAGGGTCATTAAAAGATTAATTGTGATGAAATTAAGAAAAACTTATCCAAATTTTTTACTTTAGTTATATTAAAATTTGCATGTAATTATTATATTTTACTTTTATGGGATTAAATAAAATATATAGTTCCCATACATTTATTCAAATACAAGAAGTTAAGTGAACTCTCAAAGAAGCTATGATAGAGCGATTCCTATGTTTCCTAAGTGGGGGACACAAAATTGGATTTCAAAGTGGATTGATTATAGTAATATTGTTATTTTCTATAGATAAAAAACTTTTCTAAGTGTCCAATTAGACCTATGGATACATTATTTCATGTTTGGAATAAATATTATCATGGAATTTCATACTAAATTAGTTGTCTATTAATACTTGAAACAAATATATCTAATATTTACGATGAACGATGAATATAAAATATATGAATTTTACCTACTTATGCAAAGATGATAATAAATCAAGTAAAAAAAAATTAGTAGTCATGTATATAAAATATAGTTTTTAGACTCTTAATAGCTATGTTTATGAGAAATCATATCATAATTATTAAATTAAAGAATAAAAAACCATAAAAATAAATTAATTCCATATAATCATATAGAGTTGGTTCAACAAGACCATGCGAAATATTCTAAAGATAACATAGAGGTTAATTCATATAATTCATGAGATTCTACTAAGAAATCTCAATAATTCCTAGTTGAGAAATTAATTAACTTATTAAATATACAGGATCCCATGGATTGTATTCTTAGAGAATAGATTAAGAAAGTATTCATAGATCATTAAAAAGTGACTGGATATTTTCCTAGACTCACATTACCATATAAAAATAAAAAACATGATTGTATTATAAGGCTGATCAATTTGTTCTCTTACATGTATTATAAACCTTAAATCCTTTACCGACGTGTTTCATATCTAGAAGAGTATAAAATGATCATATGTCGACTTTATTGACTAATGGTGTCATATAAGTTATTATATTAATGAAATCCACAATGATATAACTACACCTATTTTTGATGAGAACTGTTTGTTAAAATTGGTTTTAGCTACAAATTTACATCAAATAAAAATTATGTTTTATTTAGTTAATTATATCGTGGTTACATATGATATTAATGTTCTTTAAATGGAAAGGTTTTATTAAATAATGACTGTGTTTATATATGGTGTAAGTGGTAATATTTATAGATAATGAGGCCACAAATGAAATTTATGAGCTTAAAGAACATAATATGATGGATTTATCATGGGAACAATATGATCCACTTGATTTAGTTGGTGAATTGTTTCTAAACACATGTAATTCATTTGAAAATTAAAATCAAATAAAAGGTTTTATGTTCATAAAGATATGGGATATATTTTTATATAAGAATAATTAAACTTACATGAAGCACAACATGGAATATATAAATTATTAGAATTTTCATTTGAATTCAAATATAGATTCCATATTAAAAAATAAATCCAGTATTTTGGTAGTTTCTCGATTTTTTTTAATATTATGGTGGGTACTTGAAAGAAATTAAACATCAGTGGGATAAGATTGTCCTAATCTTTTATATTTTTTATTTATGTTTCATGTTGTGTCTAGATATAGTCCATGAGAAAAAAATATAATTGTTATCACATTAATTTCCATTATATTTTTGAATTTTCATTGAAATATTATAAGATAACTATATTGGGTGATTATGTGTCAAAAACTAACATCATTGGTGGATAAAATATTGACGATGTTTGTATGATACAACCATAAGGTGTGGTGACACCAATGATTTTAAATTAGGTATGAAATATTTATATACATATTTTTTTGATTGATTTAAACATACAGATCATATTATATTCACTTTGAATTTATATTTTCCACATGTCTATAATAGTTTAGTGGGTACGCTATTTTTTCCTGAATAAATTCATTCAGAAAAAATAAAAAGAAAATGGTTAGTATTAGAGTTAAGTAATACTAATGGAATTTCTTCATGAGTCACATAATGAAGTGAACCATGTTCTATGGAACAAGATCAACAAAGCTAGATCAATACAGTCTCACGAATATATTCATAGTACATATGTTGAAAAATATAATCTAGAATGATTCAAGATGAAATATTTTCTAGTGTCTCATGGTATAAACAATCACCTAGTTATTGTGTGAAAATAAAGGAGTTGATTATAATGATGAATAGACTATATATACATATGGGTACTTTGTAATATACTGCAAATTCATTGGTATTTATTGATCATTTTTATGTATTATGCATAAACCATAGAGGGTTAATAGCAAATGAACCTAGTAGAACTATATAGACTTGATGTTTGAAATATCCAAATGTACATGAGATAGTTAAAAGAGATGATCTCATTGTTAATAGAGAAATTTGAATACTAATTGTCAATGGGATGAAAAAAAATTTATTTTAGATAAATTTTATCATGTATTGTAATAAGGAAATGGTATTATGCCTTGAAATTTTATTATAATCAATTTTTTTAATATCTATATATAAAAAGTACACTAGGTCTTATAATGCATATTGTGATGTTGTTAAGAAATGTTTTTATTTGAAGATATAGTTTTATCCAAGATGTCAGTACTAAGGGAGAAGAAAAGTTAAATACTTGGAGAGTTTCACATTTAATGAATTATATTAGAGTGGTGATTTCACAATAAGATGAACAACCACCATAACATGGTTGTTCTAACAGCTATAGATATATTCAATAGGACAATTATTTACACATGAAAGATAATCATCTAGTTAGAAGTTAGTTAAAGTGCATGTGGGAGTATATTGTAGTTCATTAACAAATACATAGTGAATTTTTAAATTTTATTTCCTATATATTCAAATTCGGGGATGTTTATAGATATATTATCACACATGATTTTACTTTTCTAAAACAATAATATAATAATTTTCAAAGAGTACTTATCAAATAAAAATGGTTTTAGAATTTCACAACTATAATTATAACCTTTATGTTATATGTCAATATTCTATAAAAAAATTTACTGTTCTGATGATATCTATATAATAGGACATATATGATGTTTTATCATTAGATTTTGGCCACAAATAATTCTTTGAGTCTTCATCTCATGATTTTATCTCTTCGGATATTCTAAGAAATTACGTTATGAGAATAAACATAACAACATGAATTCCACATGTTAGGTTTCATTTTATATTTATATATAAAGATATGTGTATTGGTCCATAGATTTTTTATTGGTATTCATGTGTACCATAAATCATATACTTTTATGTATTTACAAAAACAATGTTGGTGTATACTCCCAATGATGTGGGATACATTGTGTGAATCATAAGTGATATATGTTAATGACCAAGTCAATAAATGATTTTTACCTAATGTAATAATTAATGTTGTTATCTGTAGTAATTTGTTTTAAAAATAACTATGTAATTAAATCCATGTCCATGGAGCTTCATCAATGAGTTCATATCAGTAAGCTAAAAAAATAATCAAACATATTTCTTGATTACATTATTATGAAACCTGCTCAATGAGATGTCAGTAAAAATGGATTATATTACATAGTGAGTTTTCATACAATGTTATTTTCATTATGAAATTAACTTATTTATTTATGATTTTATTAATGTATTTCATGTGAATAATATTGGGATTTAGGACATCCCTCAAAATTTTATAGAGAAACAGGCCTAGAGGGATAAACACTATGTATAACCTGAACATCAACTAAATTATATAAAAAATTAATATTAAAATAATTTTATTCTCTATATGAAAAGGATATATTCTAATTGAATATAAATATTATTTATAATATCCTAATTTCATTGAATTTTAAAATAAATTCATCAAATTCCACTTGAAATAAAAAAATTTAGGATTTTATAATTACATTGATTCAATCACTATTTATTCAAAATGATATATTCAATTTGAATATAAATATTATTTTCTAGTTATAAAATATAATATTTATTTATTTCTTATATATTATTCACATGGTCATAGATATATATTTTGAAATTAAATATTTATTTAGTTACATCAATATTATGTTAAATATTTATTCACCAATTAGTGAGTATAATTTTTTTATTGAATAGATGAATTATACAATGGTATTTAATTAATCATATTATTATTATTCAAAATTTGATAAATTCTTGTGAGGATTGTAATGGAAATGTATGGCCATATTGGAAATTAAATAATTTATTTAATATCATTTTTATAAATATTGAATTATTTATTTAAGAAATTGTATATAAATATCTATGAATTTAAGCATGACATGAAATATAATAATACTATTAATAACAATATTAAAATTATAATATTTTTATTATTATCCTAGATGAGGTTTATTAAGGATTAATGAATTATTTATGATCAATTGTACAATATCAAATTTCTATCACTAATTATATAACCAATCATATGTCATTTTTATTGTATTCATATTTTATGTGCGTAACATTATTCTCTCTAAAGAGTTCTCTCTAGACCGTAGAGATATATCTCAAGAATGCTCTTATTTATAAGAGGTGATCCTCCTCTAACTCCATTTCAAGACCAATAGAACAATATATAGAATACATTAATACCAAAGTTATTCTTGTTATAATCAATGGTGAATGATATAATACGATCAATATATATGTGATAGCACAAAAAAGTTCCATCGATGAAATTTCAAGGTTGATGGGAAATGTGTTGATTCCACTAGAGGGAATCATGTTTGGATCCATCACCACAATTAAGATAAGATAAGTATGTCAACTGAGTCATCAATGAAGAAAAAAATTATCAAGCTGAGGTAATTTTTAATATAAATTAATTATAAATTAGATTTGAAAAGTCCCTCTATTTTAATATAATGAGGTTTTATTCATCTTGTTTTTAGGATTTAATTTAATGAAAATGATACAAAGCATTGTATCATAGGAATGGTTATCATGTCCCACTACACCATATTTTGGAGAAGGTAAATCAACTTTCATGGATAGTCAATCATTGGTGGAGTGAGTTGTGAGTGGAATACTTCAGTGTCCTTAATTTTCACCTTTCATATAATCATATATCATTAGATATTCTCTAGTAAATCAATTGGTAGTGATCTAGGATATTTATAAAAACCCCCTAGATTGTCACTTGGATGCTTGAAGAATTTATGTCTCATGAAAATGTAATGGTTAAGAGATTAGTATATTGAGATCATTAGTTGTAGGTTTTATGGATGCATGGATTATATGTTAATGGCTAGAGATTGAGAAAGTGGATCCTATGGGACAATGTAATTTTTCTTTTAATATTTGGTCATTTCATTATATAATCATTCATTGAGTGATTGTGTTATATTTTTTTATGAATGTCATTTAATTATACATGATTATTTTCCAACCATGTTATATTATGGTTTGATGTTTTGGATGTTATTTATCATAATTTTAATATTGATCAGTTATTGTTATTATTTAATTATATGGGTTATAATCCCACAATTATCAAATTTTATAACTACTCTAATTGTTATTATGTATTGGGTAATGGATAGTTTCACATGAGATTATTGGATATCCTAATTGGGTTTTCTTTTGTTTTATTGGTTAGGAATGCTGCAAATTTGAATTGTAGTTAGATAAGATGAAATAATACCAATTGATTCCTTTATTTTTTACGTTATTGTAGACTGTGGTTTTTAGAATGTGATGGTTCTTGGGTCTGATTTCATGTTGTGTTCTTGGCCAGCATAAGTGGGAGATGAATTATATATTTCTAGTGATAAAATATTATTAATCTAGTTTTTGTTATTATAATTGAGATATTTTTCAAAATTAAATTGGTGGTTGATGTTAGTTATTTTGGTTTTGGACTGTATTACCGAAAAGATAATAAGTTTTATACATGTATCATCATATAAATTTTAGGCTCATATGTCATGAATGTGCAAACTTTTGGATTCCATTTGTATTTACTTCTATAATATGAAATGGTTAGTCTTTATAAAGTGTCACAAAAACCTATATAGTGGTTTACTATATAGATTCTTTGTGGAATTATACATAGCTAAACTGGGAATTTGATTGTAGATGTTTTCAAGTATGTGGGTCCTATATGTGTGTGGTGTGTGTGGTACCAAACCATAGAAATGGGTTGGAAGTACTATGTGTCCAGATGATATAGGACATGGCTATTGGTGAATTCAATGCATTTCATATTACAACATTTCCTATTTGTGATATCTAGATAATTAGATATATTGAGAACGATATTTGGCTCTCATTATAATTCCTTCTCGAAATCCTCTATTAGAGCATCAGTATGGTGGTGATGTAGTGTTCTTAAGGAATGAGTAAGTTGACTCCCCTGAGGGTTGTGGAATCTCACCTGAGTCCAAATTCCAAATAGTGATTTACAGAAAAGAAAGATTTTCTCAGTACATGTCGGAGGAATCCTATGGATCTCGATATATGTGCATGTAGGATGAAAAGATAAATTATCCAAGAAGATTATATAAAATAACTAATAATGTGGAATATATATTATAATATTTGGGTTAAATATATAAATATATCATGTTTCACATGTTCTGAAAATGGAATCACTTCAGTTTATCAAAACTTGATCGATGAATTTTTACAGTACTAGTCATTTACATAGTATCTCATTCTAATAGAATGTGTCATGTGAACAATATTTATTAAAAACGGACAATCTAAAAAAATAAATTCATTCTTTATCTTGTTCTAAGTAGCATCACCCCTTAAAACCCACCTATAAATCTTCCATATTATCCTAGTCCAAAAGAACCATATAATTTATTGGAAAAATTTATATCCAATCTCCACTAATTAAAACAAACTTACATACACAAAATTTGTTCATTTTCTCCCTAAAATGATCTCCATCCTTGAGAATCCCAAAATAAACCCCAACAAAAATTGAAACAAAACAATAGTTCAGATCTACCAGAATGAAGTTAACTGAATGTTAATGTACATATATTAATGGATTTAGTACATTATTTTAAAAAATGTATACCAATTTTCAATATGATATAAATATCATATTTTTTATTATATTTATTTAATGATATATACCTAGAATGTTAATTGATATTATTGGATACCAAATAATTTTCCATGGAATATTCATGTTTTGATTATTGATGGAATTATTAATCATTTCCATCTGTGAATGTTTTTTAAAGCATATTAAACTCATTTATTTCAATTTATTATTATAAAGTATGAAATTAAACACATTTTCATCCATTTTTTCATTTTTCTATAAAATCAAATGATTTTAATTTGATAAATTTTTTAAACCTGAATTAATTTCATGGTTACTTTATTATGTAATAAGTGAATGATTTTAATGTAGAATAATTATGAATGAAAAAATAATGGGGTCCTACATAACCCACCAATGAATTGGATAATATTTTTTATTTAATGAAATTACGATAGGATTGGATATATTAGTTTCACATAAGAGTTGAACCTGATAGTGTTACTCATAAAAGTAATATTTCCCTATCCTAATGTATGATCCAGATTTAATTGATAATTTTGTGTCGTATATAATATAATTTATATGTTATGCCCTCATGGATAATTTTTATTAGCCCATTCTTCAATAATTTTATAAAAATGATCCAGATACATGATCTATGATTTATTACGTAATGGTTTCTTATGTGTCATGATTACACCCATATACCCATCTTGTGCTCAATAATTATATTCAATAGTCATAACTTATGATTTCTATTATGAAGTATCTTATTGTAATACATTATTGTGATTCAATTTCTCCAGTTTAAAAACAGTGTAAAATAATAAAATGTCTTCAAGGGCTTTATATGTGGAGAATTCAAGGGAGATATTCATGGAACATTATGTAATGATTAGTTTGCTATATTAGGGAAAATCCTGTAGATGAAAATAACATGGGTTTTTGATATATAATGTCATTTCAGAACAATCTAAGTCATTTTTTTATGAACATATAAATATATAGAATTAAATATTTTCTTCTTGTTATTTTGATGATATAGCCAAATGTACAAAATTTGGTTCATCTCTATAATCACAGTAGTCCAATGATTTCTTATGCATTCACACTTTCCATTAGAACCCATTATAAGATATATTGTATCTCATCTCACAACATGATTCTTAACAATTATTTCATATCATTTGATCAAACACAATCTCCATTTGAATACAATGTTTTTAAGATATCCAATACATTTTCGTTAGTTTGTAATGCCTATGAAGAAAGAACAAGGGGTGTAATTTTTTATTATAAAGACATAATAGATTAATATCACCTTTATTTGTTATGTAGCTTCATTGTCTTATCTATTGAATATGTGAGAGAATATAAAATAAATAAATGGGAATTAAAAAAAAAATTTATAGTGGTTCGGGGAACAAATACCCCCAAGTCCATTCAATCATCACTCTCCCTATAAGATGCATTATTTTAAATAATTTGACCTCTTATCATAAGCCCTTCCACAACTAAGTACAAGTATTTGAAACAGTAAGGAATTTATAATGACATCTTGTTCTTTTATTGGGAACCAAAAATATGATGCATAGTAAAGGAAGATAAAACTTCAACATGACTATGTACGAGCTATCAAAATTCCAATAAATCAAAAGAGGTTGATTTATGGGGAAGAATGCTTAAAAATCAGTATTTTAGCAGCAACAAATATATGTATTGATCATCAATAACACTCATCAATAAATAGATATCCATGGTTCCATAGTCTTTCATCAATCATGAAGAGATAAAACACAATATAGATATATAAATATGAATTATTTTCAAGAATATCACTATGTCAAACCATCTCTAGAAATATCTCTTAATAAATCATGAATATTTGATTTGAAAAACATGTATGAGAGTCCTATATTTTAGTAAGATTAGTAATTTTTTAATCCCTTTAGTACAATCCTTTAAAATTACCTTAATGAACCATTGAATCAGTCATAAAATAGCTTTGAACATGTCCGTATTTCTATCATAACCATTTTTGTAATCATAGATAATATGTTAACATAGTAATACTGTCATTTAATTTTCAAACACAAATATTTTCCACATGACTACACAACTCCAAAAATAGGGTGGAAAATGTATGTTTTCTTAAAAATGTATGGTTGTTGAAAAATACTTTCAATATCTCAGATGGAGGGTTGATCACAAAAGTAGGATATATGATCCATATACTTTTTCCCAAATGTATTGTTCCATTTATATGTTATGCTTATAATGTATAGTATGAACAATGGTCCCAGAATATGTTTCCAAATACATAATTAATATTTCAATAAATATTTTCTTGCAAATTTACGACTTGAATGTATTTCTATAGAAAACACCGAGACAAAAATTATTTTCTGGAAAGTCACATAAAAGAAAATTTACTAGTTACAAAAATTTCTGCGTTTTTTAGCATCAAAACATAATAAAACTAAATAAATTATTGAATAAAAAAATGTTATAAAATCTATCCATTTTTTATAATCACAATACACATATCGAATAAATATGGAAAAACATAAAATAAATTTTCTCTCCACTTTAAAAAATATCACCCTTTTATTTCTATTACCTATTTCTCTGAAAAACAACACCACTATTATTAATATATTAAAAACTATTAATTTCTCCATTACAACTAAAAAATTCTCACTAAAAGATTCTCCAACCTTTCATTTTGATGAAAAACTTCTACCCCTTTTGTGACATCAAAGGCTAAGGGTAAAGAATTGCTAAAAATAAACATCCCTTAATTTTTATACTTTATTTTAATATGTACACAAGGATTATATAAATTAAATTATAAATTAAGAAGGTAATTTTTCTATAAAATCCTCTTAAGTCATATAATATATTAAAGTAATTTAAAACATTTTAAAATAGCCATAAAATATGTCTATCTAACTTTTGAATAGGTAATGTTTAAACAGATAAATCATTTAATGATATAAATAAACTAATTGATATGACTAGATCATCAAAAACTCATATATTAAGATAATTATTATGTAATATAATAAAAAATTATTTTTGAAACAAATTATAGAATTCATTTTCCGTAAATAAAAACACCAAATAACATTGATCTAAAAATATAAACCATACAGTTATAAAGGAGTAGATTTCTCTTCTGATCATTTGAAACATTGAACACTCTAATTCATGGTATCTAAAACTCTATATAGTTATTCTAATTCACTTTCAAATTCTTATATTTTTTAATATGATGAATATGAACAATATTCAAGAATAAATATTTTCAACTTTTCATGATACAACATAGGAAAATAATATTTTCGGTGTAACTCTATTTGACTAAGTATTTATACATTAAAATCCCCAATATATATTTTTTGAAATAATGATTATTTTAAATTATGATTAATTAAAATTATGATATTATTTTTGAAATGAATCGAAGGCAATTTTTTTACATGGATTATTTCTATCGTTCTTTATACGACATGATAGATTCATCTAGATCATCTTAAACTTTTAAATTTTCCTTATTTAAGTTGTTTTATTTAAGTGATAGATTTTAATATCACTTTAGAGGTAAAAAAACATTTATTTAATCACCACTAATAACATCTTTATTACATTCCAAATAAACGATTCAATATAATCACTAACTTATGAGAAAAATTATTCTTCTAACATTTATGAAGGATTTACATTTTTCTTTTTCTGAGAACGATTTTCTTCTTAATATAAAGCATATTAATGATTCATCATGTTGGGACTTGTTTTTTGAATTATTTAATAGATATATTTTGATGCAGAAGAACAATATAACGTTTTTTACAAATATGATGATATGTTTTTTTTGTGTTTTAAAAAAGTTTCAATTTATAAATCCTGAAAATATAGAATAATCATTAATAATTTCAGAAAAGTCATATTGCATATGAATTAGTTTTCTTACAAAATAAAAAAATAAAATTTTAAACACACGAAATATAATTATTTTAATAATAGATGATATGCATTAATTCATAATTCAAAAAGATATTGTATTTTCATAACAGATGAATTTTTTTTATCTAAAATAGATGGTGGAAATTATCAATGATTCGATTCAAAATGAAAATTCAAAATAAAATTATAAAAGATATCATTCTCCCCTTGTGTAAAATGTTTAATACACTATAATTATAAAAAGAATGATGATATACTTCATAGGTCATGGATTTTAAAACTTAAGGTTTTTGATAATGAACTACAACATAGTTGCTCACTCCTTTGATATATATTTTCATATAAAACTTCATAAACCACGTTAAAGATTATATAATAAATCTCAATTATCCGTACCTATAAAATATCAGAACAATTATTTTTTTGTAGCCAAATAATTTTGGGATGAGTAATGTTAGAAATTTAAATTTTTTGTAACAAAACTAGGTATGATATTATTCAGGATAAATAATCCATTTGAAAATTAAAACATTTTAACATCATAAATTTTATATTTTCAAAAGAAGAAGTCATTTGAATAATTTCATGTTATCCCAAAATAATAACGTATACTAATATACAAGTTATTGTTATTTAAACTAGGAATAATGTAATTCCAATATACATTAGGTTTTAAAACATCATTTCATTTTATAAGTATTTCTTTTTTAATTTTATTTATAACAAGGATTTGATATAAATATTTACATCCTTTTATTAGAATACTAGAGTATTGTCTTAAATAGTAATCTTTAGCTATTAATTTCTTAATTTTAGATAAATGGAATTTTTATAATATTTTATAAGAACATGAATCAAGAATGTATATTGTAAAATTACATTTTCTAATTAAACATTGTCCTAATATTTTAAATATTACCTATGAACATCCTTTAAGTATTCATATCTATCATTTGACATAATGAAATACCTATTTAATTCACCATAGGAATGTATTTAACAACTATATTCTCTAGTTTAAAAATATTGTTCCTCATCATTGTGAGCCACAAGGCAAACCATTTTCTTTTTATGGTTAATTTTTTATTCTATAGAAGATACATAATGTGAACCATAACTATTAGACCACGTGATCATTATGATATTATTACCTTTTTTCTTGTAGTCATTATTCCATTAAGCTTTAACTCTGTTATTTTTCATTCTATAAAACATTAAAAAACATTCATCAATATGTATCAATTCTTTATCAAAATATGGATGATTTGAATCACATGATTTATTCACAGTTATTTTGAGAGATTCTAATTTGTATTTTACATTATTCACAGCCTCAGTAATCATTTAAATTATATACATCATTAAGGATCCAATCAATTTCTACATAGGAAAATATTTCAGTGGTGTAGATTGTCATATAGCTACCCATATCACACTCCTCTTAGCAAGTGGTAATATGAGATGTTTCAAGGCTTGATCAATTTGTGAAATTGAATCACCCAATTCTACAACATTCTTGAAAACATTTTTCAAACATAATTTTCTTTACATAATATTATCATCCAAATCTATTATGAACATATAAAAAATTATTTTCACAATTGTGTTCCATATTTGATTGATTGTGTTAGTTCCTTCAAAGGAAACAAAAATAGTCTCTCACATCTCATGAAATATAGTGTATTGAGATACTCCATTGAGTTCTTCTATTCCAAAATGACATAAAATATAATTCATTGATTTCAAATCGAGACAAAATTCTTTTTCCTAATCATCATTCCAATCTTCCAAATCATTTGTTGGAATCTGATAATTCTTAGAAACATTTTTTTAAACCATTATTCCAATATTTTTCAAATAAATATTCATATGACCTATCCAACATTATTAATTAACACCATTTATGTAAGGAGAATGAATCAATAAAATACCATCTCTATAATGATCCATTTTATGATGTCTTCATCTGGTTTTTTAACTAAGGCATATTTTAGTTATTGAATATTATGTATGTATTTTAAGTTATAATAAATTTTATAAATAGACTTATCTTTAATTGAGTTGACCTTATCTAATATAACATTCTTTGAAAACTCTTTCATGATACCAAATAAAAAAGAGATATTTTTATAAACATATCATTATAGCACAACCATTGATACTACATGTTTGATTGGATTATGAAAATCAAACCAAGGATTGAATTTTGGTTTTAAAAAACATAAAAGAATAAGATAACCTTTTTTATATAGTGAACTATTCCTTATCATATAATGATGAGTGAGAAGTGGAAATCAATAATAGTAATGAAAAAAATATTATAGGTTTTATGGGCACAAATATCGCAAATTCTGCACTATCAACACACTCTCTATGAGCATAATGATTTTCAATAATAGTAACTATAATAATAAGAACATACACAACTATATATAGGTAGCTTACACCTTATAAAGATTTTATATGGCCTTACAGTTATTTTATAGGGATCCAAAAGTACACTTATTAGTACATGATACTAACACATCTCTATTTTTGAGTACATACAGTCAAAACTCTAATAAATTAAAAGAGTTTATATTTTTTTTGTGAAGAAAGATTAATCTTCATAGTTGCACCTACAAGTGACCAATGTAGTGATATTAAATAAAACATTTTAATAAATATATATTCATGGTTTCACTAGATTTCTTCATTAAAAAATCTAGGGAACTCTAGAAACATATATAAATATGAATGTATCTCAATCGTATCTCTGAAAAAATGATTCATTGAACTTTCAGAAGATGATGTAATGATAATGTGCAGTAGAAGCGAGAACAATAGCAGTGAATCAATCAAATTTATCAAAAAACAAATATCTCTATTGTGTGGCTCTAATGATTATTACATGAGTTCATTCATTTGAATATATTCTATATATATATATTTTACAACTTTTTATATTTGGATGAAGAACATCACAAAATTTATACAATTGGTCAAGCAACAACATGTCATAGTATCTGTAGAAATATCACACAATAAATCATGAATATTTGAATTCAAAAAATATACAACAGTGTCATAAATTCCTATAAGAATATATTATATTTACACCATTTAATATGATCCTTAAAATGATCAAATTTATCCTATGAATTAGCTAATGAATATCTTAGAACATGTATTTAGATATATCGAGACCATTTCAACAATGATGTATAATATCATAAAATAGTAATTCATCCACTGAATAGTAAAACATAGGTTTCCTCCATATGATGACAAAACTCCAAACAATAGGTTGACAGCCTAGGGTTCTGTTAAAAAGTAGGGTTGATGAACCATGACTTTCCTTTCTCAAAAATAGTGTAAATCATGACAATATGTTATATGATCCATAAAATTTATTCCAAACATATTTTTCTATATATATTTTATGATTACTCCATTACTTATGAATAGAGCTTTCATAATGTGTTCAAAAGAACATCCATAATATTTCCTCAAATATTCTCCTGTGAACCAATATTTTCAATATATTTCCAAAAAATATATCCTAAAAAATATTATTTTCATGATAGTCATATAAAACAAAATTTATTAGTCCCACAAATGTGTTAATTTGTGAGAATAAAAAATAAAATAAAATTGTTAGAATTTATTAATCAACACATTATCAAAAACTTTAACTGCTAAATTGAAATTTTCTTGATCCTAGGGGGTTAACACCATCCTATACCTTTCTATACGGTGATCAATTTACCAATGAATCTATTTAGTTTAATCGTACATGAAATAAAGAAATAAATCATTCATATTAGTGTATATGGACATATATTAAAGTAACCACATACCTATACTATTGAGTTACCATAATTTTTAACTTCATCAAATCTCATACAAGACCATCCACATCTCCTAAATGATAATACCCCCACCTTGTGTCTTGTATCAATCCATTATACATAAATATTAAATTAAATAAATTATAATACATTAAATAATTTATCCCAATGTTTTATATTTGAAATAAAAGGTTCTGATCATTTTCATAAAAATTAAACCATATAAAAAAGAAGTTATTTATACTCATGGGGCCCTCTTTAAATTCCTCACATCAAAGACGCATCAATTTGAGAAAATTTTTACATGATATGGTAAAATCAACAAAAACAATTTTCTAAGAAATGCAAAATTTCGTGATTAATAAGAAAAATGGAGAATGATGTATTGAATGGTGACTATGCTCCCAAATACTATATAGAAATAAAAAAAATGTCCATCCCATGAAAATGGGTCAATGAGAGTAGAAGGGATGGGAGATATGGCAAATTATCTCTCTTTACATCACCTTTCACATATAAAATTAAGGACGGTTATTGGTCAATTTCTTGTATTCCACATGTAAAAAAATATGGATATAATACCATGTAAACCAATAATTATAATGAAAGAGAATCTCTGGATGCATTGAACGTTTCATAGAGTGGGGCTCTATGTTTTATCCCTCTTAAGGTACCCCCACAGATGAAACCCCATATGGTTCAGTTCGTTAGGGTTGAATCTTAGCATCTTCTCCATGCCACACTTATATCCAGTCATCATTTATATATTGTTGCAAATACTTAACAGTAATAGGATATCCCATAGCTATCATCCTAATTTTATTCAATAAATATGATAAACCACACGTTGTATCACTCAAGGATGTAATTTTGTGGATCATATTGAAGAAATTTCATCTGCAGGGATATACTCACCTCTCCATAATACTTATATGAGAAACCATACAAAAATCAAGTCCTTGTTAAAAATCCAAAAAACACCTCCTTGAAATGTATAAATAATTAGATTGTAAATATAATACTACAGTCACAAAAACTAAAAAATTATAAAAAACACAATGATAAAATTACTAAAGTAAATTAAAAGCACAACATTATAATTCTTATCATTCACTAGATTCCATATAATTCATCAAACAACTAGTCTTGGCCATTCATTGTCATCAATTCATATAGTATTCATCGTGTTCCATCCATGAATTCCAAAAAAAATTTAATATTCAAACATAAATTTGAATTATTCAATACGCATCACGAAAAATACTTTATCCCAACACCTGCATAAGTATAGCACCAACCACACCTGTTTATTCCAATACCATTTAATTTTTTTATACATATTTTCTCTTATCTTATTCTTATCCCTTCCATAGGACTCCACACATAATAGATGATTCAATTACATGGTTATCAAATACATTATAATTTCATATAAAATTCTCTTACCCCAAATAATTGACTAAATTTATGTAGTTTCCACTTCATATCATCCATAATTGTGAAAAAAATCCATTCAAACATTTTCTACGTTAATATGAAATTTCATGACAAAAATAGATTACGTGTCAAAACAATATTTTTCAAATCACACTAATATAACACATGGATATGTCTATTGATCATTTATTTACATAAAACAATGCTCTAACATTACTGCATGTGTAATTCCATTGTTATATCACAATAAAATCACAATTTCATTCACTCGTTAAATTTAATAACATGAGAACCTCTAATACATCACACCATCTGATCCCATAAACTCCAACCTAAGAAAAATATCAACATATTGAATCCAACTACATATGAAACAATAATTTTTTACTTAAAAAAAGGAACTAGAAAAAATTAAAACTTACCTCACATTATAATCATGATGTCCCCTCAGAAATACCATGACTAGGATCAATACACTCATTACTAAACAAATATAAGGCTTGTATTCCTCAAAAAAAAAATATAATAGTCTCTTACATGGGATTATTGTTATCATCTACATTCAAATACAAAAAACATACCAAAATGTACCATACTCTTCCCTTTAATGATCACAATAACTTAACAAGACTAACCCTATTATACCAAATACCCAAATAAACCCCCAACACTATCTTATTCTTATTATAATATATATAGAATCCTTTATGTCATATAAACGACCCACAATATAGAGCATGTCCTCTAATATCAAATTTTTTCCACCCCACCACAGTTGATCACTAACATAGCTCCCTAAGAACCTAAAAATGGACTGATCATAACACATCTATAAAAGTGATATAAACCCCTATTTTCCATTTGAACTAATGTATCACAAAAAATATATCCTTGTTTTATTTCTCAAACTAGTCCACGTCCCAAGAAATTATCAAAGGACCCTCAAAAAACTAGTTCAACTAAAACACTACTCAATTGGGCATTTGGAGTAAAAATTTATCTACCACGCTCCACCGAAATGGGGCCTTTTATGGAGAAAACTTATAAATTATATCTCACCTCCTCCAAATGTAGAGTTATATATTGCAAACCCTCTTAGAGGATTTTTCTCACTATCCTTCTCCATGAATCTCAAACTCAATAGTCATATAATTTGAATCTCCTAGTCAGCCAATTGACTCACTCTAACATATTTCTTGTCCCATCTATCATTTATTCAAATTCCTATAACACAAATCATGTAACTCATAGAAATCAATTCTATCCAAAACCACATGGAATCTCACTCATTCAATGGAAAAATCATGGTAAAAATCCACAAGGCCATTGTTCCAATACCACATCGTCCCACACTCCCACTACGCAACCTAAAACCATATATATTTCCTATTAAGAATGAAATACAAATTATCCTACTATATAATGTATCCTTGATACCAAAAACAAATTATGATCATTACATTATAAAATCTTAATGAATTTCCCATGATTTTTTCAAACATCTGATTCAATAATTTAGTGTTTGAAAAAAAACTTTATGAAAAATAACCATATAATATTTTATTGAAACACTATATAAGTTATTAAAATACTCTGAAAACCCATACCCATTATATTATCATCATTTTCACATTCACTACATATACCAAGCAACTAAGAGTCACTATATTATCCTATATTAAAAGTTTATATAATCATCAATAGAGACCTCCAACACCTACATCTACATGAATTTCCATTTGAGAAAATAGCATGGTTATGTTAATTATAATGTATCCAACATGATATATTAGAAAAAATAAAATAATTTGTTGGTGATAATTTGAGAAATAATTCAATTGGATTCAATCAATCCCAAAAAAGAATTAATATTTCATTTGAGTCGAATATGAAAAATATGTTCAATGTACATAATCCTCATTTTAATAGGCTAGGAAATAAATCATAAGTTAAAAATATTAAAACATGCCATATTCATTAGACATATCATTCATAAGAGCACAATGAATCTGAAATAACCTTGTATGATTCGTAATTATGAAATTCCTTCAAAATAATTATTATAAAAAACATTTTGGACCCCCTTTCAAGTATCTAAAACATATCTATAATACCATTATACCATATCACATAATTATTAGGACAAATCAAAATTCAGATACTATATTGAAACATCCAAGCTTGGAATTACCGTCTCAGTTGGTGGGCTATGTGAACTTATGAATGGCTCCCAATATGCAAGAGGTTGTTGATTATTGTAAAATTACAAATAAATAAAATAGGGGGTCTAATAACAAGATCCATAATTGAATTATAGAGACCTAGAAATTTCTTTCAAAAATATTAAATCATTTTAGCTTAATAGTCATTAAACATCAGTAGGATTAATTCTAGAACTCTAAATGTTAATTGTATTTTGAAATATGGATTTGAAACAAAACACTATTACAAAAATGATATAAATAATCGTTAACATAGTACATAAAATCTGAAACACTTTATAGAAATATAATATACAAAACTTTTTTCATAAAATGGGGAAAATAAAAAAAAGAAAAATTGAGCTCAGATTCACATTAATTGAAATTATAGCTGATATAAATCAACAATAATATGTAACCATATAAATAGAATAAGTGTATAAGAATGTGATATTAAAATTATAAATAATACACAACAATTTTTAGATCATAATAAAATATTCTAGAATTAAGAGTTTGTAGTTCCTAGGAAATTAATTATAAGTGATTCAAATATCATAACCCGTGAGAATATAACATTCTCATAATAACATTTCATAAGGTAGTGGCATAATATGTGGATTAACAATAGTCATTAAATTATAATGTTAAGGATACCCTTATAACATTCATCACATGTTAACCATGTTCAAAAACCCACACACCTACTTCATGCTTGGGATGGCCTCTAGTGTACCCTACATTAGACTTGACATAAAACCAAAGTACCATCTTTTAGGAAATGGGTGTCTTATCATGTGCCCTATGTTGGGATAAGAATAACATCACATGTACCCATTAAGATAAAATATTTTTTGTCTTGAAATAAATAATTAGAGTTTTATAATTTATAAATTCATCATAGAGTCATAATAAATTTATATGTATTCTACAATATAATAAAAATACTTATTCATACATCAATTATTATAGAATAGAAAATAAAATTATTTTCATTACTATTTCAGCATCATAAACATAATTCAATCATAGAATGAATAAATATATTATAGTTCAATAATTTTTATAGTAAATCATAATAAATTTAAAGAGATGTTTTTTTAGATGAAAATACATTTAGAAACGCGTGATCAATATTTTAATAAAATAGTTTTTCTCTCTTTTTCAAGTAATTATTTTAAATTTAAAAACAATTTAAAATAAGAAGGGAAAAAAATTCATTTAATGGAACCATGGAATATTTTAGTGTAATATTATAATTAAATATAATAAATTACAGTAGGAAAATATGATCATGTAGTGTTCTCCAAAACAATGAGTTCTTTCAAATTTTCTAAAAAATTAAAAATTACCACATTCAAAAAATGACATGACGATTAATTTTAATATTTTTCATAGAAATTAACACATTATAAAATAAAATATCAAAAATACATTTTTTAATTAAAAAAAATTCTTAAAATTATTTGAAAAAAATATGGATATTTATTAAATATTTTCAAGACTAAACAAAAAATAAATTCATTTTTATGTAGGATTATTAATTTGGACTCATCAACAAATAAAGAGGGGAAAATTAATTGAAAAAATTTAATATTAAATTTTTTTTAGGAAATGAAAATAATTTTTTTGTAGATATTAATCTTATAATTTAATTATCAGAGATTTAAGAATAAATAATCATGGTAAAAAATGTGATTATAATATAAACCTTTACTTCATTTATAACATTTTATTCATATGTCTCCCAAATGATATAACAACAATTGATAAATTAAATTCCATGAGAGTAATTATATTCACCATAAAAATAAATAAATATCATTAGATACTCCTCTTAAAATAATATATAATTATAAACTGAAATATTTCACAAAGAAGTTAATTTGAGATGATAAACCTTTACTAATTTTAAAACATTCAATTCAATCCACATTTGATGAATTATTTGGAATTTTAAATTCAAATTAAAAAAAATATTTATGTATAGATTATATAAAATTTCAAGTGGTTGGAATACACACCACATTAATATAATTAAATGAGTAAATCAAACTACCGACAATGAAATAATATAAAAATGAGGAATAACAAAATTATGTTAGAACTGATTTGTAGGAGTTATATCCATCAGTTTGGAAAATTTATATTTATTTAAATTAATTAATATATCCATTTATAAACTTTAGTATAATATATGATCCAATTATCACATGTCAACACCCATTTATTAAAAATTACTTATTAAAATTGTCATTTTATGGTGTTAACTATTTATTTTTTCATGTTTGTTATTGTTTAGATATTATGGTCCTAGTATAATATCATGGTTATATCATATATAAAATAATATTCATTTGAAAATTATAATATTTATTCATTATAAACACTTATTTGACCATTCATGTAAATTTTAAATAAATAAATTGACCACATCACTTTGGGGATGTAGAAATTCATACAAATGCCCTAGTGATGTTCCCAGGTCTCAATGGATAGAATGAAATAACGATATATAATAATAAACCTTTATATAATAATTATTGGGTAATAAATATCATATAAATTAAATAAATATATTTTTATTACCATCCATGTTAATTTGAAATTAAAAATGATTCATATATCTCAATCGAGATGGTAGTCCACATGCACTCACTATTGACGTTGTCATTTTCAATGGATGGGATTGCAAGAATATATATATAATATCACAATTTTATTGATGCATTATTATTTTATAAATATGTTATAGTATATTTAAATCCATCATAATAATTGATCATGATTGATGATGATAGAAAAATATTCAAAATTATTATGGATGAAATATTCATCACACACACATATGTGATAATTTTCTTTTCCATTTGATAGAGAAGAAGTGGTAAATGGTTGTTCCATCATCGTAATAACATATATTTATATTTATTATATTTTATTCATAATTATTTCCTGGATAAGATATTTTTAGTGAAGGTTTAGGAACAAATAAAATTGAAATATCTTGGTAATGACTTATACCTCTTCCTTGAGAGATAGTCATTGTCTTCCAGTTTATGCAATGAGTGATTAGTCATACTTGAAGAAAATAAATTCTAGGATGATTGAATTTAATATATAATTTTTTTTGGATTTTTTCATTATATATAAAGATCAAATTTTTTGAAAAATGGTTGATAAGTGGTTCCCTTTTATAAGGGAGGAGAGGTCTACACATGGAATTACGTAAAAGTTTTGAAAAATATAATGTATGGTTCATGAAAAAGAGAAAATAAATATATAATTCATAGAATATAATTTAATATAATGATTAAATATCTTTCATAAATATATTTCATCTTGTTTATTATTCATTACTATACTTATCAATTTTATTACCTCCTTCCCCCATGGTCAAACTACGTTAAATTTAATTTTCACAATTCTCTTTATTTTAAAAATATTAAATAAGAAAATAAATTAAGATGATCCTATTATATTAAATATATTATTATGATAAAAATATTTTTTTCATTTTAAAATATATAGTTTCTATAAATTATGTAATTTTTTTAAATAAGTGTGTTAATCACAATGAAAACTCGTTTTATAAAATTAAACTTTTATGCCTAAAACTGAGTTTTCATCCAATCTATGCGATGTTAAAATCACAAGGATACTTTTAAAATATATTATTTAATATATAATTTATTTTTTTCATAATGAAAATTATTAATAATCATTTTATAAAGTTATTAATATTATAACACATGGAATGCAATAAATCAATTTATTAGAAACTTTTTATTCCAAAATATGAATTTCTCCCAAAATGAAGTATAATATCAATTTCTATGTAATTTTTTAATTTATATATAATTAAATGTGGAATATTATAATTTAATATTCATTATAAAACAAAATTTCACTTTCATATTACATTTCGTGATGAAATTAAATGATCATTTAGCAAAGAAGTTATATTTATCTATTAACTAAAAAATAAGTATTTTTTAAAATATAAATAAAAAATACCTGATGATAATATTGACATGACTATTTAAAAAATTATAATAATTTCATAAATTTAATTCGAAAAAAATTATATAACATTACAATAATTTCCACGCACAATATCCCATAAAACTGTTCTTTGAGAAAATAATTTGATGATTAAAATTACTACATAGTTGTTTTATTATTTGTTTATTATTCCTAAATAAATACATGTGTAATATTTAAATCCCATATTTAATTTTTCATATTTATTTTTTCACTCATAGACATAAAAATTTAATTTAATGGTTATAATTTAAATATAACAATTGTAATGACCCAAAATTTTTAATAATATTTATTTCTAAAATTTGTGTGTTATTTTATTTTATACTAAATAAAACTATATCATGTAATTAATTAAGTGAGTATAATTAAAATTAGACCATTGTGTTTTGACTCTCAATATGACTTTTGGAAACTATACTCTTAAAGATATATTTTTTCTATAAATACAAATGATCTTCGTTAATTAATACAAAAAGTGGAGTCAATGGCCTCTTCTAGTAGACTCAGGTCATATGACGCCCATATTTTGGAGCTTGGGAAGGAGGTTTCATCTTTTGTCATTGCTCTGGACCGAGCCCAATCCGAACTCCAATATGTGATGCTTTAACGAAATCACTTATGGTAGAAGTTCAAGCTGATATAAATCCCAACTCGGGAAATGTTTTCGAAACCAATCCAAGATTTTATCACCATAGCACACCTTACACATAGGTCCTAGGTTGGTGTTTTAAGGGGCTAGGTAATAAGTCCTTAGGTACATTGTTTAATCTATTGGTATAAATTAAATTTAAATGTCTTATTATGAAAAATTTGGTGAATTTTAAATATCCGGATAAATGTAGGATGAACTTATATTTCCATATCACTAATGAATTATGGAAAAAGTGTATTTTAAAATATTCATGTAAACATTTATTATTTAATAATTTAAACTGATTTTCAAAAAATGGTCTTCTTCAGTTGTGACCAGTAAGAAATTTATAGTCGAATAATATCAATATAATTTTTTTGTGAATAATAAAGTATGAATTGTAATATACCCTTATGAATAGTAATGAATAATAAAATGTCCAAAAAAATAGAAACTTCACCCATGAATGTATAAATATTGTTTATAAATGTTAAATGGGAAAAAATGATCATAGTATTAGTTTTGCTATTTTTTATGTCATAAATAAATTATTTACAATTTTATAATTAATATAAAAATATAAAGTTGAAATTTATTTTCATAAATGTAATCATAAATGATTAATTTATTGTCTTATGTTCATATAATAATTTTATGGGACATTGTTCAGTTTTTCATGGTGTTACAAAACTATTTATAGATTTAAAGTTGTTTATTTGGAATAAATAATGATTTATTTTAAAAATTAAATTAAAATTATTTAAAAAACTATTTTCATAAAATGGAGTTCATTTTTGAATTCATATAATTGATATTAGGTCAGGGTGAATTTATGATATATTTATAAAATGTTTTGTTTTTTGATGAATAGTGAAAATGTAATTTTTAGTTTCATGTATTTAATGACATCATTAATGATGTAATAATGATGTAATAATGATGTAATCATTCTGTTATACTTTTTAATAGTATGATCTGATATGAGGTGTCCCAAGTGGCCAATACCATGTGAAAATTGCAAGGTAAAGCCCATGGTTTTCCAAATACCATCGACAATGTGTCCCTTGAAAAATAATAATTTATTCCATCACTTTTCCTATAAATACCAAGACATTATGTTATTCATTTCATTCCAAATCTCTTATAACTTAAGATCTGGCCTTTTTACATGCCAAAAAGTCCTCTCAAGGTCCCCTAAATCCCCCATGGTCCCAACCTTCTAGCATTCGAAGCCACTCTTCAAGGTAAGGGAACCTTTCACCCTCCTCTTTTAGTCATGATTTCCATTAAGTTATGTATTCCATTTTCGATATTCTTATGTGGGGTTTGTTATTATATATTCATGTTACAATAAATTTCAATTCTAATTGGTGATATACCGTTTACTTTCTCATCAATTTAATTTTCTGAATTTTTATGTGACGTCGTTAGGCTGCAGAATTTTTGTAAAAAAGCACATTTTCTCTTTCCTTTCACGTTTCCTTTTCTTGTAGTATGTCATTAAATTGCCCACACCATGATATTATTTCTTTTTATTTTTTACCTATATTGTAAAATTATTCATTTATTGATGGGATACCCCTTTCCCCACTATTTTAATTATTTTCTAAAACCATGTTATATAGACCTTATGCTGTAGAAATTTCTTCCCAAATTTGTCTCTCTTTCCCTCAAGAAATTATCTGTTTTATTTATGTGAACACTGAAACCTATTTTGTTTATATGGGTGTTCATAAATACAAAAAAATGATGTTTTTTATTCTTGAATTGACTTACAAATTACCCTCACTCCCTTTCCATGGTTTATAAATGACATAATGATCTTATTATGAAGCACTTTTAAAAAGTCATGATTTTGAAATGAAATCCATTTTTTTATTCTCTATGGGTTATTTATGAAAAGTATGAATATTATCTATGTGATTCAAAAGAGAATAAATACATATTATGGTTTTTCCCTGATATCACTCTTATTCCTTGGGTAAATAATTAAACTCTAGATATCCCAAGTTTCACGATACCTTGGTGAATAACCTTGGTAAATTTTTATAACCCCTTGGGGTTTAACCTTGGTGATATGTTCCTGAATGTCTAAATGAAATGTTGTATCCACCGATTCATGTTATTTTTGAAGTTATTTTCTTTATTTTATGGTTATAATTCTATTGATCATGTCTTTATGTTTTTTATCATGTTCTTATTAATATCACAAGTAAACTGATTCCATTGTTTATCCTTACTAGGTCTTCTTCTCACCCATTCCTTTGATGTATGTCTCCAAGATATTAGAAACAATAATAGTACATAGTATGAACCTAGGATGAATCCAAACAAGTGGTTTAGAATAATTTTTATGTTATTTTCATGTATTATGTGCCTGATTTCCTAGTCACTAGACTTTAAAATTCCTCTGTTTGTAAAATTTAATGAAAATTTAGTAATAAGAATAATATATTCTATAGTTGGAGTCAAAGAAAAGTTTAGTTATTTATGGAAATTATGATATGAAAACAATAGGAATAACCCTAAATAAAATTATAAATATTGGAATATTTCCTGGTATTTTGGTGAGTAGTGATTAAGTGGTTTAGCAAGAAAATATATCCTTGTCTGGATACAAGAAGGTAGAGGCAGCTCTGGTACAGATGTACGTAGGAGATAATACTCTGACAAGGATCTTTGGGGTTGACTAAGGGAATCATGGTACATGAAAATTGGCCTTTCTGCACTCTTGGTTACGACACTCACGGAGGATATGTTTGGTTAATCATATTCTTTTTATGAATAATTATGAAATATTTATAGAGAAATGTAATTTTTTCGCATGAAGTTTTAAGACAAAAAATATATTATAGTTAAATGATTTTTAAATTAAATGAGTTTCTCCCTATGTTTTTATTATTTTAGAAAATTTCAGGCAATAAGAAGAACCGTGAAAATGGTGACCACAATAAACCATGCACTGACAGCCCTCCAATGGAAGATGGATTGGAAACTTTCGTTCAAATGATGAAAAAAATGACTCAAGTTATGGGAAATAACAAGAATCAAGATTAGTGAACTATCTCACCGTGAAGGTAACAAATTTTTGTTGAATCCATTATGTGTCAACGGCCACCGAACATTAGTGAATCGACTGACCCATTGTTTTCTGGAAAGTGGATCCTCTCTATGGAGAAGATATTTTCGGTGCTTCCCTATTTAGAGCAATAGAAGGTTTCCTTGAATGTCTATTTCTTGGAGGGAGAAGTTGATAAGTTGTGGGAGTTGATTAAAAACACAAGGCCCATAGTGGAGGTTGAAGCTATGGTGTGGAAATATTTCATAGGGATCTTCATCAGTAAGTATTTCCCAAATTCCATGAGAACAAGAATGGAGAAGGAGTTTCATGAAATGAAGAAGAAGGATAATGAATCTATGAGAAGCTATGAGATGAAATTCAAAAGACATTCCTAATATACCTCAATATTTTTCATGGATCCTAATGGTAAGGTTGATAGATTCTTCGATGGACTGAGACCTCATCTGCTGAAGAATCTAGCCATCCAAGACTATGATAGATATGAGTAGATTGTGTGGATTGAGAAGAAAGTCTAACTAGAGTTTGGTGAGATGAAATGGTCTCATAAATACAATGACAATAAATTATTGATGAATACAAGCTTAGAGATGATATTTGATTAGAAAAAAGGAGGCAACAAAGTGCAACATCCCACATGTAATAAATGTGGGAAGAAGCATTCGAGGAACTTCCTGCTCGCAAGAAGTAAGTGGTAAAACTGTGGATGAGATTGCCACATTGCACAGAATTTCCGTAGTGAGGTGAAGGCACAACATAAAAACACTAAAGTCATGGAGATGATAGTGTAGGCCCTACCGGATGTCCAATGCTAGAAGTGTGGAAAACATGGGAACATTTCAAATCACTGTAAATATCAGAGGGTAGTGGAGGGGAATCACTATCAGCCTCAACAACAGCCAAGGGAATAAGGTCATACTTTTTCAATCACTACAGATGAAGATGAAGAACTAACTGATGTTTGGAAGGGACTCTTGTTGATATCACAAAGAAAGAAAGAATTATTAATTGATTCTGGTTCTACACATTCCTTTATTTTCTCCATGTTTTCAATGAATTTAGAATCAACCCCTGATTTTATAAATGAAGAGTTATCAGTCAAGACTCCTTGTGGGATTATCCAAACATTGTCAGTGTTTAGGAACTCCAGTATTTACATTAATGGGAACAATATTATCGCAAATATAGTATTCATTCCCATTCTAGAATTCGACATTATAGTACTGATAGACTGGCTCTAAAAGTATATTGCTAAGATAAAATGCAGAAGAAAAGAAATATCAGTAGTGTTGAATGGTATACCTATAGTTATCTTCCATAGAGAGATATCTCAACCTGATATTTGTCTAGAAGAACCTCCTATATCCTTCTTTATGGAGTTGATTGTCAAAAAAAAAGTAAATGAGAGTATAAGGATAAAAAATTTCCCCATCTTCTAGTAATATGTTGATGTCTTTCCTGAGGAGTTACCCAGACCTCCCCCTGAAAGAGAGGTCATGTTATCCATTGAACTCATACTTGGATCTCATCTGATATCAAAGACCCCGTATAGGATGGATAATGTGGAGTTGTAGGAGTTAAAGAAACAACTACAAGATCTTTTGGAGAAGGGTTTTATCTGACCGAGTGTGTCTCCTTGGTGAGCACAAGTTCTCTTTTTGAAAAAGAAGGATGGATCGATTCAGTTATGCATTGATTATAGTGAACTAAATGGGACAACAGTTAAGAACAAATACCCTCTTCCATGAATAGATGACTTATTTGACCAACATTATGAGGCTCAATTCTTCTCTACGGTTGATCTTCGATCTGGTTATCACTAATTGAGGGTGAAGAAAGAAGATATTCTGAAAACATCCTATTGATAAAGATATTGGAATTATGATTTCGTTGTTATTCCCTTCGGAATGACTAATGGACCTTCTATTTTTATGGATTTGATGTATACAGTATTTAAGGACTACCTTGATGACATTGTGGTAGTCTTTATGAATGATATTCTGATATATTCCAAAAGCTGGGAGGATCATGAGGATAATCTAAGGGTTATTTTGAAATCTCTATGGAAGGAGAGGCTTTTTTGAAAGTTCAGCAAATGTGACTTCTAGTGATAATATGTTTCTCTCTTGCGGAACATTGATACCAATGAAGGGAACACATTTGACCCTGTAAAGGCAAATGTTGTAGTGGAGTGGCCTCATCCTACAAAAATAATTGAGATTAGTAGTTCCCTTGGATTAGTTGGATATTATATAAGGTTTCATAAAAACTTTTCACAACTTTATAATCCAATAACCTAGATTACTCTAAAAGGTTTCAAGTTCATCTGGACAAAGGAATGTGAGGAATGTTTCCTAGAGATGAAGAAGATATTGTTACTGCACCTATGTTAACTCTTCCCTCATGTAGATAAGGATTAGTTATTTTTAGTGATGCATCTCTAAAAGGGCTTGGGTGCATCCTCATGCAAATTGACAAAGTCATTTCTTATGCAGCTCGACAGTTGAAGGCTCATGAGAAGAAATATCCTACACATGATCTGAATCTGGTTGTGGTTGTTTGTGCTCGGAAATTATGGAGGCACTGCCTTTATGAGGAGAAATGTGATATATACATAGACCATCAAATTTTGAAGTATATTTTCACACAAAAGGAATTTAACGTTAGAAAAATGAGATGGTTGGAACTTATCAAAGACTATGATTGTTCAATTCATTATCATCCCATAAGAAAAAGCAAGTTCGTTGATGCATTAAGAAGGAAACACCTAGTTGTTCTTTCCATGAGGAGGATTCAAAGATATCATTTGATAAATGACCTAGTAAATCTAGACATGGGAATTATAAGGTAAGGGACATCATCAACCATACCTCAAATGATTTCTCAACTTTCATTACTAGAGATGATTATGAAAGATCACAAGGAGGATCCTTTGTTATAGACGAAGTCTAAGGATGTGATGGATGGGAAGTTTCTTGAGTTCAATATTATTCAAGAAGGTGTACTAAAATATTTTGCAACACTATTTATTCCATCCATTCCAGATATAAAGAAGGAGTTGATGGATGAATCTCATACATCTATATTCTCTACACATCCTGGAAGAACAAAAATATATAGGGACCTTCATGATCAGTATTGGTGGGATAATATGAAAAGGGAGATTGATAACTATACTTTATGGTGCTTGGTATGTCACCATTTGAAGGCAGAGTGACAACTTCCTAAAGGGGTATTGCAACCACTACCCATACCACCCTGGAAGTGGGACAATATCACTATAGACTTTGTCACTCATATTCTAAGAATTTCCAATGGAAACAATGTGATATGGATTATTGTGGACCACCTCACCAAGACTACCAATATTATCTCCATTATGGAATATTTCACTCTTTATCAACATGCCCTAATTTACGTGAAATAAGTGGTAAGTCTTCATGGAGTTCCACTTTCTATCTTATCTGATCGTGATCCAATGTTCACATAAAATTTCTAGAGAATTCTTCAACATGATCTCAGCAATAAATTGTATCTCAGTATGGCCTATCACCCCCAAACTGATGGCCAATCTGAAATGACTATTCAAACACTTGAGGACATGCTTAGAATATGCTCAATGGAATTAAAGGTGTATGGGATCAACATCTCCCTTTAGTTGAGTTCTCTTACAACAACATCTTCTACTCGATCATTAAAATGGAACCCTATGAAGCTCTATATATTAAGAGATGTAGAACTCTTACTTGTTGGCATGAATCTGGTGACAAAAGTCTTCTTGGGCCTAATCTTATGCAAGATATATAAGAAAAGGTCCATGCCATCTAGAAACGCACTAATGCTGCTTAGAGTCGGAAAAAGAGTTATGTCGACAACCCATTATTGGACTTGGAGTTTGATTTGGGTGACAAGTTCTTTCTTCAAATTTAACCTAGGAAGAGACTTATGAGGTTAGGGAAGAATGGTAAGCACATCCCTAGGTACATTGGCCCCTATGAAATCCTTGATTGCATAGGAGCAGTGGCCTATCGGCCTGCACTACCTCTAAATCCAGTACAAGTTCATTATTTTTTCCATGTATCCCTCTTTAATATCTACATACAAGACCCATCACATGTACTAAATGAAGAGGTGGTACAACTAGAAGATGACCTCTATTATGAAAAGTAGTCGGTGGAGATCATGGATCGTAGATACAAGGTTCTATGCAAAAAGACTTTCCACCTTGTTAAGGTGTTGTGGAGGAACCACAAATGTGAGGAAGCCATGTGGAAACTAGAGGAGTCTATGAGGTAGAAGTACCCATACTGTTTCTCTTCTTAGTGTATGAGTTAAAATTTTGGGGATGAAATATATTAAGGGGGGAATAATGTAATGACCCAAACTTCTTAATAATATTTATTTATGAAATTTTTGTGTTATTTAATCTTATACTCAAAAAACTATATCCTTTAATTAATGAAGTGAGTATAATTAAAATGGGATCATTGGGTTGTGAGTGTCAATATGACCATTGGAAACTATACTCTTAACGCCATAATTTTTGTTTATAAATACCAGTGATCTTGGTTAATTAATACAGAAAGAGGAGTTGATGGCCTCATCCAGTATACTCGGGCCATACTAAGCACATCATACAGGTCTTGGGAAGGAGTTTTCATCTCTAGTATTTTCTCTAGACCAATCCCAAGCCGAACTCAAACATGTGAATCTTGAATGAAATTGCCTAAGGGAGAAGTTCAAGCTGATTGAAATTACCACTTGGGAAATGTTGTCTGACCCGCCCAAAGACTTTTTCATCATAGCACACCCTACACTTTGGTCTTATGCAGGTGTTATAAAGAGCTATGTAACAAGGACTTAACTACTTTGTGTAATCATTAGGTATAAATAAAATTGTTATTTCTTATTATAGAGAAGTTGGTCAATTTCGAATATCAAAATAAATGTATGATGAATTTATAGTTCCATATTACTAATGAATTTTGGAAAAAAGGTATTTTAAAATATTCATGTTTACTTTAAATAATTAATAATTTATAATTATTTTCAAAAAATGGTCTTCTACAGTTGTGACCAGTAAGTAATTTAGAGTCTAGTAAGATCAACTTAATTTTTGGTTAATAGTAATGTATGAATAGTGATATACCCTTAGGAATAGTAATGAATAGTAATGGATAGTAAATTGGACAAAAAAATAGAAAATTCACCCATGAATGTATAAATACAATTTAGACATCTTAAAAATGAGAAAAACGATCATAGAATAATTTTTGGTATTTTTATATGATATAATTAATTTATTTAAATTTTTATAATTAATTTAATAATTTAGTGTGGAAATGTATTTTTGTAAAATTTAATCATAAATTGTAACATTATTGTCTTATGCTCATACATTAATTTTATGGGACCTTGATAACTTTTTCAAGGAGTTACAAAACGAGTTATAGATTTAACGTTTTTTATTTAGAATAAATAATGATATTATTTAAAAATTAAATTAAAAATATTTAGAAAATTATTTTCATAAAATGGAGTTCATTGTAGAATTAAAAGCATTGATATTAGGTTAGGGTGAATTTATGATATTTTTATAAAATAATATTTTTGTGGATAGTGAAAATGAAATTTTGAGTTTCGGGTGTTTAATGACATCATTATTAATGAAATAATGGTGTAATAATGCAGTAATAATGATGTAATCATTATGTAATACTTTTTAATGTTATGATATGATATTAGGTGTCCCATGTGGACAATATCATGGTCAAATGCCATGGGTAATCCCATGGTTTTGCAAATACCATCGATGAGGTGTCCCTTGGAAAATAATAATTTATTCCCTCACTTTTCCTACAAATACCATGATATTCCCTCATTAGTTTCATTCAAAATTACTCATAAAATATTCTCTAGTCTTTTTACCTACCATGGAGTCCTCCCGAGGTTCCCTAAATCTCTCAAGGCTTAAACCACCGAGCTTTCGACGCCACTCTTCAAGGTAAGGGAAGCTTTCACCCTTCTCCTTTAGTCGTGATTTACTTTAAGTTATGTCTTCCAGTTTCCATATTCATATGTGTGGGTAAGTTATTATATATTATTATTACATTCCATTTCACGTTTAAATGGTGATATACCCTTTATTCTATAATCATTTTATTTTTATGAATTTTGAAGTAACGTCGTTAGGCTGTATAATTTTCTTAAAAGAAATCATATTTTCCCTTTCCTTTCAAGTTTTCTTTTCTGGTTGTATGTCATTCAATTGTCCACAGAATGATCTTATTTATATTTATTATGTTCCTATACTATAAAATTATTAATTTATTTATGGGATAACCTTTTACCCACTCTTTTTATTATTTTCTATAACCATGTTATATAGCTGTTATGCTGTAGAAATTCCATCCCAAAATTTCTCTCTCTTTCCCACATGAAATTATCTTGTTTTGTTTATGTGAATACCCAGAACTATTTCGTTTTTATGGGTGTTCATAAATACATAAATATGATATATTTTATTCTGCAATTGACATACATATAACCCTCACTCCATTTCTATGGATTATAAATGACATAATGATCTTATTTTTAAGCACTTTTATAACATCACGATTTTGAAATTGAAACACATTTCATTTATTCTCTATGGGTTATTTATGAAATTTTTGAATGTGATCTATGTGGATCACATGAAAATAAAGACATATTAAGGGTGCTCCCTGATATCAATCCAATGCACTGGGAAAATAATTAATCTCTAGAGATGACAAGTTTCGTGATACCTTGTTGAATAACCTTTTAATTTTTTATGAACCCTTAGGGATAAACCTTGGTGATATGTTCAGGAATATATAAATTAAATTATTTATCTACATAATAAAGTAATGATTCAAGTTATTTTCATTATGATATTCCTATTCATTCATTTCTCATGTCTTTTTGTTTTTTATCATGATCATATTGATATCCCAAGTAAACTGCTCTCCTTGTTTACCCTTACTGGGAATTCTGCTCACCCTTTCATTTGATGTATGTCTCCAAGATATGAGATGTCGTAATTTTTCATAGGATGACCCTATAAGGAATCCAACTATATGGTTTATAAGAATGTTTTATGTTTTTTTAATTTATTATGTTCCTGATTTCTAAGACACTACACATTAAAGATCCTCTGTTTGTAGAATCTAATGAAAAGTTATGTAATAAAAGGTGGGATGGCCTAACAATAGTAAAATTATTATAGAAATCAACTATTAGTTTAAATATAGATGTTTTATTAAATTCATCATATCGATCATATTATTCTACATTTTCTAATTGTTATGAAATACGAACATAAATAAATTTTATTATCATAATATTTTCTTTGTAAAAATGGTTCATTAATTTAAAATTCCATTGTCCAAAACCCATATAAGGCCAAGTTAAATTAAAATTTACCTTGAAAAGGTGAAATGGGAAACATAAACGTTAAATAAAATTGCACATTTTTGGGTTCTTATATATGGAGAACAATATCAATATGTGAAAATATATATATGGATTAGAAATATATTATCAAAATAAAAATAGATAGTCATAGATAACAAGAAAATGTTAATGTTAATCACAAAAAAAACATAAATACTTGAGGAGTAAAAAGACATTCAATTATTTAAAAATAATCTAAAAAATATATTTCATTTTGAACCCCCTTTTCATTTAGTTGATGAATATATTTTACATAGAATGTGATAAAATACACATATAATATTCTATCAAATAAATTAAATTAATTTGACTCTTTGTTATAGTGATCTAATTAGATTAAAATTATTTTCATCTCATATTCCTATAATGAATGAACAATAAAAAATTTTCATGTCTCAAGTAAATAAATTCACTATAAATAGATTATAAAGTCAATTAATAATTAAAAATCATTTCATTTGTCTATATATCATTATCAAAAAAAATTTGGAAACAAGTTATATAATATGGATAAATCATCATATAATGAAATAAATCTTTAATCGCCTAATTTCTGAACAAAAATGTTCCATGCTAACTCCGACCATAAATACTGAAAAAAACTCATCCTAAATATGTCAGATGAAATTCAAAGAAAAAACTGTTTCAAAACATTTCTTCATTTATGATTCCTTATTTGAAATTTATCTTCTATCCCTAAAAACATAATGTATCTAAAAATATCAAAAAACAAAAACACACATACCATGATCATATATTCCCCAAAAAACTATAATAACCTGAGTCCCTATTAAATATTAATGATTACATAAATTTTTTCAATAATTATCCCTCTCCTTATTCATTAAATAAAATATGAGAATATAGAATATATAAAATATGTTAAAAATGACATAAACATTATGAAATAAAATATTATTCAGATTATCCTCAAATTACTATTCAATTTCAATATAAAAAAAACATTCCAATTTAATTTATCAATATCAATCATCTCCTAATAAAAATAATAAATTATTATCTCATTATTGAGAACATTTTATTGGTTATCTACTTCTGATCATATATTTTTTATAATATATCACCAATAAATTTAATCAATATTCATGGATATCATTAACGTTTAATTATTATTAAAAATACTTAATAAAAAATACTAAAAATCAATCCTTATATGGACCAAGATTATTATATCAAGAATATATTTTATAGATAACTTCTTCAATATAACTCACAAATCTCATCACATAAATGCAGGATACATTCAACAACCATTATAAGATACTAACTAGTATTCTTCATGTTATTCCATAATGCATCCTTATAATTATATAGAATATGAATTATGTTTTAACATTCATCAAAATTAATATTTTCATATTTTATAATTTTAACATAATCAATACTGATAAAATAATTTTAAAATTTATATATCATTCTAATTATCTTCATCATCAATGATAAAACTAATAACATTCCAAAAATTCCAGTAACATTATTGATATCTCCATAATTAATAACATTTGAATTATTTCCTACACATTAATAATTTAAAATATCCATCCACTAATGATACCTTATGGATATCATTTTGTTAACAGAAAATGTCATTATTCCTTTGAAATTATTTTTATATCAGTTTAAATTTGTTAAATATATTCTTGTCCCATTGAAATATTTTTTGGGGCACATTGTCCAAAATTAACATCATTTATAATGAATAATCTTCTTTCCTCCATGGAACTCATGAAAATAAATTTTTCGCTTATTTGGCTAATTTGGAAATTCCCCAATGTTGGATTTTAATCGTATTTAATGAAATATGGATAAGAATAATAAAAATATATTATATTACATCACCCATTTTACATTGTTACTCATGAGTAAAATACTTGAATCATCCATCACAATGTACTTTACCTTGATTCCTCCTAATTCCATCAATTAATTAAACAAAAACACCTATTTTTAATAACAATAATAATTTTGTGTAATAAAATATATGTCAAATGTATTTCGTAGGATATCTAAATCCTCTCACTATATTTTAAATTTAGGAAATCATATATTTAATAAAGGAATTCAATTTTTATTTTCTAGTAAAATATTCCTAAATATATTATACTGAATATTGGAATTAACACATGCTTATTCCCTAAGAATATCTAGTGTGGTGTTCATTATTAGGATAACTCATTGTGCATCAGTGATGATCCCATAAATATTTCATCCAACATTTTAGGGTGGATAACTATACCTTCATCTATTATATGTATTTATCTACATTCTAGTATCCAGATAGGGATGCATTTTATAGGAAAACACAAATCCTTTGTTTTCCATAATATACTATGTTCACTAATATATAAAATTATCCAATGCCTTAACACTAATATTTCTCATCATAGTTTAAATTAATTAGTATACCATTTACTAATAAAAATGAAGTTTACTTATCTTTAAAAAAAAATTACATCATTTTAGGTAAATATTTTATACAGAATATTGAAATCCAAGATGAAACCATAATGTTCAATGTATATTGATATACATATAAATAAACATGTGGTATATAAAATATCTACATCATAACCCTCTTAATTAATCAATATAATATATATTCTGAGACATATAATTCATAAAATCATTCATTGTGTAATGGGAAGTACGAAACAAAAAGGGTTCTTTTATATTCTGAGTATGTTTATAAAAGTAATATATCAATAAATGAACATATGTAATAATATCAAGAGAATAATGGGTTTTGAACATGAGAATAATATTTTAAAATTATACCCAACAATTCACATAACAAAAAAAAGTTTCATATAATAATTCATTGTCATTTAATAAGACGTAGATTATAATATAATAAATGATAATGAGCCATGACTATATAACTTCTTAATAACACCATTTAAAATTAGTTTGAAATATTGAAACAAATCATCCCAAGCCTCCAAAGGCACCATCACCCAAAACAATATACCACATACCTGATTAGTATCCCCCCCCCCGAATACCAAAAAGTTTCAAGGTTATTAAACATAAACATCATGGTAAATTTTAACATCAATAAAACAACAATAAACATCCAAATATTGGATAATAAAAAAAAAATATTATGATATATTCCAAAGGAAATATCATATAATCAATTATTTAATAAAAGTATTAAAATATATAATTAATGACTAAACAAGTGAAATAGGTGACAAAAATAATATACCACAACTCAATCCCACAAGTTATATGAAGAAAATATTTTCATCACCATATATATGTGATACACAAGTCACCACAATGATCACTATAGTCATATTCTTGCCCATATATGTTGACACCATATCCATCCTGAGTGTCAAAACAAAATGAAAGATGAAACAAAAATGGAGAATACATACCCATAAATGAGATTATGTTGTGTGTGAGTTTAATCCATAAGGATACAAAAATGATGAAAAATAATTAATTTTATAAAATAAACCAAAATTATTGTTATAAAATAAATTAAACAAATAGTTTTTCATTTTACATTACATGTTATAGGAGTAAAAAAAATGAATGTCTTGATTTTTCTCAAAGAACAAAATTTTTAAAACATACCATAAAGGGTATTTAAAAAATCCTTTTCAAAAACTAATCCATTCCATTTAATACATAACAATATTGAAAAAACCCAAAATATGGTTTAAAAATTTTCTACTGCATGTTAACCAAGACCATCATATGAAAAAATTACATCAAAATCATTTACATACAAAAAAACAATGATAATATTGAAATAAGAGTGGCTATTACAAAATACCATAATAAATAGTAATAAATAATTCAAAAAAATGGTTGGAATTAAATTATTCAATATCAATAATAAATGATATGATGATCAACACATCATGAATGATCATAAAAATAATTAGAAACACACATAGAAATATATGAAAAATATATAACATATGATAAATGTTGTGGCTATAACCCCAACATCATAAAGCCTATTCCTAAAACTATTATGTTTAAATAAGATACATAGAATCACATCCAATATGAACCATATGTTTAATAGTCATGGAAAAATAGATACATACATTATTTAGATATTACATTTGAAAAAAAATTACCACGTCATTTTCTTAAATAACAACTTTATTCCATGTAATATATCCCTATTTATCTATCATAGTAATCATCATGGAATACTTCAGAAAGGAAGAGAACTAATGGTGAACTAAAATTATACGTAAGGGTTATGTATAATTTATGTAATAATGAAAGAATGATAATATTTAATTTTTTTTGGAAAATAGATAAAAACATTCAATTTAAATGATCTGACTGTATGAATATAAAATTCATAATGAACAAGGCTAAGTAAATAACTGGAAAAAAATAATCAAAAACTGATAAAGAAATTCTTTGAGAGATAATTTCATGGTGAAACTATCCACGATAGAAATAAAAACTGAAATGAAGGAAATTCTAAAAAATCGGACTCTGTAATTTCTAGGTACATGGAACACATACCATCAGGGCCATTCAAAGGATTGTTTAAAACATAGTAGTTGAAACCCCTTTTATCTCTTTCTCACCAAAATATACATCCCATGAAACCACCATTGTATAGATTATATTACATTATTCAATCCCCAAGTTGAGTATATCATTTTCAATATATTCCTCATAAATCTAATAATTGATTTAATTCATAAAAACATGCTTTATTAAATATATATATTCAGTAATGGATACAGATTTATCTATATTTCCCTATAAAAAGAAATGACATCCAATTTAGAACATCATATGTAGAAATTATATGCAGTTTAAGAAATAACAAAATCCCTGAACAATAATATGTATAATTTAAGGAAACATTAAACACCAATGATCGTATTAAGATGAATATTCCATGGGATGTTAATATCTATAAAAATAAAATATTGAAGATAATTTCAGTATTCTCTTTGGACAAAATGATTATAAATCATCTAAAGGAAAAAAAATATAGTATTAATTTAATATACACCATTATTCAGTTGTAGGAAATAGTTTTTTCATGTCAATTTTTTATTTTAACATTTATTAGAAATATACACTTTTTATGAAATAATTAAAATTGGGGATTTCTACATCATGTTTTATAAAATAACTTCAAAATGTAAAATTATGACCTTTAAATATAAATTTTTTGATAAAAAATGACATCAAAAGTATAATTTCATAATTGTTTAACATTAGTTTTTTTAGAAAAACATACATTGCATGTAACACCCCTGGTAAATAAAGAATATGAAACATTAGTTTTTATTAAAAAATTTGAATTAAATATTACATTTACTTTAAAATGGATTCTTTTTTTGATGGCATACTCAACACACAACAATGGGTTTCTCTGAAATATCTTGTTTCACACAAGGCGGAGTCATACTGAAAAATAATAATATAATATTATTTTATATGGTAGTTAAAGCCTAGCTGTTGTATTTGTGGGAATGAACATAATAAACTAATGTATTATTATATATGTTTGTTAAATTGTTTTACAGTTAACATATAAAATTTAGAGGCTTAAAATGAGAATGAATCCATTTTAACTATAAAATCTCTAATATTTTTAAAAGGTTTTTTTAATGCCTTTGGATGAAGAACCAATTTTAAATCTTGTTTTTTTTACTTTTATATGGTCCATTTTACAAAATAATATTTTTTATTTACAATTGGGACATCAAAATTTACTTTGGGAAATTTTTTGGAATTTTTTTGATAAAGATCTTTTTTTATGAATAGTCAAAAATACTGGATTTAAATTGAAAACTGTATTTTAATATAACTTGTTAATATAGTTATATTATTATTTTTATTGATTTTGAAGTTTAACTGGATTATATATTTAAAAATTAATCCAATTATGGTCATTGGAAGAAATTTCACTTCTAAATCGAACGTAAAAAAGTTCCAATATTTTAATAGTTATTATTTCCTAAAAACACACTTTTATGATTTGACAACAAGAATTAAGTTTAAATTAATTTTTGAAACTTCATTGTTTTGAATTTTGAAAAATGGATTCTATATTTGGAATCTTAATTTCCAAATTGTGTAAATAAATAAATTTTATTTTGAGACATATGAATATTTACTTCAGTAAATGTTTTATTTACCATGGTTAAAGGTTAAATCTGATAAATAGGGCTGAAAATTAATATTATAATAATATTAAATTACCCTTACACTATTTATAACCATATTAGATGAGATATTTGCTACCAAGGGCGTCGTTGGGTCAATTTTGGAACCCCATGGAGCCACTTTGGAGTGATAATGACACTTTATATTAATAAATTTAACGTAATGACAAAAGTAACTTAAACAAATATATTTTAGTAAAAATAATTTTATGAGGATATATAAGTGATATATTAGACTATAAATATTCATTTGAAATATAAAAATGTTTCTTACATTATTTTATTTTATTTATACTTTTTAAATATTAAATAAATAAATATAATTATGAAACAATAGTGATGGAATAATTTCTTCATTCATGATGTTTTCAAATAATTGATATTATAAATATTAAAATAATTTTATTTTGAAATTTTTTATACCAAAAAATAATTTTTGATATAATAATGACTTTTTATCATTGCATTAATGATGTTTTTTTAAATAATTAAGTTGTTATTTATTTTTTAAAAGTCATGATATGAATAATTTATAACTTGGCATAAATGAGTTTTTAAAAAAATTAATATTTTATTAAATGATAAAATAATTATAAAAAACTAATATTTTGCCAAATTATTAAATAATGTCATTAAAGATCCATTTTGGGTCTCTTGTAATTTTAATTTAAATATATTGACCATATAGTATTAATACATAAGAGGATATGGTAAAAGTGAAATAGGTTAACAATGGTTTAATCAAATAAGTTAGGGATTAAAAAAATATCCAAAACTGGTCCAATTACTATTAGATGATTTTATTTCTTCTTATATATACCTTTTCTTATAATTAAATATGTTTTGGAACTTTTGAAACCCAAATTCAGTTTATAATAAAATAATACTTGGAAACTTTTCTAAAGAGCGCATCCTCCCTCTTATAAAAGGAAACCACCTCTAACCCATTACCCACACCTCTCAAGCCCCTTGTCTCATCCAAACTATGCTCCATGAAGCTCTAAAAATCCTTGTACTCCTTCTATAATTCTTCCCCTAGGAATAAGGAAATTCAAGAAATCCTTTTATTCAATCCAAAGGGATTTACCAGATTTAACGATAATGGCTTCTCTCAAGTTATTTTATTTTATTTTACTTTTACAATCACCTAAAATCTCTTTAATACATTATTTTATAAAAACACCATTACCATAAATATACTATTATGTTGTTATGATATGTATTCTAACTAAACTTCTACATAGCTCTATCTATTGGATACAAACATACTATTTATGTGGATGGAGAACTATTACATCATGAAACGAAGATTGTTCAAATATCTCATAACACCTCTCATGGTGGTCATTATAATGGAATTTTATTTATATGTGATATATAATATATTTATATTTTCACTATGCTTATGAATATTTCATTTGTAACATTTTTTATATTTTCCATAATGGGTAAATACGATAATTTCATTTGATGAAGTGCGGACTACCGCCCCCACAAAGTGATATGACTCATTCATGCCATTCCTGGAACATATAAAGGATAGAGATAATGAAGTTATATATGTTATTTTATTATAATTATAATATAAATACGTATCATTAAGTTTTCATTCCATTAAATGTGAAATAGAATGAAAAGTAGCGTTCCTGCGTACGTATGGCTTACCATCTCCATGAATGGTGCATTTCATTTCTTATCTCTAAATATAACGTACTTATATATATATATAATGAATATATATTATATATATGATATAAAAATCATTAATATCATTCTAGAGTTAAATTAATTTTTACCACATAGACAAATCTTAATTATAAGAAGTCTATTTTAGACTCAAGTATCAAATATTGAAAAAATGGTCGTTATTAACTTGAATGATTTCGTAATGTTTATAACGTGGTAATATGTGATATTAAAGGAATAATAAACTTTAAATAGGTTCTTATGAAATTATAAATTAATTTTTTTTATTATTTATGATATTAAAGAATTAGAAATTCAAGCCGAACATGAGGTAAGAGAACTTCTTATCCAAATTTCGATTCATTGGGCTAAACATATACGTCTGGATTATGTGGTTCTATGAATATGTGTGAATGACCACGAATTGATTTTCACTTAATATCCACTTATATTGGGTGTATTTATGTTTTTACCATATAATTAATTCATTAATTTATCCTTAATGTAGTGATATGATCATTGTAAGGGACTTCGTCTCAATATCCTTTCATGGAGGCATATTTTGATTCATACAAGACTTTATTTTATACAGTGTATAAACCCCTTTAACATTTCGTTTCATTCAAATGCAACTATTTTCTATGAAGCATTTTACAGAATTAAAATGGTAATTTCTTATTACCGTACACGGTGACAATCACTTTTTTGCTACCGCGAGAATTATTTGATATTTCGCTTCATTAACAAGTTATAGTGTTTTTAAAGAAAAAATTTATCATATACTCATTAACATATCTTGTTATTGAAATTGATTTTGATAATAGATGGGTTATATAAATATATTTAAATGATATTCTGTGATTGAAATGTGGAAATTATAGCTTTTCATAATGTGTTATTAATATGTTATGGTTCTTGGGAATTGTTTATGTATACAGGTGGTTTCGTGATAACCATATGGCAGGTGATACCGCGATAGATCTCCAATTCATTAAGTAACGTGAAGGAGGAAAAAATTAAGGTTCCTCATAAGAGATTTAGGGAATATACTATAATGGGTATTCCAAATGTAACACCCTCCGTAGCAATAAAATCTACAATGTAAGTACGTTATGTATTCCATAAGTTGCCTTTATGATTTTTTATTACATTGTTTTATTCATCAATCTTATGATTTCATGAGTTATGATAAAGATATTATGTTTTTTATTTATTGATATACTAATATTTTATTTCTGTATTTTATAACCCTTACAAAGCTTTTTATGTTCATCCAAAGTTTTTGAAATGTTTTTCACATGATATAAGGCAAGGTAAGAGAAAGGAAGAATTCCGAAAGATGTATATCTAGAAAAAAATAATTATTTTCTATTAAAAGTTTTTATTTTATGAAAAAATGGATACTGAGTTGAAATGTATACATTGTAATATTTGATATGTAATGCATTAGTTACAGACTACTTATCTATAACTCTAAACCTGAAAAAATTCTCAAATGTCAGTTTAGATAACTTTAGTGGTTAGGGTGTTATTTAATCATAAGTTAAATTACCATAATAGTTAGAAAATTAGAAAGATTCATTGTTATTTTACAAAAATTGAATTGGTTTAGGTGACATGAATATGTATATATTAATCTATACCCTCCTTATAATATATTATATGATAAATTTACTGATATACTCACACTGACCTTTTTTTAGTAAGTGGATGGATCTAGAAAGCACCAACGTAACAATGGGTGTGAATAAAACTGTGTTAGTTTTTTGAATATGAAAATGAAGGAAACGGGAGATGTAATGAATACTTTGGTGGTTATTCTCAACCAACTATCTAGAGTAATGATTTAGAACTGAACCTTGGTGATTTTTATAAGGCATTGTATATGCATGAGACGAATCCCAATGGGAGTTCTGGTAATACCCAAAATGGTAAGTATATATCAAAACCTATGTGTTGAGGATGTGGAAAGAAACATATAGTAAAATTCTTCAAAGGGATAGAAATATTCTATATATGTGGTAATAAAGGTAAAAAATCAAGAACATGTAATGGAAAAATAAAGCGTCTAGTTGACTCCTGGAAAGGGAATGAAGATCATTCTAAAGGGTCAATAGTTTTTGTTAAATGTGGTGTGCATGGTCATTATAAAAATGTATATCCTATGAAGAAGGTTCCGGAATGATATTAGTAAGATCGTACAAATATATGTTTACTAATTCCTAATGCCATTCTAATTGAAGATGTGGAAACTGGAAATAACCTATGAAATGTATGGATTATTTCTTAGCTCGTGTTTTAAAATTACTGATATCATAGAACATTATGCCTGATATTTTTTGTAGGAATGAATTATAAAATAATAATATGGAAAAACATTGTTAAAGGAACATGAATAATGTTTAATGATTAAGATGTCTACATTTTAGGAATTGAAGAGTTGTGTTGTATCTATGGATGATGACATGTTTAAATGAATTAATGATAGGATTACTTTGGAAGACTATTTCAAGTATGTGTAAAACTGATGTTTGATATTTTTGAAAATTCTATTCAAGGAAGAAATATCTTTTCTATTGTGGATATAGTTACAAATAACTATTTGGGGTTATATGATTCATAAATTTGAGCCAATTAAAGGTTATTACTTTTTGGGATGAAAAGGCGAGGTATGAGATAACATTTGTGGATAAAATATGTTATAGTTATTTTTGAGTAATTTATATCATTTCTTGGAATGTTATAAAATTATATAATTTTTATTAAGATGGATCACACACAGACCATGAGACAACATGTCGCGTCAGACAAAGAAATGGGAATCAAACCCATTACCAATGTGCGATTGGGATTTATCACCTACCACTGGACTACGTGAATTCCCCGGTTAGTGTCACATAATTATTTTTGGATAAATATATTTATGGATCAAGAATAAGTATATTTTTGGAACATTTGTTTTTTCAAATAGATATCCTTAGAATAAGAAAATAATTTTGTGATCCAATCATGATAGTTTGAAAATAATACATAATAAAATAATTGTTTCCCTTATTTTCAATTTCTAGTCACAATATTATATATTTAAAGGAAAAAACTTCTATTCCACTATATTTTCAAAATATTTTACAAACATGCATTATCATTCTAAAACATAAGGGAAACATTTAAAATTAAAAACATGAACATAAAAAGAAGAATATAATCTTGAAGCAATAGAAATCGAAATCATTTCACAGACACCATGTAATAAGTGAGCATCATGGTCGATCCCTATAGGTAAATTTCACAAATGGGACCCCATGAACCTTGTACATTCAAAAAATGTGGTATAGAAACCATAACAACCAGAATTATCATGCACAATCCACTTGTAGGGGACACCCCCATAACCCTTATTGTCTCCCATGATCATCGATATTAATTTTGTTAGTGTTGTGGAGTTAATCCTGCTAGAAAAAACTGAGACAAACCACATCTGAATCATCTAGCATTCTAGTCTTAGCCCACCCACCAAGATACCTCAGGCATCCCATGTGCTCTATTTCATGTGGTGGTGAGTTTTAAAAAAACTACCATACATGGACATATCATTCTCTTTATTAAAAAAACACACTCACCCTCTCACTTTTGATCTCCCTCATTGTGCGCATCCCCCGTTTTTCCATCACACAAAATTACAAAAGCCTCTTTACGATGAATATATCAAAATCCACACATTCAACATACACATAATTTTCTAAAATAATGGTTCAATGCCTCACGTGGTGTTTTCCTTCTTAAAAAACCATTCTTACAGTTCCAAACAGGTTTAATTATTTACAAGGAATACTTTTCATTTTAGAACACATAATCTCCCAACAGTTTTAAGTTTCCAAAATCATTTAAAAGCTTAATTGAAATACCAATGTACTATATATTTAACAATAATCTTGAAACAATGTCTATAATGATGTAATTAAATCAAGAAAGTCAAACCACAATTTGACCATGAGTTCACAACAAAACCCATATTTGGAAATCACATAAGATATTATTAGAAAAACAAACATGTCATTACAATTTTATGACTAAACCCTCTGAAAGTCCAAACACCATTGGAAATATTCATTACCAATTCTAAAAAGCATAGGATGTCACTTTTCAAGAAAAGACACTTAAGAGAAAATGGGAATTAGAATGGGAGTTCAATTTCCAAAACAAAGGCATAATAATTTCAAGAACCTTCAATAAGATTTCATATCATGATTATATAGAATATATATTAAACATTCTTTTAAAACAAGAAATAAATTATGGAATTCAAATTAAATTCATAGGCATAGGGGACCTACCTCAGGGAGTAACTAAATAAATCATTCAGCCCTTGGCACATTCTAATAAAGATTTTTTTCTCCCCCACTGAGAATATGCATCTTCACATTAATATAAGGAGACATGTCCCCTATGCAAACACCCACATTTCCATGAATGTGTGCAAGGGGATCCTTGCTTATATTCTTATATGCATATACTAGTCACCACTCACCTAAATATGAATTTTTTTATATATACATGAAAACACCTAGTTCCATACATATATATTCACTACCATGGATGATTATACATGTTACAGGGGAACCCAGATATATATATATACTTACTTATTCACATGTATATGAGTTGTGTTAGACCTGGTGACTTGAAACCACAAAGAAGGGACCACGTACTACACATATAATTTAATAAATCTAGCAATCACTTAATAAAACTTTTCCAATATTCTTAAATATACTTTACCCCAAAAACACACTCAAATTATTCTCTTCAAAATCAAATGAACACTAAAACCATTTGAAATTAAATTTCACAATACTTACATAACTCATAAAACCCATTTGGAAATATTAAAATAAAATCACATAATAAATTTAACAAATTTCAATGGACATGACCCTTTCAAATCATCATATAGACCAATATCACTTTAAATCACGATTCACATAATTTACACAATTCATAAACCACATTAAAAGTTCCAAAAAAATAAAATTTTCCAAATTCATCCATTTCCATTAAAACTCATCTTTCAAACTCATTTGTATCTAAAGTTCCCTTAAAACTCCACTCTGTACCTTTCACACAACCTTAAAAACACATTCAAGAAGCACCACAACAAATCACTTAAAAATGCTCAAAATTTTTCTTTTCAAACTCCTATTTCATTATATACTCATTCCAAATGACTTCCAAATTATGTTTTCAAAAACACAGTTAAAATATAGAACTCATATAAATAAATAATCATGAACATTAAAATCATCTAATAATGATTAAACATGGATTCACCTACAACTTATAAGAAAAATTGATAGAAAATGTTTCGAAACTGCAACTACACCTCACCCGGAACTTTGAGAGGCATGATCGAACCATATTCTAAGAGAAAAAACCAAAAAACTCATAGTTGAACTCTAAACCTAACAAAACACCAAACTAAAACCTTATAAAGGGGATGAAGAACACACTATAGTGGTTCACACCTATGACGAAGGGAAAGGTGGAGCAGCGAGAGGTTTTGGGGGATGGTCACACATGGGGGAGGTTGTTGAAAGTGAGTTGTTTTCAAGGGGGTCTCTAGAGTTCCATCTGAGAAGAGGAGGGGGGTCCACTGGACGGAGATCTGGACAAGGGGGTTGTCATGATGGGATAGTAGAGGGGAGGTCAGTGAGATTCGGGTGGAGGGTGTGTTGGGTAGCCTGATGTCATGAAGATGGAGGAAGGAGGGCTACAGTGTGGTGGCGTAGAGAGGTCCGAGGTTTGAGGTGTAATGACATATAGAGGGTGGAGAGTTGGGCTGTAATGAGAATATGAAGGAAAATGGAAGTTCATAAAAAGAAAAAACCCTAACCCAAAAAAGTAATAAAAAATATTAAATTCCTAATATTTATAATAAAAACCATCAAAATAATAATATTAATAATCATATTAATAATAATAATAATAACATAATAAAATATAAAAAATAATAATAATAGTTATAATCTTTACTAATATTACATTATTATTATTATTATTAAAATTATTCTTAGTTTAATTTTTATTTTTAATATTTATATATTATTTTTATTTTTTAATCATCTCATTAATTAATTATTTTTAATATTTTGAATACTGGGAAGGGAACATGGTGACTTGTGTGGAACAACACATTTTCGACCATGGTATACATGTGTGTCAAACGCTGATAAGACCAAAACACTCACTTATCAGCAAAAACACAATTTTCAAACTAGGACTCGGCCTGAACCTTGATAAGTTCACCCCGAAACACCAAACCCGTCACCCTCGGCCCTCGAGCAGAACATCCAAGACCGAAACAGGACCTAGACTGATGCTAAATTAAAACCCGAGTGTGATAGAAGGTCATTCATTATTATAGTATGGAGTTCCTATTATACCTAGATATTTTATATTGGAAACACATTAATAGTATCTACTATTATAATATGTGAATGGTATAATATGAATGTGAAAACCAATCCTATTTTATGGAACCTAAAGCTTAGAGATAACATGGGAAATTTGGAATGTAAATTTTTTTGTTTAGATTCTTGTTAAAAACATTGAATTTGTAAAAACATTTCCTAAATTTCATAAATGATCACATGTAATTAAATTTATGACTAAAAAATAATATCAAAAAATTATTAGGGGTGCCTTGTTCATCTGAAGTGGATAATTTTATTCTATCTCCATAAAAATGGCATGGATCAAATGTCAAATCATATGATTCCTCTAAATCATCCACCCATGAAAAAAATAGGATCGTTGATCTATGTTTTTCAGGTGATAGAATAGGATATTTAAAATCATTACAGTGTACTTTAGATAAAGTAAATAACACATACACATTTAAGATGAAGGGATCGATCCAACCTTGTTCATTCTTCAAATTCAATCTTTAAGAACACGATAGTATATTAGAGGACATAATATATCACTTCATTTGTCCAAATGGTTATGTTTAATATTCAAGGGTATATGATGAGATTTGTTACCTAGGATATTCTTACTACAATTTCATATTGGTACTTTGATGGTAATAACCATCATTTTAGAATTTTTCACAAAAGTGTGACATAATAAAATTTTCTAAATGTCTAAAATACTTTAAAAAAACTAATGAAACTATAATATGATATGTGATAAAATATTAACCATTCACTTGACCCATATGATCCCAAAAAAATTATCAAACCATGAATATCAAATGTTTGTTGAAAAAAATTATTTCCCCATTTTATCTTTCATAATAAGGGAACTTATGAATAAATTTTAAAACAAATTCAGTCTTCATTATTTTTAACACAAATACGTATGTTTATTTTTTTTCTTGTTATCAATCACCCTTGGACACTCACTGACCCCCTTCACATCAGTCCCACTTTATCCGAAATTCCAATTCAATATAATCAGTGTAACTTCTAGATACATAAAATGTGTGACCCTCTTGGTCCAAATCACAATATGAGTGTGTTTCACTATTAGAACAAGATAAGATTCAATCAACCAATAATGTCCCCTATGAGGGTAATGAATATCAAAATAATGACTACCTCTTGAGAGTATGTTCAGTTGAATATAGTCTTTTTGTCTTGTGATATCCTATAAATAAGCATACAAAAATAATTCATAACTATTTGTTGAATTATATACTTAATTGCATTTATAGAAAAGGCTTACCTTCTTATGCCATGCCCATGGATTTAATAACGGTATAAGTATACATTTAAAGCTGTTCCCTAGAGATATTTTTCCTAAACTCCATATAAAAAATTATTTCTTAATCATTCAAACAATTCCAGACCACATATGATGCAACAAACTAATGTGACCATGTAATGACTTCAATGACATTGTTTTGTCATTGAATCAATGTAAACAATCAACTGGTAATCAATGATAAAAATATCATGTCCAAATACAGATTTAAATTTATTTAGATAGAAACACCCATTGACAACCAAAGTATTCCATGCTCTTATTTTTTGGTCTTTCCTCATGGTATCATCCACATGAGGTCACAAAGTGAGTACATCATTTGACAAAGACACAATTCATATAAAACTCTATCACATAATAATAAAATAATTTCCTTGTTATTTTAGTATTATGTATCTGGGACATAGGAAATGTGTTTAAGAAAACTATCATAGTACCACAATGTTCTAAATATATATGGGAACTACTATGAACATTTGATAAAACATTTAATCTAATAAAATTTACAAGTAAACAATGGATAGTCAATTTTTACCACTATTATGTCATGAAAAAACATGTGTTAATATAAAACTATTTAGATTTAATTTTAATCAAAGAAAATAAAAATTTGGGTCTAGGTAACCCACTCGCACCACTCCAACATTCACTATAGCCAACTCCTAAAAATTCTCATATAGTTTTCTCTCACATGAGTATTATGCTTTTGTCGAGATGTGGCATTAGTTATGGGTTCTAAAAATTATACTAGATGGTTACTATACTATCTATGACTACCCCACATTGAGTAAAATATCTTAATAGATGAACATAAAAAGTATATGCATTGTCCCCTTTATGAACCTCGTATACTTGAGAGGAACTATTTCTACAATATTGTCACTTTATATAGTAATAGGGTGATTTTTCTAGCAAAAACACTAAGAATGTAAATAAATCATTGCTTTCAAACTAAATCCTTAGATAATGAAAAGCCACTATATACTCAGATTTTGATGTAAAATAGGGAACCACAAACTATATCATGCTCATGAATCTCACTACACAACCATTTAGGAAAAATACATGGCATGACTATGATTTTTGTTCATCATGATCTTTTTGGGGGACTGAATCAGTGTATCCCCTCACAACTAGCTCATTATCTTCTCCATACACAAGGGACATATCCTTTGTATGTCAAAAGTATTTTATGACTCTTTTTATAGTTGTACAATGATGATATTTTGTATTTCCTTGATATATTCCAAACAATATTAATGTAAAGTAATTATCAAACCTATTACATATCATGGAATAAATTATAAATCCAACAACTAGACCATAATGGATTCTATTCATTATTTGAATATACTCCTACATTTCTCGACACATATTCTTTGAGAGATTAATTCCATCTGTCAATAGAAATAGTCCACTCTTGATGTGTTTCATAATGTACATTTTGAATAACTTCACATTATATTTTATTGATATATCCCAAAAATACTTGGTTACCTATCTCAAATGATCATGATCCCTATAATATAGGGAGATTCACCTAATTCGTTCGTAAAGAAACATTCATTTAAACATTTCATCCCTGACTATAATACATTCACATCATTACACCATTATAATACATCGTCAACATATAGTACTAGTAAAATGATGACACATCCAATTACCGTATTATAGACACAATGATCACTTTCATTCATAATGAATCTAAATTTTTTTATGGACTCATAAAAATGAATATTCCATTATCATGATTCTTTCTTAAATCCATAAATATACCCATGCATCTTTCACACTTTATTGGAACTCTATGACATAATAAACCCTATTTTTTGTGAAATATAGACATATTAAACTAAAATACCATTTATAAAATCATTTTTGACATCTAGTTTGCAAATTTCATAATCATGGAAGGATTATATTGAAAGTAATATTCATATATACTTTATCTAATCTTTTAGTTATGTAGTCTCATCATATTCAATGATATGATTTTTACTTAAACCCTTCACTATTAGTTTTTCCATATAGGTTCTAAAATTTCCATCAATATCCATAAATTTCATGAAAACCCATTTAAACGAAATTTTTTATACATCTACTAGTGGGTGTAACAAAAATATAACTTGATTTTGGTACATGGAATCTAGTTTTAAATGCTTGGATTCCTTATATTTAGAGGAATCTATTCAATATACTACTTCATTATAGGTTTTATGATTATTATTCTCTAGGAGTAATGATTCACCTTACCATGTGATAAGAAAATAATATATATCTAGTCCTATAACCAATCTAATAGACCTATCCGAAACTTGTGTCTTATATACATATTTATCCCCCACATTGCATAGTGTATCTTATTCCCATACCAACTTTTTTTCATCTAGAGAGTCAAGTTCATCAAATAAAATCATTGAACAACTATTTTCATTAAAAATGTGTTCCCTTTCTAGAAATTTTACATGGAGTTCTACAACAACATTTAAATATGATGTTTTATATTGGTAACATTCATTAGTTTCATTTGAGAATAACTATAAATATGCAATTCATGATTTAAGATGGAAATCTTTCACTAGGTAATGTCTTTGAAGAGGCGTCACATCCTCATTCATATCAGGGGGACATAGTGGATATATTTCAATACCAAAATTCAAAATTAATCACATATTCTCTGTTATATGGTATTGTGTTTAGGTACTATTACGCCATATGTGGTGCATACTCTTTAAAGTATACTGGTAGAGTTTCATGACTCATCATCAATCTGGAAATTTTAAGTAGAGTCTCATTAATCCATTCAATAACACTATTACACTAAGGTTATAAAGTGCATTGAGTTTGGATACTACACCACACTCCTCTAAATGATTAGTGAATGCTTAGTTAATATATTTTGTAGTGGAATCTAAGTGGAATTTTCTAGTCTTCATACCATGTTTATTAGTTAATTTAATATAAATTAATATAAATATACTAAAGGAATATTACATATATGAATTTTTGTAGATATATCCATATCTTATATAGTAATCTATAAGTGTGATGATGTAAGTAAAATTACCGATTATTTATTTAAGAAATGGACCACATACATCCCTATGAAAAAAATACAATACATATTTGGCACATTATCAATTCCCATTGACATGTTCATTGGTCATATTTACTTATTAAAATTATTACATATATCCTTTTTTTTAACTCTATGAAGTATAAATACATTTCTAAAAATAGTTTTATAAAAATTTTCTCTTTACATGACCAATCCTGAAGTTCCATAGGTGGGTAGGAAATTAGTCTTTCTCAATGGATTTGAAATTTATGGACAAAATTGGATATTCTAGTTCATGAATATAAAACCCAATTTTATTATTGTTCATACCATAAAATATATTATCATTACACATAAATTAAAATCTAATTACAAACATGAAATAAAAACATTGTGTTTATACATGATAGTATGATTATTTTTTGGTAATAGATGTTACATAATAATAATTATATAGTACATGAACCATCCCACTAGTTAATGTATGATGATAATGTCCCATTGATGATGTTAATATTCCTTCCCCATTTTTTTTCTTGGTGATGTCCCAAAAGGTCATCATTAAATCCTCAGGGAAGAATAAAATTAGAATATTTTTCATGATATTAACTAACTACAAAAGCATACTGTAGAATAAGTACATGGACAACACCACAGAGACCAGGGAGTGCAACGATGATGCATCTTAACTAAAGTTATGGACACTCAAGTTTTTAATTTATTTTATTATATTTCTAATTCTTTATAAATAAATTAATTCAAAACATAAAATTACAAGTCATGGGAAATGGTTTCCATGTCAGTTTCACTAAAATAGGGTTCTTCTTTAATTAAAAATGTATCATATTATATTGCTACACAATTATTCAATTTTATTGACATAATAAAAGGTATAACTTTATAAATATACAATTGAATTAAAATTCATCTTGGCCTAATGAATCAAAATGGCTAATGTGCATTATGTTTACATTTTCCAAAAAAAGAGGAATAATTCCAATCAATGTTCATAATTAAATCATCTCAATCATGTTTGTTTTAGTTTATTATTAAAGGAATATAGTAAATTGATCAATGATTAACAAACTATACATGTAGTTATAACAAAATACTATAGAATAAAATAAACTTCATGAGTAAATGAAAACCACTCCATTTTTTGTATGAAACCCCTTTAACTGATTGTGCTCTCCCATATGGTAAAATTAGTCATTAAATCCTCTACGAAATATAAAATTTTAAATTTATTTATTCTATAACCATACTAATTATGTAGGCATAGTATATTAGAAATGAGAGGTTGATCCCACATAGAGTAGGGATCGTATCAATGATTACTATTTACTACAGGTCTATTTTCTCCAATTTCATATTAAATTAATTAAACTAATGAATCAATTTAAATAAATGAATTAAATTATAAAATCAAAAGAGAGGGGAACTAGTTAATAAATTGGTTTAATTAATAAATTGATTCATCTTTTCTATAAAATTGATCATATTAGATAGCTTAAAAATCATTCAATTTTCTGAAAAGAATAAATGGTCATTCTCAATAAATATACCCAATAATTGAAATCCCCCATTCTTTGATCAATCGATATGGCTATTTTTAATTATGTTCAAATTTCCCAAATATGAAAAACAATTTCATTAAATGTTCATGAATAAATATTCTCAAACATATTGGTGCTTTTTCTTTATTGAAGTAATATATTCAATGGTCCAATGATGAATAAAATAGATACATATCCACAACATGAAACTGTCTAGTAAAATATACATTGTCTGGGTAGGTAAATCACTCTTTGTTGATATGAAACCCCTTTATCTAATTTTTCTCTGCCCTATGTATTTTATCCAACCACTATTGTGTGGTCACTTAAAATGAATAAACCAATACCCATAGGGGATAGATTATAAAATAATGAAAGATAAATGAATGAATAAAATAAATTTTCATCGAATTAAACCAAAAATAATTCAGTTCCTATAGTGATGGATAAAATAGAAATGAAACGAAAAAAAAGATACATATACATGATGAACTTTGGTTTGGAACCCTATGGTATCCTCACAATAGTCGATCCTCTGTATTCCTGGAATGGAATCCTAAATGCCTAGGTTGGACTAAATATTTCAATCCACTATGTCTTTAATAGTATTTATAGTGTTAAATATATGTTTTTAATGGAAATATAGGTCAGAATATATGGTTCTTTAAAGGATACATCAAAAAATCTATTTTTCCTACTCTTTTAAGAATATACCTGATGTGTAATGTTTACACGATGTGTATTATTTTATAATGTGTATAAAATTCATAACTTGTAGACTTTCAATGTTGAAAAACATAGAAGTTTCATAGTGTGACTTAGATGTGTCAGGAAGTAAAACATGTTTACTTCACATTATACTGATTCTCTCGAGTTCACAACCTTTATTTCTCTTATAGAATGCCCCATTTCACTATTTTTAATGATTATACATCATGTATGGTCATGTTCCTTTGTTGGAATCCCCATTTTTCAGAAATCATTAGTTATGAACCTTTTTATACTCCCTTTATATCATTAACATTAACCATCAACCTTGGATACATCGTCATATTTTAAACATTCCATCGTGTAGCAAAGTGGCTAGGCATGATGTTCCTATTTTTCCTTCAATTTTCATGTTTTCCATCCTAAACTAAAAATGTTAGTACTATAAAGAAAACAGAAAACATAAATAGAATTGAATCATATTCTTTCAAATATATTAATATACAATGTAAATTCACAATAAAAATATTTAAAATACGAATTTAAAAGAGATATTTCAAATACCCTATACTAAAATATTTTCTTTTCCTTTAGAAAAACCGCAATATCAAAATACCATGGATAAGAACACCTACAAGGGAATTCTATAATTATGATTCACATAAATAAATGCACTGAAAATTGAAAAATAAAAACACATACCCAATATGTAATCCAAATATCATGCTTCATTAATAATGTAAAATTAAAGACATTTAATGATTTTCAATAACAAATTTTACATTTTCATCAATATTTATTCCATTTATGATTTAAATAACCATTTATTTTTCCACTACTCAGTCAAGGTAGTGATTTAATTGGACTTATTTTCATACCTCAAGTACATGATCCTAACCATAGGCATGCATTGAATCAAATTTCACCACAATGTAAGAAAAATACCACAATAAATCATGAAGTATTTTAAATTAGTATAAAATGATTCTAAGGATGAGGGTTGGTGGGTAAATTTTTTTAAGATCAAGTTAAACTCAAGGTGGAGTCTAAATAATAATGTATAACACATGATATTAAATATAGAACCAACTGGATTTCTTCTCACAAAAATATAATTTCATCTATCTCACCCAAAAATTGTTAATGTAAATGCTCGCAGATAATGAAATAATAATGAAAATCATATCTCCCATATTTTTCACCCTTTTTATTAGATGTTATAAATTTGTAATGAACCTCACAGCCACCACCTAACAAGATATAAATAAATCACCATTTCTATAATGGTTACTTTTCATTATCCCAATTCACAAGCCATTTAGTTATTTTTTCAATACCTTCACATACACTAAGTATCACATCTACCACCTAACCACATATTATTATGAGATCATCTATATAGAAATGTTTATTTTTGACTTTCTATATAAAACCCCATTTTTTATTTTTTTTCATTTTTTTAATAACATGTGGGATATAAAATAGAATATAATGAATGTTTATTTAATACTTATCCAAAAATCCCATATAATCAACCTATAATATTTTCAAAACAGATAATATCCCATATCATTGATAAACAATCCCTTCCCCCACACAAATTAAATTGAATATCATTAAAAATAAAAATATGTGGGTAGGAATTTAAATAATGGGTATTAAAATGGATTCATCCTAACATGTTAATATATGGATTCTACATGGATTCGAAGGATCAATATAGAGTTATGACTCGGGACAAAGGTTTTGTTCAATAAAAATCTTCAATCATTTAAAACATGAATTTTTTTATTATTATCTTTTACAATATATTAATGAATATTGTAGTAGGTTTACATTCCACAAGTTTCACTCAAAGAATATGATTAAAAAATATGAAATATTTGTTCCATAATCATTTTGATAATAAAGAACAAATACATTTCACTCATCTTATGTAATGAATATCCATAATCAGGTTACTCAATGCATGTTTTTCAGAATGAACGTCATGAAATAAAATCATATCAGAAATATTCTTAAAGAAATTCAAGTTTAATATAAGAAATGAAATTTTAAAAGGTATATATATATCATTTAAATTTATGGGAATTATTTTTTATATCTTATAACATTTTAACATATATCACATAAGTGTTTATGTGTCCTAGATTAAAAAATAGAAGAAAAACGTATTTGAACATTTTTGGGGGTTAATATAATTCAATTAAATTCATCCCAAAAATAAATTCAGTTTTTTAATTTTATTTAAAAATAATGTGATAGAAGAAACTTGGGGTGATTGAATATAAAATAGAAAAAATATTACTCTATGTATATTAATTTTTTTTGATTGAGTTACTTAGGTTATATTTGACTCTGGTTATTAATGTGAGTTGGTTCTGAAACATCTTCTAATGATACCTACATATTTCTCCAAGGGGACATACAAATAAATATAAAAAGTTAATGTAGTGGTTCATTAAAATATATGTCTTAAATAGATAATTAGATCGACAATAGGGTGATTTATTAAACTAATAAAATTAAATAAAGATAAGTTATAGAAAAAAAACTTATTACACAAATTCAATGCAGTGTTCACTCTCTTCATCCCCATTTTATTCTTCATTAATTGTGGTGGGATTTAATTTGATTATATAAGTAATGAAATTAATTGGAAATAATATTATTCCAAGATTTAATCATTCTCCAACTCCACCACTATTTAATCCATGTTCTCCATAGTTTGATATTGTTGAATGTCTTCTTGAATTGTATATCGTGTTTTCTCCTCTTCTTATTGAATGTTCTAAAGGTATTCCCATTATTCTTTAGACTCAAGAATACCATTGAGGTTGATGTATTTATCTTACTTATCCTCATCCTTTACATTCTCTTCTTCCATCATAAATTCACTATATTTACATTTATAACCTATTTTTAATATTCCATTAACTATTATTCTTTCTTTTATTCTATAGATTTTATTTCTTTGACCTCTATATATTATTCCTATATAAACATACAATATAAAATTTCTATAAAATTTCAATCCTCTTATTCTCATAGTAACAAAAGCTATTATCATTATTCTTATTGATAATTTTTAGGGGTATACGGGATTCCCAAGGTTATGAATATTCTTTTAAATCTTGACGTATTTTTTTCAATTTATTCAACATGATCATTGTAATGTTAAATGTTTTTGCCTCCAATTTTGAATTCTTTTTAGATTACACAGTATTGACATCCTACACCTTTTTTTATTATTCATCTTTAAAAAAACTACCAATGCATTGGATTATAATTTTATTATTCAGATTAAGGAATTTAAATTTTAAACAAAATTACAAAGGTTGGAATTTTGTTTCTTATTCACTGAGTTTGTCTTCAAGATCATGTGACTACATTTCTAACAAAATAATGAAAATTATGTTTAATGTTTCTAGACATTCATCTGAATCCTTATCCTAATTTTTATATAATTAATGGTATTCATGGGTGTAATAATCTTATGGATCATTTGTTTCAACATCTTAGGCATTTTCCATATGATAATCTTCTCCTTCAAACCAAAATGTACCAACATTAGACACTATTTGTAATCTATAGAAAAGAGAATTAAAATTTGAAATTATTTGAGAATGGTTAGTAGTCAATTACCCCTTATATATAAGGTATATCTCATGGTCATTTGTAATTTTTTCCATCGATTAAATTTACTAAATAATTAAAATGGTTTTACTTTATTCTAGGAACATCTTGATCCGGTATCCTAAAAGGTATTTTTGAATATTGTGTGGTTCTCTAAATGTTTAATGATAGGTGTATCTTCATTATTAAGGTTATAATTCATCATATACAAAATAATATATATCATCTCCATATGATTCACATGTTAACACCCATCATAATTTTGTTATTCCCATGTGGTTGATACACTTGATATGAATTTCATTCTTGAAGCAATGCAAAATATTGCTTTATTTGATAAATCATCCAAAAACCACCAAAAATACCACAATAGTAATATAATAAAAATAAAAATAATAAATGAAAGAAAAAATTTGACATAAACAATAAAATTAAGTAAATAAAAATTGGATAAGAAAATTAATTAACATATGAAATCAGTATCCCAATATCTTCAATTCCTGATTGCAGCATAAAAATAGTGAATAATATTTGATGTTCTAAAAAGGCATCGTTAAATCATCTAAGAATTATAAAATTAGAAATTTATTTTTCCCAAACCATTCTAACTATAAGGGCGTAAATTAATAGATGTTTGTGTTCAATCTACAAATATAGTAGGGAGGGTAGTGACGATAATTCCTAACTTGTGTTCAAGTCACTCCAATTTATAATTTAAAGCATTAAACTAATTGACCCATTTAGATAAAACAATTCAAATAGTAAATAATAAAAGAGGATAACCATTTTTTGGGGAGGTTTAACTAAATAAATTGGTTCCTCTTTGAACCAAAAATGATCATATTAGACAGGTGCAAAATAATTTAATTTTATTGACTCAAAAATGATCATAATCTATCAAAATACTGGACAATTTCAATTCATCATGTCCTAATGAATAAAAATTTCAAAATTTTATTATTTTTATATTTTCTATAGATTAATAATAAATAAATTTGACTGTCCTTAATAAATCATCCAAATAATGTTTCTGTGCATTCGTTATTGAAGTAATATATTCAATGGTTTGACAATAAATAAATATAATTAAAGAAAACCCATAATAATATTATATAAATTATCCTTTTAAAGAGAAACAAAGTAACTGTTTATTTATATGTATCCCCATTAACTGATTCCTCTCTTCCCGATGGAGTTTATCCAATCATCCTTGGGTGGTTGCCGATGATGAATAAACCAATAACCATTGTAGATATATTGAAAAATAATGAATGAGAATGAAATGAATAAAATCAGATTTTAATTAAACAATAATGAATAAAATTTTTATATAAATATACAACATAGAAAAGAAAATAAAAATAGAAACCTATATATGAGGAACTGCAACTAGGAACTATGTAGAAGCCTCCAACAATCAATCTTTTCTAGACCTAGAATAGAATACTAAGTCCCTTCACCATACATAATATTTATAACCCTCTTGGTCATTATTGGAAAACACTAGGTAAAAGATATATTTTTAACTGAAATCATGGAAAAAAGATGTGGTTCCCATAATTGATATATCGAAATCCCAATTTTCATCTAAATTAGTCATTTTCATGATGTATAAAGTTTACATTATTTATAATATTTCACCACATGTGTCGAATACATAATCATTATCCATTATAGTAAAACATAACATGTGTCACTATGGGATACATATTTGTCATTGCAGGACACATGTTAACATCACATTATATTGATTATACCAACTTCACACCCATTAGTTCAATCAACACTTCCACCGGTTCAACTTGGGTATTGATTATACAATATATAAAGTCATGATACTATGTTGAAAGATCTTTTTTTCATGGATTTTCAATTTTTCCCACTAAATCCTCCCTTTTTACCTTGGTCTTGAACCACCATCCTCAGATGATTCATTATATATCAGTTTTCCTATTGATCAACGTTGGAGGCTCGGTTTGATTTTCCTTTTTTCCCTCAAATTCAATTTTTTCCATCACATAACTTAAATTTTAGTCCTACAAAGAACACACAAAACATAAATATTTGGTATTTATCTCCTATTAAATCAATTTAATATCTAATGGAAACACATATAAAAACCTTCAAAATATTTATATAAATAAGAGATATAAAAGTTTCATCCTCCCATCTTTTTCAATTGTATTAATATACATGGTTCTTATATTTTTTAAAGTTCTCTACATTTATTATACAATACCCATATTCAATAAATAGACATACTAAATTCAATGAAAATTATTCCTCAAGAACAAGCACCATCATGATTCTTCTTCCTAATTGTTTCATTCTTCTTCTAGTGTCATTTCATTCCATATGCAATGCAGAAAACCTCTTGATCAATTTATCCCATTATATATTTATCTTCTTGAATGGGTGGTCCATCATTGTTTTGGACATAGAAATTTACCTTGACACATTACCCATGAATTTACTCCTCCTTTTCTTCATAATGACTAATTATTTGGAATTATTCATATCATTATTATCTTAGAGAACTGAATCCAAAAACATCCATGAATAAATTATTCATGTCATTAATATTATTATTAACCATGAATGTCGGGAATATATATTTTAAGGATTTAATAATGAGATCAATTTCTAGATATTGGATCTATTTTAATCCAATGGAATCATGTTTCTCAATGTACCTCATCGGTTCTAGTACATTAGTTTCAACATGAAGTACATTAAAAAACTGACATCTATACAAATAAAATGATTTATTGTATATATCATGAATATCTCTATACATGTATAGCTCTTGGATATGAGACAATATTTAGAAATCATCTTTGTCCTTGTGAATTTATTATTACTCACTAGAAATAGATTACAACATGAATAACTAAAAATCTAGTGCAACACCATTATGCTTCAATTTTTTTTAATTTTTATCCTTTATTCCTCTATGAAGAATCTCAGTAAGAAGTGGGCATTCATGAACATAAATCATCCACTCTCTAAATAGTAAAATGTTCATGTTCTTATATAACTCCTGGATCTTACGGACAGTTTTTATATTCTCTCTATCCAATATTTATTATTGTGAAATATAATTAGTGGTGGTTTTCATTATATCTATATTATGTAATCTTAATAAATCATTATGTTTTCATGATTACCATTAGTCATTTTCAAATATTTAATTTTAATTTTCACTAACTATTTTATGAAATCCTATTATCCCTCAACTATTAGATTTAGAATAAATTTTGGGTTAGTTATTCTAGTGGAATTAATTATTGAATCTTATTCTCTTAGTCATCAAGTTATGGCTACACCACTTCATAGAAAAATTCATCAAAGGTTTTTGGAAATACAAAAAAAAATTAACTAGTGGAACCTTGATCAATTATGTGGAATTCAAAATCCTTGGAATAATTACTTTTCACTTCCGAATACATAGACACTAAAATTATAACATGCAATACATGACTGTTTATTTTTGTCTAAATACTGATAACTCAGCCCACCATTCTCATAAAAACACCTCAGTCATATGAGGAACCCTCTACAAAGGCTGATGAGCCCCGTAAACAATCATAAGTGTCTAAATTTATGTTATTTAATGAATTAATAATTAATAATTTTATATTTAATGGATTTGGTATGTTAATATAATATAATTAATTTTTTTTTTCACATTATTATTCTACTTGATCTCACACATAATATAACCATCCTTGTAAATAAAAAAATATTCACCACACATGTTGATTTTAACTTTTCATACTTGGATTTTTTTATACTATGTTACCGTATATATCAAATATGATTTCTAAAAATAATATTCCTTTAAAATAATAAAATAAATAAATAATGACACGGTCATGAGATGTTATCTCTTTTTTAAACCATTGAGAAAACGATAGATTCCCAAAGACCCCATTGAACTTACATAATTAAATACCTCTCATGAATTATAGAACTTGAAATTGTCATCCATTCATCATGATTTCTATAAAATGTATCTTGACTAAAACCAAATATCATCATGATCCTCAAATATTTCCAATTTATACTCAAACATAGGTGAGGGGATGTGAAGGTGCGAAATTACATTGTAACACTTATATGTGGATAGGATAGAACTTATTCATATTAAATAATGAGGGAAATTATTCATATCCTTAAAATAAAATATTATTGATATTTTAAAAAACATATATTTAATAATTTAATCATATATATAATAATCTAAACATGAACGTATTGGTATCAGCTAATGATCAATCATTCAGAAATTATATTTCTTAAGAAATATTATATTTTCTAAAATTCAACATGATGGTAATTTTAATATGGTAAATTGAATTAGAATAATTTTAATTACTTATAGACACATCCCATGGATCCTCAAATAATGACCTTAAATCCCAAAACAAATAAATTGAATTATTGTAATTTTTTCAAATTTTGGTAGTTGTATCTGGACCACAATTAGAACCCTGAAAACAATTTAGGCCTAGTGAACGATTAAATGGGTTAGACTGGTTAAACCTTGGAAAAATTGGTCCTGCTTATGGTGGGGAATCCTATTAATGAAAATTATTTATTCAAAAAAAATCATAAAATATGTTTGTTTATTTAATTTTTATATTCATAAGCATCCATGGATGCTTTGAGTAAGAATCACATGGATAATTTGTGTTTTTTCCCATAGAATAATTGTGTTAGCTTCCCACTGATTCATTTTATTATTATCCCATGGAGTATTTGTGTAACCTTACCACTGAATTATTTTTTATGCTTCCCATGGAAGCTTTGTCTATTTATCCCATTGATGGTTTGGGTAAGCTTCCAATGAAATTATTAAGTTAATAATATTATTTTAATATCTCTAATTTTCTGTGTAATATTTTTAAATATTATATGGAATTATTATGAGTCCATACCTCTCGACGTTGTGTGATTCATAGGCCCGAGGTGCCCAAAATAAATGTTTAAAATAAATTGAAAATTAAACAACATGCACAAGCGGTTTTCCTGAGAATGTGGAATCACATTCAAATGGGTGCACAGATTAGAAATCAGAGGGAACCATTGCGTTCAGAGTAACAACATTACCTTAGGTGGGGCCTAACATCGATCAGTGAGGGTTGTCTGTAAGAGTTATTTTTTGGACATTTTAATGGAAATAAAATAAATTAATAATTTGTTTTATATTAAAATGTTTCCTTTTTTTGTGCAAAGACCTAATACTCCCCAATTAATACCTACTTATGGATTGTATTTACGATTAGCTGCATAACCTTGTGAATTTAGAATTTTCCGTAGGAGCTTCAGAGGAGAACCCATTGGCAAACGATGACGATGCGATCAATCAATGCATCCCAGATTCGACGAACCTCTCCAACGAACATGACACGGTGATCATTCTTCATCCAAATTGTGGTAGGGTTTTTTTTATTCTGTTCTTCCACATTCATTGATTATACAATGAATGTGGATCAACCCACGAATAGGGTGATCCGTGGATCATGCGTTCTTACGGGAGGGTTATTATTTTCCTTGGGTTTTGATTCAAGAGATTATTATTATAGTTGTTTTTTTATCATTTTATTTTTAACTATTTAATCCTTATAAAGGGAATGGATCAATGTCGTAATGAATGAAGGCAGTGGTTCATTCCTCATATTAGAATATGTGACTTATTCCTTCCCTTCGACCTCGTGTTCTTCACGTTCTTTGTGGGGTTATGAACAACGGATCGTTATGCATCCATTTCAAAACGCAAAGACTCCAAATTGGAGATATGACATTGTAATGACTTTATAGAGGTGCAATGAAAATGGCAGACAATGAGTTGACTTGGATCAGGAGAGACTGTTCTTCGAGCATTCATTAATCGGGTGGATCGATATGCTTTTTCGGGGCCGATTGGTGGGACGAAAAAACTGAAATGACTTCGGGATGTCTGGGAGGCCTTAATCACCAGGTTTCATGGAAAATGGATGGTCGGATCGAATATTGGGTGATTAATAAGGCACAATGCTGTAGGTTCATGATTCTGGAAATTTCTGATGAACTCAACGTGTATCCAGAAGAACACTCTTTGTCGGACAGGCTCAGTGGTGGACAGGGTTCCGTGATCCACCAAGCAATAACACAATGTGTTCTCCAAATAACACGGCGTGTGGGTCCTTACATGGGGCTTGTTGTTTATCTATGGGATACACGAACATGGGTTGGAGTACATGGCTATGTACCCCACCACATGGCCAGACCAGGATGGCAGAATGGGTTACCCCATGCACCAGTTAAATGGGTTGTAACACATAGGTTGAAGTTGTTTACTGTAAAATGGACAGCATACACAGAGTCCTCCCCAGATAGTGGAACATGGAATTTCACTCTCTTACACATGGTGTACACCTTCTTCTACAAAACAATTTTTATGACATGGTACATTTTATATGGGCAATACCCAGGGTTTGAGGACACAATGTGTGGCCCTTATACACGCCCAATAATTTTTATTACATGGAATGATCCTCTAGTCCAGATTATCTTGGACATGTTTCATTTGGGTTAGTACATTTTTTTCTTCTTCCCCTGATGTTTAGGTATCATTTTTTTCTATAGGAGTATGATCCCTTCAGTAGGAATTTCCCAGATAGAGTCTGGTATCCCGTCAAGTGTCCCAGAGCAATATCATCCATCCATTCTTGACCCTAGGTAGAGTCAGGTATCAACATTACTATTTCCATAGGTTGCTGATCCTCTACCTAGTAGGTGAACCAGGATGAGTCGTGGTATCTTCTATGTACTTGGAAGTGATCTTCATCTATTTATCATGATATTTCCCCACTCATGAGTGTGTTCTCCCAGAATTAGTGTATCTATCATTCATGACCTTACCCGATGAACTTTACTTCTTGGTGTAACATCATCAGAGATTTCCGACTTGTGGGGTCAGTTCTCCTGGATGAGCTCTTCATGAAATCGTTGAATTGAATATCTATTGTGGGTAAGCGGTAGTGTGATTCAACTCTAGACTATGAGTCTGGGTTTTGAGTATATTTTGATTGTGTTTCTCTTAATATATTTTCAGTAGAAATGTATCTTGTAGAGAAGATTGTACCTTTCCATTGTGTATTTATTTATGGTTTTCAGGGTCCTCTACTGAGAATTCTTATACTCACCCTTTCACGGGTTTTCCCGCACATGTCGTGTCTTGTGCAGACGAGCGGCCTTTTGATGGAGTCCAGGGCAGGATTAGGATTTCTAAGATCACTATAATCCAAGGGGTTCCTACGGCTATGAGAAGCAGTACCAGTACCTCCCTGTGATTATAATATGGAATTTGTAGTTTGTATTCTCTTGTTTTTGGTGGTCTTGTATTCTGACCCAGTTTACTTTCAGTACTTTACCTTATGACTTACTCTATTTGGTTGAGTTTAGTTGTATGCATGCATTTTCTATTCCTTAGAGGTTTTTTCATTTTTAGCATTTGTCTGCTTTGAAATGTGTGTGTGTGTGTCTGAAGGTACTTTGGAAATTCCTCCAATGTTATTAATATTCCTAATCATTGCTAGTCTCCAGCCCCTGGACTATTGGTGTGGGGCTTGGCGAGTCGCAGCATAACCACTAGGATGGGTTGTGATAGAGTGGTATCAGATGTGGTTGGTTCTACCTTAGCACAAAGAGTTTGGGAGGTTGGTTTGGAGAAATGGTGTTATGTGTTTCAAGCTCAACATGTAGGTGAGAGACTCTGGTGTTGGTTCGGATGACCAACTTATCCCTACAACAAGACTCTAATAACCTTCTTTTTGACTCAGTACATGAAAACATGAGTTGCAGGGAAATAAAAGAATGGTACATGCATCATATATGAACGAGTTTTGTTCTCTATGTCCTTTATGTCAGCTATCATGATATACTCGTTGACCATGGTAAATAATGTCTTCTTATAGGTTTCCTTCACGATGCATACCCACTAGGATTCAGTATTGAGATCACGAGGATGACCCCCTCAGTGACGAGTATTCATTACAAGGACCAGTTCCATAGGAGTTACCTCTAAGTGTTGCACCTTCTATACCACCACTGGTGGAGTAGCCCGTGGTACCTGCATCACCAACCGACGAGGGACGCAGGATGAGTGAGCTCTATGTGTTACAAAGATAGAGACCCCTCAGGTTCTGAGGCGAGTCTGACCCTTCGGTAGCTAAGGACCGGCTTTAGGCAGTGACCAGAGATTTCCATCTCGTGAGGACACAGGAAGACCACATGGTGATCATAGGATCTATCCTTCTTTAGGGTTCATGGGGAAGATGGTGGAGTCTCACTAAACAGACTCATGATGAGGAGACTCTTTCATGCATGGAGTTTCAGCGACTCTCTAGGGATGAGTTATCTCCGATTACAAAAATAGAAGTGCATCTCAAGGAGCTTCTTCAGCTCCACCAGGGCAGTTTGATGGTGGATGACTATTCATTGATGTTCACAAACATTGGCAGGTACTCGATGGATATATTTAGGTTTCAGTACTTCAAAGATTGTACCTTCGAATGAGGTATACTAAAGGACATTTGAGTTAGTGTTGTGCCTTTATGCTTCATGACTTATGTTGGAGTGCGCGAGTGAGCCTTGGTGATCGAGAGATTATTGGTGAAGCAGATACAGCCGACAACAGTCATCAGTAGGCATACAGGTGTGGAGACCTCAGCAGTAGAGAGAAAATATAAGGAACAAGGATCAGGACATGGGAGACGGCAAAAGAGGACCCATGACAGGGGATCGATAGTCCAGGTCTCTCAATATGGATCCAGTCAGCCTTCGAAGAGGGGATTCTACTCGTGCAACAATTGGGTGAATCTTTTTAGAGATTGTCCAACCAATTGAGCTGCTGATAGGGAGGTAGTGGATGAGCCATCGAGGCAGAGGTAGAGAGTGGAGAAGATGGACCTATGAGTCAGCAGAGGTGACAGAGGAGCAGAGAAAGATACAGGTGGTGGAATACACTTCGATGTAATCCCACCACCACCCCCAAGAGGACCTCGCCAGGATTAGGGAGCTGGGGGATAAGGGAATGGATAGTTCTATGTGGTTGAGTCGTACAACCAAAGTACTCTAGGAATTACTTGAGGTAAGATCTGCATCTTTTCTACCTTAGCTACCGTACTTATAGACATAATTTCTAGTCATTACTTCCTCTCCACATGTCTTTTGCAAAACCTTGAGATTCTAGTAGAGTCATTGACTTGACCCTTACACTTGGAGTCACCTACGGGAGGAGGCTTTATAATCATTAGCTTTTACAGATAGTGTGATCACATGCATGGAGGCGAGATTTCCAGTTGGAATCACCTGGAGGTAGTGTCGAGACCTTACGACGACATTCTTGGTATGGATTGGTTATCCTCGATCCGTGCCCAGATTGACTACTTTAGGTGAAGTGTTTGGTGTGTCTGCAGCGATGGGATGAGGTTTTCCACTTTCAGAGAAAGGGAGACTCAAGCAGCACATGATTCACTCATGCATAAGAGGGTATAACCGATCACTCATGAGTTGTCTAGCCTCACCCTCAGAGTAGTAGATGCTGTGAGCTTCCAGTTCCAAACAGTAGTGGCTGAATAAGAGGTGGTCTTTCCCGAAGTTGTTCAAGGACTACCACCCCCACTGGTAAATCTACTTCTACATTGACTTACACCCCAGTATGGCTCTGATTTTGGCATCATCATATCGGATGTCTCCCACAGGGCTTCACGAGCTGAGGGTGAAGATGGTTGATTTTCAGAGTAAGGGTTTCGTGAGACCCAGTGTTTCACCATGGGTGGCCCCAGTTTTGTTTTCCCAGAAGGCAGATGGGATCTTGAGTTTGTGTGTGCATTACTGGTGCTTGATCCAGGTGATAGTGGAAAACAAGTATCCACTACCAAGCATCGACAACCTCTTCGAACATCTGAGAGGGGTATAGTGGTTAATGATGGATGACCTTCAGTCAGGTTACCACTAGTTATATGTATAGGATGAGGATATACTTAAGAAGGCTTTAAGATGCTACTAGGGACACTATGAGTACTTAGTGATGCCTTTCGGCTTGACAAATTCCCCCATAGTGTTCATGGGACTTATGAACCAGACCTTCCAAACATACTTGGACTAGTTCGTAGTGGTCTTCATCAAAGAAATCCTTTTATACTCGGCATCAGAGGAGGATCATGTGTGACACCTATAGTTGGTTTTTGACATACTCTGAGAGAAACAACTTTATTGGAGGCTATCGAAGTGCCAGTTCTAGATTTGGGAGGTCAAATTTCTGGGACATTTCATTTCAGTAGACGGAGTAGCTATGGACCCAGAAAAGGAGGAAGCAGTGCTAGTATGGAATTCACCTCGGAGCATGACAGAAGCACGAATCTTCTTTAGGTTGTAAGTATATTACCAGAGATTCATTCATGATTTCTCCCGAATATTAGAATTGATGATATGACTGACCAGGAAGGGAAACCCCTTTATGTGGAAAGAGAAGTGCCAGTAGGTTTTCGAGTATTTGAGGTAGAGTTTGACGAGTTCCTCGATCATGAGATTGCTGGAGGAGGGTGTCGAGCATGTAGTTTTCTGTGATGCATCGGGGACCAGGCTTGGCTATTTCTTAATGCAGAGATAGGAAGTGATTTCTTATGGTTCTCTCCAACATAGTCTATATGAGAAGAACTATTGGATCCATTATCTTACGTTGGTAACGATATTCTTCACAATGAAGATGTGGTGACACAACCTTATTGGAGAACGGTGTACCATCAACTCTGACCACAAGATCCTCAAGTACATATTCTTGTAGAAGGATCTGAATATGAGACATTGGAATTGGATAGAGTTCCTCCAGGACTATGACTTTGAGATCATCTATACTCTTGAGAAGGGGAACAAGGTAGAAGATTCACTTAGCAGGAGATCGAACTCATTGTTGTTGAGTGAGGAGATGGAACTATTGGCCTCGTTAAAGTTGCCCTTTGTGGATAGAGAGGATAGAGCTTACCTTCAGACGATGGTTTTCACCCCTCCACTATTACAAGTAGTTAGGGAGGCACATCTGGGGGATGTTTACTGTGATGTTTTACGTGCTCATTTTTTCATAGGACATGATCCTAATGGATATTCGCATGGTGGGGAGCATGTAGTTTTTAAGAGGATTAACGGTTATGCCAATGGAATATAAAGAGGAGGTCATGAGGGAGTTTCATAAATTCCCCTTGGTGGTACCTCCTGGAGTGGCGAATATGTAAGAGGATCATTGACGACAGTTCTGGTGGTCCGACAAGAAGAAGGTAGTAGCACAGTTTCTTTCTCGATACCTTACATGCTAGTAGGGGAAGGCTAGGCACTAGGTTCCAGATGGATTATCTCACCCCCTAGAAGTTCTATAGTGGAATTGGGATAGAATATTGATGGACTTTGTGATGGGATTACCACAGACGTCCAAGAGTCATGATTCTATATGGGTGATCATTGACCGAATCACCAAGATGGCCCATTTCGTAGATATCAGAGACTAGAGTTCTGTAGAGAGCGTGGGATGTCTCTACAAGCAAGAGACAGTTCGGCTTCATGGGGTCCCTTTGACAATAGACTCGGATTGAGACTCCCTCTTCACATATCGGTTGTGGAAGTGATTGTTGCAGGATTTTGGGACTTAGCTACGCTTTAGCATGACATTTCATCCCCAGACTGATGGTAATATGGAGAGGAAAATTCATGTTGTTGAGGATATGTTGCAGTCATGTATCATTGACTTTCTTCGTAGTTGGGAGGACCAGCTACCAGTAGTGGAGTCTGCGTACAACAATAGATACCACTCCACGATTGGTATGTCATCATTTTAGGCATTATATAGTAGACCATGTCGGTCACTACTTTGTTCGAACAAACCTGGAGAGTCAGTACTCATGGGTCCAGAGTTGGTGCGAGCTACCATCGAGAACATACAGATCATTCAGGGGCAGATGAATACTACAAAAAATTTAACAGAAGTCTTTTGTTGATATACAACGGAGACCTCTGTAGTTTGAGGATGGGGACCATGTCTTCCATAGGGTCTCACCTCGATGAGGGTTGCAGAGATTTGGATAAATTGGAATGTAATCTATGAGGTTCAACACGCCTTTCCAGATAATGTGTAGAGTTGGTGAGGTGGCATACCACATAGCTCTACCGCCTAAGTTGCACCAGGTACATGATGTCTTCTAGGTGTCACAGGTGAGGAGGTATGTGCATAACCCATCACACGTCATTGAATGGGGCGAGCTGGACATCGAGGATCGAGCAACCTTTGATGAGTACCCGTTGTAGATTGAGTATCAGTAAGAGAGGATCCTTTAAGGGAAATATATTCTCTTAGAGCATGCTTAATGGCATCATGGGAATCTTTAGGAAAGCACGTGTGAGCTGGAGGCTCAAATCTATGCCCAATAGACATGTCATTTTTAGTAGCCATGTTTGGTCTTTTTGGGGTTGTTAATCCCTAAGGTGGGGAGAAATTAATGTCTCATCAGTTCCTTATATTATTTGAAAATATTATATAGAATTATTGTAACTCTTGACGGCATGGGATTCTGAGGCCCGGGGTTCCCAAAATAAAAGATTGAAATAAATTAAACATTAAACAACATGTGTGAATTATTTTCTTCAAAAACAAGAATATCTTTTAAACAGGTGCCTAGATCCGAAATCGGAGGGTATTGTTTCATTCATAGAAACGACTTTACCTATAGCAGGGCCAAACATCAACAGGTGAGGGTTAGTAGAAAGAGTTATATTTTGGATGTTTTAATGGAAATAAAATAAATTAATAATATATTCTTTTTTAAAATGTTTCATTTTTTAATATTGTGTGGTTATCTAAATGTTTAATGATAGGTGTATCTTCATTATTAAGGTTATAATTCATCATATACAAAATAATATATATCATCTCCTTATGATTCACATGTTAACACCCATTATAATTTTGTTATTCCCATGTGGTGGATACACTGGATATGAATTTCATTCTTGAAGCAATGCAAAATATTGCTTTATTTGATAAATCATCCAAAAACCACCAAAAAATACCACAATAGTAATATAATAAAAATAAAAATAATAAATGAAAGAAAAAAATTGACATAAACAAAAAAATTAAGTAAATAAAAATTGGATAAGAAAATTAATTATCATATGAAATCAGTATCCCAATATCTTCAATTCCTCATTGCAGCATAAAAATAGTGAATAATATTTGATGTTCTAAAAAGGCATCGTTAAATCATCTAGGAATTATAAAATTAGAAATTTATTTTTCCCAAACCATTCTAACTATAAGGGCATAAAATAATAGATGTTTGTGTTCAATCTGCAAAGATAGTAGGGAGGGTAGTGACGATAATTCCTAACTTGTGTTCAAGTCACTCCAATTTATAATTTAAAGCATTAAACTAATTGACCCATTTAGATAAAACAATTCAAATAGTAAATAATAAAAGAGGATAACCATTTTTTGGGGAGGTTTAACTAAATAAATTGGTTCCTCTTTGAACCAAAAATGATCATATTAGACAGGTGCAAAATAATTTAATTTTATCGACTCAAAAATGATCATAATCTATCAAAATACTGGACAATTTCAATTCATCATGTCCTAATGAATAAAAATTTCAAAATTTTATTATTTTTATATTTTCTATAGATTAATAATAAATAAATTTGACTGTCCTTAATAAATCATCCAAATAATGTTTCTGTGCATTCGTTATTGAAGTAATATATTCAATGGTTTGACAATAAATAAATATAATTAAAGAAAACCCATAATAATATTATATAAATTCACCTTTTAATGAGAAACAAAGTAACTATTTATTTATATGTATCCCCATTAACTGATTCCTCTCTTCCCGATGGGGTTTATCCAATCATCCTTTGGTGGTTGTCGATGATGAATAAACAAATAACCATTGTAGATTTATTGAAAAATAATGAATGAGAATGAAATGAATAAAATCAGATTTTAATTAAACAATAATGAATTAAATTTTTATATAAATATACAACATATAAAAGAAAATAAAAATAGAAACCTATATATGAGGAACTGCAACTAGGAACTATGTAGAAGCCTCCAACAATCAATCTTTTCCAGACCTAGAATAGAATACTAAGTCCCTTCACCATACATAATATTTATAACCCTCTTGGTCATTACTGGGAAACACTAGGTCAAAGATATATTTTTAACTGAAATCATGGAAAAAAGATGTGGTTCCCATAATTGATATATCGAAATCCCAATTTTCATCTAAATTAGTCATTTTTATGATGTATAAAGTTTACATTATTTATAATATTTCACCACATGTGTCGAATACATAATCATTATCCATTATAGTAAAACATAACATGTGTCACTATGGGATACATATTTGTCATTGCAGGACACATGATAACATCACATTATATTGATTATACCAACTTCACACCCATTAGTTCAATCAAGACTTCCACCGGTTCAACTTGGGTAATGATTATACAATATATAAAGTCATGATACTATGTTGAAAGATCTTTTTTTCATGGATTTTCAATTTTTCCCTCTAAATCCTCCCTTTTTCCCTTGGTCTTGAACCACCATCCTCAGATGATTCATTATATATCAGTTTTCCTTTTGATCAACGTTGGAGGCTCGGTTTGATTTTCCTTTTTTCCCTCAAATTCAATTTTTTCCATCACATAAGTCAAATTTTAGTCCTACAAAGAACACACAAAACATAAATATTTGGTATTTATCTCCTATTAAATCAATTTAATATCTAATGGAAACACATAAAAAAACCTTCAAAATATTTATATAAATAAGAGATATAAAAGTTTCATCCTCCCATCTTTTTCAATTGTATTAATATACATGGTTCTTATATTTTTTAATGTTATCTACATTTATTATACAATACCAATATTCAAGAAATAGACCTACTAAATTCAATGAAAATTATTCCTCAAGAACAAGCACCATCATGATTCTTCTTCCTAATTGTTCCATTCTTCTTCTAGTGTCATTTCATTCCATATGCAATGCAGACAGCCTCTTGATCAATTTGTCCCATTATATATTTATCTTCTTGAATGGGTGGTCCATCATTGTTTTGGACATAGAAATTTACCTTGACACATTACCCATGAATTTACTCCTCTTTTTCTTCATAATGACTAATTATTTGGAATTATTCATATCATTATTATCTTAGAGAACTGAATCCAAAAACATCCATGAATAAATTATTCATGTCATTAATATTATTATTAACCATGAATTTTGGGAATATATATTTTAAATATTTAATAATGAGATCAATTTCTAGATATTGGATCTATTTTAATCCAATGGAATCATGTTTCTCAATGTACCTCATCGGCTCTAGTACATTAGTTTCAACATGAAGTACATTAAGAAACTGACATCTATACAAGATATATTGTATATATCATGAATATCTCTGTACTTGTATATCTCTTGGATATGAGACAATATTTAGAAATCATCTTTGTCCTTGTGAATTTATTATTACTCACTAGAAATAGATTACAACATGAATAACTAAAAATCTAGTGCAACACCCATATGCTTCAATTTTTTTTAATTTTTATCCTTTATTCCTCTATGAGGAATCTCAGTAAGAAGTGGGAATTCATGAACATAAATCTTCCTGTCTTGAAATAGTAAAATGTGCATGTTCTTATATAACTCCGGGATCTTACGGACAATTTTTATATTCTCTCTATCCAATATTTATTATTGTGAAATATAATTAGTGGTGGTTTTCATTATATCTATATTATGTAATCTTAAAAAATCATTATGTTTGCATGATTACCATTAGACATTTTCAAATATTTAATTTTAATTTTCACTAACTATTTTATGAAATCCTATTATCCCTCAACTATTAGATTTAGAATAAATTTTTGTTTAGTTATTCTAGTCGAATTAATTATTGAATCTTATTCTCTTAGTCATCAAGTTATGGCTACACCACTTCATAGAAAAATTCATCAAAGGTTTTTGGAAATACAAAAAAAATTAACTAGTGGAACCTTGATCAATTATGTGAAATTCAAAATCCTTGGAATAATTTCTTTTCACTTCTGAATACATGGACACTAAAATTATAACATGCAATACGTGACTATTTATTTTTTTCTAAATAATGATAACTCATCCCACCATTCTCATAAAAACACCTCAATCATATGAGGAACCCTCTACAAAGGCTGATGAGCCCCGTAAACAATCATAAGTGTCTAAATTTATGTTATTTAATGAATTAATAATTAATAATTTTATATTTAATGGATTTGGTATGTTAATATAATATAATTAAATTCTTTTTTTATTTCAAATTATTATTCTACTTGATCTCACACATAAAATAACCATCCTTGTAAATAAAAAAATATTCACCACACATGTTGATTTTAACTTTTCATACTTGGATTTTATTATACTATGTTACCGTATATATCAAATATGATTTCTAAAAATAATATTCCATTAAAATAATAAAATAAATAAATAATGACACGGTCCTGAGATGTTATCTCTTTTTTAAACCATTGAGAAAACGATAGATTCCCAAAGACCCCATTGAACTTACATAATTAAATACCTCTCATGAATTATAGAACTTGAAATTGTCATCCATTCATCATGATTTCTATAAAATGTATCTTGACTAAAACCAAATATCAACATGATCCTCAAATATTTACAATTTATACTCACACATAGGTGAGGGGAAGTCAAGGTGTGAAATTACATTGTAACACTTATATGTGGATAGGATAGAACTTATTCATATTAAATAATGAGGGAAATTATGCATATCCTTAAAATAAAATATTATTGATATTTTAAAAAACATATATTTAATAATTTAATCATATATATAATAATCTAAACATGAACGTATTGGTATCAGCTAATGATCAATCATTCAGAAATTATATTTCTTAAGAAATATTATATTTTCTAAAATTCAACATGATGGTAATTTTAATATGGTAAATTGAATTAGAATAATTTTAATTACTTATAGACACATCCCATGGATCCTCAAATAATGACCTTAAATCCCAAAACAAATAAATTGAATTATTGTATTTTTTTCAAATTTTTGTAGTTGTATTTGGACCACAATTAGAACCCTGAAAACAATTTAGGCCTAGTGAACGATTAAATGGGTTAGACTGGTTAAACATGGGAAAAATTGGTCCTGCTTATGGTGGGGAATCCTATTAATGAAAATTATTTATTCAAAAAAAATCATAAAATATGTTTGTTTATTTAATTTTTATATTCATAAGCATCCATGGATGCTTTGAGTAAGAATCACATAGATAATTTGTGTTTTTTCCCATAGAATAATTGTGTTAGCTTCCCACTGATTCATTTTATTATTATCCCATGGAGTATTTGTGTAACCTTACCACTGAATTATTTTTTCTGCTTCCCATGGAAGCTTTGTCTATTAATCCCATTGATGGTTTGGGTATGCTTCCAATGAAATTATTAAGTTAATAATATTATTTTAATATCTCTAATTTTCTGTGTATTATTTTTAAATATTATATGGAATTATTATGAGTCCATACCTCTCGACGTTGTGTGATTCAGAGGCCCGAGGTGCCCAAAATAAATGTTTAAAATAAATTGAAAATTAAACAACATGCACAAGCGGTTTTCCTGAAAAAGTGGAATCACATTCAAATGGGTGCACAGATTAGAAATCAGAGGGAACCATTGCGTTTAGAGTAACGACATTACCTTAGGTAGGGCCTAACATCGATCAGTGAGGGTTGTCTGTAAGAGTTATTTTTTGGACATTTTAATGGAAATAAAATAAATTAATAATTTGTTTTATATTAAAATGTATCCTTTTTATGTGCAACGACCTAATACTCCCCAATTAATACCTACTTATTGCTTGTATTTACGGTTAGCTGCATAACCTTGTGAATTTAGAATTTTCCGTACGAGCTTCAGAGGAGAACCCATTGGCAAACGATGACGATGCGATCAATCAATGCATCCCAGATTCGACGAACCTCTCCAACGAACATGACATGGTGATCATTCTTCATCCAAATTGTGGTAGGGTTTTTTTATTCTGTTCTTCCACATTCATTGATTATACAATGAATGTGGATCAACCCACGAATAGGGTGATCTGTGGATCATGCGTTCTTGCAGGAGGGTTATTATTTTCCTTGGGTTTTGATTCAAGAGATTATTAATATAGTTGTTTCTTTATCATTTTATTTTTAACTATTTAATCCTTATACAGGGAATGGATCAATGTTGTAATGAATGAAGGCAGTGGTTCATTCCTCATATTAGAATATGTGACTTATTCCTTCCCTTCGACCTCGCGTTCTTCGCGTTCTTTGTGGGGTTATGAACAACGGATCGTTATGCATCCATTTCAAAACGCAAAGACCCCAAATTGGAGATATGACATTGTAATGACTTTATAGAGGTGCAATGAAAATGGCAGACAATGAGTTGACTTGGATCTGGAGAGACTTTTCTTCGAGCATTCTTTAATCGGGTGGATCGATATGCTTTTTCGAGTCCGATCGGTGGGCCGAAAAAACTGAAATGACTTCGGGATGTCTGGGAGACCTTAATCACCAGGTTTCATGGAAAATGGATGGTCAGATCGAATATTGGGTGATTAATAAGGCACAATGCTATAGGTTCATGATTCTGGAAATTTCTGAAGAACGGAACGTGTATCCAGAAGAACAGTCTTTGTCGGACAGGCTCAGTGGTGGACAGGGTTCCGTGATCCACCAAGCAATAACACAATGTGTTCCCCAAATAACACGGCATGTGGGTCCTTACATGGGGCTTGTTTTTTATCTATGGGATACACGAACATGGGTCGGAGTACATGGCTATGCACCCCACCACATGGCCAGACTAGGACGGCAGAATGGGTTACCCCGTGCACCAGTTAAATGGGTTGTAACACATAAGTTGAAGTTGTTTACTGTCAAATGGCCAGCATACACAGAGTCCTCCCCAGATAGTGGAACATGGAATTTCACTCTCTTACACATGGTGTACACCTTCTTCTACAAAACAATTTTTATGACATGGTACATTTTATATGGGCAATACCCAGGGTTTGAGGACACAACGTGTGGCCCTTATACACGCCCAGTAATTTTTATTACATGGAATGATCCTCTAGTCCAGCTTATCTTGGACATGTTTCATTTGGGTTAGTGCATTTTTTTCTTGTTCCCTGATGTTTAGGTATCATTTTTTTTATAGGAGTACGATCCCTTCAGTAGGAATTTCCAAGATAGAGTCTGGTATCCCGTCAAGTGTCCCAGAGCAATATCATCCATCCATTCTTGACCCTAGGTAGAGTCACGTATCAACATTACTATTTCCATAGGTTGCTGATCCTATACCTAGTAGGTGAACCAGGATGAGTCGTGGTATCGTCTATGTCCTTGGAAGTGATCTTCATCTATTTATCATGATATTTCCCCACTCATGAGTGTGTTCTCCCAGAATTAGTGTATATATCATTCATGACCTTACCCGATGAACTGTACTTCTTTGTTCAACATCATCAGAGATTTCCGACTTGTGGGGTTAGTTCTCCTGGATGAGCTCTTCATGAAATCGTTGAATTAAATATCTATTGTGGGTAAGCGGTAGTGTGATTCAACTCTAGATTATGAGTCTGGGTTTTGAGTATATTTTGATTGTGTTTCTCTTAATATATTTTCAGTAGAAATATATCTTGTAGAGAAGACTGTACCTTTCCATTGTGTATTTCTTTATGGTTTCCAGGGTCCTCTACTGAGTATTCTTATACTCACCCCTTCACGGGTTTTTCCCGCACATGTCGTGTCTTGTGTAGACGAGCGACCTTTTGATGGAGTCCAGGGAAGGAATAGGATTTCTAAGATCACTATAATCCAAGGGGTTCCTACGACTATGAGAAGCAGTACCAGTACCTCCTTGTGATTATAATATGGAATTTGTAGTTTGTATTCTCTTGTTTTTGGTGGTCTTGTATTCTGACCCAGTTTACATTCAGTACTTTACCTTATGACGTACTCTATTTGGTTGAGTAGAGTTGTATGCATGCATTTTCTATTCCTTAGAGGTTTTTTCATTTTAGCATTTGTCTTCTTGGAAATGTGTGCGTGTGTGTCTGAAGGTACTTTGGAAATTCCTCCAATGTTATTAATATTCCTACTCATTTCTAGTCTCCATCCCCTGGACTATTGGTGTGGGGCTTGGCGAGTCGCAGCATAACCACTAGGATGGGTTGTGATAGAGTGGTATCAGATGTGGTTGGTTCTACCTTAGCACAAAGAGTTTGGGAGGTTGGTTTGGGGAAATAGTGTTATGTGTTTCAAGCTCAACATGTAGGCGAGAGACTCTGGTGTTGGTTCGGATGACCAACTAATCCATACAACAAGACTCTGATAACCTTCTTTTTGACTCAGTACATGAAAACACGAGTTACAGGGAAATAAAAAATGGTACATGCATCATATATGAACGAATTTTGTTCTCTATGTCCTTTATGTCAGCTATCATGATATACTCGTTGACCATGGTAAATAATGTCTTTTTATAGGTTTCCTTCACGATGCATACCCACTAGGATTCAGTATTGAGATCACGAGGATGACCCCCTCAGTGATGATTATTCATTACAAGGACCAGTTCCCTAGGATTTACCTCTAAGTGTTGCACCTTCTATACCACCACTGGTGGAGTAGCCCGTGGTACCTGCATCACCGACCGACGAGGGACGCAGGATGAGTGCGCTCTATGAGTTACAAAGATAGAGACCCCTCAGGTTCTGAGGCGATTCGGACCCTTCGGTAGCTAAGGATCGGCTTTAGGCAGTGACCAGAGATTTCCATCTCGTGAGGACACAGGAAGACCACACAGTGATCATAGGATCTATCCTTCTTTAGGGTTCATGGGGACGATGGTGGAGTCTCACTAAACAGACTCATGATGAGGAGACTCTTCCATGCACGGAGTTTCAGCGACTCTCTAGGGATGAGTTATCTCCGATTACAAAAATATAAGTGCATCTCAAGGAGCTTCTTCAGCTCCACCAGGGCAGTTTGATGGTGGATGAAAATTCATTGATGTTCACAAACATTGGCAGGTACTCGATGGATATATTTAGGTTTCAGTACTTCAAAGATTGTACCTTCGAATGAGGTATACTAAAGGACATCTGAGTTAGTGTTGTGCCTTTATGCTTCATGACTTATGTTGGAGTGCTCGAGTGAGCCTTGTTGATCGAGAGATTATTGGTGAAGCAGATACAGCCGACAACAGTCATCAGTAGGCATACAGGTGTGGAGACCTCAGTACTAGAGAGAAAATATAAGGAACAAGGATCAGGACATGGGAGACGGCAAAAGAGGACCCAGGACAGGGGATCGATAGTCCAGGTCTCTCAATATGGATCCAGTCAGCCTTAGAAGAGTGGATTCTACTCGTGCAACAATTGGGTGAATCTTTTTAGAGATTGTCCGACCAATTGAGCTGCTGATAGGGAGGTAGTGGATGAGCCATCGAGGCAGGGGTAGAGAGTGGAGAAGATGGACCTATGAGTCAGCAGAGGTGACAGAGGAGCAGAGAAAGATACAGGTGGTGGAATACACTTCGATATAATCCCACCACCACCCCCAGGAGGACCTCACCAGGATTAGGGAGCTCGGGGATAAGGGCATGGATAGTTCTATGTGGTTGAGTCGTACGACCAAAGTACTCTAGGAATGATCTGAGGTAAGATCTGCATCTTTTCTACCTTAGCTACCGTACTTATAGACATAATTTCTAGTCATTACTTCCTCTCCACATGTCTTTTGCAAAACCTTGAGATTCTAGTAGAGTCATTGACTCGACCCTTACACATGGAGACACCTACGAGAGGAGGCTTTATAATCATTAACTTTTACAGATAGTGTGATCTCATGCACGGAGGCGAGAGTTTCAGTTGGAACCACTTGGAGGTAGTGTCGAGACCTTACGACGACATTCTTGGTATGGATTGGTTATCCTCGATCCATGCCCAGATTGACTACTTTAGGTGAAGAGTTTGGTGTGTCTGCAGCGATGGGATGAGGTTTTCCACTTTCAGAGAAAGGGAGACTCAAGCAGCATGGGATTCACTCATGCATAAGAGGGTATAACCGATCACTCATGAGTTGTCTAGCCTCACCCTCAGAGTAGTAGATGCTGTGAGCTTCCAGTTCCAAACAGTAGTGGCTGAATAAGAGGCTGTCTTTCCCGAAGTTTTTCAAGGACTACCACCCCCACTGGTAAATCTACTTCTACATTGACTTACACCCCAGTATGGCACTGATTTTGGCATCATCATATCGGATGTCTCCCACAGGGCTTCACGAGCTGAGGGTGAATATGGTGGATTTTCAGAGTAAGGGTTTCGTGAGACCCAGTGTTTCACCATGGGTGGACCCAGTTTTGTTTTCCTAGAAGGCAGATGGGATCTTGAGTTTGTGTGTGCATTACTGGTGCTTGATCCAGGTGATAGTGGAAAACAATTATCCACTACCGAGCATCGACAACCTCTTCGAACATCTGAGAGGGGTATAGTGGTTCATGATGGATGACCATCACTCAGGTTACCACTAGTTGTATGTATAGGATGAGGCTATACTGAAGAAGGCTTTCAGATGCTACTAGGGACACTATGAGTACTTAGTGATGCCTTTCGGCTTGACAAATTCCCCCATAGTGTTCATGGGACTTATGAACCAGACCTTCCAAACATACTAGGACTAGTTTGTAGTGGTCTTAATCAAAGAAATCCTCTTATACTCGGCATCAGAGGAGGATCACGTGTGACACCTATAGTTGGTTTTGGACATACTCTGAGAGAACCAACATTATTGGAGGATATCGAAGTTCCAGTTCTAGATTTGGGAGGTCAAATTTCTGGGACATTTCATTTCAGTAGACGGAGTAGCTATGGACCCAGCAAAGGAAGAGGCAGTGTTAGTATGGAATTCACCTCGGATCATGACAGAAGCACGAAGCTTCCTTAGGTTGGAAGTATATTACCAGAGATTCATTCATGATTTCTCCCGGATATTAGAATTGATGATATGTTTGACCAGGAAGGGAAACCCCTTTATGTGGACAGAGAAGTGCCAGTAGGTTTTCGAGTATTTGAGGTAGAGTTTGACGTGTTCCTCGGTCATGAGATTGCTGGAGGAGGGTGTCGAGTATGTAGTTTTCTGTGATGCATCGGGGACCAGGATTGGCTATTTCTTAATGCAGAGATAGGAAGTGATTGCTTATGGTTTTCTCCAACATAGTCTATATGAGAAGAACTATTGGATCCATTATCTTACGTTGGTGACGATATTCTTCACAATGAAGATGTGGTGACACAACCTTATTGGAGAACGGTGTACCATCAACTCTGACCACAAGATCCTCAAGTACATATTATTGTAGAAGGATCTGAATATGAGACATTGGAATTGGATAGAGTTCCTCCAGGACTATGACTTTGAGATCATCTATACTCTTGAGAAGGGGAACAAGGTGGAAGATTCACTTAGCAGGAGATCGAACTCATTGATGTTGAGTGAGGCGATGGAACTATTGGCCTCGTTAAAGTTGTCATTTGTGGATAGAGAGGATAGAGCTTACCTTCAGACGATGGTTTTCACCCCTCCACTCTTACAAGTAGTTAGGGAGGCACATCTGGGGGATGTTGACTGTGATGTTTTACGTGCTCATTTATCCATAGGACATGATCCTAATGGATATTCGCATGGGGTGGAGCATGTAGTTTTTAAGAGGATTAACAGTTATGCCAATGGAATAGAAATAGGAGGTCATGAGGGAGTTTCATAAATTCCCCTTGGTGGTACCTCCTGGAGTGGTGAATATGTAAGAGGATCATTGACGACAGTTCCGGTGGTCCGACAAGAAGAAGGTAGTAGCATAGTTTCTTTCTCGATACCTTACATGCTAGTAGGGGAAGGCTAGGCACTAGATTCCAGATGGATTATCTCACCCCCTAGAAGTTCTATAGTGGAATTGGGATAGAATATCGATGGACTTTGTGATGGGATTACCACAGACGTCCAAGGGTCATGATTCTATATGGGTGATCATTGACCGAATCACCAAGATGGCCCATTTCTAAGATATCAGAGACCAGAGTTCTGTAGAGAGCTTGGGATGTCTCTACATGCAAGAGACAATTCGGATTCATGGGGTCCCTTTGACAATAGTCTCGGATTGAGACTCCCTCTTCACATCTCGGTTGTGGAAGTGATTGTTGCAGGATTTTGGGACTTAGCTACGCTTTAGCATGACATTTCATCCCCAGACTGATGGTAATATGGAGAGGAAAATTCATGTTGTTGAGGATATGTTGCAGTCATGTATCATTGACTTTCTTCGTAGTTGGGAGGACCAGCTACCAGTAGTGAAGTCTGCGTACAACAATAGATACCACTCCACCATTGGTATGGCATTATTTTAGGCATTATATAGTAGACCATGTCGGTCACTACTTTGTTGGAACGAACCTGGAGAGTCAGTACTCATGGGTCCAGAGTTGGTGCGAGCTACCATCGAGAACATACAGATCATTCGGGGGCAGATGAGTACTGCAAAAAATTTAACATAAGTCTTTTGTTGATATACAACGGAGACCTCTGTAGTTTGAGGAGGGGGGACCATGTCTTCCTTAGGGTCTCACCTCAATGAGGGTTGAAGAGATTTGGATAAATTGGAATGTAATCTATGAGGTTCAACGCGCCTTTCCAGATAATGTGTAGAGGTAGTGAGGTGGCATACCACATAGCTCTACCGCCTAAGTTGCAATGGGTACATGATGTCTTCTAGGTGTCACAGGTGAGGAGGTATGTGCATAACCCATCACACGTCATTGAATGGGGCGAGCTGGACATCGAGGATCGAGAAGCCTTTGATGAGTACCTGTTGTAGATTGAGTATCAGTAAGAGAGGATCCTTTAAGGGAAATATATTCCCTTAGAGCATACTCAGTGGCATCGTGGGAATCTTTAGGAAAGCACGTGTGAGCTGGAGGCTCAAATCTATGCCCAATAGACATGTCATTTTTAGTAGCCATGTTTGGTCTTTTTGGGGTTGTTAATCCCTAAGGTGGGGAGAATTTAATGTCTCGTCAGTTCCTTATATTATTTGAAAATATTATATAGAATTATTGTAACTCTTGACGGCATGGGATTCTGAGGCCCGGGGTTCCCAAAATAAAAGATTGAAATAAATTAAACATTAAACAACATGTGTGAATTATTTTCTTGAAAAACAAGAATATCTTTTAAACATGTGCCTAGATCTGAAATCGGAGGGTATTGTTTCATTCATAGAAACGACTTTACCTATAGCAGGGCCAAACATCAACAGGTGAGGGTTAGTAGAAAGAGTTATATTTTGGATGTTTTAATGGAAATAAAATAAATTAATAATATATTCTTTTTTAAAATGTTTCATTTTTGAACAATGTCCTATTCCTACCCTGTTAATACTTTCTTATGGAAACTTCACAGGGTTAGCCAATAACCCTGTGAATTTAAAATTTGACATTGGAGCATTGTATGAGAACCAGTTGGCAGAAAATGACTACACGATCAATCGATGCATCCCGGATTCGACGAACATCGCCACCGAGCGTGACACGATGATTTTTCGTCAACTAAATTGAGGTAGGATTTTGTTATTTGGATTTATTTCTTCACCATTATTTGATTAAATGACATATGTGGATAAATCCATGAACAGGGTGATCCACAGATCATGCATTCTAATGGGAGGGTTATTATTTTCTGTGGGGTTATATTCGGGAGATTTTAAAGATATTTGTTCCTTTATCATTTTATTTCACCCTTTTTAATCCTTATAAAAGAATTGGATCAATTCTGTGACGAATGAAGGCATATATTCATTCCTCATATTGGTTTATGTGATTTATTCCTCCCCATCGACCCTGTGTTCTTCGCGTTCTTCACGGGGTTTTGAAAAACGGATAGTTGACCATCTGTTTCGCAACACAATGATCCAAAAATAAAGATCTAACATTGTGACGACCTAGAGGAGGTGTGAAAAAAATGGAGGACAATTAATCGGCTTATATTTGGTGAGACCACTCTTCGATCTTTCTTCACGCGGGTGGATCGATACGCATCTTGGGGGCTGATCGGAGGCCTAAAAACAATGGAGACGACTTTGGGACGTCAGGGAGACCATAAAATTCATGTTTTGTGTAAAACGGATGGCCAGATAGAAGATCGAATGAGTACCTAGGAATGGTGGATAATGTTTGTGATTCTGGAAATTTCTTAAGAACATGGTGTGTATCCCAATGAATAGGTCATGTGGGACCAAATCGATGGTGTCTAGAGTTCTGTGAGCCACTAAGAGATGACACAACATGTTCTCTGAAGAACACATTGTGTTGGTCCTTATGCGAGACTTGGAATATATCTAGGGGATAACAGACATGAAGTGGAGTAAACGGCTGTGTACCCCACCACACAGCTAGACCAAGGCATCTGCATGGGTTACCCCATCTACAAGTTACACAGGTTGTAAGACATGGGTTAAAGCTGTGTATGGTCACAAGGCATGCGTACACAGATTCCTCCCTGAATAGAGGAACAAGGCGTGTCACTCTCTTACATGCCATGTAAACCATTTTATACATGGAAAGTAATGAAATATGTGTTGTTGAATAGGGGTAGTGCCTAGGGTTAGAGGAAATGATGTGTGACCCTTCTATATGTCGTGTACTTTTCAGTACACGGCTTGATCCTCTTGTCCACCATATCTTGGACATGTTTTGTTTGGCTTAGTACCCGTTTTTCTTCTTCAACTGAAGGTTAAGATTCATTTCCTTATGTAGGTGTATGATCCCTTCATCACGATTTTCCAATATAGAGTCATATATCCCTCCGAGAGGCCCAGAGCGAGATCCTCTATCCATTCATGTCCCCTGTTAGATTCGGGTATCAATGTGACTATTTACATAGTGTTATTATCCTCTACCTAGTAGGTGAATCTGGATGATTCATTGTAAAGAACCGTAAAATTCAATGGAATTTTTTTCTTAATTTTCTTTGGAATTTTACAAGAGCGCAGTTTCTGACGACACCTGATTCCGAGGCCCGGAGTGCCCGGAATCAATTTCAGAAGTTTGGCTCGGGTATGTTCAGTGAACGAACGAGCAGGAATTTTTAACTTTTGAACCGGTGCCCGGAATCAAATTCTGAGGGCACCGATGAACTCGCAGCGCCGATATTCACTTAAGGATACCTTTTTCAAGGTTGCGTTTATTGCATGTTGAGAGTTAGTTTTTGGGAGTTTAGAATAAGTTAAATAAAAAATGTGGAATACAAATTTTTATTTTAACTTGTTGGTTATTTTCTCCCAAAGGGAGTTAGAAGTGGGACCCACATCCACTTAACCTCCTTTGGGAGGATTTAGTGTGGTGGGGCCCACACGAAGCATAACTATTCACCTTCTTTTTTTTAAACTCCCTTAAACTCATCTTTTAATGAACATGACAACTTTATTAATTAATGGAGTTGAATTGTTTGAATTTCAAAACATTGAAATTCAAATTGTTAAGTGTGTGATTAAAATAAGAATCTATCTTATTTTATTTGGGTTATAATTCTCTAGCCACCTTGAGAGAAATTGGAGTTCTTCTTCTTCTTCTTCTTCTTCAAACTTTGACGAAGAAAGCGAAGAACCTTCGAACATCGACGAAGAACGCCACGTTCTCGGGAATCATCTTCCGCGACGTCATACCCGCGACACCGAAAACGTCTTCTTCCGCGTCATCTCTTCCGCGACGATTTCCCGCGTTGAAATCATAGTCAAAGAACTTTGAATTCTCGCTTCACGACATCGACGTCCCTCTTCCGTGACGCCGACCACCGCGACGCGTCATCCGCGGGTCATTGACGATCTTCGTTCTTGAAACCAAGGTAGGGGCTTGTTGTTGATTATTTATTTACTCTCGTTCTTGGTTCTAGCATGATAATCTTGTGGATAAATATTTAAGGGTTATCTTCTAATGAGAGGGGGGTCGGACCGCACAAACATGGCCGAATTCCCCCTCCTTCGTTCTGGATTATTATTATTTTCTTGAGGATGAACGAGATGGCGTGGTTCCGTCGCACCACGCGGGAATCAGACAGAAAATATTGCACAGTGCCGTCGCGCCACACTGTGGAAAGATTATCTTGAATGTGACGTCGGCGCGCTGCGTCGAAGGAACCCAAAGGTGTCGCGGCCAGAGCGGGGCCGTGGCGGAGGGGCGCGATGTCGTCGCATCGCGCCAGTCGACGAAGGCTGCGGCCGATTCCGGGCTGCAGCGGAACGGGAAGACTGGCGGCCAGCCGGGCCACCGGTGTCGGAAGCTGGAAAGGGGACCGGCCTTGCCGGTCCCGTTGAGGAAGAACCGGCCGGCCTTGATGGGCCGGCCAGAAGGGAGAAGGACCGGGGGAAATAATTCCACCGGCTGGCCAAAAATGGCCCCCCATAATGGGGGGGCCGTGGTTACACCAAGGGGGGGGGGGGGTAGTGCCCCCCCCCCATTTTCCTCAAAGCAGGCCCCCCACGTGAGGGAGGGCCAATTATTAAAATGGGGCGCGTCAGGTTGTCGTGCGGCCAGGCAAGAGAGGCGGGGGCTCTGCCCCCCGCGCGTGGCACCCGAACGGCGCCCAGGCCGCGCCGCCGGCCAGGCCGGGTCAGACCCGGGTCGGGTCGACCCGGTTCGGGCCGACCCAGAGGGGGGGGGGGGGGGGGGGGGGGGGTCGGGCCGGGTCGGCCCGGACCCAGACCCCCGGTTTTCGAATCGACTTCGATATTTTGGCCATAACTTCAGCTACAGACCTCCGATTGACGAACCATCAGCGGAAATGCGATCACTGGATCGAGATGGTTGATTTGGTATATTGCACTCAAAGTTTCGTAATACTTTGAGTTCGGCCGGGTTGGTTCGTACACGAAACCAACCGGGCCCTCGGAGCGGAAACGCTCATATCTTGAGCTACAAACGTCTGATTGACGTGCTGTCAGCTTTGTTGTGTTCCTCTTAGTGAGATGGATCTTTTGGCACACTCCGCACGAGGTTTGGACGCATGTGGAGTACGGTCGGGATGGTTTTGCCTTAAAAAACCAACCAGGCCCCTGGGATGAAAAAGCCAATAACTATCATCCCGGGCGTCCGATCGACGCGCCGTCTGTTGCGTTGAGTTCCGGTTGGCGATACAGAACATTTGGATATATCAACTCTGGACTTTGTGACAGTTGATGTATCAGCCTCTCGGCTCATGGAGCGGACCCTCCCGAACGAGCTTGTTGTGTGCGGGAACCGTAGTGCTGGCTGCGACTGTGACTGCTATTGCTACTGCTACTGCTACTGTGACTACGATGACGACAGTACAAAGATCCTTGGTGGATTCGACGACGACTACAGCACTCAGCGATCCTACGTGGATCAGTGCTACAGGTCCTGTGTGGGCCCGATCCTCTGTGGGTCCGATCCTCTGTGGGTCCTTGCGCTCAGCTGTCCTGTGTGAACCAGCGCCTACAAGTCCTGTGTGGGCCTGATCCTGTGTGGGTCTTTGCGGGGGTTAGTTACCTATCAAGAATTCGTGGGTCCGACAACTTATATGGATCAGAGATCATCTTTATTGTCTTTCGAGGAAGTATACATGTGTGAGCTGAATCCTGTTACTTTCCTGTGTGGATTGTGTTGTGCTATCCTGTGTGGATTTTGTTTTGCTTTTGTGTGTGGAATACGTACACATTCCTGTGTGGACTGAGTTGTACATGGGCTTGGAGGTTGGAGCGTATTGGAATTGATGACTTAGGTATATGTATGGGCATATACCTAAGTAGTGTTGGTTGTTACTTCGTGTTTGTATCTCACCTTTGTGGATTATCCTTTGGGGATTTTGGGAGACCTTCAGGGGTCTCGGGGTCCCTACTGAGTAGCTTATACTCACCCCTGCACGGGCTATGCCCGCACTACATTGTGTTGGTTGCAGACGACGGACAGCGTTGATCTTGGCTGAGGCTTGCAGAGCAGGACGGTACCTGGAGGTAGACCACTGGGCGTGACGTGTTCGGAGAGGACAGCGGGACCCGGGGAGCAGTGGAGCTATCTGTACCCAACCTTCAGGTGGGATTTCCAGTGGACAGCTCGGTGTAGCGGCTTTTAATTTATAGTTGATGTTTTCCATTTCATGTTGTACTTTACTTTCAGTTTGGGTTTGTATACTGGCCCATTTACTTTTCCGCACTTTCAGTTGTACTCTGTTTTAATTAGTGATTACTTTTGCGCTTGCTTACTCTGTGGTGTTTGTTTACTTTTCAAACGCAGTACCTTCCCTTTATACTGGGATTTACGCCTTGGTGCTAGTTGCCAGCCCTGGCCTATGGAAGGCGGGCTTGGGGTAGTCATGGCACGGGCCCCGAGGGCGGGTCGTGAAAAATTGGTATCAGAGGAGTTCGGTTCTACCGCGAACTCTGATCTTACCTATGTGAAGCAATAATGTTTATCGTATTGAGTGTGGTTATCAGTCTAGGGAGTCCATTGTTGGTGCGGTGGACGACGTATCCGTACACTAGGACCCTGACTTCTGATTTCTGACTTAATGCACGAAAACATTGATTGCGTGTGTGTTTCAAAGTTTTCTTTGTGATTACTTTATATCATCTCACAAGGTATACTGTTCTGACCGTGGTGCACCTGTTTCCTTTTTAGGATGGCCCCACAACGGCATCCATCTAGGGTTCCGAGATTCGAGCTTGACGACAGCCCACCAAGCGACGAGGCCTCGGTGAAGGGCCCTTTGTCAGCAGTGGCACCGGCGTTAGCTCTACCCGCTGAGCCACTGATGCTTCCAGCACCAGCCGCTGACGATGCATGTCGCCTTGGAGCTCTGCACGAGGTCCAGCGCCAGCGACTGCCTCGGTTCTGTGGGGAGACGGACCCCCGGGCAGCAGAGGACTGCCTGGAGGCAGTGGTATGAGTTTTTAGGCTAGTGAGGACACCTGCAGACCTCATGGTGATCCTCGCTGCGAGTCTACTGCACGCAGCAGCGGGCCGATGGTGGAGCTTGATGCTCCAGGTGCACGATGAGGCATCTCTACTTTGGACGGACTTTGAGAGCCTCTTCCGGTTGGAGTTCATCCCAGCCACCCTTCGTGCGGTGCGTATCCAGGATCTTCTTCAGTTGCGGAAGGGCAGCATGACGGTCGCTCAATACTCGGAGAGATTTACTTATCTCTCGCGCTACTCGACTGACATGGTACGGGACCCATTCTTCCGGGCCCGGACCTTCGAGCAGGGTTTGAGACACGAGATCAGGGCATCACTGATCTCCCTCAGCATACCGACTCAGAAAGGAGTACTGGAGCGGGCCCTTTTGATCGAGAGTTTCCATGCTGAGTCTACACCAGCGCCGAGACCCACCGCAGGGCGGCACGTGGCAGAGTCATCTACAGTAGGCAGTCGACGGATGACTCAGGGGTCCAGGCAGACCAGACCTTCAGGCAGACGACCTCAAGACACTGGTTCAGTAGTGCGGGGCACACATCGAGGAGCAAGTCTTTCGAGAGGCAGGCAGTGTTACTCGTGCGGTGGGCAGGGCCACATGGCTCGTGACTTCCCGACCCGTCGTGCCGAGGAGCAGCAGATGGTTGAGGGACCACCGAGGCAGAGGCAGAGGGTCGACTGTGGCGGTCCGCAGGGAGGAGGCGGACATGGCAGAGGTGCTGGCCGAGCAGCAGGTAGTGGGCGACGCTTTGAGGCTGTTCCACCACCACCACCAGGCGGTCCACCCCGACCACTGGGAGCAGGCGGGCAGAGACAGGCACAACTCCAGGCAGCCGAGGCCTACGACCACGGCGCACCCGAGATGATTCGAGGTACTATCTGTGTCTATTCCACCCTTTCTGCAGTACTTATAGACACAGGAGCGAGTCACTCTTTCATAGCCGCTGCCCTTGTTCGGTGCTCGGAGATTCCGACAGAGCCGTTGGCTCGATCCTTACGGCTAGAGAATCCTACGGGAGCAGACTCGACGATTAAGCACTGGTGACGGCAGTGTGAGCTTACTCTAGGATGCGAGAGCTTCAGCTGGGATCTTCTTGTAGCAGCTTCGAGGCCTTACGACGTCATCTTGGGCATGGATTGGCTATCTACGGTCCATGCACAGATTGACTGTTTTAGGCGCAAGGTGTGATTTGTACGCACCGACGGGAGCAGGTTCACCTTCAATGGCGAGAAGGGAGCCTTTGCAGCATAGGATGAACTTCCGCGGAGGAGAGGACAACACATCACTCATCGGTTGGCTAGCCTCATCCTTGGAGCAGTTGACGTGCGGATTCCTGGTTTTCCTACATTGGTGGATCAGTTTGCGGGCGTTTTTTCCGACGACGTTCTAGGGCTACCTCCTCACAGATAGGTAGACTTTTATATTGAATTGTACCCCGGGACAACCCCAATATCCACTCCAGAATATCGGATGGCCCCCGCCAAGCTTAGAGAGCTACGGGTATAGTTGGAGGACTTGCAGGGCATGGGGATCATCCGACCCAGTGTTTCACCCTGGGCTTCCCCGATATTGTTCGCCAAGAAGGCGGACGGAAGCTTGCGACTTTTTGTTGACTATCATCACCTGAACCAGGTGACAGTGAGGAACAAGTATCCTCTACCGAGGATTGATGACCTATTTGATCAGCTCAAGGGAGCACGATGGTTCTCGAAGATAGACCTCAGGTCAGGCTATCATCAGCTCAGAGACAGAGACGAGGATGTGCAGAAGACGGCCTTCAGATGTCGGTATGGCCACTATGAGTTCTTGGTTATGCCTTTCGGCATAACCAATGCTCCAGAAATGTTTATGGACCTCATGAACAGGATCTTTTAGCCATACCTTGATCGGTTTGTCATGGTCTTCATCGACGACATTCTGATTTACTCTACGACTGAGGAGGAGCACGCCTATCACTTGCGAGTTGTACTAGACACACTCCAAGAGCACCAACTTTATAGTAATATTTCGAAGTGCCAGTTCTGGATATGTGAGGTCTACTTCTTGGGACACGTTATCTCTGAGGCGGGAGTTTCAGTGGATCCTTTGATGATCGAGGCCATGTTAGCATGGGAGCCACCCAGGAGCGTGACTGAGGTTCGGAGTTTCTTGGGACTAGCTGGATACTATTGGAGATTCGTGCTAGACTTCTCTAGAGTTGCGGCACCACTCACATCTTTGACGAAGAAGGGGAAACCCTATGTGTGGTCGGACAGATGTCAGCAGAGCTTCCAGGAGATGAGACAGAGATTGACCAGCGCACCTATCTTGAGGTTGCCTGAGCAGGGAGTAGGGTACGTAGACTACTGCGATGCATCAGGGACCGGACTCGGATGTGTTCTGATGTAGGAGTGGGCAGTGATCACCTATGGATCACATCAGTTGAGGTCGCATGAGCAGAACTATGCTACCCATGAGCTGGAGTTAGCAGCAGTGGTCTTCGTTCTGAAGACATGGCAACATTACCTGATGGGCGAGCGCTTTATAGTTTTTTCTGATCATCAGAGTCTCGGGTATATCTTCTCGCAGAAGGACCTGAACCTGAGACAGCAGAGATGGCTCGAGTTCCTCCATGACTATGACTTTGAAATAGTCTATACTCCTGGGAAGGGGAACGTATTAGCTGATGCCCTCAGCAGGAGGACGGGCATTCAGCTACTTGAGGAGGCGACTGAGTAGCTAGCCTCATTGCAGATATCCTTCGTGGATAGAGATGGAGCAGCCTTCCTCCAGTCTCTCACAGTCACCCCTCCACTACTGCAGCAGGTCAGAGAGGCACATCGTGAGGATGCTGACTGTGAGACACGACGTGCACAGATATCCTCGGGATAGGAACCTAATGGTTTCTCCCTTGGAGCAGAGCACGACATCATTTTCAGAGGACGTACCATAGTACCAGTCGCTTTGCGAGAGGAGGTGCTGAGAGTGTTTCACACTTCTCCTTTGGCGGTAAATCCTGGAGTGGCGAAGATGTACAAGGATCTCAGACGACAGCACTGGTGGCCGGACATGAAGAAGGATGTAGCAGAGTTCGTTTCTCGATGTCTCACCTGCCAGCAGGTGAAGGCAGAGCATCAGGTACCAGCAGGCTTGGTACAACCCTTGAAGGTCCCTGAGTGGACGTGGGATGGCATATCTATGGACTTCGTGACTAGACTTCCACGCACTTCCAGAGGTCACGACTCCATTTGGGTGATTGTTGACCGAATGACCAAGTCGGCACACTTATTACCCATCAGAGAGCAGGGCTCAGTGGAGAGCTTGGGACATCTCTACGTTCAAGAGATTATGCGGCTCCACGGTGTGCCATCATCTATCGTCTCCGATCGAGATGCTCACGTTACTTCCCAGCTTTGGAAGGGGTTACAGGAGGCGTTCGGGACGCAGCTACGTCTGAGCACAGCCTTTCACCCTCAGACGGATGGTCAGACGGAGAGGACCATCCAGACTCTCGAGGACATGCTCCAGGCATGTGTCCTCGACTTTGGTCATAGCTTGGAGGACCACCTACCCTTGGTGGAGTTTGCGTACAACAACAGCTACCACTCCACCATCAGGATGGCACCGTACGAGGCGTTGTATGGCCGACCTTGTAGATCTCTTTTGTGCTGGACAGACCCTGAGGAGTAAGCACTTGTGGGACCGGAGATGGTCCATGCCACGACAGAGAAGGTCCTGGTCATTCAGGTGCAGATGAGGACAGCTCAGTGCCGGCAGAAGTCATACGCTGACAGGAGGCGGAGGCCACTAGAGTTCGAGGAAGGCGACCACGTCTTCTTGCGGGTCTCACCTCAACATGGTATTCGGAGATTTGGCCATGGAGGCAAGTTATATCCGCACTTCATCGGACCCTTCCAGGTCCTCAGCAGGATTGGCGAGGTGGCATATCGCTTGGCTCTACCACCTCAGTTGCACCGGGTGCACGACGTCTTCCACGTATCTCAGCTGAGGAGATACGTGCACGACCCGACACACATCATTGACCATGGGGATCTTGACGTTTATGATGGGCCGACTTTTAAGGAGGTCCTGGTGGAGATAGAGGATCGACAGGAGCGGGTCCTACCTGGGCGATCGATTCCTCTTGTACGCATCAGATGGCAGCACGGAAACCTCCAGGAGAGCACATGGGAGCGAGAGGCTCAGATGTGTGCTCAGTACCCTCATTTGTTTCCCTAGTTTTTGATGTATCTTTACGGGGACGTAAATCCTAGAGGTGGGAGTAATGTAAAGACCCGTAAAATTCAAGGGAAATTTTTTCTTAATTTTCTTTGGAATTTTACAAGAGCGCGGTTTCTGACGGCACATGATTCCGAGGCCTGGAGTGGCCGGAATCAATTTCTGAAGTTTGGCTCGGGTACGTTCAGTGAACGAACGAGTGGGAATTTCTAACTTTGGAACCAGTGCCCTGAATCAAATTCTGAGGGCAACGATGAACTCGCAGCGCCGATATTCGCTTAAGGAGACCTTTTCCGAGGTTGCGTTTATTGCGTGTTGAGAGTTAGTTTTTGGGAGTTTAGAATGAGTTAAATAAAAATTGTGGAATAACAATTTTTATTTTAACTTGTTGGTTATATTCTCCCTAAGGGAGTTAAAAGTGGGACCCTCATCCACTTAACCTCCCTTAGGAAGATTAAGTGTGGTGGGGCCCACACGAAGCATAACTCTTCACCTTCTTTTTTTTAAAACTCCCTTGAACTCCTCTTTTAATGAACATGACAACTTTGTTAATTAATGGAGTTGAATTGTTTGAATTTCAAACCATTGAAATTCATATTGTTAAGTGTGTGAATAAAATAAGACTTTAGCTTATTTTATTTGGGTTAGAATTCTCTAGTCGCCTTGAGAGAAATTGGAGTTCTTCTTCTTCTTCTTCTTCAAACATTGACGAAAAACGCGAAGAACCTTCGAACATCGATGAAGAACACCACGTTCTCGGGAATCGTCTTCCGCGACGTCCTACCCGTGACACCGACGACGTCTTCTTCTGCGTCATCTATTCCGCGACGATTTCCCGCGACGAAATCATCGTCAAAAAACTTTGAATCCTCGCTTCACGACATCGACGTCCCTCTTCCGTGACGCCGAACACCGCGACGCGTCTTCCGCGGGTCGTTGATGATCTTCGTTCTTGAAACCAAGGTAGGGGTTTGTTGTTGATTATATATTTACTCTCGTTCTTGGTTCTAGCATGATAATCTTGTGGATAAATATTTATGGGTTATCATCTAACGAGAAGGGGGTCGGACCGCACAAACACGGCTGAATTCCCCCTCCTTTGTTCTTGATTATTATTATTTTCTTGAGGATGAACGAGATGGCGTGGTGTCGTCGCACCACGCGGGAATCACACGGAAAATATTGCGCAACGCCGTCGCACCGCACTATGGAAAGATTATCGTGAACGCGACGCCGTCGCGCCGCGTCGAAGGAAACCAAAGGCGCCGCGGCCGGAGCGGGGCCGCGGCAGAGGGGCGCGATGCCGTCGCATCGCACCAGTCGACGAAGGCCGCGGACGGTTCCGGGCCGCGGCGGAACGGGATGACCGGCGGCCAGCCGGGCCTCCGGTGTCGGAAGCCGGAAAGGGGACCGGCCTTGCCGGTCCCGTTGAGGAAGAACCGGCCGACTTTGTTGGGCTGGCTGGAAGGGAGAAGGACCGGGGGAATTAATTCCCCCGGTTGGCCAAAACCGGCCCCCCATAATGGGGGGGCCGCGGTTACACCATGGGGGGGCAGCGCCCCCCCCCCCCCCCCCCGTTTTCCTCAAAGCAGGCCCCCCACGTGAGGGGGGGTTATTAAAATGGGGTGCGGCAGGTTGTTGCGCCACCCGACAAGAGAGGCGGGGGCTCTTCCCCCCGCGCGTGGCACCCGAGCGACACCTAGGCCGCGCCGCCAGCCGGGCCGGGTCGGACCCGGTTAGGGTCGACCCGGTTTGGTCCGACCTAGGGGGGTCACACCGGGTCGGGCCGGACCCGGACCCGGACCCCCTATTTTCGAATCGACTTCGGTCTTTTGGACATAAATTGAGCTACAGACCTCCAATTGACGAACCGTCAGTGGATTTGCAATCCTGGGATCGAGACGGTCGATTCGGTATATCGCACTCAAAGTTTCAGAATACTTTGAGTTCGTCCGGGTTGGTTCGTACACGAAACCAACCGGGCCCTCGGAGCGGAAACACTCATATCTTGAGCTACGGAAGTCCGATTGATGTGCCGTCAGCTTTGTTTTGTTTCTCATAGTGAGACGGATCTTTTGGTATACTCTGCCCGAGGTTTGGATGCAGGTTGAGTATGGTCGGGTCGGTTTTGCCTTAAGAAACCAACCGGGCCGCTGGGACGAAAAAGCCAATAACTCTCAGACCGGGCGTCCGATCGACGCGCCTTCTGTTGCGTTGAGTTTCTGTTGGCGATACAGAACTATTGGATACATCAACTCTGGACTTTGTGAAAGTTGATGTATCAGCCTCTCGGCTCGTGGAGCGGACCCTCCCGAACGAGCTTGCTGTGTGGGGGATCCCTAGTGCTGGCTGCGACTGTGACTGCTACTGCTACTGCTACTGCTACTGTGACTGCGATGACGACAGTACAGAGATCCTTGGTGGATTCGACGACGACTACAGCACTCAGCGATCCTACGTGGATCAGTGCTACAGGTCCTGTGTGGGCCCGATCCTGTGTGGGTCCGATCCTGTGTGGGTCCTTGCGCTCAGCGGTCCTGTGTGAACCAGCGCCTACAGGTCCTGTGTGGGCCCGATCCTGTGTGGGTCTTTGTGGGGGTTAGTTAACTATTGATCCTTCGTGGGTCTGACGAATTAGATGGATCAGAGATCATCTTTATTGTCTTTCGATGAAGTATACCTGTGTGAGCTGAATCCTGTTGCTTTCCTGTGTGAATTGTGTTGTGATATCCTGTGTGGATTTTGTTTTGCTTTCCTGTGTGGAATACGTATACTTTCCAGTGTGGACTGAATTGTACTTGGGCTCGGAGGTTGGAGCGTATTGGAATTGATGACTTAGGTATATGTATGGGCATATACCTAAGCAGTGTCGGTTGTTACTTCGTGTTTGTATCTCACCTTTGTGGTTTATCCTTTGTGGATTTTGGGAGACCTTTAGGGGTCTCGGGGTCCCTACTGAGTTGCTTATACTCACCCCTGCACGGGCTCTGCCTGCACTATGTTGTGTTGGTTGCAGACGACGGACAGCGTTGATCTTGGCTGAGGCTTTCATAGCAGGACGGTACCTGGAGGTGGACCACTGGGCATGATTTGTTCGGAGCGGACGGCAGGACCCGAGGAGCAGTGGAGCTATCTGTACCCACCCTTTAGGTGGGATTTCCAGTGGACAGCTCGGTGTTGCGTCTTTTACTTTACAGTTGTTGTTTTCCCTTTCAAGTTGTACTTTATTTTCAGTTTGGGTTTGTATACTGGACGATTTACCTTTCCGCACTTTTAGTTGTACTCTGTTTTACTTAGTGTTTACTTTTCTGCTTGCTTACTCTGTGGTGTTTGTTTACTTTTCAAAGGCAATGCCTTCCCTTTTTAATAGGATTTACACCTTGGTGCTAGTCGCTAGCCCCTGGCCTATGGAAGGCGGGCTTGGGGTAGTCACGGCACGGGCCCCGAGGGCGGGTCGTGACATTCATGGAATCCTCCATGGACCTGTAAGTGATCCTCATCTCTGTATCGTGATATTTCCCCACTCAATAGTGTGTTCTCCTAGAATGAGTTTATCTATCTCTCGTGACCTTTCCCGATGAGCGGTACTTCATTAACAGACGTCATCAGTGCTATCAGACTCATGGGGTGAGTTCTCCTATATGATTTCGTTGTGTAATATTATAACTGAATCCCTAGAGTGGGTATGTGGTTGTGTGATTCATCTCTAGACTATGTGTCAGGTGTTTGAGTATATCTGTATTGTGTTTCTCTTTCTATATGTTCAGTAGAAAAATCTCGTATAGAGATTAATATACCTTTCCATTGTGTATTGATTTTTGGTTTTCAGGTTCATCTACTGAGTATTTTTATACTCACCACATCATGGTATTTTCTTGCACATGTTGTGACTTGTACAGACAAGTGGCCTCTTGATGGAGTCCCGGCAGGACCAAGGCATGACCGAGCTTTCTAAGTTCCCTACAGACTGAGGTGATCCTATGGATATGAGCAGTAGTACCAGTACATGTTTGTTCTTATATGTTAGACATTTTAATTTACATTCTTCTATTTTTGGTGGGCTTTTATTCCATCATAGTGTTCTTTCAGTACTTTACCTTCTGTCGTACTCCGTTTAGTTTGGTTTAGTTGTATGCATGCATTTTTTGTTTCGTAGTGGTTTTTTCATTTCAGCATTTGTGGGCTTTGAGATTTGTGTGTGTGTGCATGTGTATAGGTATATAGGCAGCGACTCGCATGTTAGTAATATGCCTACATGGTTCTAGTCACCATCCCCTGGTCAATTGGTGAAGGGTTTTGGTAGTCGTAGTGCGGGGCCCACTAGGATGGGTCAAGACAATTACTATTTTTTGTGTTTCATTAAATTAAATCAAACTTCCATAATATGATTTTATTTCCAATAGACTATCCCAAATAGATTTCCATAAATCTAGAAAACAAATAAAATACTCACACCAAACATAGGCAGAAAATATTTCACATTAGTTTCCATTAAATTGGTGAAAAAAATAAATCATTCATTTTCATGTCAGCTTTTACACAAACCTGCAAGTTGTCGACAGACCCTATCATGGAGATGCTAAGCTAGATCAATATTCCATCATTACAATTGGGATTTTATAAATCCTATATCTAAAAAAACATAATTGAGAAAAGTTATATTTTTGACATTAAAATTTACATGTTTTCTCTGATACAATCTGATGGAACCCGGGGCGCATCAAAATCAGGAAAAATAGCTAATTTAATTATTTTGGATTGGATTCATTTTATAAATAGTAACACCATAAAACCCAAAACCAAATTTCTTAATAAAATATTTTTTGATAACATTAAGAGACATAAGTAAAATTGAAGAAATGTTTTCATGATACCTTTTTCATTTGAGCTCTTCTGATTGATTCACTCACTGTCAACTTATCGTGGATGAATGGTTTCATGAATAGAATCATCTAGACATTATAGATGTAAATCACAATTACTAGATAATAAAACAATATTTTCTAGGTTCTATAATGGAAAATCAAATAGATATACAAAATATCTTTGATCATTTGAACAATTTGGACTCACTTGTGCAAATGAGATCAATATTTCCTTGTTTATTCCTTAAAATATCTTTATAAAAAATTATTAGATAATAGAGGAGTGTATGTCTAACTAAATTTGTCTAAATTTTGGAATTCACTAATTAGTAGGATATACTGAGATTTTATACCTTGGTTATTCTTTCGAAAACTACACTTTAATCCCTTGAATGTAATAACCTTCATTATATAATTTTTCATACATGTATGACTTAATAAAACTATCATAAATTTCACAAATGTTTTATACCGTATTAGTAACACAATAATATATTATGTGATAAATTTAAAACCATTAAATCATCCTATAATATCCTATAATAATTTAAAAACCCTTGAACATCCAATTCTCATGGAAAAAGTTATATTTTTCATATTCAATTTTATGATTAATCAACATGTGAATACCATGAGAAACAAATTCAATCATAATTATTCTAAATAAAACGAATATAATTTATTTATTTTTACTTGTGATTAATAATTCTTGGACATTATCTAACCTTCACTTGTGGGGACAACTTTTTTATAAACACATATTCATTATAATAGGTGGATCATATGGATACACATTGTGTGTTGCCCTCTATGTACTAATCTCGATAGCAGTGATTCCAACTAATAAAATAATAGGAGAGACATGAATCACAACATGGCCCCTATGGATATAAGGGATTCCAAAACTATGAGTACCTCTTGTAAACATGTTATGTGTAATATAATATCTTTGTCCCATAATATCTAATAGAGAGAGATTCACACATGTTTGATCATCCTTCTATTACATTATATATATCAAGAACATTATGGAGAGACATATCGTCTTATACCACAGACACGTGTTCAATTAATATAATACAATCCTAGCCAAACTAGACCCTTTAGATATCTCATCCTCAATATGGAATAAATAAGTTCAGTTTTAGCATTTCAAAAAATTCCACACAACTGATGACATAGAAAAGACAAGCAACCTCTTTAAGACTTGAATGTATTAGTTTATTCCTTGAATCAATGTGTATTTTCAAATGGTATACATTGACAACAATATCGTGTTTAGAAAAAAATACTCTCATTCATAGATAGGAACAACCAATGAGACCTAAAACATGTGTTGTTCCTATTAACATGTATATAATCATTATCTCATCAACATGATATTACCTAGTGTTAATTTCATGAGAATAAGACTCAATTCTTTTGAGACCCCAACACCTAATAGTCAAACATCATCTATGTACCATCTATATGTTATATGTTTACAATAGAATATATTTTTATTATTACTATAATAGTATCTAGAGGTTATCATTATAGCTGGTAACTTCTATATCATTTTTATATTACATGTAATCAAATAAAATTAACATTTCAGTAGTGGATTCATAGGTGTCAGCAATATTATGGAAAGAATAAACACACACACACACACACATATATATATATATATATACTTTTGTGTTGTGATAGTCAATATACATAAATGAATTGGGTTTTGGGAACCAACTCACAACACATAACACTTTTATTCTTCCCAATCAGTCTAATCAGTCTGTCTTGACTGTCACTAGCATCAGTCAAACAATTTCTTAGCAAATATGGTCCTTAAATATTCCCCTCAACAAATATAGCCCCATAAAACCCTTCTATACAGTTCTATAGTAAATACTAAATCACTGATAAATGCAGTTCTAGGATACTTCTTCTATCAATTACTCATGCCTTCATTTAATCATCAATATAAAAGTCAAGAGAGAAGGGTACTAAATTCAAGAAATATTCAAAATATTCATTCACTAACTAGTCACCCGGGTGATCCCCCAAAACAAACAGCATCATATCAAATATTAAATAGTTAGGATAATACCAAATAATGAAGTTTCCTTTGAAATATTGTGAAGAGATATCGTTTAATGGTCATGCTTGAATATTACATATCCACCACATAGACCCAATACTTAAATCAATGGAATAGTGAACCACACCCTAGAGGATTTAGGATTTGGTAGTATGTTGAAAATATATCCAACAATGATAATCAAATCAATCACATCATGAGATCCTCAAAAACTACATAATACTAATGAAAATAAATTTTGAAACTCTCATCTATGATCATTGAGTTGGGATAAAAATGAATCAAACAATCTATCTCATATCAAGGAAGAGTCAGAGTGTAGATAAGAAACTCATAGATCCCTTGGACAACTGCCCATAGAATTATCTTCTTGACATAACAGTTCTTTACTATGGGTTTTAGTATCAAACATCACAAATGAAACACAATAAATAAAAACTTTTTTAATTTCAACAATAATAGAATAAACAAAATCCCTAAAAACCAAAATTTAAAAATCAACTCAACATTCCATAGAAAGGAAATAGAAACATTGTTAAGAAAAATAATGGTTATATAAACCACCTTTCAAAAAAAATTCCTAAAATATATGGGAATATATTACACCACAGATCCAAATCATTTTCATACCCCCATGTAACACCCCTCACACCCTATTTTTAAAGGCTGAATATTTATTTCATCATACTTGGTTGAAATATCCCTATAAGGATTTTTTAAATATTTAAATAGAAATGAGATTTTATTAATAAAAAAAATTATTATTTATCTATTCCTCATTTATATAATAATATTATTATTTATTTACATGTAAAATTAAAAATTTATTTACTCTAAACTTGGTAACTATAATGATTTTTTCACTTTGTGGTAAATAGATGATTTATTCGTTGAATTGTTTTATTGGAAGATTTTTTTATTTAAAATTACATAATGTATATCCATTATAAATAAATAAAATAATATATAATTATCAATTAAATAAATTATTTTTTTTATATATTTAAATTTGTTAATTTTACTCTATATAACATTATTACAAGTCATATTGAAAATATAAGATTATCTAAATATTGAAACATGCATTTATAGAAAACCCATTTTTCTATTCATTTATTAGGTTTATTTTTTATATAATATTCAACAACATCATTGAAATGAAATTGATAAAATGTATTCCACATATGGAATCGTCATAATTAAAATTATTTTATAGGTAAAATATAATTTTTTTCATTATTAGTAGGAAAAATGACCAAAATTAATAATTGTTGTTAAAGTAAAAATGATTTTTTCAAGGGCTACTCGATACTTATATGGTTCAAAAAGATCTACCATGTATCGGAAACAAAAAAAATTATGGTAATATTTAAATGAGTTCCTTTTCCCCATCTAATATATAAGAATTTTGGAGCCATATATTTAATAAAGTAACATGATATTATATAAAAAACGAAATCATACAACTATGTCCTTAATCTAAACTATAAAATGGCACAAATCCCCTCACTATGTCACATGTATCTGAAAATTTATCTCAACATAAATATGAAATAATCTCTCCCAAAAAACATTATTCAAATAATAAAGGTGATGTTCCTCCCGAATGACCAACCCTAGGTTCCTTAATAAGAAATCCAGAATATGTTCTTCAATACAAAGTTAATTTTATTGTAAATGATATATCTTTTTTTACTTTTCTTTTTACCATCATAAATTATGTTTTAAAAAATTATGTATAAAAATAGTATTATCTCACATAAAAATATATATTAATATATATTTTTTATAATATTTATTCAGTTACTTCTACATCAATTGTGAAACATGTCCATCAATAATGTGTATGGAATACTACAACCTCACAAACTGATGTAATTTTTTCCATAACATAATCACATGAATATTAATAATGATTAAAATGATTATCATAAATGATAAATATTTAACGATATTAATTATTTGAATTTATTAATTATCGACTTCCATACAATTTCATCCTTTAAGGTAATGATATTGTCGCATCTATATATCTACGTATTACCTGCTCCAAAAAGCTATGTGATTCATATTCCATCCATAAATTTCATTAATAGATATAAAAGGGTATATAATGAAAAAATAATATATTTATAAGAATAGTTTCATTATAAATAGGACGAATCAATATAATAATTATAATAAACAGATCTTCCCTGATAAAAAAGCAAGAAAAAACAGTCCATTTAATACCGAAAATAATTGTAAGAATTTTATATTTTTAATGAATGGGAGGAAAGATATAATAAAAATATCATATATGATATTATAAATAGGAATTTTATTCATTTATAAATTAATAACATGATTACATCTATTATATAATATTTTAAATGATTTTTATCTAAAGGGAATCATGTAGGAAAAATATTTTGTCTCAATTTAGACTCCATTGATAAATATTTTTTATTATACACATATTAAAACTAATGTGGTTTATATATTGGAAAATTAATATATATAAAAATAATATAAATTTATTAATTTATCATTACTATTTAAATTATTTTTATTCATCCAAGTGCTTACAATTCAAAAGTTTCCAAAATGGAATTACTATATTTTACAATATATCATTATTTTGAGATAGATTTTATTTTTTATTCATGATACTAAATCATCTATTCATCATAACATAAAATATTCTTTATTCAATAAATATTGAAGGAGTTTCTATGTTTTCATAAAATAATTACTATCTTCATAACATGAATAATGCAATGAATTTATTAAATGAAAAAATGATTTTATTTTTATTTTTAATAATATATATTTTTCTGGCATGTAATTTGTTTTAAAAAATGTAAAAAAATCCATTTTTATTTATCAAGATATTTGTTATGAAAATTAATTGATTTACATAACATTTAATAGTAGAATAATTGGAATATTTTTAGCGTTTTCTCGAAGGGTTTTTCAAAATTTCTATAAAAAATTCATAAATAATGTTTCTGACATATAAAGTGATAATGAACATTCCTGATGGTTTAAATGTTTTATGAAATTAATCTTCTTCACAAAAAAAATAATTTTATTACAATGTAAAGTATAAAATTTAATTTAATTTTAATCATTCAAATTTAATTTATTTTTTATACTTAATAAATTATTTACATACAAAACCTAGGCTTTCAATGAATCTATATTCAATTCATACCCCTTATTATTTTTTTGTTCATTTATTTATCTTTAATGATTCAATTTCATAGAAATATTGAAAATTATATTTCCCTTAAATATCTATATTATTTATAATGAATATTCTTAATTCATTAACTATATATCATTTCTATATATAGTGTTTTAATTTGAATGTAATTGTATTGACTGGGGAGATGTAGAAATTTTTATTTTTTTTACTAAATAAAATTATTTATTGATATTGAATACTATTTATGAATTAAATATAACATTAAATAATGATTAATGAATTGGAATTGTAGTGATGGGTGGGGCCTTAAATTATATACCCCTTGATTCATTAACATTTGTCATAAGATAAATGAGTTATCCAAATTAAATTTGGTTTTACCTAGAGTTTTAAAGATTCCTGGCACAAGGTCACGATAATATAGATATAATGATGTCTAAGATCAAGACATAAAATATTAATAATTTACATCATTGAAAATTCTTTTATTATTATCTATGAGATATTTTCATTAATATTATCTAAAAAATAATTTCAGGCTCAAGTTATTGATTAAATGGAATGTGTTTTCACTTATTTACCTTACCTTATTTATTACTCTATCTAATTATAAAATTTCCATTGTATGATACCCTTATAATTATTTTTTTCTAAATTTTATTTTTGTATTTCCCTTGGATATGAATAATAATTCCATTAATGAGTTCACATATTCAAATTATTTTCCATTAATCTGTATTATATTATATCCCAAATGAAAAATCAGTATCATGTATATATCTTGTACTTCAAGAATACTAAAATTATTTCTATGATAGGATTAAAACCCATTTATCTATGATAATGAAATAATATAAGGACAATATATGGGTTACTACATTTGGGGTTATTACAGTTGATATCGTAAGATGTTTAGTAGAATACGTGGGAACAATATTAAAAAAAATCTAGATATGGGACGAAACCCTTTGATAAAAATTGTGAATATTTCACATTATTGAAAAATATCATAAATTTATATTAAGATATATTTTTTTTATTATCAATATATCATTATCATGATTTTACATGTTGATGTGGATCTAGTACAGTTGTACCTGAGGTTAATAACTCTAAAAAAGGAACACATGGATTTGAATAGATCATCATATTATATATGATAACAAGCCTTATTGTGCCCGTAGTTTGACACTAAAAATGTATATTATATGGAAAATTCACATTTTTGTTTCAAATAATTAGGATGGATTTGAAAATATTTTAAAGATTTCATGATATTCCAAAAATAAAATAGTTTTTTGACACATAGATTAAAAATTCATAAATATTAAATTTAATTTTTCACAACTAATTCATAATTATATGGAATGATCTAAAATTAATAATTTAATCATATAATATTTTTTTTATCTAGAAATGGTTGGTGTAATTAATTATTATACATATAGTCATGGTCAATGTAGAAATTCACCTCTTAGTCATGAAAATATAGCTAGTTTTGGAACTTACCGGATCATGGCTTTATTATGTAATCTTAATGAGGTTGTAAGAAATAAAAATTCTTGAACAGAGAAAATTGTCATTTCATAATTTTATTCTCCAATGATTTATCCCTTGTGGTGTAACACCCAAAAATTATATAATAATAATATTTTATCTAATAACGTATATGAAATGCAACACTAATCATAAAAAAATTATAACAACCACAGACATTAAGATATTTTTAGTTTTTAAAAAATTCAATTTCATCAATAGTTTAGTTTTTATTCAAAAGTTTGTTTATTTTTTTAACACAAATATCTAATTATACCTTTCACTACATATGTTACTGAGTTTAACATGTGTTACATGCAACACCAAGTATAAATAAAATGTGAAAAATTATTAAAATATTACAATTTAATTATATAATTATCAATAAAATGTTTGAATGATGGGTATGAATAGGATTAACAAAATTATAAAAATATATATTTTACGCATGTTGAATTTTTACTTATTAATTAGATATAAGATAAGATTAATTTTTAATAAAAATAAATGTTTTGAGAAACAAAATAAAATTATTAAAGATAACTTAGTCACCCTATGTGCATATAATTTTAAAAAAATATAATTTTATAATTTTTTTCATCAAATGATATGAAATTATGAAATTAGAATGTAAAAATTATCTCAGGGTGATGTTTTTTTGGATTTTTCTAAAGTATTAAATTATGTTATAAATTGTGAAAAATACAAGAAATTTGAATACTACATTTTTATTTTAATTATTTATAATGTAACGTTATATTCTGAATTAGTTGTAAAGTGTGATAAAATTAATCTTATATCAATTATCCCAATTTTTTTCATTGAAATCATTTTAATATTGATTATTTATATAAAAAATAGTAATATTTTAACTTATTTCCCTTTAAAAATGCCAAATATTATCATTTATACTAGATTAATTCTAAATTATGTTTTCTCACTTATATAAAATGAATTTAGAAAAATAAATTCCATATTCTGGAAAATAATAATTTATTTTTTCTAACAAGTTCAAAATAAGTTGTAAACAAAATTATTTTTTAAAACAATAAAATTGAATTAGTATAGTTATGGTGAAAATTGGTTTACATGGCAATTTAACTAAAATGATAAGGGTAAAAATGAAATCATCACTTATATAAATTTTATAAGATTGAAATTATTGAACTATGTCACTCTTAGGATTAGGAATTTAATATTATTCCATACTTCTAAAAATATAAAAACATTGGATATAATCAATATTTTGGAAAACTAAAAGTGTTCTGCTCTCCTCACTTATAACATTCCACCCCGGTCCTCTATTCTTCACATAGTAAAACCTCATTATATCATACATGAAATGTACTAATAATTTTCCATCATTTCTCTTCTCATCCTATAAGCCTCATATTTTGATTAAATACAACCTAATTTTCATATTGTGCAAACTAATGGAGGATACTCGAAGAAGAGGTGTCATTATTCAATGAGTGTTTTTATTTTTTTATACTGACACCTATAAATAATATTATTAAAACATGATGATATAATAAATTAATTATATTATATATAATATTATTTCGTTATGTAATCAGTTTTACCGATATCTATCCCCACTCCCATCAAATGGGTTTTGAAATAATTATTCATGTGTGTGATGGACTACTATCACCCTAATACAGGTCATCATTTTCCATTATCACGTTTTTGGGTTGGTTATGATGATGGATAAAAAGAATATATATTATATTTGTAACATATTTAATCATATGGTTTCATTATTTCTTATATTTTCTAATATTTTCATTCCAAATGGGATATGATAACAGTGCTCATGTGTATGGAGGACTACCCCCTCATGAAGAGTTATGATTTTTCCTTTAAAATCAATTTACTTGGAATTTAATATGTATAATATTAATGAATATATGTGACATATATGACATAATTATGATATTAATAAAAAAATTACAATTCAAAAAAATATAATATATCATTTTATTTCATAAACTTAATTATGATAATATCATTTGGGTACGTGTGAACTAGTGCCTTCGCGAAGAGACATGACTCTATTTTCATCACCACACTTATTGGATAACATATATTGGTATTTTTAATGAAATATTATGGTATATATTGTATAATTATAATTATGTAAATATAAAATATTTCATTCAACAATTCAATAATGATCATTTAAAATGGAAACATTAATCATGCATTTGTATGACCTACTGTCTCTATTATTGTAACATTGATCATTTTTCATAACAAGATTTCTTGATTGATTTTATAAGTAAAATTGCTTTATAAATATGATAATAATGTAATTATTATAATTTTATATATTATATTCCTATATATTATTTGAAATAACTAGATCATTAATTATGAAAAATGCATGATAGTGAAAGAAAATTAACACCTGAAATAATGAAATTAATTGTTGATAATTAATGAAAAATAGATAATATTTTATAGACGCTTCATATATGATATTATAATTTTGATATAGATCTGTTATAATATAATTACAAGTTTTAAATCACTATACATTAGTTTATAATACATTAAACTAAAAAGAAGTTTTATGTAATGGATTCAACCACAACTTGTTTTCATTGAGGCACATTTGTATATTATGAACCAATTTATTTTATATAGCATATACACAACCCATTTCACATGTAATATCATGAATACATAATAAGTCATTATATTCAAAGTATAAATTTCAATTATTTCATCCATTGGGATTTGAGTTAAGATTTTCTATGTGGTAAATAATTTCATAACACAATTTATTTTCATTAGGTTACATTACTCCCCTCTCATATTTATATTATATGAATATGTGTGTAATGACAATTAGTTATCATAATTTATATTTATAATGGTTTTATGTTTATATATAGTTAATATATATAATATATTCATTGAAAAGTTTCCACTTCAATTGAATTTAAATTTTAAGGATTTATTTCACATCTCATTTTCATAAAGACTGTTTTTTCATAAATTTAAATTGATGAAAATAATTTGACAAAAATATAATTAGACTATTAAAATTTATCTTCCCCTTTTTATTTGTGATATATTAATTTCATAATACCAATTTCCACTATTTTTACTTCATAAATAAGATAATTTATTTCAAAATAAATTGTATTTATTTCTCACTTCTATATGAAATAATGTTTCACCGCAAAAAATGTTAAGTAAAAATGTTTTAAAAAATATTTTTTGTGTATTAAAAAATATATATTATGTAATTTTTTACCCAAATTTTACTTTTTATGAAATGGTTTCAAAGGAACTTTTTATTCATATTCCAAAAAAAATAATTTTCTATCCTTTTTAAAATGAATAATAAAAAAAATTTCTATCTTTTACAAAAAGGTATTAAATTACCAGCCATCATTTCATTGATGATTTCCCTTAAAATAATGTAATATAGATTTTAAATAAATTTTATTTCACATTATTCTAGAAATTAGTTTATTTTAAATGTTATTTTTAATGTAATTTATTTCAAACTGTATTTTTTCACAAAAAATTATTTTCAAAATCAATGTGATATTTTCATGAAGAATATTTTTACATATATTTCTATGGATTTTTCATTAATAAATAAAATAAACAATATAATTTATATATAATAGTCTTGGGTTATTTTTTATTCATTACATCCTTATTAATCTCAAGTTGGATTATGATTATTTTGACCAAGGAGAGTGTTGAAATTCAATGCACTGGTTCATTTTTATAGTCACTAACATCCCCTTTAAATATTCAATTTCCATTGACACATAGTCACTAATGTTTCCCAAAACTATATATATTTTTTATACATTTAATTATTGTTTAATCATTATAACATTTATAAATATAATGTTTTACTTTGGATGTTATTTGATTGACTGAGGAGATATTGATAAAATAGTATTCTTTATTGAATAAATATATTTAATAGTAATGTGTGTTGTTAAATAATTAAATAAATTAATAGATATCTGATGAATTATTTTCTAATTAAAATAATTAAGTTTCTGGTTATACATATCCCCTCAACGCATTAGTTGTCTCACCAGGTGAAATAATAAGGTCGCATAAAATCAGTTTCCCAAACCAAATGTGTTTGTACAAAGTGGTTTTTAAACATTAATGACAATAGATGTTGATTGTAGTAATATTTAATGTCTGGGATCTAACATCCAATAATTAATAAATTCTATCATTTGTAATTTGTTTATTATTATCCATGAGATTTTCTCAATTATATTATATACAGATTCATTTAATTATTTATTCTTTATAAAAAGGATTGTTTTTTATTATATACCTTTACATATTTAATATTATGCATCATATTATCTCATTGATATTATCATTGAATGAAATTCTTTCCTATTTTTTGTATTACATAGAATGTGTTTTTAGATATTTACCAATCTATATTTTTTATGATTAATGAGAATGATTGATTCCATTATACCTAACCCTTACTGAACATTTAAGCTCACCCTTAATTTTTTGCTTTCATGGGAATCCATGAAGTTTAATATGATTGATGATCAGGGATATACAAGAGGAAATTATGTTATTCCATAAAAAATATGTTATAATTTTTTTCTTTAAAATTTTATATGGGAGTCATATATGTATCTAGTTTACCAAGACAACAAAACTATTCTGTCGATGGGGATTTGATTCCATGTAATCAAGAAGACACAGAATACTGTATTCTACAGTTATAGTTTCTACAATTGTTATTAGAGAAAATTTAGTAGATCCCATAGAAATTATATTTAGGAAAATGTTGTTTAGGGAACATAATCCTACAATAAAATTTTATTAAAAGTATAAGAACATCATAATGTTTTGGTTTGGATGAGATTATTTTTTACGAATATATTCATGTATATATAAACAATGTTGACTTGTTTATGAAATTGAGGTACGTAGTGGTAATAACTCTGAAAAGCTCACATTGGGCTTGACCGGATCGTAAATGAATGAATGAAACTATTTCTTACAGCATGACTAGTTTTTCACCTTCGTGGGATATGATTTAGATAAATATTATTTTATATACCAATCATTATGAATGTTATTAGCAGATAATGATAACTATTGTCCTAGGTTAAACATAAGATATCATATATTGAAAAAAAATGCATCATTATTTTGACACCCTATTAATGATTCTATGTTTTTGCAATGAAGATAATTGTTTCTCAGATATGATTTTTAGTGTCATACATTGGATTGAATGTGAAGGAATCATGTCATCAATGAACATGAAGGATAATGTGGTGTCTATGAGAAACCCCTGGGATGATGGTAGGTGTGAATGATATCATAATTATTCTATATAAACTATATTGAAATATTATTAACAGACAATACTATAAACAACTCTCATACTCAACAATGAATAGATTAATGGAGTACTCTATGAAATTGTGTTACAAAGACAATAGATGAATCAAGGATCATTTTCATTGATGTTAGAAACATGTAAGGAGAAATATAATAAATTATCTCATTAGAATGGTGAAATTACTTTTGTGTGGAAATGAAGAGAATAATTAATGTAATTTATAAGGATAAATTTATGTATGATGGAAGGAAAATTAATTTCATATTAGAGGTCCATTTATATTTCATTGAATTAAATATGGAGAAATATGGAATTACATGAGTCAATTACTTCACCTAATGGTTAACTCCTATAATATGGAAGGATGCATATTGAAAAAATATTCATTAAATATTTATTGGGATTCCAAAACTATATTATAGATTAATTTTTTCAAATGTTATTTTTGGTTTAAGAAACATACAATATTTATGGATTCTGTTAAATTTCATAATCATATATATATTATTTAACAAAATAGATATAGATACCATTATGGGATAATGATTTTATATTTGATCATAATTTCGATGTCATAAAGACCACTTTTATCATTTATTTTATACATGTATACAATGATTTAGGATATTTTTGGATAAATTTACAAGAAACATATGTTTTGTTGACTTTTTTTTAGAACTAATGAATTTACATTTTATATACAAATAATTAATGTTATTGAAAACCTTTATGGTTAATATTATCAATAATTAAATTTTGATAATGTTTTAATAATATTATTAGATATTTTGAAAAAACAATTGAAAACCTTAGTAAATAAGATATTTAATTATTGATTTTATTTCAAAATATTATATCATATTTTTTGAGTAATGATAATGGAATTATAATAACATTGATTAGATGAAGGGAATCCCACATGTTGGGTCACAACTTATCACGTCTATAAGGATTGTGTAGCTTGAACCCATGACTGAAGGATAATAAGGGTTTAGCACCAAACATATCACTTTGAAATAACTTAGTTAATATGTCATTGGTTTTATGTAATTAAATATCAATTATGGTGTAGTAGTGCTATTTTAAGGTTTTAAGATCGATTTATTTTATTAAAAACTTATTATAAACATATTGGTCTTGAAAAATAGTTACGGAATGGTAAAATTATTTAACGATATTTTATAGATTATATGATCCATTAAATATTAATTTTCGTGCTTAATGAAAAAAACATATATGGATAATCATTTTTAGGATTAAAATATTAATCTTAAAATGATCTAAGCACAATCTAAATATAAAATTTTTGTAATTAAATAAAACACACCATGTATGTATATTTCTTCATATTCATTGATAGTAAAATAATTTCTCCACTTTATGAAAAGGATATATTGTTAAAAAAAATCATATTACATTCATATCTAATGAATCAAGTAGTCATTTAAATCATAAGAGATTTATTGTTTTGAGTACCTTAACATTCCTTTTAATGTTCACTTTCTTATTATCAAAAACCTCAATCACTCTATATATTTATATATGATTTAAATCAATTTTTATATTTTAAAAATCCATTAATGTTCTCTTACATAGAAACCTAGTTATGTGATATTTTATATGACCCTGGTACACTCATTTATATCTTATCAAGAGGATGTTTTAGAAAATCTTTATAAAATGTGAGTTTTGAAAAAAAGAAAATATAGATAAATTTTATATAATGATCAGGTTTAAATTGTGATTATTGAATTTATATAAGAGTTCATAATGTAACACTCTGAAATTAATATTCAAGAACAATGTATTAAATAGCCAGTATGACATACAACACCAACAATTGATGAAAATATAACTCCAAGAGAAAACCAATTATTTATATCATTTAATAAATTCAGTTAATTCAATAGTTTTTGTAACACGCAACACCGAATTTTTCTAATGATTCCTAAGATAATTAGTTTATCATACCTTGCACATAATACTGTGTTTAGAATTCCTTACCCACAACACCGAGTTTAATTTAAAGGGGACAAGTAATTTAAATATTATTATTGAATATGATATTTATTACCTAGACATTAGAATGGAGGGTATGAATATGATTAACAATATTATAAATATATATAGTTAATGGACTTCAATTTGTAATTTATTAATTTGAAAAAAAAAAGTATTGATCGTTTTATATGTAAGGAAAATTTTCAAATTAGAATTTATTTTCTAATAGATGGTTTACTCACCCTTTCATAATATAATTTTAAATTAATTTTTACTGCTTCTAAAAAAATTAATATAATTAACTTCATATTTTATATGATAATATAAAAATTATAATAGTTTTTTCTATAAAGATTCATTTTAAATACATTTTGAAAAATAATGAATTTTAATTTCAATTTTTAATTTTTTTAAATAATATATAATGATAAATTATATATTTAATTTTTTAAAATAAAAATAAGTTCAATTTTCTATACATTATTACAATTTATGTCATTGGAAACATTTTCATGTTGTATTTTGATATAAAAATATAATAAACTGTTGTAAATTTTCTCAGTGCAAACATGATTTCTAAACACTTCTATGGAATAAGTTTTAAATTAAAATTTTCCTCATCATTTAATTTAATTTAGAAAATTGGATTCCATATTTGTATAAAGTATTTTTATTATTTTAATGAGTTTCAGAACATATTTCAAGAAAATGAATTGTGAAAAATGTAGATATTAATTATCGTAGTTATGTTAAAAATTTGTCTCATGGGTAGTCAAACTAAAATGGGATGAATTAAATCTACCTATAACAATTTATAAATTATATTATATAGACATAATTATACCGTGTAACTTGTATAAATTATAATGGAACACTATTAAATCCTTTTTAAAAGAAAAAATTATTGATAGATAATATTATTTTAAAAAATAAAAATATTTCCACACACTAAAATTATAATGGCTTCCGATTACTATCTATTATTCATAAAATAAGACATAATTTATTTTACAATACCTAAAATGTAACTTAAAAACACCCTCCTATCATCCAAAATTCCTTATATTATATATTTTTTTTTTCTAGGAAGTCTTTGGTGAAAACCCAATGAGTATACCTGAAGAATAGGTATATTTTTTCAATGACTGTTATTATATTTTTTATTCCTCCACCACTATAAATTATTATTAAAACATTATGATATAATAACATTTTTATATAACACATACTTAGATAATTTTAGGTAATGTGATTAATCTTAAACCATCCCCAAATCCTTCAAATGAATTATGAAATCATCATTTGTGTGTACATTGGACTACATCCCCATGAACTAAGGTAATTCATTTTTCCATTACAAAAATTCACAATTGGGTATGATGATGGATAAAAAGTATTAAAATTATATTTATTAATTATAAATATCATTTCATTCATTATATCACACAGATATATATATTCCATATTTTATTCCATATTTTATACATTAAAATCACTCATGTGTGTGGTGGACTACTACCTTGCAAAGAGATGTGATTTTTATTTCACTAACAGGGTACATGTAATGTAATATAGATAAAGTAAATGAAGATATGTGATATAATAGAAATAATGATGATATTAATGAAATAGTTATCTTTCTAAAATGATAAAATATAATTTCATTTCTTACACTTAATGATGATAACAACATTCATGTACATGTGGATTACCACCATAAGAAACCAATGTGACTCTCATTCCATCACCACACCAAATTGATGATATATATATATGTATATTTAATAAAATAATTTTTTATATATTATACGTATAATTATTAAATGATAAAATATTATATACACCCTCTTCGTAATTATAATTTAAAATGGAATGTATTTCATGCATACCTATAGTCTACGTCTTCAATGATTATAATATAACATATTTTTCAAAACCATCATTCACAATTGGATATAAAAGTAAAATTGATATATATATATAAATATGATTATTATGTCATTATTTTTATTATTTATATTATGGAATTATATAATATGTCCTAGAACCAGTTCATTCATAAAGAATCGCACATGAAAAAATACAGATATTAACACGTGAAACAATAAAAATAAAGAAATCAAGTTAAGGAACACCTGATAATATATTATAAATGGATCATATAAGATATTATGAATATTAATATTGTTATAATATTTTTCAATAACATGTTTCAAAAAAATAGAGGATCATAATGAATGTTCAACCAGAAGGAAATGTTAGGTAAGGAATTATGTCTCAATTTCCATTCATTGAGATACATTTGTATGTTATCAACCAATTAAATTTATATTTTCTATAAACATAAAATTTCATATGAAAATTATATAATAAAAATATATTAATTATATATTGAGTATCAATTTAAATAATTTAATCCAAGGTAATTTTAATAAAGATTTAATAATTGCTAAATAATTTCATTACTATTTTTTTCATTTAGTTTTTCTACTCCTTCATCACCATTTATATTCTAATATTTTGTGTGTAATGAATTATTATTATATTATGATGTATTTAAAAATTTTTATTTATATTTATAGTTTATACAAATAATCTTTTCATTAACTAATTCTTACTTCATTGTTATAATCATTGTAAGGGTTTATTTAACAATCTCATTGTCATCGATATTGTATATTCCTAATTATTATTTAAAGGAAATTATTTGATAACTTTTTAATAAAAACAATTAATATTAACATTATATGATTTTTTATTTATTTATTCATTTAACTGAACCATTTTCCCACTCTTGTGTACATATAATTATTTCCAAATGTTTATACGAATATCTGAAGTTGATTCTATCATTGATAAGAAATTTTTTATCATCAAAATAAATGTTTTCTAAAAATGTTATAAAAAATATTTTTATCTTTTTACTATTTATTTAGACAGTTCATTTTTTCACATGTTCTATTTTGACCAAAACATTTTGAGTGGAATATTCATATCAATTTCAAAATAAGGAACTTTTCTAACCATTTTAAATTAAAAGTTGAATTTTCTTCTTCACTTATAATTGATGTATGAAATTAATTACATAATGTATTGGAAGCATTATATTTTTGTTTAAGAGGATATTTTTTAAAAAAATTAATATTACGGTAATGAATTTCTTTTAAAATATATTTTCAAATACAAGTATTTTCAAAATGAATTTCATCATAAAATTGTTATTTTCCATATAAAATTTTTTTTCCCAATAATGTTTTTAAACATCATTATATGGTATTCCTATTAATCCATGAAAATAACAATTTATTTTAAATATACACCACTTTTAATATGTTGTAATGACACCAACCTTATTTTTCCTCTAGATGTTTTATCATTATTTTGATCTAGGATAGTATTGATAATCATTTACATGATTCAAGTTTGTATTGATTTATTTAACCCTATAATATTTACATTGATATGATCATTGTACAATAAATTTCCCCTAATAATACATATAATTTATCATGGATATTATTACAAAATTAAAAGAATTTCATTTATAGATATGGTGTTTTACATTAAAATTGTTTGATTGTATGAGGAAATATTGATAAATTTATATTCCTTAATCAAAAATGATAATTAAAGGCAATGAATGTTTATTCCTAAATTATATTGATTTCTAAATATAATAAAAATGAGTTGGGAATTTTGACTTGGGTGGGTTTGGGTTATATATATCCTCTTGAGGTGTCAGTAATCTCTGGAAGTGAATCTATAAGCTAGAATAAAATTAGTTGGAAAAACCCAATGGGTTTTTACATAGCTGTTTAAAAATATCATGAGGAAATATCTTGATAATAGAGGTATCATTTTCCTAATACATGATAACCAATAATTATGCATTTTATTCATTTAGAATTTTATTTTTATTATCTATAGTAATTATACAATGATAATATCCCTTTCTGAATTTTAGTCTTATTTTTCTAATAAATATTATGTGATTTATGTTATTGACCTCACTATATTGATTATGAATTATCATGTCATGATATTGATGTTAATTATTATATTTCATTTTTTTTCAATTATTTAAAATCTATATTGATTATTATGCATGAAATTTTCAAATTGATCTTATATAAGGTTACAATTCCCTCACAATATACTAATTACATGGAATATGTGTTATGTTATTTTCCACATGGAATTTATTAGGATGGTTGATTCATGGTAGATTCTACTGTACTTAACCCATACTGAGAATTTGATCTCGCCCTTATTATTTTTCATTTTATAGTATTTCATGAAGTGTACTATGATTTATGTGTAAGGATAGACTGGGGTGAACAATGTTATTATTTGAAAAAATATTTTGTAATTTATGTTTTCAAATGTAATATGGGAATCATGTATATATATAGTTCCCCAAAAGTAAAAAAAACTATTAAATAATGTTGGATAAAAAATTTTTTATCTTATACAAACGTACTAATAAAGAAACTAACTCCATGCTTCGATGGTTGGGGTTTTTATGTCATTGTATAGAAGCCCCCATAATTTAGTGGGAATACTAATTATTTGGTGGATGAGAAATTGATTAATTCCAATGAATAGATTATTATTTCATATTTATATAATTAAAACGAAAAGTTTATACATTCATAATATTTTTTGAATAGTGATTTGTAACACCCAAATATTTAATATTATATTTTTTTAAAATAATTTTTTTTGATAGTGTGCGTCACACACAACATAATGTTTAAAAAAAACATGATATAATATTAAATAATTTAGGGATTTTAATTTCATAAATATTGGATTTTAGTGTATGAATAGTAAAAATTAAAAAAAATTGATTTATACATGTATAAAAATAATTAATTGTTGGCTAATATATTAAAAATGAAAATAAAATCATTGAAAGTAAAATTGATATTTATGCACATAAAATAATTTTATCTTAATATATTAAATGAATCACTATTTTTGAAATATATGAGTGAATTATATATATTATAAGTTTAATAAATAATACTACCAATAATATAATATTGTTTTATAATAATAGAATAAAAATTAAATCCATTTTAATGATTAATGTTTTTTCTATAAATATACCTATTATCACATGTTTCCTATTTATTTTAGAAATAGAATATTCCAGTTATATAAATTAAATTTAAAAAAATGGATTTAATATTTATAATTAAGAGAAATAATTTTTTAGAATATGCCTCTTTTATTTTTTGGGATTATGAATATTAACAGTCATAAAATTTATCACCACATTAAAAGGTAAATGAGGTTAGTCTAGGTTCAAAACTATATGATGTGATCATCCAATTTTATTTTAATTGTTACTTTTTAGAGAAATTTAAAACCTCATAACCATAATCTAAAAACTGATTTATTTATGGTACATTTTGTCATCAAAATATTAAAAGAAAAATATTTAAATCAAAGAAAAATAAAAAAATGTCAGTCTCTTAGTTTTAAATATCTCTAATTTTTCCACATGTTGAAAAAATAATATTATGAATGAATCTAAATTACTATTCTATGAATAGTGAAATTATGTTCATGATAAAGTGTTTTTAGTTATTAGTAATTAAATAATTAAATTATATTCCTGTTCAATTTTAAAGAAGTATTTATTTATTTAAAAAATATTTTAATATATTTTAAAATTATTATAAATAATACTATTTAATTGAGTTATAGTATTATTAAAATTATGTAGATATTTAGAGCATATTTTAGAGGTTTTGATGAATTTTATTTGAAATCAAAAAAATTATTTATTTATTTATTCCAAATTAATTATACATTGTCTAAATTTTAAATATTGAAATTATATGAAATTAATATTTTCTTAAGTTAAATAAAAGTTAAAAAATTAATATAAGAGGGTGAAAATATATAGTCAAAATGCCATCTCATTCTCATTTATAGGAAATATAGATCAATGTGACTTGATAATGACATTAAAATATTTTACATTTTAATTATATCAAATAGTTCCCCTCTACACAATTTTAAAAGAGAACCCCATATTTCTCTTCTTAAGACCACATTGGGACTTTTTGGCTGAAATAAATCTACCAAACTATCTTATTCACTACACTATCTAAATTAAATATTTTATTTTCTTGCAAAAATTCCAATCATATGTCCCTTAATAGGAGAAAAAAGGTGTTTTTAAATAAGAGGTAATTATAATTACATATAAAATTCATTTTAATTATTTTTATCCTCCTCTAAGTATATTATATTCCACATAAAATAATAGCATCCATATAAAAATTAAAAAAATATTATTATGCGTATTAATACATTTATTCAACCTCTTACTATAAATGGGTATCAGAAGGTATCACTTATGCGAACGTATGACTTACCATATACACAAAGTGATACAATTAATTTTATATCATCATATTTCAATGGTTATTAGTATGATGTTTATAAAATTTATATAATATATGAATAAAATTATTATTATTTTTAATGATAATATTCTATGTGCCTTTTTACCTTTCAAACCATTGAAAATGGTAACGTCGTTCATACGTATGTGTGGACTACCACCTCTACAAAACAATGTGATTTTTTTCATTTACATTTTTTTCAAATGGAAATATGGATTTATTCAATGAAACTATATGATATATTTTATATAAAATTTATTCTTATATGTTTTTTCTTAAATATTCTTTTCTTCCCTCCTTCAAAACATTGTAACATCATTCATGTATACATTTTACCTCCTATCTCCATGAACATTATAGTTCATTTTTCAATCAAGATATTATATGGATTACTCTAAATATGTATATAATTAAGATATATGATATTTAAATTATTTTTAAAATTGTGATTATTATTGAAAAAATTTCATTGTAAATTTATTGGTATTAACGAACAAATAAATTCATGAAAAATGATGAAAATATAATCCAGAACAAAAACATTAATAATACATTTGTTATGAAATGGGTGATAATATATCATAAATAAATAAATAATATATGGTATAATTAATATCAATAAAATAGTGTAATATATGTATAATAAATCTATATTTATTATATAGTAGGTTCAAAAACATTTTAAAAAATTCTAGATTTGAGATAATGGATTTATCTTCCAATATTATAATAATCTGGATTATTTATTCATTAATTTCAAAAGGAGAAATTATATGTTCATTATTTGTATTATCAATTTCAAAATATTATCCTCTAGTTATATCTTGTGAATATATTTTTCTATAATTTTTTCTCATATTCTATATTTAAGATATCAAATGTTATTTTAAGAAAATCAATATTATTTCTCTCTTTCTTATAAAATATTTTTTATTTAATAGCTATATTTTGTAAAAAATAAAGAATGTTTTTATTATTATCTTATTTTAGTGTAATATCATTTTTAAATATGATTTCATATTTAAAAATTGTTTTGTATTGAATCATCTTGTCATTTTTTGAATGAGGTACTTTTTGAAATTATCAATAAAAGTTTGAATAGAATGCTTCCATTCATATTCTATGAAAGGAACATAATTACCCTCTATCATGATTGATAAATTATTTGAAATATAATTTAAATTTTTTCATATAATTTTAAAAATAAAATTTATTTCATAATATTTAATAATTTTTGTAATTTTAATGAATTAATTTCACAATTTTATAGATTTTTTCCTCAGGAATGTTTTTAATTGTATTTATATTAATCAATGATTACTTACTTTAGTATTTATTTTATTTTAATGGGGATATGATCAAATTGTTCCATAAATATTCTTTACCTAGAAGTTTTTATTATAATGATTAAATTATTAAGACACCAATTTATTTTCCTAAGGTCATTTCATAATGAATTGATTAAATTTTTTTATAGTAGTAATTTTTATATATGTTTTGTTTTGATTATATTTTGGTTATTTTATGAAATTATGTCACAGGTATCTAAGGTTTTAATTAGATGATAGGTGATTGTTTTATAAACCATTAATTGTGGTCCGTTATAATAAATAAATTATGGTTATTTTTTTATAAAAAAAAGGACAGTGGTTACGTTATAAAAAAAGGATGGTGGTCACATTAAAATTATGATGGATGGGAAAGAGATTATATAGTAATCCATTACCTTGGCTAAAAATAGATTTCTCATAATTATAAATAGTAGAATAATTGGAAGTGATCCTAGTCCTATATAAAAATTTTTCTACATTTATAGTCTTGGGAATGAACATTGAATACTATGGTGGATTTTTTTTGAATACATTACCCTATAATAGTCTTGGAAAAAAACCATAAAAAATTATAGAAATAATTTTCTATGATTATTTTTAACTTTAATTCCATGAATTATGAAAATGTTATTCACTAATTTATTAAGTCCTTGAATTCATTTATTATTCACAAATTATGAAATTCTAGAAATTATTTAATGATTGAGGATTATGATCTTTAATATAATGGGTATGTTTTTCAGATGTTATTTTATTATTCCCATTTAGGTATGATCATGTTATGTTTAAGTGATCACTGATTTCTATCTTATTTACCCATATACAGCATTCGAGTACACCAATTATTTTGATTAATTACTTCATCTTATGAAGAATGGTATTAGGTATCATTTTTATAAAAAGGTCTCTAGTGTTGAAGAACTTAATGGGAGACACCTATGAAACAATTTTTTTCTATTTTAATAATAAAAATATAACTATAAAATTCTAGTATGGGTTTTAATTTTATTTACTAAATATTAATCTAATAAGATTATATGAATATTTTGGTCCACTAAAACTTATATTATTGATTGTTTTAGTTATCATGGAAAAACATAGATGTTAAACATTAGTGAGATACCTATGGTAATACCAATAATAAAGTAGAATAATAATGTTTGTAATGATCATGGATGACCAAGGATAAACCTAAGGGGTCATATATTGAAAATAAATATCTTCGATTAAGATAATCTATGAATTATTTTCTATGATTGATCATTCTATTCAGAATATTTATTTATCATGAAATAGATTTTTATGATACAATGGAGATGAAGATGCAATGCGGATGTTTAGGTGGTAATAGGTATTCTAAAATATTTTCTTAGAAAGATTGAGTTATATATATGAATTATTGAATGTAAATAAAATTATTGATGAATGTTAATTCATTTCCTCAGTGATTATAAGATTATTTTATAAGAAAAAAATTTATTGTTCAAATAGTCATATATTATGTATATATTTCATCTTTGATTCAGGATTGTGGGAATATACATCATTAAAATTATTTATATTCCCCCAATAGTATAATTTGATAATATTTTAGGCGTACATTGGCTTTCATTATAGGGGTACATGTTGATTGGTGAGAAAGGGAAGAAATATTTATGATTTCATATAAATGAATGATATATTATCAATATAAGGAAGTATATAATATCTAATGAAATTTACAACTTCCGTATGGTTATTAATTCTTACAAAACATTTTATTAGTCTAAATCTTTTTGTGATAAACTCAACATAGAAGATGTGCCTATTTATGGGAAATTATTAATGTATTTCAAGAATACATTCATATTCTTCCACAAAATCCTGAAGTTTTATTCACAATAAAACTTTTAAATAATTCAATACCAATTTTTAAGACTCCTTGTAGAATATCCCAGATTTATTTATTATAATTAAAGAAGGAAATCCTTGATAATATTCAAGATGGATCCATTCAGTCAACAGTTTCACCATTGGGTGCACCAGTTCAAATTATTAATAATAAATATATATTATTTAGGATTTATTATTTATTATCAAGAAATAAAAAATATCCCATTGAAAAACAAGTACCATTTACCTCATATTCATGATTTATTTGATTACCTACATAGAGATCAATAATTTTTTAATATTTACCTTTATTCTATATATGAATAATTGAGTGTCAATAAAGAGTATATACACAAGAAATCATTACATATGTGACATGGGAGCCATGAATATATAGTGATGTCATTTATTATAACTAATTAAACATCTAAATTCACTATTTTACAGAATATTATATTTAGATATTATATTTGATAATATTATATTAATCATTAACGATGATATTTTTATATATTGAAAGTGGAAGGAAGAGCGAGAAGATTACATAAGGGTTGTGATGATGATTTTGGGTAATGAAAATCATTAGTAAAATTATACCAACGGTAATTTATTTCTATATAATGTTTCATTCATGGTTCATATAATAGCATGTAAGGGGTTATTCGTAGATCCTAAAATGATAGATGTTATTGATGTTTAGCACATACAAACCACTGTGATTTAGATCCATTTTTTTCTTTCTTTTTCTAGATATTATTAATGATTTGTGGAGAACATATCTAGATTTCTAATATATATAAAATTTACCTTAGGAAGGATCCATGTATTTTTTTAATGATGTTTTTTGAGGTGAATAAAACTGAATTGAAGGGATGGATGGTTGGTGAACATGTCCTCAGAAAACCTTATAGTGGATACGGGTTTGTAATCTATAATGACATACATAATAAGAGAAAATATTGTATTGTAATATATAATGATATATTGATATATTCTATATAACACAATTTTTTTATATGATAAATTATCCAACTCATAATTGAAAGTTTGCAGTGGTAATGTTTTTATTAGAAATATGAACGCATTATCCTTATTGAGGAAGGTGTAATATATATACTAATCATTAATGTTTAAATTATATTTTTACGTATAATTAGTTGAAAATTATTTGATAAGTTTCTTTCAAATGATTAATTGTTATGAAGAGTTAATAAATTACCACCATAGGAAAAAAATTAAGGCGTCACATTCACTTAATCGAAAGGATCATTATACCTTATCTATGATAAGGATCATTAATTATTTGGTTTTTAGGATAAATAAATCATGAAGGAAGGTAAAATATATCATTGTTATCAAATTAGTTTAAAACCATCCATTCAAGTGATGAATAAATGGGAACATAATGAATATGTGGAGCTATAAAAGATGGTGAAAAATGTACGAAAGATTTACAATGATTTCAGTTCAATTATATGGTTTATAAGTTGTGTAGGTGTAAATTTTATGTAAGATTTGATGAATGGTATGTTATTGTAATCTCATAGTTTTTCATTTTATATTCACCCTAGAAGTAGAAAAATTTAATGATATTTGGAAGATTATTTTTTGAGGAATAGAATGAAGAGATATATTTCACATTTTGCTTCATGAGGCTTGGTTTTTTAGTAAGTTATTATTGAGAGAAAAATATCTAAGTTGGTTTTATAACCATTTCCAAGAGTAGAATTGGAATGGAAGATATATTGATTTATTTTATAATTGGATAATCTAGAAAATATAAAGGGAATATTAATATATGGATTGTGTTTTATCTCTTTATGAAGTGACCACACATAATTTTCATTATAGAATATTTTTCCCACTACTATCATACTCTGTAATACATTAAAGAAGTTGTAAGGTTTCATTTGGTACCACTTTAAATCATATATTTTTGGGAGCTGATTTTTACATCAATGTTCTGGAGAATGTTATTGTAGGATCTTATTACATAGTTCAATTTTATTACAACCAATTATTCCCCACATAGATCTAAAGTATGAGAAAACAAATTAATCACTAGAAGATACACTAATGTCTTGTTTTAGTAATTTCAAAGGTGGATGGGATCAACATAATCTTCTAGTAATGTTATCATATAGTAATATAATTCACATGGAAATTTATATGGATCCTTGTTAATAACTCTATGGATGTATGTGAAGAAAAAAATGTTGTTTGATGAAGTTGGGTAGAGAAAGATATAGGGAACTAATATTGATGAGGAACTCAAAGAGAAGGGTATAAATATTCATCATCAAATAAGGGCCACTAAATGTTTTCAAAAAATGTATACTGACAACTGTTAATAATATATAGAGTTATAAATTGATGAAAATGTATTCTTATATAAATTTTTGATCAATAAATTAATGTGGTTTTGAAAGGGATGATATTTGAACCAAATATATATTCGTCTATTTTTATATTTTTTATTGTATCTATATAGTAGCTTATAATTTTGTGCCTCAAAAAATCTATCTGAAGTTGATGTTTTGTTCTATATATCTCTTCTGAGTATATATATAACTATTCTTTCCATTGTGCTAAACTCATATAATATACCATTGGAAAAATATATCTCATATGAGGAATAACCAATGGATATTCATGATCATAAAACAAAAGAGCTATGAAATAAGGAATATCTCTTGTTCAATGTCTTTTAGTGAAATGTAAATATATTGAGAAATCTATGGAGGATCCTTATGATGTATTGAGGAATAATAATCCTCTTTGTTATTTTAATGACTAATTATATTTGTTAAATTTATTTTAAGGTTTTTATAATGTACCACCACTGGATTTTATAAAATATTTCTCCTAAAATAATTTATTTATTATTGGTAGCTTGTGGTTCATAGAATAATAACTTTAACGATACCATGATATAGTGTTAAATTATTATGGGATGGTTGTCATCTTGACATTGTATTGGTGTGTATGAGTATTTTGAATTAAATTATGAAACATTTATGGTTTATAGACGTATAAAATAAATTAATTAGTTCAAATTTAATTATATATAATCATAAAATCATTAAAAGGTAAACATGTTATTTAGGCACTCAAACACATTGTATCTTAATATATTAAAAAACACATATTATTAATGATTTTAATAAAATTTTATATGATACATTAAATAAAATGTTTTAATTTTCATCTAATATTTTTCCAAGTCATGTAATAAATTCGAAATCCCATATAATGATTAAAAATGAATTTATCTAAAAAGGTGATTTTCATCATGTTTTTAACAATTATTCTAAAATTATTTTTCCCCTATTATTAAAATTGAATTTTGATTAATGGATTTTATATTTTGAATTAGTAGGTAAAAATTTTCCAATTAGATCCAATTGATTTTTAAGAAATATAAATATTAACCATGGATAATTTTATGACCCTGAAAAGGGATTCATCAGCATCACATAGGTTAAAACTAAATTATAAGGTCATCATTTTTCCACTTTATTATTAATAGAATAAGTTAATTTTACCATAATCAACTTAAAAAATAAATTTTACTTTATAAGAGACAATTTTCCATTAAAATGACCAAAAACATAGTCCAATATCTGAAAGGTAAAAATATCACTCTCTTAGTTTTAAATATCTTGTATATGTACAAATGGGGAAAAAATAATGCAATGAATGAATATAAATTTCTATCATTAGATTAATAAAATTATTTTCATGATATAAATTTATTGTAATTTTTTAGTATTTATATAATTAGATTAAAATCATATTCAATTCTCAAGAACAATTTCTTCATTTAATAATAAACATAATAAATGATATTAGAAATTTACAGAAATAGAAATTTGTTGACTTATATTTTCCATTAATTTTGTGGATATTTATGAAATATTTGAGAGGGTTGAAATTATTTTATTCAAATTTCCACTTTTTATTTATGTATTTTAATTAAAATTATGTTAATTTTTCTTAAATTCAAAATAATGTTATTTTATGAAAGTAGTATTTTATTATATAACATTAAAACTTAAAAATACTAAAATTTGACAAAGGGATAATATATGGTTCACGATATCATCCTTTTTGAATTTATAGTCTTTTTCATACTATTTTTCTAGAGAATGGATGTAACATCCCCTGATCTGTCACTCTCTTATGTGGAAAAAATATGTTTATTATGAGGCCTCATGTGAGCCTCACCACATTCCAGAAGCTCCCTATTGGTTGTAGGGGTGTGATGATATAGTGGGGAATACATACCTTCTTTTACAGAGTAACAATACAATATAAATGAACAATATATAAATATAAGAGTAATATATAAATCAGAAACTATAAAACATACAACTGGGAAGAGATAAGAGGATATAATAAATCAATAATAATAAATCATATAATGACAAGGAAAATGTATCTAAATTTCAAACTGAAAGTCATAAAAAAACAAGCTGAATAAAATAAACTCAAACAACCCCTTTCACACCCCCTAGTTAGTCTAGTATCCAAACTCAATCACATCATCAGAAATGATTATAAACAAGATCCCCTTCAAATATCTAAACATATAACCCTGTAATAAGATCAAGTAAAAAACATTGTTAACAATAGGGTGTGAGTAAAATATTTCTTGTCATCACCACTATTTCTAAAAAACCAATACTTGTAATAACTGTATGAAATAATGTTTTAAACATATGGATCTTTAAATAAATTTAACATTATAAAAAACATACATTAAAAATATTCTAGAATATCATTAAGCATGTAGGACAACTGTTCCAACCATTAACACATATCCATCGCATAATAAAATAATAGGAAAAATTCATTTCAATAATCATTTTATAATTATAGATATGCCCTCTATATAATATTTTTATAATCATGGGAATATATATCTATATAATAATTTCATTATCATGTTAAATCCATATATATAATCATCACACCATGAAATTTTTATATTTCCTCTACATAATAATTATAGGATGAAACTGGTCCAAAAATTCAATGTAATAATTAAATAGTGGAACCTGTTAAAACTATCTAAATAAACAATAGATAAACCATTAAGACACAAGTCATACAAAATGGATATAAAAGTATCATATCATAATCCTCAATGGTTAATTCTTCAAAGTAGCATTTTTATTTCAAATACACATTTCATTTAGTTAGTCTTAAACCATTAACATGTCAATTATTTCACAATCTAATCATATGAAACTTATCTATTTCTATTTTCAATTTACCTATTTTCCAACGTGAATCTATAATAAGAAATAACATAATATCCCATTTCACGATAAAAACAAGTTAAATCATTATATAATTCATTATTATTCAAGGGTGGGCTCAAGAAATGTGTTATTGCAATCCGTGTTGCATTACTATTGAATACTCATGAATCTATTGAATAAACCCACAAATGCTTTATCAACATTTATCGTTAAATTAATTATTGAAATTATTGTGTTGTTAAAATAGGAATATTTTGCATGAATATAAAATTAAACAGACTCTAAGGTTTGGTTTTTATCCACCATCCAAATACAAGTGTTCAACATGATGCTTCTAATAGGTAACAACAACAATTTCTAAGGAAATGATTATCATAATAAGAAAATTGATCAAACAAAAATTTTATCAACACCCAAACCAACCTTTTTCAAGTTTTTTACTTGAAACAACCAAAGGATAATGTATGGTAGGGAAAACTAATAAAAAACTCATCAGAGATAAATCGCTTGAATGGAGTGTCTGAAATAGAGGAAGGTAATCCAAAATAACTTTGAAATTTTATAGGGTGCAATAGAGGTGAGATACATGTGGATAAAGGAATAAACCACATGCACATCTTATCTTATAACTACTATGCCTAAGGAACTTGTAGAGTGAAAATATATTATACATCATGTAATTTTTTATTTATGAAGTGTGTTGAAATTCATGTCCCCTTGGGTGAGATTCCCCCTACTTGAACATTAAATATCATGTAAATAGATTAATAGTGTCTAACAATTCCATTCCATGATCAATTCAATGGCTAATTTTCTTTTCATAAAAAACTTAGGGAGATAGTTACATGTTTTTCAATACATATAATTGAAGTGTATATGTTTTTCAAGAAAAATTAATCCCCAAAATGTTTCATAAGAACTTAGACCACTTTTTAATCATTTAAAACTAATGGGAAGCCCTCTTAATCCCATTTAACACATTTACACATCGACTCAACTATTTTAAAAAAACATACATCCCCAAAATTTAGGACATTTTCCCAAACAAATTATATACATCATTGAATAAAACTCATCCATAATGGATTAAAGAAGAATAAAACCCCAAATGAATGTTTTTCAATGAAAAACTAAAAATAGGACATAACTAGGAAAAGACAAGATATTTTATTTGCGACACCATATAATATCTATTATCTAAGCTTCTATAATAATATATTTGGGATCTAGGTGAAAATGTTTGCTCACTTTTTATGATTATTATAATATCACACCTAGTTTTCCTCTTTGACTCTCTCATATTTCCATAGTATTTAAACTAGTGTTATGGCCATTCCACCTAGATATTTCTCTCTACAGTCCACATCCATTATTAAGTAATTATTAAATATTTAATTAACACAAAGGTCAACATACTCAATATATAAAATTTGAAAAATTATAGAATGATATATCTGATATTGTGGGACATGAAACATGTCATGCATTGAACTTTAGTATTGTGGTGGGGATAATCGGTACACCCCTAATCCAATTAGGTTAATTTTCATTAAAAAGATGGGAAATATATTTTTTTAATTTACTGATACTGTATTTCCCTAAACTAGGTGACACCTGAATGAAAAATAATGACCATTATTTAACTCTACTACTCATTTCTGATGGCTATCTTAATTTTTCTCCATATTTTTTGTAGTCACCAATAGCCAAATCATCAACAAAACTTACTCATATATATTAAAATTGACACTAGGTCTAACATGAACTAACTCTCCTTTATCCAACTTACAAATATTTCAATGTCTCAACCATATATATAATGCCTCAGAATGTTCTATTTGGATCGATGCATAGAATCTATTAATATATATAAATCCATCATGTTTCATATACTTATCCCATGGGACACTCATATCCAAAACATATGATTATAATATATTCTCTAGAATCTAATTATACTATTTAGTTTGAATGTTAGTGTAATGACTCGCCAATTCTCATTGGGTCGAGTGTACAAAGAGTCATTACTAGGCCTTATACGACATCCCCATGATTCCAGAGGCTGGAAATAAATTCTGAAGGGTTTCAAATAATAGTGGGTGATGATTTACCCTTTAAGAAATAAACCAATAACCAAACCAATCATAAAAAACATGCAATATATGATGCGTAAACAAAATAAAGATGACTCAGCAAATTCATGTATATCCGAACCATGTCAAAGATTGCAACAATATAAGAATAACCAAGAATTAAAGTACAGAGCAGATAAATGAATGGTTTTTTCACCTTGTTAGACAAACTGTGTAATGCATGTGTGACTTCCCCTTTACCTCAAAACATCATTCAAAGTTCTCCCAACTCTCCCCTTCATCACCATTAACATTATAACCATGAAAATCATCATGTAAGGGTTACATACCACAAACCAAGGGTAATAATTTCTCCCAACCATTGGTCTTTCTGAACTCATAAAGTAGAAAACTATCACCCATCTGAAAGAGTTTCAGCCACTACCCTTTCATTTCCTTCTCACATTCCCAAGTTTCTTCATGAATCTGAACTTGCTGCCCTAAAACCAGCACTAGACCGATGCTTTTTTCTGCAATACATTCTCTTTCCTATCCACAATACATATTAGGATATGTATCAATGAAGCATCTGGCTCTAGTTCAACATGATCCCATCTGATCACATGGGTAGGATCAGGTTGATACTTTTTCCACTGAGATAGATGGAACACATTAGGCACAAAACTAAATCATGGGGGTAATTCCAACCGATATTCCACCTCCCGGACCTATTCCAGTATATCTAAAGGTCCAATGTATCTAGGAATAACATGACCTGCTTCCTAAAATGACGATGCCCAAGCCTTTGAGATATCCTCATGAAGACATGATCACTCACAATGAATTACAAAAGTCTTCAACGACGAATTGCGTAATATTTCTGATGCCATTGAGCCATCTCCATCCTCTTTCTGATCAATTAGATATTCTCCATTATTTCATGGACAAGGCTCAGCCGATCTAGTGAGGTTTCACCTGTTTTCACTCACCATATTGGAGAACGAAAATGATTCACATACAATTCTTCAAACAGATCCATGTTTATCGAGGCCTGATAACTATTATTCTATGAGAACTCCACCAAAGGTATATTGTCCTCTCATGAGCCACAAAAATACATTAAACTAGCCCAAAACATGAATTCCAATGTTTGTATTGAATTCATAGATTTTCCATCATTCTGAGGATGATAGGTCGTGATCATAGTCAACTGAGTCCTAAGATCTTTCTATAAGGATTCCCTGAAATGAGATGTGAACCTTAGATTTCTGTCTGAGACTATTGAAATGGGTACACCATTCCTTTTACCACTTCTCATATATAGATTTTTTATAGATCCTCCATCATATTAGTTTCATGAATATGGATTAAATCGACCAACTTGGTAGCCGATCCACTATCAGTCATATGACATCACGTTTCGGAACCATTCCAGGAAGACCTGAAACAAAATCCATTGTTATATTCTCTCATTTCCAAACTGGGATAGTTAATGACTGCAACATTCCTTTGGTCTCTAATGTTATGACTTAAATTTCTGTCAAGTTTTTCATTTTCTAGATGAACTCATACACCTTTATTTTCATACCGCTCCACCAAAACTACACCTTCAACGCCTTATACATCTTTTGTGTACCTGGATGTACAACCCATATCAAATTGTGGTAAGCATGAAGGAGTTATTCATAAAAAGCCATAGGGATAACTATATAATCTCTAAAGCACAAAACTGAACTCCGATCAAATTTCCATCCCTCAATGGTCTCCCAACCATTGACATTTAAACTCATAACCAAACATTCTTCATTAGATGTTTGTGTATCTTTGACCATTTTTACAAAATCAAGAAAGGTGTAGCTGAAAATAAAACTGAAACATCACCTCGGTCTTCAAATTCCACATGCATGTTGGCTAGGACTGATATCAGCTACCATTCATCTAAATATACTTTTTCCAACTTATTATATGACTTTCTCTTCAATGCATCCTCCACAAAATACCATTTTCTTGGTTTATACATATATTCATAGTGAAACATCTAGAGAGACTCCATCCAAATCATTTGTCTCAGATTCAAATCTAACTGTGAGAAATTGAGTTTCAAGATTTTTTGGTCCATAAAGACCATGAATTTCTCAACAAAGAGATAGTGTCTCCATGTTTTCAAGGAATGGACGACTGCATCTAACTTTAAATCATGTGTTGGGTAATTCTTCTCATCCACCCTCAACTACCATGAACCATAAGCAACCACATGGTATCCTTGCATGAGAACACAACCCAAACCTGATCTCAAAACATCACAGTACATCACATACCCCTAACCTAATTATGGAAAAATCATCATCGATGATGATGTGAGAAAAACTTTTAGTTCATGTAAAGTCTTCTGAAATTCATTTATTCATTGGAATGGAGCATTATTCTTTGTTAGAGCTGTCATTGGTGAATCTTTTCATGAGAAATCATTCACAAAATGTCGGTAGTAACCATCTATACTAAGAAAACATTGTATCTCAAAGACATTTTTCAGTTGTTTACATGAGGTAATCTCTTATATCTTTCTAGTATTAATAGAAACACCTTTTTCAAAGATGAAATGGCCATGAAAATGTACTTCATGTATCCAAAAATCACACATTGATAATTTTTCATACAAGCTATGATCTCTCTAGATTTGAAACACTGTTTCCAGGTGTACCTCATGGTCATCCCTTATATTTGAAAATACCCAAATGTCATCAAAAAACACCACAACAAAAGAATCTATATATTGTTGACATATATGATTCATTAATTCCATAAAGACCATTAGTGAATATGTTAGAAAAAAAGGTATGAATACATATTCATAGTGGTTGAATCTTCTTCTAAAAGCTGTCTTCGAAATATCCTCCATTCGAACTCTCAATTGGTGATATCCAGATCGTATGCCAATTTTTGAGAACCACTGAGCTACCCTTAATTGATAAAATTGATCCTCAATTCATGGAAGTGGATATCTTTTATTTATCATAACTTGGTTAAGCATACTATAATCAACACATAGACGAATATTTCCATATGATTTATTCATAAAAAACTGATGTTGCCCATGAAGATGTACTTGGCCAAATTAAACCCTTGCTTTCCAGGTCCTCCAATTTAACTTTTAATTCTCATAACTTTGTTAGTTCCATCCTATAATATGGGAGGGAAATAAGACTGGTACCTAAAAGAAGATCAATCATAAACTCCACTTCCATTAGAGGTGGTAAACCTGAGATTTTTTTGGGGCATACATCTAGAAATTGAACCATGACTGGTGGAAAACTATTTTTCACAATCTCTTCCCTTGATGAAAAATTCAATGGTTCCAACTGATAAGAGATAATTCCCACTGTTTGTGACAATAAGATATTTTTTTCTTTACCATCCTCTCTCCATTGAAGAGATGATCGATGCTATCCTCAGTTGTGAAACTAACTATTCTCCTATAATAGTCAATGTGATCCTTGAACATTGTCAGCCATCCCATAGTTGGGATCACATCATAGAAATACATGACCATCATCGAGAAGTCCTATTTTAGTTCAGCTCCATCAATAGTTATAACATATTCTCTAGATGCAAAGGTTTGACATTATCTTTCATCAAGAAGAGTTTGCAGTTTTAACACAGAAGATATCATTTCCAACTTTAATCATAACATGTAAACAGCACGAGAAGCAATGAATGAATGTGATTCACCAGTATCAAAGAGCACTTTCACAAGGGTATGATTCAAAATAATCATACATCTCACTGTAGATGGTCCATCCTGATCATCAATAGACATCTTATCATCTCCATATAATTTCTTCATAACTGAATTTTTCTCCTCATTGTCGTCCTAAGATTTCCTGGGTTGAGGAGTCATAGTATTTTGAGATTCACCATGGCTAGCTCTATTATGCTGCCAAGACTGAATATGATGTCCTCACCCAATCGAAGAACATTATGCTTGTGATTCCTGAGAAGTGTCCTGAGCACCTGACCTTGGATCATTTTGAAAATAGTGCTGAAGATGTCCAATATTTTTGCAATTATGAAATTATATAGGTTTTTCAGTAGACTCTCTTTATGTGGTCAAGAAAACCACATTAAAAGAAACTTTCTTTGCTCTGGGGTCGTGGAAGAAGGTTCATTGGTCATTCCATGTGATTCTAATTTCCAATTTCCCCTTGTAAATAAGTGTCCCTTTTCCGCCTTTTCCCAATGGTTGAGTTCCCACCTTATCTTGTAGGTATCATAATGCCACCTCCCATGTATCATAAGATATCACATTCATCCACATTCACTCCGTTCACTATCTCTGTATAATCCATAATACAGGGCGCCATAATCTTTGATCAAATCTCCTTCCGTATAACTAATTCAAATATGCATTCCTTCAAAGAGGCAATTGTCGCAACCTTTGGTGTAAAATGAATTAAAGTCGTGAATTTAGCTGCGTACTCTATGACAGATAGGCTCTCTTGTTTTAGGCTGAAGATGTCCATCATTTTCTAGATCTTGGACGTATTAGGATAGAATTCTTTGTTGAAAATTTCCTCAAAATACTCACATGTAAGGCCTTCATCCAATTTAACAGTCACTACTAAATCCCCCCACTTGCGTGAAATATCATCGAGCATATATGTCACTATCTTGACCTTGATAATGGATGGTGTGCTGATGGAATCAAAGATAGGATTCATACTACTTAGCCACACCTATAGCTTCTCTGGTTCAACATCACCCTGAAAGTTCAGTGGATTCTACCTCATGAACTGGATGGTATGATCCACATGACATGGTTAATTTCTCTAGTTCCCCATATCTGTAGCATTAAAATATTGGACAATGCTCTAAACCAGCTCTTGGTTCACCCATTGTTTAGGTGCAACCACAATATCTGTATCTTCTTCGAGTTTGTTTTGATGACGCCTACTAGGTTCCAATTTCTAAAACAAAACAACTTCGTCAACCTCACTCTATAACAACTTATTGATTATAATTTCAAATTATATCACATAAACTATCACAACACTGTTTTCCAAAAAAAAATCCATGTTCAACCATTTTTGAAAATCAACTAATGGTTTTGAAAATTGAACCATTTTCAACATACAACAAGTATCCCCTTTTCAAAATATTTCATTTGAATATAATTTATTCATTTTTTAAAAATTTACATATTAGAAAAAAAAATCATAAATCATTCATCACAATTAGATATAAAATCATAGTGGGAATTCATTCCACTACAATGCATGTCATGCTCATCTCATTGGCTAAACACATGAAAATGAGATTTCAAACATTCTAGAAGTTTATTCAAAACACATATATAGCCACAACCATGGTAACTTGATGTTCAGCGTAAACGGGTTAGCTACGTCCTTTAATGCTATACATTTTATAATCTGAAAATCCAACTTATTTCTAAGATTCTAACCCAAGGAACAGACAAAAAAGAATTCCAACTCCAAGACCAAGAACACTAATGACCATTTGTACTACCATGGAAGGACAAGACCGATACCATTTGTAATGACCCAACAATTCTCATTTTATTGAGAGTACAACGAGTCATTACTAGGTCTTAAGATACATCCCCATGACACCAAAGGCTAGAAATAAATGTTGAAGGGTCCAAAAAACAAGTAGGGGATGATTTACCCTTTATGAAATAGGATAATAACCTGACCAACCAAAAAAAACATTCACTATATGATGCATGAACAAAAGAAAGACAACGCAACAAGTTCATGTATCTCAGAACAATATCAAAGTATGCAACAACAGAAGAATAACCATGTATTAATGTAAATAGTGGATAAATGACACAAGACTCTCAAGATATCATAGGACTCCATGGTTCACAACCTCCAAGATCCACAATCTCCAAAACAGCCAATACATCATGAGGTAGTGCTAAAAACATCGGAAACATTACCTTTTACCCTATCCCAGAAGATAGCATCTGCAAAAGCACTAAAGTTCCAAATAAAGGGTCAGTATAAAACTCAGTATGATTCCACAATGACTTACCTACTCATTCCACTTGGATAGAAGAGTTAGCAACATTTACAATAAATAGTTTATATAAATCATTTTCCCAAAATAGTTTATTATAAGATATAAACAATTCTCAAAAAACCATTATTAACCAAAATTATACGAGTGTAATCTAAACAGTTTTTCATGAATGTTATTGTTTTCGAAAAATAATTGACCATGATTTAAAACCATTTCACAATATACCATTTTTGGAATACCCAAAAAATCCACAAACACATTCAATCAAAAAAGCATGCTACTCTATGACAGTTCCATATTCCTGATCAGTTTCTTGTCGATCTACCAATGTCTGCCTAGGGTAATTGTTTCCCATGTTCCATTAACTCTTTTTTCACCGAGCACAAAGTCATATTTCAACCAAGACCAGTATATGAAACATGAAATTGTATACCTCGTGTGCCATATAAACATTGTCACTGATCTTAAGGTCATATTTCAAGCAAGACCCAAAATTCAATTTGAACTTACACACCAATATACCCAAGGATCATGGAAAAATGCGTTTTCAATAAAAACAACAATTTTATTGAAAATAATATCCATCAATGTCATTTCAATACAAAACCATTTCAATAAAACATCTATTTTAATGAAAAAAAAAATTTATCAATCCAATTAAAAATTACAGAAAATCAATAATTTAAAATCATCATTTTAAACTCAATAGGCTAAATCACTTTTCACAACAATTTACCATTATTTCACAATTTCACAAAAACAATAAATCATCACTGAAGAAGATATATTCAATTATATTCACAATAAATCACATTAAAATAAGCCAATTTCAATCTATGCCAATCATTTCTGGTAAGAGGAATTGAGAGAAAAGCCTCCTACCTCAATGGTTTTGACAAAAACCACAATGAACGAAGAAAGCTCAAGAAAAACTAGTTAATTCTTCAAGAACCCTCCTTATATATCCTCTCATAGTAAGAGAAATACCAAATATCATTATTTTTCATCCACAAACATACCCATAATGGGCATAGATCTAAGAAACTGAGATAAGAGAAGAATTTTATCGAAGTAGATCTATGAAACCGAACAGGAATGAAGAAGAACGATCACATACCTCAAGAATCTAGCTTCATTTATCCAAGGGAATAATTTGGATCACCTTTTAAATAATGGGATAACCTTATTTGGCCTTAGGAGAAGAAAGATCCCGATTTATGGTCGGTTAGGAGATTACAAAATCCATCTAAAGGAAAAAATTCTTGAGATCCACTTTTTTAGGATCTCAAATAAGTGCTTGTATGGTTAGTTCCCACAGTTAGAAAAACTGTGCGCTAATAATGCATTATCCCCTGCCTCCGAAAACATGCACATAGCCTCCTCAGATGGTCTCCCAAACCATGATCCAACCGTGCGGGAGATACTGCCTCAAAATGACCATCTACACATGGTTTGGCTGCACAGTTAGACAAACCGTGTGCCGCCCGTGCGACTTTCCCTTTAACTAAAACCATCATTCAATGTTCTCATGACTCTCCCCTTCATCAACCTTAACATTAAAACCATTAATGTCATCAATTAAGGGTTACATAATAGAAACCAGGGGTACTAAAGTCACTATAAGGATGATTGGAAAAACTCTAAAGAACCTAAAATCCCATATCCCTCTATAGAACATTCAAGAATCGTGATGTGAAATGATTATATCTATAAGAAATGATTCTTATTAAACATCATTCTACCAAAATACCACATATATTTAATCATAATCTATATCATTAGTGTTGAAGGTCTCCATGATCTTCAAGAAGATCGATACAATCATTATTTGATTCATCATACCAATATTTCAGCATTCATTTGGGATTTCCTGGAAAATCCTATAATAAAATACATAGTGTTATCATCCCATTTCCACTCTCAAATAGGTAAAACCTGCAACGGACTAGTTCACCTATAATACTCAGATTTCACTATCTAACTTGTTAAACATATCTCCAAAAATCATTACACCGCTATCTTACATCCTTACCACAAGTATTTATTTTAATATAATAACATATCCTCATCAAAAATGGATGTACCTCCCATATATAATCATGAAACTATCTCATCATGTACTTTCATAATCTCTTTGGAAACTAATATATTATATGAAAAAGTAGAGAATTGAAAATTCAAGGATATCATTCATCTAGTGGACTAATACCATAATGGATCACTCTTAGAAAAAATCCCTCCAGACTAGATAAATTATAATTCTTTATATGTAACAAAATAAAAGGTATAAATGGTCTTGATGTCCAATATACTCTTCCCCGGAATCTTGAGAATCATAATGAATGTATATAAAAATTTTCATCATCCACTACTCATTGCAATAATCCTACACTGTCATTATCAACATATTCTTGATAAACTCATCAGCAGTAACATTATTGTAACTAGGGTATATGTCAACTCAATTTCGAAGGACTAGAGATACTCAACCCCCTGCCTCCCGTAATAATGTTTCAGGTTTCTCTAAAAAAAGGTTTACCAGAGGCTCTTGTGGTTTGTGTACACTACCAAACCATCACTTACTATTTAATGTCTCTAGAATCTCAAAAAATGTACCACCTAATCTGAATACATATTGATAGTTGGATATTTTCTATCATGCTATCTCAAATATTTGGATCCATAAAAACCATTGGACCCTCTTGTCTCAAAATTGATCTGAGTCCATCTCTTGATGTCCCAAATTACATAGTATTTGATTTACCCAACATAGTTATGGTGAGGATATGCGCTAAGCTTATCCTTATCATTAACTCTTGAAAATAACCCTCATAAGTGTCCAACCAAACAAACTTCTCCCCTTTTAGTTTCATCCATGATATTGGTTCTGAATGACCAAAAATGTAACAGATAAAATGCTAAAAATAACCTATTAGTCCTAAGAAAAAATTGAATCTAAAATACATACTTTTGTCTCTATTAAGATTCATTACTACAACATTATATTGGTCCACAAGAACTCCTTCCTCTTAGATGACATGTAACAATATGTTCACTTTAAAAATCCTTAAATTCACTTTATGTAGCATAATCTAAAATCTAGTCCTCCCAAAATATACTCATGAAAATTTCATTATGTTGGGATTGATCATCCACTAACTTATAGTGCACAATGATGTGGTAAACAAAAACTACCATAGAATTCTCTTGAAATTTATTAATGATTTAATTAAATAAACTTATGAATATAGATGATGCATTAATCCAACCTAACAGTATCATAATGAACACATACAATCCATAACTCCTCTTAAAACAATTTTTAGGTATTTTCAATGGTCTCACCATAAAATGGTGATATCTTAATCACATATCGATTTTTGGGAAGATATTATGGCCTCTTAGATGATATAATGATTATAATATATTTCAAAGGGTGTGTCGGTTCATGACCTTTATCTAGCTCAATCAATAATAATCTACACATAAGTATAATATCCAATCATCCTTCTTGGTGAAAATAATTTTAGAATACCATAGAGATGTATTGGGACATATGAATCCTCTATTATCTAGATAATACAACCAACCCATGAATTCATGATTATATACTAGTTCCCTCTTATAAGGATGAATACAAATGGGTTTTACTCCCTTCACCAAATCAATCATGAACTTGATCACTCACATGGTTGTTAATCCATAGAACACTTCAAGAAGGTCATCATGATAATATTAAACAAATAGAGGAAATTAATCCTTCTAAAATAATCCATCATCTTGAAAAATTAATGCTATTTGAGTCATGAGATAATATAATCTTCACTGAATTGGCCCTACATGACTAGCATGATGATCTCACTCACCCTAATGAATAAAAATGCCTCCTTTTGGAGATATAATGTTAAATCTTCTATGGTAATATTTTATATGACCCTGGTGTAGAAGTAACCAATCCATAACAATAATCAAATAAAATTCTACCATTTTAAACACATAATGTTCCTAAAATAAATGGTTCTCAATTATTTCTAAAAACACACCTTGCATAGTATTATACTTTCTTACTACACATCCAATCGTTTATTAATAGTCAAGACACAATAAATGATTTACATAATTAAGACCAACCCATTTAAAAAATATAAGAAAAATTGAATGTGATTTTATTGTATCAAAGAAATCTCAAGAAATGGTAGATGATATAGGAATAGTATCACTAATAGTATAAATTTATAGATCATCACTAGTTAGATTAGTCTACATTTTGTGCATCTAACTAGACTATATGCCTTGGGGTTTATTATGAAATCCATGGGAGATTACCTTATTTTGTTATTATTCTTCTAGAACTGAGGTACCACGTCCCCTAAATCGATCTAAACATCCCATGAAACTCTAGTTACTTTTATATTAGGGGTCGGTGACTCTTTTATAGACTATGGTACCTATCTTAATCCCCATTCAGTTATCTAGTGTTTCATTCCCTCAAAAACATCTTTATTTGGACAATCATACTAATAGTTTCTCGCACCAATGTGGGGTATGGAATCTAATTCATCTTGTGGCCCAACATGCCACACAAATAGAACTATAATGGTACACAATCCTAAGATGATTTTCCATTTCCTTGACTACACTATCCACCATTTTCTTGGCAAAAATAATCATATTGGTGCTTCATGAGATAGAAAGAATAGCTCCCAGTTTTCCTTGATAAAAAATTTGGACAATTCTCATGTCATCTCTTATATTCCATTCCCTGATGAGTGACTGATTCATGACATCATCACCACTACTCAAGTGAAAGACGTAAACCAAGTACCTAATCTCATATATATTCTCATCCAAAAAAATTATCACCATTTAGATCTATTAATCATCTAAATATTACTAAATTATCTATAAATTAGTGAAATGTCAAGATTACTTCATAACACACATTTCCTCCTATATCGGATGCATAAAATCACAAGGCTTCACATTCATCAATGTATCTAGATAGAATTGCCTTAAGAACATCACCTTAATTTCCATCATTGGTAACTCGTCCAACTTCACATATTACTATCAAATATCCCACCAATGATTGGTAGGTCAAAAAAACATATACACTATAATATTTACCCTTTTATATTCAATTGATCGAGGTTTTTTATGATCATATGGACTGACAAGATCCATAAATTGATGATATGGAGGATCCCACCTAATTAAACACTAGCTGATGTTGTAGTTGTAACTCTTTCATCGACTCAAAAATCAACTAACAGTGTCAATAGTCTCTCATTCCATGGATCACATGACCCATATAAAGTTTTATCAAACCTTAACATACATCTAATTCTTACGAGCTATAGGAAGCTCCATTTTATCAGTTTTAGGATTATTTTATGGACCAATCTACTGATACTTATGTCATGGAAAATGAGGATTCATTTTATCTAATATAAAAACATTCTTCTTTGAACACTGGCTAAAAATATTGTCTCCCTCAATAGGTATTAAAAATAGAGATCCATTGTCTCATGTAATCTATATAATTTTCATTAAAAAGTTTTATCCTGATATAAAACATCATTTTTTCCCATTTTAATTCATCATATATTGTAGTATTCTCATATCATAATTTATATAGGCAATTAAAAATCATATTCAATGAATAATTCACTATCATCGAATGTTTATATCAATAAAAAATCTATTTCATCTTACCATGATGCATGAAGACTCATCTCATACAATATTGGTCCATGTGTATAAATCTCAAGAATCATAAACATGAATCAACATGTGCATAACCCAAGGTGAAATAACATAAACCATGTTAACAAACAACATAAACAATAATAACATTCTTGGTTACTCATATCTTCCCTTGTACATGGCTTAGTTACTCCTATGAAAATGATCGATTTCATGTCCTGAAATATTTTATTAATCTTAATGCCTTTCCCATATAGTAATGAAATAGAAAAAAAAAACATATTTTCTATGATAGTAATTTTAATTTCCATAGATTTGGAACCCTCACATGTGGAGAAATCATGTTGGTTACAGGTTATCAAGTATGCCTCCATGTATGTAAGAGGATACTAACTAGAAGTTGGTGTGTAATGATATAGTGACGATACGATTCCCTGTGGTATGAATTTACAATATAGTGGAAATAAGAAATATAAATCAATAGCAGAGTAACAAAAAATGGAGAAATTGAACAATAAACAACTAAGATGATAAAAGTAGAATAGAAAAAATAATGAATCTTGTAATAAAAGGATGAAATATATATATTTTCAAAACTAAAACTAATAAAAATAAAATAATAATTAGATATAAATAAACTCAAATTTCCTCATTCATGAACCCCATGTTGGTCCCACAACCAAAACTTATCTCATCTACAATCCATAATCAGCTACATGGTCACTTTCTCTAGTCCATTTCTGAATCCATGTTACATTCTTTGGTACCAAACTATGACTTCAAGAGGGTGTGAGTAAAAAATATTATATGGAAGGATTTATTATAAAACAAATTCAGTATGATAATAATTGTATACAATAATGTGATAAAGAAGTTTTTAAATTCTCCCACTCAATATAATAAAATAACACTATGTAACTATAATATAATATCTATATGATTGTAAAAAAACAATTCCAACTACAACCACATATCCTTGGAATAATTATGAAAATGAGAAAATCCCTTTGTATCTATATTTCTACATCCGGGACAAGCCCTCAATATAAGAATTTCAGAATCCTGTGCCTTGAACTCTATATAACCATTTTAGAATCACAATCCATAATCTTTTTATAAAGATTTTATAATCCCAATCCATTCCCTCTATATAAAAATTACAATATAAAACTGGTCAAAGCCTGCTAAAAATTCACTACAACATAAAATTGGTCTAAACTCTCTATATAAGTATTAAACCATAAAAATGGGTCAATACCTTTATATAATCATGAAAACATTTATCAAAACACAGGTAAAAATAGTATGGATATCATTATATCATAGCATAAGCCTTAATGGTTAATTCTAAATATTACCATTTGTATCCCAATTAAAAATTTCATTTATTAAGTGTTTCTAAGGAAATTATAATGTGAGTTTTCACAACAACATATCATATCAAACATATCCATTTAAAATATCCATTTTATAATTTTACAAAGTGAATCTATCAAATGTAATCACCTAATATTCCATTTCATTGTAAACATAACTTAGTCCATTAAAAAAGACATTATTATTGCGTAGGAAGGCTCACCCAATGGGTAACTGCAAGCTAGGACTCATAACCATTGATTCTGAATTCATCTATAGAATAGTACCACATATGATTTATAAAAATTCATTATTTAATAAATTATTACTCATTTGGGGTTGTAAAAATTAAAATATTTCATATACATTAGAAATTAAATATTCTATGGGGTTAGGATTCAAATAATCAATAAAAACATGTATTCAACATGATGCTTCCAACATGTGATGAAAATAGAGAACACCTTATATGATGATCACAAGAACCTAGATTAAACATAATCATCATCAATAACAAATCCAACTGAAATAATGATTTTCTACTTCCAGAACAATAAAACAATGGAAGAGGGAGGAAACTCAAATGAAAACAACTCAATAGAGATTGATCACTTGAACGTGGCTTCTAAAATGGAGAAAGGATCACCAAAATCATAGGAAAAACACCTGGGTATTGATATGGGAAGGCTACACATTGATAAATGTATAAAATGAATGAAAATCATGACTTATAACCACTCAAGCCGAGAAATGGTATGTTTTTAAATGTATTACATGGATTGTAATTCTAAATTTATGTGTTATCCAAAATCCGAGTCACCTCGGGTGAAATTAACATCACTAGAACATTACATGTCATGTAAATAGATTCACAGCATTTAACTAGTTCACGTCAATATCCATTTCATGTCATGTATTCCTTCCACGTAATCTTTTTGGAAATATTTACACATCGTTTAATATATATTCATGTTGTGTAAGTTTCTTAAAAGTGGATATAATCACAAAAATATTAATGAAGAGGCTTAAAAAATTTCCCAAGACTTCCAAAATCATTGTAATCATTCATAATCCCATTAAACATGTTTATATCTGAACTACATTAATAAAAATAAACATATATCTCATAATATTATGTTATTATAATAAATAAACCCTTTAAATATCCAAATGATACTCAACCAACAAGGACAAATGAAGAAAGAAAATAAAGAATAATTGCATTAATAAAAAACTAACAGAGGTACACACATTGTAAAATATGTTATCATATATTGAAAATAATATATTATAATCACTTATTAATTTCATAGAGTGTCCCACCCTATAATTAAAAAAGGATAAACTACATTTCCCACTATAACTAAATTTTTATCCTTAAAGATCAAACAAAATAAACCAAATTATTCTATTAATTCTCCTAATTACCTTATAGTGTTTTTTGTCTTCCCAAAAGAACATCCCTATATCCCATACAATGAGATCTAAATGAGTTTTTAAAAGAAAAAGTGATTTATTTAATTGATCACGTTCTTTTTAATTCATTTTTTACCTCTACTAAATATATTATATTTATTATAAAATAATTAATTAAATATCCTCATTATATAGAAATGTTATTATGACAATTTGACAACATTTATTCTCTTGTCTTCAAAAATTTTGGGTGAATGTTTCTCTCTTCTGTATGTACCACATATTATCCCCTCATGGGGACACAATTCAGTTTACAATAATATCTATCAAGAATTTTAATAATGGTGGGATTGATATTTTTATTTGATATTTATAAAATTATTATTGTTTTGGATTTTAATTGTTTCATGTATACCTTTTTAATATCCAAACTATTAGAATGTGATGACATTGTTCATCTGTAAATGTGGACTACCACCTCAATGAAGTAATGTGGTTTCTTTTCATATCATTCATAAAATATTGGTAAAATGGATGGATTTAGATAATATCTGTGATATATATGATATTATGAAGAATTTTAAATTTTATTTATTATTTACCTTTAATTCATTTTATCCCTAAAAATGGAAATATTTTTAAATGCCTATGTGTTAGAAATATTACATATCTTATGCCGATGTTATTATATCATGGGTTATGATTATTGATTATTTAATGGTTTAGATTTCTTTAACTGTATTTATTTATTAAATAAATTAATATTATGGTCATTTATATACATGGAATGGATTTCAAATGTTATTTTCATGTTATCATATACTTATGGTCTTCTAATGAATATGTGATCATTGATTTCTCTCTTATTATCCCTTACTGAGCATCTAAGCACACCATTTCTTATGTATCATTTCCCCATGTTACGAATAAATATATTAATTATGATATTTATAAGATGGGTATTTTTTAGAAATAACCTAATGATAGAAACATACGAACATGTTTTTCATGCGTCCAACCATACAATGATTCTAGACGAATATGATTTTTGTGTAGATCAAAATGTTATGTAATGAATATTTAAATAAGAAAATGTAATATCTATATATGAAAATTATGTGTCAATATATGATATTTTTCAATGGTGGTCATTTAAAAAGAATAATAGTGTGGAATAAGAAAAAGAAAACATGTAATGAAGATAGTTTAATGAAACATTCATAAAAAAATATTTATATCCTGAGAAATGGCCTAAAATTAAAATAAGGTTCCTTGGGTTTATAAATAAGTAATTATAATGCTTTTTGAAGTACGAGGATACATTTACATGACTTGTGGGGTATTTTATGGATTACATACACAATAATGAATTCAATATTAACGATTTATTTGTTGATCATATGTCATGTCTTTGAAGGGTTCTAGTTTTTCAAACCATTTCAGAATATTATGAAATCATTCTTTGCATTGTCAAAAAATAATTGTATTCTTATATATTTAATATTTTCAAGGGGAATAATAATAATAATAGGTCAGGTGAAAACTGTGAAAATTTAATGTATCAATTAATAAGAAGATATTAAATCAATTCTAATCTTGTGAAAATTTTTAAAAGAATCATATGTGGAAATGATGGAAGAAAATGGTAGTTCTGTAAAATTATAGTGATAAGGGTCATATGAATAATATATTTATTTGAACGAAACAAATAAATTATTTTAACTTTTAATAATATAGGGAAATCGTAAATTATTCACATAAATTCCCCCAACACCAAGAGAAAATCCCATATAAGAGGCCGGGTAGAGATATCCATTTTTATTAGAACACTATAACATAGGAAGAATTTCCCAATAAAATAGTGGAAGTTAATTTAAATATATCAAAAAATATATATAATGTGGAATTTTATTCAAGATCATCACACTCTTTTATATATTCTATGTTTTCATTGAAAATTATATACTTCCTTAGAACCTTAAGATTAGAGATTTTTTTATCAAAAGTACATATGGATGAAGTGTAAACATAATCTATTAATGGAAAATGTAATTCTCTTATTCACAATGTACATATTTTATAGAAGCACAAGAATGTATTTCTTGATGAATTACCTGAAAACCGTAAAGTGTGTGATGATGAGTTCTCTATTGATTTATTACTTGATGAAATACCTATATCAAATATTCTTATTGAATAACCATTGTAGAATTATTAGAGTTTATAAAAATTGAATTTGATTTTTTTATTAGTTATTCATTATCCTAATTGTTTCACCATGGGGAGCTCTAATTCTCATTGGTAAGAATAAAGATGGATCCAATATGATATTCATTAAATATAGTGAAATTGATGCTTTTATGAAAATGAACAAGTATCCTCTACCTCAAATTGAATTACTATTTGATCTATTTCATGGGGAATATGATTTTTCATATATTTTCCTATGTTATGGGTTTCATAAATTATGAGTAAAGATAGAATATATTCATAACAAAAAATTTCAAAATTTATTTCAAATTACATGTATATTAATGTTCCATTTATATTTACTAATTAACCATCGGTTTTTATTAATTAATGAACATAATATTCAAGGAATATCTTGATAATTTAAATTTTGTATTCATTGATAATATCATGGTGTTTTATAAAAGGTATGTGGACCTTGATAATATCTTATGGATAATTCGTTATATTCATAAAATAAATGAATTATATGGGAATTTTAGAATTTCTAATTTCTTCCTTCAGAATGATTTAATTATTGTCTATATTGACTCCAAGGATAGAATATCAATTGATTCTATGGAGAAAATGGAAGAAAATAAATATTCAATACCCTTGAACATACCTGAGGATTGTAGAATCATTTATTTGTAAGTTTAATATCAATTATTCATTTTGAATTTTACTAAATTGGATTACCTGTTACCTATGATTAAACATAATGTAGTTATGTTAATACGTATAATGTAATGTAATGAATTTTTTTGATGAATCCAATAGGCCCTTTGTCTATTATCTATTACAGACAGCACTAACTAAAAATGAAGGATTTAGGATATATTATGATGAAATAAAGAAGTGGTATGGTTGTACTATTTTTAATAACAGTAGTCTTATTTTATATTGATTATGATGGATAATTATTCATTAATATAACTATCAATTTCATGATATTGATCTGTCAGCTATAATATATAATTTGAATATATATAGACAATTTCACTATGTTGAATTATTTAAGTTATATAAATACCATAAGATCCTAAAACGCATCTTTTCATATAAAAATAAACATTGGTAAAATTTGATCTATCAAGCTACTATAGGATTACGATTTCTCAATAAACTACCACATTGTGAGGGAAAATAACATAGTACATGCATTGAGCTAGAATAATAATAATTTTCTTATGAAATAGATTATTATCATGGATCCTATAATAAATAATCCATTATATATAAATAAAATAATTATTAAAAAAGGATAGAAATAACTACTTTTTAAAATCATTCTAAAATGAACTTCATTAGAAAAGATAAAATGACCCCAATATAGTGATGAGAAATTTAAGAATATAATTAATTTCATGAATGATATAAAATTTGTAGAAATATATTTTTATGATGGTTTTCTAGAAAATGATAACTGAATATGTGTTTATTTATACAATAATTGAAAATGGAATTTTTAGATGATACTCATAGATCAAATTTCTCTATAAACCCAGGTAGAACCAAGATTTACTGGGATTTTCTGGAATATTTGTTTTAAATACCTTGAACTAGGAAATTTCTAATTTTGTAATAAAATTATTGTTTTTTATATTTCTATGGTAAATTTTTCTTACAAAATAGTTTATATTAAATTATTTAAATGACTCTATATAAAGAATTATATGTAAAGATATTTCATACTCAACCATGTTGAGATGACGTTTTTGAAAGGAATCTTGTAAGTATAGAACATAATGAGGAGACAAAAAAGGAAATGAATATTAAGACTCATATTAATTAATATAAAAATAATAATAATATTTATATAGATAATTAGTGGTAATATATTTATTTTTAAGTCATATGTCATATTTTTCTTGAACATATCTCCATTGAAGGGTGTTATAAGGTTCTTTAAGAAATGGAAATTGAGTCTTGGGTACATCAAACCGTTGTAAATAATGGAATGAATGGGTGATATGTATTTTCAATTAGAAAATTCATAGATCCTCTCCATACTATAGGATTTGATACATATATCATTTTTATGTAATTGCATTCCATAGCCAACACATATGCTAACAAAGGATGAAATATAATTAGAACATGACCTATTATAGTGTAAAAAACCATCTAGATTCTTGACATCAGAGAGAAACTATTGATGAATCTGATTACTAGACTATTAATAATAAATTGAAAAAAATAATAAAATTGAATAGTATATATTGGAAGAATATGATTTTATTTATAATAACCACCCTCATTTTTAAAAATTTTAATATCAATTAAAAATTAATAAGAAAAAATTATATAATAAAGAAGAATGTAACATCTGAGATTCAATTATATAAATTATACATTATATTATAATAAAATCATAATTCAATGAAAATTTAATTATTTACTAAAAAATAACAATTTATAGTAAGAATATAAATTTATAAAAATTGTTTTAAAACAATGCCTAAAATAAAAGTTTAAAATTTTTCCATTGAAATAAGATTTTATAAAAAACTGAAAGTGTGGTAATTTAATATTCAACAAATTATTTATAATAAGGACTTATAATATTTATACATAAATAATTATTAAATATAAATTTTATATAAATAAAATTAAGATCATTTTGATCTAACATAGATGATTTGTTTCTAAAGAAATCCACTATTTAAAAAAGGAATAATTTATATCCATGTTGATTAATTAAAATAATCATTATTGAATATTGAATAAAATTAAATAAATATACTTTATAAATATATATGTGAATTTAAATCCATATAATATTGATTACTATTGATATACATAATATATGATCATATTATTCTTACAAAATGAATTTCATGAAAAAAAAATTCAACACATTTTGCATGTTTATTTTTTAAATAAAATTCCACAACATCTATTAATTGTAATTTATAAATTAGATTTTTTATTTATAATTATAATAATATATATTTTTATTGGCTTAACTTAATTTTTTCATAATAAATAGTAAAAAAAGAAATATTAATTGATATGGTTCATGTTTAAATAAGTTTACTCAGGATTTAATCTATAAAGATAAGTGCCAAAATAACCTAAAAATTTATTAAATCCCATTGGATATATTTATTTAAATATAATAAAATTTATATTCAGATATGAATTGTATTTGAAACAATATTTTCAAGAAAGTGGCATCACATTATTGAAAATCATTATAAATATACAAGTATGGAACTCACCAAAATTATAAAAGGTATCTAACTCCAATTATATCATCAAAACTATAATGAAATATATCTCAACCAAACAATACAAATATAACTCCCCAAAATCCTTATCCAAAACAAATAGGATCTCTTCTTTCAATAATTTCAACCATTGGGTCCTTAATAAGTTATTTGGAGTAGATTCCTAAAATAGTGGGTAATAGTCTTCAATAAACTCATTATTCTAATTCATTTTATACAACCCTCAATTATATTTTAACACTTCAAATATAACAACACTATTATATCACATATAAAAATACTTTAGTTTTTTAATTTCATAATATTTATATATATATTTCTCCATCACATGGGACCCATGTCCATTGCTAATGTGTATAGTGGACTATCACCTCGCGAACCGATTTAATATTTTTTCCATCACCAACTCCGATTAATAGTGTTATTGATTAAACTAATAAATATTTATTATTCATATGACATTTTATCAGTTCTTATAAATAAATTTATAATCCACTTCCTTACATTGTCACCAACTAAAGGAATGATACCATTTCTCATGGTTAGGTAAGTCATGTAGTCTTCATGAAGTGATGTGATTTATTTTTAAGGGAAAACATTGAAGAATAGTTCCAAAAAGTTATCTAAATAAAAAATAATATATTTAGAATACTAACATAATTCTCTATAATAATTTTCTATATCTAATGACCAATAATCTAATCGTATTTGAAAAAACATAGATGAAAAAATAATTTAGATAACACATGAAATAAAAGTAGAAATGAAATATTATTATCAAAATTGTTGTAGTATTTCATAAATGGATCTTATATGAAATTATATATATGAATATGGTTATTTATAAATTAATAAAATTATTGAAACCATTATAAACGAGGTTAAACCATGATTAAAAAAATAGAAGTTAGAGGTAAGGGATTTCGTCTTAATTATTACATCATTAACATATATTTCTTATTATAAAAGAATTAAATTGAATGTTTTTATACATTTTCTCATTGAATTATTTTACATGAATATCAATTTATTCACGACTATTAATGTATCAATTCAAGTCTTTTTCTTCATGTTTTTACAATTTTAATGTAACCAATTATTTAAGAATGTATTTTAAAAAATATATTTCTTTTTTGATTGTTATAATTTTCCTTAAAGGAATAATATCATATATCCTTCATATGATCCCATTATTTTCTTATACATTGGATATTTAAGAATTTTACCAATTTTATTATATTATTTCTTTTCTTTGGTATTTAATTACGAAAACACTTTCTCAGAAGAATAACATATTTTACTTATCTTTTACTGGAATATATTTTAATTTCATGTCCGTGTATTTGAAAAACAAGAACTTTTATTTACACACAAGATTTATTCATGAGATTTTATATTATAAATTCATTTTTAAAGATATTTAAAGTACCCTTTCAAATGATTTTTAAAAAGGACAATTTTTACATTCTTTTTAATTAGTCAAATTTAATGCTTGTTAATTTAAACACGATAATTAACATTCCTAAACAATAATTTTTTAAAATAATATATCACCTTCTATAAGTTTTAATTTATTTTTCAATGAAACCGAAAAAAAAGAAATATTATTTTAATTTAAAATTTAATTTTTTTCATTTCTAAAAATAAATTATTTTATTACAAAACCTAGCCTTCCAATTTATGTATGGCCAACTCTTATCTCCGATTAATTGTGTGGTTGTTATATTTCTCTTAAAACATTATATTTCATGTGATTACTGGATATTAGATTTCCTTTAAATATAAATATAATATATCATGTATATTATTATTCCTTGGACCAAATATCATTTATACATACAATGTTTTATATTTAATTTTATTAAATTGGATAGGGAAATTTTGATAATCTGTATCATATACTCAATATGAATATTTATAAATAATTCATGTTTTTATGATTTAAATCTAGTATTATATATATGTGAAATTAATTAAGACTACATTGATGGGTGGGGTCCAGAATTATATAGCCTCTCAATGATTCTATACATCTCATGAGATAAATCAATTAAAAAAATAATTGGGGTATTAACCATAGTTTTTAACTGTCATGGTATAAGGTAATTACATTATAGATATCATGCTTTGTGAAATAATTATATATAATACAACAAATTTCCCTCACTTAGAATTTATATAGTATCATCCATGAATTTTTTCATTGATATTATCCATGGATTATTTTTTGTTCATGTAACTGAGTAAATGGGATATTTTTTCAATTATTTTCCATTCCAAACTGAATATTAATTTAATAATCATGACATATTCTCTTATATGTGACCCTTAATGTGAATTTTATATCACCCATATTTTTTTCATTTCCCTAGGATATGAAGAATAATTATTTCAAGGATTTCAAGGATGCCTAATATTTTCCCTTACGATGTTTTATATATTTTTCCCAAATGTAAAATTAGTATCATGTGTGTATCTGGTTCTAGATTATTACTATATGGATCATTCCTTATAAATAATAACTCTTGTTTCTAGGACATTGAATTAAATATCCACCATCTCTTGGTTACTTAATTCGGGGATGTTATATAGCAAAACCCCTAAATCACTTTCTTTTTTCTCTTAATAACTCCTATTGTGATCAAAATAATTTCATAAAAGTACCACAATCCAACCAAAACATTAGTTTGACAAATTTATTTCGGAAACATTACTATCTATTAAAATCCAATAAAACAACCATAACAAATAAAATTAAATAAAGAAGAATCAAAATATGTAAGATGATTAAAAAATAATGTTTAAAAACACTCTCCACTACACAATGTTTGGATACATAGTTTGATAGAGTGTGAACAAACCACGTGAGTGGAAATGGATGTTATCCAGAATTTTCTTCTTGGACTGTGAATGATTTGATAGATCATGTGCCTTAACCATGCTCCCTATGAATTCTTTCTAATTTCACTCCATAATGAGTAATTTCAATGGATTTATCATGTAATATACCTACATCTAAGAGAAATAGAAAACCACATAAAGAATTATTAGTAAAAAACCACCACAAATCAAAAAAATTAAATGAATTATATTAGAAACCAGTAGAAAATAAATATAAAACACTAGGATGTTTGGGACAAGAACATCAATGGGATTACCACTAGTGTTCTTATGGTCCTATGTATATTCTACAACATACCCTAAAATAATATGATATATTTTCTCCAAAACCAAGGACCCCATCAAGAAACCTTGGTCCTTTGAAACCATTTTATAATGAATAGTTCTAGGATAACAACTATAGTGGAACTCAAACCAATCCTTCACATAGATGAGGAGAATCCATGATCCCCTTGGGTTTACCAAAATATTAATGGGTATCAAACATAACAATTGGGGCAGTTTGAACCTCATGAAACCAAATATAAAGAACCAGTCACAGAATAACAACAATGATATGAAGATAAATTCCAAGAGACATCTCAAAAAAATATTCACTACATGAATAAAAAACTAAAAATAAATCTAAATGAAATATAATGAAATACAAAATTTGGAAAATGACAAAACATTATCAAATAAATTCTATTAAATTAAATGTCTTCTCACCATTCCCATGTGACTCAGCAATCACCTCCATGACCCAAATAACATTTCCCATACCTATGTAATATTAAATAAAATATAGCCCAAGTGATAAGACATAATGAATCATTAATAAGACATGGAGACTAAAAAACCAGATTATGTAGAGTCTCAGATGATGCTAGTAGGAATCCAACTTGATTCCAATTTAGTCCTTTTATAATAGTGACACTAAATTTCTATTTCAAAATAAAGTAAAAAAACAATTTTTTATTTTCCTATACATAGTATAAGAGTAAACAAAACATAGGTATTGAATTTTTTTAAAACAATAAATCTGAATAAAACCCCATAATGTGGTTTTAACAAAAATAATTCCATTTTAAAATCAAATCATTTACCATTATAATGTCAAAAATATAAAAATAAAATTTTTTCTTGACTTAAAAAAATATAATTTCAATAAAAAATAACTTAAAACCCATTTACCCTATTTCCATTATTTAATTTACCCTCCCAACACAAAAGTAATAATGGGAATCGAGGAAACTATTATAAACCACTACCATAGAATGTAAAAACTAATTCCAATAGATTGATGGACTAAAAATAATCAACGTCAGTATTACACCATAAAAGGATTAAGAAATCCAGAAATTAAAACAATAATATATACAACACACAAAGAAGTATATATAATAAATGGAAAACATATGATATATATATATATTGAGGAAAAAAACATGGACTATTGTAACAATAAACAAGACACAAAGGTGGAACTACTATCTGAAGGTTAAAAATCATACATCTGATAACTGAATCACTCTTATATAATCTCACTTTTGACACACCTATAGATAGATATTATGTATAATTAGAGTTCTACATCCCTTGAATAAAACCCAAATAGACTATTAATCTATTAATACTTCCCACTTTGTAACCTATGTCTTTTCATGGAATTATTAAATGAGGTGGGCTATAAAAACCAATGTAAACACAATACAATTTCAAAGAAACAAGGGCTACAACAACAATAAAATCTATCTCACCTCACATATGTTACCTATGAAGAATGAAAATATATATTATAAAAATGAATAAAATCACAACATCAATCATATGGATAAAAATAACATCATCAACAAGAACAAGGGGATTACGAGGTAATAATATAAAATCAACCAATCAACATATCATAAAGATCCAAGTGGCTATTTATCTTTTCAAAATGACATATACATTTAGAAATACCATTGTTTAACATTTTATAAACCCTAATTGTTTTAAAATAATTATAATAATAAATAATTTCAATCAAAAAAATAAACGAAACACACTTTCACATCATAAAACAAAACTACCTTTTGAATCATTGTAAACCATTTATATCCAAAAAGGAAAACCACATTTCAAATCATAATTTGGAGTAAAACAAATGTAATAAGTGTTTATTTCAATAAAAACCATTATTTGTCTATAAAAAAATTATAATGACAAAAATACAAATTTAAAACCATGTTCCACTAAGCTTTGTAATTCATCAAATTATTACAATGGAAACCCCCATATGGAATGAAAAATAATTGTAAATCAATCTATATATTAAAAACAACGTCACATTAATTCAAAATCACATCTAAATAATGAAACATTCAAGGAAATATTTAAAAAACGATATCTATCAGGAAATAGAAACATTATGTTTTTAAATAAGTAAACCTTTAAAAAATAAATCTAAATTGAACTCCAAGGATAGATCACAATCATTTTTCAAACAAATTCCCCATTACCTAGAACCAAAACAAAGATAATTGTATAAATATTGCAACATGGATCACTGGAACAAGGATAAAATAATAAAATACATATTTGATGATTGTGGAAGAGTATACCTCTTAATTTGATTGAAGAAACACCGAAGAATCACTAGAAATAATTGTTGGGGTTCTTTAATAAGAATAGATAACCCATAGTTTAGTTCTAAATTAGAGAGGGTCAAATTTGGGTCGTATGGGTTTGAATAACTAAAAAATATGAAAGAATAAAAACCCCAAATAAGGTATTCCACATTGTTTTCATAAATGTTTTTCCAAACTGTATACAAATAATTCTTCATAATCATTATCTACATTGAGAGGATGCACAATTGTTTATCACGGTATCCAAAATAGTGTTTTGTCCATTAACTCTCCATTATACACTAATGAAAAATACTCAAGGATTGTACATAATGGTTTTCCTAACCATAAGAATAACTATAAACAACAGTAAAATCCTCCAAAACTAAAAATTCTTACCTAGATTAAACTAAACCCATGGGGAAATAAAACACAAGATATTAAAAAAAATTACACCTACCAGTTTTAAAAAGAAAGTGTGGAATTATTACAATCATATCTCCATTATTTCATGTTTTACCACACATAAATTTATCACATTATATTCTTAAGATAACCATCCATGTAAATTCTTAGTGATTTGGATATCATCTAAAGTATCCTCTTTAGGTCTTTTGATAACATTTTTGATACCCTATTTTAGGCTTGATATGACCTCTTAAATATCTTATATTGGGAGTGGAATTACAAATAATGTTCTATTTTTTCTAATAAAACATAAATATTTACCCAACTTATTGTAGTTCTATGAAGTGAAAACCTATCACATAGTCATAATCTATTTATATGTATTCCATTGTTATAATAAAAAATAGTTACCATTACATAAATGTTCAAACCATTGAAAATAACATTGTTTTATTCAATATTTCATCATTATAATCATAATCCAAATTAAGAAATAATAAAGATGGTATTTTTTATCATATCCTCAGTAAATATTAAAAAAATAAAATTTTCATATCCGTAAAGTTTCCATTAAATGATCATTGGTGCATTTCATAAAGAAAATACCAAATGCATTTTGAAATCAATTATTTAAATTTCAAAAAGAATCAAAAATATTAAGGAAATAGTTTATTTGAATAAATCCATCGAATATCTAAATTCAATAATAAATTAATAGAGTATTCATTATTATAAGAGAGGTTATTTATGAAATGTATGTAAAAAAGATTCATTTCATATTTTTGGTAAAAAAATAAAAAGTATATAATTCAAAAATATAAATGAGTTTTATATTTAAAAATTTTTATACAAGGTAAAAAAATGTGTATTTATTAATTTATATTATTTTTTTGAATGGGAAAAACAGTATTTATAAATTTAATAAATATTATCACAATACAAGAAAAATATTCATAACCGAAGAGATAAATAAACTTGTTATTCCATAAAAATATTATTACTTTCTTTTGAGTACTTAAAAAGTGTAAAATGAAAGGAAATTTCTAATCCACCTAAATTATCATTGGAGAATAAATAAAATATTATTTTTGAAATATATATCACATAATTTAATCATCAAAAGTTTCATCAGAATATATCCTTGTAAAATATGAGATTGGAACATAAAATGCTTACTAGTTTGGAAAATTTAGAGCAAAATGTGTAATGAAAGAAAAACTATAAAATGAAACATTAATAAAATTATCATATGTATATTCATGATACACATATAAAATGGGAATTACATATAACATGTCAAAAAAATTTAGTATTACATACCATATCCCTCAATGAAGAAAATTTGAGAGGATTAGCCCTTATCACAAGGGTAAAATTCAAATAAAAACCATAATGAATAAATAATTTTAAATATATATTTAAATAGAATGAAATTATAATTAAAAATTATATAAAATGTAACATTGGTTTTATATAAACCCCATAAATATAAATAAAATTCATAGAATAAAACATATCTTAACAGAAAAATACATGAAATGATGAACCATTACCTAAATTCTGAGATAATTGGAATATTCTCTAACATCCTGTGTAATTAATTTATATTTATTAAAAATATATATAATAATGATACAAAAATTAAAATATAATATATTATTCACTTGTATCATTTCAAAATAGTTTATTAATAACTATTCATGAAAATCATCATTTTCCTATGTGAACTATTTTGTTTTTCTTGTATGTTTCAATTTTTTTGTTTTGGTCCTTAAATATATATCATGGATCCATGACATAAATAATATTTATCATTATATATTTACCATATTTAAGGATAATTATAAATTTTATATCAATTATATTAAGTGATGATGAATAAATAATTACATCACTTCATGAAGATTGTTGTCCATAAGTACACATGAGTGATGTTTCGACATTTCTACAGAATATATGAATGAATGGTCAATAATAATTCACCTTTACTAAATATTTATTATAACATAAATATCATATATATTTATGATATATATATGTCTTAACATATAGGTAATGTGGATATGAAAAAATAATCCCATAGCTTTGTCAAGTTTTAGTCTACAAGTATAAAGGAGAGGCATTATCATTATTTAGAAGATTGGATGTTAAGAAGGTAGATAAGTTATTATAATTATTGAAGAATAATTATGTTATAAATAGAATATATAAAAATTAAATACATCTTAATAACAAAAAATGAATTATGGTGATGGATAATGAATCATATTGCTACATGGAGGTGGTAGTCCACACATACAGATTAATGATACTTTCATTACCCTTTTGACAGAGAAGATGCCCAATTTTTTTGATCCATCATCATAATACCATATATTTATATGTATGATAAGTTATTTATAATACTTTATCAATAAAGTAGGATTAGATAAGATATAATATGAAAAAAACATTAAATATATTTATTGAAATTTATTCCTCTTCTTCGATAGACCTCCTTTGGCATACACCATAAGCCTTGGAATATGAGTATTAGAAGAAAAAATAAGATCTATCTTGATTGAAAGGAAATGTAAAAAGAAATTTAATAGGTTTTGGATTAGTTATATAGTTAAAATTATATGTATAATAAATGATAAGAGATTCCCTTTAATATGTGAGTTGATATACATACAAGTAATTACTTAAAATGTTTCAATAATATAAGGACACATTAATGAAAAAGATGAAACAAATGCCCAATTTCATTAATTTATTGAAATATAATGTTGTAATATCATTATCTAACAATAATTATGCATTTTTATATGGTATTAATATACTTAACTCTTTGTTTAACCACCTCCATAAGCCTTTTTAACCTTAATTGTTGTTGTTTTTTTCTTTTTATACTATTTTTTATGCTCAAAAGTTATGTTCTCCCTATAAAATTAGATTAATTGTTATTATTCAATATATGTAATATATTATAAAATATAAAATTTATATAAGTGGAATAATATAATTTTTTCAATACGTGGGAAAAATAATGAATACATGTTTTTGGGAAACACATTATTAATCATAAAATTGAACATACATCCATTACATTCCAGGTACAAATAATCAAAGGACTTCTAATTTTTTTTGAAAATATAATATGAAATTTTCATTAAAAAAATTAATCAATATATTTTCATAAAATTTTTTTTGATAAAAAATCATTACAATGATAAAAAAAGATTATTGAAAATAGTGTTTTTATACCAAAAACGTTGAACTTAAAAATATCAAGTGAAATAATTATTCATATATAATTAACAATTTTATTTGTATATAAATGATACTTATGTTAATTGTATATAAAATTAAAAAATAATTGGATTTTTAAATTACATTATTTAATAAAAAGAAATGATCATTTTACCAAAATCTGTATTTTTTACTATTCAATGGAGAATAAATATTTTTTGGGAATACTAAAAAATCACCCTCACATAATATTTAAATGATTATTTTAAATGATTTTAATTTTGTAAAATATTTTTTATGAAAATTGTAAACGTTGATTATTATGTTTGTGTACATAAGAAAATAATACCCAATTTTGAAGAAAATATATTTTTAAAGCCCAAAATAACATTACTAGAATTTGAGTACTTATATATTATTTATCAATCAATACATTTGAATTATATGCAACCACTATACATATTTTTTATAATGTAGTTATTAAAATTCATACGTATGTATTTAATGGGATGGGTATAATGGCCACATTTAAATAATAATATTTTTATAGTATATCACACTTTTTTGAATGCTCAGTGTTTAATGTCATGCAATATATTAAGCATGGTATTATAAATATTTTAGGTTTTACATACATACAAAATGGGAATATCCGATCATCAACATCATAATCAATAACACATAAATCTATAAACAAAATATTATAATCAATGAATTTCAAAGCCTATGGAATGATGGTATCACTAACATACAACATTGATTAACCGAAATATAGATCACATATATAATAGAAAAGGAAAAAATCAACTCAATAAAATGAGAAACCCATTTTTCATCCCAATTCCAACCAATATGTACCCATTAATCTCATCCCACTGGATCAACTACACATCCATAAATAAACCTGAAATCATACATAGGGTCTAAACATGAACTAAGGATCCCATTAGGGTGTGAAAAATATTTATCAATGGGTTATCTCCATGTTACACTTGTATATGAAATAATATACATGTATACATATGGAAAATGAGAATTTCATGCTTTTATAATAGAAATCATAGTCTACCCAAGACACCATGATTACCAACGCATCAGAACATTCTTTTCTTACTAGACATCCATGATACAAGATCATACATGCTTTAATGCAAAGTATGAATCTTATTGTTATTTCATCTTGAGCCATCAATCCCATAAGAGGATTCATATCTTAAATCTCATGTATTTAATAATCAAATAACTCAACCCACTACCTGATTAGACAAGGTTAGGGTCTAGGTCTGAATTTCATCTCACTCTTACATAACTCATGGTAGGGTATATTTTTAAGCCTCACAACATATCACAACCCACCCCTCTCATGTGTAGTTTTACAATACAACAAACCATGAATTCGAATGAAAAGATCCAATAACATTCCCAATCCACTTATATAAAATATCACATCATGAAAATGGGAACGTTATCTTTCCCATTATTTTTATTCCATTCCATCTCAATTGTGTAGGACTTCAAACATAAACCACAAGGTCAAATATAACCACCTTCTAAACCAAATACACACTAGATCATTCTATGTATTGAGCATACTAATATTTTATACTCTATGATCCATACAAATATAATTCCATGTCTTGGAAAAATCCTATAACCATTAGTTGGGTCCAATCACATATATCAATAGGGAGATCTCTTCACTTAAACTATAAATAAACACATTCCATAACCCCCATATAGTCCAAGATGAGTCTTCAATATCAAAATTAACTCCATACAAAAATCCACCCATAAGAGTGTGTCACTACATTTGTATGATATGTAGGATCATCTCATCCATTTCACATGTCCAAAACCTTACTGTTCCTTCCTATGATATTATAGAATAGATTCTATAAAATATGAAATCCTATATCACACCATGAGACTTACTTTATAAAACTAGTCAATATAGATGAGAACCTCACTCCATTTCGATATAGTATTTGGGGGAATTATTTCCCATAACGTGGTATTCAAAACATGTACCAAGACCAAACATCATAACACTATCCTATCACTTTCTATATGTTTAAGTTTCTCCAAATCAATATACCCAGTCCCATGAAACCGTCCTGACAACAACCATTCATTCATAAAATATAAAATTATATTTTATTAATGTGACAACTGACCTCCATCATGGAATTAACATCATCTTATAATTCAAAAATAACTCAATAAAAAACTTTCATACATCAACAAAGATCATACAATATCTTCATATATTATCTCACGCTATAGAGAATATATAAATAACAATACATAATTGTAATTATTAATTTATTTTTAACCAAATCATATATTCATTAGTAAAATCATTGATCATCGATTTCATACCATAATAGCATAAAAAATTGTTTCTTTCTCTTGGGTCCTCCTCTATCCAAAATAAATGAAAAACATGATATTTTTTATAGGATTTCACCATTATAAAGTGACATGTTCACTGATGCCATTACTATGAAACAACATAAATTGAAATCTACTAAGAAGAGTTAATAATAGTTGATGGAAAAGAGATAAAGAAATTTAGTTTTCATAAAAATGCTAAAAATAAATCCCCTGAATAGGGAGATTGAGGGGATCCAAATTGATAGAGATCCAACTAAATGATCTCTCCATGTATCCATTTTCCCCTCAAAAAAATAACAATGTATAACTTGTATATTATAATTAAACCCCCTCCATCCTATAAAAAAATTAGGAGGGGTACTTATATTGTGAAACCCCTAGATTATGCTACAAGGTCGCCTCCCTGGTTTATGGATGATATATTGAATAGGGATCTATTTCATAACCCACTCCAGGTATCCTAAAGTGTTAAAACACATATCAATATCATAACCCTATGAGGATGAGACATATAATCTATAAGGCCCCAGCCTTAAACCGTACATAACCTTGGGTTATTACAAGATTACACATTTAGGATCTTTTCAGGTTTAGAGTTTTAGAGAATTAGATCATGAAACTTGCATTACATTCCACATTTAAACAAAGTGGTTACATAAAAGATAGTATTCATTCTTCCCATCAATGAAAACATAATTAAAATAAAACATGGATTCTTTCTTGACACATCCTTGACACTATCACCACATCATGTACCTTTCCATTGACCTGTGAAAAACATTTCAAAAACATGGGATGAGCATAAAAAGCTCAGTAAGGGTTATAAAAATTTGGAAAGGAAACAAGAGTTCATATATACATAAGAATGAAATTATACTTTACCCATAAAACATAGGTACTTAAACATACCTCATCAAACCATTAATAAATCATAGAAAACATAAGACATAAAGGTAACTTGAGGCATTCATAACATTCTTACATAGGGAGTAACCCTCTTGGTTACGTTTGGAATACCCATCACAGTATATTCCCTAAATCTTTTCGGAGAAACCTTAACGTTTCACTCCTTCGCGTTACCCAATGCATTTGAGAGCTATATCAGGCTCACCCGCCCTTAGTTTATCACGGAACCACAAATTTTCATAACAATTCCCAAGAACCATAACATAAATGTATCACATAAAACATGCATAAAGGAAACATAACATTTCCACATTTCAATCACAATATAACATTTTAGTATATTGAAATAATGAATCCATTCAAAAAAAGAAACCATTTCCATAACAATTTAAAACATTTAATAAAGAGATTTTTGAATCAAAGTGTCCCATACCACCTTGAAGCTTAAAATTTTAAACCATTAATATCCATATAAATAAATCCTTAAAACCATTTTCAAAACATGGATATTAATAAGAAAAAATAATTAAAACATTTAAAACGATATTTTGGTTAAAGGGGTTTTACCAAAATTAGAGACACTTGAATACAATAATTGAGGAATAAAATTTAGTCAGAACATTATAATATCATGAGAATAAATGGATTCATGATATAATACTCCAAAGTACAGTATATACACTATATAAGAGTGAATTGGGGCATAACAACAATGAACCCTCAATAGAAATGTCAAATGTGATGAAATCCCTTATAGAGAAGGTATCCTTAAATTAAGGACAAATCAATCTCAAAAATACGTGTGACAAATATATGTACACCCAATATAAGTGGATATTAAGTGTAAAACAATAAAATGTCATTCACACATATTCAATGGATGACATATTCAATGACTACATGTTGAACCCAAAGAAATTGAAATTGGGTTAAAAAGTTCCCTTGACAGCCTAACGACATCACATCAAAATGAGTTGATGATAGATAAAAAGTGTATCTCATCACTTGGACATAAAATTTACATCAATAAGGATATATGAGAACATATCCCAAAATAACAATATGTAAATTAAAAGACCCAACAAAAGAAGTCTTTTAAAAAAGAGGAGGGTGAATGGTTCCCTTACCGACTTGGGTATCATTCAAAACATACACCCCATGAAAGAAGGAAAATATATCATTGATGTAAATACTCATAAATGAAAGTATATTACACAAAGAGTAGAATAATGGGCAGTACATACACCACACAATGGAATTTGTGGCAAATGTAGCATAAATCTCACGGGAATAAAAGTGAGATGAAAAATCCCTTACGAAAACTCGGCAGCCTAACGGCGCCACATAAAACTTCCGAATGTGGATTGATGAGATACAATAGGGTATCTCATCACATTACAATAAAATGTACAGAAAGAGGAATATAAAAGAACATTCCCCAACATTACAAATAGGATCTTAAAAGAAGTGACATAAAGGAGAGTACTTAAAAAGAAAGAGAGAGGTTATATCTCTTACGAAAGTTCGGCAGCCTAACGGGGCCACTCAAAACTTCCAAAATGGATTGATGAGAGAGAATAGGGTCTCTCATCACATGAACATAAAAATTACAGCAAGTGTAATATAAAATATCATCCCAATAACAAGGAAGATTAGCTTTAAAAGGAATGACATAAAAGTGTGTACTTAAAAAGAAAGAGAGGAGTAGGATCCCTTACCTCGGGTCCGACTTGAGTCGATCGTTCTTTAATCTCCTGAATAATAAAGATGAGTTAATTTATACTTCCTTAAAAACATTTTTCAATTTCATTATTTCTTTTATATTACTTATTACCATGTCATAAACATTATTTAGTCATTTAAGTTAATAATATTTGTTTTGTCGATATTTGGTTCTTAAGTCGAAAGTGGACTTCTTACAATTACATGTTGTTTGTGTGGCCAAATGTTTATTATATCCAAAATTTTATTCATGATGTAGATATCATATATGTCATATATATCTAGTACATTCATTCATTTATAACATTACATAATCTTATAGAGGTAAGAAATGAAATGCACCGTTCATGGAGACGGTAAGTCGTACGTACGCATGAACGCTACTTTCATTTCTATTTCGTATTTTATAGAATTGAATAATAATGATATAAAGGTATATTATAATTCCAGTATAATATCATATATAATATCATAGTTCCATCCTTTATATGTCCCACATATGGTATTTAACGAATCAAATCACTTTGAGGGGCGGTAGTCCGCACTTCCTTAAATGAAGATATCGCGTTTAGCCATAATGGAAACCATAAAGGTATTCCCAAAATGAAAAAAACAGAAGCTTAAGGAAAACATAAACATATTATATATCATATATAAAAATAGTGACATCATAATGGCCACCTTTGAAGGTGTTAAATGAGTATTGAACAATCATCGTTTTGGGAGGCAGAATTTCTCCATCCACGGAAACCGTATGTTCTTTAACCATTTGATGTAGTTTTGTGAGACTGTAGCTCGAATAAATCTTATAACAACATCCTAGTATATTGAAGATACTGGTTTTTTTACAAAAAAAGTAAATAAAAAGAGTTTAGGGGGTTGGAGAAGCAAAATAAAACAAATTTACATGAGAGAATGAATTACTTTTAAAAGTTTAACTCCATTTTATTTGAGCCTAAAGGCTTCCTTTGAAAGGATTCTACCCAAAGGTAATCCTCTAGGATGAGTAGAGGGATGTGGAGAGAGTAAATGGGCAGGGGTTGGCCGAGCCAAAGGCTTGAGGAGTGTGGGAAAAGAGGTAGAGGTGGGGGCCTTTTATAAGAGGAGAGGAGGGGCACTTTTGGAAAGTAAGAAATATTACTTTATTTGAAATTGTGTTTCAGTTTTAAAAGGTCCCACATTGATATAATTCGTGGATAGGGTGGTAAGGGTTCGAAATCCACCCATTAAATAAGTTTTGGACATGTATAGGTCATAGAGTTTACATTATCTTCTCATTTTATTTAAATCGTCAGATAATGATGTCATCACTGCATCATTATGATGTCATAAATAATTTATTTTATTTAACGTCTAAAAATTATTTAAAAAATTACTATGATGTAGGAAATATTTTTATCTTTCCAATGACTATTTATAATTAAAAAATTATGACTTGTATAATCCCACTTAAAAATTGTTTTAGTAAAACATATCATGTTTGTGTCATTTTTACTTTTACATTAAATAAAAAGTTATTTATGTCATTTCCCAACCAACGTAGCTCCATGGGGTCCTCAAGTTGACCCATGGATTTTCTTGGTCGTCCATGAAACAACCAATGAGGGTAGGACATGTGTCAAGCTCATCTTATTTTATTAAAACATTATTTTTACCTTAAACTACACTAATTACCACTAATCGCGATTAAAAACTTAATAAGTTACTATTCACCAAAAAATTATTTTTATCCCATTGAACCACATTTTACTTCTTAATGACAACAATGTATGTCAGATTTTTGAAATTCAAAACACAAAGATGGAAAAATTTCATTTAAACGGAAAAATCAGTTTTTATAAGTACCACTTAGTGGTTTCACTATTCATCAAAAATTGAAGTTTTTCAGAAAAATCCCAAAAATTCACCATAAGATATATTTGATATTCTGAATTCAAAAATGAAGTATATTTTACAATATTCAAAACATATAAGTCACATTAATTAATTTAATAATTAATTCTCACTGTCAGAGCAAATAGCGTGTATTTATGAAACAATAAGTATCAAAAGATTGACACTAGTTTAAGTCTGATTTCAACGTGAAATTAATTCCAACGACCACTATTGGATTTAATGGTAAAAATATATTCTAATTTCACTTTAAAACCAATTGAAAAGATAATATAATCATATAAATAAATTAGATTAAAAAGAGGTTTTGAATTAAAATACAACATTTTACATTATTCATTAAAAATTGAACTTTATCAGAAAGGTACCAAAAATTTACACAAAGTGAATTTTGATGTCCCGATTCTAAAAAAGATTTTTATTTGGTCCAATAGAATTTATAAGAGTGAACAAAACTATATTTAATGACGGTTAGCCATCAAAAGGCGATAAGTGAACCATTAGTGAAAACTAGGGCATATACGCCTAAAATTGAATTCTCTCCGTATTTTAAGCCTTTTTCTTTTATTGGATAAATGTAAAAACATTTAAAAAAACATATATAATAATATTTTAGTTATTTCTATCCATTCCCGCCATTACAACGGCTACATGTTAACTACCATTTAAAATAATATTATTTTATTATTAGAGTGCAACCTAAGATTCCCAAGAAACTCGTTGTTGCGTGTTGGGTACGCCATCGAGCATAGCGTCCCCTTTAAAGTCATATTAATATTTTATTCACAAATATGGATAATTATGAAAATGTCATATTCTTAATTTACCTCGGATGTTACATCCTTCCCCCCTTTTGGGAATTGCGTCCTCGCAATTTTTAAAATTGAGCTTGGAAACATCCTTGAGAGTCCCACATCGGAACAAGAGTCGGTAAAACAGTCACTTTAAAATAAAGGAAGATAAGTACAGAGGTCACCTGAGTTAACCCATACTAGTATTCCATGTAGAAAAACATGGACATGGAAGAAAAAGCCAAGGGTCATGTTCTTGAGGGAGAGTGATAGTAAACATGTCTAGGAGAAAGTTAACAATGAGAAAATCACAACCTTGTGATGGGTTAAACGGTATTCGATTCCCCTGTAGGAAAATTTAATAGACAACATTTTTGTTTTAAGTTACTTAATATTGAGGAATTTATTCATAAGGAAGCATAATCACTTATCATGTTGACTTTCAACTTTTACTAGATTCCTTAATCAAACTCATATTTTTTCCAAAAGACGAGTATTTAGGGAGACTTGTTCACATTAAGAGTACTATAATCAACTTCTAGAGAATCACCTAATCCACAAAAGAGAACTATATATATCCCATGTCTTTAGGCTTTAACCAAAACCAAAACCAAAAAGGTTAGTACAAGGTCAGAAAATCCAGAAAAGGATTACCCATTAAAAAGAAAATCTATTCTTAATCCCCAAAATTTGTCCAACAAAACCCAAAGTTCAATGAGGACCATCCGATAAACAATTTGTCCATAAAATTCTTCAAAGTTAACCAATATAAGATTGAAACCCAAATATTTGAAGGATTTAGTCACATTGTCTTCCAAGTTAAATCATAACATTTATCTCCAAACAACATCAGTTGCTCCTAAAGTCTCGTATTGAAAAGTAATTAAACTAATCACATATCCTCCATGATAGGTTAATCATTTTCATAAATAACCCAAAATCAACTTACTCTTAATTCAGAAAATCATATAACTAGAAACAATCAGTCAAACTTACCAGGGACTTCATGTAGTCCAGTGGTAGGCGATAAATACCCGTTGCACTTTGATTGTGGGTTTGATTCCCACAGCTTTGTCCGACGCGACGTGATGTCACACGGTCTGCGTGTTGTGCTTTTTCCAAAACTATATAATTCTCAAATAATTCCCCAAAAAGGGATAAAATCATCAAAAATGATCATAACATATTTTAACCTCAACATTATCTCATTCCTTTCATTTTCCATCATATCATAGAGTAACCCATAATTACCTAAAAAGTAAGGATCATATAAACCCTATTGGTAACCATAATAATTATTACCTGAATCTCCACATCGAGTTGGCCATCTCGTACATGATGCATTAGAGAACTCACCAAGGCTGAAGTGGTTGATCATGACTCCTTGATAGTTGGTTTCAAACAACCATGATATTCCTCATTGAATCCCCCATCTCATCCAGTCTCTTAATCAGAGAACCACCACAGTTTCCTTCAAACCCATTGTCACTTTGGTGCCTGCTAGATCCAGCCATTTACTAAAACCAAAAAGGTCAGTGTGAGTATATCAACAAAACCATCATGTAATAATGAGGAAGGTAAACACTAAGATATACTTACTCATTCGCTTTATCTAAAACTAGGACTTTTTCTGAAATCCAAACCATTGTGGTAATGTCACTTATGCTTAGAGAATACCCTAACCTCTAAAGTTATCTAAACCGACCTCTGATACCAACTATAAGGCCCCAGCCTTATACCTTACTTAATCTTGGTTTATTACAAGATTACACATTGAGGATCTTTTCAGGTTTAGAGTTTTAGAGAATTAGATCATGAAACTTTCATTACATTCCACATTTAAACAAAGTGGTTACATAAAAGACAATATTCATTCTTCCCATCAATGAAAACATAATTAAAATAAAACATGGATTCTTTCTTGACACATCATTAACACTATCACCACATCATGTACCTTTCCCTTACCTGTGAAAAACATCTCAAAAACTTGGGATGAGCATAAAAAGCTCAGTAAGGGTTATAAAAAAATGGAAAGGAAACATGAGTTCATATATACATAAGAATGAAATCATACTTTACCAATAAAACATAGGTACTTAAACATACCTCATCAAACCATGAATAAATCATAGAAAACATAATACAAAAAGGTAACTTGAGGCATTCATAACATTCTTACGTAGGGAGTAACCCTCTTGTTTATGTTTGGAATACCCATCACAATATATTCCCTAAATCTCTTCGGAGAAACCTTAACGTTTCACTCCTTCACGTTACCCAATGCATTGGAGAGCTATATCGGGCTCATCCGCCCTTAGTTTATCACAGAACCACCCGTTTTCATAACAATGACCAAGAACTATAACATAAATGTATCACATAAAACATGAATAAATGAAACATAACATTTCCACATTTCAATCACAATATAACATTTTAGTATATTAAAATAATGAATCCATTCAAAAAAAGAAACCATTTCCAAAACCATTTAAAACATTTAATAAAGATATTTTTGAATCAAAGTGTCCCATACCACCTTGAAGATTAAAATTTTAAACCATTAATATCCATATAAATAAATCCTTAAAACCATTTTTAAAACATGGATATTAATAAGAACAAATAATTAAAACATTTAAAACGATATTTTGGTTAAAGGGTTTTTACCAAAATTAGAGACACTTGAATACAATAATTGAGGAATAACATTTAGTGAGAACATTATAATATCATGAGAATAAATGGATTCATGATATAATACTCCAAAGGACAGTATATAAACAATATAAGAGTAAATTGGGGCATAACAACAATGAACCCTCAATAGAAATGTCAAATGTGATGAAATCCCTTATAGAGAAGGTATCCTTAAATTAAGGACAAATCAATCTCAAAAATATGTGTGACAAATATATGTACACCCAATATAAGTGGATATTAAGTGTAAAACAATAAAAGGTCATTCACACATATTCAATGTATGACATATTCAATGACTACATGTTGAACCCAAAGAAATAGAAATTGGGTTAAAAAGTTCCCTTGACAGCCTAACGACATCACATCAAAATGAGTTGATGAGAGAAAAAAAAAGTGTATCTCATCACTTGAACATAAAATTTACATCAATAACGATATATGAGAACATATCCCAACATAACAATATGTAAATTAAAAGACCCAACAAAAGAAGTCTTTTAAAAAAGAGGAGGGTGAAAGGTTCCCTTACCGACTTGGGTATCATTCAAAACATACACCCCATGAAAGAAGGACAATAGATCATTGATGTAAATACTCATAAACGAAAGTATATTACACAAAGAGTAGAATAATGGGCATTAAATACACCACCCAATTGAATTTGTGGAAAATGTAGCATAAATCTCACGGGAATAAAAGTGAGATGAAAAATCCCTTACGAAAACTCGGCAGCCTAACGGCGCCACATAAAACTTCTGAATATGGATTGATGAGATCAAATAGGGTATCTCATCAAATTAAAATTAAATGTACATCAAGATTAATATAAAATAACATCCCCCAACATTACAAGGAGGATCTTAAAAGAAGTGACATAAAGGAGAGTACTTAAAAAGAAAGAGGGAGGTTATATCTCTTACGAAAGTTCGGCAGCCTAACGGCGCCACTCAGAACATCCAAAATGGATTGATGAGAGAGAATAGGGTCTCTCATCACATGAACATTAAAATTAAAGAAAGTGTAATATAAAAGATCATCCCAATAACAAGGAAGATTAGCTTTAAAAGGAATGTCATAAAAGTGTGTACTTAAAAAAGAAAGAGAGGAGTAGGATCCCTTACCTCGGGTCCGACTTGACTCGATCGTTCTTTAATCTCCTGAATAATAAACATGAGTTAATTTCTACTTCCTTAAAAACCATTTTCACATTCATTATTCCTTTTATATTACTTATTACCATGTCATAAACATTATGTAATCATTTAAGTTAATAATATTTGTTTTGACGATATTTGGTTCTTATGTCGAAAGTGGACTTCTTACAATTACATGTTGTTCGTGTGGACAAATGTTTATTATATCCAGAATTGTATTCATGATGTAGATATCATATATGTCATATATATCCAGTACATTCATGCATTTATAACATTACATAATCATTTAGAGGTTAGAAATGAAATGCACTGTTCATGGAGACGGTAAGTCGTACGTACGCATGAACGCTACTTTCATTTCTATTTCATATTTTATAGAATGGAATAATAATTATATAAAGGTATATTACAATTCCTGTATAATATCATATATAATATCATAGTTCCATCCTTTATATGTCCCACATATGGTATTTAACGAATCAAATCACTTTGAGGGGGCGGTAGTCCGCACTTCCTTAAATGAAGATATCGCGTTTACCCATAATGGAAACCATAAAGGTATGCCCAAAATGAAAAAAACAGAAGCTTAAGGAAAACATAAACATATTATATATCATATATAAAAATAGTGACATCATAATGGCCACCTCTTAAAGAGTTAAATGAGTATTGAACAATCATCGTTTCGGGAGGCAGAATTTCTCCATCCACGGAAACCGTATGTTCTTTATCCATTTGATGTAGTTGTGTGAGACTGTAGCTCGAATAAATCTTATAAAAACATCCTAGTATATTGAAGATACTGGTTTTGTTACAAAAAAGTAAATAAAAAGTGTTTAGGGGGTTGGAGAAGCAAAATAAAACAAATGAACATGAGAGAATGAATTACTTTTACAAGTTTAACTCTTTTTGATTTGAGCCTAAAGGCTTCCTTTGAAAGAATTATGCCCAACGGTTATCCTCTAGGATGAGGAGATGTATGTGAAGAGAGTAAATGGGAAGGGGTTGGCCGAGCCAAAGGCTTGAGGAGTGTGGGAAAAGAGGTAGAGGTGGGGGCCTTTTATAAGAGGAGAGGAGGGACACTTTTGTAAAGTAAGAAATATTACTTTATTTGAAAATGTGTTTCGGTTTTAAAAGGTCCCACATTGATATAATTAGTGGATAAGGTTATAAGGGTTCTAAATCCACCCATTCAATAAGTTTTGGACATGTGTATGTCATAGAGTTTACATTATCTTCTCATTTTATTTAAATCGTCAGATAATGATGTCATCGATGCATCATTATGATGCCATAAATAATATAATTTATTTAATATCTAAAAATTATAAAAAAATTACTACGATGTAGGAAATCTTTTAATCTTTCCAATGACTATTTATAATAAAAAAAATTGACTTGTATAACCCCACTTAAAAATTGTTTTAGTAAAACATATCATGTTTGTGTCATTTTTACTTTTACATTAAATAAAAAGTTATTTATGTCATTTCCCAACCAAAGTAGCTCCATGGGGTCCTCAAGTTGACCCATGGCTTTTCGAGGTCGGCAATGACACATCAAATGAGGGTAGGACATGTGTCGAGCTCATCTTATTTTATTAAAGCATTATTTTTACCTTAAACTACACTAATTACCACTAATCGCGATTAAAAACTTAATAAGTTACTATTCACCAAAAAAATTGTTTTTATCCCATTGAACCACATTTTACTTCTTAATGACAACCATGTATGTCGGATTTTTGAAATTCAAAACACAACGATGGCAAAATTTCATTTAAATGGAAAAATCAGTTTTTATAAGTACCACTTAGTGGTTTACCTATTCATCAAAAAATGATGTTTTTCAGAAAAATCCCACAAATTCACCATAAGATATATTTGATATTCCAAATTCAAAAATGAAATCTATTTTACAAAATTAAAAACATATAAGTCACATTAATTAATTTAATAATTAATTCCCGCTGTCAGAGCAAATAGCGTGTTTTTATGAAACAATAAGTATCAAAAGATTGACACTAGTTTAAGTCTGATTTCAAAGTGAAATTAATTCCAACGACCACTATTGGACTTAATGGTAAAAATATATTCTAATTTCACTTCAAAACCAATTCAAAATATAATCTAATCATATAAATAAATTATATTAAAAAGAGGTTTTGAATTAAAATACAACATTTTACACTATTCATTAAAATTGAACTTTATCAGAAAGGTATCAAAAATTTACACAAAGTAAATTTTGATGTCCCAATTATAAAGAAGAGTTTGATTTGGTCCAATAGAATTTATAAGAGTGAACAAAACTATATTTAATGATGGTTCGCCATCAAAAGGCGATAAGTGAACCTTTAGTGAAAACTAGGGCATATACGCCTAAAATTGAATTCTCTCCGTATTTTAAGCCTTTTGCTTTTATTGGATAAATGTAAAAACATTTAAAAAAACATATATAATCATATTTTAGTTATTTCTATCCATTCCTACCATTACAACGGCTACATGTTAACTACCATTTAAAATAATATTATTTTATTATTAGAGTGAAACGTAAGATTCCCAAGAAACTCGTTGTTGCGTGTTGGGTACGCCATCGAGCATAGTGTCCCCTTTAAAGTCATATTAATATTTTATTCACAAATATGAATAAATATGAAAATGTCATATTCTTTATTTACCTGGTATCTTACATAATCCCCACCTAGTTATGCTATGGAATGGGGTTTTCAGTGATGACATGTCTAACCCCCATTAAGTAGGGATGACCACATATCACCCTCCTCATTTTCTACTGCATATTTCCTACGATATTCCATAGTCAACATCAAACATTCGTGGTCTATGATATGAAATTTCCCATTGGTTGTAGATATGTAACCCTGGGTTCGGTGCACATTACTAAAGGACTCTAAATATGGTGTAGTCCCCGGAGGCTACATCATTGGTATTACACTTGGGTAACCCCCAACTGCTTATACATTATGAATATATCTTAAAAACACACCCCAATTATACCTCCACATATTATCCCTTTGATGGTGTCATTAGTGTCCTTTACTTATGCATCCATGTCACAATGCTCACGGATGAGCTATAGTGGTTAAATATAACTAAAATTTCTATTTTAGGGTCTACCAAACCATTATTTTCCACTTTAATCTGATCAAATATTCATATCAATTCCTTATTCCAAATCCAAAAAACATATATATTGGATTGAAATCATTTTTATTCATGATTATAGTCCCCATTTACACAATGAATCATTATCTTGATAATAATTAAAACATTCATTAAAACATAATATATCACAAAACTATTTTTCATTTCATGTTATATGATCATCAATTTCAATATCAATGTAAATTAATACAAGGCCCTTATAAGTAAATTGAGAACTTAATTTTTATTCATGTATAATTATATTCATAATCGAGAAACATATTTTTTTATATGACACATTTATTGATAGTCGAATATATCGAGATATTGATGAATTATGATATCTGTTAAAATTTAGATACTTAGGTATTTTATGTAAATTTTTATATTTATCATTTTAAAAGTTGAATATTCTTATAATTTTACTTCTTTTAATAATTATATGTGAATATATAGAGTCCAACATTTCTATTCGTCCAAAATTTATCATTTTTTGGGTGATAGCAGTGTTGTGTATAATTTATATGATAGATAATTGGAGTGGAGTAGGTGTTTCTCTTATAAAATTAATTTTAAATAAAAATATGTCATATGTATGTTTGTTGAATCATTTTTTTTTGGTCTACTAGAAGGGATTAGAGAAGTAATGTAGGTTGAGCAATCATCATTGATATGTTTTATCAGGTTTTATCTTACTCTAAGGTGACTGAGTTGTGTAAATTCAATTTTACTCTAGTATGTTCTATTGATATTATCGTGATACAGGTAATTTATTGTGACACATAGTCTTATATTTCATGATGGTACTCCCAATTTTAAAAAATGGATCTATAAATGAAAATTATGATGTTGTAATTAGAGATGCATTGTGGTTTTGTCATTATGTTATATGGTATGGGTAAAGTATGTGTTTTTTATTATAGTTTGATTTTTGAGTGAAAAGTAGTCAAAAATTGTGAGAGTCATTAAATATTAATAATCATTTAAATAAAAACTATCAATAGTCATTAACATTGAATAAAACTAGAGAATATGTGAATATTATAACATGGTTCTCTAGGATGTTTTTCAACTAACCAAATTTCCCCATGACACATGTCATGTAACACATAGAGATTTCAAATTAGAAAACTATGTTTGATAGCATAATTGACATGTAACACCAAGTTTAAATGACCAAAGAAATATATATTCAGTGAAAGATATATTTTAAATTGGTGGTTATAAATCGTAATAATTAATATATGATATATATAATTAATATTCCAACTAAATATAATTTACTGATAAATTCATAGTAAGTAATCAATCAATTTTTTGTAATGTAATTTTATTCAACAAAAATAAACATTTTTAAAAAATGTTTATTTTTGTTGTCATTAAAAGATATATAATTAATTTTTGGGACATATTTTAAATTTCATTGATTAACTGAAAAACGTTTTTGAAATTATAATATTGAAATTTACTATTCATAAATTTCTAGATTTTTAGGATAATATTTATTTTTCAATGATTATTAAAAATTTGCATTTTTTCTTCAAGTATCAATTATTTTCAAAATTTTAATTAATATAAATTTTATAATATTTTTTTAATTTGAAATTATGTAAAATAAGAGTAATTTAACTATATATAATCCACATAAGATCTTCTTCAAAAAAATTATATTAAAATTTAGTATATGTTTTTCTTTGTCTTAAAAGAATGATATATTTTTTTCAAATTATTTCAAAGTTAATAAATTTTATCCTTTTAAATTATTTAAAATACAACTAATGAGGAATTATTTAAATAAAAGTTTTAGATTTTTTACAGTGAATATTAACATAGAATCATAAAATTTTTATTATTATCAATATAGTTAATATATAATTAATGTTTCATTGAAAAATAAACTTCTTGAAATACTGCTTTTTCATCACATAAGTGGTGTTTATTTTAAATTAAATTTTCCAAGTTCATTGAATTTTATTTGAAAAAATGAATTTCATATTAGGAATCGGAATAATTTAGATTCTCTGATAACATCATATTATTTTATGACGATATTTAATAGTGAAAATAGTAAAATTAAATTATCATATTTACAGTAAACCAGTTATACATGTGGTTAAACTAAAATAATAAGGGTCAAAATGAACTATAAAATTTCATAAAAATAGTTTTTTTCATATTTACACCAAGTAATTTCTATGTATTAAAATTATTCATATATCTACCCCTTTTGCATGTGAAAAACATTGATTCTCGTTGTTCATATCAAAAATTAAATGTGAGTCACCCACCACACATATATAAGTCAATAAACTATCCTATCTAATTAATACCTTAAAAAGAATGTTTAAACAATACCATTCAAAATATAATCCCAAATTCCTTACCCAAATAATAAAACACATTTTTATAAATAATTCCATTCTTGGGAAATTTTATTTATAATCTTATGTTGTGGTCTGATAAGAGGTAAACTTTATAACAATGTGTTTTTTATTTCATTATTCATTAGTTATATTAAAATCATATTAAAATATGCCTATATGTTTAAAAAAATTTCTCCCATATACATAGATCTTATTCTGATAATTTTATAAAATAAATCAATCTTCTCTTCCATAAAATGGGATATTTAATCACAATTAATATGTACGGAAGACTACCTCCTCCTGAACCAATGTCATTCATTTTCTATCATTAAATATCATGGATTTTTTAATTATGTATTTAAAATATATTTGATTTATTTAATATATTTATTATTCTAGATTTATTTTAAAACATATAACTTCTTACATTTCATTCCATGGGTGATATTATAACATCGTTGGTGTGTGTGATGCACTACAGACTCACAAAGTGATGTGATAATTTTTCATTTACACATTACATGGAAGTTAGTGAGGATATTTTTAATAAATATTTGTGATATTAATTCCATAATAATGATATTAGTTAAATATTTATCATCCATAAGTGATAATAAAAAAATATAGCTAAAACTAAAAAATTATAACATCGTTTGTGGATGTGTGAACTCCCATCACCACAAAGCGATGTGAATATTTTGTCAACACTAAATTGCATGGATCATATATATAAGTAAATTTAGTTAAATAAAATTATATTTTTGAACATATGAATATTATAGATAGATTAAAAAATACACACCTTCTTCCCAAAATGATCATTTAAAAATTCGAAAGTTACTCATGCGTACGAACAGCCTACAATCTCTATAATTGTAACATAGTTCATTTTTTATATAAGAATTTAATTATTGGTATAAATAAAATAATTAATTAATAAATATGGTTATTATTTCATTCCTAGTATTCTGTAGGTGTTAGAATGATGAACTATTTGAGTAGAGTCAACACACCAAAGTCATTTTAAAATAATGAATCGAATATCCTCATACCACCCGATGTGTAATTAACATATCAAAATTTTAGATATACCGTATAACAGAAGTAAAATATATGATTTAATTATATTAAATTAAACATATAAAATTTTATTATGAAGTAATATATATTTTATAATATTATTACACATGAGTTAAATGGCAGAAAATGTAATTTTGGATTCGATTTAATAATTTAATGTGTCTCTTTTATTAGTGAGTGACATGAAAATTTACCACTTGTTTATTTTGTTTTGTGAATATAATACCCATTTGAAATTTTATATAATTAATTTTATTAATTAATAATAATTAATGTTCCATTTTATGTAATTATTTTATGAGGATTCTGATCCAAATGATTACAAAAACATTATGGGATTTCAATCTCATTTTTTATATCTATGTGACAGAATCCATATTCACACAAAAATTATTTTATGTTGTGTACATAATTCCCATGAATTTATATTATTTTTATTAATATGAAAATTTTGGGTATTTTCATATCCATTTTATGATATCTCATTCATAGAGCTTATGATTCAAAAGGTATCAATGTTGTAAGGGATTCTTATTGCAATATTATTTCATTGAGACCAATGTTAGGCTATGAAACTATATTATATTATTATGTGTATATAAATCCATATTAACATATAATATCATGAATTTACTTATTTTCAAGATACTTTAAGTTTTATTTAATTTTATTCTTCTATGGGGCTTAATATTTAAGATTTTCTAAATATTTATAGGGTTTTTGTTATAACTTCTTCTATTAAAGATTATATATACTAATTTTTTATTTAGTGGAAATAATATATTATTTATTATGGAGCCCCAAATCATCATTATCCTCTATATATTTCAGAAAAATACATATTTCCCCTACATTATCCTCACTTTATATACTAAACAGTTTAAAGGAATATTTTTACAAAAAATAAACTTTATTACCCTCTTCTATAGAAACCCCATTATATTCTAAAAGAATGTTTTATAAAAAAGTTTTCAAAAAACTAAATTCAAATTTTTATAATTTTTTATTAATGAATATTTTTCCAATGATGTTATATTTCGAAATTTTTTGTGGAATCTTAATTTTTTTTAAACAATGCCTGTTTGGATTTTAACAAAAATGTGAAAGGAATAATTGTTTTAACTTGTATGATGTGAACATAATTTATTAATATATGACCATTATTTTAATTGAATTTATTTTATATTTTATTATATTTATTCTTAAATAAAATTATATTCAATTTGTTTTATATTTTAAAATAATTTTTTAATATAGAATGGATATTTTCCTCATGAAATGTTTTTAATAAATATAAAATATATATTTATATGATTCCAATAATTTTTTTTAATGTAAATGGAATTTTAAATAGTTAATGAATATTTTTTTTTTCTAAAAAGTGATTTCAAAAAATAAAACTTTACTTTCATCAAAATTTATATAAAGATATTTTAATGTTATTTTCATTCATCAACATCAAACCCCCTAGTTCATACTTATGGTCCAATTGGGAAATTTTGTAATGATACTTAGACATTCTTTCTATAGGTCTATTAATATTTGTGTGGAAGATATTTCTTTTCAATCTTTTAATAATGCTTTAAATATATTTTTATAAAACCTGTTTATTATATATATGTTAATTGTATTTCAATGAAATTAACTTGAAACCCAATTATTTTACCTGCATTAATATGTATAAAAAATTAATAATTACTATTTATATGAATTTTATGATTAAATGTAATATATATAAATATTAGCTATGGTTATTATACAATTTTATATGACGATTTCTCCTAGATAACATTGGGTGATCTTTGTATTGATTGTATAATGGGTGTTTCGATATAACATCGTGCAATCATGATATATCTTATATGATGGGTGTTCCCTAAGAGTGGTTCAATGTATTTTGTAAGGATAATGTTATCTAGAAAATTATATTGAAACTCAAACATATCATTATTTCATTTATAAGGATTCTATGAGGGTTCTGTGTATTTTCATTGCAGAAGATTTCCTAGTATACCAATAGTTTTTCATTATTCTTTCTATAGGTTACATGTTTTTCTTAAGATCACGATTGATATCAAAAGGCTAATTATTATTGATTCAGATGATTCATTATTATATTATATCCTTGTTTAATGTTATCATGTTTTATTATCTGATTTTTGAAGGGTATGAATACTATTTTTCATAAAATACCATTATACTTCCATTATTCTCCCTGATGAAATATAATTGTTAATTATTAGGTTTACAATTATTGTCCATTTTATCACATCCTCCTTATATATTATTTTCCCTTGGATATAAAGATTGAGGTTTAAGGAATTATATTTAGAATCTTTTCGTATGGTTTGTAATGATGGAATAATGTATAATATGAAAAGATTGGTATAACAGTAGATGATGTTTAAATTTATGAACCATTTTGTCTAGAATCAATGAAGTTAATGGTTTCTCCTAAATCAATAAAACACTAAAACTAAATGTTCCTTGGTAATTAAAGTGATCAAATATTTTTTTATGTTATATGTTTAGAATTCTGAAAATATGGTCACATTAATAGTTATCAAAAATAGAAATTTAAATATTATTTTTTCAACACCAAATCTGGGAGTGCAGTTTCACTATTATAATAGTTAGTATCATAGGCAATGGAAGTGATCTGATCCATTAGAACTCTAGTGAAAAACTATTTTAGAAGAATGACTCTCCACCAATGGGGTTTATGAGGAAATGTATTCCACTTGGTATAGTCCCACCCAAGAGTTGAATCCACCCACATAGTTCCCAAAAAAGAATTAATTGTATCCCAATAAATATAATTCCATTTTATTACCGTTGGTATTATAGAAAAGTTTTCTATAAATTTCAATGTTTTGATGATTTCATGTGAGGTTATCTTAATATTTTTTGATAAAATTTTAAGTGTATATATTAAGGATGTCTACTAGATAAAACTCATAGATAACCCATTGAGGTTTTAAGTAATTAATCTTATAGTTATTAATAGCTATTTAGGTGATATATTATTGGGTTGAATTATAATTAATTATAAGGTTAAATGTAATTTATTCCATCACATTTTTTGGAAATATGTTTTATTTTTTATACTCTTTTCGGATTATATCATCCATGAAATTAAGGTAATTATGGAAATACAAGTTTTATCATAAACATAATCATGGTATTGAAATGCTAATTAGTGAATAAGAGATTGTTATAATTTCAAAATAATATCAATATATTTTTTATTCTTGTAATATGAATGGTATTATATAATATTTGAGATTAAAACATTCTATAATTATTAGGTTATTGTGCTTATATTGTATATTGGGTTGTGGAATCATTAGGTTTCATCATTTGGTTTTACAGATAAATTTTGATGATATTTTTAATCTATAATGTTTTTTTCATATTTGAAATTATCACACCATTTAAAAATGATAAGGAATTTTGTTAAGGTATAAAGGTAGGATGAATAAATTTTTCCCCTTTATAGTGTTGTTTTCTTAAAAAGTTAATCTTAGTACATCATGTATGAATAATTCATCATAAATACTTTGTGCTTGGAGAAATATATGATGTTGTGGTTTAAATTGAAAAAGGATAAAATTATACTCGTCAAGTAAGTATATTTATTTATGAATAATTCATCATAATTATGATGTTGTTTTGTAGTTGTTATCTTCCACTATATCATTTGCTTTATTCGTATCGATGATCTATGCCACTCTAAATCATTATTATATTTTTGTTCATTTATTCTATGTATGATCATTAAATAACACCTATGTTCTCTTATTTTGAAACCTAGTATATGTTATTCCAAATGTCCTCCATACATCCCACTTTTTTTCATCGATATGATTTCGTGTTACCCCTTTTTAGGATGTTGGCTTACAAAAAAGTTATTTTCAAATATCCAACCTTTGATTGCTAAAATAATTTTTGAATTACAAGTATAAAATTTATACAAGTGGGTGGCATGTAATACCCCTAGATTCTATAAATTAAAAAACCGTTTGAAATCATTTTTGACCCACAACATTGAGCATAATCAACCTATAATATATTTAACAGTTTAAACATGGTTGTTAAATTGGTTGGAATTAATTTTATTTACCTGTGTATGGAATATATATAGATATACATATATATATAATTTTTCAACTAAAAATACTAAAAACTTTATTGTCTATAATAAATAAATTTTAATTAAAATAATGTATTCTTTAAAAAAAATTTCTCCCAAAATTATATTTATTGATATTCATGGAAAAAATATTATAATAAATATTTGGGACATTTAATAAAATTATTTTATAAAGTTAAATTATTTTTTTATTCAAAATATCACAATTTAATTTGTATAAAATATTGATATTTTCTGGAAAAACATTAATTTTTTTTAATAAATAGTAAAAAATACCAAATTTTCAATAAAATTATTTTTATAAAAAATATGAAATTTAAAAGTACCATTTTATATTAAATATTATTTAATGTAAAATAATTATTAAATAATTATTTTAAATACATGTAATTTTATTTTAATAAACTTCATATTGAATTTTATTATATGTTCTTCTTTGGAGAAAAAAAATATTTTCTCATAAAGCAGAATTAAATTAAATAATGTTTCGAATTTTTTAATAATTAAAAAAAATTAAAGTTTGATATTTTGAATGAAATTTATATATCATATATCAATAAATTTTTATTTGGATTCATAAATTATGAATTATTATTCAAATATTTTTATTAAATAATCTTTTACTCGACAATTGCACCTCTTGAAAACCACATATTTCATCATGTCTGTGGGTTAAATTTTAAAATATATTTTTCAAATTTTGTCAATTTAATTTTTTATAATTGATTCAATATTTTTAATACGAAAACTTGTAATATATAAAATGTAATGAATAATTTTTTACCATAACTAATAGTGATAATAGTACTAATTAATAACTAAGACAAAAGAAGAAATTGTTTTATTGGGGTGTTAAACATAAAATATAATTATCAATATGTCCTAAAAACATTTCTAAGAACTAATACATGGATATATTTCAACCTTATAATTTATATTTCTCATTAATAATCATTTTTGGAATCGTGGGGTGTGTGAAAAAAATTTGGTACACCTGTTTCATTTTAAAAAATATAAGTGTGTCATTCACCACATTTATAAAAGGCCAAAACATATCCTCCATAATTCTTAGAAAACAATTTTGGATCATAAAATCCATGAAAAAATAACTTCCCAACATCCCTCCTCTCATCCTAGAAAAACAATTTGCTCATCAATCCATTCTATAAATAATTTAGGTATAATTATAAATAGTTTTTCTGAGAAGAGGTAAAATTACTAAATATACATTTTTGAAGTATTACTTCTTTATCCTCATTCAAATATCACTATAATATTATTACATGAAAATAAATTAATATAAAATATATTAATATTTTATTTTATTAATTTTATAATTTAAATATATCACATATTCTATCAAATGTGATATGAAATAATCATTTGTGTGTGTAACAAACAGTAACCTCAGAAACCGATGTAATTTGTTTTCCATCATCACCTATCATTGATTGTTTTACTAATTGATATAAAGTATATATATATATATACGGTATTTTTAACATATTTAAAACTTTTAATTATTATATCACATATTCCTTCTTACATTCAATGCCATGGGGGATACAATAACGTCGATTATTTATTTGGAGAACTACTACCTCACTATGTGATAGGATTAGTTTTTTAGTATCAAATAACATGTATGGTAATACTTATAATGTTAATGAGTATATGAGATATACATGAAATAATAAATATATTCACCACATATTAATCATTTAAAAATATAATATATCATTTTATTTCGTACATGGATAAATTCTAACATTATTTGTTGACATGTGGACTATCGAATCCAGAAAGCAATGTGATTCTTTATTCATCACTAAATCACATGGAAGATATATATAATATATTTAAATAAAAAATATTTCAAATATTTTATTATTATAATTATATGAGAATACAATAATAGATACCTTATTTCGAAATTAATAATTGACAAATGGGAGCATTACACATGTGTATGTATAGCCAATCATCTTCATGATCTTAATATAGTTTATTTCTAAAAATAAATTTTACTTTTTGTTATTAAATGTATAATTGATAAATATATTAAATAATTATTTCATTATTATTATTCTGGATATGTTTAAATAAATACCACCCTAGCCATGGTCAACCCACCTATGCAGTTTTGAAATAATAAACTAAATGTCCTCAAAACACTTGATGTGGACATTATAGATTAAATATATAAATATTTCATTAAAATAAAATAAATAAATTAAGTAAAATTTATTAACATTTTAACTTTTATTAAGTATTAAAATAATTTAGGTAATCTTATTATACAATAGTTATATGTTGTACTATGATACAATGGAGTTGAGGTAAGGGATTTTGAGTCACACATTAATTTATGGGAGATATATGAAAATAAAATAGTTGTTTCATTTATGTGTTATATATACTAAATTTTAAAAAATTTATATCATAAATCATATTATTTTCCTAATATTAATGATTGATTTTATGTTTGTATTTATTGTGGATAATGATCAAAAATCTAACTACAGTGTTGTGGGATTCCATCCCACTTTTTACTTCAATAAGGCACATGCCATATTCAACTTATATTTGTTTTAGGTGGTGTATATAATGACAATGAATTTATTTTTTGAATCGTATCGTAAAAAAAAGGATTGAAATATCAATTTCATTACCTCTCTTTCATGGGTTTTTCAATTCAAAAAATTCAAAAGTTTTATGGGATATTTTTCTCATTTTTTCTTCTTTGAGAAATATGTTATGTTATTCACCTATATTTCTTGATGATAAATACATATAGATTCATATTAATATAATATTAGGTATTTTTTAATTATAATTATATTTTTTATTTCATTTTATTTTAGTCATCTATAATGCTTTAATTGATGAGTTACCGATGTGGAAAAGGATTGTGTTTCAACCACTATCCTTTTCAGATTATTAGTGTTCATGGTTTCATTAAAGGAATCATATTATCTTAATATATACCACCAAATATCATTATTATCATCTAGTTATTTCACATGAATAAATGTTTTCACTTCATTTTGGTCTCGTTATGTTCCTAATAGTTTAAAAAATTTATGAAAAATCATCTTTAGTTTCCTATTTGGACGAAAATACTTTATCATAAAAACCCATGATTTCTATAAATGTTTTAATTTTATTTAATCCAATTTTTTTATTTAAAACATTTTTTCCCATGCTAATATTTTTAAAAAAAAATAATAAGACATCTTCATTTAATTTTGAAAATAATGATTATTACTCTATTACTAAAAATTTGAAATGATTCCTCAATTTAATTCTTAAGACGTGAATGGAATTTTCTACCACAGTGAAAATTAATTTCTCTAAATATTCCAAAATATGATTTGAAGGATAATATTAATGAAACTTTTTTTCAAAAAAATAACTTTTAAAAAGATTTTATCAATATGGATATCATATTTCCCAAATTAAATATTTAAAGTGATTTTTAATGATTCATTAATATGACTCAAATATTGTATTAAATGAAAATAATTTTCCAAATAATTTGTGATTTTTTAATCAAATATTTATTTTCTAAATGAAAATGTTATATTCCTCAAAATGAGTTTAATTATATTTTCAGTGAATTTTCATTCATCAATATTTACAACCCTTTTTGTTACTTATGCTCAAATTATTATATTTTTTAATGATATCGTCCTCATTATTTTTATAGATTATTTAATATTGAGATAAAAAATTATGGATCTTCTTTCATTCCCATAAATTAATCATGTTTCAAATATATATTTTTGGAAACTATTTCATTCACACAAGTTAATCATTCTTCAAAATGATTAACATGAAACCCATTTATTTTTATGATTTAATAATTTTTTATAAGTAATATTGAGGGTATCATTGATTTTTTTGAGTAAAATAATTCTTTATATTATTTATTTATGGTTCATGGAAATTGATATATGATTGGAGTTCCAATATAGGATCACGTCTACTTAATATATAATATATGACCTGTGTACTCATATAGCGTTATATGATACCAATATAGATTATTTGATGGGTGAACCCATAGAGAAATCCAACTCATTGGTTATTAATTATGTTCGCATTAATATTTAATTAGAACATGACAATATGTTTATACTATTTTTTAGGGTTATATAATTTTTAATAATGATAATTTTATAATCTACCAACAAGATTTCATTATTCATTTTCTGGGATATAAATGATTATTATGATCAAGATTGATATATCATGACTCATGATAATTAATTCAGATGAAACTTTCCTATTTTAAATAAACATGATATTTTTTCATGATTGATGATCCCGGTTTTCATGGGTATGAATGTTGCTATTTCATACTCATTCACTTGGATTATGTCAAAATACCCATATACTCTTATTATGCTCCCTAATTATATCCAATTTATATTTATTATGCTTAATCTTACTACGAATTTTATCTTAAACTTATTATTATTAAATTTATAATAGTTATAATGATAGTATTTTAAGGAATTACTTCTATAATGGTTTCATAAGGATTATGGTGATAACCTAAAAATATATGAATATCTAGGTAGTGGGAGATGTTGTTCAACATTATGAACATGATGTTTATGAATCCTTGATGTTATGTGTTAGTCATAAATTTCTAATACTATAAACCTAAAATAACTTTGAGAATGTATGCTATCCATTATATTACTATTTATGTTTGTTTTTTTAATAGAGAAAATTGGGTCACCATCATTGTTATAAAAGATATAAATTAAAATTTTAAGTTTTCAACAATAAATCTAGGAGTTTAGTTTGGGGGTCTTATATACCATCATAATTAGACCATATTAAATTTAATTTTAGTTATACATTTTTTATATTATATATCAGTGGTTAATATTTTTTAGTATCTATTAAAAAAAAGTAAATAATGAATTCAATTCATAGTGATACATTAAATCATTTTTAAATTCTTTGGTCTTAGCTCCATGTTTTCAATTCATCGTAAACGTAGATACTTATTCATTTCATATATTTTATCTTTTTTGTCTGGTATTCCTATAGATTCAATGGAAGATCGTTTTTTTATCAAATTTACGGAATTTTTTCACGTAATTTACGAATTATGTTGTGTTATTTTTTTTAAAGTCATCCCATGTGTCTATTGGTATTTATCATTGTTTATATTCTCATTTAAGTGTTCCAGTTTTTCATGATCATTTAATATATATATAATTTGGGGATCTATTTTTATTTGGTAGAAATAGATTTTTGATAACTCATTGTGATTTGACTAGATATATCATTATTTTATTTCATTTTACATTATTTTATCATTTTTTTCATCTAAATCATTATCTATTTAATTCATCGATCACTAATTTCATTAAATTTCACTGAATAATTTTTATTAATTATTTCTTCATGAGGTATTTCTTCTTATTTATTTTTAGGAGTTATTATGTATGTAACGGGGAAAGAAATTAATATTGATTACACATTGAGTAATAATATTTAATTCCCATAAATAAAGAGAGTAATTTGAATAAGTTCTGTAGTAGGAGGATTCATGCATACTTAGTTGGTTCTATTATTATCTCATTTCTGTTTTAGTCTTATTAGGATATATTGGTGTGGTTACATTTTTTTATTATATATTAATATATGTAATGCATGTTGTGTTATAAAAATACAGAAATATGATAATTTGAATGAAAAGTGGAAACCAATGATCAACTATTTTTGAACATAAAATGGTAGAAAAATTTTATAAATGATATTTTGAGCTAGTTATGTTATCACTATATTTTAATAAATTTTACTTTTTATTGATTTTATGATTATATTTCAGTATTGGTACAATCAGTTCTCATAGTATCTTCATTCACGGTTAATATGGGGTTAATTTATATTATTTAATTTCATATTTTTTTAAGAAAATTTTTTATTATAATTCCATATTTCAATATGTATTAATATTACCTTGTTGAGGCATTTTTTTAAAAATATTTTTATCCCCTTTTGTGTCTTATCTTCAATTATTTTTTAGCCAATGATGATTCTATAATCACTTGGTTGTTTCCATCAATTTCATAGTGAATATTTGATAAAAAGGGCAGTGTATATGATTTATGTATGAAGTTGGAGTTTCCATGTATTCATTCTCAGTTTTTGTCTTCATTTATTTATAGAAGTTACTGTTTAAATGAAATATAGAAATAAATTATTTATTTTATGTTATAAAGCCATTATAATAATGAAATAGATATGTCTAGTGGTAAATTTATTCGGTTTTTAATTTGAGAGAATATGCATAAGGATATATTTTGTGTTTACTGTAGTCAATGAACTTTAAGTATGGTTATTATATAGCTACCGGTACAAATTGTAGGTAATAATAGAAGGTGAATGTATTGGGTATATAATTTCTCATTTTAATTTGTATTATTTAATTTTAATAACATGTCTTATTCATCTATATACTATAATATGGACTATTAAATTTATAAAACTATTATTTAATTAATTGGTGTTAGAGTTGAAATGGTTGAATAAAATAGTCCACAATAACCCTCAATTATTAAATGAAGTGTTGTTTTTATAATATGGGGTTGTGATGGATTCATTCACATAAGGTGGAGGAAATTAGTTTGATTCTATTTCTATATATTTTCACTTCTATGATATGTTGTGGAATTTTTATGTTTTTTGGATATGGATAAATTAATGTGTTATGATATTATATATCTATAAAGTTGTATTGAGGATTAAGGAAAATGGTTATTATGGTGGTGTGTATTTTTATGGTTGTTTACATGTTCTTAATTTAATAGTGGGGTATTTTAATCGCATGGCCCATTACATTATAGTTATTTGTACTGAATTTTAATGTAATATGTTAAAATTACGGTAATTAAAACTTTTATATCCTATTATTGATTATGGTTATTTATAAAATTTATTAATATTTATAATTTCTTTATTATTTATATCCATGATTTTTTCAATATTTTATTTTTTAATAAAAATGATCAAAATAAAAATTTACGAGGTTATATTTGGGATTTATGGTTAAACTAGAAGTTGATGTAAAAAAATTTTATAATGGAGAGTATTGTAATTATTAAATTATTCATTTTTTTATAGATATATATTCTCATATATATACATATGTACAAATTCATATATATTTTATATTAATAGTGTATTTATTTGTAAGATAAAACTACTAATTACAACCAAGTCCTCCCTATTGTAGACATTTATTATTTCATAATTACATGTTTCTATAACATATAATTGGATATTCTGGTTCGGTGGTTTAAATAGAGGTCTAGGATTTTTTTATTGTATAACATTTATTTTTATTGAAGTAAAAATTTATGCATAAGTGGCATTTGTTTTATTGGTAATAGTTAATTTATGATAAGAATGGAATTATATTTAGAATTTAACATATTTTTATTTCATTCATACATTTAATGTCTAAAATCATGTTTTTTTACACTATTAGATCAATTTTAAAACTAGTGGTCTATTTGATTTTTTATTTATAGTTCTCAGTTTTCATCGATACAACCCCATGATTCATTTTAGAAAGTATGGGTCATGTAAAAAATTTATTAATACATTAAATGAATTTTCGGATTGATCATGGACTTATGAAAAATCTATAATTTCAAGGGTTTAGTATGGAAATATTTTTACTTAATAATAGCATGTATAACTGGAAATGAGAATGACTAAGTCATAGATGGACACCATAATTGAAATTAATGATTCTGATAACCTAATAAATATGTTTATGATATAGTATAACCAATGAGTAGTGAAATATTATGATAGGTCCTTGTACTATTATCATTTTATTGTGTTTATTATTATATTTGTTGAGTTATTTTTATGTTTCATGTTTATATTTTCTATCTAATTTTCTTCATGTTTAACTAATTTTTTATTTAATAATAGTATTGACATAATGTAACCCATGAATTATTATTGGAAAATTTTGTTCCAATATGATTCTTAAAAAATTAATATATAGTATAAAAATATCATTCGTTATGACGTAATACATTTTATATTTCACAATAACTAATTACGTTTTAAATTAAATTAATATAATGTTTAAAAATTTTGATTTATACTTTCATATACAAAGATAAAGAATATTTTTATATAATTAAATAGTTTATAATTATTTTATTAAATCATTCTTATGATATTCTTCATGTATTAAATTATGAAAAGCTTGTATGAGTAACCATAATTTCATTTTCACAGTTATCAACATTTCAGTACGAGTATATAAGGCATGATTTTAAATAATGTAACTTATCTAAATATTAAATTTGAAGTTTTATTTAAATAATATTAACTATAGTTTGATATATTAACCTTAATATGTGATATTTTTTAAAAAAATCATGATATTGGTTTTATTTTATTTTATTAAAGATTCCTCTATAAGTATGAATTATGAAATCTTGTTTTTATTATTTCAGAAAAATTAAGGTACATTTTCAGGGGTAAAAAATTTTATATAATGAAAAATCTAGGTGGTATAAAAATTTAAATTTTATATAAAAGTAAATTATTACCAATAATATTTCTATGAATTTATGATATTGGGGGAATAAGGGAATGTTTTTTTCTTGAAGTAAACAAAAATGTATGAAATGTTTCATAGGTGGTTGGTGTGGCTTCTGAATTTATTAATCTAGTAATTATTTTAAATATTTTCAACATTGATATGTACTCCCATATAAATGATTTCTTATGGATATGATTTTAATTAAAAACATGTTTCCCATTTTGTATTATAAAATCCTGTTTTATATGTAATAAAAATTTTAGAAATTTTTTTACAAGATCTCATTAGTATTTCATAGAAATAATATTTGTAAAGTTTCTATTTTATAATTTAAAATCATTATAATGTAATGTTACTAAGGTGAAAATAAGTTTTATCTATTATTAATTTCTTTTAAAAAAAATAGTAAAATATTCTATAATGGTTTATATAATTTTTGGTGTAATTTTTATAAAATTTTACTCAAATAGAATATATAGATTATCCCTTTAGAATTTATTTTTATTGAAAAAAAAAGTTGTTTAATGTAAAATTTTAAGTAATTATTTTTTTATCCATTATTTATGTTGTTATGATTGTATTTATATTATTGGAATTATTTTCATTTTCATGTTACGATATTTCATGGAGAAATTTAAATATACATTTATATGCTGTATTTTTAAAATGGAAAATAATTAATATCTTATCGAAATCTTCCTCAGTTTGATGGTTTTGTATTGATTGATTTTGAAAGAGATGATGTGGTTATGTAGTGTAAATAATTCTTGTACATATGGGATATATAATAATAATGTATTTATGTTTGAATGGATGATGTAGTTCACTAATGGATATTTCTATTATAATACATATTTTATTGATTAGGATGGATATTCTTTTCCATTATAGTTTTGATTATAAATTAATATATTGCCACTACGGAATCATGAGATCATTGGGAGAGTAAAAAACATAGATTAATAATATGATCAGTTAATTTTTTTAATTTATTTCAAATGAGTGCCATCTTTACGTAGTGGTGCATAAATCCATGAATATAATGGCTAGTTTTAGGAGTATAATTTTGACTCTATGTGTCAAAACCCCTCACAAAGGTGCCCTTTCCTAGACTATCTCAAGCCTAAATTTGATAGGACAGGGTTTGCTGACTATAAATGAGTATGCATGTTCCATAAATTGGAGGCAATATCCTAAATTATCTATAATCATGCACACATCTTCAAGCCACACAATTCTAAAATGTAAAAAAATGAATGAATGCATGCATAAAATGAAGATCACACAACCAAAGAACAATAGGAATTAAATTAAAGTAAATTGGTTAAAACAAAATCCCACCCTCAAGAGTATGTAGTACATGTTAGGATGGTATGTGACTGAGTATAATATACTCGACTATAACAAAAATATGATTGAAAAAATGAGATTCTCATATACAAAAGGGTAGGTAAATTGTACCTTTAAAAATTCCCTTAATAAATTTTTAGGTTGGTTATGTTTAATAAGGTTAAAGAGAATAATTCACAAGCCCACTATGAGTTCTAATCACTTGCTAAATTTTATAATAGTGAATCCAAAAAAGAATCTTAACAAAAGTTACAATGATTAAGATTCTACCATAAAGCATATAGAATCTAACTATATCAAAGTACAAGGATGAGGAAGTATAAGGTCCCTTGATTTATAATTTCAAGAAAGTTTGTCTTACCCACACCAGGGTAATCCCGTGATACAAAGATCAGAGCCTGACTTTCTATCCCGGAAAGCCCTCAACTATTAGGTAGTCGGCACCTCTTTCTTCCTTAGCAAGGATGCCCTCAACTTCAAGGTGTTGGAACCTTATTCATTCTATCCTTGTAAGCACTCGATTGTAATCAGCAACAATCATAGTCGCACGATGAAAGTCTACACAAGGAAAAGTTAGAACAAGGTGTTAAAACTTTTTGCATGAAGCTTGAGAGTTGATAATAGCTTCTCTCTCTATAAATCACTTTAGGAAATTCTGAGCACCAAAATTCCAAAAGTCCTGAGCACGTTCGAATGAGCTCTTATTTATTGGTGAATCTTCAACAGTGAGCTCCCACCTCCAACGGTAATATTTCTCCTTGAATTTTAGAGGGTCCTATACACGTGTCACTCAACCAATGATTAGTCAATAATTTAAATCCCAACATTGTTTTTTAATAAAACAAGTTTAAGCATAAGTTAAACAGATGTTCAGAATGTAAGAAAATAAACGTTCGGAGTCTAACCAAAATAGAATTCGAAGTCTATAAAAAAGAGATATTCAGATTCTGTTTTGTAGTATTTTGGAACCTGAATTCTGTAGAAATCTGGAGTTTGAATTTCATAGGAATTTTGGAGTCTAGTTTAACTACTATTCAGAATCTGATCTTTCAAATTTCGGAGTTGAACTAGTAGATGTTCGGAGTCTAACTAGTTGATGTTTGGAGTCGAACTAGTATGAGTTTGGAGTCGAACTCATTAAAGTTAATATCAATAATTTGGAGATGAACGTTGTGATAGTTTCTATCCATAATTCAGAGTGAAACTTTATGAGAGTTCATACTCAGAATTCGGAATGGAACTTTATTAGAGTTCATATCCAGAATTTGGAATGGAACATCATTAGAGTTCGTATCCAGAATTCAGAATGGAACATCATTAGAGTTCGTATCCAGAATTCGTATCCTAAAACAGAATACGTCATATGTAAGTATTATATGATTCAGAGGATTTGGGTATGAATCTTATTTTTATACTTAAGAAAAATATTTATATGATCAATGAAAACATGATAGGGGTAAATTCCATTGGGAATGAAATTTTCCTTATAGAAATAAAATATATATTTTCTTAAGTATATGGTGTTTGTGATTTTCAAAACAAGAAATAATTGAAAATTCATAAGGAAAACCTTATTGACTCAATAATCTCCCCTTTTTGGAAAGCACAAACAACCTTTCCATAACTAATATAAGAATATAGAAAAAAAAATTTAGACATTGAAATTAGAACTTATCTCCCTTTGTGCATGGATGATTGGTGAATACAACTAACTCCCCCTTAGGCTTAGGAACTGTAAGGATTGTATTCTAGATTTCTAGTATAGAGTTTTCATTATGATGGGAATGAAAAACATCGTAATGAGAAACTCCCCCATACTTAAGTAAAGTTATAAACTTAGAAATTCTTCTTCTTACTTTTAGTTTTTTCCTTCTCCCCTTTTTGAGTAGTTATTTTTCCTTCTCTCGCTTTGTGATTTTAAAAAAGATTTGAGGGAATAGTAAAGAAATAAATTACCTGAAACTTTAGTACATAATAACACAAGATACAAAAAACTAGATATTTCATTAGAATTGAAATTATTTTTATGAGGAAAGGCCTTACAATAGAAAATCGTATTGGTCGATTTGTCTTCCTTTTCCTTGCGGATTAACTTCTTCATCAGAGTTGTCAACTTCTTCAATTCTTTCTAGTCCCGCTCATATTTATTTTCTAAGGCTTTAATACTTTCATATTGAGCCTTCATATCCTCATACTGTGGCTTAATAATTTCATCCTACATCATAGGCTTCTCTTCGATCTCAATCCGGATATCTCTTTCCCCTTTCCATTTTTGAGCAACCGAGTTAAGATTCCCATTCAGATGCCTCACCTGTTGATTTTGAGTATTTTTCCCAAGGGTCAGTTTATAGTAATGATTATTCATCTTGGCATTCTCTGTGTCAAAAGCTTCTTTAACATTATTCTGAAAATTATCAAGCTCTGTCATTTCATCATCAACATTCTTTGACCATAGAGTGATTTTACAGCATGATTTTTTGTGAACATCATAATTGATAAGAAAATTTATATGATCATCCTCAATCTTCACACATTTATCCATAACCATGGACACGGATTCTGATTACTAATTTAGGCTGTGTTGAAGCATCTTGTATCTGGAGTCTATGGTGGGAAAGATCGGAATTGTATCCACTAACTTCTTCAAAGACTCAACAACAAAATCGTGACCAAGTGTTGATGATTCTGAATCAAACACCTTGCTTGGGGATTGTTCTTCTTTAATTTCCACCAACATTATTCTTAAAGAGAAACCAACATCCTTCTTCTTTATGAAATCTTTTTTGGGGTGTCCATAAACACTGTCTTACCTTTATCATCTTTTGGAATGGGGTCTTCATCAGGAGATTCTTCCTCACTTTCATATAGTTGAATTATCTTCTCTTCATTGGGTTTCTAGTTCTCTACTCCTTCAAGAAAGTGCTTCTAGTAGCTTTATTCCTCATATAATTCATTTTCATTCTACCCTTCCTTTTATTCCTCTTTCTTACATTCTTCCTCACCTCCCATTCCCAGAGTGACAATCTTTGAGGACTCGGGCTCAGATGATCAGAGTGGTAGTTTTTCTGATGGGGTTTCCATCTCTAGATATTCATCAACTTGTTTAATCAAGTCATCCAGATCTCCACTCTATTCTTCTACTTCATAATCTTCTCTAACTTCCTCTTATTCTTCTACTCCTTCAACAACTTCTTTCACATTAGGTTTTTCCGGAGTGATGTAGTTTTTTCTAGGGGTTTCCTGTAATGGTTGAACAACAAAAGTTTCTAGTATGGGAATCTTCTCAGAAGCTATTTTTGTGTCGCTCAAAAGGGATTGTACAACATCAGCTTTAGACATATTCTTCTTCATCTTCTTCTCTTTTTCTACCTTCTCTGGGTATTCAGTGGTCTTCTCACTTAAGGATTTAGCTTCAGCAGGGTCCAATCCGAAATGAGGTTCCCCTTCTTTCATTTTTTCTTTATCTTCCCTTCATTTAGCAGCCACCTCATCTGGATATGCTTTCTATTTCTTCAGCATGGGAGGTTCAGATTGGGTTTCCTTAGCTTTAGGGGTCTTGCATTCATCTACCTCTTATTTCAACTTCTTCTTCTTCCCTATATTCTTAGATGGTTCTACTTTCTCTACATTTTATGGAACGGCTTTTGCCTCCTCCTCTAGTAGATGGTAAAACTCACCTAACTCTTTGGAAAAACCATATTTCATCCTCTTGAAGGTGTCATTACTTATCAGCATCATAATACAAATTCTCGGCTTCGAGGTGAAATCAACCTTAAAAGAATCAAGACACTGAATAATAAGCTTGGAGATAAGAGCAGGATACATAATAATTTGAGCTTTAAAAGACCCATTCATGATGTTCTAAACTATAATAAGAACGTGCCTCATCAGATTGATCTTTCATAGATTTACCACGAAATCCATGATATAAATATCACTTTTCATTAGGTTATCCTTATCACCTCTTCTCGGAACAAAAAAACCTTGAACCCACAACTGCAGAATCTAGTTGTTGGTGGAGAGATGAGAAATCTTTGCGAGTTTTTCATCTTTAAGTCCAAGGCATCATATTGCCTTCATTTTTCTGAAACTTCCTTGCAGATCAGGTAACTTATGTGAACAAAATTCTTCTTCACCATCATAATAGAGCCCCACCAATCTTGCAGCCTTGGTGTAAGAAAGCTTGTAAATCACACCATAACTCTTAAAAGAGAATTTTTCTCTGCCATCTTCTTCATAATGGAAACATACTCATATAATTATACAAGAAAATATGTATAAAAAACCTCATGATCCCCTGGTTTTGATACCCAAAAATCCTTCCATCCATTGTGTTTGATATTATTAGAAATTAGAGAATCATACTCACTCAAAAAGTTCGCATGGACCATCCTTTCCCTGTTGACTAACCATTTTGAGATTGGATTCATAGAAGAAATATTATGGGATGTGGCTTCTACAGACATTTGGAATGGAGGAGCACTAAAAATTCGGAAAGGTATTTAAGTACTGAGGTATAGAATCGACACGCGAGGCATTGAAATCGATGTGGGATAACTATGGGGGTCCCCTTTATATAGGCGATGGTGGTGACCTTTCACATTCCAAAACCAATATAACAGTTGAAAAACACACTAATATGATCTGACAGGTTAAAACATTCCCGTAAGGAAATCTTGAATCTAATCTTTTGAGGTTTTAAAAACATTCGGATTTAGGAAGAAGAAAATCTGAGAAGTATTATAAGAAAAAGAAACTACTAGCAACTAAAAACGATTACAAAAACTTAAGTAAGGAAGTCATATATTTGGTATTGGCTAGGAATTTTATTTGAAATTGGTAATATTCTTCTTGAAGAAAATTTGAATATGAAAAAAACTCAGTACGAAAAACGTACTATGAAAATTATGAGTACGAAAATTCTAATTACGAAAATTCTCATAACAAAAGTTCTCATTACAAAAATTCTCATTATGAAAATTCTCATTACAAAAATTCTCATTTCATAAATTTCCAGTAAAAAATCTTCATTACAAAAATTTACAGTACGAAAACTCCATTACTAAAATTTAAAAAAAACTACTGAAAACTTTACAAAACATACAAGGATATGTACTCCCCTAATGAAAAGGAGTTTATTACTCTAAGGAGAATAGTTTAATAAGAAGTTAATGAAGGAGTATTACCTTATGGTTATGATACTGAACTTCTGTTTAATTTATTCAAATCTATCAAAAGGTAATGATTTTGTGAAAATGTCAGCAAATTGATATTGTGTTCTGATAAACTAAAGAATGATATCTTTTTTTAGTGTGTGATCCCTAAGAAAGTGATGTCTAATATCTACGTGCTTTTCACAGGAGTTAAGTGCAGAGTTTATACTAGGGGAAATGGCACTTGTGTTATCATAAAAAAAATTAGTCTTAGTAAAACTCAATTCATAATCTGTGAGCCTTTGTTGCATCCACAACACATGAGAACAACAACATCCAGCTACTACATATTCAGCTTCAGCAGTGGAGAGTGCTACTGAGTGTTTCTTCTTGCAAGACCAAGAAACTAATAAATCTCTGAAGAAATGAAAAGTTATGTATTTACTCTTTCTATCCATTCTACATCCACCAAAGTCAGCATCTAAAAAATGTTCTAAAACAAAATAATTTCCAGAGGTATAAAAGAGTCCTAAATCCATGGTTCCCTTTAAGTAGCGAAAAATTATTTTCAATTATTTTAAATGAGATTCCTTTGGAATAGATTGATATCTAACACATAATCATACTAAAAACATCAAGTCTAGACAACTTGCTGTCATGTAAAGTAGACTTCCTATGTTACCTCTAAAAGATGTTTGATCTACTTGTTTCCCAGCTTCATTAAGGTCAAGTGTGTTTGAGGTACCGATAGGAGTACTTATACTCTTAGTGTTTTCATACCCATGCTTTTTTAAGATGATCTTTTATATAATAATGTTGGTATTTGTAGATTTCTCTAGTTTTTGAGAAATTTGAAAACCAAGGAAAAATTTTAACTCACCCATCATACTCAATTCAAATTCAGATTTCATTAGATCTGCAAAGGATTTAGTTAAAGAATGCTGAGTTGAACCAAATATAATGTCATCATCATAAATTTGAACAATCAAAACATTTTTCTTTTCTTTCTCTATAAAAAGGGATGGATCTTCATTTCCCTTAACATAGTTATTTTGAAGCAAAAATTATGTAAGTCTATCATACCAAGCTCAAGGGGAATGATTAAGGCCATAGAAAGCTTTGTTAAGTCTAAAAATATGATCAGGATGTTTTGTGTCTTCAAAGCTAGGAGGTTGTTCAACAAAAGCTTCCTCTTGAACATAACCATTAAGGAAAGCACGTTTCACATCTATTTTAAAAAGCATGAAATTGAAGAGTGCTGCAATGGCGAGTAAAATATGAATAGATTCATGTCCAGTTATTGGATCATAGGTTTTTTCATTGTATATTATTCTTCTTGATTATATCATTTAGAAACTAATCTAGCTTTATTTATAACTATGATTTCATTTTCATCACACTTATTTTTGAAACCCATTTTACTCTAATTAACAGAAGTTCCCTTAGGTCTTTCAAGCATGGTCTAGAATTTATTCCTTTCAAATTCATTTAGTTCATATTGCATGGCCTTACTCCAATCACCATCACGTAAATCATCATTAGTGATTTATTGTTCTAATTGGGAAATGAATGCTAGATGATCTACAGAATTTATTAAAGAACATCTAGTCCTTACATGTTGATTGGCATTGCCAATGATACTATCACTATGAGGATTCTTTAGAAATGACTAATTTGGATTTTGAAAAACCTGTTCATCAACATAAGGTAGTAATTATTATGGGTTAAATGTTTCAGAAGTATCATCTTGTACATTTTCCTTATTCGAAGGATCTTCTATAATAGGTTGATAATCAGTTTTTAAAAACACATCGGAGGATGTTGGTTGGGGCTGTTTGAAAACAAAAGGATCAGTTTCATCTAATTTGACATGTAATGTTTCTTCAACAGTACAAGTGTTTTTGTCAAAAACACTATAGCCTTATAATTTATGGAGTAGCCTATGAAAGTTCATCCATCATATTTTGGCGTGAATTTGTGTAAGTTATAATTTTTATTCAAGATGAATACCTTGCATCCAAAAACCATGTAGTAGAAAAGACTAGATTTTCTACCATTCCATAACTCCTAAAAAGTTTTATTACGAAAAAGTCTAATCAAAACTCGATTTATAGTACAACAAGAAGTACGTACAGCTTCAGCCCAAAAATGTTTAACTACAGAATACTCACTGAACATGGTTTTAGTTATCTCTTGGATAATTCTATTTCATCTTTCAACAACACTATTTTTTTGAGGTGTTTTGGGTGATGAAAAGTTGTGAATAATATCTTTTCTACTAAAATAAGTTTCAAAATCAGAATTTTGAAATTCTCCTCCACGATCATTATGAATAGTTGCCAATGGAAGGTTTTTCTCATTTTTAACTTGGTCTCTATAACTTTTGAAATAAGAAAAATCTTCAGACTTCATTGCTAGAAAATAAACACATGTAAATCTAGTATAATCATCAACCAAGAAAAATGCATAATACCTGCCTCCAATGCTTTGAGTTTTTGTAAGACCAAAAATAACTATGTGTACCAACTGTAGTGCATCAGTTGTTGAGACTTCACCAATTGATTTAAAACTTGATTTATGTTTCTTTCTATATTGACAAGGGTCACAAACTTTTGAAGAATCAAATCTAAGATCTGGTAGATCCTTAACTAAACTTTTCTTAGAAAGTTATCATAAGTTCCTAAGATTACATTTTCCTAACCTTCTATTCCACAACCAAGAATGATCATCCATTGAACTAAGGCAAGGTAATTCGTGGCTCCAATGGTTTTCTATGTTTAGTGTGTAAACATTCTATTTCCAATGGGCAGAAAGAATAAATTGTTCCTTGGAATTGTGTACTAAGAAACTATCATTCCTAAAATTCACAAGGTAGCTTTCATCACATAATTGACATATACCGATGAGGTTGTGCTTAAGACTCTTAAAAAATAAAACATTTGAAATCAATGTTTTTCCAAGAAGAACGAAGTTACCTATACCAATAATCTCTCCCAGAGCATTGTCTATGAATGTTACTTATCCTCCTTTCAACTTGATAATCTCTTCGAAATAGTTTCTGTTACCAGTCATATGTCGAGAACATCCACTATCCATGTAAAATGTATTGTTTTTGGTACATTCCCTATTTTCAAGAATATAAGAAAAAGTTACGTTTTCGGAATCTATACTTTTCATCGACCCGTAATTTTTAGATAACAAAATTTTGGGTATCCACGTTTGTTTAGAAAAATATTATTTATGAAACCTAAGAGATTAAACTCTATTCAAGGATAAATTTTTCTTATAATTCCCACCACATTGACACTTACTGAAAAAAGGGGCTCGAGAAGGAACAAAATTGTTGTTTTTGAAAACCGGTTTTTGATGAGTATAACCAACTCCATTAGTGTGTCCTTTAGGATTAATTTCAGAATACATCTTGTCAATATTTTCCTTCCAAGAGGTAAACTTTGCAAGAAGCTTATTAAGGGAAAATATTTCAGATTTTCGTCTGATGAATAAATTTCTATCCTCAGGGATCATTTCCTTAGAGTTATATTTTAGCTTAAAAACATTTATCATTGAAATAGAATTATTAAGATCTTTATAATTTTATTCTTTATCATAATTTTATTTCTCAAGGTCTTTAGAATGTTTTTATAACATCTCGTCTTTATCTATAAGGTCTGTAGAAAGATCTGAAATCTCTTTTGTAAGAATTTATTCCCTAGTATTTTCCTTGTCTAATTTCGTAGAAATTTTACAATTTTTGGCTTCATGTAACTTGGAAAATCAAGAAACATCTTCATATGAAGGTTCTTCATTTTCTAGGTATGATGTGTATTCATTTGAAGTATTATTTTCAAAATAGTAATTCATATCAAGAGAAAGTATTGTTAAAGTCTTGGCAGAGCGTACCTTGGCAATAAGACATGTATTCAGAAAAGAAGTAGTAGCAATGAATCTCGTATTCTTCTAAGCTAATGAATCATATTCTGAAGATTCACTTACTGAAGAGTGTCCACAGCTATCACTCCAAGTAGAATTAGCTTTCAGGACATTCTTAGCTTTAGCTTTGTAAAACTTCTTCATGTTCCTTTCAGAATTCCTTTCTTTTCTTTCTTTCTTTTTAAGCAGAGGACAATCTAGTCTTATGTGTCCACTTCTCTTGTATTCATTGAGTGTGACCTATGAATCATTCTTATATTTCCTTTCCTTCTTCTTATGCTTGGATTAGATATTTATCTGTCCAGCTATCTTGTTCATCATTCGAGAAAGATTAGCTAACTTATTTTCTGAGATTTCACTCTCACTAGATTCAGAATGGATAATAACCTTCTTAGACTTGGATCTAGTAACTCTCTCATGAGTCTTAACATTCATGTTATTTGAAGAAGTAGTAAAAGCAACACTACTATTCCCATTTTTCTTCTTTATGTTGTCAGCATCTCTCTCCATTCTAGTCTCCTGTTGAAGAAGACTTCCAAATAGTTCATCAATAGAAATTTGAGTATCCTTTCTATTTTCATCGATATCAGTTCTCTTTGATTCCCACTCATTAGGGATAATATCAATGATCCTGTCAACAAGGGCTTCAGTATCTAGACCTTTCTCTCTCATTGATTGTAAGTTATTCGCAATAGTCATGAATCTTTGTTGCCCCTTAAAAATCGGTTCTCTATAAGGAAAAGTATAACCATTATACTCATCTCTAAGCATGGATCTTCTAGTCTCAATCACATTAGATGAACCAAAATGTGTAACTTCCAGTTTCTTCCATATACATTTAGCTGTTTCACAAGATGAAATTTGTCTTTACATGTTTCTAGTCATTGAACAATGTAACGTATTGCGTACCTTATAGTTGAGTTGGTATTCATGATTTTCTTGAGTATTAAAGGCACTTACTTTTTTATAAGGGATCTTGTATCGACTAGTAAGTATTATAAAATTCTCAACCGCAGTATTTATAATGATAGTCTTCATGCGATCTCTCCAATATTCATAATCACTACCATCAACAATTGGTGGTCTGGTTGGATTAAGATTGTCAATGGATCCAACATTTAATCTTCTCATCCTTAAGAAAATCTTTTGCACACATACTTTTTAGTAGTACGATTCTATAAACAAGAGAACATATACTAAGAATGAAAAATTGTATCTCTATGAAAAAAGTGAATACGAACTATATGAGTCTGAAAAATGTGAATCTGAGAATTTCCGTCTGAATCTAATCATGAGATTAATTCAGATTGAACAAAATGCTCTGATACCAATTGTTAGGATGGTATGTGACTAAGTATAATATACTCTACTATACCAAATGTAGGATAGACATAATAATGAGAATCTCAGACACAAAAGGGGGGTGAATTGTACCTTTAAAATTTCCTTTAGGAAATTTTTAGGATGTTTATGTTTAACAAGGTTAAACAGAATAATTCCCAAGACCTCTATGAGTTCTAATCACTTGCTATATTTCAGAATAGTGATTCTGAAATTGAATCTTAACAAAAGTATCAATGATTAAGATTATACCTTAAAGCATATAGAATATAAATATATCATAGTACAAGGACTATGAAGTATAAAAAAGTATACTTTCCTCAACAATACAAAATGCAGCAAAAAAAGTATTAAAACTACAAGTAATATGTATAAACTCTATTATCCCAAAGAGGAGGGTATCCAACAACCTTGGATAAAGGTCCCTTGATTATACTTTAATGAAAGTCTATCTTACCCTCACTCGGGTAGGCCCTCGATACAAATATCATAGTCTATCTTGATATCCCCGCAGGCCCACAACTATCTGGTAGCTGGCACCTCTGTCTTCGTCAACAAGGAAGCCCAAAACATCAAGGTGTTGGAACCTCTGTCTTCCTATCCCTGGAAGCCCTCGATTGTAATCAGCAACAATCGGAGTCTCACGAAGCATGTCTGCACAAGGAAATGTTTGAAAAATTTGTTCAAACTATCAGCACAAAGCATAAGAGTTGATAAGTGGTATCGCTGTCGTTGATTGAAGTTATATGCATCCCAAATTAATTACTCGTTCTTAGAACATTAGTATAGTATAGGTTCGAGGTCGATCCATAGGGAACCGTGGCGCGCATGAATTCAATTGAGTTAATACTTAATTTTGGTGAAGTATGCAAAATTTAGAAATAATTGGGTTGATTTTGGGTTTTGATTGAAACTAAATTGATTTTCATTGAAGAATTGATACAGTTTGAAAGAAAAAAATGGGTAAATTTAAAGAGTTCGTAGAAATTGAAATAAAAGACGTGTCGGGGCTGTGTTTAATAATGAGTTCTTATTCAGATTGTTTAAATGGTTGTGTTGTTCATAATAATTCAATCATTCAGGATTTCATTTTGTTACAAGATTTCCTTGGTCCGGTTCGTCTTGTTTGGAATTAGAGCAGCTGACTCCTTGGTCTGGTAGTCAGTGTCCTTAATTCTTTATTACATCCAGTACATTATTTGAATCGGTGAAAACCTTCCAATGGTCATGTATGTTTTCACCATTACATTTCTTTTGTATGGCTGAGAATCCTTCCTTTGGTCCTGCTAAGAATTCTCAGTTATATTAAACAGTGGTTTAAGAAGAGTAAGATGAATTACAATGATTCTAACTCAACTATAAAAAATAATATACAAATTATGATCCCATCATCCACAGCCCCACCACAAGGGTTTTAGTTACACATATAATTTAGGAGAGAAACGACACATGTGATACCTGACGGATTCATCGTGTAAGCGTTGAGGTAGAGTATCAGAAGGTGGAATGGCGGAGTGTCGATAGTAGCTTCGGGAATGGTGATAGAAGAGCTTCTATTTCCTCTCAATGGTTCTCCACACACAAAATCCCATAGGCCAATGCCTCATTTTATAGAAAAATAAAGTACACGACGTGTATAGAAAGTGCAAACTGTGTACTTTTCGTCAACGTGTTTTGGCGCCATTTTCTCCGTTGGCATGTGGTCGAGCATGTCGTTCTTGACTTTTGACCACGGCGCCGCCTGCAAGTTGAGTGTACACGGCGTGTAGCGCAGCCATACACGGCGTGTAGTATCAAAAGTTTGGCCTCCAGCCCCTTCTAAAATAGCAGACATGGTGTGTCAATGTTCATACACGTCATGTCTTCATCAACGACCACATGGTCGTGTGGACTTTTCATTGGCGACTACTGCTTCTAGAAAGCAGTACACGGTGTGTAGTGCTGCCACACACGTTGTGTATCTTCTGCCTGGTTACATGGGCGTGTACTCCCTCCTTCGTTTCGCGCCCCTCCCTGGATGTACATGGCGTGTATAAAAGTACACACCGCGTAGTTTCAAAATTTTCACATGCATCCCTTGATCTGTGTATGTAGCCAGAAAGCTTCTAAATGTAAATAGATTCACCAAAATAAATTAATATGTTCATAAAACCACAGATATTTGCTGAAAACTTGTTTTTATCTTCAATTATATATATGGAAATGTATACACAAATTGGGTTCATCAAATTCCCCCCCACTCAGTTTTTTTCTTGCCCTCAAGCAAAATCTCAACATCTTATTAAGAGAGGCTATATATTAAAAGGAAGGAATTTAATTAATCAAACGTATAACTGATATATTTATTGAGGAAAAATTCTAAAAGGCACAAAAAAAAAATCAATTCATAAGATATTAAAATCATGCCTCATATATAATGAAATTAACTACTCTGATCCTCTTTCAACACATTTTTCAACCTTTCAAAAATAAACATGCCACATGATGATTTACCTTACAAGTTATAATCAAAATCCACCCTCAAGATGTTTTTTATCAAAGTTATGCTCAAATCAAGGCATATACACTATATCCATAGGTTTTCAAGTTATATTATTCTATAATTTAGAAATATTAAATTAGAAAAATTATGAGGGCTTTATCAATAAGGTTCAGATGTTTCTGTGGCTAAGTGTTGGTAGGTTCAGATGTGAAAATAAACTCTGAGGCTTTAAAAAGGATGGATAATTCCTTTAAACAACATTGCATGATATTCAAAGTAAAGTTCACTAAAAGTACATCCTTCATAAACTTAGTAGAATCCTTTTGTAATCGTCACCAACTTCCTTAGGCATGTATGGTTCATGGGAAAATATGCATAAGGTCCCCTTGTTGTTTGATTGTTGTGTTTTTTTTTTTGTTTTTTTGATTTTATTTTTTTAATTTTTTTAATTTTTTTTAAATAAAAAAACACATGGGAAACACTTACGAATACAATGAGTATATGTTTGGAACATATTCTGCCCCAAATAATCAAGAGGCACTCCCCCACACTTTATTTCATGGTTGTACACAATAATATTCCATGTATTGCCAACTCCCTCTTTAAAGCATAAATGAATAATTATGCAATGTTTAAAAAGAAATAGGGTAGGAAGGGAAATAGGATTGTAATGTGGCTTCCTATAAAGGATGTCCATGGCTTCTATGGGCTTAACAAAGATTAAATGTAGTGTAGGTCTCAAGATAAAGGGGTTGAAACAATCTAATTCCCCAAAAATGTTAATGTAATTCAAAAATTTATTAATGTTTCGAAAAGAAAAACTTCCAAATTCTAGTAGTGATGCATATCCTAAGAATGTCTCAAGAAAGAGGGTATTAGAAAAGAAATAAAAAAATGGTTTAGAATGCCTCTCAGGAGTGGAAAAATAATAAATGGAAAATCAGGTCATGACATGCATATATATGATTAGCCTAATTAAGGTAATTTAATCAAGGATGAATGGTTGCAATTGAAACTATATTAGCAATCATTTTAAAATACTTAAAAACTAAAATAAGCATGTAACCTTTCCAAAAGTTCCTACTGATAGCTCTAGCATTTATAAGATTGATTAACCCAAATTTCTTTACATTTTCAAATATAGAGTCTAATAATGATGTCTCTTACGTTTGTTTAAGGGAAAAGACTAAGGTGAAAGATATAGATGCTCCCCCAAACATAATACTAAACATGGTCCACCAAGTGCAACAACAAGGTCAAGGGTGGGAAATGGGGTGACATGGGGGGCAAAATGAGGGAAAACTGTGGAATAAGTAAATCCAAAATGAAATAAAATAGAAATGGAAAAATAATCCCATCGTGAAAAGTGATTCCCAAGGCGCTCCATGTCTGGACCTGTGACTGACAAGAAAATAAGAAAACTACAAACATGGATAACATCACAGCAAAGAAAATGACAGAAGAGATATATAATATAAAGGAAAATTTCACTATCATGGGGTCACCTCAGGGGAGGCATCATCCGGTACAGAATCGGCCGGTAGAGACGGCGTAGGAGAAGTGTAAGGTTGAGGAACTGACCCGGCATCGGGAAGGGTAGCTGAAGAAATAGGAGCCGCAGGTGCTAGACTCGGGATATGAAGCCCAGCAGCAGGCCCTAGCTCAGCAGAAGTGGAAACAGCAGAAGGGCCAGGAATGGAGGCAGGGGCTGGTGGCTGAGGTAGTAGAACACCAAGATGCTGAGCAATATGCCCCAACAGATGCTCCATCCGGTCCTGGCGACCATCCAAACGAAACAAATTGCGTGCAATAGTGTCCTTGCGGCCGATGATATGTAACACCCGAGACTTTTATGTTATATAAATCATCAAAGGAATATTTTCCTACAAACAACACTTGCTAGGATTTCTTTACACGAAATCGCAACCTTCCTCGATAGCTTGCGTCGTACGCAATACCGAGTTTCACTAAACAATAATATGCTAATAAAATATTATTAAAACTATCTGTTATGAATAACAATAACCACTTTTTTAAATTTTATAAATTTTATTTTTCAAAATGGACTTCATTTTTGGATTCAAAATATCGAAATTATCCTAGGGTGAAATTTTGGTATTCTTCCAAAAGCTTTCAATTTTTGATGAATAGTGAAACCACTAAGTGGTAGTTAAAAAACTGAATTTTTCATAAAACATAATTTTACCACTTATGTGAGTGGAATTTCGAAAATCCGAGAGACACGGTTGATGTCAGTAAGTAAAATGTGGTTCAATGAGATGAAAATGATTTTTTGATGAATAGTAACTTTTTACTTTTTTTTAACCACGTATAAAAGTAAATAGGGTAATTAAGGGTAAAAATGATATTATTATTACCCTAAGACATGTCCTACTTCTATTGGAAAAGTTCAATTCTACAAAAAACAACCTTAGGAAAAAAATATGACAATTTAGACCCACTTGGATTAGATTAGGACATTTATTATTAATTTATTTACAGAAGGGTTAAAATAGTTAAAATCTATGTTTAATAAGTAAATCATTTTTAATATGGGGTTATACAGAAGATAAATTCTAATATAAATATTAATTAGAAAGCTAAAAATATTTCAAACATAATGGTATTTTATTGGTAATTTTTAGACCTTAAATAATTTAATTTATTTATGACACAAAGATGATGTAGTAATTATCTTATTAATGAAATATCGACATAATTGATGTTATAAACACCAAAATAAATGTAATTTGACTCTTTTTATGAATTCCACTAGTTTTCTAGATTAATATGACATGTTAGTATTGATTTAATCAACTTATTTCGTACTAATCATTCTGTTATAATTTTTACAAAAATTAATTACTAAATAGTGTCAAAATTGACATAAAATGGTTTTTAAAACAAATATTATATTAATAATTGTTATTTTATTCCTAAAAATATAAGGATCGGACACATGACTTAGATAAGGTTATATATATTAATAATAAATAACTTGGGGTTCTTAGGGCTTCTTATAGTAGGTTTATTAACCGTATAGTATAAGAACACGAGAAGACACGGTAAAAGTAAAATTATTTAACTTAATGTTAAATCTAAATGATAAGGTTAAAATAGGAACATAAACTTGTCTAAATTCTAATGGATGAGATTATTTCGACCCATAACCACCTTAGCTTCGAAATAAATCAATTTGGATCTATTTAAAACCGAACTTGACTTTATAATAAAATAATATTTTTAGTTTTTCCAAATGAGCCCCTTTCCTCCCTTATAAAAGGGCACCTCCTCCCCCTCTTCCTCACACCACATTGAGCCTTCATGCTCGGCCAAACCCTTCCAATTTCTTCTCTCCACTTCCCTAGAAACATCCTAGAGGTTCTGGTCTTCTTCAAAGACCTATTTTAGTGCCCTAAAAGGAGGTCTCAAAGAAGCACTTCAAAGAAGAGGTAATGTCTGTTACCAATTCATTCATCTTTATTTCTTCTTCCACTTCTTCTTCTTTAATTGTTTCATTACGAAGTAATAACATCAGTATCACTCATATACTGATATGTTATTATAAGTATCAAACAATCTTATTTCACCATCTATCCATCCTATGGAAAAAATAAATCACCGCGCGTGCGTACATACGGAATATCGTCTCCACACCGTGGTGTAATCTATTTCCCACCACCACCTTACTTGGATGGGTATAATGGTGTAAATAATGACTATATATATATATAATAATGTGATACTGATTCTGAAATAGTATACAAACACTCCAATACAATTCCACGATCATAGGAACGATATCATCACTCATTCGTACGTACGGAATACCGTCTCCACGATGTGATGCGACTCGTTCTACATGATCTTCATTTCACAATGATTATATAAATGAATTAAATGAATTAATTAGATATATATTACACTAATACCATTCTGGAAATGAGCTATATATAACCTAAAGAGAAGAATAAGAATTTATTTGACAAAACACGCATAAGAACAAAAAGTTATCAACACCAGAATAACAAGTAGCAATGAAATATTAATACTAAGAAGATAAGAATATGAACAAATATGATATCATAAAAATATGTATGATTCTGTAATAAGTCAATAACATTATTTAAATCATTATACAGGGGGTTCAGACACGTACAAAGCATATTGTACCTAAGGTAAGGGAAATATCACAATCTCATTTTTTCCGAGATTGTTTATACTTTGGTATTTATTGAGGTGTATTTTATCATCCACATCCATGTTTCCTCAATATGTAATATTATTTCCATCCACCTACACTTATTTAAATCCAATTTTACCCTTCAGTGAGTTTTTAGTAAAGGATGTGAAAGGAATCTTTTGTCATTTTTCGTACGAGGTACTTTTGGACTTTTCCGAAAAAAGTACAAAGAATGTTTTTTAACTTATAGAGCATGAATGCATTTTTAAAAAATTATTTCCAAGAAGCTTCCTTTACATGTTTTCAAGTTTATTTTTAATCAAATTCTTTTAGTTTAAAATGGTATGACATGTTAAGAATGGAAAAGTATTTTTGAAGTAGAAAAGATATTTTCCTCAAGAATGGAGTTCAAGTGTTTTATCAAAATTATTTTCTAACAAAGATAATAAAGGGTTCTGTTTATATCCCTATTATTACATGGATTTGATTATGTTGTGATGGAAATATTTTTTTTATGAATTCCATTATCTTATATGAATTGTTTTATGATGAAATGTTGTTTAAGAATCCAATTGTTACTACATGGGTTATGAAATGATGTATGATTTATGATTTTGTGGCACACATAAGAATGGTATCATTATGAGATGGGTGGGACCTATATCTCCCTCCAATGCATTGGGTAAATATTTTATATCTCATGAGATAGACATGGATGGAACGGTAGGTTATACCGGTTCAGTAAAACAGGACTAAAACGAGGAGTGAACTCGGTTCAGAAAGGGAATTTGTCCACTAAGATAGTCTTGGCAATGAATCTTGACTAATCGGAAATGATTCTATATGATTATGTGTGTATGCCACAAAGCTTCATGTTTTATGTTATGATTATTGGGATTACATTTCACTACTATGATTTATCCCATGTTATGAAATTATGATCTCTTTTGCAGGTTAAGATTTCCAAAAGTTATGTGCTTATGTATATGATGTGATTGATATTTATTTTGATTACCCTTACTGAGCATTTGTTCTCACCCTTTTGTATGTTTTATTTCCCCTGGTCAGGAAGAAGGTTATTAAGTAAAATATGCCAAAAAGGGACTCTAGATATGATGAAATAAATGGGAGGCAAAGTAGATGATTTATGAACCAGTTGTTTATGTTTCCCAGTTTCTAAAGACACTATACATATACGGTCCTTTCTTGGTTTTGTTATATGTTGTAATAAGTGTGCTTCAATTCTGAAGTAATAACAATGTATGTAAAGTATGGGCCGTTATAGTTGGTATCAGAGGAAAGGAATAGTCAACCTTTGGAAACTAGGATGTGAAAGCCTTAGTAAGAACCCTAGGGATAAGTCTAAGCATAGAACACAATCTTAGTGTTTTAGAAATGGCCATGAATAACCTAGGATAAGACCTTAAGTGTGAAATTTTATTCTTGATTATGTGTTTTTTATATTATAATTAGTGTTGCTCACACTATTCTTCTTTGTTTTAGTCAATGGATAGAACCCGAAAAAACCGTGTTAATGCGGAATGCGACGGGCAATGCAATGATTGTCCACCTGAGCAACCAAACGTTATGGGACCTGGACTGCAAAATCTTGTAGCCATGCTCACAAAACTTTCTCAATCTATGAATCATGCAGGACCTCAAAACGAGCAAAGGAAGGAGCATGATTCTGTTGAATCCTTCATGAGACAGCGTCCACCTTCATTCAGCGGGTCTACTGATCCATTAGTTGCTGAACAATGGATTAGTAATACTGAAAAGATATTTTCAGTTCCTCAATGTTCTGAGCATGATAAAGTCATCATAGCAGTGTATCCTTTGGAAGGTGATGCTGATCAATGGTAGATTCTTATTAAGAATACGAGGAAAAGCGATGAAATTGAGTCCATGGAATGGGACGAGTTCAAGAACTTATTTTTCAATAAGTACTTCCCTCATATTCTCCGAACAAAGATGGAGAAAGAGTTTCTTGAACTGAAGCAAAAGCATGATGAATCTATTGGTACCTATGAAGCAAATTTTACAAGACTTGCAAGGTATGCTTCTGGTATTATTATCCAACCCGAGAGTAAGATCGATCGATTCTTTAGGGGCTTAAAACCAAGACTACTAAGGGCCTTAGCCATAAGGGACTTCAATATTTACTAGGAAATCATTCAATGTGCTCTCAAAGTTGAAATGGAGATTGGAGTAACCCATCAGTCTTATGGGTTTGATAAGAAGAGGAAAATGGAATTCAAAGAAAAATCTAAAGAGCACACTGAAAAGAAGATGAGCTTTCTCTTATGCTCAAAGTGTTGAAAGAAACATAGAGGGAGTTGTCTTAATTGGACAAGTAAATGTTTCAAATGTGGAAAGGAAGGTCATCGGGCATTTGAATGCCGAGTTGATGGGAAGAAGATTTCTACTGATGCAAACAAAGGAAGAGATACATCAAATGAACCTACTACACTTCAATGTTTCTAGTACAAAGATATGGGACATTATGCCAATAAATTCCCTAATCCAATGGTTGATGATGATGGTCGACGTCAACAAACTAATAAGGCTAAAGACAAAGGAAATTCACATGCAATTTCTATCAGCGATGTGGAGTACGATAACGATGTGGTGAAAGGTACACTAACCATCCACTATAAAGTAGCAATTGTTTTATTTGATTCTGGATCCACCCACTCCTTTTTTTCTGAAGAATTTTCTAAGTGTATCAACGTATTACCACAACAATTAGATGTTGAGTTAGTTGTGACAACACCTAATGGCACAACAGTGGCATCAAAAGTTTATAATTCGTCTCTGATTGAAATTTGTGGGAAAGTGCTTCCTTCAAATCTTGTGATCCTTCCTATAGTGGAATTTGATGTGATTCTTGGCATGGAATGGATTTCTCTACATGGAGATTATATCAATTGCCAAAGAAGGGAAGTCACATTTCATATTCTAGATCAATCTATGATCGTCTATCGATGCAAGGATGATCATAACCTTCCAGTGGAAATTTCTTCCATTTTATGGGTATTGATTCCACTAAATGAAGGTTATTTATCTCAAATGGTTGGTGAGAAACTCACGATTAAAAATATCCCCATTGTACAGGGGTTTGATGATGTATTTCCGGTGGAATTACCGGGTCTTCCATTGAATCGTGAAGTTGAGTTTTCAATATAACTCGTACCTGGTGCTTTGCCTATTTCAAAGACACCTTATAGAATGGCCCCAATTGAGTTGCAGGAATTGAAGAAGAAACTCCAAGAGAATCTTGATAAGGGGTTCATACGCCCTAGTGCGTCACCTTGGGGATCACATGTTCTATTTGTTAAGAATAAAGATGGATCAATGAGACTCTGCATTGATTATCAAGAACTTAACAAGATCACTATCAAGAACAAATATCCTCTCACGCTCATTGATGAACTATTTGACCAACTACACAGAGCTCATTACTTTTCCAAATTGATCTTCGTTCAGGGTATCATCAATTAAGGGTCAAAAGGGAAGATATACCAAAGATGGCTTTTTGTACAAGGTATGGACACTATGAATTTATAGTGATGCCATTTTGACTTACTAATGCCCCTTCTATCTTCATGGATCTAATGAATAGAGTCTTTATAGACTATCTTGATCAGTTTGTGGTAGTCTTTATAGATGATATTCTTGTCTATTCTAAGTGCAAGGAAGAACATGAAGATCAATTGAGAATTATATTGTAGACCCTAATAAAGGAGAAGCTTTATGCCAAATTTACCAAGTATTAATTTTGGCTTCAAAAAGTTTCTTTTTTTGGTCACATAATCTCTAAAGAGGGGATATCTGTGGATCCAGCAAAAACAGAGGTTATCAAAAGATGGTTGAGACCAACAACAGAAACCGAGATCCGAAGTTTTCTTGGGTTGGATGGATATTATCGACGATTTGTGAAAGATTTTTCACGATTATCTAATCCAATCACCAAGTTGACTCGGAAAGGAGTTAAGTTTGTTTGGATGGAGGAATGTGAAGAGAATTTCAAGGAGTTGAAAAGAAGGTTATCCAGTGCACCTGTGCTCACACTGCCTTGTAGTAGAGAAAGGTTTGTGATCTATAGTGATGCATCCAAGAAGGGATTGGGGTTTGTTCTTATGAAAAATTATATGGTGATAGCTTATGCCTCATGACAGTTGAAAATACATGAGCAAAATTACCCAACTCATGATTTGGAGTTAGCTACGGTAATCTTTGCATTAAAGATTTGGAGGCATTATCTTTATGGTGAAAGGAGTGATATTTATACTGATCATAAAAGTTTAAAGTACATTTTCACACAAAAGGAGCTGAATATGCGCCAAAGAAGATGGTTGGAGCTGATTAAGGATTACGACTACTCAATCCATTATCACCCTGGGAAACAAAACAAGGTGGCAGATGCATTAAGTCGACAAGACCATGCTAGTTTATCCATGATGAGTATCACAAAAGATCCAATATTTATGGATTTACAAAGGATGGATCTTGGAATTATAATGAAAGGGGAAAATCGTATCTTTCTCAAATGAATGTTCAACCATCTATACATGTGAATATTAAAGAGACACAGAAATAAGATGTCGAGTTACAAAAGAAGTTGAGAAATGTTCCTGAATTCAACCTTGATTGTGATGGGATAATAAAGTTTAGGAATCGGGTTTGTGTTCCTCCCATCACCGAATTAATGAAGGAGCTGCTGGATGAGGCTCATAGTTCTTCATTCTCTATTCATCATGGAACCACGAATATGTATAGGGACCTGAAAGAATACTTCTGGTGGGATAGAATGAAAAGAGATGTTTCTAAATATGTCTCTTGATGCTTGGTTTGTCAACAAGTTAAAGCTGAGAGACAGAAGTCTAAGGGGATGTTACAACCATTACCCATACCCGAATGGAACTGGGAAAACATCACTATGGACTTTGTCACAGGACTTCCTAAAACATCCAAAGGCAATAATGTTATCTGGGTCATAGTTGATCGTCTTACAAAGTCTACACACTTCATTTCTATTAGAGAGGATTTCTCTCTGGATTAGCTTTCCAGGATATATGTAAAGGAAGTGGTAAGATTCCATGGAGTACCACTTTCTATTATATCTGATCGGGATCCGAGATTTACCTAGAAGTTATGGCGAAGTCTTCAGCATACTATGGATACAGAGTTGAGTTTCAGCACTTCTTATCATCCCCATACAGATGGTCATTCTGAGAGAAAAATTCAAACTCTAGAAGATATGTTGAGAGCTTACTCTATGGATTTCAAAGGTGGTTGGGATCAACACCTAACTTTGGTGGAATTTTCTTATAATAATAGCTTTCACTTCAGTATTCAGATGGCTCCTTATGAAGCTCTCTATGGAAAGAAATACAGGACTCCAACTTTCTGGGATGAAGTTAAGGAAAGAAAGCTATTAGGACCCGATCTCGTTGATGAAATGGAAGAAAAGGTCAGATCTATTCAACAACACATAAGAGCATCTCAGAGTCAACAGAAAAGTTATGCCGACAACCGAAGAAAAGCCCTAATGTTTGAAGTGGGTGATAAAGTATTCTTATGAATATCTCCCTGGAAGAGGGTTATGAGATTTGGAAAGAAGGGGAAATTGATCCCTAGATATATCAGTCATTTCGAAATACTGGATCGCGTTGGGAAGGTAGCTTACTGATTGGCACTTCCACAGAATCTCTCTCAAGTTCACGATGTGTTCCTTGTATCTCTCCTGAGAAAATACATAACTGATCCTTCACAAGTACTCAGCTCAGAAGTTGTACTCCTGAAGCAAGATCTTTCTTATGAAGAACAACCGATAGAGATTCTGGATCGTAGCAAAAAATTCCTACAAAACAGGACCACTCGATTGGAGAAAGTTTTATAGAGGAACCACCAATTAGAAGAAGCTAAATGGGAGCTTGAGGATATGGTGAGGGAGAGGTATCCTCATCTGTTTGTTACAAAGTGGCGTATTTCGAGGGAGAAATTTATTTTAAGGGGGGTATAATGTAACACCCGAGACTTTTATGTTATATAAATCATCAAAAGAATCTTTTATACACACAACACTTGCTTGGCTTGCTTTACACGAAATCGCAACCTTCCCCGATAGCTTGCGTCGTACGCAATACCAAGTCTCACTAAACAATGATATGCTAATAAAATATTATTAAAACTAGCCATTATGAATAGTAATAACCACTTTTTGAAATTTTATAAATTTTATTTTTCAAAATGGACTTCATTTTTGGATTCGGAATATTGAAATTATCCTACGGTGAAATTTTGGTATTTTTCTGAAAACTTTCAATTTTTGATGAATAGTGAAACCACTAAGTGGTAGTTAAAAAACTGAATTTTTCATAAAACATAATTTTACCACTTCTGTGAGTGGAATTTTGAAAATCCAAGAGACACGTTTGATGTCAGTAAGTAAAATACGGTTCAATGAGATGAAAATAATTTTTTGGTGAATAGTAACTTTTTACTTTTTTACCACGGTTAAAAGTAAATAGGGTAATTAAGGGTAAAAATGATATTATTATTACCCTAAAACATTCCCTAATTCTATTGTAAAAGTGTAATTAGACCAAAAACAACATTAGGAATAAAATATGACCATTTAGGCCCACTTTGATTAGATTAGGACATTTATTATTAATTTATTTAATGAAGGGTTAAAATAGTTAAAATCAAAGTTTAATAAGTAAATAATTTTTAATTTGGGGTTATACATAAGTTATTTTCGACTATAAATTTTTATTAGAAAGATAAAAATATTTCCTACATAATGGTATTTTATTTTTAATTTTTAGACATTAAATAATTTAATTTATTTATGACACAAAGATGATGCAGTAATTATCTTATTAATGAAAAATTGACATAATTGATGTTATAAACACCAAAATAAATGTAATTTGACACTTTTAATGAATTAAACTAATTTTCTAGATTAATATGACATATTTTTATTGATTTAATTAACTTTTTTATAACTAATCGTTCTGTTATGATATTCACAAAAATTAATTACTAAATAGTGTCAAAATTGACATAAAATAGTTTTTAAAACAAATATTAAATTAATAATTGTTATTTTATTCCTAAAAAACTAATGTTCGGACAAATGACTTAGATAAGGTTTTATATATTAATAATAAACTACTTGAGGTTCGTTTGGCTGCTTATAGTAAGTTTATTAACCTTATAGTATAAGAACAGAAGAAGACACGATAAAAGTAAAATTATTTAACTTAATGTTAAATCTAAATGATAAGGTTAAAATAGGAACCTAAACTTGTCTAAATTCTATTGGATGAGATTATTTCTACCCATACCTAACTTATCTTCTAAATAAATCAATTTGGAGCTATTTAAAACCGAACTTGACTTTATAATAAAATAATATTTTTAGTTTTTCCAAAGGAGCCCCTCTCCTCCCTTATAAAAGGGCACCTCCTCCCCCTTTTCCTCACACCACATTGAGCCTTAAATCTCATCCAAACCCTGCCAATTTCTTCTCTCCACTTACCTAGAAACATCCTAGAGGTTCTGGTATTCTTCAAAGACCTATTTTAGTGCCCTAAAAAGAGGTCTCAAAGAAGCACTTCAAAGAAGAGGTAATGTCTGTTACCGATTCGTTCATCTTTATTTCTTCTTCCACTTCATCGTCATTAGTTGTTTAATTATAAAGTAATAAAATCAGTATCAATAATATACTGATATGTTATTATAAGATTGAAACAACCCTATTTCACCATCTATCCATCCTACAGAAAAAGAAATCATCGTGCGTGCGTACGTACTGAATATCGTCTCCACGTCGTGGTGTAATCTATTTTCCACCACCACCTTACTTGGATTGGTATAATGGTGTAAATAATGACTATATATTACTATTATAAAGTGATAATGATTCTGAAATAGTATACATACACTCCAATACAATTCCACGATCATAGGAACGATATCATCACTCGTGCATACGTACAGAATACCGTCTCCACGATGTGATGCGACTAGTTCTACATGATCTTCATTTCATAAGGATTATATAAATGAATTGAATGAATGAATATGATATATATTACACTAATACCATTCTGGAAATGAGGTATCTATAACCTAAAGATAACAATAAGAATTTATTCGACAAAACACGCATAAGAACAAATAGTTATCAACACCCGAATAACAAGTAGCAATGAAATATTACAACTAAGAAGCTAATAATATGACCAAATATGATACCGAAAAAATAATTATGATTCTTGAATATGTCAATAACATTATTTAAATCATTCTACAGGAGGTTCGGACACGTACAAAGCTTATCAGACCTAAGGTAAGGGAAATATCACAATCTCATTTTTATCTGAGATTGGTTATACTTTGGTATTTACTGGGGTGTATTTTATCATCCACATCCATGTTTCCTCAATATGTAATATTATATCCATCCACATACACTTATTTAAATCTAATTTTACCCTTCGGTGAGTTTTTAGTAAAGGATATTAATGTAATCTTTTTTCATTTTACGTACGAGGTACTTTTTGACTTTTACGACAAAAGTACAAAGAATGTTTTTTAAACTTATACGACATGAATGGATTTTTAAAAACATATTTCCAATAATATTCCTTTATAAGTTTCCAATTTTATTTTTAATCAACTTCTTTTAGTTTAAAACGGTATGACATGTTAAGAAAGGAAAAGTATTTTTGAAGTAGAAAGGATATTTTCCTCAAGAATGGAGTTCAAGTGTTTTATCAAAATTATTTTCCAACTAAGATAATAAAGGGTTCTGTTTATATCCCCGTTATTACATGGATTTTATTATGTTGTTATGGAAATATTTTTTTATGAATTATTTTTTCTTATATGAATTGTTTTATGATGTCATGTTGTTTAAGAATCCCATTTTTACTACATGGGTTATGCAATGATGTATGATTTATGAATTTGTGGCACACATAAGAATGGTATAATTATGGGATGGGTGGGACCTATATCTCCCTCCAATTCATTGGGTAAATATTTTATATCTCATGAAATAGACATGGCTGGAAAAGTAGGTTATACCGGTTCAGTAAAACAAGACTGAAACGAGGAGTGAACTCGGTTCAGAAAGAGACTTTGTCCACTAAGAAAATCTTGGAAATGAGTCTTGACTAATAAGAAATGATTCTCTAGGATTATGTGTGTGTGCCACAAAGTTTCATGTTTTATGTTATGAATATTGGGATTACATTTCACTACTATGATTTATCCCATGTTATGAAATTGTGATCTATTTTGTAGGTTAAGATTTCCAAAAGTTATGTGCTTATGTATATGATGTGATTGATATTTCATTTGTTAGCCCTTACTGAGCATTTGAGCCCACCATTTTGTATGTTTTATTTCCACAGGTCAGGAAGAAGGTTATTAAGAAGAATATGCCAAAAAGGGACTCTAGATATGATGAAATAAATGGGAGGCAATGTAGATTCTTTAAGAACCAGTTGTTTATGTTTCCCAGTTTCTAAAGACACTATACCTATACGGGCCTTTCGTGGTTTTTTTATATGTTGTAATAAGTGTGCTTCAATTCTGAAGTAATAAAAATGTATGTAATGTATGGGTCATTATCTGATACGGGCTAACTTCTGTTCCATCGTGGCTAGGCGGAGGGAAAAGGTCGGATTGACCAAGGGTGTGGGGGTAGGTGGGATGGGGGATGGGACAGAAGAAGGAAGGTCAGAAGAAGTGGGGTCAGTAGGGGGGTGGGTGATGTGGTGAAGCTGGATGGGGTGGGGAAGGAGGAGCGGGGTCAGTAGCTGGGGTATGGTCAGTAGGTGGGGCAGGGTCAGCAAGATGGGGGTAGAAGCCGCACCCTCGGCCAAACTCTGTCATCGTTAGAGAAAAACGTCGGCCGCCTAGCCAGAATCGAACTACTGGAACCGCATCGCAAGGTGTCTCCCGGTACTCCACTCCATCGAACTCAAAGGAGGCCACATACTCAAAAAAAATCTCAGAACACAGGAGTGCTGACTTGGAAAATATCGAGGAGTGCAGTGTGCCTGAGAAGTACCTCCAACTCCTCCCAAATACTGAGCCACTGCGGAATGCTGCTGTCAAGGTACCGGCCGCTCAATGTTATCGGTCGATGAGAGAAGCATCAGATCATGTCGTATGCGAGGTCGGTGACCAGGAATACCGTGTAGGGATAGGGATCTCCTGCAGGTCTTGGCCCAGGTGCCAGTACAACATCAACATCTGGCTCTGGAGGTGGATCCGCTGAAGAAAAAGGTGGCTCGTTGGAAGGTGTGCTCGAAGAGGGACTAGCTGCTGAGGATGAGGGTATACGGAAAGTGGCAGCTGGTGCAACAGAAGTAGGCCCAACCTCATCTAAAGGAGTTAGTGGCGGAAGAATGGCCCACGAAGGGAGCTCAAAGACCAGAGCGTCGGGGTCCTACTGCGTAGGTGGTCGGAGTCGGATCTGATGATAGTTGGGCCTCTCGCCCTCGGAGGGGGAGGCTGGCCGCTTCCCGTGGGAAGGATCATGATCTTCCATACCCTAAAATAAAAAGAAAAGGAAACAAAACAAAAGAAAAAGAATAATGAAGAAAATAAAACAAAGAAAATGTGAGAAAACTGGAAAATAAAAGTACACGGTGTGTAAGCCAGAGTACACGTCGTGTAATCAGAAATGGATAGTATCAGGTGTTCTTTGGAAGGACACATCGAGGGTGGAAAGAGACCATGTAATAGGACATGGCGTGTACTGAACATACATGTCGTGTTCACATCAAAGTGCAGGTGGTCGTGTCATAAAATGGACACGGCCATGTTTCTATCAGTTCTAAGAAAACAAAACATGTCGTGTATGTACAGACCACGGCGTGTATTTCACATAAATATCATGGCCGTGTAGAGGGGGAGACATCGGCTGAATACAGATATAAAGGAAATGGCGTGTACCGAACATACACACCATGTTTTGGAACATGGGGTGACAGGCCGTGTTTTGCGCCACACACAAAGGGGCCAAAGGAAATGCTCTCCACGATGTGTACCGAACATACACACTGTGTATAGTCAAATTTAGAAATATTTTTTGTGTGGATGTGTAAAGATGTACATGGCGTGTTTTCTTTATATCGTGGTCATGTACAGGCAGAAGCCGAACGACCGGCCGATCCGATTAACACTATAAATGATTCTAAAAACATGAAATAGAGGGTGCAGAACGGCGTACCTGGACTGAGGATCACAATGTGAGAAGAATTCGTAGGTGAAACACCCCGAATCGATGGATCTAGAAAAGGGTGGGGGGGGGGGGGGTTGGGTGGTTGTCGGGTGAAGAAATGGGAAGAGGGGATGAAATTGGGATGCCTGTGTGACACGACCTCAAGCTGGGTACCCCGCTGCTTATATAGTCGTGGTACACGGCGTTTAATTTTGGTACACGCCGTGTATCCCAATTTTTTTAATTATATAAATAAATATAATTATTATAGTAAACTATATAATAATAATTATTAATAATTAAAAATAGATATATCTTCAAATTCTATTATACATAAACCTATACACAAGGTATATCAGGAAATACATGTCGTGTATGTTAAAGTAAGAAAAATAGCAGTACAACCCTTGGACCGGTGTTTGTGGTGGGATTCGAATCGGCGATCGGCCGATTCGAACGGATTCCATCACCCACTGGAGCAATGGTTATTCTACTGTTCATATTTATTTTATATATATATTTATTCTATATGGCCTATACACATGGAAAGAAAGAAAAGCACGGTGTGTGGGTTTTATTTAGTAAAGGATGGGGTGAAGCGGGGAGATTAGCGTGATTCAAAACCGGCTCTTGTGAACCTGGTGCCGAGACATTGCCAATCCGCCAACTTCACCTGCATGTAATTTCTTATTTATTAAATGGTTTTCATTTATAGTTGACAAATCATGGCACATATGGCGTATATCGGAGTACACGTCGTGTGGTTTTATTAAAAGAACAAATGATGGAAATGGGACGGTTGTCTGGATTCGAACCTGAGTCTTTTGAAATCGGATTACGATTCTAGAGAACCGGCTCATCACCACCATGGGTTTTATTAAACACACACACACATATATATATATATATATTGAAAATACCACACATGTTGAGTAATTAAAAGGAGGAACCCCGTGCCGAAGGTAGGTCGGGAGGATTCGAACTGAGGACGGATCGAATGAACTCTAGTGACTTTTCCATTGGCACCGGCATCATCCCTGGTTATTTATTTTTTATTCTATAGATTTATAATATTATGTTTACAAATTAAAAAGATATGTACACGCCGTGTATATTAGTGGGACACGGCGTGTAACCTCTAGGTTGCCTCCCAGGAAGCGCCTTTGTTTTAGGTCGTTGGCTTGACCTACATACCTTGCTTACCTGATGAGTATAATGGACAATGTTCCCACCATGTTATCTGTAGGATGGTAAGCTTTCAAGCGCCGCCCATTTAACATGAATGGTTGACCATATTCTCGAGAAATTTCAACCGCTCCGTGATGGAATACTCGGATAACGTGGAATAGTCCCAACCAGCATGACTTCAACTTCCCTGGAAATAAGTGAAGACAAGAATTAAAGATAAGTACCTGATCACTAGGTTGGAAAGATTTTCATGATATCATCCGGTCATGAATGGCTCTTGTCTTCTCCATGTACAACTTGGCGTTCTCATATGCCTCTAATCGGATCTCATCTAGTTCCGATAGTTGGAACTTCTGATTCTCGTCAGCTGCCTTTAGATCAAAATTCATGGCTTTGATGTCCCAGTAGGATTTGCGTTCCAATTCTACTAGAAAATGGTAGGGTTTTCAATAGACATGGTGGAACTGGGACATTCCTAGTGGTGTTTTGAAAGCAGTCTGATATGCCCACAAGGCATCATCTAACTTCTTGGACCAGTCCTTCCGTGAAGTGTTCACTGTTTTTTCCAAGATCTTCTTGATCACATGATTGGAGAGATTTACATGTCCACTGGAATGGGGATGACATGGTGTCCCCATCTGATTCATTATTCCAAACTTTGACAGTATTCCTCTCATCAGTGTGTTGTCGAAGTGGGTCCCTCTATTGCTTATCAGTACTCGTGGAACTCCAACCCTACTAATAATATTTTTCATTAAGAAATTGATGACTACCTTGTCTATGTCGTGAGCTGTAGTAGTAGCTTCCACCCATTTGGAGATGTAGTCGATGCAGACCAGGATGTAAGTGTTCCCAAAAGATGAGGGAAAAGGACCCATGAAATCTATGCCCCATACATCAAAAATATTGACCTCCAGGATGGGGTGCTGAGGCATCTCGGCTCTATATCCCACATTACCTGTCCTCTAGCACCGATCGCAACAGGAAACAAAGGCACGGGCATCTCTATGCATGGTGGGCCAGAAAAATCCAGACTACATGATCTTAGCTAGGGTACGGTTCGGCCCATGATGTCCTTCTAATGGTGAGGCATGATAGAACTCCAGGACACCATGAACTTCATTCTCCAGGATGCAACGGTGGATCACTCCATCTACACAGGATCAAAATAGTAGAGGATCCTCCTAGAAGTACCTTTTCACATCAGATAAAGATATTTTCCTTTGCTGGAAGGAGTGGTCGGGGTGTACGACACATGTAACCAGAAAATTAGCAATATCATCATACCATGATCGAGGTGTTTCACTGATCTAAAAGAGGTGCTCATCAAGAAAATCCTCTCTGATCTCCCGATCTTCTTCATTCTCCAAGTGAATCAGCTCGAGGCAGGAGAGATGGTCAGCGATGAAGTTCTCACTCCCTTTATTATCCCAGATCTCAAGATTTAATTTTTGTAGGAGGAGTACCCAGGGGATCAATCAGGGCTATGCGTCTTTCTTGTTGAGTAGGTACTTTAGTGCTGCATGGTCAGCATAAAAAATAACTTTAGAAGACACTAAGTAAGAACGCAACCTGTCAAATGAAAAAAACACTATGAGCATCTACTTTTCAGTGGTGGTGTAGTTAATCTGTGCCTCGTTGAGCGTCCTCCTAGCATAATAGATACGTTGGAAAATCCGGTCAAGTCGCTGGCCCAAGACTACTCCCACTGCGTAGTCACTCATGTCGCACATCATCACAAATTGTTCCTCCCAGTTGGGAGAAATCATAACCGGAGCTTCCACAAGGCACTGCTTTAGATGCTTAAAAGATCTGACACAATGGTCATCGAACTCAAATATGGCATCCTTGGTTAGATGATTGGTGAGGGGTTGGGCTATATTGGAGAAGTCGCGGACAAACCACATGTAAAATCGTGTATGCCCCAGGAAGCTACGGATGGTGCGGATGGAAGTCGGTATTGGTAGTCGTGAAATGACTTGAATCTTCACCGGGTCCACCTCTATCCCCTTCGCTGAAATTATCTGGCCAAGGACTATGCCACTTTGCACCATGAAATGACACTTTTCGCAGTTCAAGACTAGGTTAGTGTGCTCAAATCTTTCTAAAACAAGCTCTAGGTGTCATAAACAAATGGTAAATGGCTTTCCATAAACGGAAAAATCATCCATGAATACCTCCAGGATTTGTTCCACCATGTCGTGGAAGACGGCCAGCTTACAGCGCTAGAAGTTGTGGGGGGGCATTACACATGCCGAAAGACATCCTTCGATAAGAAAATGTGCCATAGGGGCAAGTGAATGTGCTCTTTTCCTAATCCTCTGGAGCAATGGAGATTTTGTTGTAACCGGGAAATCCGTCGAGGAAGAAATAGATGGTGTTCCCTGCTAGCCTCTCTAGAATTTGATCCATGAATGGCAAGGGGAAGTGATCCTTTCTTGTTGCATCGTTTAAATTATGGTAATCCACACAGACTCTCCAACCCTTGATAGTGCGTGTAGGGATGAGCTCATTCTTTTCATTGGAAATCACAGTGATACCCCCCTTTTTGGGTACCACTTGTAGAGGACTCACCCACAGACTATCCGAGATGGGATAGATTATGCCTGCATCCAATAAGTTGATCACCTTCTTCTTTACAACTTCCTTCATGGGAGGATTCAAGCGCTGTTGTGCTTGCCGAGATTGCTTGGCACCCTCTTCAAGTAGCACCTTGTGAGTGAAAATGGTAGGGATGATTCCCTTCAGATCAGCGACTGTCCACCCAATAGCATGCTTCCTTTGTTTGAGAACTTGTAAAAGTGAATCTTCTTGCTCCTGTGATAGTTCTGTATTAAGTATAGAAGGAAATGTTTGATTGGGTCCTAAATACCCATACTTGAGAGAAGATGGAAGAGGCTTCAGTTCGAGTTTAGGTGCCTTTAAAATTGAAGGCACAAGTGGATGCACCTTGTCCTGTTTCAAAATATTAGGAACAACTGCATGCTGCCAATAGTGTCTGCCCTGGCCTTCTATGAATTGCAATTCTTCTGGCGCATCTTCTAATAGAATATCTGGATCAGTTAAATTATTCGAAATAAAAGAACATACCAGTTCATCCCCTTTGACGCTAAAATGATTACCCATAGTGGACACTGCATAACAGTCTTCATGCTCTGACAAGGAATCATGTTTGACGACTTTGAGGACGTTATAGGAAACTCTTTCATCGCCTACCCGAAAAATAAGCTCCCCATGGTGCACATCGATCAGTACCTTCCCATTTTCCATGAAAGGTCTTCCAAGTATAAGAGGTGCTTCCTGGTCATCCCCCATATCGAGGATGATGAAATCAGCATGGAGAATCAGCCTACCCACATTTACAAGTATGTCCTCTATTAGTCCCTTTGGGTGCTTGACGTATCGATCAGTAAGTTGAAGGGCAACGCGTGTAGGCTTGAGCATGTGGAGTCCCAGCTTCTTGAAAACTCCGAGGGGCATGAGGTTCACGCTGGCCCCTAAGTCGCCGAGGGCCTTCCCAAACCCATAGGATCCAATGGTACAAGGAATGGTGAAACTACCTGGATCTTGGAGTTTGGGAGGAATGGAATGTTGAACCACCGCGGAGCACTCCTTCGTTAGTACAATAACGCCCAAATCCTTTATCTTCCTCTTATTGGAGAGGATTTCCTTCATGAATTTAGCATATGTTAGCATTTGTGTTAGGGCCTCCACAAATGGTATGTTGATATGTAGCTTCTTGAAAACATCCATGAATTTTCTGAATTGGTGGTCCAGCTTCCTCTGCTTCAATCTTTCCGGAAAGGGTAAGGCAGGCTTGAATGGTTGGATTACATCCTTTTTTTCATTTTGTAAAGCCTCCTTCTGCGGGATTTTGGATGAGGAGGGGTCGGTATTGGTACCTTTTTCATTAGCCGTGGGTGTGGATGAACCTTGCTGTGATGATTGGTTCTATTGGAGCTCTTTTCCACTCTGGAGCATGATCGCATTCGCCTCCTCCCTTGGGTTCTTTTCGGTGTTCCCCGGTAGTGTACCATGCTTCCTCCCTGAGAGTTGATTTGCAAGCTGGCCAATCTGATTCTCCATGCCTCGAATCGAAGCTTCCTGATTCTGGAACCGAGTCTCAGCAGTATATATGAATTTAGTCATCAGATCCTCTAACCTTGAGGTGTTCTCCTACTGAGGTGGTTGTTGAGCCGGTGGAGGAGGTGGCTGTCATGGCTATTGTGGATGAGGGGTTTGATATCCTTGTTGTTGATAAGGTCCCTACTGGGGTTGTTGCTTTATTTGGAATTGGTTCTGATATGGAGGCTGTTTGTAGTTGGGCGGTCACTGGGGCAGAGGATTCTGTTGTTGTTGTCCCCAGCCAGTGTTCTGTTGATCTCACCATACCGGGTTCTGGTACTACTGGTACTGGTTGGGCCCTCGATTTTGGGCAACATAACTCACCTCGCTCGTCGTGGGGCCTCCAACCGAACCCGGGAATTCTCCCATGATGTGGTTATCACCACAGTCGCCACATGTTGGATGGATTTCTGCATGAACTTGAGATGCTTTTTTGAGGTTCAATGTGTCGCTTTTTTTGGACACATCGTCTAACTAAGCAGCTAACATAGTGGTAGCGCCAATGTTGTGCATACCTCTCTTTTGAGTCCCCTGCTCAGAGTTCCACTGGAAGCTATTGGCTGACATGTCTTCCAGTAGTTCGAATAGTTTTTTGGGGGACATCTGCATTACCGTACCTCCAACACCAGCGTCCACCACAGACTTGGTATTCGTGGTAAGTCCTCCATAGAAGGTCTGGACTTGCATCCAGAGTGGGAGTCCGTGATGAGGACATTTTTGTAACATCTCCTTGAAGTGTCCCCAGGACTCGTACAATGACTCGGAGTCGTGCTGCTGGAAGTTATGAATCTCATTCTAGAGTGTCACCATATTGGATGGTGGGAAGTACTTCGATAGGAACGCCTGGGCCAGCTCCTCCCAGGTGAGGATAGATCATTGTAGAAACCCCTTGATCGAGTCATTTGACTTATCAGGTAGAGAAAATAGGAATAGGTGAAGACAGATGGTGTCCTCGGACATTCCATGGTACCGAATGGTGTCGCAGATCTCCAGCAAGTTGGAGAGATGGGTGTTCGGGTCCTCACTGGCCAGGCCTCTAAATTGGACAGTGTTCTGGAACAGCAGCATGATAGCAGGCTTGATCTTGAAGTGTTGGGCATGGACCCGAGAACGAACGATGCCCATATCAGCTCTGTGAATCGATAGAAGTCCATACTCAATAAGGGTACATCTTTGAGGTTTTTGTTGATGGGTTGGAGCATGCATAAACTGCTCCTGAGGGGAAATGTATGGCCGTGGGAAGAGTTGTTGCGACGGCCGTTGGTAATCCCTTGGGGGGAATTCAATGAAGGCCCCAGGAGGTTGCTTCGGTAGACCAGCAGTGGGAGGCTGATGATCCTGGTAATAATGCTCTGTCTCAGCATCTATTGCTAGTGCTCCCTCTTCCTTGTTCACCATTGGTTTTGGTTGATGGTTGTGAGTTTCTGTCCATGTACGCTGACGATGAAGCAAGGTCTGTTCGATTTCCGGGTCAAACGGAACTAATTCCGAAGACTCGGCACTTCTGGATCGTGTAAAACGTCGAAACATACACATTAAGCTCTACACAACCAAAAAAATGAAAATGAGGCGTAAATTGGAAAAATAAATAAAAGAAAATTTGATATGGTATTAGAAAAGTGATTTTTGATAGTTTTTTATTTTTTTATTAATTTCACTTAAATCAATTATTAACACAATTTAAATCTTAGCACTAAAACCAAACGGGGTCCTCGGCAATGGTGCCAAAATTTGGTCTCTATGTCGTTGATTGAAGCTATATGCATCCCAAATTAATTACCCCTTATTAGAACATTAGAATAGTAAATGTTCGGGGTCGATCCACAGGGAATCGTGGCATGCATGAATTCAATTGAGTTAATACTTAATTTAGTTGAAGTATGAAAAATTTAGAAATGATTGGGTTGATTTTGATTTTTTACTGAATATAAATTGATTTACTTTGAAGAATGGATACAGTTTGAAAGAAAACAACGGGTAAATTTAAAGAGTTCACAGAAATATAACGAAAAGACGTGTCGGGGCTGTGGTGAATAAGGAGTTATTATTCAGATTGTTTAAATGGTTGTGTTGTTCTTAATAATTCAATCATTCGGGATTTCATTTTGTTACAAGATTTCCTTGGTCCGGTTCCTCTTGTTTGGAATTAGAGAAGCTGACTCATTGGTCTGGTAGTCAGTGTCCTTAATTCTTTATTACGTCTAGTCCATTTTTTGAATCGGTGAAAACCTTCCAGTGGTCATGGATTTTTTCACCGTTACTTTTCTTTTGTATCGCTGAGAATCCTTCCCTTGGTCTGGCTACGAATTCTCAGTTATATTAGACAGTGGTTTAAGAAGAGTAAGATGAATTACAACGATTCAAACACAACTATAGAAAACAATATATAAATAATGATCCCATCATCCACAGCCCCAACACGATGGGATTTGTTACACATAGAATTTAGAAGAGAAATGACACACATGATACCTGACGGATTCATCGTGTAGGCGTTGAGGTAGAGTATCAGAAGGTGGAATGGCGGAGTGTAGACAGTAGCTTCGGGAATGGTGATAGAAGAGCTTTTCTTTCCTCTCAATGGTTCTCCACACACAAAATATGTAGGCCAAGGCCAAATTTTATGGAAAAATAAAGTACACTGCGTGTATATAAAGTACACACCGTGTACTTTTCGTCAATGCATTTTGGCGCCATTTTCTCCACTAGCAGGTGGCCAAGCACGCCGTTTTTGACTTTTGAACATGGCGCTGCCTGCAAGCTGAGTGTACACGGCATGTAGCACCACTATTCATAGTGTGTAGTATCAAAAGTTTGTCTGCCAGTCCCTTATAGAATAGCATACATGGGGTGTAAAATTTCAAACACGTGGTGTCTTCATCAAAGTCCACATGGGCGTGTGGACTTTTTCATCGGCAACTACTGCTTCTAGAATGAAGTATATGGTGTGTAGTGCCACCACACACAGCATGTATCTTCTGCCTAGTGACATGGGCGTGTACTCCCACCTTCGGTCTGTGTCCCAGCATGGATGTACATGACGTGTATAAAAGTACATGCCGTGTAGTTTCAAAATATTAACATGCATCCCTTGATCTGTGTATTTAGCCAGAAAGCTCCTGAAAGTAAACATATATACCAATATCAAAGAATATGTTCATAAAACCATAGATATATGATGAAAATTTGTTTTTATCTTCAATTATATATATGGAAATGTATACATAAATTGGGTGCATCAATAAGAGCCTCCCTTTCTCTAGAAATCACTTAAGGAAATTATGAGCACCAAAATTCCAAAAGTCTGGAGCACGTTCAAAGGAGGTCCTATTTATAAGTGAATCTTCAATGGTCGGCTCCCTCTTCCAACGGTCATATTTCTCCTTTAATTTCGGAGGGACCTGTACACGTGTCACTCAACCAACAATTAGTCAATAACTGAAACCACATCATCGTTTTACAATAGAACAAATGTAAGAATAAGTACAACTATAGTTCGGAATGTAAGCAAATAAAATTTCGGATTATAACCAAAATAGAATACAAAGTCTATAACAAAGAGATATTTGGATTCTGTTTTGTTGGAATTCAGAACCTAAATTCTGTAGAAATATGGAGTCTGAATTTCTAAGGAAATTCGGAGTTTGGTTTCACTAGAATTCGGAAACTAAACTTTCAGATTTTGGAGTTGAACTAGTATAAGTCTGGGGTCAAACTAGTAGAAGTTTGGAGTCGAACTAGTAGGAGTTCGTAGTCAAAATCATTAATGTTTGAATCCATAATTCTTAGTTGAACTTTGTGAGATTTCGTATGTAGAATTCGGAGTGGAACATTATGATAGTTCATACACGGAATTCGGAATGGAACTTCATTAGAGTACGTATGTAGAATTAGGAATGTAACTTCATTACGTTTTGTATCCAGAATTCGGAATGGAACTTCATTAGAGTTCGTATCCAGAATTCTGATCCTAAAACAGAATGATTCATATCTAAGTATTATATGATTCCAAGGTTTTAGGTATGAATCTGATTTCTATACTTATGTAAAATATTGATATGATAAATGAAAACATGATAGGGGTAAATTCCTTTGGGAAGGAAATTTTCCTCATAGAAGTAAAATATAGATTTGCTTCAGTATAAGGTGTTTGTGATTTTCAAAACAAGAATGAATGGAAAATTCATAAGGAAACCCTTATTGATTCAACAGTACAAGTCCAACTAAAATTATAAAGTGTTTAACTGAGTCTAAGGGTGATGACTATGTCAAAGGTACACTCCTGGTAAAAATCTCTATCTACCATGATCTAGCTATGCTCCATCTATTCCTTGTCCTCTAAGGACACCATCAAAAAGGTCATAATATTCCCAAGACATGACACATGTGGTGAAATCATGTTATTGGGTGAGTATAAAAATACTCCATAGGTCATCCCCAAAAAACTAAACACAAAGTACTAAGTATATTTAGAACAATTCAAGATGCAATAATTTATGTATAAAATATAAAAAAACCAAGATATACTCAAGAGATACACCACACCATTAGGTAGTCATAACCAACTGTAATCAATATGATTTCTTTCAATGCAATGCTAGTTTTGGGAGATCTCACTCCATGAGACATGCTAAAATTAGAGACACTCAACAAAGAGGTCTAGCTCATTTGGGACCTACCCAAACATAATCCATTAGTCTAATAAGACTATGATATAGAGATAGGGGTAACATATAGAACCATTGGGGGTCACTAATAATCCATTCTAGATCAACCCTCTACATAGGGGATCATATTCTAATGATTCCAAAAATCCTATTAATGTGGCCCAATGGATGGATGATCAATGCCCTGCTCAGTGTGGTCACACCAATTCCAAAAACTCCCATTATGGTTGATAAATAATATCACAGCAGTCTCACTGAAATACACCATAACTATATATAAGACTAGGCCTCTAACGGGGATCATAATCCAGCGATGTGGATGTAATGTTCCAATGTTCTCTCAAAAAAAAGGATGAGGGCAACACACTCAAGCTATACTGGTCCAAACCAGGAAAACAACGAGCCACAAGCACTTTTAATGGGAGTACATGGTGTGTCCCATGTTGTACATGGTGTGTCTATCAATCTTAAGTCTTTCCCATCTGTAAAATCCTCAAACGACATGTAGTATTTATATATATGGTGTGTAGAATGAGTAAATGACGTATAGAGACCTAGGGTTTCCTTCCATTATTACATGTCTGTGTTCATGTACTGAATACACGTCTGTGTACCGGTATGTGTATGTCAATCCGTGTCGGTGTTGGAATTCATAGCTTTTCCATGGCCATGTACTCCAAACCATGTGTATATACTCCATAAGTACACACTGAGTCATCCAATAAGGGTCACATGCTATGTGACTGGGGTCATACAATGTGTGATCATCATATCCTTCTTGAAACCATTGTCACCATTGAAGGGGCCCCACATGCTGTGTAATCCCATATTACACATCGTGTGTTGTGGGATTATTTATAATCCTATATCCATAGTTCCACTCCACCTCTGCTACTTAGGCCTTCAATTTCTAGCCTCGCCTCACAGAAAAACTCAATATCCATGATCATCCAATCCTTGACATCACTGCACATTGTGTCTCATCACTAAATCTACTCTCAAATCGGATAAAAACACTATTTTTTTATTTTACGCTGAAGAACGCTGAAGAATGTGGTTTCAAGAATTATATTCATTTCAATTAATTATTTCAAACCCCATCTCACCTTCATCACATTGTTCCAATCCCAGATGTATGATATCGAATCATTGTACCACAGAATGGTGGTTTAATGATCGATTGATCTGGAATATTCAAACTCTGAGCTACCAAAGAACACTTGCAGTGAAATGAGAAGATAGAGGAGAAAATGCCAATCAATCAAGAGTAATGAAGCTAGATTTATCTTCATGCCAATATTGGTTCATTACTGTTAGAATGAAAAATAAATATATAAAAAATTTAACCAAATAAGTTATTCTATAAAAATCCCAACAAAATAAATCTCATCCCACAGTACACACAATCCATGTATCAATATGTTAATCAATTGATTCACGTTCATCATATAAATAAATAATGGGGAATAATAAAATAAAAATACATACCAAATATCAATTTGTATTTATTTCTGACGTAGAATAAAGTTGTGTTGCATTCATCAGTGAGATCCTTCAAAGTTTATGTTCATTGACAGTCAATCCTTGATTCATTACCATTCTTTGGAAGTAATTAATAGATCTCTCTAAAACAATCCTATAGAAGTTACAAGGTTATGTGGCTAAACCTGGAATTCTGAAATAAGGATACATCTATTTAAAAATAAAGATTCTACATCAGCACAAAGAATTGAAATAATCTTGTTCATTTTATGCCAGTGACAACATTTTCACAATCAAACTGTATCGACCAATGTTAGGTCATGCCTTGGTTAAAACCACCATTCTGAACACTTTGACTCCCTCTTATTTCTGTTTTTGTAACTCATTTAGATGTTATTCCACTTTTTTAGGAAAATTATGAATGTGTTATATTTAATATTTTAATTTTTATAAAACATTTATTTTGGGCACCCCAGGCCTAGTAATAACACACCATCTCAAATCCTTGTCTCAAAATTATTCCATATAATATTTAAAATTAATACAATAAAAATAAAAGATTTTACATTCTCCCCACCATGGGGATTCACAACTCCAAAAATTCAAAATAATGGATACTCAAAAAGAGGAGGGTACTACGCACAAATCTGAACCTCCCACTTGCATGTGCTATCCTAGAGGTTCCCATGCTGCCACTATACATGAATGAAATGAATTGATCACCCATGAAGGATATTCTCAAATCGATTATTGATATCTAAAGGGTACTCAACAATGGTGGATCCATCCTCAAATTCTAACTCAACCAAATAAAGAATGTTTGATGGTTAATGCGCATACCTCATCGGCTATGATATGTGGAAGACATTGTGTACCTGTTCTAACTATAGCGGTAGAGATAACTTTTACACCCCCTCACAAACTCTACAAATTATCTATAAAGGTTCAATGAACCTCATAGATTACATGTTGCCTTAGAAAAAACTCTATAATCCTCATCGAGGTGAAACCAATAAGAAGAAATGTCCTCCATTATCGAACTCAAATGACCTTCATCTCTCATTGACATAAGACTAATGTTTGATCTGTGGGTATTCATCTTCTCTTGGATGATCAACGATGTCACTGTAGTAGCTCAACCCAACTCCAAGCCAATGAGTGTTGAGTATTCTGGGTGATTCAAAAAAAGTGGTGACCTATAGAGTCTACCAAACAAATCCTTTAATGGTGACATACCAATGGTAGAATGGCATCTATTATTGTATGAAAACTCCACCATATGTAGGAGATCCTCCAAACTAAATAAAAATTCCAACATATAAGCTCGCAGTATGTCCTCTAGAACCTGAATGGTCTGCGCAGTGTGGCCATCAATTTGAGGGTGAAATGTTGTTCTTAAGAATAATTGGTTTCTGAATTCTTCCTGTAATCCCTTCCACTACAATAATGTAAATCGAGAATAATAATCAGAAACTATCTTTGATTGAACTCAATGGAGTCAAACTATCTCATGTACATAGAGGAATCCAAACATCTCTACTAATCTCTGTTCTCTGATAGCTATGATGTGGGATTACTTGTTGAGTCAGTCAACAATCACCAAAATGGAATCATTTCCCCTAGATGTACATGTTAATACCATAACAAAGTCTAAATGTATCACATCCCACTTCTATTATGGAACCTAAATTGGTAGATCTCAACCCGCTGGAACATGGTGCTTAGCCTTCACTTATTGATAAGTAGTACATTGAGAGACAAACACTGTAACTCCTTTCCTAATATGTGGATATAAGGCCCCAGCCTTAAACCTTACTTAATCTTGAGTTATTACAAGATTACACATTGAGGATCTTTTCAGGTTTAGAATTTTAGAGAATTAGATCATGAAACTTGCATTACATTCCACATTTAAACAAAGTGGTTACATAAAAGAAAATATTCATTCTCCCCATCAACATAAACATACTGAAAATAAAACATGGATTCTTTCTTGACACATCCTTGACACTATCACCACATCACGTACCTTTCCCTTGACCTGTGAAAAACATTTCAAAAACATGGGATGAGCATAAAAAGCTCAGTAAGGGTTATAAAAATATGGAAAGGAAACATGAGTTCAGATATATATAAGATTGAAATCATACTTTACCCATAAAACATAGGTACTTAAACATACCTCATCAAACCATGAATAAATCATAGAAAACATAAGACATAAAGGTAACTTGAGGCACTCATAACATTATTACATAGGGAGTAACCCTCTTGGTTACGTTTGGAATACCCATCACAGTATAGTCCCTAAATCTCTTCGGAGAAACCTCAGTGTTTCACTCCTTCGCGTTACCCAATGCATTGGAGAGCTATATCGGGCTCACCCGCCCTTAGTTTATCACGGAACCACCCGTTTCCATAACAATGCCCAAGAACCATAACATAAATGTGTCACATAAAACATGCATAAAGGAAACATAACATTTCCACATTTCAATCACAATATAACATTTTAGTATATTGAAATAATGAATCCATTCAAAAAGAAACCATTTCCAAAACCATTTAAAACATTTAATAAAGAGATTTTTGAATCAAAGAGTCCAATACCACCTTGAAGCTTAAAATTTTAAACCATTAATATCCATATAAGTAAATCCTTAAATCCATTTTGAAAACATGGATATTAATAATAACAAATAATTCAAACATTTAAAATGATATTTTGGTTAAAGGGGTTTTACCAAAATTAAAGACACTTGAATATAATAATTGAGGAATAACATTTAGTCAGAACTTTATAATATCATGAGAATAAATGGATTCATGATATAATACTCCAAAGGACAGTATATACACCATATAAGAGTGAATTGGTTCATAACAACAATGAACCCTCAATTGAAATGTCAAATGTGACGAAATCCCTTATAAAGAAGGTATCCTTAAATTAAGGACAAATCAGTCTCAAAAATATGTGTGGCAAATATAAATACACCCAATATAAGTGGATATTAAGTGTAAAACAATAAAAGGTCATTCACACATATTCAATGGATGACATATTAAATGACTACATGTTGAACCCAAAGAAATCGAAATTGGGTTAAAAAGTTCCCTTGACAGCCTAACGGCATCACATCAAAATGAGTTGATGAGAGATAAAAAGTGTATATCATCACTTGGACATAAAATTTACATCAATAAGGATATATGAGAACATATCCCATCATAACAATATGTAAATTAAAAGACCCAACAAAAGAAGTCTTTTAAAAAAGAGGAGGGTGAGAGATTCCCTTACAGACTTGGGTATCTTTCAAAACATACACCCCATGAAAGAAGGACAATAGATCATTTATGTAAATACTCATAAACGAAATTATATTACACAAAGTGTAGAATAATGGGCAGTACATACACCACTCAATGGAATTTGTGGCAAATGTATCATAAATCTCACGGGAATAATAGTGAGATGAAAAATCCCTTACGAAAACTCGGCAGCCTAACAGCGCCACATAAAACTTCCAAATATGGATTGATGAGATCAAATAGGGTATCTCATCACATTAAAATAAAATGTACAGCAAGAGGAATATAAAATAACATCCCCAACATGATGATGAGGATCTTAAAAGAAGTGACATAAAGGAGAGTACTTAAAAAGAAAGAGAGAGGTTAGATCTCTTACGAAAGTTTGGTAGCCTAACGGCACCACTCAAAACATCCAAAATGGATTGATGAGAGAGAATAGGGTCTCTCATCACATGAACATAAAAATTAAAGTAGGTTTAATATAAAAGATCATCCCAATAACAAGGAAGATGATCTTTAAAAGGAATGACATAAAAGTGTGTACTTAAAAAGAAAGAGAGGAGTATGATCCCTTACCTCGGGTCTGACTTGACTCTATCGTTCTTTAATCTCTTGAATAATAAACTTGAGTTAATTTCTACTTCCTTAAAAACCTTTTTCATGTTCATTATTCCTTTTATATTACTTATTACCATGTCATAAACATTATGTAATCATTTAAGTTAATAATATTTGTTTTTTCGATATTTGGTTCTTAAGTCGAAAGTGGACTTCTTACAATTACATGTTGTTCGTGTGGCCAAATGTTTATTATATCCAGAATTGTATTCATGATGTAGATATCATATATGTCATATATATCCAGTACATTCATGCATTTATAATATTACATAATCAATTATAGGTAAGAAATGAAATGCACCGTTCATGAAGACGATAAGTCGTACGTACGCATGAACGCTACTTCCATTTCTATTTCTTATTTTATAGAATGGAATAATAATGATATAAAGGTATATTATAATTCCAGTATAATATCATATATAATATCATAGTTCCATCATTTATATGTCTCACATATGGTATTTAACGAACCAAATCACTTTGAGGGGGCGGTAGTCCGCACTTTCTTAAATGATGATATCGCGTTTACCCATAATGGAAACCATAAAGGTATACCCAAAATGAAAAAAACATAAGATTAAGGAAAAAATAAACATATTATATATCATATATAAAAATAGTGACATCATAATGGCCACCTTTGAAGGTGTTAAATGAGTATTGAACAATCATCGTTTCGGGAGGCAGAATTTCGCCATCCACGGAAACCGTATGTTCTTTAACAATTTGATGTAGTTTTGTGAGAGTGTAGCTCGAATAAATCTTATAACAACATCCTAGTATATTTAAGATACTGGTTTTGAAACAAAAAAAATTAAATAAAAAGAGTTTAGGGGGTTGGAGAAGCAAAATAAAACAAATGAACATGAGAGAATGAATTACCTTTAAAAGTTTAACTCCTTTTGATTTGAGCCTAAAGGCTTCCTTTGAAAGGATTCTGCCCAAAGGTAATCCTCTTGGATGAGTAGAGGTATGTGGAAAGAGTAAATGGGCAGGGTTTGGCAGAGCCAAATGCTTGAGGAATGTGGGAAAAGAGGTAGAGGTGGGGCCTTTTATAAGAGGAGAGGAGGGGCACTTTTGGAATGTAAGAAATATTACTTTATTTGAAAATGTGTTTCGGTTTTAAAAGGTCCCACATTGATATAATTCGTGGATAAGGTGATAAGGGTTCAAAATCCACCCATTCTATAAGTTTTGGACATGTTTAGGTCATATTGTTTACATTATCTTCTCATTTTATTTAAATCATCAGATAATGATGTCATCGTTGCATCATTATGATGTCATAAATAATTTAATTTATTTAATGTATAAAAATTATAAAAAAATTACTATGATGTAGGAAATATTTTTATCTTTCCAATTTCTATTTATAATAAATAAATTTACTTGTATAACCCCATTTAATAATTGTTTTAGTAAAACATATCATGTTTGTGTCATTTTTACTTTTACATTAAATAAAAAGTTATTTATGTCATTTCCCAACCAAAGTAGCTCCATGGGGTCCTAATGTTGACCCATGGATTTTCATGGTCGTACATGACACAACCAATGAGGGTTGGACATGTGTCAAGCTCATCTTATTTTATTAAAGCATTATTTTTACCTTAAACTACACTAATTACCACTAATCGCGATTAAAAACTTAATAAGTTACTATTCACCAAAAAATTATTTTTATCCCATTGAACCACATTTTACTTCTTAATGAAAACCATGTATGTTGGATTTTTGAAATTCAAAACACAAAGATGGAAAAATTTCATTTAAAAGGAAAATCAGTTTTTATAAGTACAACTTAGTGGTTTCACTATTCATCAAAAATTGAAGTTTTTCAGAAAAATCGCAAAAATTCACCCTAAGCTATATTTGATATTCTGAATTCAAAAATAAAGTCCATTTTACAAAATTCAAAACATATAAGTCACATTAATTAATTTAATAATTAATTCCCGCTGTCATAGCAAATAGCGTATTTTTATGAAACAATAAGTATCAAAAAATTGACACTAGTTTAAGTCTAATTTCAAAGTGAAATTAATTCCAACGACCACTATTGGATTTAATGGTAAAAATATATTATAATTTCAATTTAAAACCAATTAAAAAGACAATATAATCATACAAATAAATTATATTAAAAAGAGGTTTTGAAATAAAATACAACATTTTACACTATTCATTAAAAAATGAACTTTATCGGAAAGATACAAAAAATTGACACAAAGTAAATTTTGATGTCCCGATTCCTAATAATTTTTTTATTTGGTCCAAAAGAATGTTTAAGAGTGAACAAAACTATATTTAATGATGGTTCAACATCAAAAGGTGATAAGTGAACCTTTAGTGAAAACTAGGGCATATACGCCTAAAATTGAATTCTTTCCGTATTTAAGCCATTATCTTTTATTGGATAAATGTAAAAACATTTAAAAACATATATAATCATATTTTATTTATTTCTATCCATTCCCGCCAATACAACAACTACATGTTAACTACCATTTAAAATAATATTATTTTATTATTAGAGTGCAACGTAAGATTCCCAAGAAACTCGTTGTTGCGTGTTGGGTACACCATCGAGCATAGCGTCCCCTTTAAAGTCATATTAATATTTTATTCACAAATATGGATAAATATGAAAATGTCATATTTTTTATTTACCTGGGGTGTTACATCCTTCCCCCCTTTTAGGAATTGCATCCTCGCAATTTTTAAAATTGAGCTTGGAAACATCCTTGAACGTCCCACATCGGAACAAGAGTCGTACAAAAATCACTTTAAAATAAAGGAAGATAAGTACAGAGGTCACCCGAGTTAACCCATACTAGGATTCCATGTAGAAAAACATGGACATGGAAGAAAAATCAAAGGGTCATGTTCTTGAGGGAGAGTGATAGTAAACATGTCTAGGAGAGAGTTAACAATGAGAAAATCACAAACATGTGATGGGTTAAATGGTATTCGATTCCCCAGTAGGAAAAGCTAATCGACAACATTTTCGTGTTAAGTTACTTTTTATTGAGGAATTTATTCATAAGGAAACATAATCACTTATCATGTTGACTTTCAACTTTTACTATATTCCTTAATCAAACTCATATTTTTTCCAAAAGAGGAGTATTTAGGGAGACTTGTTCGCATTAAGAGTAATATAATCAACTTCTAGAGAATCACCTAATCCACAAAAGAGAACTATATACTTCACATGTATTTAGGCTTTAACCAAAACCAAAACCAAAAAGGTTAGTACAAGGTCAGATAATTCAGAAAAGGATAACCCTTTATAAAAAAAAATCTATTCTTAACCTCCAAAATTTGTCCAATAAAACCCAAAGTTCAACGAGGACCATTAGATAAACAATTTGTCCATAAAATTATTCAAAGTAAACAAATATAAGATTGAAACCCAAATATTTTATGGATTTAGTCACATATTCTTCCATGTTAAATCGTAACATTTATCTCCAAACAACATCAGTCGCTCCTAAAGTCTCGCATTGAAAAGTAATTAACCTAATCACATATCATCCATGATAGGTTAATCATTTTCATAAATAACCCAAAATCAACTTACTGTTAATTCATAAAATCATATAACTAGAAACAATCAGTCAAACTATCCAGGGACTTCACGTAGTCCAGTGGTAGGCGATAAATACCAGTTTCACTTTGATTGTTGGTTCGATTCCCGCAGCTTTGTCCGACACGACGGGATGTCACACGGTCTGCGTGTTGTCCTTTTTCCAAAACTATATAATTCTCAAATAATTCCCCAAAAAGGGATAAAATCATCAAAAATGATCATAACATATTTTAACCTCAACTTTATCTCATTCCTTTCATTTTCCATCATATTATAGAGTAACCCATAATTACCCAAAAAGTAAGGCTCATATAAACCCTAATGGTTACCTTAATAATTATTACCTGAATTTCCACATCGAGTTGGCCATCTCATACATGATGCATTAGAGAACTCACCAAGGTTGAAGTGGTTGGTCATGAATCCTTGATAGTTGGTTTAGAACAACCATGAGATTCCTCATTGAATCCCCCATCTCATCCAGTCTCTTAATCAGAGAACCACCATAGTTTACTTCTAACCCATTTTCACTTTGGTGGCTGCTAGATCTAGCCATTTACTAAAACCAAAAAGGTCAGTGTGAGTATATTAACAAAACCATCATGTACTAATGAGGAAGGTAAACACTAAGATATACTTACTCATTCACTTTACCTAAAACTAGGACTCTTTCTGAAATCCTAACCATTATGGTAATGTCACTTATGCTTAAAGAATACCCTAACCTCTAAAGTTATCTAAACCGACCATTGATACCAACTATAAGGCCCCAGCCTTAAACCGTACTTAATCTTGAGTTATTACAAGATTACACATTGAGGATCTTTTCAGGTTTAGAGTTTTAGAGAATTAGATCATGAAACTGGCAATACATTCCACATTTAAACAAAGTGGTTACATAAAAGAAAATATTCATTCTTCCCATCAACGGAAACATACTGAAAATAAAACATGGATTCTTTCTTGACACATCCTTGACACTATCACCACATCATGTACCTTTCCCTTGACCTGTGAAAAACTTTTCAAAAACATGGGATGAGCATAAAAAGCTCAGTAAGGGTTATAAAAATATGGAAAGGAAACATGAGTTCATATATACATAAGAATGAAATCATACATTACCCATAAAACATAGGTACTTAAACATACCTCATCAAACCATGAATAAATCATAGAAAACATAAGACATAAAGGTAACTTGAGGCATTCATAACATTCTTACGTAGGGAGTAACCCTCTTGGTTATGTTTGGAATACACATCACTGTATATTCCCTAAATCTCTTCGGAGAAACCTCAATGTTTCACTCCTTCGCGTTACCCAATGCATTCGAGATCTATATCGGGCTCACCTGCCCTTAGTTTATCACGGAACCACCCGTTTCCATAACAATGCCCAAGAACTATAACATAAATGTGTCACATAAAACATGCATAAAGGAAACATAACATTTCCACATTTCAATCACAATATAACATTTTAGTATATTGAAATAATGAATCCATTCAAAAAGAAACCATTTCCAAAACCATTTAAACCATTTAATAAAGAGATTTTTGAATCAAAGAGTCTCATACCACCTTGAAGCTTAAAATTGTATACCATTAATATCCATATAAGTAAATCCTTAAAACCATTTTGAAAACATGGATATTAATAAGAACAAATAATTAAAACATTTAAAATTAAATTTTGGTTAAAGGGGTTTTACCAAAATTAGAGACACTTGAATACAATAATTGAGGAATAACATTTAGTCAGAACTTTATAATATCATGAGAATAAATGGATTCATGATATAATACTCCAAAGGACAGTATATACACCATATAAGAGTGAATTTGTGCATAACAACGATTAACCCTCAATAGAAATGTCAAATGTGATGAAATCCCTTATAAAGAAGGTAACCTTAAATTAAGGACAAATAAATCTCAAAAATATGTGTGACAAATATAAATACACCCAATATAAGTGGATATTAAGTGTAAAACAATAAAAGGTCATTCACACATATTCAATGGATGACATATTCAATGACTACATGTTGAACACAAAGAAATCGAAATTGGGTTAAAAAGTTCTCTTGACAGCCTAACGGCATCACATCAAAATGAGTTGATGAGAGATAAAAAGTGTATATCATCACTTGGACATAAATTTACATAAATAAGGATATATGAGAACATATCCCATCATAACAGTATGTAAATTAAATGACCCAACAAAATAAGTCTTTCAAAAAAGAGGAGGGTGAAAGGTTCCCTTACCGACTTGGGTATCTTTCAAAACATACACCCCGTGAAAGAAGGACAATAGATCATTGATGTAAATACTCATAAAAAAATTATATTACACAAAGAGTAGAATAATGTGAAGTAAATACACCACTCAATGTAATTTGTGTCAAATGTTGCATAAATCTCACGGGAAAAAAAGTGAGATGAAAAATCCCTGACGAAAACTCGGCAGCCTAACGGCGCCACATAAAACTTCCGAATATGGATTGATGAGATCAAATAGGGTATCTCATCACATTACAATAAAATGTACAGAAAGAGGAATATAAAATAACATCCCCAACATTATGAAGAGGGGCTTAAAAGAAGTGACATAAAGGAGAGTACTTAAAAAGAAAGAGAGAGGTTAGATCTCTTACGAAAGTTCGGTAGCCTAACGGCGCCACTCAAAACTTCCAAAATGGATTGATGAGAGAGAATAGGGTCTCTCATCACATGAAAATAAAAATTACAGTATGTTTAATATAAAATATCACCCCAATAACAAGGATGATGAGCTTTAAAATGAATGACATAAAAGTGTGTACTTAATAAGAAAGAGAGGAGTAGGATCCCTTACCTCGGGTCCGACTTGACTCGATCGTTCTTTAATCCCCTGAATAATAAAATTGAGTTGATTTATAATTCCTTAAAAACCTTTTTCTAGTTCATTATTCTTTTTATATTACTTATTACCATGTCATAATCATTATGTAATCTTTTATGTTAATAATATTTGTTTTCTCGATATTTGGTTCTTAAGTCAAAAGTGGACTTCTTACAATTACATGTTGTTCGTGTGGCCAAATGTTTATTATATCCAGAATAGTATTCATGATGTATATATCATATATTTCATATATATCCAGTACATTCATGCATTTATAACATTACATAATCATTTAGAGGTAAGAAATGAAATGCACCGTTCATTGAGACGGTAAGCCGTACGTACGAATGAACGCTACTTTCATTTCTATTTCATATTTTATAGAATGGAATAATAATGATATAAAGTTATATTATAATTCCAGTATAATATCATATATAATATCATATTTACATCATTTATATGTCCCACATATGGTATTTAACGAATCAAATCACTTTGAGGGGGCGGTAGTCCGCACTTCCTTAAATGAAGATATCGCGTTTACCCATAATGGAAACCATAAAGGTATTCCCAAAATGAAAAAAACAGAAGCTTAAAGAAAACATAAACATATTATATATCATATATAAAAATAGTGACATCATAATGGCCACCTTTGAAAGTGTTAAATGAGTATTGAACAATCATCGTTTCAGGAGGCAGAATTTCGCCATCCACGGAAACCGTATGTTCTTTAACCATTTGATGTAGTTGTGTGAGAGTGTAGCTCGAGTAAATCTTATAACAAAATCCTAGTATATTTATGATACTAGTGTTTTTACAAAAAAAGTAAATAAAAAGAGTTTAGGGGGTTGGAGAAGCAAAATAAAACAAATGAACATGAGAGAATGAATTACCTTTAAAAGTTTAACTCCTTTTGATTTGAGCCTAAAGGCTTCCTTTGAAAGGATTCTGCCCAATGGTAATCTTCTAGGATGAGGAGAGGGATGTGGAGAGATTAAATGGGAAGGGGTTGGCCGAGCCAAAGGCTTGAGGAGTGTGGGAAAAGAGGTAGAGGTGGGGCATTTTATAAGAGGAGAGGAGGGGAACTTTTGGAAAGTAAGAAATATTACTTTATTTGAAAATGTGTTTCGGTTTTAAAAGGTCCCACATTGATATAATTCGTGGATAAGGTGATAAGGGTTCTAAATCAACCCATTCAATAAGTTTTGGACATGTGTAGGTCATAGAGTTTACATTATCTTCTCATTTTATTTAAATCGTCAGATAATGAAGTCATCGCTGCATCATTATGATGTCATAAATAATTTAATTTATTTAATGTCTAAAAATTATAAAAAAATTACTATGATGTAGGAAATATTTTTATCTTTCAAATAACTATTTATAATAAAAAATCTGAATTGTATAACCCCACTTAAAAATTATTTTAGTAAAATACATCATGTTTGTGTCATTTTTACTTTTACATTAAATAAAAAGTTATTTATGTCATTTCCCAACCAAAGTAACTCCATGGGGTCCTCAAGTTGACCCATAGATTTTATTGGCCGTCCATAAAACAGCCAATGAGGGTAGGACATGTGTCAAGATCATCTTATTTTATTAAATCATTACTTTTACCTTAAACTACACTAATTACCACTAATCGCGATTAAAAACTTAATAAGTTACTACTCACCAAAAAATTATTTTTATCCCATTGAACCACATTTTACTTCTTAATTACGACCATGTATGTCAGATTTTTGAAATTAAAAACACAAATATGGAAACATTTCATTTAAACGGAAAAATCAGTTTTTATAAGTACCACTTAGTGGTTTCACTATTCATCAAAAATTGAGGTTTTTCAGAAAAATTCCAAAAATTCACCCTTAGATATATTTGATATTCCGAATTCAAAAATGAAGTCCATTTTACAAAATTCAAAACATATAAGTCACATTAATTAATTTAATAATTAATTCCCGCTGTCAGAGCAAATAGCGTGTTTTTATGAAACAATAAGTATCAAAAGATTGACAATAGTTTAAGTCTGATTTCAAAGTGAAATTAATTCCAACGACCACTATTGGATTTAGTAGTAAAAATATATTCTAATTTCACTTTAAAACCAATTAAAAAGATAATCTAATCATAAAAATAAATTTGATTAAAAAGAGGTTTTGAATTAAAATACAACATTTTACACTATTCATTAAAAAAATGAACTTTATCGGAAAGATACCAAAAATTGACACAAAGTAAATTTTTCATGTCCCGATTCTTAATAAGAGATTTATTTGGTCCAAAAGAATTTTTAAGAGTGAACAAAACTATATTTAATGGTGGCTCAACATCAAAAGGTGATAAGAGAACCTTTAGTGAAAACTTGGGCATATACGCCTAAAATTGAATTCTTTCCATATTTTAAGCCATTATCTTTTATTGGATAAATGTAAAAAAATTGAGAAACATAAATAATAATATTTTATTTATTTATATACATTTTCGCCAATACAACGACTACATGTTAACTACCATTTAAAATAATATTATTTTATTATTACAGTGCAACGTAAGATTCCCAAGAAACTCGTTGTTGCGTGTTGGGTACACCATCGAGCATAGCGTCCCCTTTAAAGTCAGATTAATATTTTATTCACAAATATGGATAAATAAGAAAATTTCATATTCTTTATTTACCTGGTGTGTTACAATGGAGTCCAAATATAATGTCTTAGGTCCCTGTAAAACTTTTCCGCGCATAGATGTACCACTAAAGGGTATTTATGAAACTCTCTAAAAACCACATGCCACAATATCACTAATAACATCATGAATTCTATGAAAAGAATGATGTACTCCCCACCATTATAAAATAATTCACGAGGATTCCTTGGTGGTATCTGAGCATGTAGGGTATGACAATCGGTATCCCATGGTGTGCCTCCCTAACTCGATGTTATACTTGAGTGGTAATAACCATAAAATGGAGGTAAGATACTCCATATCCATTCACAAAGGATAACTACAATATGTCCAACTACCTTGATTCCTTTTTTATAAACTGCAAACGAGCTCTCCTTCTGAGAGTGTCTACAACCAAAATCCCCTTCTAAGGAGTATAGAAAATCTCAATGTCATAGTCCCTGAGTAACTCTATCCATAGCCTCTGTCTTGACTGCTAGAAAGACTATTGGATTATTTTTATCCCCGTGAAAGGATCCCCTTTACTTGTCAAGGTTGTTAATGGTTCTTCCATGTTTTATTATTTGGGTACAATCCTCTTACATTACCTACAAAATCCAAGGAATCATCATACCTTAATAACGCTCTTGGGTGGCTCCCAAGAAATATCTACCCTAGCCTTAGTGGGAACCACTGCAACTCCAGCCTTTGAGACGACTTATCCTAGAAAATGGACCTATCGAATCCAAAACTGACACTTAAAGAGATTCTCATAAATTTTGTGCTCTTAGAGTGTGTCCACGGCCTACCTAAACTGTCTTTCATGCTCCTCCATGGTTGTCGAATATAATAGGATATCATTGATGAATACTACCATGAATTGGTCTAAGAATGTTTGAAATATCCATTTCATGAGACCCATGAACAGTGTTGAGGAATTCGTCTCACAAAACTGATTAATTAGGAACTCATAGTGAATGCAATGACATATGAATGTCATCTTTGGTATATCCTCATCCCGTACTCACAGCTGGTGATAGCCTAATCTGAGGTCAATTTTCAAGAACCATTGGACCCCTTTCCACTGATCAAAGAGATCATCGATCCTCTGTAGTGGATACTTGATATTAATACTTACTTGGTTCAATCTCTGATAATCCACACACATCCTCAAGCTCTCATTATCTTTCTTTGAAAAAAATTCGGGGCTTCCGAGGGAGAAACATTGGGTCTCACAAATACCTTCTTCTGAAAGTCCTCTAATTGCACCCTCATCTCATGAAGCTCTATGGTAGCCATATAATATGTAATTGTAGATATCAGTTCCATCCCGACGTGTAGATCAATACATAAGTCTATCTATCCTTCAATAGGTAAACCTGAAATAACTTCTAGAAATATTTCATCGTACTCTTCCACCACTGTAAGAAATTGAAGACTCATAACATCCAATTCACCATGGTTCAGGCTATCAGACTAATGGGTAATTTATTTAACCCCCTATGTTTGAGTCCATCCCACACTACCTGGATTTCCTTTTCAACAATAAAGGAAAAATTGTGTCCATATTTGCAGACACAACACATTGTTCTTCTAAAACAACCAATCTGAGTATAAACTATAGATAACCATTCCATACCAAGAATTACGTTGTAAGGACTCATTTCTATTACCAATATATCTCAACCAAAACTATCAACTCTAAGAGCCTATTCACACTATCATCATGAGTGTGGGATCATTGATTATATTCCTGTAGAAGTGTACAATAGTAAGGGTTGAGTCAACAGTTCAAACAGAATATTTGAGTCTCGTAGGATAATTATTGAAAGAAAATAATGACTAGCACATGTATCTATCAATACTATAGCTGAGTTTGAAAATACTTATATCTTTTCTCCTATCATCCTTAGAGCCTTCGATTTATAGTTCCCTATAGCCTACAGTTGGCCTTATGACACCCCACTAGCTCCCTAAGCCTTTTGTGGACATCTTGGTAGTCGTGGCTATAATAGGTTGAACCTATGACCACATCATACTTCCCTTCCATCCCCTCTTCAACATCTTACACACAAAAGATCACCTTAGACCTACCTCGGTCACTGTCTCAATAGTCCCTATATAATCTTCTGATCAACTACATAACGAGGTAGGAAATCTCATGTCATATGTCCCCAACAATCGCAAGAGAATAACTACCTCTCTCTAGGAAAACTGAACCCACCCTATAATTCCAAAACTAAAAATAACTTCTCGTGGGTCATCCTCCTATAACATCTCATATGTCCTTGTCTTTGAGGATAACTTCAGATTCCTGATGTCGATTTCTTTTCTCCTACTTTCCCACTACTGATAGTCACCGACTGTATCTTCTTATCCAAGAAACATGCGAGCACCAAATCATGTTTAAGCACACCTTTATAAGGTGAAATGCATAGAGAGATAACACTAGCTATGATGTATCTACATAGAAATTTATCAATAGTCTAAGGCATGAAGTATTTATCGTGTACCATATCCATCGAGTACTGGGAGAGGTTGGTATGCCTCAATGAATACTCAGATACCAACATGTCTCCTTCCAGAGATATAGAAGCTCCAAGATATTAATATCCCTTAACTTATAAGGTTGTTAATCTTTCTCAAACTATATCCATGAAATAGTTTCCTTTTTGTAAGACTATCTAACTAAACACCACCATTTCCATATTGAGATGTGCAGAAGGCTAGTTACAAGGACAAATATTTGATCTGGTGGTGTCCTAACTATATGGAAAACTAGGGTTATAGCCTCAATCATGTCCTCAACAGCATGTGGGTCGGGCTTTCCTTGGAACCTGAGGGGTCACTATAATGAAACTCCTAAAGCACGCTCAAACATTAGACCTCATATGCTACTGTTACAGGTTATGCATGCTGCTCTTTAGGTGTGGGTATGGATGGTGCACCACTTAGTGGTAAAATATCTCGAACTAGTCCCTGTATTGATGCCTCATCACTGAGGGGTTCATCCACATCATCAAGATTATGAATACTAGATTTCATACACCATAGATGCATCTTGAAAGTCAACAACATGTACCACAGTCAATGAGTATATTTAGAGAGCTGACATGATATGGACATAGAAATCCCAACCCATTACTATATGATGTATTTACCATTGTTTTCCCTACAACACATTTTCTCTTATTCTGAGTCGAGAAGAAGTTGATTAGATTCCTGGAGTGTGGATACATCAGCCTCTCCACCAACACTGGATTCCATGGCCTGAAAACTGAAACACTTAACATTGTTTAACCAAACCATCCTCATAGACTCCCAGTCCAAAAGTATAACTAACCACTCTGATACAAATCTATCATGAACTTTCACAGTGGGGATCATGCCATGACTAACCTAAGCCTATAGGACTTGTGACTATCACTAAGTAAACATATCTCACAAATGGTAGGCATTAGCCTAACGTACCTATACACATGCACACATCTCCAAGACACATAATGATGACATCTAAAACAACTAAAAGAAAGCATGAATAAAAATGGGATCCCACAAACAAAGTACAATAGGAAGTAAAGGAATGTAAACAGGTCTATACAGAAGCCCACAAGAAAGTGTCTGTATCACAAGTACAACTAAAATTGTAAAGAGTCAAACCTACTCCATGCGTGAGGACTAAGTCAAATGTAATATTTTGGTAAACACCTCGGTCTGCTATGTTCCAACTGTACCCCACCTATACCCTATCTTCTTAGGACACTGTCAAAAGAGACATTGTCTACACAATACATGACAAGTATGGGAAAATATTTTTCATGGGTGAATATAACAATACTAAATAGTACACCCCAAAAGCACTAAACATGAAGCACTAAATATATTCAGATAAATACAAGATGTAACAATTTGTGTATAACATAATTAAAACCCCATATATACATAGAAGGACACAACACTATATGGAGGTCATAACCAACTACCAGCCATAGGATTCTTCTCAAAAAAATTCTCATTAAAGGAGATCTCACTCCACAATCCATGCTATAATTGGAGACACTCAATGAGGTGGTCAAGTTCATTTGAGCCATGTTCAAAGAGAATGCATTGGTTTAAAAATACTATGATAAATATATAGGACTTAGGTCTAGAACCATTGGGGGACACCAAGAACCCAATCTGGATCAACCAACTACATATGGGATCATATTACAATGATTCCAAAAACCCTGCTGATGTGGTCCATTAGATGGAGGATCAAATACCAACAAATGTAGTTCACAATAATTCCACAAAATCCAAATAAGGATGATAGATGATCTCACTACAGTCTCACTAAGGGATACCAAAACTATATATGAGACTCTGCCTCTAGAGAGGTTCAAAATCAAGTGATGTTGATGTAATGACACATTATTCCCTCAAGTAAATGACCAAGGGAACGTACTCAACCAATACTAGTCAAAACTAGAAAAATAAAAGCCTCAAGCACTCTTCATGGGATTACACTTTGTATCCAGATATATCATGTCTTTCCCTTGTGGAAGAGACTCACATGACATGTAGTCTCTATATACATGGTGTGTAGAATGAGTACACTAACTGTAGAGACACGTGGATTCCTTCCTATGTTTCTTATCCATGTTTGTCTTTAGAAGTCGTGTCTGTTTATTGGTCTATGTATTCCAAGATATGTTTGTGTGGCATTACACATCGTTTCAGTGATTGTATACTCCAAACTGTGTTCATTTAATTCTAAATTACATGTTGAGAAAACTGCGGATGGGCCCACACTATGTGATTGGGATTACACTTTGTGTGATATAGGGCACGATCCGTGTGATCATAACCTCCTTCCTAATATCCCTACCACAACTAAAGGGGCCCCACATTCCATGTAACCCGAATTACATGCTGTGGGATACAGTATTTTTCCAAATACCATATTTGTGGTCACTCTTCTCATCAAACACTCTGGACTTTTACTTCCAGCCACACCTCATTAGAAAACTCAAGGTTTGATGTCTTCTAAGCCTTATCATCACTGAAAAATGTGTTTTGTCACTAGATATGCTCGCAAATTGGATCAAAATTTAGTTTCTTTCATTCATGTTGAAGAATAAAATTTTGAAAACTGTTCTTCATTCTATTTTCTACAGTAACTATTTTCACCCCTCCATCGCATCTTTATGATACTAGATATGCGATACTGGATCGTTACACCAAGAAACAGGAGCTCAACAATAGATTGATCTAGAATAGTTGAACCACAGACTAGAGAAGAATGCCAATAGTGAAATGTGGAATTGGGGGAGAAAAGTACAATAAATGATGAGGAATGATCATTCATATAGTTTTGGGTCAATCTTGGTTAATTTTAGTAAAAATGGTAAAATAACCCATCCAAAAATTGAACCAAATAAATTCTCCCGTAAAAAGCCCCAATAAATAAATTGCATCCCACAATAAACACAATCCATGAATCATTCCATTAATCAATTTATTCTCTTTCACCGTAGAAATAAAGAATGGGGAAAAATTTAAATACACACCCTACCTCTATTTGGATCAATCACTGATGAAGAATGAAGTTGTGTTGCATTCATTGGTGAGATCCTTCAAAATTGATGTGTGTCGATCATCGATCCTCAATCTGTCATCATTACTAAAAATAGATTCCCAGAACTCTCTCCAATGATCCTCTATAGGTTTCAGGGTTATGTTTCTAGCCTTGAAATTTTTACATTAGGATGCACATAATGGAAAGTCAAGTGGTTATGTCAATACAATGAATTAAAATAATATTTTTCATTTTACCCCTGTGACAATTTTTTTAAAAATGGCCCACACCGACCAATGTTAGGTCAGACCAAGGGTAAAACCTCCATTACAAACTCATAAATTCCCTTAGATTTCTAATTTGAGCACCCATGAAATAACTACTTTTACCTATGATATTTATACTACCATACCCTTCTGAGATACCAAATTCCCAAGTAATTTCACTTCTTGTGTCCATAAAATACACTTGGACAACATCCCAGAGAGCTACGGGCCTCGAAGAACATATAGGATAGTTATGAGATTCTGGGTATGCTCCTCGTTTGACATTGATTTTATCAATATATTTTCGATGAATATGATGGAAAGTCAATATAGAAACCCTAAAAATATATATTTCATAATCCCCATGTACATAACTATTGTGTTTATAACAAAGAACAACAGGAATACAAAATCGAAGTGCCCATACATTCATCTCAAGACATTCTTCGAGATATCACCCTACTTCACCCAAAACTTTTAATATCATGACTATTGATCGATCCTTGAAAATAGAGTTAACCCTTTTAGATAGTTTAAAATATCATATATCCTTGGAATAGGGTAATGGTTTATTATCGTCAACTGATTCGACCTCCGTTAGTCTACGCACATCCGTAGACCATTGTCTTCCAACATTGAGAACAACGCTGTATCACCCCGCAGGGACACATTTGGCCAGATAAAAATATTCTACATCAGGTTGTCTATCTGAATCCTCAAATCCCAAAAATCATATGGTCTAATCCGATAAGAATCCATTGAAATTTTAGAATCAATGTGTTGTATGTTTAGCCCAAACTCAACGTCACGTCAATGGGGTAGCATCACAACCACCTTAGGGAAAACATCTTGGAACTCCCCAATGACCCCGTGGACCACCACCAATTAATCATCTACTGATTACACTGCCATATCATTCAACAAGGAAGGAATGTTATCCACACACTGACTACCCACCTAAAAATTATGGTCTCCATGAAAAACCACATGTTGTGAATCCACATGTGAAAATAGGACTCTACCCCTGAAGCAATCGGTAATTAAACATGTAGAAAACAACAAGTTAATTACAAGGATAACATAATATAGCTGCATATGTAATAAGAAAAGATCCCCTTAGGAATAATATTGTCCCATGACCAGTCCACACCCCTGGAACACATCAAACAAGCTGGTCTGGCCAGCGACTAGCATACACAACACCAAGTGAATGAGAAGCCTCTCTATGACTATTCCCATAGAATGGGATAAAATGGGTGATACAAAAGAATACAAAGCTCTGGAATCAATGAAGGCACAAATATTGGTACTAAACAAATTTATCGTATCTCTAACGATATCATGCCTCTCTATAACTACCACCTCCACTGAATGCAACTGAACATTCCTAACTACTCTAACTCTATGTTGATGACCACCTCCACGACCATGCTTATGTTACAATCCTTGAACATGAGGAGCACCCTGAGGTCAGCCTCAACCTGCACCATATCCCCTTAGTAGAGCATAAACCTACTTCCCCTACTGCTGAAATAGTCTCAATGGTAATGGCTATTGAGGCTAGAATAGAACATTTCCAACTCCACCAATCTTACCTCAATCGTCCACTAGGTGCTGGTTTTGAATATGGTCACAATCTCAATAGATGAAACACATCATCCCCAAGCCAATAAGAAAAAGCATAGATAACTCTAGCACAATAATTCTAGAAAGGAATCTTCTTAGATCAAATCTCTACCGGTAGAAACCGTGAAGGCCCTAAAACATGAGACCATCCACTAAAAACTACTCCCCTTGAAGAACCCTGTTGGATCCCCTCTCACGGTGTACCTCATCATTATTGCATCTACTCGATCACCTCTTCCTTATTTTGAACCTATATATACATCAGCAACATAAATGGAGTAACTGCATACTGGATTGAAGGATGGAGTGAATCCTCAAGAAAACGTTCATGAGACGCCTTAGATAGAAAAATATCTGGGTAAAAACGTATATGGTCCTTGAAGTTGATCCCCAGTTCCAACACTAACATACTCCCCTACTGAATAGAAATAAACTCATACTTCTTTACGTCCTTCATGGTTGATGAAGGGAAATATGTATTAAACTCATTCTAGAAGTTGACCCAAAAACTTTTTTCCTCCTTTAACTCTCCCAGATATAGCATCCACCAATGAAGCATAGCTCCCCACATCTGACTGACTACCAAAGGGACCCATTACTCCATTAGAGCCCAGATGAAACTAAAAGTGATCTTGAGATCCCCTGGCAAGCTCTCTGACTCGACATATAAAACACTTCCCTTGTACTTCCCTGAATCCTACCACTGTAAAGCACAAAATTTATTCTACCACGAATTGGCCACCTCAACTGGATCAATCCAATGTCACTCAACTGGGTCACCTTGCTGAACCTCAACTACCTGATCTATATGCTGATGATGACAAGGAGCCGTAGTTGAGATTGAAACAACAATTTTATAATCTCGGTACTATGGAATTTAATTATGATATATTTAAATTAACTTTAACCATTTAATTCATTTTATCCTTCCCAAAATAACTCAGTTTAAATAAGATTTCACGTCCTTATGATGCATGTACCTCTCCTAGGTCTCTATCCTGCAAGCAAGTCCATCACACATGGTCATTTAATATGCTTAGAGATTATGCCCTAGATCATAGGGTACCCTAAAATCCTATGTCCTAGCTAGTCTCCCATATCATATGTCATACACCGATGTCAACTAGGATAGTTTACATACCATCCCATGCAATTCTCTCTATGCCTAACTCCAAAATCCATCCTATCTCTCAAACTTACTTTGATACCACTCTATCACAACCCCATCCCTCCGAAGATACCCCTCCTGGGATGGAAATTAAGAAATGCTAATAATGACCACTGAGTCCCACATACAATAGGCCCCTGGTCGGATATTAGCACCAATAGTGTACAAATTTTACAATATGAGTGGAATCAACCTTTTTAAGAAACATGATCAGTAGTTAAGATGAATCATCCACAAAGAAACTCCAATACATATATGTAAGAAAACCAGAAATCATTCCACAATGCATGTATATAGAGATTTCATACAAATACCATAAAGTATCCATCGTAAAATATTCAAAAATAATTCTCAAGTCGCAACATAGTAATTGTTACATTTCCTGAGATAGTAACATCCATCACGGACCTTGTAATCCTCATAGAGTCGTGAATGTAGTTTTATATACGTATAATGAGAATACAAGTTTACTCATTAAGAACCCCAATGTATCTCATGCCTAATTGTAAGGACCATACTAATGCACCTATGAGAAAACAATCGAATCTAACAGCACCTAAAATTGTATACTATCTATACCAACCTCAACAAGGTATGCTCACCAAATAACACAAGAAAGGTAATAAAAATTTATAAAATCACATTAATGATAGGGTACCATGTATCACATTACCACTGATTAGCCACTCTCACACCCTAACAGAAGTCCTCTTAGAACTACCACCTCTTCCAAATATACCACATCACAAACCACCAGAACACAGCTGGGCCTCACAACATACCCCACCAACACACACCTGGGCCACATACAACATTACATCTCTCCCACACACCCTTGGGCCACATAACACATCACATCCCACAAGTAAACACCTTGGACACATACCACGTCACCTCTCATCCTGATTACACATGGGAAATCACATCACAACTCATCTTGAAGATGCTTGGGAAACCACATAAAAATTCATCTTGAAAACACTTAGTTCACAACATCACAACTTTCCCGATAAATCTTGGTCCATCATCACCTATAAGAGGGATTCAGGAAGAGATGAGGTCCATCCATCCATCCTCCAACAGGGATGTTGGGACAGACAACCTCCACCATGATGATGGGGGTGTTCGGAACATATTTATCAACAAGGGTCAGTTAGTTATAGAAATCACAAGGAAATAAAATTATAAATATAAGGAATATCACACAAACCCAACTTATGGGTTTACAAACAAACTCACTAACCAACTCAATCTTTTTCCATTTTGATGCTACCACTAAATGTACAACTCCATGAAAACATTACAAAATCCATAAATCTTTTTCAATATTTAATTATCACTTATCTATTCTCCAGATTTTACCATTTTCACTTGTTCACTTAATATTCATTCGTCTACCATCCACACCAATCGATAAAATAACATGGTACAATGCATATCAATCAACAGAAAACAGTCATTTTAAAATGTGAGAATACCAGAAAATTTAACACAGCATTACATTACCTCCCCATTTAACACATAAATCTTGCACATCACATATCAATCAATAAGATCATGGGTGAATATTCCTACATGTCATTCCATAAAAAAATCTAGGTGAATTACCCATTAAAATCACTATTTTCTTTTATTAAATTCATCCTATACAAACCACCATAAAACCCAAAACAAATCAACAACTCACAACCCCATATAATAACACATTACTACGCAACCAATTTTATAGCCTCATTGAATAATCACACCATGCCCATTACATTCCCACTATATAACCATATTCCATAAAATTTCTTTATAGGTAAAAACCCCAACAAATCACACATCACAACATAAAAAAACATTTTAACGGTTTATTAGAAAATTAATCACATTCCACTACTTTTCTTTGGGGAATTATCACAAAAATATTTGCTTAGGGAAAATAATTCATTATCTTAGTTTATGTAATTAACCAATTTACATTTTTAGGGTGATACCAATTAATATCAATAAAATAAACAAATATATAAGATGTATCATGTCACACCCTAAGCATGGAAACACTTTTATTTTATTCTTTTTTCGGTTCTGAATCTTTTTGGTTTGCATTCGGGCTAAGACCAGATTGAAGTTTTTTAGTTTTTGGAATTTTGGGTAGTTTTTGGCATATTCACACGCACTGCATGGCTAGTAGAAACTATGTCATCAACCTAGGTACCCATGTGTCCAGTACATGATGTGTATAGAAGTTTTTTCATGATTTACACATGGTTAGAAAAACCATGTGTCATGATCATGTGGTAGGTCTATAATCTTGGTAGTGGCTACCACACTCTTGGTACAGGGTTTGGTAAATTGTGCGGCCAAACTGTGAGGTCGTTCTAGATCATTAAAAACATAAAAATCCTATTCTAAATTTTCCACTCTTTAACCTCGCCTATTGGTCTAATTTTTTTCACCAATGGGTCCTAAAACCCATCTTCCCCCGGCTCCATTCCCTCCATGGTTCTATCCTCAAAGATCTAAGGTATTCTTACAGGTTTTTTAGTCAATTTTCATCGCCTTTCTCTCTTACCCTCTCTATTTATTACTTTACCATGGGTTTGATCTCATTTGGCTAAACCCTAATTACAAGGGTTTATGTTTGGATCATTTTCATTTGGATATTGGGTGTGTGAAGTGTCCATGGGAATTTCATCTCTCCTCTCCAAAGGTTTTATTGCATTCACACACCACTAAGGTAGGTTTTTTCATGTTTTTCCTTTTTGATGAATGTTTCGGGTCCGTTTCGATATGCCAAATGGTTTCGTATCTGATGACACATGGTCCCACATTCCAAGGGCATGCGCTCGCTGGGTGATTTGGCCAGCAACACTTAAGACCTCACATTGGTCGAGAGGATGGGAAGTCGGGCTCATCCCACCCTTTTGGGGGGAATTATTTCTTGTTCCCAGACTCTCTTATAGATTAAAGATGTATTCATATGTTCGCGAATTTTTGGTTTATACCCAAGCATAGAATCCACTGATTACTCCTGGTTGGAAATGGTCAGTTGGATGCATGGGTTTGGAATCATTTATGCCCTATGTTTACCATCCATTGTTGGATTAATGACCCTGAGGTGTTTGGACTCACTGAGGCGGCACTAGGAGTGGCGCAGTGAACCGATGTGAAGATAGTCAGATCGAACGGTTGTTGGGCTTGAACCTTAGGGAGGCTTCCTATGTACCCTTCCTTTGAGATAGGGATCAAACTCTACGTAGATCGAATTATCTTGGGGCTTACACTCTGAGGAGGCCCGTAGTAATATATTGGGGCTTACACTCTAAGGAGGCCCATGAGAGGATGTCACGGCTGATGATTACACTAAGCCCACATGATTCATACTCTGTGTGAGAAACAAGAGGAATCAGGGACCAGAAGATCACGTCGCGAAAGGTGCATCCGTGGGAAGTGGATTGGGGCTTATGCATAGAGGCTGCCCATAAAATCGGGGTTTACTCCAAGATGGATTTCCATGATGCCTTCCTCATGTTTGTGCATGAGGGAATCCCAACTCACTGGTGGGTTGAGGTATATAATTGAGGCCTACACCTATGTGCAAGTGCACAAGCGGGATAACGCCAAGGACATTGGAATCAGTCCGAACAAAGGGAGATGAAAAGTTTGAATTACATTCCCCACATTTGGAACGAAATGAGGGTGGCATGGTGATGGAGGAAAACAATTGACCATGTCTAAAACACCGAATCTGTGTCATGTTATCCTGAAATTTGAAAAAACAAATGAGTTTTGACTGTTGACCGTGTTCTAAACACATGACCTGACTCAAAGTATTGTCCAATGTCTTCCAAGGAATTGGCCCAGGACGGTACTCGAGCCGAGGCGGCATGAGGCCATGCTGTTAGGGGGTCCCTTCAGACATGGAAGAGTATGAGGATCCGAATGAAGGACACACAATGTGTGATCTGGAGTGATGGAATATTTTAATGGATTCCGACACTCTTGAAATTATGCCACTGTAAACATGGCATGAGGAATCTCATGCTTGGAGCATAAAGCATCTCTTTTATAGAGCAAGAGGTGTCCCATGTTTGGAACATAGGGAATTCTACAGTTTATAGTCATGTATAGAGGACTATTTCTATATAGTTTAATTTCATATGGACGGGATGATGGCCATACAGTTTAACATCATGTGGTCAGGATGATAGCCATATAGTTTAACGTCATGTGGTCAGGATGATTACGTAGTAGATACATAGAAATGGTTGGTGTGGGACTTATGCAAGGTCGTCCCTTTCTAGACGAACATAGCAAATGGAGCTAGGTAATCGATTTATAGGAGATTCATGAGGAGTAGCTTGACTCAAGACATGTATAGGACGTATGTTGGGGAAGCGCAAGGGTGAAATGTAAAATACAGTTGTCCTGGACGAATAAGATTGTGGTGCGTCTCTCCATTTTTCATGGGGGTCAGTGACAGTAGCGAATGGATCGTCCTGAAGGGGCTTTCCGCGAAGGAGACGGCCACGTAGGGCTGGCCGCATGTGGTTCGCAGTTTTGTTGTCCGTGGAGGAGATGGCCATCCGCGTAGGAGGTTGTCCATGAAGGAGGCTCTCCGTAGAGGAGATGGCCATGAAGGGCATCAGTATAGGGGCTTGTGCCCGTCTTACTTCACGCCCGTGAAGGGGTCCCCACCACCATTTTACAAAAGAAATTGGTCTGCAGAGGGGCTGGCCACATGTGGTTCACATTTTGGTTTCTCCTCTATATGGAAGAGTGCATCCATGGACGATATGGGGTCCGCGGATGGTCGCAGAACTTTAATGCTGGGAGCGATTTCTCTAGCGTCTCCCCACGGGTTTTCACCCATCCTTACTCCTTTATTTTTGGTGACCCTCGGTGAATATTTATAGAGACACAAAGAGGATATGGCACACAAAACGTTTTTTGGAATCCCATGAAGGAATCCCCACCCGCGAATGACTCGGTCAACCAATGATTTTTGGAACCGAGATTCGCGGAATTGCTCTGCGTCTGCGTACCTCTCTGATTCTATCTTGTGAATGATAGTGGTCCACCGAGGGGGCGGCTCGTGGCGTTGGACTGGCCTGACGTTTGGTGGTCTTCCTAGTCTGCATCTGCGTAGGCGCTCTGCCCCCGTGTTGCGAGTGACAGCGTCCGCGGGAGGGCGGTTTGCCGAACCGGCTGCGTACTGTTGCTGGGAGCCGGTACATGGGATGGTTTGTTCCTTTTCCAAGTTTTGGGGTAATTGTGTTTCACCCTTATTAAATTTTCAGGACCCATCAAATGACCCCCATAGAAATGGGTTCTGATTGGAACTAAGAGGATGCTATTCTGATGTAGAGTGGTCCTGAAAATCAATGAGTGGTTGGACAATGCTCTAAATTTTGTCTAATCCAAGGGACTCAGCGTGCACCATTCGACTTTTGATAGGGTTTTTTAGAAAAACCCTACAATGTTTTTGTCTTTTTCTTTTAATACTCTAATTTTTCCTGGGACCATTTTTTGTGGACCCAGCGGGTATGGCCCGACTTTTTCATAGGTCTCCCTTTTCGAGTTTTCGGCCTAATAGGCTTTGAGAATCTTTTTGTGAGCACTTTAAAGTCCCGCTGACAAGACTATCATTACTGATGTTTTAGGTCGAACAACATTGACCATGTATGGTGGGGTGAGGTCCCGAATGAGGTCTGGTTGATTAAAAGATGTCTCAATATCCTCCAGATGCATATTGGTGGAACGTGTTTAGATTTGAACAACATGCAGGGCATGCCCCAAGGCATGGGGGCCATATCGGCATATAGAAGTAGGAATAGCATCGCTTAAGGAAATCTTGCCTTTGCTAGAGGGTCCAGGAGTGATAAATATACATAGCCATTGAGGGAATGGTAAGCATAGTCATGCAAAGATGTTCTTAAGTCAATGACTCTCCATTTCTAATGGGCTAAGGACTTCATGGAAGTTCATCTTATGGAAACCACCATGGGTGTCTTGGAGAATTATGAAAACAACAGTGGGTGGCTCGGAAAGGGTATGTGATGTTTGAAAAGGGAATGAGGAAATTTGTATTAATAAGGGGTGAGGAATCATGGTTCCTATCCTATGCATTTACCTAGTGTAATGGATGGTTGGAGCTTGTCGTAGTTTAAAGTCATGCATCTTGGACCTCATTTATAATGAAACGACTTCTCCTGATTCTTGGTAATCTCGTCAGAGACGTTCCTCCATATTATGGTAGGGTTGTGAAAAAGGCTAGTAAACTTTAGCTCAAAGGGTTTCCAAATCCCGAGATGGACAAAAGAGCTCAGGGGCCAAGAGGCGTACGGTGAGGAGCATTGCCTGAGGAAATCATTCCTTTGGTAGATGGGACAGGGGCAAACAATATACAGAGCCACTGAGGGAATGGTATGTATAGTTGTGCAAAGGGGCCCTTGGGTCAATGATTTCATTCTCGTGATATCCGGGAAACATAAAAGACATTTGAGATTTGGGACCACCATGGGTGGTTTATGAGAGTTCGGCTTTTTCTAAGTACAGAGTATGGTTTATGAGGAGATGGTTCCAAGATGTGGGAGAAACATCTAGGCTAAATTTCCCGAGAATGGGTGAAGTCATTCCTTCTCAAACTATTGTGAGACAATGGTTTTTGCTGGTCTGACCCATGCACTGGGGGATAGAGGAAAGAATTTGTTCCTTACTGAACCCATTATAGGTTTGGCCATGCAGTTTAACTTCATGCAGTAAGGACAACTTCCGTGCAGTTTAACGTCATGCGGTAAAGACAAGGATCATTATTAAAAGTTGTTGTGCAGTTTAACATCATGCAGCAAGGACATGGGAATTTTTAAAACAGTGGAAGTGATTGTAGTAGGAGGCATTTCCCTAGATGTTTAATGATTGGTCTTTGCAGCTTTATGCCAAACAGCCAAGACGTTCTGTGCAGTTTTACATCATACGGTAAGGACATAGTTGTAAAGGATTCTATTGATCAAAATGTAACTGGGCTTGAACACCTCTGCATGACCAAGACGTGGAGAGGGTTTGATGGTGTAAATCATGATTCTAGGGCATCATAAATCAAGAGAAATGATATGAGGTCTCTGAGGCCGGTAAGGGTACGGAGTAGGAAGAGTGTCGCCCAAGGAAATCTTGCCTTTGGTAGACGAGTCAGGGGATATCAATATGCAGAGCCGCTGAGGGCATGGTATGCATAGTCATGAAAAGGTGTCCATTGGTCGATAACATTCCACTTCTGATGGTTGTGAATGGTTATGAGGATATGCAATTGTCCAGGCCACAAAGTCTATTATCTGGTTAGAAAATATCTGGACATGTCGGGCATATTCAGCCCTGCTTGCTATTAATGATTAGAGTGCCCCATGCACTGATTTATCTTACACGCGGGGGTGAACCTTCATTTTATGTAGTTTAACATCTGTCGGTAAGGAATAAGTACTCCTAGTTTAGAGGAAATAGATCTCGGACCATTGGGTGACTATTGTTTCAGTCACTTGAAGGATAACTGAGTTACCATGCTTTGATATACTCTGAACAGGGTGGCGGATGGAGGTTGTAAACTACAACTCTGAGGTTTATGACATAGAAAATTTAAGGGCATATTTTTTATCAAATAATAAGAATTTATTACTATTTTCTATTGATAAACCCCATGTATTTACATGTTTTATTAAAAGAATCGGTAATTTGAATTTTAGAATGAAAAGGAGAAATATTGTGAAAAATGAGTAATTCTGGATTTTTGACAAATTTATACATCAAGGGTATTTTGGACATTTACTGACAAATATAATTCCAACTTTTCTGATTCAAATTTTTTATAATACTTATTTTATTTATTTCATTTTTGACTTCTTTACCAAGAACTGATTCGACAATCTAGAAGGTCTAAAAAATCATTAAAGTTTAACATTTTTACGGGCTGACAGCATGGACACCACCTATGTAACAAAACCAAAACTTGGCCTACATACATCCAAATGAGTTTTTTCCACCTAGGATAGAACTAGGACATATATGACCAACTCTAAACCAAATTACATGGAGTGTTGAAGTCATTAAGGTTTCCATTGAATGACATACTTTTGGAAGAACCTTCCTAGATGCTTTATCCAGAAACAAAATCCCTCAATGAAAAATTCATAACTCCTTCATCCGGGGTCCAAATGCACTCTAATATGGAGGTTGAACGGCCAATACATTTGTGAAAAAATATTGGAGAAGGGGTCCATGCATGAATCTCCCATTTATGGGTCTAACAACGCATAATGTTTTGGGAGATAGAAATCTGCCTATAAAAGGAGGCCCTCTACTCCTTCCAAAACATCAGTTCAGCACCCAAAGTCAAGGAGGGATCCCACTGGGGCACGGGACGCTGCTGATCTTTTCTTCCTCCCTCATTTCTTCTTTTTCTTTTATTTTATTTATATTTTTATTTATGTTTTATTTTCATTTGTAATTCAAATTTCAGTTTTATGAATCAATGCATTCATGTTTCACCATACATCCCACAATTCTTTTTCTTAATTTTCTTATTTTAATAGTAAGTATTAATATCATTATTATTAGTATTTATATTAATAATTTTATTATTATTATTATTATTATTTAAATTATCATTATAATAATTATCATATTCCTAATTTAAAGCTATTTTATTTTCTCCCTCTTTGTTTTCAAAAACTATTGTCTTAATTTTAATAATATTATTATTAATTAATATTATTATTATTATAATTTTAACAACCATTATAAATTATTTATTATCCTTTCCCTCTATCCTCTCTATCTTTCTCTCTCTCTCCTCATCCATCCACCATTGTGATCTCTTACTCTCAGAAATGAGAGGCTAACCTCGATACTTGGCTCAGGGGGAGGTGAAGGCGTTCTTGAATTTTCATTAAGGTATATTTTAATTTTGTGGTTGATTTTAGTTGCATGCACTGGTGAGGTGAATTTCCCCGATTGGGTGACAACCCCCAATGAAATGTATCTTAAACAACTTCTATTTTGGAAAGGAGTAGTGATTCAAACATGAGATTTAATGTTTGGATTATCAAACTAAAATAAAACACATAAAGGAAAATAATGATTGAATCCAAGACTGAACCCCAAAATCAAGTTCTTTCATCATTAACTCATTCTATTTATAACTACATGATATTTTATATTTTTCATATCAAATACACAAAAAATATGGTTATCGATTTCATTTTATAAAAAATATCAAAAATAGATAGATTTGGTGAATTAGATAAAGTAAGTGAACCAAATTGAAAGGCTCCTCAAGAGAGATGACCCTGGTCAGCCACTATGTTGCACTAGGAAAAATTTAATTGTTTTTGTCCATGCCCCATGACACGCGTGTGTCAAAACTGGCACCGTTTTTGGGGAGACAATCAATAGTTCATTTATTTTTTCTATTTTCACATCATTGTTAGATTTCATTTCTTTAAAAAAACAAAAAAAAAACAAAAAAAAATTCCATGAAGAATTCAAATGATTATTATTCTATAAGGACTGAAAATTACTCAAAAGTGCAAGAACAGGACTACAATGAGGAAGCCCTCCAACGAAGAGCTGATGCACTGATGATAATGGCCAAGCAAGGGAAAAGAGGCATTAGAACATGGATCTCAGCGAAATACTTAATGACGATGGTCGATGAACTCCAAAATGACTTTAAAATATTTGAGGACAAGAAGTAAGTACCACTAGTCTTTCGGAATTTCATAGAAGACAACCATTATCTTGAGGCCAAATTTGAGGTGGACGAGCCCGACTACCTTCATTCACTTTCTGCCAACATACTCCAAGAGGCACTTACCACGGAGGCAGAGATAGGAGCTGGACCAACTCAGGGATTTGAACCATTATTTAACCACATATCTTCTGATTTTATTAAAACAAATTAATATCACTCCCTCTTGTTTTGATTATACAGAACCAAACATTCTTTGAAATGCCTTGGAGGATGTTAGAGAATACAGTGGACATGAACTAGTTGAGGAACACATGAAGCTCCATGATTTCAATGAACACGCATTGGAGGAGCCCCATCAAGAGATCCAGATAGTTGAGCCTATGAAAATCAGACAAGAGTCTTCTCTTCAATCATCCCCCATGAATCCAACAGTGGATGTTATGAAGGTTGCACAAGTAGAAAACAAGGAAAAGGATGGTCCATACTTCATCCTACCCCCACCATGGAAGATATAACTCATTGTTAAGGGGGAGGATATGGTGTACTCTATCGATGGATCATCCCACATGAACAAGGATGAAGCACAAGCTAGGAAAAGCCACATGTGGTGATTCATTTAAAAATAAGCTTCATCCTCCATCGGAATTTGGATAACAGATGGTACTGCCCTCTAGAGGCAGTAAAACATCAGGGCCAACTTGAGGGATCGTACCAAGATTTATCTTTACATTCTTGTTAGGAAATTAGATTTCAATTACATTTCATAGGAAGTAGTATAGCAAACAGCCCCCTCCCTCCTATATTTTTGAGCATAAAAGACATGATCCTTATGCTTAATTGTGTTGTTTTATTTTATAGGATCATGATGGAAGAAGGAAGCCCTTGAAAGTGAAGAGGAAGGACAGGACTAAGTTTCATGGAAAAAGGGAGTTCAATTTTATTGTTTTTCTTTTTAACTCTCCACATTTTAGTCCACAACATGTTTTGGGCTTTAAAGATAAAATTTCATTCCCGCACTTGAATTAATGTTTTACTCGACTTATATGGGAGAGATGAGTTTCTTAGGATCCTAGTGATTCCATGATTTAGATTTCAATGTTTATATGATTAAATGATTGAAATACAGAATTGACATTTTAAATATGAAGCATAGATATTTAAATGATGACTGATGATTTGAAGGAATTAATTAAATCATGTAAATGAAATTTCTCAACCATCTTTCATGCCTTGAATTTTTGAAATTTATGTGAATTGATTTATTATTATTATTCATGCCATGAGTGATTTTCCAATGTTATATTTCTTATTCCTAATAGGATTTCTAGACTAAGTAATTCCTATTTATTATTGAGCATATTTATTGAGTGATCATTGGACATGTAACCAACCAGAACTTGTATTGAAACTTGTAAAAGCTATGACTATAAAAAACACATTTAAAATGATTGAGGCATCCTTTAAAAAGACACTTATCTTTAAAATACCACCTTTAAATCAATCCTTCTTTTAGCCCATAGAGACCATGAATGACCTTTATAGGGATGAGCCATTTTTCAAGAAATTTTTATACATTCGTACACTACTCTTGGTATTTGAATGATATTTTAAAGATGATGTGTGGGGGTAAATGGAATCATGGTGGACGAGATGATACACATTGTGAAGAAGAAGTGTGGGGATTCTATTGTGTGACTTGTAAAAGGTTGTTAAATCATTCATTATACTCTATTGTTTTCCCCTCGTGAATTAAAAAATTGAAAAAAATGACATAAAGAAAAAAAAATAGAAAAATGGGTTTTGATTTTGGAGAACCAAAAATCGCCATTTTCCAGACTGACGATCTTACGATTGTATGTGGTTAGGTGATGGATGTTTGTTTTGATCTAATCATAACATTTGAAACAAATTTAAAAAAAGTAGAAAATATAAAAAAAATCAGGAGGGTGCACAAATCATCCATTATACCTACTTGATAATAACCTTTTCTTTGAGTTTTGGGAAGTGGGGTGTTACTATTTTTATGTGGAGAATTTCATTGCACTTTTAATTTTAATATCATGCATTGTAATTCAGTGATTAGCCTCTTATTTAAGAATTAATTTTTAAATCATCAAATCCTACCAACCTTAATCCTAAGAGTCATTTGATCCTTTATTTCAATTCCTCATGATTTTATGTGACTTTTTTCATTACAAAGTGGATAAAGTAGTTCATTTACAATCCTATGGATAAGGAGAATGTTTTCATGATATGAGCATAAATCTACTTGAATTGTATCATGAATGATGAGAAAAAAAGTGAGGTAAATCCTGAATGGCGTGTTTAATAATGATGAATCAAGAAGCTTGAATGAATGAAAAGATAAGTTCCATCAATTTTCAAATGGGAAAAGTAAAATATGTGAAATATTGGTTTCATTGAAAAATGGGAACTTAAATTGATATATTATGCAGATTTTTAAATGTTTGATTATATATTGGAATATTTTTGATTTTATTGCATTGAAATTTGTATATTGGTAACATTGGTGTTCTCTGAATTCTATGTTGAGATTTAATACTTAAGGACATGCATTGTTTAAGTGTGGGGGTATTTGACATAGAAAATTTAAGTGTGTATTTTTTTTCAATTAATGAGTATTTATTACTATTCTCCAATGATAAAACCCATTTATTTACATGTTTTATTAAAATAATGGGTAATTTGAATTTTAGAATGAAAATGAGAAAAATTGTAAAAAATGACTAATTCTAGATTTTTGACAGGTTTTTAAGTCATGGGTATTGTGGTCATTTACTGACAAATATAATTCCAAATTTCCTGATTCAATTTTTTTTAGAATCATTATTTTATTTCCATTATTGTTTTCTTCTGAACCAGGAGCTGATTCGGTCATCTAGAGGGTCTAAAAATTCATTAAATATAGACATTTTTACATGCAGACATCATGTACACCACCAATGTAACATAACTCAATCATAACCTAATCACTTCCAAATGAGTTTTTTCCACCTGGTATAGAACGAGGACATAATGTACCGACTCTACATCAAAGTATGTGGAGTTTTGAAGTCATTAAGGCAGCCATTGAATGACATAATTTTGGAAGAACCTACCTGATGCTTCATCTAGAAACTAAAGACTTCAATGAAAAATTCATAACTCCTTCACCTGGGGTCCAAATGCATTCAACATTGGAGGTTGAACGACCAACAGATTCATGCACAATATTTAAGAAGGGGTCCAAACATGAATCGACCATTTATGGGTAAAAAAACACACAATCTTTTGGGGGACGGAAATCTGCCTATAAAAGGAGGCCCTCTCCTCCTTCCAAAAAATCAGTTCGGCACCCAATGCCAAGGAGGGATCCCACCGAGTCTCAAGATTCTACTTCTCTTCTCTTCCTCAATCATTTCTTTTTTTTCTTTTTTTTTCTTTTTAGTTTTATTTTATTTTTATTTTCATTTGTAATTCAAATTTCAGTTTTATGAATCCATGCATTCCTATTTCTCCATCCATGCCACAATTCTTTTTCATAATTTTCTTATTTTAATAGTAAGTATTATTATCATTATTGTTAGTATTAATATTGATAATAGTATTATTATTATTATTATTATTATTATCATTATAATAATTATCTTATTATTAATTTAAATCTATTTTATTTTCTCCCTCTCTGTTTTTAAAACCTATTGTCTTAATTATAATAATATTACTATTTATTAATAATAATATTATTATAATTTTAACAACCATTATAAATAATTTATTATCTTTTCCCTCTCTTCTACCTCTCTTTCTTTCTCTCTCCTCATCCATCCACCATTGTGATCTCTTACTCTCAGAAATGAGAGGTTAACCCCGAGACATGGCACAAGGGGAGGTCAATGTGTTCTTGAATTTTCATTAAAGTTTATTTTATGTTTGTGGTAGATTTGAGTTTCATGCATTGGTTAGGTGAATATCTCGGATTGGGTGACGGCCCCCAACGAAATGCAACTTATACTATTTATATTCTGGAAAAGTGTATTAATTCAAACATGAGATTTCATGTTTGGATTATCAAACTACAATCAAACTCATTAAGGAAAATAATGGTTGAATCTAAGATTGAACCCCAAAACCAAGTTATTTCATCATTAACTCATTTTGTTTATAATTTCATGATAGTTTATATTTTTCTTATCAAAAACACAAAAAAATTGTTATCTCATTCATTTAAACAAAAAAATATCAAAAAGAGATAGATTAGGTGAATTAGATAAAGTAAGTGAACCAAATTGGAAGGCTCCTCAAGAGAGACGACCCTGGTCAGCCACTGTGCTGCACAAGAAAAATTTTAATTGGTTTTGTCCATGCCCCACGAGAGGTGTGTTTCGGTTTCCCAGATCATGAGATGTGGTGTGGGGGATCTGAGGCCAGTAAGATTACGAAGCTATGAAGAGTACCGCCTGAGGAAATCTTTCCTTTGATAGATGAGCCAGGGGCTATCAATATGCAGAGCCGCTGAGGGCATGGAATGTATAGTCATGCAAAGGTTTCCCCGGGTTGATGACTTTCCACTTCCGATGGCTATGAATGATTATGAAAACGTGAGATTGCTCATATTACAGTGTTCTGCATATGGTTATAATGGTGTACGAGCATACAAGAAACATCTTCAATGCAATTGTCTGTTGAGTCAAAGTAGCCTAGATGTGGCTTGATGTTCGTAGATGCAGGTCATCATGTGAAACACAGGAGGATACAAAGGCTGACCAGGTAGGGATACCCTGACAATGTTTTTATGGGAAATGGGGTGTGAACTTGTAAACCACTACGCCATAAATTTCTGGATCGTGAGATATGATGTGGGTGCTCTGAGGCCAGTAGGTGTACGGAGCTAGGAAGAGTATCACCTGAAGAAATATTTCCTTTGGTAGATGGGCCAGGTGCTATCAATATGCAGATTTGCTGATGATATGGTATACGTAGTCATGAAATGGTGTCCATGGTTCGATAAATTTCCACTTTCGATGGCTGTGAATGGTTATAAAGATCCATAAATATCCAGGTCATGGAGTCTGATGTATGAAGAGGATGCATCCAAATGCGCATGGAGTATTTCCATCTCGTTTTTTCATATATCTTTGGTTTGTCAAGACGAAGACTGTGCAGTATTTATGTCATGCGTTGAGGACACGGAATACACCTAGTGCAGGTCTTGTCCGTACACGGGGTAAAATGTTATTTTTATCATCTTATTCTTGATGTTTAACATCATGCAGTAAGGATGAAGAGTACACCCCATGTAGGTCTGGTCCGTACACGAGGGAAAGGGAATTTTTATCTTTCATTTGGGAATGGTTGGGCCAGAGTGGGGGACCCTGACATCACTACGTCTCCTGTGAGAGTAGGAATCAAGCCACACATAGTTCTTTTCTGAATAAGCGGCTGGTAGGTCTGGTCCTAACATGGGGGGAAGGGGCATTTTTTCAAAATGGATGGGCCATGATACAGATTCCAGGTGTCACTATGTATCCTACAATGGTAGGAATATTGCCTCATGTAGTTCTTTTAAAGGAGTACACCCCATGCAGATCTGTTCCATACATGGGGGAAAAGGCCATTTTTGAAAACTCATATTTGAAGGGGTGGCTGGGCCAGGATGGAGAACCCTGGCATCATTATGTATCATGCGCGGGTAGGAATCAAGACGTATGTAGTTCTCTGCCAAATAAACCTTGTGCAAGTCTGGTCTATACACGGGGGGGGGGGGAGGGGGAATTTTTAACATTTATTTGAGGGGTGGCTGGGCCAGGATAGGGAACACTGGGGTCACTTTGTATCCTACAAGGGTAGGAATCAAGTTGTACGTTGTTCTTCGAAAGGAGTACACCCCAATCAGGGTTGGTCCATACATGGGGGAAAGGGACATTTTTTAATTTTATTCCATTTGTGAGTGGCTGGGCCAGGGTAGGGGATCTCGGCGTCACTACGTATCCTACAAAGGCAGGAATCAATCCTTATGTAGTTCTCTTAAATACAATACACCCCGTGCAGGTTTGGTCCATACACGAGAGAAGAGAGTATTTTTAAAATTTCTTGTCCATGCAGTTTAACGTCATGCGGTGAGGATGAGATACTCTTAATTTATGGTCATAGAGTTTGGACCGTCGAGAGCTTGTAAGTTTAACATCTTGCAGCTCAGACGATAACAACTTTTAGTTATGTCGGTTAGGACAGAATGCTCTTAGTTTAAGGTCATAGATTTTGGACCATTGGGTTCCTGGTAGTTTAGCGTCATGCAGCATAGACGATAACTGCTTTTAGTTACTCTGTTGCGGAAGAAATAATCTTATTTTAGGGTCATAGAGTTTGGACCGTTGGTTTCTTGTTAGTTTAACGTCATGCAGTTATAAAGATAACTATTTTTGGTTATCTATGCGAAATACTTCTTTATGAATCTCACATTTGTAGGAGTGGTGGTTAATTTCCCGTCCATGGAGATCAGGGCATATGCTTCATTGGAGTAGGCCTTGTATATAAGGCATGGTCCCTCAAACTTGGGCTCTATCTTTGGTGGTTTTTTTCTTGGTATCATTGGGGTCAGTAGGGACAACACAAATTCTCCTTCCAAAAATGACCAAAGACTGACATTTTTATTGAAGGCTTGTGCAATCTGATTCTGGTATACTTCTAGATTGTTCAAAGTGTGCAACCGCTTATCATCCAGCAGTTCCAATTCACCTATCCACAGTTTTGATTGCTCATCGTCAAATAATCGGTCACAAATGGTGACACTGGGAGAGGGAAATTGGAGATCAATGGGAAGAACCGATTATGTTACGTATACTAATGAGTATGGTGTAACCCGATTAATAGTGTGGATTGTGGTTCGATAGGCCCACAATTGATGGCGGATTTTATCCGGCCACGAATTCTTGTCTTTGTCCACCATTTTCTGGAGAAGGTTTGACAGGGTCTTGTTGAAAGCATTTATCTGTCCATTGGCCTCTTCATGATAGTGGGATGAGTGGTTAGCCTTGATACCATACTCTTGGTATAGTTTCTATAATTCAGCAGAATAGAAGTTGGTGCCCTTATCCCTCAATATTGTATGAGGGACACCAAATCTGGTGATGATATTGTTTTTCAAAAAGCTAACAATGATTCTTGCCCCGACTTCATTTAGGGGTACAGCTTCTGCCTATTTGTAAAAGAAGTCAGTTTCCGTGAGGATATACTTCAACTACTTGTCTGTGGTAGGAGGATATGTTCCAACGACATCCATTCCCCAGATAAAAAATGGCCAAGAGTACTTGGACTGATGGAGTAACTCCGAGGGTTGATGTATGAAGTTGGAATGAATTTTTCATGACTAGAATTTTGCGGTAAAGCGCTCACAATCTTGTGCCATTGTGGACTAATAGTAACCAAGCCTTCAAACCTGATGGGAAATCTTGGACCCCAGATGATGTGCTCAACATACTCCAACATGCACTTTAGTCCTGACGACAACAGTTTCTTCTACATCAATGCATCTAAGGAGGATTCCATCAAGGCCTCATTTTTAGAGGTCCTCTTGCTGACCCGAACTACCAGATAGGAAAAAGTTTATTTCCCTTCTCCGTATTCGCTCTCGTTCAACCCTTTCTCATCGAATTTCTCCCCGTTCAAGGTAGTTAGCAATGGGGGTCATCCAGCTGGTGGCGGGAGTATATGGATCTGGGACAGGACTGACTTCATTGATCTCATCGATCTTCTCCTAAACAAATAGTAGGACCATTCGATGATGAGAAATATTTATGACGGTTTTATCCCGGTCTCAGCCGGCTAGGGTTGTGGCCGCAGTGGATAATGCATCGTTCTGGGAATTCTGAGATAGGGGAATATAGGTCAACGTTAGTTCTTTGAAGAATTTCGACATTAGCTCTCAAACATTGTCAAACAGGGGAATTAGCTCCTCCTTTTTAATCGCATAGTCACCATTGACTTGCTTGATGACCTGTTCCATGTCACCTTTTACCATGAGGTGATGTACTTGTGCCTGGAGTGCGAGCTCCAGGCCTGCAATGAGGGATTGATACTCGGCTTCATTGTTTGTACATCCTTTTGACAGGAGAGAAGAATATGGAAAGACTGCCTTTTCCAAGGACATGAGTATTATCCCCAGACCCACCTTGTTAAATTTGGGATCTTCCATCCTCTTTCTGGTTGGGCTTCGGCCGGTTCAATTGAAGTACAATTCCCATTTTGGGAGCTCCTCCTGAACCGTGAGGATGTCTTCATTGGGTAGCTCGACGTCTGGTACTGCGGTCCCTATTGAATGGTGCTTTTCCAAAAAATCTGTAACGACTGGTCTTTGATGGCCTTCTGAGGATTGAACTGGATGTCAAACTGATGTAGGATGACAACCCATCGGGATAGGTGCCCGGTCAACATCGGGCAGCTGAGGATATACTTGAGCGGGTTATTATGCGAGACCAAATGGACTTCATGATGTTGTAGGTAAGGGTGCAACTTTTGAACTATAAATAATAGGTCCAAACAACTCTTCTCGATGTTTGAGTATCATGTTTCAGCATAAATCATGGTTGAGATGAGGTAGTAGAAACTGTTTTCACTACTGGTGTCATTTTTCTGCACGAGGAAGGCTCCTAGTGACCACACTAGGTCCATCACGTATAGGATGATGGGTCTTCCTTTAGCGGGGGGCATGAGCACTGGTGGGCTTAAGAGATACTTCTTTTGTCTGTCGAACGCCTCTTGGCAGTCATATGTCCATTAGTACGTGACTCCCTTCTTCATTAACTTGGTAAAGGAACAACATTTGCCTACTAGGATGGCTATGAATTGCATGATGTAGGCCAAGTGCCCTTGGAATGCTCTCAACTCGATGAGATTGCAAAGGGGTGATATGATGAGAATAGCCTTTGCATTTTCAGGGTTAACTTCGATGCCACGATGGCGTACAATGAAGCCATTGAATTTCACTGAGGTAACCCTGAAGGCACAATTCAATGGGTTTATCTTCAGACTATGTTGTCGATGTTTGTTGAAGATAGCATCAAGATCTGATAGGTGATATTAGCATTGTCTGGACTTATCCACCAAGTCATCCTCATAGCATTCAATGAATCTCCTTGGGAATGGATAAAAGGTACGATGCATGGCACATTGATATCTTGTTCCAGCATTATTGAGACCAAAGGGCATGACCATGTTACAAAATACTCCTTGGGGGGCGGAAGGAAGTGGCTTCTTCTTCTTCTCAGGCCATCCTAATTTTATTATACACAGAATAGCCATCCATGAAGGTTAGATCCTCGTACCCGGCCATTGCATCGATTAATAATTTGGTGATCGGGACTGGGAAATCATCTTTCGGGAAATGCAGATTGAGGACTCTGAAATCAATTCAAATGCGGATTTTTCCATTCTTCTTCTTGATAGGGATGATGTTGGCCAACGAGATGGGGTACTAGACCTCCCAAATGAATCCTCCTTTAATGAGCTTATCGACTTCAGCCTCTATTTTGGCAGCATGTGAGGTGTCTGTCCTTCTAGAGGCCTGCTTATAGCCCTGGTGGTCTTCTGGAAAACCTAAGCGGTGCGTTGCCACTTTGGGATCGAGTCCTGGAATTTCCGTGTAATTCTAGGAAAAGACATCCTGATGTTACCTCAAGAATGAGGTATATACCTCATGCTCCCTGGGGGACACTGATGCATTGAAAAGAGTGTCCCTTGAGTCTTCCTCAGTACCCAAGTTTATTTCCCTGAGCTCGTCCATCGTGGGAGAGATACCTTCCTCCAATGCAGGAGGTGCATCCCTGAGATCTTCTTCATCTTCTTCTCCAAAATCCTCATCTTCTTAACCTAATGGAGGGAGAGCTCCCAGCATGGGTTCTCAAGAGTCCAGAGGCGAGGCATTTTGGGTGTCCTCACTCAAGTATTCACCCACAAATTGATGTTTAGCGGACATTCCCTCAAATTCATGCCTAGTCGTTATGGATGAAGTCATGAGGACAACTTAGTGTGTGTCCAGACATGAACCCCTACTCTCAATATGGTTGATGGGTAGTGCGTAGTCTCTGCCAAGCTTCATGAGGGGGTCATCAAGAACCATTTCTAGGAAATTCAGAGTAGGGATACAGTCGATACTGTCGAGCAAAGTCTTCTTCTTATTTTTCTCATAGAACCATGTGTCAATTTACTGTTACTCTAAGAGCTCAAAAGGGGCCTTTTCGGCATGCAATGTCCCACTTTTCCCAATGACGCGGTACTTGATACACTAGTGGTAGGATGAAGGATTGTTCATGTGCTTATAGAGCCACGACCTTCCCAGCATGGCATTGAATTCTTCATTTTGTCAGACCACCATGAATTCCGAGTAGGCCAAGAGGTCTCCAAAATGGGTCTTTAGCTTAATTTGTCCCATTGGATTCTGCTTGCTCTTTTCATAACCCAACAGAGTTGTGGCTGAGGGTATTAAATCACCCTCACTATAGCCCAACATACAGAGTGTCCATAGAGAAATATGTTAACCCCAGAGCCGTTTTCAATAAAGACTTCTAAGATCTCAACATCATCTATTGTGGTAGACAGATATAGTGTTTTGATGTGTCCCTAAATGATGGCGACTTCATCTAGATCGGTGATGGAAATCACTGCATTGCATTTAGCTGAGCCAGTCTTCGTCTGGTAAATCTCGGCAGTAGCTACCTCGACTTGAAACTTATGAGGGCTGAGCAAGGATTCTATAAGTGCCTCCCTAAGGTCGGCTGACAATCTCAAGGCATGCAGGATCGACAGTTTGGATGGTACTGACGCCAGCTGCTTAAGGATGTCATATTTCAATTCCAGCAGACGATGCTTCTCCATTGGCATGAGAGTTTTAGCAGGAAGCTTGGGAGTGGGAATGCGTGATGATGAGGTACCGGCTATGGGGTCATATGCTGATGATGTCCCCATGTTATGGGGACTTGGCCAGGCCGGTCTGTTGGTACGCACTGGGTGGCTAGACCATTGTTCCTCCTCTGATGGGTAGTGCAGAATGACGGGGCAGAGTGACCACTTGTGGAGGTGGAGGGATTTTCATTCTCCTGTAGATTCCGATGAAGGTATCTCCCATGTTTTTCCATGATATTAACGGTTCAGGCCGAGATCCAACCATAGGGTTGGTTTCGGCCGTGACTGCACCTTCCCTGGTATCCCATGCCTCTAAAATTCTTTGTCCCGACTCCTCATATTGGGAACTCAGGTTCATAACCATACCCTTCATCAAGGGATGATTCTATGAGATGGTTTCCATTGATGGATCCAAAAATTGGCTCCTCATCCTCTGACAAGTCAACACGGTTGTTTGTCCTTGATGGTTTCGTTTGGTAGGTTGGTTCTCATGGCGCCAAATTCGAGGGCAGGAAATCTGACAGCATCAAGGCTAAATTTGGCCTCGTTGTAGATTTCTCCTCTTAATCTTGTCACCTCCCTCTTCTATTATTCCTGGATGACCGTCTCGTAGAGTTTTGTGATGCTGATATTGTCGGTTGTGAAGAATCAGGGGATATTGGTGGAAACACCGACTACTGTAGTTGTGCTCGGAGTATTCCCTGGGCTTGATTGACAGTCTTCCAAGTCATCCAGTTATCGAATTTCTGCCCCTTCTTGTTGGTGACTTCCTGCCACCCCTCCCCTTCTTCGGAGCTGGTGGTAGAAATATATGTCACATGTGCTGGTGGTGGCCCCATCTCGACCTTCCCCTAGTCTACCATCCTTTGCAGGAGGTCCTTGAAAATGAAGAATTCTCGAATATTGTGCCTCATCATTCAATGGTAGGGATATTAATCTGGCATGTCATCACGGCTGACTTATTCGGGTTTCCTCGGCTCCAGGAGGCGGAGCTAGTTTCAATTCATGGTAGTGATAAAGTAGTCACAAACTTGGTCATCTCATAACGAGTATACTTTAGGTCATTATTCCTTAAACTGGTTCGGTTTCACCCCTTTCTGATCATCCCACCTGGGCGGAGGCAGCTGCTGATATGCAGTGGGCCCTTGATGATTTGGTGGAGGCCTGAGCAGTGGAGCAGGAATAGGGGCTAACATGAACATGAAAGAGGACATTTTAGCTCTGGCTGCTCTCTTTGTAGGATCTTGCGAGGCTAGTCGGGACTCCAAATTAGTCTGCTGTAGGGAGTCCTCAATTCTCTAGGCAATGGCTTGTCCTCGATTCTCTAGGCAATGGCAGAGAGATGGCAGAATCTAGTGGTGCACTCCACTGGTATGAGCGGAGTTTTCAAATCATCTCAATGATTTTCGATGCATATGGAGAGAAAATCATCTTGAGGCATTGTCCTGTTCAGAGATTAGGTCAGACCTTTCCATCTGGCGATGAAATATGGGACCCTCTAGTTCTCCCTCTACGTGCAGTTCATGATGTCACTGATCGTTGTTTTAGGCAACGTTGAGCTGATGTGAAAGAGGAACTACTTCCAAAGGTCTTCCCATATTTTTATTGACTGGGATGGCATATTCGTATACCAGATGAAGGAAAATATTTGCAAGGTCCATACAAAGCATCTGAGTTTCACTACTTCTTGTTCTTTCTGAGTTCCCATCACAGGGTCCTAATAAGATGCATAGTGCATCAAATGTTGTTCTGGGTCGCCCGATACACTAATGATTGGGAATACATGGCTCGAAAAATTGGGTGGAGTTGGTGTGTTGCTCACCCAATCTGGGTATGGTTTCCGCTCTGTCTGTATCGGAGCGCGTCGACATTCCATTGCTTCCAATCGAGCTGTCAGTGCCTCGATGGTGATGGTGAGTCCCTGGTTTACATCCTGTTTGGATTGGTCCTGGGCAGTTTTAGGCTGAGGCTTTACTAGGGGATTCAGATTTGTGGGCACCATGGGTGCATGTGCTGTTTGTGACACCTTCGGAGGGTTCATACGTACTCACTCCGGTTGTTTCCTGAGTGAAGGGAAGTCTTGGTACTCATATGGATCCACATTTAGGTAGTTGGACGGGCCAGGTGCCTTGTTGGGTTGGAGCCCTGATCGTGCTTTGTTTACCAGGGTAAACCATGTACTTTGAGGTGCACTTACTGGGAGTGCATGATGAGGCTCCTCTTGGGACGTTCATTCAATGAGATTTTTCCTCTAGAGCAGCTCGGCATTCAGCCGCCTTAATTCTTTCATTTCCTCTTCCTGTCTAGAGAACCTCTCTTCGAGCATGAGAGGCTCGTTTTTATCGAAAAAATGAGGTGGTTTGAGGGTAACTGACCCCTTATTCTTGTCCTTCTTGTAATCTCACAGGGTCAGCAGATGAAGGTTAGCTGAAGTGGTAGCCATATTTTGAGCGGCCCTCTAGTTCTGGGTGTGCACACCTAGTGGTTCGTTGTGAGTCACAAGCTGAACGGAACCATCATCTCCCGATCCATCTGGATCAGCTCCATCTTTGGTGTTACCAATGGGGTTAGACTCTATGGCGTTGATAGATGCATATCGCGGGGTGGAGAAGATTTCATCTTCCAAATAGGAAGAGGATCTCCCGCATCTATTACTGTTCTTCCCTCTCCTGTCCCAGGATTGATTTTGGGGTTCATGACAAAGGGTGATGCAGAGAGTTTTCTAATGTGATCTTACGGTATGCCTCCCTTTCGGATGGGATGATGATTCAAATGACAGTATAGGGAAGGAACCTCCTCTTTTGATTGTCCTCCATAGAAGAGAGAATACTAATTATCATGGGGGAGTTTATTGTTGAGGAGGTAATAATTCCCCTTGCCCCGAGGGATGGGGTTGGATCCATTCCTTGGACATTGAGTCTATTGGTCTTATGGGGACATTTTTTGTTAAAAATTCCCCCAGCCCTGCAGGCTGGGGTTGACCTTGGATTGCAGTAGAGGCTGCTGCTATCGCTACCTACCTGATCTTGTGTGCCCCCATTCGGGGGTGAACTGGTTTTGGTGCCAAGTTCTTCTGTGAATCAATCCCTTCTGGGGAGGTAGGAAATGACCGTTGATTGGCCTCTCTTAAGTTTGAGGCCTGTTGTATGCTCTCGGTGGCCGGATTCAAAATTTCTTGAATGGCTTTTTCCTGTTGGGCCTGACACTTCTGGGACATGCTCAAGGCCTAACTCTGTTGGGTGTGTTTCCTTTTGCGAACAAGGAGACCACTAGATTTCTGTCTTGATTTGATGATGATGCAAGACAACATGCTGAATGCTTTCTTCTGGGCGGGGAGCGAAGTGAAATGCAGAGCTCCATGTAATCCTCATTCTCTGATAGGGGCTCCTGTCGGGGCATCATCGATGAGGCGACACAACTGGTGCAGCGCACTGAGGCAGGCTACCTCCATGTTTCCTTTACGACTCTCGGGTCGTTGTTTCCCTGCCAACAGAAGAGCTTCTAGGTTGATGTGATGCATGGGGTCTCCTATTGTCTTCAGATAGTCTACATACCCATCGTAGGGCAGAAAACATGATTTCAGTCAATGGAGGGTGGTCCATATATTATGGCGGATGCCATGCACACATTTTTTCGACAACTCTCTGGGTATGTCGAATTGAGAGGTTGTCGTGGGCCAAAACATTACTGGTATATCATCTGTGGCCAATCATTTTCTCAGGTGCAATATGCCGGCATACTCCTCCGCTAGCGATTCCTCTACCTGGTCAGCCCAACTGAGATGCTCACTATCAGTGTGGTCAGAGGCAGTGGGACCAGTAGGTGTTGAATTATCATATCAGTGATTCTTGGGTGGTTCAGAAGATGAACGTGGCCCCGGAGCATCTACTGATCGAAGAAGGGTGTCTTTTGCGACTATGGGAATCTGACAAGATCGATCCCATTGTTCTGAGTGCCTCAGCATATGAGGGCTTTTCTGTTCTTGATTCGACAGAGGGAGGACCTTCCTGTCAATATGATATGTCATTGTGGGGAGGACCATCGCAATGGAGGCCATAATGGTGAGGAGTACCACTACTTCTTGACACCTCACTGTATAGAGGACTTTTGTAGTGCATACCCTGGGGAGAACCTTCAAGGCATGTCACATCAAGGGGAGGACCTTCTAGCTACATATCGTTGTTACGGCGAGGGCCTTCTTAACAACTGCCATTTTGGTTTTACATGTGATGTGTATCTTGGGGAGGACAATCAAGACACACTGCGACAAGGGGAGGACCATCTTGTTGCTTGAGGCCACTGCAGGGAGGACCTCCTCAATGGCGGCCATTGTGGTGAGGACAACCATCACAGCTGCTGTAATGGCGAGGAATACCATTACATCTTCCTCAGGGAGAATATCTGCAGGGTACACCCTGGGGAGGGCCATTAAAATGTACCGCAATGAAGAGAGGGCCTTCTCATTGCTTGACGTCTCTATGGGGAGGACCGACGTTATCAGTGTGGTGAGGACTACCACCGTGATCTGATGCCCGTCTGTGCGGAGTGTCATTGCAATGTGACCCTTGGGGAGGACCTTTAGGGTAGGCCATGACAAGGGGAGGTCCTTCTTGTTTCGATGAGACGTCGCTACGGGGAGGGCCTCCGTAGTTGCGAATATGATAGTGAGGACTAATATCATAAACTGTGGTCCCACTGCATGGAGACTGTTTGCAGTGTATACCCTGGGGAGGACCTTCAGGGTGGACCGCAGCAAGTGGAGGACCTTCTTGCAGCTTGATCTTATGGCCACGTGGAGGGTTTTCGTGACTCGCATCAAAAGAGTAGCTCTTGTGATCGATCATTATATGCCCGTGGGGGAGGCCCCCATGGGTGCTCTAGGGACGAACTTTTGAGCTGCTGGTAGCGACATTATGGGGAAGACATTCACAATTGCTACTGCCACTCCCATAATATGGTAATGGGTGGGTCAGGTTCTAAGCCTTCAATATTTACATAGAAGCGTTGGGAACCCCATCTTTCAAGACACCGGAATCATGAACCCACACTTTATATTCTGTATGCTTTCGGCATGTTCGGGGCGCCTTCTTGTGGGCAGCGGGGACCGTATGTTGTTGGAAAGAACCTTCACCTTTGGGTCCCATCCTAATTAGGTCCCATGATGTTTCCGGGATATATTGATGAACATATTTACTTTTAGCAGCTATATATGCCTGCTCGAGAGCATCCATCGTGATGGACGGGTGTCCCCCAGTTGGAACGAGTGAATTTTCTCTATCTGGTTTCCCTTGCATCATAGAATATAGCCGGTGACCCTCCTGGGTAGATGTAGGGATGCAGATCTACTCCAAGACCTCTATCTCATCTCATAGATGAGTCGCCTCAATTGGGGAGATTGGCTCACGGGCCCGAGTCCTTGTTGTTGCCGCAGATGCAATTACACTATGGACATGATGGGTTTGTAATAAAAGGGAATATTTTACAAACCATTTTTAAATTAAATTTTATTTAAAGTGGACATGATGGGTTTGTAATAAATTTAAATGATTAAATACTAATAAAAAGGGGAGAATTTCTTTGTTGAAAATTTGTGAGGAGATTACATTATGAAAAAAAAATTTATATAAAATATAATGATAGTTCCAAGAGAAGAATTAGAATTAAATCATATGGACAATGGGATTTTAATATAACATATTAGAAGATGTATTGTTTTGTTATCTTATTTGAATAATTTTATGAAAATAACCACACCATTATTAGTATGATCATATTTGATCAGTCATGGATAATAACAAAGATGTCATAGAGTAATAATTACATTCATATATTGAGAGTAAAGATATTTATATATGTTTGATAGACATAAACTTGAAGTTTTAGGGTTTAAATTAAGATGTGTAAAAGTGGTTTTCTTTATATTTTAGATGATCTAAACATTTATGGTTTGTGGTCATCATATTAGGCTATATTTAGAAACAAAGGTGAATTGTAAATGTAAGTATTTTTTCACATATTATACATTCACAAGTATTGGGGTCGAGGAATGTTTCAAAATAAAAAAGTGATAAAAGATCACTAGATATTTTCAAAAAAATAGCGAAAACCCTAACCTATTCCCACCCCTATCAGGGTATTTATCTCACTTAGGACCTATATGTGACATTAATTATAATGGTTTCCTATGAATCTCCATATCATTGTGTAAATGGAAATGTATAAATATTCCAATGACATTCAAATATTTGTGGGGAAAATATCAAGCTATGAAAAAATATAATTCTACACTATTATCTTCATTTTGGGATAGAAATCATCATGGAATCTATATATGGTATTTTTCAAATAAAGAGATAACAAACTTCTTAGATAAAGACTTAAAAGATCATAATTATTGAACCAAATCAGTTAACATTCTAGGCGGTGTGTTATCTAATTCTATATATAAAAAATTTACGTCGGTATAATTATTATCTTTTATGTAGAAAACCTCCTAAATTTTTATGTTTTTGACTCTAAGGTAAGTGATTATAAACTAAATATTTTGTTAAACAATTTTACGGGATTGAGGATAAAAATGAATCATACCTTTGCTGAATTATTTTAATACTTTAATATTCCATCCAAAAACTATTTTTATATTTTATTGAAAATCCACTTTGAGGGTGAGTGAGAACCTACAAAACATCTTCCATCAACAATTAACACCCATATAATAACAAATATTACATAGTTCAAGGTTCAAAACATAAAACATAGACATTCACCACACCAAGCCTGCATGTTCCAAAATTCAAAGGAACCTTCATTATAGAAAATACCATATTACCCGCTTCAGACTGAGCTTCCATAGAAACAAACCATTGAAACTTCAAAATTCAAATGGTAGTTCTCAAATAATGATTCATCACACGTCACACTTGCACCATCAAAAGCATCCCTACCATCCATCATCATCATCAACACCAGATATGAACTCATCCTCACCCTGATTGAATGAATCACAACACAATGACCACCATCGCCCGAAGAACAACAATGCGATTTTTCTAGATAAAAACCACATCTCTAGACTGGAGACCACAAACCAAGGAAATTAAAACTAGAAAATATCATGAAGAAAGAAAACCGTAGAAACGACCTCCTCGATCAGCCTAATGGTTTGACCATCGACACCATCCCCAATCCACAGAACCTTCAAAGAATAGATTCACCAAGACCATCCAACAATGTGAAATGGATCTCCCAACATCATGAAAAAACCAACATTCCAAAAAAACACAATCCAATTAATAAATACAAATCAAGGAAGAACCTACCCAGACTCCATCTTGTTGATTCCAACCTTTGTTGATTTCATCCTTGTCCCAACACAAGATCTTCCTAAATCCATCACCATATAACTCCAATGTCAAATTGTAAATAGAAGAACATATCATACCACCTATGAAAAACCCTCAGTAGAAGACAACCCAATACCACTGAGAGTGATAAATAAGAAATGGGATTGGAACAATCTATGAACCAGGGAATGGAAATTAAAATCAAAAATGATGTGAGAGTATGAAACTATAGAATGATATTAGAGGATAAACCCCTAACGGAAGATGAACCAAGATGCCAATAGGACCTTTAATCTCCAAACCACTATCCCAAATCCTCGGTTTTTCCATCACTATAGATCTGACCTGGAGAGGAGTGGTGGAGCATAAGGCCAGAGTGCAGAAATGTGGCAAAATATGTCTTCATGGATCTAGGGAAGGTGAAATAGGGAGAGGAGATTCAAACAACAATAGTGAATCTACATAAAATCTTATTCTAATAAAGATTAATTTCTGTCAATAAGTGTTCTATTTTTGAAAGAGTATCATGGGGAATGTTAATTTTATGAATTGATGTATTTCCAATCAAAACAACAAATATAAAGAAAAATACAAAATAAAATGAAATATTGAAATTTAATTTTACTATTCTATAAGTGTTTTTATCTCCCTAAAATTTAACAAAATAAATACTAAAAAAGAATAATATTAAGAAAACATGTTAATACATTTGATGGAGTGAGAGGAAATATATCTCAAAAAATATTTTTTAGAAGAAGAAAATTTTTCTATCAAAATAATATTACATCATGAATAATATAATTTGGGTGAAAGTTTTCATTGTAAGCATATAATTTCATAATTACATGTGTCTATAATAGAAACATTATATATATATATATGAAAATGATAATTATGAAAATTATGTTTAAGGAACTGTTGAATTGAATATTGGGATGTGAATAAAGGTAATGATATTCAACTGGAACTAATGGTTATGGTGGGTACTTATCTCTCAGTGTAGTGGATTGAAAAAATAGAAATAGATCGGGTTTTTTGACCTATAACATAAATAATATCAAGTTACTTTGAAACCTGAATCACCCACAGATCATAATAATTTTTAATTGAATAATAATAAAAATTAAATAAGGTCTATTACTATAACCAATAATACAGAAGGTAATATAGAAAAATGTGGATGCATTTTTGTTGAAATATGAGGAATGTATAATAATATTGATTTCTTTATAAAAGATATTTCATAGTGCTGGAGAAAAAAACTAAGAATAATATTTTACTATGTTTTTTTAGTTATTGAACATATTCTAGATTTTATATAGAAGAAGCAGTGATTCTTACATTATGAGTATAAAATATTGAGTGAAAGGGGACCCAAACAAAAAGAGAGGAAGAGATGAAATCATCATCTACTGGTTGAAAAAAACACATCCTTATAAGAAAAGGATGAATCTACGGTATAAAATATATAAAAATTTTATTTATGGACAATTGAGTTAGGGAAAAGGTCATAGAGAATTAAATATAAATATAAAAAGGATGTTTTCATCAAAATTTCCATGATATCAGTATAATTATATTGAGTATGGATTCTGAAAATGGTTTATGTTTCCCTCTAAATATGAAAGAATAAACTTATCATGAGTTTAAATAAGATAATGATGGTTTCATAATAATCAAAAATATTGAAGGGGTGATTATTATTATTTATGATATAAACATAATTACTAGAAAAAAATTTACATACATAGACATCATCATGGTTAAAGTCTATAGTCACATCTTACTATGTGTAAGTGAATTATGTGACTCGATTTAGAATGTGGATTTCAAAAAAATACATTATTAAATAAATTATGGTATTGGACAACAATAATGCCTTTAAATTACAATAAATGGAATATATATCACATTAAACGAGAGAATTATATGTTCTTACAATGTATAAAATAGAAATACTAGTTATGGAACCATATTCATTGATATTTTAGATAATAATACTTCATGGTATTAGTGAAGAATTATGGAGCATGTCATTTCATTAAATACCCACATGATCACATTGAAACATATTATACATTAAAAAAAGTAATAACATATTAAATTAAACAATTATTAAGGACAATAAACTAATGATATCTCATGAGTTCGTTCATATTGATGTGTATGGGGATGTGTAACCCAATCCAATGACTATAAAATGTTATTAAACTATATTTTTCAGTGGTTATAGTATGATAGAATGTATACTGGTGATTTCCTATAAATATTTAGTGTTATATTGTATTTAGTGGTCCAAGAGGTTAGTAGAAATGATTCTTAGGTTGAAAAATAATAATATTTTGGAGGATAGTGGCATATATTTCATAGAAAATAAAGTGGAGTGGTATCTATAAAAACATGGATTAAGGAAAAAAGTTTTGTCATTGTTGATTCCTCATCAAACAAAACTATTTAGGTGAGGATCCAAATCATCAATAAAATGGAAAAAAAGATAATTTTGATTAATATTCTACAGAGATATTGGAAGGAAGTAGTGGATATATAGATACATACAATAGGGAATTTTTTTGTAATTATAAATAGAAGACACCATATGAAATATGGTGTTGAATTAATCTTTGATTATGATACTTCTTTTGATATTAAATTTTATATTATAAAAAAATATATGTTACATATCATTAAGGATTTTAGTAGTATAGGTATTATCAATTCTTATTCATTAAAAAGTAAAGAATTTAAATTTTATAATAAATATATAGTAAAGAATATATAAATTTAAGATTGCTATTTTGTAGCGATTAAGATGAATTTATAGATCAGTGATAAAGTTCTTCAAAAAAATTTATTTAACAATATTTTAATGTTACGTTCATGTGAAATATCTTTGAGAAAAAATGGGATATATTCAAAGTCAAAATATAAAATCTATGATTATGAAAAAACAAAAAAATAAATAGCTAAAAAAATAAAAAGATGTATAGTTGAAGTCACTAAATAGAACATCATGTATGATATAAAACCCCATTGGAAGATACAGATGATGAATACTATGAATTGACTATCAATTCTAAAGGATTAGATTATTAACATTATAAAAAAGAAAATTTCCATGATGAATTTGGAAACCCTTATGTTGTCTATTAGATTATAATTGACCTCAACAATTTGAAGATTTAGATATAGTACCCCACCACCCTACTAAAATTTCATTTTATAACATGGTATGATTTATCTCATGAATTTAATGAATTAGTTTATAATTCAATGTTCTGATCATTTAGAGAATTAATCTGTTAGTTCAATGAAAAATTGGGAGATGACTTTTTATTTCACTTTTTGTAAAGGATAATATATAAATATATTGATATTGTGTATAATGATTTATTATTGTCCGTCCCTCCTATAAAAGTGGTGGAAATCATATTTCTTCATTTGATAAATGGGTATAGTTCATAAATTTTAAATCAGAGGGAGTTTTTTTATATTGATCTTTAATTTCATTGAATAAACATTTTTTATTTCATAATGGTATATTCATTTTACTTTTATTTATCATACTAAGACTATATATTATTTAATTAATGGTTATTATTAGTGAATAATTAGTTTATTATCTACATGATGGTGGTTTTATACTAGTTTATTAGAGATCTCAACAAACTGGACGAGGGATATTCTTGGAAAAAAATATCATTGAATATTTTTTGGGTTAGATTTTTACATAGTTTAAGGAGGCTTATTTAGTCATTGATTAGGTTGTAGGAGTTATATAAGTAGAACAAGAATTGTTCTATAACAACTCATGTCATAGCATGACTAATTTTTTTATTGGTCATTATATAAAAAATGAAAATACCATAATAATATTTCATTACATAAAATAAATTGTTATTATATGAAATATATTTTATAATATATTTTCTAAAACAACATTGGGTCATACTGAACTAATAAAAAGATAGCTATACTATTAACATAACATTTAAGGGTTCCACAAAAAAATTTATAGGGATCCTAGTAACTGTGAAGATAATTATCACACAAGGAGAGTCACAACATAACATTCCATAATAGACTTTAATATATTATAAATTTTCATTTTCATGAACATTGATTGTTCTAAAAATGTTCATGTTATAATCTATTAGATATTAAAAATATTTTAGTGATTTTTTGGTAATTAGGGTCAAATATTTACTAGAATGTCACTCCATGGGAGATCTTGAGTAGATTTATGTGTATATAGTTTGGTGTGGTTTACTCTATGAACATATATATTATTCTAAAATATAATCTAATATATTTTTATGATTATCATTATTTTAGGATTTCAGTGTGATGAAATAGTATTCACCACATTGTTTTCTTGGATGATTTTACAGGTTCTATCGAAATGTACCTCACATTAAGAGTGAGGTCTTTTTTAAAGATAGTTTTGAGTAAAATTTTGGATTTAGTAATACATTATGTGACTTAGGAGGAATAAATAAAGATCATTCATGTGGATTTTCTTGATCATTATTTGTAATTATGGTCATTCTATGAATAGTTCTATAATCCAGTTGGAGTATATTATTATATATAGGATACATTGATTTGTGAAAAAATAAAAACAAAGTGTCAAGGTATCATATTTTCTAGAAAATATTATTGGTACACAAAAGTTATTAGATAAAAATAAGGAATAAAATATTATTAAAATAGAGTGAATACCATTCTTAAAATGAATATATGAGATTAAATCCTGGATGAAATGGAGTATATAGAAGAATATAAGAGTTGTAGGATGACCGCAAAATTTAATTCACAGGGATTTCATGAAAGGTAACGACCTTAAACATTACATAATCTAGTTAATTCAACTATAAATCACTTTTGTAAATTCTTATATATATTATAGGTTTAGAGTTTTAAATAATGTCATGACCCGTCCCCGGGGCTTGTGCCGTGACTACCCCAAACCCTCCTTCCATAGGCCAAGGGCTGGCGACTAGCACCAAGGTGTAAAACCCGGTAAAGGGAAGGCATTGCCTTTGTAAAATAACAACAAACCCCACAGAGTAAGCAGGAAGAAGTAAACACTAAGTAAAAACAGAGTACAACAGTAAGTGCAGAAAGTAAGTGGGCCAGTATACAAACCCAAACGGAAAGTAAAGTACAACTGGAAAGGGAAAATAGTAACTGAAAAGTAGAGCCGCAATGACGATCTGTCCACTGGGAATCCCACCTGAAGGGTGGGTACAGATAGCTCCACTGCTCCTCGGGTCCCGCCATCCGCTCCGAATATGTCTCGCCCAGTGGTCCACCTCCAGGTACCGTCCTACTCTGCAAGCCTCCACCACGATCAACAATGTATGTCGTCTACAACCAACACAACATAGTGCGGGCATAGCCCGTGCAGGGGTGAGTATAAGCTACTTTGTAGGGACCCCAAGACCCCCGAAGGTCTCCCAGTATTCACAAAGAATAAACCACAAAGGAAGGTTAAATCATGAAGTATCATCCGACACTTCTTAGGTATATGCCCATACATATACCTAAGTCATCAATTCTCGTTCGGCTCCAACATCCGAGCCCATGTACAACCCAATCCACAAAGGAAAGCAAAACGTAAATCCACACAGGATAGCACAACACAATCCACATAGGAAAGTAAAACAGGATTCAGCTCACACATGTATACTTCATCGAAAGCTGATAGAGATGATCACTGATCCATCTAAGTCGTCGGACCCACAAAGGATCGATAGGTACTAACCGTCGCAATGACCCACATAGGATCGGTCCCACACAGGATCTGTAGGCACTGGCTCACACAAAACCACTAAGCGCTGACCCACACAGGATCAGACCCACACAGGATCGGTAGCACTGATACACACAGGATCGCTATGTGCTGTAATCGTCGTCGAATCCACTGAGGATCTCTGCACATTCGTCATGGCAGTCACAATAGCAGTCGCAGCCCGCACTAGGGTTCCCTCACACAGCAGGCTCGTTCAGGAGGGTCCGCTCCACGAGCCGAGAGGCTGATACATCAACTGACACATAGTCCATAGTTGATTTATCGAAAATGTCCTTATCGTCAACAGGAACTCAATGTCGCAGACAGCGCGTCGATCAGACGCCCGGTCTGAGAGTTATTGGCTTTTTCATCCCAGGGGCCCAGTTGGTTTTTAATGCATAACCAACCAGACTATACTCCACATGCATCCAAACCTCATTCGGTGTAAGCCAAAAGATCTATCTCACTAAGATAAATCAAACAAAGTCGACGGCACATCAATCAGACGTCCGTAGCTCAAGATATGAGTGTTTCCGCTCCGAGGAACCGATTGTTTTCGTGTACGAACCAACCCAGTTGAACTCAAAGTAATCTGAAACCTTGATTTCAATATACCAAAATGACCGACTCGATTCAAGGGTCGCATCGCAACTAACGGTGCGTCGATTGGAGGTTCGTAGCCCATGTTATGGGCAAAAGAACCATGACGGTACGAGAATGGGGGTTTCGGGCCCGGACCGACCCGGCCCGAGACCCCCCAGTCGGCCTAAACCAGGTCGACCATTCCCGGGAATGGGTTGGCCCGGCTGGTTGCGTCTCAGCCCGGCCGGCCCAGCCCGGCCTGGGCACAGCGCGCCCAGAACGCTGGCCAGCTCGGCCAACGGCCGCGCCGTTTGGCTAGGGGGGAGCACATGCCCTTCTGTTGTAACCGCGACCCCCCTTTAATGGGGGCCGTTTTGTAGGCCGTCCAGGGGGATTATTTCCCCCGGTTTCCCTTTGTCTGGCCGGCCCGCACCGGCCAGCCGGTTCTGCCAACAAGGACCCGTGACGACCGCTCATTCCTCCTTCGCTGACACCGGCGACCCAGAACCGGCCGCCAGTCACCCTGTTCCGCTACGGCCCGGAACCGGCCGCGACATGGTTCATCCAGCGTGGTGTGATGGCACCGTGCCCTTCTGCCGCATCCCTACTCTGGCCATGGTGTCTTCGGTTTTCTTCGACGCGGCGCGACGACATCGCGTCCTTGTTCTACTTCACGGCACGGCGCGACGGCGCCGCGCTTTACTTGTCGTACGATTCCGTGTGGTGCCACGTCACCACGTCATTCCGTCCCAACCACTAAGAATCAAACAAGGATATAGGAGGAAGTTCGGCCGTGTTTTTGCGGTTTGGTTACCTCTCGTTTAACGATATCATTTGGTCGTATTACTACGAAGAACGAAAGACTAGAAATCACGAATGAAAATAATTAAATAATCCCCTACCTTGATAAAAGAGATGACGAACGTCGGCGTCGCGAAGCGAGGATTCGAAGACGTAGACAGAGATTTTGTTGTGGAAAACCATCACAAAAATAGATGTTGAGGAAAAAAACGTCGTGGAAGAAGACGTCACGTTGCGGGTCGGTGTCGCGGAAGACGGTCTCTGAGGGCTCGGTGCTCCACGTCGGAGATCATTCGTTCTTCGCGTTCTTTGCCAATGAGAATGAAGAACTCAAGACTTCCTTAGCTTTTTCTCCAAAGCATATCAAACAACTAAACACCAACCCAATAAAATAAGTTCTTAACTTATTTTATTAACACAATAAGGCTTTTGAAATTCAAGTATTTGAATTCCACGTTTACTCACTTCATTAATTCCATAAGTTAATAAACTTAAGTTAACAAAATTAATGGGATTTGAGGGGGTTAGAGGATATGAAGGGGTGGGGTTCATGTGGGCCCCACCACCCTCATAACCTCCCAAGAGAGGTTGGGTAGTTACCCAACATCCATCCAAAGGATTAAACACTTAGAATAAAAATAAAAATTGTTGTTAAATTTTTATTTTTTTCTTCCACAAATTTTATCATCAACTCTCATGAAAACGCAACTCTGGAACAGGTGTTCCTAAGAAATTACCGGCGCTACGGTTCCATCGGTGTCCTTGGAATTTGATTCTGAGCACCGGTTCAAATGATAGAAATTCCCGCTTGTTCGTTCACTGAATGTACCTGAGCTAAACATCATATAGAAATTCCGGGCACACCGGGCCTCAGAATCAAGTGTCGTCTGAAACTGTGTTCTTGTAAAATCCCAAAGAAAATTATGAAAATAATTTCCTTGAATTTTACGGGACTTTAAATTATTCCACCTCAGGGCTTTACGTCCCCATAAAGATACATCGAAAACTAGGGAAACAAATGTGGGTACTGAGCACGCATCTGAGCCTCCAGCTCAAAAGTGCTCTCCTGTAGGTTCCTGTGCTGCCATCTGATGTGCACTGCAGGAATCGACCATCCACATAGGACACTCTTAGGTTGATCCTCGATCTCCACTGGGACCTTCGCAAAACTCACCCCATCATCAATGTCAAGCTCTCCATGGTCAATGATATGCGCCGGTTCGTGCCTGTATCTCCCCAACTGAGATACGTGGAAGACGTCGTGCACCCGGTGCAAATGAGGTGGTAGAGCCAGGCGATGAGCCACCTCGCCAATATTGCTGAGGACCTGGAATAGTCTGATGAAGCGTGGAGGCAACTTGCCGCCTCTGCCAAATCTCCTTAATCCACGTTGAGGTGAGACACGCAAGAAGACGTGGTCACCATCCTCGAACTCTAGTGGCCTCCGCCTCCTGTCAGCATATGACATCTACTGGCTCTGAGCTGTCCTAATCCACTCCTGGATGACCTGGACCTTCTCTGTCATGGCCTAAACCATATCTGGTCCCACAAGTGCTGACTCCCCAGGGTCTGTCCAGCACAAAGGAGATCTGCAAGGTCAGCCGTACAACACCTCATATGGTGCCATCCCGATGGTGGAGTGGTAGCTGTTGTTGTACGCGAACTCCAACAAGGGTAGGTGGTCCTCCCAGCTATGACCAAAGTCGAGGACTTATGCACGGAGAATGTCCTCGAGAGTCTGAATGGTCCTCTCCATTTGACCATCCGTCTGAGGGTGAAAGGTTGTGCTCAGACGTAGCTGTGTTCCGAACGCCTCCTGCAACCCCTTCCAAAGCAGGGAAGTAAAGAGAGCATATCGATCAGAGACGATAGATGATGGCACACCATGAAGCCGCCCAATCTTCTGAACGTAGAGACTTCCCATTCTCTCCACTAAGCCTTGCTCTCTGATGGGTAGAAAGTGCACTGACTTGGTGAGTCAGTCGACAATCACCCAGATGGAGTCGTGACCTCTGGAAGTGCGTTGATGTCCAGTCACGATGTCCATAGATATGTCGTCCCATTTCCACTCCGGGACCTCCAAAGGTTGTACCAAGCCTGCTGGTACCTGGTGCTATGCCTTCACCTGCAGGCAGGTGAGGCATCGAGAAATGAACTCTACCACAACCTTCTTCATACCCGGACACCAGGGCTGTCATCTGAGATCCCGGTACATCTTCGCCACTCCAGGATATACCGCTAAGGGAGAAGTGTGAAACTCCCTCAGAACTTCCTCCCGTAAAGAAACTGGTACCAAGGTACGTCCTCTGAAAAGGATGACGTGCTCTACTCTGAAGGAGAAGCCATCAGGTGCTTGTACTGAGGAGATCTGTGCACGCCGCGACTCACAGTCAGTGTCCCCACGCTGTGCCTCTCTGACCCGCTGTAGTAGTGGAGGAAAGATTGTCAGAGACTGAAGGAAGGCTATGCCATCTCTATCCACGAAGGATATCCGCAAAGCGGCTAGCTGCTCTATCGCATCCTCGAGTAGCTGAATGCCCGTCCTCCTACTGAGAGCATCAGCTACCACGTTCCACTTCCCAAGAGTATAGACTATCTCAAAGTCATAGTCCTAGAGGAACCCGAGCCATCGCCACTGTCTCAGGTTTAGGTCCTTCTGCGAGAATATGTACCTGAAACTCTAGTGGTCAGAAAAGACTGTAATGTGCTCTCCCATCAGATAGTGTCTCCATGTCTTTAGAGCGAAGACCACTGCTGCTAACTCCAGGTCATGGGTAGCGTAGTTCTGCTCATGCAGCCTCAACTAACGTGATCCATAGGCAATCACTGCCCACTCCTTCATCAGGACACATCTGAGTCCTATCCCTGATGCATCGTAGTAGACTGCGTACCCTACTCCCTCCTCAGGCAACCTCTATATAGGTGTGTTTGTCAATCTCTGTCTCAGCTCCTGGAAGCTCTGCTGACATCTGTCTGACCACACAAATGGTTTCCCCTTCTTCGTCAAATCTGAGAGTGGTGCCGCAACTCTGTAGAAGTCTGGCACAAATCTCCGATAGTATCCATCTATTCCCAAGAAACTCCGCACCTATGTCACGCTCCTAGGTGGATCCCAAGCTAGCACTGCCTCGATCATTGCGGGATTCATCGCAACTCCCGCCTTAGAGATGACGTATCCCAAGAAGTGGACCTCACCTATCCAGAACTGACACTTCGAGAGCTTTCCATAAAGCTGGTGCTCTCGGAGTGTGTCTAGTACAACCTGTAAGTGGTAGGCGTGATCCTCCTCAGTCGTCGAGTAAATCAAAATTTTGTCGATTAAGACTACAACAAATAGATCGAGGTATGGCTGAAAGATCCTATTCATGAGGCCCATGAAAACTGTTAGAGCATTGGTTACACCGAAAGGTATAACCAAGAACTCATAGTGGCCATACCGACATCTGAATGCCGTCTTCTGCACGTCCTCGTCCCGAACTCTAAGCTGATGATAGCCTGACCTGAGGTCTATCTTCGAGAACCACCATGATCCCTTAAGCTGATCGAAGAGGTAATCAATCCTCTTTACCAGATACTTGATCCTCATTGTCACCTGGTTCATGCGACGATAGTCCACACATAGTCGCCAGCTCCCGTCCGCCTTCTTGGAGAACAATATTGGGGAAGCCCAGGGTGAAACACTGGGTCGGATGAATCCCTTGCCCTGGAAGTCCTCCAACTATACCTGTAGCTCTCGAAGCTCAGCGGGGGCCATCCTATATGCTGGAGTCGATATCAGGGCTATCCCAGGGTACATGTCAATATGAAAGTCTACCTCTCTACGAGGATGTAGCCCTGGAACATCGTTGGGAAAGTCATCCACGTACTGAACCACCACTGCAGGAAAACTAGGACTCTGCACGTCAGCTTCTCCTAGGATGTGGCTAGCCAACTGATGAGTGATGGGTTGTCCTCTTCTCTGCGGAAGTCCATCATGTGCTGCGAAGGATCCTTTCTCGACGGTGAAGGTGAACCTGCTCCCGTCGGTGCGTACACATCGCACCTTGCGCCTAATACAGTCAATATGTACATGGACTGTAGATAACCAATCCATGCCCAAGATGATGTCGTAAGGCCTCGACGCCACTACAAGAAGATCACAACCGAATCTCTCGCCTCCTAGAGTAAGCTCACACTTCCAGCACCAGTGCGTAATCATCGAGTCTGCTCCCGTAGGAGTCTCTAGCCGTAAGGATCGAGCCAACGGCTCTGTCGGAATCTCCGAGCTCCGAACAAGGGTAGCGGCTATGAAAGAGTTACTCACTCCTATGTCTATAATAACTGCAGCAAGGGTGGAATAGACACAGATCGTACCTCAAATCATCTCGAGCACGCTGTGGTTGTAGGCCCCTGCTTCCTGGAGTTGTGCCTGTCTCTTCCCGCGGCTCCCGGTGGTCGGGGTGGACCTCCTGGTGGTGGTGGTGGTAGAGCCTCAAAGTGTCGCCCGCCACCAGCTTCGCGGCCAGCTCATCTGCCTCATCCGCCTCCTCCCTGCAGACCACCATGGCCAACCCTCTGCCTCTGCCTGGGTGGCCCGTCAACTGTCTGCTGCCACTCGGCACGGTAGGTCAGGCAGTCACGAGCCATGTGGCACTGCCCGCCGCATGTGTAGCACTGCCTGCCTCTCGAAAGACTGGCTCTACGCTGTGTGCCCTGCACTGCTGAGCTAGTGTCCTGAGGTCTTCTGCCTGAGGGTCTAGTCTTCCTGGTCCCAAGGGTCATCCATCGATTGCCTGCTGCAGATGACTCTGCTACGTGCCACCCTACGGTGGGTCTCAGCGCTGGTGTAGACACAGCAAGAAAGCTCTCGATCATAAGGGCCCGCTCCAGTACTCCTGTCTAAGTCAGAATGGTGAGGGAGATCAACGATGCCCTAATCTCGTGTCTCAATCCCTGCTCAAAGGTCCGGGCCCGGAAGAATGGGTCCCGTACAATGTCTATAGAGTAGCACGATAGATCTATAAATCTCGTCGAGTGCTGGGTGACCGTCATGCTTCCCTGCCACAGCTGAAGAAGCTCCTGGATGCGCACTGCACGGAGGGTGGCTGGGACGAACTCTGAGCGGAAGAGGCTCTCAAAGTCTGTCCAGAGAAGAGATGCCTCATCATGCACCTGGAGCATCATGATCCACCATCTTCCTGCTGCTGCGTGTAGAAGGCTTGCAGCGAGGATCACCATGAGGTCTGCCGGTGTCCTCACTAACCTGAAAACTCTCACCACTGCCTCCAGCTAGTCCTCGGCTTCCTGGGGGTCCCTATCCTTGTGGAACCTGGGCGGTCACTAGCGTTGGGACTCATGCAGTGTACTAAGGCGATGTGCATCGTCACCGGATGGGGCTGGAAGCATCGGTGGCTTGGCGGGTAAAGCTACCACTGGTGCCACTGCTGACAAAGGGCCCTGAACCGAGGCCTCATCGCTTGGTGGGCTATCATCACGCTCAACTCTCGGAACCCTAGCTGGCTGTTGTCGTGGGGCCATCCTGAAAAGGAAATAGGTGCGCCACGGTCAGAACAGTGGACCTGGTGAGCTGATACAATGTAATCACTAAGAAAACTCAAAACACACACGCAATCAATGTTTTCGTTCATTAAGTCGGAATCAGAAGTCAGGGTCTCGGTGTACAGATATGTCGGCCGCCTCATCAACACTGGACCCCCTGGACTGATAACCACACCCAATATGCTAAACACAATTGCTTCACATAGGAAAATATTAGAGTCCCAAGTTCTGCAGTAGAACCGAACTCCTCTAATACCAATTTGTTACGACCCGTCCTCGGGGCCCGTGTCATGACTACCCCAAGCCCGCCTTCCATAGGCCAGGGGCTGGAAACTAGCACCAAGGCATAAAACCCGAAAAAGGGAAGGAATTTCCTTTATAAATTAACAACAAACACCACAGAGTAAGCAGAGAGAAGTAAAAACTACGTAAAAATAGAGTACAACAGTAAGTGCGGAAAGTATGTGGGCCAGTATACAAACCCAAACTGAAAGTAAAGTACAACTGGAAAGGGAAAACAACAACTGAAAAGTAAAGCTGCAACGATGAGTTGTCCACTGGGAATCCCACCTGAAGAGTTGGTACAGATAGCTCCACTGCTCCTCGGGTCCCGCAGTCCGCTCCGAGTATGTCCCATCCAGTGGTCCACCACCAGGTACTGTCCTGCTCTACAAGCCTCAACCATGATCAATGTTGTTTGTCGTCTGCAACCAACAAAACGTAGTGCGGGCATAGCCCATGCAGGGGTGAGTATAAGCTACTCAGTAGGGACCCGAGACCCCCGAAGGTCTCCCAGTATCTAAAATGGATAAACCAGAAAGGAAAGGTAAATCACGAAATAACATCCGACACTACTTAGGTATATGCCCATACATATACATAAGTCATCAATTCTCGTTCGGCTCCAACATCCGAGCCCAAGTACAACCGAATCCCCACAGGAAAGAAAAACGTAAATCCACACAGGATAGCACAACACAATCCACATAGAAATGTAAAACAGGATTCAGATCAAACATGTATACTTCTTCGAAATACGATACAGATGATCACTGATCTATCTAAGTCGTCAGACCCACAATGGATCGATAGGTACTAACCCCCGCAATGACCCACACAGGATCGGACTCACACATGATCTGTAGGCGCTGGCTCACACAGAACCGCTGAGCACTGACCCACACAGGATCTGACCCACACATGATCGGTAGCACTGATCCACACAGGAACGCTGAGTTCTGTAGTCGTCGTCGTTGAATCCACTGAGGATCTCTGCACAGTCGTCGTCACATTCACAGTAGCAGTCGTAGCCAGCACTAGGGTTCCCGTACACAGCAAGCTCATTCGAGAGGGTCTGCCCCACGAGCCGAAAGGCTGATACATCAACTGACACATAGTCCAGAGTTGATGTATCAAAAAGATCTGTATCATCAACAGTAACTCAACGTCGCAAACGGCACTTCGATCGAACGCCCGGTCTGAGAGTTATTGGCTTTTTCGTCCCAGGGCCCAGTTGTTTTTTAAGGCAAAACCAACCATACTGTACACCACCGGCATCCAAAACTCAGGCAGTGTAATCCAAAAGATCCGTCTCTCTAAGAGGAATCCAACAAAGTCGACGGAACATCAATCAGACGTCCGTAGATCAAGATATGATTGTTTCCGCTCCGAGGGCACGGTTGGTTTCGTGTACGAACCAACCCGGACGAACTCAATTTAATCCGAAACCTTGAGTGCAATATACCAAAACGACCGTCTCGATTCCAGGATCGCATCTCAACTGACGGTGCGTCAATCAGAGGTCCGTAGCCCATTTCATGGGAAAAAGACCCCAGACGGTCCTAAAACGGGGGTTTCTGGCCCGGACCGACCCGGCCCGAGACCCCCCGGTCGGCCCGAACTGGGACAACCCGCCCCGGGTCCGGGTGGGCATGGTCCGGCGCGGCCCTGCCTGGCAGACCGGCCTGGCGGCCGGCCCGGCCTGGGCACAGCGCGCCCAGTGCGCTGGCCAGCTCGGCCAACGACCGAGCCTTTTGGCAAGGTGGGGCACCTACCCCTGTGGTGTAACTGCGGCCCCCCTTTAATGGGGGGTCATTTTGTAGGATGACAGGGGGAATTATTTCCCCCGGTTTCCCTTTGTCCGGCCGGCCCGCACTGGCCGGCCGGTTCTGCCAACAAGGATCGGCGACGTCCGGTCCTTCCTCCTTCGCCGACAACGGCGGCCCGGAACCGGCGACCGGTCACCCTGCTCCGCCACGGCCCAAAACCGGCCGCTGCTTGGTTCGTCCGGCGCAGTGCGATGGTACCGCGTCGTTCTGACGCAGCCCATCTCCAGCCGCGGTGTCTTCGGTTTTCTTCAACGCAGCGTGATGACGTCGCGTCCTTGTTCAACTTCACGCCACGGCGCAACGGCGCCGCGCTTTACTCGTCATACGATTCCACGTGGTGCAACGACACCACACCATTCCGTCCCAACCACAATGAATCAAACAAGGATAAAGGAGAAGGGTTGGCCGTGTTTGTTCAGTCTGACCCCCTCTCGATTAACGATATAATTTGGTTGTATAACTACGAAGAACGACAATCTAGGAATCACGAACGAAAATAATTAAATAATCCCCTACCTTGATAAAAGAGATGACGAACGTCGGCGACGCGAAGCGAGGATTCGAAAACATAGATGGAGATTTCTTCGTGGAAAACCGTCATGAAAAGAGATGTCGCAGAAGAAAAATGTCGTGGAAGAAGACGTCGCGTCGCGGGTCGGTGTCGCAGAAGACGGTCTCTGAGGGCTCGACGCTCCACGTCAGAGATCGTTCGTTCTTCACGTTCTTCGCCAAGGAGAATGAAGAACTCAAGACATCCTTAGCTTTTTCTGCAAGGGCTCTCAAACAAGTAAACACCAACCCAATAAAATAAGTTCTTAACTTATTTTATTAACACAAAATGGCTTTTTAAATTCAAGTGTTTGAATTCCACATTAACTCACTTCATTAATTCCATAAGTTAATAAACTTAAGTTAACAAAATTAATGGGAGTTGAGGGGGTTAGAGGATATGAAGGGCTGGGGTTCGTGTGGGAACCACCACCCTCATAACCTCCCATGATAGGTTGGGTAGTTACCCAACTTCCATCCAAAGGATTAAACACTTAGAATAAAAATAAAAATTGTTGTTAAATTTTTATTTTTGTCTTCCACTAATTTTATCATCAACTCTCGTGAAAACACAACTCCGGAACAGGTGTTCCTAAGCAATTACTGACGCTACAGTTCCATCGGTGTCCTCAGAATTTGATTCCGAGCACCGTTTCAAAATTTATAAATTCCCGCTCGTTCGTTCACTAAACGTACCCGGGCTAAACTTCGGATAGAAATTCCGGGCACACTGGGCCTCAGAATCATGTGCTGTCTAAAACTGCTTTCTTTTAAAATCCCAAAGAAAATTAAGAAAAAAATTTCCTTGATTTTTACGGGGTGTTACAAATAATTAAGTCATAACCTCATACATAGGCACAAATATATTTAAAAATATACACTTCTACTCAATATCTATTTTTTTACAATATGACACTTTTAAAATAAAACATTATTTATTTCCATAAAAAACATCACTAATTTATAATTGAATTATTCATTTCCTTTAGAAATCCATATACCCTATGAAAAAAATGGACTTGAGATGGGAACAAAAATACTATAATTGGACATAAAAAATAATAAAGAACTAATAGTCCTTGATTAGAAATATTTTTATAATGTTATATATTTTACACATAAAACATAAGCTCTTTATCTAACTATATGAAATAATTTGTCTCGTGTAAAACCATAGAAGGAAATTATAAATCATAATTGTAAATATTGGAATCATTTTCATATTAATCTTATATAAAAAGTTTCTATCCCATATACAAAGGTAGTAACCATCATGTTTAGTCTTGGAATAGCTATCACAATATATTCCCAAAATCTCTTAGGAGAAACAAAATAGGTTAACTCCATCCCTTTACCAAATGAGTTGGAGAGCTATAACAAGATCACCCACCCTCGGTATATCATGGAACCACCAATCATTAAAACAATTCCTAAGAAACATATCATGATTGTAACACATAAATATAGAATAAAAGAAACATTCCTGAGAAAAAGAACTTTTCCATTCTGAAATCAATTTTCATTTTTACAAGTTGTGCACTCATAAATGAAAACATTTTATCTTAAAATACAATTGTGAGCATGTAAAGGAATATTTAAAATATTAAATAATAATTATAGTGGGAAATTCTATTCATTTCATATATATATACAAATATTATATTAAAATTTAGTAAAAATAGTTCATAGATATAATTTTTTATGAAATTTTCATTAAAAATATAACATCAGTGAAGTGATAATTAATATAAGTAATAGATTATGTGTATTAAATGTAAAGACACATAAAAAAATATAACATAATAAAAATAAATTTCACAACTAATCATTACAAGACATTATCAATTAATTATAAATTTAACCCAAAGAATGGAAATTCAGTTAAGACTTCTATTTCCTTATGTATGAATGTGTTCTCCAAATATAATTAATATCCTGGATAATGAAATTAGATTCATTAATTACTAAAACCTAAAACTATTTTAAATTTATTTGATTTATTATAATTTTATTATGTTTTTAAGGGCCATATTTATGAGTTACATATTTCAATTTTTTTCATTCTAGGAGTGTTTGTTTCATAGTTTTACGGTATGTTCCCATGAGTATATTTGTAATAGTTCTCTTAAAATAAAATAAAAAATATAGATGTGGAAATTAATAGTATTAAAATAAATCTATAGGTTTAAATGATCCAATGTATCATTTTTTAAAATATGAGGATGATTCGTTAGATAAAAAAATAATGATAAATGTTTCGTTTATTTTTGTCATATTTTCTTACCATCAAAAACTAGGTTCATTTTATTTAATATTATGTCTATAAATCATTTACAGAATGTTAAACAAGTTGTAATATTAATATTAAAATCTTTTTAACTGTAATAATTGTTTCATGACCATCCTTGATAGTGAAAAAGGACAATCAAAACTCATCATCCCTAAAGGCGGTGATTCAACACATCAAAGATGATATTTTCATTTTTTTAGAATAATAGGAGAAGAGAAGAGGATTTATGTTGGATATTCCAATAACATAATAAAACTATATTATATATATGATACAATAGTTATCAATCCACATTGTATAGGGTAGTTGAGGATAAGTAAGAAATAAATAAATAATGAATAAATTTATAAGAGAAAGGATGATTTTACCTCATGAATATCATCTTCTTGAGAACCTCTTTAAGGAACATGGATTCAGAATTTTTGTGAGGCCAAAAGGTCTTGTAAAAGTGGAAGTGACTTTAGAAGATAATTTTTCAGAATTTAAAAAAGATACAAGGCTTTAGAAAAGTGAGGATATGGGTTTGTGATGGTGGTATTTTTAGGGTGATGATAGGGGGTTTTTTATTTCCTTTTTAATTTTTTCTTGTTTTATTGGATATGGATTATAAATGCAGTTGATTTCCAAAACAAAATACAATAACTATAGAATTTATGTTCAAAATAAGAAGTTAATACCTCATCCTATCATGATCCATGACTTAATTATTCATTTATTTAATTATAATATTAAATGTTGTAAATTATTGTATTTCACTACTCAACAGAAATTCAACTAGTTCAAAAAAATTCCAAAAAATCACCCAATTTTATTAAAATATTTAGATTTTAAAAATGTAATCCATTTAATATAGAAAATAAAATACGAGTTGTTTAATTTTTAATTAAAATCATAATTTATTCAAAAAAAAATATTTTAATATTATAACAAATTCTATGACACTTTGAGTAATGATCTAATGTCTCACAAAATTATATTATAATTATAATCAAACAAAATATTAATTTATAAATATATTTTATGAAATTAAATTTTTTAAGATATAATTATATTAATTATAAAATTTTAAATAAACATTTACATTTCACAAACATACCAAAAATTATTTTATCATTTTTAATCATTTATTTACTTATTATATGATATAAATATAAAATATTTTAAAATTTGAGAAAACAAATTTATTATTTAAAATTTCATATGTGAGGTTATGTTTATAATGGATAGATTTATACTCCCAACTATCACATTAAAATTCTAATGTTTTGTTTACTTATATAGTGGCAAGGATTCCTTATGTTCATTACATACCAATTATTCCAATATACATTTATAATGAATTTAAATATATAATTCCACAATGGAAAAATATATTCTATATATAACTTGGTTTTTAAATTCTCCCCCACCCCCTTTTCAAATTATTTCCCATAAATGTTATTCAATTATTAACAAATTGAGAATTAATTTCCCTCGTACATTTTCAAATTCCCATCATCCTTATTAAACCATGTGGTTTCTCCGTAAAACATTAACCTAGTTAATTACCTTATTTCAAAATAATTGTTCTATTCATTATAGAATATTAATAGACTTTTCCTCATATGAAATGTTATTTTACAACTGATCAACATCAATTTTCATAACATGATATGAATCGCACACATAAATTATTAACATCAAAACATGAGAAACATTGTGTACCTTGGACAAACATAGAGGGAAAGAAACATAGTAAGAAACTGATCCAATATTATCCAGGAATTTATATGGTCCAATAAACTATGAACAAAGATATAATTTCTCAAAAATACACATAACAGTTTTACCTAGAGATATTTTTATAAAAATATGACCACCTTACTTGAAGGAAATACTCTTCCTCAAGTTATCAGTATAATGTTTCTGACTACTCTAAGATTTCATCAAGTGTCGACGAATATACTAAGCCTTCTCTACAATTTCATATACTAATTATAGTCCCATAAAATTTTTATATCCTAATTTATCCAAAATTATGGAGTTTGAAACAACTTTACTTATAATGCTTCAAAAGGATATATCTGTATAATGGAAAGAAACCTGTTATTATAAGAAAACTCAAACAAATAATTATTTTAATACCAAAATACATTGAAATGAATTAAAAAAAATCTAAAACATATCCTATGATATTTTAATTGTTCATATTGACTAACCATATTTTTTTAGGATTTAAAGTAGTGTTGAAATTTCATTTAGTTCCTAATGACATCTGAAGGACCTTTCAAAAGCTAGATGTGAACATAGGTTCCTGCTCAAATAAAATAGACATATGAAATACATATAACCATATTATCATTATAAGGTACAACATATAAATATAATATTGAGTAATATTATCTAAAATAGGATGATAGGTGTATATTTATCTAGTCGAACACCAATAACACAAATTTCATTATTACATCGAGAAATTTTTGTTTATCCCACTACAAAATACATGGATATATTTTCTTATCTCCAGTCTCTCACTATAAAAGAATAAAACATCACATTTAGTAATTTTATCTGATTTTAACTATTTATTAGTCAATCATCTCATGTTGAAGTCAGAAATATCACTTTTTATTCAATCCCACCAGTCATACTTTTAATGTTCTCTATACATTTTAGTACTTCCAAGAAGAAATGAAAATGGAGAACTGTGAGGTGCACATAATAAATATTTCTTCAAATATGAATCAAAAGGAACAAATAATATCTTCCCAAATCTCAAAACACAATATTTAAAAATGTTATATTCTATAAAAATAAACATTAAATAAATTATAGCTTTTTTATAAGTCACGGTCTTCCTTCTATGCTTGCATAATTCAATTTGATTGAAAAAAATCACAAAAACGTCAAACAAAATAGGGTAATCTCTTCACCCAACATCTTCTAATCCAGAATTCATTAAATAATTAACCAATGAGTCTTGCTAAAAATTTAACATGGTTAATTTAGCATTATTTTTTTGACAAAAACAATCATACACTTTATTATTTTTCAAGGAAGATAATGAATTTTTCAATCATAATCCTTAATCAGTACTAGCTACCGTATTTTTCTCATTTTTTAGTCATTTTGAGTAAATATATACTTCAAAAAAATTATGATCTGTATATATTTCACTTTTTCCTCTATATAAATTATGTCTCAAAATTATTAAATCAAAGAACATAGTTTCTAATTTCAAATCAAGTTTGAATTAATTTAACTCATGTGGTTTTAGTTTTCATGATGAGTAAGAAATTACCTAATAATTTTTCATTAGAATGAAACCAATTCCCATTAATGAAGCATCACTATAGATTTAAAACACTCCATTTCTAAAAGGTAAGTCCAAAACTAGAGAATTCACCATTATCTATATCAGTTCATGAAAATAGACATCATATTCTTCTATCTAAATAAATTATATCCCTTTTCATGTCACCTTATTTAGATTTCTAGATAACCATTAAATATTTTTAACAACCCACCGGTATTAGTTACTAATAAATGAAAACTATGAATCTTAGTAATATTTTGTAGGTCTATCCCATTTTTTAAGAACTTTTTTGGAATGCGGATTAATTTTACTTCCATATTTACTTAAAATATTCCCAAGACGAGAAATATTTTTTAACCAACAATCAATTTTTCTTAATTTATAGTATAAGTTATTTTAATTAAGGGACTACAAAACAATACTTATGTTATTTTCACTATCATTTTAAATTATTGAATAAACCAAAATATCATCAATAATAACAAAAATAAATGTATCTAAATATTCATGTATGATCTTATTTATAAGATAAATATATATAGGGTGAAAAATTTTCAAAAAAATGGAAATACTATAAACTCATAATTCCCATATCATGTCTATAACACTATTTTTGGAATTTCATCCTCCTTTAAATTCAGTTGATGGTGCATCAACCTGAGATCAATCTTTGAAAATTAAAATATTTACAAGATTATATCAAACAAATCATTGATATGAACCAATGGATATTTTCTCTTAAAATTAATGTTTTTAAATGATATTTAGTATATTTAAATCCTCATGGACCCATATTTGTTTAAAAAAAATAGGAGAACTATAAGTTGAAGTGATAGGTTGAATGAAACCTTTATTTTCAAATTCTTATAACTTCTTTATAAATTATTGAAGTTCTAAATGATCCATTCGATAAAGGGTTTGTGAAATACTTTTAGCATCGTGTACTGAATCAATAGTAAACTCAACCTCTTGATTAGGTATAATACTGGTAAACTCATCAAGAAAACCCTCTAGATAATAAATTACCAGTAAAAATTTATTAATTTCAACATTTCCCTTATTTTTAACAAATGTGCAAGAAAAAATTCATATCCAACTTTAGACATTTTCTTTACATAATGATATGTTATCAATGGTATGGTTCATTCTTGTATACAAAAAAACTTTTTCTGAAAATAAACTTCTTTTTATCAAAAAATCAATCATAATATGGTTAAACGATATCCAATCCATAACTCAAATAACATAAAATAATATCAGTAATAACACACCAAGATTTACAAGTAAAGTCCTTCAATAGAAAATGACAATAATATTTTAATAATTTCTTTTTTCCTTAATATTGAACCCTTGTGTTTTTTCCATAACTTCTGGATTCATTTCATTAGTTAGAATTTTAAATTTTAAATAAAAATTATTATAAATTAAATAATTTGTAGGATTCTTATTAAAAAACATTAAAGTAATATTAATAAACAAAAAATGCACCAGATACCACTTATTTTGATGGACCAAAATCTACTGATGAAGTTTCAAATCATTTCACCCTCTCAGTCATCCTATAGTCTATCTTCTTTCCATTATTCAAGTTCCTCTTCAGAGACTCATTTACATAATGACCCATCTTATTACATTTAAAACATTTTAAATAATTTATGTCAGTTTTTTTTTCTAATCACTACCATGTTATTGTTTATTTCCATTATGATCTATATTCATAAACATAAAACATCGGAAACACTTAGCATACATCAAAAGACATCGCCATTGTGTTTTTACCACAATTGACACAAACTGAAAACATAATTTTATAACTATAAAATTCATTAATGCATTCTTTCTTTTTTATTTCCACCTTGAATGCTTTTTATGATAGTTTTAAAATAAGGAATGATCATCAGTGAAATCAATTTCCACATTCACTGCAAAGTGATCAATGTTTTTATAACTTTTTAGTTCATGAGAATCTAATTACATTTGATATTTTGGATTCAATCATGTGTAAAAAACAATATATTTAACTTTTAGGATCCTAGATAAAATTTGGAGTTTATGTTTACATTCAAATGAATTTTTCTTCATATGAAGCCACTAAATACTCCCATTGTTTCAAATATAATATTTTTATTCCATCCTAATTCGAATCACCTTTGGAAATTATTTCTCAAGGAAAATATTTTTGAATTAATCCAATTCAAAATAATTAATATCCTCACTATCTCCAATAATCATGACCATAAAAAATCTTCTCAAATTCACATTCAAAATGTAAAATAGAATTTTGATGATTTTAATGGTATGAACAACCCATGACATTAAAATATTTTCTTGGGATTTAATCCACCCTTCACCTCCGACTAGGTTAGAAGATCCACTAAAATATGGTGGATATTACCTAAAAAAATGTTCCACCGCTATCTTCTTCCTCTGTTTTGGGTCTATATTATCATATTCATGGATGTCACATCCATATATTGCATGAATTAACAAATCGATTACTATTAAAAACTACATAGTTACAATTCACACCTTTCTAGGTTACATATTTGGAAGGATATCATCCTCAATGTACCTTCCTACTTCAGCTTCGATGTTTATTTTTCATAAATTCATTCTGAAATAAAATACCATAGATGAAGGAACATGGGAATAATTAAATTCTATATAATTTCAAGATATCCATAAATTAAAAAATAATTTATGTTTATTCTATTAACATTATATTATCTCCTAAATTTATCTAAACATGTCTATGATACCAACTATAAGAACTCATTCTTCACCAATACACAATCTAGTTAATTATTCATTATTTCACATTTAATATTTACCCAATATAATTTAAGATTAGTTCTGTATAGAATTATATCATAAACTCATATATCACAATGTAATCACTTCTACGCAATATCCATTTTTACACAATATGATTCATTTAAAATAAAACATGATTTATTTATATTAATAAACTATATGATTTTAAATATTAATTATTCCTTTCCTTTTCCCATCCATAAACACTATGAAAAAAATTAAAAAAAATGGGATGAGAAAAAATATATCAGTATGGGACATAAAATGGAACAATGAAATTTTTAGTCTATGAATGAAAATAATTTCAAAAAAGTATAACATTAACACCTGGATCAAAATTTCATTAGCTTACCTTATAAAATCATAGGTATTGTGTAAACACATATCAATAATAAATAAATAATAAATTTAAATTGTGTAATCATTTTTATATAACTCTTATATATAAATTAAACCTCCAAGTTACCCAGGGAATAACGATCATAGTTACAATTGGAATAACCATCACTGTATATTCCCATAATTTCTTAGGATAATCCTAACTGGTCAACATCATCCTTGTACCCAATTCGATGTAAGTATCTAATAGGAGCACATGCTCATGGTTTATTTTGGAAGCAACCATCATAATAACAATTGAAAATAACCTTATCATGGACATATTATATAATGATTTAAAAAATCATATAATATTTAGGAAAATAACTTCTCCATTTTGAAATAACTTTTATTTTTATCATGTATCTCAATCGTAAATGAATAAGATGTATTTCAAAATTACAATTGCAAACCTTTAGTTTAAGCTTAAAAATATAAACACACCATGAAAGTGGTAAATACTTTTCATTCCATATAATTAAAAAACATTCTTTTTAGACTTTTTAAAAAGATACATTAAAGAGGATTTTAAAAGGAATGTATCTTACAAGCATCATATTATTGAAGTGAGAGTTAAAATTTTAATGGAAAATGTGTATTAAATGTAATGAAACAACAAAATATAATATAATCAAAATTAATTATAAAAATATTCTTTTGATGAAAAATTCAATTAAGTAAAAGAGATAACCAAAAGAATGGAAATTGGGTTAATAGTGTTCGTACATTATGTTCGAAAGCATTCTTCACTTGTATGTAATGTATGGTATAATCAAATTATAGTCACTAATTACTAATTCAAAAATATATTATTCATTTAGTAGATTTATTATTATTTATTAAGTTTGTTTATTGCTTTTTGGATGAGCTATAATGATCAATTACATCATTCCGGTAGTATTTTTTTCATGATTCTATGGTCGGTTCCTTTGAGTATAATTATTTGAAATCTATCCAAATGGAAGAAATTTACCATAAGTGGAAGGAAATGGTATTAATGTGTCAAAACATTTAAAATGATCCATAATATCATTTTTTTAAATGATGACGATTTATTATGTAAAACATTAATGATAATTGTTTGGATTATTTTTGGTAGTTTATCTGACCATCACAAACAAGTTTTGTTTTGTTAAATATTATGTTAATAAATAAGTTCTAGAGAATTAAAAAAGTTTTAATATAAAAATTAAAATATTTTTCAACCAGAATAATGGTTCTATGAATATCCTTGAAGTAGTTAATGTAAAATGAAAACCCACCACCCATGAAGGCAGTGAAGCGACATATAACAAACGATGTTTTCAAGTTTTTAAAATAAGAGTAGAACAAACATGGTTTGATGATGGATAATCCATTTACTTAATAAAATTACTATATATATATGATACAGTATTTATCCTTCAACTTTATATGAGGTAGGTGATAATTAAATATAAATATATAAATAATGAATGAATTTAATAGAGATAGAATGAGGACTTTACCTCTTGAATATCGCATCCATGAGATCTCCTTAAGGCAGTTGGTTTTGGAATATTCGTTTGAATTTGAGGTCTTGTACATGAGTAAGATACTTGGTAATTTAATTGGGTATAAATTATCAATTTTACATGGCTTTGGAAGTTTGATGAGAATGAGTGGTGGGGTGGTATTTATAGGGATAGGAGAAGGGTGTTTTTTTATTTTTTTCATTCATTTGACTATTATTATGGATCAAGACTATCAGTAGTGTTTATTAAAATAACTAAATATAGTAATTAAAGCATATTATTTCGAAATAATGAGTTCATACCTCATCCATATATTCTACATGACTCAATAATTCATTTTTTTAATTATAATGTTAAATACCATAAATTATTATATTTAACTATTAAAAAAATAATCTATTTCAAAAAAATATAAAAACTTCACCATAACCATTTTTATATGTGTATATTTTAATTAACGACACCCTTTTATGAAAATAAATTTAAGAATTTGAGAAATTTAATATTTAATTAAAATCATCATTTATTCGAAAGATACTTATTTTATTGTTATAAGAGATTTAATGACACTTTGAAAAATTTCCTGTGGTTTCTTAAAATTAACATATAATTATAATAAAAAAGAAATATTTAATTATGAATATATTGTATTAATTTTTTTTAAATCAGTATATTAGTTAAAAAATTATATATTAGCTTTTATATTTCCCAAAAAACAACACTTGATTTATCATTTTTAAAACCTTTATTTCTTATTCTATGATATAAATATATCATATTATCACTTAATAGAATCATAAATTTTTATTTATACATTCATATGTGAGTTTATTATTCTCATCTCTAGATTACTATTCCGAACATTCACTCTACTATTCCAATGATCTAGTAACTATTGAATTAGTATGTATCCCTTAATTTATATAAATACCACTTATTTAATTATAAATTTAAATTTAGTTTAACTATTTAATTCTTGAATGAACTAAAATCATTCTATAAGTACCTTGGTTATCATAATTCATGATTCTAGGACATCGAGTCACTAAAAAAACTTGATGTTCTCTGATTTAAGGAAAGTGATGCAATTATCCACACCCAAAAATAGTATCATATTGTCTAATTTGTGGAGAAAATAAAAAACTATTATAACAATGTATTACTTAAGTTATTGGGAGTAATTATAATTATGTATGTATAATAGTTGTAAACCTAGTGGGTTTGTGTGTCCACTCTAGATTAAAATATTAGTGCACTTAGTGATTCATCACAATGATACATTGTAGATGTTTCCTCCTAGGATTATCCCAGTTTGGGTGATAAAGAATAAGTATAAAGGACTCCAATATCCATGTTACATGTCAGTAGATATAGGCCTAATGAGTGTGGCTATCACTACTAGAAAAACAGGTATTTGCGACGGGGCATTTGCGACGGGATCCCATCGCAAATGGCTTTTTGCGACGGGATCCCGTCGCAAATAGCCCGTTGCTGAAAACGGCGTCGCAACTACACTTATTTGCGACTGGCCCATCGCTAATGCCTTTTTTTGCGACGGTCATTCACCCCGTCGCAAAAAGTACTCCGTATTTTTGTAAAAAACTTTTAAAATAGTTTTTGCGACGGGCATGTCGCAAATACCTTTTGTGACGGGACCCGTCGCAAAAACTATTTTCTAAAAAAAATAAAAAACTATTAATAATACTAGTATTTGCGATGGGCATAGTATCCCGTCGCAAATACAATAAAAAAAATAAAAAAAATAAATTATTACTAAATTATTTTAATTAATATAATAATAGAATTATTATTCACAAATAAAAATAAAAAATTATTTTAATTAATATAATAAAAAAAGAATTATAATTCACAAATAAAAATAATAAATTATTTTAATTAATATAATAATAATAGAATTATAATTCCTAAATAAAAAAAATATTAACAAGTTATTTTAATTAATATAAAAATAATAGAATTTTTTTACATTCAAATATTAAAATAATTCAAGTATTACAAAAAATATAATTAAATTATAATATTATAAAATTTTAATATATATATATAAATATTTTAATATTATAAAATATAAATAATATTATTATTCATATTAATATTGTTATTTAAAAATATAATATTATTAATATTTTATAATGATACAAAAACTAAGAATAGAAAAAAAAAATTTTGATTTCCCAAATTTTATAACATAAATACAAACTCTAATCTGAAGGAGGGGGGGGGGAGGTGCGGGATCTGCAGATGGTGGTGGAGGAAACTCCATCCCTAAAGCATGAGTGAGTCGACGCATGTACTCCATCTGCTCCTGATGCTGCTGCTGCCACCGACTCGTCTGCTCCTCGTACAACTACTGTTGGCGTCGACGCTCCTCCTCATGCTGCTGACGCATCTGCTCCTGCTCCTATCGGAGACTCTCTATCTTTGCAGTCTGAGATCGCAATTGATCCTCATACTGTGTAGTAGAAGAAGATGCACGAGCTCCTCTCGAGCTGGACGCCGACATCGCAGCACTGCCATAATAATCTCCGGGAGTCAGTCGAGAGCCGATACCAACTACCCGGCCCTTCTCGAAGGCATACTGGGTGGCCTGCATCCATGTCGCCTCATCAAACTGATGGGCAGTGGTTTGATCTGATGACTCGGCCTGACTCTCAGGCCGGGCCTGTGACGCTACGGCCTCATATGATTCCTATAGTTGCAATTTAAAATTAAAATTGTGAATATATTATATGTAGTTAATTTTTAAACTTGAAAACAAATAATACTGACCACGATGTGATGCTGACGATCACCTCTGAGCTCCCCAGTAGCAGGATCACTATACATTCTCCGATATACGTCGAACTCTGTAATATCAGGGTGCTCGACAGCCTATAAGTATAAAAAATAAACTGTTAATATTTATAGTTATATAAAATATTTATAAATAATGTACGTACCAGATGCTGTCTATGAGTACTGAAAGAATGACTCCCATCTCGATGAGTCACCTCCTGTCTCCCCCGATTCTGCCTCCCCACCGATGATCTCCTCTGAAAGGCACCACTCAACCAGTGCACACATAATCCATCCCATACATGGGATGAAATATACTCTGGTCGGTGTGCTCTACATGACTCATCAAAATCTGACACTTCTGCTTTCTTCATTGCATCTTTTCTTAAATTGTGAAAAAACTGACGAAGGCGATCACGCATGGCCACCTCCCATGCCTCGTGGATGGCGTCACGCATGGTATCCTCGATCGGATACCATAAACCCTACAAATAAATCAAAATATTAAGTTAGAAATAAAATAATTTTCAAAATAAAAATTATTTATTTACGTATGTACCAACAAATGGCCGAACATGGCCTGCTGCACATCAATGGGAATCTTCTCCCATGTGGTCCACGACTGAGAGAAATAGTTGCGCAAAATAGCGATGCCCTGTCCGACTGCTATATGCGGAAAACTGAAAAAATAATAAACATTTATTATGTGAATAGATTAATGAAATCTTAGTCAAATCCATAGGTTATCACACAGGATATCACACCTCCGTGTGCATGGATCAAACCCAAGACGTGGACGTCACTCGGGGACGAGATCAGGAATCATCAATCGTGCAAGACCGCGCCCCCTCCGCGTACTCCCTGGAGCGCCTGCAGGCTGAGGGTCATCTGTCAGCAACGCATCCGCATCGAAAGTCAGGTCAGCATCCGCCAACTCACGAAATGTGGCGTCGTCCATCTGAAACAGAAAATGTTAATGTTATCAAATAATTGATAATTACTATTATATATACATATATACATATTATGATTGTATATTAATACCATGGAATTCTATCAGTGTTCATCTTTATCATCATCTTCATATATGTCAATGCAATCTTCATATTCCTCCTCAACATCATCGATATTCATTTGAGTTACAGTTGCTTCATCTCTTACCATTTCAAATTCATATGTGACATCACTAACATCATCGTTATCACTGACTCTTAAATGTGGGGTGTCGTCATCGATACTCATGTCTCTTTGTAAAAAAGATTGATTTTGAGTACTCTCTTGAAAAACATCAATTCTTTGCACATCAGTGAAAGCACATCCACTTTGACTAAACTGATTGTCTCGAATTTTGATTTTTATTATACTCCACCAATCAGTCAAGTCTCTTGATGTTACACAGTACATTTCATAATAAACGTGATATGCCTGTTGAGCCAATAAGAATGGTTCATTTACTACGAGAACACTTTTACATTTAATATCGATGATTCCATGTGTCGGATGAACACGCACGCCTCTCTCTGTATCCAACCACCGACATTTGAACATGGTTATGTAATGTTGTCCAAGATAACAGAGTTCAATGATTTTATCAAGTATTCCATAAAAGTCGACTTCATTTTCTCGATGATGAGATCCTCTCAAGTTGGTATCACCTGCTCTGGAACTGCGTTCACCGTGTTGATACCAAAAAACATAATCTGGTTGAAAACCAAAACGCAAGAGATGTTCTCCCACTTTGTCAAACGTGTCAAACGTTCTCAATGAACATTTTCTGCAAGGGCATTTTATTTTTCCTTCTGAAACAAATTCTGAATTTGATGCCGCAAATGATAAAAAAGTCTCCACACCCTCAAAATATACTGGATTTAAACCAGAACTGTTTTTATTTCTACGTTGATTTATCCATATGCGGTCACCTAATAATGATTGTTGACGACCTCGTTGTTCCATATTTCTCTATAAAATATAAAAGCATTACTGGTTTTCAATAATTTGTTAGAAAAAACACTCAATTAAAGATTGAATATATTGAGAATAAAGCAAAACATGTTACAAATATTGATAATTTTAATATTATATTGATTTTTTATTATTTTAATAATAATAATATAATTTTTTCATAAACATTAATTATATAATAATAAAATTATTAAATTATTAGTATATGTTATTATTAATATTAAAATAACATAATTTTTTATATTATATACAATTCTCCTTTCATCTGTGTGTTTAACATTCTATCTCCACATGTAATATTTGCATTCACTTTCACCTCTCCATTGGCGTGTATGTTGATAATTTTGAAAAAGAATGCGAATATTACATGTGGAGACAGAAAACACACAGATGAAAAGAGAATTGTTTATAATATAGAAAATTATATTATTTTAATATTAATAATAAAATATACAAATAATGTACTAATGTTATTATTCGTAAATATTGGTAATTATTCCAAATTATTGGTAATTATTTCTAATTATTGGTAATTATTTCTAATTATTGGTAATTACTTCTAATTATTGGCAATTATTACTAATTATTGGTAATTATTACTAATTATTGGTAATTATTACTAATTATTGGTAATTATTACTAATTATTGGTAATTATTACTATTTATTGGTAATTATTACTAATTATTGGTAATTATTACTAATTATTGGTAATTATTACTAATTATTGGTAATTATTACTAATTATTAGTAATTATTACTAATTATTGGTAATTATTACTAATTATTGGTAATTATTACTAATTATTGGTAATTATTACTAACTATTGGTAATTATTACTAATTATTACTAATTATTGGTAATTATTACTAATTATTGGTAATTATTACTAATTATTGGTAATTATTCCTATTTATTGGTAATTATTACTAATTATTGGTAATTATTACTAATTATTGGTAATTATTACTAATTATTACTAATTATTACTAATTATTACTAATTATTGGTAATTATTACTAATTATTGGTAATTATTACTAATTATTGGTAATTATTCCTATTTATTGGAAATTATTACTAATTATTGGTAATTATTACTAATTATTGGTAATTATTGATAATTATTACTACTTATTGGTAATTATTGATAATTATTACTACTTATTGGTAATTATTACTAATTATTGGTAATTATTAATAATTATTGGTAATTATTACTAATTGTTGGTAATTATTACTAATTATTGGTAATTATTACGAATTATTGGTAATTATTACTAATTATTGATAATTATTACTAATAATTGGTAATTATTACTAATTATTGGTAATTATTACTAATTATTGGTAATTATTACTAATTATTACTAATTATTGGTAATTATTACTAATTATTGGTAATTATTACTAATTATTGGTAATTATTCCTATTTATTGGTAATTATTACTAATTATTGGTAATTATTACTAATTATTACTAATTATTGGTAATTATTACTAATTATTACTAATTTTTACTAATTATTGGTAATTATTACTAATTATTGGTAATTATTACTAATTATTGGTAATTATTACTAATTATTGGAAATTATTACTAATTATTGGTAATTATTACTAATTATTGGTAATTATTACTAATTATTGGTAATTAATACTAATTATTGGTAATTAATACTAATTATTGGTAATTAATAATAATTATTACTAATTATTGGTAATTATTGATAATTATTACTACTTATTGGTAATTATTACTAATTATTGGTAATTATTACTAATTATTGGTAATTATTACTAATTATTGGTAATTATTACTAATTATTGTTAATTATTACTAATTATTCCTAATTATTGATAATTATTCGTAATTGTTCCTAATTATTAGTAATTAAATGAATAATTATTAATAATTAGGAATAATTACCAATAATTACAAATAATAACATTATTAGTATATTTTATTATTAATATTAAAATAATATAATTTTCTAATTTATATACACTTCTCCTTTCATCTGTGCGTTTTCTATCTCCACATACAAATAATACATGTGAAGACAGCAAACACACAGATGAAAATAGAAGTGTATATATATATATAATTATATTATTTTAATATTAATAATAAAATATACTAATAATGTAATAATGTTATTATTCCTAATTATTGGTATTTATTATTAATTATTAATATTTCTTCTTTATTATTAAAAATTATTACTAATTATTCCTAATTACCATTAACTATGAACAATACTAATAATTTAAATTTATTAAGTAACAAAACAATGTAAACATAATTAAATTACATCTAATTAAGAATAATTGAAACTAATAAAAAATTAAAAATAAATATTAAATTAAAATAAACATAAATACCTTGAAAATTGATCTGCTCTGATCGTTCTTCAAATCTTTAATATCAGCTCCAGAGAAAAAAATTAAACTGAAGAAAAAATAAACTTTAGAAATTAAACTTCGAGAGAAGAAGAAGATGGAGTTTGATAATGATTTGAAAAAAACGGATGGGGGTATTTATAGGTTAGATTATTTGCGACGGGACCCGTCGCAAATACCTTAGCCGACATTTATTACGGTCAACAAGTAAATAGTTATTTGCGACTGGTCCCGTCACAAATAACCACCTGCCGACACACTATTTGCGACGGGAATATTCCCCCGTCGCAAATACCTTTTACCGCCGCCGGTTATTTGCGACGGGAATATTCCCCCGTCGCAAATAAGTTTCCCATAATTTGGCGCGCAAACCGCGCCAGTCCTTTTGCGACGGGGAAAGATATCCCGTCGCAAAAGGATACTTATTTGCGACGGGCAAATAACCCCATTGCAAATAAGTTTTTAACAAGACTATTTGCAACGGGATTTATTCCCGTCGCAAATAACCCGTCGCAAATGCCCATTTTTCCCGTAGTGTATATCCAAATACCCACACACATGATTTAAATGGCTATAAAAGTCATGGTAGCATCAAGGTAGCTATAGCCATATGCAAGGCACATGGCTATAGTCTTTGGCTATAAGTTATCCTATAAAAAATCTAGTCCCTAAATCTCCTATATACATAGAAAAGGTGAACCGTGGATATAGCCTTGTCGATATATAATATTCAAACCAATGATTAATTTACTATGGAAATATTCCTCATCTGGTCCCATGTACTTCAATAATCATATGGTTCATTGAGACTCAATAATTAGAAAAGAAATTATAATTTGTTATGTGTTGAATTAGTACCACATTCTTATATATTATGACTTATCCTACTATGATTTGTGTGATTTTAATAATATACATAAAATGATATCAATACATAAAGATAAATATGTGAATATGAAAAAATTAAATCCAAGCAAGTTTTGAACTGAGGTTTTGGTATTAATTAATGGAAAACAGAACCACTATCATACAATAAATTCTATTTTTATTTCGTAAAAATTCTTAAATAAATACATTTTAAATTAGTAAATACTCAATTATCTTGATTCAACCTCATGACCATTTTATGGTTTTTAGAGACTTAATCCACTCAAACACTATGAAAATATGATTCATTAATGTAGAAAAAATATTTTTATATACAAATTTATGATATTTTAATGATATCTCTATATAAATTGCTTTTTAAGGCCTGTGGATATAGCCTACACACTCATAGTCTATATACACAAACATTAAATTCACATAGATATGTTTTGAAAAACCATAAAATATAGTCATAGATATTAAATGTATATGTATATAGAAAGGAAAACCACTATATCGATATAAATTTATGGACCATGTCCATAAAAATAAAAAAAACATATCCAATATCCATAGACATTAAATGTATGTGGTTATAATCGATAAAATATTAACCTATAGAGTCATGAATTAGTGCTTTGTGGAGATAGTTAATCAACTCATAACATAGTTCTATAAATATTAAATTTATATTGAAATATCCTATAAACAAATTTCATTTATCTAATATCATTTATGGATCATTTATATATCATATAAATCAAAAACCTATAGCCAATATAATTTTAATACATTTGGATATTGGTTCCATTCCAAATTTTTATTTTCTTTCCTATTCGCATTCTTGCTGGTTTCCAATTCCTATTATACCATGTATCTATGGGTAGGGTTTCAAGTGAATATAGAGGACTTATAGCTTGGAGAACTTTTTTCCAATGGATATAGGATCCTTATAGAAATATAAAATGATTCATGTGACTAAAGGTCATTAAATTTTAATATTTTTATAGTAGTTCATGTAAAAATTGTTCTTCATGTCGTTTTTTATCATTATTGCTTCATAGTTTTTATATGGTGAAATAATCTCTTATAATAAGTTGAACATGATATATTATTATGGTTTGAAGAAAATGAATGTAATAGAATGATTTACCTCCCCCCTTCTCATAACATATTTTCCATTCATGGGGTAAACAATTTTCATGACTAGAATTAAAAAATGAATCATATTGTTTTCTTAAGATTTTTGGTAGAACTATAAAAAAATAGTACCATAAATCAAAATACAATATTATGATAGGTAATGTTCATTATCGATCATAAAATATTTTATAGGTTAAAAGGATTAAAATTAATATCAACCTCACTATATGACATTCACTGAACATCCAAGAAAATTAGAAACTGGAAATGTATTATAGAAATTCTAGGCCCCTACAATAGATGCCTATCAAAAATATCATAAATAAAAATAAATATAAAACCCTACTAAAGGAGAAACCAGTCTATATAAAGGATACAAAAACCATTTTCACAATACTAAATTTCTCTCAAATAGTTTATATACTTGGGAATCAATATAAATATCATATAAATGGGAAACCATTAAATGTATATGATTGAGAACCCTATGAATTCACATTAAATAGATCTAGAAAATATTCTATCCCTATAGAATCAAATAAATACAAATAAATAAAATTTATCAGATATTTTCTGTCAGGGAAAGATACCTCCCAAAAAATAAGTATACATTAAAAAATACTCTAGTAAAGTGTTGGTATATGAAACTATCATACAACAAGAAATATTCCAAAAATTCCATAAATTGGTAAATAACACTCATGTTGTAACATCACCACATGGGAAAACCTTATAAGGTACTAGCTACTCTAATAAAACAAACTAAACCATTTTCCTGAACCTTATTATCAAATGAATGCCAATTTAAAACACATTTTTTGGAATTTTTTATATTTTTTATGATAAAATAATAATGTGAACATTAAAATCCTTATTAAAACATAAAAATTGAAATGGTTTTGAGATAAAACATATGTGTTTTAGTGAAAGGAGTAGAATTATCCTTGGATAATAAAAACATTATAAGCCTCATCTAACTCACCACTAAGTAATGAGAACCATGAAGAATCTCATGTTACTCGTATTTATATAGGCCCATAATATTTTAATGGATATGAATCCTCTTTACCAACCCTAATTCACCTCTCAATACTCAATACTAGAGATAAAATACACACTATATCTGTATAATATTACCTCACTCTATAGTTTTTTGGACCTGGTGACTCATAACTCAAATCATTCATCTCCACCTCCATAGAATATCATGAAGGATATTTAGTAGATCTGTCACTCAAAGAGAGGCATCTCTCCACAAATTCCATATGATCCATCAATAATATTGAACACTATAACTAAAAAACTCTCTTTATATATAAGGATCACCAGCCTCATAGTGTTCTAAAAATATTTTTCATTATACTCATTGATGTCCTGGAAATGTGGAAAGTGACTAATATGATCAAATAAATGATTTATAAAGATTGACACAATATTTTCTCCTTGGTGGATCTCTATCTATTCTATTGTATATATATACATATAAAAATGTGAAATAAATATCTTCTTCAATATTTCATGAATTCTTTAAAAGGCATTCATTCGTATTTCCACGATTCATATTCAACCATATACAATCCACATTTTAAGATATTCAATACTATTCTGAAACATAAAATTAATTTGGAATCTATTTTTACCCAAATGTTACATCATTCCATTATATCGTATCCACAACCTCATAGATAGATTACCATTGGAGGATCTATGTTACTTCATTCAACAGAATATTGAAAATGTTATATCTCATGATACATATTATTCCTTATCATAATGTCTCTAGTGTGTTATAGAAATATACATCAATTTATAATAAAAATCAAATAGGGACATGGTAAAATAATCATAGCTACCCCGACAATGAAAATTTATTAATATATTCAATAAAAAACTTATCTATTATCATCATCCCAACATATAAATACTTCCATTCCACTTCATCACACCCACATAATCACCCCAAAATAATCAATATATATATATATCATCCACCACAACATCATTCATCATAATATACATTCCTCCCCATAATCCCCATTCTCCATATATTTATATATAATAACATATAGTGGATATCAATAGAAATAATAAAAAAATTATTTTTAATTTTTTTTACTAAAGAACAATTAATTAATTAATAGGATATCCAAACTAATATATTTCAAAACCATTTCACCAAAATATATATATTCAAAAAATTATAATAAATTTAGGTCATAATATGAAACCATTATTAGAGGATATTATTTTAGGAAGACATGATATATTCATATCCTTTACTTGTATAATTACCACAAGATTATATATATATAAAATTATAAAACATACTATTTGATATATTCATATTATAGATTCTTGCTTAAACTACAAAAATATTATAAAATGATTCACATTCATTCATCATATTGAAATTATCAATACATGATTATTAAATGAAATATTTAAAACTGAATAATAAATTCAACACATAATATATAAAATTGAAAAAAAAAATTAACATGTTATATATCATAGATTTCATGAAAAAAATCATGAAAATTTACACTTTATCTTAGGAAGTCATTTATGTAACACGTTTTCATGATTATATTATTATTTTAATTAAATGATCTATTATTTACATAATAAATTATACTCAAAAACCATTTTACTATAAATTTTTTATTTACCATGGGTGAACATATATAATATTAACATCTGTTAGAATCTAAAAAAATCACTAAATCATTCCTAATATCCTTAATATAGAAATTAATTATCATGTGAATATATGATTTAGATGGATAATAGGAAAAAAATTCCTTGAAATAAAAATCTCATCTAAATTATTCATCTATAACAATTTCATTATTGTTATAAATTAATATTAATTTAAATCAATGTCATTAATCAATAACATGATCCCACTAGTTCACTAAAATATATACTTAAATATTAAAACAATAAAACTATTCAAGGAATTTTTTGGACTAAAATTAAATCATTATATTCTGTCATAAATTATATAAGAATAAAATTTTTAAAAAATTGGATGTAATATTTTATTTTATTTTTTAATTACCAATTTTTTAACATCCTAAGAAGGTGCATGAAGATTTTTGAGTTTCTTCATAATGTTTTAAGAAAAAAACATTACTTACAGTGAGAATAAATATTTACTCTAAAGGATAATTTGTGATTTTGGTAGTTATCATAGAAAAAATATGACACAATATATAATGTTAGATAGTGTTATAATATTATATTTGGGTGAATTTATTGATTTTAATTAAAGGACCCTACACAATATGAGAATGTGTCATTCCATGACACGTTTAATATTAAAACATGATTGACCATTTCACAGCATGAACACACACCATTAAAAATATTCAAGGACATCATTATGGATATTGTAATTTATTTTCCTTTATTAAATAGATCACATCAAGATTTATTATTCCACATCATAAACCTAATTAATTTTTCTCAATAATTAATTGCTGAAAATATCCTATCATTATATAAAGTAGGTGATCATTCTATGTTTTATGGTATCCATATATCTCAAATAGAAATCCTGATGGGGATTCCTCTTCATGTCTAGGTAGTTATTTTAGATACTAATAAAAACATATAAGAATATAATTGTTATGAATTTTTTAAAATTATCTAAGTGATATATTTGATTGAATGTATTTACATTCCTATTTGGATATATTATTTTAAATTCAAAACATCTTATTAATATAGGGAATGTTTCAATTTATGTAAATAACATAAAATACAATGAGTATAAGGGAGGAGTATTCATTATAAAGTAAAATGGTTTATTATTCAATATTTTTATTTTAAAATAGAATTATGTGAGAGTAAATTTCTTTGATGATCATTATTGGTAGAAATGTCTTTTTATGTATTCCAATGAATATACTTAAGTGAATATCATATAATTATGTATTACACCAATTTTTTTATTTTCATCATTGGTCGTTAATATTTTTAATTGTTCAACCAATGTGTTGATTATAACGTTGTATCAACATAGAATGTATTCCATGGAATAGAGGAAAAATCATTGAAATTGGATGGTTAATGATATCTTAATAAATCATTGAATCATATATGTGCGATGTATTTTTTAATGTTATTATCAATACATCATTCATATATGCTCATTCAATTTATCCCTTTAGATGTGATACATGTAAAATATGATATTTATGCACTGAAATATTTTAAATTTTATTGAATACAAAAGATAAATTATTGGGGTATTTTTCAATTTTAAGACAATATTGAGTTATGATTACAGTAAAGGATAAATTTGAATTCTACCTAATTAAATTACCCACCCCTCTTGGGGTGTTTCCAACCCATATGGTAAAAAAAATTATATATATGTAAATCGTTGATTATATTGAGGGAAAAGTAAATATCAATGAAATTATAATGAATAATAAGGTAGAAAACATAAAAATTTGTCAAATTATAGCATTTTGATAAATGTATTGACATCCCAACGATGATATCATGGGATTGATGTATTATTTATAGTAGTTGACGGAATTTATGTAGTGATTCCATTATAAAATCAATGATAAAAGAAGATAATAAATATTACAATGACGAATATAATGATAAAAAATTATTTTTTATAGATTTTTTAGATATTATGTATTTGAATATAACATTTGGTCCCATATAATAATTTTTTTTATAAACATTATTATATTTATTTATGAGATAGAATGTTATTGGAAGAAAAATTTTCATTTATATATAATAAGTATAACGTTTTAAAGATCATTTCTTCTAAAAATACTTATGGTTTCATTAACCATCATACAGATGTTATGAATCTTTTTATAGAATATTATTGAGATAATTGTCAAAATATTAAATATATGATAATGAGAATATTTAATCAAATTTAAAATCCAAAATATTCCTCACCTGAGGAGATGCATATTATTGAGTTTTCCCTAGATGATTTTCATATAATGATGGTTATATGTGAATTTCAATTGAATAAAGAGAGATATTTAGATCATTCATCTAAATATATGTCATAAAATATGATTATATATTAGTTTTTCATAATTATAATCCAAAATAAGATGGAAATTATGATTTCTTATTATTTGTGGGATGAAAATTACAAATAGATATAGGATGATTTAATTTTATGTAACAGTTTTCTTTATTTATATATAGAATAATTTGTCATATCACTCCTATATTTATGAAGAAATTATATGTGAAGGATAGTGAGTTTGGATATATTTAATGATATAATAGAAGACTACTCTAATATGAAATATCAATTTCAAACATTCAGGTGGTAAAAAGTTTTGGAGAAAAATATTTTTTAGAATAGATGTAGCATATAATGTGGAAGATCAATTGGAAGGTAATGATATTATGTTCATATCAAATATTAAAGAGGAAAATATTGTTTTCATTATAGTTATATAAAATTAAAGTTTATATAAATGATAAATATTGGTTATTTTTCTGATTACCATAGAGAATTTGATGTATCTATTGAAGGGAATGATATACATATAAAAAACAACCAAAATAATGGAATTTTTTATAATGATTAATCAAGATATAATAATAAACATGAGGAAGTTGTTGACCTCTAATAAAATATAGTTGATGAATGTGTGAATAATCATATGAAATATGAATACTCTATGAATTAAAAAATATTGATATTAAAAAATACTTCTAGATCATTAATGACCATAATACATGTATTATAAAAAAACTTATGAAAATTAATATTCATGAGTGGGGGAAGTTGTTTCCCTAAAAATGAATATTCAATTGAGAGACTAAAATAATTGTTATAATGAAGATATTTTTTCATGTTTTATTATAATTTTCCAAAATATATGATATATCAAGAATTTAAGACATGTTATGAGATTCGATGTTCCTAATAACCATGTTATATTAGTGGAACTAGTACTAGTTATGATTGTAAAACATCAAAGTAACAGTCTATAAATATGAAGTGGATTTGTAGTATAAGAAATGATAATTTTATCAACCATCGATTACTTTTCATTAATCATTTTTATATAAAAACATATATATTCTTAAATTGGAAAAAACAATTGGATATTTAAATTGATGAAGCACAAAAAATGTGGATTTATTAGATACTATATATATCCTATTATACTGACACAAAAAATATCCATGAGGGGAATCTATATAATATTAGTAAATTATAGTTTAAATAAACTGTTTAAATTAATTTATAAATTCATTTTATAGTTACTATTTCAATTTTATACCCTCGGTAATAAAGGAATATATTTTAACTATAAAATTCATAAATCCACATTTGAAAGTAAAATGAACGTAGATAAAACAAATCTCAATTTAATTTCATTAAAAGTTATATAATCCACACTATTATGTTGAATTTTAACTGGTGGATTTTGTTGAGAATAATGAGAATATATCAAATAATATTTAAAAATATTCTATAATTTAGTATATGAAATTGGAAAAGAACAAAATGTTTAATTTGAATAAAATTTATTTAAAAGAATCAATGAATAGTATAACATGGATTCTGGATAGTGGGTGCCCTCCTTATATGATAGGTAATATGAATATATTGAATAATTTTAATGTTAATTTTGATCATATATTATTATTCATAATCAATATAGAACTATATATCAAATTAAGTGGAAATACATGTTTAGATAGTGATCAATTTAAGAATTTGGAGGTACTCTATGTTGGCGGTCTTTTTTATAACATATCAAGTGTTCATCAAATTTGTGACATGGATTTGGAAGTAACATTTTATAGGATGTTTTTTAGTAAAAAAAGACATTTAATTACCTAATTTAATGTTTTTGGTTGAATGGATATCGATATCATGTTAATAGAAAGGATAATATGTGTTTTCTAATAGTAGAAGAAGGATAAAAAATTCAGTATCATAGGAAAAGATGTGTTCTTCAAAAATTATGAAGCTCAGGAAAAAATTTATAGTAATAGTGGATATTCCTAATATGATTTGAGATTGTGAAAATCTTTGAAACACTTATATGTAAGGAAAATATTTTAAAACATATAACCCCCAAATTAGAAGAGTTTATAATGTTTGATGAATTTATATGAATCTAATATGTTTTTTAATTGGTCATGCTACATAATATAGTGATATGTATTAAATCATACTTGTTAATGGTTATAAAATAATGGTATTTCCAGTATTTAAATGATCAAATACATAGTTAATTAATTACATATAAAAATTTAATGAAAAAAAATAAAATTCAACGAAATGATCTATGAAAATTATTAGATCTGAAAATTTAACATATTACGTAACATATAAGGTTCAATTATACCATTAATAATATACAATTAATCATGATGTATCATCTATGAAATCTCACCAATAGAATGGTCCTATTAAAAGGATAAGTTTCTAGTTAAATAACTTAGTAATATTTTTGTTGATAGTGACATATCCTATCATTTCTAAATATAAGATATTTTAGTGGATATTTATACATAGAATCATGTATTATAGAATATATGGGTATAGAAAATTCCATATGAAATGTGGTAAGAAATGAAATTTTTTTTATATAACTATAGAGTTTTTGGATGAAAATGATTTTTTCTAAAATAATAAAGCAAACCACTAAAAATAAATTGATTTAGGGGCTAAAATTATATTCTTAGGTTACTCATTAATGTGTATGTCCTTTAATGTTTCAATAAAAGGTTAAAAATTAATTGTCTAGGGTGTTAATTTGATAGTTATTAAAATTGACGCCAAATAACAATATGGAATATTTGTTTCAAAAAATGTTCATTAAATAAGAAGAATATATTAATGAATATATATTAAAACATAAAAAGATAATGTTTATATTGATTTGAAAATTTTATTTGATAGAGGTAAAGGTAAATACGGGAGTTAACATGTGACTCAATCCTAAAGGTTGTGTGGTCATGTAAATCTGATGAATATTATTTTGGATAAGTCTAATCTACCTTAGACTCTATGGATGAGGATAATTGATGATAATATTTATTTATATGATATTTTTCGAAGGCCATATGAAGAAAAAATAAATCAGAATTCAAATATAAAGTCCATGAATTTAAATTTCCATTATATTGAAAATTTTCATATCTGGTGGGTAATGGATTGACAATGTATAATAATCTAGTTTTTATAAATTAAATCCTAATTTCCATTCTATAAAAATAAAAAAATGGTTATTTCATAACAAATAATGCTTTATTTGTGAAGCATATGCTCAAGTTGATGGATTTTATGTTTAAAATACATTCAAAATAATTTAATGAATGAATTCTTTCAAACTTTCCCTAAGAGTGGGTTTTTAAAAGAAGAAAAATATATCAAATGTATGTAATGATAAAATATCTAAAAATCCATCTTGAGTGAAGATGAATATATAGAAAAAATGGTTAAAATATAATTTCCAAAATAATGATAATAATGATTGAAATAACCTTATTCGTTGTCATCCCCTAACCCAAGATGGGATCGATCCATGACTACCACAAGCCCACCTTCATAGTACAGAGGGTGGTCACAAGTGTTTAAGGAACAGTAAACTCAGGGAGTCCTTTTTCTAAGAACTTGTACATACACATAGATCCAACTCACTAAAAAAGTTCAAAGGGGAAATAAAAAAGGTGCAAACTACTATAATGTAAATGAACATGAATGAACCTGTAGATAGTATAAGATTATGGTAGTGTATACTATAATGTAAAGGAGAAAATACATGTGCAAACCAGAAACCAATCCCCACCAGAACAAAATGGAAATGTGTAAAAACAAAGAAAGTATATCTTCTATATCCCAAGTTATGACCACCTAACACAGTTCATGTATAATGTATCCCTAATCTCATATGTGGTCACGATCGACCTGTCTGTTACTATAAAATACCCAAAAAATGTTAGGAAAACCCCATGCATGGGTGAGTATATACATACCAAGTAGAACACCCCAAAAAGGTTAAGGCGGGAAATAAGAGATACTGTAAAGAGGAAAGAAGTAGAGAACTAGGTACTATAAAAGATAATGGAAAGAGTATATCTCAACACCACAAAAGAGTGAAAGTAGAATCCTCTTAATACAAGGAACTCAAAATTGTGAGGAGATGAACTCCTCATCAAGTCTTCGATACTTATTTCTAGAGAGTAGACCCATCCAACCATGATAATCTAGACACTAAAATCATGTGGCATACCCCGTGAATCTTCACCTCTCCTATAAGAAGGGTAACCAAGACCCAAGGAATGGTTACTATAATAGGATATATATATATATATATATTCTCAATAAAAAAATCCCAAATGAAAGAGTAATTGGATCTCCATCTCAAAGCTCAGCCCAAGAAAGTGTGTAGAAATTGGTTCCAAGTTAAAATCATATGTGGTGCCCATAAACTCATGTGTATACCTAGGATACACAAGTCAAGGGGGTTTAAATCACCACACATTTATATTATATACATTGGGAAGTACTAACTCACCTGCATGGTTTAAGGTCTCATCACAAGAATGCAGCTCAGTGGGGAAAGTTCCCCTCTTTCTCATAAGTCCTTAGGTAATTCGAACCACACCTCACCATTCTGCCACCCAGTCAAGGGCCTTATATCGTAGACACCAAGGAATTCCACTGCCTATCCTGTCTGATGCATACCACTCGGGGAAATCACTGGGGAACGCCCCTGACTAGAAACTACTAGAGGGTAAGCCTAGTGAGTCTTTAGGGAAACACCACCGCCCAGCCCAACTAGAGGGTTACACCTGGAATGTCATTGGGTAACACCACTGCCCACCCCAGTTGAAGAATTAGATTGAAAAGTTGAGGAAATCCACTCTCTAGATTCTACTAGATAGTAACTCAGAAATATCAATTTGGAATGCCACTACCAAATCCTAGTGGAGGGTAAGCCCAGAACTTCCATTAGGTAACACCACTACTCATCCCAGTTGGAGGGTAATCCCGGTACTACTTTGGTAATCTTGTATGATTGATATCATCATTTAGTGTTACCTCTTTTCATTCCAAACATGGAACATTCATATCATATCTCGGAAGCTACTTCTAAGATAACCATCATGTTCTAAATGGAAAAAACACTTAGGATAGGTATCTCGCAGGGATAATTTGAGTTCAATCGAAGGAGATATGGGGGTTTGAAGATCGCTCGGGAGTGCTCAAATAGTACACAGTATGTGAGGGGACCCACACAGGGTGTGGTCATGTTCCACTGCTTACTCATGTCTCTAGATGGTACATGGGTCGCATCCTACGTAGTAGAACACATAGTGTAGGTGATCAATATGTCATGTCCTAACTATCTGGGACTGGGGTTGTGTTTGTTGGTCATGTCCGTGTACTCGGACCCTGTGTTAAAGTACTCTAGTACATGGCATGTTGTTCCACACAGAATATTTCCTGTGTGTCCAACCCATGTATTTACAACATGGTGTGTGTCTGGTCATGTGTTCCTTCACATGGCTAGATCACCCAAAAAGGGGAATACATAGCATTTCAAAGGGACTACATGTTGTGTCATCCTTATCTTCCCTGAAACCCTATCGTCACTACTAAGGGGGGATACATGTAATGTGTTGTTAATAATACATGGTGTGTAGATGGGATTTTTCTATAATCCCTTGTATTTATTCAATCTATCCTCCACACTTCGAAATTGGTCCCTCCACTTTTGACATTACCACAAAAACCTCCAAAAACTTCAGATCAAACCACGAATCATTGTTTCGAATCGTTGTTTTCCAGGAAGCGATCACCAGAACAAATAAGGGTTTCGTTCTTTTTTTCATGTTGTCACACCTCTGATTGTTAATACGTTGGTATAAAACCATTAGATTCATAATTCACTTATCTTGGCTATTCTGGATATATACATTGCTCAAAGAATCATCTTCTTTTTATGTATCAGCCTCAAATCAGGGTTCCTGATCGAGTTTGGGTCACTAGAAACTATTGACCTAGGTTCCAAATAGATTCCTTGGTGAAAATGCAATGAAATATGGGAGATAGGCACAATAACACAATGTTTTTAACATCACTGGCCAATAATTTTGGTCAGTGATCAAGAATGGGGCACTGGGGTAAGAACATGGATTAAAAAATATGAAATCCGGCACTTGGGCTCATGCAAGGTTTGGAATCAAGGGTTCAGATCGATGAATAACTATCTATCAACTCAAAAAAATTAATCAAAGTCATAAAAGCACCAAATATAAGTCTTACTTCTATTTTGGATCATTCACTTCTAAATATTATACTTTCAAATGAAGGAGGGGGATCTGTTGTGTTCTTTGTGCTTCAATCTGACTTGAATTAAATGTTCGTCATTCATTGAAGGAATTCTCTAAAGGGTGAATGGATATCTTACTAGTGGATTGTGGGAATTTGTGAGTCCAACCCTGGATAAATCCTCTTAATTACCTATTTATAATGTATTAATTAGATTAAAAAGTAATTTAATTAATCTAATAGATTAATTAATTAAACCACTTAAACACAATTCAAACGATTGAAGGGCCCAAACATCCTATGCCAATCCATTTTATGTCACTCCATGGGAAAAACGTTGTTACGAACCCACACATGGTCTCAGATTTCCAATTTGATCATCTATTTCAGATTTATCCCATTTTTTTAATTTACCATGCATGCACAATATAAAATATATTTAATATTTTTATAACGTTAATTTTGGGAACACCGAGCCTCAGAATTGCATGCATCCTCAACAGCTAGATTAGGAAAAAGATTTATAAATATTTAAAACACCTATAAAGGAAAAAAAAATGGGTCTCTAAATCATTCCCTCCTTTAATATTTTCATCCCAAAAAAAAGAAAAACTAAACCCAAAACTCCGGATACTGAGCCTACATCTGGATCTCCTGCTCTTAGGATCTCTTCTGCATGTTTCCATGCTACCACAGTACGTGAACCAAAGGTATGGTTTGTCCACACAATGTCCTCTCATGTCGGTCCTCGAACTCCTCTAGGTGCTCTGTAAAGGTGGCTCCATCCTTGATGTCCAGCTCACCCCAGTGGATGACGTGTGTAAGTTCATGAAAGTATCTCCCCAATTGTGACACATGGAAGATTCCGTGCACCTTCTCTAGCTATGGGAGTAAGGTGAGGTAGTAGGAAACCTCTCTAATTATATTCATGACCTCAAAGGACCCGATGAACCTCAGGGACATATTTCCTCCCTGTCCAAACCTCCACATTCTATACCTTGAGAGAATTTCAAGAACACTTGGTCTCCCTGGTAAAACTCCAATGGCCTATAACGGCAGTTCATGTAGTACTTATGACTGCTTTGGGCTATCTTCATCCATTCATTGATGATGTTCACTTTCTCTGTATTCACCTACACCAAATCTAGGACCATAAGATATTACACTCCAACCTCTATCAAGCACATGGGTGGACTACAAGGTATCACATACAAGGCCTCAAAAGTTTTCATGTTGATGGTTTAGTGGTAGTTTTTGTTGTACGTAAACCCCACCAAAGGTAGGTGATTCGTCCAAATATGGTCAAAATCCAACACGTTATCCCCCTAAATATCCTCTATCACCTGGATAGTGTGATTAGTTTTCCCATATTCATAGGGGTGAAAGGATGTAATCATCCGTATCTGGGTCCTGAATACCTCCTATAAGCCTCTCCACAATCATGATGTAAACCGCACATCACGATCAGGGACAATTGTCGAGGGCACCCCATTAAGTCAAATGATCACTCATACATACAACTACCCAAAACTCTCTACTAAACCATGATCCCTGATAGAAAGGATGTTCTCTGAGTATATAGTTGTTCTACTATCACCCAGATGGAATCATGGCCCTTCGTTGTGCATGGAATCCCTATGATGAAGTCCATTGATATTTCATCCCACTTCCATTCTAGAATCTCATGAGGCTACAACAAACCTGTCTGAACCTGATGCTCAGTCTTCACCTACTGACTGGTAAGGCATTGTGAGATAAACTCAACTATGTTTCCACTCATTCTGGACCACGAAAACACCCTTTTATGATCCCTATACATGTTCTGCATTCCGGGATGTACAGCTAAGGGAGAAGTGTGGAACTTCTTCATCACCTCCTCCCATGTCGTAGATGGAACCACTATTTTCCCATAGAACAATATCTAATGATACCATCCTAAATAATACACATATGGTGTTTCAACTATGGATATCTGGTCATGTAGAACTTTACAGTCAATGTCTCTGATTTGGGACTCTTTTACACACTGAATGAGTGATATAGTCAACAACATTAAATTTAAGAAAGTTGTATCCTCCTACTCCATTAGGATCAGTTGTAGGGAAGCTAACGTTCCTAAATATTCCTACACTAGGAAATCATGGGAATTCATGTTGATGGAATATCCTACATTATTTTCCTTTCCCAAAGTATAGACTATCTCAAATTTGTAATCCTATAGGAACTCCAATCAGCATCGCTGCCTCAGGTTCAGATATCTATGTGTAAAGACATACCTTAGACTCTGGTGGTACGATTAGACCAAAAAGTGCTCTCCCAGAAGGTAGTGCCACCAAATCCTCATGGTTAAGATCATTAATGCTAGCTTATGTTCATGAGTCTCATAATTCTACTCATGGTGTCTCAAATTCCTCAACCTATATTCGATGACTACCGATTTTTGCATCAAAAAACTCTCGAGACCAGCTCCGGAGGCATCTCAATACACCATGAACTCAAATCCTTCTTATAGTAGTCTAAAAAATGGATCACTCGTTATCCAATACCTCAATTCCTTGAAGGCCTTATGGAATTACTCGTACTAGGAAAAAAGTTTTCCTAACATGTCAAAGTGGTCAAAGGAGCCGAAATTTGGAAGAATTCTCCCATAAATCATGTGTAGTTCCCCCACCAAGGCAAGAAAAATCCGCACCTCTGACACATTCTTGGTAGGCTCCCTATAAATAAATGCTTCTATATTTTTTGGATCCATAGTTAATCCTTTTTTTAAAATGACATTCCCTAGAATGTGAACCTCTTTAATAAATAAATTTCATTTCGAGAAATTTCCATAAATTGGGTGCTCTCGAAGTGAGTCAAGGACCATCCTTAGGTGCTCTATATGCTCATCCTATATCACAGAGTATACGAGTATGTCGTTGATGAATAAAAATATACACTAGTCTACGTATTGATAGAAAACGTAGTTCATCATTGAAATTAAAATATTTTGGGCATTTGTCACATAGAAGGGAATCACTAAGAACTTGTAGTATCTATAGCAACATTGAAAGGCCATCTTCAGAATATTATCCTCAGAAACCCATAGCTAGAGGTAGTTAGACATGAGATCAATCTTGAAGAACCATATTGCATCTCACAGCTGATCAAAGAGGTCATCAATCCTTAGAATGGGGTACTTATTATTTGATTTTTTCCTAGTTTAGTCAACGATAATCTAGGAAAATCCATAAGCTTTTGTCTTCCTTATTCACAAAAAAAATGGGGATTCCCAGGGGAACACACTGGGTCCCATGAAACCTTTCTCACAATGGTCCTCTACCTGCAACCGCATCTCCCAGAGCTTAGTGGGTTCCATCAAATATGCTGCAAAATATATCAAGGTCGTTCATGATTGCAAGTCATTGAGAAACTCTGCCTCTCACCTCAGATGTAGTCTATTAATGTCTTTAGGAAAGGCATATATGTAATCCTATACTACTAAATGGATCTACATGCCTAAATATTCTACTGATTTAAGGTTTATATTTTCTAGATGATAGGTAATAGTATGTAACCTCTTGATCACATCACCCGCTCATCCCGCTATGAGGTCTCTCTCACCGAAGAAGGAGAACATCATCCCATCAGCGCATAGACACCTGACTAGTATGTGGTGGTAGTCAATCTGGGCCTAGGCCATGTAAAGTCAATCCATGACCAATATAATATCATAGAGTTCAGTCGTGATGACCAGTAGGTACCACATGAACCTATCTTCTCCAAGTGATAGCTCTCACTTCTAGAATATTAAGGATATGAAGGTAGTTTTCCCTATAAAAACCTCAAGGCATAGCTGTTGTTTTAGTGTCTCTACTGATATCCCCAAATCCCACACCATGATTCGAGAGATAAAAGAATATATAGAACCAATTTATACAAATATAATGTAAATAGTTGAGTAAACAAGGATTGTACCTCAAATCATCGTGTGCCTTGCAGTATTGTAGACATCCAAAGCCTATAGTTATCCACGACCCTGACCACCAGCTTCTTAATCCTGGTGTGGTCCGCCTACAGTTGGTGGTGGGAGATCCTCATACCATAAAAATACTCCTAAATCTCTTCCTACTCCTCTTCTAGATCCACCTCCCTAGGGAAAACCCATACCCCCAACTGGGGGACCCAAAATCATATCTACGTCTCTATCATGGCAGTCCATCTTCTACCTTCTTAGGATGCTTAGGATGCTTGGTCGAGCAGTGCCATTTCATGTGTAATCACACTTCACAAGCATCACATCATCCCTCCAAAGGATTACTTGGTGCTCTACACTAGCCCTACACTAAATGAACACACCCCTAAGCCTACTCATGGAAGGTCATGTTATTTCAAGAAATTTAGCATTTACCTACTACTCCGGATGAATCTGCCCAGTCAAGTCTACCTCTAGCTCCAATTATCTAATGTCCCTCTATCAGGAATCTCTATGTAACAAGTTCCTACTCTAGTTCCCTAGCATATGTGGGGATGCACAAGGGTAATACACTGACCTAGATCTCTCTATAGATTCCCTACTCAAACTTACATTCTTGGAAGTAACCATCTCTGATCATGTTGAGGGAGTAGCATGTAAGGTCGGTGAACCACACTGTGTACTCCGCCATTGTCATCCCTTCATGTTGAAGTGCCAAAATCTCCAAAATATGAATGGATCATAATGAATATGGGTAATACTTCTCGTTAAACATCTATTGTAAATCGTTCCATGGGAGTTTTGACTCATCATTCATCTTACTAACTAAGCTCCACCAATGCCCAGTTGTTCCGTCGAAATGATTGGATGCCAAAGACACCATATGATCCATAGCAGTCAGAAAAATCCTAAATACATTGACCATAGGCTCCATCCAATCTTATGTGGCATAAGGATATGGCTCGCTGCAAAAACTTAGTGGCCTCTGGTGTTGGAACTCGCAAAGTACGCTTATCCTGCACCCATCCTCAGCTTGCTCTACAGGGACTATCTATCTCTTAATGGGTGTGGAGTCTACTACCTTTCCATTGGGAGGAAAAGGTGTCTCATGATGGACCCTGAACTGAGGCATCATCACTCATAGGGTTTTCATCATGAACCAGAGCTGGTACCATGATTGGCTGTCATCGTGAAGGCATCCTGAAAAACATCAAGGAGTATTGTGGTCAGACGTGCATATATATGTATATATATCTATGAAAAAAATGGGGATATGACTCAAGGATAGTCAATGAATTAATCCTATATGATGCATATACCATTTTCCCCTACAAAAAATTTCTCAGGGTGCCGTGTTGACAAAGTAGATAACTAGGGTCCTAATGAATGGTTGTGTCAGCTGCATGCACCATCACTAAACTCTCTAGCTCGAGAGTCTATCTCAAGACACTTTAACACTGTTTCCCTAAACCCAAAAAATCCTTTTAAGGGGTAACATCTGAATAACATACCAAGGAACGAACTTTCTCTAATACCACTCTTTCAAGAACTGACCCAAGCTAGGATCGAGTCGCGACTACCCCATGCCCACCTCCATAGGTCATGGGTGGCGATAAGCTTCAAAGGCATAATAAATGCAGGGAGGAATTTTCCTAATAACCTATACACATGCACACATCCAACTCAATGAAAAAAATTCAACGAGGATATTGAAAAAGGGGTAAAACTGTTATAAAGTAAAATAAACCTTCATGAACATATAGAAATTACAAGAGTACGGTAGTGTATACTAAAAAGTAAAAGGAAAAAACACACACACAAACCAAAAATTTGTCCCAACCTAAACAAACTGGGAAAGAGTAATAGCTGAGAGAGCCTAGTTTTTGTATCCCAATTTTTGACCACCATAAGGGGTCCATGCAGCCCATAACCCTAAGAACTTATGTGGTCATGTTTGACCTATCATCCGTCTATAAAATACACAGAACATGTCAAGGAAATTCCATGCACGGGTGAGTATATAAATACCCAGTATACTGCCACAAAAAGGTAAAGGGAGAGAATTAAGAGATAAACTGAAGTGGAAAAAACTAGAGAATAGGGTATGGTAAAATGGAATGGAAATAGAACCCCTAAAACTAACAAGAGAGTGAAAGTAGAATCATCCTAACACAAGGAGATCGAAACGATTTCGAGATGAACTCCTCATCATGTCTTCACTACCTATATCCAGAGTTTATATTCATACAACCACTAGAATCTAGCCATAGAAAGCACACGGAAAACCTCACATGTCGTCACCTCTCCTGGAAAGAGGGTAACCAAGACCAATGTCATGGGTATTGTAATAAGATATATATATTCTCGGTCAAATAATCCCAAACAAAAGTATTAGGGAATATTCATATCATAGCTCATACTATGAATGTGAGTAGTCATTAGTTCCAAGGCAAAACCATTTTTGAATCTCATCACCTCATGCATCTATTTAGGAAACACTAGTAAATGGGGTTCAAATCACCACACCATGATACTATCTTATTTGGGAGGCACTGACTCTCATGCACGGTTTTAGATCGAATCACAAAAAATGTTTCTCGGTGGGGAATGTTACCATCGTTCTTGTGAGTCCTTAGGTAATTGGAACTACACCTCACCATAATGCTGCACAGTCAAGGGTCCTCTCTAGTATCCACTAAGGAATTCCACTCCCCAACCTGGTTGGAGTGTACCACTTAGGGAAATCACAAGAGAATGTGACTGCCCAGAAACTACTGGAGGGTAAGCCTAGTGAGTCTTCAGGGAAACTCCACTACCAATCCCAGTTGGAGGGTTATGCCTAGAATTTTATCGAGGAATGCCACTGTCTAGCACATCTGAAGGGTTATCACATAACGTTAATGTACTCCACTACACAAAACCTACTGGATGGTAACTCATAAAGATCTTCATGGAATTCCACTTCCCTATCCTATTGGAGGGTAAACCCGGAAATACCATTTGGGAATTCAACTGCCCAACCTAGATGAAGGGTAAGATCGATACTGCTCTGGTAATCATGTATGATCATTTAAATCATCAAGAGTACGCTCTATGCATGAAAAACTCATAACATTCATCTTGAATCTCTAAATCCTCTTCTAATGGCACAATCACATTCAACACGGAAAAACACCTTGGATAGGAATCTCATGGGATAAAATCTGAGTTCAATCGAAAGAGATACAAGGGTTTAAAGAAATCTTGAGAGTGATCAAATAGTATATAGTGTGTGGTCCCACTCCACTACCTGGTTGTGTCTCGGGCCAGTATACAAGTCCAATCCCAGGTAGTAGAACATCTCATTTAGGTGGACTGCACATCATGTCCTAGATATTCGAGACTGGGTTTGTGCTCGTTGGTTGTGTTTGTGTACTCAGACCCCATATATGTGTTCTCCAATACATGGCATGTCGGTCCACCTGAGATACTTCCCATGTTGTCAACCTATGTATTTGGCACAAGGTGTGTGCCTAGAAAATATTTCCTTCACATGGCTAGTTCACACAGAAGGGTTAATACACATCATGTCAAGGGGTGTACGCATCCTGTCATCCTTATCATCTCTGAAACCATAGTGATGCTGCTGAGGGGGATATAGGCCATGTGTTATTCATACTAGATGGTCTGTAGTCAGGATTTTTCTATAAATCCTCAAGTTTATTCAATTTTACCTCCACACATCAAATATGGTCCTGCCACTTCAGATCTAGGTTTGAAAACCTCTAAAACATTCAGATCTTGGCACAAATTGTTGTTTCAATCTTCCATTCACCGGGAATCAGTCACCGAAATGAATGAGGGTTTTGTTATAATTTTTTATGTTGTTGTGCGTCTGATTCTCAATAATACAATGTAATCCCTTTATATTTATCATCCAATTATCGTGGTGATTCCGGATCTATACTTCACTCGAATAATCGTCGTTGTTTCTTCGATCGGGACTCCACACTTTGAATATGGTCATGTCACTATAGATCTATCTATAAAAACATGAATTACAGTTTCTAAATATCGTTCACCAAGTATCAGTCTTTGGAATGAATGAGGGTTTTGTACTTCATACTTCATACCAATGTGCCTCTGATTCTCAGCAATCCAGTGTAAAACATTTGGATTCTTTGTCCAAATTTTGTAGCGATTCTGGATCTATTCTTTTCCCAAATAATCATCATTGTTTCTCCGATCCACCTCAAATATTGGCCCACAATCGAGCCCGGGTCACCCGAAATCTATTTAACCATGATCCAAAGAGATTCCTTGATGAAAATGTAAAGCAATATGGGAGAGAGGTGAAAAAATCTAATGTTTTTAACATCATCATCCAAGTGTTATTGGTCAGAGATCAAGAATGGGGAACTAGGGTTAGAACATAGATTAAACAACATGAAATCCGGTATTTGGGCTCCTGCTAGGTTTGAAATAAAGGGTGCGGATAGATGAATAACTATTGATATGCTCTTTCATGACCCATCCCCCAGGGCCCATATCGTAACTACCCTAAGCCCGCATTCCATAGGCCAGGGGCTAGAGACTAGTACCAAAGGCGTAACTAACTAAAAACTCGGAAGGCATTGCCTTTATAAAATGTAAACACACACAACCAGAGTATAAGTGGAATCAAACACTAAGTAAAGTAGTATAACACGTATGATGAAAGTACAAAGGGGCTGGAAATACAAGCCCAATATAAAGGTACAACTACAACTCAAAGAAAGTACAACTAAAAATACAAACATGTGAATGGTGAAGCAGCTCCTGGATCATCCTCCAGGTTCCTACATGAAATGTATGTACATATGTCCTCCTCAGCACTCCACATCTATCAGTCTGCTCCGTGTGTCCTCACACCGAGTGTCCACCTCTGGGTACCGTCCAGTCCCAGTACACTCTACCTCGGTCAACGTTGTTTGTCATCTGCATCCAACACAACGAGGTTTGGGCATAGCCCATGCAGGGGTGAGTATAATGATAATCAGTAGGGACCCTGAGACCCTCAAGGTCTCACTAAATCAAAAAATGATAATCCAAAAAAAAGATCTCAACATAAAACCTTTACTTAGGTATATGCCCATACATATACCTAAGTTATAAAGTAACCAATCTCAATCATTGGGAAAACACAATGGTTATTGAATCAGCTCAAACTAGGATTTTCGTTATCAAAACCACAACTGTTGGAGAAATCCTCCTTTGTCGATTACAATGGCCCTGTCGCGACTCCGAGGCGCTAATCACTAACCTTAGACTGCTGAGGTACTCCACCTGATGAGTAATGCAGGTCTATCTCCCCAACACAATAGCGCTTCCCGACATGGGTCTGCCAGACCAACACAGTAATGCTCCTCCTAATAGCCTACCGAGGTACTCCTCCTGTTGAGTACCATTGGTCTGCTACCAAACCAGGTGATCCATCCGTTGTGGGTCTGCCGCCAAACCAGGTGCTCCATACACTGGGCTAATCGAATCACTCCGTGTCAAATCGGTTTGGCAGTCATCAGGTGTACAGCTTCTAGGTCTCCACACTCTTTATGCTCAATATTAGGAGGCTATGCACCATGAGCTACTGGTCGACACTCCAAGTGTCACAAATTCTCACGTAGAAGTATCACAAAGGACTGACTCGTCATAGGGGTCTCAACGCTACAGACGACACATCAATCGGATGCCTGCTCTGTGAGTTATTAGCCTTTTAGACCGAGGGGCCTAGTTGGTTTCGTGTACGAACCAACCCAATTGTATCTCAACTATACCCTGAAATCCCGTGGGGTATACTCAAAGGGGCCGTTTTTCAATGAGATTTCCAACTCTGCTGACGGTTCGTCAAACAGAGATCCGGTCTCAGAGTTATTGGCTTTTCCGTTCTAGTGGCCTGGTTGGTTTTTAAGATAAAACCAACCCGACCGTACTCCAACAGCATCCAAACCTCGGGTAGATTATTCTAAAAGAACCTCCTAATCAAAAGGAATCCAAAGTAGTTGATGACACGTCAAACGGATATCCGATCTTTATGTTATTGTGTTTTCCATTTCGTGGCCCCGATTGATCTCGGGTTCAAACCAACCTGGATGTACACAAAAATCCCCATAAACATGAGTGTAATGTACCGAAATGACTGTCTCGATCCGAGGAATCCTACGCAACGGACGGTGCATTGATCGGAGGTTTAAAACTTATGTTATGGACAATTAACAGAAAAGTTTCGGAAAAAGGAGGGTCTGGGCCCGGTCCGACCCGGCCCAACGCACCCTGGGTTGGCCCGAACCATGATGACCCGACCCAGGTCTAAGTCCGGCCCAGTAGGGCGCGGCCCGTCCCACGTGGGCGTGCCTCAGACAGGCTGGCCGAGCAGGGGGGTGCGTGGCCCCCCGGTTCACCAAATTGGTGGTGCAAGGCTTGCGCCGCCATCACCTCCCGGATCTCGCGCGGTGCGGGATCCATTCCTCCACCACCGCTGTGGTCGGTGCCGCAGCGCCAGCCATTGCCGAGGTCTTCCGCAGGCAACCAGAGTCGTTTGGGTGGTCTGTTTTAGCTCTCGTGTGCGCCTACGACTCTCCCGGGACCCACTCTTCACTACATCAGCTTCAAACCAATGCCTCCCTTCCGCTCATCCGTCGCCAAGCATACCGCGCATCACGAAAAAGTTGGCGGTGGGTCCGGACTTGTTAATTATCGCATACCCACCACGTTAGTGGTTCAAATAATCACACAACCATTAATCTCCCAACATTGAGGGTATAATTCACATAAATAGAATTATTCAAAAACAACCCCCTACATCTAAAAGATGTCGGACGTTGTCTAACCGCAGAAGAAGAGCGTCGCGGTAGATTGTGTCGCGGAGAACGGCGTCATGGAGAACAATCTTCGATTCTGTGGACGTTGGGATGCGTCCAAAGAGGAAGTGGTGTCTCATCTCTTTCCACGGAGAAAAGAAAAGAAGGTGCATCATCGTTATTCGTGGACCCAGTGTTCATCATCGAAGAAGATGTCGTTCTTCGTGGAAGGTTTAAGCTCTCTTAATTCTCCAAAGACTTCCCACACAATATTTGCCCAGAAAAAATTAAAATTAGGCTTTCCCATCATTTAAAAAACATTCCATGCCATTTCAAATTAATTCAAACTCATTAATTAATTGAATGGGACGGAAAAAATTAAATGAGTGAGAGAGGTGGAATGTGGAGAAGCTCCACCCAATTATATGGGGGAGTTGTCAAGATTAATGCAAGGGAAATTAATTACGGAGTTAAGGGAAGGTGAGGATTTAGGGGTTATTGTGGGCCCCAACTCACAAATATCCTCTCATGGGATGTTATGTGGGTGTGGGCCCTACAAACAACCATTATCGTGTAGGATATAACTACCAAATATAAAATCAAATTGTGTTCCAAAATTTTATTTATTTCATTTTAAATCACCAAAATTAACTATCAACCTGCATAAAATGCAACTGCGGTAAAGGTCCCATTAAGCAATTATTGGCACTACAAGTTCATCAGTGCCCTCAGATTTAAATTCTGAGCAATGGTTCAAAAGATGGAAAAAAATGAACGTACGTTCACTGAGCGTACCCAATCAAAACATCAGAAATTGATTCCGGGCACCCCGGGCCACGGAATCAGGTGCCGTCAGAAACTGTGGACTTGTAAAATTCCAAAGAAATAAGAAAAAAATTCATGGGTATTTATATTACTCTCGCCTCAGATTTTTATGTCCCTGTAAAGCTAAAACACATACTATGAAAATAATTGGGGTACTGACCACGCATCTCAGCCTCCCACTCCCATTTTCTCTTTGGAGGTTCACGTGCTGCCAACAAATGTGCACCAGCGGAATCGATCATCCTTATAATACATTCTCCTATCAATGCTAAATCTCTAATGGAACCCCATGAATGTCTCCCTGTCATAGATATATAGCTTCATGTGGTCGATGATGTCAGTCGGGTCATGCATTATCTCCTCGGCTGAGGTACGTGGAAGACGTCTTACACCCGGTGCAACTGAGGTGGAAGGGTCAGCTGGTAAGCCACCTCGCCTAATCTGATGATGACATGGAAAGGTCTTATGAAATGCAGAGATAACTTTTCACCCTAGAAAAATATTCGTATACCTCGTCATGGTGAGACCCATAGGATAACGTGGTCTCTATCCTCGAACTCTTGTGGTCTCCATCTCTTATCAGCATAGGACTTATGTTTTCTATGTGTAGTATTCATCCTCTCCTGGATGATTTGCACCTTCTCAATCATAGCCTGAAGATGGTTGCATTAGTAAACCTCTGTCTCACTCTTGAAATCTCTGCTGGCATCTCTCTGACCCCTCGAAGGGTTTCCCCTTCTTCGTCAATGCTGAAAGCGGTACAATGACTCTGTATAATTATGGTACAAATCTATGTCTCGATGACTCATGAGTGATCGACTGCACCCACTTATGCATGATTCAATCCTATTTTTCCTGGGGTTCTCTTTTCACCGACCAATAAAAACCCATCCCAATTATGTAGGTAAACTACCACCTTTTTTCCTAATATATTCAATATGTGTATGAATTGTGGTTGCCCAATCCATACCCAAACTACCGTCGTAAGGCCTTGACGCTTCCACCAAGAGGTTTCAACCGAAACTCTCACCTCAAGGGTCAGATCACACCATCGGCATATGTGTGATTATCGAGTTTCCTACAAAGGTATCTCTAGACTTAAGGGTCAAGTCAACATCTTAACCAGAAACTCTAGGTCTGGGACAATATTCGTGGATGGAAGGAATGATTGGTACCTGTGTTTATTGATACGGTAGAAAATAGTAGACACAAATTGTTCTTCAAATCATTCCCTGAGCATGGAGGGGACTACAAAGGTGGGTGGATGTAACATGTCGAAATGTACACCATCTCATGCTGCTCTCCTAACTCCACTTCCACATCTTCTGCTCTGAAGATTCATCTGTCATTAACACTTCCTCTTCATGAATCATTTTACATGCCCATGTCTCTAAGACTAGTGTTAGTTCCCTTCCTTCCCATTGCTAACATTCACTAGTTGTATTCATTCATCCATAGAACATTCAACCACCAAGGTTGTCTCTAGCACCCTAGCATAAGTAGGAATGCATAGAGGAAAATGTGTAGGCTCAGATATCCTTTAAAATCACTTCATTTGGTATTTAGAGCACCAAATCACTAATAATATTGTATCCATCGAGTACCTGGAATGATTAGTATTCCTTGATGAATACTCGGCTACCAACATGTCATCCTGGAAATGTTGTATATGTTTTTGGGAACTCTCAGCCATCTCCTCAAGCCAGTCCTCAACCGCCTGTGAGTCGGGCTTGCCTCGGAACCTAAGGGGTATCTGATGCTGAAACACGTGTAAGTCACTAGGCCTGCATGTGTCATATACGGGTACCAACGGTTGAAACTGCTAAACAACAAGTAGTGATATTGCTGGCACACTACCCAAAGGTACTATCTCAGGCATCGGTCCACGTAAGGAAGCCTCCTCACTATGCAGACCAACCTCATAGACACTAACTAGAAAACACAAGTACCTAAGATCACCATCTGCACTACTTGTGTCTAAAAGAGGTTTAGAACTCTTGTAATCGCCTCCATCCAGTCCACTGCTTCTTGGGAATCTGTATCTCATCGTAACCTCAGTCGCCTCTGCTACTGGAACTCATGCAACATCTTCTATCGGCGTACACCATCTGCTAGTACGGATGGTGGAATCTGCTACCCAATGGGTGGTGGTTCTATTGGTAAACCATCCAAATGTGCCAAAATAGCAAGAGGGCCCTACACTGGAGCCTCATCACTTGGTGAGCCATTATCGGGTAATCTATCGAAACTGCAACTGACTGTATGCATAGAGACATCTCGAACAGATGTGACACGGTCAAATGATTTAAACCTGGTGAGATGACCTAGTTGAGCTGACTTAAAGAGAATTTTTGAAAATAGACACACAATAAGTGTTTTCGTGAACTGAGTCAGAAATCCAAAGTCATGGTCCTGGTGTATGGATATGTCAGACGTCGCACCAACACTAGACTCCCTGAACAATAAACCACACTGGGTACACTTAACACTATTTCTTCACCGAATGGAAGATATTAGAGTCCTATGTTCTACGGTATAACTGACTCCTTTGATATCAATTTCTCACGACCCATCCCCCAAGGCTTATATCATGACTTCCCCATGCCCGCCTTCCATAGGCTAGGGGCTGGTCACTAGCACCAAAGGGGTAACTCCCTAAAAACTCGGAAGGCATTGCCTTTATAAAATGTAAACATAAAAAATAGAGTATAAGCTGAAGAAAACCCTTAGTAAAGAAATATAAAATGTATGATGAAAGAAAAAAGGGGTCGGGAATACAAGCCCAAAAAAAAGTTATAGCTACAACTGAAAAGACAAACAGATGAATGGTGAAGGAGCTCCGGGATCGTCCATCGGGTTTCTACCTGAAGGGTTGGTATAGATGTCCTCCTCAGCACTCTTCATATATCGGTCCTCTCCAAGTGCCATCACGCCAAGTCTCCACCTCCGGGTACCATCCAGTGCCCGTACACTCTGTCTTGGTCAACGTTGTCCATCATATGCATCCAATAAAACGAGGTGCGGACATAGCCCGTGCAGGGGTGAGTATAAGGATATTCAAGAGTGACCCCGAGACGCACAAGGTCTCACTAAATGAAACAAGGATAAACCACAAAGTAAGATCCCAAAAGATACCCTTTAGTTAGGTATCTGCCTACACATATATCTAAGTTATCAAGTAACTCATCACAATCACGATGAAAACACAAAGGTCGTTGACTCAGCTCAAACAAGGATTTTCATTATCGAAATGACAACTACTAGAGAAATCATCCTCTTTTGAGTATATCGGCCCTATCATGACTCTGCTGTACTACTCACTAACCTTAGACTACTGAGGTACTCCTCCTTTCGAGTACCGCGGGTCTATCAACCAAACATAGTAGCGCTTCTCGCCATGGGTATGTCGCTCCAACACAGTAGCGCTCACCCTAATAACCAATATAGGTACTCCTCCTGTCGAGTATCATATGCCAAACCAGGCGCTCTGTATTCCATGTTTCTGCCGCAAAACCAGTCACTCCGTCCACTGGGATAATCGAATCACTCCGAGACGAATCGGTCAGGTAGTCGTCTGGTCTACAGCTACTAGGTCTCTGCACTCTGTATGCTCGTCTCCGAGAGGATCCGCTACACGAGCTATTGTTCGACACTCCAAGTGTCACGAAGTCTCACATAGAAGTATCACAAAGTACCGCCTCGTCATAGGGGTCTCAACGCAACAGACGACGTGTCAATCAGACGCCTAGTCTATGAGTTATTATCCTTTTACTCTCAAGGGCCCGATTGGTTTTTTGTACGAACCAACCCGACTGTTTCTAAAATGTCCCCCAAACTCCCATTGGGTATAATCAAAGGGATCGTTTATCAACGATATTACCAATGCCGCTGACGGTTCGTCAAACGGACGTTCGGTCTGAGAGATATAGGCTTTTCGGTTCTAGGGGCCCGGATGGTTTTTATGCTAAAACCAACCCAAACATACTCCAACTACGTCCAAACCTCGGGTTGAGTATTCCAAAAGAAACATATCATCAAAATTAATCCAACTTAGTTTACGTCACGTTAATCCGACATCTGGTCCTTAAGTTATTGGGTTTTTCGTTATGTGGGCCTGGTTGGTCTTTGGTTCGAACCAACCCGGCCATATTCAAACTTCGCCTAAACCTTGATTGTAATGTACATAAACGACCGTCTTGATCTGAGTAATCCTATGCAACTGACGGTGCGTCGATCGGAGGTCTGAAGCTCATGTTATGGGCAATTAACCGAAATCTGTCTGAAAATGGGGGTCTGGGCCCGGTACGACCCAGCCCAACCCACCCTGGGTCGTCCCGAACCAGTCAAACCAACTCGGGTCTAGGTCTAGCCCAGTAGGGCACGGCCTGGACCAGTTGGCAAGGCCTGGACTGGCTGGGCGTGGCCTGGCCCAGCTGGCACGGCCGGGCCTGGTTGGGCATGGGCCGGCCCGCCTAGGCGCACCTCGGCCAGGCTGGCCGAGCGGGAGGGCGCGACACCCCAGTTTACCGAATCAGCGATGCTAGGATGGAACCTCCCTAAACTCCTAGATCATGTGCGGTGCGGGATCCATTCCTCCACCACCGCTATGGCCGGTTCCATGATAGTCCTCCGCCGACAGCGTGCTTGGGCGCCACCACCTCCAGGCGGCCGGCTGGGGCCAGTTGCCGCCTCCGGTCGCCGGCACCGTCGCTGTCTTCCGTGGGCCACCGGAGTCATTCCGGTGGTCCGTTTTAGCTCCCTTATGCACCTGCAGCTCTCTCAGGACATGCTCATCATTGTAACAGCTTAAAACCAATGTTTCCCTTCCATTCATCCATCACCAATCATACAGTGCATAACGAAAAATTTGGCGGAGGGTCCGAACATTATCGTTAGCCCATACCCACTGTGTTAGTGGTTCAAATAATCAGGAAACAATTAGTCACCCAACTTCGTGGGTATAATTCAAAAAAATATATTATACAAAAACAACCCCCTACCTCAAAAAGATGTTGCACGTCGTCGAACCACAGACGATGAGTGTCGCGGTAGATGGTGTCATGGAGAACGACGTTGTGGAGAACGGACGTCGATTCTGTGGATGTCGGGGTGTGTCCGAAGAGGAAGTGGCATCTCCTCTCATGCCACGGAGAAAATAAAAGAAGGAATGTTGTCGTTCTTTGTGGAACCGTCATTCTTCGTCGAAGAAGATGTCTTTCTTCACAGAAGGTTAAAGCTCTTTTAATTCTCTAAGGATTTCCCACACAATATTTGACCACCAAATATTAAAATGAGGATTTCCCCTCATTTAACAAACTTTCCATGCCATTTCAAATAAATTCAAACTCATTAATTAATTGAATGTGTTGGAAAAAATTATATGAGTGAGAGAGGTGGAATGTGGAGAGGCTCCACCCAATTAGATGAGGGAGTTGTCATAATTAATTCAAGGGAAATTAATTTGGGACTTGAGGGAAGGTGAGGAGTTAGGGGTTCGTGTGGGCCCCACCTTACAAATATCCCTTCATGGGAGGTTATGTGGGTGCGGGCCCCACCAACAACCTCCCCCATGTTGGATATAACTACCGGATATAAATTAAAATTGTGTTCCACACTTTTATTTATTTCATTTTAAATCCCCAAAATTAACATTCAACCCGCATGAAATGAAAATACAGTAAAGGCCCCCTTAAGAAATTATTGGCACTACGAGTTCATCAGTGCCCTCAGATTTCACTTTCGAGCCCTAGTTCAAAAGATAGAAAAACATGCACGTACGTTCACTGAATGTAACTGAACTAAACTTCAGAAATTGATTTCGGGCACACCGGGCCTTGGAATCAGGTTTCGTCAGAAAATGCGGACTCGAAAAATTCCAAAGAATTATGAAAAAAAATTCCATGAAATTTCTGGGTTTTTACATGATCAATAATTTAATAAAAGGTGTAAAGTCACCAAAGATGAGTCTTGCCTCTCTTTTGGAATGTTCACTATTGAAGATTGTGTTCTACAATGAAGGAGGAGTATATGTTACATCTATTGCGCTTCAAACTGCCTTGAATGAGAGGTTCGTCCTTATTTGAAGGAATTCTCTCAAGGGTTCAGGGAGATATCACTAGATGATTGTGGGAATTTGTGTGACCAAAACTGGCCAAATCCCCTTATTTTCCTATTTATATCATTTTAATTTTGATAATAAGGAATTTAATTAATCAAATGGATTAATTAATTAAATAAATTAAACACATAGCCAATGAAAGAGGTGTCTGAACGTCCCACACTAATCCATTTTATGTCGTTTTTAGGTAAAATACCACATTGAGTGTTATCCCATTTTCATTAATTAACCATTTAAATGAAATATAAAATATTTTTAATATTTTTATAAAGTTATTTCTGGGCACACCGGGTCTCGAAATCACATGTTTCGTCAGTGTATAGCTTTGGAAAAATATATTTATAAATATTAAAAAGTATTACAAGGAAAAACATTAGGTCTCTAAATTCCTACATTGAATGAAATTATATTTTCTTGAGAAAATAAGAAATAAAAATGATACGGGTTGATCATAACCTCTATATAACAATATCTGAGGGATAATAGTTTATTATGATTGTGTATGATGACAATAAAAATTTTCCAGAAAAAGCTGTGTGTTGGTTGGGTTTTTTTCTACACTAATGAGTTCTGAATTTTAGATTTACATGATTTTAGAACATTTTTTATATCCAACGAGTTTATAAATATCAAGAGAATATAATATTCTCCTATGGTAAATTTTCAGTGGAAGTGTTGAATACATCCATGAATAAATATTTCAAGATTATTTCAACAAAAATAATATTTCGAATGAAATTGAGACAATAAGAGGAATGTGAAATAGTATAAAAAAAATTATATGAGATCCATTGGGAGTTTAATATATCATACATTTATTAAGAAATAAATTTTTAATCCAATTTTATTTTCATGTAATTTTCAATATTGTCTTAAGAAGGATCATATCCTATAAATGATAATAATATATATATATATATATATATTCAGAGATTAGTAAATTAATATTTAATATTCATGGATAGAATATAATTCAATTTGAATTTATATTTAGATACTAATTGTGTGTGTGATATTATAGATAAAAAACCAAAAGTGGTGGATACTTTAACATCAGATTAAATTTTTTTAGATGGATAAGTAAAAACATGATTTTGTTTAACTATGAACAACAAAATCATATTGTATTTAAATTTATCAGTCATTTAGATAATAAATATTGTTATTATAGAAATTATATTAAATTGTTGACATTTTGGGAAACTAATATTGATTCGGTTCATCAACTAAAGTGATAGTGAAATAACTGATATTCCATGAAACAATACCTCGCAAAATTAAATGCAGTACGGTATCATTTTATAAAATACTATTCCAAAAATTACTTTTGGAATCTATAATAACATAAAATAATGATTCAGGATGTAATGAGAATTTCAGAAGAGAAGAATGTGCCACCCATTCCACTAAATTTTCAATGTTTACTAACCATTAGTTTTGGGACACTTGTCGACTCTACCCAAGTTCTGCTGGGATAATTGGCGCCTAGTGTTTTCTCTTATCAAGTGGATTCCTACAATTAAAATTTGAATATAGCCCCTCATTTTCTTGATCTTATATAGAGAACACGTCCTTAATTCAAGGATATTTTCAATCGGCCTCTGACCTCAAAGGTTCTAGATAGAGTCTCCTTTTGGGAGGTTCTCCTGACACCATATTCTTCCTTGGAAGATTCTTCCCCCATTTTAACTACCTCAATTTATTCATTCATATAAGAATCAAATCAACTAATGTTGAACCTAGTTGGTAGGTTAATTTTGGATAAACTTCCTCTTAACATGCTCAAAAGAATCACAAATTCATGGGATCTAAATTACCCAGCAAAGGTATCATTTTTGAATTGAATGGCCTTCTATACTATTCTAGATTTCAATGAGGATTTCATCAAGTCATGGTACTTGATACCTAGAAATTTCATCCAATAGAGGTTATATCTATTCCATTTGTCGATGGAGAACCATTCTGGGTGAGACACCTTGAAATCATTAGTGTAGATTTTTTTCTATGGTGATGTCTCTCATATAAAATGTGGCCTTCTCGCGCGATATCTAGGAAGCCTTAGAATATTTTCTCTACATCGATGAGCATAATATCCAGCATAAAGAAGCATTGGTACCATAGATCTGCACATACCTATACCTCTCCCTTTCCCTACCATTGAGGAATCTTCTGCAAATTGATTGAATTTTCAAATTGTCTCATCCTATTATTTATCATATTGAAAGTGGGTTCCCTAGACCAACCTCTTGTTTTACATTGATTACCACTACATGTATATTGTTTTTAATATATAGATGTTTTTATATTTCTGTAATAGTGAAGATACTTATGCATCCTCTTTGTTTATGGAAATGTCTTTAGATTACGTGTCGTATCGAAAGGTTATATTAGATCCTAGTATAAAATGAGAACCAAGAGATACTATGCTATTATTCTTAAATTAATTTCCTATGGTCAAGTTACATCATTATAATAGGACATAGATGATGTGTGACAATTAGTTGTTGGGGGAACATAATCATTGAGGCTTCATCTCTTGATGTCCGCACATGATGATCTCTAGTATTTGAGATCATGAGGACAGACCCGCTAATAGTAACACCACATGTTTCGGTTGTCATTGGTTGTTCCTATCTATGACCATCTGTAATGGTCTCTTAACTTGATATCATTATCAATGTATATCATTTGATTTCATTATTTTATGCAAGTAGAAACCATGGAAATGAATTCATTTTTGGGTAGTTTGTGTTGGGTACATCATTGGTGACATGACGTTGATGGAATGATCAATGTATGATTTCTCACTTCTGAGCTGTGGAAGAGATATATCAAACCTTTTCGATTAGGATCGTAGTACCTTTATTAAATCCATTTCCATGGTAGGAAAAGGTATGTTCATCCAGATAGATCAACAAATAATAAATAATGAAAAGAATGATAACACTAGTGTACATTCTTCATTACTGAGATATCGATGATGAAGTGATTATATTACATAGATTGTGTTTGTAGGAATGTAGTTGTTGCATTGAATTTTCCTTATTTGTATGGGGGCCTCGATAGGTTTCTAGACCCCAGTTTTTTTAGGTGAATTTTATTCACATCTTTTGAGATAAGGTCTTAGAGGGTGACACATAATCACGCTTTGAGAATCCTCTTTATTCTGTTGAATAGAAATATAGAACATAGTGGGAACCACCACGAGGTTCGAGTATTATCCCTTTTTTATATATCACAAAGTAATAAAAAATTATTTAATTATTCATGTTTGTAATGATTTTTTGAGTTTATTTGAAACATGTATTTATATGTGATTTAGTAAATAAAAGATTAAATATTATTCGAACTGATATTAATATCCTGAGTTCATTTAATATTATCCGGATACATGAATCGAGTTAAAGACTCAAGTTTATAACATAATATATTTAATATATATTACAAATAGTGATAAATAATAAATAATATTTATAGAATTATTTAGTTTGTCATAAATAATTATTTATAATATTAATATAGTGGATCTTTAATACATGTGGGATGAGAACCCAAACCAGGTGTTATATAAATTTTCTATATATGTGTAGAGAGACTCATCCCAAATGGATGATTAATTAATTGTAGTTTAGAGCCTCTCTATCCTCTTGAATCCTAGAGAGAGACTCTCAAATAAGCATGTTCTTCATGTTCCATCTTCTTGGATCTAAGATGTGGCTTTGTCGTGATAATTGCTACATCAAAGTGGTCATCATTGTACCACTCTAGCTCACATATTTTGATAAATTAAGTGTGAATATATCTAAGAGGCATGTTTGGATGATCTAGAGGAATTTGACATCAGATTCTTCAAGTAATGGTCATACGAATCTTTTGAAAAGCTTGTGTGTATCAGATCCAAATGAGGTACATGTTAGTTATTATTTTTTTCTATGTTTAAACTAGGTCTTGTACTCATAACATACCAGGATGAGATCACCATAGTTGATGGTGTTACGTTGCTTCAGTGATGCAAATATTTTAAATTCCTGGGCCATCAGCTTTTTTTGCCCGTCATGATACCTAATAGTTGTATCAGTGGGGTATACATGGTATTTATGAGTGGAAAAATATTAAATTTATTTAAATATTATGTCATGGGTGTTAAAAAAGGTCCATCGAATATGAACGCATGTTTTCCCATTTTTGAATGGCCATGTAATAGCCATTTGAAAATATTAAATGGATCGATGTCATCATATTTATGTTGTTCGGTTTTTAATTTTTAACAACAAAAATTTTAAATTTGTATTTGTGTTCTTGAAAATTACCGAAATCTGGGAATGTTTTGGTCGGAATCCGGTAAATAAATTTAATCCAAATGTGATCAAATATTTTTGAGATCAATAAAATCAAATATTATTATATTTTATTTTATTATATTTGTCTTGATAAGAAAATATTTTGTGTTTAACTTTGTTTAAAGTCTAATAGACTTGCAAAACCCTGTAAAGGGTGAAATGGTTTTCAATCAACTTGTGTGGAAAAATTAGTTTCCACATTTTTCTAAAAAAATAGAATCTTGACCAAGATTTGGTCTTCCTCTTTGGTGTTTCCCCGCCCCATGTGTCGCCTCCTTCATGTGTGATCCATTTTGGTGGATCACCTCATACGCAATTCTCCTCTTCACCTCTCATTCAAGCTTCGCTGGAGGCACACCCCTACTGCACCCTATCCCCCCCTTATAGTGCCACCCTGTGCACCTCATCGGAACTAAAAGCCACTGACACATCTTCCTGACCTGGCTATGCTGCTGCCGTCCCAACTTTGTGCCACCTCCATGACCCGTAGGCCACTAACCCACTATAGGAGATCACTACGCCACAGGGATCCAACCCTATGGTATCATTCCAAGCTTTCTCCTCCACTCAATCCTCACCTTGCTGATGAGACCACAACTGTCACATTTTCCCCAGCTGGCTGATGCTCTCGAATGACGTCGCACTACGAGACTGCGCATGTCACCTTCCTCATGTTTCCAAAACCCTAACCGGCCAGTGGACCTCCCTTCTCTCATGATGCTGAGTCATAAGTTGTAGTCGGACCGATCACACATTACCACGGTTCCAGTACAGTACATCCATAGTTCCATTGTAGTTGATCTGAGGTTTTGTTTTGGTATTTCCCTACTCTGGTGAAGTAGCATCACTATAGTGCCTAGTCTAGCCGGACTCCTTCCACACCCAGAGATAAACCAATAAAATTAATTTTATTAATTTAATTTAGTTTTTTAAATTAAATTATTTGATATTAAATTTTTTGTTTTAAATAAATTAGAATCCAAAACATTAATTTAATTTTTTATTTAAATTAAAATAATTGTTAATTTAATTCATGGAATTTTATAAAATCAAATTATACAATTAGAACTGATAAATAAATTAATTGAATTTATTTAAATTCATTTATTTTAATATAACACATTGCACTATTTAAATTTATCACAGTTTAATTTTTATTTCGCATTATCTTATAATGACTCGTCTTGAGGTAACGATAAACCTATAAATGTCTGGTTTTAATTATTTAATTATCAATTCATTGTTTGCAATGGTTGTAATAATTTTGTAGTTAAAATATTATCTACACATCATCACTTTTAATTCAAATATGTATAAGGGTTTGTGTGTCCAATGTAGCAGTTGTACTTTTTACCCCTATACCCACTCTCCTCTGTGTGAGTATATTTGTAAAATCGATGATGGAAATCTCAGACATGGACCCCACCAAGTCAAGGCAGTAATCCAAATGGGAGTCGAGAACTATGCACTAGGGGCATGATGTGACATGAGCCAGGATTCACCTCAGGTATAGAACCCCTATGTCATGATTGATTCATTATGGATTGATCTTAGTAAAATGCTCAAGACCAGTCAGATTGCATTTTTTACTTTATGTGTGGTTTATTATTTTATGAAAATTCATGATTATTTCTGGATCACGTAAGATAATAAATAATATAAAATTCCTAAAGATGAAGTGAATATATATTTCCATTATTTGTTCAGTTGTGAGCACGACAACCTAGTTTTAATGAATAAAATAGAATTGGATTATATTCATCAATAAATAAAATTCCTCAAATAGATATCAAGTCTCAATGCCTTCCGTTATTCAAATTTGAGAAACACTGACTCTTCGGAGTGCTCTTCAGCTAAGTTTGAGAGTGCTTCTTTGTACTGGGGAGTTACTTTAAGAATTATGGGCTGGCTTGATTAATGCTTATAGCAAAGAATTATCCAAATCTAGCATTTTATCACTTTAGAGGGAAGATGTTGAGGGAATCAAGTTTAGAATCCAAAATTTTGGACTTTACTCAATAGTCCAATGAACCACGAGTTAATGTGATTTCCCAAATAAGAGCATACCTAAAAACTCTCCAAGAAGTAGTATAGAAAATTCTTCTTGACTATGATGAGTATTTTTTAGGATCCTTTCCACTAGAATACTCAAGCGATAGATTATTCAAAATCTAATAGTCAGGGCTGTTATGGATCATTAAAATAGTGGGAGAAATTAAAAATGACATAATTAATTAATCATAACTATCTAATGATAATCAATATAAATTACTAACTACTAATGTTTATCTGATGTAGATTTAAAATGGAAATCACAAATACCATATGTACATTATAACTATGATCTATTATGGATAATGAAAATATCAGGACCGACAATAACTTCCAGAAGTGGTATAGGTGTTTGCACATAGTACTAGACAATGAAAGGAATATATATGTGATGGAATCCTCAGTTCCTACTGAGCCTCCACAGGAATCATGTAAGTTGGAAAAATATAAATGGAAAAAATATTGTAGAGGATGCACTTGAAGTTCAATGCATCATGTTGTCATCCACGTCCATCCAATTGTAGAAAATTCATGAGGATGAGGATTCCTACATGATATTTTCACATCTACAATAATTATATGAGGATTGGGCCAAGAAGGAAAGGTATGAGATCTCTAGTTCCCTTTATATGTGAAGGCTATCATAAGGGAACCCATCTAGTCCTCATGTACTCAAGATGATCAGGTACATTAAGAGGCTCGAATCACTTAGGTTCAAATTGAACCAAGAGATACCAACAGATTTCATTATTGCCGCTTTACTGCCATGATTTTTAAATTTTATTTTCAATTATAATATGAATTATATTAAAAAGTTTCCCCCATATCGATTGGAACTATTTTTCCTATATCAAAAGGATATGAGAAATGAAAATTAATTTATCCTAATAGTGAAGAAGAGAAATAAAATCAAGGTAAATGGTCCAAGGCCAAGTCAAGGATAAAGACTCCAATGCATTATCCTTCAAAGAATCCAATGATTTGGAATTATAGAAATTAGCAAGAGGGTTCCTGCTTTGGATGTGGAATGAATGGCCACTGGAAAAAAAATTATAATGTTGGGAAGAAGAAGCAAGTTGACACTTCTACTTCAGGTATTTTTGGCATTGAATGAAAGATTTCTTTATCTACAATTTGGGTATTTGATACGGAATGTGAATCACACATATGTATTCGTATACATAAAACAAGTAGATTCAAGAATATTATAGGAGGGAATGTAGATATTGAATATGTGAATGGTGTAAGTCTTGAATCCTTTGAAGTGGGAGATTATCACCTTACCTTTCCTAGTGGTTTGGTTCTAGTTTTAAATAATTGTTATTATGTACCTTCTGTAACAAGAAACATTATCTATGTGTCATGTTTGGTCACTATGGGATTTTATTTCAAGTTTTGAAATAAATTTTGTCACTTATATAAGGGTAAAATGTGTTATGTTATGGAACATCTTAATGGATTATAAATACTTGAACTCAATAACTCCATAATGACAATCAATGAAAAAATAGTGAGCATGACACATATTTCACCAAACATATAGAACTTCAGGCTAGGTCATGTAAACATGAAGCTATTACAAAGATTACATCATGAAGGGTATTTAGACATGGTATAGTTAAAACCCTTGGATGTATTCCAAGCTTGCTTACAATGGAAAATGACCAAATCACCTTTTCTCTGGAAAGGGAGAATGAGCCAATGCATTATTAGAATTAATAAATATTGATTTATGTTGTCCATTTCAAGTATAGGGAAGGGGTGGTTTTCATACAACATTACTTTTATCGATGACTATAGTAGGTATGGATATATCTACTTAATGAATTATATGTAATATTCCTTTCAAATAAATAAGGAATACCAAAATAAAGTAGAAAACTAACATGGTAAGATGATTAAGACACTACACTCAGACCTGGGTGGAGAGTATCTTAACAAATATTTCATTGTCCACATAAATAAGTATGATATTATTTCCCAACTCAATCCTCCTAATACACCATGGTGGAATGGTGTTAGTGACATTAGGATTAGGACTTTGCTTTACATAGTCAGATCAATGATGAGTCAGGAAACTCTTCCATTATCCTTTTGGTGATACACTTTGTAGATAGTGTCATATACCCTAAAACGAGTACCAACTAAAGCTCAACACTGGATTTTATATGAGTTGGGGGGTGGAAAGAAACCCATTCTATCATACATACATGTATAAGGATGTGGGGATTTTTTCAAGAACTTACGATGTATAAAATTAGCCTAGAGAAACAAAAATTTCATCTTTATAAGTTATCATAATGAAACAAAAGGATATTACCTATAAAACACTTTAGATAGAATATTTGGTGTGCAATAACATGACATATTTATAGAAAGGGAAAACATTTCCAATGGGAATAGTGGGAGGAATATTGACTTCGATGAAGTTAATTCTCAAGACGTTCAAGAGTTGGTATGGGAACAATCATCACTAGAGAAAGTGGAAGAAGAAGTGGTTCCTAAGACCGAAATAATACGTAGGTATTATAGAGAGGATAGAGAACCATAGGGTTATGGTTTTCTTATCACTGAGTCAGATGATACATTACTCCTTGAGGATGATGGTCCCCTAAACTACAAGGAAGAAATAGAAGGAAAAGAATCTTCTAAATGGAAAGATTCATGTATTCTAAGATGGAGTCCATGTAGCAAAATCAAGTTTGGATTTTTTTAGACTCGCTAGCTATGTAAAACCCATTGGGTGTAAATGGGTATTCAAAAAAAATCTTGACATTAATGGTAAGGTTAATACCTATAATGAAATACCGGTTGTGAAGGGTTTCAATCAATATCAAGTAATCGTCTATGATGAAACCTTATCACTAGTAGAAATGTTAAATCCATCAGAACATTGCCTACAATAGAATAATTTCATGATTATTATATTTGGAAAGTGGATGGAAAAACTGATTTTATAAATGGGATGTTGGTTGAAGACATCTATATGACTCAAACTAAAGGGTTTGGCTTATTGTGATCAAAACTGCATTAGAGTGGTTGTTGGTGTACCTCTCTAGCACCCATATTCTAGTGAACTATTTGTTAGAAGACTCAAGAGGAATGATTGGATGATCTAGATGGCTTATACATCAGATACTTAGAGCAACAATCACCTGCATCTTGTGATAAGATTTCATGCATCAGATTCGAATGAGGTACATGTTCATTAATATTTTGTTCTTTGTTTAAACCATGTGTTGTCCTCAGACCATACATATATGAGATATTCATAGTTGATGACATTATTTAACTCTAATTATACAAAAATAAATAAATTATTGTCCCATCATCTTCCACTACCCATCCTGGAACCTAACATATCCCTCGCCACCCACGTTATGTATGAGATGTTAACTTCATGGACACTCATTGAATCTCTATCAAATGAGTCATCAACATTGGGAAAAGTGGTCCCCCATGAAATCTGATTCAATTATAGGGAATCAAGTCTATTGGATCTCGATGCCTTGCCTCTAGTCTGATATGATGAGGGTGATTGAATATAGGATAAGGAGACTCCTTATCCATACAATAATTATGATACCTTTGTGTCTGCAATGGATATGGTCAACCCTTGTGAGGCGGTCCCTTATAGGTGACACATCTTTTACCTTGAATTTCTCCAGCCACATGTGTTAGTTCATGTTTGCCCATTTCCTTCACTTATTAAATCTGGTAATAGTGCATTATCATATGTGTGGTTTTATCTTCCTAGAGTGCTTGTATATATGTGTCTTTCTGAAGTTTTTGAATGTTCATAGTTGGTTGTACATGCTGCATATCCTTTACAAAGAACAGACCTTGTTTCAGATTCTTCTCTATGAGATTCCTTGTTTTTTCCAGTACAAGGAATAAATTAAAAGTAGAATAAGCTTCAAGAGTCTCTAATGCTTCCTTTGACTACTACATTGGGTTCTATTAAGATGTCCCATCATGGAAATAGGGTGTATCCTCTATCTTCCCATGACTTAGATACTCCCCAAGTTGTTTCATGTTCTTATTACTGCACAGATCATTCCATGTCCAATAACAATGTATAATATTTTATAATTCTTTGAAATACTAACATGTGGAATCTCATATCATATCCCCTTCATCCATTTGCATTCATAATAGGGCACATGCTATACATAACTTAAAGACTTCTTCTCATCATTATTGTGGTCCCTTGATGACTAGGGATAAATATTGGTGTTCACATCTTCAATGTTCTCCCTAATCATTTGGAATACCTAAGGCCTTAGTGCTCGGGTTAAGAAAAATTTTGTCTTCTCTGAAATTTGGTGATCTAAATATTAATTGGAGATAATCCTAGAGCCTGATCAACATGTTTCCAATATTTAGAGTTTCTCCTTAAGACTAGGTATATGTGGTTTTTTTCATGGTGATACAATCAATCACCATAAATGGTTTTTTTGGATGAAATTGTTTTTATAGAATTGGTCAATGCCTTTTAACAAGAATCGTTATGTTAGGATTAGTGAATATAATTTTATATATACCTTTTTTGATTTATATGCAAAATTTGAGGCTAGAGAAAAGGATTATCATTTGAAGGACATATATATATGTTTATTTCAAGTAATTTGGTTTGGTTGGTTGGGGAAAATTTAAAATATCACCATTTAGAAGGTAAATAAAATGGGATGGGGTGTTTACCCCCATAAGAGATAGTCAGGATTTTCTGATAGTTTTTATCAAAACATTCTCATGGACAAGATTTTCCAAGGACAAGTTCACCTAGAGTAATAACCAAAAGGGTACTCATTATGCCTAGTGTATATTGGATCGTGGTTTTTATAACCATTAGTCAGTCACCTCATTTCTAAACATAAGGGAAGAGCACCTTGTTATATATTTTTAAGATCATGCACCCTTTCTCATTCATCTATTACAATGAATCATGGACCCCAAACTTTTTTTATGCTCTGATTGCCGATCCTATGATCCCAACATTAAGAATGTGGTTCAAGAGTCCTGGATGGAGCCCATGCATTAGTTTATGTGTATGGTATTGAAAAATAGGTTTCGACATATCAAAAGTGACCTCCGGACCTTGCTCAATAATATACACTCTCATGTTATCATCCTAGAGGGAATTAATGTAGAAATTGAGTGCATTAAGTTGAATTTGGAATCCGGCGAGATTATTATTTTTTTTGTACACTGATTGATAAGAAAACTCAACAAAGTGGTGATCATTATTGAAAAATAACAGATCTCATGAGAGAACTCAATTGAAACATTACTGTGGAATGGGGATAAGAATAAGGCCTTCTTCCAAGCATGTATCAATGATAAAAATCAAATAAGTGTTCCTAATATTCTTCTGGATGATCGATCCTTCACTCATAATGTCGATTTCATTGTAGGTATGGATACTAATTACTTCATATTGTCACTTACTAAATATAATCTTGACATGTATGAAGGATATCTTAAATAAGATACCAATTTAATCAATGATATTCCACGAGTTTATTCCAGTGATATGAACAGATTCCTCGTATACTTTCTAGAGGAAACTAATATCTGAGAGGCATCTTGATATCTTATTTTTGTGAGTTATCTCGGTACTGATGGATTCTCATTCTCATTTTATATTTCAATTTTGGGAGCTAGTGAAAGGGGGTCTACTGGTTTCTATTTAAGACGTCTGAAGAGGAGGTATCTTTTCCTGAGAATCCTTTGCACCCACAATGATCCTTATTCCAATGGTGAAGGAAACCTCATCTCTTAATCATTATATGACAATATTCAAGTGAAACAATCTGTATATAGTTTTGGAAAATGTTATAAATATAATACTTTCATTGTATATGCCTCAATGGGTTGAGGAGGACCAAAAATGTTTCATAAAAGGAACATCCAAAGAAACATCTATTTCCATGATTCATGAAATAGTCAGTGATATTAACATGAAATCTCATGTTTCCAAAATTGTGGTTAAGATAAATATGGATAAACCCTAAAAAATATGAAGAGTATTTTTACAATCCGAGTGTAGAAAGTCATGGGTTTTTCTAGATTGGAAGTTGTTATCTTAATTATATCATTTAGCTCACAGTGGATGGAAATCTCGTTCATGGGGAAAATATGGGTTCATTAATTCTATTCATGGTCTTTGGAATGAAGACCCCCTAAACCACAGACTCTTCAACATTGTCCAAGACACACTCAATAGATATTTGGATAAAATAATTCTCAAGCCCATCATTTAACTCAATCATGGTAGGTCAAAAACTACATATATCTCTCATATGTGTTTTTTAGATTATTTGAGGTTTTCCCGAAATGGAATAGTAGAAATATTCATGAATTAAATACGAACCTAGAGAATTATTTTAGGTGGAGGGGAATTTCCAATAACAGTGGCAAAACCAGTGTGTTGATTTAAAAATGGTGCTTAGAAGATATGGGGAAAATTGAGGAAATCTTTATTATGGACACAAGGTCTTTCCCCATAGAATATCATAGGTATCTAATTTATTCAATAAGGATCTACATCCATCATTTTTATGCCCTTGTTGATAAAATTACTACGTCCATTTAAAATTGGTAGAATATTTTTCTCTCATTTGATGGGTGTATTATTAATTTCAATTGTGTCCTCTCATCCACTCCCATACACATGTTATATGTTTTTATTTTTCCAAGGGATGTATTGATAATTATTAAAAAAAATCATGGAAGGTTTTATATTGTAATCTCATTATGAATGATGGTATCACTCGGATTCATGGAATGTGATGACTAAGGATGTGGGTGTTGATGGTATCGACTCGAGTAATGTCATAGAAACCATGAAGATATTGCAAACTAAAATGAAATGGTATTTCTTAGAGGTAAAATCTATGTGGGCCAAATTCATCATGAAAATATATGTAAATAATATGAATAGTATTAGGGGAGTCCTTAGCTATTACAGAATTTAATATCTCTCCATATACCTATTTTAAAGAATCACTCCAAATAGATAGTTGGTTTTGTACAGATTAATTTATAGAGTGATATTGGGCTTGGTTTAGATATCAGTTTTGAGTATTTTTTGTGTTTTTAATCATTATTATTTATTTGCAAATATGTGTAGGTATATTTTTAAAAAAATTGTGTAAAAGGCGGAAAACCCACTGCAGCTTTTCTACCAAAATCAAAAAAAAATATATTAAAATTTTTATTTTATTTTATTTTTTTTATATATATATAATAAAAAATTTCAATAGAATTTATCTAATATTTAATATTCATCAGTACTTCCATTAGAGAATTTTGGATTCTAACAGAAACCCTCACCTAGGGATCCCTTTAATATGAGGGTTTTCCCTAGAGATCATTCTAAATTACCGATATGGGATTCCGGTTCTCCCTAGCCTGTAAAGAATATTCTGCATTTCAGATGTGGGATTGTAAAATGTTTCAATTATGTGGATTTCAAAGACTATAAAATATAAAATAAAAGGCCAATATAAAAGAAACTTAAAAAATGCAGTAAACACATAAAGAAATAGTTGAAAATAATAAAAATTCTGACAAAAATATTGATGAAAAATAATTCATAAGCTTTCAAATCAACCAACTTGAATCATAAAAACGTTTCAAGTATGTGACTTTAAAAGACTATAAAATATAAACTTTAAGACCAATATAAAAGTAAATTATAACATTGATTAAACATATAAAAAGAGTATAAAATAAAATTAATTTCATAAAAAAATGTTGATGAAAAACAATTTATTAGCTTCAAATCCACCTACTAGAAACCTAAAATTGAGTCATGTATGTGGCTTTAAAATCCTATAAAATATAAACTATAAAACCAATATAAATGAAAATTAAAACATAGATTAAAAATAAAAGAAATAGTTAATAATTAATTAATTAATTAGTAATATAATTATTAGTAATGTAATTATTTATTTTATAATAATTAATTTGTTAATTTGAAATATAAATATTAACTATAAATTATTAATTATTTATTTAGATAGTTAATTATTAATATCATTATTAATTGTATAATAATTAATTAGTTAATTAGTAATATAATTAATAGTTATAATTTTTAATTTTTAATTTTTAATTATACAATAATTTATTAGTTAATTAGTAATATAATTATTTATTATTTATTATATATTAATTAATTAGTTAATTAGTAATATAATTATTAATTATGTAATTAAAAATTAAAAATTATATTACTAATGAACTAATTAATTATTATATAATTATAAATTATATTACATATTAACTAATTAATTATTATAAAATTAGTTATTATTAATTAATAATTATTGTATATAATTATGATAATAATTATATTATTAATTTTTAATTAACTATTATATAGTTAATAATTATATTAATTATTAAATAATTATTTATTATATAATTAATAATTATTTTACTAATTAACTAATTAATATGTATATAATTTTTAATTATATTACGAATTAAATAATTAATTATTATATAATTAATAATTATATAATTCTTAATTATATAACTAATTAATTATTATGTAATTAATAATGATATTACTAATTAAATAATTAAATATATTATTAATAATTAGTGATTATATAACTAAGTAACTAATTATATTTATATAATAAATCATTATATAATTAATTATTATATTACTAATTAAATAATTAATTATTAATATTTTATTTTGTTTTTAATTCATGTTTTTAATTTATTTTATATTATTCTTGTAGTTTATATTTTATAGTCTTTCAAATAAACATACTTGAAACATTTTTATGCTTCATGTAGGTACTTTTGAAAGCTTACAAATTATTTTTCATCAACATTTTTTATTAAATAAGTTTTATTTTGAAAAAATTTCTTATATTTATAAACCATGTTTTAATTATCATTTATATTGGACATACAGTTTTTTTTATATGCTTTTAGATCCACATACTAGATACATTTTTAAGTTTCATTTAGCTTGCTTTGAAAGCTTATAAATTATTTTTCAACAACGTTTTTTATTATATTATTTTTATTTTCGACTATTTCTTATATTCTTAATCTGTTTTTTTAATTTTCATTTATATTGGTATCACAGTTTATATTTTATTGGATTTAAATGTCACATACTTGAAACATTTTTATGTTTCAAGTTGGTGGCTTTGAAAAATTATAAATTGTTTTTTATCAACATCTTTTTCAAAATTCTTTATATTTTCAACTATTTCTAATTTTTTTAATCCATGTTTTATGTTTCATTTATATTGTCCTTATAATTTATATTTTATACTATTTCAATGCCACATACATGAAACATTTCAGAATCCCACATCGGAAATGCAGAATGTTCTACACAGGAAAGGGAGATCTAAAATTCCACATCGGAACTGTTGAATGATTTCCAGGGCAAGCCCTCTTATAAAAGGAATCCATGGGCGAGGGTTTCTATCAAAATCGAGACAATTGTAATGGAATTACTACTGGATATTAAATAGAAGATAAATTTTGCTGAAAATTTTTGCTTTATTTATATATATATATATATATATAACAAAAAATAATAATTTATTAAATGTACAGAAAAAATTGGATTTTTGCTGAATGGGGGTATCCCCGTTTCCTCCTTTCACACACAATTTCAAAAAAAACTTTTATCATGGTCATTTTTGTAAAATATTTTTTTCAAAAAACATATATAAAAAATCCTATCAGATTCCAATGTTTTCCAACACCAATCATCACTTTCTCACAAGATAGAAGGTTCAAGACATTCATTCACTCTATCTAAAATCATCACCAGCTAATTACAGTCATTAATATCAACATTGATATGGATATTAACAAGCTCACTTTCAAAAGGTCTTCTTTAGGTGAATTCATGTTGATAGGGTCCCACTTCGTGACACAGGAACATGGGATTTGTTTAAGGTGTTTTTCAAAAAAAATGTCCATGTAAAAAAAATAAAAATATACTTCAAAGGCGACAGGTGCACTACCACCTTTTGGTTCTTATCCAAAGGTGGCAGTGGGGTTGCCGCCTTCCCCCCACCCCCACCCCCTCTTCTTTTGGCCCAGAATGATGACATGGAAAAGGTGGTATGAAGGTGATGCCTTTTCCCATTACGTTAGGTGAAATACGACACCCCCATCTAACTTTTCATCAATGTATTATAAAAAGGAACCCCCCTTCTCTTCACTTCCATTTCCCCTTTATTTCATTATTCTATTACTTGTATCTCTAAAAAAATCCTTTTCATGTGCGGTTGATTTGGTGGTCTAAAAGAATTTCTGGTTTTTTTGTGGAGCATCATTTATATGTATTTTTAAATTTATTTTAAAGTTATTTAATTAATTAATTTAGTTCTTTTAGTTCTAAATATGTCATTTTTTGTGGATAAATTAGTTCTAAATATTTCATTTATTAAATAGTTTATTTATTTATATATAGTTTGAAATATTACTTATTATTAGTAATGATTAAGTATAGATTGTCTATAGAATAACTTATGATTAAAGGTTCTAAAATTTTGGTAGCATAATGAATATGTGGTTATGTAAGCAATCAAATCCCTATCGAGATACAAACAAGTGGATGTAGATTTGGAACATATGGACCATAGTGTAAAACTTAAAAACACCACTTTGAGAAAGACTCAAACGAGAATTGTTGTACAAAAATAGGTCGTGTTGCGCTCCTAGTTTGACACTCCTAAGGGATATGATTTAGTTGATTCATATTTTATTTATAAACTACTAAGATAATTAATAAAAATAAAAATAAAATCAGTATATTTAGCTATGATAAAATTATAATTATGTTTATATAAAATGAAATGGACATGGGAAAATACATTAAAGAATGAATGTTATTAATAGTAATTTAATTCTTTTTTGTTATTTTTAAAGATGTTATTTATTAAGTAATTTAATTAGTTATATATAGTTTAAAAATAAAACTTATTATTAGTAGTGATTAAGAATAGATTAATTAATGAATAACATAGGATTAAAAATGCATACATATAATTATTAGCTAATAATAATTAACTAATGAATATCATATGATTAATGATTGAATAGGGAATTATTATTGAGTGATTGAAGAAAGATTAACTAATTAATAACTTAGTAATGATTAACTAGTGATTAAACAATGATTAACTATGTAAAAAAATTACTAAGAAACATTAGTATCATATTTGAGGATATAAGAAGATGTTTTAAAATTTAAGTATCATAAAGATTACATAGTTTATAAATAGTAGTTATTATATGTAATGATTAATTGTAGATTAATTAATGAATAACATAGGATTAAAAAATGAATAAATTTTATTATTAGCTAATGGTACATATGATCATATAAAGTGAAATGGAGAAGAACAAACTAATTAAATAAAACATGATTTATTTACAACATATAAGAAATTCCTTGACACTTTTCAATGGAATGAGATTTGGATGAGATGATCCTCACATCGGACATGAGACAAAATCCAGCTTATTTTCAATTGGTATCTTGCTAATATCTTATAAAGTTATGTAATTAACATTGGAATTTCGGAAATCTTTTTACCTTCTAATGAAATCTAAGAAAACATCTAATATACATTATTACAATGTAAAAAGATTTTCAAAATTCCAATGTTAAGTACATACCATTAGAAGATATTATAAAGCTACCAATTGAAAATAATCTTTATTTTACCTCATGTCTGAAGTGGGGCTCATCTCATCCAAACCACATTCTATTGAAATTGATATGGTATTTATGGTATGTTGTGAAGTATTCATGTGTTATTTAATGTTTTTATTATCCATTTGACATTATATGATCATTATTTTCATTTCATTAATGATAAATAAACTAATTGTATTTTACCCTTTTTTTACTTTGTTTTCCAAAACATTATGTGACTTATATTCTAATAAACTTTTATGTAATGAAACATTACTATAATATTTTATGGTATAAAAAGACATCCTAAAATTTCATTCTAATAAATATTTTATGGTCAACTATCTTTTTCAATATTAGTTACCCTATCATAATCTTGATCAAAAAAACATTTTTTATATAGAGAGTCATTTTTTCTTGTGCATACTACTACGAGGAGGTTATTTAGACTATGAAAGGAGATTCTTATAGTACACAACCAACTATAGTGGTTAGTATAGTTTATTTTTTAACCCTATGTGAACTTCAAGATATAATTCTTGGTTTATTAAATCTGGGACCCGATCAATAGATCATGTCTATGAGATATAGACAATTTCAATTCCCGAAAAACACTTTGGAATATAGTTTTTCCATTGGTAGTTGATGCGCAATGGGTCCAGGAAATAAATTTGTTTTATCAATAGTCAGATGGTACCATAATGGATTTATATGTTAACGTTTCTACTATATAGTAACAAAGTCCAATTATATGAAGATGTAGACTTAAAAGAGTTGTTGAAGATTGTATGCCCCCTGAAATTGTGCCTTTTCTAAATGATGCTGAATATGACATACTAGATGATCTCCCAGATGTACATGTCAATACAAATTCTGATGAGGAGTTTTGAAATGATCAAATAGATTGTGATAATAGTGTTGATGAGGAGGTAGTAGAATAAGTTGGGGATAAAGTTTCTTGAAATGCATTAGTTGAACACCATCCTCGATGCATGATGGAAAGTCTTTTTGTTTGACCATTCCCATATCCCTTTTACCTCTAATTTTATTTTTAATAAATGGTTAGTATCATAGTTTATGGTTGGACATACTTGTTAGGTTATGGGGATGATTGTAGATTCCACTTGAGGGAAATTATTAACATTTCATTTGGAGGTTGGAGAATCTCAAGGATTGAGGTAGCTCGTACTTAGGTTCAGCCAAGCCTGACATAAGATCATACCTCATTGGATACTTAATTTTTGTCATTACTTTTCTTTGAGATGATTAGGACATGTTAAGATGTTCATATATCCCTTGTTCAATATAGGATACAAAAAACATTCGGTTATAATATTTTCTATAATAAGGCATAGATGGAGATACATAAGGAAATTGTGATGGTTTGTAGTGATAGGGATGACTCGTATTGGTTATTTTCACAATTGTGAGCCATACAGAGGCACCATAACAAATTGTTTTTCAATGTTGATACAAAAAAACATGTGTCTCAAGATAACTGACCTAATCCATCTCGTGTTCAATTTCTTCGGTTGTTCTGGGCATTCCTCCCTAGTATCTATGCTTTTCATTTTTTAAATTAGTTCATTCAGATTGATGGAATGTTTCTATACAAAAAATACAAGGTCATATTGTTGATTGTGGTAACCCAATATGGAAACTATTCACCTCTTCCTCTTTCCTTTTACATTTTAGAGAAGGAAAACAATGAATCATGTAGTTAGTTTTTGGAAAGTATCAGTAACCATTTCACCCACATTCGGGGTGTCTTTTTAATATCTGATCAGTATTAGGAAATCAATGAGGCAATCAATTTGGAACTTGATACATGGAGACCCCCCAAATTCAGATCATCGTTTCTACATTAGACGCATCACTATAAATGTGAGGAAAACATTCCACGATGAACCTATTAAGAAAAAAATCATGAGGATAGGTATGCAATGTCTTTGATATTTGTTATTATTTCAACATAAAGGTAAAAACAATTTATTTAAAATATGATCACCTATTTGTAGCTTTTGATCCAGAAAAATGATTGTTTGAAGAGCATTTCAAACAATTCCACAAGTCTAATCACGAATTGTATGATTATATGATGCAAATTCCAAAAAAAATGGAAATTGTCATATTATGGGGGGAAGAGGTACAGACACATGACCAAAAACATCATGCAGTGCATAAATGGTATATTCAAGGTGATTTGAAATATACCTATAACTACCCTAGTTCATGAGAAATTGTATCGTTGCATGATGTACATTGTTGATAGAAAAAAAACAAGCATCAGATAGAATTCAGTAATAGATAAGGTACGAAAGACACTTTCAATGAGATATTGAAAATAATGATGAAGAAGCTTCTGGTTATCATGTCATACTATTATACCGAGAAGACTCTCAATTTTTTGTTCAAGAGCATTTAGACCCCATCACAAATACCATCAGGGAAAAATGGTGGTATTACTGGATGTGAGGCAATGTCAATATCGAAACTTTCATTCCTTACGGTTTCCATGTGCCCACATAATCATAGCATGTTCCTCTGTGAACATATAATTGGAAACATATGATGATACAATGTAGTATATGGACACCATTTCTAATTGTATGTTACAGCGTGGATGCCTATTGGGGAGTATTTTATTTCCAAATGCTCGATGTCAAACTAATAGTGATACTTGACATCAACTGGTTGTGTAACCATTCGAAAACAAAGGCCAGTAAGATGCGGAATGAGATGGATTGGTCTCAAGAACAAGGTAAATGTTTGAGATGAACAATATTTCATTAAGAATTTCATAACCAGAAACGATGCCCTAACATTGTTGGGTTGCGTTCACACTCTCATCCATAATGATGTACTGTCTCCATTGTGATATTCTCATATTGTATATTATATGGTGTTTTCTCTTATATTTATCTCTGTTTCCAAAATATTATATGACTGATATTCTAATAAACATTTATATAACAAAACAATAGTATCATATATTAGGGTATAAAAATACATTTTAAATTTTCAGTATGATAAAGATTATATGATCAACCATTTTTGTAAATATTAGTTATGTTATCATAATCATGAAAAAAACCAATTTTTATCTATAGAGTTATGTTTTTCATGTGTTTACCACTATGGGGAGGTTATTCAAACTGAGAATGGAGATTCTTCTAGTACACAACCAAAAGTAGTGGATAGTATAGCATATTCGGTAACACTATGTGAACATCATGAAGGAAATCTAGAAAAATGAACCAAATCACAAGAGGATTGATTTTAATGATGATAATGACCATCATCATTTTCACCATTCCTAATGCACCGTGGTTCATTTCCATTGATTTCTTTTTTGAAATTCAGTTATTTTTATAAAATCCACTATACTATCAACTGTTGTTGGTTGTTTACTATAAGAACCTCCTTTCGTAGTTTGAAAACATGACCTTTTTTGTTTGATATTTGATTGGCATCGTAGCATGTGCATATGTGAATAAGATTCTTCATTTCATATAAGTGAATGACTTCACCAAAAACATTTACCATCAAATAACAACAATCCATTCATGCTCACAATAAAAAGAATATTACAAGCGTATTTCAAGTGAAATCAAAGCATAATCAATCTACCCATGTCTAATCTATAAATTATTCATGTGAGAAAATAATCATGAAACATACCAACATGTGAAAAATCATACATGATTTACAAAGAAAAACATTTTCTAATAAAATTATACACAAATAAAACAACATGTATATATATATAATTATATAAAACACCCTTTTCTAGTTAAAAACATATCTAAAAAACACTTTAGTAATATTCTTTGAAAAACATGAATACATGGCCCTTTGTTTTGGTAAGAAATTACTTCATAAAACAATGTGAACAAACATGGCATTTCTTACACTCTACGAGTCATAATATACTTCTAACCATAACATTATATTTACATTTTACACTTACAACTCATTTCACTTTTTTATATACCGATGGATGATACCATACTACTCACTGGGTAGTATAGGCATGTTTCCAAGGTCGTGTTATATGGTGGTGAGGTTTGAGCGATCAGGGTGTATCGAGCACACCATTTTCATCACATGGACCCTCCACATGACATTAGACCATACATTGACCATGTTTTCTTCTATATAATTTCTTTATCATATTTCACATTTTTTTACCATCACCAACAAGCTACCCTTGTGGAGTGGTGGAAACTAGGTACCCACACATTCCACCTACCTGAGGGAGAGATGACCATCACCCTACAGAACATGGTAGTTGATTAGACACTAAATAAGGAATATATTTATAGTTAATTTATATAACATTCATGTGATTAATTATTTATAAACATCATTTTAGTGCATTTTCCACTTTGAACATCATATCACATTACGATTGTAAGTCCTTCTTAAAATGAACTATTACGTGGTACATTTTCTAACACCATATATAACACCCAAAGGACATGATTTTATTTTAATATTTAATTTTCAGGTTTATAATTAAATTTGGAACAATTAATTATTTTTGAGTACTTTAATATTCACATTGGAGGACCACCAAAGTGGGCCTCTAACTAATAACATTCTGGGTGAAGTGTACTGGATAGTAGTCCAATAAAACTACTGTAGTGGCCAAGATCCAATATAAATAATAATAAAAATTAAACTGCTAATAGAGGACATCAAGGAAAAAATTTTATCAAATAGTGAAAGGACATAATTAGAATGTTTCACTGGAGATATATGTGTCCCAATTTGAAGATGGAATTTTAGGCTAGATTCTGCAGCCCATAAACATATTCCACCACTTTGATCATATCTCACAAACCAAAATTCTATTTGGGATAAATTTTTACAAGATATTATAATAAATAAGAGTATCCATTTTATTATTCTATGGCCTACTCAAATTTTTCCATCTAGATGTCCATTTCAGCACCTCTGTTCGTTGGATTCAAGTTGGTTTCCACTTCAGGTCAAGGGTGAAGAAGTCCACTCTCCCTTACTTTCCACCAGACTAGGCCTACCGTACAAAAGTGGGACGCATTGTATAATTGGTTGTTAGAAGCAAGGCTTCATAAATACCTATTTAAGTAAATGATTGTGAAAGACTTTAGGACTCTTTGATTATATTCAAGTGTAATGTTATGCAGCCATTTTGTATTGCCATGTTTGTGCTTTCACGTGTAAGTTGTTCTAATTATGATTATTTTCTTAATAAAAGTTTTTATACTACTTTTATGATATTCTTATTCATATCATGTTGATACCATTTTCTCATGTTTTGAATTTATTCACACCAAACCTTGTGAAACATACCACATAATGATGGAGTGTTGGTTAATTTTTTTTTTACTTCTTCAATTGCGCCCCCATGAGTCTAATTCCAAATTATATTGATATAATAGCATCAATAGAGGGATAAAAATTTTATGGGTTGATACAAGGGAGTATAAAGAGGCTCTATTGGATGTTATTTGACACTATAATAATTTCTAATCATTTCATTTAATTTTTATTTTTATTTGAAAATTTTAAAAATTATTCTCCCTTGTAAAATTTTAAGGCCACACACTTCAAGTGATAATACAAACCTTTACCATAGAGTGCTCATAAATATGATCCTATAAGTGTATAGATGATTATTATTATGGTGTTTTGGTATTAAACCAGTAACTGATGATGTTTTTTTACCTTCTTATGAACCCATCTCAAATATATGAAATTGAAATCGTTAAAAATGAATCCATCCAATCCACCCCCAAAATATAACCTAGCATCAACCCATTATCATAATTTGAATTCAATTAGGTCTGTTATATTCCATTTAAAACATCCTAAAACAAACCCTACGTGTCCAATTTATAGCAAAAAACCATTTCTTTAGATTGTGTGTCTATATGTTTTTTATAGGTCTCTGAGGATTCAATAACCCAAGATACACTACAAGTGACTTTTTAACCATTATAACATGGGTGAATTTTGGAGAGAGAAAATTTTGGCTTCATTTTTGGGGACCATGTAAGTTACTTAGACCAAAAACCATCTTTTCTCACCCCCATTCTTCTATTCTCACACAAATTATATTATCTTTTCCCTTTCTCAGTTTTTTTTCTTTTAGCGCATGTCCACTTACACCCACGATAACTCAAACGTATTAGTTAGGGTAGAAATTCCTTGGGATGTGGAGTCAAGTACACCAAATGAACTATTTAAATTAGATCCTAATATCCCAAATACTCTATATTCAAAAATTGATCCCATTTCAATGGAATTTCTTCATAGAAACCAACTCATAAACCCATGTGGGAACCAAAACGGAAATCCAAATGAGGCAACCCCAAACTTGTGGAATGCAAACGACCAAACCATGAATGACTAACTCACACCATCCTGGACCAATGAACCCTCATGCATTAGAAAAAATTACTTAGGTGATTCTAACTACATATTTAAAACCCATGTCCTAAAAAACCTTCCCATAATACATAGAATTGAGTTTGAGATGTCATACCTTCAGTTTAAGGAGTTCAATGACATTTTAAAAACCATGTGTAGAATCAGATAAGATGATTCCATTTACCTTTTCTTTGATAGATAAAGCTAAAATTGGCTGAACAATTTGAGGCCATCATCCATAAAATCTTGGGACCAATTGCAATGATAATTCTACAAAAAATATTTTCCCCACCACATACTAATTTCACATAAGAAGAGCATCCAAAAATATTTTGAAATGAAGGTAATGTCATTCTATGAAACATGGGAGAGGTTCAAAGACACCATAAGCATGCATCCAAACCATGGTTTTTCAATTCTTGAATATTTGGGAATTTTCTATGAAGTTTTGGTCCTAGGGGATAAACAATTACTAGATATGATGTGTAATGGGACCTTTAGAAACAAAGCCTGAAATAATGCTTATGAGTATCTTGAATGCCTTGGTGAACAAAACGAAACATGGGGAACATACCCTTATTCTCATAATACAAAAAGAACTACTATAATTCATACACATAGAGAAGAGAAAATGCTTAGGGCTATACTTGCAGCACTCATTAAGAAGGTTTCATAGATATACCTTTAGAAAATCTATGAAATCCGAACTGTCGAGCCTTTTTGCACAATTTGGGACAAACATGACCACAAAAGAGACAACTGCCCAACCATTCTATCTATCATGTATTTTCTTCATGGAGTACCACTTGTTGAATTCAATTCCCTAAACATCCAATATCCTCAACACCAAAACACATTCAACTAAATGTATAATGACCACCGAGGCTTCTGATGGAAAGATAACCAAAAAACATATCCAACCATAAGGAAAAAACCCCTACCCTACACAAACTTTTTACAACCATAACCAATTTCAACCACAACTTGTCAAATACCAATATCCTTCTTTCAAATACTAACAACCCATCCATCAAACCATCCAACAACCAGATTATCCTCCTGGAATAAACCAACCAACACAAGCCACCTCTTAATCTATCCCTCTCCCAATACTTGAACTATTGTGTAAAAAATGGAGAAAATGAACTCAAAATTCACTTCCCTTAAACAATAACATCAAACCATAAAAACTAGAAATGAACCCATTCCTACATAGGCCATTCCTCAATAAAAATCATGGGCAGAGTAACGTTTCAATCAAACAACTCATGAACAAATAAAATATGTGATGGTTTAAAGAAGATGTAAATAAATTGAGAAACCTGAAGAAAAATAATAATTCAGAAACCATCTAAATCTTATTACAATATTTAAAATTCAAATAAACCACATAATCAAACATAAAAAATAGATAACGATGTGAAGGAAACAAATCTTCAAAAAACAATCCCACATCTTGCACTATTTCTTCAACACCTGAGGGGAAAACCAAGCCTGAAGTTAGTGAAAATTTGAGGGAAATATTCTCAAAATTCAAGATGAATATTCCACTCCTCAATTCTATTCAGACCATTTATGCATAATCAAAATACCTAAATGACCTATTGACATTTAAAAGTAAATTCTCACATAAGAACCATGTCTGTCTGGTGGAAAATGATAGCACAAAAATCCAAGGAACCCTACAATCAAAGATAAAAGACCTGGGATACACTTACATCAATGTTTAACTAGGGGAGAACAATGTCTCCAAAGCCTTTTGTGACCCTAGGTCTACTGTAAATCTCATTACGTATGTTGTGTACTACCAGTGAGTCCTGGAAATGATCAAAACCACATCTATCACACTTCAACTTAATGATCGTAGAATTAGGGTTTCAAATGGTATTTTAAAGGATGTTTTGGTAAAAGTAAAAAACATCATCTACCCTGCTGACTTCATTGTCCTTGAAAACAATCCAAACTTTGGAAATAAGGATCAAACCACAATAATAATTAGTTGTAACTTCCTTGTAAAAATAAACTTTTTTATATGAGTCTGAAATGGGAACATGACCATCACCTTTGGAAACATGAGTCTATACTTGAGCATCTATAATGCAAGCTCAAAAATAGGGGATGATGAGAATATTTATGAAGTAAACATGATAGAAATAATTTATAATTAATCCATATAACATCAACAAATATCTGAGTAATGATTATATTAGGATGCAATTAATTTCCTTTATTCACATGAAGGATTTTTATCATCTTGGATAGAATCACATTCATATTTATCCTATGAGGAAATATTAAGACAAAAAATGAGTGAAATATTTTAGGAAACAACATTCCTGGAGACCACTCCAAATACCTTACCTAACAATGATCAAACCAATATAGTATCTAAAACTTTTATACATGGATAATCAATCCGATTCGAAACTCTAAAAAATAAATTGGTATTGATCCAATGTCCCAATGTTCTACTAAAATTTTGACCCAACCTAATATTGAATTGAAAGAAATTCCTATTTCACTTATTTATGCCTTCCTAGGAGAAAATGTAACACATCATATTGTCATTTATTCTTGTCTTCAATCATATCACGAGAGGATGAATCTATATATCCTTAGGAGACACAATAAATCCATTGGATGGACCTTGTCTAATATTCCGAGGATTATCCCACTTATCGAGACTCATAGGCTCGTTCTAGAATCTGATTCAAATCCATTCTGTCAACCTCAGTGGTGACTCAATCCTAATCTCATGGAAGTAGTGAGAAAAAACATATGAAATTGTAAAAATCTAGTATCTTATATCCCATAGTTGAGAGTGATTAGTTCAGCCCAATCAAAGTGGTTCCAAAGAAGTCCGAAATCAAAATGATAACCAATAAGGACGTAAAGATTCTTCCAACTAGGTTGAGTAGTGGCTGGAGAGTCTGCATCAACTATAGGAAGCTAAACTCATTTACTAAAAAGTACCATTTTCCCTTTCAATTCATTAAACAAGTCCTTGAGAGAATGGAAGGTCATTCCTTTTACTATTTCTTATATGGGTACATAGGGTACAATTTGATAGAGGTATACCTATAGGATCAAGGGAAGACTACATTCATCTTTCCATTCGTCGCATTTTCCTTCAAATGCATTCCCTTCGAGTTATGCAATTCCCCTGGAACCATCTAGTGGTGCATGATGAAAATATTCTTGGACATGGTAGGGGATTTTATAGTGGTATTCATGGAAGACTTCTCTATGTTTGGGGATACATTTGAGAGATTTTTTATGAATGTGGAGTGAGATTTGTTAAGATGTGAAGAAAATAATTTGCTCCTAAACAGGGAAAAATCTATTACATGGTTTAAGAGGGACTAGTCCTTGGCCCTCTAGTATTAGGTATGATAATTGAAGTCGGTAAATCCAAGGTTGATACCATTAACCACCTTCAATCACCCAAAACTATCAAGGAAGTGAGATATTTCTTAGGACATGTTAGTTTCTATAGAAGATTCATTATGAACATTAGTTAAATCTCTCTTCCCCTTTGTGGTATTCTAGTTAAGGATTCTCCATTTTATTGGATACAAAGCCATGAGGGTTCATTATCAACCCTCAAATAATCTCTCACCTCTCATCTCATAATGAAATTCCCAAATTGGAACCTTCCTTTCGAAATCATGTTTGATTTTAGTGACTTTTCATTAGGAGTGGTGTTAGGACAACGTTGTGATAAATCTCCTTATGTAATTGATTATGAATCAAAATCCTTAAATGATAACCAAATAAACTACACAACCACTGAGAAGGGGTTACATTAAATTTTGTTTTAATTATAAATGTTTAGGTCCTACCTCTATGGGTCCCCCATCACTGTTTTTACAGACCATTCTGTGCTGAAATACCTCTTCCATAAATAAGATTCTAAGGATAGACTGATTAGGTGGGTCCTTCTCTTACAAGAATATGACCTCAAAATAAAGGGTAAGGTGTTTTGAAAATGTTGTAGCTAATCATATCTATAGGATATAATTTATTGAAAAATTATCTCACCTTTATGTGTCTGATTCATTCCCTAATAAACACCAATACTCTATGAATGACTTCCCTTTATATGACACATATCCAACATCTTAGTTACATGATTCATTCCAAAATTTGTAGGGACTCATGGTAGAAGAAAATTCGTTTTTAATGTCAACCACTATGTGTTTGATGATCTATACCTCTATAAGTTCTTCCCTGATTAAGTCATTAGGTGGTTTGTCCCAGAATCTGAATGAGATTTCATCTTCAAATTCTTTAATATTGAGGTGTGTGGATTTCACTTATTCTCTAAGAAAAAATCATATGAGGTTCTTTAGTGTGGTCCCTTCTGGCCATACCCTCTCAAGGAACTCCTAATATTTTTTCTATGCAGTCATAGGTGTTAGCGAGTAGGGTCCATCACAAAAAGGAATCAAATTCCACTCACTCCCAACTTAGTGATTGAAATATTTGACTGGTGGGTAATCAATTTCCTGGATCCTTCCCAAACACTATGGGATATTTGTAAATTATTTTATCTATCAATTATGTCTCCAAATGGGTTGAGGACATTCCTAAAAAATACAATGATCATTAAACAGTGATTAGAGTTTTCAAGGAAAGCATCCTCTCTAGATTTGGAATTTATAGGGTTATCGTTTGTTATCATGGAACTCATTTTTTCAATCGTACATTCTCAGCACTAATGGAAAAGTATGGAATTTCTCAAAAAGTGTCCACTGATTACTATCCACAGAACAACGATCAAGCTGATTTATCCAATTGATAAATAAATCAAATTCTTGATAAAACTGTTGATCCATCTAGGAAATATTGGTTGATAAAACTCTTAGATTTTATTTGGGCCAATCAAACCAGATTTAAAATAGTTTTAGGAATGTCCCCATATAGCTTGGTTTATAGTAAAGAATGCCATTTTCCAGTGTAGATTGAACATAAGCCTTTTGGGTAATTAATATAATGAATTATGTCCTCTCATTGGCCAAAACAAAAAAAGTAAATTATAACTTATTGAACATGAGGAACATATGATGGAGGCTTAAAAAAATTCAAGGATTAGTAATGCTATAGTATAAGACTAAAAATATCGAAATATTAAAACCAAACATAATGTATCAGGTAAAACTATTATTTTGTATAGTTCTAAACTTCATTTACACCCATGAAAGATGAGGTCCAGATAGTTAGGCCCATATAAAGTGCAGAAAGTGATCCCCCGCGGGGCTGTAGAAATTCAAGATCCCACCAATGATCAAACCTTTAAATTTAATGGTCATAGAGTCAAACCATTAATTGAACCATTAAAAAACATGAAACTAATGAAGGGTTTTTTGAACAAACCATAGATGAGAAAAATAATTAAATAATTAAGGGTCTAAGTATAGATATCAATGTTAAACAAAAGCGTTTCATGGGAGGCAACCTGTGATTTTCATGTTTCTAATGATTGTGAATCATCATTATTTTTCAAATAGGATTAATGAATCATTATTATATTTAAAATAATAATTAATCATTAAACTCTGAATATGATAGTACCTTCTATTTTTTACATTTTCTTCTATTATGAGTATGGATTTGTATAAAATGGGAGAATCTTATTCATCTGTGTCATGTGGTGTGGTCCTTAAGTAACACCTTACCTAAAAGTTTAAAAAGAAGAAACGATATCATCAGTTTATTTTATTTTATTTTTATGATCTTGTAGGATAAAATAAAATATATTAAAAAAAATTTAAAGGATGCGTCATAGGTCGTTCGGCAAACCCCATCACAACCGGAGAAGCTGCGAGGACTCAAACCCAGGACCGAAGGGAGATAGGGGCATGCACTTTCCACTGACCTATGACTCATAGTTTTTCCTTATTATATAATTTTTGTTTATATAATTATATTTTACTTTTTTATTATTATATAAATACATATATATATATATATGTATATTGTTTTGTTTTGTTTAGTTTGATTGTATTTTTTCCATGTTCCACTATGGAACTCTGCGAGTGACATGGATATCAAAGCATTAAATTGGAGCACCATGAACATCAACTTCAACCACTAGGTGGATTCATTCCATGACTCTAATTTTTAATGTCGTCTTTAAAGTCCTCTCCTCTACTACCATCTATGTTTTATTTTATTTAAACTTTGCATACAGTGTTATTCTATGTTGGGGTGAAAAGAAAAAAATACTATTATGCGCATAAAAATTGTGTGGAAGGAAAAAAATTACCCTTAAACATGGTAATACACATTATACACATTTAAATTGAATAGAAAATAATTTAGAATGCATTATTTCTGATTTTAGTCCCTGTATAATTTCGTGAGGATAGATTTTGGAAAGTGTGGTTGTCTAATGTGATATTTCATCATTTATATTTTCATCCAAATAAAAAAATTCAAAATGCATGTCCTTTGGATAGTGGGGTATTTTTTAAGTTCATGGGGTATCCTAAATAAATAGCTTGGGTATGGTGATCATTTTATTTTTAATATGAGTATTCAATAAAAAATAAAAAACAATAAATTTGCATGTGGAGCAATGAAATGACCTAATGTGTGGATTTTGGAACACGAGGATCGTGACTCCATAGTTTTATGGCTCATAGTTTGTAATTTTATCTCTATTCGGGGTAATTTGACTCTTTTTTTTGACTGAGTTAACTCAATATGATGACCAAGTATATGGGCTTCATTTGGTACCCTAAGGTCTTTGAGTCTAGAAGTCATTAGAAAAGTCTCGCAACATTGGTTGACTCTATTGAGTGCAATTTAAATTACCATGGAAAAATTAAAATAAATGAATGCTAATTTTAATATTGAAATGTGATTCCATCTATTCCTTACATCATTTCCCCCTTGAATAAAGATGAACCCATGTGTCTATTGTGATGCACAACACATCATCATGCTTAATTGATATTGGATAAAATATGGAGATGAATTTGTTCAAAGGAATGGTCTTGGGATTGGTATATGATTATGAAAATATCTTTTTGTAAAATATTTTGATGGTTTTAATGACTGTTTGGTATAAGGGTTTTTGTTTATCATTGTGTATTAAAATGTTTTGGAAAAGGGAATTTGAAAATCCTATTTTTGAGATATATTTTTCTCAGGACTAGAAAAACTCAAGTTGGGGGGTTTGATTAGCCACTAATTGAGGATAATATTCATTGTTAATATATATAATAATCATGTTCTTCATTATTAATAAACACCATTTTAGTACATTTTACACTGTGAACATCATTTCACATTATGATTGTAAGTCCTTAAAATTCACTATAACATGGTACATTTTTGAACACCATATAAAATACCCAACTACTCTTGATTATATTTTTGTATTTAACATTAAGGTTTCTCATTACATTGGTAACAATTGATACTTTCGGAGTACTTGAAGATTCACATTTGAAGACCACCAAAGTGGGTGTTGAACTAACAACATTCTAGGTGATGTGAACTGGACAGCAACCCAATAAAACTATTCTAGTAGACAATATCCCAGAAAAAGTATTCTGAAAATTGAATTGAAGATAGTTGAAATCAAGGGAAATATTTAATCCAACTGTTAAGAGTGCTAATCGGTATGTTTTAATTGAGTTTTAGGATGCACAATTCGACGATAAAATTCTGCGCCAGATTCTGTGGCCCAGAAAAACATTCCACCATTTCGATCATATCTCACAAAAAAAATTCATTTGGTCTGAATATTACATGATGTTAAAATAAATTTCGGTATCCATTTTATTCCTCTATAGACTACTCAAATTCAACCATTTATAAGGTATTTTCTGCACCTCTTTTTGGTGGATGCAAGTTGGATGCCACTTCGGGTCAAGGGTGAAGAAGTCCACTCCCCATTAATTTCAACCACCATGGGCCTACCATACTCAAGTGGGTTGCTTTATACTTTTGGGAGTTATACCCAAGGATTAAAAATTTCCTATTTAAGGTATTTGTGGTGAAGGAGTTGATGATGCATTGTTTATTTTCAAGTGTAATGTTATGGTTCCATTTTGTATTTCCATGTCTGTGATTTCACATGTAAGTTGTTATAATTCACCTTAGTTTCTTAATAAAAGTTCTTATTATCCTTTTATTATGACCTTATTCATATCATGTGGATCCCATTTCGCCAATGTTTTTATTTGTTCACACTAAACCTTGTCAAACGTATCACATAACAGTAGTGTGTTCATATTTTTTTGTTTTTACTTCTTCAATTCCTCCCCCATGAGTCAGCTTCCAAATTATATTGAGAGAATAACAAAATGGAGGGCTAAAAATTTTATGGTTTGATATAAGGGAGTATAAAGTAGATATATTTAATTTTATTTATCACTCCATTAATTTATAATCACTTATTCTAAATGATATTTTTATTTTTCGATTTTAAAACTTCTTCATCCTTGTTAAATTTTAAGGTCACACACTTTAAGTAATAATATGAGCCTTTACCATAGAGGGACCATAAATACAATCCTCTAAGTGTATAGGTGATTAGTATTATGGTGTGTTGGAATTAAACCAGTAAGTGATGACGTTTTTTTATCTTCTTATGAAAGCATCTCAAATATAAGAAATTGAAATCGTTAAAAAGGAATCCATCCAATCCACCCCGAAGAGACAACCTAGGATCAAATCATTCACATAATTTGAATTAGATTTGGTCTTTTATTGATCATTTAAACCATCCTAAAAAAATTCAAGTCGAACAATTTATATCCAAAAATCCATTTCTTTAGATTGTGTGTCTATATGTTCTTCTTAGTTCACTGAGGATTCAATAACCCAAGATACATAAAACCGAATTGTTAACCCTTATAACTTGGGTAAATGTGGAAGAGACCAAATTTTGGAGTCTTTTTCGGAGACCATGTTAGTTACATAGACCAAAACCCTTCTTTTATCACCACCATTCTTCTATTCTAACAAAAATTCTCTTATCTTTTCCATTTCTCACTTTTTTTCTTTTAGCTCATGTCCACCTACACCCATGATAAATAAATCATATTAGTTAGGGTAGAATGTCTTGGGGTTGGGGAGTCATGTGCACCAATGGAACTATTTAAATTAGACACTAATATCCTAAATACTATAGATTCAAAAATTGATCCCATTCCAATAGAATTTCTTCACAGAAACCAACTCATAAGCCCAAGTGAGAACCAAAATGGAAATCCAAATGAGGAAACCCCAATCTTGGGGAATGTAGTCGACTAAACCATGCATGACTAACTCACACCTTCTTAGAACAAGGAACCCTCATGTATTAATAAAATTCCCTTGGAGATTCAAACTACATATTAAAACCCCATGTCCTAAACCACCTCCCCACATTCCATGGAAGGGTGTTCGAGATGCCCTACGTTCACATTAAGAAGTACAATGACATTCTAGAAACAATGTGTCCCCCACATCAACTAGAATCAGCTAAGATGAGTCTATTTACCATTTATTTTAAGGATCAAGCTAAATATTGGTTTAAAAAATTCAGGCCATCATCCATAAACTCTTGGGACTAATTACAAAGAGAATTATACATAAAATTATTTTCCCCACCACCAACAATTGTGCATAAGAAGAGAATACAATGTTTTCTTGAAAACATAGGTTGATTCATTCTATGAAACTTGGGAGACGTCCAAAGACACCATAATCTTTCTTCCACACCATGGTTTTTCTATTCCTAAACAACTGAGAATTTTTTTTGATTTTTTGGTCCCAGGGGACAAACAATTCTTTTATATGATGTGTAATGGGACCCTTAAGAACAAAGTCCAAAATGATTCTTACAAGTATCTTGAAATCTTTGCTGAAAATAACCAAACATGGGGAACATTGCCTTATTCTCAAAATCCATAAAGAACTACTAGAATGCATACACATAGGGAATAGGAAATCCTTGTGGCTAAACACGCAGCACTCAGTAGGAATGTTTAAGAGATAGACCTTTAGAAAATCTATGAAATCTAAAATGTAGACCCTTTTTTCACAATTTGTGACAAACATGTCCATAAAATAGAAAACTGCCCAACCATTCCATCCATCAAGGTTTTTCTTCTTGTAGTACCGCCTATTGAATTCAATTCCCTAAACATTCAAGAGACCCAATACCAAAACACATTCAACCTTATGTATAATGACCATCGAGGCTTCCATTGGAAAGATAACCATAACACATATCCATCCTCAAGTACCAAACCCCTACCCTACACAAAATATTCAAAACCATAAACAATTACAACCAAAACCAGTTCAATACCAACATTATTCATTCCAATACCAACAACCCATCCATCAACCCATCCAACAACCAAATTATCCTCCTTGAATAAACCAACCAACACAAGCCACCTCCTAATCTGTCCCTCTCCCAATCCATGAACTATTGTGTAAACAAATGGAGAAAATGAACTCATAAGTCTCTTCCCTTAAACAAGAACATCAAACCATAAAAACTGGAAATGCACACATTCCAACATAGGAAATTACACAATAAACATAAAGGGGATAATCAATTTTAACACAAAAAAACTCATTAACAAATAAATGTTGTGATGGTTTAAAGAAGTGGGGAATAAATTGTCAAACGTGAAAAAATATAGGAAATATCTGAATCTTAAAAATCTAATGAAAATTCAAATAAACCACATGATGAAACAGATAAAATAACAAATGATGTGAAAGAAATAACTCTTCAACAAGAAATCCCACAACCTACACAATTTCCTCAACACATTAGGGGGGACACTGAGCCTAAATTGTATGAAACATTGAGGGAAATATTCTCAAAAGTCAAGCTAAGCATTCCACTCCTTGATGCTATTCAAACTAGTCATGCAAACTCAAAATTCATAAATTACCTCTTCTCATTTAAAAGTAAATTCTAACTTAAGAACCATGCCCGTAGGGTAGAAAATTTTAGCACAAAAATCCAAGGAACCCTTATATCAAAGATAAAAGACACGGGATACCCTTACATCAATGTTGAACTAGGAGAGAACAAAGTCGTCAAATCCTTGTGTAACCTTGGGGACATTGTCAATTTCATTACCTATGTTGTGTACCACCAGTTAGGCCTTGAAGAGATCCAACCCACATCTTTTACACTTCATATTTCTAAATGTAGCATTAGGGTTCCAAATGGGATTTTAAAGGATGTTTTGGTAAAAGTAAAAACCCTCATCTACCCAACTGGCTTCATTGTCCTTGACAACAATCCAAACTATAGAAATAAGGAATAATCCCCAGTCCTCTTTTGTTGTACCTTCCTTGTAAAAATCTACTCTATTATCTGAGTCTGAAATGGGGACATGACAATCACCTTTATAACCATGATTATAGACTTTAACATCTATAATGATAGCTTGAAAATAGGGGATAATGAGGATATTCATGAATTAAAAATTATAGGAAGGGTTGATAATGAATCCATATAACATCAAGAAATATTTGAGTAATGTTTAAGCCAGGATGAGATTAATTTCCTTTATTCACATGAAATAAGTTTATCTCCTTGGCTAGAATCACTTTCATATTGATCCTATCATGAAATATTAAGACCAAAAATCAATGAAATATTTTAGGAAACCACATTTATGGAGACCACTCCAACTCCATTACCTAAAAAGGATCAAACCAATCAAGTATCTAAAACTTCTATACACGGTGAATCAATACTATCTGAAAATCTAAAAAATAAATTGATCTTGAGCCAATGTCCCAATCTTCTACTGAAATTTTGAACCAACCTGATATTGAATTGAAAGAAGTTCCTATTACACTTATGTATGCCTTCCTGGGAGAAAATGTAACACATCCTATTTTAATATATTCTTGTATTCAATCATATCATGAGAGGATGGTTTTATATGTCCTTGGGGGACACAATAAATCCATTGGATGGACCATGTCAAATATTCATATGATTATCCCACTTATCGGGACTCATAAAATTGTTCTAGAATCTGATTTAGAGTTATGTCATCAACCTCAGTGGCAACTAAATCCATATCTCGTGAAAGTAGTGAGAAAATAACTTCTGAAATTCTAAAAATATAGTATCATCTATCCCATAGTTGAGTGTTAGTGGTTTATCCCAATCCAATTGTTTCCAAAGAAGGATGAAATCCCAGTGATAACCAATAAGGATGGAGAGATTCTTCCAACTAGGTTGTGTAGTGGCTGGAGAGTTGGCATCAATTATAGGAATCTAAACTCATTTAAGAAAAAAGACCATTTCCCCTTACCATTCATTAACTAAGTCCTTGAGTGAGTGGAAGTACATGCCTTCTACTATTTCTTAGATGGGTACTCAAGGTACAATTATATTGAGGTCTCCATATATAATCAAGTGAATACTACATTCATATATCAATTCCACACCTTTTCCTTCAAACGCATTCCCTTCAGGTTATGCAATGCCCCTAGAACCATCCAGTGGTGCATGATGAAAATATTATCGGACATGGTAGGGGATTTTATATAGGTCTTAATGGATGAATTCTCTGTGTTTTGGGATAAATTTTAGGGATTTATGAGGAATGTGGAGAGAGTTTTGTTACGATATGAAGAAAATAATCTGGTCCTAAATAGGGAAAAATTCAATTTCATGGTTAAAGAGAGACTAGTCCTTATCCATCTAGTATTAGGTATAGGGATTGAAGTTGATAAATCCAAGGTTGACATCATTAATCACCTTCAATCACCCAAAACTATAAAGGAAGTGAGGTATTTCTTAGTACATGTTTGTTTCTATAGAAGATTCATTAAGAACTTTAGTTCAATCACTCATCCCCTTTGTGGTATTCTAGTAAAAAATGCTGTATTTTTTTGGAAAGAAAGCTATGAGGGTTCATTCTCAACCTTCAAATTATCTATCACCTCTCCTCCCATTATGAAATCCTAAAATTGGAAAATTCCTTTTGAAGTCATGTTTGATTCCAATGACATTTATTTACGAGCTGTGTTAGGACAACGTTGTGATAAAACTCCGTATGTAATTGCTAATAAAATAAAATCCTTAATTGATGAGCAAATCAACTACACTACCACTGAGAAAGGGTTACTTTCTATTTTGTTTTATTTGAAAAGTTTAGTTCCAACCTATTAGGATCCCTAGACAATGTGTTCAATGACCATTCAGCACTGAAATACCCCTTCTAGAAATAAGATGCTAAGGATAGACTGATTAGGTGGGTCCTTCTCTTATAAGAATTTGACCTCACAATCAAGGGGAAAACGTTGTTTAAAATGTTGTAGTTGATCATATCTATAGGATAGAATTTTATGATAAATTATATCACCTTTATGTGTCCGATTCATTCCATGATGAACACCAATACTCTATGAGTGACTTCCCTTTATATGCCACATATCCATATTCTTAGTTACAGGAGTCATTCCAAAATTATTAGTGACTCAAGATAGAAATAAATTCCATTTTGATGTCAAGAAATATGTTTTTTATGATCTATACCTCTACATGTTCTTCTTGGACTATGTTATTAGGAGGTGTTCCCAATATCTGAATAAGATTCCATCTTTAAATTATATCATATTTAGGTGTGTGGGTGTCACTTATCCTCAAAGAATACTTCTACTAAGGTTCTTTAGTCTGGTCTCTTCTGGACCACCCACTCAAGGAAATCCTACAAAAAAAATTATGTTTTCTTATGTGTCAACGAGTAAGATCCATCACAAAAAGGAATCAAATCCCACTCACTCCCATCTTAGTGATTGAAATATTTGACTGGTGGGGATTTAGTTTCATGGATCCTTTCCCAAACTCAAGGGGATATCTGTAAATTATTTTATCTATCAATTGTATCTCCAAATTGGTTGAGGGCATTCCTAAAAAATCCAATGATCAGTAAATTGTCATTAGATTTCTCAAGGAAAACATCCTCTCTTTATTTGGAATTCTTAGTCCTATCATTAGTGTTTGTGGACATCATTTTTTCAATTGTCCATTCTCATCACTCATGGAAAAGTATGGACTTTCTCACAAAGTTTCCACTGCTTACAATCCATATTACAATGCTATAGCTATGTTAGCCAATCGAGAAATCAAAAAAATTCTTGAGAAACTGTTAATCCATCTAGCAAAGATTGGTCACGAAAACTCTTATATTCTCTTTGGTCCTATCGAAACACATTTAAAATAGTTTTATAAGTGTCCCCTTATAAGTTGGTTTATGGTAAATCATGTAATTTTCCAGTGTAGATTGAACTTAAGGCTTTTTGGGTAATTAATAGAATGAATTATGACCTCTCATTGGCCGAAACAAACACGTATATTAGATCTCAATGAACATGATGAACTTGGGATATAGGCTTATAAAAATTCAAGGATCAATAATACTAAAGTACAAGCCTACAAATATTTAAATCTTAAAACCAAACACAATTTACTAGGTAATCCTATTATTTTGTATAATTATAAACTACATTTACACCCAGGAATGTTGTGGTCCAGATGGTTAGGTCTAAACATAGTGCATAAGGTGTACCCACATGGGGTTGTAGAAATTCAAGATCGCACAAATGATCAAAACTTTAAAGTTAATGGTCATAGATTCGAACCATTTATTGAACCATTAGAAAAACATAAATATGATGAAGGATTTTGGGAACCAACCTTAGATGAGAAAAATAGTTAAATAATTAAGGTTCTATGTCGAGATAGAAATGTTAAACAAATACGTTTCATGGGAGGCAACATGTGAATTTCATGTTCCCAATCATTATGAATTATATTTAATTTTTAAATAGGATTAATGAATAATTTTGATATTTCAAAAATTAATTAATCATTCTACTCCAAATGTGATAGTACCATATATTTTTTGATTTGTTCTCCAATTATGAGTATGGATGGGTATAAAAGGGGAGCACCATATTCATCTGTGTCATGTGGTGTGATTCAAGAGTAATACCTTACCCAAAAATTTAAAAACAAAAGAATGTATCATTAGTTTATTTTTTTTATTTTTATGTGCTTTTAGTTTAAAATAAAAATAAAAATTTAAGAAAATAAATTAAAATGATGCGTCATTGGTCTTCGGGAAAACCTCGTCACAACCGAAGAAGCTACAAGGACTCAAACCCAGGACTGATGGGAGATAGGGGCACACACTTTCAACTGACCTACACCTTATAGTTCTTCCTTATTCTCTACTTTTTGTATATATACTTATATTTTACTATTTTATTATTTTATAAATATATATATATATATATTGTTTTGTTTTGATTAATTGTTTGTTTTCCTTGTTCAATTATGGAACTCTGCGCGTGACATGGATATCAAAGAATTAAATTGGAGGATCATGAACTTCATCTTCAACCACCAAGTGACTTCATTCCATGATTCTAATTTTCAATGACCTATTTTGGTCCTCTCATCTACCAACTTCTTATTTTTCTTTTCTTTAAACCCTGGTGAAAGTGTTACTCTATGTTGGGTGCTGAAAAGAAAAAAAAATTATTGAGTGCATAAAAAATGTGTGGAAGGAAAAAAATTAATCTTTAACATGATAATACACATTTTACACTTTGAAATTGAATATCAAATAATTTAGCAAGCCCAAATTATGATTTTATTTCCTATATAATTTCATGAGAATAGATTTTAGAAAGGGTGGTTGTCTAATTTGATATTTCAGCGTTTATATTTTCATCAAAATAAAAAAAATTCACATCACACGTCCTTTTGGATAGTGGTGTGTTTTTTTGAGTTCATGGGGTCCCAAAAATAAATATCATGGGTTTGGTGATCATATTAGTTTTAATATGAGTATTCAATAAAAAAATCAAAAAATTAATAAATTTGCACGTAGAGCAATGAAATGACCTAATGTGTGGATTTTGGAACTTGGGGATCATGACTCCATAGTTTTATGGCTCATGGTTTGTAATTTAATCTCTATTTGGGGTAATTTTACTTTTTTTTGACTAATTTAACTTAAGATGATGACCGAATATGTTGGCTTCACTTGGTTCCCTATGGTCTTTGAGCCTGGGAGTCATCAGCAAAGTCTCACTATGTTGGTTGACTCTATTGAGTGCAATTTAAATTACCATGGAAAAATTACAAAAAAATCAATAATAATCTTAATATTGAAATGTGATTCCATCCAGTTCTTCCATCATTTCCCCCTTGAATAAAGATGAACCCACGTGTCTATTGTGATGCACAACACATCATCATGCATAATTGATATTGGATAAAATATGGTGATGAATTTGAACAAAGGAATGAGATTGGGATTGGGATATTATTATAAAAATAATATGTATTAAAATATTTTGATGAGTTTCATGATTTTTTGGTATAAGGGTTTTTGGTGATCATTGTGTATTAACATGTTTTGGAAAAGGGAATTCGAATTTCACATTTTTGAGATATATTTTTCTCAGGACTAGAAAAACTAAAGTTTGGGGTTTTGATTAGGAATTAAATGAGGATAATATTAATTGTTAATATATATAATAATCATGTTATTAATTATTTATAAACACCATTTTAGTTCATTTTACACTGTGAACATCATTTCACATTATGATTGTAAGTCATTAAAATTCACTATTACATGGTACATTTTTGAACACCATATAAAATACCCAACTAGTAATGATTTTAATTTCTTATTTAACACTATGGGTTATCATTAAATTGTTAACAATTTATAATTATGGATTACTTGAAGATTCACAATGGAAGACCACCAAAGTGGGCCTTGAACTAACAACATTCAAGGTGAAGTGAACTGGATAGCAACCGAATAAAAGTACTCTAGCAGCCAATATCCAAGCCCAATAATTCGGAAAATTGAACTAAAGATATATAAAATAAAGGGAAATATTCAATATTATTTTGAAGAGAGCTAATTAGAATTTTTTAATGGAGTGTTAGGCAGCCGATTTTGAAGATGAAATTCTGGGACAAATTCTGTGGATCAGAAAAACATTCCACCATTTCAATCATATCTCTCAAACCAAAAAATCATTTGAGGTAAATTTTATAGATTGTTAAAAGACATCCAGCTATCCATTTTATTCATATATTTCCTAGTCAAATTATTTTATTTAGAAGGAAATTTTGGCACCTCTTTTCAATGGATGCAAGTTGGATGCTACTTCGGGTCAAGGGTGAAAAGGTCCACTCTCCCTTAATTTCCACCACCCTAGGCCTACCATATTCAAGTGGGATGATTTTTATTTTTGGGTGTTATACCCAAGGTTCAAAAATTCATATTTAAGGTATTGGTGGTGAAGGATTTGAGGTGGATTTGTTTATTTTCTAGTGTAATGTTATGCTTACATTTTGTATTTCCATGTTTGTGCTTTCACATGTAACTTTTTCTAATTCACCTTAGTTTCTTAATAAAAGTTATTATTATTATTTTATGTAGTTATTATTTATATCATGTTTATACTGTTGGATTGAGGTGTAAATTTATTCACACAAAACCTTGTGAAACTTATCACAAAATGGTGGAGTATTCATTATTTTGTTGTGTTTTCTTATTCAATTCTACCCTCATGAGTCTACTTCCCACTTCCATTGATATAATAGAATAAATGAAGGGATAACCCTTTTGTGAGTTTATCCAAGGAGTATAAAGGGGATGGATTTAATTTTATTTTTCACTCCATTAATTTCTAATCACTTCTTTTAATTGAGATTTTTATTTTACAATATGAAAACATATTCTTCCTTTTTAAATTTTAAGGCCACACACATCAAGTGCTAATTCGAACCATTACCATAGAGTTATCATAAATATAATCCTATAAGTGTATAAGTTATTAGTGTTATGGATTTTTGGTATTAAACTAGTAAGTGACGAAGTTGTTTGATCTTCTTATGAACCGATCTCATATATAAGAAATTGAAATCATTAAAAATGAATTCATCCAATCCACCCCAAAGAGATAACGTAGGATCAAATCATTCTCTTAATTTAAATTCAATTAAGTCTCTTAGATTCTATTTAAACCTTCTTAAAATAAACCCATTTTGGCAACTTTAAATCCAAAAACCCATTTCTTCAGATTGGGTGTCTATAGGTTCTTTTTAGGTCTCTTAGGATTCAAAAACCCAAGCTACACTGTAAGTGAATGATTAACCCTTAGAACAAAGGTAAATTTAGGTCAGAAAATAGTGATTAATGGTCTTCCTATCCAGGGGAAGATATTATTATACCAACTCATGAATCTTGGCCTGGCCTTTCTCAGTGATTGGTAGGCATGGAAATTTTGGCCGACCGTAAGGGTATAGATGGAGTGTCAATCTCTATGACCTAGCATGAGGGTCAGACTCCACATTTACCTGATGATGCTGAGGGGCATACTGTCATGCATTATGCATGTGCATATATATTATGAATAATTAGAGGGACACTATTTGTTGATCACTCGGGAATGCATATGAACATGATATATATAGCTCCACTAGAGAACATTGATCGGGCCAGGACATACAGCTGGGGATCATCCTTCTTGGAATACACATAAAAAGCATTACGTGGGGTATCACGTAGTGACCGCACAGATCTCAAGGGATGTGTCATCCTTCTTTAGATGTAGGCATTGAAGTGTGTCCCCTTATTCTGCTCTCATCTTGCTGGTCATCTGCTCTCTATGGAAAAGATTCAAGATGCTCCACATAGATGTTGATATGATCACTCATCTCTATTGGTTTATGATTCTACTAGGAGTTATTGAATTTAATTTATCATTATTTTTCACTTTTGAGGTTTTATTTTATAGGTGGTGTCATAGACAAGATTTCTGCATGGTTCTGACACACCATTTGGGTGCATATCACCTCAAATTGGACTCTCTCTTACCAAACCAGGTATGTATATAAAATCTATCACTATCTAAAAAATTTAATAATATAATAAATTTTGGTTTTTAGTAAGGATAGTTTTTTAAAAATGTCGCATGCCCTATCTGATTATATGGATTCCATACTAGACTATACCAGACCAGTTGCCACCATATTGCATTATTGGACTTTATAATGCTATGGTAGTAGTTCCCCTCATTAACTTTAATATTATTGAATGGTAGGAGTCTGATAGATTTATGTGCAATTTTTCTATGATAACTTGATTCCATTGTCACCCAGATAGACATAGAAGCTTCATGAAGTGAAGAAGATAGGGTGGTAGGATGAGGACTGGCATAGAGTACATCTCAAATATCTCGACTGTTGGCATAGACATGCAGAGTTTTGTATCTATGGTGTACGTATGATGTAATTATTTCTTTCAGATCAGGTCGAGGATGATCCATTGTATAGACTAAAGCATGTATGGTATCTTACCTGACATGGTAGAGAGATTCATAAGATTTTAAGTCAATAAATTTCCATTATTTTTTTATTGAACTATTTTCTAATTCATTTTGAATCTACTTATAGGGTACTCACTCGGAGCATCTTATTCACATGAGTGATGAAGAGAATAAATGGGATATTTAGCTGAGAAGTGGTCCATGATGAAGTGATGGAGTTTATTTCATTTTATTGAGTCCTTTATGTGAGAATTTTCAAGATTACAGCCAAGATAGAAGTGGTTCTTTCCTTGGAGGAACATCCTCCAGCAACTACTCAGGCAGAGGAGATATGACAACGACGACATAGACAGCGTCATGTTGCACATGATGCCTCATCTTTTCCAAAGGTCGTCCCTGTAGTTGTCCAAACTCAGATGATTAAAGATGTGATTTAAGTATTATGGGATCCATCTTTCTTGATAGGATATCTTCAATTCTCTCTAGATTGGTGTCAAAATCGATCACATCCTTGGGTTCCAGATCCATCACAGCCTTGGGGTCCATATCCATCAAAGGATTGATTCCTCACTACGATGATGGAAGGTAATTATCCTACCATAGTAGGAGATGGATTAAGAGCATAGTACAACATATAGTTGACACCTCCTCCCACTGACACATAGCTGGAGTATGCAATGGTTGATATTCCATAGCCCTAGGATCAGCCCTCTCTATGTTATTATACTCCACCCCAACACGGAGCTCGGCGATCTCGATTCAGGTGTCCCCTTCTCAGACCGCCATGTGGGATGGAATATCCTACTCATAGATATAAACATTGATTGTAATTTTTCATGTATATGTTTTATGTCTATTCATATGAAGATACTATTATTACTATCGTCCCTATTTTACATGTTTATCTAGTGTTTCTGTTTTCATTAATATTTTAGACATAGTTTATATTTTACATCTTTCAAGGTCGACTACTTGAAACATATGAATATTTTTTAATTTTCAAGTAGGTAACTTTAAATTCATATAAAATATACTGTATAAAAACAATCCAAATAAAATTAAAAATATAGGCTAAAATCTAAAAATTTGTTAAAAAATTGGGATTAATTAATAAAATAAATAAATAAAAAAGAAAGGAATGTAAAAAAATATTATAAATACCATTGTAATGGTTTAAAATAATATTTAATGAAATATAGATGAAGTTGGAACATTGTACATTAACACTAACCCTAGTTATTGAACCCTGCTAAAGACCCATTTCCCCTTCCATGATAATTTCTCTCTAAAAGACTCATTTTCACCAAATGGTATTTATATCAACATTAAGATCAACCAAAACCCATACATAGTTCTTTAAAATATCTCTAATTGGATCTCCACAAAATCTATTACTAAAAAACATTACATTTTCACATTCAAATGTCATTAACATAATACTAAACAACATAAAACAAACTTAATATATATATATATAATCATAATATAAAAATCTATAAATTTATAAATATAATAACATATATAAATAAATTATTATTATTTTTTAGTATAAAGGTGGAAGGTGAGTTGTTACCTTTTGATTGGACCGAAAGGCAGTAGTATTCTTGCCTTCTTTAATAAATATTTTTAAAAATATTTTTAACCTATAAATTTTTCAAAAACAATTAAAGAAACATATTAAAAAAACCCATCGCATGGTCAGAAGGATGTGTGGGTTGCAATGTCATGGTCAAGAGACTTACCCACGAAGTTCAATTATATCAGGTTGTTTATTTGTTATTATTCCATTCCTATAGATGAGTATGTAAATATAAAAGGGTTCAAGCTAGCATATAATTGGTCATGTTGTAGTGACCCTAAGGTGGATTCATCTAATTATCTTCTTTTCAAGTGTAAATGGGAACGACCATATGGCATAGTCTAGGTGATTTCATTGGGCTTGGGGACAAATTCATCGACGACAATAATTTATTCCATGCATTATTTCATTAGAATGATAATAATATATGAGAACAGAAAATAATAGATCTTTTGTTATTTGTGGGCTGCTGGAGAATTTTAATTGTAAGGAATCTTTTGTGACATGAAGTCTCTATGAGTTCATGGATAGGTAGGATAGTCACAACAAGGAGTCTAGTGGATGATTTTATTCCACTAATTATGTGGTGGGAATGTTCTCCCTAATTATAAAGACTCATGGAGGGTGAAAATGAAAATCCAATCTCTTAGGAACTTAGTGTACATGGAATATGGGTGAGATGGAACCCCCCTCAAATAGCTAAGATAATAAAAACATTTGATGCATCTTTCAATTTTGGTCTCACGTGGGGAAAGGGTTTCAATCATGACAATCAATGATTCGTGGTTCTTTCTTTTAGATATGACTATGTCCATGGGGATTCTCTAATAGTGGATTATTTTTTGATGATGAGAGGTGTTGAGATATATCTAATTCACAACATAAATCTAAAGGTGGTATAAATGGACATGAAATCATTTATGGATCATTACTAGAGAATATTCAAATTCCTTGGTCCATCACTTACCACTTTTGAAAATTCAAAAAAATCCTCTTGGAGTCGTTGGTGGACATCAAAAATATGTGGCTTGAGGGGAATAGGGTGGAAGTCATCCTAGAATTGTGGTAAATCCATGAGGGAAGTTTTTTTATTATTTTCTAGTTTAGGAACTCTTCCACATTTGTTTGGTAGCCTTATATGAGTGGATTCACTTGCTCTTCACAATTTTAGACCACATTGACCCTATACTATCTCGAGCAATACCAGAAATTTAATAAAATTTTTAGCATTGATGAAGACGACATTTTAGTGATGGAATACTTTAGAACACATCATTTATTGGTTGATATATATTACCAAGGCATTGAGTTCACTTGTATTTGAGATAATTTGTATTTGATCTCTATATTACAACCAATTCTCTCATAATAAAGATGTGTGAATTTATATATTCTCATTGTACATATCTTTTTATATGAATGTTATAATTTATTATTATTATATATATATATTATATGTAATAGAAAAGAGGGATACACTATCCCTTGTGAATTGGATAAATTTCAATGCCCTAATTAACCAGTTTATAGGTTAACACCATATAAGAGGTAAAATCTATTCTATTCATCCCTAAAATGACATTGGTCTCACTTAACATTATTGTAATTTTAATTTTCACATTATTTAGTTTGGATTCGTTAATGTTTCAAATGGTCATAATTGGAGCATAGAATCTGTTGAGTGTTATTATTATACGATTAGATTAATATAAATGAGAGAGAATTGGGATTAGAGAGAATAATTTTTTATTGAAAGATCATATTTCATATATTTTATAAGAAATTAATGATTGATAATTAATTCACAAGAAATATCACTAACTGATGTTTGCCAAAAAAAATTATGGGGAGCTTTTTAAAACAGTAGGTGTATATATTTATTTTAATAACAGATTTATGAATTGTCTCTAATGGGGATTGAAGAATATAGAGTTTAATCTGAAAATCAGAATAATATGATCCTTAATGCTATGAAAATGATGTTATTCTATGAAGGATGCAACTTGATTTTATAATTTTTACTCAAAATAGGTTTGTTGGTCTATTAAATGTCACATTGGGACACAATGGTATATATGGGTGAAAATAATGAGTGTATTTAATAATGATTATATTATTTAATAAAGTCCCTCAATTAGACATGTTTATCTATATAATATGATTGCAGGATTAATTCTAGAAACACCCACTATGAAAATGTTTAATGTATGTGATATTTAAATATAAAATATGGCCCTATTTTCCATTTTATACATTATTTTATCATTTATAATATTTAAATAAACAATGAAGTAAATAAATTCACTCTATTGTTTATAATATATATAATATTTTGTGTTATGAATTATAACATATTATGTAAGGATATGACTATTTATTTCAAAAATAAATTATTTTTTGTCATGTTATTATTATTATTTTGATTTGTAAAATAATAACCATAATTTCTTACACAAAAATGGAACAAAAAATAATCAATTAATAGAAAAATAAAATAAATAATTTTAACAATCATAAATGTAGTATAAATTGAAATAAATATTATGGTTTATGAATTTTTTAGATAAATAGAAAATTTTAGGGTTGTCCTGAATGATTATATTATAATTCCATTATTTTCATGTTGATTTAAAAATAAAATAGAATGAATAGTGCCAAAAAAATATTATTGATGTAACAACATGGATCTTTGTTTCAGGTATGTTTTCCTTTTCTGGTCATTTTTGAGAAAAAATGAAAATCTATACATTTTCTAAGTACACGTTGTGTACTTTATAAGTACACGCCGTGTACATTGATGTAGTGCCAGGCCATGGGCTGGCCATGTTCGGGCCACACACACGGTGTGTAGAGGCAATGTGGAGGCCGATTAAAGAGGAGTACAGAGAGGCCAAGTACATACCGCGTACCCCAGAAGTACACATTGTGTAATTTATTTTTTTCATTAAATGGACCAGGGTCACACCTGACGGCTAGAAATTGCTTTTTCTTCAGGTTCATCGTCCGAGAGAACCCGTACGGCTGCAGAACTTCCCTAATCCCTCGAGCCTCCGTCTGTTCTCTGAATCGACAGTCGTCGATTGTGTTGGAACTGAATCTGTAATCCCTCCCTTCTCTTAGAGCTTTTTTTTCAATTCCTCCTCTTTCTCAAGATATCATGGGTTGAGGATTTTGTGTTTTGTTTGTAGATCTATGGCGTTCTATGGAGAATCAATCGTCGTGGTTCTAGTTTATCGATCTCCTAGGATCGAGGTAGGTGGTTTGTGCCTTTCTGTAGGAAGTCTTTGAATACTTTGTTAAATTCCACCAATTGCATTGAACGGGGTATTGTGTGTTTCCTATTTCCACCACTGTTGTTTTATAACTTTTCTTGATTTCTTGAGTAGAGGTTGATGCTTGTGAATAGGGTAATCTTTACTGTTCTCTGAATGTTTTTCCATGCATGTTTTGCATGTTATGCATTTTTTCAGTTGTCATGTCTATTTGTAGGATAGTGGAACTATTGTATTGTTATGTTGTGGTGCTTTAGAATGATATGCAAGTAGTTCTTGAGGATTATTTAGGGTGATACATGCACTATGCATGTTTGTTTTAAACAGGGTTGTGAGAAACTAGTGTAGTAGACCATAGAGATAATGGATGTAAGGGATTCTCCAGAGTGTCTTTAATTTACGATGCGAGACCACAGGGGGAATTGACGTTGAGTGCTTCCTCAAAGAGTCTGTAGTTCCTCGATGTGGGTCATAGGAGGAATGAGATGTTGAGTGCTACCCCAGAGATCCTTTAGTACGTTACGAGACTATAGGGGGAAATGATGGTGAGTGATTTCTCAGAGAGTCTATTCTTCAGCTGAACCAGAGGGGCAAGACTGTGTGTGTCTCCCAAAGGGTTTCTAGTACTTGTAGGTTGAACCACAAGGGTTAGGCTTTGAGAACTACCCCGGGGGGATACCTGTTTTTCTACTTGTTGTTTGGCTGTTACATGTGACTTTATATGCTAGAAAATGTGGATTGTAGCTGCTGTGTGATTTCTTGTTTACTACTTCTTGTACTTTTGCTTTCCATGTATTCACTAGTTGTTAGGCATAGATCTTTGTGGGGTTTCTTACTGGGACCCTGTCTCACACCCAATTTGGGTATTGCTTTTGGGCCCAAACAGACTATATTGTTATAGGTATAGATAAGGGAAAGATCCCTTCTACTTCAGGTGCTTGACTTCTTGTTGAGCTGGAGAGAAATGGACAAAGCTATGGCTTGAGATGCTGAGGAGTTTACCTATTTTCTTTTTCACTTTGTTTTAGTATTGTATTTAGAATTGTGACTTGTTTGGATGCTTTTCTATACATATGTATCATGAATCATTATTATATATATGTGCTCCAGTTTCTTCTTTTCGTGTTCTTCTATTTAGTTCTATATGGATTATTATTACTTTCGTTGTTGTATGTTGTTTACTTATGTTGTGTACTCAACTAATGAGGGCATAGTTTCCCCACTATCACACCCAAGGCCCTCGCTACTAGTCAGCGACCTCTGGCATTTGGGGAAATGCGCTTGAGTCCATGTGACCAACCGGGAACGGGGCGCCTCTGGGTGGATTCCGGAATCGGGATGTTACAATGTGGTATGAGATGGTTAATTTTCTCTTAATTTACTTTTTGAAGCCTTAGGCAGGGATATGATGGATTCGGTACTTGGTATTAAGTTGTGTTGGGAGTAGCTAACCCGTGTATAGGGAAAAGCCAATCTACCTCTCTTATTTCAATTTTCTAGTTTTTCTATATTACAATTGATCTGATTTCACCTAGAATGATTCACATGCATTGTTTTGTTATTTTTGTTTATATTTTTGTTCAATTTTTGTTTCAACATGATGAGATGAGGTTATGCCATCTCATGCATCATATAGGGACTTGTTAGAAATCACATTCCATGCATTCTTGCCATTCCATCTGGGGTGCATTAGCAATTGAATATTTTTGTTATACATGTTCTGTTGATTATGAATGTTGTTGTGATAGATGCCGTGATAGAATCCCTGTAGTTTGATAGATATGTTGTTTGTATTGTACCTTTCTTAAATGAACTCCAAATTTTGGTTCTTGAGGGGTTAAGGGCCCTCATGAATCAAAAAATGGCGAATCATTGACTTGTTTTCCTTATATATGATATGTAGGAGATGCCAAGTTTTGATTAACGGGGAGTATGGGACCTCACGGATCATAATTTGGCTCCTTCATGCTTGTTTTCGGTGTTTTTTGGGCTTTGGTCCAGTTTCAGAGCTACTACCTGGAAAACCCTGAATACACGGCATGTACTTTATATATACACACCATGTAGTTTTTAAACCATGTCACTGACTGTGTGAGCAGAAACACGGGTCATGAAATATCTCCAGTAACACTCCGTGTACAGTAGATACACACCATATAGTTGTGATCCATGTACATAGCCATGTCACTAACAACACGGGTCGGGGAAGCACTTGTAATACACGCCGTGTTTTGTATGAACTCACCATGTAGCCTTGTTCTAGGTACCCGGCCGTGTCACGAACAACACGAGATGGTGTTATCTCCTCAAATACACACCGTGTTTGATCAGAACACGCCGTGTAAGGGTCATCAGTGTACCCGGCTGTGTCACCAACAACACGGGTTGGTAAAAATCTTCAAGTACACGTTGTGTTTTTTCGGAACACGTCATGTAGTCTCATCCGTGTAACCGGTCATGTAACTAACAACACAGGCCGTTGAAACCTTGTCTACTACATGCCGTTTCCACAGGGAACATTCCATGTAGTATTAGTTTAAGAAGACCGTGTGGGTTATCTGTGCAAGGAGACTCAGGCATGGGAATAGAGTTATGTACACTCCTTGTAGAGTTTATACACGCCGTGCAGTCATGTTTTTTAAAACTTGAGTGTTTCTTTTTCATGTTCTGTTTTGTACTCCTTTGTTCCCCTTCCTTGTTTTTCATGATCAAAGGTATGATTTTGATCTTTCAAGGCTATGAAACTGAGACATCCTCCGGTTGTGCGTCAGTTGTAGGATAGTGATCAGATGCCAGATATGGATGATCATGGACTTGTTGCTGATCCTCCAGTCATGATAGGGTTGGCACCAGTTTTCGTACCAGTTGGAGGCACTGATGTGAAATTTAGGGATGGATTTATGATGATGATGCAGATCATTCAGGGAGCACCGCCTCCTTCCACGACTATGGAAGACTTGACATGGGTTTTCTAGAAGCATCATCCTCCTACTTTCTAAGGGGAAGGAGGACCATGGGCTATAGAGTCATGGTTTGAAGCCATGCTGACTATCTTTGAGCATTTGGAAAAGCCTCTAGAGAGACAGTTCAATCTCTCTACCTTTATTCTATGACACACCTCCAAGAGGTTGTGGGACATAATCTCACAGGTGGGTCCTCAATAGTTTATTGCTTTGGAAGTGTTCCGGAATGTGTTTTACAAGTACTTCTACCCAGTGACCATGAGGGCCGATTGAGCCTGGGAGTTCATGAGTCTAGAGAAGGGTACTCTTTCTATTAAGGATGATTCCTCTTGTTTCACAAAGCTGCAGCGTTTCACACCCTTCTGGTGTGGAGATGGGATTTTATTAGCAAGAATGTTTGAGAATGTTCAAAGGTGGGAGATCTGTTCCCAGGTGAATATCTTTTAGTTGACTTCCATAACTTCCATCGTCAACAAGGCGTTGATTGTGGAGCGCAATCTGAGAGACTCCGGAGCTATGAGCTAGGGTGGTTCTGCTTCCAGATCTAGTATTCCTCCAGTTGACAGCAGGAAGTGCCGTAGGGAGTCTACGTGTGGTGATCCGAGGAGGCGAGATACATCTTCAGGTAGTCAGGTAGTATGCTACCAGTTTGGAAGGGAAGGGAACACAAGGTTGCAGTTCCAGAGAGACCTAGTAGAGTGCCGATCTTGCGGCAAGATGGGTCACCTTCATCGTTTCTGCTAGTTTTCTCACCATTATTTGGTGACGGTGGTTCTTCCATGACTCCTCGTTCAGGAGCAGCAACACCAGTTTCACAACAGTCGGGGAACTAGAGTTCTTCATGTCATTAGGGCCGCGGTGGAGGTCGAGGCCGTGGCGGTCAGTCACCAGTATTTTAGTCTCAACATGGAGGATTAGCTCAGAGTGGTCCGGAAGGGTCACAGTGATACAGGGCAGACCAATCTTTTGCAGTGGAGTAGACCTATCAGGAGTAGGATCCTGGACCTTCTATAATTAGTGTTATGATGTTAGTAGCCTGAGTTTTATCTTCAACTCATTTTTATACTGGTGATATGCATAGATTTATCTCTATTTCTATTGTGGAGAGACTTGGGCTCTGTATCTTTTCTTCTGCCGACTTTTTGACACTAGACACACCTTTGGGGATGAGGACATCTAGTGTATGTCAGTGATGAGAGTTCCCTCTCGAGGTTGCAAGGTATCATTTCATATGTGATCTCTATGTCTTAGAGATGATAGGCTATGATATCATTCTCAGGATGGACTGGTTGGTTCTCTTCCAGGTAGTCATTGACTGTTATCGTCGTAGGGTGAGTTTCATTTCACCATAGGGTGAATCATTTCTTCATAGAGGCGAATGGGATGTTCTGTAAGTCGAATAGGACTAGAGAATCATTGTCTAGGAACGGTTAGGCCTCTATTTATAGTATTTATCTGGATGATCATGGGAATTCACAGTAGGACATTCCTCCAGTGGTTGATCATTTTAGAGATGTCTTTCTAGAATATTTCTTAGGTTTTCCTCTGGAGTGTGAGGTAGACTTATCTATTGAGCTCGTTCCAGGAGTGGCACTGGTGTCCATTCATCCCTATGAGATGAATACACCTGAGTTGCAGGAGCTCAAGAAGTATATGGAGGAGTTGCAGGCCATTAGTTTAATCTAACCCAGTACATCTCCTTAGGGTTTGCCTGTTCTGTTTGCGAAGAAGGAAGACGGTACCCTTAAGCTCTGTGTAGATTATCGGAAGTTGAACCAGTTGATTGTCAAGAACTGATATCCCTTTCCAAGGATTGATGGTCTTTTTGATCATATTCGAGGAGATCGGGTGTTCTTGAAGATCGATTCGAGGTCCGGTTATCATCAGTTGCGTGTTAGACCATCGTATATACATATAACAACCTTCAGGATTAGGTATGGTTCATATGAGTATACGGTTATGCCGTTCGATCTCACAAATGTGCCAGCAGTTTTCATGGAACTGATGAACCGAGTGTTCTATCCTTACTTTGATTCCTTCATCTTGGTCTTTGTGGATGATATCTTGGTTTACTATCACACTCTACATGACCATGCTAGCCATCATCAGATCATTCTGAGTTAATTGAGAGAGAATAAAATTTATGTTAAACTCTCGAAGTGTCACTTTTGGATGGATCAGATTCAATTCTTGTGTCACATCACATCAGAGGCAGGAGTATCTGTGGACCTAGAGAAAGTGAGAGTAGTAGTTTCCTAGGAGCAGCCGAAGAACTTTTTCGAGGTACAGAGTTTTCTAGGGATAGTAGGATAGTACAGACGCTTCATTCATGACTTTTCAAGCATAGAAGCACCAATGACGGGTCTGCCCATGAAGGGGGCGAAGTTCTTATGGTCAGATTCTTCTGACTCAACCTTTCAGGAGTTGAAGGGAAAGATGACATCAGCACCAATACTGGTCATTCTAGAGCTATGAAATAGTTATATTGTTTATTGTGATGCTTCAGGTATCGAGTTGGGAACTTTGCTTATGTAGGGAGATAGTTTCATTACCAACGTGTCTTGGTAGCTGAGGCCACATGAGAGGAACTACCCGACACACGATCTGGAGTTGGAAGCTCTTGTTCATGCCTTGCGTTGTTGGAGACATTTCCTTCAGGGAAAGAAATTTTTGTTTTTCACCGACCAGAAGAGTCTCAAGTATATCTTCACACAGTGTGATCTTAATCTGAGACATTGCAGGTGGGTCGAGTATCTTCTGTCTTTTGATTTCGAGCTTACTTATAAACCGGGAAAGGGAAACGCAGTAAGAAATGCAATGAGAAAGAGAACTCGGATTTAGGCAGTTCAGGAGGCCAGTAGTGAGTGGAAGCTTATGGATATGTTCTCTGAGATGCATCTGGAGGTGCACGATAGACAGGGACAAAATTACCTATCTTCTGTAGTTATTACCTCTATACTTCTTGATCGGGTACGGATGAGGCATCTATCAGACTCAGAAGGTTTAGTCCTGCGTGGGAGTGTGTGAGGAGATGACCCTCTTCATAGATGGAAAGTGGGAAAGGATGATATCTTGCATTTCCATGGAAGCGTATGGGTTCTAGCAGACATACGTGAGGAGATGATGTGGGATTTTCATTCCTTAGTTTGGGCAGTTCATCCTGGCATCACCAAGATGTATCTGGATCATCATCGCCAGTACTGGTGGCCAGGTATGAAGAGAGATATTTCTCGGTTTGTCTTGAGGTGTTCTACTTGTTAGCAGGTGAAGGCGGAGTTTCAGCGACCAGCAGGCCTTTTACAATAGTTACCCATTCCGGAGTGTAAGTGGAACGATGTCACGATGGTCTTCATGACCAGATTTCCATGTTTTCCTCAAGGGAACGATGTCATTTGGGTTGTCGTCGACAGGCTTACGAAGGTTTCTCACATCTTACTGATAAGGGAGACCTTTATTTTTGATGATCTGGGATGAATATGCATCTGAGAGATTGTATGATTTCATGGAGTTCCACACTCAATTGTTTTAGAAAGGGATATGCTCTTTACTTCTCGGTTCTTGCAGGGGCTTCAGAGGTCTTTGGGTACATAGGTACTTTTGAGTATAGCATACCATCCACGGAATGTTGACCAATCCGATCATACAATCCAGGTGCTTGAGGATATGCTCCAAGCATTCATTCTAGACTTTGGAAGTTCTTGGGAGAATCATATCCCTCTTGTGGATTTCACCTAAAAAATGGTTTTTAGGAAACTATTTAGATGGAACCTTACGAGGATTTGAATGATGGGCCATTCCAATCACCTTTATGCTGGCTGGAGGTGGGAGAGGCAGCTTTACTGGGACCTCGTCTTGTTCAGGAGACCTTAGAGAAGATAGAGTTCATTCGGAAGAGGATGGCTACAACACAGTCTTGACAGAAGTCTTATGCTGATCAGTGGAGACGACCTCTACAGTTCGAGCTCGGTAATCAGGTTTTCCTACGTGTTGCACCCTGGTTGGGACACAAGATGATTCAGAGAGAGGGTAAACTTTCACCCTGGTACATCAGGCCATTAGAGGTATTGGAGAGAGTTGGGCTGGTTGCCAATCTATTGCAGTTACCTTAGAGGTATCTGGCTATGCACTGCGTCTTCCACGTGTCTCAGCTCCAAGGTTACATTTCAGACTCGTCTCATGTCTTTAAACCCAAGGAGGTTTATCTTGAAGCGGATGTGTCATTTGAGGAGAAACCTATCTAGATTTTTGATAGTAGTACGAAGGTTCTCCATGGATGGTCTATTACTCTAGTATGGGGGCTATGGCAGCACAGGTGAGTACAGGACGAGACCTGGGAGATAGAGGCTGATGTACAATCGCAGTGGCCGGAGTTGTTCGGGGTTTCTTCTTCTACGCCTCACTAGGCAAATTAAGGGATGAATTTATTTAAGTGGGGAAGTTTTTAGGAAACCAGATCTTCGTTTGAGGTGTGTTTTTCATTTTCTGGTCATTTTTGAGAAAAAGAGGAAAATATTGAAATTTTCTATGTACACGCCGTGTACTTTGATACAGCATCAGGCCGTGTGCTGGCTGTGTCCAGGCCAGACCCACGGTGTATAGGGGTAATGTAGGGGCTAAATAAATTGGAGTACAGAAAGGCCAAGTATAGTCCGTGTACCCCTAATGTACACGCCATGTACTTTTTTTCATTAAATGAATCGAGATCGCGCCTGACGGGCAGAACTCGCTTCTTCTTCAGGTTCATCATCTGAGATAACCTGTACGACCATAGAACTTCCCCAAGCCCCCGAGCCTCTGTCTGTTCTTCAAATCGACCATCATCTATTGAATTGGAACCAGAAAGGTAAGCCCTTCCTTCTCCTAGATATTTTCTTTCCAATTCCTCTTCTTTCTCATGAGATCGTGGGTTGAGAATTTTGTACGTTTTGTAGATCTACGTCGTTCTAAGGAGAATCAATCATCATGGTTCAAGTTCATCTATCCCCTAGGATCGAGGTAGGTGGTTTCTGCATTTTTGTATGAATCCATTGAATATTTTGTTCAATTACAACAATTCCCTTGAAAGGGGTATTGTGGGTTTCCTATTTTTTTCCCTTGTTTTTTTCCTGATTTTCTTGATTGCATGATTAGAGGTCGATTCTTGTGAATAGAGTAATCTTTACTCTCCTCTAGATTTTTTCCCATGCATATTTTTCTTGTTAGGCATGATGCCAGTTTCCATGACTAGTTGTGGCATAGTGGAACTATTGTACTGTTATATTTTTGTGCCTTAGAATGACAGCCAAGTAGTTCTTGGGGTTTACTTGGGGTGATACCTGCGTTATGCATGTTTGTTTTACTCAGGGCTGAGAGAACCTAGTGTAGTGGACCATAGAGAGAATGGATGTAAGGGATTTTCTAGAGTGTCTTTAATTTACGATGCGAGACCATAGAGGGGATTGACGTTGAGTTCTTTTTTAGAGAGTTTGTAGTTCTTCAACGCGGGCCCAGGGGGAATGATATGTTGAGTGCTTCCCCAAAGAGCCTTTAGTACATTAAGAGACTATAGAGGGAATTGACGGTGAGTGCTTCATCAAAGAGTCTATTCTTCTGCTGAACTGGATGGGCGAGAATGTGTGTACCTCCCAGAGGGTTGCTAGTACTTGTAGGTTGAACCATAAGGGTTAGATTGTGACAACTACTCAGGGGGTTACCTGTTGTTCTACTTGTTGTTTGGCTGTTACTTTTGTACATTATATGATAGACAATGTGGATTTTAACTGCTGTGTGATTTCCTGTTTACTGCTTCCTGTACTTTTACTTGCCATGTATTCACTGACTGTTAGGCACAGATCTTTGGGTGGTTTCCTACTGGGACTGTGTATCACACCCTATTTGGTCCTAGCTTTTGGGCCCAAAAAGACTATATTGTTTCAGGTATACATAAGGGGAAGAACCCTTCTACTTAGGGTACTTGAATTTCTATGGATCTGGAGAGCTTGGGACCAAGCTATGGCTTGAGATTCTAAGGAGTTTTCCAATTTTCTTTTGCACTTTGGTTTAGTATTGTATTCATCATTGTGACTTGTTTAGCTGCTTTTCTAGACATCTGTGTCATGCATCATTATTATATATATGTGCTCCAATTTTCTTCTTTTTGTCTTCTACTATTTATTTCTGTATGGATTATTATTACTTTTGTTGTTGTATATTGTTTACTTCCATTGTGTACTCTACCAATGAGGGCATAGTTTCCCTACTATCACACCCAAGGCCCTCGCTGCTAGTCGGCAGCCTCTGGCATTTGGGGAAATGCGCTTGAGGCCATGTGACCTAATGGGTACGGGGCACCTCTATGGGGCTTCCAGAACTAGGACATTATAATTGATATTTTATAATAAATAATGTTTTATGAAATAAAATAAAATTCCAAAAAATATTATATTTGGCCAACTGAATATGACATGGTTTAGAAAAAAAATCAATAGCCTATTTATGGGGCAATTTTCATTTCATATAATGCTTTTTTACTCCATTATAGTTAAAAACATTTATATAGTGATATGTGTTAACCATATTAATGAGGGTTATATGAATGAGATAGGAGTTAAATCATAAAATAATTTCTTCCTAATATTATTATATTATAGGATTTAGAACTAACCTCACACAATATGTGAATTACATCTATTTGGATCCTTTTATTAGGAAATGTAATTAAAATTAACTTAGCATTTTATGTCATCCCTAGATCCTTCCTATCTTATAAATGGTAACCCACTTACATTTTTTTCTAAGGAATTTTGATCACTCTATTTTATAAAATTCCTAGCAAAATCCCTTACATAAATTTGTCAACACTTTTTATAGGTCATGGTTTGATCAAATAACAATCCCAATAAGGATATTTGTGTAAACCATATGAGTTTATCAAAATAAGAGGTATATTTATTAACCAAAAATTTTAATTCTATATCATCTTATTAAAAATTTGAATATTCTTAAAACAAGTTTTTTCTTTAAAAAAATTACTAATAAATTAAATCTATTTATTTTCATGTAAAAATTAGTATAATTATTTTTTGGATTAATTTATTTTTTAAAATAGAATATTAATATTTTCTTTGTGTAAAATTTTCTATTTTTGGAAAATATTTATTTTTTAGTCAATAGTGAAAAAATAACGATTTTTCAAAAAAAAAGCAATTTATTTGAATTAAATTATTGAATTTAAAATTACTATTATATATTGAATAATATTTCAAGTATCATAAGTATTATTTAGTAATTTTTAATCCATTTAATTTATTATTATCCAAATTCATATTGGATTTTATTACAAGTTTTTCTTTTTGTATAAAGTGATGATTTTTTTCTCCAAACCAAACTAATGTAAATAATGCTTCTCATTTTTAATTAATTTAAACAACCCAACGTGTGGAATAATTTAAATAAAATTTATAGAAAGTATATCCAAAAATTTCAACTGCAATTCATAATATAATTACTATTAGTCATATATTTAATATAAAATCAACTTTTCCTTGAATAATACACTTATTGAAAACCCTCTTCATCATCTCACATACGAGTTTAATTTTAAATTAAATTTTTAAAGTTAGTTGAATTGAATTTAAAAAAAATGATTATATATATTTAATAAGAATAATTTATAATATATAATTATTTAAACATAATTATTTACCATAATTAATAGCGAAAAATCTAATAAAAACTACCATTGTTAAGGTAAAAATTGTTTTACTAGGGGTTAAACTGAAAAAAAAAGATCCAAATAACCCTAAATGTTTTTGTAAAAACTTATGGATGGTAATATATATAACATATAATGTATAAGTATCTATCATTATACATTTTAGACCATTTTAGGATGTTAAAAAATGTGGGTACACCTTTTTTATTTCAAAAATATCAAGTGTCCCACCCGAATCACTTATAAAAGGTCACTCCCTCTTCTCTATTATTCATTACATCAATCCATTTTAATTCATCCAATACCAGTGAAACACAAATCCAAAATTATCCAATCCCATTATATAATCATTCAGTTTATGAGAAATTAATTCTTGTAATTCTTTAGGTATAATCCAAATGTGGTGGTCTGAGAAGAGGTAAAATTCATAAATATGCGTTTTTATTGTATTAATTTTTTAACCTCCATAAAATCTACTTATAATTGGATTATATGATAATAAAAGTATCTAATATATATATGTTATATTATTAATTTAATAACGTAAATTCATATCCTCTTCCATTAGATGGTATATGAAGTAATCATTTTTCTGTAAGTCAGACTACCTTCTTGCAAACCAATGTAATTTGTTTTCCATCGTAACCTCTCATGGAATTATTTAATAATGGATAATATATATATATATATATGTTATATTTTTAAAATATTTATACTTATTTAATTAAGATATCAGATATACATTATTGTTTTACATTCCTTGTGGGATATGATAACATTGGTCATGTATATGGCTGACTACCGCGTCGTGAAGTGATATGATTAGTTTTTCACTAATTCTTTAAAAAGAAGGTAATAAGAATAATTTTAAAGAATAAATGGTATTTAAATGAAATAATTATCCTATTGAAGACATATTTATCATTATAAAAGTAAAAATATCATTTTCATTCTTACATGGATTAATGATAATGTCATATGTAGACATGTACACTACCGCACCAATAAAGCGATGTGATTTTTTTCTTCACTAAAACATGTGGATGATATATATATATATATATTATGATATTTATTATGTAATTATAATTAAATAATAATAAAATAATACATGCCATATTTCCATATTGATCATGGAAAATGGAAATGTTACTCATGCGTACGTACGACCTACCATCTCCATGATTGTAACAGAGTTGATTTTTCATAGCCATTTTTCATGATTTTTATTACATGTATCATTGATAAATATATTATATAATTAGGTAAATATTATTGTAATGGATTTTTTTTAAATAAATAGTACTCTTCCCATGATCAGCACATAGAATCTATTTTGAAATAACAAACTGAACATCCTAAAAACACTCGATGTGGAAAAAATGATTAAACATATAAATATGTATTTAAAATAAAATAAAATAAATGATGAAAATATAATCTATTAATCAAGTAAAAATATCATAAGGAATAATAAAATTTATGTGATCTCATTATACAAGTGTTAAAAATAAACAAGGATACTCTATACTCAAGGTAAGAGATTTCTAATATCTCTTTTATTTCTTGGAGAAATATGCCAATTCGCCGCCCATTTCATTAGTGTGGTACATAAAATACCCATTTTAAATTTTATAGCATTAATATTTTTATTTTAATGATATTTAATGTTTTATTTAATTTTATTCATTGTTGGGAATAATAATCCACAATATTACTATGTTTGTAAAGGATTTATGTCTCACATTGTACTTCTATGAGAGACATGTCATATTCACCATATATTTCCTTTATGTGGTGTATAATGGAAATTTAATGTATTTTATTATGTGCATCCTGAAAATTATTAGGATTTAAATATTCTTTTGAGGATATACCATTCTTCTGGATTTTGGTTAAGAATATACCAATGTGGAAAGGATTTTTTTCTTAATTTTCCTTCTTTGAGACATTTGTAATGTTATGCACCTATATTCATTTATGTGGTTTCAATAAATCCAAATTTAAAAATAATATCATGTATTTAATTATTATTAGTATATTTTTTGTTTCATTTAATTTCATTCAGCAATGAGGCTTACAATTGAAGAGTTGTCAATGTGGTAAAGGCTTTATGTTAAAATCTCATTCATTTAGATATTATTAATTTTCAAGGTTCCATTGGCGGAAATAATATGATTTTATTATCATGAACCACAACCCATTATTATTCTCTATTGATTTCATAAGAATACATTTTTTCGATTCATTCTTCACTCTTCATGTACTTAATAGTTTAAAATAATTTTTTTATGAAGTATCATTGTTTTCCCGATTCGTTCAAAAATCATTTTCCTTCCAAAAACATGGTTTCAAAAAAAAAATTTATAAATTATTTTTCTGATTTATTGAATACATGTGTACACATGTTTATATTTTTTCAAAATGATTTTATAGAAATATTTATTTCATTATCAAAACAATGAATACTCAGTTCTTATAGAAAATGTGAATACAATATTTTTTACGAATATGGCGTGAATAAAATCTTATGACCTCATGAACATTATCATAATTGAAGGTTTTTTATAAATTTTATAGGTTAAATTCAATGTACATTTTTTTTAGAATATTTTCTATTTAAAAATAATTTTTTAAAATAGAAATTATATTTCACATATTAAATGTTACAAATGATTTTTAAATATTAATTTATATGATTCTTAGGTAGTATTTAATTGAATGTAGTTTTTCATTATTTTGTGATATATTACTTTTTAAAAAGTGATTTTAAAAATATAATTTTTCATTTCTATAAAATTATTCAAATAAAATAACAATGGTATTTCCATTCTTTAATGTCAAAAAACATTGTTATTACATATGCTCAAATGGTTATTTTTTAATGATACCGTTATTATTTATTATATGGACGGATTAATATTGTATCAAAGATATTACTATGAAATATATTTATTTTCTATTAGTTAATCATGTATCAATGATATTGTTATGGAACCCAATTTTTTACATATATTAATCATGCTTCACAATGAATGATAATAAACCCATTAATTTTCAATGGTTTAATCAAGTTATAAAATAAATAATTACTTTTTTATGTTTTTTATAAGGAAATGAAACCATAATGAACATAATTTATGGTTCATATAAAATTTTTTATGATGTGAATTCAAAGATAGCACTGGGTCAGCCTGATATATAATATATGATGGGTGTTCGTAGATAGCACGAGTTGATACAGAAATAACTTATATGATGGGTGTTCCTAGATAGTGCTCTAAAGCATTGTGTAATGATTATGTTCTCAAAAAAAATATAATAGAAGTTGAAAGCATATTTATAATATTTTTGTCATTATGTAAGTTTTCTATAAAGAGGATATCCCAAGATACCAACACGTTTTTATTACGCATGTTATGGGATATAAATGATTATTATGATCATGATTCATATAACATGGCTCATGATAAATGACACTAATGAAAATTTATGTAGTTAATGCCTTATGTAATATTTTTCATGTTTTATGATTCTAGTTTTAATGGGTATGAATATTTTTATATTACACTCACTCACTTTTATTTTTTTATCATACCCTTATACTCTATAATGACTTACAATTTTTAATGTTTATGTTAAACATTACTTAAAATTTGATCTCACACTTATCATGTATAAATTACATAATTTATAATGATTTGGGTTGAATGAATTATTTCTATAAGGGTTTCTTATGGATGATGATGATGAAATAATGTATATTATTAAAATCTAGGTACAGTGGGAGAATATTTTCATCTTTATGAACCAGTTGTTTATGAATCCATGAGTTTAAGAGTTTTTCATAATTTTATTAAACTCAATAATAAAATTGTCCTTGAAGAACTAAGAGATCTAATATTTTAATTTTAATTTTTTATGTTTTTTATAGTTAAAATTGGGTCACCTTTATCGGTATCAAAGCGAGAAATGTAAGGTTTTTGTTTTCAATGCTTAATCCACGAGTACTAATTTGGGGATATTATAATCCATCTCAATGTAATTATATTTACTTCAATTGTGGTTATACAATTATTATATTCTCTGTCATTTGTTCATAATGATTGTTATCAGTAAAAACGAATTAAATCATGCATTATATTATTAGGGATACTAAAAAATGGAAAATCCTTAGGCCTTACCTCCATATATTCAATTAAACCTGAATGAAGATACTTATTTTTTTCAAAATACTATGTCTTTTGTGTATCTTTTTCCCTTAGATTCCATGGAAGATAATTTTTTATCATTTTTTTGGAATTTTTTCATTGAATTGATGTGTTGTGATGTGACATTATTTGTTAATGGATTCTCGTGTGATCATTGGTAATTTTTCAATAAATCTATTCTCATTCATGTGTTCCAAATTTTTCATGATATTTTATCATATAGAATCATGGGGTATTTTTTTATCTTATAGAAATATATGTTGGAGTGTCCAAATGTTTTTTCATTGAATATATCATTAATTTAATATATTTTACTTAGTTTTTTTATTCTAAATAATTTTCCATTGAATTCATCATTCATTAATTTCTTTATATTTCACTTATTAAATTTTACTAAATATTTACTCATAATTTATTGTTTATTATTTTATTTTTTAGTTATTTTAGTATCTTATGACTATAAAATGTCCCTAAATCAGTCTATTTTTTATTTTATCTATCTATTTCATCCATAATAATGAAAAAATAGAAAATATGGCATTATTTTCCATTTTATACATTATTTTATCCATTATAATATTAAAAAAATAATGAAGCAAAGAATGTCACTCTATTATTTATAATATATATATAATTTTGTGTCAGAGATGAAAACATATTATGTAAGGATATGACTATTTATTTTAAAAATAAATTATTTTTTATCATGTTATTTTTATTATTTTTATTTATAAAATAATTACCATAATTTCTTATAAAACCAAGGAACTATAAATAATAAATTAATAAAAAATAATGTAAATAATTTTAAAAATATTAAATATAATATAAATTGAAATAACTATTATGTTCTGTGATATTTTTAGATAAATATAAAATTTTAAGGTTATTTTGAATAATTATATTATAATTCCACTGTTGTCATGTTGTTTTCAAAAGAAAATTTAATGAATAGTAACAAAAAAACAGTAATGATATATTATAATAAATAATGTTTTATTAAATAGAATAAAATTCCAAAAAATATTATATTTGGCCAAGTGAACCAGACATGGTTTAGAAAAAAAATAAATGCCTTATTTATGGGTCAATTTTCCTTTTATAAATTTATTTTTTACTCTACTATTGTTAAAATAAATGATATAGTGATAAGTGTCAACCGTCTTAATGAGGGTTATATGATTGAGTTAAGAGTTAAATCATAATCTAATTTTTTACAAATATTTTTATATGAGAGGATTTAGGACTAACCTCGTACTATATTTTAATTACATCTATTTGGATCCTTTTAGCGTGAAATGTATTTTAAATTAAATTAGCATTTTACATAATCCCTATATTTCATCGCCCCTCACTTATAAAAGGGAACCTCCTCTCTTTTTTTCCTAAGGAATTTTGATCACTCCAGCTTAAAAATTCCTATTAATGCACTTATATAAATCTTTCAACACTTCTTATAGGTCATGGTTTGATCAGATAACAATCCCAGTAAGGATTTTTATGTAAACCCCATGAGGTTGTCAGAGAAGAGGTACATTTATTAACCAAAAAATTTCATTCTATACCATCTTATTAAGAATTTGAATATTCTTCAAACATATGTTTTCTTCAAAAATTAGTTTTCCTAAAAAATTATTTTTATTTCTTTTCATGTAAAAAATAATATTATTATTTTTTGGAAAATTTTAAAATGTATTTAATAAAATTAAATTATTTTTTAAAATAGAATATCAAAAATCTCTTTCTGTAATTTTTTTTTATTTTTTCAGAAAAAATTTATTTTTAAGTGATTAGTTAAAATATAATGATTTTTCAATAAATGTAATTTATTAGGAATAAATTATTCATTTTAAAATTACTGTTAAATACTGAATAATGTTTCAAGTATCAAAAGTATTTTTTAGTAATTTTTAACCCAGTTAATTTATTATTATCTAAATTTATCTTGGATTTTAGTATATGTTTGTCTTTTGGTGTAAAGAGATTATTTTTTCTATAAACCAAACTATAGTAAATCATGGATCGCATTTTTAATTAATTTAAACAACCCAAAATGTGGAATAATTTTAATGATATATATAGAACATATATCATTAAATTTTAAATGGAATTCATAAAATAATTTCTATTAGTCATTGATTTAATAAAAAATCATCTTTTCCATAAAGAATACACTTATTGAAAACCTTATTCATCATCGTACATATGAGTTGAATTTTAAATTAAATATTGAATGTTTTTATAATTAAATTAAAAAAAATATTATATATATTTAATAATAATAATTTATAATATATAATAATGTAAAAATAATTTTTTACAATAATAAATAGTGAAAAATATAATAATTAATTACCATTGTAAAGGTAATAATGGTTTTACAAGGGGTAAAACTAAAAAAAATAAGGATCAAAATGAACTTATTTTTATAAAAAAACTAATGGATGGCCATATTTATAACATAAAATGTATAAGGATCTATAATTATCCATTTTAGACTATTGTGGGATGTAAAAAAATGTGGGTACACCTTTTTTATTTCAAAAACATCAAGTGTGCCACCTGAATCACTTATAATAGGTCACTCCCTCTCCTCTATTATTCATCCTATCAACCCATTTTGATGCATCCAATACAAGTGAAACACACATCCAAAATTCTCTACTCTAATTATATAATCATTCTTTTGTTTAGAAATTTATTCATTGAACAATTTATGTATAATCCTAATGAGGTGGTCTGATAAGAGGTAAAATTTATAAATATGTGTTTTTATTGTATTAATTTTTTAACCTCAGTAAAATCTACATAAAATATGATTAATTGATAATAAAAGTATATACCATATACTAATGTTATATTATTAATTTAATAACTTAAATTCATCTCCTCTTCTATCAGATGGGATATGAAGTAATCATTTGTGTGTTTGTCTGACTATCTCCTTGTGAACCGATGTAATTTGTATTCTATCATCACCTCTCATGGAATTATTTAATAATTCATATAATATATATTTATATATAAGATATATTTATAATATTTATACTTATTTAATTATGATATCAAATATAAATTATTACATCACATTCCTTGTGGGATATGATACCATTTCTCGTGTAGATGGCGAACTACTGCCTTGCGATGTTATGTGATTATTTTTTCACTCATGCTTTAAATGGAAGGTAATAATAATAATGATAATGAATACATGGTATATAAATGGAATAACTATCCTATTAATGACAAATTTATCATTATAAATGTAAAAATATCATTTTGATTCTTATATGGATAAATGATAACGTCGTCTGTAGACATGTGGACTATCGCACTAATGAAGTGATGTGATTTTTTTCATCACTATATCATGTGGATGTTATATATATATAATATGATATTTATTATGAAATTATAATTAAATAATCCTAAAATAATAAATACCATCTTTCTTATTAATCATCGAAAAATGGAAATGTTACTCATGCATATGTATGACTTATAATCTCCATGATTATAACAGAGTTCATCTTTCGTAGCCTTTTTTCATGATTTTTATTACACGTATCATTGATAAATTAATTATATAATTAGGTAATTATAAATATTGTGGTTTTTATAAATTAATAGTACTCTGACCATGATCAACACACCGAATCAATTTTTAAATAATGAATCGAACATCCTAAAAACACTCGATGTGGAAAAAAATGATTATATCTTTAAATATGTATTTAAAATAAAATAAAATAAATGATGTAAATATAAGTTATTAATCATGGAAAATTTTCATAAGTAATAATAAAATTTATTTTATCTCATTATACAAGTTTTAAAAACAACCAAGGATACTCTAGACTCGAGGTAATTGAATTCTAATATCTCTTATATTTATTAGAGAAATTTTCCAATTCACCACCCATTTCATTAGTGTGGTATAAAAACTACACATTTTAAATTTTATATATTTAATATTTTTATTTTAATTATATTTAATGTTTCATTTAATGTTATTATTTATTGTTAATAATCATCTAAAAGAATAGTAAGGTCGTAAAGGATTTATGCCTCACATTATACTTCTATGAGAGACATGTAATATTCACCACATATTTCCTTTATGTGGTGTATAAATGAAAATGAATGTATTTTATTATATACATCATAAAAATTATTAGGATTTAAATATCCTTGTGAGGATCTCCCTTTCCTTGGGTTTTTGGTTAAGAATATAGCAAAGTGGAAATGATTTTTGTCTTAATTTTCCTTCCTTGAGACATATGTCATGTTATGCACATATCTTCTTTTATGAGGTTTCAATAAATCTACATTTAAATATAATATCATGAATTTACTTATTATCAATATATTTTCTATTTTATTTAATTTTATTCATCAATGAGGATTACAATTGAATATTTTTCAATGTGGTAAAGGCTCAATGTTACAATCTCATCAATTTTGATATTATTAATGTTCAAGGATCTATTAGAGGAAATAATATGATCTTATTCTCTTGAACCACAATACTTTATTCTTCTCTAGTAATTCCATAAGAATAAAAGTTTACGATTCATTTTTCACTCTACGTATACTTAATAGTTTAAAATATTATTTTTATGAAGTAACATCATTATTTCTCTATTCTTTCAAAAATAATTTTCCTTCAAAAACCTTGTATTTGAAAAATATTTTTACAATTGATTTTTTTAATTCTTTAGATGATTTATTGAATACAGTTTTACTCATTTTTTTACAAAAATATTTAATAAAAATATTCATGTTTTTTTTAAAATAATAACTATTTTTTTTATAGAAATTGTGGACACATTATTTTTTTACAAATATCACGTAAATAGAATTTTATGTCATCATGGACATTATCATCGTTGAATGTTTTTTATACATTTTATGGGTTACATTCAATGGAAATTATTTTTAGAATATTTTTAATTTAAAAAAAAATCAAAATAAAAATTATATTTCCCATATTAAATGTTATAATTTTTTTTAAATATTAATTTATATTATTATGACGTTCTTTTTAATTTAAATAAATTTTCATTATTTTGTGATTTATTAGTTTTTAAAAAGTGATTTTAAAAATAAAATTTTTATTTCCCATTAAATTAGTTAAAAGAGATTATAATGGAATTTCCATTATTTAACATCAGCAACCATTGTTATTATGTATTCTCAAATGGGGATTTCTTTAATGAAACAATTATTATTCATTCTATGGATGAATTAATACTATATAAAAGTTATTTTTATGAAATCTATTCATTTCCTTTTTTAAATCATTTATCAAAGATATTGTTATGGAACAAAAATTTTTCCCATAGGTTAATCATGCTTCATAATGATTCACAATAAATCTATTTCTTTTCAATAGTTTAATCATGTTGTAAAAGAAATAATGATTTTTTCTATGTTTTTTCTGAGGAAATTAATCAATCATGAACCGAATTTATGTTTCATGGAAATTTTTATATGATGGTAATTTCTAAATAGAACTCGGTTAGCCTGATATATAGTATATAATTGGGTGTTTCCAAATAGCACGGGTTGATACCAAAATAACTTATACGGTGGGTGTGCCCAGATAGAGCTCCAAAGCATTGCGTAATGATTATGTTCTCCAAAAAAATATAATAGAAGACAAAAACATATTTATACTATTTTTATCACTATGTAAGTGTTCTATGAAGAGGATGTCTCAAGATACCAACATGTTTGGGTGGGCGGCTCTTTTGAGAGAAAAGTGTGCTGGCAGCTTTCATCCAGCTCTTCTCCACAATCATGTGTTAGTTGGAGAGGTGCTCTGACAAGTTGTACGGCCATCATGGTGCAACGTCTTGACAGAGGGGGTGATGCATCATTTAGACCGATCTCATTTTTTCACTGTCTGTCAAGGGGTCAATGAGGCTTTCACTTGTTCTTTCTTGGATGTTTGCTGCTTCTGAACATATTTCCCCATTTTTACCTTCTGTCTTCTTTTGTTTCTTTGGCATTTGGACCTTTTCTGTAATAGGTTCCCTCATACCTAGTTGTAAAAGAGGTTCTTTGTTCAATAAAGAGGGCTTGACCCTCAATCTTTTATAAAAAAATTATATGGGAAATAAATTATTATTATTATCATGATTGATATCACATGACCCGTTATAAATAAGACTAATGACAATTAATGTTTTTAACACCTTTTGTAATATTTTTCATGTTTGATGATTCTAATTTTAATGTTTATGAATATTTTTATGATACACTCACTCACTTTTATTTTGTTATCATACCCTTTTATTCTCCTTATACATTATAATGACATCCAATTTTTAATGTTTATGTTTAACATTAATAATAATTTTAGCTCACATTTATTATGTATAAAATTACCTATTTTATAATAATTTAGGTTGAATGAATTATTTCTAGAAGGGTTTTTATGGATAATGATGATGAAATAGTGTATATTATTAAAAGCTAGGTATAGTGGGAGAATATTTTCATCTTTATGAACCAATTGTTTATGAATCCATGATGTTAAGAGTTTATCCTAATTTTATAATACTCTAAACAAAAATGGTCCATGGGGATCTAAGTGATCTAATATTTTCATTTTTATTTTTTATTTTTTTATAGTTAAAATTGGGTCACCGTTATTGGTATCAAATCCAGAAATGTGAGGTTTTTGTTTTCAATGCTTAATATGGGAGTATTGGTTTGGGGCTATTATATGCCATCAAAATGTTATTATATTTACTTGAATTGATGTTATAAAATTATTATATTCAATATCATTAGTTTATAATCATTATTATTAGTTAAAACCAAGTAAATCATGCATTATATTATTATGGATACAAAAAAATGCAAAATCCTTAGGCCTTATCTTCATATATTCAATTCAACACAAATGAATATACTTAATTTTTCAATCTCCTCTATCTTTTGTGTGTCTTGTTCCCTTAATTCCATGGAAGATAATTTTTTTATCATTTTTGTTGAATTTTTTCATTGAATTTATGTGTTGTGATGTGTCATTATTTATTAATGATTTCCCATGTGATCATTGGTATTTATTCAATAAATCTATTCTCATTAATTTTTTCCAATTGTTCATGATATTTTAAAATATGCGATTTTGGGGTCGTCTATTATATCATTGAAATATATTTTTTAGTGTCCAAATATTTTTCCATTGAATTCATCATTAATTTATTTTATTTTACTTAATAGTTTATCTTTTATATAATTATCCATTGAATTAAACATTCACTTATTTATTTATATTTCACTGATTAAATTTTAGTAAATATTTCTTCATAATGTGTTGCTTCTTATTTATTTATTTTTATTTATTTTCTATCTTATGGGAAAATAAATTTATAGGGATTACTCTATGAGTAATATAATTTAATTTTATTAAATAAAGTGATTAATTTGAATAATGACTATGGTAGGATTATTCAAGCATGTTTAATTGGTTATACTATCATTTCTTTGTTTTTGTTATTTTATTTTGACTTATGTATTTCATTATATTTTTTATAATAAATTAATCTATGGAATTAATTTTATGTTATAATATCAGATAAATAAAATAATGGTAATGCAAAGTGGAAAACAATGACCAACTATTGTTGATCTTATAGAGGTTAGAAAATTTATAGAAAGAGTTTTCTATCCATTTATTTTATCAATATGGTTTAATGGAGTTGATTTATTGTTATGGATTTTATGGATATATTTTAGTTAGGGAACCTTCATTTCATGGAGTATATTAATTCACGGTTCCTCTAGGGTTAATTTTTTTGTATTATATTTATGAATTTTAGAAGAAAATGTGTGTTGTTTTCATTTCCTAATTTTATGATTATTATCATTTCATTATTGAGTCCTTTTTTTCTAAAGTAAATTTTTCACCCTCTTGTTTATTATCTCAATTGTTTTTTATTTCATCAATGTTGATTTTTTATTACCTTGGATGTTTAAATCCATTTTTAGTGAAAATTTGATTAAATAAAAGAGTATATTATCTAGTTTTTTCATGTAGCGATAGTGGCATTGTATCATTTCTTGATTTTCATCATCATTTGTTTGTAGATGGTATAGTGTAAATGGAATATAGTAATTAAGTGATGATATCCAGTGATGACCTCATTAGAATAAAAATATATATATTATTAGTCTTGAAGTTATTGGGTATTGAATTAGAGATAAAATGAATTATTCTATTATCTATGTTTGGTGAGGTCAATGATATAATTTTTGGGAATTATCTACCTATTGGTACATGTTGCAGGTAATCATGGAAGGTGTATGTCTTGAGTATGGTATTTTTATTTTGAACAATTATTATTTAATGTTAATAACATGTTTTAGTTATCTATATATTACTAAAAAATTTATTTATTATATAAAAATATTATATAATGAGTTCGTGATATAGGGAAATCGGTCAAATAAAATTTACCATTATAACCTTGAATTTTTACTATATAGAATTATGTTAATAATCTGGGGTAGGGATTGAGTCATTCATATTATGGGGGGAATGAGTATTTTTCCATTCCTATTTATATTATCTTCCATGAATTATTGTGTTATTATTATGATATTTAGATATGGATATGGTAATCTGGTATGATATTTTATGAATCTACGGATAGATTGATGAGTATAGAAACTATGGTTATAGTGGTGTGTATTTCAATTATGGATTGCATGTTTCTGATTAGTTATTGAGGGATTTTAATCACATGAACCACTACCTCATGGTTAGTTTGATTGAATTTTTATGTATTATGTTTGAATAATGATAAATTAAAAAATCTATATCCCAGAATTGATTTTGGTGGTGTTTGTAGAATATTTAATTTGTCTCATTTGTTTATTATTATTTACTATTCATGATGTTTCTGGTATTGGGTTATTCATTTAAATGTTCATATTTATAATTTAAGAGGTTTTGGTTGGAATTTATGTTCAAAATGGAAATGGTTTTAATATTTGGAATGAAGATTCATGTGATTATAAAACTATACATTCTTTTTAGAGACACTCATTCTCTTATTTATTATTTTGGTTTTCCAATTTCCAAATATATATTGGAATATCTAAACAACCATCTCTATTTTGTGAATTTAGTTTTCTAAATATTAATATTACCGAATCAAATAGGATGGATATGAATAAACAATGGATGGATTCTAATCAAATGACAAAAGACTTTGAAGATGGAGTGAAAGAGTTAATAATGATGTAAAAATATCATTCATATGTTCCTTCTAAAATCCATTTTTTGTGTTTATTTTGTTTTTATTCAAAACTAATTAGTCTTGAGGAGTTTGAAGAACACTTGATTTGTCACGGAATTGACCAATGTTATAAATTTTGGAGTAAACATGGGGAAATAGTTAATGTAGCTAGTGATTGGGATAACACTATATTTTATGGATCATATAATATTATTATAGGTGTGGAAAATGAAGAAGATTGTATCGAGGATGTGATTATAGGTGTGAATGATGATGAATATCATATTGAGGAAATGACAAGGTTAGTTGTAGATGAACTTGGTGATTGTCCAAAATTGTTTGAGAAGTTAAAGAGTAGTGAAAATATTCCAATTTATGTTGGTTTAACTAAATATACAATATTTTTAGCCATACTTATGTTGTATAATTTGAAAGCATGAAAAAAATAGAGTGACACTAGTTTTATTGAACTACTTTATCTCTTGAATGGTATGATCCTAGAAGATAATGAGCTCCAAAGCCGAATATATGATGCTAAACTAATTCTATGCTTGATGGGTATGATCTATGAAAGAATAAATGCTCTCCAAAATGACTTTATACTATTTCTCTAGGAGTAAAAATCACTTAAAGAATCCCCAATGTGTGGTACTTCTCAATACAATAATGATGAATCAGTTCCTATGAAATCTTGTGCGGTACATTCCAATCATTTCAGGGTTTAAGTGCTTATATGGAAGTAAGAAGACTACAATAAAAATAATGTGGCACACAAATACAAGAAAATAAAGATGGTATACTTCATTACCTAGAAGTCTCTCCTTAGTGGAAGAGAATTGATCATGAGAATCATGAATTTGGAAATGTGCTGAGAAACATTCATCTTGTGTTATCTATATATAGAGTGAATCCTTTTGGTTTTCAAAGAATCACTCACAGTAGATGGCCGGTTATGTTGGTAAATTATAGCTTTTCACTGTGGTTATGTATAATATGAAAATACATAATTTTTTCTATGATTATATTAGGACAAAAAAACCTAGGTAATGATATTTATGTTTATTTGGACCCATTGATCGAGGATTTGAAATTATTATGGGATTTAGGTACTACATTTTTTATGCTTACAGAAATGAATACATCACATTGAGAGTCATGTTGTATTGGTTGATAGATGAAATTCCTACTTATGGAAATTTTTCAAGATATATAATTAAAGGATATCAAGGGTGTCCCATTTTCAAAAAGGTACATAGTCAATTAGGTTGAAACATTCATTAAAGATAATGTTTCTTGGACATCACAGATTTATACCATGATGACATTAGTATTGATCATTGATGACATCGTTCGATGGCAGTTCAAAATAATGCACAACACATTCTCCACTAATATATGATAAACTACTTCAGAAAGTAAAAGATGTGGACTCTACTTTTGGTAAAACATATTCAAAGAAACTTATGAAAATTGATTGGAAACAGTGATCAGTTTTTTTCAAATTACCCCACTGGAATTTTTTGTACGTCAAACATTTTCTAGATGTTATGCATGTTGAAAAAAATTCATTTTATAGTGTCATCGGAACATTTCTAAAGGTACATGAAAAAATAAATGATGGAATTAAGTCTAGGTCATACATGGTTGACAAGGTAATACAGGATGAGTTTGCACTAGTAAAGGGAGAAAAACAAACCGTTCTTTCTCCAATTTCTTACACTCTTTCTAGGCAATAGAGATATTAGTTTTGAAACATCATGAATGAAATCAATGTTCTAGAAGGGTATTTGTTGAATATCAAGAATATCATGTCCATGGATAATTTAAAGATAAAGGGTCTAAAATCAAATGACTATCATGTTTTAATGTACGATCTATTTACTGTAGCATTACGTTTCATTTTTTTCCAAGAATATATTTCATAAATTAACCAAGATCTATTTCTCTTTCAAAGCTATGTGCAGTAATGTTATGGACCTTATGAAATTACCCACTATGGAAAGGGAAATTTTAATCATATTATGTGAATTAGAAATGTTCTTCATAGAAATATTCTTTGATACGATGGTTCACTTGATTGTTCACTTGGTGAGAGAGGTTCGACTATGTGGTCCTCTGAACTGTAAATGGATGTACCCCATTGAACTATATATGAATATTTTGAAATGGAATGTCAAAAATCAAAGTCAGTTATAGGGTTGTATTGTAGCGAGAAATATTTTTGAGGAATCCAATGAATTTTTTACCGTTACTACTAGAAATTCGATTATTTGTGATGGATATGTGACCCATCACAAATAATCCCAAAAATTGAACTTTTTGTGATGGGACACTTATTCCATAACAAATAATCACACATTTTGATGGAAGAAATAGTTCCATCACAAATATTTTTGTCGGGAACTCATGTCACTCAGTGCCAAACTCATTTGCAACCGGAATTTGTGAAGGACTATGACTTTCTTCATAAATACCCATCATCTCAAAAGTATTTATGATTGAATTAATTCTATCACAAATAGTCCATCACAAAAAATAAATTCATTTATCCTATGCAACCCCTTATTCTTCCCCCTCTCTTCTTCCTCCTCTCCCGCACAGCCGTCATGACTCCTACCCTCCTCCATGCCACACCACTATGTTGCTTCACCACTCCACTACACCACTCTGTCGTGTCGCTGAACCGCCCCACCTCTCCATCAGTCCTTCTCTTCCACAACAATGATGTAGCGGTACCTCAGGTCTTCCCACTCAATGAAACTCCAAAAATGCCTATTTATTCTATTTTATTGCTGATTTTTGGCTTAGATATGCTAGGTACAGACTCAACTTCTCTCCACCATCATTATTTTTGCATATTTTGGTTCATTGTTATAAATACTATATTTTTGAAAACCTAGGTTTATATATTTGACAGACTTTTATATTTTATTTGATATTTATGGTTAATCTAAATTTTTTATTCCCTATTTATCTCTTTTGGTTCCACACTACTTTTTTTTAATTTGATTTTAGTTATTCTTCTCATTGTTTGATCTTTAGATTTAATATTTTTTTGGTGTTTAGGATTATTAAATGTTTATTATTTTATAGTATAATTTGAAATTTGATTATTATTGAAATATTATGTTTTTTTGTAATTATTTGGTGTTAGAGATGGTAGTATTTAGGATTTATGAAAACTTGTTATTTTCTATTTTTGGAAAACCCTATACTGAGCATTTTATTACATAAATTATTTTTTGGTGAACCCTAGGTTGATCATTTTACAGATCCATATTTGATTCGCCTTGTTTATTATTCCCTTTTAATTCTTTATACTTGTATGTGTGTGTGTGTAACATTATTATAAATTATTATAAAATTGAAAATGAAGGAGTCTCTCAACTTTCAGGTCATGAGAAATGACAAATTTGATTGTCAATTGGACATGATTGACACAAATTCGTTCTTGTTATAAATTCAAAATAAAAAATTCTACGATTTAGACATTTTTAGTAATTTGAAATATATATTATTAATTTATATTAAATTATACTAATTTTTTATTAATTTTTCATTTTTTTATTTTCTTCAATGATTTTTAATTTTTTGAATATTTTTAATGATTTTTAATTATATTAAATTTTTAATTATTTGTAAATTTTGTAATTATTTTTAATTTTTTTAAAAAATTATTTAATTTCACTATTATTAAATGTTTTTATTTTTTTTTATTTTCTATTATATTTTAAATATGTATAAATGGTTGAAAATATATATGAATTTGTTTCATTGTTTTTAATTATTTTATTTATTTTAATTATTTTTAATTATTTATAATTATTTTTCATTATCTGTAATTTTTTAATATTTTTAATTATTTTTACTTTTTTAAAATATTTGTTAATTTTTTCAGTTTTTTTATGATTTTTAGGTTATGAAAAAATTATATAATATTAAAATTCTTAATTGTTTTAATTATTTTATATATTTTTGATATTTTAGTGATTTTTAATTTACAAATATTTTTAATTATTTTTAATTTATTTATTTATTTATAAATTTTGTAATTTTTTGTAATTTTTTTAATTATTTGTGTTTTTTTATTTGTAATGAGTTATACATTTTTGAATTATTTAATTATTTTTAAAATTTGTAATTCATTGTAATTTTTATTATATTTTTATTTATGTTTAATTATATTAGATGTTTTCATTTTTTTATCAATTTCAAATATTTTTAAGTATGTATAAACATTTAAAATTATATATTGTTTTCTTTAATTATTTTTAATTATATTTTATTATATTTAATTATTTTTAATTATTTTTTAAAATTTTTTAATATTTTATATTTTTAATGATTTGTAATTGTCTAAATATTTTAAATGATTCATGTTTTTTTTAAATTATTAATTATTTGTCAATTGTTTAATTGTTTTTCATTTTTGGAATTATTTTTCATATTTAAAAAAAGAATTAATGATTTTAAAATATTTTTAACCTTTTCAATTATTTTTTAATGTTTATAATGTTTTAAAATTTTTAGTTGATTTTATAATTTTTATTTATTTTTTAGTATAGTTATTTTTTAAAATTTTAAATTATTTTTTTAATCTAAATTATTTTAATTATTTTTAATATTATATTTGATTTTAATTAATTATAATGAAATTTATTTTTTAAAATTTTTAATTAATTTTAATTGATTTTGAATTTGATTTTTTGATGTTTTGATTTTTTAGATTTTTTTTAAACAAAAATTATTTAATTTTTTCTTTTGAAAATAATTATTATTTGTGACGGAATATACAACCATCAAAATTTTTTTTCTAATATGATAGTTATTTGTGACATATTATTCATCTGTCGTAATTAAACACAATTGTAATGCCGTTTTTCGACGGAATCTCTTACAAATGATGATATGTGATGGGATTCCATCCCAAAAAATCATATCCTGGGTAGTGCGACTACTTGTCTGGTGTTGAAAGCATTAGTCTTCCAAAATCTCATCACACATGGTGGCATTTGGGTGAAGGAATTTCAGAAAGAGATATCGTCACAATCAATATTATAGATCGGGAAAATTCCCACCATTACATTTTTCATAACAGTTTAGAGTTTTTCCCATATGTTGAACCCCAAAAATTAATTCATCAGCATTTGAATCCATCAAGGGATGAAATCTAGATATCAAATACACATAAACAACCATTTATAGAATGGTTTCCAGACCATATTTGTAAGGAGCGAGATGAAAATTTGGATTCACTTTCAGAACGGCTTCGATAGCTAGCCAGAGGACCAAGTGCATATGTATTATCTTACAATGGTTATGTAATTAATGTTTATATGTTCTTTACAAATTAACATGATGAAGATAGTACCATGATCAATAGTGGAGTTACACATGTGGTTGAAGTGATTCATGTTTCTGGTACTAAGGACAGAAATCCAATTTATGAGAATATGTAATACTTTGGCATCATTAAATAAATATGGGAGTTAGATTATACAACATTCCAAGTGCCAATTTTTCATTGCAAGTTGGTTGACTAGAGGATTCAAATTAACATACATGAATTGAATTTATGAAAGAGGATTTTAGAAAGGATGGGTATAAAGGAAAACTTTTTATAATGTAATCATAGGCAGTACAAGTATTTTATGTTCCAGATCCCACAAATTGAAAGTGTCCAACTGTTCTATTATCGATGAAAACCACTAAAGAATCACATGAAAATAGAACTGAGGAATCCCTTTTCATTGGTATGTAACATATATTTTATAGCAGTCATAATGTAGACAGGGTTTTATACATCAGATGAGACCATAATGAAGAGATTTGGATACTCGATAAAGGGGTCAAATCCCTTAAACTATTGAAAAATGATTTCAATAATTAGGATATATTTTTTAATATACATCATGTTACCTAATTTTAATATGTGTTTACTGCTACATTAATGAAATCTAAATTAAATGTTAAACCACTTCGGTAGACAATGATTTTTGTGCATGCTAATGCTCCCAATCCCGAGGAACAATAGGTTTCCCAACATACTACTGCTCCCAGTACAAAGGCACAATAGGTTTCTCCACCTTTTATTGCTCCCATTATAGAGGAACAACGACCTTCTACACACACAAATGCTATCAATCCATAAGAAGAACATATTGAAGATGTTGACTATGGGGAAATGGTAGGAAAAAAGATCCAAAGCATTAGAAAAAACAAGAGCGTCTTAGCGTGACGGTGTTAGAAAAAAATTATTAAGTCCAGAAGCAAAGGCATCAAATATGGGGATGGATGGTATGCACACAACTAGCATGTTAACAGCAATAAGGCCATGTTCAGCAGTTTCAATGGGATGACCTCTTGACAACACATTCCAATTGATGTAGATTTTTGGAACCATGTTGTGATAAAGTTTAAGGCACTAATTTGGGAAGATATTGTGGTTACATTCTGATATCCTTTATTTATTTTACTAAAAAATAAAATAGTGAAACATTGAATTTCCCTTCATCATCCAATGAAGAGTGAATGTATATTAGATGACTCCAACATGAAATATGAATTAAATCATACTTGAATGATTCACATTTGATTTCACACAATTCTAATGATATATCATTTTAATGATGTCGAATGGAAAATAAACATGCACCCACGTCTTATGTATACAAACTTGATAATCCAAAAAGAATGGGATACTTTTACTGTTTGTCGTGCAAATATTCCTGTTAAGGTACATTTTTGCTGGTAATACATTTTTTGATAGTATATTTATTCATCACTTTGATTGAGTATTTTTATTTATGAAACAATTACTGAGTTCTGAAAATAAGGAATGGGAAACAAAAGCAATGTACCCCTACCGTAAAGTAAGTATGGGGTATTCTTCACTTGAAAAAACTGGTACATATTTTAACTATACAATATTACATTTATGTGACATGGAACAAAAACGTAACTACATTCCTCTGTTTATATATAGATTGATGAATCTAAATCCAAATGAACTTCCATCCCACACTATATTCTATGGAAGAAGGCACAAAAAAAAAATGGGATACTAATATAAGAAAATACACAAAAGTGTGGGAAACATGTGTAATTTTTATATGATTTTTTTTTACTAAATCACTATTACATAATAATTATTACATATTTTCCTATATTTTCAATCTGACTTAATCACAGGAATTATGAACACCTATTATCGGTGTCCTTAATGTGGCTAGAATAGTATGACCATGTCAAATGTGTGGGTTTTGGGGTGACATCCTGAACATATTTTGAGAAAAAATAACAAGAGGAAGATAAAGATGGATAAATGGAAGAGATGAAAGAAATATTATATACCCTTGAAGAAAAATTTCATTGGAATACGGAGTTTCTAGCAACTATTATGTGGGGGAAGAAAAGAAAAGAAAAAAATCAAGAACAAACATTTCATGAAGATGTTTCCCCACCCTGACCAGTTTTGAGTTGACTCATTCCCCTCCAAGAGATTTCTTAGTTGAGGTAATCAACATTCTAGGAATTTTTTATTTGAAATATGAATTAGGAAGACATTAATACATTTCCTTTCTGATATTCTACAGGGTGAAAATGACTGTTAATTGTATCCATCAACACCCAACCAACTCATTGTTGTAAGGGATATGGTGTTCAATATCCAAGAATAAACTCTACCAAACAGAACACTTCCAACCGGTCATGTGAGAGTGGGGATTAGCATATCTCATGATCCAAACACAGAACCACCTATTCCACTTGATGATATAGATATTTATATATCCAGACAAACAGTTATAATATTCAAAGAATGGCCATCATATCTTGTAAAAAACATTTCAACAAGGAGGTATTCATTTCCATTTTATTTTTCATACTAAACCTTTAACAATTAATGAAAAAAATTATGAACTGATGAATGTTATTAAAGATGGAAAAATTGAAGGGTTTAAATGAATGGCCGACTGAAAATCATCTAAAGGATCAACCAACTGATCGAAAATATATTTTAAAAACACCTTTATCCCACCCATTGAATATCCGGATTTACTGACATTGAAGGTTCATGTGGATGTAAAGTTAAAAAATGATGGTAATCACGTAGTTGATTTTGAAAAAAAATGTATGAATAGGTTGTTATAGACTATTTTTATCTTGAAAATGTAATTGAAATCATCAACTATGATTGTCTTGGAGACTTAGCTATAAATGTATGCATGAAGTATGTTTTCATGATTTTCTTTTCCAAAAGCTATTATACTATGTTACATATGACTAAATACAATTCATATTTTTTTGTCGAAATATATATCAATACCAATTGAAGGTATTCCCCCATGAAAATATATAGGGGCCCATTATTCCTCACAACACTTCTACATATTAAACATCAATAGGGACAATAAAATGGATGAAATAGTGAATAAACTAGCCAAAGCATTTGAAAGAAAACATACAGTTGACAGACTCTTCCTAATACCAAAGATGTAGGGTTAAAACTCTACAATTTAATCATATCAAATATATTTTTGTTTCATTCATTAAATATTCCTTTTTTTATTTTGGGAAACATTGGATGATCGTATCAATCAATTTGGATACTCTGAAAATTTATTTTGTGGACTCACTACTTGGGTACCAAACAAACTTACCACACATGATGGAATTTTTCAATTTGTAATATAACATTTTGGAATTAAACTTCATGTTATATATTTCATTTTATGTTTTAATGAGAATTATATTATGATAGGGAAAATTTTAAATACTGTGAAATTTATGGCATGAGGACAGGCATTGTGCACAAGGATCCTACAAATTTCTACAAGTGGATAAGTATTAGGTTATATTTAATAAGATTTCATTATCCAAACCTATATCAAAACAAATTACATATTTTTCTCAATGTTTTTAGAGTGTCTGAAACAAACAAATTGAAAATATTGGGGATATTATGTCTATAAATTTATAAAATTGATCATATTCCCTCAAAGGACTAGAATCCCCGAAGAGGTATTTAAGAAGATAATTACTATTTCATTTATAATATTTATTAATCCCTTGTGTACTTATATTTTTTCAGTATTTCCATGACTATTTAAAAATATTCGTATTCACAATATGGAATCGATTTGATTAGAAACGAATGGGCATCATACCTGCTAGAATAATGTACACAAATAACATAAAGATGTGACTTTCATAAAAGTAATGAATTATTTCATATTTTCATTTAATTTATTTCTTTTTAGTATTGCATACATGATAATTGTTTTCTTATACAGTTGGATTCCTTTGTTCGCATTGGGATTATTTGTTTGAAATTGATCATTCTCGTGAGAGATTGGACTTCTAGGCTCCAACTGAGATAATGAAATCAACGAATGTGTCAATAATGTATACGACCATTATAAAAAGTTGATTTTTTATTACATATTTAATTAATATTTCATCATTTTATCCATTATCTATAAGTTAATTTCCTTTTCAACTATATCTAATACTTATTTGGTTTTTTTCATAGATCTTTTAGGAAGTGATATTTTCCTCTCAATAGTCTACAACAATCCACAAAAGAGATAATGTGTTCCTTTATGCCAATGTTAACACGATTTCCATTACCTTTGTTGGTTGACCTACCAACACTGCGTATTGAGTCAATGTTCTTTGTAGAAAAACATTTCTTGTTTTTAAAATCTAAATGAGTAGAGAAATATCTTGTTCCCATTCTGGTGACTTCTCGTGATATAATGGATAGAAGATCTTCCCCTACTCTTCTAGTTTTCAAAAATGAGAAAGGTTTTTTTTATCATAGAACGTCGTCTCAAAATATAATGTTGGCAGTTCAATAATGTAAGGCAATGATCATTATGATAACATTGGTATATAGGGTTCTTTGAGACTTTCGGATGTGTAGGAATTGGCCACACCTCAATCGGACACACGGTGTGACCAGTATGCCTCCGTGTGATTATTTTTATTTAAAATTGACATTAATTTTAATACAAAAGACAACTAACATACTCAAAACCAAGTAAACATATTCAGATTTTATTTTATTCTTTAATACAATGATTTAAATGTCATTTGTGACATGTAGTAATTTTATTCACCTCAATTTGATACAAGATATACCTAGTATGACTCAAAGTATCTGTTATCTGTTCAAAATCAATATTTTAGTTCAGAATGTGTCAATCATTGAAAACTGAGAAAATGTGTTTAGACTGTCTTGATAATTTTTTACATCGATTCATAAATTATTTGTGTCATGTAGGAATCAGTTTCATGTCAAACTGATATACGATGTGACTGGTGTGATTCAAATTGTGTGTTTCCAATTTAAAATGGCATTTTAGTAAAAATGGCAAGTGATTTACAAAAAACTGAGGAAAAAAATTGAATTGTTTTTATACTTTATTAAAAAGATCCCTAAATAATTTGGTACATGTAAGAAACAATTGTACCTCAATCCGACACACGGTGTGACCAGTATGACACCATGTGCGTATTTTCATTTAAAATTGACATTAATTTTATTAAAATGGACAACTAAAATAATCAAACACAAGAAAAATAATTCATATTGTTTTGATATTTTAGTAAAATAATCCATTAATCATTTGAGATATTAGAAATCCTCTGCACCACAAACTGAGGCAAGGTGTGACCGATATGACTACAAGTGAATCGTTTTATTTTAAATCGACATTAAATTTTGAAAAATGAACAACTGACATTATGAAAACCATGAAAACTCATTCAGAGTGTTATTATAATTTAGGAAAATGAACCATGGGTCATTTTTTATGTGTAGGAATCACCCTCACCTTAATATGTTGTATGGTTTGACTGGTATGACAACAAGGGTGTATTTTTAATGAAAATTGACATCAATTTTAGTAAAAAAAATGTCCTCCTCAAAAAAAATGCATTCATATTGTACTAATACATTAGGAAAAAAATTAATAGGTCATTTTTGATGAGTAGGAATCATCCACATCTCAATATGATGCATGGTGTGACCAATATGACTCAAAGTGTGTCTTCTTATTTAAATTTGAGAACAATTTTAGTAAAAGGACATTTGACCTAATCAAAATTGAGAAAAAATATTCATATTACATCGATACTTTATGAAAATGAACCATAAGTCATTTGAGACATGCATGAATGACTAACACTTCAATCTGATGCACATTCTTACCGGTATGACTCAAAGTGTGTCCTTTTATTTAAAATTGACATCAATGTTAGTAAAAAGGAACACTGACCCACTCAGAACTGAGAAAGGACATTAAAATTGTTTTGATACTTTAGGATAATGATCCATAAGTCATTTGATATGTGTATGAATTATATGTAACTCAATTTGACACATGGTGTAACCGGTATGACTCAAAATTCATCCTTTTATTTAAATATGACATCAATTTTAGTAAAAATGATAACTAACCTACTCAAAACTGAGAAAAAACATTAATATTATTTTTATACTTTAGAAAAAAGATAAATAATCCATTTTTGACGTGTATGAATCACCCACACCTCAATCCAATATACGATGTGACTGGTATAACTTGAAGTGCATCCTTTTATTTAAAATTGACATCAATTTTAGTAAAAATGACAACTAACCTACTTAAAACTAATAAAATGCATTCTGATTATTTTGATAATCTATGAAAAAAATCCATAAGTCATGTGATCTATGTATGAATCAGCCTCGCCTCAATCCAACACACAGTGTGACCGAAATGACTCTAAGTGAATCTTTTTATTTAAAATTGACATCAATTTTAGTAAAAAGAAAAATAGACCTAGTCAAAAAAACTAATCAAATGCATTCATATTATTTTTAAACTTTTGGAAAATGATCCATAAGTCATTTTTGATGTGTAGTAATTAATCATACCTCAATTAGATGCATGATGTGACTAATATGACTCCAATTTCATCTTTTTGGTTTAAATTGATATTTATTTTAGTAAAAAGTATTACTGAGCTACTCAAAAACTGAGAAAATGAATTTGGATTATTTTGATATTTTAGTACATTGATCCATGAGTCGTTTGTGATGTGAAGGAATCAGCCATACCTCTATCCAACGCATGGTGTGACTAGTATGACTCCAAGTAAATATTTTTATTTTAAATAGACATTAAATTTTTCTAAAACAACAAGAGACACACTGAAAATTAAGAAAATGCATTCATATTGTTTTGATAATTTCATAAAAAAAAATCCATTATTCATTTTTTATGTGTTACAATCACCTGCACTTCAATCTGATGCATTGTGTGACTAGTATGACTCCACATGCATCTTTTTATTTAAAATTGACATCAATTTTTGTAAAAAGGAAAAATAACATACTCAAAACTGAGAAAATCCATTCTTATAGTTTTGATAATTTAGGAAAACAATCCATATGTCATTTTTTACATGTAAGAATCAATTGCACCTCAACTCGATGTACAGTATGACCAATATGACTACAAGTGTGTCACTTCCTCAAAGAGACCTTCCATGGGCCTTTCATCTTGCTGATCATTTGGATGTGTGATGCTAGAATTGTTTTCATAAGAAATAGAAAATTCCACATCCACGTCTTTTCCAATGAAAATATATGCCTTCTTCATTAGTTCATTGAAGTGATTTGGAAATGACCTTTCCACATTCTCAACCTCATTTGGTTTCATCTGCTGGGTGGATTTTCCACCCAAGACTTGACATACCTATATTTGAGAGTGAATCTCATGTGATTTAGATTTTCTAGGGATTAACCTTTAAAATACCTCCACATATACTTGGATTACATTACTTTTACAGGACCTTATAGCACCTAGTTGCTCTTACTTCAATTGTTGATCAACTGAGTCTTGAACAACCTCTTCATAAATGGATTAACCATCCATTGATGTCACATCAGGTCGTGACTCCATCACTTGAATGTCACCCAGCCTTCCTCCCCCAACATTAACATCTCCTCTACCTGCATTGGCAGCCTCCAATGTAAGCTTAACATTCTCACCCAATTTAAACACTGCATGCATGCAAAACCACCACTACACCAACAAAATTCCCCACACATACCTACTTCTCATTAAAAATTTAAAACAATTTTCTAACACTGTTTACAATTCTATCCATACTATAATCACTAACCCTACTGATATATCCATTAGAAGCATCCATAGTAATTCCATCAGCAACACCACCCAACTTCTATACAGAAACATTTATATTCATATTCCACCTCTGTTCAACCTGAATTCCATTGTGATTCATGGCCTTGTTAGCCTCTTCCCATCCACTCAACCTCAACTTTCAAATAATTTTATGGCATGTGGTTTCCTCATTCCCACACACTGAGAAAAGATTACAAACATCCAGTTTTTTTATAGGTAGATATATGATGACCAAAAACCTTGTAGTTGAATCAAAAAACAAGGGATTAGTTTGTACTCAATTTTAAAATTTAGTTCATCATCATATATAGAGATAAAAACTCTATCCACTAGAATAGTGCATATTTCAATTTCAACTTAAAATCTAGAAAAATTACCAAATAAGGAAGTTTTAGTTTCCTTATCAAGTTTAATTGGAACTGAAATAGCTATTTCTATATCATAGAGTATTTGTGGGTTATATATAATCCATCTAAGAATAAAGATCTTGAACCATACCTGAACTGATGATCAGCCAACCACCAAGGGGTTGAACTTATAATCTCATCCATGGATATGAATGAATCTCAGATTGAGAGATATGGAACCAAATCCATGTGCCCACAATTTTAAGACTTCAGAAGGAAAATTCACATTGAAGAACCTGAATGATTGATGGAGGGATATAGGTAGGAGGATTGGACTTTCTGTGCGATGAATTTGGTATAGGATAGGTGGTTGGTTAGAGGCTAGTTGGTGGTAGGTAGCCTTTTTAGGCTAATTCTGGTGACACTGATGGTTTTTATGGTTATTCCCATAGTGTATTGATTTTTATGTTTTCTAAGCATTTGAGCCTTCATGTGTGGTTCGTCAAGCCATTTTTTTTCAGTGGTACTATTTTGTCACTTTCTTGGTTTGGTGGGTGTATTTGTGCCACACTTTCTCCTACTGTTGTTTATACAATTTTACTTTATTCAATAAATTTTAGTGCTGAGTACGCTTGATATCTAATCATTCCTCGTATAACATGAATGAAAAATTTAAATCATAAAAAATGACTCATCACATTTACGGAAGCATGAATAATAAGGTTGTCAATGTATAAATGAACATTTCATGAGTTATGAATACATAAAATATTCATGTGTCATCATAAGATTAGGTATCTAACATTGACAACATATATAGAAACCTAATCATGTCAACACATAAAATAACGGTCATAGCTAGTGTATTCATGTATATCAATATATATGAACATAAATATATATATCTATGAATTTCATCATTATCTCATGATATACAGATACATTTACTGACTAAATTCATTAGAGACAAATATTTATTTAAATATATATATATATATAATGGATATATATATAATTATAAATACAATTATTATATTAAAAAATTTATTATAATTTTATAATTATTTAAATATAAATATATTTATTTATAATATTATAAATACTTTTTTTAACATTATGTATATATCATCAAAATCAACTGATTCAGATGATATTGATAATGACCCTAAAAATGACCCCTCTTTTAGGGATGCTTACCAACTTGAAGAGAAATTGGATTTTTCTAAGGAACATGTCACTTTGATGGATGAGAATGATACATTTTCTTTCCCTCAATAAACAATTGGAAAAATGATTGCTAAAATCTACCTTTAAATCAGAAAGAGGAAGTTTCTTAATGTGGTGGAAGAGTATAAGAAGAACCCAAACATCAACCTCAGTGCTATTCACTACAAATGATTCTACTTTGTATTTATGATGGTTCCTTTCTAACTAGGGATTGCTAGCTTCTCAGATTCTATTTTGACTCTTTTGATATTCATTTTTGTCAATGTCATATTCTATTTATTTTTCATTGCTTCTTTGATGTTATTTGTATTTTTATGATCATCAAATTCTGTACCTTTTCGTTAAATATTTTTGTTGGTGGCACTAACTTGTTTTGAGGAAATTTTTTACTCATAGAGGAGCTCTCCCCTTGCTGATTTGGTGTCATACAAGTAGATGTGGCATGTTTTTTAGTTTTCTACTGACCATATAGTTCTTATGGTATGCATAGGCTTGGGTATCCATCAATTTGGCCTCATTGGGTTCCCCCTAGTGTCATATGCTCGCTGCTCCAACAATTGTCAAGGAAGCGTTTGATTTCAACTCAAATTATCAAATTGAAAGTTGAAGACATTGCTGCTTTGACCTGGAACTCAATGATTAACTATCAAGCTTCCATCTAGATATGAAGATACTTTCAGGATTCTTGGACAATTCCCTCCATGAAATTTCATATGGAGTTCATAGATAGGATGATGACATGTCATCTCAGTCATTTCTACTACTTGAGCTTCTTTGTTTTATTTGCGTGTATTCCCACCACTCCTTGCTGTTGTAATCTCTTTACACCTTTTTTGGCACTGCTACTTGTGTTTTTAATAAATTTCTTTAGGGAATGAATTGGGTGACCAATTCATGTCCCCACTTTTATTAAAAATCATTATGTCTATATTTGAATTATTAAAAAATATATATTAATATATATCATATTTATAATAATTATAAATATTTGTTTTTTAATAAATGTATATCAGTAAAGATTATTTTTTAATAAAAATATGAGATTTTTATATATATTCATTATATTTTTTCATTAAAATATTTTATAAATGCCTAGAATTGTGCTGATAAATCTCACCTGTATCAATGCTAAAGAAAGCACTCATAAAGGATACACCTTTACCCGGAAGATTTAGTTACCGAGCGTACTCAGCCCTAAAAATTTATTAAGGAAAATAAAAAAGTTCAAACATCAACCAAAAACATGGTACACATAAAGCCCCACCAAACACAAAATTGAAAAAATAGTGCCACCCAAAGACAAATGACCTAAAGACCCGACCATCCAAGACTGTTGTAAGATCCCAACTCAATCCATAAATCTTGGACACAATATAGGAACAAAATAAAAATTTAGCTTGATCCTACTTACCACTGCAAATGGCATGTTAATCAAGTCCCAAAACTGGTTATGGATCAGAAATCCCAAATCCACCTCGTCTCTAGCTAGCAGTGAATTCCCTCATGTCCGCAATTATAGACCTATAGAAAACAAGATCCAACAGTTATCAAGATAAGTCTCCACTGTCTGCATGACCTTGTATCCTGAGATAAACTCCACCATCGATAACCACATGGTTCACAAAACCTGATGTCAACATAACCCTAATGAAATGATTCATCTTCCACCAATCATGCCACCCTGAACAACCAAACTCTACCGCACATCGCTAGCAAAGGATTTTTTCTAAATTGATTTTCTGGTTTTTTTTTAAAAGTACAGGTTTAATTTTTTTTAAATAAGTCTTAATGGCAGCATCTCCGATGCCGTATTTTCCCTAAAATAAAAAATATATATTTTATTTATTCTTTTTTATATATTTAAATTTTCAATGTTTTGTTATTATTTTTTTATTTATATATATATATATATATATAACTTTTTCAGCATTTTTAATCTCTTATTCAAGTACATGACATTTCTAGACTATAAAATATAATGTATAAGACCAATATTGTTGAGTTAATAAGGTTTTCCTTATGACTTTTTCATTCCTTCTTGTTTTGAAAATCACAAACACCTTTCTTAAGGAAAAATGCTTTCTTAAGGAAAAAATCTTTCTTAATGAAAATTGCTTTTATAAGGAAATTTATCTTTATCATATTTTTATCCATATTTTTCCTAAGTATAAAATTCGGATTCATTTCTGTTTTCTTAGATTTGTTTAAAACTTTGATATAAAGTATTCTGTTTGAGGATCCAAATTCTGGATAAGAACTGTAAGGAAGTTTCACTCTGGATTCTAGATGAGAACTGTAATAAAGTTTCATTCCGAACTCCGGATACAAACTCTAATTAAGTTCTACATTAAATACAGGATACGAATCCTTATGAAGTTCGACAACAAATTCTTCTTAAGAATTCTGATGAGGAATTCTCGTTACGAATTTTGATAATGAATTCTCATTACAAATTCTGATGATGAATTCTTATTACGAATTCTGATGATGAATTCTCATTACGAATTCTGATGATGAATTCTCATTATGAATTCTGATGATGAATTCTCATTATGAATTCTGATGATGAATTCTCATTACGAATTCTGATGAGGAATTCTCATTACGAATTCTGATGATGAATTCTCATTATGAATTCTGATGATCAATTCTCATTACAAATTCCGAGGACGAATTCTCATTCCGAATTCTCATTCCGAATTCATCTATTAAACAGAATTTGATCATCTCTGTTTTGTACACTCTGATTTATTTAGACTCCGAACTTTCACTCCGAAGCTTTCATTCCGAACCTTTTAGTTAGAATTAAAACAATGTCGTACATTCTGTTACACTTGTTTTGTTATAAAACGATGTCGTCTATTTTGTTATAAACTAACCGTTGTCTAAGTGACACGTGTAAAGGTCCCTCCGATCTTTAAGGAAAATATGACCGTTGGAGAAGGAGCCGACCTTACCTATAAATAGGAGCCCATTTGAAAGTGCTCGCTGCTGAAAGGCTGACTAATATTCGGCTCATGTGATTACATTCTTGAAGTGATTTCTAAAGAGAGAGGCTCTTATTAACTCTCAATGCTTCGTGCGACTCCGAATGTTGGTGATTACATTCGAGGACTTCCGGGGATAGGAAGACAGAGGTGCTGACTACATTGAAGTTCGAGGGCTTCCTTGCTGAGGAAGACAGAGGTTGCCAACTACCTTGAAGTTGAGGGCTTGCGGGGATAGCAAGACATAGACACTCTGATCTTAGTATCGAGGGCTTACCCTGGTGTGGGTAAGACAGACTTTCTTGAAAGTATAAATCAAGGGACCTTTATCCAAGGTTGTTGGATACCCTTCTCTTTGGGTTAAAAGACTATTATCTTGTTACTTGTAGTTCTACTGCTTGGTTATTTCCGCTGCATTTTTTATTATAAGGAAAGTATAAGTTTCTTATACATCCTTACTTGTACTTTGTTTCATTTAGATTCTATACACTTTAAGGTAGAATCTCATATTGTAACTTTTGTTAAGGTTCAATATCCGGAACCATATTTTCAGAACCCACGTTCGGAATCTCTTTCCAGGTTTTCATTCGGTGTTAGAGGTGTTGTGAATCTGTTTAGTTTAACTTTGTTAAACTTATCCCTTTCCTTTGCTTAAGTAAAACATAGTTAATCATAACTAACTTTAAATGTTCCAAAGGAATTTTGAAAGTATACAATTCACCCCCCCCCCCCTCTTGTATATTGAGCATCTACATCATTATTTCGATCCTACAATTGGTATCAGAGGAGGTCTCTGAATTACTTATACTTACGAATAAGTTTTTCTTGCTCACTTTGTCAATCCGAACTTTGTTATTACAAAACTTTTTCTAATAACAAGTTTGTGTGCCAAAGGTTATTTTCAGTATGGTAGGAATTAATGTTGGTTCGATTGATAATCTGAATCCTACAAGACCACCTATATTTGATGGTAATGACTATGAGTTCTGGAGAGATCGAATGAAGACTTTTTTTATCAACACTGGAGTAGATAATTTTGTAATGCTTACTGGTGATTATAAAATTCCTGACAAGGAAGTTAGAACTTTCACTAACCAGGAAAAGCAAGAATATCAACTCAATTATAAGGTACGCAATACTCTACTTTGTTCAATGACCAGAAATATATATATAGCCAAATTTCTTCTTGTGAAGCAGTTAACTGTATCTGGAAGAAGTTAGAGGTTACACACTTTGGGACGTCTAAAGTGATTGAGACTAGAAGATCTATGCTTAGAGCTGAGTATCATGACATTAATTTTCCTTATGGTGAACCTATCTGTAATGTTCAACAGAGATTTATGACTATCGTCAATAGTCTATAGTCTATGGGAGAAAAAGGTTTAGATGATGAAGCTCTTGTGGACAAGATAATTGATATTATGCCCAATGAGTTGGAATCCAAGAGAACAGCTATAGATGAGAACAGGAAGGTCACTCAAATTACTCTTGATGAATTATTTGGAACTCTTCTACAACTTGAGACTGGAATGAAGAGAGATGCTGACAACATCAAGAAGAAGAATAGAAATAGTACTGTTGATTTTACAACAACTTCAAATCAGATTAAAGCTAAGACTCCTGAGAGAGTTACCAGATCCAAGTCTAAGAAAGTTATTTTCCAGTCAGAATCTAGTGAGAGTGAAATCTCAGAAAATGAACTAGAAAATCTTGCTCGGAGGATGAACAAGTTAGCTGGCCAGAGAAATTTCCAATCCAAGTATAAGAAAAAGGAAAGGAAAGATAAGAAAGAAGGAGAAGTTACTTTTTACGAATGTAAAAGAGTTGGACATATTAGACCAGATTGCCCTATGCTCAAAAAGAAAGAAATAAAAGAAAGGCATTCAGACAGGAACAAAAAGAAATATTATAAAGCTAAAGCTAAGAATGTATTGAAAGCTAATGACACCTGTAGTGCCAGTGGTGGTGACTCTTCAGATGAATATTCGGATTATGAATCTTCAGGACAGAAGAATCCTGGTCTTATAGCCAGAGTACCTATTGATAATCATTTTTTTTATGGCTAAGGTATGAAATGTTGAATCATTGACCATTGTTTCTTGAATTTCTAATGATAGTAAGTATTATAACTCTTCTAATGAAGAATCATCTTCTGATGAGGAAAATACTTTACCTACTTATGTAGAAGTATCGAGGTTTGTGGAACTTCTTGAAATTGAGAATTCCAAACTCAATAAAAAACATGATAAGGCAAACTCTAGGAATTCTATTCTTACAAAAGATATATCAGATCTTTCTAAAGATCTTAATAAGAAAAATGATGATTTTGAAAGTATTTCAAAGAATCTTGAGGAAGTAAGTTCTGAGAAGAACAAACTTTCTAAAGAATTAGAAAAAGTAATTTCTAAGAAAAATGTTTTCGAGCCTAACTCTAGTTCAAAAACTAATGATTTTGAGGATAAAAACTTGGTTGTAAAACTCAAGTCCGAATTTTTTCCTTAAAGAAGTGTTTATCAGACTTTACCCATGGTAAGGAAAATTTTTATAAGATGTATTCCCAAATACGACATTTAAGAAATAAATCCAGATTTGGTTATACCCATGCAAAACCGATTTTTAGTAACAATTATTTTGTTCCTCAAAATGCCCCATTTTGTACCAAGTGTCAATGTGGTGGTCACTGGGCAAAAAATTGTTCATTAAACAAAACCCAATCTTCAGGATTTCATAAATCTTACTTCTCTAAGAAGATGTGGGTTCCAAAAATTTTATTATCTAGAAATCTCGGATCCAAACAAGTTTGGATTGCAAAAATCTAAATTTCTTTTTGATTTCAGGAAAACAAAGAGAGTACCAGCAAAAATACATGGTACATGGATAGTGGATGTTCCCGGCACGTGACTGGTAACAAAAGCTTTTTCGAAAAGATTATCAAAACGAAAAGAGGAAAGGTAACTTTCGGAGATAATGCTAAGGGAGAGATTGTTGGTATTGGTAATATTGTTCTTCTTGGTAAAACTTTGATTTCAAATGTTCTTTTTGTTAAAGGTCTTAAGAACAACCTCATTAGCATAAGTCTGTTATGTGATGAAGGTTACCTTGTGAATTTTAGGAATGACAAGTGCTTAGTTTACAATTCCAAGGAAGAATTTATTCTCTCAGCCAATAGGCAAGAGAATGTTTACACCTTAAATATAGAAGACCTCAGAAGCCAAGATTTACCTTGCCTAAGTGCAATGGAAGATCACTCTTGGTAATGTCATAGAAGACTAGGTCACTGTAACCATAGGAACCTATGTAAACTCTCTAAGAAGAAACTAGTTAAGGATCTACCGGAGCTTATATTTGATTCTTCTAATGTTTGTGATCCTTTTCAATATGGAAAGCAACATAAATCTAGTTTTAAATCAATCGATGAAGTCTCAATAATCGATGCATTACAGTTAGTGCACATGGATCTTTTTGGTCCTACAAAAACTAGAAGTATTAGAGGAAAATACTATGTGTTTGTTCTAGTTGATGATTACACTAGATTTAATTGGGTTTATTTTCTAGCAAAGAAATCTGAAGCGTTTTCTTATTTCACAAGTTTTAGAGCTCAAGTTAAAAATGAGAAAAACCTTCTATTGAGAACTATTCACAGTGATCATGGAGGAGAATTTCATAATTCTGATTTTGAAACTTTTTGTAGTAAGAAAGGTATTACTCACAATTTTTCAGCACCTAGAACTCCTCAACAGAATGGTGTAGTTGAAAGAAGAAATAGAATTCTTCAAGAGATAACTAGAACCATGTTCAGTGAATATTCTATAGCTAGACATTTCTGGGCTGAATCTGTAAGTACTGCTTTTTATACTATAAATCGAGTTTTAATTAGACCTTTTCTTAATAAAACTCCTTATGAGTTATGGAATGGTAGAAAACCAAGACTATATTACTTCAAGGTTTTTGGTTGCAAGGTATTTATTCTGAATACTAAAAATAACTTACATAAATTCACACCAAAATCTGATGAAGGGATTTTTTTAGGTTATTCCACAACATCTAAGGATTATAGAGTTTTCAATAAAAACACTTGTACTGTTGAAGAAACAGTACATGTAAAATTTGATGAGTCAGATACTTTTATTTTTAAACCTCAGTCTACATCCTCGGATGTGTTTTCAAAAACTGATTGTCAACCTTTGATAGAAGAACCTTCTGATAAGGATAATGTACTAGAAGATACTTCTGAAACATTTACCCCAGAAGACATTCTACCCTATGTTGATGAACAGGTTTTACAAAACCCAAATCAGGTGTTTCTTAAGAATCATCCATGTGATAGTATCATTGGTGATGTAAATCAACCTGTAAGGACTAGAAGTTCCTTAAGAAATGAAGTAGAACATCTAGCATTTCTTTCCCAATTAGAACCTATAAGCACTGATGAAGCTTTAGGTGATGATGATTGGATTAAATCCATGAAAGATGAACTAAATGAATTCGAAAGGAATAAAGTCTGGACCTTGGTTGAAAGACCTAAGGAAACTTCTGTTATTGGAGTAAAATGGGTTTTTAGGAATAAATGTGATGAAAATGGAGTCATAGTAAGAAATAAAGCTAGACTTGTTGCTAAAGTCTATAATCAACAAGAGGGAATAGACCTTGAATAAACCTATGCTCCAGTAGCTAGACTTGAATCAATACGTATTCTACTTGCCTTTGTAGCATTATTTAATTTCAAACTTTTCCAAATGGATGTGAAATGTTCTTTTCTTAACGGTTATGTTAAAGAGGAATTTTTTGTTGAACAACCTCCTGGCTTTGAAGATACAAAACATCCTGATCATGTTTTTAGACTTACCAAAGCTTTGTATGGTCTTAAACAAGCTCTACGAGCATGGTATGATAGATTTACTGGATTTTTGCTTCAAAATAACTATGTTAAGGGAAATGAAGATCCAACTCTTTTTATAAAGAAAGATAGGAGAAATGTTTTGATTGTTCAAATTTATGTTGATGACATCATATTTGGTTCAACTCAAAAATCTTTGACCGACTCTTTCGCAAGTCTAATGAAATCTGAGTTTGAAATGAGTATGATGGGTGAGTTAACTTTTTTCCTTGGTTTTCAAATTTCTCAAAAACCAGAAGGAACCTACATATCTCAACATAAGTATATTAAAGATCTTCTTAAAAAGTATGGTTATGACAACACTAAGAGTATAAGTACTCCCATTCGTACCTCAAACTCTTTAGATCTTGATGAAGCTGGGAAACCAGTAGATCAAACATCTTTTAGAGGTATGATAGGAAGTTTACTTTACTTAATAGCCAGTCGACCAGACTTAATGTTTTCAGTATTCTTATGTGCAAAATATCAATCCAATCCTAAGGAATATCACTTAAAGGAAGTAAAAAAGAATTTTTCGCTACCTTAAGGGAACCATGGATCTAGGATTATTTTATACTTCTATAAATGATTTTGTTATAAAAAGTTATTCTGATGCTGACTTTAGTGGATGTAGAATGGATAGAAAAAGTACATCCGGAACTAGTCATTTCTTAGGAGATTCGTTAGTTTCTTGGTCCGGCAAGAAGAAACATTCTGTAGCACTATCCACTGCTGAAGCTGAATATGTAGCAGCTGGAAGTTGTTGTGCTCAAGTGTTGTGGATGCAACACACACTCACAGACTATGGCTTGAGTTTTACCAAAACTCAAATTTTGTGTGATAACACAAGTGCCATTGCCCTTAGTAAGAACCATGCACATCACTCTCGTGAAAAACACATAGATATTAGGCATCACTTACATAGGGATCACACAGTAAAAGGAGATATTATTCTTCAGTTTATTGGAACGCAAGATCAACTTGCTGATATTTTCACAAAATCATTGCCTTATGATAGATTTGAATATATTAAACAGAAGTTAAGAATGATAACCTTAAGGTAATCCTCCTTAACTAACTTTCTGTTGAAAAAGTCTCCTTACAGTAATAAACTCCTTTTCATAGGGGGGTTACATCTGATTGTTAGATTAACAAAGTTTTTCAAAATTTGTTTTCATGCTTTTCGGAACTACAATTCCGGAATGGAATGTCCGGAACTACAATTTTCCAGAATGGACATTTTCGTACAGAACACTTCTGGAATGAAAGTATTTGTATTGAAAACATTCGGAATGGAAAATTTCGTACTGGTATTTTCATAACGAGATTTTCATACCGAATCTTCCTTACTATGTTTTTCCTTACTAGTTTTTTTCTCGTACTGATTTTTCCGTAATGAGTGTTCCGTAATAAGATTTTCGTGCTAAATTTATTTTTCGTAGTAAAGTTTTTGTGAACTCTGTCTTCTCATAATAAAGTTTTTTTTCAGAGTCATTTTTATATTACCCATTACGAATAATCCTCCTAATCCAATCCGAAAGGTATGATTACCTTACGCAAGTTTTCATAGTCATATTTTACATACTGGCATTTTCATGTATTATGTTTTCGGATTATAGTTTTCTTAATTCCTTGTTTGAATAAAAACCTCAAAAAGATCGGATTCAAGTTTTCAACCGTCAGATTTGATCTTAGCTTATCCCAACCGTTAGATCAACCGTGGATATTGAACTGTCATCTCATTGCCTATATAAAGGGGACCCAAATACTTGTCCAACATCGATTTCAAGCTCTTGCGTCCTGAATCTCTGCCTCTCTTTTTTAAAGCCGTTCTGAACATCAGATTTCTCCGTTCCGAACTTCCCAGAGGACTTCAGATCCGAATGTCTATGGAGTTAGCGTCTCAAGAAATGTCATCCACTAAGACTATTTCACAATGGTTAGATTACAGAGAATGTTTAGTCCATCTGGATTTCTTCAACAACTATGATTCTCTTATTTCGAATAAAATTAAGTTGAATGGCTGGGAAGATATTGCTGTATCCAACCCGGGGAATCAAGATGATGTTTTTTCGGAGTTTCTTTCTTTCAGGAAGATAATAGGGAGAAATTTTCTTTTAAGTCTTATGGTAAGAATTGCAAGCTTTCTTATACCAAGCCAGCAAGCTTGGTAGGGCTGTCCTGTGAAGGAGAAGCCGAGTTTATATCTCACGTTTTGCCAGATTCTAAGGGTAGCTTTGACAAAGAAAAATCCTTGAAAACTCTCAGACTCTCAGATGACAAAGCTCCGAAGACTGCCAGTTTGCCTACAAATTTCTGGATTCTAGAGTTGTGGGTACAAGGTCTTATCGTACCGAGGAAAGGTGATAAAGACAGCTTGAAAAAGAGTGAGATCTACATCTTATATTTCTTGATAAATCTAAGTAAGTTTAACTTCATGAGGCATATTCTTATTACTATTGAGAATCTTAAGAAAGGAAATCTCAGAGCCCAGATCGTAATGTACCCAGCAATTTAATCGAGATTGATAGTTCGGTGCCTTGAGTCCTTCAAGGAAGCTTGCAGATCTAAGCCAAGGGGTTGCAAAATTTTGTTGGTCAATGATAATACCCTTAAGAGGATGGATGTGGGTTTCAACAAGGAGACTGGTGAGTTCTCCGATCTGCCTAATCAAGAAGAAGCGGCTCTGAAGGCTGCTGAACCGGAATCATCTAAGCCAGTGAAGAAAAGAAAGTTGAAGCAAGTTGCAGCTGAAGTTGAAGATCCTTAATCTAAGGAAGCTCAAACCGCACCTCCCAAACCAAAGAAGAAGAAAGTTTTCCCTGGTGAGGTTGTTGCGAAGTGGAGAATAGATAAAGTGAAAAGAAAAGAAGGGGATCTGCAGTTCGGATTGGACCCTGCGGAAGCTAAGGCACTAAAAGAGATAACTGCTAATGAGCTTGAAAAACAAGTAAAGGAGAAGAAGCTCAAGAAGAAGATGTCAGAAGCCGAGGCAGTCCAAGAATTGTTAAAGTTTAATGAGATGTTATCCGGAAGCATTCCAGTTCTAATAACTTTCTCCTTGGAATCTCTACCTGAGACTCCAGGAAGAAACCTTGATTTTCCGGATGAGGTTACAACCGAACATGTTGAGAAACTCGAGTAGGTTCAACAAGTGCAAGAGTAAGAACAAGTTACTGAAGCAAGTGGTGAAACAAGAGACTTATTGAAAGAAGTAGATGAGTATAAGGGGTCGCCTTCGGAACACCTATCACTCCGAACTTCAGAGGTTGAATCCTCTATGTTAGTAACTCCAGAGAAGGATAAGAATGAGGAAAATGGTGTTCAAAAAGTTGTTGATGATATTTTTCAAGTGTCTACTAGCGAGAAGAAAACTCCTGATCAAGAATCAATTCCGAAAAAAGAAAAGGGAAAGAAACTCCTTGTTGAGACTCTGAAATCAGTGGCTAGCAAGAAAAGAGAATATTGTGATTCATCTAAAAGGAAGTTAGAGCTCATTGAGGAAGAAAATTCTCCAAGCAATGTTTCAGATTCGGAATCATCCTCGGTGGGGCATGACATTGTTGTCCAGTCGTTAATGAAGTTGGTGGGATCCATTCCAACCTTCTCAAGTATTGATTCAAGATTTCAGATGCTCCAACATGCTTTGAATCAGAAAACTGACTCCGTGTCTATGGTTATGGACAAGTGCATTGAGATTGAGGCTTAGTTCAGAACCTTCTTTGTTGGATATGAAGCTCATATAAAATCATGCAAGAGAATGAAAAATTGGTCGAAGAAGACTGTTGAAGAGATGAGGTTATTTGATGAGTTCCAATACAATGTTAAAGATGCCTTCGAGACTGAGGACAGAAAGATAAATGAGCTGACTTCCTCCTTTAAAGAGAAGATGACAGATGAAAAGAACTTCCGGATCCAAGAAGTCAGAGATCTAAATGGGAAACTGAATTCCGTTTCTCAAAACAAGAAATTTTAAAGGGATCATCAGATTGAGTTTGATCAGAAGATGAAGGCTCAGGAAGAAAAGATCAAAGCTCAGGAAGAAAAGCTGAAAGCCCAGGAAGAAAAGACTGAAGCTCAATCTGCAAGAATAGATGTCTTAGAGAAGCAAGCTGAAGAAGATCATAAATACCTGAAGAATATCAAGACTATTCTTAAGGGGCTCATTTCGAAGGAAAAAAGATCTGAAATAACCAAATCCGATCTTTTTTTTGTATCTAGTTTTCTTTGTTGCCGACATTTCAAATCTAATGAAAAATGTGCTTCTCGTTTCTTTTGTTGTTGCTAATAATGTTTCAGGTACTTTTTTATTTTTCCATTCCCTCAATCTCTTTTTGAAAATAACAAAGGGGGAGAAGGAAAATATTTTTAAGAAAAAGAAGAACTTCAATGAGAGTCTATCTAAGGGGGAGTTTTTTCATTAAAGAAGACTTTGTTTTTCGTAATGAAATGTCACTCTAGAAATCTAGAATATGATCCTTAGTGTTTTAAATCCTAAGGGGGAGTTAGTCATATTCATCAATATCCTCAAATAAAAGGGAGATAAGCATTAATGTTTTTCTTTCTTATTAGAATTTCTTTTTCGTAAGGATGTTTGTGCTTTCCAAAAAGGGGGAGATTGTTGAGTCAATAAGGTTTTCCTTATGACTTTTTCATTCCTTCTTGTTTTGAAAATCACAAACACCTTTCTTAAGGAAAAATGCTTTCTTAAGGAAAAATTCTTTCCTAAGGAAAAATAAGTTCTTAAGGAAAAATACTTTCTTAAGGAAAAATGCTTTCTTAAGGAAAATTGTTTTTATAAGGAAATTTATCTTTATCATATTTTTATCCATATTTTTCCTAAGTATAAAATTCGGATTCATTTCTGTTTTCTCAGATTTGTTGAAAATATTGATATAAAGTATTCTGTTTGAGGATCCGAATTCTGGATAAGAACTGTAAGGAATTTCCACTCCAGATTCCAGATGAGAACTGTAATAAAGTTTCATTCCAAACTCGGGATACGAAATCTAATTAAGTTATACATCAGATACAGTATAAAAATCATTATGAAGTTCGACAATGAATTCTTCTTAAGAATTCTGATGAGGAATTCTCATTACGAATTCTGATAATGAATTCTCATTACGAATTCTGATGATGAATTTTTATTACGAATTCTGATGATGAATTCTCATTACGAATTTTGATGATGAATTCTCATTATGAATTCTGATGATGAATTCTCATTATGAATTCTGATGATGAATTCTCATTACGAATTCTAATGATGAATTCTCATTACAAATTCTGATGATCAATTCTCATTACGAATTCCGATGACGAATTTCATTCCGAATTCTCATTCCGAATTCATCTATTAAACAGAATTTGATCATCTCTGTTTTGTACACTATGATTTATTCAGACTCCAAACATTCACTCCGAAGCTTTCATTCTGAACCTTTTAGTTAGAATTAAAACGATTTCGTACATTCTGTTACACTTTTTTTTTATAAAACGATGTCTTCTATTTTGTTATAAACTAACCGTTGTCTAAGTGACACATGTACTGGTCCCTCCGATCTTTAAGGAAAATATGACCGTTGGAGAAGGAGCCGACCTTACCTATAAATATGAGCTCATTTGAAAGAGCTCGCTGCTGAAAGGCTGACTGATCTTCGACTCATGTGATTACATGCTTGATGTGATTTCTAGAGAGAGAGGCTCTTATTAACTCTCAAAGCTTCATGCGACTCCGAATTTTGGTGATTACATTCGAGGACTTCCGGGGATAGGAAGATAGAGGTGCCGACTACCTTGAAGTTTGAGGGCTTCCTTGCTGAGGAAGACAGAGGTTGCAAACTACCTTGAAGTTGAGGGCTTGCGGGGATAGCAAGACAGAGACACACCGATCTTCGTATCGAGGGCTTACACTGGTGTGGGTAAGATAAACTTGATTGAAAGTATAAATCAAGGGACCTTTATCCATGGTTGTTGGATACTCTTCTCTTTGGGTTAAAAGACTATTATCTTGTTACTTGTAGTTCTACTACTTGTTTATTTCCGCTGCATTTTGTATTATAAGGAAAGTATAACTTTCTTATACTTCCTTACTTGTACTCTGTTTCATTTAGATTCTATACACTTTAATGTAGAATCTCATATTGTAAATTTTGTTAAGGTTCAATATCCGGAACCATATTTCCGGAACCCACGTTCGAAATCTCTTTCCAAGTTTTCATTCGGTGTTAGAGGTGTTGTGAATTTGTTTAGTTTAACTTTGTTAAACTTAGCCCTTTCCTTTGCTTAAGGAAAACATAGTTAATTGTAACCAACTTTAATGGTTTCAAAGGAATTTTTAAAGTATACAATTCACCCCCCCCCCCTCTTGTATATTGAGCATCTACATCATTATTTCGATCCTACAAATATAAATAAAAATTAAAACATGGATTGAATTTATATAATAAATAGTTGAAAACAAAAAATAATTTCTTAAAAAATATTGATGAAAAATAATTTATATGTTTTCTAATCCACCAACATGAAACATAAAAATGTTTCAAGTACATGAATTTTCTAGCCTATAAAATATAAACTATAAGACCAATATAAATGAAAATTTAAACATTTATTAAATAGATAATAAGTAGTTAAAAATAAAAACAATTTCTTAAAAAATGTTTATGAAAAATAATTTATAATATCTCTCATCCACCAACATGAAGCTTAAAAATGTTTCAAGTGTGTTACTTTTCTAGCATATAAAATATTAAATATAAGACCAATATAAATAAAAACATAAACAATGATTAAACATATAAGAATTATTTGAAAATAAGAAGTATTTTCTTAAAAAATGATGATGAAGAATAATTTATAAAACTTTTCATCCACCAAATTGAAGCTTAAAAATGCTTCAAGTACATGACTTTAATATGCTATAAAAAATAAACTATAAGACCAAAATAAATGAAAATTTAAAAATTTATTAACCATATAATAAGTAGTTGAAAATTAAATGAATTCATTAAAAAATATTGATGGAAAATAAATTATAAGCTTTCTAATCCACCAACTTGAAACATAAAAATGTTTCAAGTATGTGACTTTATTGGCCTATAAAATATAAACTATAATACCAATATAAATGAAAATTTAAACATTGATTAAACATATAATAATTAGTCTAAAATTAAAATATTTTCTTAAATAATTTTGATGAAAATTAATTTATAAGCTTTCTAATCTACCTACTTGAAACTTAAAAAATTTTTAAGTACATTGATTTTCTAGCCTATAAAATATAAACCATAAGACCAATATAAATAAAATTTTATACATTGATTAAACATATAATAATTAGTCAAAAATAAAAAAATAGTTTGTTAAAAAATATTGAGGAAAAATAATATATAAGGTTTCTTATCCACCTACTTGAAACATAAAAATGTTTCAAGTACGTGACTTTTCTAGAATATAAAATATAAACTATAAGAAAGATATAAATGAAATTTAAAACACTGATTACACATATATAAATTAGTCTAAAATAAAAAATAATAATTTCTAAAAAAATGTTGATGAAAAATAATTTTTAATCTTTCTAATCCACCTACTAGAAACTTCAAAATGTTTCAAGTATGTGACATTGCTAGCCTATAAAATATAAACAATAACACCAATATAAATAAAAGTTTTAAAAAAAAGTAAACATATAACAAGTAGGAGAAAATAAAAAATAATTTCTTAAAAAATATTGATTGAAAATAATTTATAATATTTCTAATCCACCTACTTGAAACTTAAAAATGTTTCAAGTATATGACTTTACGGACCTATAAAATATAAACTATAAGACCAAAATAAATGAAATTTTAAACATTTATTAAAAATATAATAAGTAGTTGATGTTTAAATTTTTATTTATATGGGTTTTATAGTTTATATTTAATAGGCTTTCAAAGACAAGTAGGTGGATTTGGATCCTCCTCGACATTCCTTTTTGCTCCCACTTCCGAGTAACTTTTCTTACATCCCTTTCATTTTCATTTATTTATTTTATTTATGAAACGATTTATTTTTTTTAAAAAATTATTTGATTATTCTATCTTTTGAATTTTATTTAAATTGTTTTTATAATGTATATTTTATAATATTTTAATGTTATCTACTTGAAATTTAATAATTATTCCCATGTTTGATGTAGTCGACTTTGAATGTTGTCATATATAAACTATGCATATTATATAAATGAAAACTAAAATACTGGATAAATATATAATAAGGGATTATAGTAATAATAGTATCATAGTTTCAATAGAAATAAAACATATAAATTAACATGTACAATAAATTTCTATGTCTATGGCGAGGAGATTTTGTCCCTCGTAGTGGTATGCGAATATGATGTCCACATCGAGTTCGCAATGGAGTCTGATGACCTGCAGGGGGCTGATCCTCGGGCACTGGAATGTTGATTTTCACATCCTCCACCTGTGTTTCAGTGGGAGTAGTTGTCAACTACATCTCATACTTCCCTCCTGATCCATCTCCCAATAGGGTGGTAGAAGGACCTGCCATCATCGTAGTGGGGAACTAAGCATGTGATGCATCTATACACTAAGGATATAATGGATTTGGACCCCACGTCTATGATGGATCTATACCCAAGGATGTTATGGATATAAACCCCAAGGATATGATGGATCTGGACTCCATGATGGAGAGAACTGATGATATCCTGTCAATAAAGATGGATCTCATGCCACATGAGGAACATCCTGAATCGGCTAAGGCCATATTACAATAGGGACATCCTATTCCTATGGAACATGTGAGGAATCACATGTAGCATGACGTTGTATATGTTGATGTGGTCGTGGATCCTCAACACCAGTATTTGTTTTAGGATGTTCTTTTAGGGAATGAACCTCCTCTCTTCGGGCTAGATTCTTGAAGATTCTCTCGAAAAGTGCATGATAAGATGACCTTAGATCCAACGCTTCATCATGGAATGCTACATAGCTAAATATCCCCTTCTCCTCTTCATGAATCCTGCGAATAAGATGCTCTGAGTGACTTCCCTATAAATACGTTCCAAATAAATTAGAAAAAAAAGTTCAATAAAAATATAATGGAGATTTATTGACTTAGAATCCTATGCATATATCAGTCATGTCAGGTAAGATATAATATAGACATCAGTCTATACCATGGATCATACTCAACCTGCTCTGAAAGAAAGAATTTATTTATAACTACACCCTAAATACAAAACTCCACATGTCTACACCAGCAGTCAAGAAAGCAGGCATGTATTTTGTACAAATCCTCATCATGAGTCCCTGTCAACTTCATCCCATGAAGCTTCTCTCTTTGTCTTGGTGGTAATGGAATTGTTTGAGCATAGAAAAATTGGTGCATGACACTATCAAGATTCTTCTACTCAATAATATGGAAGTGAATGAGTTTCACTAAAACTATTGCATCCTAAATCCCAAGAGTGCAGTATGGTGGAAACTTGTCCATAATTTTCCAGTATGGAAGCCATGAAATTTTAAATGACATGTGACCTTTTTCAAAAAATATATTAACTAAAATCCAAAAATTTTCTATTCTTAAATTTTTTAGACAATGATAGATTTTATAAACATACCTGGTCATGTAAGAGACTATCAAACTAAAGCCTATATATGGCCAGATGGTGATTCAGAACCACGTGGAAATTGTGTCGTTGACACCACCTATAAAATACAAAATCGAAAGTGAAAAATAATGAGAAATTAATGTAAATAACTCTTAGTAGCATAAAAACCCAATAGAAATGAGTGATCATACTAGTGTTCATGTGGAGCATCATGCAAAACCTCTATCTCAATCAGAAAACCAACAAGCTCAGGAAGGAATGTGGGGATGTGCTCCCATTCCCACGTCTGAATAAAGATGATGCATCCCCCAAGACCTGTGTGGTCCCTATGGGATAGCCTTCATAATGCTCTGTATGTGTATGCCATGCAGGATGTTCCCTAGTTGTACATCATGTCCCGAGAAAAGTCATATGGTGGGGGTATATACATTATGTGCAAGTGCTTCCCAAGTGATCAGTACACATGGTACATCCAATGATCCATAATATATATGCACGTGAATAACAAATGACAGTATTCTTGTCAGCATCATCGGGTAAATGTGAAATTTGTGCCTCTAAACAAGGCATAGATATCGACACTCCATCTGTAGCCCTATGATTGGACAAAATGTCGATACCTAATAAGCGTTGATCAAGTACTGGTCAAGATACACAATTGGGTCCAATAATGGGTCTCCCCTGGATAGGATGACTAAGAAGAAATGCCACATCCTAGAGGATGATGTTCATCTCTCCCTTAGGCAGGTGGAATGTGTGTGTCTCTAGTCTCCACCTCTCCACGAGGTCAGTAAGTAGGTGATGGTTGAAAATTATGAAATATGATACGTAAATTCCATAGAAGATAGCATAATGCAAGTACGGTCTAATGGAATGTGGAGGCTCCCTATGATAAAAATGGTTTGTTCAATGTACCCCGATCGATCGATACTCACCACCCTCTACCATGACCTGGGAAATATGGGTATCCTATTGAGTGAGTAGTATGTTTTCATCCTTCTTCATATAAAAAATGAAATGATACATAAATTTAAAATTTATATATAACATTATGGTCAGAAAAATGTTATGACTTTTAGAATGCAAGAAATCCCATTTTTATTCACATTATTTTATGAAGTTATTTTTATCAAAATAAAGTAGCATGTCTTCATGTTTTTCAAATAGTATTACTAACGTGTTTTTATGATATGATTTTACCTAGAAAAGCGTGTTTTATAACATATGGATTTATATATATATAAACAATTTTTCTTTGTTATGTAAATGTTTATTAGAAAATGGTGTGCTTTGTAATTTATGTATGACTGTCCACATGATGGTATGTTTCATGATTATTTTCTCACATGTAATGGTCATTTTGTAACACTAACTGAACTTCAAGAAAGAATTAGTGGGAAAAGAACTACGTCACATGAGGAATGATGAAAACAATGATGGTGATGACGTAAACTCATTCCATCACGGCCATCATTGTCACTCTTCCTCCTACATCGTCGTTAATTTCCCAAAAAAGCATTCTTGAAGTTTATTTAGTGTCACAAAATCAGTTGTACAGACCTCTATTGTTCTTTGTGTACTATAAAAAGCTCATTTATTAGTTTATATAACCTCCCCAAAGTAGTACACAGAGGTAAAACCTGACTCTATACGTCTAAAATGTTTTCTGATCATGATTCTAATAGTGTAACAAATATTAACAAATAATGTTGATCATATAATCTTTATTATACAAAAATTTCATAGCATCTTCTTCTATAGTAATATATGATACTATTATTTTGTTATATAAAATATTATTATAATATCAGTCACATAATGTTATGAAAACTAAGGTAAAGGGAAGATATTTTTGGGTTTACAGTTCATTTTTTAGGTTTTAGGATTGAGAGATTATGGTTTTAGATATTGAGCTTTAGGTCTACGTTTTTGGATTTTTTTTAAGGTTTTAGGTTTTAGGTTTGTGATTTCAGGGTTAGGGTTTAGGTTTTAAGGTTTAGGGTTTCGAATTTTGAGATTACAGCAGAGGAAAGTTGTTTTTGGGGTTAGTTTCCTTCTTTTGGGTTTTTGGGGTTTCGAAATCTGAGGTAAAAAAGAATAGAGAAAAAACATATAATTTACAATATTAGAATCTCACAATGAATACAATACATCATTGTGGCTCACAGTGTGAACTCGACCAAATAATGTAAGGGGATTATTTCTGGTTATGACCTTATTGATGACATATGGTGCATATCAAACTCTTCCCTTGTTCTTAAGGACAGTTTATCTCATTCCACATCTTGCTGAACTTTAGTCTCCCATGGGGACGCAGCCGATTGATGTTAGGTAACACTATCAGCTGGTCTTAGGGCATTGAGAAATAATTAAACTCCCCAATAGGCATCCATTGTGTAGAATAATAGCTATCAATGGTGTTCAACCAGTACACTGGATCATCGTATGCTTCCCATGATATGTTCACAGAGGCACATGTTGCGATGATGTGTGTGCATGGAAATCATAAGGTATGAATGTTTCCACATTGAAATTTCCTCATTTCTATTAATACCACCATTTCTCACTAATTCTATTTTTGATGGAGTTCGAATGCTCTTGAACTTCAAATCAAGAATCTTCTCATCAATAAAGGCTGACAAGATAACCAGAAGCTTCTTCAATATTCTTTTCAATCTCTTGTTGAAAGTGTATTTCATACCTTATCCTCTATTGTATTCCATCTGATGCTAGTTTTTTTCTATCAAAAAAATATTTCATGCAATGATATAATTTCTCCTAAACTAGGGCAGTTATAGGTATCTTGTGAAGAATGTTTTAAGACACCATTGATGCACATCACAATGTTTTGGTCACGTGTTCGTAACTCTTCCCCTCGTCATATACCAATGTCCATTTTTCTATTAGAATTTGTATCATATAATCATGAACTTCTTGACTATCCTGAAGTATTTGAATTAAACGGTCTTCAAACCGCCATTGATCTAACTATTATTCAATACATAATAGATGATATTTCACATAATTTTATTTAATCTTTATGTTGAAATATAGAAAACTAACAAATACAATGCGTACCAAGCCTCGTGATTACCTTCTTCATCGGTTTGTTGTTGAATTTTTTATACATTTTTCTAGTAATGTTTATAATACAAAAGAAATGATGTCAATTTTGGTATCTCCATGTATCAAGATCCACATTGATTGCCTCATTAATTTCCTGATGTCAATCAAATATCAAATAAACACCCTGAATTTTGGTGAAATGGTTGTCGATACATGCCAAAAACCAACTCCACGATTCATAGTTTTCTTTCTCTACAGTGGAAAAGGCTAGAAAAATAAGTGAATGGTTTCCATCTTTGGTTGTCGTAATCTACAATATGCCCTTGTATTTTCTGTGTATAAATAGTACATCAATCTTAATGAACTAATTTCTGAAATGAAATACAGTGATACATGGGAGTAATGCCCAAAACAACCATTGAAATTGAACACCAGATGGATCAAGTTGGTTATCGTGAGAAACATGTTAATTTGTATCAAAATGGAAGTCAACTTGGTTATGATGCCTCAGAAAGGATTGAAATTGCAGAAACACACGATATGATCCATCGTAATTTCCATCGACCTTCACAATTTCTTTTTATTTCTCCATCCATGCCTTATTATAAGAAATCATATAACCAAATGTCTGTTATATCATCTCTTGCACAAGGGTTATCAAAACATCTTGGAATGTCCAAATCATCTCACCCACAATGGATGACACAGATTTTGTATCCAATGTGGTATTATCTTGAGTTGGTCTTGCTGAACGCAAGTATGATCTGCCACAATCCTTTTGATTCTCTAACCTCCTAATTAAATGTCCAGAATCGCCCTCATGTGAAATCAAAAATCATCCCCATACAATCAGTCTTGGCAGAATGAAATTCTGTACACACTGTCTCCTCCTCCTCCTCCTCGAAAATGAGGTCTGCAAAAACTGTCCATTAATATATCACATTTCCAAACTCATAGAATCAGGTATTTTAAATCATGCACATGAGTGCACGTGACTCATGCATGCACACACTACCCCCTGTCTTCATGTGCTCTTCTTATTCTTCACACAAAACACTCCTGCAAACCGTGAGTTTTTTTTCATGCAAATAGGGTAACGATTTTCTTGTGTATCCTTCACACAGTCTGAGAGCTTTGCATAACAGGTTATTCGTGAACCAAAGTGGAATATTTTACTCAAGAACTCACTTGCAGTATCAATGGTTTTTGTGATACACTATGAGGGTGTTAAACACCAGTCGCGTGTCTGCAGTGCTTTGTTCTTCACACATGGTGTGGAATATCTAGGCTTTGAATACATCAGATGCAGATTAATGATACACTGATGAACTTGGAGTTTTCCTTTGCATGTGGCCTTTACATCTCTGATGGGATCCTCACGTTCATGCATTTGTGAAATGTATACATTCCATCTTCCCTAATTCCCAATCTCAAATCACCTCCTACAACTGTGTTTGTAGTTTAGATGTGGCATATCTATATTAAATCATGATAACAAAGTTTAATGATTTTTCAATCATGTTTATCTCATAAAAAGTAACTTTGACAGATCACTAATGGCTTCAGGTTTGACCAATGGTGGTCTAGCCTTTTCTCTAATGAACCAGTCGCATCGTTGAGGGAAGATAGGAGAAGGCACGTGGTGAGGCTAGTTAAAATGTGTACACCATTTTGAATACAAATTTCACGATATTGGATGATACAGAATCAAATCAGTGGGGCACGAGATGCGATGGACGGAGGTGATCGCGCCAATTTATTTAAATCGATGAGCAGTGCACGCAACCCCATCCAACATAGATATGCCTCCTTGTATTCTGGGATTTATAAATTAGGCACTATGGTTAGAGCCTCATAATTCTACTTCCCCACTCTCGGTACTTCCCCTTAAAGGTATTGTGGTCGCCCTAGGGACCCATACATGTGGCCCTTTAGGCCGCATTCGAGTTGGTTTCGCTGGACATCCTTGGGCGCGATCGACCAATGTTTCACATATGCTCTCGGTCGACCAATGTCAATATGTTTTAGGCAATCCCCATACAAAGTCATTGAAAAACATGAATTTTTTTATAATATTTTTTCAAATGTTTAAGAAAACCCCATACAAACACTTCTACAAACACAAGTATCCAATGGAATTCAATATCAACTACATAACCGTCTATATGATAGAACTTTTTTATAAGAATTTTTCATGCCCACAAACTTCACTTCACAAATTCTTCAAACAATCCTTCATGCACTTACTATATTATTTATGGAATTCAAATTCCAACCAACTTCATTATCATTAAAACCTCATGCAAAAAATAATTTCTTTACATGTTTCTCCTTCCTGAAAATCATAATTTAAATAATCTTCAACATAACTCTTGAATGGTTTCACGTGCAATAATAAAATATTACATGACCCCCTCCAACTATTTCTCTTATTATTTTTGTAATATGACTTCCAAATTACTCTTAATCTTTCAATCATCATTCTACTCATCTTTTCCATTATTGTAAAAAATATTTCACCTTTCACATATGTATTTTGAACATAGAACCAGTTCAACAACCATCTGATTCAAGTAAACCCATAAAAACACATAGATAAAAAACCAAATATTGAATGGAATTCAAAATCAAATTCATGGCCACCTCCTATATGATATAACTCATGTAAAAAAACTCAAGCCCAAAAAATTCTCTTCATAAATTCTTTAAATATCCTTTCACACTCTTCAAATATTCTTTATGGAATATAAATTCCAACCAACTTCTTTATCATCAAAACCTTAGGAAAAAAAATAATTATGTTTCATGGTTCTCCTTCAGTAAAATTATAATTTAAATAATCTACACCCACATCCTTGTGGGGGATATAGGCCCCAACCATGTATGCCTTTGAGCATCCCTAGGGATTACACGTGGACCTTTATGCCACCTGTGAGTTGGCCTCACGGGCCACCTTTGGGCGTGGTCGACCCAATGTCCCGCATATACTCTCGGTTGAGGTTGGCTAGTCAGCTTAATAAGATGTCTAAATTTTTAAGTAAGCCCCATACAAACACAGTGTTAAAAAACCAAGTTTCAAATATAATTCAATATCAAATGCATGGCCACCTATATGCTAGAACTCTTGTATAGGATTTTACAGGCCCAAAAACTTCTCTTCACAAAATTCTTCAAATAATCTTTCATGCTCTTCCTCTATTCTCTATGGAATATAAATTCCATCAAACCTCTATATCATAAAAACCTCATGAAAACAATAATTATGTTTTCTGGTTCTCCTTCATGAAAATTATAATTTAAATAATCTTCATCATAGCTTATTCATGGTTCTCATTCAATAATAAAATATTGCATGAACCTCTTTAACACTTTCCCTTATTATTTATGTAATATAACTTCCAAATTACTCTTCATATTACAATCATCCTTCAACTCAACTTTTCTATTGTTGTAAACAATTTTTTACCTTTCACATATGTATATTAAACATAGAACCATTTCAACAATAATCTGATTTATGTAAACCCCATAAAAACACTTAGTTAAAAACCAATTATCTAATGGAATTCAATATCAAATTCATGGCCACCTATATACTAGAACTCATTTACAGATTTTTTTCAAGCCCACCAACATTCTTCAAAAATTCTTCAAATAATCCATTATTATCTTCCTCAATTATTTATGGAATATAAATTCCATCCAAATTATTTATCATCAAAAACTCATGTAGATAGTAATTGCGTTTAATGGTTCTCCTTCATGCAAATTACAATTTAAATAATCTTCAACTTATCTCTTGCATGGTTCTCATGAAATAAAAAAATATTACATGAACCTCTTCGACTCTTTCTTTTATTCCTTTTGGAATATTACTTTCAAATTACTCATCATATTCCAACCATAATTATACTCGTATATTTCATTGTTCTAAACAATATTCCACCTTTAACATATGTATTTTGAACTTATAACGACTTCAAAAATAATCATTTTTAAGTAAAACCCCTAAAAACACTTAGTTAAGAAAACAAGTATCTAATTGAATTCAATATCCTGTGCATGTCCACCTATATGATAGAACACATGTATATTATTTTTTTCAATCCCCAAAACTTCTCTTCACAAATTCTTCAAATAATCCTTCTTGCTCCTCCTCTATTATTGATGGAATATAAATTCCATCCAACTTCTTTATTATCAAAATATAATGAAAACAATAATTATGTTTCATGTTTCTCCTTCAAGAAAATTATAATTTAAATAATCTTCAACTTAGCTCTATCATGGTTCTTATTTAATAATCAAATATTTCATGACCCTCTTCAACGGTTTCTCTAATTCTTTTCAGAATATGACTTCCAAATTACTCTTCATCTTTCAATCATCCTTCTACTAAACATTTTTGTTGTTGTAAACACTATGTCAACTTTGACATAAGTATTTTGAACTTAGTACGAGTTCAAAAACATTATAATATAAGTTAACTCCATAAAAACACTTAGTAAAAAAATCAAATTATGTAATGGAATTCAAAATCAAATGCATAACCGCCTCTATGCTAGAACTCTTGTATAGAATTTTCTCAATCCCACAAATGTTGCTTAAAAAATTCTTCAAATAATCCTTCATGATCTTCCCCAATTATTTATGGAATATAAATTCCAACCAACATCTTTATAATCAAAACCTCATGAAAACAATATTTTTGTTGCATTATTCTTCTTCATGAAAATTATAATTTAAATAATATTCAACTTAGATCATACATGGTTCCAATGAAATAATAAAATATTACATGACCATCTTCAACAATTTATCTTATTCTTTTCGAAATGTGACATCGAAATTACTCTTCATCTTCCAATAATACTTCGGTTCATCCTTTCTATTGTTGCAAAAAATATTTCACCTATGACATTTGTATTTTGAACTTAGAACCAGATCAAAAATCAACTGAATTAAGTAAACCCTAAAAAACACTTAATCAAAATCAAAGTATCTAATGGAATTCAATATCAAAAGCATGGCCACATCTATATTGTATCTCTTGTATACAATTTTTTCAAGCCCAAAAACTTCTCTTCACACATTCTTCAAACAATAATTTATGCTCTTCCTTTATTATTTATGGAATATAAATTCCAACCAACTTTTTTATCATCAAAACCTCATGAAAACAATAATTATGTTTCATGGTTCTCCTTTAGGAAAATTGTAAGTTTAATAATATTCAATTTATCTCTAGCATGGTTTTCATGAAATAATAAAATATTGCATGAATTTATTCGACTCTTTCTCTTTTTATTTCCTTAATATGAATTCCAAATTTCTTTTCTTCTTCCAATCGTCCATCAACTAATATTTTCCATTGTTGTAAACAATATGTCACCTTTCACATAAGTATTTTGAACATAGAACCAGTTCAAAAATCATACAATTCAAGTAAACCCCATAAAAAGAATTAGTTAAAAACCAATTATCTATTGGAATTCAATATCAAATGCATAGCCACCTACATGTTAGAACTCATGTAAAAAAAATTCAATCCCAAAAACTTCCCATCACAAATTCTTCAAATAATCCTTCATGTTATTCCTCTATATTTTATGGAATATAAATTCCAACCAACATCTTTATCATCAAAACCTACTGAAAAAAAACTATGTTGCATGAAAATTAAAATTTAAATAATCATCAACTTATCTCTTGCATGGTTCTCCTGCAATAACAAAATATTGCATGACCTTCTTCAACTATTTCTCTTATTCTTATCATAATTTGCATTCAAAATTTCCCTTCATCTTCCAATCATCCTTTTACTCATATTTTCTATTGTTGTACAAAAAATGGTGTGATGCAAATGCCTTGCAAATAGAAAAAAAAAATTGGGATGCACTATCCATGTAGAGGTGTTGTGAATCAAGGGTTGTGTAGGCTGCACATATAGCTAAGGTGTAAGTATAGCCATGCTATCAAATACCAGCTTGTCAATCACGTCTAAGGTATCCTCCAAACGGTTTCTTCCGCTGATATTGTCCCCAACCCACCAGCTCACCGACGACCACATCGAGCACCGTCACCGGGCAAGGTCTCCTCTAACAGGTTTCTTCAACCATGATCGTCTTAGGCCCCCCAGTTCATTGTCGACTGCATCGAGCACCATTTTCGGGTGAGGAATCCTCCAAAAAGGTTTATTCCAACAAGATCATGTCTTTCCCACCAGCTCATTGTTGGCTGAATCGAGCACCCTCATTGAATGAGGTATCCTCCAACATATTTATTCTGCTGAGATCATCTCCTTTCCACCAGCTCATCGCTAGACACATCAAGAACCGTCATCGGGCGAGGTCTCCTTCAACAGGGATTATTCTGTCGAGATCTTCTTTAGCCCACCAGATTAGAGCCGACTACATCGAGCACTGTCTCTAGGTGTGGTCTCCTCTAACAGGTTTCCTTCACAAAGATTGTCTCCAAACCACCAGCTCGTCATCAGCCGCATCGAGCACTGTTGCTGGGAATGGTCGCCTCCAACAGGTTTCTTCAGTATAGATCATCTCTAGCACACCATCTAGTCACTATATGCATCGAGCACCATCATCGACCGAGGGATCCTCCAATAGGTTTCTTCCGCCAAGATCGTCTCTGGACCCCCATCTCATCGCCAACCACATCGTGCACCATCGTTGGGCGAGATATCCTTCTATAGGGTTTATTCCATCGAGATCGTCTATGTCCCACAAGCTCGTCGCAGGCCGCATCGAGCACCGTCACCGGCCGATGTCTCCTCCAATAGGTTTATTCGGCTGAGATAGTCTTCGGCCCCCCTCTCGTTGCCAACAACATCAAGAACCATTGTCGGGCGAGCTATCCTCCAACAAGGTTTATTCCGTCCAGATCGTCTTTGACTAACCAGCTCGTCATTGACCGCATTGAGCACCATCATCGGGTGAGGTCTCCTCAAACATGGTTTATTCTTGCCGAGAATCTCTCCAGCCCAATAGCTCGTTGTCTGCCGCATCAAGCACCATCACTAGGCGAAGTCTACTCCAACAGATTTCATCTTCCAAGATTGTATCTATCCCACCAGCTCTTCGCCGGCCACATCAAGCACCATCGTCGGGCGAGGTCTCCTCCAATAGGTTTCTTCTGAAAAGATCATCTCCGACCAACCAGCTAATCACCGGCCGCATCGAGAACCCTCACTGAACGAGGTCTCATCCAACAGATTTCTTCTGCCGATATCATCTTCATCCTACCATCTTGTCATCGGCCTTATTGAAAACTGTCACTGAGCGTGGTATCCTTCAATAGTGTTTATTCCACCGAGATCATCTCTAGCACACCATCTCATGGTCGGCCCCATTAATCATTGTCGCCGGGTGAGGTCTCCTCCAATAGGTTTCTTCCGCTATGATCTTCTCCAACCCACCAACACGTCATCAGCCTTATAGACCACCATCATCGGGAAATGACTCCTCCAACAGTTTTCTTCGGCAGAGATCATCTCTGGCCCACCTACTCATCACTGGCCACATTGAGCATCATCGCTAACAGAGGGCTCCTCCAACGAGTTTCTTCCGCCAAGATCGTCTCCAACCCCCCATCTTGTCACCAAACACATCGAGCACCATCGTCGGTCAAGGTCTCCTCTAAAAGGGTTTATTCCATCGATATCATCACCAACCCACCAACTCGTCGCCAGTCATCATTGGGTGAGGTCTCCTCAAACATGGTTTATTTCACCGAGATTATCTCTGCCCCACCATCTCATCACAGGCCCCATCAAGAATCGTCGTTGGGAGAGGTCTCCTCCAACAGGTTTCTTCAACTAAGATCGTCTCGAGTCCACCATCTCGTCACGAACCGCATCGAGCACCTTCACCAGGTGAGGTCTCCTCCAATAGGTTTCTTCCAAAAAGATCATCTCTGGCCCACTAGCTCATCACCGACTGCATCGCGATCCATCATCGGTCGAGGTATCCTCCAACATGTTCTGAGGTCTCCTCCAACATGTTTATTCCACCAAGATCATCTCCGGCCCACTAGCTCATTGTCGTCTGCATCTAGCACCATCGTCGGCCGAGGTCTCCTCCAACATGTTCCAAGGTCTCCTCCAAAAATTGATACACTTATGGCACATAATTTACAATTTTTGATGCTCCTAGTGGTATTCATGACCATCTTTACATCGTATTGATCACCAATAAACCAGAAATCACCACTGAGGGTGGTTCATAGATCCAGTTGGGACGATTCTAAGGTATCTCTTCTTTTAGAATACAACAACATCGAACACAAAATGTCTTTGCAACTCAGCAAACTATGTCAAATGGCCAATCATTCCTTGGATACTAGTAGGGACCTCACCTGGATGTCATAAAAATTGTTCGTACTCTCCACCTCCAAATCGATTCAACAGGTTTCTTGTGCCGCCACCCATATATGCGATGAAGTCTCTCGAGGGAATACCCTTTTCCTCAATGACTTATGTTGGTACAGAGTTATTTTAAATTATGGATCACACACCAATGGATGGTTGGGAATTGAATCCCTAATTCTATGTGGGGATTTGATGGAACACATTGTGTTCGGATGGGCCCAATCCACTAAGGGATTCTCCCCCACCTTTGGGATCCTTGATCTATCCTCCACCGACATCACTATAATGTCCCACACCACTGAGACCTACAATAAGGTTTTTTGTCACTACCTTCTAACAAATGGCTAACGTCGTACAACTCAACTTCGATGCCACAGACTACCCTATCCCTATCGGCAGTGGATCGAGCACTCCAATCACAATCATGGATGAAAAATTGTATTCCATCAACCTCAAATATACTAGGATTGGAGATAGAAATATGAACGTGAACTCTGCTTTGAAGATAATCATAGACTCTAGGACTATAGTCTACAGGACACCTCTGTCGATCTACAACATGATTAAAGTGGACTTTGATTGTAAAATGGTAAATTATATAAAGTTAAATTCACTGATTGCATTGTTGGAATCCTGCTACAATTTCACAACTTTTGAATAATATTATAGTCCCATACCTGGAATAATCCTCATCTCCACCGTTGATGTCAACATGATCATTAATCTTTGGGGAACCTTGGCTGATATAGGACACGATGTGATGTGTCTTCTGTTTTCTTCTACATCAAATGAACATGATAAGAGCATCCAAGGAAGTAAGAAACAGATGACTCGCTACATGAGGATTGATGTTAGGGTGAAACAGCTCTATCTCATCTCCAACAGATGCATATAAAACTCGTACTCATGCCACTTTTTGGTGTTTGGTTCTTTGTTTATGTGTGGGTTCTCCATCTTCCCTCAAAATAGATTTGGTTTGTTTGTTTGGGGTTTTGTTTAGTGATGTTATTAAAAAAGACTCCTCCATAGCTCTATTGATGCTATATACTATTTAAATAACACTACACTTCATCAAATACATAAATATGCAAATATTTATAAATATATAGAAATATTTATAAATATATTTATTATATATATAATTATAAATAAATTAAAATATTTATAATTATAATTATAAATATATATACATCTTTGTAATTAAAATTATTATTTAATATATATTTATTTACAAAAATTTAAAATTACAATAAATACATTCATTATAAATTTACAAATATATATAATTATATATTGATAAATAAATAATAATATAAAAATATATTTATAAATATATAAAAATATTTATTTATATTTATTTATAATTATAATAAATATATATATATATATATATTAAATGATTATAAAAAAATATTTATTATGTATATATTTAAATAATTATAAAATTACAATAAATAAATTTATTATAATTTTATAATTATAAATAATTATATAAATATATTTACAGGTCAGGCTGATACGCTAGTGGAAAGGGGGCGGTCGGTTGGGAGGTAAGGAGGGTGGGTGATGACTTCCTACGATTATGAAGGGCAGGCAAGTTGGCGTTTGCTTGGGTGGCAATGTTATGTGGTTCATCAACCGGTTGTGGACTAGATCGAGTTTCTTCGGTTAGGATAGGTGAAGCTTCCTCGTTTTTTGTAGGTTCAGTCATCAATTGCTTGGTAAAGTTGCTCAAATATGCTTTGTTGGCTTCTTCCAGTTCCCCGAGGGTCGTGGTAGCACAACCGAACGAGTGTTCAACTCCTTCAAATTTAGCGAGAGAAACAGTTTTCCCTAATATCTCTTATTCCCATGCTGTTATGGCTCATCAGAAATCGTCTCCGCATGAAATAAGGGATCCACACACACCATCAATGAAGGGATGTCGAGGAATCAAGTGTATTGCGCAAAGAACTTTGTGATGAATTTCGAGCTTCCAACCCTACAATCAGGAAGAAATTACACACTGCATTCATAAAGTCCAATCACGTTCTCTTCTTGAAAAGGTTACAAAAATGAATACAGTCAATTATTGTGTATCTCACTTCTTTGAACATGGAAAATTGCTTGGGGACAATGGACATCATGAAGCATTTATTGGAATTTTGGGGGTTTTATGGATGGAGAATCACCTCCCTCGGTAAAGGTTTTTTCATGTTGTTTTTTCCTATTGTAGATCTCAAATCCAAAACATGGAGTATTGGTTCCATCAATTTCAAGCCTAGAATACTATGTTTTCAAGATTGGGATATTTCATTTAACTTGCTAAATGTTAAGAATTGGATTACCCAAGTCTGAAATCAGATTCAAGATCTGAGCTAGTTATTTTGTACCCCACAAATTCTTCAGGACATCACCTCTACAGTTGACGTTCTAATTAATATGGAATAATAAAATGGAAGATGCGGGTACAATCACTTTTCTTGGTTTTTGTTGAGTTTGACCTCAGTTCCCTATTAAATCGTTCCATTATTTTGTCAGCAGATGGTCAATGTTTTGATCTTACTGTTGATTATGAGAGGATCCCGAAATTCCAAATTACTCTTCATCTTCCAATCATCCTAATACTCATCTTTTCCATTTTTATAAACAATATGTCAACTTTCACATATTTATTTTGAACTTATAACCAGTACAAAAATCATTTGATTTAAGTAAACCCCATAAAAACACAAAGTTAAAAAACCAAGTATCTAATGGAATTCAATATCCAATGCATTGCCACCTATATACTAGACTCATGTACAGATTTTTTTCAAGCCCACAAACTTGTCTTCAAAAATTCTTCAAATAATCCTTCATATGCTTCCTCTATTCATTATGGAATATAAATTCGAACCAACTTCATTATCATCAAAACCTCATGAAAAAAATAATTACCCTGCATGGTTCTCCTTCTTGCAAATTATAATTTAAAAATTCTTCAACTTAACTCTTGCATGGTTCACATGAAATAATAAAATTTTACATGACCCTATTAAAATATTTCTATTATTCTTTGTGGAATATGACTTCCAAATTACTCTTCATATTCCAACCATCCTTCTACTAATATTTTACACTATTGTAAACAATATTTCACCTTTTACATTTATATTTTGAACTAAGAATGAGTTCAACAATTGTTATATTTAAGTAAACCCCATAAAAAACTTATTTAAAAAACCAATTATCTAATGGAATTCAATATTAGGTGCATGGATACCTATATGATAGAACTCTTATATAGTATTTTTTCAATCCCACAAACCCCTCTTCACAAATTCTTCAAATAATACTTAATTCTCTTCCTCTATTCATTAGAGTATATAAATTCCAACCGACTTGTTTATCATAAAAATATCATGAAAAAAATAATTATATTTCATGGTTATCCCCATGAAAATTATAATTTAAATAATTTTCAACTTATCTCTTTAATTTTTCTCATAAATAATTATATATTACATGAACCTCGACAACTCTTTATCTTATTCTTTTCGGAATAAGACTTCCAAATTACTCTTCATATTCCAATCATCCTTCTACTCATATTTCTAGGTGTTGTAAACAATATGTCAAATTTGACATAAATATTTTGAACTTAAAACGAGTTAAAAATTCATCTAATTTATGTAAACCCCATAAAAACACTTAGTTAAAAAACCAAGTATCTAATGGAATTCAATATCAAATACATGGACACCTTTATGATTCAACTCTTGTATAGAATTTTTTCAAGACCAAAAACATCTCTTAAAAATTTATTCAAATAATATTTCATGTTCTTCTTCTACTCTTTAAGGAATATAAGTTCAAAATAATTATTTGTAATAAAAAACTCATGAAAATAATAATAATGTTTCATTATTCTCCTTCATACAAATTATAATTTAAATAATATTCAACTTAGTTGTTGCATGGTTCTCATGCAATAATAAAATAATGCATGACCATGTTCAACTCTTTCTCTTATTCTTTTCGGAATGTGACTTCCAAATTACTATTCATCTTCCAATCATCCTACTACTCATCTTTTCCATTATTGTAAAAAATATGTCACCTATGACATATGTCTTTTTTACTTTGAACCAGTTCAACAATCGTCTAATTTATGTAATCCCCATAAAAAACAGAGTTAAAAATCGAAGTATCTACTATAATACAATATAAAATACATGGACACATATATGATATAACACTTGTATAGACTTTTTTTAGGCCCACAAATATCTCTTCATAAATTCTTCAAACAACCCTTCATACTCTTCCTCTATTATTTATTGAATATAAATTCCAACCAACTTCTTTATCATCAAAACCTCATGCAAACAATAATTATGTTGTTTGGTTATCCATAATTAAAATTATAATTTAAATAATATTTAACATTTCTCTTGCATGGTTCTCATGAAATACTAAAATTTGGCATGACGTTCTTCAAATCTTTCTCTTTTTCAATTCATAATATGACTTTCAAATTACTCTTATTCTTCCAATCATCCTTATACTATTATTTTCCATTGTTGTAAACAATATGTCACACTTCACATATGTATTTTGAATATTTAACTAGTTCAAAAATCAACGATTCATGTATACCCCATAAAAACACATAGTTAAAAAACCAAGTATCTAATGGAATTAAATATCAATTACATGGCCACATATATAGTAAAACTCTTTTATAGGATAGTTTCAAACCCATGAACTTCTCTTCACAAATTCTTCAAACAATCATTCATGCTCTTCCTCTATTATTTATGGAATAAAAATTCCAAAAAACATCTTTATCAGCAAAACCTCATGCAAACAATTATTACGTTTTAGGGTTCTCCTTCATGATAATTCTAATTTAAATAATCTTCAAATTATCTCTTGCATGGTTCTCATGCAATAATAAAATATTACATCATCCTCTTCTACTCTTTCTCTTATTCATTTCGTAATATGACTTCCAAATTATTCATTATCTTTCAATCATACTTCTACTCATCTTTTCTGTTGTTTTAAACAATAATTCACCTTTCACATATGTATTTTGAACTTAGAACCAGTTCATCAAGAATCCAATTGAATTAAACCCCATAAAAACACTTAGTTAAAAAACTAAATATCTAATTGAATTAAATATCAAATTCATGGCCACCGATTTGATATAACTCATGTACAAAATATTTTCAATCCTACAAACATATGTTCAATAATTATTTAAATAACCCATCACGCTCTTCCTCTATTCGCAATGGAATATAAATTCCAACCAATATCTTTATCATCAAAAACTTGGGCAAAACATAATTATGTTGCATGGTTATCCTTCATGAAAATTAAAATTTAAATAATATGTACCCACCTACTTAGGGGGATATAGACCCCAACCATGTATACCTTTTATCATCCCTATGTTTTACACATGGCCCTCTATGCTGCCTGTGAGTTGGCATCATTGGCCAACCTTGGGCATTATCGACCCAATGTCCCGCATGTGCTCTTGATTGAGGTTTTCTAGTCAACTTAATAGGCTGTCCATAATTTTATGTAATCCCCATACAAACACTGAGTTAAAAGACCAAGTATCTAATATAATCCAATATAAAATGCATGGCCACCTATATTCTAGATCTCATGTATAGAATTTTTTTCAATCCCACAAAATTATCTTCACAAATTCTTCAAATAATCCTTCATGCTCTTCCTCTATTTTATATGGAATATAAATTCAATACAACTTCTATATCATCACAACCTCATGAAAACAATAATTATGTTTTTTCTTCTACTTCATGAAAATTATAATTTAAATAATTTTCAACATAGCTCTTGCATGGTTCTCATGAAATAATTAAATATTGCATGACCCTCTTCAACTCTTTCTCTTATTCTTTTAGTAATATAACATTCAATTTACTCTTCATCTTCCAATCATCCTTCTACTCATCTTTTCTTTTGTTGTAAACAATGTTTCACCTTTCACATATGTATTTGAACTTAGAACGAGTTCAAAAATCCTCTGATTTAAGAAAACCCCATAAAAACACTTAGCTAAAAAACCAATTATATAATGGAATTCAATATCAAATGCATGTCCACATATATACTAGAACTCTTGTATATAATTTTTTCAAGACCACAAACTTCTCTTCACAAAATCTTCAAATAATCCTTTATTCTCTTTTTCTATTATTTATAGAATATAAATTCCAACCAAATTATTTATCCTCAAGAACCTCATGCAGAAAATAATTTTGTTGCATGGTTCTCCTTCATGAAAATTATAATTTGAATAATATTCAACTTAGATCATGCATATTTCTCATGAAATAATAAAATATTGCATGACCCTATTCCACTCTTTCTCTTATTCCTTTTAGAATATGACTTTCAAATTACTCTTCATATTCCAATCATCCTTATAATCATAATTTACATTGTTGTAAACAATATTTCACCTTTAAAATATGTCTTATTAACTTAGAATGGGTTCAACAATCATCAGATTTATGTAAAACCCATATAAACACTTAGGTAAAAAACAATGTATCTAATGGAATTCTGTATGAATTCCATGTCCACCTTTATGATAGAACTCTTGTATATAATTTTTTAAATCCCAAAAAGTTCTCTTCACAAATTATTCAAATAATCATTCATGATCATCCTCTATTCTTTATGGAATATAAATTCAAACCAACATAATTATTATCAAAACATTATAAAAAAATAATTATGTTTCATGGTTCTCCATTATGAAAATTATAATTTAAATAACCTTATCTTAGATCTTGTATGGTTCTCATTCAATAATAAAATATTTCCTGACCCACTTCAACTCGTTCTCTTACTCCTGTAAGAATATGAATTTCAAATTACTCTTCATCTTCCAATCATCCTTCTACTCATCTTTTCTGTTGTTCTAAACAACATGTCAACTTTGACATAAGTATTCTAAACTTAGTAGGAGTTCACAAATCTTCTGATTTAAGTAAACCCCAAAAACACATAGTAAAAAAACCAAGAATCTAATGGAATTCAATATCTAATGCATGGCCGCATATATTCTATAACAGTTGTATATAATTTTTTCAATCCCACAAACCTCGCTTAAAAAATTATTCAAATAATACTTTATTCTCATCCACAATTATTTATGGAATATAAATTCTAACCAAATTCTATATAATCAAAACCTCATGAAAAAAATAATAATGTTTTATTATTCTCCTTGATGAAAATTATAATTTATATAATATTTAACTTAGCTCTTGCATGGTTCTCATGCAATAATAAAATATTTCATGACCCTCTTTAACTCTTTATATTATTCTTTTCAGAATATGACATCCAACTTACTCTTCACCTTCCAATCATCTTTATACTAATCTTTTTCATTGTTGTAAAAAATAAATCACCTTTGACAATGTATTTTGAACTTAGAACAAGATCAAAAATCATCCGACTTAAGTAAACCCCATAAAAAACATAGTTGAAAATCAAGTATCTAATGGAATTAAATATCAAAATCATGGCCACATATATGCTGTAACTATTGTATTGAATTATTTCAACCCGACAAACATATCTTCCAATATTCTTCAAACAATCCTCCATGCTCTTCCTCTATTATTTATGGAATATAAATTCCAACCAACTTATTTATCATCAAAAACTCATGCAAAAAATAATTATGGTGCATGGTTCTCCTTTTTGAAAATTATAATTTTAATAATATTCAACATAACTCTTGCATAGTTCTCATGCAATAATAAAATACTGTATGACTTTTTTTTACTCTTTCTCTTATTCTTTTCGTAACATTTATTCTACATTTCTCTTCTTCCAATCATCATTCAACTAATATTTTCTGTTGTTGTAAACAATATGTCACCTTTCACATATGTATTTTGAACATAGAACCAGTTCAACAATCATATGATTCAAGTAAATACCAAACAAAATTAGTTAAAAACCATGTATCTAATGGAATTCAATATCAATTGCTTGGCCACATATTTTTTAGAACTCATGTTCAAATTTTTTTGAATCCCACAAACATATCTTCACAATTTCTTCAAATAATTTTTCATGCTCTTCCTCTATTCTTTATTGAATATATTGTCCAACCAACTTCTTTATTATCAAAACCTCATAAAAAATAATTACATTTCATGGTTCTCCTTCATGAAAATTATAATTTAAATAATCTTCAACTTAACTCTTGCATGGTTCTCATGAAATAATATAATATCGCATGACCCTCTTTAACCCCTTCTCTTATTATTTACAGAATATGACCTCCAAATTAATCTTAATCTTCCAATCATCCTTCTACTTATCTTTTTTATTGTTGTACAAAAAAAATGGTGTGTTTCCCCTACCTTGCAACAAAGAAAAAAAAGTGTGATGCCCCATCCGTGCAGAGGTGTTGTGCATCAGGGGCTATGTATGATTCACTTATAGCTAAGGTGTACGTATAGCGATGATATCAAATACAAGATTTTCAATCATGCCCGAGGTCTCCTCCAACAGGTTTCTTCTGCAGAGATTTTCCCCGACCCACCAGCTCATCACTGACCACATCGATCACTATTTCTGGGCAAGGTCTCCTCCAACACGTTTCTTCGGTAGAGATCATTTTCGCCCCTCTAGTTCATTGTCGGCCGCATCAAGCACCATATATGGGAAGGTTCTCCTCCAACAAGGTTTATTCCGATGAGATTGTGTTCGGCCCACCAACTCCTCATTGACCGCATCGATCACCCTCACCGAACGAGGTCTCCTCCAACAGATTTCTTCTTTCGAGATCATCTTCGGACAACCAGCTCGTCGCCGGCCACTTCAAGAACTGTCACCAGGAAAGGTCTCCAACAATAGGGTTTATTCAACCGAGATTTTCTCTAGACCACAAGATCGTGGTCGACCACATCGAGCTCTGTTGTTGGGTGAGGTCACCTCTAACAAGTTTATTTCGTCAAGATCATCTCCAACCCACCAACTCTCCATCAGCCACATCGAGCGTTGTTGTCAGGAAGGGTCTCCTCCAATAATTTTTTTTCGGCATAGATCGTCTCTGGCCCAACATCTAGTCACTGACCGCATCGAGCACCATCACCGACTGAGGTATCCTCTAATAGGATTCTTCCACCGAGATCGTCTTCAACCCCCCATCTCTTCTCAAACCACATCGATCGCCATAGTCGGGCGAGATTTCCTCAAATAGGGTTTATTCCGCCGAGATCGTCTCCATCCCACCTGCTCATTTATGGCCGCATCGAGCACCGTCGCTGACCGATGTGCCCTCCAATAGGTTTTTTCCACCGAGATTGTCTCTGGCCCCCCAGCTCGTCACCGACCACATTGAGAACCATCGCCAGGCGAGATCTCCTCCAAAATGGTTTATTCCGCTGATATCATCTCCGACCCACCATATTATCGTTGGCTACATCGAAAAAATTCGTCGAGTGAGGTCTCCCCCAACAACATTTATTCTGCTGAGATTATCTCTCGCCCACCATCACATCACTGGCTGCGTCAAGCACTATAGTTGTGCGAGGTCTCCTCTGACAGGTTTCTTGTAAAGAGCAAAAAATTTGAAGGAAATTTTTTTCTTAAATTCTTTGAAATTTTACAAGTACGCAGTTTCTGAAGGCACCTGATGCTGAGGCCTCGTGTGCGCAGAATAATTTTCTGATGTTTTTTCATGTACGTTCAGTAAACGTATGTGCGAGTTTTTATATATTTTGAACTGGTGCTCGGAATTGAAATATGAGGGCATCGATGAACTCGCAGCACCAGTATTCACCTATGGGGACCTTTACTGTAGTTGCTTTTGTACGGGAGGAGAATTTAATTTTTGAGAGTTCTTTAAAATTTAAAAAAAAACTTATGTGTGACATAATTTTTGTTGAGGGGTGGTTATTTTCTCAAAAGAGGGTTTAGTGGTGTGGTCCACATCACAAATAACCTACCATGGGAGGATAATGTTTTGTGGGTCCCACACAAGCCTAACCCCACAACTTCCCCATAAACACCACATAAACTCCCATTAATTAATTTGACACCTCCCCTCTTTAAATGAGATTTCCACCCTCCTCTCATGAATGTGCCAAAACATTTTCAATTAATGAACAATTAATTAATTGGCTCCTCTAATATTTGATCTATTTTGAATTGCATGGAATTATTAAATTAAAAGGGAGCCTTTTATTTTTTGGCTTCGCAGTCATTCTGTGGAGAAGCTTTGGAGGATTAGAAGGAAAGATTTCTTCACACGAAGAATTTGATCTTCCTCTGGGCATAGAACATCTCCTCCACTTCTTCAACCGAGGGAAGAACGTGAGGTGACGCCGGCGAGGAACACCATTATTCTTCTTCTCCCTCTGCATCAAGGGAGAAGACTCTTCCCTTGAAGAACTTCTCCAATGACATTTCCTCTTTGGACACACCACGATTTCAACAAAATCGACGTGCATCTTCTGCAGCTTATCGACGTGCATTGTACCTTAAATCGAGGTAGGGGTTATGATCAGTTTTAATTGAATAAAATTGTGCCTCATTATTCATTTAATACCTTGTATTGTCTTCTTCTATTTGACATCGCCTAACGTGGAGGGTGTAGGACGAAAGAAAACATCCCGACAACCCTCCGTTGGTTCATGATTATTTTAGCAATGACGTATGGATGCAGCGACAACTGGAGGCGATGAAGACTAGAAGCGGCGACAACACATATGCCACATGGAGGAAATCGTGGTCCACTTCCGCAGGCCACTCGGACGAACCAAACCTACTGGCCGTAGCTGGACGGGCTGTTGAACCGATGCACCTGCAGGTGCCGCTGGATGAGGTGTGGCCAACATCCACGGGCCACTTTCTAGAAAAATTGGTCGGGATGTAGAACTGTGGTTCCTTATGGTGACATGCTGCGAAGAAGACCATGACCCGTGCTAGGTGGGCCGCTTCGGTGGGTGAACCGGCCGGGCTGAAGGAACCGTGGTGCCCCCTTAGGATATTGTTGTGGAAGAAACGTGGCTCGCACATCAGGCCACACATGAGCTAGACCGAACCGGCTGGCCGGGCAGTACGGAGGGTGGCACCACTCGGCACCGCCGGGCGATTCAAACAAGCCTGCAACTGCGGGCCAGGTCCGCGGGTGGGCTGCACCCCACCTGGTTGGGCCGACCCCCTAATCGGGTTGGACCCACCGGGTTGGGTCCCTAGTTGGGCTGCGATCCACCGGGCCGAGTCGACCCCCCAGCCGGGTCGGATTAACCGAGCCAGAATGGTCCGACCTGCCAGCCCACTAGGATTGAATGGCCGAGCCCGTTTCTCTTAATCAAATATATCTTCATGACCGCGCATCCGAACGACACACCGTCTACGACACTGGGATCCTCGCAACAAGGCGGTCCTTTTATGATACTCTAAGTGAATTTTGGAAAACATTGGAAAATGTCCAGGTTAGGTATAGGCGTAAGTCCAACTGGGCCCCTGGAACGGAAAAACCAATAACTCTCAGACCGAGCGTCTGATTGATGCGCCATTTGTCACATTGGGTTCCTTTTTATGAGAAGGAACTTCGGGATACATCAACTTTGTACTTCATGATAGTTGATGTATCGACCCCATTGCTCAAGGAGTAGACCCTTCCGAAATCGAGCGTATTGTGTGCGGGAACCCATGAGCTGGCTGCAGTTGCGACGTCTACCATACTAGGATCCTCTGTGGGTTCGACGACGATGACTACCATACTAGGATCCGCCATGGGTTTGATGACATTGGAAATTGTACTGGAATCCTCTGTGGGTTCGACGACAATGACTACCATACTGGGATCCTCTGTGGGTTCGACGGTCATGGCAATTATACCAGAATCATCTGTGGGTTCGACAGTGATGACTACAGTTCTTGTATCCAGTGTGGGTCTGATAGTTTGACCTCTGTACTTGTATCCTCTGTGGGTCCGACAGAGTATCTAGTCTTGTATCCTGTGTGGGTCCGAGTTCTTAGATGAATTATTTTGATGAATACTGTTCATGTATCATGTGTGGGTCTGGCAGTTTGACCTCTGTACTTGTATCATGTGTGAGTCTGACAGAGTAGTTGATCTTGTATCCTGTGTGGGTCTGACAGAGTAGCTGATCTTGTATTCTGTGTGGATCCAACAGCTTAGCTAGTTTTATATCCTGTGTGGGTTCAACAGCTTAGATGAATCAATGACTACATCTTATCATATCTATCATTATATGAAATATGTATACCTGTGTGATATGAGTCTTGACATTCAGTCATTATCATCGATGTGATTGTATTTATTTCCTGTGTGGACTGGGTTGTGCTTGAGCTCGAGATTTGGAGCTGAACTGCGGTAGATAACATAGGTATATGTATGGTAATATACCTATGTATGGTTAGATGATACTTCATGATTGTATATTTCCTTTTGTGGTTTATCCTTTTTGGATTATGGGAGACCTTCGGGGGTCTCAGGGGACCTACTGAGTATCGTTATACTCACCCCTTCATGGGATATGCTCGCACCTCGTTGTGTTGGATGCAGATGACAGACTTCTTTTACGGAGTCCAAGAGCGAGCCAGGACCATACGGTACCTAGAGGTGGACCACATGGAGAGATGGTACATAGAGAAGACTGATAGATTTGGAGTGCTAAGGTGGACATCTGAACCTACCCTTCAGGTAGGATACTCGGTGGACATTCTAGGAGATTCCCTTTTTAGTTGTTGTCCCTCTTTTAGTTGTACTTGCTTTCCGTTGTACCTGAACTTTACTGTTGGGCTTGTATTTCCGCCCCCTTTACTTTCAACACTACATTTTTTATATAGTATTCACATAGTTATTTTCATCCAGCTTACATTGTTTTTGTGTGTGTTACTTCTATAAAGGCAATGCCTTCCCAGCTTAGGGATTTACACCTTTGGTTCTAGTCGCCAGCCCCTGGCCTATGGAAGACAGGCTTGGGGTAATCACGACATGGGCCCCGAGGATGAGTCATGACAAATTGGTATCAAAGGAGTCAGTTCTACCACAGAACTCAGGAATCTAATCATTCTTTTCTGTGAAGAAATAGTGTTAAGAGTATTGAGTGTGGTTTTGAGTACTGGGAGTCAAATTTTGTTGCAGTAGCTGATGTATCTATACACTAGGACCATGACCACTAATTTCCAACTCAGTGCATGAAAACACTGATTGCTTGTGTGTTTCAACAGTTTACTTTGTGGTCTCTTTGAGTCAGCTCACTAGGTATAACTTTTTTTTTCGTAGCGCACCTATTACTTATCAGGATGACACTGCGAAGACATCCATCTAGAGTTCCCGAGAGGGAGTACATGATGACGGCCCACCGAGTGACGAGGCTCCGGTGTAGGTCCCTCTTACTATGTTGGCACTTTTGTGTTGTGTACCAGTAGCACCACCACCCGTTGGGCAGCAGATGCCACCAGCCGCACTGGCGGACGGTGCACGTTGACTGAGCACGTCGCACAAGTCCTAGCGGTAGAGGCCTTCAAGATTACGAGGCGAGACAGATTCCCAGGCAGTAGAGGACTAACTAGCTGCGATTTCTATCATTATCCACCTAGTTTGGACACTAGTAGAGCATATGGTAATCTTAGTTACTAGTGTTTCCCAGTGAGTGACCACGAGGTTGGTCTGCATAATGATGAAGTTTCGGTACTTGTATCGTTTTCTAAAATGGTACCTGTGGGAAATGTGACAACTATTACACTTCCTATTGGTCAGAAGACACTACCGGCGGTACTGGTAGAGGAAACTTGTAGGCTTAGTTCCTTATATGTGTTTCAGCACTAGATATCCCTCAAGTTTGGAGGCCTACCCGACCCACAGGTGGCTGAGGACTGTCCTGAGGAGGTGGCTGAGTGTTTTCTAGAGTTTATACAGCTTCGGCCGGACGACATGTCTGTAGCTGAGTATACATCATGGCATACCGATCTTTCTTGGCACTCGATGAATATGATTCGATCAGTTCTTTAGATCTCGGACCTCTGAGTATTGTGTGTTTAAGGATAACTGAGCCAGCACATTTTCTTCTATGCATTCCTACGTATGTTAGGGTGCCCTAGAGAACCTTTGTGGTTCAATGTTCATTAGATGTGTGGATACAACCAGTGAATGTTAAAAATTGGAAAGAATAAATCTGGCATCAGTCTCAGAGACTTGGGTGTGTGAGATGTTTCAGGAAGATGAAGTGTTAAGGAAAGATGAATCTATAGGGCAACAGACATGGAAGCAGAGTTAGGAGAGCAGCATGTAGTGGTGAACATTTCGACATGTTATAACCACCCTCCTTTGTAGTCCCCGCTAGGCTCATGGAACTCGAGGGAAGGGGAAGAGAGTATTTTAATGTAGTCAAGGAGTGTGACCCAAGGTCTCTACGAATTATTTGAGGTACAGTCTATTTCTACTACAAGCTGTAGGATCAACAGACATATGTACCAATCATTCCTTCCTTCCACGAATCTTGTCCCAGACCTAGAGTTTCTAGTAAAGCCATTGACATGACCCTTACGTCTGGAGATACCTTTTGGGAGGATGCTCGATAATCACACTTACACTGATAATGTGATCTGACCCATGAGGCAAGGGTTTTGCTTGGAACTTCTTGTTGGCAGTGGTGAGGTCTTACGATTTTAGTTTGGGTATGGATTGGGTAACCATAGTTCATACACATATTTACTGTATTAGGAAAAAAGTTATGGATTATATACAACTTTGGGATAGGTTTTTCCATGGTCGATGAAAAGGATAACCCAGGCAGCACAGGATGAAATCATGCATAAGAGGGTGAAGTTGATCACTCAGGAGTCGTTTAGACTTACCTTTGTGCCAGACTTCTCTAGAGTCACAGTACCACTAACAGCATTGACGAAGAAGGGGAAACCCTTTGTGTGGTCCAAGAGATGCCAGGAGTGATTTCAGGAGCTGAGGCAGAGATTGGCCAGTGCGCCCATCTTGAGGCTACCAGAGGAGGGCGTTGGCTACGTAGTATACTGCGATGAATCAGGGAGCAGACTCGGGAGTTTCCTGATGCATGAGCGATCCGTGATCACATATGGTTCATGATAGTTGAGATGACATGAGCAGAACTATGCTACCCAAGACCTCGAGTTAGCAGCAGTGGACTTTTCCTTGAAGATGTTGTGGTACTATCTGATGGGCGAGCATTTTATAGTCTACTCTAACCACCAGAGTCTGAGGTATATCTTCTTGCATAAGGACATGAACCTGAGACAGTTACGATGGTCTGAGTTCCTATAGGACTATGACTTTGAGATAGTCTATACTCTTGGGAATGGGAACATTATAGTATATGTTCTCAACAGGAGATCAAGAATTTAGCTTCTAGGAGAGGTGACAGAGAAGTTGGCCGCGTTGCAGATATCTTTTGTGGATAGAGATGGAGCAGCCTTTCTTTAGTCTCTCACAGTCACTCCTCCACTTCATCAGTGAATCAGGGAGGAACATCGAGGGTATGTTGACTGTGAGACGTGACGTGCTTATATATCCTCAGGGCAGGCACCTGATGGGTTTTCTGAAGGAGGGGAGCACGTCATCTTCTTTAGAGGATGTACCATGGTACTAGTTGCATTATAGGAGCAACTGTTGAGGGAGTTTCGCACTTCCCCTCTAGTGGTACATCCAGGAGTGGCGAAGATGTATCAGGACCACATACGATAGCACTGGTGGCCGAGTATGAAGAAGGTTGTAGCAGAGTTTGTAACACGAAGCCTTACTTTTCAATAGGTGAAGGTGGAGCACCAGGTACCAAAAGGCTTGGTACATCCCTTAGAGGTCCCATAGTGGAATTGGGATGGAATATTCATGGATTTCCTGATAGAGATTCCACGTACATCGAGAGGACACGACTCTTTCTAGGTGATTGGCGACCGACTCGCCATGTTGGCCCACTTCCTACCGATCAGAGAGCAGGGCTCAATAGAGAGCATGGGATGCCTCTACGTTCAGGAGATCGTACAACTTCGTGGTGTTCCATCGACTAAAGTCTCTGATCGAGATGGTTGTTTCACTTCCCATCTATGGAAGGGGTTACAGGAGGATTTTGGGACAAAGCTTCTCTTGAGCACCGCCTTCCATCCTCATACAGATGTTCAGAGTGAGTGGACCATTTAGACTCTCGAGGACATGCTCCGTGCATGTGTCATTGACTTTCGTAATAGCTGGGAGGATCAATTACCCCTGGTGGAGTTTGCATATAATAACATAGACCACTCCACCGTCGGGATGTCACCATAAGAGGCACTGTACGTTCGACCTTGCAGATCACCTCTGTGGTGGACAGACAGAGTGGAGTCAGCACTTGTAGGACCATAGATGGTTCAGGTATGACGGAGAAGGTGCAAATAATCCATGAGTGGATGAAGACTGCACAGAGTAGATAGAAGTCATATGCTGATAGGAGACGGAGAGCACTGGAGTTCGAGGATGGAAACCACGACTTCTTAAGGATCTCACCTCGTTGAGTTCTATGAAGATTTAACTAAGGTGGAAAATTATCTCTGCTTTTTTTCGGGCCATTCCAAGTCCTTAGTAGAGTAGGTGTGGTATCATACCATCTGGACCTTCAACCTCAACTGAATCGGGTTCATGACATCTTCCACGTATCTCAGCTGAGGAGATACGTGCACGAACCATCCCACATCATCGACCACGTGGAGCTGGACATCAATGACGGTGCGACATTCATGGAGGATCCAGTGGAGATCGAGGATCGATAAATGTTGGTCCGGCATGGACGGTCGATTCCTCTAGTGCACCATTGCTGGCAGCATGGGAAACTCCTAGAGAGCATAAGGGAGCAGGAGGCTGAGATGTGTGCCCAGTACCCACTTTTGTTTCCCTAGTGTCTGTTGTAGCTTTACGGGGATGTAATTACATGAGATGGGGGTAATGTAATGACAATAAAATTTCATGGAAATTTTTTTCTTAAATTATTTCTAATTTTTTGAGTACGTAGTTTCTGACGACACCTGATTTCGAGGCCCGGTGTGCCCGGAATAATTTTCTGAGGTTTTGTTTGGGTACGTTCAGTAAACGTGCGTGCATGTTTTTATATCTTTTGAACCGATGCTCGGAATTGAAATATGAGGGCATAGATGAAATCACAACATCGATATTCGCATAAGACGACCTTTACCTCAGTTCTGTTTGTACGGGAGGAGAAGATAATTTTTGGGACTTATTCAAAATAAATAAAAAAGTTTTGTTATACATAAATTTTTAAGGGGTGGTTATTTTCTCCAAAGAGGAGTTATAGGTGCGTCCCACATCCCACATAACCTACCATATGAGGATAGTGTGTCGTGGGACCCACACGAGCCTGACCCATCAACTTCCCCTTAAAATCCCCATAAACTCCCCTTAATTAATTTGACACCTCCCCTCATTAATTGAGACTTTCCACCCTCCTCTCAATAATCTTCCAAAACATTTTCAATTATTGATGAATTAATTAATTGGATCCTCTAAAATTTGATATATATTTAAATTCATGGAATTATTAAATTATGAGGGAGCCTTTTATTTTATGGCCTGGTAATTATTCTGTGGAGAAGCTTTGGATGATTAGAAGGAAATAATTCTTCACACGAAGAATGTGATATTCCTCTCGGCAAAGAACATCTCCTCCACTTCTTCAACTGGGGAAAGAACGTGAGGTGACTCCCAAGAGGAACACTGTCATTCTTCTTCTTCCTCTGTGTTAAGGGAGAATACTCTGCCCGCGAAGAACTTCTCCAACGACGTATCCTCTTCGGACGCACCCCGACATCAACGAAATTGACGTCAATCTTCTGTGGCTTGTTGACATGAAACGTACCTTAAATCTAGGTAGGGTGTTATGATCATCTTTAATTGAAAAAAAAATTTCCTCGTTCTTTTTTGAATACCTTGGATTATCTTCGGCATTTTGATATCACCTAACGAGGTGGGAGCGGGCCAAATGAACACAGCCTGATGACCCTCCGTTGGTTAATGATTATTTTGGAAAGGGTGTCTAGAGGCGGCGGTGACGGCGACCGAAAGCAGTTATCGCGCACCGGCCGCGTGGCGAAAATCGGGGCCCGCTTCCGCGGGCTTCTCGGACGAACCGAACCGGCCGGCTATAGCCCGCCAGGATGGTGAACCGCAGCACCCACAGGTGCCGGGAAGAGGAGGTGTGGTCCGCATCCGTGGGCAGCTTACTAGAAGAACTGGCCGTCATAGCCGGCCGGTCTGGAGAATCTCAGTGCCTCATGGCGTCGTGCTGCGGAGAAGAAAACGACCGGCGTGGGGTGGGCTACTTCGGTGGGCAAATCGGTCGGCCGCCTACCGGCCGGGCTGAAGAAATCACGGTGCCCCCATGTCTCCATGCCGCGGAATAACCACGGCCCACACAATGAACCATACATGAGCCGGACAGAACCGGTCGGCTTCGGCCGGCCGATCAGCACTTCTCGGCGCACCCGAGTGTGCCGACCTACCCAAAACCGCGGACTGGGTCTGCGTGTAGGCCGCGCCCCACCGGGCCGGGCCGATCCCCTAACCTGGTCGGTCCTGCCTGGCCGAGTCCCTAGGTGGGTTGTGCTCCATCGGGCCGGGCCGACACCCAGCCAGATCGGACCCACTGTGCTAGAACGGGCCGAACCCTTATCCCACTGGGCTTGACTGGCTAGGCCCGTTTCGCTTAAACGTTGATATCTTCAAGTCCACGCATCCGAACTACGGGCCTTCTGCGACACAGGGATCATCATGGGGAGGCAGTTTTTTTTCGATAATCTAACTGAGTTTTGGATAAATGTAGAAAACGATTAAGATTGGTACGACAGTAATTCCATCTGGGCCCCTAGAACGGAAATACCAATAACTCTCAGACCGGGTGTCCAATTGATGCACTGTCTGTCTCATTGGGTTCCTTTTGATGAGACGAAACATTGGGATAAATCAACTCTAGACTTCGTGATAGTTTATGTATCGACCCATTTGCTCGAGGATCGGACCCTCCTAGAATCGAGTGTGCTATGTGCGGGAATCCTAGAGCTGGCTGCAACTGCGACGTCTACCATACTGGGATCCTTCGTGGGTTCAATGACGATGACTACCATACTGGGATCCTCCTGGGGTTTGACGATGATGAAAATTATACCGGAATCCTCTATGGGTTTGACAAAGATGACTACTATACTGGGATCCGCCATGGGTTCGACAATTATGGAAATTGTACCATAATCCTCCATGGGTTCGACAGTGATGACTACTATTTTTGTATCCTGTGTGGGTCTGGCATTTTGACCTATGTACATGTATCATGTGTGGGTCCGATAGAGTAGTTGGTCTTGTATCATGTGTGGGTCCGGCATCTTAGATGAATCAGTGCGATGAATACTGTTCTTGTATCATGTGTGGGTCTGGCAGTTTGACCTCTGTACTTGTATCTTGTGTGGGTCTGATAGAGTAACTGGTCCTGTATCCTGTGTGGGTCCGACAGCTTAGCTGGTCTTGTATCTTGTGTGGGTTCGAAAGTTTAGATGAATCAGTGACTACATCCGATCATCTCTATCGCTATACGAAAGATGTATACATTTGTATGTTGAGTCTTGACTTTCAATCATTATCATCGATGTGATTGAATTTACTTTCCTTTATGGACTGGGTTGTGCTTGAGCTCGAGAGTTGGAGCTGAACTGTGGTTGATAACATAGGTATATGTATGGGAATATACCTAAGTAGGGTTGGATAATAACTCGTGATTTTATCTTTCCTTTTGTGGTTTATCCTATGTGGATTCTGGGAGACCGTCAGGGGTCTCGAGGTCTCAACTGAGTATCATTATACTCACCCTTGCATGGGTTATGCCTGCACCTCGTTGTGTTGGATGTAGACGACGGACAGCATTGACAGAGGCCGATATCGAGCCAGGACCGGAAGGTACCTGGATATGGACCAGAGGGCGAGACGGTACACGAAGTGGACCGATAGAAGTGGAGTGTTATAGTGGACATTTGTACCTACCCCTTAGGTAGGATTCTTGGCGGACGTTCCAGGAGCGTCCCTTTTCATCTATTGTCCCTTTTTCAGTTGTACTTACTTTCCGTTATACCTATACAATACTGTTGGGCTTGTATTTTTGGCCCCCATTACATTCAACACTACTTTTAGTATATATTATTCAATTAGTGATTTTCTTCCATCTTACTCTGTTTGTGTGTTTGTGTTACTTCTATAATTGAAATGCCTTCCCAGCTTAGGGATTTACACCTTTGGAGCTAGTCGCCAGCCCCTAGCCTGTGGAAGGCAGTCTTGGGGTAGTCACGGCACGAGCCCTGAGGTCGGGTCGTGACAAATTGGTATTAGAGGAGTCGGTTTTACAACAGAAATCAATATTCTAATCATTCTTTTCTGTGAAGCAATAATGTTAAGAGTATTGAGTGTGGTTTTCAGTCCAGGGAGTCCAGTGTTGGTGTGGCGGCCGATATATCCATACACCAAGACCCAAACCTATGATTTCCAACTTAGTACACGAAAACACTGATTGTGTGTGTGTTTCTAGAGTTTCCATTGTGGTATATTTGATTCAGCTCACCAGGTATAACTTTTTTTACCATGGCGCACATGTTCTTTATCAGGATGCCACTACGAAGATGGCTAGGGTTCCCAAGAGGGAGTACACGATGACAGCCCACCGAGCAACGAGGCTCTGGTGCAGGGCCCTCTTACTATGACGGCACCTTCGGGTGGTCTAATAGTTGCACCACCACCCGTTGGGCAGCAGATTCCACCAGCTACACTGGCGGACGGTGCACATCGAATGAGCGCATTGCATGAGTCCCAGCGGCAGAGGCCTTTGAGGTTACGAGGTGAGATAGATTCCTAGGCAGTATAGGACTGATTGGATGCGATTTCTAGAGTCCTCCGCCTAGTTGAGACACCAGTAGAGTGGATGGTAATCTTAGCTACTAGTGTTTTCCAGTGAGAGACCATGAGGTTGGTCTGCATAATGATGAAGTTTCCGTTTTTGGACCATTTTCAGAGATGGTACCTTTAGGCAGTGTGCCAACTATATCACTGCCCGTTGGTCAGCAGACACTACCGGATGTACCAATAGAGGACACATATAGGATTAGTGCCTTACATGTGTTTTAGCACCAGATATCCCTCATGTTATAAGGCAAGCCTGGCCCATAGGCGGCTGAGGAGTGGCTTGAGGAGGTGGCTGAGAGTTTTCTAGAGCTTATACAGCTTCGTCAGGATGACGTGTCAGTAGTTGAGTATTCATCAAGGCATACCAATCATTCCTGGTACTCGATGAGTATGATTCGATCAGTGATTTAGAGCTCGGACCCTTGAGGAAGGTGTGTTTAAGGATATCTGAGCTAGAACTTTTTCCTCTATGCATTCCTTCTTATTTTAATGTGCTAGAGAGATCCTTTGTGGTTGAATGTTCATTGGATGAGTGGATACAACTAGTGAATGATAACAGTTGGAAAGTATGAAACTGTCATTAGTCTCAGAGACATGGGAATGTGAGATGTTTCCGGAAGAGGAAGTGTTAAGGAAAGATTAATCTATAGGGCAGCAGACATGGAAGCAGAGCTAGGAGAGCAGCACGTGGTGGTGAACATTTCAACATGTTACAACCACCTGCCTTTGTAGTCCCCGCTAGGCTCGTGGAGCTGGAGGGTAAGGTAAGAGAGTAACTTCATGCAGTTAAGGAGTGTGACCCAAGGGCTCAAAGAATGATTTGAGGTACGGTATGTGTCTACTATTAACAGCCTTATCAATAGAGATAGGTACCAATCATTCATTCCTTCCATGATTCATGTCCCAGACCTGGATTTTCTGGTTAATCCATTTACTTGACCGTCACATCTGTAGATACCTTTGGGAGAAGTCTCAATAATCACACTTACACTGACAGTGTGATCTGACCCTTGATATGAGAGTTTCGGTTAAAACCACTTGGTTGCAGCATCGAGGCCTTATGACAGTACTTTAGGTATGGAATGGGAAACCACAATTCATACACAGATTGACTTTATAAGGAAAAATGGTTATGGATTATATACAATGTTGGGATGGGGTTTTCCATGGTCAGTGAAAAGGAAAACCCAGGAAGCATATGATGGAATCATTCATAAGAGGGTGCAGTCGATCACTCAAGATTCATGTAGACTTACCTTTGTGCCAGACTTCTCCAGAGTTGCAGCACCACTAACAGCTTTGATGAAGTAGGGGAAACTCATCGAGTGGTCAGATAGATGCAAGTAGAGCTTTCAAGAGATGAGGTAGAGATTTTCCAGTGTGCCCATCTTGAGGCTATCAGAGGAGGGTGTTGGGTATGTAGTTTACTGCGATGCATCAGGGACCAGACTTGGGTGTGTCCTGATGCAGGAGCGAGAAGTGATAGCGTGTGGTTCATGGTAGTTGAGACGTCACAAGCAGAACTATGCAACCAATGACATGGAGTTAGGAGCAGTGGTATTCTCCTTGAATATGTGGTGGCACTATCTAATGGGTGAGCGTTTTACAGTATACTCATACCACAAGAGTCTCAGGTATATCTTCTCATAGAATGATCTGAACCTCAGACAGCGGTGATGGTTTGAGTTCTTCCAGGACTACGACTTCGAGATAGTCTATAATCCTGGGAAGGGGAACGTTGTAGTATATGATCTCAGCCAGAGATCAGGTATTTCGCTACTAGGAGAGGTGACAAAGCAGCTTCCCGCATTGCAGATATCCATTGTGGATAGAGATGGGGCAGCCTTTCATCAGTCTCTCACAGTCACTCCTCCACTTCTTCAGCGAGTCAGGGCGGTACAGCGAGGGGATGTTGACTGTGAGATGCGACATGCTCAGATATCCACTGGGCAGGCACCTGATAGGTTTTTTGAACGAGGGGAGCACGTCATCCTCTTTTGAGGATGTACCACGGTACCATTAGCATTAAAAGAAGAAGTGACAAGGGAGTTTCACACATCCACTCTAGTGGTACATCCAGGAGTTTTGAAGAGGTATCAGGACCTTAGACGACGACACTGGCTTCCAGGTATGAAGAAGGTTGTAGTAGAGTTTGTATCATGGAGCCTCACTTATCAGTAGGTGAAGGTGGAGCACCAGGTACCAGCAGGCCTGGTACATCTCTTAGAGGTCCAAGAGTGGAAGTGGGACGTAATATCCATGGATTTCGGGATGGGGATTCCACGTACATCTAGAGGACATGACTCTATATGGGTGATCATCGACCAACTCACCATGTCAGCCCACTTCCTACTGATCAGAGAGCATGGCTCAGTAGAGAGATTGGGACTCCTCTACTTTCCGAATATCATATGGATTCATGGTGTTCCATCGATTATCATCTCTGGTCGGGATGTTCGTTTCAGTTCCTAGATATGGAAGAGGTTACAGGAGGATTTTGGGACATAGCTTCACTTGAGCACCGCCTTCCAACCACAGACATATGGTTAGACTGAAAGGGCCATTCAGACTATCGAGGACAAGCTCCGTGCCTGTGTCCTTGACTTTTGTCGCAGTTGGGAGGATCACATACCCTTGGTGGATTTTGCGTACAACAACAACTACCACTCCACCATCGGGATGACACCATACGAGGCACTGAATGGTCGTCCTTGTAGATCACCTTTGTGCTGGATAGACCCAAGGGAGTCATAAATTCTAGGACCAGAGATGTTTCAGGTACAAAGAATAATGTTCAGGTCATCCAGGAGTGGATGAAGACTGCATAGAGAAGACATAATTCCTATGATGGTAGGAGACAGAGACCACTAGAGTTCGAGGATTGGGACCACGACTTCTTATTGGTCTCACCTCGTCGAGGTATACTGAGATTTGTCCAAGGCGGCATGTTATCTCCGCATTTTATCAGGCCATTCCAGGTCCTCAGCAGAGTAGGAAAGGTGGCTTACTGCCTAGCCCTTCCATCTTAGTTGCATCACGTGCACGACTTCTTCCACATATCTCAGCTGAGGAGATACATGCATGACCCACCCCACATCATCGACCACATGGAGTTGGACATCGATGACGCGGTGACATTCACGGAGGTTCCTGTAGAGATCGGGGATTGATAGGAGAGGGAACTGCGTGGATGGTCAATTCATCTGGTTCTCCTTTGCTGGCAGCACATGAACTTCCAGGAGAGCACAAGGGATCGAGAGGCTCATATGCATGCTCAGTACCCACTTTTGTTTCCATAATGTGTGTTATAGCTTTATGTGGATGTAAATCCCTGAGGTGGGGGTAATTTAAAGACCCAAAAATTCAAGGAAAATCTTTTCTTAAAATAGTTGGAATTTTACGACTACGTAGTTTCTGACGGCACTTGATTTCGACGCCCGGAGTGCCTGGAATAATTTTCTGAAGTTTTGTTCAGGTACCTTTTGTAAACGTACGTGCGGGTTTTTATATCTTTTAAATCGGTACTTGGGATTGAAATCCAAGAGCACATATTCACTTGTACACCAGTATTCTCCTAGGAGGACATTTACCACAGTTGCGTTTGTATGGAAGGTGTAGTTAATTTTTGGGACTTCGTTAAAATAAATAAAAAAATTATGTGGTACATAATTTTTCTTTAGGGGTGGTTAATTTTTCCAATGAGAAGTTAGTGATGTGGCACACATCCCACATAACCTACCATGGTAGGATAATGTGTGGTGTGACCCACATGAGCCTAACCCCTCAACTTCCCCTTAAACTCCCAATAAACTCCCCTTAGTTAATTTGACACCTCCCCTCTTTAATTATGACTTTCCACCCTCCTCTCATGAATGTGCCAACACATTTTCAATTAATGGTCAATTAATTAATTGGATCCTCTAATATTTGATCAATTTTTAATTGCATGGAATTATTAAATTATGAGGGTGGTTTTTATTTTATGGCTTGGAAATTACTCTATGGAGATTCTTTGGAGGATTATAAAAAATTCTTTCTTCACACGAAGAACACAATCTTCCTCTCGGTGAAGAACATCTCCTCCACTTCTTCAAACGGGGAAAGAACGTGAGGTGACGCCCATGAGGAACACCTTCATTCTTCTTCTTCCGCTGCATCAAGGGAGAAGACTATGCCCGTGAAGAACTTCTCCAACGACGTTTCCTCTTTGGACGCACCCCGCCGTCAATGAAATCGACGTCCGTCTTCCACGGATTGTCGATGTGAAACGTACCTTGAATCAAGGTAGAGGGTTATGATCAATTTTAATTGAATAAAATTGTGCCTCATTATGCTTTGAATACCTTGGATTGTCTTCGGCCTTTTGATATCGCCTAACATGGAGGGCGCGGGCCAAACAAACACGGATCGACGACCCTCTTTTGGTTCATGATTATTTTGTCAATGACGTCCGGAGTCGAGGCGACCAGAAGTGGCTACTGTGCACCGGCCACATAGAGGAAATTGCGGGATGCTTCTGCGAGCCCCTCGGATGAACCGAACTGGCTGGATGTAGCCGCCCGAGCTGGTGAACCGCGGCACCTACAGGTGCCGCGCAGAGGAGGTGAGGCCCTCATATGCATGCCGCTAGCTAGAAGAATCGGCTGGGCTAGAAAACCGCAGCACCTCATGGCACCGCACTATTTAGAAGACTGCGGCCCGAGCGGGGCATGGCACTTCGGCGAGCGAACCAGCCAGCTTCTTGTCGGCCGGGCTGAATGAACTGCGGCGCCGCACTGCGGAAGAACCATGGACCACAAAGCGGGCTACATGCGAGATGAGCATAACCGGTCGGCTTCAGCTAACTTGTCAGCAAGGAGGGTGGCGTAGCTCGGCACCGTCGGGCGAGCTGAACTAGCCCGCAACCGCGGGCCGGGTCCGCGGATGGGTCGCGCCCCACCGGGCCGGGCCGACCCCCAAAATTGGTCGGACACACTAGCTGGTTCTTTAGGTGGGTCGTGCTCCACTGTGATTGGCCGACCCCCCATCCGGGTCTGACCTGCCGAGCCAGAACGGGTCGACCCGCCAGCCAACTGGGCTTGACGAGTCTGGCCCGTTTCACTTAAATGTAAATATCTTCAAGATCACGCGTCCAAATGACGTGTTGTCTACGGGACTAGGATCCTTGAGACGAGGCAGTCGTTTTGCGATACTATAAGTGAGTATTGGACAACTTTGGAAAATGGTCGAGTTTGGTAAGTGTGTAATTCCAATCGGGCCCCTAGAATGGAAAATCCAATAACTCTCAAACCGAGCATCCGATTGGCGTTCCATTTGTCATGTTGGGTTCCTTTTTATGAGACTAAACTTCAGGATACATCAACTATAGAATTATTGATAGTTTATGTATCGACCCCTTTGCTCGAGGAGCGGACCCACCGGGAATCGAGTGTGTTGTGTGCGGGAACCCTAGAGCTGGCTATGACTGCGACGTCTACCGTAATGGGATCCTCCGTGGGTTCGAAGATGATGAATATTGTACTGGGATCCTCCGTGGGTTCGACGACGATGGAAATTGTACTGGAATGCTCTTTGGGTTTGATGATGATGACTACCATACTAGGATCCTCCGTGGGTTCGACAACGATGGCAATTGTTCCAGAATCCTCCGTGGGTTCGATAGCGATGACTAATGTTCTTATATGTTGTGTGGGTCTGGCAGTTTGACCTCTATACTTGTATCATGTGTGGGTCTGACAGAGTAGCTTGTCTTGTATCCTATGTGGGATTAACAACTTATATGAATCAGTGCGATGACTACTGTTCTTCTATCCAGTGTGGGTATGGCAGTTTGTCTATTGTACGTGTATCCTGTGTGGGTCCAACAAAGTAGCTAGTCTCGTATGCTATGTGGGTCCGACATATTAGCTGGTCGTGTATCATGTGTGGGTCTGACAGCTTATATGAATCAATCACTACATCTGATCATCTCTATCGCTATATGAAAGATGTATATCAGTGTGAGCGGAATCTTGACTTTCAATAATTATCATCGACGTGATTGACTTTACTTTCCTGTGTGGACTGGGTTGTTCTTGAGCTTGAGAGTTGGAGATGATCTGTGTTTCGTAACTTAGGTATATGTATGGGCTTATACCTATGTAGGTTTGGATGATACTTTGTGATTGTATCTTTCCTTTTGTGGTTTATACATTGTGGACTCTGGGAGAACATGGGGGTCTTGGGGTCCCTATTGAGTATCGTTATACTCACCCCTGCACGGGCTATGCCCACACCTCGTTGTGTTGGATGTAGATGACGGACAACGTTGACGGAGCCCGAGAGCAAGCCAGGATTGGAAAGTACCCGGAGGTGGACCACAAGGAGAGACGGTACACGGAGCGGACCGATAGACGTGGAGAGATGAGGTGGACATTTGTACCTACCCTTCACGTAGGATACTCAGTGGACATTCCAGGAGCTGCCTTTTTCAGCTTTTGTCCCTTTTTTTGTTATACATGCTTTCCGTTGTACCTGTACTTTACTGTTGGGATTGTATTTCCGGACCCCTTTACTTTCAGCACTAAATTTTGTATACAGTATTCACTTTGTACTTTGCTTCCATTTTACTATGTTTGTGTGTGTGTTAATTCTATAAAGGCAATGCCTTCCCATCTTAGGGATTTAAGCCTTTGGTGCTAGTCGCCAGCCCCTGGCCTATGTAAGGCGGGCTTGTGGTAGTCACGGCATGGACCTGGAGTTTGGTTCGTGACATTTCTTCCTCCAATATTTTCTCTAGCCCACTTGCTCTTCGCCAGCCGCATTGAGCACTATTTCTGGGCGAGGGTTCATCTATTTGGTTTCTTCTGAAAAGATCATCTCTGACCCACCATCTCGTTGTCGGTCGCATTGAGCACCCTCACCGAATGAGTTCTCCTCCAACATATTTCTTCTGCTGATATTGTCTCCGGCCCACCAGCTTGTCACCAGACGCATCGAGAACCGTCACCGGGCAAAGTCTCCTTCATCAGGGTTTATTTAGCTAAGATCATCTCAAACACACCAGCTCCTGGCCAACCACATTGAGCATTGTCACCATGTGAGGTATCCTCCAATAGGTTTCTTGTTCTACGATCTTCTCCAACCCACTAGCCCGTCATCGACCTCATCGAGCACCATCACCAAGAAAGGTCTCCTACAACTGGTTTCATCCACAGAGATCATCTTCATCCCACCATCTCATCACCATCCACATCAAGCACCATCACAGACCGAGGACTCCTCCAATAGGTATCTTTCGCTGTGATCGTCTCTGACCCCCCAAATTTTCGCCAACCACAACGAGAACCATCACTAGGCGAGGTCCCCTATAACTGTGTTTATTGCACCGAGATCATCTCTAACCCACCATCTCATCATCAGCCACATCAAGCACCGTTGTTGGGTGAGGTCTCCTTCAACGGGGTTTATTCCATCGAGATTATCTCTGGCCCACCAGCATGTCGCTGACCGCATCAAGCACCATCGATGGGCAAGGTCTCCACCGACATGTTTCTTCCACCAAGATAATTTCCATCTCTCCATCTCATCATCGGCCGCATCGATCACTATCACCGGGTGAGGTCTCCTCCAATAGGTTTCTTCTGAAGAGATCATCTCCAGCCCACTACCTCATCGCCAACTGCATCGAGCACCATCGTTGGCCGAGGTCTCCTCCAACATGTTCTAAGGTTTCCTCTAACAAGTTTATTTTACAAAGAACATTTCTTGCCCACTAGCTCATCGTCGACCACATCCATCACCGTCATCGGGCGAGCTCTCCTCCAACAGGTTTCTTCTTTCGAGATCATCTTCAGCCTCCTAACTCGTCAGAGGCTGAATAGGGCACTATTACTGGGTGAGACCTCCTCAAACAGGGATTATTCTTCCGAGATTGTCTTCGGCCCACTAGCTCGTCGTTGGCCTCATTGAGCGCCATCGCTGGAGAGGTCACCTCTAACAAGTATCTTCCATCGAGATCGTCTTTGGCCCCCCAGATCGTCGCTGATTGCATCGAACACCATCAGCGGGCGAGGTCTCCCCCAACGGGGTTTATTCAGCCGACATCGTCTACGGCCCACTATCTCGTCGTCGACCGCATTGAGTACCCTCACAGTGTGATGTCGCCTCCAACATGTTTCTTCCACCTAGATCATCTCCATCCCGCTAACTCGTCGCCGGCCATGTCGAGCACCTTCGTCAGGTGAGGTCTCCTCCAACTGGTTTGTTCCGCCAAGATCGTCTCTGGCCCACCATCTCATCGCCAGCCGCATTTAGCACCATTGTTGGGTGAGGTATCCTCCAATAGGGTTTATTTTATCAATAGAGTCTCTACACAGCCATTACGTCACTAGTCGAATCGACTGTCGTTGTCGGGCATGGTCTTCTCTTACAGGTTTCTTCCATCGAGATCACCTCCGACCTCCTAGTTCATCACCAGCCACATCGAGAACCATCATCGGGTGAGGTCTCCTCCAACATGGTTTAATCCACTGAGATTGTCTCCAATCCACTAACTCATCACCGGCCGCATCAAGTATCGTCGCTAGGTGAGGTCTCCACCAATAGGTTTCTTCCAACGAGATCATCCCTATCACACGAGCTCGTCGCCGGCCGCATCGAGCACCATCGCTGGGTGAGGTATCCTCCAATAGGGTTTATTCCGTGGAGATTGTCTCCAGCCCCCCTACACATCACTGGCCGCATCGAGCACCGTCACCGGGCGAGGTCTCCTCCAATATGTTTCTTCTTCCAATATCATCTCTAGCCCACCTACTCATCGCCAGCCGCATCGATCACCATCATCGGGTGAGGTCTCCTCTAACCGGTTTCTTCCATAGAGATCATCCCTGGCCCACCATCTCTTCACCGGCCGCATCTAGAACCGTCGTCATCTGAGGTCTCCTCCAACAAGTTTTGTGTTATCCTCTAAAAATTGATATAGTCAGGGCACAAATTTAACAATTTGTGAGTCTCCTCGTGGTATGCAAGACCATCTTTACATTATACTATGCACCAAAAAACCGTATGTCAGCACTGAAGGTGGTTCATAAATCCAGTTGGAGAAATTCCAAGGTCTCCCTTCTTTTAGAATACAACAAAATCGAATAAACCGAGTCTGTGGAACTCTACACACCAGGTCAAAGGGTTGATCTTTCCTTGGACACCGACATTGAGCTCACCTGGATATCAGAAAAACTGTTTGTACACTCCACCTCCAAATCATTTCAATATGTGTCATGTGCTGCCACCCAGATATACGATGAAGTATCCCAAGGGCATAAACTTTGCCTCAATGTATTGTGTATGTAAATTGTTCTTTACAATGATGGGTCACACACAAAAGGATGGTTTGGAAATGAATCCCTAATATTTGGTGTGGATTTGATGGAACAATTTGGGTTTGGATGGGCCCAATCAATCGAGGGATTCTCCCCCACCATTGGGCTCCTTGGTTTTTCCACCATCGACATCTCCATTGTGTCCCACAGCACTAAGTCCTACAGTAAGGTTTTTTATTACTTCCTTCCAACAATTGAAAATGGATAACATCGGACAACTCACCTTCATCACCACAGACAGCCCTATCCCTATTGATAGTGGATCGAGCACGCCAATAAAAATCAAGGATGAAAACTAATATTCCATCAACCTCAATTCTATTAGCACTGGAGATTGAAATATTAAATAGAACCCCAATTTGAAGAACATCGTAGACTTTGGGACTATTGTCTCCATGCTACCTTCATCGATCTATAATAGGATTAAAGTGAATTTTGATCGTAAAATGGTAAATTATCCATAGATCAATTGGTAAATTGAGTTGCATGAACCATGTTTTAAATTTATGATTTTTTTTTGAAAAAGGGATATTTACCATTGGAGAGAAAATGTGGCTAATTATTATTTTGGAACACTTCTTAATTTTGAAGTTTTAGATATATTTTCTATTGAAAATAATAATAACGGACCGTAACCAGAAATGTATGCAAATTAAAGACCCATGTAGTGACTTTATTGATCATTGATATAAGTGTGAGGTTCCATAACTTGAATAAATTTATTCTTTTGGTCCCTCATTTTCATTTTACCAATAGATTATATATCTTCTTATTTCCAGGGGGGAGGTGAAATTCACCTCCCTTGAAAAAAGAAAAAAGGTGTGATGCACCATCCATGTAGAGGTGTTGTGCATCAAGGGATGTGTAGGATGCATATATAGACAAGGTGTACGTATAGTCATGCTATCAAATACCAACCATTCAATAAAATCTAAGGTCTCCTCCAATAGATTTATTCCATGAAGATTGTCTCCGGCCCACCAGCTTATCATAGGCCGCATCGAGCACCATCGTCGGGCGAGGTCTCATCCAATAGGGTTCATTCCACTGAGATCAAACCCCACCCACCAGCTTCTTGTCGGCCACATTGAGCACCGTCACTAGGAGATGTCTCCTCCAATAGGTTTTTTCCATTGAGATCATCTCTGGACCCCCAATTCATCACCAACTGCATCGAGCACCATCGACAGGAGAGGTCTCCTTCAATAGGGTTTATTCCACCGAGATCATCTTCGGGCCACTAGCTTGTAACCATCCACATAGAGCACCGTCTAAGGGAGAGGTCTCATCCAACAAGTTTTTTCCACAGAGCCTCCTCCAGCCCACCAGCTCATCGCCTATCGCATCGATAATCGTTGCCTAGAAAGGTCGCCGCCAAAATGATTTATTCCGTCGAGATATTCTCCATCCTACCAGCTCATCGCGGACCGTATCGAGCACCATCGTCAGGTGAGCTCTCCAACAGGTTTCTTCCACTAAGATCGTCTCCAGCCCCCAGCTCATCGTAGGCCACATTGAGCACCATTACTGGGTGAGACATCCTCCAATATGGTTTATTCTACTGAGATTGTCTCTAGACCACCATCTTGTCACTCTCTGCATCGAGCACTGTCATCGGGAGAGGTCTCCTCTAATAGTTTTCTTCCACTGAGATTATCTTCGGCCCCTAGATCATCGTCAATCGCAATGATCACCATCTCCAGTTGAGCTCTCCTCCAACAAGGTTTATTCTGCCAACATCATCTACGGCCCACCAGCTCATCATCGGCCACATCGAGTACCCTCACAGGTGAGGCCTCCTCCAATAGTTTTCTTTCACCGAGATCATCTCTAGACCACCAGACCGTCATCGTTCGCATTTAGCACCGTCGTCAGGTGAGGTCTCCTCCAATTGTTTTCTTCTACTGAGATCATCTCTGACCCACCAGCTTGTCATCAGCCGCATCGAGCACCATTTTCGGGCGAGGTATCCTCCTAGCGGGTTTATTTCATAGAGTTCGTCTCTGGACAACTAGTATGTTCACAGCCACATCAAGCTCTATCATTGGGCGAGGTCTTCATCAACAGGTTTCTTCCACTGAGATCATCTTCAGCCCCCAGTTCATCACCAGCCGCATCGAACACTGTCACCAGGTGACGTATCCTCTAAAATTGTTTACTCCCTCAAGATCATCTCTGGTCCAACAGCTCGTCGTCGGCCGCATCGAGTACCATTGTTGGGCGCAGTCTCCTCCAATAGGTTTCTTCCACCGAGATCCTCTCCGGCCCATGAGCTCATCGCTTGCCGCATTGAGCACCATCTCCGGGTGAGGAATCCTCCAATAGGGTTTATTCCATCGATATTGTCTCTGACCCACCATCTTGTCACTCACCGCATTGAGCACCATTATCGGGTATGGACTCCTCCAACTAGTTTCTTCCACAAAGATCTTCTCTAGCCCACTCGCTCGTCTTTCATCGCATCGAGCACCATCGTCAGGAAAGGTCTCCTCCAACAGGTTTCTTCTGCTGAGATCATCTCTGGCCCACCAGCTCATCGCGGGCCACATCCATCACCATCTCCATATGAGGTCTCCTCTAACATATTTCTTTCACCAAGATCGTCTCCATCCCACCAGCTCATCACCGACCTCATCAAGAACTGTCGTCGGGAAAGGTCACCACCAAAAGGGTTTGTTCTGCTGAAATCGTCTTTGGCCCACTAAATCGTAGCTGACTGCAACGAGCACTATCACTGGTTGTTGTCTCCTCCAATAGGATTCTTTCGCCAAGATCATATCCAACCCACCAGCTCATCATCGACTGCATCGAGCACCATTGACAGGAAAGGTCTCTTCCAACAGGTTTCTTCATCATAGATCATCTTTGGTGCACCATCTACTCATTGTCCGCATCGAGCACCATTGCTGACTGAGGTCTCTTCCAATAGGTTTCTTCCGATGTGATCATCTATGGACCCCAACTCATCGCAAACCACATCGAGCACCATCATCGGGAGAGATCTCCTCTAATAGGGTTTATTCCGTCGAGATCGTCTCCGGCCCACCAGCTCATCATCGGCCGCATCGAGCACTATCACCAAACAAGGTCTCCTCCAACAGGTTTCTTCTACTGAGATCATCTCCAGCCCATAGCTCGTCACCAACCACATAGAGCACCATCTTCGAGCGAGCTCTCCTCCAACATGGTTTATTCCAACGAGATCCTCTCTGACTAACCAGCTCATCATTGACCTCATCAAGCACCATCATCGGGCGAGGTATCCTACAACAGGGTTTATTCCACCGAGATTATCTCTGACCCAGCTACTCGTTGGTGACCGCATCAAGCACCTTTTCTTGGAGAGGTCTCCTCAAACATGTTTCTTTATATAATATTGTCCCTATCTGACCGTCTCTTCACTGGCTTCATCGAGTACTATCGTTGGTTGAGGTCTCCTCTAATAGGTTCCTTCTAACGGGATCATCTCCAACCCACCACCTTGTCGCCAGCCGCATCGAGCACCCTCACCGAACAAGATCTCCTCCAATAGATTTCTTCCGTCGAGATCATCTTTGTCCCACCAGCTCATCGTCGACCTCATCAAGAACTTTCATCGGGCAAGGTCTCCATCAACAGGGTTTATTCCACTAAGATCATCTCTGGTCCACCAGCTCGTGGCCGGCTGCATTGATCATTGTCACGAGGTGAGGTCTTATCCAATAGGATTCTTCCGCTATGATCGTCTCCAACCCACTAGCTCATCACCAGCCTCATCGAGCACCATCGCCAGGCAAGGTCTCCTCTAATAGGTTTCTTCTGCTAAGATCATCTCCGACCCACCAGCTCATCACTGTCTGCATTGAGTATCATCACTGACCGAGGTCTCCTCCAACAGGTTTTTCATCGAGATCGTCTCCATCCCCCCCATCTCATCACCAACCGCATCGAGAACCATCGGTGGGTGAGGTTTCCTCTAAAAGGGTTTATTCTGTCGAGATCATCTCCAAGCCACATGCTCGTTGCTAGCCCCAACGAGCACCATCATCGGGAAAGGTCTCCTCCAACAGGGTTTATTCCACCGAGATTATCTCTAGCCCACCAGATCATCGCCGACTGCATCAAGCACCGTCGTTGGGCAAGGTCTCCTCTAATAGGTTTCTTCCACCACTATTGTCTCCAGCCAACTAGCTCGTCGCCAGCCGCATTGAACACCATCACAGGGTGAGGTCTCCTCCAATAGGGTTCTTCCAACAAGATCATATCTATCCCACTATCTCATCGTCAACCGCATCAAGAACCATCTTCGGACAAGGTCGCCTCTAACATGTTTATCCCACAAAGATCTTATCCGGCCCACTAGCTCATCATCATCTGCATCCAGCACTATCATCGGCCTATGTCTCCTCTAACACGTTCCAAGGTCTCCTCCAAAAAGTGATATTGTTATGGCACACAATTTAAAATTTGTGATTCTCCTTGTGGTATGCATGACCATCTTTACATCGTATTGTGAACCAACAAACCGGAAATCACCACTGAGGGTGGTTCATAAATTTAGTTGGGATGATTCCAAGGTCTTCCTTATTTTAGAATACGACAACATCAAGTACACAGTGTATATGGAACTCCGCATTCATGGCTAAATGGTCAATCTTTCCTTGGATACTGGCAGTGACCTCAGCTGGATATCGGAAAAACTGTTCGTACCCCTTACCTCCAAATCATTTCCACACGTTTCATGTTCCACCACCTAGATATGCAATGGAGTCTTCCAAGGGCATACCCTTTTCCTCAACGACTTATGTAGGTAAATAGTTCTTTGCAATGATCGGTCACACACCAAATGATGGTTGATAAATGACTCTCTAATGTTTGGTTTGGATTTTATGGAATACATTGTGTTCATATGGGCCCAGTCCACTGAGGGATTCGCCCCCACCATTTGGCTCCTTGATCTATCCTCTGCCAACTTCTCTATCATGTCCCAGACTGCTGAGAAATACGGTCAGTGTTTTTGTTACTGCCATCCAATAATGGCTAACGTCGGACAACTCTCCTTCGAAGCCACATACTACCATGTCCATATCGGTAGTGGATCGAGCACACCAATCACAATCATGGATGAAAATGGTATTCCATCAACCTCAGTTATATTATGATTGGAGATAGAAATTTGAACTTGAACCCTTCTTTGAAGATCATCATAGACTCTAGGACTATGGTCTCTAGGACACCTCCATCAGTCTACAACATGATTAGAGTGGATTTTGATCATAAATGGTAAATTATCTAAGGGTCAATTCACCGATTGCATTGCTGGAATACTACTACAATTTCAAAAGTTTTGAATAATATTATAGTCTCATCCTCTGAATAATCTTCGTCTTCACGGGTGATGTCAACATGTTCATTAATCATTGGGGAACCTTGAATGATATAGGACACAATGTGACATGGCTTCCATTTTCTCCCACTTCAAATGAACATGATAAGAGAATCCAAGGATGCAAGTAATAGATGACTCACAACACGAGGTTTGACTTTAGGGTGAAGCAACTCCATCTCATCTCCAACAGATACCTCTAAAACTCGTACTAATGCCACTTTTTTGCTGTTTGGTTCTCGGTTTATGTGTGTGTTCTCAATCTTCCCTCAAAATGGATTTTCTTTTTTTGTTTGTGGTTTTTTTTAGTGATGTTATTAAAAAATACTCCTTTATATCTCTATTGATGTTGTATACTATTTAAATAAGAATAAACTGCATCAAATACTTCAATATGCAAATATTTATAAATATATAGAAATATATATATATATATATATATTATATATAATTATAAATATATATATATTAATAATTTTAATTATTAATATATATACATATTTAGAATTCTAATTATAAATTAATATATATTTATTTAAATAATTGTAAAATTACAATAAATACATTTATTATAAATTAAAAAATATATTTATTAATATATTGATAAATAAATAAATAAATAAAATTATAATTATAATTATATACAAATATTTATATATATTTTTTATAATTATAATTAGAAATATATATATATATATATTAAATAAATAAAAAATAATAATAATTATATTTATTATATAGATATATAAATAATTATAAAATTACAATAAATACATCTATTATAATTTTATTGATATAGATAATTATATAAATATATTTACAGGACATGGTGATACGCTAGCGGAAAGTGGGAGGTCAGTTGGGAGGTAAGGAGGGCGGGTGATGACTTCCTACGACTATGAAGAGCAGCCCAACTGTCGGTTTCTTTGTCGGCAACGCTCCGTGATTAATCAACCAGTTTTGGACCAGTTCTACTTTCTTCGACTGGGATAGGTGAAGCATCCTCATTATTTTTCGGGTTTAGTCATGAATTTCACAGTGACGATGTTTGGATCTGCTTCATTGGCTTCTTCTAGTTCCTCGAGGGTGGTGGTAGCAGAACTGAATGAGTGTTTGACTCATTCAGATTCAGCGAGAGACACTATTTTCCCAAAGCCCTTTTGTGTCCATGTTATTATGAGTCATCAGGAATCAGCTCCACATGCAATTATGGATCCGCACAACACCATTTATGATTGGATTCTGGGGAATCATGTTTATTGCGAAAAGAGCTTTGTGGTGAATTTTATGCTTCCAACCCTATAATCAGGAAGAAGGAAGACAATATACTCATAAAGTACAATCACAATTTCCTCTAGACAATGTTACAAAATTGAAAACACTTAATTATTGTGTATCTCTCTTATTTGAACATGGATAATTTCTTAGGGATAATGGACATCATGAAGCGTTTATTGGCTTTTTGGGGGTTTTATGGCTAGAGCATCACCTCCCTCTAAAAAAGATTTTTTCATGTTGTTTTCCCTACTGTAGATCTCCAATCCAAAACATGGAGTATTAGTTCCATAAAATTTAAGCCTAAAATACTGTGAATTCATGATTGGGATCTTTATGTTAACCTATTAAATGTCTTGATTTCAAATACCCAAATCTGAAAACAGATTCAAGATCTGAGCTAGTTATTTTGACCACAACAAATTCGTTGCTACATTGCCTCTGTAGTTGACGTTCTAATTAAGATGGAAAAAGGAAACTGGAAGAGGTGGGTAAAATCACTTTTCTTTGGTTTTTGTTGAGTTCGACCTTAGTTCTCCATTAAATCATTCCATTATTTTGTCAGTGGATAGTCTACATTTTGATCTTGCCATTGATTGTGAGAGGATACCTGAATTCCAAATTACACTTCATTTTCCAATCATCATTATACTCATCCTTTACATTTTTTTTAAACAATATGTCACCTTTCTCATATGTATTTTGAACATAGAACCAGTTCAAAAATTAGTCAATTTAAGTAATCCACATAAAAACAATTAGTTAAAAAAACAGGTATCTAATGGAATTCAATATCAAATTCATGGCCACCTATATACTATAACTCATGTACAGATTTATTCAAGCCCGCAAACTTATCTTCAAAAATTTTCAAATAATCCTTCATGGTTTTCCTCTATTATTTATGGAATATAAATATCAACCAACTTCATTATCATCAAAACCTCATGAAAAAAATAATTACGTTGCATAGTTCCCCTTCATGAAAATTATAATTTAAATAATCTTAAAATTAGATCTTGCATTGTTCTCATTAGATAATAAAATATTACATGACCCTATTCAAATATTTCAATTATTCTTTTTCGAATATACTTTCAAATTACTCTTCATATTCCAATCATCCTTCTACAAATATTTTCCATTGTTGTAAACAATATGTCACCTTTAACATTTGTATATTGAACTAAGAATGAGTTAAACAATCATTAGATTTATGAAAATCCTATACAAACACCTAGTTAAAAAGCCAAGTATCAAATGTAATTCAATATCATGTGCAGGGACACCTATATGATAGAACTCTTGTATATATTTTTTTCAATCCCAAAAACCTACCTTCACAAATTCTTCAAATAATACTTCATTGTCATCCTCTATTCTTTATGGTATATAAATTCCAACCAATTTCTTTATCATCAAAACCTCATGAAAACAATAATTATGTTTCATAGTTCTCGATCATGCAAATTATAATTTAAATAATCTTCAACTTAGCTCTTTCATGGTTCTCATTCAATAAAAAAATATTACATGACCCTCTTCAACTATTTCTCTTATTGTTTTCAGAATATGACTTATAAATTTCTCATCATCTTCCAATCATCCTTCTACTCATATTTTTCTTTATTGTAAAAAATATTTCAACTTTGACTTAAATATTTTGAACGTAGAATGAGTTAAGAAAAATTCTAATTTAAGTAAACCCCATAAAAACACATAGTGAAAAAACCAAGTATCTAATGGAATTCAATATCAAATTCATGGCCACTTTTATTCTTGAACTCTTGTATAGAATTTTTTCAAGAAAAAATATCTCTAAAAAAATATTCAAATAATCCTTCATCTTCTTCCTCTATTCTTTATAGAATATAAATTCCAACCATCTTTTTTATAAGAAAAACCTCATGAATATAATAATTATGTTTCATTATTCTCTATGATGAAAATTATAATTTAAATAATATTCAACATAGCCCTTTCATGCAATAATAAAATATATCATGACCTTCTTTAACTCTATCTCTTATTCATTTCGTTATATGACTTCCAAATTACTCTTCATCTTCCAGTCATCCTTCTATTCATCTTTTCAGTTGTTGTAAACAATATGTCACATATGACATATGTATTTCGTACTTAGAACTCGTTCAACAATCATCTGATTTAAGTAAACACCATAAAAACACTTATTTAAAAAACCGAGTATCTAATGGAATTAAATATCAAATGCATTGAAACATATATGATATAACACTTGTATAGAATTTTTTCAAGCCCAAAAACATCTCTTCATAAATTCTTGAAACAATCCATTATTCTCTTTCTCTATTATTTGTGTAATATAAATTCCATCATTTTCTTTATCATAAAAACCTCATGAAAACAATAATTATGTTCCATGGTTCTCCATCATGAAAATTATAATTTAAATAATACTCAACTTATCTCTTACATGGTTCTCATGACATAATAAAATTTTGCATGACATTATTCAACTCTTTCTCATTTTCTTTTCATAATATGACTTTCATATTACTATTATTCTTCTAATAATACTTCTACTAATATTTTTCATTGTTGTAAACAATATGTCACCATTCACATATGTATTTTGAACTCAGAACAAGTTCAAAAATCATATGATTCATGTAAAACCCATAAAAACACTTAGTTAAAAAAACAAGTATTTAATGGAATTAAATATCTAATTCATGGCCACCTATATACTAAAACTCTTTTATAGGATTCTTTAAAACCCATGAACTTCTCTTCACAAATTATTCAAATAGTCATTCATGCTCTTCCTGTATTCATTATGGAATAAAAATTCCAACCAACTTCTTTATCATCAAAACCTCATGAAAACAATAATTACGTTTCATGGTTATTCTCCATGAAAATTATAATTTAAAATATCTATAACTTAGCTCTTGCATGGATGTCACGCAATAATAAAATATCGCATCACCATCTTCAAATATTTCTCTTATTATTTTCGTAATGTGACTTCCAAAATAATCTCCATATTCCAATCATCTTTCTACTCATCTTTTATGTTGTTTTAAACAATATGTCACCTTTCATATATGTGTTTTGAACATAGAAACAATTCAAAAATAATCTGGTTGAAGTAAACCCCATAAAAACTCTAAGTAAAAAACCAAATATCTAATGGAATTCAATATCAAATCCATGGCCACCTATATTGTATAACTCATGTACAAAATTTTTTCAATCCCACAAACTTATGTTCACAAATTCTTTAAATAACCCATCACGCTCTTCCTCTATTCTTTATGGAATATAAATTCCAACCAATATCTTTATCATCAAAACATCAGGCAAAAAAATAATTACGTTGCATGGTTCTCCTTCATGAAAATTATAATTTAAATAATTTTCACCCACCTTCTTGTGAGGTATATAATTTCCAACAATGTATGCCTTTGAGCATCCCTAGGTCTAACACTTGGCACTCTATGCTGCCTGCGAGCTGGCCTCACTGGCCACCCTTTGGTGTGGTCGACCCAACATTCTACATATGCTCTAGTTTGAGGTTTTATAGTCATCTTAATAGGCAGTCGATGTTTTTAAGTAAGCCACATACAAACACTACCTTAAAAAACAAGTTTATAATAGAATTCAATATAAAATGCATAGCCACCTATATTCTAGAACACTTGTATAGGATTTTTTCAAGCACAAAAACTTCTCTTCACAAATTCTTCAAACAATCCTTCATGTTCTTCCTATATTCTCTATGAAATATAAATTAAATCCAACTTCTTTATCATAAAAAACATCATGCAAATAATAATAATTTTATGTGTTTCTCCTTCATGAAAATTATAATTTAAATAATCTTCAACTTTGCTCTTGCATGGTTCTCATGCAATAATGAAATATTGCATGGCCTTCTTCAACTCTTTCTCTTATTCTTTTCATATTATGACTTCCAAATTACTCTTCATCTTACAATCATCCTTCTACTCATCTTTTCTATTGTTGTAAACAATTTTTCACCTTTCACATATGTATTTTGAGCTTGGAACCTATTCAACAAACATCTTATTTAAGTAAACCCCATAAAAATAATTAGTTAAAAAACCAAGTATCTAATGGAATTCAATATCAAATTCATGGAAACCTATATACTAGAAATCATGAACATAGCTTTTTCAAGCCCACAAACGTTTCTTCACAAATTCTTCAAATAATATTTCATGTTGTTCCTCTATTATTTATTGAATATAAATTCAAACCAAATTCTTTATCATCAAAACCTCATTCAAAAAATAATTATGTTGTATGGTTCCCCTTCATTCAAAATATAATTTAAATAATCTTCAACATAGCTCTTGCATAGTTCTCATGAAATAATAAAATATTGCATGACCTTATTCAACTCTTTCTCTTATTCTGTTTGGAATATGACCTCCAAATTTCTCTTCATATTCCAATCATCCTTATACTCATATTTTCTATTCTTGTAAACAATATTTCACCTTTAACATATGAATTTTTAACCTAGAATGACTTCCAAATCGTCATATTAAAGTAAAACCCATAAAAAACTTAGTTAAAAAACCAATTATCTAATGAAATTCAGTATCCAGCCCATGTACACCTATATGATAGGACACTTGTATATAATATTTTCATTTCCACAAACTTCTCATCACAAATTCATCAAATAATCCTTTATGTACTTCCTCTATTCTTTATGGAATATAAATTACAACCAACATCTTTATCATCAAAACATTGTGAAAATAATAATTATGTTTCACTTTTCTCCTTCATGAAAATTATAATTAAAATAATATTCACCTTAGTTCTTGAATGGTTCTTATTCTGTAACGACCTGGACCCGGCCAGCCACCCGAACAGTGTCGAACAGGTCAGGTTTCACTACATTAGCACACCTCCCCTAACGCCAAAGGCTGCCAACTAGCAGCGTTGGGATGAATAGGTATAGTGGGAAGGCTATACCCTCTCAGAGGAATAAAATGGTACTAGTCCAAGTATATTACCAAAAAAAAGTGCATCGGAAAGAAATGACTCAGCAGACTTGAAATAGACCCTCATAGCGGAAGCATATCAAATATCAATAAAATAGCGGAAGCAATATAGAAGCAGTAGCAGAGTAAAGTAAAAAGAACAACATACTGAATAATACAAGCAACTACTATAGTAAACAAACAAGGCATGCATCGAAAGCAAGTCATACATCTATATATATATAATGGCACCAATGGATAACCAACAGTTGCTACATAATAAGGTAAGCATGCTGATACAAAAGGGAAAACTAAAAAATGTCACTCTAGCAAGGCACGACCTCGTGTTCCATACCAGTCTCCATGCCAACAGCACTAAGGTCCTGCTCCTGAGGCTGACCCTCTACCTACACACAATTTCATAAAATATACACGCGTCCTGAAGGGCCCATGTTGGGTGTGAGACAAGTCTGTGTAGGATACCACCCAAGGGTGAAAACCTAATATAAGTTTTTAGGCATACATTCTTATATAAAAAATAGTAAAAAACACAATACTCAAAAGTAAACACAAACTCCCCCGGTAATCAGCATCCACCAGGAAGTGTCACCTGCTTTGGCGAACGCCGGAATCTCTGGTCTGTAGCTTGGCACCTCGTGCCACCTAACACCATGTGTATCCAGTACGGACGTCCCGAAGGCACACCCAACCATCGTAACCCAGCTCGAAAGCTCCACCTTCCCATGACACAACATCCGGAGGAGTAGTGATGCCTGTCCTCAAAAGATAACCGAAGGGACAGCGATGTCTGCCCTCAAATCACTGAGAACCTCTTCCCCCAACCTGACTGCCTCAAAGCTGTCTCCTGAAGGTTCCTCACCTTCCACATGGATTCCTATGGCATGAACCCCCAAACAGAGCATCCCTAACCGCATCTACTGGGGGCCTCTACCCAGCGAGTGGTCGTACCACCTCATCTCAGAGTCTATCTGTGTGCACACTAATCAAAAGTACCTTGTGAGGGGTAATCACCACAGTATTTCTCCAAGACACAACACATATGACACCTCGTGCCCCTGAGAACCTATCACTTATGTCTGATGGCCTCGCAATCCAAGTAACCCTGGCCAAGCCCAACCCGATAGTCCAACTACCTCAACCGACGTCCATGACACCCAATCCCGTGGTAGCAACCACCCAATGTAAACTGAGAAAAATCCCCAACATGTGATCCCCATCACTCAACAATGCATCTGGGCCTTGCCCAACACAAAAAGAAGTTCAACATAGGAAAAAGATTACATTGCATAACTATACTCAAAGCATCACTTGAACCAAGTAATTGCTAAACAATTAAATTTCACTAACTTGTGATGTCTCATTCCAGCACCTAACTCATTCTTAATTCAACAATTAAACTCAGCAGTTTAACTCAAATATCCAATATACAGTCTAATCATGTAATTTTAAATAATGATAAAATTCATACGCATTTCGGAACCCCCGACCGAATTTCCCCAAATGACCTATGACCTCTAACCTGTCCTCGCTCAAGAACAAGAAGGGTCATGGAATTCTCAGAGGCATCCCACAATACAGATAAACTATTAAAGATAATTAAACAAGGGTTTCTCTCAATACCCCACATTGTGTCTGAAGGTCGCAAACCCCAAAAGTCTACGAAAACAAGAAAGAATGTATGCACCACCCACCTCGTACTCATACGATGACACTCCTTTGATATCAGCCTCAGAATCGGTCTGAATTGCGGTAGATCTTTGTTTCTGTCAAATCCATAAACTCCATTCAGATGAAATATGTGGAGGAATAGGTGAGGGGTCAAGGACGAAGAAGGGTGTGTGGGGTTAGCCTCTCTGATGAGGTACCGCAGCCATAAAAGGATCAAAGAACAGACAACGTATGAAGAATCTATTAGGGTTTGAGTTTTTCAAAGGTTCTTGGATGAACGGTTCGTCCAACGGGGAAGAAGAAGTTTTTTCCCAAAATAAGATGCGACAACATCTCAGACGATCAAATAAAAATAAATGTACACGACTTGTATTTCCAAAGTACACACCATGTAGATGTGTTTCCGTACTCCGACTTAGGCAGAGTCCAACACGCGTCTTAGACCATGTACACGGTCAACACACAGCCAAGGACATGGCCTCTACACAGAACAAGGTTACACTGCGTGTCAAGGAAGACTACACGCTATGTAGATGGAAATTTACACTGTCACCACACGACATGCACTTGGCCTTTCATGGTTAAGGATACACGGTGTGTCTATATATACACGCCGTGTAGTAAGAAACTTCTACATGGTCATCACACAACATGTACTCGGTGGGCACACGGCCGATAACTCAGTTAACACTTCCACGGCGTGTACTCAAAGTACATGGCGGGTATTCTGGAAATTTCCAGAAACCTCCCAGGCATTCCAGACTTCTCAGAAACAAGCAAAAATTCAAACGAGGTCAGGATTTTGACGAGTTCTAAAAACCCTGGTTCTTATACATTCAATAATAAAATATTTCATGACCCTCTTCAACTCTTTCTCTTATTCTTTTCAGAATATGACTTGAAAATTACTCTTCATCTTCCAATAATCCTTCTACTCATCTTTTTCATTGTTGTAAAAAATATATCAACTTTGACATAATTATTTTGAACATTGTTGGAATTAAAAAATCGTCTGATTTAAGTATACCACAAAAAAACACTTAGTCAGAAAACCAATTATCTAATGGAATTAAATATCAAATTCAAGGTCTCCAATATGCTAGAACACTTGTATATAATTTTTTCAAGACCAAAAACTTTGATTAAAAAATTCTTCAAATAATCATTCATGCTCTTCCCCAATTCTTTATGGAATATAAATTCCAACCAACTTTTTTATAATCAAAACCTTATGAAAACAATAATTATCTTTCATTATTCTTCTTCATGCAAATTATAATTTATATAATATTCAACTTAGATCTTACATGGTTCTCATGAAATAATGAAATATTGAATGACCCTCTTCAACTCATTCTCTTATTCTTTTCAGAATATGACTTCAAATTACTCTTCATCTTCCAATCATCCTTATACTAATCTTTTCCATTGTTGTAAAAAATATTTCACCTTTGAAATATGTATTTTGAACTTAGAATGAGATCAAAAATCATTTGACTTAAGTAAACCCCATAAAAAAACTTATTTAAAAACCAAGTATCTAATGGAATTCAATATAAAAATCTTGGTCACATATATGTTGTTACTCTTGTATATAATTTTTTCAACCTCACAAGCTTCGCATAACATATTATTAAAACAATCCTTCATTATCTTACTCTATTATTTATGGAATATAAATTCCAACATACTTATTTATCATTAAAACCTCATGCTATCAATAAATGTGTTTCATGGTTCTCCTTTATGAAAATTATAATTTCTATAATATTCAACTTATCTCTTGCATAGTTCTCATGCAATAATAAAATATTTCATGACTTTCATTGAATCTTTCTTTTATTCTTTTCGTAATATGTCTTCTAGATATCTCTTCTTCTTCAAATCATCCTTCAACTAATCTTTTCCATTGTTGTAAACAATGTGTCACCTTTCACATATGTATTTTGAACTTAGAACCAATTCAAGAATCATACGATTCAAGTAAACCCCATAAAAAATTTAGTTAAAAAACCAAGTATCTAATGGAATTAAATATCAATTTGATGGCCACCTATATATTAGAACTCATGTACAATATTTTTGAAGACCAAAAAAGTCTCTTCACAAATTATTAAATTAATACTTCATGCTCTTCCCTTATTATTTATGGAATATAAATTCCAACCAACATCCCTATCATCAAAACCTCCTGAAAAAATAATTACATTTCATGGTTTTCCTGCATTAAAATTATAATTTAAATAATCATCTACTTAGATCATCCATGGTTCTCAAGATATAATAAATTATTTCACGAACCACTTCAAATCTTTCTCTTATTATTTTCAAAATATGACATCCTAATTAATCATCATCTTCCAATCATCCTTCTACTTATCTTTTCCGTTGTTGTACAAACAAAAAGTGTGCTGCAATTGCCTTGCAAAAAGAAAAAAATGTGTGATGCACCATATGTGTAGAGGTGTTCTGCATCAAAGGCTGTGTAGGATGCACATATAGCTAAGGTGTACATATAGTCATGTTATCAAATACCATCTTTTCAATCACATCCGAGGTCTCCTCCAACAGGTTTCTTCTGTTGAGATTGTCCCCAACCCACCAGGTCATCACCGGCTTCATCGAGCACCGTTGTCGAGCGAGGTCTCCTCCAATAGGTTTCTTTAGTCGAGATCATCTTCGGCCCCCTATTTCATTGTCGGCCTCATCAAGCACCATTTATAGGAAAGGTCTCCTCCAACAAAGTTTATTCCACTGAGATCGTGTCAGGCCCACCAGCTCGTCATCAGCCGCATCGAGCATCCTCACTGAACGAGGTCTCCTCCAACAGATTTCTTCTGTTGAGATCGTCTTCAACCAACCAAATCATAGCTGACTGCATCAATAACCACCACCAGGAGAGGTATCCAACAATAGGTTTTATTCTTCTGAGATCGTATCTGGCCCACCAGATCATGGATGACCGCATCAAGCACTATCGGTGGGTAAGGTCTATTCCAACATGTTTCTTTCGCCAAGATCGTCTCCAACCCACCAGCTCATCATCAACCACATCGAGCACCATTTTAGGGAATGGTCTCCAGCAACAAGTTTCTTCATCATAGATTTTCTCGGGCCCACCAGCTAGTCACCGACCTCATTGTACACCGTCGCCGACTGAGGTCTCCTCCAATAGATTTCTTCTGTTGAGATCATCTCCAACCCCCATCTCATCACCAACCACAACGAGCAGCATCGTCGAGAGAGATATCCTCCAACATTTTTTATTCCACTGAGATCATCTCTGTCCCACCTGCTCATTGCCGACTACATCGAGCATCATCATTGACCAAGGTCTCCTAAAACGGTTTTTTTCACCAAGATCATCTCTAGACCTCGAGCTCATCAGCAACCACAACGAGAACCATCGATGGGTGAGAACTCCTCAGCCAAGGTTTATTCCACTGAGATCGTCTCTAACCCACCAGTTCATCGTTGGCCACATCAAACACAATCTTCATGCGAGGTTTCCTCCAACATGGTTTGTTTCATCATGATTATCTCCTACCCACCAGCTCGTCCCTAGCTGCATCAAGCACTATCTCTAGGTGAGGTCTCCTCCGACGAGTTTCTTCCTCCGAGATCTTCTCCAGCCTACTAGCTCTTCACTAGCCACTTCGAGCACCGTCGCCAGTCGAGGTCTCCTCCAATTGGTTTCTTCTGATGAGATCATCCCTAAGCCACTAGCTCGTTGTCGGCCGCATCGAGAACCCTCCCCAAATGCGGTCTCCTCTAACAGATATCTTCCACTGAGATCGTCTTCGGCCCACCAACTTATCGCCGATCGCATCGAGAACCATTGTCAGGCGAAGTATCCTTCAATAAGGTTTATTCTACCGAGATCATCTTCGGCCCACCAGCTCGTGGACAACAGCACTGAGCACTGTCACTATTTGAGGTATCCTTCAACCGGTGTTTTCCGCTATGATTGTCTCGAACCCACCAACTCGTCACCTGCCTCATCGAGCACCGTCACCGGGTAAGGTATCTCCAACATGTTTCTTCTACAGAGATCATCTTCGGCCCACCAGCTCCTCACCATCTGCATCAATCACCATCACAGTCTGAGGTCTCCTCCAACATGTATCTTTCACCGAGATCGTCTCCGGCCCCCCAACCCGTCTCCAACCACATTGATCACCATTACCTGGCGAGGTCTCCTTTAACATGGTTTATTCTTCCGAGATCATCTCCAACCCACCAGCATGTCGTCGGCCATATCGAGCACCATTGCAAGGTGATCTCTCCCTCAACATGGTTTATTTCACCGAGATTATCTCCGACCCAATAGCTCGTCACCGACCGCATCGAGCACCATCACTAGGCGAGGTCTCCTCCAATAGATTTCTTCCACCGAGATCATCTCCATCCCACCAACTCATCATCAGCCGCATTGAGCACCATCGTTGGGTGAGGTAAGCTCCAATAGGTTTCTTCTGCTGAGATCATCTTTGTCCCACTACCTCATCGTTGACTGCATCGAGCACCATTATTGGCCAAGGTCTCCTCCAACATGTTATAAGGTCTCCTCCAACGTGTTTATTCCACCAAGATCGTCTCTGGCCAACTAGCTCATCACAGGCCGCATCCAGCACCGTCGTTGGCCGAGGTCTGCTCCAATAGGATCCATGGTCTCCTCCAAAAATTGATACAATTATGGCCCAAACAATACAATTTGTGAGGCCCCTCATGGTATGAAAGACCATCTATACATTGTATTGTTCACTAATAAACCAGAAATCACCACTGAGGGTGGTTCATATATCCAGTTGGGATGATTCCAAGGTCTCCCTTCTTTTAGAATACGACAAGATTGAATACACAATGTCTGTGGAACTCGGCACACCAATAAAAATGGTCGATCTTTCTTTGGATATTGGTAGCGAACTCACCAAGATATCGGAAAAATGATTGTACTCTCCACCTTCAAATCGTTTTAACACTTTTCATGTGCTACAGCAATTACATGCGCTGAATTCAACATAGGGAATACCCTTTTCCTCAACGACTTATGTAGGTATAGAGTTTCTTACAATGATGGGTCAGACACCAAAACATGGTTGGGAAATGACTCCATGATGCTGGGTGGGGATTTGATGGAACACATTGTGTTCGGATGGGCCCATTCCACTGAGGGATTCTCCCCCACCAATAGGATCCTTGGTCAATCCTCTACTGACATCTCTATCATGTCTCAGATCTCTGAGACCTACGATAAGGTTTTTTGTTACTGCCTTCCAACAATGGATAATGTTGGACAACTCAGCTTCGATGCCACTAACTTCCCTTTCCCTATCTGAAGTGGATTAAGCACGCCAATCACAATCAGGGATGAAAATTGTTATTCCATCAACGTCAAATATATTATAATTGGTGATAGAAATGTGTACTTGAAACCTACATTGAAGATCATCGTAGACTCTAGGACTACGTTCTCCTGGTTACCTCCATCGACCAACAACATGATTAATGTGGATTTTTATTGTATAATGGTAAAATATCTAAAATTCAATTCACTGATTGCATTGCTGGACTCCTGTGACAATTTCACAAGTTTTGAATAATAATTCAGTCCCATCCCCAGCATAATCCTCAGCTTCGTTGGTGATGTCAACATGTTCATTAATTATTGGGGAACCTTGGATGATATAGGACACAATGTGATTTGTCTTCCTTTTTCGCCTACTTCAAATGAACATGATAAGATCATCTTGGGAAGTAAGAAAAAGATGACTCACTACATGAGGGTTGATGTTAGGGAGAATAAGCTTCATCTCATCTCGAACAGATGCCTCTAAAACTCGTACTCAGGCCACTTTTTTTTGTTTGGTTCTCGGTTTATGTGCGGGTTCTCCATCTTCACTCAAAATGGATTTGGTTTTTTGTTTGGGGTTTTGTTTAGTGATGTTAATAAAAAAATACTCCATTATAGCTCTATTGATGTTGTATACTATTTAAATAACCCTACACTACATCAAATACTTAAATTTGAAAATATTTATAAATATATAGAAATATTTATAAATATATAAATTATATATATAATTATAAATATATATATATTTATAATTATAATTATAAATATATATACATATTTAGATTTATAATTATAAATTAATCTATATTTATTTACGTAATTGTAAAATTACAATAAATACATTTATTATAAATTTATGAATATATGTATTTATATAATGATAAAAAAATACAAATATATTTATAATTATATAAAAATGTTAATATATATATATATATATTTATAATTATAAATATATATATTAAATAGTGATAAAATAATAATAATTATATTTAATATATATATATATATAATTATAAAATTAAAATAAAAAATGTATTATAATTTTATAAATATAAATAATTAAATAAATATATTTACAGGTCGAGGTGATACACTTGTGGAAAGGGGGCAGTCGTTTGGGAGGTAAGGAGGGCGGGTGATGACTTTATGTGATTGGGAAGGGCAGCCAAGTCGGCGGTTGCTTGGACGAAATTGCTCTGTGGTTCATCAACCAGTCATGGACCAGATGTAGTTTCTTTGGTTGCGATAGGTGAAGCTTCCTCAGTCTTTTACTAGTGCAGTAATGAATTTCATGGCGACGATGCCCGTATCTGCTTCGTTGGCTTGTTCTAGTTTCCCGATGGTCACGGTAGCACAACCAAACGATTGTTTGACTCCTTCAGATTCAGCGGGAGGGACTATTTTCCGTAAGACCTCTTGTGCCCATGCTGTTATGGGTCATCAAGAATTAGCTCCACCTAAAATAAGGGATCCACATGACACCATCTATGAAGGGATTCTGATGAATCAAGTGTATTGCGTAAATAAATTTTTGATGAATTTTGCGCTTGCAACCCTACAATCAAGAAGAAAGTGGGAACTGAATTCATAGAGGCCAATCATGGTCTCTTTTTGACTTGGTTAAAGAAATTAAAACACTAAATTATTGTATGTCTATCTTCTTTGACCATGGATAAATTCTTGGGGATAATGGACACAAGGAAGCACTTATTGGAATTTTGGGGGTTTAATGGCTAGAGCATCAACTCCCTCAGTAAATGATTTTTCATGTTGTTTTTGATACTGCATATATCAAATCTAAATCATGGAGTATTGATTTCATCAATTTCAATCCTGGAATACTGTGAATTCAAGATTGGGAACTTTCATTTAACCTGTTAAATGTCAAGAATTCAATTACCCAATTCTGGACTTAGATTCAAGATCTAATCTAGTTCTTTTGGCTACCACAAATTCTTTAGGACATTGCCTCTGCATTTCAAATTCTAATCAATATGGCTAAAGAAACTGGAAGAGGTGGGTATGGTCACTTTGCAAATGTTTTGGTTGTGGTTGACCTCAATTCTCTGTTAAATCTTTCCATTATTTTGTTAGTGAATGCTCATAGTTTTGAACTTGTCATTCATTATAAGAGATTCTAGGACATCCAAATTACTCTTCATCTTCCATTCATCCTTCTATTCATATTTTCTATTTTTGTAAACAATATTTCACCTTTCACATACATATTTTGAACTTACAACGAGTTCAACAATCATTCGATTTAAGCAAACCCCATAATAACACTTAGTTAATAAACCAAGTATGTAATGGAATTCAATATCAAATGCATGGCCAACTATATACTAGAACTCATGTGCATAATGTTTTCAAGACCATGAACATCTCATAGAAAATTATTCAAATAATCCTTCACACTCTTCCTCTATTCATTATGGAATATAAATTCCAACCAAATTCATTATCATCAAAACCTCTTGAAAAAACTATTTATGGTTCATGGTTCTCATTCATGAAAATTATAATTTAAATAATCTCCAACTTATCTCTTGCATGGTTCTCATGAAATAAGAAAATATTTCATGACCCTCATCAACTCTTTCTCTTATTCTGTTTGGAACATGACTTGTAAATTACTCTTCATATTCCAATCATCCTTCTACTCATATTTTTCATTGTTGTAAACAAAATTTCATCTTTAACTTCAATCTTTTGAACTAATAATGATTTCAACAATGGTCAGATTTAAGTAAACCCCATAAAAACACTTAGTTAAAAAACAAAGTATCTAATAGAATTCAATATCAAGTGCATGTAGACCTACATGACAGAACTATTGTAAATAATTTTTTCAAACCCACGGACTTATCTTCACAAATTCTTCAAATAATCCTTCATTCTCTTCCTCTATTCTTTAAGGAATATAAATTCAAACCAACTTCTTTATCATCAAAACCTCATGAAAACAATAATTATGTTTCACGATTCTCATACATGAAAATTATACTTTAAATAATCATCAACATAGGTCTATCATGGTTCTCATTCAATAGTAAAATATTACATGACCCTCTTCAACTCATTGACTTATTCTTTTCGGAATATGACATCCAAATTACTCTTCAACTTCCAATCTTACTTCTACTCATCTTTTTCATTATTGTAAACTATATGTCAACTATGTCATATATATTTTGAACTTCGAATGAGTTCAACAATAATATGATTTAAGTACACCCCATAAAAACAATTAGTTAAAAAACCAATATATAATGGAATTAAATATCAAATGCATGACCACCTAAATTCTTGAACTCTTGTATATAGTTTTTTCAAGACCAAAAACTTCTCTTAACAAATTCTTCAAATAATCCTTCATGCACTTCCACTATTATTTATGTAATATAAATTCAAACAATATTCTTTATAATAAAAAACTCATGAAAATAATAATTATGTTTTATTATTCTCCTTCATGAAAATTACAATTTAAATAATATTAAACTTAGCTCTTTCATGGTTCTCATGAAATAGTAAAATATTTCATGACCCTCTTCAACTCTTTCTCTTATTCTTTTCGGAATATGACTTCCAAATTACTCTTCATCTTCCAATAATCATTCTACTCATCTTTTATGTTGTTTTAAACAATATTTCACATATGAAATATTTATTTTGTACTTAGAACCAGTTCAACAATGGTCCGATTTATGTAAACCCCATAAAAAAAACTTAGTTAAAAAGCCTAGTATATAATGGAAGTCAATATCAAATGCATGGAAACATATATTCTATAACTCTTGTATAAAATTTTTTCAAGTCCCCAAACGTCTCTTCACAAATTCTTTAAACAATCCTTCATACTCTTTGTATACTCTTTATGGAATATAAAATCCAACCAACTTATTTATCATCAAAACATCATGCAGAGAATAATTATGTTTTATGGTTCTCCATCATGAAAATTATAATTTAAATAATATTCAACTTAGCTCATTCATGGTTCTAATGCAATAATAAAATATTTCATGGAATTATTCAACTCTTTTTCATTTTATTTTCATAATAAGAATTTCAAATTACTCTTATTCTTCCAATCATATCCTTATAAAAATATTTTTCATTTTTTAAACAATATGTCATTGTTCACATATATATTTTGAACATAGAACCAGTTTAAAAATAATATTATTCAAGTAAACCCCAAAATAAATTAGTTAAAAAACAAATTATATAATGGAATTAAATATCAAATGCATTGCCACCTATATTCTAGAACTCATGTACAATATTTTTTCAATCACCCAAACTTATAATGAAAAAATCTTCAAAAATTTATTCATTCTCTTTCTCTATTCTTTATGGAATATAAATTCCAACAGACTTCATTATCACCAAAACATAATTAAAAAAATAATTACGTATCATGGTTATCCTTGATGAAAAATATAATTTAAATAATCTTCAAATTAGCTCTGGAATGGTTCTTATGCAATAATAAAATATTGCATGGCACTCTTCATCCCTTTCTCTTATTCTTTTCAGAATATGACTTCCAAATTACTCTTCATCTTCCAACCGTCCTTCTACTCATATTTTTCGTTTTTGTAAAAAATACGTCACCTTTGACATATGTATTTTGAACTTAGAACCAGTTCAAAAATAATTAGATTTAACAATAATGAATAATTGGTCAAGCATGACATCTAATGCTATGATTCCATAAAAATTCTCCAGGAATCACTAAAAAAATTCACTTATACCAATATAAATTTAGTGACATATAATATATCTATTGGTATAAATGAACAATGCCAACATATATTATGTTTTATCAGTATTAAATTCATCTACCAATAGTTATTTTTACCAAAATATACATATTTTATTATTTTTTATTTAATACCAACATATGTTTTACTGAAAATTAAATCTTTTGTTTTATCATATTAATACTGATAGCTTTTTTACCAATAAATAAATATATTTCTAGTTTTTATTCACTAAAAATCAACCATTTAATTATATATTATTACCATTAGTTAGTAGTTTACCAAAAAAATTATGATTATATTTGAAAAAAATTGAAAAATAATATTCGAAAAATCATCCAAGATATATTATATTTAGAACAAAATAAAAATTATATTTTAAATATATTATATTTGAGAAGAAATATTATATCCATGAGACAAAACCGTTCATTTTAAGGTTAAAAAACTGAAAATAAACCTGATCATTCAGATTTAATAAAAAATCATTAAAAAATAATAAAAGGGAAAAAATATAAAATATATTCTCTCCCCTAACCTATGTTTCTCCCACATCTCCCATATTCCCTAATCGCCTCCCAATCTTTGTAATTTGCCTTCCACACTCTTGAAATCTCCACCTGTGCTCACAATCCTAGTTCTTCATTGTCGATTTCACCCACACCCACACCCACACCCACACATACACCCTCGATTATCTACCATTTCCCAAACCATATTCGATTTCTTTTTTCCTCGACTAGGTTTAAGGAGGGGCATGGACATAAACCCATTTTTCATATAATTGGTCTATGTTTGGGCCACTTATATGGTACATAATTATTCTTTGGATGTTTTGATCACCTAAAATGATGGGTATCTAGTGTTTAAATTGAATTTCAGTTACGGTTTTCAGTGAAATTGAGATGAAATGAGCTTTTATGTTCTTATTATTTTTTTGGGTGATTCAGGGATGGTAATTATGTACAAATCTGGAGCCACTCTAGATGAAATGATCTTTCTTCGCTTCTCACATCACAAGGAAAAGCGTATGATTACAACATTAATCATGTTCATGTGGTGATGATTCTCCCACCTTCCAAGGCCCTTACAAGAATTATGATCCTTGAGAAAACTCCCCAGATGAATCTTTGAAGACTTGTTTCTATTAGTCATGAGCATCATCGGATGAGTGAAATTTTATCTCTATCATTTTTAAGGGTAGGAACACTATTCTGTTTCCTTATTATCAAAAACATAATTTAATCCGGATAATGATAAAGTGTTTCATCTTTGCGGTGACAATGATATAACTAGAACTCTTAATGAAGTAGTAAAGGTTGACCTTTTGGTCAATTTTCAGGATGTATATTGTTTTGCAATAGAAGATGAAGATGAACCCCGATGATTTGATTGTATTCACAAGGATTCAAACCACTTATTCACTTATTTCTATTCGTGTTATTTGCAACCATTTTTGAAAACCATATAAAATAATTATGCTTATTTATTATATTAATTTTGTTATATGTTCTTTTTGTTGTTGTTCATATTGAGATGCTTATACAAAATATGGATTCCAGTGTTGCCTTTTGATTATTATCATAACTTTTGAAAAAATTATAGTATTATATTCTTGTTTAATTCTATAATTTACTTGAGAAAAAGTTCTATAGTCATATATAAATTAAAAATTGTATAACAATTATCATTTTTGATATGTATTTATGATGTTCATCTCATCTTGAATGTGTATAAAAGTTTTTTAAATACATATCAAATGTATAACTAGAATTTTTATTGAAAATGAAATTGAATCTTTATAAGTTACTTCATATTGTTATAGGTAAAAGAAAACGCACTAATTAAAAATGATCAAGTTAGTGGAATCAAGTTGGAGGGTGAAGAGGTTTAGATTATCTACAAATTATTTCACAAGTCTACAAGTCATATCGATCACTCAGGTATTGTCATGTAATATGACTTCAAAATTTGAAAATTATTGATAGAAATTTATTTATAAAGTATTGATCAAATATATAGATGGTTGGAGGTTGATAAGGATTGAATCTCGAAGCTGATGGTGGTTGATACCTACTAGGTGTTTGCTGCTTATTCACTCTAGAGAAAATATGGTTTTTTGATTGGTGGATTTGTAGAAGTAGATGTTGTGAGAAGCTTTGTTAGATGTTGGGATATATATATTTATTCGATTTGGGAGCCTTTGCAGAACCAATCGCTAATGTAACATAGCATGTGTTCGTAGGTAAGTTGCTTTGGGGAGTGAGAGATATTTTTGCAGGGAGGTGAATGAGACTGTAGTTCTAAGTTGTGCATGGTCAGGTGAACGAAACTTAATAAAATATACTCCATGAAGATCCCTTTGATAGTGAAAAAATCATACCATTTTCAATACTATCTAATTAGAAATACATGGAGGTTGTTGGGTGGTGGGATGGACAACTTAAATAGTCTAAGTATGTTGGTTCTTTTGTTATGGGGGGAACTATTTTATAGGGAGGATACACTTTCTTCCTGGGAGACATTCAGTCTTGGAGAGAGGAGAATCAGACCATAACGAAGAGACTTCTAAATAACTTATCAAACAAACCATGAGCACCTTTTCAACTATTCTAAGGGGGAACTCTAAACATCTATTTCTCTTATGTACTATGTTGTTTTTAATGGAATACATTTTTATATAGAATTTATTGAATGTAATTATCTTTTCCCTAGTATTGCATACCATTTTATTTAGGTAAATACTTTATTCCTAAGCCATATTATATTGCATGTGAACTAATATTTAGGTTCACTTATTTTGATGAATTTTTATACTCCTTGTCTTCCCCTTTTTATCAATTATCATAATTGAGGATATGTTTTTTTCTCTCCCTTTTAGTTTTTAATGGGATATAAGTACATCGATCATGGAGTTTTTTTTCATTTTGTGATTGATTTGTGTGATGTTGATGAAAACAACTACTGTATTACTATGGCTACATCACATCACTTCTAGAAATGTCGGACCATGTGAGCATAACATGGAAATATTAGTACAACCATATGTCAGTATATTTAAATTCATTTTTCTTGAAACATGGGGATTATTCACAATAGGCTATAGTCCATGTTAGGAGAACTATGGGGCATATTCACAACATGTTCAAACTGTAATTTATTTTATGGATTTTTATGGAGAGATATGGATTGGTTTGTTAGAAAACTTGGGTATGATCTTTACAATTTTTGGTAGTTTCAAGCCATGATGGTGTTTGTAGTCACTGCTCATTCTGTATTCAACTGAGATGAAACAGAACCAAACTAGACTTCATAAGTGGTGAACTGGAGCTTGTTAAGTGGAGTTCATTGTGGTTATTTAGGAATTAAATTGTATACTGAACCAAGACCAACAAGTTGGACCCGCATGTAGGAAGTTCGAGTCATGTGAGCTTAGACAGTGTTACTAAAGTTTGACTGGGTTGAAGCTGAAATTCAACCAAACTGGTGATGTGGACCCAAGCAATGAATTAAGGTAATTTTTCATTGGTTTTTAAAATAGGTTCGATACTTTTTGAGAATATTTTTTACTTTGGGACCACTATTGGAGGATTATATTAGGAACTGTTCTCTCATTCATTAACACCCCATTATCTAGAACCATAAACCCTTAGGCCTAAATGAATGATTATTGAAATATGATTCCAATTCTTATCATATTTATTCAGTTTTCCAAAGTTTCTATTATCATATCAATAGAAGACTGTTTTTTCAAAAAAATATTTTATTGATATTTTCATTTTCATTTTACGACAATACATTAGAAATCATTATGTGTTAATTTCATTAAAACATCATTATCTATAAACACATAGACTTTTATATATTCTGACCTATAAATTCTAGAGTGGTTTTCACTCCTCAGCATAGTCACAGTGGTATGTATGCATTTAAACATTTTGACATCAAGTGGCGTGGATATGCATCAACAATACAAAATCAAATTTACATGTTTGTAATACATTTTCAATGATTTATTTTTTACATGTATAATTATTATTATACCAAAATAACATATTAGTATTGCAAAAATGGTTGATGAATGCTCATGGAAATCATTCATGGGTCAAAATACTAAGAAGTGAAGGCATCATCTGATTTCTAGATTTTATCCTACTGTGAAATTTGAAACTGCAATACCTATTTACCATCTATGGGGTAAGGGAGTCACTTTGTTCATATCAATCTGGTTTAGGAGTGTTGGACTCTATTTTCAAAAATATTTGGACACCAATGAAAGAACTATAGAATTTGATGTAGTACAGTACAAGACATCTATAATTTCATGCTAAGGATGTGGGTAGACATGTATAAGATGTATAGGTAGATTATGTATTACATAATTTGATCAGGATACTTTTGTTTTATAAGATATTATTAGGAATATATGTTTTATAGATTACATCATCTATAATCAGGAATCTATGTTTTATAATCCGTAATGTTCAATGGATTCTATGTTTTATAATATGCACACACACATTACCATTTATTGTTTTAGACTACAATTGCATACTACCATCAGAGGCTAGGGCCCTTTAACCCATTTGTAAAGGTACAAAAAATCCCTAATTTATCCTGGTCACACACAACACAATATAAAATAACTGGAATTTGCCTGGTTACCCACAGCATCCCGCAAACTATTTGATGGAGATGTAGCGATTCATCCCATTACTAACCCATTGGTCCTTGAGATAGAGAGCCATGGAAAGAAAATGACCCACTGCCTCCAGCCTGCTCAGTAGCCACGTAAAAACACATCCACTCATCTTCCAGACACCCATCCTAGCATGATGCATGTGAGGAAAAGCCAAAACAGATACTCTGACAGGGTGGTCGAGCAACAAGATGACTACCACCCGCTATTTCCCCACCTGTAGCACTATCAGAACATGCTGGTGTATGAAAAACATGGGGCCGACATGGTGGAGTCATCAAAAGTGACGAGGTTCAAGACCAAATCATGACCCCACATGTTCTTCATCTTCATGCCTAAGGGAGCTACATTCCAGTTCTGGTCCTAACTTTTTTGCAAGTCATTCTCTGTAATAGATTCCCAAGAGCTGAAGTAATCTGGACCCGTTACATTACAGTGACCACCTGTAGAAGATAATCAAATGCCTCACATAAAGAACTACGGATACTGTTTGTGAGGATCGAGCAAGGTAGGAAGAAGGTTTGGATTGAGAGTTGTCACTGTTAGAGGGTTTCTGCCTCATTGGGTGGCCCTACAGACACAAAAGTTACATATTACATAATATGATCAACCTGATCCATTTTTTATCATAATTTGTCCAGTGCTAGTTTTTTAATCATATTTCACTTGAATATTCAATTTTATAATTTTATGCTCTATTTTATACAATTCTACTATTTTATTTCATATGCATCTTTTTCTTATTTCCAGTGTTTGGTTGGGGATGCACTCCTTCCATTCACAAGTAAAAGAGATGGGATATGCTTACAATAGTGGGGATGATAAGTTTCTTTTAGCCACATGTGTTCGAATGTAGGGATGACTTGATTCATATAGCCAATGAGAACCAACTATAATAAGGGTAAATTGCATGTGTGGACCGCGTCGCTATAGTGAACCATGAAAAAAACTGTTGTGTAGGAAAAACATATGTAAGATGACGTTTGATGGAGTCAAAGTGAATCATCTTGGAGTTTGAGAATGTTTAAATATGTTGGTTTCATGTTTCTTAGAGATTGATGCATTTTCTTGGAGTTTGAATATGTTTTTCAGTTATGTAAGAACATGTTTTTTCAAATAAAGTCTCTTTGTTGGAGTTTCATATAATCTAAATTTAAAATTATTTTATAATAAATAGCATATATATTTTATATATAATTAGAATAATAAATATAACATGAAATTTTATTAATAAATATTGGAAGATACACATAATATTTTATTTAAAATTTAATTTAAAAACAAAAATTAATTGTTGGTATTTTTTATAAAAATTGATAAAATAATATTAATAATAATATAAATGGTCGAAAGATATATGTTAGTAATTATATTAGAAATAGATAATTTTTTTGTATGAATCAATTGCTAAACATTTTAACCAACATATATATTATCTGTTGGTATTGTTAAAATTGCAAAAAAACTATTTTATCAGTCGCAATAACACTTAGCAATAGAGTTTTTACCAACAATTTAGTGAGAGATATATTTTTTGGTATAATGTTTTACCAATAGAAAATGTACTTTTACCAATAGATAGACCCCAGTAGGAAGGAGACAATTTTTTGTAGTGAATCTCCATGAAGGAATCCATAACAATTCTCCACTAATGAAAATCAATTGACAACAAATAAAATCCATAAACAAAGTGTCCTCTTAAATATCCTCATTGGTATATGTTGGTAATACCTTCAGTGTTCTTTTGAGAATGTGGCAATATGTGGAACTAAAATCTTCTCTCCCCCTTTACCTTTTAAAAATTCATTTCACTTTCTCTCCCCCTTATTGACAATAAATAAAGAGTAAAGGGAAAAACGTGTATCAATGTATACTTATGCGATGTTCTATCCATCATTTCACTCTAAGTCTACTTGAGTTGTGCTTAGTGTAGAAAACAAGAAGATTTTATTTAGACAACAAGGTTGTACATTACCAATTGATCATGATACCTTAAGAACTGAGAACAAATATACCTATCTTTAGGTATTATTCACATTCATTATAAGTTAAAATTACTAAATATGAGATGAATCCTTTTAAGAATAGTCAACCTGAAACTTCTACACCCACTTCAACAAATAGATCAAAAACATTGATGTGTAATATGCTAGATAAGAGTCCTTGGGGGACTTTCACATTTATTATTCCATTGATTAATTTAATTTCTACCATTTTTAAAAAGTTTTTATTTTTGATAACCTAGGATAATATATAAAGAGAGACATACCTTTTCCAATGACATGATCTTCAATTAATTTCCAGAATAATCAGATTTAATACAAATTGAAATAAAAATTATTGAAGCTTTTTCATTTGTCTCACCCTCAAGGGAAACATTTCTCATTATCTTTATAATGTTTTATCTAATCAATAATGGATTTCAAGAAATTATAATATAGAAAATACACCAGAATGGGTCTTCAAATTGTGAATGTCCATATTGGACAATTTTCACAACTTCACCAAGGATGATATTCTAGAATATCTGTTCTACAGAATACAAAGAAATAGGATCAAGCCAAGATGGAATCCCCTTTGTCCCAGATATCCAGAATAGGAAATTACATTCTTCAACTTCATCAAGGATGATCCTCCATCATATTAGAATTTAAATTTTAATTGATAAATCATTCAAGGATGGTAAATTTTCTAGCTTGGCTATCTTGAATTGATAACACTTAATACTTCTCAGGTTCTACCACTGAGAAGATTCATTACCATCAATTATCTACATTATAAGAACAAATAAAATACTCAAATATTAAGGGAATAAGGCGGATCCTCCTTGCTTCATTAATATGAACAACAAGTTTGAGATTATCTTCTCCTCTAAGTTTCTCTATTTTCTCTAGTCTTCATGCTTGCACATATGAACATTTGTACTGATTTATGTTGAGGCAACATGGATCTCTTCATATCCTCTTCTTCTTTGTATTGAGATTTTTTATTCTTAACAACTGTCATGGTTGATACATTATTAGACCTCTTGAGGACTGATTCTTATTCGAGTAGAAAGTCTAAATAACCTTTTTGTTGCATTTCGCCCATGCATGTTGCATTTAAATTACATTGACATTCATTTTTATATGATTTTTTAATATTATATTTATGGTTAATAATCTATGCATGGGGCATGGTATATATGATTCATGGAACTGTTCATATAGAATTTAATTTTTTTTTCTATTCTTTATTTCATTACCCTATTATGGAAATTCTGTGTATTTGGATTCCTTACTCGTATAGCGGCTCGTAATCTTGACTGTTGATAAACTAAGATCAAACAACTAGTATTATCATAGGGTGTGATTCTTCACTTGACCTCAATTTGATGTGAAACTTCCATGTGTATCCTGTTGGGCCATGTGTCTTGTGCCCTGTCTCACATTCAGTTACTCAAACTACTGCATTGATCTCAGTCGTCCACACGGCTATGATCATGTGTCTCTGCTTGAACTATCTGATTCCCTCTAATTTTCCATCATTTCTCATCATTATTTGGATCTTTAGTGACTCTCATTAGAGAGAGGTTAAACTCTATAGTTTTTGGGAGATCTCTTTTGGTTTATTGATAGATCTCTTGTGCGAGGCTCTATTACAATTCTACGTAGAAGGAGGAGGAAATCAAAGGGATCCCAGCCACCCACACTACCCTCTTTCGAGATCGTTCCACCTCCTACAACTGGAGTACATATTGGATGGATATTATGCTGGGAGTCGACTTGGTTATGGGTTTCGGACAACTGCAGTTTATGAAGGTTTCATATCTTTCCTTAACATTCATTTTAACCAAGCTTCAGTATATATTATTTGATCTGCAAGAGTTTCAATTTATTCTATCATGTATTATTCTGTATCCATTTTTTGTGTGTGTGTGAGTCCGTCCAGTAGTGGACGACACTGAATCTATGTGACAGGCTTCACCGCTCCCACCTAGTCTAGTAAGGATGGACTCTTCATATAGCTTATGTGGTCCTTATTTTTTTTCAATTTCATTTCTTTAATTGTATTATTTTTTTCGTGCTTCAAAATAAATATTTTAACCCAGTGGTGTTCTCACTGTTTATGTAGGATCAATCTGATCTGAAGCATGTTATATCTACTGTCATTTTACATTTCTTCATTTTCTGTTTCATTGTTCCAGAAACTGGATTTGTGAATAGATCAAGTTTTACCCATTTAATACTAAATTTATTAATCGAACTTATCATATAATTAATCCAACCTACATGAAAGTGGGTCTTGGGTGTTTTAGGGTTTAAGTATTCAACCCCAAAAAGTGGTATCAGATCCTACTATAACGTTAGTATTGGGTTCTACTAAATTTGATATGGATAAGTTCTATGATGAAAACTATTTTAATATACGAAGAATTAAAATGAAATCTTTACTAGACCATAAAGATTTAATATATTCCCTTGATGGTTTTAGAAATGAAAAAACCAACAGTACCCTTGATGGGAAGACTTCCATTACTTATGTTGATTTCCCTGAAGAAACACTTAGGAAAGACCATAGCTTAATACTTTTATCTTTAGGAGATAAAGTTCTAATAGAAGTTGTATATGAGTCATCTTCCACTGGTATATAGTCTAGGACTGAATCCCTTTATATTACTAAGTCCCTTGTTCGTAGATTATATAATCAAATGAGATTATATACTTTCAAAATATGCCTTGGAACTGTAGTCAGAATTCATATTGATGAATTCAATAAATATTTTTAGATATAGCCAATATAGATATTAAATTAGATGATGAAGACCAAAACATTATAGTCTTAACATCTTTAGATGATTCATTTAATTTTGTTAAATACTCTATGATGTATAGAAATTAAACACTTACTCTTGAAGAAGTAAAATCTACTTTACTCTCAATAGACCTTCAGAGGAAGGGTATTGTTAAGACTGAGGTTGAGGGTTTAAATATTAGAGATATAAGTGAGTCTAGAGGCAACAATGAGAAAGGGGTAGGATAAAATAAATGGTTTAGTCTGATAAGCCAATATACAATTCTAAAAACAAATTTATTAAATGTTTTCAATATAAGAAACCTAGACATAATAAGAGGAATTGTTATAATAAGACATGCGACTATAGAGACAATTGTAATGACCATTTCTTTTTAGTTGAGTAGGATTTTAACATTTCTAATGTGTTAAATGTTTCAAACATTGTCATCTTTGATGAATAGATCCTAGATTCAAGATGTTCATTCCACATGTGTCTAATGATTGAATTCATTATTCAGTTGAGGTAAATTGAATTTGGTGAGGTATTTCTAAGGACAAATACGAGCTATCACATTATGGAATATGTTCTGTTTTGTTAGAGATTCATGATGGGACTGTCAAGTATCCTAATAAAGAAAGGTGGGTACCCAAATTAAAATGAAACCAAATATCCCATGGAATCCTTGACCAAATGGGGTATAAATTTAATTCAGATTCTGGAAGTCTTAATGTATCATGAGAATCCCCCATAGTTATGAAAGGAACCCTTCACAATGGTCTTTATATGTTAGATGGTAAGGTTCGTAGAAGTGTGTTTAACACCTATTTTAATTCAGAACATGATTCCAACACTATTGGGTGAACAAGAATAGGGAATGTTAGTGACAAGGGCCTTAGTGAACTAAAAAAACAGGGGATTTTGATTAACATCACTCTTATAATTCTCTCATTCTGTGAGGATTGTGTGTATGGGAAATCCAGAAGATTCAACTTCATTAGGTTTGTGTATAAGGCTAAATAACCCATTGAATGTGTACATTCTAATTTTTGGGGTCCTTATAGGGTCACCTCCTGTGGTGAAGGCTTATAATTTGTGACATTTATTGATGAATTTTGTAGGAAAGTCTAGATTTATATACTCAAACACAAGTCTGATACCTTTCGGAGCATTAAAAAATGGAAAACTGTGTAGAAAGTAAGTCTAAAAGGAAACTCAAAGCCTTAAGAAGTGATAACGGTATAGAGTATCTTTCCACAAATTTCATGGAATTCTATGAATTTTAGGGAACAAAAAGACATAGTAATATGTTGGAAACCCCATAATAGAATGTATTATACACGAGAATCAATAGGAATATTCTTGAGTGGGTTAGGTGTATGCTGTCCCACTCAAAACTCCCTAGGTCCTTCTTGGATGAGGATGCTTCAATATTAGTCTATCATATCAACCATTTTCCATATTCTGCTAATTAATTTAAGACAACTTCAGATATTTAGAAAGGCACACCCCTGAGTCTTGTACACCTTACGACTTTTGGATCCATAGCTAATGCTCATAAACGTACCGATAAGCTAGCTCCTAGGGATGTTCAGTGTATATTTGTGGGTTACACAGAGGGTGTTAAGGTGTAACATCTATGGGTAGATAAACTGACATATAAAAAATGTACCATTATCTGATCTGTAGTGTTTCAGGAATTTGGTCTATCCAAAGAAAAGGGACCTAAACCTGTAGAGACTTTTGATGACACCACATGACCCCCAAGAGTCTCAACGCCCTTAGGTGTTGAAGTACCTTTTGAATCCAATGACCACTTCTAGTTCATGACTGGTCCAACTCCCCCATAATCTAGACCCATGTTGAATCTAATCCCAATTCAGATTCTGAAACTGAAACCGAGGAACTTGATTACTTGAGAAATTATTTTCTCATCGAGATAATGAGAGGATGATTATTAGACCTCTATCCCATTTTAATCTGTAATACATTGTATCCTATGTGTTTAATGTTGCACAGTAGTTGTTTAATGATGAACCTAAAATATATAGAAAGATATTATGTCGAATGAATCCACCAGGTGGCTGAGTGTAATGTAAGAGGAGATGAATTATCTTCTTAAAAACAACACTTTGGTTGTTGTTTCTAGACCTAGTAACCAAAATGTCATTGGTTCTAAATGGATTAATAAGAAGAAATAAAATGATGTTGGAGAAACTAAAATCAAATTCAAAGACTGAATGGTTTCTAAAGGTATTTCTCAATGTCAATACATTGATTACAGTGTTATTTTCTCCCCAATTGTTAAACATTCATCTATTGGAATTCTTCTTGATTTTGATGCCAAATTTGATTTTCACGATGAACAATTAGATGTAAAAACTACTTTTTTACCTTGTACTCTGGATGAATCAATTTATATGACTCCTCCTGAATAATTTTGAAAACAGTTCAAACCTAATCATGTTTTCATTATTAAGGAGTCATTATATGATCTTAAAAAATATTCAAGGCAATAGTTTAAAAGGTTTGATTCAATTAGGATTGAAAATAAGTTTTTTAAAAGTAAATTTGATGAATGTGTATATTATAAAGTTGTTAAGCATGAGTCTGTTTACCTGTTATTATATGTTGATGAATAGATTTTAATTTCTAAATACACGAGGATTGTAAATTCTATCATGAACTAGTTGGATCATATCTTTTAAATGAAAGACTTAGAACATCCTAATCAAATTTTAGGCATGGAAATAATAATAGATAGGAAATAATAATGTATTAAGAAGATACAAATTTGAGAATGTTAAACCTGTTAGTATTCCATTAGGACAGCACTTTATGTTGTCCATGGACCAACCCCTTAAATACGATGATGAGGATTCCTTCATGAATAATATTCCTTATGCTAATTTGGTAGGAAGTCTTATGTATACTATAGTCTGTTCTAGGCTAGATATTGTTTTTTTGTACATTGAGAAGGTTTATGGGTAAAATTAGTAAGCCTCATTCGAATGCATTGAAATGGTTCCTCACTTTCGTCTCTATGTTTGATAAATTGTGAATTCAATACTAATTAAATAGTAGTTTTGATAATGATATAATTGTCTCTATTGAAATTGATTATGCTGAAATGTTGACACTCAAAAATCTATCACTGGTTTTTATTTCTAGTATATGGAGGACTGGTCTCCTAGAAGTGCAATATGCAGTCAGTGGTTTCAATATCTACTACTGAATTAGAGTATATTTCATTGACAAAAGCCTTAAAAGAGGCTATATGGATAAAATGTTTTCTTTCTGAGTTTTCAATATCTGTTAATAGCATAATATTCCACTATGATATCCAATTTTTATTATATTTATTTAAAAACTATGTATTCCAAGGTAGATCAAAATACATTGAGATTAGAATTCATTTTTTATGGATATTATAGTATCTGTGATGGTGAGTGTCACAATGATACTCATTGGATCCAATCTACCTGATAGATTGACTGAGGCTATGCCATTGTCTAAATTCATGAATTGCCGTAAATTAATGAATATAGTCCCAATTCTATAACTTAGTTTTCGAGAACATCATCCTTAAATTCTATTTAAATGCAAGGTGGATATATGTTGTATTTATCCCCTTCATGTTGCATTTAAATTACATTGACATGCCTTTGTATATGAATTTGTTCACATTATATTTAGGGTGCTTACTCTGTGCATGGGGCATGGGATATACGATGCATGGAACCGTTCACGTAGGATTTTTTTTTGTTTTTATTTCATTTACCCTATTATGCATATCCCATGTATTTGGTTTCCATGCCCTATAGTGGCACATAATATAGACATTTGATAAACCAAGATTATACGGCTAGTATTTGCGTTGGGTGTGTTTCTTCACTCGGGCTCAATCTGCTTTGACGCTTACATGCATATCCTATTGCACCTTGTGTCTAGTGCGCTATCTTGCCTCAATTACTCGAACCACCACATTGATCTCAGCCATCCACATGACTGTGATTCCATGCCACCACCTGAACTATCTGACACCCTCTATCTTTCAATCATTGCTCCTCCGCATTTCAGCTCTGTAACTCCTCTCATTTGAGTGAGGTTCTGCTCTCTGGTTTGGGGGATCTTTCCTAGTTTGTCAAGAGCTCTACTGAATGAGGATCTATTGATATTTCTAGGAGATGAAGGACATCCATGGGATCCCAGCAACCCACACCCCCTCTAGCGAGATCATGCCACCTCTTGCAATCAGAGTTTTTCATCGATGGAGATTCAATGGGGAATCAACTTGGTATTTGGTTCCAGAAAACTGTGATTCAAGAATGTCTTAGATGTTGACTTTCCTTTCATCATAACCATTATTTGGTATAGATTCATGGATTTGTAAGAAATTCAATTATTTTGACATGTATTGTTTTGTGTCCTTTTTGGGTGTGTGCGTGAGTCCATCCAGGAGTGGACACACTACTGTAGATATGGCCTTTAAAAGTTCTAGAAAAGGCCATTTAAAGTGCCTAAAAAATAATTGTTAATCGAGGCATTGAAAAAAGAGGGATCCATTTTATTATCACTAAATAAGTAATGATAAAGATCCCTTTTATTAGCGCTAAATGAAATCACTGATAAAAGTTTAATTTATAAACAAAAAGATAAAAAAAATTCTCCAAATCAGAGGGGGGTTTTAATAGCGCTTGACCCCTTCAAGAACACTATGAAGCACCCCACTTGCATGCCTGCCCCTACCACCCCTACACGCCCCAACCCCTCCCCCGACCCTTTAACGATTCTAGAACCCCCCTTTAATAGTGCTATCACAACCCTTCACCACCACACGTGCCCCTGCCTCCCCCAGGATTCGAACTCGTGACCTCCCATTGTGAGCCTGGACCCTTTACCACTTCTCTACTTTGCTATGTTCTCAATTTAATGACATTCCTATTTATATATATATATAGTTATATTTATTCATATATTAATATATATTTATAGTAACATATAAATATATTTATATATTTATACTAAAATATATATATATATATATATTTATTTATATTAAAATATATATTTAGTTATATTAATATATATATATATGTTTATATAATTATATATATTTATATTAACATATATATATATTAATATATATTTATATTGATATATTTATAATTATTTAGGTATATTTTTTATCCATATATATATTCATATATTAATATATACCAGTTTGTTAATACAGACACACAAATACACACACACAAACACGTTATATAGGTATATAAATATTCATATATTTGTATTTTATATAAAATGGATATTATTTTTTTATTTAGATAAAGCTTATATATTGTGAAATATATTTCATATGCAAATAAATTTTCTTATTTAATTATGAAATTAATTTTTTATGTGTGAACATAAAAAAAATATGCATATATTGTTATATATTTGTTTATAAATAATAGTAATTTGTGAAAAATGATAAAACATTAAATCCATAATATCAATAGGAATGTAATCCCTCAGAATAAATTCACTCCCCACTAAGAAAGGGAAAAAATTCCCCCTGAAACGAGGTTGAAATTTCATAGAATGTTAAAAAATTTAGCTATCCCGACTGAAAACATAGTTTTGGAGGCCTTTTGGGTCTTTTTATGCCTCTCAAAATGTGAAATGGTTTCCCTTGTGTTTTATGTGGGTAAAGATCGTCGCATGCTTCGATTTTATAAGCTGTAGAGCTGAAACAGATACCCAAGAAAAAAGTAATGACTGTTTGAAGTTTGAGTTATGATTAAATCTTATTTTAGATCTGTTTTTTTATTTTTTGTGTCTTCAAATTATTATTAAATGACTATTACTAAATGATAATTAGAAAATTATTAATTAATAATAATTTTTTTAAACATTTTATAATCCATTTTCACTGCATATCTTTTATATTAAGTGTAAATGTTTATTTATACTTATCTAAACATATTTAAAAAATATATATTATATATATTTATTAATATAAATATATAAATATATTTATATAGTTATATTTTATTTTTAATGGAATGTAATATTTTTAAATATACCCTTTATCAACGTTAGTAAAAAACAATGATAAAGACAACCAATTATTAGCATTATTTAGCACTGAGAAAGACACACCATTTATCAGCTCTTTTTTTAGCGTTGTTTAAGGGCATCGTTGTCAAAACCTAATTTTTTGGTAGTGGCAACACTACCTCTATGTGTCACGCTTAACTGTTTCCACCTAGTTTAACAAGGCCAGCCTCCTTGGATAATTTTTGTGGTCCTTATTTGTTTTTCATTAGAGTTTGTAATTTCTTTGTTTGTTTTCTTGCTTCATAATAATGTTGTTACCTGAGTGGTGTTCTCATCGTGAACATAGGATCAAACTGATTCAAATAATGTTATATCTTCCATCATTTTACAATTATGTATTCTCTATTTCATTGATCTAGAAACTCGATTTGTGAATAGATCATGTGATATTAGTTTAATAATCAATTTATTAATCAAACTTATCATAAAATTAAACCATCATATACGATAATGGGACTTTGATGTTTTAAGGTTTATGTATTCAACCCCAACACTTATTCAATTTGACTAGATTTCTTATATCTCTAAGACATAAATTCTTTAACATAAGAGTTGTATTTTATTGATAAATCCTCATGCACTTTGTCTTCATAATGTGGAATATTCTATTTCCATATTTCACTAATTTTAGCTTGTGCATATTCCATTTTTCTCATTCAATCGAAATATTTTGGCAAGATAACTAACATGTCATTTGGAACCATGCCATCATTTTTGGATCTTCCACATGATTTATTTTGAGTATCATCATTTTTAGTAGTTCTTTAGGAAGCAATACTCTACCACTTCATGGATTTAGAATCCAAGGTCTTCCAAACATTCTTCTTTGATACCTTGTTAGGAGGATTTATTGTAAAGACCTAGATTTTTTCATGTAATTTTATTAAATTATATGGGAATTTTATGAGTCCGAGAAAATGGATGGCGTGTAGTTCTGAGGCTCATTGTACCCAGAATGAATTTCTAAACATTTATTCTGGTGCATTCAGTAAATGTGCGAGCATATTTTTGTAACTCTTGAACCGGTGCCCGGAATCGAAATCCAAGGACACTGTTGAACTTGTAGTGTCGGTATTTGCTTAAGGATTCCTTCACCTTGACCGTAGTTGGTCGGGGAAAAAGATAGTTTTTTCAGTATTTCATGGTAGAATTAAAATAAAATAATTAACATTTTATTTTTCTTTTGAAACCCATGATTTTGACTTATGAAGGTGGGGACCACCCGACCTGGAAAACCTCCCATTCTAGATTCATGGGGGTTGGAACCACCCAAAACCCTCTTAATGGGGTAAAACCTTTCAACTCCCTATGTTTAAATAGTGCCAACTTCAATTAATTACTGGTGTCAACATTACTTAATTGATAGACTTATTTTTATTAGGTTGGCTCCTCATTTACTTTGGGGGAAATTGTTGGAAAAGGAGAGTGTTGGGAGAAAATTGGAGAAAGATTTCTTCCAAACGAAGAATACCCTTTCCAAAGAAGAATATACTTCAGAATCAAGAGTGAGAACGATGGACGAGCCCGACTTCGGAAGCGTGTTGCGGAAGAAACAATTGTTGGTACCCTCATCTCCTTCACCGAATTCATCTCAAGGCAACGTCAATGAGAAATCAAGGTATAGAATGTTTTTTTGAATACCCTTACCATGTTCTAGTTGATCTTCTTGATTGATGAATAATTATTTCACTTGATACTATTCTAACGCAGATGCTGCGGGCTAAACAAACACAACCCAACCTCTCCACAACCTTTGTGGATTTCAGTGGTCTTGAATAGGTGGAAATGTCCCGATATGAGAGAGGGAGTCTACGGAATGATGAACGGGCTACCGGTGCATGCTCGGTGACCTGAGGAACGTCTTCGATGATCGTACCGGTTCTCGAAACTGGTGGGAGTCGGGAGCTGTGGAGCAACCGCACTGCCGGAGAAGGGATTCGAACCTCTAGCCACGAAGGAGAAAGGGTAGTGCCCGGTGCCCAGATGGCCATGCAAAGGGGGCGGTGGTGCACGTCCGTGTCGTCGGGTGTGTTGGAGCCGCGAAATGAGGCCGCAGTGGTGAAGGGAGGGTGGCTGAAATGCTAGTGGCTGCTGGTGGTGGCGCGGCGCGTGACTGCGCTGCAGAGAAGGGCTGGTTGTCCGACTAGTCGGGGAGCCGATCAGGACCTCGGGACCCGTGTACTAGCTGTCGGCACTACATGGCATTGGTTGGTCGTCCACCCAACCCAAACTGTTGGGTTGTTCTGGGTAACCAAGGGGCACCTCCCCCTTGGGTGGTGACTAGGGAGGACCCCACCGCGGGGCAACCCAGCCGCCGGCCACCCTGTGTGGGCCAAGCTGGACCCAATAGATCGAGCTTGACGCAGCCGGCCAGTTCGACCTGAACCGGGTCGGGCCGGGTCGGTTCGACCGGGCCGAACCGGACCTCGACTAGGTTTGACACCTTTCCACTCTTTCGGGCATAACTTGAGCTATGGGCATCCATTTAACGAACCGTCTATAGTGTCGTAAAACATGGATCTAGGAATTCCTTTTGGTATACCTCACATTAGTTTTGGATAATTTTGGGGTGCAGCTAAGTTGGATCGAACACAAATCCAACCATGCCCTCGGGACTAAAAGGCCAATAACTTACAGACCGGGCGTCCGATTGACGCACCATCTGTCACATTGGGATTCCTTTTACATGGAGGTCATTTAAGTTATTTCATAATGAGACTTTTTTTAAATTGGAGTATCAACATGTGGATTGAGGAGAAGACCCTCCCATAATCAAGCGAGCTTAGTGCGGGAACCCTATGGATGGTTGTAACAAGAGAAAGGGATCCTATGTGGGTCTGTGCATTTGGATCCTACATGGGGTTGTGTTCTAGTATCCCACTTGGATCCGCTCTAAAAATCCATGTGGGACTAATCTAGGATCCTATGTGGGTCTGCTGTACTAGGATCCTTGGTGGGTCTGATTATTTAGGATCCTATGTGGGTCTACCTCTCAACAGATTAAGTTGATTTAGTTGTTACATCTAATCATCAATACTGTCATACCTAAGTTATACCTGGTGTGAGATGATTCTTTACCTTTGTGGTAATAATATTTTTGGTGTACCTTTGTGGTTCATACCTTTGTGGTGATACTTTTTTGGTATTCTTCTATGTAGTGTTACCTTTGTTGTACTTACCTTCGTGGCGTTACCTTCGTGATATTCATTCCTTTGTAGGATAGTTGGGATTTGGGATTTTGAGTTGGGCCTTCAGTTTCCCCATGATTGAGATGAGTTTACTCAACAACATAATTATATGTAGGGGTATATACATATGTAGGGTTGTCAGTTGTTTTCATGCTTTTTGGTTTATCCTTTTGGATTTTGAGTTGGGCCTTCAGTTTTCTTACTGTACACACACTTTTTACTATACAATTTACTTGTGTTCTTAATGTACTGTGTTCTTGGTTTGTGTGAGTTTATAGGATATAAAGGCAATTCCATCCCATTTTAGGGAATACGCCTTTCAGTGCTAGTCGCTAGCCCCGGGCCTATGGAAGGTGGGTTTGGGGTAGTCACCGCACGGGCGCTGGGGGATGGGTCATGACAAATTGGTACCAGAGGAGTCGGTTCTACCGTAGAACATCAGTCTCTCATCTTTAAACCAAAATAGTGTTATGTGTAATGATTATGGTTATTAGTTTAGGGAATCCAGTGTCGGTGTGGCGTCCGACGTATCCATACACTAGGACCATGACTTCTGATTTCTGACTCAGTGCATGAAAACACTGATTGCATGTGTTCTTAAAAAAGTTTTTTGGTGATATATTTGAGTCATCTCAACAGGTATAACATATTGACCATGGCACACCTGTTTCTTTTCAGGATGCCTCCACATAGATATCCAGCTAGGGTTCTGGGTGTAGTACGTGATGATAGCCCACTGAGAGATGAGGCCTCGGTGCAGGGCCCTTTATCAGTAGAGGCACCACCGTAGGCACCGGCGGCACCATTACCCATTGGTCCATCGATGCCACTAGCCCCAGCAGTAGAGGGTGAATGCTAATTGAGCACATTTCACAAGTTCCAACGCTAGAGGCCACCCAGGTTCATGGGTTAGATAAACCCATGTGCGACATAGGGTTGGATGGAGGCCATAGTGAGAGTCTTCTGACTGGTAGGGACACCAGCCGATCTCATGGTGATCATTGCCGCCAGTCTTCTATAGGAAGAAACAGGGAGATGGTGGGTTTTGATTCTCCATGTTCATGAAGAGGTGGCACTTCTTTGGGAAGACTTTGAGAGCATGTTTCGGGAAGAGTTTGTCCCAGCAACCCTTCACGTAGTGCGTATACAAGAGTATTTTCATCTATAGCAGGGAATCATGACTATGGATTAGTACTCAGTGAGGTTCACCAACCTCTCACGCTACTCCAATGAATGGTGTGAGACCCATTCTTTAGGTTTCGGACCTTATAGAAGGGAATCAGGAAGGATATTAAAGTTTCAATTATTTTTCTTAGCATCCCGACGTAGGAAGGGGTGTTAGAGATAACCCTCTTAGTGGGGAGATTTTTTTGTTGAGCAGTCACCAGCAGCAAGACCCACCACTGGGCATCACTAGCAAAGTCTTCTGTAGAACGCAACAGATAGTTATCACAGAGGACCAAGAGGACCAGACCAATATGTGGACGACCGAAGGATTCATGGTCAGTTGTGTAAGGCACCCAAGATAGAGCTAGTCATGTGAGGACCAGGAAGTGTTATGCGTGCGGTGGGTAGGGTCACATGCCTCGTGACTGCCCAAACCGCTGTACGGATGATCAGCAGATAGTTGAAGGATCGCCCAGGTAGAGACAATGGTTCGACCGAGGAGGTTCGCATAGAGCAGGAAGACGTGGCAGAGGATCTGGTCGTGCAGATGGCGGTGGATGACGATTCAAGGTTTTACTGCTACCACCACCAGGTGGTCCATCCTGACCATAGAGAGTAGGTGAACATGGACGATCTCAGCTCCAGGCAGTTGAGGCCTACGACCATGGTGCTCCAGAGATGATACGAGGTATGTTTTGTGTCTACTCTACCTTACCTGCAATACTTATAGACACATGTGTCATTCATTATTTTATTTCTACTACCCTCGTCCGGAGCTCGGAGATTCCGGTGGAGCCGTTGGCTCAATCCATGGGGCTAGAAACTTCTACAGGATATGATTTGATGATTACACACTGGTGCTGACAGTGTGAGATTACTCTAGGAGGTGAGAGCTTCAACTGGGATCTCCTAGTAGCGGCGTCAAGGAATTACAACGTCATCATGGGTATTGACTGGTTATCTACAGTACATGCTTAGATTGACTGTATTAGGAACAAACTGTGGCGTGTCCGCACATATGGGACTAGGTTTACCTTCACCGGAATGAATGGAGCCTTTGTAGAATAAGATGAACTTAACTAGAGGAGCATGCAGCCGATCAATCATCAGTTGGTTAGCCTTACCCTCAGAGCTACTGATGTGGAGAGTCCGAGCTATCCTATAGTGGTGGACCAGTACGCAGATGTCTTCCATGATGATATTCCCGGTCTACCTTCTCACAGAGAGGTGTAATTTTACATTGACTTGTACCCTAGGATGACACTGATATCTACACCAGTGTATAGGATGGCTCCTGTGGTGATTTGTGAGTTGCGGGTATAGCTGGAGGACTTGTGTGGGAAGGGGTTTATCCGGCCCAGTGTTTCTGCTTGGCCAGCCCCAATTTTGTTTGCCAAGAAGGGGAATGGGAGCTTGAGACTTTGTGGTCATTATCGGCTCCTGAACCAGGTGACAGTTAATAACAAGTACCCACTTTTGAGGATTTAAGACCTCTTTGATCAGCTAAAGGGAGCATTGTGGTCCTCGAAGATAGACCTCAGGTCAGGCTATCACCACCTTAGAGTACGCAACTAGGATGTGAATAAGATGGATTTCTGATGTCGGTCTGACCACTACGAGTTCTTGGATATGCCATTAGGTGTGAAAAATGATCCAACATTGTTCATAGGACTCATGAACATGATATTTCATCCATAACTTGATCACTTTGTAGATGTCTTAATCGATGACATTCTGATATACTCGGATACCGGGGAGGAGCATGCCTACCATTTGTAGGTAGTTTTGGACACACTCTGAGAGCACCAGATTTATGTTATTCTCTCGAAGTTCCAGTTCTGGATCCGAGAGGTTCAATTTCTATGACATGTTATCTCGGATGATGGATTTGCGGTGGACCCAGTGAAGATTGAGTTGGTACATTCTTGGGAGCCACCCAGGAGTGTGACAGAGTTAGAGAGTTTCTTGGGTTTTGCCAGATACTACCAGATATTTGTTCCATATTTCTCCAGAGTTGCATCACCTTTAGCAGCATTGATGAACAAGGGAAAACCCTTCATGTGGTCAGAGAGATGCTAGTAGAATTTTCAGGAGCTGAGGTAGAGGCTGACTAGTTCCCCCATCTTGAGGCTTCTAGAAGAGGGCATTGGATACGTAGTCTACCGCGATGCATCAGGGACCGGACTCCGATGAGGCCTAATGAAGGAGAGAGCAGTTATCGCATATGGATCTCGAAAGGTGAGACAACATGAGAAGAACTACACTACCCATGATCTTCAGTTAGATATAGTGGTCTTTGATTTGATGGTGTGGTGACACTATCTGATGGCCGAGCGTTTTATGGTCTACTTTAATCCCCAAAATATCAGTTATATCTTTTCCTAGAAGGATATGAACCTGGGACATTGATGTTGGATTGAGTTACTCCAGAACTATGACTTTGAGATAGTCTATACTCCTGGGAAGGGGAACGTTGTAGCGGATGAACTCAGCAGGATATCTCGTATACAGCAGATAGGTGAGGTGACAGAGTAGCTGGTCGCTTTGGAGATTTCATTTGTGGATTGATATGGAGCAGCTTTTCCTCAGTGCCTTACAGTCACTCCCCCACTCCTTCAGTGAGTTAGATAGGCACAACACGGGGACACTGACTATGAGGCTCGACGTGATCATATATCCACAAGACATGCACCTGATGTATTTTTTGAAGGTGGGAAGAATGTCATCCTTTTCAGAGGACGTACCATGGTACCAGTGTCACTTCGGGAGGAAGAGTTGAGAGAGTTCCATATGTCCCCTCTAGTGGTACATCCAAGAGTGGAAAAGATGTATCAATGCCTCTAACGAAAGTACTGGTGGCTAGGAATGAAGAAATCGGTATTATAGTTTGTCTCTCAGTGCCTTACTTGTCAATAAGTGAAGGCAGAGAAACATGTACTAGCATGCTTAGTTCAGCCTTTAGAGGTCCCACAGTGGAAGTGGGATGAGATATCAATGGACCTCATGAGATGAATTCCACATACAACTAGGGGTCATGATTCTATCTGGGTGATCGTCGACTCACTCACCAAGTCGTCCCACTTCCAACCAATCAGAGAGAAGGGTTCAATAGAGAGCTGGGGATGCCTCTATATGCATGAGATTGTGTGGATAAATGGAATACCCTTGATGATTGTCTCTGATCATGATGCATGTTTCACTTCCTGGCTATGGATGGGGTTGCAGGAGGCTTTCAGGACGCAGCTTCGTTTGAGCACCGCCTTCCATCCTCAAACGGATGGCCAAACTGAGAGGACCATTCAGACCCTCGAGGACATGTTGTGTGCTTGTGTCCTCGACTTCAGTCGTAGTTGGGGGGGTCATTTTCCCTTGGTGGAGTTTGCATACAATAACATCTATCACTCTACCATTCAGAAGGCACCATTTGAGGCTCTTTATGGTCGACCTTACAGATCACCTTTGTGCGGGACTAACCTAGGGGAGTCAGCACCTCTGGGACCAGAGATGGTACAGGCTACCACAGAGAAGGTGCAGATCTTCCAGGAGCAGATGAAGGCTGCACAAAGCTGGAAAAAGCCTTATGCTGACAGGAGATAGAGACCTCTGGAGTTCAAGGATGGTGACCACATCCTTCTATGGGTCTCACCCAGATGAGTTTTTCAGAGATTTGGCTATGGTGAAACGTTATCTCTGAGGTTCATTGGACCCTTTCAGGTCCTCAGTAGAGTTCGCGAGGTGTCTTACCTCCTAGAACATCCCCCTCAAATGCACTGGGTGCATGATATTTTCCATGTATCCCAGCTAAGGAGATACGTCCATGACCTATCACACATCATTGAATGGGGTGAGCTGGACATCGATGATGGGGCGGTGTTTACAGAGGTTCTAGTGGAGATTGAGGATCGATAGGAGAGAGTCCTTCGTGGGAGATCGATTCCATTAGTGCATGTACATTGGCAGCACGGGACCTCCAGGGGAGCATATGGGAGCCAGAGGCTAAGATCCGTGTTCAGTACCCCCACTTGTTTCCCTAGTTTATGTTGTGGCTTTCAGGGACGCAAAACCCTAAGGATGGGAGAATGTAAAGACCCGAATTTTTTGATTTAAAATCTTTTTAAAATTATATGGGAATTTTACGAGTCAAAGAAAAGTGATGGTGCGTGATTCTGAAGCCCGGTGTGCCTGGAAATAATTTCTGACTTTTTTTCGGGTATGTTTAGTAAATGTGCGAGAAGGTTTTTTGGACTCTTGAACTGGTTCTCAGAATTGAAATTTGTGGACACCATTAAACTCATAGTGTCGGTATTCTCTTCAGGAGTCCTTCACCTTGACTGTAGTAGGTCAAGGGAGGAAGATATTTTTTTAGTCTTTCATGGAAGAAGAAAAAAAATAATTAACATTTTATTTTTCTTTTGAAACTTCTCTTTTTGAATTTTTATGGTGGGGACCACCCGAGCTGGAAAACCTCCCATTCTGATTTTATGGTGGTGGGGACAACCCAAAATCCTCTTAATGTGGGAAAACCATTCAAATCTCCATGGTTAAATTGTTCCAACTTGAATTAATTAATGGTGTCAACATTACTTAATTGATAGACATATTTTTATTATATTTGATCATAATTTCCATTGGGGGAAATAGTTGGAGAGGAGAGAGTTGGGAGAACTATGGAGAAAAATTTCGTCCAAACAAAGAACACCCTCTTCAATGAAGAACATACTTCAGAATCAAGAGTGGGGACGATGCATGAGCCTGCCTTTGGAAGCGTGTTGCAGAATCGACAATCGTAGGTACCCTCATGGCCTTCACCAACTTCATCTCGCAACATCATCAATGAGAAATCGAGGTAGTGAATGTTGTTTTGAATACCCTTATCATGTTCTAGTTGATATTCTTGATTTAAAAAAAACTATGTCGCTTACTACCGTTCTAACACGGAGGGTGCGGGCCAAACGAACATGACTCGACTTCTCCGCAACCTTTGTGAATTTCAGTGGCCCTGAATCGACAGCGACGTCCTGAGACGAGTGTGGGAATCTACGGAATGATGAACGGGCCACCGAGGCACACCCGGTAACCCGAGGAAAGTCGCCAGCAACCGTACCGGTGTCCGACACTGGTGGGACTCGGGAGTGGCAGTTGGCACTCCGGTCGGCCAGGACGACGGCGGCGGCGGCGTAACCACGCCGCTGGAGAATGGCTGCGACACGTCAGCCGCGATGGAGCAAGGGCAGTGGTTGGCGCATGGCCGACAGCAGGAAGTGGGCGGCGCCACGCGTCTGCACCTCTGGGCGTGTAGGATCCGTGACACGAGGCCACAATGGCGAAGGGAGGGCGGCCAAATCGCTGCAGGCCACCAGTGGTGGCACGGCGCGCGACCGCGCCACGGAGGAGGGCTGGTCGTCTAGCTAACCGGGGTGCCGATTCGAACCCCTGGACCCGCATACTAGCTTACGACACCAACTGGAACCGACCATCCGGTTGCTCGCCCAACCCGAATGGCTTGGCCATTCAGGGTACCCAGGGGGCGCCTCCCCCTTGGGTGGCGGCAAGGGCAGACCCCACTGCGGGGCCACCTAGCTGCGGGCCGCCCAGTGGGCCACCCATCACGAGCCACCCATCACGGGCCACCCTTCATGGGACTCCCATCGTGGGTTGCGCCAGACCCTGTGGGTCGGGCCGGGTCGGTCCAACCGGGTTGGACCGGACCCGGACCAGCTTCAACTCCTTTCCTTTCTTTCAGCCATAACTTGAGCTACCTGTGTCTGTTTGACGAACAGTCTGCAATGCCGAAAACCTTGGATCGGCATGGTCATTTTGGTATACCCCTCTAGAGTTTTGGATAATTTTGGTGTATGGATGGGTTGGATCGAACATGAATCCAAACAGGCCCTCGAGATTAAATGTCCAATATCTTACAGACCGGCTATCCGATTGATGCAATGTCTATCACGTTGAAACCCCTTTTACATGGAAGTCCATTGTGATATTTTTTGTGAGACTTTGTGGATGTTGGAGTATCGACATGTGGCTTGACGATCAGACCATCCTGGAATCATGCGAGCTTGGTGCGGGAACACTGTAGCTGGCTGTAACATGAGAAAGGGATCCTATGTGAGTCTGTACTTTGGGATATTACGTGGGCCTATGTTCCAGTATCCCACTTGGATCCACTCTAGGAATCCACATGGGACTACTCTAGGATCCTATGCGGGTCTTCTGTTCTAGGATCCTACGTGGGTCTGATGAATTAGGATCCTACGTGGGTCTGCCTCTCAACAAAGTAAGATGATTCAGTAGTTACATCTAATCATCAACACTACAATACATAAGTTATACCTAGTGTGAGATGAGTCTTTACATTTGTGTTAATCATCTATGTGGCATACCATTTTTGTGAATACTATAGTGGTGATACCTTTGTGGTATTCTTCTATGTGGTGTTACCATTGTGGTACTTACCTTCGTCGTGTTACCTTCGCGGTATTCCTTCCTTCGTGGTATAGTTGAGCTTTGGGATTTTGAGTTGGGCCATGAGTTTCTTCATTATTGTGATGTGTTTACTAAAAATCATAGGTATTTTAATGGGAATATACAAAACTAGGGTTGTCAGTTGTTTTCATGCTTTTTGGTTTATCCTTTGTGGATTTTGTGGGACCTTTGAGGCTCTCGGGGTCTCTACTGAGTATCGTTATACCCACCCCTGCACGGGCTATGCTCGCACCTTGTTGTGTTTGGTACAGACGACAGACAATGCTAATTGAGGATGAGAGTACAAGGACTAGAGGTAGCTTGGGGTGGACATTATATAAGGCGTTCCATAGAGATGACTGTTCGAGAGTTGTACCTACCCTTTAGGTAGGATCCTTAGTGGGAGTTCACAGGAGTAGTTTTCAGTTATTCTTGTACTTCCTCGTTTTCCTTGTACATTCCAGTTGGGCTTGTATTCTGGCCCCTTTTTCTCACTGTACAAACTATTTTTTACTATACAATTTACTTTTGTTCGTATTTTCCTATCTTCTTGGTTTGTGTGAGTTTTTAGGTTATAAAGGTAATGCCTTCCCGTTTTATGGAATACGCCTTTCAGTGCTAGTCACCAGCCCCTGGCCTATGGAAGGAGATCTTGGGGTTGTCACGGAATGGGCCCAGGGGATGGTTCGTAACATTTATGTTCACAAAAATCCTATTATATCATCCCAAGATTTCCTGAACCATGTATTAAATTTATGATATTTATTATCTTTAAAAAAAGATATTTATGATTGGAGAGAAAATGTGGCTCGTTTTTCTTTTGGAACACTTCTTAATTTTGATGTTTTAGATATATTTTTTATGGAAAATAACAATAACTGACTATAAATAGAAATGAATTCAAAATAAGGACCCATGTAATGACTTTATTTAACATTGATATAAGTGTGAGGTTCCTTATCTTGAATAAATTTATTGTTTATCCATCATTTTCATTTTCCCAATAGTTTATATACCGTCCTATTTTGAGGGAAGAAATGGTGTGATGCACCATCCATGCAGGGGTGTTGTGCATCAAGGGTTGTGTAGGATACACATATAGACAAGTTGTACGTATTTTTGCACTTTCAAATACCAGCATGCCAATCACATTCGAGGTATCCTCCAACATGTTTCTTCAACCGAGATCGTTGCCGACCCACCATCTCCTCTTCGGCCACATCGACCACGGTCGTTGGGCGAGGTTTCCTCCAACAGGGTTTATTCCACAGAGTTTGTCTCTGTCCCACTAGCTCGTTGTCGACCACATCATGCACCATTTCCAGGTGAGGTATCCTTCAATAGTTTTCTTTCACCGAGATCATCACCAACCCCCTGCTCGTCGCCAGCCACATCCTGCATCATCGTTGGCCGAGGTGTCCACCAACAAGGTTTATTCAATCGAGTTCATCTTTGGACCACCAGCCCGTCGTTGGCCGCATCGAGCACTATTGCCAAGAGGGGTCTCCTCCAATAGGGTTTATTTTGTCGGGATCGTCTCCGACCCACCAACTCATGGTCGAACCCCTGCTCGTTACCAGCCACATCAAGCACCGTCACCGAGTGTGGTCTCCACCAACATAGTTTATTCCACCGAGATCATCTTCATCCTACAGCTCGTCGTCGGCCGCATCGAGCACCATCGCCTACTGGGGTATTTTCCAATAGGGTATATTTTTCTGGGATTGTCTCCGGCCCACCATCTCAAGGCCAAACAAATCGAGCACTATTGCCATGCCAGGTATCCTCCAACAGGTTTTTTCCGCTAAGATCGTCTCCAACCCACCAGCTCTTCGCTGATTACATCGATCACCATCACCTGTAAAGGTCTCCTTCAACAAGTTTCTTCTGCCGCGATCATCTCTGACCCACCAGATCATCACCAGCCACATCGAGCACCGTTGTTGGCCGAGGTCTCCGTTAACAGGTATCTTCCACCAAGATCTTCTCCCATCCCCCATCTCGTCTCCAACCAGATCAAGCACCATCGATGAGAGATATTTCCTCGAACAGTGTATATTACGCCGAGATAATCGTCAAACCACCAGCTCGTTGCCGGCTGCAGCGAGCATCGTCACCGGGGAAGGTCTCCTCCAACAGGGTTTATTCTGCCGAGATTATCTCCAACCCCCCAATTCATCACTGGCCGCATCAAGCATTGTCGTCGGGTGAGGTCTCTTCCTATGGGTTTCTTCAACTAATATCATCTCCATCACACCATCTTGTCGCCGACCGCATCGAGCCCCATCACCGGGCGAGGTCTCCACCAACAGGTTTATTCCTACGAGATCATCTCCGGCCCCCTAGCTCGTCGCTGACCGGATCGAGCACCGTCATCGGCCGAGGTCTCCTCCAATACGTTCTGAGGAATCCTCGAACAAGTTTATTCCGCCGATATTATCTCTGGCCCACCAGCTCATCGATGGTCGCATCTAGCACCGTCACCGGCTCAGGTCTCCTACAATAGGTTCCAATGTCTGTTCCAAAAATTGATACATTTGTGGCATGAATTTCAAATTTTGTGAGGCTCCTCATGGTATGCATGATCATCATTACATTATATTGTGCCCCAATAAAATGGAAATCACCACTGAGGGTGGTTCAGAGATCCAGGTGGGATGATTCCAAGGTCACCATTCTATTAGAATACGAAAACATCGAATACACAATATATATGGAACTTGGTACACCAGGTTTAAGGGTCGATCTTCCTATGGAAACCAGTAGTGACCTCACCTAGATATCAGAAAAACTATTCGTACCCTCCACCTGCAAATTGTTTCAACATGTTTCATGTGTCTCCACACAGATATGTGATGAAGTCTCCCAAGGGAATACACTTTTCCTCAACAACATATGTAGGTGAATAGTTCTTTACAATGATGGGTCACACACCAAAGGATGGTTGGAAAATTACACCCTGATGCTGGGTGGGGATTTGATGGAACACTTTATCTTCGGATAGGCCCAGTCCACTAATGGATTCTCCCCCACAATTGGGATCCTTGGTCTGACCACTTCTAACATCTGCATCATGTTCTATACTACTGAGACCTACGACAATGTTTTTTGTTACTACCTACCAACAATGGATAATGTCGGACAACTCATCTTTGATGCCATAGACTTCCCTATCCCTATCGACAGTGGATCGAGCACGCTAATCACAATCATGGTTGAAAAATGGAATTCCACCAACCTCAAATCTATTAGGATTGGTGATATAAATATGATATTGAACCCCGATTTGAAGATCATCGTACACTCTAGGAATACGGTCTCCAGGCCACCTCCATCGATCTACAACATGATTAATGATGATTTAGATCATAAAATGGTAAATTATCCAAAGGTCAGTTCACCGATTATATTGCTGGAATCCTGCTACAAATTTACACGTTTTGAAAAATATTACAGTCCCATCACCGGCATAATCCTCATTTTCGCTGGTGATGTCAACATGTTCATTAATCATTAGGGAACCTTGGCCGATAAAGGACTCGATGTGATATGTCTTCTGTTCGTTCCTACTTCAAATGAACAAGATAAGAGCATATTGGGAAGTAAGAAACAAATGACTCCCTACACGAGGTTTGACGTTAGGGTGAAGCAACTCCACCTCATCCCGAACGGATGCCTCTAAAACTCGTACTCAAGCCACTTTTTGTTGTTTGGTTCTCGTTTTATGTGCGGGTTATCCAACTTCCCTCAAAATGGATTTGGTTAGTTTGTTTGGGGTTTTCTTTATTGATGTTATTAAAAAAGAATCCTTTACAACTCTCTCGATGCAGTAAAATATTTAAATAACACTAAATTGCATCAAATACATCAATGTACAAATATTTATAAAAATATAGAAATATTTATAAATATATTAATTATATATATAATTATAAATTATTATTTATAATTATAATTATAAATAAATAAATATATTTATAATTATAATTATTGGAAAATATAGTTATAATTATAATTATAAATATATATACATATTTATAATTCTAATTATAAATTAATATATATTTATTAAAATAATTATAAAATTACAATAAATATATTTATTATAATTTAAAATATATATATATTTATATGTTGATAAATAAATAAAAATATAAAATTATATTTATAATTATATACAAATAATTATTTATATTAATTTATTTTTATTTTTAATTATCATTATAAATATATATATATATTAAAAAATTATATAATAATAAAAAATATATTTATTATATAATTATATTTAAATATTTTTAAAATTAAAATAAATACATTTATTATAATTTTATAAATATAAATAATTATATAAATATATTTATAGGTCGGGGTGATACGCCGGTGAAAAGGGGCTGGCCGGTTGGGAGGTAAGGAGGGCGGTTGATGACTTCATGCGACTGTGAAGGGCAGCGAAGCAGACATTTACTTAGGTGGCAACGCTCTGTGTTTCATCAACCAGTCGTGGACCAGATCTAGTTTCTTTGTGTGGGATAGGTGAATCTTCCATTGTCTTTTGCTGGTGCAGTCATGAATTTCACAGCGAAGATGCCAATATCTGCTTCATTGGCTTCTTCTAGTTCCCCGAGGGTCACGGTAGCACAGATGAACGACCATTCAACTCCCTAATAATAAGCTGGAGACACTATTTTCCCTAAGTCCCCTTGTGTCCATGCTGTTATGGGTCATCATGAATCGGCTCCACCTGCAATAAGGGATCTGCATGACACAATCTATTAAGGCTTACCGAGGAATCAAGTGTATTATGTAATGAACATTGATGAATTTCGCACTTCCAACCCTACAATCATAGAGAGGGGGGACACTGAATTCCTAGAGTTCAATCCTGGCCCCTTCTTGACAAGGTTATATAAATGAAAACAACTAATTATTATATATATCTCTTGTTTGAACATGGAGAATTTCTTGGGGATAATGGACATCAGGAGGTGTTTATTGGCATTTTGGGGGTTTGATGGCTAGAGCATCACTTCCCTCGATAAATGCTTTTTTCATGTCGTTTCTCCATTTTTAGATCTCACATCCAAAATAGGGAATCTTGGTTCCATAAATTTCATGCCTGTAATATTGTGAATTCAAGATTGGGATCTTGCATTAAACCCGTTAAATGTCAAGAATTCAATTACCCAAGTCTGGACTCTAATTCAAGATCTGATCTGGTTCTTTTTCCTACCAAAAAGTCTTTGGGACATCACCTATACATTTGATGTTTCAATTAAGATGGATAAAGAATCTAGAAGAGGAAGGTAGGGTCACATTTCTCTGGTTTTGGTTGATTTTGACCTCAGTTCTCCATTAAATCGTTCCATTACTTTTTTAGCAGATGATCAACATTTTGAACATTCCATTGATTATGATTGGATCCATGTCATCCAAATTAATCTTCATCTTCCAATCATCCTTCAAATCACCATTTACATTTTTTTAAACAATATTTCACCTTCCACATGGGTATTTTGAACTTAGAACCAGGTCATCAATCATCCGATTTAAGTAAACCCCATAAAAACACTTAGTTAAGAAACCAAGTATCTAGTGGAATTCAATATAAAATGCATGGACACCTATATACTAGAACTCATGTACATAATTTTTTCAAGCCCACAAACTTCTCTTCGCAAATTCTTCAAATAATTCTTCATGATCTTCCTCTATTCATTATGGAATATAAATTCCAACCAACTTCATTATCATCAAAACCTCATGAAAAAAACAATTGTGTTTCATGGTTCTCCTTCATGCAAATTATAATTTAAATAATCTTTCACTTATCTCTTTCATGGTTCTCATGAAATAATAAAATATTTCATGAGCCTCTTCAACTTTTTCTCTTATTCTTTTTGGAATAGGACTTCCAAATTACACTTCATATTCAAATCATCCTTCTACTCATATTATCCATTGTTGTAAACAATATGTCACCTTTAACATATGTCTTTTTAACTAAGAAGGAGTTCAACAATTTTCAGATTTAAGTTAACCCCATAAAAGCACTTAGTTAAAAAACCAATTATCTAATGGGATTTAATATAAAATGCATGGACACCAATATGATAAAACTCTTGTATAGAATTTTTTCAATCCCACAAAATTCATCTTCACAAATTCTTCAAATAATCTTTCATTCTATTCCTCTATTCTTTATGGAATATAAATTCCAACTAACTTCTTTATCATCAAAAACTAATGAAAAAAATATTTTTTTCATTGTCCTACTTTATTCAAATTATAATTTAAATAATCTTCAACATAGCTCTTTAATGGTTCTCATTCAATACTAAAATATTACATTACCCTATTCAACTCTTTCTCTTATTCTTTTAGGAATATGACTTCAAAATTACTCTTCATCTTCCAATCATCCTTATACTCATCTTTTTCATTGTTTTAAACAATATTTCAACTTTGACACTTGTATTTTCAACTTAGAAAAAGATAAAAAATCATCTAATTTATGTAAACCCCATAAAACCACTTATTTAAAAAATGAAGCATCTAATGGAATTCAATATCGAATGCTTGGACACCTATATTCTAGAACTCTTGTATCGAATTTTTTGAAGCACATATACTTCTCTTACCAATTATTCAAATAATAATTCATGTTATTCCTCTATTATTTATGGAATATAAATTCCAACCAACTTATTTATAATAAAAACCTCATTTAAACAATAATTATTTTCCATTATTCTCCTTCATGCAAATTATAATTTAAATAATATTTTTCTTAGATCTTGCATGGTTCTCAAGAAATAATAAAATATTGTATGACCCTCTTCAACTAATTATATTTTTTTTTGAAATATGACTTCAAAAATACTCTTCATCTTCCAATCATCCTTATACTCATAGTTTCTATTTTTGTAAAGAATATGCCACTTTTGACATATTTATTTTGAACATAGAACCAGTTCAAAAATAATCTGTTTTAAGTAAACCCCATAAAAACACTTATTTAAAAAACCAAGTATCTAATGGAATTAAATATCAAATGCATTACTACATATATTCTAAAACTATTTTATAGAATTTTTTCAATCCCAAAAACATATTATTACAAATTCTTCATACCATCCTTCATGCTCTTCCTCTATTATTTATGGAATATAAATTCCAACCGTCTTCTTTGTCATAAAATCCTCATGAAAGAATTTTTTTTCATGGTTATCCTTCATGAAAATTATAATTTAAATAATATTCAACTAATCTTTTGCGTGGTTCTCCTGCAATAATAAAATATTTCATGACTTTCTTTATCTCTTTCTTTATTTATTTTCGTAATATGACATCTGAATTACTCTTCTTCTTCCAATGATCCTTCCACTAATCCTTTTCATTGTTGTGAACAATATTTCACCGTTAGCATATGTATTTTGAACATTGAACAAATTCAAAAATCATAGGATTCATGTAAACCCCATAAAAACACATAGATAAAAAACATTATCTAATGGAATTCAATATCAAATGCATGGCCACCTATATGATCGAAATCATGTACATATTTTTTTCAATCCCTCAAATGTCTCTTAAAAAATTATTCAAATAATCCTACATGATCTTATTCTATTCATTATGGAATATAAATTTCCACCAACATCATTATCATCAAAACATCATGAAAAAAATAATTATGTTGCATGGTTATCCTTTGTGAAAATTATAATGTAATAATCTTCAACTTATCTCTTGCATGGTTCTCATGAAATAATAAAATATTGCAAGACCCTCTTCAACACTTTCTATTTTTCTTTTCAAAATATGACTTACTAATTACTCAACATCTTCCATCCATCCTTATACTCATCTTTTCTGTTGTTGTAAAAAATATTTCACTATTGACATATCTATTTTAAACTTATAACTTGTTAAAATATAGTCCATTTTAACGATAATGATGAATTGGTCAAGTGTGAAATCCAATGTTATGAATCCATAACAATTTAGCAGGCATCACTATAAAAAAAGTCACTTATACCAATTTAAATTTAGTAACAGATAATATATCCGTTGGTATAAATGAACAATTAAAATAGATATTAAGTTTTATCTGCATTAAATTGAAGTACCAAAAATTATTTTTACCAACAGAAACATCTGCTGTTATTAATTATTTAATACCAACATATATTTTACTACCAATTAAATCTGTTGTTTTATAATTTTAATACCGATAGTTTTTTTACCAACAACTAAATATATCATTAGTTTTTATTCACTAAAAATAAACTATGTTATTATAACTTATTACCACCGATTAGTAGTTTACTAAAAAATGTTGATATTAGAAAAATATAAAAATACTTGGAATATATTCAAAAAATAATCCAAGATATATTATATTTATAAAAAAATAAAATTATATTTTAAATATATTTTATTTGAGAAGAAATATTATATCCTTGAGAAAAAAAATTCATTTAAAGGTTAAAAAACTGAAAATAATCCTAATTATTCAGATTTAATAAAAAATAATTAAAAAATAAAAAAATAAGAAGAAAAATCTAAAATATATTCCCTCCCATAACTTCAGTTTCTCACGTGTATCCCATATTCCCTGATCACCTCCCAATCTTTGTCGTTTTCCTTCCATGCTGTTGAAATCTTCATCTGCGCTCACACTCCCGGTTCTTCACTATCGACCACACCCATACCCACACCAACAACCACACCCACACCCACACCCACACCCACACCCACACCCACACCCTCAATTATCTACCATGGCCCAGACCCTGTTCGATTTTTTTCCTCAACAACGTATAGGGAGGGGCATGGACATAAACCCATTTCTCATTTAATTATTCAATGTTTAGGCCACTTATTAAGTACATAATTCTTCTCATGAGGTTTTAAACACCGAAAATCATCGGTATCTAGTGTCTAAATTGAATTTCAGTTAGGGTTTTCAGTGAAAATTAGATTAAATGAGCTTTCAGGATCGTGTTATTTTTTTGGGTGATTTAAGGATGGTAATTATGTACTAATCTGGATCCACTCAAGATGAAATTAGATTTCTTTACTTCTCACTTCACAGGGAAACGCATTTGATCTAAACATTAATCATGCTCTTGTGGTGATGATTCTTCCACCATCCAAGGCCCCTAAGAGAATTATGATCCTTGAGAAAACTCCCAAAATGATTCTTAGATGAGTTGTTTCTTTTAGTCCTAAGCATCATGGGAGGAGGGAAATTTGATCTTTATAATTTTTAAGGGTAGGTACACTGTTTTGTTGCCTTGTTATGGAAGAACAAATATTAACCAGGACATTGATAAAGTGTTTCATCTTTGTAGTGACGATGATATAACTAGAACTCTTATTGAAGCAGAAAAGGTTCACCTTTTGGTCAATTTTTAGGATGTATATTTTTGTGCAAGAGAAGATGAAAATGAACCCCGATGATTTGATTATTTTCTCAAGGATTCAAACAACTAATTCTCTAATTTATATTCTTGTTTCTTGCAAACATTTTTGCAAACCATATAAAATAGTTATGTTTATTTCTTATTTTAATTTTTTTATATGTTCTTTTTGTTGTTGATCATATTGAGATGATTATACAAAATTTTGAAGCCAGTGTTTCCTTTTTATTATTATCAGATCTTTTACAGAAATTCTAGTATTATATTATTGTTTAGTTATATAATTTACTTGAGAAAAAGTTCTATAGTCATATATAATTGAAAAATATGTATAAAAATTATCATTCTTGATATTTAATTATGATTTTCAACTCATCTTTAATGTGGATAAATGTTTTTTAAATGCTTATCAAATGTATAACTATAATTTTTATTAAAAATGAAATTGAAACTGTATAAGTTTCTTCATATTGTTATAGGTAAAAGAAAAAGCACTCATTTAAAATGATCAAGTTAGTAGAATCTAGTTGGAGGATGAAGAGGTTTTTCTTATCTACAAAAATATTTCACAATTCTACATGTCCTCTCGATCACTCAGTTATTGGAATGTAATATGACTTCAAAATTATTCAGTTATTGATAGACATGTATTTAGAAATTATTGTTCAAAGATATAGATGGTTGGAGGTTGATAAGGATTGAATATAAAAGATGATGGTTGTTGATACCTATTGGGTGTTTTATACTTATTATCTCCAAAGAAAATATGGTTTTTTGATTGCTATATTAGTATAAGTATATGCAATGAGAATATTTCTTAGAGGTTTGGATATAGATCTTTATTTGATTTTGGAAACTTTGCATAACTAGGATCTAATGTAGCATAGCATGTGTTCATGGGTATGTTGCAATGGGGAGTGATAGAAAATGTTGTAGGGAGGTTCATGAGACTCCAGTTCTTAGTTTCTCATGGTGATGTGCACAAAACTCAATAAAATATGCTCTATTATGATCCATTTGAGAGTGAAAAAAGATTATCGTTTTCAATATGATCTAATTACAAAGTCATTGAGGGTATTTTGAGTACCCCCGGTTTCTTTTATGTAACCCTTTCATGATGATTTTAATGGTTATAATGTTAAGGGTGACGAATGGGAGAGTCGGGAGAACTTGGAATAAAGTTTTGAGGTGAAAGGGGAAGTAGCAAGGGCGGCACACGGTTTGTCTAAACCGTGCAGCCAAACCGTGCGTATTTGGTCATGGAGGTAGTATCTTCCATAGGGGTTGCGCATGGTTTGTCTCACCATGTGGATAAACCATGCGAGAAGGTTGGCTGAGGTAGAATCTAACGCACAGTTAGTGCACGGTTTGTCTAACTGTGTGAGAAAACCGTGTGGCCAATTAAACGAGATCTTATAAAGGTGTATCTCATGTGTTTTTGCCTCTAAGTGGATTTTTTTCCTTCTAATCATCCATAACATGGGATTTTTCTTCTCCTTATATTAGGGAAGGTTCTCCCATTATTCCGGAGGTGATCCGAAGGATTCTCTTGGCAAATCGAATCCGGATTCTTGAGGTATGTGATCGTTTATCTTCATTCTTGATCGGTTTCATAGATCAACTTAGATTTACATCTTCTAGTCTTCCGGTTTCTTATATATATGCCCTTTATGGGTAGATCTAAGTGTGTGGATGCCAAATATGATGAGATTTGGTCTTTATCATTCTAGGATAAGAGATCTAAGGCGGGTTTTTGGAGGATCGACCCGGGTTTTTTGAGCGTTCTTCGACCGCTGTGGTTTTCGTCAAAACCATTGAGGTAGGAGGCTTCACTATCGACTCCTCTTTCAAGAATTGATTGTCTTAGATTAAAATTGGATTAGTTGAATGGATTTGATTGTGAAAAGCAATGAATAAATCTTCTTTAGTGATGATTTATGGTTTTGATGAGATTGTGAAATGTTGGTGAATTGTTGTGCAAAGTGATTTGGCTTGTTGAATTTAAAATGTTGATTTTAAATTATGGATTTGTTGAAACTGTAGATGGTTTGATGAAAAATGGGTTTTCAATAAAAATGGAGTTTTATTAAAATGGTTTGGAATTGATATGGTTTGGGATTGAAATGGTTTTGATGGAAATGTTTTCAATAAAAATGCGTTTTTTTGAAAGGGTGTTTTGGCATGATTGATGGGAATATGTGGTGTGTGTTTATATTTCATGTATGGGGATTAGTTGTAATATGACCTTGTAGTCAGTTCCAGAGGGTTAATTTCACATGGGAAATATAGGTCTTGGTTGAAATATTACATTGTGCTCAGTGCCAAAGGGATAATGGAACATGGGGAAGGCATGTGTCCATGTTTCATGTATAGGGATTGGTTGAAATATGACCTTATGCTCAGTTCTAAATGGTTAATGGCACATGATAAATATGAGGATTGGTTGAAAGATGAACTTGTGCTCAGTGCCAAAGGGATAATGGAACATGTGGAACAATTACCTTGTGACGACATGGTAAATTGACGAGAAACCACTAATGAGTATGGAACTGTCAAAATGAAGCATGCATGGTTGGTTGTATGAGTTGTGGAATGGTTGGGTATACCAAAAAAGTATATTTTGAAATGGTTCTGAATCTTGTTTGGTTATTTTTCTGGAAAAATAACTTGCAGGAAAATTGGTTTCAATTGCTCTTGGAATGCCTTTTGTTATTAATGGTTTTGGAAACTTGTTTATATTTAGTTATAAAATGCTTTTGAGAAAAATTTTAATATAAACAGTTTTTATATAAATGTGGATAACTCTTCTATCCTAGTGGAGTGAGTAGGGAAGTCATTTGGGAAAACCTACTGATTTTTATACTCACCCCTTCTTTGGAACGTTGGTTCTTTTGTAGATTCTGTATTCCAAGACACAGGTAATGGTAAGGCATCTTACATTTAGAGGCTTGTGTTAATGATTGGAAGATGTCTTGGAGCTTGGGGCTTGTGGAGAATGGAGTTGTGGTGTATTTTGAGAGTCTTGAACTGTTCATCCATTGTGTAATTTGATGCTTAGTTTGGTCTTCTTCTGTTGTGTACTTTGATGTAGTTTGGTATAAATGAAGTTTTTATTGGTCTTTCATTTTTTCATGCATCATATAGGGAATGTTTGGTTATGCTTGGTTGGTTTATGGGTTATTTTACTAAAGGGTAAATCATCCCCCAACTTGTATTTGAAACACTTCAGTATTTATTACTGGCCTTTGGCGTCTTGGGGATGTCGCTTAAGGTCTTGTAATGAATCATTGAGCTCTCAATACAATGAGAATTGGTGGGTCATTACAAATTGTATCAGCTTGTTCGGTCCTTGCCTAATAAGTGGTCATTGATGTTCTTGGTCTTAGAGTTGAAATTCATTCTTGTATATTCCTTGGGTCGAAATATTAGATAGGGGGAGGATTGTCAGAAAATGAAATGTATATCCTAAAAGGACATAGCTAACTTGTTTATGATGAACATCAAGTTACTAGGGTGTTGGGTATATAAGTGTTTTGGATATACTTCTAGAATGTGGGAAATCTCATTGTCATTGGCTTAGCCAATGAGAGGACCATGAAATGAATTTTAGAGGAATAATTTCCCACTAGGATTTCATATCTCATTATGTGGAATGATTTGTGATTTTGTGCAAGGTGCAAATTTTTAGAAAAAACGAAGAAATTGTTTTCAAGTGAATGATTTTGAAAACAGGATATTTGGTGTATTTTGAAAAGGGGTAGATTTTCAAAAACCTTGCTGAATGTTTTAAAAAACATGGAAAAATATTGTTTTTGGGATAAAAATGTTGTGATAGATGATGTGATAGAATTTGAATGCTAATTCATCAGTTTCTAGATAGTGAGAATGACAGAGTATGTCATTGGATTAGAAAATGGTAGCTGGTAGGCATCATCGGAACCAACACGAAGTAGTTATAGAAAATGTGGTTGCACCTAAACCACGGGTGAACCAAGAGCTGGATCGGAGTATTGTCCATGATTTTAAAGCTGTGGATATGGGGAACCAGAGGAATGATCCACCACATGTGGATCATACCATCCAGTTCATAAAGAAGAATCCATTAAACACTCAGGGTGATGTTGAACTCGAATAGGTGGAGGTGTGGCTAAGTAGGATGAATCATATCATCGATTTCATCTGCACACCATCAGATCTAAATGTAATGTTGGCGATGTATATGCTCGAGGATCTTGCACGCCAGTTGTGGGATTTAGCGGTGCATGCAAAATTGGCTGAAGGCCTTACATGACAGGATTTTGAAGAATTGTTCAACAAATAATTATATCCTCACACGTTCAAGATCCAGAAAATGACGGACTTTCTCAGCCTAAAACAATAGAGTCTCTTTGTCATAGAGTATGCGGAAAAATTCATGAATTCAGTCTGTTTTGCACCAGAGGTTGTGGAAAGTGCATCGTTGAAGGCACACATCATCGAATCAGGGCTAAGGTAAGAGATTCGATCGAAGATTGTGGTGATCTATATTACGGATTATACAGAGATGGTGAACAGAGCTACTATTGCTGAATGTGATATCTTGGGATCGATAAGAGGAGGAATGATGATGATACCTATGGGAAATGGTGGGAACTCAACTGTTGGGAACAAGAGAAAAAGGGACACCTATTTCCACAGTGCAGGTGGATATCAAAACCAGATGGCGGGATCAGTGAACCTTCCTCCATGACCCCAGAGAAAAGAAGGTTGCTTTCAATGTGGTTCGACTGACCACATAAAGTGAGAGTGTACGATGAAACCAAGAGTATGTCATAATTGCAAAAATATGTGACATCTTTTGCGATATTGTCATAGTGATCCAAGGTCAGGTGCTCAGGACACTTCTTAGGCATCGCAAGCATCGTATGCTTCGACAGGAAGAGGACAACAGAGTCAGTCTCGTTAGCATAACAGAGATAGCCATGGTGATTCTCAAAATACCATGACTCCTCAACCAGGGAAATTTCAACAAGGCAATAAGGAGAGCAGTGCATCGATGAAGCAATTGTATGAAGCTGAGATGATGATGTTCGATGATCAGGTTGGACCATCTATGGTGAGAGGTATGATTATTTTAAATTCCACCCTTGTGAAACTTCTCTTAGATACGGGTATATCACATTCATTCATTGGTTCTCGTTCTGTTGATTTTCTATGTTTAAAACTGAAAATGACGCCTTTTGTTTTGAAACATAAAACTCTTCTTCGTGAAAGAGAATGTCAAGACATTGTGTGTAGAGAATGTGCTATAAATGTTGACAGAGCTGAGTTAAAATGGTACTTCTCGATGTTGGACATTGATGTATATGATGTAATCTGAGGTATGGATTGGTTGAACATGTTTAAGGCTCACATCGAATGTTATAGGAGAACAGTTAGTTTCACGACTAAGGATGGCATCAACCATCTCTTCAAAAGATAGAGGATGGTAAAGAAATGTGAAAAGATCTTGTTAGCAAAAATGGTGGGAACGATCTCTTACCAACTGCTAGTGTTGACTTTGGCATCAATGGAAGAGATTGAGGAAAATAGTTTTCCAGCTATTGTGGATCAATTTCTACATTTCTTTCCCCATAACATCTTAGGGTTACCACTTCTAAGGGAAGTGGAGTTTATGATTGATCTTCTTCCGGGGACCAGTCCTATTTCCCCTCCATCTTATAGGATGGAACCAATAGAGTTACGATAATTGAAAGTGCAGTTAGAGGAGTTGGAATGAATGTTTTCCATTCAACCAAGTACATATTCTTGGGTAGCACCGGTTTTGTTCATGAAAAAGGAAGAAAGAACTCTTTGGCTTTCTGTTGATTATCGTAAGCTTAAAAAAGTCTTTATAATGAATAGATATCCACTTCCACGTATTGATGATCTGTTCGATCAATTATGGGGATCTCAATGGTTCTCCAAGATTGAATTGCGATCAAGATATCTCCAATTGTGAGTTCGGAAGGAGGATATTCCAAATACATCTTTCAAAAAAAGATATGGCCACTATGAATATGTAGTCATGCCTTTCGGTCTAGGGAATTCACCAACGGTCTTCTTGGATATGATGAATCAGATATTTCAGCGATATCTGGAATCTTTTGTTGTGGTGTTTGTGGATAATATCTTGGTTTATTCAAAGACAAGGGATGATCATGATTTGAACCTGGAAGCAGTGTTACAAATCTTGGGAGATCATTGTTTGTATGCAAAATTATCAAAGTGTTATTTTTGGATACAGGAAGTATGTTTCCTTGGCCTTTTCATTTCTGAGAAAGGAATTTCTATTGATCCTGAAAAGATAGAAGTCATTATCTCTTGTCAACCACCAAAGAATGTGTTTGACATATGAAGTTTTCTTGGTCCAGCTGGTTACTACAGAAACATTACGAATTATTTCTCATGACTAGCATCACCAATGATAGTTCTAACAAAGAATAATTCTACATTACAATGGAAAAAAGAATGTCAAATGTATTTCCAGGAACTGAAGGATCGTCTTACATCGACACACATATTGATCTTTCCTAAATCAGGACAGAGGTATGTGGTGTATTTTGATGCTTCAGGATCAGGGTTGGGTTGTGTTATCATACAATGAGACCATGTGGTTGCTTATGGTTCAATTCAGTTGAGGGTCAATGCGAATAATTACCCAACACATGATTTGGAGTTAGTTGCAGTCGTCCATGCTTTGAAAACATTGAGACATTATCTCTTTGGTGAGAAATTTACTGTGTTTACGAGTCACAAAAGCGTGAAACACATTTTCTCACAGCGAGATTTGAATCTGAGGCCAAGGAGGTTGATTAAGTATCTTCAAATGTTTTACTTTGACTTGATGTACACACTTGGAAAAGGGAATTCAGTGGTGGATGCATTGAGTAGCGAAAGAAGCTGCAAATGAATGGTGGTTGATGTTGGTCTTAGCTGACCTGCATGTGGAATGTGAAGACCATGGTGATGTTGCTATTTTCTTTTCAGCTAAATTTTTTCCTGATTTAGTAAATATGATCAAAGAAGCACAAACATCTAATGCAGAATGTCTAGTTGTAAGGTCAAAACTCAATGGTGGGGAGACCATTAATGGCTGGAAACATGATGGGGGTTCAGTTTTGTGTTTCAAAGATTGGATGGTTGTACCAATGGTTTTTCAGGAACAACTACTTCATACTTACCACCATTCCAGATGGACTATACATTCAGGTACACAAAATATGTATAAGGCATTGAAGGCATCATTTTGGTGGAGCTGCACGAAACAGAATGTGGCCGAGTTCGTATCACAGTGCTTAACTTGTCAGAAGGTTAAAGTAGAGAATCAGAGACAAGCGGGTATGTTACAATCATTGTCCATCTCAGTGTGGAAATGGGATCAAATAAAAATGGATTTTATTATAGGTCTTCCAAGAATGGTCCAGAAACATGATTCCATTTAGGTGATTGTGGATTGTCTAACCAAGTCGGCCCATTTCATCCCTATTCATGAAACCCATACGGTGGAAGATCATTCAAAAATCTATATCTGAGAAGTAGTAAAGAGGCATGGTGTACCAATTTCTATAGTCTCAGATATAGATATGAGGTTCACATCTCATTTCTGGAAATCATTATAGCAAGCCCGAAGAACTCAGTTGACTATGAGCATGACGTATCATCCTCAGCCAGATGGGAAATCTGAGCGGACGATACAAAATTTGGAAGATATGTTGCAAGATTGTGTAATGGATTTTGGTGGCTCATGGGAGGATCATATACCCTTAGTGGAGTTCTCATACAATAATATATAACAATCATCGATATGCATGGCTCTGTTTGAAGCATAGTATGGGCATCCTTGTCATTCTCCACTGTGCTAGGTGGAAACTGGTGAAACTTCAATAGTTGGGCCGAGCCTTGTCCAAGAAACAATGGAGAAGATTCATTTGATTAGAAAGAGGATGGATATGGCTCAGAGTCCATAGAAAATCTTATGCAGATCACCGTCGATGACCGTTGTCGTTCGTTGTGGGTGATCATGTCTTCTTGAGGATCTCTCCAAGGCTTGGACATCATCGTTTCGGGGAAGAAAGGAATGTTATCTCCAAGATACATTGGCCCTTTTGAGATACTAGAACATGTTGGAGAGGTGGCATATCTATTTTCATTACCACCATAGCTTAGTTCGGTGCATAATGCATTCCATGTATCTCAGTTGAAAAAGTATCAGCATGATCCTGACCATGTGATAAGATGGGATCACGTTAACCTAGAGCTGGATGCTTCATTGATACATATCCCAGAACGGATTGTGGATAGGCAAGAGAAAGTATTACGTGGAAAAAGCATTGGTCTAGTGCGGGTTTTATGGCATCAAGGTCAGATTCAGGAAGAGACATGGGAATGTGAAAAGGAAATTAAAGTGTAGTGGTCAGAACTCTTTCAGTTGGCTGAAGGTTTTCTTCTTTCTGAGGATGGAAAGACCAATGGTTGGGAGAATGTAGTACCCTCCGATTCTGGTATGTAACACTTTCTTGATTATTTATATGGTTATAATGTTAAGGGTCATGGATGGGAGAGTCAGGAGAACATGGAATGATGTTTTGAGGCAAAAGGGGAAGTTTCATGGGTGGCGCACGGTTTTTCTAAATCGTGCGGCCAAGACGTGTGTAGTTTGTCTTGGAGGCAGTAGATTCTGCATGAGCGGCGTACGGTTTGTCTAACAATGCAACCAAACTATGCGAGAAGGTTGGCTGAGGTTTTAGCTAATGCACGGTTAGTGCACAGTTTGTCTAGTCGTGTGGGAAAACAGTACGACCACTTAAATGAGATCTTTAAAGGTGGATCTCATGATTTGTTGCCTCTAAGTTGTTCGTTTTCCTCCTAAGTGGCCATAACTCCGGATTTTGCTTCTCCTTGGGTCATAAAAGGTTCTCCCATCATTCCAGAGGTGATCCAAAGGCTTCTCTTGGTGAATCGAAGCCATATTGTTGAGGTATGTGATAATTTTTCTTCGTTCATGATTGGTTTATTAGATCTACTTAGATCTACTTCTCCTATTCTCTTGGTTTCATAGATATTCCCCCGTTATGGGTAGATATAAGTGTGTGGATGCCAAATATGAGGAGACTTGGTCTTCATCTTTCTAGGAAAAGAGATCTAAGATGGGTTTTTGGAGAATCAACCATGGTTTCTTGAGCGTTCTTCGAACATTGTGGTTTTTTTCAAAACATTTGAAGTAGTAGTCTTCACTCTCAACTCCTCTTTCTAGAATTGATTGGAATAGATTCAAATTAGTTTATATGAATGGATTTGATTGTGAAAATAATTGAATAAATCTTCATTAGTGATGATTTATGGTTTTGATGTGATTGTGAAATATTGGTGAATTGTTTTTCAATGTGATTTGGCTTGTTGAATTTAAAATGTTGATTTTAAATTAGGGATTTGCTGACAATGTTGATGGTTTAATGAAAAATGGGTTTTCATTAAAAATGGATTTTTGTTGAAATGGATTGGAATTGAAATTTTTTGGAATTGAAATGGTTTTGATGGAAATGGTTTTCAATAAAAAGGAATTTTTATTGAAAGGGTGTTTTGGCATGATTTGTTGGAATTTGTGGTGTGTGTTCATATTGCAGGTACGGGGCTTGGATGAAATATGACCTTGTGCTCGGTTCCAAAGGGTTAATGGAACATGGGAAATATGACACTTGGTTGAAATATGACATTGTGCTCGGTGCCAAAGGGATAATGGAACACATGGAAGGTGTGTTTTCATATTGCATGTATGAGGATTGGTTGAAATATGACCTTATGCTTGGTTCCAAAGGGTTAAAGGAACATGGGAAATATGGGGCTTGGTTGAAATATGACCTTGTGTTTGGTTCCAAAGGTATAATGGAACATGGGGAACAATTACCTTGTGACGACATGGTAGATCGACGAGAAACCGCTCATGATTATGGAATTGTCCTAAAGAAGCATGCATGGTTGGTTGCATGGGTTGTGGAATGGTTGGGTATGCCAAAAAGGGATATTGTGAAATGTCTCTTAAACTTGTTTGGTTATTTTTTTGGAAATATAAATTCTGTAAAATTGCATTCAATTTCTCTTGGAATGACTTTGGTTATGAATGGTTTTGGAAACATGTTTATATTTAGTTATAAACTGCTTCTGAGAAAATGTTTTATATAAACTATTTTTATATTAATGTGGCTAACTCTTCCATCGTAGTGGCATGAGTAGGGAAGTCATTGGTGAAAACCTACTGAGATTTATACTCAATCTTTCTTTGGCACGTCGGTGCTTTTACAGATTTCATATTCCGAGACAGAGGTAATGGTAAGGCATCTTACTGCTAGAGGCTTGTGGTGATGCTTGTGAGATATTGTGGAACTTGGATCTTGTGGAGCGTGGAGTTGTGGTGTATTTTGAGAGTCTTGATCTATTCATCCGCTGTGTAATTTGATGCTAAGTTTGGTCTTCCGTTGTTGTGTACATTGATGTAGATTGGTATAAATGAAGTGTTTATTGGTCTTTCATTTTTTCACGAATCATATAGTGAATTTTTGGTTTTGCATGGTTGGTTTATGGGTTACTTTACTAAAAGGTAAATCATCCCCTAACTTGTATTTGAGACCCATCGGCATTTATTGCCAGCCTTTGGCATCTTGGGGATGTCGCTTAAGGTCTATTAATGATTCTTTGAGCTCTCAAGCCAATGAGAATAGGCGGGTCATTACATTATTGGATGGTGGGATGAACCACTGCAATATTGTAAGTATGTTGCTTATTTTCTTATGGGGGGAAATATTTTATGGTGAGGATACACTCTCTTCCTGGGAGACATTCATACATGGAAAGAGGATAATTAGACTAGAACATAGAGACTTCCAATGAAATTATCAAACAGACCCAGAGCACCTTCTCAACTATTTTGATGGGGAACACTAAACAACTATTTCTCTTATGTACCCTGTTGTTTTTGATGGAATATATTTGTGTATATAATGTATTGAAAGTAATTACCTTTTCACTGGTATTTTATACCATTTTATTCATGTAAATCCTTTATTCCTAGGCCCTGTTATATTGTATGAGAACTAATATTTTGGTTCACATATTTTGATGAATTTTTCTACTACTTGTCTTACACTTTTTAGCACCTATCATCACTGAGGATATGTTTTTTGTCTCCCCCTTTTAGTTTTTAATGAGATACAAGTACATCAATCATGGAGTTTTTTTCATTCTATTTTTTATTTTTTTGCAGTTGATGAAATCAATAGTTGTATTACTATGGATATAGAGAATCAATTCCAGAAATGTCAGCCCATGTGAGCATAACATTGAAATATTAGTGCAACCACATGTCAGCACATTTAAATTTGGTTTATTTGAAACATGGGGCTTATTCACTACAGTTTGGAGGACATCTTGTGAGCATTGTGGGTCTTATACACTATAGGTTGAAACTATAATTTATTTGACGGTTCTTTAGGGAGAGATAACTCTTGGTTGGTCAAAAAAGTTGGGTATACTCTTTAAGATTTCAAATTGTTTCGTACTGAAATGGTGTTTGTAGTCACTACTAATTCTGAATTCAACTGATATGAAACTGAATCAAGTTGGACATTATATGAGGTGAACCAAATATTTTTAAGTGCAGTTCATTATGGTTATTGAGGAATTCAATTGAAGACTGAACCAAGAACAACAAGTTGGACCCACATGTAGGAAGTGGGAGTCATGTGAGCTTAGCCAGAGTTACTGAAGTTTGAGAGGTTTGAAGATGAAATTCCACCAAACGGGTGACATGGACCCAAGAAATGAATGAAGGTAATTTTTTATTTGTATTTAAATTTGGGTCAAGACATTTTGAGAATATTTTTTACATTGGGACCACTATTGGAGGATTAGTTTAGGAACAGTTCTCTCTTTCTTTTTCATACACTCATTACTATCTTCATTCTATTCTTATTGAACATTCTTATCATATCTATAGAATTTTTTTCTTTAAATAAAAATCTTTAGACAATTTCTCCTTTTCCTTTCCTAATTATTCATTAGTAATCATTATGTGTTATATTTCATTAACACCTCATTATCTAGAACCATAAAAAAAATTTCCCAAATGATTTATTGTTAAAATAGGATTCTGATGCTTATCATATTTATTCTTTTTCCCCAAGTTTCTATTATCATATCAATAGAATACTTTTTTTAAAATATAAATTTTTTATTGATATTTTCCATTTCCTTTCACTAAAAATAAATTATTAATAATTATATGTTAATTTCATTAACAATTCCTTATCTATAACCATATAGCTTTTATCATTTATGAAGTATAAATTATGGATAGGTTTTCATTCCTTAGCATAGTCATAGTGGTGTGTATGTATTTACACATTTTGACATCAAGTGGTGTGCATATGAATCAACCATACAAAATCAAATTTTAATGTTTGAAATGCACTGTCATTGGTTTATTTTTACATGTATCATTATTATTATACCTAAGTAACCGATTAGTATTTCAAAAATTAATGATGAATGATCAAGGAAATCCTTCATGAGTCAAAAGACTGAGAAGTGAAGGCATCATTCGATTTCTTCATTTGGACTAGCTGTGAAATTTGAAGCTGTAAGACCTATTCCCATATATGGTGTAAGGGAATCACTTTGTTCATATCAAACTGGTTTATGAGTGTTGGCCTCTATTATCACAAGGATTTTGACCCCAATAAAAGAACTATAAAATTTGATGCAGTACAGTACAAGACATGTATAAAAATACATGGTATAAAATTCAATAGAGAGTGTTTGGATAAATAAAATACATGGTATATTTATAAAAGATTACCAAATTTTAGAAGAGAATAATCGATATGAAAATGAAACATTTGATAAAAAATTATTAAAAATTAAAAAGGTACACTTCTTAACTTTAATTATTCAATTTGATCAAACGAGGAATTTGCACTTTATTCCTGCTATTGGGAAGATCTTTTTTTATTTCCAGAACTATATAGATTACATATTACATTATTTGATCAAGAGTATTTTGTTTTATAATTTATAATCTAGAATCTATATTTTATAACATGGTGTTTGTTTTATAAGCTATAATTAGGAATCTATGTTTTATAGATTACATCATCTGTAATCAAGATTCTATGTTTTATAATTTTTAATGATCTATGGATTATTTGTTTTATAATCTATACACACACACATTAACATTTCTTGTTTTATCCTACAGATAAAAACTACCATCAGAGGCTTAGGGCTGTTACACCCATTTGGAAAGCTACAAACAAGCCCTAATTTTTCCCAGTCACACACAACACAATATACAAGCACCAGAATTTACCTGGTTAGCCATAACAAACCAAAAAATATTTGATGGTGATGTAGTGATTCATCCCTTACATGACATAATGGTCTTTGAGATTGAGAGAAACAGACAGATCATGACCCCGTGCTTCCAGCTTGCTCAGTAGCCGCGTGAAAATGCTTCAACTCTTCTTTAAACAACCCATTTAGACATGATGCCTGTGAGGAAAAGTAGACAATGTATTGACCGATTGAGTGATCATGAAACAAGGTGATTGACATCCGCCATTTCCCCATATATAGCACTATCAGAATATACCGACAGTTATATAGGCATCAGTAAGGGCCATTTGATGATCTTCTTATAACGGTGGATTCCAACATCATCATAAAGGAAACAAAGATAATGATCATGTCATTCTAGTTAATATAAGCCCAAGAGATGAAGCAATCCAGACCCGTGACATTATAGTGACAACCTACATAAGACTATCAACACCATCACATAAGGAAAAACTCATGCAATTTATGGAGGATCGAGTGAGGTAGGAAGAAGGGTTGGATTGAGAGGTTTCACTATTAGAGGGTTTTTGCCTCATTGGCAATCCCCCCACACGCAGAGGTTACATATTACATAATCTGATCAACCTTCTCCATTTTTATCATACTTGGTCCAATTCTATTTTTTTAATAAAATTTGACTTGAATATTCAATTTTCGCATTTTATGTTTTATTTTATACCCTTCTACTATTTTATTTTATATACATATTTGTCTTTTTTCTAGTGTCAGGTTGGGGATGCACTCCTTCCATTCACAAGTGAAAGAAAGGGGATATGCTTACCTGAGTGGGGATGATAAACTCCTTTCAGCCACATGTGATGGAAAGTTGGGATGGCCTACTTCATGATGCCAATGCGAACCGACTATAAGAAGGTTAATGTGAATGTGTGGACATCATCACTAGTGTGAACAATGAAGACGTCAACTAATGTGTGAGAAAATCATATGGAGGATGTTGTTTGATGGAGTTAAAGTGAAGTATCTTGGAGTTTGAGCTTGTTTAAACATTTTTATATCATTTTTCTTATATATTGATATATTTTCTTAGAGTATGAATATGTTTTTTAGTTATGTATGATCATGTTTTTTCAAATAAATTCTCTTTATTGGTGTTTTATACAAACTAAATTTATAATTATTCTATAAAAAATAGCATAAATATTATATATATAATTTTATTTATAAATATAACATGAAATTTCATCAATAAATATGAGAATATAAACATAATTTTTTATGTAAAATATAATTTAAAAACAAAAATTAATTGTCTGTATTGTTTATAATAACAGATAAAATAATAATATTTATAATATTACTAGTAGGAAGATAGAAGTTAGTAACAATATTACCAATAGATAAGTTTTTTTATGAATATATTGCTAAACATTTTAACCAACATATATATTATCTTTTGTTATTGTTATACTTGAATCAAAATTATTTTATCTATCACAACAACATTTAGAAAAAAAGTTTTTACCAAAAATTTAGTGACAAATATATTATTTGGTAAAATTATTTATCAACAGAAAATGCACTTTTACCAACAGATAGATACATGTTGGAAAAAGTAAAATATTATTTAGTGTATCACCGCGAAGGAATACATAACAATTCTCCACGCATCACTATGAAACTCAAAGTCTCCAAATCATTCACATATTTTTTGTAATTTCAAGACTTGATGACTTCTTCCAAGCTCCATTATCATTGAAAATTATTCATCATATTGAAATCAGTGTAATATTCCTATTGCATTGACCATCATTGTACACCATTGAAAATCATTTAAAAAAATAACATCTATACACAAAGTGGCCGCTTCAATCTCCCCATTTGTATTTTTTGGTACCGCCTTCAAAGTTATTTCAATAAAGTGTCAATTTGTGGAACCATTATCTCCTCTCTCCCATTTACCTTTAAAAATTTAATTTCAATTTCTCTCTCCCATTATTCAAAAGAAATAAAATGTTCATGGGAAAAAGTGTATCAGTCCATACTTATGCAATGTGCCATCCATCATTCACTCTACATCTACTTGAGTTGTGATCAGTGTAGAAAACAAGAAGATTTGATTTAGACAACAAGGCTGTTTGTTACCAATATATCGTGATACCTTAAGAAATGAGAACTCATATACCTGTCTTGAGGAATTATTCACTTTCATTATATGTTGAAATTACTAAATTTGAGATGAATATTTTAAAGAACAGTCAACCTGAAACTCATGCACACACTTCAATAAATAGATCAAAAACATTCAACTGTAATAGGCTATATAAAAGTCTTTGGGGGACTTCCACATTTCTTATTCCATTGATTAATTTAATTTTCCCCCTTTCTAAAAAGGTTGTTATTTTTGATAAACTAGGATAAGAGATAATGAGAGACATATATTTTCCAGTGACATTATCTTCAAGCAATTTCCAAAATAATCTGATTTGATAAAAATTAAAATAATAATTCTGGGAGATTTTTCATTTGTCTCTCCCTTAAGGGAACATTTCTTATTATCTTCATAATGTTTTACCTCATCACGAATAGATTTAAAGAAATTATAGTATGAAGAATACACTATAATGGGTCTTCAACTTGTGAGAGTCCATATTGGTCAACTTTCACAACTTCACCAAGGTTGATCTTCTAGAATATTTGTTCTTCAAAATTTGAAGAAATAGGATCAAACCAATATCGAATCATCTTTATACAGAATCTATAGAATAGGACATTACATTCTACAACTTAATCAAGGATGATCCTCCATCATATTAGTATTTAAATGTCAATTGATAAATCATTCAAGGATGGTAAATTCTCCATCTTGGCTATCAATAATTGACAACACTTACTACTTCTTAGGTTCTCCCCCTGAGAACATGCTTCACCTTCAATTACCAACATCATAATCATAAATAAAATACTCAAATATTAAGGGAATAAGGTGGGTCCTCCTTGCTTCATTAATATGAAAAACAAGGCTGATATGATCTTCTCATCCATGTAGCTTTATTTTCTCCAGTATTCATGATTGCACATATGAACATATGCTCTGATTTATGTTGAGGCAACATGGATCTCTTCACATCCTCTTCTTCTATGTGTGGATAATTTTTCTTCTTAAAATCCATCATAGATGATACATTATTACACCTATTGAGGACTACTTTTTATTTTGGTAGAAAGGTTAAACAACCTTTTTATTGTATCTTTCCCATGAATGCTTCATTTAAATTCTATTGACATGAATTTTTATATGATTTTGTTAATATTATATTTAAGGTGGATAATTTTTTCATGGGGAATGGTATATACGATGCATGGAACTATTCATATAGAATTACATTTTTCCTATTTTTTATTTCATTTACCTTATTATTAAGATCTTTTGTGTTTGGCTTCCATACCCATATAGAAGCTCATAATCTAGAGCATTGATAAACCAAGATCAAATAAACAAAATGTATCACTGGGTTTGTTTCTTTGCTCGACCTTGATCTGTTGTGACACCGCAGTGTCTATTCGGTTGATCCATGTGTCTCATGTGTTGTCCCACCTTCAGTTACTCGAACTACTTCTTCGATCTCATCCATCCATGTGATTGTGATCATGTACCACCACTTGAACTATCGGACAGCCTCTGGCTTGCGATCATTTCTCCTAGCTATTTGGATCTGTAATTCCTCTCATTATAGTGAGGTTCTACTCTCTGGTTTTCAGGGGATCCTGTTTGGTTCATCAAGGGATCTTCTGTGTGAGACTATTTTGTGATTTTTCAGATAATAATAAAGATATTGAGGGGATCCTGACCACCCAAATCCCCTCTACCGAGATTATTCCACCTACTATAATCGGAGTACTTCTCTAGTGGATATTTAGTGGGGAATCAACTTGGTTTTGGGTTCTAAACAACTGTGATTTAAGAAGGTTTCAGATATTGACATACCTTTCATCGTAACAAAGTTTCCATATAGATTCTTTGCTCTGTAAGATATTCAATTTATTTTTTCATTTATTATTCTATTTCATTTTTGGGTTTGTGCATGAGTTATTCTAGTAGTGGATTACATTGACTCTATGTGACAAGCTTCACTGCTACCACCTACTTTAGAAAGGATGACCTCCTTGTATAGTTTATGCGGTCTTTCATTGTTTTTCTTTCGATTCTATAATTACCTTCTTTGTTTTCTTGCTTCATAATAAATATGTTACCCCAGTGGTGTTCTCACCATTCACATAGGATCAAACCAATCCTAATCACGTTATATCTTATGTCTTTTTAGATTTCAGAATTCTCTATTTCATTTTTCCAGAAACTCTATTTTTGAATAGATCTAGTTTTGTTCAATTAGTGATAAATTTATTAATCAAAATTATCATATAATTAATCCATCATACGTGACAATGGGTCTTGGGTGTTTTAGGGTTTATGTATTCAACCACAAAAAGTGGTATCACATCCTACTGTAACATTAGTTATGGGTTATACTAAATTCGATATGGACAATTTTGATGGTTAAAAAATTTTAATCTCTAGAGAATTAAAATGAAAGCTTTACTGAACTACAATGATTTAATAGATTTCCTTGATGGTTCTAGAACAAAAATAACCCACACTTCCCCTGGTGGGAAGACTTTGATTATATATATAGATGTCCCTGAGGAAACTCTTAGGATAGACCGTAGCTGAATACATTTATCTTTAGGAGATAAAGTGCTAAGAGAAGTTGTATATGAGTCCTCTTCCACAAGTATATGTTCTAGGATTGAATACCTTTATATGACTAAGTCCCTTGTTTGTAGATTATATAATAAAATGATATTATATACTTTCAAAATGTTCCCTACAACTATTGTTAGGATACGTATTGATGAATTCAATAAAATTTTGTTAGATCTGGAAAACATAGACATTAAATTAGATAATGAAGACCATTACAATATACTGTTAACATATTTAGACGATTCATTTAATTATTTTCAAGACTCTTTGATATATGGAAAATACACACATACTATTGAAGAAGTAAAATCTTCTTTACTCTCCAAATACCTTCTGGGAAGGTTAGTGTTATGACTGAGGCTGTGGGTTTAAATATTAGGTATATAAGTGAGTCTACAGGAAAAAGGGAGTCAAGGGGTAGGAGAAAAGAATGCGTTAAGTCTATGAAGTAAATATATAAGTCTAAAATCAAAGTTATTAAATGATTTTAAAAGAAGAAACTTGGACATATTAAGAGGAACTTTCCAAATATGAATGGTGACAATATATTCAATAGTAAGGACCATTACATATAATTTGAGTAGGAATTTGACACTGCTGATGTGTTAAATGTTTCTGACATTTTCATCTTTGATTGTTGGATCCTGGATCAGGGTGTTCATTCCACATATGTCATAGGAAGGAATTCTTTACGGAGTTGAAGGAAATTGAATCGAGTGAGGTATTTCTAGGGAACAATAGGAGTTGTCACATTATGGAAATATGATTTTTTTTGTTAGAGATTCATGATGGGATTTTCAAGTCTCCTAAGAAAGTTAGGTTGGATCAAAAAATAAAATGAAACCTAATATCCCGAGGAATCCTTGACGAAAATTGGTATAGCGTTAATTTAAATTCTGGAAGTCTTAGAGTTGCTGAGGACACCCCCATAGTTATGAAAGGAACCCTTTACAATTATCTTTAGGTGTTAGATGGAAAGGTTCATAGAAGTTAGTTTAACACCTCTTCTAATTCAGAACATGATTCCACCACTCTTTAGCATATAAGGTTAGGGAATTTTTGTGCCAAGGGCCTTAGAGATCTCAAAAAATAAGGGATTTTGAGTAACATCACTCCTAATAGTCTCCCATTTTGTCAGGATTGTGTATATGGGAAATCCAGAATAGTTTTCTTTAGTAGGTCTATGTATAAGGTTAAAGAACCCCTTGAATGTGTATATTCTAACTTGTGGGTTCCTTATAGGTTCACCACCCATGGTGAAGGATTATACTTTGTGACAGTAATTGATTATTTCTCTAGGAAATTATATATTTATATACTCAAACACAAGTATGACACCATTAAAGCCATTAAAAAATTGAATCCTGGGGTATAAATTGAGTCTAACAGGAAACTCAAATCCTTATGATGGGATAACAGTTTAGAGTATCTATCCAAAAATTTCATTGAGTTCTATGAATATGAGGGAATGAAGAGACACATGAAAGTTGTGGAAACCCCAGAGTAGAATGAACTAGACGAGAGAATGAATTTGACTGTTCTTGAGAGGGTGAGGTGTATGATGTCCCACTCAAAACTCCACAAGTCATTCTGAGCCGAGGCTGCTTCAACAGTAGTCTATCTTATCAAACATTTCCCATCTTCTAATAATTCTTTTAAGACACCTAAATAAATTTATAAAGGAACACCCCCTGAGTCTTGTACACCTTACGAATTTTGGATCCATAGCTTATGCTCATACACGTACTGATAAGATAGCTCCTAGAGATGTTAAGTGTATATTTGTGGGTTACCCAATGTGTGTTATGGGGTATCATCTATGGGTAGGTAAACTTAGTTATCAAAAATGTACCATTAGATGAGATGTAGTGTTTCATGAATCTGGTTTGTCCAAAGGTAAGGGACCTGAACCTGTAGAGACTTCTGATGACACTGTACGACCCTCTAGAGCCTCAACTCCCCCTTTGTGTTGAAGTCCCTTCTGAATCCAATGACCAATCCCAGTCCATGACTGGTCTTGCTTCCCCCATTTTCCAAACCCAAACTAAATCTAATCTGAATTCAGATTCTGATTCAAAAACATAGGAACTCAATGATCTAATCAATTATATGCTCACTTGAGATTGAGAGAGAAGGGTTATTTTACATCCAACTCACATTAATTAGTAACAAATTTTTGTCTATGCATTTAATGTAGCACAATACTTGTTAAATGATGAATTTCAAATATATAAGATTGATATTAAGTCTAAATAAGCAACTAGGAGGATGAGTGCAATGCAAGAGTAGATGAATTATCTTCTTAAAAACAACAATTGTTTTGTTGTTTCTAGACATATTAAATAAAATTTCATAGGTTCTAAATGGATTTATATGAATAAATGAAAAAATGTTGGAGAAAATGAAATCAAATTCAATGCCCGAATTGTTGCTAAGGCTTTCTTCAATAAGAATGCATTGACTATGGTGAAATTTTCTCTATAGTTGTTAAACCTTTATCTATTATAATTATTCTTTCTATGGAAGCCAAATTTCATTTTCATGTTAAAAAATTATATGTAAAAACTGATTTTTTTAAATGGCACTCTTGATGAATCAATTTAATTGAATCCTCCGGAAGGATTTTCAAAACTGTTCATACCAAATCATGTTTGTCTTCTTAATAAGTCTTTATATGAGCTTAGAAAATCATCAAGATAATGGTATAAAAGGTTTTATTCATTTATGATTGAAAAAAATATTTCCAAAAGTAAGATTCATGCACGTGTCTATTATAAAACTTTTAAACATGAGTATGTTTACCTGTAATTATATTTTGATGAAATTCTTCTAATTCATAAAAACATGAGGATTATAAATTCTCTCAAGAACTAGTTGAATCATGTCATTTAAATGAAAGACATAGGAAATACTAATCAGATATTTGGTATGGACATAATAATATATAGGAAAATTAGGACATGCAAATCAAATCATAGGTATGGATATAATAAGAGATAAGAAGGCTATAATCTTATACTTATCTCAATCAACTTATGTTAATAAGGTATAGGGAAGATACATGTTTGATCATGTTGAACCTACTAGTATTCCTTTAGGACAACACTTTCAGTTGTCCTCGGAACAATCCCCTAAAAATGATGACGAGGTTGCCTTCAAGAAAAAGATTCCTTATGCTAATTTGTTTGGAAGTCTTATGTATGATATGGTTTGTTCTAGGCTAGATATTTCTTTTTCTATTCTTACTTTGAGCATGTTTATGGGGAAATCTGGTAAGCCTCATTATAATGCATTGAAATGTCTCCTTAGGTACATCTCTATGTCTGAAAAATTGTGCTTTCGATAATTATTAAATAATAGTTTTGATAATGATATAGTGGGATTTGTGGAATTTGATTATACTGAAAATATTGACACTCGAAAGTCTATCAGTATTTTTGTATTTATTGTATATAGAGGACCGGTATCCTAGAAGTTAAATAAGTAGTTAGTGGTTTCACTCTCCACTACTGAGGTAGAGAATATTTCCTTGAAAAATTCCATAAAATAGGCTATATGGATAAAATTTTTGCTTTCTGATATTTCATTACCATATAATAGAATAGTAGTTCACATTGATAGGCAATCGATAATATATTTATCTAAAAATAATGTATTCCCTGGTAGATCGAAACACATTGACATTAGAATTCTTTTTTAGGGATATTATAGAATCTATGATGGTGAGTGTCACAAAGATACCCACTAGAGACAATCCGACTGATAGTTTAACTAAGGCTATGCCATTGTCTAAATTCATGAATTTCTATAAATTAATGAATCTATTGCCAATAATGTAACTTTTTTTATGAGAACATCGCCCTTAATTTCCATATATTTTCATGGTGGATATCTAATTTATTTATCCCCTACATGTTTCATTTATATTCCATTAACATTCCTTTGTATATACATTTGTTCACATTATATTTAGGGTGCTTAATATGTGCATAGGGAATGGGATATATGATTCATGGAACTATTCATTCAGGGTTTTATTTTTTTCCAATTTTTAATTCATTTACCTTATTATGCAAATCTCATTTATTTGGCTTCCTTACCCATATAGTGTCTCGTAATATAGACCTTTGATAAACCGAGATTAAATGGCCAATATTTAAGTCGGGTGTGTTTCATCAGTTGGCCTCTATCTGCTGTGATGTTGTCCGGATTATCCTCATGTGTCATTTTTTCAGTGAGTTGTCCTATCTTCAGTTACTCGAACCACCGGTTCGATATCATTCATCCACACGATTTTGATTCCATTCCACCGCATAAACTGTCTGACACCCCTAGCTTGTGATCATTACTCCTCGCTGTATTGGATCTGTAATGCCTCTCATTCAAGAGAGGTTCTACTCTATGGTATTTGGGGGATCTCATCTAGTTCATTAAGAGATCTTTTGTATGAGGCTCTGTTGTGATTCTGTAGAGAAGAAGAAGGACACCCAAGGGATCCCGGCCACCCACAGTCTCCTCTATGAAGATCGTGCAACCTGCTGCAATCAGAGCTGTTCTATGGGGGAGATTCATTGGGGAATCAACTTGGTTTTTGGTTCCAGATGACTTCGCTTCAAGAAGGATTCAGATCTTGACTCACTATTCATCATAACCATGCTTCCGTATAGATTCTTGGATCTATAAGCACTTCAATTTCTTTTGACAGGTATTGTTCTATATCCTTTATGGGTGTGCGCGTGAGTCCATCTAGGGGTGGAATACTATAGATATGGAATTTAAAAGTGCTAGAAAAGTCCATTTACAGCACTAAAAAACACTATTACATGAGGCTCTAATAAAAGGGGGTCCATTTATGAGAGCTAAAAAAGCGCTGATAAATGTTTAAAAGTTTAAATTTTTTTAATTTTTTTTTGCAAATCGGATGGGGGTTTTAACAGCGCTTGACCCCCCTCTTCAACAACCTTATGAAGCACCCTTCCCGCCTGCCCACACCAACCTCCCATGTATGCACTATCCCCACAACCAATCCTTTAATAGCGCTAGAACCTCCCTATAATAGTGCTAGCACAACCCTTCACCACCACGTGCACCCCTGCCTCCCCCAGGATTCGAACATGAGACCTCCCACTGTGCACTTGGACCCTTTACCACTCCTCTATATTGAATTTCTGTCCATTTAATGATATATCCATTTATTGTTATATATATTTATTTATATATATTTGTATATTAATATACATTTATATTAACATATATATTTATATTAAAATATATATTTAGTTATAGAAATACATATATATTTGTATATTAATATATATATATATATGAATATTAATATATATTTATATTAACATATATTTATATTAACATATATTTATATTAACATATATATTTATATACTTGTATAGTTATATTTATATATTTATATATCTATAAATTTATTCGTATATTAATATATATTTATAACTATATGTTTATATATATTTAGTTATATTTTTATCCCTATATTTATTTGTATATTAATATATATCAGTTTGTTAATACAGACACATGAAAATACACTCACAGACACATTATATAGGTATATGAATATTCATATTTTTTTATTTTAAATAAAATGGCTATTAATTTTTTATTTAGATAAAGATTATATTTTGAAAGATAATCTTTATATATAAATAAGTATAAATATTTACTTATAAAATTAATATTTTTATGTGTGAATGTATAAAAAATATTTATATATTATTCTATATTTGATTATAAATAAAAATTCATTTTGAAAAACAATGAAATTTCAAATCCATAATATCAATATGAATGTAATGACTTGGAATAAAATCACTGCCCATTGAGAAAGGTCGAAAAGACCCCCTGAAACGAGAATGAAATTCCATCGAATGTTAGAAAATTTGGGTATCCAAACTAAAAACACTGTTTTGGAGGTCTTCTATGACTTTTCTGGCCTCAGTAAATGTAATTGAAGGTTCCCTTGTGTCTTCAACGTGTATAAATCATCACAGGCTTCAATTTGATATGTTTTTTTTAGCAAAAACGGACACATGGATCAAAATTTATGGCCGTTTGAAGTTTGAGTTATGTTTTTAACTTATTTTAGATCTTTTATTAATTGTTTGTTTTTTGTCTTCAAATTGTTATCAAATTAAAATTACTCAATGATTATTAGAAAATTATTAATGAATAATTTTTTTAAATATTTTATAATCCATTTTCACTTCATATCATATATATTAAGTGTAATGCCTATTTATACTTTTCTCAAACTTATTTAAAAAATATATATTATATAAATATAAATATAAATATAAATATATATTATTTTTATTTATTTCTATTAAAATATACCATTTATCAATGCTAGTAAAAAAATGATGATAAAGACCGCCCTTTATCAGCATTACTAAAAAAAGTGCTGATAAAGAGGTACTTTTAACATCTCTTTTTTAGCATTGTTAAAATTACTCCTTTATAAGCGATTTTTTAGCGCTAATAAAGGTACCCCCTTTATCATCAATATTTTTAGCGCTATTAAATGGTAGCGCTGTGAAAACCCGTTTTTGAGGCGGTGATGATGCTGACTCTACGTGGCAGGCTTCACTGCTGCCACTTAGTTTAGCAAGTTCAGTCTCCTCAGATATATTCTATTGTCTTTCGTTATTTTTATTTTGTGTCTTTAATTTCCTTGTTTTTTATCTTTCTTCATAATAATGTGGTTACCAGGGTGGTGTTCACATCATGCATGTAGGATCAAAACGATTTGAAGCACATTGTATCTGCTGTCCTTTTACACCTCTTCATTCGCTATTTCATTATTCTAGAAACACAATTTGTGAGCAAATCATGTTTTTTTCATTTAATATTCAATTTATTAATCAAAATTAGAATAAATTTAATCCATCATACGTGAAAATGAGCCTTGGGTGTTTTCGGGGTTAAGTATTCAACCCCAACACTATTGCAATGTGACTAACTTTCTTACATCCCTAACAAAAAAATTCTTTCACATAAGAGTTGCCTTTTCTTAACAAACCCCCATGCACTTTGTATTCATCATGTGGAATCTTTTATATAATGTTTTCAAAAAAAAATTCTTGTGGATCTTCTATTATTATTATTCTTTCAAAATCATCTTGCTCGATAACTAACATATCATTAGGAACTGTGGCATCAAGTTAGGATCTTTCACATGAGTTCTTTTGAGTGACATCTTTTTTAGTAGTACTTTTGGATTCACAACTCTCTAACTTCTTGGATATAGAATCCATGGCCTTCTCACCATTCTTCTTTGATAGGATCTTTCACATGAGTTCTTTTGAGTGACATCTTTTTTAGTAGTACTTTTGGATGCGCAACTCCTTATCTTCTTGGATATAGAATCCATTGTCTTCTCACCATTCTTCTTTGAAACCTTATTAGGAGGATTTATGTTAACAACATTCTTCTTATATCTTCCCAAAGTTGTTTGAATCATGTTTTTAAATTTATGATATTTATTATCTTTTATTTAAAAAAGGATATTTATGATTGGAGAGAAAATGTGGCTCCTTTTTATTTTAGAACACTTCCTAATTTTGATGTTTTAGATATATATTTTATGAAAAATTATAATGACTGACCGTAACTAGAAATGTATTAAAATTAATGACCCATGTAGTGAATTTATTTAACATTGATATAAGTGTGTGGCTCCTTAACATGAATAAATTTATTGTTTTGGTCCCTCATTTTCATTTTCCTGATTATTTATATATGTTATAATTTTTAGGGAAGAAAAGACCTGATGCACCTGCCTTGGAAAAAATAAAAGGGTATGATACACCATCCGTGCAGAGGTGTTGTGAATCAGGATGCACATGTAGCAAAGGTGTATGCAGAGTTGTACTATCAAATACCATCATGTCAATCACATCTTAGGTCTCCTCCAATAGGATTCTTCTTCCCAGATTGTCTCCGGCCCACCAGCTCATCGTCAGACGCATTGAGCACCGTTGCTGGGAGAGGTCTCCTCCAATAGGGTTCATTCCGTTGAGATCATCTTCGTCCCACCATCTCGTCGTTGGCCACATCGAGCACTGTTTCCGGGTTAGGTCTATTCCAATAGATTTATTCTGTCGAGATCATCTCCCTCCCCGAGTTCCCCACCAGCTACATCGAGAATCGTCGTTGGGCGATGTCTCCTCCAATTGGGTTTATTCCACTAAGATCGTTTCCGACCTGCTAGCTCGTCACTGGCCACATTGGGCACCATTGCCAGGTGAGGTCTCCTCCAACAGTTTTCTTCCACCGAGATCATCTCCAGCCCACCAGCTTATTGCTACCCACATCGAGCAACTTTCCCAGGTGAAATATCCTCTAATATGATTTATTCCATCGAGATAATCTCTAGCCCACCAGCTCATCTCTGTCCGCATCAAGCACCGTCAACGGGCGAGGACTCCTCCAACAGGTTTCTTTCACCGAGATCGTCTTTGGCTACCCAGCTCATCGCCGGCTGCATCGAGCACCATCATCAAGCGAGTTCTCCTCTAACAGGGTTTATTCCACTGAGATCATCTGCAACCTAACAGCTCATCACCATCCGCAAGGAGCACCATTGCCTGGTGAGGTCTCCTCCAACAGGATTCTTCCACCGAGATCGTTGTGTACCCCCCAGTTTTTCATCATCCGTGTCGAGAACCGTCACCGTGTGAGGTCTCCTCTATCAAGCTTTATTCCATTGAGATTTTCTGTGGCCCACCAGATTGTCTCATACCGCATCGAGCACCATCACTGGGCGAGGTCACCTCCAAGAGGGTATATTTTTTTGAGATCTCCATCCCACCAGCCCATAGCCGACGCATCGAGCACTGTCATTGGGTGAGGTCTCCTCCAACTGGGTTCTTCCACCGAAATCGTCTCCGGCCCACCATCTCATCGCCAGTCACATCGAGCACCTTTGTCGAGTGAGGTTTCCTCCAACAGGGTTTACTCTGCCGAGATCGCATCCGGCCAACTAGCTTGTCGCTCGCCGCATCGAGCACTGTTGTTGGGAGAGGTCTTTTCCAATAGGTTTTCTCCTCCATGATCCCCTTTGGTCCCCCAGTTTGTCGCCGGCAGTATCGAGCACCATTGGCAGACGATGTCTCCTCCAATAGGGTATATTCTTCTGAGATCGTCTCTAGTCCACCGGCTTGTCGCCAACCACATCGAGCGCTGTCGTTGGGAGATGTCTCGTCCTACAGGTTTCTTCCACTGAGATCATTTTGTTGGGGTCGGAGTTTTTAAGATGCAATGAAATAAAATAAAAACACCAAAATTATCGTGGTTCGGCGAAAGCCTACTCCACCCGAGAATCAGTAATTTTATTGTCAAATAAAAATTACAAGTCTCACAAATCACACACTTCAATTGGCGCAACAATCTCTGCTCCACTTCGTGCTTTATTTCAACCACCTTCGTGATCTCAGGTTCCCCTCTCCGCTTGCAGCCACGTCGTTCACCGCACACCACTACTCGAGCCCTCAGCGTTGTGAATCCGTCAACGCTTCACTCCAATATGCAAGGGCTTTGGAACCTTCAAAAGGCGTTCCTCCTCTATTGTCTGTCATGCATTTTATAGGTCTCCCTTTATTTTCAACCTTCCGCATGGTTTAAATGCAGTCAAAATGAGATCCTATTTTTTAGGACAATTAAAACAAATATTCAGATTTCAAATCACCCCCCGACAATAAATATTCTGTTGAGATTTTAAATCACCCCTCAACAATAAATATTCCGTTGAGAATTTAAATCACCCCCAACAATCTCCACCGTGATTAAAAATATGAATAGGTCACCATCGTCATCCATTTTGACAATTAATGTCATGCCCAATATTGGCATGACCCACCACACCCATAACGGGTGTACAAATTCTCAAATCTGATGAACAAAATGTTGTGGCTCCACCGTGCCACGAACGACTGAAGAAAATGTCACATTCCTTTTCAAATATCCATTTTCAGACATATCCTTATGAACATCACCTGTAATGGTACTCTGGGGCCTCAATGAAGATTCACCTGCATGAATCAACTTGTATAGATTCCCAACTTTCTTCCCTTTGATCACGGTCATTACTCCTCGCATCACTTTGAGAACTCCACCGTCAGTAGAAAACCTAAAACCTTTGGAATTCAACATACCCAAAGAAATTAAGTTCATTCTCAAATCAGGTACATACCTCACATCCGAAAGTGTGTGAAAAACCCCATCAAACATACGAACTCGCACAGTACCGATTCCAACAATTCGACTTTCTGATTTGTTGGCCATTTTCACAATATCACCTTCATACTTCTCATAACTGTCAAAACATTCCCTTTTTGCACATATATGATAAGAGCAACCAGAATCTAAAATCCAATCTGAATCATCCACATCTTCCACAGTTGTAAGCAATAAATCACTAGCATACCTCTCATCTTGAGTCACGGTATTCGCCTCAATTGTTTCTTCTATTGTTTCAGCTTCTTTTTCTTCTTTCTTCATTCGCTCACAGAACTTCTCACAATTTCTTCTCATGTGACCTTTATTGCCACACTCCCAGCATACAAAATCTCCTCTTGGTCTTGATTGACTACGATCTCTCCTGCTCCCTGAACCATTCTTTCGTTCTATCGACCTTCCATGATAGTTACGTCCACCAGTCACTGCAAAGAGCCCACTATTGCCTGATGATCCATCATCGTTGGTCTTTCGTTGAGTCTCGTTCATTAACAATGATGAAATAACGTCATCCAGTTTCAGAGTGTCTTTTCCAAATAACAATGTAGTGACGAGATTGTCATACGAATCTGGCAAAGAACCTAACAAGAGCAAAGCCTTGTCCTCTTCTTCCATTTCCACAGGAACCACGTTGCCTTTATCATCAGTTTTGATCGCCACAGAAGACAATTCCGTCAAGAGTCTGGTGAACTCATCCAAATGGTTTCCCAAATCTCCGTTTTCTGACATTCGAAGACGATACAATCGTTTTTTCAAATATAAACGATTTGTCAGAGATTTAGATTTATACCTGGCTTCCAGCTTCGTCCAGATCTCCTCTGGATCTGTTAGATTCATCACCTCTCGTAATGTATTGTCCACCAAATACAATTGAATGGTGCTCGTTGCCAAATCTCTCATATCTTTCCAATCATCAGAGCTAGTCTTCTCCGGCTTCTTTGATTTTTTCTTCAATGCTTTCACTGTCCCTTCCCGAGTCAAAATATTTTTTACCCATTGTTGCCACAATGTGAAATCATTTTGCCCATTAAACATATCAATATGGACAGAAATATTTGGACGTTAATCTCCCATAATTATTCAGCAAGAAAAATGGATAACCTGCCTCTGATACCAGATGTTCGGGTCGGAGTTTTTAAGATGCAACGAAATAAAATAAAAACACCAAAATTGTCGTGGTTCGGCGAAAGCCTACTCTACCCGAGAATCAGTAATTTTATTGTCAAATAAAAATTACAAGTCTCACAAATCACACACTTCAATTGGCGCAACAATCTCTGCTCCACTTCGTGCTTTATTTCAACCGCCTTCGTGATCTCAGGTTCCCCTCTCCGCTTGCAGCCACGTCGTGCACAGCACACCACTACTCGAGCCCTCAGCGTTGTGAATCCGTCAACGCTTCACTCCAATATGAAAGGGCTTTGGAACCTTCAAAAGGTGTGCCTCCTCTATTGTCTGTCATGCATTTTATAGGTCTCCCTTTATTTTCAACCTTCCGCGTGGTTTAAATGCAGTCAAAATGAGATCCTATTTTTTAGGACAATTAAAACAAATATTCAGATTTCAAATCACCCCCCGACAATAAATATTCCGTTGAGATTTTAAATCACCCCTCAACAATAAATATTCTGTTGAGAATTTAAATCACCCCCAACACATTTTTGCCGCACGATCTCATCGTTAGCCACATCGAGCACCATCGTCGGGCATGGTCTCCTCCAACAGGGTTTATTTTGTCATGATTTTCTCTGTCCCATAAGCTTGACACTGGCCATATCAAGAACCATTGCTGGGTGAGGTATCATCTATTAGGTTTCTTCTACCAAGATCATCTCTAACCCTCTAGATCATCACCAGCCGCATCGAGCACCGTCATCAGGTGAGGTATCCTCCAACAGGTTTCTTCCACTAAGATTGTCTTCGACTGACAAACTCATCACTGACTGCATCCAGCACCATCATCATTAGAGGTCTCCTCTAACCAGTTTTGAGGTCTCCTCAAAAAGGTGATACACTCATGACACAAATTTTACAATTTGTGAGGCTCCTCATGGTATGTATGGCCTTATTTGCATCGTATTGTGCACCAATAAACTAGAAATCACCACTGACGGTGGTTCATAGATCCAGTTGGGATGATTCCAAGGTCGCCTACCTTTTAGAATATGAAAACATCGAATACACCATGTCCGTGGAACTCGGTAAACCTGTTCAAAGGGTTAGTCATTCGTTGTACACTGGCATCCAGCTCACCTGGATATCAGAAAAAATGTTCGTACCCTCCACCTCCAAATTGTTTCAATACGTGTCATGTGTCTCCACCCATATACGCGATGAAGTCTCCCAAAAGAATACCATTTTCCTGAATAGATTATTTAGGTACGGAGTTATTTATAATGATTGTTCATGCACCAAAAGATGGATTGGAAATGACACCCAGATGTTGAGTGGGGATTTGATGGAACACTTTATGTTCATATGGGACCAATCCATCGTGGGATTCTCCCCCGCCATTGGGCTCCAGGGTTTGTCCACCATCAACATCTACATCATGTCCCAGACCACTTTGTCCTACAGTAAGGTTTTTTTACTGCCTTCCAACAATGGCTAACGTCGGACAACTCAACATTAACACCACATAATGCCCTATCCCTATTGACAGTGGATCGAGCATGCCAATCACAACCATGGATGAAAACTGGTAATCCATCACCCTAAATTCTATTAGGATTGGCGATTGAAATATGAACTTGAACCCTGCTTTTAAGAACATCGCAGACTCTAGGACTATAGTTTCTAGTATTCCTCCATAGATCTAAAAGAGGATTAATGCAGATTTTTATAATAAAATGGTTAATTATCTAAAGTTCAATTCACCAATTGCAATACTATACTCCTTCTAAAATTTCACAGGTTTTGAAAAATATAACAGTCCCATCCTAGAAATAATCCTCATCTTTGAGGGTGATGTCAACATGTTCATCAATCGTTGGGGAGCCTTGGCCGATATAAGACAATATGTGATGTGTCTTCCATTCTATCCATCCTCAAATGAATATGATAATAATATCATAAGATGTAAGCAACAGATGAATCACTACATGAGGTTTGATGTTAGGGTGAAGAAACTCCACCTCATCCTGAACAGATGCCTCTAAAACTCTTAATCATGCCACATTTTGGGGTTTGGTTCTCAGTTTATGTGAGGGTTTTCCATCTTCCCTAAAAATGGATTTATTTTGTTTTCTTGGGGTTTTGTTTAGGGATGTTATTAAAAAATACTCCTCTATACCTCTATTGATGATGTATGCTATTTAAATAACACCACACTGCATCAAATACATCAATATGAAAATATTTATAAATATATATAAATATATATAAATATATATATTATATATATAATTATAAATAAATAAATATTAATATTAATATATATACATATTTATAATTCTAATTATAAATTATTATATATTTATTTACATAATTATAAAAATACAATTAATACATTTATTATAATTTTAAAAAATATATATTTATATATTGATACCTAAATAAATATATAAAAATATATTTATAATTATATATATATATATTAAATATATTTATTATATATATAAATAATTATATAAATACAATAAATCCATTTATTATAATTTTATAAATATAAATAATTATATAAATATATTTATAGGTCTAGGTGATACGCTAGCAGAAATGGGGCACCCGGTTGGGTGGTAAGGAGGGTGGGTGACGACTTCATGTGACTATGAAGTGAATCCTAGCCTGCGGTTTCTTGGATGACAACACTCGGTCATAGACCAGATATAGTTTCATTGGTTTGGATTGGTGAATCATCCTCAGTCTTTTGAAGGTGATATCAAGGATTTCATGGCGACAATGCCTGGATCTGCTTCGTTGGATTCTTCTATTTCCCCGAGGGTCGCAGTAGCATAGTCGAACGAGAGTTTGACTCTGTTAGATTTAGCGGGAGATACTGTTTACCCTAAGACCTCTTGTTTCAATGTTGTTATGGGTCATCAGGAATCATCTCCACCTGAAAGAAGGGATCCACGCGACACTATCTATGATGGGTTTCTGAGGAATCAAGTGTATTGCGCAATGAACATTGATTAATTTCATGCTTCCAACCCAACAATCAGGAAGAAAGCAAACCCTGTGTTCATAGAGGCCAATCATGGTCTATTCTCATCAAGGATGCATCAATGAAAAAACTAAATTATTGTACATCTATCTTCATTGAACATTTAGAATTTCCTAGGGATAATCGACATCAGGAAGCGTTTATTGGTATTTTGGGGGATTGATGGCTAGAGCATCACCTCCCTCGGTAAAGTAATTTTTCACATTTTTTTCCCTTATGTAGATCTCAATACCAAAACATGGAGTCTTGGGTCAATCAATTTTAATCCTAGAATACTATGAATTCAGGATTGGGTTTTTTCATTTAACCCACTAAATATCAACAATTCTATCACCCAAATCTGGATTAATATTTGATATCTAAGCTGGGTCTTCTGGCTACCAAAAATTCTTCGGGACATCGCCTCTATAGTTGACATTCCAATATATATGGACAAAGAAAATGTAAGAGGCCAGTATTTTTCACTTTTTTTTGGTTTTGGTTGAGGTTGACCTTTGCTCTCCGTTAAATCATTCCATTATTTTGTTAGTGGATGATGAATGTTTTGATCATTCCGTTGATTATGAGAGGATCCCTGAATTTTTCTCCAACTATTTTAATATTGTCTCATTATCGAAGAAGAATGGTATGTTCTATTTGTGGATTCTCTAGAAATACTAGTGATAATTGTAAAAGGTGGTCAAAGTTTTAGGCATGGGCCTTGATTAAGGAACAGGTGAATCTCATTGATTCGCAGCAATAGGTTTCATTTGATGGGGCTTCGGGCTCACAAAAAAGAGCCTCACAATAAAGCTAGGTTCATATTGGATAATTTTTGTTCAAATAATCAAATAATTATAAATATATAAAAAATATTTATATATATATAGAGATAATTATAAATATATATTTGTTTTTTAAATATAATGATTAATATATAAATATATGCATTTATAATTATAAATATATATATATAAATAATTATAAAATTACAATTAATACATTTATTATAACTTTATAAATATATATGTTTATATATTAATAATTAAATAAATAAATATTAATATATTTATAAAAATATTTATTTATATTTATAATTTTAATTCTAAATAATGATTTATTTATTTATTATACATATAATTGTTTACATATACTAATATAAATAAATTATTAAGATTGTACTTTTATGAGCTCTTTTTTAGTGGTGATATAGATACAACTTTATTATTACTAAAGAAGCACTGATAAAACATGTCTTTATCTGTGCTATAATATTATCGCTGATAAATGCGTATCATTATTAGTACTAAAAAAGTGATGATAAAAGCATTACCCGATTTTGTAAATAAGCATAATAGAAGGCTTCTCTCTCAAAAACCTTTAAACATTCACAGAACCCTAATTCTATCTTGCCGCCACTCTCACAACCACTTTTGTTGTGGCCACACTCGCTTCCCCTCTCACCACATCTGCTCTCATCGCCACCTCTTTAGACACCTCTCTCACCATCGCTCTCGCTGCCGTCGCCTTTCTGGACTCCTTTTTCATCACTGCTCTCACAACCACTACTCCCACTGCTGCTCTTACTGCCACTGCTCTTGCTGCCCCTCTAACCGCTGCCGCCTCTATGGGGTATGGGAATCACTTTGTTCATATCAAACTGGTTTATGAGTGTTGGCCTCTATTTTCAAATGTATTTGGAACCAATGAAAGAACTATAAAATTTTGATGCAGTACAATCCATGACATGTATAATTTCATGCTAATGATGTGGGTAGACAAGTACAATATGTATAAAAAAAGTTGACCAGGAGTCCTATTTTTTATAATCTAGAATATAAAATCTATGTTTTATAACCTGGTATCTATTTTAAAAGCTATAATCGAGAATCATTGTTTTACAGATTACATCATATGTAATCAGGAATCTATGTTTTATAATCAATAATGTTCTATGGATTCTATGTTTCATAACATTCACACAAACACATTACCATTTATTGATTTAGCCTACATTTACAGACTACAATCAGAGGCTTAGGGTCATTGAACCCATTTGGCAAGCACCAAACAATCCCTAATTTAGCCCAGTCACACACAACACAATATAAAAGAATTGGAACTTACCTAGTTAGCCATAACATCCCACAAACTATTTTATAGAGATGTTGCGATTCATCCCATACCTAACCCAATGGTTATTGAGATTGAGACCAACAGACAGATCATGACCAAGTGCCACCATCCTGCTCAGTAGCCACATGAAAATGCTTCAACTCATCTTCCAGCCACCAATCAGGGCACGATGCCTGTGAAGAAAATCTAGAAACGGATACGCCGACCGGGTGGTCATACAACAAGGTGACTTCCAGCCATAATTTCCTCACATGTTACACTATCAGGATATGCTGATGGTTATATAGGAATCAAAAAGGGTCATTTGATGTTCTTATAGTAACAATGAATGACAACATCAACATTTACGTAGCATCGATAATGAGCAAGTAATTTTAGTTAATAGACTCTCAGGATCTAAGGCAATCTGGACCCATGACATTACAGTGACCACCTGCATAAGACAATCAAATCCATCACATAAGGAATTACTCATGCAGTTTGAGGAGGATCGATCGAGGTAGGAAGAAGTGTTGGATTAAGAGGTGTCACTTCTACCTCATTGGGTAACCCCACACACACGACGATTACATGTTAAATAGCCTGATTGAACTACTCTGTTTTTTATCATAATTTGACCAATTCTAGTTTCTTAATCATATTTGACTCGAATATTCAATTTTCTAGTTTTATGTGCTATTTTATACCATTCTACTATTTTATTTTATACACATCTTCTTATTTCTAGTGTTAGGTTGGAGATGTGATCTTTCCGTTCACAAGTGCAGGGAATGTGGATCTGCTTACCTGAGTGGGGATGAAAAGATCATTTCAGCCATCTATGTTCAAAATTAGGGATGACCTACTTCATGCTGCCAACGCGAACTCGCTGTAAGAAGCATAAACTACATGTGTGGACTGCATTGTTAGTGTGAACTATGACAATGAAAACTGATGTGTGAGAAAATAATATGGAAGATGAAGTTGGATGGAGTTAAAGAGAAGTATCATGGAATTTGAACAAGTTTAACCATGTTCGTATAATGTTTCCTGGATATTGCATCATTATATTGGAGTTTGAATATTCTTTTAAGTTACTTATGAACATGTTTTTTCAAATAAAGTCTCTTTGTTGGAGTTTCATATAATCTAAATTTATAAATATTATATAATAAATAATATAAATATTTTATATATAATTTGATTAATAAATATAACAAGAAACTTCATCAATAAATATTGGAATATACACATAATATTTTATTTAAAATATAAATTAAAAACTAAAATTAATTTTTGGTTATGTTTATAATGGTAGATAAAATAATATTATTAATAATATTAATGGTAGAAATATATATTTTAGTAATAATATTACCAACAGATAAATTTTTTATATGAATCTTTTGAAAAACATTTTAACCAACATATATATTATCTATTGGTATTGTTATAATTTCAAAAAAAACTATTTTAACTATCGCGATAACATTTAGCGATAGAGTTTTTACCAAAAATTTAATAACAGAGATATATTTGTTGGTAAAATGATTTACCAACAGAAAATGAAATTTTACCAATAGATAGACCCCTATTGGAAAAATTAAAAAAAAAATTAGTGAATCATCATGAAGGAATCCATAACAATTCTCCAGGAATCACCATGAAACACAAAGACCACAAAACATTCCCACATTTCTTGGAATTTCAAGACTTGATGACTTCTTCCATGCTCCATTAACTTTATAACTTCATCATATTGAAATCAATGTAATATTCCATTTTCATTGATCATCATTATCCACCAATGAAAATAATTTGACAAAAAATACAATCCATTCATAAAGTGGCCTCTTCAATCTCCCCATTTGTATTTCTGGGTAATACCTTCAAAGTTATTTTGCAAATATGTCAATATGTGGAACTATTATCTTCTCTCTCCCATTTACCTTTTAAACTTTAATTTCACATTCTCTCCCCATTATTGACAAGAATGGAAAAATTCAGGGGAAAAAGGGTATCAGTCCATACTTATGAAATGTTCCATCAATAATTTTACTCAATGTCTACTTGATATGTGACCAGTATAGAATACAAGGCTATTTGTTACCAATTTATCATGATACCATAAGAAATGATAATGCATATACCTGTCTTCAGGAATTATTCACATTAATTCTAGGATAAAATTACAAAATGTGAGATGAATATTATTAAGAATAGTCAACCTGAAACTCCTACACCTACTTCAATAAATAGATCACAAACATTCAAGTGCAATACGCAAGATAAGAGTCCTTGGGAGACTTCCACATTAATTATGCAATTAATTAATATAATTTCCCCCTTTTGTAAAAAAAATTTATTTTGATAACCTATGATAAGAGATTTAGAGAGACATACGTTTTTCAATGACATGACATTTATGAAATTTCTAGAAAAATCATATTTGATACAAATTGAAATAATAATTCTAGAAGCCTTTTCATTTTTCTCACCCTCAAGGGAAACATTTCTCATTATATTTATAATGTATGATATCATCAAGAATGGATTTCAAGAAATTATTGTATGGAGAATACACCAGAATGGGTCTTCAACTTGTGACAATCCATATTGGACAACATTCACAACTTCACAAAGGTTGATTTTCTATAATATTTGTTCTTCAGAATACAATGAAATAGGATAAAACCAAGAAGAAATCACCATTATCATAGATATCCATAAAAAGTCTTTACATTATTCAACTTCATCAAGGATTTTCCTCCATAAAATTTGTATTTAAATTTCAATTTATAAATTATTCAAGGATGGTAACTTCTATAGCTTTCTTTCAAGAATTGACAACACTTACTACTTATCAGTTTCTCCAATCGAGAACATGCTTCACCTTCAATTAACTACATTATATGAACAAATAAAATACTGAAATATTAATGGAAAAAGGTGGATCCTCCTTTCTTCATTTATATTAACAACAAGTTTGAGATGACATTCTCATCCAAGTTGCTCTATTTTCTCTAGTCATCATGCTTTCACATCTAAACATCGTTTCTAATTTATGTTGAGGCAACATGGAACTCTTCACATCATCTTCTTCATTGTGTAAAGAATTTTTCTTATTAACAACCTTCATGGATGATACATTATTAAACCTATTGAGGAACACTTCTTGTTGTAACACCCCATGCTTCCACGGTACGCTTCTCTTTGAGTTATACAATAGCGTCTGTTGTCTGTAACTTCAAGTTCTAACACACCCCAACCAATAAAACTATCCCTTATGAATAGTAATACCCACTTTTTGAAATTTTATAAATTATATATTTCAAAATGGACTTCTTTTTTGGATTCTGAATATCAAAATTAGCTTAGGGTGAATTTTGGTATTTTTCTGAAAACATTTAAATTTTGATGAATATTGAAAAACACTAAGTTATAGACTAAAACTGAATTTTTATTTAAATAATTATTTATTTTATTTAAATTTATTTTACGTAAAAATAGATACAAAATACCTATATAAGTTCAAGGTAGTTCATTGCAGTCAATATATAATAATTTTTGATATATAAAAATGTTATTGAACTTTTTACCGTCTTTTACCCACCTCATAAGAGCATTTAAAAATTTACATAAAACCTAATTTTACCACTTCTATGAGTTGAATTTCAAAAATCCAAGAGACATGATTGATATAATTAAGTAAAATGTGGTTGGATAAGATGAAAACAATATTTGATGAATAGTAACTTTTTTTTATTTAACATGGTTAAAAGTAAATAGGGAGGTTAAGTGTAAAAATGATATTATTATTACCCTAACGCATGTCCTAAATCTATTGGATAAGTGTAATTAGACCAAAAACAACCTTTAAAAGAAAATGCGATCATTTAGGTCCACTTGGATTAGATTAGGACGTTTATTATTATTTAATTAAAAGAAGATTAGAAGAGTTAAAATCAAAGTTTAATAACTAAACCATTTTTAATATAAGATTACAGACCATATAAATTCTACTATAAATATTCATTAAAAATCTAAAACTATTTCCTACATAATGGTAATTATTTATAATTTTTATATATTAAATAACTAAATTTATTTATGACAAAATAATGAAGCAGTAATTACCGTATTAATGAACGATTAAAATAATTGATAATATAAATACCCAAATAAATCTAAATTAAGACTTTTGATAAAATAAACGAAATTTATAAGTTAACATGACATTTTAGAATTTATTTAATTAACCTTTTTTGATGTAATCATGCTATTATGATTTTCAAAAAAATCAATTACCAAATAGTGTCAAAATTGGCATAAAAGAGTTTTTAAAACAAATATTATATTATTAATTTATATACTAATCCTAAAAATATAAGGTTCACCCAAAGGAATTATATAAGGTTATATATATTGATGATGAACCACTTAGGGTTCTATTGGTTTGTTATAGTATGTTTATTAACCATATAATATAAAAATACAAAGAGACATGGTAAATATCAAACTATTTAACTAAGAGTTAAATATAAATGATAAGGTTAATTTGGTGACCTATAACTATCTAAAATATATTGGTTGAAAAGATTTCGATCCATACCCACCCTATTCTATAAATAAGTGACATTGTAGCCATTATAAACAAAATATTAATTTATTATAAAATAGTATTTTACTCTTTTCGTAAGGTGCCCCTCACCCCTCTTATAAAAAGTCACTCTACTTCTCTCAAACTCACAACTCTGAAGACTTTTGGCTCTGAAAAACACTACCCAAATATCCTCAAAACATCCCTCACTTAATCATAGAGGCCTTACATTAGTCATAAAGCCAACCTAAGGAGCCCTTTTGATCAAATCAAAAGGAAGAACACGAAGAAGTGCTAAATATTTCATCAGCTCTTTCAAATTTTTTTCTTCATCCACTTCCTCTTACTTTATTGTTTCCATTCTAAAATAATAACTCTAGTATCTTCTATATAATGTGATGTTATTATAAAAATTTAACAACAATATTATTTATTATATCAATCGTATAAATGAAAAAGTCACCATATGTGCATACGTACAGATTTCCGTCTCCACGTCGTGGTGTAGTTTGTTATTCATACATTTCATCATTTGGATGGGTATATTAAAGGGTATATATGATTTGAATAATAAATATAAAATTATAATGATTCTGTATATATGATATACCATCCAATTTTATATGATTTTAATATTAAAATAATTATATTGTCGCTCGTGCATACGTACAGAATACCGTCTCCACGAACGCGATAAGATTCATTTCCCCATCGTAACCATTCAATAATAATTTTAATTTGATGATTAAAAATATTTTTTAAGGACTTGATATCATTCTGGATATTGATAAGATACATCATGACCCGTAGAAAAATGACTTATGTAACAAAACATATAAAATAAAACAAGTAAGTTAACAACTGAAACCATGATAATACTAAAATATTATTAACAAATCAATATTAGAAGATCATATATGATATCATATTTATGTATATGATTCTTTTATAATTTAATAACAATTATTTAAATATTATAAATGATGTTAACCTACCTGAGACCATGGAAATGTACAAGGTATGGGTAATTTTTCAATCTCTATATTATCTGAGGCTGTTTATATGTAATTATCTACTGGGACCACTTTATCATCCACATCCATGTTTCTTAAAAATGTATTTCAAAACATTTTTACTATTTACTATACAATGGGTAAAAGTCATTTATAACATTATTTGACCTTATATGTTTTGAATGGAATCTTTCTGTCATTTTCCAAACATGGTACTTTATGACCTTTTCGAGAAAAATAAGGTAAAAATGTTTTTTAACTTATACGACGTGGTGACTATTTTCCGCCGTTATAACAACGTCGAAGCTTCCCTTATAAGCTTGTAAGAATATTTTCAAAAACAAATGTTTTCTTTTATAATTAAATTACTTTTTAATGATTTCAAAATAGAAAGAGATATTTCTCTGAAAAGTTTTTGATTTCATCTTTGTCAACATCCTTTGATGGATTTTATGTTTGTTTGAAGTTGATTTATTATGATACTAATCTTCCTTATTTTAATGAAGGTTTTGTGATATGTTTGACTATGGAGATTTTATTTCATACGATTCATGGTTTATGGATAAAGTATAGACATTTTTTATGCTAGTTTTAATACGAACATTTATGTTATGTTTAAACCTTTTCATATGAGGAATGCATTGGACATAGTAAGTGACGGGTAAAGCCTGCTATAGCTCCTCGATGCCTTGGTAGGTATAATGATACAAACTAGTGTCTTGGCATAAGGCCTTATAAAAATATTATTTTTAGTCTTGGCACAAGGCTCTTACTACGTGGTTATGAAGTATGACATTATGCATTCAATCATTATAAAAGTGGCTATTGATATTTCATGTGATTATTCGACTAGTAGAATATCCATTTGAGTAAGTAAATGGAATTATTTTTAATTTTATTTTTCATATTATGATGTATTATCTACTAAAAAGGCTTCTGTTTTAGTTTTATACATTTCTTTAAATGTAAATTCTTATTTATTAAAGTTTCCGCTATATTTTTATTCTTACTGAGCATCTGAGATCACCCCTTTCTATGTTTTATTTTTCCCCAGATGCGAAGAAATATATTATGAATGACCTGTAGGGATATTCTATGGGATCTTAGTGTTGTCTATGAAAACAATGTTGTTGTAGTTTTCCATTTTATGATGTAATGTAAACCTTATTAATGTATCTAGTACTTCCAAGGCTACTAAACTAATCAGTCTTTCGATACTTGATCTTTTGTGATCATGCCAATGATATGCAATAGTTGACTAAGTCTGGGTAACTAGGGTCAGGGCGTTACAGTTGGTATTAGTGGAAGTTATCTACAAACCTTGGAAGCTAGATTTAGATAAACTCTTATTAGAGCACATAGCCCTAAGATAGACTTTGAGGATCAGTATAGAAGAACTTCCTAGAATTTTGGTATTGTAGAGATTTTGTGACTTTTCATGTAATTCATCTCTATCGGGATACGAACTGGTAGAGGTGGCTCTTGCACATATATACCTAGGTGTAAAACATGAAAACCCACCTTTGAGATAGGCATTAATGGGAACTGATGCACCACAATGGGCCTTGCTGCCCTCTTGGTGACGACACTCCTGTGGGATATGCTTAGGATAAATCTCATTTTCTGTACAAACCATTATAAAGGTTTTATGATTATATACATCCTAAAGAAAACATTTTTATGATTATTGATTATATCCATAAACTGTTCGATTTATGTTATGTGTTTTACATTTTTGGATTTATGTATTGTGATTTATAAACTAATCTAGTGTATTCCATTGTTTATAAATGAAGATTAGTGGAAGGAATGAAAATTGTATTAATGCACACACTCTATGTAGGGATTTCCCTCCTGCTCAAGATAATTATAGTGGAGATAGTGACACAACTGGTGCTGATTAGCTTATCACTATACTGGGACAACTCACTCAGGTTTTCAATAACAACCTTACCTGTATGGAGCACCCAGATCCACAGTGTGGAGGATCAATGTTATATTGGTTCACGAGGAAACAACCACATAAATTCAATGGGATTAAAAATTCATTAGTAGTTGAGCAATGGAATAATTTCATAGAGAAAATATTTCACGCCTTGGGGAGTAGTGAAAGGGAAATACTTGTCATGGCAGTTTACCGCCTCACTGGAGAAGCTGATCAATGGTGGTCATTGAATCAAAACACAAAGAAAGATTATTAAGTATCAAATATGGAATGGAGTGAGTTTAAAGAAATTTTGTTAGGAAAATACATTCCTCACGACCATCGAGAAGATATGGAAAGACAATTTCTGAGTATGAGGAAAATGGAGGATGATAATGTCACAATGTATGAGTCTAACATTACAAGGGTAGCAAGGCATGCTATAGATTATATATGTAACCCACGAAGTAAGAATGATCATTTATTTGATGGGTTAAAACCATTTCTCCATCGAGCATTAGTCTCACAATCCTTCTCGTCATACGAAGATATTGTCTCATGTGCTATCAAGAAAGAAAAAGAAATATCTAAGTCTTATAACATTAAAGAAAAGAAATAGAAGAATAGATATGTTGAACAATATGGAAATGGAAATAAGGGTAAGAAGGGAAAATTTGAATATCCATACTACAGTAAATGTTGTAAAAAACACATTGGTACTTGTCTGAAGGGAATGTGAGACTATTACAAGTGTGGTGAAAAAGGCCACAAATCTCGTGATTGCAAGGGGAATAAAGAAGCTATTAATGTTGAATGATAAAATTGTCGATTAAGTGGAAATTATGAAAATGAATGTCCTAAGAATCAGGGGAACTTACCTCAGAAAAGGCCAGGGGATCAAGGCCAAGCTTGTGATATCAATACTGCTATGGTTGAAGCTCCAAAAGATGTAGTGACAGATAATTTAATGGTTTCTTCAAGTTTAGCCAATGATTTATTTGATTTTGGATCAATCACATTGTTTCATATATTACTAGATTGCTAAGAAAATTACATATTTCCAATATTATTGAACAAGGGAGTTTTCAGTCAAAACTCTTAAGGGAAGTATCATTGCAAAAAAAATTTGTGAATGAGTTCCCATTAAGGAATATAATCATTATTTATCTACGGATCTCATCATCATAACCATGATTGAATTTGATATAATCCTTGGTATGGATTGGATTTTGGACAATGATGCGAAAATTTATTGTAAGAAAAAAATGGTTACAATTTTTTATGATGATAAGGAGTACCTAATCTTTAGAACAGAAATGTCACCATTTGATTATTATCTAGATCCACCCCCAGTAGCTCAACTAAAATAAATTATTGGGGATGAAGATAATGAAATAACTATGGTCGAGGAATGGAGTGATCAAATTTTGGATGTGCCTATTGTGAATGAATATATTTATGTGTTTCTCGAGGATTTACCTGGACATCCTCTAGAATGAGAAATTGAGTTTTCCATTGACTTAGTTCCTAGTTCAAGGCCCATATCAAAGACCTCATATAGAATGGCCTTTGTGGAATTAGTGGAACTAAAGAAACAACTAAAAGAATTGAGTAATAAAGGATTTATTCTCTCTAGTGTTTCTCTATCGGGAGCCATGAGAAATTGTGTTTTCCATTGACTTAATTCCTGGTTCAAGGACCATATCGAAGACCCATTATAGAATGGCCACTTTGGAATTAGTGGATCTAAAGAAACAACTAGAGGAATTGAGTAATAAGGGATTTATTCTCCCTAGTGTTTCTCCATGGAGAGCCCCTATTCTTTTTGTTAAGAAGAATGATGGATCTATGAGGTTGTGCATTTACTATAGGGAGATCAATGCTATAACAATAAAGAACAAGTATCCCCTACCTCACATTGATGATTTATTCGACCAACATCATGGAGTTCAATACTTTTCAATGATTGACCTTAGATCTGGATATCATCAGTTGTGTGTAAAGAAGGAAGACATTCTGAAAATAGCATTTCAAACTAGGTACAGGCATTACGAGTTTACAGTAATGCCTTTTGGATTGACTAATGTACCCTATTTTTTCATGGATAAAAGGAATATAATTTTCAAGGTATATCTTGATTACATTGTAGTGGTATTTATTGATGATATCATGGTATACTCTATAAGATTTTATGACCATGAAAATCACTTACACATTATACTATAGACTCAAAGAAGACATGAATTATATGTGAAGTTTAGCAAGTGTGAATTCTAGATTCAAGAGATTTATTTTCTTGGTCATATTGTCTCTAAGGATGGAATCTCTATTTATCCTTCTATGAAAAGAGAAATCCATGAATGGCCATCACCAATGACTATAACAGAGGTAGACAGATTTATTGGTTTAGCATGTTATTATCGACGTTTCGTATAGAATTTTGCCCAGTTGGATAACCCCTTACCAATGATCACACGTAAAGGGGTTAAATTTGGTTGGAAAAAATAGTGTGAATGATGTTTTGAAGAATTGAAGAGAGTATTAGTCAATGTTCTTATCTTCAATCTACTGTTGGGGAATGATGGGTTTGTTATTTATAGTGATGCATCAAAGAAAGGACATGGTTGTGTCCTTATGCAGAATGATAGAGTTATTGTCTATGCATCATGACAGTTAAAAATTCATGAGAAAAACTATCCTACTAAAGATATTGAGTTAGAAGCTATAATATATTCTTTGAAAATATAGAGACATAATCTCTATGCTGAAAAATGTCAGATATTTACTGATCACAAGATTTTGAAGTATATTTTCTCACAAAAAGAACTCAATATGAGGCAAATGAGATGGATTGAACTAATCAAGGATTATTATTTCATCATACACTACCACATAGGTAAGGAAAATAAGGTGGCAGATTCATTGAGTAGAAAGGATCATGGAGTTCTAAACAAAATGAGAGTCGAAAATGATCCTATATATAAGGATCTAGTAAAGTTGGACATGGGGATAACCATGGAAGGTGAAACATCAATAATTTTTCAGATGGTTGCCAAAACGTATTTAACATAAAGGATAAATAGTTCTCAGACCGATGATGAAGAGTTTTAGAAGAAGATTAAATATGTGAATGATGGGAGAATTAGTGACTTTGTGTATGAAGATGGAATTTTGCAATTTGGGAAGAGACATTGTGTTCCTGATATACCTGATCTAAAAAGGTAATTATTGGATGATGCTCATAGTTCCAATTTCTCTATACACCCTGGTAGCACTAAGATGTATAGAGATTTGAAAAAACATTTTTGGTGGGACAACATGAAGAGGGAGATTTCTGATTTTGTGTCAAGATGTATGGTGTGCCAACAAGTGAAAGATGGAAGGAAACAACCTGGATGAGTCATGAAACCTCTTCCCATACCTTAGTGGAAATGGGATAATATTACGATGGAATTTTTCATGGGACTACCAAAGACTTCTAGAAGGAACGATGCAATATGCGTCATTTTTGATCGTCTTACCAAGTCATCACATTTTCATTCTATAAGATATGATTTACCACTTCAACGTCTAGAAATACTATATATTAATGATGTTGTGAGACTTCATGAAGTACTCCTATCAGTTTTTATGATCACGATCCACATTTTACATCAAAATCCTAGAAAAGTCTTCAGAAACCCTGGATACTGAACATCATTTGAGAATTTCCTACCACCCCCAAACTGATGGAAAATCAGAATAGACTATTCAAACCTTAGAATTCATGTTGATATCATTTCACATGACTTTTAAGGTATGTGAGATCAACATTTTATTATGGTAGAATTTTCCTTTAACAATAGATTCCATTCAAGTATTCAAATAGACCCATATAAAGCGTTATATGAAAAAAGATGTCGCACACTAACCTATTGGGATGATTTTGGTGAAAGAAAACATGTAGGCCCAGAACATGTGGAGGAAATGATGGAAAAGGTGAAGGTAATCCAAACCCACGTCAAAGAGGCTCAAAGTATGCAGAAGAGCTATGCTGATAGCTGAATAATGGATTTTGAATTTTAGGTGAGAGATCGTGTTTCCATTAAGGTATCTCCATGGAAGGGAGTTATACGTTTCGATAAGAAAGAAAAATTAAGTCCCAGGTACATCAGACCTTTCGAAATTCTTGAACGAATTGGACCTATAGCTTTCCATTTGGGAATGACAGAAAGTATCTCCGAATTTCATGATGTGTTCCATATATCACTATTGAGAAAATGCATGCCTTAACCAACACATGTACTGACCTATGAGGAATTAGAATTGGAACCTGACATGTCTTATTGCGAAGAGCCTATCAGGATTCTTGATACCAGAGAGCAAGTGTTGAGAAATAGGACGACTCTTCTGGTAAATGTTCTTAGGAGAAACCATAATATAGAAGAGGCAATGTGGGAACCTGAGGAACATATGATGAAAAACTACCCGATCCTTTTTATGTAGTAATATTCTAGAAATTTCGAGGATGAAATTATTTGAAGTAGGGGAGAATGTAACACACCAAGCTTCCACGGTACGCTTATCTTTGAATAATACAATAACATGTGTTGTACGAAACTTCGAGTTCAAACACACCACAACCAATCAAAATAGCTGTTTTGAATAGTAATACCCATTATTTGAAATTTTATAAATTTTATCTTTCAAAATGGACACCATTTTTGGATTCTTAATCTCGAAATTATATTAGGGTGAATTTTTGGTATTTTTATGAAAACTTTCAATTATTGATGAATAATGGAAAACACTTAGTTATAGTTTAAAATCTAATTTTTATTTAAATAAATATTTATTTTATTTTAATTTATTTTAGGTCAAAATAGTTATATGATACATTTATATGTTCCATGTAATTCATTAGAGTTAGTTCATGATAATTATAGATATATAAAAATTTTATTGAACTTTTTACCATCTTTTACCCACCTCCTAGGAGCATTTGAAAATTTACATAAAACATAATTTTAATTTAAAAACTACAAGAGAAAACATTGATATCAGTAAGTAAAATTTGGTTCAATAAGATGAAAATATTTTTTTTTGTGAATAGTAACATTTTACTTTTATTTACCACAGTTAAAAAGTAAATATGGTAGTTAAGGTTAAAAATGAAATTATTATTATCCTAAAACATGTCCTAAATCTATTGGATAAGTGTAATTAGACCAAAAACCAAATTATTAATAAAATATGATCCTTTAGGTACACATGGATTAGATTAGGACCTTTATTTTTATTTTATTCAAACAAAAGTTAAAAGAGTTAAAATCAATGTTTAATAACTAAGCCATTTTTAATATAGGGTTAAACACAATATAAATTCAACCATAAATATTCATTAGAAATATTAAAATATTTCCTACATAATGTTATTTTATATATAATTTTTAGACATTAAATAATTTAATATATTTATGACACAATGATGATGTAGTAATTACCATATTAATGAATGACTAAAATAATTGATATTATAAATACCCAAATAAATTTAAATTAAGACTTTTGTAGAATTAAAAGAATTTTATAGGTTAATATTTCATTTTAGTATTTATTTAATTAACTTTTTTCGTAGTAATCATGCTATTATAATTTTCACAAAAATCAATAACCCAATAGTGTCAAAATTGACATAAAAGTGTTTTTAAAAAAAATATTATATTATTAATTGATATTATATTCTAATAAATATAAGGTTTTGAAAAAGGAATTATATAAGGTTATATATATTAATAATTAACCACTTAGTGTTCATTTGGCTTGTTATTGTAAGTTTATTAACCATATAATATAAAAATACAATGAGACATGGTAAATGTCAAACTATTTAACTAAGAGTTAAATATAAATGATAAGGATAATATAGTGACCTAAACCTATCTAAAAACTATTGGTTGAAAGTATTTATACCCATAAAAACCCTATCCTAGAAATAATTCACTTTAGAGGCATTATAAACCAAATATTAATTTATTAGAAAATAATATTTCACTCTTTTCCAAAGGTGGTCCTCACCCCTCTTATAAAAGGGCACTCACCCTTCTCTCAAATTCACACCACCAATGCCTTTTGGATCGGCCAAACCCTGACCAAATATCCTCCCAACTTCCCTTATATCATCCTAGAGGCCTTCTTTTAGTCAGAAATCCTACTTGTGGAGCAATTTTGATCAAGTCAAAAGGAAGAACCCGAAGAAGAGGTAAATATTTCATTACCTATTTCATGTTCTTTTCTTCTTCCACTTCCTCTTTAATTGTTGTTTCCATTCTAAAAAATAACTTCAGTTTCTTAAATATATATTGATTTTATTATAAAAATTGAATAACAATATTCTTTATTCTATCCATCCTATAAATGACAGAGTCACCATACGTGCGTACGTACGGATTACCATCTCCACGTCATGGTGTAGTTTGTTATTCAAACATTTCATCATCTAGATGGGTATAATATTGAGTATAAACGATGTAAATAAAACATATAACATTATAATTATTCTTTATATATGACATATCCTCCAATTATATATGATTTTAATATCAAAAGAATGATATTGTCGCTCGTGCGTACATACGGAATACCGTCTCCACGAACGCAATAAGATTCATTTCCCCATCGTAACCATTCAAGAATAATTTTCATTTGATGATTAAAAATAATGTTTAAGGACATGATATCATTCTAGATATGAATAAGATACACCCTGTCCATAAAAAACATGACTTCTGTAACAAAACATATAAAATAAAACGAGTAAGTGAACTCCCCAAAACGACAATAATACTAAAATATTATTAACAAAGCAATATTAGAAGATCATATCTGATATCATATTTATGTATATGATTATTATATAATTTAATAACAATGATTTAACTATTATATAGGAGGTTAACCTACCACCAACCAAGGAAATGTACAATGTAAGGGTTAATTTCACAATCTCTTTATTATTCGAGGTTATTTATATATAACTATCTACTAGGACCACTTTATCATCCACATCCATGTTTCTTAAAAATGTATTTCAAAACATTTTTACTATTTACTAGACAATGGGTTAATGTCATTTATACCTTTATTTGAACTTATATGTTTTAAAAGGAATCTTTCCATCATTTTCAAAATAGGCTACATTATGACCTTTTCGACAAAATTAAGGTAAGAATTCTTTTTTAACTTATATGGTGGGTGCGGCTATTTTCCACCGTTATAACAGTGTTGAAGCTTCCCATACAATCTTAAAAAAATATTTCAAAAAACAAATGTTTTATTTTATAATTAAATGAATTATAAATGATTCCATTATAGAAATACATATTTCTCTAAAAAGGATTTGATTTCTTCTATGTCAACATCCTTTGATTGATTTTATGTTTGTTTGAAGTTGATTTATTATAATACAAAACTTACATATTGTATTGAAGGTTTTGTGATATGTTTGACTATGGATGTGTTATTTCATACCATTCATGGTTTATGGATAAAGTATTGACATTTCTTATGCTAGTTTTAATACGAATGTTTATGTTGTGTTTAAACCTTTTCATATGAGGAATGCGTTGGACTTAATCAGTGACAGGTGGATCCCTCTACAGCTCCTCGATGCATCGGTCGGTCTCATGATACAAACAAGTGTCTTTCCACAAGTCCTTGACAAAATCATAATTGTATTCTTGGCACAAGGCCATGACTATGTGGTTATGATGTCTGGAATTATGCATTCCATCATTATGAAAGTGGATATTGATATTGCATGTGATTATTAGAATAGTAGAATATCCATGTGAGTAAGTAAATGGAATTATTTTGATTTATATTTTCCATACTATAATGATGTTTATGTTGAAAAGGCTTCTATTTTAGTTTTATAAATTACCTTAAATATTTATGCTTATTTTTGAATGTTTCCGCTATATTATTATCCTTATTGAGCATTTGAGCTCACACCTTTCTATGTTTTATTTTTCCCAGGATGAGAAGAAGTATATTATGACTGACCTATAGAGATAGTCTAAGGGATCTCACTGTTGTCTATGGAAACAATGTTGTTCTTGTTTTCCATTTTATGATGTAATGTAAACCTTATGAATGTATATAGTACTTATAAGTCTACTAAACTAATCAGAATTTTGAGACATGATCTTTTGTGATCATGCCAATGATACAAAAAATTGCACAGTCTCTAGGTAACTGGGGTCGGGGAGTCACACATTTTCTGGTAGAAAGGTTAATCCTCCTATTTATTGTATTTATCCTCGACATGTTTCATTAAAATTCCATTGAAATGACTTTGTGTATGCTTTTTTCATATTATATTTAAGGTTTTTAATCTGTTCATGGGTCATGGTATATAGATTCTTGGAAATGTTCATATATAATTTTTTTTATGATTTTTATTTCATTTACCCTGTTATACGGATCTTTTGTATTTGGTTTCCTTACCTGTATATCGGCTCATAATCTGGACTATTGATAAAAAGTGATCAAATAGACAATATTCTCACTGGGTGTGTTTCTTCACTTGACCACAATTTTATGTGACACAGTCATGTCTGTCATGTTGCGCCATGTCTCTCGTGCACTATCCTACCTTCAGTTACTTGAACTCCTGCTTTGATCTCATCTATCCACACAGTTGTGATCTCTTGCCACCGCCTGATCTATCTGACGCCCTCTGGATTGAGATCATTTCTCCTCGCTGTTTGGATTTGTAATGCCTCTCATTCGAGCGAGGTTCTACTATCTAGGTTTTAGGGTATATATTTCGGATCAACATGATCTCTTCTATGTGAGGCTCTATTGTAATTTTGCGGAGAAGAAAAAGGACATCGAGGGGATCCCATCCACCCACACTCCCATCTTCCGAGATCATGATACCTCTTGCAACCAGAGTACTTCTCTAGTGTATATTCTATGTGGAATCAACTTGGTTCTGGGTTCTAGACAACTGTGCTTTAAGAAGGTTTTAGATCTCCACTTACCTTTCATCATTACAAAGGTTTTGTATATATTCTTCACTCTTTAAGTGAATCAATTTATTTTTCCATGTATTGTTCTATCTTATATTTGGGTGTGTGCATCAGTCTTTCTAGGAATGGAATACATTGACTCTATGTGATAGGTTTCACCACTACCACCTAGTTTAGCAAGGCTGACCTCCCCAGATAGTTTTTGTGGTTATTATTTGTTTTTATTTCGAGTCTTTATTTTCCTTGTTTGTTTTCTAGCATCATAATAAACATATTACCATAGTGGTGTTCTCGCCATTCATATAGGATCAAACTAATCCAAATCACATTATACATTCTTTCCTTATACATTCTTGCATTTGCTGTTTCATTATTCCAGGAACTCTATTTGTGAATAGATCCTGTTATATTCATTTAATGATAAATTGATTAATCAAAATAATCATATAATTAATCCATCATATTTGATAATGGGACTTGTGTGTTTTAGGGTTTATGTATTCTACCCTAACAAGTGGTATGTAACTATAGTTATTGTATTTACTATATTCTATATGGATGAGTTTGATGGTGAAAATGATTTTAATCTCCGGTGAATTAAAATTGAAGCTTTACTAGACCACAATTATTTAACAGATTCCCTTTCTGGTTCTAGAACAAAATAACCAAAACATCCCATGATGGTAAGACTTCCATTACTTATGTTGATTTCCTTGAGGAAACTCTTAGGAAAGACTGTAGCATAAAACATTTATATTTAGGAAATAAAGTGCTAAGAGAAGTTGTATATGATTCCTCTTATACTGGTATATGGTCTAGGATTGAATCCATTTATATGACTATGTCCCTTGTTGGTAGATTATATAATTAAATGAGATTATATACTTTCAAAATGTTCCCTGGAACTATAGTCAGGATTCATATTGATGAATTCAATAAAATCTTATTATTTCTAGCCAACATATACATTAAATTATATGTTGAAGACCAAGAAATTATACCTTTAACAACATTATATGATTTATTTAATTTTAATAAAGACTCTATCATATACAGAAAATACACACTTACTCTTGAAGAAATAAAATCTTATTTACTCTCTAAATACCTTCAATGAAAGGGTAGTGTTAATACTGATGCTGAGGGATTAAATTTTAGGGATATATGTGAGTCTAGCGGAAAAAGTGAGTCAAGGGTTAGGAGAAAGAAAGGGTTTAGTCTAAGAATAAAAAATAAAAGTTTAAAAACAAATTTATTAAATGTTTTCAATGAAATAATATTGGACATATTAAGATAAATTTCCTTAATAAGAAAGTATACTATAGAAATAATAGTAATGGCCATTCCTTATTGGATGAGTAGAACTTTGATACTAATGATGTGATAAATGTTTCTGACAATGTCATTTTTGACAGTTGGATCCTGGATTCATGATGTTCATTCCACATGTGACCTAGGAAGGAATTCTTTACTGAGTAGAGGGAAATTGAATACGGTGAGGTATTTATAGGGAACAACCGAAGATGTCACATTATGGGAATATGCTCTATTTCATTAGAGATTCATGATGGGATTGTCAAGTCTCCTAAAAAAGTTAGGTGGGCCACTTCATTAAAATCAAACCTAATATCCCTAGGAATCCTTGACCAAAAGGGGTATAGATTTAATTCATATTTTGGAAGTCATAGAGTTTCTCAAGGATCCTCCACAGTTATGAAACAAACTCTTTACAATGGTGTTTACGTGTTATATAGTAATGTTCATAGAATTTAGTTGAACACCTCTTTTAATTTAAAACATGATTCAACCATTCATTGGAATAAAAGGTTAGGTAATGTTAGTGCCAAGGGCCTTAGTGAACTCAAAAAACAAGGGATTTTGGGTAACATCACTCCTAGAAGTCTCCTATTCTGTGAGGATTGTGTATATGGGAAATCCAGAAAATTCATCTTCAGTAGGTCTATGTATAAGTGTATTGAACCACTTGAATGTGTACATTCTGACTTGTGGGTTCCTTATAGACTCACCTCCCATGGTGAAGGCTTATAGTTTGCGATATTTATTGATTATTTATCTAGGAAATTCTAGATTTATATACTCAAATACAAGTATGATACCTTTTAGACCTTTAAAAAATGGAATGTATGGGTAGAGAGTGAGTCTAATAGGAATCTCAACACCTTAAGAAGGGATAAAAATTTAGAGTATATATCCACAAATTTCGTTGAATTATGTGAATATGAGTGAATAAAGTGACACATGACTATTGTAGAAACACCATAGTAGTTAAGATTAGAAGAGAGAATGAATAATACTATTCTTGATAGGGTGAGGTGTATACTGTCCCACTAAAAATTCCACAGGTCCTTTTAGTATGAGGATTCATCAATATTAGTCTTTCTTATTAACCATTTACCATGTTTTGCTAATTATTTTAAGACAGCTAATGAACTTTATGATTCACACCCCTAAATCTTGTACACCTTGTGACTTTTGGATCCATATCTTATGCTCATAAATGTAATAATAAGCTAGTTCCTTGGGCTTTTAAGTGTATATTTATGGGTTACCTGGAGGTTGTTAAGGGGTATCATACATGGGTAGATAAACTGAGTTATCAAAAATGTACCATTAGCCAAGATGTAGTGTTTCATTAATCAGGTTTTTCCAAAGTTAAGGGACCTACATCTATATAGACGTATAATGAGACTGCAAGACCATCTACAGTCTCAACACCCCTTTTTGTTGAAGTCTCTATTGAATCCAATGACCACTCCATGTCCATGAATTGTCCTGCTCCCCCCATTGTCCAGAACCAAGATGAATCTAATACAAATTCTGATTATGAACCCAAAACTAAGGAACCTAGTGATATGATAAATTATTATCTCACTTGGGATAGATATAGAAGGGTTATTAGACTTACATCCCATTTTAATCAGGAAGACATTATTTCCTAAGAATTCAATGTAGCAGAATAATTATTTAATGATGAAAAAACATATAATCTAGCTATTAAGTCCAAATAATCAACTAGGAGGTTGAGTTCAATGCTAGAAGAGATGACTTATTTTCTTAAAAAAAACACTTGGGTTGTTGTTTCTATACCTACTAACAAAAATTTCATAGGTTCTAAATATATTAATAAGAATAAATAATTTTTTTGGAGAAATTAAAATCAAATTCAAAGCCCGAATGGTTGCTAATGTATTTCTTCAAAACGAATGCATTGATTGTAGTGAAAATTTTTCCCGAGTTGTTAAAAATTCATTTATTAGAATTATTCTTGATTTTCACAAAAAATTTCATTTTCATGTTGACCAATTAGATGTAAAAACTAATTTTTTTATATTGTACTCTATATGAAACAATTTACATGACTCCTCCTGATGTATTTTCAAAACTACTCAAACATAATCATGTTTTTCTTATTAAAGAGACTTTATATAATCTTAAAAAATCTTTAAGGAAATGGTATAAAAGGTTTTATTCATTTATGATTGAAAATAAGTTTTCCCAAAGTAATTTTGATGCATGTGTGTATTATTAAACAATTAAACGTGAGTATTTTTACCAGTTATTATATGTTGATGAAATGATTTTAATTTGTAAAAACACGAGGGTTATAAATTCTGTCAAGAAATTATTGAATCGTGTCATTGAAATGAAAGACCTAGGAAATGCTAATAAAATCTTAGGCATGTACATAATAAGAGATATGAAACTTAGGACTTTCTAAAAAAATCACAGTCATGGACAAATAAGAGATAGGAAGGCTGAAACCTTGTACTTATCTCAATATTCTTATGTTAATAAGGTATTAAGAAGATAGCTATTTGGGAATGTTACACCAGCTAGTATTCCATTAATAAAACACTTTATGTTTTCCTTGGAACAATCCCCTAAAAATGATGATTAGTTTTTCTTCATGAATAATATTCCCTATGATAATTTTGAAGGATGTATTATCTATAATATGGTCTATTCTAGGAAAGATATTGATTTTTTTTATTTGTAATTTCAGCTGGTTTATGAGGAAACTAGGTAAGCCTCATTGGAATGCACTGAAATGGATCCTCAAGTATATCTCTATTTCTGAAAAATTGTGCATTGGATACTGGTTAAATAGTAGTTTTGATAATGATATAGTTGGATTTGTTGAATTTGAATATGCAGCAAATATCAACACCTGAAAGTCTATCACTGGTTTTGTATTTCTTGCATATGGATGACCTGTCTTCTAGAAGTGCAATATATAGTTAGTGGATTCACTCTCCACTATTGAGGTAGAGTATTTCCTTTAAAAAAGTCATGAAATAGGCTATATGGATAAAAGGTTTTTTTTTTGAGTTTTAATTATCTTCTAATAACATAGCAGTCCACATTAATAGCCAATCTAACTTATATTTATCTAAAAACCATGTATTCCATGGTAGATAGAAACAAATGGATATTATAATTCATTTTTTAGGGATATTATAGAATTTTTTATGGTGAGTGTCAAAAAGATACCCACTAGATACAATCTGGTTGACAGTTTGACTAAGGCTGTGGCATTTTCTAAATCCATGAATTTCCATAAATTAATGAATCTAGTCCCAATTATGTAACTCTTATTATGAGAACATCATCCTTAAATTCAATGTAATTGTAAGGTGAAGATATGTTGTATTTACCCTATACATATTACATTTATCTTCCATTGACATTCCTTTGTTTATGATTTTGTTCACCTTATATTTAGGGTGCTTACTCTATGCATGGGGAATGGGATATATGATGCATTGCACTGTTCATGTATGGTTTCATTTTTTCTATTTTTGTTTCATTTACCCTATTATGTGGATCTCATGTATTTGGTTTCCTTACCCGTATAGTTGCTCATAATTTAGACCTTTGATAAACGGAGATTAAACAACTCGTATTTTCTTCGGGTGTGTTTCTACACTCAGCCTCGATCCATTGTGATGCCGTCTTGCTTATCCTATTGTGCCCTGTGTCCATTGCGTTGTCCTGTATTCAGTTACTTGAATCGCCACTTCAATCTCAATCATCCACACGGTTGTGATTCTGTGCCACCACATGAACCGTATGATGCCCTCTATCTTGCAATAATTCCTCCTCACTATTTTGGCTCTATAACGCCTATCATTCGAACAAGGTTCTACTCTTTGGTTTTCAAGGGATATTGTCTAGTTCTTCTAGAGTTGTCCTATATAGGGCTCTGTTGTGATTCTGTAGAGAGGAAGAAGAAAAACCATGGTAACCTAGCCACCCACACTATCATCTACTAATATCATGCCACCTACTGCAATCAGAGTACTTCTACGGTGGATATTCAGTGGGGAATGGACTTGGTTTTTGGTTCTGGAAGACTCTACTTCCATAATGATTCGGATATTGACATACCTTTCATCATAACCATTTTTTAGTATAGATTTTTGCCTCTGTAAGAGGTTTAATTTCTTTTGATATGTATTGTTCTATATCCTTTTTGGGTGTGTGCATTAGTCCATCTAGGAGTAGACTACTGTACATATGGCCTTCAAATGTGATAGAAAAAGCCATTTATAGTGCTAAAAATCACGGTTAATAGAGACGTTGATTAAAGGGTCCTTTATTAGTGATTTTTTAATATTGTTAAAAGATTAGTTTTATCAGCACTTTTATAAAAATTCTCATAAAAGTTTAAAAAATTTCTGCAAAATCGGGGGGGGGGGGGGTTAACAACTATTGAATCCCCTTTCAAGAACGCTATAAAGCACCCTTCCCGCCCACCAGTCCCTACCACCCATGCATGCCTAGCTCCACCCCCAACCCTTTAACAGTGCTAAAACCCCCCTTTAATAGTGCTAGCACAACCCTTCACAACCATGCTCACCCCTGCCTCCCCTAGGATTCAAATTCGGGACCTCCCATTGTGCTCCTGGAAACATTACCACTCCTCTATATTGTTTTATTGTACATTTAATGATATATCTATTTATTTTTATATATATTCAGTTATATTTATTTGTATATTAATATATATTTATATTATCATATATATTTATATAAAAATATATATTTAGTTATATTAATATATATAAATATATATAATTATATATTTCAATATTATTATATATTTATTTTAAGATATATAAATTTATATAAATTTATGTTTATATTTATATATTTATATATCTATATAATTATTCGTATATCAATATAAAATAATATCTGTCCTTTTATATATATTTAGTTATATTTTTTTATCCATCTATTTGTTCATATATTAATATATATCAGTTTGTTAATACAAGAACACACAAATACACACAAATACCCACTATATAGGTATATAAATATTTGTATATTTATATTTTATATAAAATGGATATTAGTTTTTTTATTTAGATAAATATTATATATTGAGATATATATTTTATATATAAATAAGTTTAATTATTTATATATAAAATAATTTTTTTATCTGTGAATATATAAAAAGTATGTAAATTATGGTTATATATTTGAATATAAATAACAGTTCATTGTGAAAAACTATAAAATTTAAAATCCATATTATCAATATGAATGTAATATCTCATAATAAATTCACACGACATTGAAAATGGGCAAAATACCTCCTGAAACGAGGCTGAAATTCCATCAAATGTTAAAAAATTTGGGCATCTCGACTAAAAACTCTGTTTTAAAGGATTTCTGGGCCTTTTTTGGCCACAATAATTTAAACTAAAGGTCCCCTTGTGTTTCTAGCACATAAAAATCATTGCAAGCTTCTTTTTAATATGTTGTTGACCTCAAATGGACACCCAGATCAAAAGTTATGGCCGTTTAAATTTTGAGTTATGTTTTTATCTTATTTTAAAACTATTATGATTTTTTTGATTTTTTGTGTCTTCAAATTAGTACCAAATGACTTTTACTAAATTATAATTTGAAAATTATTAATTAATAATTTTTTTTTAAATATTTTATAATCCATTTTCACTACATATCTTATATATTAATTTCCAATGCCTATTTATATTTATTAAAATCATATTTAAAAAATATATATTATATTTATATAAATATAAATATATAAATATATTTTTTTTAATGAAATATTTTTTTAAATGCACCCTTTATTAGCTCTAGTAAGAAAAACTATGATAAAGACCACCCATTATCAGCAATAATAAATAGCGCACTGATAAAGTGGTAATTTTAACAACACTTTTTTAGACCTTTTAATAGTACCCCTTTATCAGCGTTTTTACCACTGATAATGGTACCCTTTTTATCATCAATTTTTTAGTGTTGTTAAAGCATGGCACTGTGAAAACCCATTTTTGTGGTAGTGACGATGCTAACTCTCTATGGCAGGGTTCATTGTTTCTACCTAGTTTAGTAAGGACGACCTCCTAAGATAGTTTCTGTGGTCCTTCTTTTTTTATTTATTGAGTCTTTAATTGCCTAGTTTTTTTCTTGCTTTATAATAAAGTTGTTTCCTAGGAAGTGTTCTCGTCGCACAAGTAGGATCAAACTGATTTGAAGAACATTATATCTATTGTTCTTTTACATTTCTCCATTATCTATTTCATTATTCTAGAAACTCAATTTTTGAATATATCGACTTTTGTTCGTTTAATAATGAATTGATTAATCGAACCGATCATATAACTAATCCATCTAGTGAGACAATAGACCTTGGGTGTTTTAGGGTTTAAGTGCTTAACCACAACACTTTTTAAATGTGACTAGCTTTCTTACATCTCTCACACATAAATTCTTACATAAGAGTTGTCTTTTCTGGTAAACCCCTCAGGAACATTGTCTTCATCATGTGGAATATTTTATATCCCTTTTTCACTAATTTTATCTTGTTCATGTTCCATTTTTCTCATTATTTCAAAATCAACTGGCCAGATAACTAACATTAATTAGGAATTGTGTCATCATGTTTGGATCTTCCACATGAGTTCTTCTGAGTGTCATCTTTTTTAGTAGTTCTTTTGGATGCACTACTCTTCAACATGTTGGATTTATAATCCATATTATTCCCACCATTATTCATTGATACCTTCTTAATAGGATATCTGTTCACATCATTCTTCATATATCTTCTCAAGGTTGCGTGAACCATGTATTAAATTTATGATATCTATTATCTTTTTTGGAAGAAAAGATATTTATGATTGGAGAGAAAATGTGGCACCATTTTCTTTTAGAACACATTATAATTTTGATGTTTTAGAGATATTTTTTATGTAATATAATAATAACTGACCATGACTATAAATGTATTCAAATTAAGGACCCATGTAGTGACTTTATATAACATTGATATAAGTTTACGGTTCCATAAATTGAATAATTTTTTTGCCCCCTCATTTTCATTTTCCCAATAGTTTATATATCTTCTTATTTTTAGGGAATAAAAAGTGTTATGCACCATCCTTACAAAAAGAAAAAAGGTGTGATGCGCCATCCAGGAAGAGGTTTTGTGCATAAATAGCCATGTGGGCTACACATATAGTAAATGTGTACGTATAGTCATGCAATCAAATACTAGCATGTCAATCATGTCTGAGGTCTCCTCAAATAGGTTTCTTACGCCGATATTGTCTTTGGACTACCAGCCCGTTGCTGGCCGCATTAGGCACCGTCATTGGGCGAGGTCTCCTCTAATAGGGTTCATTCCACCGAGATCGTCTCCATCCCACCAGCTCATCGCCAACCGCATCAATAACTGTCACCGTGTGAGGTCTCCTCAAATAGGTTTCTTCCATAAAGTTTTTCTCCAGCTCCCCAGTTCATCACCAACCGCTTCAAGAACCATCGTTGGGTGCGGTCTCCTCCAACATGGTTTATTCTGCTGAGATCACCTCCAGCCCACCATCTCATCACTGGGCACATCGAACCCCAACGCCGGGTATGGTCACATACAATAGGTTTCTTCCACCAAGATCGTTTCCATCCCACTAGCTCATCACTGGCCGCATCGACCACTATCGTCGGGCGAGGTCTTCTCCAACAAGATTTATTTCGTTGACATCGTCTCTAGCCCACTAGATCGTTATCGAGTGAGGTCTCCTACAACATGTTTCTTTCAACGAGATTATCTCCATCCCCTAGCTTGTTCCCAGCTACATCTAGAACCCTCAGTGGGTGAGGTCTCCTCTGAAAGGTTTTATTCTTCTGAGATCCTCTTCGGCCCACCAGCTCATCATCGACCACATCATGCACCCTCGCTTGGTGAACTCTCCTCCAACAGGTTTATTCCGCTGGGATCGTCTTCCAACCCCCAGTTCATTGCTGGCCACATCGAGCACCATCACTGGGTGAGTTCTCCTACAATAGGGATTATTTGATCGAGATCGTTTCAAGCCCATCAGCTCTTCACTAGCCACATCAAGCACCCTCACTAGGAAAGGTATCATCCAGCAGGTTTCTTCCAACGAGATCATCTTCAGCCCACCATCTCATCACTAGCTGCATCATGGACTGTCGACAGGCAAGTTCTCATCCAGTAGGGTTTATTCTGCCATGATCTTCTCCTGCCCACCAGCTCGTCACCAACCGCATCAGGCACCTTCACCGGGCGGAGTCTCCTCTAACATGGTTTATTCCATCAAGATATTCTCCTCCCCACCAACTCATCATTGTATGCATCAATAACTGTCTCTGAGTGAAGTCTCATCCAACTGGTTTCTTTCTACGAGATAGTCTTCGGCCGACCAACTCATTTCCGGACACATCGAGCACTGTTTCATGGAGAGGTCTCCTTCAACATGGTTTATTCCACCAAGATAGTCTTCATACAACAACCTCATCACCGGCCTCATCGAGCACCGTCACTAGGTGAGGTCTTCTTCAATAGATTTATTACACAAAGATTGTCTCCATCCCCCCAGTTCATCAACAGTTGCATCGAGCACCATCATCGGGCGAGGTCCCCTCCAATAAGGTTTATTCTTCCAAGATCATCTCTGATCCACCATATCATTACCACTTTCATCGAGCACCGTCAATGGGTGAGGTCTCCCCCAACCGTTTTCTTCCACCGAGATCGACTCTGGATGCATTGAGCACCATCGATGGGCGATGTATCCTCCAACATGGTTTATTCTACAGAGATCTTCTCCATCACACTAGATCGTCGGCATCCACATTGAGAAGAATTTCCAGGAGAGGTCTCTTTCAATAGGTTTCTTTGGACAAATTCGTCTCCATCCCACTAGCTCGTCACCGGCCGCATCGAGCACCATCATCGGGTGACATCTCCTCCAACAAGTTTCTTCTGTCGAGATCATTTCTGACCCACCAGCTCGTCGTCGGCCGCATCCAGCACCGCCATCTGCTGAGGTCTCCTCCAACATGTTATGAAGTCTCCTTTAAAAAGTGATACACTCATTGAATGAATTTTATAATTCCCGAGGCTTCTCATAGTTTGTGTGACAATCTTTACATCATATTGTGTAACAATAAACTGAAAATCATCCACTAAGGGTGGTTCATAGATCCAGTTGGGATGATTCGAAGGACTCCCTTATTTTATAATATAACAAGATCGAATAAAATTTGTCTATGGAACTCGTCACACTTTGTCAAAGGGTCGATCATTCCTTGGACACTGGCATCAAGATCACCTCGATATCAGAAACATTGTTCGTACCCTCCACCTAAAAATCGTTTCAATACATGTCATATGCCGCCACCTAGATATGAGATGAGGTCTCCCAAGGGAATACCCTTTAACTCAAAGGCTGATGAAGGTAAAAATTTCTTTACAATGATTAGCCACACACCATAAGATGGTTCAGAACTGACTCCTTGATGATGGGTGGGTATTTTATGGAACACTTTTGTTTGGATGGGCCCAATAAATTGAGGGGTTTTCCCCCACCATTGGGTTCCTTGTTCTGTCTGTCGTCGACAACTCCATCGTGTCCCAAAACAATGAGTCCTATGGTAATGTTTTTTGTTAATACCTTCCAACAATGGATAACATCAGATAACTCAGATTCAACACAACAGAATGACCTACCCCTATCGAAAGTGGAAAAAGCACGCCAATCAAAATCATGGATGAAAACTGGCATTCCATTAACCTCAATTCTATTAAGATTGGAAATAGAATTATGAACTTCAACCCTAATTTTAAGATTATCATAGACTCTGGGACTACTATCTCCAGGATGCCTCAATCGATCTACAATAGGATTAAAGTAGATTTTGATCACAAAATGGTAAATTATCCAAAGGTCAATTCACTAATTTCATTGCTTAAATCCTACTACATTTTCACAGGTTTTGACAAATATAATTGTCCCATCTCTAGCATAATACTCGTCTTCGCTAGTGATGTCAACATGTTCATCAATCTTTGGTGATCCATGGCCGATATAGTAAATAATCCGACTTTTCATCCATTCTATCTGACATTAAATGATCAGGATAATATCATCTTGGGATGTAAGAAAGAGATGACTCACTGCATGAGGTTTTACGTTAGGGAGAAGCATCTCCACCTCATCCTGAACAGATTCCTCAAAAACATGTACTCAAGACACTTTATGATGTTTACTTCTCAGTTTATGTGAGGGTTCTCCATCTACCCTAAAAATTTAGTTGGTATGTTTGTTTGGGGATTTGTTTAGTGGGGTTGTTAAAAAATACTCCTTTATAGCTCTATTGATGATGTATACTATTTAAATAACACCACACTACATCACATACATCAATATGAAAATATTTATAAATATATTTAATATATATATAATTATAAATAAATAAATATAATTATAAATATAATTATAAATATATATTCATATTTAGAATTCTAATTATAAATTATTATATATTTATTTAAATAATTATAAAATTACAATAAATACATTTATTATAATTTTACATATATATATATATTGATAAATAAATACATATATACAAATATATTCATAATTATGTATTAATATATATATATATATATATATTAAATAATCATAAAATAATAATAAATATATTTCTTATATATATAAATAATTATAATATTAAAATGAATACATTTATTAAATTTTATTAATATAAATAATTATATTTATATACTTATAGGTTAGGGTGATACTCTACTGAATAGGGGGTAGCCGGTTGGGTGGTAAGGATGGTGGGTGAAAACTTCATGTGACTGTGAAGGGCAGCCTAGCCCGCGGTCGATTGGGTGGCAACACTATTTGTGATCATTGATATTATGGTTGGATTGGTCTCAAAATGGTTTACAATAATTTGGGGTTCCATGATACTTGGTCACAATCCTGTGTTTTATGGGAATCCATAGTCAGCGAGCATCTGAAGCCCCCGATCTCCTTGAAGAATTTGAATTTGTTCTGACCCCGCCATGGTTATAGTGAATTTACTCTCAGTGTTTGGTTCAGAATGATGGGTTGATTTGGTGATGTCTCCTTTCTTCTATTGAGTGTTGTAATTGTGCATTAAAATTATTAAATTCAAAGCATGAGCACACCCATAGTAAAAAGAGAAATTTAAATAAAATAAGAAAATAAAAATTGAAATCCTAAAAATACTAACAAGTTACCATCCCTGGTAACAAAACTAGTTTGATAGACTCTCAGGGAATCATTAATTATCTATGTTTCAAAGCAAAAACAAATTTATGAAATCCCAAAATATGGTACTCGATTTATTGAAAATGTAGTACTAGGACAGTTTGGAGTCGAACCTACAGAAACGGTGAAATATGTTTTAGTAGAATTTCAAAAGATTTATTTTATTAAGTTGAGAAAAGTGTGAGAAAATAATGAATTAATTTATTTTTAGAAAAGAAATGATGATTGGAAAGAAGATTGATAGATTTGTTTGAAAATATATTTTAAGAAACATACTAGGGTAATATTGTTTCCAGTTCTAGGTGCAATTGGATTTCAGAAAGTAAATTGATTGAACCATGATTGGTGTCAGAGTCAAGACGAGGTAGATCAAATGGTCATGGTACCCCCTCCTCTATGTAACAATTCCCTATTTACCTTGGTCTAGTAGTTTAGGGTGATGTCAAATCAAGTTTGTCTCGATATCAGTTTTAAACCTCATTTCCCCTAAAGTCGACAATGTTCACGATGTCTTTAGGGTAGTAAGTTACACAATTTAATTATCCCTTTTAGATTAAATTATCAATGGTCATGATAAATGAAAAAGAAAGTGATTAGATGTTTAAAGGATGAAATTACACAAACAAAATACATGAATAGTGAAAAAGAGTCAAATCCAATGCACATTCCCACTTTGACTACATCACCCTAGAACATGATGGGTTTAACCCCTCATCCTAGTGATGAGAGAATAAAAAGGAGAGGGAAAATAAAAAATAATTAATTAAAGAACTTGGGGAGGCATAGTAGCTTTGCTCATGGATTTGGAATCCTCCTTGAGCTCCGAAATTCTCCAAAGGTGCAGCCATGGGCTCTATTTATAAGCTTCAAACCATCTTTTCCCATCTATCATCACGTCATGTACTTCGTCTACAAGTTGTGTAATGTCGATCCCATTCTTGTGAATCTGTGTGATGCTTGCGTAGATCTCGGTTGTGGTTTTGGAAAATTGACCACCTACATGATGCATACCTGGACTACACGTTGGGTATACCTTTTCTGCCTCACCTATGCGTCTGTGAGAATCATGGGTAAATCATGCTCATAAAAATTTTGTTTGACCACCATCACATCATATACTAAAGGTACATGACATGTACTAGTAGTTTACAATGTGTTTTCTCATCATAGGTTGTTCTAGCGGTGACCTACTTCTCTGATGAAGTCACGACGTGTACTTGTGGTACACGATGTGTAACAATGTTTTCCATTTTCCATATTCTCTTAATCTTCAAAAATCCAATTTCACTTGGGGAGAAAAGCTTGCAGAGGGAAGGATCCATTAGATAATATTTACACTCCTTTTTATTTCTTTTCCACAAATTCATTATTTCATTCCATAAAACATAAATAAAATCAATTCATTCCAAAATTGTAAAGATTATTCATTTATATCAAAAAATGAATACATTAAAACATTCTAAAATGTATGCATAAAATACAATTATCTATCCTCTACAGATATAGTTCGACCTACTAAAAAAAGACTACTTATCTGGTGGATATTGATTGAGGAATCAACATAGTTTTGGGTTCTGAACAACTACGCTTTAAGAAGGTTTCAGATCGTGACTTACCTTCAATCGTAACCAAGCTTCAGTACAGATTCTTAGCTCTAAAAGAGATTCAATTTATATTGTCATGTATTGTTTTGTATCCTTTTTGGGAGTGTGTGTGAGTCCGTCTATGGTTGGATGACACTGACTCTACATGATAGGCTTCACCGCTTCCACCTAGTTTAGCAAGGTCGACCTCTATGGATTGTTTTTGTGGTCCTTCTTTGTTTTTCTTTGGAGTAAATAATTTTCTTGTTTGTTTTCTTTCATCATAATAAAGATGTTACCCCAGTGGTGTTATAACCGTTCACATAGGATCAATCCAATACAAATAACTTTTTATCTACTGTCATTTTAAATTTCACTATTCAATATTTCATTACTCCAGAAAATCCATTTGTGAATAGATAATATTCTGTTAAATAATTGATAAATTGATTAATCGTAATTATCATATTATTAATCATTGATATGTGAAAATGGGTCTTGCATGTTTTTGGTTTTACATATTCGACCCCAAGAAGCGGTATCAGAGCCTACTGTAACATTAGTTATGGGTTATACTATATTCGATATGGATACTTTTGATGGTGAAAATTATTTTAATCACTCGAGAATTAAAATGACAGCTTTACTGGATCACAATGATTTAATAGATTCCCATTCTGGTTCTAGAAATAAAATTACGAACACTGCCCTTGGTCGGAAGACTTCAATTACATATGTTGTAGCACCCATGTGTTTTATGAAATATTTAAATAATTTTTATTCTTCAGTAGCTTGATTTTCACACAATCACGAATTTAAACAAACTATGAGATTCCTTTAATATAAAGTTACCGTTATAACCTAGCCGTTATGTTAGCGGAAATAAATATAACTAACTTTTAAAAATCTATGATAAATTTAAATCAATTATATGTCATATTATTTATTTTAGTGAATAAAATTATTATGATATGTATGTTATTAAAATTCAACAAATAGATAATAGAAGAATGCTTTTTCTTCCTTCTAATGAAAAAACCCTTTTAATTTAAGATTAAAAAACATTAATAATTTTAATATTACAATGTAAAACTTTTTTTGGAAGTGGAATATAAAAATTTATTTGGTTTAAACTATTATAGTTTTCTGATAAACATCAATATTTGATGAATAGTAAAAATAAGCTAAATTTTAATTAAAAACAACTTTTTTAATTGAGATAATTTATATGGTTCAATTATAATTTTGAATGGTTTTAAAGTATAAATAGAATATATTTTTTCCATTTGATATAATTTATGTCATTATCATTAATTTTACATTGAATTCATAGGTAAAATAATTTCAATCTTTTTCAATATTTTAAACAAAAACCCGTTTTTGTTCGATAACAAGATTAATTTTAAATTTAATTTCTGCAAATTCCGAGTCATGAATTTGGAAAAATGGATTCCATTTTTATAATTAGTAGCTCTAAATTATGTTAATAGTCTACTTTTTATTTTTGGGCATTATGAATAGTCACTACGAAAAATTTTATTTACCATAGTTAATGGTAAATCAGGTAATTAAGGATAAAAATAATATTATAAAATTACCTAAACACTTGTATAAATATAATTTGATGATTATATTTCTTCATAACAAATACATGAGTCGAAATGGAATCTATTAGAACCCACTTACATGAGATTAAGACCTTTAATTTATTTTATTTAAAAGAATGTGAAATATGTCTCACTCAAACATTAATAATTAACTTATTATTACTATAAGGTTATAAAGATTATAAATTCAATTATAAATACTCATTTTAATTATAATTTTTTTATTTATCATGGTAATTTACTTTTAATTTTTAAGAAATATATAATTACCTTAACAGCTTATACATTAATGATGCATAAATTATAAATTTTGTGAAAAATCAATAATATAGTTTTTATGAAAATAATAATACCTATAAAAGGCCCAAAAACGTGACCAAATACTATTTGTCGAGTATATATAAACCATAAGAATCCAATGGTAGACCTATGTATCATTTGGATCCTTATAAAAATGATTATGAAACTTATATTATTTTATTTTAAATTATGTTAAATTTGTCACCTTCATACTTTATTAAATATAACATTTTATAGTTGGGTTTTGTAGAAGATAAATTTGTGTAAAAGTATTATTATGAAATATATTAGATTTTTATTCATCATTGTATTTTATATATTATTCATATTTGTCATATAAGTATATTAAATAATTATACAAAAATGATATAGCAATTATTTTATTAAGAGAAATATCAAAATAAATGGTTTAAAAAATATAAAAAATTGTTATATTAACTTATTAATGTGATCCAAGAATTTCCTAGATGAATATTACTTGTGAGGAATATATTAAATATTTTCTTGGAATATATATTCTGTTTAGATTTTATTAAAATTTAAATAAATTTATAGTGTCAAAATTGACACTATTGATATTGTATAAAAATAACAAATTATTAAATTGTTTAAAAATCACAAATATATTTAAAAATTATAAATTGAAATTTATATGGTAGAAAATGTAATAATGTATCTAATTATGGGAAATTTAGATCACATAAGTAAGTATTTATAACAATTTAAAATTTAGAATATTATTACCACAAATAAAATTAAATATATTAAATAAGGGAAAATCAAAATGATAAGGTTTAAAATAGAATCAAAACATGTATAAATTTGATTGGTTGATGAGATTACAACCCTATCTCATCCCATCTTCGAATTTGAGTCATTTTGGAGGTTTTTATGCAGGGTTTGAATTTATTATAAATTAATATTTTTGAGGTTTCCAAAAGTGCCCCTCTCCCCTCTTATAAAAGGGAACCTCCTCCATATCCACATTACACCATTTTTGAGATTTAAAACTCAGACAAAAACTGCCTATTTCATTTTACAATTCCCTAGAAACATACTATAGGTCTTGGGCTTCTTCAAAGGCCAACATTAGTGCCCTAAGAGGTGGTTAATAATAGGCACGTCAAAGAAAAGGTAATATCTTTTACCGATTCTTTCAAAATTATTTCTTCTTCTAATTCCACTATATGAGTTGTTTCATTATTAGGTAATAACTCCAGCATCACTCGTATAATGATATGTTATTATGAATATGAAACGACCACATTACATCTTATATCCATCCTATGAAAAATGAAATCACCACACATGTGTATGTACGACTTATCATCTTCACACCGTGGTGTAATATTTTATTTCATCCCCAATATATTTGGATGGGTATAATTATGGAAGAAATAACTATATATTATTATTTTAAAGTGATATTTATTCTTAAATATTATACACCATACACTTTAATACAATTCCACAATCATGGGAATGATATCATCGCTCGTGCGTACGTACGACCTACCATCTCCACAATGTGATGCGATTAGATCTACATGATCTTCATTAAATAATGATTATATAAATGAATTGAATAAATAAATATGATATATATTATATTAATACCATTATTTAAATGATATATCTATAACCGAAAAATATGAATAAAAATTTATTCGACAAAACATGCATAAGAACAAAAAGTAGTTAACACTCGAATAACGAGTATCAATGATATGTTACTAATAAACAGATAATAATATTACCATATATGATATCGTAAAAATGAATATGATTCTATAATATGTGAATGAAATTATTTAAATCATTATACTATATGTTCAGATTCGTACAAAGCATATCATACCTAAGGTAAGGGATACTTTGCAATCTAATTTTTATCCGAGATTGTTTGTACCTAAGTATTTACTGGGGTTATATTTATCATCCATGTACATGTTTTCTAAAAATGTTTTCATTATATTTTTACTAATATTCCATATATGTTTAAAGTAATTTTTACCCTTTTTTTACATTTACCTCATGATAATGAAGGAATCTTTCTTCTGTTTACCATATGATGTACTTTTTGACTTTTTGACCAAAGTACCAGAAGAATGTTTTTTTATCTTATACAGCATGAACATGTTTTTATGATTTCAATAGAAATTTATTCTATGAATATTCCTTTACATGTTTTCAAGTTTATTTTCAATTAACTTCTTTTATTTTAAAATGTCATGACATGTTGAGAAAATAAAATGTTTTTGAAGTAGAAAGGATATTTTCCTCAAGAACTAAGTTCAAGTGTTTTTATCAAAATTATTATCCATATAAGATGTTATATGGTCATTTTTATATCCATATTATTAAATTTATTTGATTATGTTATGATGTAATTATTTTTATGAATTCCTTTAATCTTATATGGATTATATTATAATGGCATGATGTTTAAGAATCCCATTTTTATTACATGAGTTATGTTGTGATGTATGATTTATGATGTTGTGGAAAACATAAGAATGGTTTCATTATGAGATGGGTGGGACCTATATCTCCTTCCAATGCATTGGGTAAATATTTGTATCTCATTAGATTTACATGGTTGGAATGACAAGTTAATCCGGTTTAGTGATACAAGAATGGAATGAGGATTGAACTCAGTTCAGTAATGGATATTGTCTGTTACGATGGTCTGGGAAATGAGACATGACTAATATCATATGATTTTCTATTCTTATGTGTGTATGCCACAATGTTTCATCTCTTATTTTATGATTATTGGGATTACATTGTAGTTCTAGTATTTTCCTCATGACATGATATTATGACTTCTTATGCAGGATATGATTTTCAAATGTTATGGTCTTAAGAATATGTTATTTTTGAAATTTCATTTTTTTACCATTACTGATCATTTGTGCTCACCCTTTTGTATGTTTCTTTTACACAGGTCGGGAAGAACGATATTAAATATGATATTCCAAAAAAGAGTCAAGATAAGATCAAATAAATAAGAGATAACTTAGATGTTTTATGAACCAGTTGTTTATGTCTCTCATTTTCTAAAGACACTATACCTATACAATCCTATCATGGGTTTTTATATGTTTGAATAAATATAAATCAATTCTGAAGTATTAACAATGTATTTAATGTATGGGTCATTATATTTGGTATTAGAAAAAAGGTATAATTAACCTTTGGAAACTAGGATGTGAATTCCTTAGTAAGAACCCTAAGGATATGTCTAAGAATAGGACACAATACGTGTTTTTTAGAAATGTACATGAATAACCTATGATAAGACCTAAAGTGTGAAATTTTATTCTTGATTATGTGGTTTTCATGTTGTAATTAGTGTTTCTCACACTATGCTTATTGTTTTTAGTCAATGGTTGGAACCCGAAGGAACCATGTTAATGCTGAATGCAACGGGAAATGCAATGATTTTCCTCTTGAGCAACCAAACATTATGGGAGCTAGAATGAAAAATCATGTATCAATTCTCACACAACTTTGTCAAGATATGAATCATTCAGGACTTCCAAATGAGCAAAATAAAGAGCAACATTCTGTTGAATCATTTATGAGGCAGCGCCCACCTTTTTTCAGTGGGTCTTTTGATCCATTAGTGGCTGAACAATGGATTAGTACCAATGAAATGATATTTTCAGTTAAACAATTTTCTGAACATGATAATGTCATCTTTACAGTATATCATTTGGAAGGTGGAGCTGACCACTAGTGGAATATTATCAAGAATACTAAGAAAAGAGATGAAATTGGGTCTATGGAATGGGATGAGTTCAAGAAATTATTTTTCAATAAGTACTTCCCTCTTATATTTCGAAAAAAGATTGAGAAGGGGTTTCTTGAGCTAAAGAAAAAGTATGATGAATCTATTGGTACCTACGAAGAAAATTTTACAATACTTGCTAGGTACGCTTTTATAATTTTTATCCAACCTAAAAGTTAGATCGATTGGTTATTTAGTGGCTTTAACCCAATTCTTCGAAGGGCGTTACCCATATGGGACTTCATTAGAAATAAGGAAATTTTTCGATGTGCTCTTAAGGTTGAGATGGAGACTGGAGTAACTCATCAGTCATATGGGTTTGATAAGAAGATGAAAATGGAATTCAAAGGAAAATCTAAAGACCACACTGAAAATAAGATGAGTTTTCCCTTATTCTCAATGAGTGGAAAGAAACATGGAGGGAATTGTCTTAACGAGACAAGTAAATTCTCTATTTGTGGAAAAGAAGGTCATCAGGCAATTGAATGTTCCGGTGATGGAAAAAAGATGTCTAATGATGCGAACAGAGAAAAGGCTACATAGAATTCACCTCCTACACTTCAATGTTACAAGTTCTAGGAAATGGGGAATTATTCTAATCAATTCCCTAATCCAGGGGTTGTTGATGATGATTGATATAAATAAACTCTTAAGGCCAAAGTCAAAGGAAAGTCAAATGAAATTTCTACCGGTGATGTGGAGTACGATAACGAAGTGGTGAAAGGTACACTTACTATCCACTCTAAATTAGAAAATGTTTTATTTGATTTTGGATATACACAAAATTTTATTTATGAAGAATTTTATAAGGGTATCTCCATACTACCTCAACAATTAGATGTTGATTTAGTTGTGACAACTCATAATGGAACAACAGTTGCATCACATGTTTATAATTATTTTCCAATTGAAATTTATGGGAATGTGCTTCCTACAAATCTTGTAATCCTTAATATAGTGGAATTTGATGTTATTCTTGGTAGGGATTGCCTATCCTTATATGGAGCCCGTATCAATTTCCAAAGAAGGGAAGTCACATTTCATATTCCAGATCAATCTATGATCATCTATCGATGAAAGGATGAATATAACCTTCCAGTGGAAATTTCTTCCATATTATTGGTCTTGATTATAATAATTGAAGGTTATTTATCTCAAATGTTTGGAGAGAAACTCATGATTAAGAATATTCCCATTTTATGGGAGTTTGATGATGTCTTTTTAGAGGAATTTCCATGTCTTCCACCAAATCATAAAGATGAGTTTTCAATAGAACTCATACTGGGTGCTATACCCATTTCGAAGACACCTTATAGAATACCCCTAATTTAGTTGCAAGAATTAAAGAAGAAACTTCAAGGTAATCTTGATAAGGGAGTCATACACCCTAGTGCATCTCCTTGGGGAGCACCTGTTCTATTTGTTAAGAAGAAAGATTGATCAATGAGACTCTACATTTATTATTGATAACTTAAAAAGATCACTATGAAGAACAAATATCATATCCCATGCATAGATGACTTATTTGACAAACTACCTGGAGCTCAATACTTTTCCAAGATTGATCTTCTTTCAAGGTATCATCAATTAAGTGTAAAAAGGAGGATATACCAAAGAAGGATTTCCGTATAAAGTATGGACACTCTGAATTTATTGTGATGCCATTTGGTCTTACTAATGCCCCTACTATCTCCATGGATCTAATGACTATAGTCTTTAGAGACTATCTTGATCATTTTTGGTAGTATTTATAGACGATATACTTGTCTATTAAAAGAGAAAGTAAGAACAAGAGGATCACTAAATAATTGTATTTAATATCCTAGGAAAGGAGAATATTTATGCCAAAATTTCCAACTGTGAATTTTGTCTTCAAAAAGTTTCATTTTTGGGTCACATAATCTCAAGAGAGGGGATATCTGTTGATCGAGCAAAAACAGAGGTAATTGAAAGATGGTCGAGACCAACAATAGAAACTGAGATCCGAAGTACTCTTCGTTTGGCTGGATAATATTGACACTTTGTGCAAGCATTTTAACGATTATATAATCCACTCATCAGGTTGACTTGAAAAGGAGTTATGTTCAGTTGGACAGAGGAGTGTGATGAGAATATCATGGAGTTAAAAAGAAGGTTACCCAGTCACCTGTGGTCACACTAGCCCGTAGAGGAGAAAGGTTTCTGATCTACAGTGATGCATCCAAGAAGGTATTGGGGTGATTCCTCATTCAAAATGGTATGGTGATAGCTTATTTCTCATGACAATGGAAAATCCATGAGAAAAATTACCCAACTCATGATTTGGAGTTAGTTGTGGTAATATTTGAATTAAAAATATAGAGGCATTAACATTATGGAGAAAGGGCTGATATTTATACTGATCATAAAAGTTAAAAATATATTTTCACACAAAAGGAGTTGAATATGAACCAAGGATGATGGTTGGAGTTGATTAAAGATTACGACTACTCCATACAATACCACCCTGGGAAACCAAACAACATGGAAGATTCATTAAGATGACATGACCATGCCATCTTATCCTTGACGAGGATCATGAAAGATCTAATTTTTATGGATTTGTAAAAGATGGGTCTTGAAATTATAATGGAAGGGGAAAAATCTTATCTTTTTCAAATGAATGTTCAACCCTCTATACATGTTATGATTAAAGAGGCACAAAAGGAAGATGTAGAGTTACAAAAGATGGTGAGAAATGTTCCTGAATTCAACATTGTTTGTGATGAAATAATAAGGTTCAATAATCGGGTTTGGGTTCCTCCCATACCAAAATAAAAGAAGGAAATATCGGATGAGGCTCAAAGTTCTTCATTATCTGTTCACCCTGGAAGCACAAAGATGTATAGAGACGAGAAAGATTACTTCTAGTGGGATGACATGAAAAGAGATGTTGCTGAATATATCTCTTCATGCTTGGTTTGTCAGCAAGTTAAGGAAGAAAGACAGAAGTCCAAGGGGATGTTGCAAACAATACCCATACCATAATAGAAATGTGAAAACATCACTATGGACTTTTTCATAGGACTTACCAAAACATCCGAAGGCAATGATGCTATCTATGTTATAGTTGATCATCTTATGAAGTCAGCACACTTCTTTGCTATTAGAGAGGATTTATCTCTTGATCAGATTTCCAGTTTATAAATAAATGAGGTTGTAATATTTCATGGAGAACCACTTTCCATTATATCTGATCGGGATATGAGGTTTACCTCCATGTTCTGGCAAAGTCTTCAGCATGTTCTAGATACAGGGTTGAGTTTTAGCACTGCTTATCATCCTCAGACAGACCGTCTATCTGAAAGGACAATTCAACCTCCAGAAGACATGTTGAGAGCTTGCTCTATGGATTCAAAAGGTTTTTGGTATCAACACATAAAATTGGTGGAATTTTCTTACAACAATCACTTTCACTCCATTATTCAGATAGCTCCTTATGAATCCCTCTATGGAAAGAAGTGCAGAACTCCAACTTGCTGGGATGAAGTTGGGGAATGAAAGATATTAAGACCTTATCATGTGGATGAAATGGTAGAAAAGGTCATATATATTCAACAACATATAAGAGTAGCTCAATGTCAAAAAAAAAGTTATGCAGAAAACCAAAGAAAGGACCTAGAGTTTGAAGTGGGATATAAGGTGTTCTTATGGATATCTCCCTAGAAGAGAGTAATGAGATTTGGAAAGAAGTGAAAGTTGAGCCCTAGTTATATCGGTCCTTTTGATATTCTGGATCGTGTTGGGTACGTGGATTACCAATTGGCACTTCCACCGAATCTCTCTCATGTTCATGATGTGTTCCATCTATCCCTCTTGAGAAATTACATTCCTAATCCTTCACATGTACTATTCTCTGAAGTCGTACTGCTGGAGCAAGATATTTCTTATGAAGTAAATCCAATAGATATTCTGGATCATAGTGAAAACGATCTATGAAACAAGATCCCTAGATTGGTTAATGTTTTATGGACGAACCACTAATTAAAAGAAGCTACATGGGAACTTGAGGATATGATGAGGGAGAGGTATCTCCATCTGTTTATTTAAAATTGAATAATTTTGAGGGAAAAATTCAGTTTATAGGGGATAGAATGTAACACCCATGTATTTTATGAAATATTTAAATAATTTTTATTCTTTAGTAGCTTTTTTTTTCACGCAATCGTGAGTTTAAACAAACTATGAGATGCCCTTAATAAAAAGATACCGTTATAACCTAGCCGTAATGTTAGAGGGGACAAATATAACTAACTTTTAAAAATCTATGATAAATGTAAATCAATTATATGTCATATTAGTTATTTTAGTGAATAAAATTAATAGGATATTCATGTTATTAAAATTCATCAAATATATATTAGAAGAATATTTTTTTCACCTTTTAATGAAAACCCATTTTAATTTAATATTTATACACATTAACAATTTTAATATCACAATGAAAAAATTTTCTTGGGATTTGGAATATAAAAATTTACTTTGGTTAAATTTCTGAAATTTTATTGATAAACATCATAATTTGATTAATTGTAAAAATATGCTAAATTTAAATTAAAAACAATTTTTTTCATCAAGATAATTTAAATGGTTAAATTATAATATTTTATTATTTTAATGTATAAAAAGAATATTTTTTTACCATTTAATATAATTTATGTCAATATCATTAATATTACATTGAATTCATAGGTAAAATCATTTCAATCTTTTGCAATATTTAAAACAAAAACCCATTTTTTTCGACAAAGAGATTAATTTAAAATTAAATTTCGGCAACTTATGTGTCTTGAATTTGAAAAAATGGATAGAATATTTATAATAAATAGTTCCAAATTATGTTAATAGGATATGGTTTATTTTTTGGCATTATGAATAGTAACTATGATAAATTATATTTAAAAAAGTTAAAGGTAAATCAGGAAATTAAGGGTAAAAATAATATAATAAAACTACCCCAACACTTGTATTAATATAATTTGTCGATAATTTTTATCCTAAAATATACTTGGGTCGAAATGGTATCTATTGGGATCCACTTTCTTGAGATTAAGACGTTTAATTTATTATATTTAAAGGAAAGTGAAATATGTCTCACTAAAACTTTAATAATTAAATTATTTTTACTATAAGGTTATACATAATATAAATTCGATTATAAATAATCATTTGAAATCTAAATTTTTTTCTATATCATGGTAATATATTTGTAATTTTTATGAAATATATAATTACCATAATAGCTTATAAATTAATGATGCAGAAGTTTTTTATTTTGTGAAAAATCCATAATATAGTTTTTATTAAAATAATAATACCCATAAAAGGCCCAAAAAAATGACCAAAAATTATTGGTCGAGTATATATAAACCATAAGCGTCCAATGGTAGACATATGGACCATTTGGATCCTTATAAAAGTGATTATGAAATTTATATTATTTTATTTTAAATCATTTTAAAGTTGTCGCCTTCAGAATTTATTAAATATAACATTTTAAAAGTTGGGTTTTGTAGATGATAAATTCGAGTAAAAGTTTTATTTGGAAATATATTAGATTTTTATTCATCACCGTATTTTATTTATAATTTTTATGCAACAAATATGTATATTAAATAATTATACAAAAATTGTGTAGTAATTATTTTATAAAGAGAAATAACAAATAAATGGTTTTAAAAAAAATATAAAAAAATGTTATATTAACTTATTAATGTGATCCACAAATTTTATAGATGAATATGACATGTGGGGAATATATTAAATATTTATTTTGAATATATATCTTGTGTGGATTTTATTTAAATTCTAATAAATATAGTGTCAAAATTGACACTATTGATATTGTATAAAAATAACATATTATTAAATTGTTTAAATATCAGAAATATTTTTTCAAAATTATAGATTGAAAATTATATTGTCTAAAATTTAATAATATATCTAATTATAGAAAATTCACAACACATAATTAGGTATTTATAAAAATTTAAAATTTAGAATATTATTACCACAAATAAAATTAAATTGATTAAAATATGGGTAAATCAAAATGATATGGTTTAAAATAGAATATAAAGATTTCTAATTTTTATTGGTTGATGATATTACAACCCTATATCATCTCATCTTTGAATTTGAGTCATTTTTGAGGTTTTTAAATGGGTTTTGAATTTATTATAAATTAATATTTTTGAGGTTTCTAAAAGTGCCCCTCTCCTCCCTTATAAAAGGGAACCTCCCCCATCTCGACATTACACCATTTTTGAGCTTTCAAACTCGTCCAATACCTTCCTATTTCTTCTCTCAACTTCCCTAGAAACATAATAGAAGTCCTGGCCTTCTTCAAAGACCATCATTAGTGCCCTAATAGGAGGCTTAAAAGAGGCGCATTGAATAAAAGGTAATATCCTTTACCGATTCTTTCAAACTTATTTCTTCTTCTACTTCCTCTATTCGAGTTGGTTAATTATTAGGTAATTACTACAGTATCACTTGCATAATGATATGTTATTATGAATTTGAAATAACCATATTCCATCTTTTATCCATCAAATAAAAAATTAAATCACCACGTGTGTGTACATACGACTTACCGTCTTCCACGCTGTGACGTAATATTTTATTTAATTGCCAACATATTTGGATGGGTATAATTATGGAAGAAATAAATATATATGATTATTTTAAAGTTATATTTATTCTGAAATATTTTACACCATAAACTGCAATACAATTCCACAATCATGGGAATGATATCATCGCTCGTACGTACGTACGACCTACCGTCTCCACGATGTGATGTGATTCGTTCAACATGATCTTCATTGAAGAGTGAATATATAAATGAATAGATTGAATATATATGATATATATTATACTAATACCATTCTATAAATGATATATCTATAACCTAAAAATAGGAATAATAATTCATTCAACAAAACATGCATAAAAACATAAAGCAGTTAACACCTGAATAACGAGTAACAATGAAATGTTACTAATAAAAAGATAAGAATATGACTATATATGATATCATAACAATGAATATGATTATGGAATAAGTCAATGAAATTATTTACATTCATTATATAGTAGTTTCGGATACATAAAACACATATCATTCCTAAGGTATGGGATAATTTGCAATATCATTTTTATCCGAGATTATTTATATGTAAGTATATACTGGGGTTATATTTTTTATTCATGTACATGTTTTCTAAAAATGTTTTCATAAAATTTTCAATATTCTTCCATTCATTTTTAAAGTAATTTTTACCCTTTGTTTACTTTTACCACATGGTATGAAAGGAATCTTTCATTTGTTTTCCATAAGATGTACTTTTTGACTTTTCCAACCAAAGTCTGAGAAGAATGTTTTTCTAACTTATACGGCACGAAAATGTTTTTATTATTTCAATAGAAAATTATTTCCATGAAGCTTCCTTTACATTTTCTCAAGTTTATCTTTAGTTAAGTTATTTTATTTTGAAATGAAATGAATTTTTGTGAAAATAAAATATTTTTGATGAAGAAAGGATATTTTCCTTAGGAACTAAGTTAAAGAGTTTTATCAAAATTTTTATTCATCTAAGATGTTATAGGGTTATTTTTTTATTCCTATTATTACATTGATTTGATTATGTTATGATGGAATTCTTTTTATGAATTCCTTTTATCTTATAAGGATTATGTTATGATATAATGATGTTTAAGAATCCCATTTTTATTACATGGGTTACGCAATGATGTATGATTTATGATGTTGTGGCACACATAAGAATGGTTTCATTATGATATGGGAGGGACATATATCTTCCTCCAATTGATTGGGTAAAGATTTGTATCTCATGTGATAGACATAGCTAGAATGACAAGTTAATCTGGTTTAGGGATACATGACTAGAATGAGGAGTGAACTCGGTTCAGTAATGCACATTGTCCACTACGATGGTCTGGGCAATGAGCCATGACTAATATGAAATGATTTTCTACGCTTATGTGTGTATGCCAAAAAATTTCATCTATTATTTTATGATTATTGGGATTACATTTTAGTTCTATGATTTATCCAAAGACATGATATTATGAACTCTTATACAGGATATGATTTTCAAAAGTTATGATCTTAGGAATATGTTATTATTTACATTTCATTTTTTTACCCTTACTAAGAATTTGAGCTCACCATTTTGTATGTTTATTTTCCCCAGTTCAGGAAGAATGATATTAAATATGATATTCCCAAAGGAGTCTAGATATGATCAAATAATCGGGAGACAACGTTGATGTTTTATGAACCTATTATTTATGTTTCCCAGTTTCTAAAGTCCCTATACCTATACAATCCTATGACTGTTTTTTACATGTTGTATTAAATATACTTCAATTTTGATGTATTAAAAATGTATGAAAATTATGGGTCATTATATATGTTTATTTCCTTGTGGAAAATCTTTGGAAAGACCGTAGATTAATAATTTTATCTTTAGGAGATAAAGTGCTAAGATAAGTTGTATTTGAGTCCTCTTTCATATGTATATGGTTTAGTATTGAATCTATTTATATGACTATGTCCCCTGTTGGTAGATTATATAATAAAATGAGATTATATACTTTCATAATGTTCTCTGGAACTACATTCAAGATTCATATTGACGAATTCAATAAAATCTTGTTAGATCTAGCTGACATAGATATTAAATTAGATGATGAAGACCAGTCCATTATACTGTTAACATCTTTAGTTGATTAATTTATTTTTTTAAAGTCTCAATTATATATTGAAAATACACACTTAATCTTGAAGAAGTAAAATATTATTTACTTTCCAAATACCTTCAAAGGAAGGGTAGTGTTAATATTGAGGCTAAGGGTTTAAATATTAGGTATATAAGTGATTCTAGAGGAGAAAGTGAGGCAAGTGGTAGGAGAAAATGAAGGGTTCAGTCTAAGAAGCAATGATAGATGTCTAAAAACAAATTTATTAAATGTTTTCAATGAAATCATTCTGGATATATTAAGAGGAACTTCCCTAATAAGAATATAAACAATAGAGACAATAGTAATGACCATTCCATATTTTTTGAGTAGGAATTTGAATCTACTAATGTGTTAAATGTTTCTGACATTGTTATTTTGATGGTTGGATCCTTGATTCAGGATGTTCATCCCACATGTGTCCTATGATGGAATTCTTCACTGAGTTAAGGGAAATTGAATCCAGTGAGGTATTTCTAGGGAACAATAGCATATGTTACATTATGGTAATATTCACTGTTTTGTTAAAGAATCATGATGGGATTTTGAAGTCCCCTGAGAATGTTAGGTGGGTGCCCGAATTAAAATTAATCGTAATATCCCTAGTAATCCTTGACCAAAAGTTGTATAACTTTAATTCAGATTATGGATGTCTTAGAGTTTCCTGAGGATCCCACAAAGTTATTAAAGGGACCATTTTCAATTGTCTTTATGTGTTAGATGGAAAGGTTCATAGAAGTCAGTTGGACACCTTTTTTAATTCAGAACTTGATTCCACCACTCTTTGGCATAGAAGGTTAGGGAATGTTAGTGCCAAGGGCGTTAGTGAACTCTAAAAATAGAATATTTTGAGTCAAATCACCCATAGAAGTCTCCCATTCTTAGAGGACTGTGTATATGGGAAATCTAGAAAATTCATCTCTAATAGGTCTATGTATAAGTGTAATCGACCCCTTGAATGTGTACATTATAACTTGTGGGTTTCTTTATAGGGTCACCACCCATGGTAAAGGATTATAATTTGTGACATTCATTGATTATTTATTTAGGAATGTATAGATTTATATACTCAAATAGAAGTTGGTACATTTCAGACCATTACAAAATGGATATATGGGGTAAAAAGTGAGTCTAATAGGAAACAGAAAGCCTTAAAGAAGGGATAATGGTTTAGAATATCTATCCAGAAATTTCATTGAATTATATTAATTTTAGGGAATAAAGAGATGTAGTGCTATTGTGGAAACCCCATAGTAGAATGGATTAGAAGAGAGAATGAATAAGAATGTTCTTGAGAGGGTGAGGTGCATGCTTTCCCACTGAAAACTCCATAGGTTCATCTGCGTTGAGGCTACTTCAATAGTATTCTATATTAGCAACCATTTCCGATATTATGATAATTATTTTAAGACACCTGAAGAACTTTATAAAGGAACACCACTGAGTCTTGTACACCTTATGAATTTTTGATCCATAGCTTATGCTCATACACGTACCGCTATGCTAGCTCCTAGTGATGTTAAGTGTTTATTTTTGGTTAACCTAGAGGGTGTTAAGGGGTATCATCTATGGGTAGACAAACTGAGTTATAAAAAATTTACCATTAGTTGACATGTAATGTTTCATGAATCTGGTTTGTCCAATACTAAGGGACCCTAACCTATAGATACATTTGATGAAACTTCAGGACCCTATATTGTCTCAACACCCCTTTGTGTTGAAGTCCCTTTTGAATCAAATGACCAATCCCAGTCCATGACTAGTTCTACTCCACCCATTGTCTAAACCCTAGCTAAATATAAACCCAGTTTGAATTCTGATCCTAAAACTGAGGAACCCATTGATCTGAGAAATTATCAGCTCACTTGGGATACAGAGAGAAGGGTTATTAGACATCCAGTCCATTTTAATCAACCAGACATTGTTTCCTATGCATTTAATGTATCACATGTCTTATTTAATGATGAAAATCGAACATATAAGCTAGCTATTAAGTCCAATGAATCCACTAGGAGTCTGAGTTCAATGCCATAAGAGATTAATTATCTTCTTAAAAACAACAATTAGGTTGTTGTTTCTAGACCCAGTAACTAAAATGTCATAGGTTCTAAATGGATTTATAATAAGAAATAAATTTTTTTTGAAGAAACTAAAATCAAATTCAAAGACTGAATGGTTACTAAAGGCTTCCATCAAGATGAATGCATTGATTATAATGAAAATTTCTCCCTAGTTAAACATTTATCTATTTGAATTCATCTTTCTTTCCATTACAAATTTCATTTTCATGTAAAAAAATTAGACGTATAAACTGATTTTTTTATATGGTTCTCTTGATGAAACAATTTATATGACTCCTCCTGAAGGATTTTAAAAACCGTTCAAACATAATCATATTTTTCTTCTTAAGGGGTATTTATATGATCTTTATCAATATTCAAGGAAATGGAATAAAAGTTATGATTCATTTATGATTGAAAATAAATTTTCCAGAAGTAAATTTGATGCATGTGTATATTATAAAACTGGTAAACATGATTATATTTACCTATTATTATATATTAATAAATTGTTTTTAATTTGTAAAAACATGAGGATTATAAATTCTATGAAGAACCACTTAAATTGTGTCATTTAAATGAAATATTTAGGACATGATAATCAAATCTTAGGCATGGACATAATAAGAGATAGGAAACTTTGGACATGGTAATAACATCTTTGGCATGGAAATAATAAGATATAGGAAGGCTGGAACCTTGTAATTATCTCAATCGGCTTATGTTAATAAGGTATTAAGAAGATACATGTTTGAGCATGTTAACCGTCTTAGTACTCATTTATAACAACACTTTATGTTGTACATAGAACAATCCCATAAAAATGATGATTACGATTCCTTAATGAAGAAGATTCATTATGCTAATTTTGTAGGATGTCTTATGTACGATATGGTCTGTTCTAGGCCAGATATTGCTTTTTCTATTTTTACATCGATCCGGTTTTTGGGGAAACCTAGTAAGCCTCATTGGAATGCATTTAAAAGGATGCTCAGGTATGTCTCTATGTATGAAAAATTGTGCATTTGATACTAATTAAATAGTAGTTTTTATAATGATATGGTTGGCTTTATTGAATTTTAATATGCTACAAATATTGACACCAAAATATCTGTAACTGGTTTTGTATTTCATACATATGGAGGACCGGTCTCCTAGAAGTGCAATATGCAGTCAGTGGTTTCACTCTACACTAGTGAGGTAGAGTATATTTCCTGGACAAAATCCCTAAAATAGGTTATATTGCTAAGAGGTTTTCTTTTTGAGTTGTCATAATCTATTAATACCATAATGGTCCACATTGATATCCAATCTACATTATATTTATCTAAAAACTATGTATGCCACTGTAGAGAGAAACAAATTGACTTTTGAATTCATTTTCTTCGGGATATTATTGAATCTGTGATGGCGAGTGTCATAAAGATACCCACTAGAGAAATCCAGCTGACAGTTTGACTAAGGTTGTTCCATTGTATAAATTCATGAATTTCCATAAATTAATGAATCTTGTCCCAATTATGTATCTTTGATTATGAAAACATCACCCTTAAATTTAATTTCATTTCAAGGTGGAGATCTGTTGTATTTATCCCATACATGTTTCATTTAAGTTCCATTGACATGACTTTGTATATTATTTTGTTCACATTATATTTAGGGTGCTTAATCTGTGCATGGGGAATGGTATATATGATGCATGGCACTATTCTTTTAGGGTTTCATTGTTTTCTATTTTTTTCATTTACCCTGTTATGCAGATATTGTGTATTTGGTTTTTTACCTGTATATCAGATGATAATATAGAACGTTGATAAACTGATTTTAAATGTCCAGTATTTTCATCGGGTGTGTTTCTTCGCTCATCCTTGATCCTCTTTGACACCGTCATGCTTATCATATTGCGGTCTGTGTCCAGTGCATTGTCATATCCTCAGTTACTCAAATTGCCACTTCAATCTCAAATATCCCCACGATTGTGAATCCATTCCACCGCCTGAACCATCTAACACCCTCTGGATTGCGATCATAGCTCCTCGATATTTTAGCTCTGTAACGGCTCTCATTCGAGTGATGTTCATCTCTCTATTTTTTGGGGGATCTCCTCTAGTTCATCAAGAGATCTCTTGTACAAATATCTGTTTTGATTCTTCAGAGAAGAAGAAGGACACCCAGGGTCCTGACAACCCACACTCCCCTCTGCTAAGATTGTGCCACCTACTACAATCAAAGTACTTCTCCAGTGGAGATTTAGCGGGGAATCGACATGGTTTTTGGTTCTCGATGACTCCGCTTCAAGAAGGTTTTAGATCACGACTTAACTTTCAGCATAACCATGCTTTACTATATATTCTTAGATCTATAAGCAATTCAATTTAATTTGACATGTGTTGTTCTGTATCCTTTTTGGGTGTCTGCATGAGTATGTCTAAGAGTAGACAACTGCAGATATGGCCTTTAAAAGTGCTAGAAAATTCCATTTACAGTGCTAAAAAATACTAATAATCGAGGTGCTAATAAGGGGGGGGGGGGGGGGGGGGTGGTCCCTTTTATCAGTGCAAAAAATGAGCTGATAAATGTTTAAAACTTTTAATGAAAATTTAAACAAAATTTTGGCAAATCGGAGGGGGGGTTTTAACAGCGCTTGACCCCCCCTTTTAGCAGTGCTATGACGCACCCTATCTGCCTGCCCACCCCAACCACCCCTACACACCCCAGCCCCATCCCCAACCCTTTAACAAGGATAGAACTCCCCTTTAACAGCGCTAGCACAACCCTTCACCGCCATGCGTTCCCCTGCCTCGACTAGGATTCGAACTTGATACCTCCCACTGTGCGCCTGGACCCTTTTCCACTCCTCTATATTTGTTTTTTGTCCACTTAATGGTTAATATATTTATTTTTCTATATATTTAGTAATATTTATTTTTATATTAATATATATATATTAACAAATATATTTATATTAAAATATATATTTCATTATATTAATATATATATATATATATTCGTATATTAATATATATTTACATTAACATATATATATATTTATATACATGTATAGTTATATTTATATATTTATATATCTATATATTTATTTGTATGTTAATATATATTTATATCTATATATTTATATATATTTAGTTATATTTTTTTATTTGTATATTTATTTGTATATTAATATATATTGGTTTTTTAATACAGACACACACAAATACACACAAACACACATTATATAGGTATATAAATTTTCATATATTTTTATTTTAAATAAAATGGACATTAGTTTATTTTTTAGATAAAGCTCATATAATGAGAAATATATTTTATATACAAATAAGTTTAAATATTTATTTATAAAATTAAAATTTTTATGTGTGAATATATAAAAAATATGTATATATTGTTATATATTTGATTATAAACAACAGTTCATTGTGGAAATTTATAAAATTTCAAATCGTTAATATCAAAATGAATGTTATTCCTTGGAAAAGAATCACTCCCCATGGAAAAAGGGCAAAAGACCCCCTGAAATGAGAGTCAAATTCAATAAAATGTTAAATAATTTGGGTATCTCGACAAAAAACTCTATTTTAGAGGCATTTTGGGCCTTTTTTGGCCTCGCTAAATGTGACTGAAGGTTTCCATGTGTTATCACTGCATAGAACTCACCACATGATTTGATTTGATATGTTTTTGAGCTCAAAAGGACACCCGAATAAAAAGTTATGGTCGTTTGAAGTTTGAGTTTTGTTGTAAACATATTTTAGATCTTTTATTAATTTTTTTATTTTTTGTGTCTTCAAATTATTATCAAATGACTATTACTCAATGATAATTAGAAAATTATTAATTAATAATAATTTTTTAAAATATTTTATAATCCATTTTAACTACATATCTTATATATTATGTTTAAATTTCTATTTATACTTATCTAAAACATATTTAAAAAAATTATATTATATTTATATCTATATAAAAATATTTATATTTTATTTTTAATTAAATATATATATTTTTCAATATACCCGCTTTCTGCTCTAGTAAAAAATACTGATAAAGGCCACCCTTTAAAAGTGTTTTTTTTGCGATCATAAAGACACACCCTTTATCGTCGTATTTTTTAGTGCTATTGAATGGTAGCTTTGAAAAGGACCATTTTGTGGTAGTGACGCCACTGACTCTACATGGAAGGCTTCACTGTTACCACATAGTTTAGTTAAGCTGGACTCCTCGGATAGTTTATGCGGTCCTTCTTAGTTTTTCTTTTGAGTCGGTAATAGCCTTGTTTATTTTCTTGCATCATAATAGAGTTATTACTCGGGTGGTGTTCTCTTCGTGCACGTAGGATCAAACTTATTTGAAGCACATTATATCTACTGTCCTTTTACATATTCACATTTTCTATTTCATTATTCTATAAAATCAATTTGTGAATAGATCTTGATTTTTTCATTTAATAATCAACTGATTAATCAAACTTATCATATAATTAATCCATCATACGTGTTGATGGAACTTGGGTGTTTTAGGGTTTAAGTATTCAACCCCAACACTTTTTAAATCTGACTGGATTTATTACATCTCTCACACATAAATTCTTTAACATAAGAGTTTCTTTTCTTGATAAACTCTCATGCACTTTGTCTTCATCATGTGGAATCTTTTATATCCATTTGCACTAATTTTAGCTTGTGCATCTTCAATTTTTATCATTATTCCAAAATCTTATATATAGATAACTAACATATCATTTGGAAACGTGGCATCATGTTTGGATCTTCCACATGAATTCTTATAAGTTTCATATTTTTTAATAGTTCTTTTGGATGCACGACTCTCCAACTTCTTGGATTTAGAATCCCAGTTATTCTCACCACTATTCATTGATACCTTCTTAGGAGGATTTTTGTTCACAACATTCTTCTTATATCTTCCTAAGGTTACATGAAACATGATTTAAATTTAGGATTTTTTTCATATTTTTTTTGAAAAACAATATTTATGATTGGAGAGAAAATGTGGCTTATTTTTCTTTTGGAACACATCCTAATTTTGATGTTCTAGATATATTTTTCACAGAAAATAATAATAACTAACCATAACTAGAAATGTATTCAAATGATGGACCCATTTAGTAACTTTATTTAACATTGATAGAAGTGTGTGGTTCCTTAACTTGAATAAATTTATTTTTTGGTCCCTCATTTTCATTTTCCAAATATTTTATATATCTTATTATTTTTAGGGATGAAAATATCTGATGCACCTTCCTTGAAAAAAGAAAAATGGTGTGATGCACCATTCATGCAGAGGTGCTGTGCATCAAGGGCTGTGTAGGCTGCACATATTTCCAATGTGTACGTATAGCAATACTGGCAAATACCATCTTTTCAATCACAGCTGAGGTCTCCTCCAACGGGTTTCATTTCTTGAAATTGTGTCTGGCCCACCCGCTCGTTGCCGGCCACATCGAGTACAATAGTAAAGTGAGGACTCCTCCAACAGGGTTCATTCTATTTAGATCATCTCAGACCCACCAGATCATTGTGGACCGCATCGAGCACCGTTGTTAGGTGAGGTCTTCTACAAAAAGTTTCTTCCATCGAAATCCTCTCTGGCTCCCTAGATCTTCATCGGGCGCATAGAGCACCATTTTTGGTAGATGTATCCTCCAACATGGCTTATTTTTCTGAGATCATCTCCGATCCCCTAGCACGTCACCGACCGCATCAAGCATTATCGTCGGGCAGGGTCTCCTCCAACTGGTTTTTTTCCACCGAGATCATCTCCGGCCCCCAGCTCATCGTCAGCCGCATAGAGCTCCATCATTGGGTGATGTCTCCTCCAAATAGAGTTTATTCTACCAAGATCATATCTAGCCCACCATCTCGTCACCAGCCGCAGAATGCACAATTGCTGAGCGAGTTCTCCTCTATTAGGTTTCTTCTGTTGAGATCATATTCGGCACCCCATTTCGTCGCTGGCCGCATCGAGCACAATCGTCGGCCATGGTCTCCTCCAATAGGGTCAATTCCACCGAGATCAACTCTAACCCACCATCTTTTTGTAGACCACATTGCATACCCTCACAGTCCAGGGTCTACTCTAGTAGTTTTCTTCCTCTGAGATCATCTCCTGTGCACCAGATCATCACCGGCCACATTGAGCACCCTCATCAGGAGAGGTCTCCTCCAACAGGGTTTATTCCACTGAGATCATCTCTGACCCACCGGCTCATCATTGGCTACATACAGAACCATCGTCGTATGAGGTCTCCTCAAACAGAATTCTTCAACTGAGAACGTCTTCGGCGCACTAGGTCGTCGCCGACCGTATCGAGCACAATTGCCGAGCGAGGTCTCCTCTAACAGGGTTTATTCTATTTAAATCATCTCCAGGAAACCATCCCATCACTGACCACATCAAGCACCATCGTTGGGAGAGGTCTTTTCCAATAGGTTTCTTCCACTGAGATTATCTTCGAACGCCCAATTCGTTGTTGGCCACATCGAGCACTGTCAGCAGGTGGGGTCTCCTCCATCAGGGTTTATTATGATGAGATCTTCTCCGGTCCACTAGCTCTTTGCCAGCTGTGTGGATCACCATCTCTGAGTGAGGTATCCTTCAACATGATTCTTCCACCAAGATGTTCTCTGGACCACGAGCTCGTCACCGACCACATCTATCATGATCGCCAGGCGAGGTCTCCTCAAACAGGGTTTATTCTGGGGAGATCATCTCTGTCCCACTATCTCTTTGCCGACTGCATTAAGCACCATCATCAGGCGAGGTCTCCTTCAACAGTTTTCTTTAGCCATGATCATCTCCAACCCACATGCTCGTCACTTTCCACATCGAGCACTGTCGCCGGGTGATGTATCCTCCAACAAGTTTCTTCAACTGAGATCGCCTTCATCCTACCAGCTCTTAGCCAACGACATCCATCACCATCGTTGGATTAGGTATCCTCCAACAGGTTCTGAGGTCTCCTCAAAAGGTGATTCACACATGGTACACATTTTACATTTTGTGAGGCTCCTCGTGGTATGCATGACCACCTTTACATCATCTTGTACACCAATAAACCATAAATCACTACTTAGGGTGGTTTATAGATCCAATTGGGATGATTCCAAGGTCTATCTACTTTTAGAATACAAAAACATCGAATACACTATGTCTGTGGAACTTGGCAAACCAGGGAAAATGGTCGATCATTCCGTGGACACTGACATTGAGCTCCCATGGATATCATAAAAATTGTTTGTACCCTCCACCTCCAAATCGTTCTAATACTTTTTTGTGATGCCAACCAGATATGTGATGATGTCTCCCAAGGGAATACCCTTTTCCTCAATGGCTTATGTAGGTACAAATTTATTTACAATGATACGTCACACACAAAAGGATGGTTCGAAAATGACTCCCTAATGCTGGGTGGGGATTTGATGGAACACTTTATGTTTGGATGGGCCAAATCCATTGAGGGATTCGCCCACAGTGTTTTTCTCCTTGGTCTATTCTCCGTCGACATCTCCATCATGTCCCAGACCACTGAGTCCAATGGTAATGTTTTTTCATACTACCTTCAAAAAAATGGCTAACATCGGACAACTCAGTTTTAGTTCCACAGACTACCCTATCACTAGCGATATTGGATCGAGCATGCAATCATAATAATGGATAAAAAATTGAATTCCATCAACCTCAATTCTATTAGTATTGTCCATAGAAATATGAACATGAACCCCACTTTAAAGAACATCTTTGAATTTGGGAATATAGTCTCCAGGCTGCCTCCATCGATCTACAACAGGATTAAAGAGGATTTTGATCGTAAAATGTTAAATTATCCAAAGGTCAATTCTCCAATTGCATTGCTGGAATTCGACTAAAATTTCATAGGTTTTGAAAAATATAGCAGTCCCATCATTTTCATAATCCCCATCTTTTCTAGTGATGTCAACATGTTCATCAATCGTTGGGGAGCCTTGGACGATATAGGACACAATGTGACATGTCTTCTATTCACTCCTACTTCAAATGAACAGGATAATATCATCTTGGGAAGTAAGAAACAGATGACTCACTACATGAGGTTTGACATTAGGGCGAAGCAGCTCCACCACATCTCAATTAGATGCCTCTAAAACTCATACTCGGGCCACTTTTTGGTGTTTGGTTCTCAGTTTATGTGAGGGTTCTCCATATTCCCTAAAAATGGATTTTGTTTGTTTATTTGGGGTTTTGTTTAGTGATGCTACTAAAAAAGTCTTCTTTATAGATCTATTGATTCTATATACTATTTAAGTAACACCACACTACATAAAATACATCAATATGAAAATATTTATAAATATATATAAATATTTATAGAAATATTTATTATATATACATATTTATAATTCTAATTAAAATTTAATATATATTTATTTAAATAATTATAAAATTATAATAAATATATTAATTGTAATTTTACAACTATATATATTTATATATTGATAAATAAATAAATAAATAAATAATAATATATTTATTATAATATATTAATAATTATATATATTTATTAATAATTATAATTAAAAATATACATATATATTAAATAATCATAAAATAAAATTAAATATATTTCTTATATATATATATAATTATAAAATTACAATAAATACATTTATTATAATTTTATAAATATAAATAATTATACAAATATAATTATAATGTCCGAGTGATATGCTAGAAGAAAGGGGAAACCGATTGGGTGGTAAGGAGGGCGGGGACGACATCATGTGACTATGAAGGGCAGCTTGGCCAGCAGTTTCTCAGGAAGAAATAATCTGTAGTTCATCAAACGGTCATGGAATGAATCTAGTTTCTTAGGTCGGTATAGTTGAACCTTCCTCAAAATTTTGCAGGTGCAGTGATTCATTTCATGGCGATGATGCCCGAATCTGCTCTGTCGGCCTCTTCTTGTTCTCTGAGGGTAGTGGTAGCGCAATCTAACAAGAGTGTGACTCCATTAGATTTAGTAGAATATACTATTTTCCATAATCTCTCTTGTGCCCATGCTATTACGGGTCATTAGGAATCAGATCCACCTGTAAGAAGGGATCCTCAAAACACTATCTATGAAGGGATGTTGAGGAATCAAGTGTATTGCACAAATAACTTTGATGAATTTCATGCTTCCAACCATACAATTAGGAAGAAAGCGAACACTTGCGTTCATAGAGGCCAATCTTGGTCTTTTCTCAGCAAGGTTATAAGAATGAAAACACTCAATTATTGCGCATATATATTCTTTTATCCTGGATAATTTCATAGCGATAATGGTCATCAGGATGTTTTTTTGGCATTTTAGGGGATTGATGAATTTAGTATCACCTCCCTCAGTAAAGGTTTCTTTCATTTTGGTTTTTCCTCTTCAGATCTCAAATCTAAAACATGTAGTCTTGGTTCCATCAATTCTAATCTTGGAATACTATGAATTCAGGATTGGGATCTTTCATTTAACCCACTAAATGTCAAGAATTCGATTACCCATGTCTAGACTCAGATTTGAGATCTCAGCAGGTTATTTTGGCTACAAAAAAATTCTTTGAGACATCACCTATATAGATGAAATTCCAATTAAGATAGATAATGAAACTGAAAGAGCTCGGTATGGTCACTTTTCTTGGGTTTTGGTTGATTTTGAACTCATTTCTCCATTAAATCGTTACATTATTTTTTCACTGGATGATCAATGTTTTAATCATTCCGTTGATTATGATAGGATCCTTGAATTTTGATACATATATTTTAATGTTGGATCATTGTCGAAGAAGATTGGTATGTTCTATTTTTGTATACTACGAACATAATGGTGAAAATTATAAAAGGTGGTCGAAGTAGCAGGTTGGGTCCTTGACTAAGGAACATGTGAATATCATTGATTCACACCATTTGGTTTCATTTGATGGGGCTTCAGGTCCGCAAAAAGAGCCTCACAATAAAGTGGAGGTCATACAGGAGAAGGTTGTTTCAAATAATCAGAGAAAGGATGTTGGCACTACATTAAATGATTCTTATGTTAGTCAACATGAAATGTTCTATTGTGAAGAGGGAGATGAAAACCATTAGTCGAAAAGGGAACTTGATTCTTAGTTTGAAGATGATAAATAACTATTCCTAGATCAACATCTTCCTTTCAACCATAATGGGAAGAAGAATATTGAAGTCCACCTCTCTCATGAAGTACATGATATGGGACCATTTGTAAAAGAAGGTCCTCTATAGTGGCCTTGAAGGAAAAATATACTATAATTGTAGTTCATGATGTTGCTTTGGAAGCGGTGCAATGGGAAGGTACATGAACATGTGACCCTATACATAATAAAAAACGATCGGTTGATCAACCAGAGGCATCCAAAACAACTATAAACCAGGTCCACCCAAAGGTAAGGGAGAATTATCTTATTTTTATTGATATTTTAAACAGATCCAATAGCAGGGAGGTGTTTCCGGTGGAGTTAGGAAATGATCCAAGCAGTTCGGATGTAAAGATCTTACCGGAGGGCTCATGTCTGGATGGTGACAAGATCCTCAGAATCTTCAAGACCCCATCATACCAAATGACACATTTGACCACCAAGATGATGATGAAAAAATGAGGCAAACACCCAAAACATTGAAGAGGGATCGACATCTGATAGGTATGGACGGTGGCCAATTACAGACAACAAGATGGGTTTTCTTCTCTTTTCGTTGCAGTTTTTCTTGCTTTCTTTGTGGTGGTGGTCTATCACTATTTTCAGCATGTCATCCCATCATGTACTTTATGTTTTTATTATCAATAAATTTTGGGATTATGGGTCTTACCCATGGTTCACATCATTCTGGATATATTTATAAATATATACAAATATTTGTATACATATATAGAATTAATTATAAATATTTATTTTTTAGAAATATAAATATAAATAAATAAATATATGTATTTATACTTATAATTATAAATATTTATTTATTTATTTAAATAATTATAAAATTACAATAAATATAATTATTATAATTTTATAAATATATATGTTTATATATTAATAAATAAATATTGATATATTTTTAATTATATAAAAATATTTATAAAAATATTTTTTAATATTTATAATTATAATTATAAATAATGAATAATTTATTTATTATATATATAATTGTATATATAAAATAATATAAATAAATTATTAAGATTATACATTTTTGAGTTCATTTTTAGTGATGATAAAGACACACCTTTATCAGTACTAAAGAAGAACTGATAAAACAGGTCCTTATCTATGCTATAATATTAGCACTATTGAAGGCGTATCTACTATGCCACCACTATCACCACTTCTTTTGTTGCGCCCACTCTCACATCACATATCACCACCTTCACTCTCACCGTTGCCTCTTTAGCCGCCTCTCTCACCGCTGTTGCCTCTCTAGCTTCATGTCTCATCACTGCTCTCACATCCACCACTCTGACTTTTGCTCTTTCTGCCACCACTCTTTCCGACCCTCTCTCCGCTACCACCTCTCTTGTCGCCTCCCCTCTCACCAACCTTCTCTCCACTCCTCTTGTTTCTAATGCTCTTGCCACTTCTCTCGCCACTACCATTCTCTCCACAACCTGTCTCCTAATCTAAGGTATGTGATGAGATTAATTTCTTGTGATTACTTGTTTTTGTGATTTTCTCATGAGTGTTTTAATCCTTGGTTTTCTTGATGATGAATTACTTATTTACAAAGCATCATCTATTGTTTCATTGTTCTTATTTTTAATCCTTTACATGTTGGCCATTTAAGATCCTTGATCATAAAAGATTAATTATTTATATATGACTAATGAATAAATTATTCATGTAAATCAAGATATTTATGAGAACACCCAGGAAAGAATAAAAATTATGATTTAAATGAACTACATGGTATTTATAGTGTTTATAAAAGATTAATTTTATGTTATTATTTTTCATGTGCTTATTGAATTTCCTCATGTTTGTGTGGGAAATTTAGGATATGAGTTTCAAAATAATGGTGAAAACATTAGACATGGAATGTGTTGGTGGGACAAGCTATGTTTTTTTTGGAATGAGTTATGTTTAGTACTAATGTATGGCAGTTGAATTATAATGAATTTTGAGAGAGTGGTTGGTCATATTCATGGGATATGATGATTCACATTATGATTTCGATGAGTTGTTGAGTGGTGTGTTATTTTTAATTAGATGATATTGATGGAGTAAAGTTAAATTGATGAAATTGAAAAGGAATTGGTACAAAAGTAAATATCTGGGTTGTAATTCATACATATAAATTTATTTAATTAGTTAAATGACTTAAAATATGAGACAAATGACTTAATAAGTGTGAGTTGGATTATAATTATAAAATACAAGAATTGAAAAACATGTAAATAGAAGGTTTTTTATGAAATTTTTATTGATTTTGTGTGTGTTATGATTCATCTGTGTTGTAAGAGGTAGATCTGACCACTTTTTGATCCATTTATATTTCCCCTAGCTAAGAATTTGATATTCCTACTTCTTTTGTTTCCCATTTCCATAAGAATCATATATAATATTATTTTTAGAAGGAATACATATATAAAGACTTCTTTAGGAGATATCATTGGTTATTACACATGATTCATGTTTTTTTTCTTAGTAAACCCAAGATCCAAGAGGAACCAATATAATAATGGGTGCAATGGAAAATGAGGTGACTGTTATAACAAGAAACAAAATGGGAAGTGAGATAGATTAAAAAATACCATGATAATACTTACTCAACATTCTCAAGAAATGCGTAATAATAAGAACCATTTCAAACTCCCTAACATGCTAAGGATGAAACAAGTCACAATGGATTCATTCATGTAGCAATGCCCTAAAACTATTTGGGTTCCTCTAATATACTAATTTTGAAGAAATGGATAGCAATTTAGAATTATGAAGGAGAAGTTGATAGATAGTGGGTGCTGATTATGAATATTAGAAAAAAATGAAGAAGTTCATTGTATAAAATGGGAGGTGTTTAGGGAAATATTCTTCTCCAAATAATTTCCCCAAACTAATCAAAACAAAATAGAGAGTTATTTCTTTAAATTATATATTATTTTATAAATTATATATAATTTTATATACTAATTTCAATTTATGTATATATTGATTTTATACTTTTATACCTATATACTTTTTTTAAATTTATCAATATTTATATAAATTTATACTTTCATAACGTCAATGTTAGTGTTGAAAATATTTTAAAAATATAATAATTTAATTTTTTTACTTATTACACCATTATTATATTAAATAGATGTATTTTATATTATGAAAAGGGTTTTCAAATAATATAATATTTATTATTTTTATATTTCCATTATCGCAATGAATAACTATATTTCATTGGTTTTTTATAACGAAAATGGTATTTTATAATTCATTTATACTAATTAAAAAGGGTTTTATTTAATAAAATTCATGCGATCCATCTTCAATTGAACATATTTTGTCTATTTATTTTGTTAAATATTAATATTACTTAATCAAATTGGATGGATAAGAATAGAGAATGAATGGATGACAATCATATGATAAAAGAGTATAAAGATATAGTGAAAGAGTTCATCAAGTTTTCAAAATATTGTTCATATTACCCTTTTAAAATCCTTTTTCTATGTTTATACAATTGTTATTCATGATTAATTAGTCAAGAGGAGTTGGAAGAACACTTGATCCTTCATAGAATTGATCAATGTTATAACTATTGGAATAATCATTGGAAAAAATCTAATGAATCTAGTGAATACGGTAACACTATGTTTTATGGATCATCTGATAAGATTACAAGTGTGGACAATAAAGAAGATAGTATCGAGGATGTGATTACAAGTTTGAATGATGAAGAATATTGTAAATTAATAGGATAGTTTAAGATGAACTATGTGATTGTCCAAATTTTTTTGAGAAGCTAAAGAGTTGTAAAAAGATGGTGTTTTATGCTGGTTGCACTAAATATACAACATTTTCGACCATACTCAAGTTGTATTACTGGAAATATGAATCTAAAATAATTATATTTCGAATGGATATGATATCTAAAATAATACATTCTTATCTAAATGATTATGACCACGAATCACATAAAGAATGCCCAAAGTGTGGTGCTTCTCAACAGAATAAAGGTGAATTGGGTCCTACGAAAGTTGTATGATACATTACAATAATTCCAATGATTAGGAACATACATGGAAGTTAAGAGACGCTAATACAATGAAAATGGAACACAAATACAAGAAATAATGTTGGAAAACTTCATCACCCGAGAGACTCTCCTCTTCGAATGAGAATTGATCATGAATATGTTGAATTTGAAAATGAGCCGAGAAACCTTCATCTTGCATTATCTACAGATAGATTGAATCCTTTTGGTTTTCAAAGCAGCACTCGTAGTACATGACCAATTATGTATGTAAATTATATCTTGTGACCATGGTTATTCATGAAATGAAAATACATCATGTTATCTATGTTTATATCATTACAAAAAAACTAGGTAATGATATTGATATTTATTTGGATCTATTGATCAATGATTTTAAATTGTTATGGGATTGAAGTGTTACATTTTATGATACTTAAATAAATAAATATTTTACATTAAGTGCCATGTTGCATGGGATGATAAATGAATTTCTTGTTCATGTAAAATTTTCAGGATATTATATTAAAGGAACTCAAGGGTGTTCTATTTGAATAGAAGGTACACAGTCAATTAGGTTGAATCATTCATAAAATAATATGTTTCTAGTATATCAAATATTTCTAAACCAATGAAACATGTACCGATCTTGGATGACATCATTCGATGGGAGTTTAGAAGAGACTACAACACTGTATCCACAAACTGGTGATCGACAATATGAGAATGTAAAATATGTGGACACTGCTTTTGGTAAACGGTTTTCAAAAAACCTTATGGAAACCAATATAAAAAAGTGATCAATTATTTTTGAATTACCATACTAGAATAGTTTGTACGTCATACATTTACATGATATTATGAATTTTGGACGAAATGTTTTTGATAGTTTCATTGGAACATTACTAAATGAACATGGAAAAACAAAGGATGAAATTAAGTCTATGATGGAAAGGCGAATACAATAAGATTTGGTTCTTGTGAAGGGTGAAAACAAAATATATTTCTATAGATGCATTATCACTTTCCAGGAAGGAGAGATATCTGTTTTAAAACTTCTTTAAAGTTGTAAAGGTTTCTATGGGGTATTTATTTAATATCATGAATATTTTGCCAATGGTTGTTTTAAATTTAATGGTTTTGAAGTAACATGATTTCAATGTTTTGATGCAAGATATAATTCCTATTGTTTTATGTTTCATTTTTACCAAGAATTTCCATCATACATTAAACAAGATCTAGTTTTTCTTTAAAACTATATGCAACAAAGTTATAGACCCAAAAAATTTCCAACTATAAATTTTTTTTCCATGATATTATGTGAATTGATAATACTCTTCGAGCTTGCATTCTTTGATATGATGGTTCACTTGATGATAGATATTAGAATATATGGTCATGTAAATTATTGATGGATGTACCCCATTGATCGGTATATGTAGATTTATAAAGGATATATAAAACAATTCAATGTTGGATTGAGGGTTTCATTACAGAGTGATATATTGTTGAGTAAACCATTGAATTCTGTACCGACTACCTATTTAGTATGGAAATCATTGGTCTACCAAAATATCATTACACTGGGTGGATTATGGGGAAAAGAATTTCCGGAAGTGATATTTTCATAATAAAAATTATAGATTGGGAGAAATACCAACTTTACATTTTTCATAATAGTTTGGATGTTTACCCATATGTCGAAACCCACAAATAAATTTTTTTGAATTTGAATCCATCAAGTGTTGATAGATGGATATCAAATAAACATAATAAAAAATTTATAGTATGTTTTTTAGACCATATTTTTTAGGTGTAGATGAAAATCCAAATTAAATTTCAGAACATATTTGATGGATAGCTAGAGGACCAAGTGTGTATGAATTATCATACAATGGTTATGCAATTAATGGTTGTACATTCTATATAAATGAACATGATGAAGATTGTACCAAGTAAAATAGTTGAGTTACACTTGTTTTTGAAGTGATTCATGTTTCTGGTATTAAGTAAAAAATTCAATTTACATGAATATATCATAGTTTAGCACCATAAAAAAATACGGGAGTCAGATTCTACAATATTTTAAGTTCTAAATTTTCAATGAAAGGGGGTTTATAATAAGAGTGTTGTTAAAATAGATAAATTGGGATTAATGAAAGTGGATTTCAGTAAGGAAGGGTATAAATATGAACCATTTATAATGGAATTATAGGCATTAAAAGTATTTTATGTTCTAAATCTTGCAAACCAAAGGTGTCCAATTGTTCAGTTATCGAGAAAAAACACCGAAGGTTCAGATGAAGATTCAACTGAGGATGGCCCTTTCATTAGAACATCGTAATCATTTCGCAGTGTTCCATTTTAGATAGGGTTTTCGATATTATTGGAAAACATAATGGAGGGATTTGGATACTCGATAGAGGGGTTAAATCCCTTCATACTTTAAAAAATAGTGTTTAATAATCAGGTTATATTTCTTTGATATACATTTCATTTCATGATGTTATTATCTATTCACTATATCATTTATATAATCTAAATGAAATGTTAAACCACTTCTATAGAAAACGAATTCTACACATGCTGATTCTCCCAGTGCAGATGAACAATGTGTTTTTCAACATGTTGTAGCTCCTATTATAGAGGTACAACAAGTTTCTCAACCTACTACTACTCCCATTTCAGAGGAACAACGACCTTCTACACATGCCTATGCTACCAATATAGTGGAACAACATATTAATGATGTTGAATATAAGGAAATGGTAGGTGATGAAGATCTGATACTGTAGAAATAATAAGAACACCAAATCATGATGATGTTAAAAAAATTATTAATGCAAGAAGCAAAGGAATAAAATTTGAGATCGGATAGAATGCACACGACCTACATGTTAACCCCAACAAAGACATTTTTAGTAGCTACATTGGTCTCATCATTCAGTAACTCATACTGATTGATGTAAATCTGTGGATCTATGTTGTTCCCATGCATAAGGAATTGTTTTGGTAAGAAATTATTGTAACATTATGATACCATTACATTATTTTAATAAAAAATAAAATAATGAAACACTGACTTACTCTTAATCATTACTTTTAGAGTGAATTTATAGTATATTATTCCCTTAAAAAATATGTATTAATGACTTATGTAAGTATTCACAGAGGATTTTGAAAAATTATAGTGATATTACAACTTAAAGATGCTAAAGGAAAAATAAACCCACACCCAAATTCTTATGTGAGAAAACCTGATAAGCCAAGAAGTGTGGGTTGAATTTACTAGCTTTCATACAAAGATGTATTTTTAGGTACATTTTGGATGGTAATAAATTATTTAAAAATATGTATATTCATCACATTTATTGATTTTTATTATTTATTAAACAACAATTGCAATACGAAAATAAGTACTAGGAAAAAACCCCAACGTACCCCTACCGTAAAGCAATAATGGTGTACACATCACTTGGAAAACATTTATTTGTATTTTAAATATTCCATAATAATTTTATGTGACATGAAACATCAATATAAGTATGCTTCTCTACTTATATCTAGATTAATGAATCCAAATCAAAATCAACTTCTATATCACATCATGTGCTATGGAAAGAGGAACATGTATATAAATATGGGATACTAACAGATGAAAACACACAAAAAGTGTGGGAACCATGTGTAAGTATGAAATAATATAATCTTTTAAAAAAATATCTATTACATAACAATGATTATTAATTTTTATATATTTTTTATCCGACTTAGACACATGAATCATCAACACCTATACCATATGAACACCTACTATCAGCGATATTGATGTGGACCGAACAATATAAACACATGTTATGTGCGGGTTTTGGGATGACACCCAAAAATATTTTGAGAAAAAAACAACAACAAATGGATAACTATAAAGAAGTATAAGATATTAAAGAAATATTATCTATCCTTGAAGAAAAATTTCAATGGAAAACTGAGTTGATAGGATATGTTATGGGGGGAAGCAATGAGAAGAAACAACTCAAGAAAAATAATTGTGTGAAGAGCCCACCCCCCCACCCCACTAGCTTTGAGGTGATCCATTCCTCTCAAAGAGATTTCTTAGTTGAGGCAATAAATATTCTAATAATTGTTTATATTAAATTTGAATAAGACATGCATTGATACCTTTCCTGTACTGATATTTTATAGGTTGAAAATGATTATGATTTGTATCTATCAACACCCACCGATCATTTTATTGTGAGGGATACCATGTTAAATAGACATTAATACACTCTACACAATTGACCACATCCAACAGGTCATGTGAGACTAGAGATTGGCATAGATCACAAGCTGAGCAATGGGATACTTGTTCCACTTAAGGATGAAGATATTCATAGAGTTGAAAAAGATGTTAGAACATTTACAACATGGATATCAGATCTTGTAAAAAACATGTCGACAAGGAGGTATTCGTTTACAATTTATTTTTAATGACAAATATTTATCAATTAGTGAAAAAAGATCTAAACTGATGAATGATATTAAAGACAGAAAATAAGAAGTGGTGAAATGAAATGTAGAATCAAAACCATATATAGGATCAACCAAATGATTAAGAATATATTCTGAAAACAACTTTACCCTCCTGTTCAATATCTGCAATTACTAACATTGAATGTTCATACAGATACAAAGTTATGAAATTCTAGTAATCACATAGTTTATTTTGAATAAAAAATTTATGGAGAGGATGATACAAGATACATTTGAAAATTTAAATGAAATCCTCAACTATGAATGGATATGGGAATTATTTGTAAATGTATACATGATGTATGTTTCCATGATTTGTTTTTCCAGAAGATGATAAACTATGTTAATTAAGACTAAATAGATTTCATACTTTTTATATTCATATATATAAATACCAATTGAATGTATTTTCCCATGAACATAAATTTTGACTCATTTTTACTCACGTAAATTCTTTAGAAAAAAAATAAAGACATTCAAAAAAAATCAATGAAATATAAAAAAAATAGCCAATTATTTTACGAAAAAACTTTAGGAAGAAAAAATCTTCCTAATACCAAAAATATAGGGGAAAAATATAAAAATTAACCATATAAAATATATTTTCATTCATTTTATCACTTATTTCTTTTTTTAGGAAACATTGGATGCTTATTACTGTCAATTTGGATACTTTAATGATTTATTTCAAGGATTCAATGCATGGCTACCCAAAAAACTGACCACACATGATGGGGTTTGTAAATTTTTAATACACTGTATCCAATTATTTAGAACTAGACATCATGTTATATATTTTATATTATGTTTTAATAAGAATTTTTTTATGATAGGGTAGTGTTTAAAAATTGTGAAATTCATGGCATGGGGACATCCAATGCACACAAGGAGCCCAATAAGTTCTATATGTGGAAAATTATTAGGGTATATATAATAACATTTCACAATACGAACTCACATAAAAAAACTAATTATTTTTCTCAATGATTCTACAGTATCTGAAACAAACAAATGGAAAAGATTATGGTCATTATATTTGTATGTTTATGAGATAGATCATATTCCATTAACAAACTATAATTCTCAAAGAGGTATTTTCAAATAAAATTATTATTTCCTTTAAAATATTTATTAATCCTTTGTGTATTTATAATTTTCCTGAACTAATTTGACCATTGAATATTCTCTTATTCAGAAGATGACATAAAATTGTTTAGAAATAAATGGACAGTATACATGATGGGAGAATGTACACATCTTACATGAAGATTTGGCATTCATAAAAGTAATGGATTGTTTCATATTTATGATTAATTAATTTCCTTTTATTATTACTCACATAAGAATTGTTTTCTTATACAGGTGTAGTTTTTTTTTCAAATTTGGGTTGTTTTAATCAATGATGCTCATGCTCATGAGAGATTGGACTTCAAAGCTATAACTGAGATAATGGAAACAATGAAATGGGTCAATAATGTATAAAACCATCAGGAAGAAGTTAATTCATACTAATTATTTAATTAATGTTTTCATCATTTTTTCTATTATTTATAAGTTAATTTCCTAATCATTTATATCTAATACTTATTATGTTTTTTTCACTGATCTTTTAGGATGTCATAATTTACATTGAATCATAAGAAACATGCCAAAAAAGAGATAACATGTTCATTTCTACCCATGTTACCATGATTTTCATTTCTTTTAATTGCTGAGCTTATAACACTGCATATTGAGTCAATTTTCGTAGATGGAAAACCTTTCTCGTTATTTTAAACCAGAAGAGTAGAGGGGGATTTTTGCTAATAAAATCAACTCAATATATTGTATTGGAAGCTATACAAAGAAAATAAATTGAAAGCATGGTAAAATTGGAAATTTGGATTGTTTTTATACATTAAGAAATCGACCCAGAAGTCATTTGGGATGTGTATGAATCCGACACACCTCAATACAACACATGGTGTGATCGGTGTGACTCCAGGTTCACCTTTTTGTTTAAATATTAATTTTAGTAAAAAAACTAAAAATTAAGTACCCAAAACTGAAAAAACCTATTCATATTGTTTTGAATCATTTGGAAAACGATCTATATGTCATTCTGGATGTTTAAGAATCAACCACAGCTTAATTTGATTAATAGTTTGACTCTTATGACTCCAAGTGCATCTTTATATTTTAAATTAACATTAATTTACTAAAAAATAAAATTGGCATACTCAAAACCAAGAAAAAGATTTCAAATTATTTTTATACTTTAAGAAAAAGAGATGTAAGTAATTTTTTACATGTAGGAATCAACCTATCAATAGTATGATACATGATGCGCCTGATATAACTCAAAATATCCTTTATGAGTTTAAAATTGATATTTTAGTTCAAAAATTGTCACTCAATAAAAAATAGAGAAAAAATTCTCATATTTTTGAGAAAATGTTGGAAATTTTTTTCATTGTAACATGTGGGAATCTGTCTCACATCATGTTATCAAATTATGTGGAAAATATGACTCAATGTTCTTGTTTTCATTTTAAAATGGAATTTTAGTAAAAATGAAAAGTGACATACTCAAAACTGAGAAAATGAATATGGATTGTTTTGATAATTTATTAAAATGATTTATAAATCATTTAAGACATGTAGGAATCATATTCACTTTTAATCCAATGCACGGTGTGACCGATATGAATTCAAGTGCTCCTTTTTTATTTAAAATTGACATTAATTTTAGTAGAAATGACATCTAACATACTCAAAACAAAAAAAATAGATTTTTATTGTTTTGAAACTTTAATGAAATTATCCATAAGTTTTTTTAATTTTTAGGAATTATAACTCCCTCAATTATATATACGATGTGCTCAGAATGAATCAAAGTTCCTGTTATCAGTTTAAAAATAAAATATTAGTTCAAAAATTGTCACTCACTAAAAACCAAGAAAACATACTAAGATTGTCTTGATAATTTATGAAAATTATTGATAAGTCATTTGTGATTTTTAGGAACGAGTCCCACATCAAATTGACACACTATATAACTGATATGACTCAAAGGTCATGTTTCAATTTTAAAATGGAATTTTAGTAAAAAAGACCAGTGATGTACTCAAAACTAAGAAAATGAATTTTGATTGTGTTGATACTTTAGGAAAATGATCCATAGGTTATTTGGGATGTATAAGAATTATAATTAACTCAATCATATGAAAACGTGACAATTATGACTCCAGGTACTTCTTTTTATTTAAAATTGACAACAATTCTAGTAAAAAGGACAACTAACCTACACAAAACTAAGAAAAAATATTTAAAATGATTTGATAATTTAGGAAAATGATCTAAAAGTAATTTTTCATGTGTAAGAATCATCCCCACCTCAATATAATACACTATGTTGCTGATATGACTCAAAGTTTATATTATCACCTTAAATTTTACATTTTAGTTCAAAATGTGTCGGTCACTAAATATTAAGAAAACATTCTCATATTGTCTTGATAATTTAGGAAAATGATTCATAAGTTATTTTTGACGTATAGTAGGTAGTCTCACTCAAAACGACACATGATGTGACTAGTATGTCTCTAAGTGTATGTTTCCAGTTTCAAATGACATTTTAATAAAAAATGCATGTGACATACTAAAAACCTAGAAAACACATTTATTTTATTTTGATACATTAGGAAAACGATCCATAAGCTAGTTTTAATGTGCGATAATTAGCTTCACCTCAATCCGATGCACGATGTTACTGGTGTAATTTCAAGTGTGTATATTTATTTATAATTAACATTAATTTTAGTAAAAATAACAAATGAAATATTGAAAACCAAGAAAAAACATTCGTATTGTTTGGATACTTTAGGAAAATGATTCATAAGTCATTTATAACATGTATAAATCAACCCCACCTCAATCCAATGCATGTTGTGACTAGTATAACTATAAGTGTGTCTTTTTATTTAAAATTGAAATTTTATTTTAGTTAAAAGAATAGGTGAAATACTGAAAACTGATCAAACTCATTTGTATTATTTTGATACATTAGGAAAATGATCTATAAGTCATTTTTACACATATAAATCAACCACACCTCAACATGATGCACAATGTGACCAGTATTACTCAATGTGTCTCTTATAATTTAAAATTGAAATTAATTTCAGTAAAAATAAAATGTGAAATAATGAAATATGAAGAAAATTATTCTGTTATTTTTATAAATTTTTGAAAATATCCATATGTAATTTTTGAAGTGTAGGAATAAACTTTACATCAACCCAATGTATGGTGTTACCTATATGAGTCAAAGTGTGTCGTTTTATTTATAATTGAAATTATTTTTAGTAAAAAGCGTAAGTGACATACTGAAAATAGAGAAAACACATTCGGATTTTTTTATAATTTATTAAAATAATCCATGAGTAATTTTTTACATGTAGGAATCAACTGCAGCTCAATCCAATGCACAGTGTGACTGATATGACTCAAAGTGCACATTATCAGGTTAAAAATGACATTATAATTCAAAATGTGTGTCACTCACTGAATACCAAAAAAATCCATTGATGTTCTGAATATTTTAGGATAGTTATTCATAAATTATTTCCGACACTTGGGAATCAATCTCATGTCTATACGAAACATGATGCGATTGATATTACTCAAATTTCTTGCTTCTAGTTTGAAATGACATTTTAGTAAAAAATATAAGTGACATACTGAAACCAGGAAAACAATTTCTGATTATTTTGATACATTATGAAAACATTTAATAAGTATTTTATACAGCTATGAATCAACCACACCTCAATTCGATGCATGGTGTGACATACAAATCCATGTTTGTCATTATTTAAAATTGATATTAATTTTGATTGTAAAAAGAAGAAGTGAAATAATAAAAACTTACCAAAAAAATCTTTTTGTTTTCATTATTTCAGATAATGATCTATACATCATTTTAGAAATTTAAGAATCATTCTTACATTATTATGGCACACAATTTGACCGGTATAACTCCAAGTGTGACTTTTTATTAAAAATTGACATTTTATTAATATATTTTTTCATATTAATGTTTTATTTATTTCTCTATAGTATTACCAATATAATATTTTTTTTATATAGGTGGATTTTTTTTGTTTGGATTTAGGTGATTTTTTTGGAATCTTACACCATGGGAGGACTTTTTGAAGAGTGGATCATGGTCACAAAAGACGATGAACAATTAATATTTTTAAAATTTCATGGATAATTGTAAATTAAATTACACAAAAATTTGTTTGAAATGTATATAGTATTTTTTTTGTATTCATGATGTTAAATTTATTTCAATTAAGTGATATATTTTTCATACACAGGTTACATATCTTTTTTGGGTGTCCTATTATACAAACAACATACTACAATAGGTCGGGCCTTTATCAACACTAATTCTAGCACTGATAAAGGGGACCCCCCTTTAACAGTACTGAAGATAAAAATGATTTTCTAGCACTCTTAAAATACTTTTGACATGCTATTAAAGGTTATATATATAATAGTTAATTATGTATAATTATATAATTATTTTTAAATATATTTATAAAATCTGCTTATATTTTTACAAATATATTTATGTATATACATCTAATTTTATATTTACTTATAAATTTATTATCATGTATTTATAAAAGGCGTATTTATTGTAAATATATTTATACAATATATTTCTATAATATGTTTAAATAAATTAATTTCATATATGTTTATATAAATTGGTATTGTATATTTAAGTATATATTTATATAAATACATTTATATGTATTTACACAACATTTTTACATTTATAAAAAAATATTTATCTATTTATCTATACATATAATTATAAATAATTATAAAAGAATAAATGAAATTATAAATTATTATATATATAATGTATTTATGTTAATATATATTTATTTTTATATAAAAAAATATTGGTATATATATAATGGATAATAATTTTTTTACCATATGGATTATATATTTAGATCGAAATAAATTTTACATGTAAATATGATTAAATATATATTCAGAAAATTAAATTTTTATAGGTTAATATATAAATATATGTATATATATGTATATATTTACTAGGAAATTCATTCATGGATTTGGAGACCAGATCCATGACTCCAACATTATTTATATAAAGTTGACATTCAAGTGGGGGGATGAGTCATAAAATAGAAATTCCCACATCAAAATATATATCAAGAACATGATTCAATTCTGACATGTCTCGCTGGTTCCCACAATCTTTGGATAATATCCTATTCCCATTGGGCATCTATCACATTGCTATGTCTTGGCCCTTTTTGGGGGATCATATTCTTTATCCGATGAATATTTAGAAGAAATATTTATAATAGCAGAGATCCTAAAATAACAGGATAGATTTCAAAAGTCCAACTTTGGATTTGATCGAATGTCATCTTAAATGTTAATCGCAAACAAAATTTAGATTTTCATATAATAATTGAGGCCAAATAATCCGGGTGACATAATAGAGAATGTGAATTAAAATTGTGAGTAATACTAGTTATTTAATTATTTACTAAGTCCTTCAATAGGTCTTTCACATTCTTGATATTATAGTGTTATGAAGATGATATTTTCATCTCATGTAGGAGGTACTGCGAGGCACCACGTAGGCATAGTTTGCCGGATATACTGAAAGAGTGATGAGCAGGTTAACACCCATCAATCGGTCCTCCCCTCACATGGATTCTAATGTGGGATGGAGTTTTACCGGTCACACTGTTTATTGTATTAAGGAGTGGTTTATTTCAACAGGACACAAATGAGTTATGTATCATTTTAATAATGTATCAAAATAATTTGAATTAATTTGTTTGGTTTTTTCATACCTATAGTTCTGATTTACTCTCATGTGATTTATCTTTTTGAGGGATGACCCTTTGAAATACCACTTCATCAACAAGGATTTTCATACCTTAACAGGCCATTGTAGTAGCTAGTTTCTATTGCTTTAAATGCCGATAAAATGAGTCTTGAATAACCTATCCATCACTGGATTGACCATCCACTAATGTCACATCATGTCGAGACTCCATCACATGAATTTCATCCATGATTCCTCCCCCAACATTACCATCTCCTATTCCTGTATTGCTAGCCTCCAAAGAAAGCTTAACATTCTCACTCAAGTTTAACACTCCATGTGCATGCAGAACCTCCACTGCTTCAAAAACATTCCCCACACCTTCGTACTTCTCATTAACAATTTTATCCTATGTTGTAACCTAATTTCCACTTTCAACCTGAATTTTATTACAACCCCTTATGATATCTCTATTGGAAGCATTAACTATAATTCCATCAACAAGACCCCCTGACTTTTATCCAATAACATTTCCATTCCTACCCCCTGTTCAACCTGAATTTCATTGGGAGTCATGGAACTTTTAGCCTCTTCCATACCACTCAGTCTCATAATTTTAATCCTCTTAAGGCATGTGGTATCCTTATTCCCATGTACTGATAAATGATTACAAACAACCATGTTTTTATAGGTAGATATATCATGAAAAACAACCATTTAGTTCGAAAAAAATGGGGGATATGTTCATACTCAATTTTCAAATCTTGTTCATCATCAACTTTAGAGAGAAAACCCCCATCAACTTGAACATACCATAGGTCATTTTCAACTAACAATATAGAATAATTCCAAAATATGGTAGTTTCATTTTCCTTATCATGTTTAATCAGAACACCAATTGCCATCACAATATCATAGAGTATTTGTGGGGGACATACAATCAATATAAGAATAAAGACATTGATCTATAATAAAACTGATGATCAACTTTCCTACAAGGGGTTGAACTTGTAATCTCATTCACAAATATGAAGGAATCCTGAATTGAGATATATGGAACCAAAGAAAAAATCCCACAATTTGAAGTCTTCATAAGGTAAAATCATTTGGAAGAACATGAGTGAATGATGGAGGGATATAGGATGGATGATCAAAATATTTGAGCACTGAATTTGGGATGGGATGGGTGGTGGGTTACATACTAGTTCGTGGTAGGTGGTGTTTTTGGACTGATTCGGGTGGGCCTTGATGGGTTTTATAGCCCTGCCTGTGGTGCCTTGGTTTTTATGTTTTTCTGTCCTTTGAGACTTCATGTGTGGGTCATTAGGACATTTTTTTTTGTTTTTGGGTGGCATTGTTTTTCCACAGTCTTGGTTTGGTGGTGGTCTTTATGCCATACTCTCTTCTAATTTTGTTTTTACACTTTCAGTTTATTCAATAAATTTTAGGGCTGAGTACACTCAGTACCTAAACCTTCTTGGTATAACATGAATCAAAAGTTTAAATCAAAAATAAGACCCATAAAATTTATATAAGAATGAATAATAAGGGTATAAATGTATAAATTAACATTTCATGATTCCTGAATACATATCTTACACATGTTTCATCATAAGAATACATAATCTGACGTGAAAAAAAAATATAACAACAAAATCATGTCCACAAATAAACATACGATCATAGCTTGTGTATTCACACATATCAACATATATGAACATAAATATATATTTCCATGAATATAATCATTATCGCATGATATATATATATATATATTTAATGAGTCAATTCATTGGTAATATATATATATATATATTTGAAAAGTATTTATATATATAATTATAAATACAATACATATTCTTATTATTTTAAAATAAGTTTTATAATTTTATAATTATTTAAAAATAAATATATTTATTTATAATCTTAGAAATAATTTTTTAAAACATTATATATATATTTGAATTATTAAAAAATATATATTTATATATATCATATTTATCATAATTATAAACATGTGTTTTTTAATTAATGTATATAAGTAAACATAACTTTGAATTTAAATATAATAATTATATATATATTAACAATATTTTTTATTATAATATTTTATCAGTGTTAATAATAGAACTGATAAAGGTGATGCTTTTATTAACACTTTTTACTTAGTGCTGATAATACCCAACATTTACCTTGACCAAATATATTGTAGTGAATACTTCTAATTTCTTCCCAATAGAAAACCGAAAGCTGTACTTCCTTCTTCCTCAATCACTCAAACTAATATGAATGTGTTGTTGACTGATAAACTGAATTCTCCCTGACCCAAATGATAATCAATTGATATGAACTTTGTTAGTAACTTCCTCTTCTCTCTTTGATCTATGAAACACAAAGATATGAAATAGTTTATAATAGTGTCTTGATCTTTCTGTATTCCTCAATGAAAAAAATGCATTGAATCACCTTATTCCAATAATGTTAGAATCACAAAACTCCTTGGGGATTGTCAAAATAATAATGATCATCTCAACATATCATCATCACAATTAATTCTTATTCTTTGATACACAAAATCAATAATGAATGAAGTATCAGTTCTCTTCTTTTCTTCTTGGTGAAGTAGATGTATGTTCAACTAGATTTGAATTCTCATTAAATGTTATGAAATAATGATCATGTACAAAAACAAATTAATCTAAACCCTATTAGATCATGCACAATTCATGCATGTAAATCCTAATGTAGAACAAGTGGAGTCCTTGAACATTTATCAATGTATTGTAATTATTTGATATGAAATATTCAATCATGTTTTGGGTATTTCAAATTCATAACCATTTATATGTGGATGATTCTTTACATATACACGAAAGAATACATGAAATGTATTACTCTCTCCTTGTCTCTTTTTATGACATAAGTTAGGGTTTCTCAAATCATGCACATAAGTTTATGTACTCACTGTCTCATCGTCCTCCTTGAAAACCAGATGTGGAAACACTATTCAGTAATATATCACCTTTATAGACTCATAGACTCATTTATTTTAAATCAAGAACACGAGTTCAAGTGATTCATGTGTTCACACACTAGCCCCTATCATTGTGTGTTCTTCTTCTTTTCACAAAACACTTATCCAAATAGTGAGGTTCTTTACCATGAAAATAGGGGCACAATGTTCTCATGCATCCTTCAAACAAGATGAGAGCATTATGTAACATGGTATTTATGAAACATAGTAAGAGTATTAGACTCAAGAACTCACTTTTAGTATCAATGGTCTTCAAAAAACATGATGAGGGTGTTTAACACTAGCTGTGTGTCCGCGGTGCTTTGTTTTTCACACAGTGCCTAGAAATTATTCACATTGGGTGTGTGGATCTCCTTTGTAAAAGTGAAGATTGGAGAGACTCTATTTTAAAGAGAAAGTGAGTTATATCAGTTTTTTTGAGTGGTGTAACCATTCTTAATGTTGTGGCTTCTCCTTTTATAAGTGTGGATCACTGCCTATTCTTAATTTAATCACCAAATCAAATCTAACAAAAATTATTGTATGATAATCGAGATAAATATCACTTAAGTTATTGTATTTGAATACTTCAGACACAAATTAATGATACATAGAGAAACTTGTAAATTTATTTCACGAGTGTTATTTACCTCTACATTGGGATCCTCATGTGCATGAGTTTGTTAAATGAATGTAGGCATTCTTCTCAAATTTCCAAGCTCATATTTCCTCATGGAATTGCATTTGTAGTTCGACTGATGAATCTTCAATTTAAATCATAAAAACGAAGTTAAATTATTTTTCAATAATGTTTATCTCATAATAATAAACTCTACCTGATCGTGATGGCTACAGGTTTGAGAGATGGTGGTTTGGACTATTCTCTGGTGAACTAGTGGTGTTGTCGAGGGAAGATAGAAGAAGGCATGTGACGTAATTGGTTAAAACGTTCATCCCATTTTTAATACAAATGTCATGGAAATTGGACCTGATGGTGATGATTCAAATCAGCAGGGCATGAGTTGAGATGGATGGTGATGATCTCTCTAATTTATTTAAACTAGTGAATAGTATTATCTAACCCCATCCCACATAAAAATGCCTCTCAGTTTTATCACACTTTATAAATCAAGCGTTGTAGGGAGATGCTTAGGATTCTCCTATCCTCTTCCTGATATCTCTCTATATCGATTTTGTGGCTTCTCTCTATGACCACCTCTTTTTAGGGGTTTCACACCTTTAAGCATCCCCAGGGCTTACACATAGCCCTCTATGGAACCTACAGGATGACATGGATGGCCTCATTTAGGCTTGGTTGACCCAGTGCCTGCATATGCTCTCGGTTGAGGTTGGATGGTCAGCTTACTCGGCTGGACATATTTTTAAGTTAACCCAATAAAACAATTACTTAAAAAATCAATTATCTAATGGAATTTAATATGAAATGAATGGACACCCATGAACTAGAACTATTGTATATATTTTTTAAATCGCAAAAACTTGTATTCACAAATTCTACAAATAATCATTCATTATATTCATCTATTATTTCTGGAATAGAAATTCCAACCAACTTATTTATCATCAAAACCTCATTTAAACACTAATTACATTGCATGGTTCTCCTTTATGAAAATTATAATTTTAATAATCTTCATCTTATCTCTTGCATAGTTCTCATGTAATAATAAAATATTGAATGACCCTATTCAACACATTTTCTTATTCTTTTTGGAATATGAATTCGAAATTACAGATCATATTCCAATCATCCTTCTGCTCATCTTTTCTGTTGTTTTATACAATATGTCAAATTTGACATATGTATTTTGAACTCAGAACTAGTTTAACAATCATCTGATTTAACAATAATAGAGAATTTTTCATGCATGAAATCCAATACTATGAATCAATAACAATTCCCCAAGCCTCCTTTGGGCACGACTAACCTAGTGTCCCATATATGATCCCAATTGAGGCTAGTTGGTTAGCTTACTAGGCTAGATATATTTTTAAGTGAACCCCATAAAAACACTTAGTTAAAAAATCAAGTATTTAATGTAATTCAATATCAAATTCATGGCCACAAATATTCTAGGACTATTTTATAAATTTTTTTCACTCCCACAAAAATCTCATAAAAAATTATTTAAATAATCCTCCATTCCCTTCCTGTATTCTTTCTAGAATATAAATTCCAAACAACTTCTTTCTCATAATAACCTCATGAAAATAGTAATTTCATTGCATGGTTTGGATTCATGAAAATTATAATTTAAATAATCTTCAAGCTATCTATTTAAGGGTTCTCATGCTATAATAAAATATTTCATAACCCTCTTCAACTCTTTCTCTAATTAATTTCAGAATATAAATCCCAAATTACACTTCATCTTCCAATCATCCTTCTAGTCATCTTTTCCATTATTCTAAAAAATATTCCACCTTAAACATATTTAATTTGAACTAAGAACCAGTTCAATAATCATATGATTTAACAAAAATGGATAATTTCTCAAGAGTGCCACCCAATGCAATGAATCCATAACAATTCTACAGGCATCACCCTGAAGGAACCCATAACAATTCTCCTGGGATCACCGTGAAACTCAAAGTCATCAAACCTTTCATATATTTATTAGAATTTCAAAACTTGAGGACTTCTTCCAAACTCAATTAACTTTATAACTTCTTCATGAGATTGACATAAATTTAATATTTTTATTTAATTGATCATCATTTTCCACCAATGAAAATCAATTGAAAACAAATACAATCCATACACAAAGAGGGATCCTCAATCCCCCACTTTGTATTTGTTGGAAATACCTTCAATGTTCTTTCTAGAATGTGTCAATATAAGGAACTATTATCTTCTCTCTCACCTTTACCTTTCAAACATTCATTTAAATTTCTCCCCACTTATTGAAATGAAATAAAAATTTCATGGGAAAAAGGGTATCAGTCCATACATAATCAATTTTCCATCCATTATTTCACTCTAAATATACATGACCTATACTCAATGTAGAAAACGTGCGGATTTGTTTTAGAGAACAGGTATGTCCATTCCCAATTGATCATAATGCCTTATGAAATGAGAACTCATATACTTGTCTTCAATAATTATTCACTGTCATTCTAGGATAATCTTACTAAATATTAGATGAAACTTTTTAGGAACAATAATCCTAAAACTCCTACACTAACTTCAATTAACAGATTAAAAACATTCAAGTGTTATAGATAGGATAAGAGAACGCGGGGGACTTCCAAATTTCTTATGGAATTGATTAATTTAATTTCTACGCTTTATAAAAAGTTTGTTATTTTTGATAACCAAGATTGAGATATTAATAGAGACATACCTTTTCCAATGACATGATATTCAATCAATTTCTTGAATAATCATATTTGATACAAAATGAAATAATAATTCTAGAAGCATTTTCATTTTCCTCCACCTCATGGAAAAAATTTACCATTATATTTATAATAGTTGATTTCATCAAGAATGGGTTTATAAAATTTTAGTATGGAGAATACACCGGAATTGGTCTTCAACTTGTGATAGTTCATATTGGAAAACATTCGCAACTTCACCAAGTATGATCTTCTAAAACATTTGTTCTTTAAAATATGAATAAATACGACCAAAACAAGTTGGAATCTGGTTTATCCCGACTATACGGAATTAGAAATCACATTATTAAACTTACTCAAAGATGATAATCCATAATTTTAGCATTTAAATATCAATTTAAGAATCATTTATTGATGCTAACATATTTATCTTGTCATTTGAGAATTGAAAAAACATACTAATTATTAGGTTCCCCCCTAAGAACATACTTCACCTTCAATTACCTAAATTATAACCACAAATACACTACTCAAAGTTTAAGGTAATAAGTTTAATCCCCATTTCTTTGTTAATATGAACTATAAAGTTGAGATGATCTGCTCAACCAAGTTGCACAAATTTTTCTAGTCTTCATGAGTACATATCTAAACATATGTTCTGAATTATATTGAGGAAACATTTATCTATTCACATCATATTCTACTTTGTGTGGAGAATTGTTTTTCTTAACAGACTTCATGGATGACACATGTATTCTAAATATTATCTAACTAACCTTTCTATACTAGACATTTCATATTAAGGATGATTTTATGATCTTCAACTCTAATCATGTTCCCTTCACAATCCCTTTTCAATTTATCTTCAAGTGAATAGATATTTTCTTCTAGAGTTTTTTTGTTGTCTCATTATCATAAAGTTATTTGAACCATTTTGAGGAACTTATTTCATGTTCCATATTTATTGCTTCAATGGTTCCAACCAGTCTAGAGAGCTTGAAGCATTATACAATTTTTTCTTGCATGATATTATCCAAAACATCAGCTTCTACATTTATTTGGGTGATGTCTTCTTGAATACATTTAAATTCTCCAAAATTAAGGTATTCTCTTTATTTATGAATAAAATGAAAAATAAGACTAAATATATCAACTGATAATTCTTGAGTGGTTGTTGATTGATAATTATCACCACTTGTGATAGAATCATTATTTTGAGGAAAATTTTCAAATTTACTAACCCATACATCATAATCCCTAGAGGAACAAAGCTTCTCCATATTCTTGGTGGAAACTTGTCCACCTACTCATAACTTCATAATCCTGACATGTCTTCATTATAATCAAGGCATAAGGAAATAAATACTTCCACTACTTTAGGCAAGAGATACATCTTCTTCAACTATATATTATGTTTCTTTTTTCATGTTCATCACGATTTTAGAAGATGTAGAATTATGATAAGAGGTAATGTAATCTTCACCAAAATGTCACTTCATTGTTGACTAGGTGAACCTTCCATCTGATACCAATTGAAAGGAAAAGTTTTGGGATATGCCTAACACTGATGGTGGGATTAGTGTTGGGGAATTTGTAATTCAATTCCAAATATTTATCCCTATACCTCTTATAAATCTTAGGATCTGGATTCTATTATTCTCTTTTCCCCATCACTTGAAAGTATATGAAAGCAGTAAAAATAACACAAAATATTTTTTTAGGGTTCACTACTCAAGAAGAGTATCTAATCATTTGTATGGTCTGGAAATGATCCTAACCACACAACCATTTGAAAGTAATCCTTTTAATGTGCTTATAGAAAGTAATAAATATCCTTTCACATGCAATGAACTATAGTCAATTTATAGTGCATGTTTTATAGCTCTTGGTTGGGTCATTATATTTCCTCTAAAGATAGGATTCTCCTTTTTTATAATGGGTTATAACACCATGAAATTATTCCAATTTTTGAGACCTATTTTATTTAATAGTTCTACTTTTTTCATCCACAACCTTTTTTTACTTTGTTACTTACACAATAGAAAACAAGTAATCACTAATACTTATATGGATTTTAAGAGCACACAAAAAGTCTTTTAACAGTGCTAAAAATGAATTTTTAACCTCAACACTTATAAAAGGGGGTCCTCTTTATCAGTGCTCAAAAGATAGTGACAAAGGGGGGCATTTATCAGTGCTCGAAATATAACTGATAAAGGACCGACCTACTGTAGTGTGCTCTTTATATAACAACGCACTACAATAACCTTCAACCTATACCTAAAGTATATAATTTAAATAAAATAAATTTTACATCATGAATACAAAAAATACTATATACATTTCCAAAAATGTTTTGTATAATTACATTTACAATTACTATCCACAAACATTTAAAAATCATTAATATTTCATTCCTTTGGCACTCGTGAACCCCTCACAAAAAGGTATGCTCATGGAATCAATTTCAGAACAAATCAACTCACCCCAACTAAAATAATTCACCAATATATGAATACAAATCTTATGTTATTAATATTATAGAGAAATAAATTAGACATTAATAAGAAATAATACATTAATATAATGTCAAATTTAAATAAATAGACACATATGGAGATATACTGGTCACACCATGCAATGCATCGAGGTGTGGTTGATTCCAACACATCCAAAATTAGTTATGGATCCATATACTAAAGCATAAAAAATTTGAATGAATTTTTTTTATTTTTGAGTATGATAATTTTTCTTTTTAATGAAATTAATGTCAATTTTAAATAAAGACACAATCAGAGTTTTGAAATCACACAATGTGTAGTACTGAGGTGTAGTTAATTCATACACATCAAAAATTACTTTTAGATAATTTTCCAAATTTTTTAAAACAATCCAAATGTTTTTCTTTCTTTTCAGTATGTCACTTGTTTTTTCTACTCATTTGTGACTAAAAACATTCACTTTGAGTCATATTGGTCATATCATGTGTCATTTTGATGTGATACTGCTTCCTACACACACATGGATACATACCAGTTTCACAATGCATCGTATTGAGGTGATGATGATTCTTACATGTCTAAAATTACTTATGGATTGTTTTCATAAAGTATCAAAATAATCATAATGATTTTTCTTAGTTTTGAGTTGGCCAGTTTTCCTTTTTCCTGAAATTGATGTAAATTTAAAATAAAAATGTGAACTTAGAGTCATGTTGGTCACACCATGTGTTGAATTGAGGTATGGGATATTTGTACACATCTCAAATGACTGATGGATCATTTTACTAATGTAAATAAAATCCAAATTTGTTTTCTTAGTTTTGAGTAAGACAATTTTCCTTTTTACTAAAATTGATGTTAATCAAAATAAAAATACTCACATGGACTCATATCGGTCACGCCATGTGTTGGATTGAGGTTCATATTCTTTATAAACAACCCAAACAACTTATGGATCATTATACTAAAGTATAAAAACAATCTAAATTCATTTACATTGTTTTTAGTACATCACTTTTCTCTTTTTAAATGAATTTTTAAACTGGAGATAGACACATTGACTCATAACCATCACATCATGTAACAGTTTGACATTAGAATAATTCCTACACATCACAAATGATTTATTAATATATTTTCTAAATTATAAATAATATATGAGTGTGTTTTCTTGGTTTTTTGTGAGTGAAACACAAAAATGTAAATTTTAATCTGATAATGGACACATTGAGTCCTCCAAAGAACCTCATGTATCAGAATGATGTGTGACTGATTCCTACACAACAAAAATAACTTATGAATCATTATATTAATTTATAAAAGAAATTTGAATATGTTTGGTAAATTTTGAGTATGTGACTTGTCTTTTTTATGAAAATTAATGTCAATATTATATAAAAACAATCACTCGGAGTTATACCGCTCACACCGAGTGTCGGATTGAGGCATGGATAATTCTTATATGTCCCAAGGTATCAAAAAAAACCCCAAATTCCAATGTTACCATGATTTCTATTGTCTTTATTTTTTTAATTGACAATAGTGAATATTGAGTCGATTTTCTTAACTGAAAATCCATTATTGATGTTGAAAAATAAAAGAGTAGAGGAATATCTTTTTCCAAATATATCACAAGAACTCTCCACTTTGGGAATAAATATATATCCACTCTTCTGGATTTAAAAATGAGATGGGTTTTTTCTGATAATAACTTCAACTTAGTATGCAGTGTTGGAAGGTCGAAAAATAAAGGCAATGGTAATCATAGTAATATTTGAATAAAGAAACATGTTATATATTTTGTGGCTGTTGTAGATAGTCATAATTAACATCCTATACCATATTATGAAAAAACATGAAAAAGTACATCATTTATACATTTACAACTGCTGATCCTAGCCATTCAAAGTTGAAGATTTCATTTACATTTTCAAGAGAAATGTATTCTATAATTTGTTCTCTGTAAATTTTTTCTTTAAAATAAACTGTGTGATTACTACTATTATGAAACGTTGTATCACCATGAACATTCAATTTTTTTAAACGAGGATATTTGATGGGTTGGGTAAAAGTGTTTTGGAAGATATTTTCAATTTTTTGGTTGGTCCCTTGATGGTTTTGTTCAGACCTTTCATTTCAACCCTTCCCTTTAATCCATCTATAATAAAATTCATCAATTCATACCTTTTTCCCTAAATTATTAAAGGTTTATCATGAATAATATTTATTCCCAAGATTAAGAATAAATTTTTATTTAATATTTGTGGGATAAATTTAACTTTAATAAAATTATTCCTCTAACATGGGAATAATATTTCTTCCCTTAATTAAACTCAAGTATAATTTAATGAATGTCAATGGAAACACTTAGTTTTTGACCCTCTTGGATTCATTCTCATTGACATTAAGCAGGATTGCCTAAACCACAAGACTCGAGTCTAGTAATGGGACAAGTAACCCAAGAGAAAGAACATAATATTGCAACACAGACAACCATAAATTAACTCTCAATGTTTAATATAATCCTTTTGACACAATATCTCATCAGGTATTGTTTCACATCCATGTCACTAACCTATATGACTGATATTTCTTTTTTTGAATTTTTAAAATAAACAAATCTTTACACCATAGCCAAGAAATTTAATGTTATGGTTCTATTTCAATAAAAGTTCTGAGATATCATCTTCCATAAAGATATAAGGGACAAATCCTTCCATTACTTATTCATTAATGAAAGTCACTCGTGACATACCCCACATATCCAACTTCACCATGAACTTTTATCGTCATGGATTGAGTAGTACATCTATGTACACAAGTTGTAACATGAATTAATAATAATATTAATGTCATAAGACCATCACACATTCTTGTAGATATAAATATCCAATGTTAGAAAAAAAAATACAGAATTCCTACTGGTGGGCATGTTTTCATAATATCCTATCTTGGAGATTACCATGTGTGAAATTCATGAGAAGAAGATTCATCTGCTTACGAGTACTCGCACTTGAAAGTCTATGTACGATGTGTCCCATCATAGTACATTATCCAACTTGATAATATTATTTCATAATTTCTTCATAGAACATAAAGGTTATTGTCATTGTGGGGAACTTCTATGACTTTATCAATGTGACATATACTCTAGGATATTATTACATCAGAGTCATTTAGAAAAACAAAAAAATATGTAATAGAATGTTTTATTAATATTCAATGCATAAAATATACATGTAGTCAATGTACATTCAGTTGGTCCTAGTACAACAACTCCAACAAACTCCCATTTGGAATATATCTAACTACATATGACCTTCAGTCTACTAGACCTCACATGATAGTCATGTTTCTGTTGAGTCAATGCTTTAGTCAAGGGATCCTCCACATTGTCTCCCATGAAAACACCTCTCACTGTAAATTCACCCCTATGAGAAGAACCACTCAAGAGACAATATTTTTAAGGTATGTGATTTATATATTGATGTGACTGTGGATCATTTTCAAGAGCCACCACTATAGTATTATCATAATAGAGTTTGATAAAATTTTTATTTCTTGATATTACATCAAGATCTTTGACTAAGTTTCACATCCATACTGCTTTTTTAGATGCCTCAAAAGTTGCAATATATTCAGATTCTGTTGTATAATCTATAACCAAAACCAGATTTGAGCTCTTATAGATCACAACACCTCCATTAAAATTGAATATGTATCCCATTTGTGACTTCGTGTCACATTGATAAGTTTTGGAAACTATAATCCACATAACTTTTGATGATTAGTTCCTCATATCATCCATAATCTATGAAAATATTATACACACACCTAAGACACTTAAGGATTGTATCGACTACCGTCTAATAGTGTTCACCTGGATCAGATTTATATATTATTACCACACTTAATAGAAAGGCTACATCTACCATAGTACATATCATAACATACATGACTGAACCAATCATCGATGTTTATGAAATTATTATCATTTTGTTTCTTTCCTCATATTTTTTAGGAGACATTTTCTTGGAAATATTAATTCCATGTGATGCTGGCACAATCCCCTTTTGGATTGTTCCACAATGAATCTCTTAACTATCTTGTCAATATTTGTAATTTGACTTAGGCTGAGTAACATATTGGATATATCTTGATGGATCTTGATCCCAATTATATATGATGCCTCTCCCAATTCCTTCACAAAGAATCATTTATTCAGAGACAACTTAACAAACCAAGACCATGTCCGATGAAAAATATAAATTAACAATCTGATTAAATAATAATTTTTATTATAATAGTTGGTGCGTTACAGAATATATTATTATTATTATTATTATTATTATTATTATGTGTCATGTGGGTTTTTAAATATTATTATATTATTTATGTTCCAACATGAAATTAAATAATTATTTTATATTAATACCTATCTCTATAAATAGATGGTTTTGTATATTTTTTATTTCATCCAAAAAGTGAAACTAGAGAATTTTTGTGCACAAAAATTTCCCTCTATACTCCTCTTTCTCCCTCCCGTTTAAGAACAAGATATGAAATATATATCCCTCCAATACTTAAGGGTGAATGGTCAACTCAAAAAACACTATACATTGGATTATCCTAGCTAGGATCGAGAGATTGATTGACATTTCATAAGATTTAATGGAGTACGCGTGGATCACTGTTGGAAAGATTCTATCATTGGACCCTCACATCACAAAATAGTAAATCTGAAAGGGTCTTTTTTGGATGATCATTACCCACATCAAATAAATATCTTATGAATATTTATTCATTTAATTTGATATTAAATAAATTAATTATAAAATTTTCTTCCAAGATCCTCACTTAGGGTTTTCAGAAACTCATTATTAAAAATAAATGTTAATATATCACCCACCATCTCATGCTTCCACTATGTCTGAAACCAAAAAATGATCCTAAATTAAATATTTTATTTAATTATTTTCGTGCATAACCCATATGACCATGGATCATATAGATATTGTCTAGGAAAATAGGGAAGAGGGGGACGATGGCGGGCATCATATTGGTGGGGTCAGTAATGAGGGAAGGAAGATATGATATGAAGCTGATTTATTACTGTAGATTTATCTTTTTTCAACACTCAAAATGGGGTTTTTTGGGGATAAAAAAGTTATTAAAAGTTAAGCACACCAAAAAACCCACAACATTTTTTATAATAAAAAAGTACACGTAAAGGTATATTTTATTAACACTAAAAAAAGTGATGATAAATCTCAGAAAATTGATACATGATAACTCCATACACCACTATAACTTGACCCACCACCATTTATCAATGCTTTCTATGTCCCCACCCATTTATTGGTGCGTTTTAACCCCATTTAGAAGCTCTATGCTCCCTTCTCACGCACCTATGCTAGAAAGGAATCGAAAATCAGAACTCCTTGTTTAGATGGACCACCATTACCACTACACCATCATATGATTGAAATTTTTTTAGGATATATATTTACAAATCTTGATTATACATGTAGTTATTTACATAATGATACATATATAATTATTTTCAAACACATTCATAAAATATGTTTATATATTTACACATATATTTACACATATATTTACACACACACACACACACACACACATATATATATATCTTATTTACATAAAATTTTATATGTTCATATAATTTTTTATAATGTATTTATAAAATGTTTATTTATTTTAATTATGTGTATATAATATATTTCAATGATAAGTTTAAATATATTAATTTCATGTATGTTTAGATACATTTATATTATATATTTAAGAATATATTCAAATAAATATAATTATATAATGTATTTAAAAAATATTATCACACACATACACATGATTTATATATTTATCTATAAATAAAATTAAAAATTGATTATTAAAGAATAAATGAAATTATAAATGATTAAATATATATAATCTATTTATATTAATATATATAAATTGTTATATAATACGAATTTAAGTGTAAATAAATATATATATATATATATAAGGGATAATAATTTTTTTCCATTTGGTTTAAATTTTTACTTTAAAATATATTATACATGTAAATATGATTAAATATTAAATTATACAATTCAATTCATATATGTAAATTTTTTCAAATATGTATTTATTTAATTATAAATAACACTATAATATGAAAAAAATAAAATCTAAAAATCATAATATCTATATTAAAGTAATATCTTGTAATAAGTTAAGCCTCTACCAAAAAAAGACAATAATAACCGCATGAAAGAGCTTTAAATTCCATCGAATGTTAAAAAATCAGGGTACCATAATAAAAAACGAAACTTTAGAGTTCTTTCGGACCTTTTGACCTCAAATAATCACTCATTGAGGTCCCTTCGTGTCTCTGCATCATAGATATTTTTGCAAGATCCGATTTTATATGTGATACAGAAAAAACGAATGACATTAAAGATCAAAATTTATGACTATTTGATGTTCAAATCATGTATTCAACATATCTTAATTTTTTCATTAATTTATTGAATTTTTATGTCATTCAGTAGTTATTAAAAGAATATTTCTCAATAATAATTAACAAATTATTAATTAATATAAAATTTTAATTTATTTATAAGCCATTTTTCTCTAAATATCTTATATATTATGTATAAATGTATATTTAGTCTTATGTAATCATATTTAGTAAAATATATTATATTTAGATCAGTATAAATATAAATATAAATATAAATATAAATATAAATATAAATATAAATATAAATATAAATATAAATATAAATATAAATATAAATAAAAATAGATAAATAAATATATTTACATATGTTAATATATTATTTTCAGTGATGTTTAATTTTTATAAATGAAATATATATGTTACTGGGCCTTAAAATAGAGATGATAATGGTCACCGTTTATTACCGCAAAAAACACTAACAAATGTGTCTTTTGTTATAATTAAAAAAATTTAAAAAAAGGGGTTCTTTTTTCAACATTTTTTCAATGGTGATATAAGTATCATTTAGCTGTGATTTTAGTTAGGGTTGATGAAGGGTAGCAAATAGTATTTCTAAATCAGTCATGACTCAAACCAAGTCGGGGCTCGAGCCACAACAACCCCAAGCGCACCTCCATAGGCTAGGGACAAGTGACCATCATTGAAGACATAATCAACTCGGAGAGGCCTTTTCCTAAGAACCTGTATGCACACACATATCCATATCGACGCAAAAGTGTAGTGGGAGTAAAAGTAAATGAAGTAAAACAGAAAAGGGAAATAATCATGAATGAAATCTACTAGAAAGTACAAGAGAATTGTAGTACAAACTATGATGTAAAGGGAAAAATATAGGCCCAACAAAAAAATTTTCTCAATCAGAAAAAACTATAAAATTAAACTTTTGAGAGATCCTAGCTCATGAATACCATGTTGTGACCACCATATGTGGTCCATATAACCTAGTATCCCTATGTTCTTTTAAAGTATTGGTCAACCAATCAATCATCCACATAATACAAGACATATATGGGAGAATCCCATGCATGTGTGAGTATATACATTTTCCGTAGGACACCCCAAAAGCTAATGGGTGAGTAGAAGGAGATACAAAAGGAAAAAGAGATAGTATATACAAGTTATAGTCAAAGAGAATAGCTTAACCCAACCAATAGTGAATGTAACCTCATCCAAGAACAAGGGGCTGGACATTGTGAGTAGGTGAAATACATGTCGAGTCTTCCCCACCTATAACATGAGAGTAGACTCATCCATCCATGAAAATCCAAATATGTAAAGAATGTGGAATAACCCACGTTTCTTTTCCTCTCTTAGAGGATAATAACCAAGTCCAAGGTGTGGATACAGAATAATAAAGATATATGTTCAGTATAAATAATCCTAAATGATAGCGTAAAGGGTTATCCATCGCATAGATCATCCCAAGAAGAAGAGTATCCAACATTTCCAAAAGTCCATCAATGATTCCCATCATCCTACACGTCTTCCAAAAAGTATTCGTCCAAGTATAACCATGCCTTATCACTTTTCTGCACAAGTGAGGGGCCAAAGAATATAGTAAGGAAACCCATTCCACGGTAGAATACTAGGGATCCACTCTGATATTCACTGATGAACTACACTACCCCACCCTTCCGAAAGGTAATGCTCAGGAAGGTCATTGTGGAATCTCACTGCCCATTCCTACTAGATGGTAGTGCTCAGAAAGGTCATTGAGGAACCTCACTACCCAACCTTGATAGAGGGTAATGCTCAGAAAGGGTCATGAAGGAACCTCACTACCCAACCCTACTGGTGGTTAATTCTCCGAAATGTCATTAGTGATCTAGCGTTATCACATCCAACATTGGGACCACCTCACTACATGCCCCACCCATAACATTCCACATAAATCCTTGAAATCCACCACTGAGGTCACCATCATGTTCTAGGTGAAAAAAAACATAGGATAGTCTACTCATGGGACAAAATCCGAGTTCAAAAGGAGATACGTAATCTTGATATTTCATGAAAAGGATCCAATGGGAACACAACAAGTGAGGGGGCCCACACGATGTGTGTTCCCTCTCCACTGATTGTCTGTGTCCTCAGTAGGAACATAGATGCTAACTATAAATAAGTACACATCATGTAGGTGGACTACACAACATGTCTAAGCTACCTAAGATTATGAAATGTCCTTCTTTCCATGGATGTGTACCAGAATTTGTGTTTGTGTACCTATATATGGGTCTCCACCTTTCACACTCAAATTTTTTTTTCCATTTTTTGTTTTAAATCCACTCTTGCTTCATAGCTTTCTCTTTGCTTCCAGTTGTTTCCGGTTGAAATTTTGGTGTCTCTTGTGTTATTTATCTATGAACATAGTATTGGGGGTCTTATATGGTAGTTTGAATCCTCTTTTTTCAAAGGGATAGTTTGAGGTTGTGGTGTTTTGGAGTATGATTAGTGACAATCCAAGTGGCACCACTTTTGGGGTAAGTTGTTGAGGTTGTTTGTACCCATGAGTTTCATGCATTTTTTGCTGAAAAGAGTTATTTTTTGGGAATTTTTCTCCCCTATACTTGTCCTATCTTTACGCTAGGTTTCCCCCTTGGACACCCCTAAAATTGGAGGAAAACATCACATTTTGGGTGGCCAGAACAGGCTGCACAGTTTACTAAACTATACACCCAAACCGTGCAAGGGTGTCCAGCTCATAAGATTTGTTTTGAAATTCCAAGTTTGCACTTCCAAAAATAAACCAAATCCTCCCCTATCTTCTCAATTTCATTCCCTACCTCTATGGATAACCTTTTATATCCCTCACCCTCTCTTGGAACTCAATTTTGAAATGATATTTGATGGATAAAACATCAAAATCATGCAAGTAAGTTTTTATCTCTTTGATTTCATCCTTCAAATTAGGGTTTCTCACACACATTCATGATGTTCCTATTTTATAGTAACTAGGGATTCATACCAAGGTTTTTAATTTTGGTTTCTTGGTCTAATATTGGTGTTTTAGGTTGGTTTTCACATCCTTGTGGTGCAGAGGTGGTGCGGTTGATGTTTCACACAAGGATTTGAGGGTTTCAACCCAAAAGGTAGGTGGTTCCATGTGTACGAATCCTAGTAGGAGTTATAATTACTTCATTTGTATTTTCAGCATTCTCCTCTTATATTATATTTGGTGCGTGAACCATTTTCGGTAGTATTGATTAAGCGTTTTGTTTCAAAGATTCATATTTGTTTGAAAACGTGTGATTCCATGAATAACTTTTGTTGTATCTTTTTTGGTAATATGAAAACATTTTAAATTTGTTTAATAAATGTTTATTGGAATGTAAAATCTGTTTTGGATTGGTTTTGGTGTGATTTATTTCCTTAACAGAGGATTTTGAAACGGTCTTTGTGTGCAAAACATGGTTATACCACATGGTATTGTTTTATAAAAATTGTAAATGATTTATTGAGTTAAAAAAGTTGTAAATGAATGTAAATTTACTGTTTTGGTGAGTTCGTTCACCTAAGATGGGGTTTTGAATGGTAAAGTGGTGATTTAAGTGGTAAAAAAAATTAGAATGTTTTATAAATGACTGATGTATTTTCTTAAAATTGCAAGAATGGTCCAAAAAATGTTTGTGGGTTGTTTTGTGTGAGTATGACGTGAAAATGGTTTTTGTTTATGAAAGGGGTATTATGTGACATTTGTGTGAGATGTTATGTGATTTGAACTATCCTGGAATGGTTTTATAAAATTGTTAAAGAGATTTCTTGATGTGTGAAAGATATGTGAAAAGTGTTGTGGTCTATTTTGGTGTGAGTATGATTTCAAGAGGAATTTGAATGAAAAAGGGGATTATGTGACTTATGTGATATACATGTGGGATTTTTGGTGTGTGTGTGGCCTAGAAGTGTTATTTTCATGTGAAAATTATATTTCCAGGTTTGTGAACCTTGTTTGAGCACGATAGGGAACACCTGAGTATCTAGGTGGGTGGACGTGTACTAGTATGCTAGTGATCCCGTGGGGTTTGGCCTCAGTTTGACTTAGAAAGTTTGATGCTAAAAACACTAACTAAAATATGATGATAATAATGATGTTGGGGAACTATAGGGTTATGGGTATTCTATCTACTAGTGGATTTTTTGCATGAGAATAGATATTGTGATGGTTACATTCACCGATATATGAGGTAACTGGGACCCACAACGAGTTAGTTCCTAGGGGATATTTCCCATTTCGTGTGATCATTATATACTTTGTGCTTAACATAGGAATACTGTATGAAGGGCTGGAAAATTCAGCACCTTTTTAATTTTTTTAATGTGTCGATTCATTAAATTAACCCACTTGAAAAATGTTTTTATTTAATGTTTCATCTCATAAAAATTATTATGAGCATTTCATGTTTATGAAAACATGAAAGCTATTCATCTTTGAATTTTTATCACATGGAATAGCATAGTGGTGGTACACTACTAGGCTTTGAATCACACCCTACTTACACCTTTGGGCATATGTAGACTCAGTTATTTTGTTGTCGTAGGTTTTGGTACAACTTTTGTGCCAATGGTTTGGGTTTTTAGTGGTCCATCCTGATGAAGTGTTGTGGAGATGGCTTGAGGGTGGTGCCTCATTCCATGAGAAGGTTATTAGGCTATCTTTTTTTGGTTTTGTATGTTTTTAATGGTCTTTGAACATTGTTTTAAATTATATAAATCAATTCTGAAATTTTTTAAAAGATGGTTCGGTTTGAATAATCCAGATTTGGTTTATTGGATTTGTTTGTTGTTGTATGCTTATAAAATCAGGTAAATCATTCCAAAAATTAATTTTTTGTTACCTGGGAAATTGTCAATGACTGTGGAGATTAGGAAAACCCTTATAGCCTTGTCATAGACCATGTTGGGTTCTACTTTCTAGGGAGACCATATTTAGTTCGTGACACCACTTGGGTGACCAATCACATGATTTTTCTAATCTGGAAGGGGTTCATAGGGTGTTGGGGAGATACAAGCTATTTCATCATATTGTTTTTCCAAATCCCTAGAATCTACACTTATGGGGCTACATTCCATGTGTTCATATTTGAAAATAGAGAGTAGTTAGGTTTTTTCCAGAAACCCAGATATTCTTCTATGATTTAGATCTAACAATTACTCCATACATGCCACCTCAAATCTACCAGAGATGAGTGTATTTGGAAGTCATTCATTGATTCCTGCTATCTCTCATTGGAAATTGGTTTTGGAGGTTCTCTAAGGGTTTTTTATATGAATAGTTCATCGTGGATCCTTCAACATTCAATTACTCAGTCTCTATTCAATAAAACAAACTACCACACCTTGAAATGATTCCATATATGGCCACACTTCATTGATTGATGCCTCGATCACAATTCCATCATGGTTTTAGGGCCTCGATTGGGCTCAATAAGGCCAAATAAATTAAAACCTAGACCGCTAGGTCGAATTAGTGAATAACATAAATCATTGAGAGATATAAGCACAAAAACAATGGTTTAATCATCGCTGGACCTGAATTATTTTCCAATGATCAATATCGAGAATAAAGGGTTAGAAAATAATTATATTTTTGTACCACGGCGCATGTAATTGGCCACAATTGGCACATATCCAAGAACAATGATGAATATACTCAATCAATTTAATAAAAGGACATAAATCACCAATTGATGAGTCCTAATTGGATTCTGGGTCATTCGTTGATGAAGAATGAAATATCTTATAATAGAGAGAAGTCATTGAGTTCGCTACATCCTGCTCTGATCTGATCTAGTGTTTCATTATTGTTTGATTAGATTTTTCAATGAATAAGGGAGGAAGTGCTCTAGAATTATCACTGGGTATATGTGACTATCCTTAGAGAATTCACCCTTGCAGTAATCTTATTGAAAATTTCATTGCATCAAAAATGAGTTAATTAATTAATTTAATAATTAATTATTACACCTGACATACAACTCTTGATTGAGGATTCATAACACCCTACATTGACTCATTTTATGTTACACCTAGGGTAAAAGACATGTTCTAGAATCTACCATGATCACATATTTATGATCCAAACCACTATTTTGGAGTTATAATGTTTTATTTAAGTAATTGAGTTTTCCCAATATAAAATATATTTAGTTTTTTATTAAATTAATTACGGGAACACCATGCCTCAGAATCATATGGAGTCTCGGTGCTAAATTTTGGAAAAATATATAAAAGTATTTCAGTGTCTTTCAAGTAAAAAATGGATCTCTAAATAATTCCCCCGTTCATGATTTTTGTGCCGGCATCTAAGTGGCATATTCTCCTCCAACCTCATGCTCATAGGCTTTCCCTTCCAAGCCACCTCCTCCCATCCTCTAGATTGGAGCGACCTCAACAATGGTTTCACATCTCGGCTTGGTGTCGATGGGGGGAAAATCTGTGTGGTCCAGGTTTGTTCATGTCTCAGCGGCAGCTTCAGTGCGCCTTTCGGCTTAGGGAGCTCACTCGCGATGGCTTTGAAGTTCATTGCATCAGGACCACATCTCAAAGTCGGTGTGCATCAGGTTCGATTGGTTCGGTGTCAGGATCTCAGATCAGTGAAAACTATGAAATCATGATATCGTCGTGGTTGGTATGCTCGTTATTGTTCATTCCTTTGAAATTTTAGGATTTTGTCTCGGCTGCAATGGGCTCGTCGTCAGCTTCGGTGTGCGCAAGGGCAGATTTAGCGTGCCATTTAGATCTGAGATCTCTGGTCGACTTTGTCCTGGCTTGACATCATGTATGGTTTGTGCCTGTGGGTTCAGGGTCGGATCTAGTAGTCCAGAGGGGGGATGAATTTCGTTTTGGTGCTTCTATTTTTTTCATGTTTTGATTTGGTGAAGCTGGGATCTTGGTTGATTGGCTGTGGATTTGAAGTTTTTTTGGTGGTGTTGATGGTGTGGTTGGTTGTTCGGTTGTGAATCTGTCGGTAACTTTCTTGTTGATTGTTGTTGGAGGTGAAATGGATGTACTGTTGCGGAACCCAAACATTCTACAAGGTGTTTCTTCAGATGAGGATAGAGCTGGTCATCTTCATCATGCATGGCTTTTCGGATTTGGAATATTGAGAGGGTATGGTGTTGCCATCGGTACCAGGCCTGTGTGTTTTTGCATGGGACAACTTTCTGAGCATCCATGCTTTGGTGGAGGCATGTCTTAATGTTTTTTATGGTGGGTAGAAGAAATTCATTGTAGTCTTGTTCTGGGGTTCAACACTATTACATTTTTAATTTTGTTAATGTATTGATGTCCTTGAAGTCCTAGTTTTCTCCTTCACCCTTAAAACACTACTTATCCAAAATAAATAAAAAATTTCAGCCTTCGGGCCATTCTGTCATGATTTTCGTCCCTAAAAAGAAAAAACTAAATAAACAACTCAGGATACTAATCCCACACTAGTCTCTCTGGTTCCTAGGAACTCTCCAACGTGTTACAGTGCCAGAAAAACATGAAAACCAAGGGGATGATATGTCCATGCAGAGTCCACTCTTTTCAATCTTCGATCTCCATTGGTTGATCTGAAAAAGGTGGCTTCATCCTTGATGTCCATCACTCTCAATTCAATGGTGTTCATGGGGTCATGCACGTATCACCTCAACTATATCACTTGGAAGACATCATGCACCCACTCTAGTTTTAGGGGTAGGGAGGGGTAGTAGGAAACCTCTACAACCCTATAAATGATCTTGAATAGCCGAATTAACCATGGGGACAACATGTATCTCCATCTAAACCTCTAAAATCCTCATTGTGGGGAGACATTCAAGAAAATTTAGTCTATCTTATCGAACTCCAAGGGCCTACGATGATGATCTGCAAAAGATTTATATCTTCATTGGGCCATCCTCATCTATTCAAAAATTAAGTGTACCTTTTCTGTTGTCACCTGTACCATCTATGGTCCCACAAGAGATGGCTCATCATCTCTATCTAGAATAAATGTATCCTACATGGTCTCTGGTATAGGTCCTCAAAAGGTTCCATGTTGATGGAAGAGTGATAGATTATGATGTATAAAAACTCTACCCAGGGAAAGTGATCCTCCAAGCTCCAGCCAAAGTCCAACAATAAATCCCTCATCATATCCTACAACACCACGGTAGTATTCTTGATCAGCCAATTGGTAGTGGGTGGAAGGAAGTACTCATCCTCATCTGGGTCCCAATTTCATACTTCAGGCCTCTCCAAAATGGTGACATAAACCACATTTCACAATCTATGAAAACCATCGAGGGATACACATGAAGGCGAACGATCACCCGTAAATATAATGTCCCAAAAATCTCTACCAGACTCTACTCTCTAATAGAAAGGAGGTGTATCGACTTCATGATTAAATAAACTATCACCTACATGGAATCATGGACCTTTAAACTACGTTGAAGACCTATCCCAAAGTCCATGGTTATGCCATCCCACCACATCTCTGGGATCTTAAGGTGCTGCAAAAAACCTTCCGGAATATGGTTCTCAACCTTTATCTGGTAATAGGTGAGGCACTGAGAGATGAAATCAACTAGAAATAATTTCATTACAGACCACCAAAACTTCAAATAACGTTTTCTATATGTCTTACCTACACCAATATGTACAACAAGGTGTGAAGTGGGGAAATCTCACATCATTTCCACCCACGTCATGACATAAACAACTGTCTGCCCCTAGAACAAGATGATTGGATTCCATCACTCCAGGAAACTACCTCTAATACAAAGGATCTATACCCATTGTTTTAAAAAACCATGTGTATAGACATTCTATGAAAACCTATACCCAATTTTTTTTTAAAAATCATGGGTATATCCATTTTAATTGGTAGCTCGTACAAGCTCCCCCCCTCCTCATTTGAACCCTACCTCCCCTCCCTCTCTCACCAGGAGATCATGGTGGCCCCCTACCCTCCTTCCCTCCTCGTGGTGACTTTGGAATCCATTACCCCCTTTTGCAGGAGACATTAAACCCATTAGAAAGTTTTATTCCTCCATTTATATAGTTTTCTTGATAGGATCATTGAGAGGTAAGATTTATTTCCCTCGTCTTATTTAATCTCTTGTATTCTCCAACAACCAAGTGTTTTTCTATTATAATGCCTCAATTAAGGATGCAACGTTTTATAATTATGTAATTTTTTAAAAAATGGAATTTTTTTTAAATTAAATATGTTTTAAAACTATTTTTAATTTTATTCGAAAAGATGTTATACCCTCTTGAAGGGTATTTCAAGATTAGTTATTTTTAACATGTTAGTTGTATGGGGTATTTTGGTAATAAACTAGTTGTAAATGTTATGAAATAGAAATAGATTATTATAAGAGATGTTTTAATGGTAATTAGTTTCATAATCATGATAAAATGGGGTTTTTAAAAAACTTATGTCAGCATTAATATTTTTGAAAATATTCAGTGATTTCCAAAAGATCATCATCATGAATTAGGTTCTATTTCATTGTATTAATGAGTCTATTTATAAACACCATGATATCAATACTTTTACATTTTTGAACATATTTCTGGATATTAACAATTGAGGATCAAATGTGAAAATACAAAATACATTACCAATTATAATAATTGTAATATTTTTCTTCTGCATTACATATGATGTACTGTTCACATTCATTATCAATTTTTTAGGTCATTCAGTTACACCAGAGTTAATTCCTCATCATCCAAAAAGTGTGAGTTTGAACGAGGATGCTCCTAGTCCAAGAAGGATAACCCATCATACATTTTCCCACCCTAACCCACCAGTGGATGCCCCATCTACCAGAATGGAAAACCCATCTTCAATGCTCGAGCATGAGAAGCTACAAGTACTTTAATTTGAATTTAAATAATATAATGATTTATATTGTTACTTAGTTAGCTTTTCATGTTGAATTTTAATTTTTATTATCACTAATCCATTTAATATAAGGTCGAAAATCCACCTTTAAAATTGCCTAATTCCATATATTCCAATTATCTATTAGTCTTATAGGCCAACTGGCTATTTGGTCTATAGGCCAATTGGCCATTAGGACAATAGTCGAGTTGGCCATCATGCCTATAGGCAATTGGAAATTAGGACTAATGGATAATTGGACATTGAGAACATGTGTATACTAATAAATTTAATTTTCAGCAAGCTATATTGGGTATCGAAGGTCTTGTACCTAGAGAAATATTATTTTTATCAAGTATGAAGAAAAACAATGGATGTGTAGTAAATGCACAAACACAAGAAAATATTGTATTTTTTTATTTATATTTGAAAAATTTATATGAAATTTATAATTAAATATCTTTTTTATATTTTAAAAATTATAATCTCGAGGAACTTGATGATAAAAAAGATGGAAACTTTGTGTCAAATGATCATTTGAGTTAGGTATTTGGTGATGAGCACCATGGGAGAGTCTGATGTTGACTCAGAAGAAACATCATCCACACTAGGTATTTGTCCTCTTTAGGATCATTTCAAACCTCTCAGAACATTGAGCATCAAATAACTCATATAGAATTAGTTGAGGCTAAAAAAAAGATTTACAAGAGCATGAAAAATGTAAACTGTCCACCGATCACTTTCTGAAATCTATGTCAGTTATAAGTCAATAACATCCTTTGGATGATGATTGTACTATTGATTCATATATGGAATCCATGCACTATTTAAATGATGGTCTATGTGATTCCAATGAGGGACCTAGTTGTAGTTGAGATGATGGTGGTGGTGGTGGTGGTGATGATGATGATGCTGGTGCTCCAGATGATGTTGTTGGTGATGAGGATGTTGCTAATGGTGATGAGGTTGCGAATGTTGGTGATGGGGGAGATATTGATCCCCACTATTTTTTACTTAGCTATAAATAGACACGTGGATATTGTTTAATGACATAATTTTTTTGTTTGTATGGATGTATATGTATCTTATAATATTTCAAACGGTTTAAATATATTTTGGTTGAATGTTAAATATAAATTATTTGTATTTCATTGAATATATACTATGTTTTTTATTTTATTTAGAGGTTTAGGGGACAGAATAGATTTCGGTTCAACTAAATGGAGACAACTACTTATACCCATGGTTTGGAGAACCATGGGTATAAATATATTTCTATGAAAATCTATAACCACGGTTTTCAAAACCATGGGTATGATGAAATCCTATGAGGCTATACTGATTCTTCCAAATTCCACAGTTCCTAAAACTTTGGGTATAGGTAATACCCACAATTTTAGGGGCTATCACTACTAAAAAATAGGCCCTTAATAGCGCTGATATTTATCAGTGCTATAAAAAATGATTATAAATGGAATATTTATTAGCGCTAAAGAAAGGGATGATAAATTTAACCTTTTATCTCCACATTTTAGTGCTGATAAAGGAACCTTTAGTAGCACATTATTTTTAGCACTGATAAGGGGTATCCTTTATCAACAATTTATTTTTTGTGCCGATAAATAGAACACTTTATCATTACATTCTTTTTAGCACTCATAATTATTTATTTCAATAATTAGTTTTTAGGACTGATAAATGCATGAATAAATAAAATGAAATAATTTTAAGAATAAATAATGTTTTTATTAAAAAAAATATTACAAATTTTATTAATTTAATAATTCTTGATAAAAATGAATTGATTGATTATACATTATTAAATATTAAACATTCTTTTAATTAGGTAATTATGATAAATAATGTAATTAAATTATATATATTAAACATATAGATATATATTAATTTATGTAAATTTGATTTATATATGACAAAATATATATTTTATTTACATTAAATTGTAATATATTTATTGATTAATTGTTTATAATTAAAAATTAATATGAATTAAAAATAATTACTATAATTCCATAGTACTCGACATATAATTGAATGTTGTTTGATTTTTCAATTTAAAAAAGATCGAATGTGTATTATATTGATTTCACATATATGTTATTAATGCATTTTTACATATAGTGCACACACACAAAACTACTTTCTGTGGACTTGACCTTGGGAGCACTGAGGAACATGCGACTTACCCGTTTGGGCGGCGATGATGGCTGTCACAACCGTCCTTCTCCGGCAATGCCATTTACCTACGGTGTCCTTCCCGCCATTATCCTATCCATCTCTCCTACCCGACTTCTCCCAGACTCAATTATTCCCTAAAGTCACGGCCCTTTACCGAGGAATCATTCGATTCCACTCTCCTTAGAGGAGTTCTATGAGGAATCTAATCTCCATGGGATATCTCTAATAGCTATTTTCGGCTGACGATGCCCATCCCTAGACAGTTTATCCTATTTCGCCAAAGAATCTTCCCCCCTACAAGATCACATCATCTTCAGGATCCTAGATCCTCCTCACTTCACTATGTGGTTCTCCAATAATGAATATTTTGTCCGGTTTTGGTGTAAAGGTCTTCGTTCCAATGAAGGACACCATTTCGTACTTCTTCTCTAGAGCTAAAATTTCCATTGGAAGTGGGATTCCCTCTCTTCAGTAATCTGGGTGACATTTCTGGGTCTCCCCCTTCTCTTCCAAATTCCTGCTATTCTACAATTTTTCGGCAATATGGTTGGAAGGTTTTTGGATTTTGAAGAGAGATCGAGGAATTTATGCTATCCTATAGCTCCCTGAATTTGTGTGGAAGTCAATGTCTCCAAACCCCATACTGAAGAAGTAATGATCGAGTTTGAAAATGAGCTTTAGTGCCAACAATCGTTGGCATTTGAGATCTGATATGTTTTTTGTGCTTCGTGTTGTTGATTGGGTCATCTTCAACGGGACTGTTGTTCACTATTTCAGAAATATTCAAATTTGGTTGATAGCGGAATTGTTACCCATGAGAAACAATCAGTGGGTACCTCGGATCCCAATGGTACTAGTGTTTCTTTACAGAAGGACGATGTGGTCGTGTCCCCTGTTGATAGTGGTATGATCCTGATTGCTGAAGATATGCCTCCTATTGTGAAGTAGGATGTTTTAATGCCTAATCCGATCACCCATAATGAAATGTCTTTGAAGTCAGTACCTCTATTTCTTGATCCCAAGGTGAAGGATGTTTTCAATAGGTTGATCAGAGATCTTAATGGTATGAAACACCAAATGGTAGTGAATTCTCAGTGCAATGTAGCGGGTGTTTGAATTGATTCTGGTTTAAATGGTACCCATTCTGAGATGGAAAGGGTTATTGATGAAACTCATGAGGGATTTCCCATGACTCTTGGGGTTGGATCTTATGTGGAGGCAGTGCGATCAACTATTGGAGGATAGGTTGTGGTCACTAAAAGTCCAGCCAGATCAAGTCCTAGAATGGAAGTGGAGGATATTGGTCCCGACAATCGTTTTGATAGTCTGACTATGGAAGATCCGGTGGAGGAGGTTGAAACTGATCAGAGAAGAGACACTATGGATGAGCAGCAGGCCCAGGGGAGTGTGACTAGTGATGGGGACAGGAAGGAAATCCATAAAGAGCGCAAAGATTACTCATATTTTCCACCTCTCATGGAGACACATTCGATGAAAAAATTAAACTCCAAGAAGATGGATGATGATGCTCTCAATCACCCATTAGATTTACAAATGAGTTCGGATAAAGGAATGGTTGAACATGTTTTTTTCTTTAAACTACAGAAGAAGAAGCTACTAGATTGATGGGAAGGTCATTGAAGATAAATCATAATGGGGAACAATATAACCGGATCGACAGATAAGACGTGATTTTAGTTGGGGGTTTCAACAATGGGAAGATCAGCCTTGAGGAGTACGTTCAGACTTGGGATAAATTGACAGTAAGACTTGAATATCTCTTAACAGATGAACCAGAAACTCCAGTACACAATATCTCATGGAAAATATTTAGGGATCCAATTTCTGGTAGTCTTAAATTGTCTTTTAATGGTTTGGTTTTGTACTTTTGTGTCTGAACCATGGTTTCTCACTTTTTCCCAAAAAGTGTATGGAAATAAAAAATTTAATTTATAGTCAATCACACAAACAAAACATATCCATTATTTCAATATTTTTAATGTGTACTTATTCTTAAATTATTCAGTTGCACTAATTTTTAACATATATGCATGCACTTAAAATTAGATATTCATTAATAATGTTAAAAATATATTTTAAAAAAAATATTTATATATAAATATATTTATAAATGAAAATTTACTATATTTACATAATTATATATTTAAAATTATTAATAAATAAATAGTTTTTTGTAAAATTATATATATAATTATAAATAAATAAGTATATATATTTAAATAATTATTAAAATTATTATAAATTTACTTAAATAAAGAATATATTCACTATATTTATATTTTTATATAATTATTAAATATATATATGTATAATAATATATAATGATATAAATATTGTTTTTTTTAAAAAAATTATAATTATAAATAAATAATTATAAAATTATAATAAATATATTTAAAGGAATATATTTACATTTATTATATTTATATATATTTATTACGTATATATAAATATTTACAATTTTTTATTTATAATTATAATTATAAATCCTTTATTAGTGCTATAACTTTAGCACTGATAAATATTTCTTTTATCAGTGTTTTTTTAGCACTGATAAATGTATGTCTTTATAAGTGATTAATTGTAAGTGCTGATAAAAATGACCCAATATATTTAAAAAACCCAAATCATTTTTAAAATCATCATTATATCAAAAGATTTCTGCCAAAGACACCTTCTACTAGTGCCCCTCCTCGGTGAATCGAAGCTCGAATCACACCACTCGATAGTTTCATGCACTCTAGTTGCACAGACATATCACCCGACTTCCAGCTTTCGATTATAGTTAGGTTTTCAAAGAGGGTCTCAGATTTTCTACATGCTATCGAGGTAGGACTTCCTATTTTCATTGTGTATTTTTTGTTTCATTTTTTATTTATTCTTCTACAATTTTTTTTGATCCATTGTTTTTATCCTTTGTTTAGGAATTCATTGTGATATGTTGTTTAGGGAATGATTTGTGTTCTGTTGATTGTATTGACTACCAATGTATGTTCTATTGTTTATATATGACACTGAATATCAAGTATTTATTTATTTTATATTTCTTATATACTATAAGTTAGTTTTCATACTACCATGGCAAGTATGTGTGTCTATATAGATATTGCATCATTTATTTCCATAGCTGTTTGTCTAACAGGTATTCCTATCTTGGGTAATGGTGATTGTGGGTATGGTTTCCATTGACCCCAAGGATCATGCTAGAATTTTGTTCAACCTCTGGTAATAATTTTTTTCTATTGGGGGGGGGCCACCTCCCATTTATGGGTTTTTATACCCTTAGTTTAAACCATCATTTAGTGACTTTGAGGTGTGTTAGAGGTCATACGATGATCTGACCTAGTGGTGTATGGGTAATTCGGGCTAGGGTTATTACACTATCCATCTTACTGTTTACACCTATAATTTTTAGTGATAATATCATTTTCTCTCTTCATTTATATCCCTCTTATTATCAAATTCATTGAGATAACATAATATTGTCTATCCATCCATGTCCATATCCTATATCCTCAGACCAAATACATAACTATTTGAATGATTCAACGAAAATTAGAATCATCCCATATATTTCTTCTATAGTCATCCTTATCACCCTCACTCTCTATATATGTTTGATAATCTGGTATAAGGGAATCAAACAAATTTAGCATATATTCTTTGTATAACATAATGCGTTAGTGTCTGTACTGCTTCTAGAATTTTTCACTGGATATGAGATTATCTTTCTCTAATTTAGATCATAAGGATACTGATTTAGTCAAGTAACATTCCATTATCTACAAAAATCGAATAATATTTATTACATTTTAATTCTTTCTTATTGTTAGTTTATTAATGATTATATTATATCTCACACTTTTTTTTCAAATTCCAACAGCCCTTATTGTAGGATTTGGAATATATAGGTGCTCAAATATTCTAATAGAAAGGATCCATATTTACCTTCTCATATCCCAGATGAAAGAATTATCAGGTAACATGGACCTCCCCTTGAACTGAGATTTATTCATTTCATTCTAAATATACAAAAATTCTATAAAAATAATGATAGTTCCCTCCCTTTTATCATTAGTTTTATTCTTCAATCCATGAAACCACTGATCATGTTGATTTAATGAGAGTTTATTATTATTATTTAGAAAATACTAGTTTCTTTTTACTCCTTAATTGCCTATATTATATTTTTATTTGTTTAATGGATTTAAGAAAGATTTTATATTGAGTAATTATTTTCTTTAGTTCAATAACCCATTTTATTCAACATATTTAAATTCATTAAAAAATAAAATGTTGAGTTTCCCTTATTATAATTTTCTATAACATTCAATTTTGATAATGAATATCATATGTGTATTTATTTATATATTGTATTACATTAATCTTGTATGAACCCAATATGATGGATATGAACTGAAAATAGATTCACAATAATCGTTTGACAAATGAATATGAAGATGGAGTTAAATATTTCATCATTATTGCAAGTGAGCATGCAGAAAACCCTTTTAAAATCTTCTGTCTGTATTTATATTATAATTATTCAAGAGAAATTAGTCCGGAAGAGTTGGAAGAACATTTGATTTGTCAGGGAATATATCAAATAATTTAATGATTGTCTAAACATGGTGAAAAATTGAATTTCCACTTCTATAGGGATAATAATATAGATTATGAATCATTTGATTTGAATAACTTTGTAAAATATGATGGAGATCACATGGAATAAATGAAAATGGAAATTTAAGAAAACCTTCATGATTGTCCAAAGTTATTTGAGGAGTTAAATAGATCTTCCATGAAACCATTTTACACCATTTGTACAAAATAAAAAACATTGTTAGCTGTATTGAAGTTATATAATTTGAAATATGGCCACAGATGGAATGACACCATCTTTATATGACAACTTGGTCTTCTGAAAGTTATGATACTAGAAGAAAATGAACTACCATGCTGAACACATGATTCTAAATGAATGTTATGTTAAATGGTAATGATCTATAAAAAATAAATGATTTTCCATTTGATTTAATATTTTTTCTCAAGGACCATGAACCACTCATAAAATTACCTAATAATGGTTCATATCAATGTAAGAAAAATGAATGAATTCCTTCAAAATATGTATGGTAATTTCCTAAAATTCTATTATTTAGAAGACTATACAGATGTCAGGAAACAGTGAGACAATTTATATGGCATGCAGATACGAGAATTAAAAATGAGATCATTTGTCATCCAAGAGATTCTCCTGAGTAGAATAAAATTGATCATGAGTTTCCAAAATTTGGAGATGAACTGAGAAAATTTCATCTTGCATTTTCTATATATGGAATTTATCATTTTTGTGTACGGGGTACTACTCACAGTACATGGAACTTCATGCTAGTAAATTAAAACATTCTTCCATGGTTATGCATGAATCAAATATATATTATGTTGTCTTTGCTTATATCTGGACCAAAGCGACTTGGTAATGATATTGATGTCTATTTGGCTCCATTGATCGAATACTTGAAATTGATGTGTGATAAAGGTGTTGAAATGCATGATTCTTTTAGAAGGGAAGATTTCACATTGACTTCCATGTTTTATGGAACGATAAATCACTTCCCCAATTATGGAAATTCAGTAGGATATATAATTAACGGAATGTTGGGGTGTAACATTTGTAAAAAACACACATACTTAGTTCAGTTGAAACATTCCTCGAATACTATATTTTTAGGACATAAGAAATTTTTACCTCAATGGAATAAATATCGATCATGGATGAAAACATTCAATGGGAATATTGAAAAAGGTAAAACACCGTCTCTAGCAATGAGCGATTAATTGTACAAAACATTAAAAAGGATTGACAATGTTTCTGTAAACCTTTTTCGAAAAAACATACAAAACTAGTTTGAAAGAAGAGATCAATTTTCTTTGAATAACCATATTAGAATTTTTTGTATATTAGCCATTTTCTTAATGTCATGAATGTAGAAAAAATTTAATTTATAGTGTTATTGACACATTACTAAATATTCCTGACAAAACGAAATATAGCATCATGGCTACGTTGGACTTGATTGATATAGTGATAAGGGAAGAATTGGCCCTAGTTAAGGGTAAAAGGAATAATTTTATTCTTCCAGTAGCTTACACTCTATCCAAATAGGAAAAATTAATTTTTTTTACTTTACCTTAATAGTGTAAAAGTTCCATAGAGATATTCCTCAAATATCCAGAATTTCATGTCAATTAATAATTAGAAGTTACAAAGAATAAAATCACATGACTGTCATGTTTTGATTCAAGATTTAATACATGTTTATTTCCATTACATTCTACCTCAAAATGTATTGCATACATTAACCATACTATTCTTCTCTTTTCAATCCATATGCAGTAAATCTATAGACCTAGTGAAGTTTCCCATCATGAATAAGGATATTGTTGTCCTATTATGTCAATTAGATATGTTCTTACCACCATCATACTTTGATATAATGGTCCAATTTATGGTTCACTTAGTTAGAGATGTTCAACTATGTGGTCCTATCCATTATAGATGGATGTACCCCATTGAATGGTATATGAATATTTTGAAAGGGTATGTTAAGAATAACAGTCATCCAGAAGGTTGTATTGTAGAATGATATTGAAGAATATATTGATTTTTGTACCGATTACCTATAAAATATTGAAAGCATTGGTCTCCAAATGTCTCATCATAATGAACAACAGATGGGTAAATGCGATTCCAGAATAGATGTTGTTACAATTACCTTTACAGATCAGGAGCAAGCATATCATTAAATATTACATAATTGTGAAGATGTTGATCAATACATTGAATCCCAAAAATAAATTCTTTTAGATTTGAATCCATTAAGGGATAAAGCATTGATATCAAATACATATAATCAATAGTTTATAGGATGGTTCAGAGATCAAATTTATAAGAAGTTATCTGAAAATAAAAATTCAATTTTTGAATGTCTTCCATTGCTAGCCAAAGGACCAAATGTAAATGTTATATTTTACACTAGTTTAGTAATCAATGGTTATACATTATATAACAAATAACACAATGACATCATTATGATGAACAATAGTTGTGCTACTCATGTGGCTGAAGCGATGCACATATCTGGTTTCAATGATTGAAATCAAGTTTTTTGAAAAAAAATTCATATTTTGGTATTATGAAACAGATATACGAGTTGGATTATAAAATATTTCAAGTGCCTCTTTTACATTGAAAATGGGTTGAAAATATCAATGTAGTGAAAGTTGATGAAATTGGATTTGTGAGGGTGAATTTCAGTGTAGAATTGAAAAAATTTGAGATGTTCATAATGGCATCACAAGTGGTGAAAGTATTATATGTCTCTGATCCAAAAAAAGGAAAATTGGTTAATTATACTGTTGGTGACTAAAACCAATGTTGAGTAAGATGAAAATTCAATCAAGGATTACCCTTTAATTAGTACATCACAATATTTTTATGCCAGTCCCAATGTAGAAAATATCTTGTATGTTAGAGGGGGCCACAATGAGGGGATTTGGATTCTCGAAAGTGGAACGAAATCCTTCAAACATTTTGAAATATAAATATAGTTCAATGAAAAGGTAAAATTGTTTTTTATAATATTATGTTTTTATTCATAATATTATATGTTCTATAATGCATTAATATAATATAAATTAAATGTTTTACTACTCATACAGACAATGTCTTTTTCACATGATGATGTTAAATCCCTGATATAAACAAACTATAATGAAGTGAACCCTTTGGATAAATTCAAAGGTAATTTTATGATATAATTTCTCTTTTTAATAAAATTATTTAATGGGAAGTTGATTTAATTTTCATTATTCTTTGGATATTTCATTTATTTTAGAAGATTTATGTCCACTTATCATTCCTTTACATGAAGATAAAAGATGTTTTATCTACACAATAAAAAAAGGTAATCATGATGTTTTGAATGTAAAATAATTATCCATAGAATTAATTTATTGTTTCATATTTATGTTAATTTATTTAGTATTACCTACATAATAATTTTTTTTATATAGGTGGATTATTTTTTTCAATTTTGGGTGTTCTATCCATATTTCATCCCTTTATTCAACAAAACATCCACATACCTTTTCTCCCACAAAACATTTTCACCCCTAAAGTGTTGAATTTATCACTTTCCATCATGTTTTTTCCACTTCCTTTTTAGGAAGATCAACGATGCTACCTCTACTCAATGAAATCGGTAATTTTATCTTTTCACAGTAAAATAATTGTGCATTAAAATAATGTATTTCTTCATATTTATGTTTAATTGATTTATTTTTAGTATTACTCACATAATAATTGTTTTTTGTACAGGTGGATTCTTTTTTTCAAGTTAGGGTGCTTTTTCCAAATTTCAATCTTTCTGTACGAAAACATCCCCATAATTATTCTCCCTCAAAACATTTTCACCCCTATAGTGTCTTATTTATCACTTTCCTTCTATTTCTCAATACTGCCTTCTTAGGAAGAGCAATGATGCCACCTCTTCTCAATAAAAGAGGTAATTTTGATGTTTTCACAGTAAAATCATTGTCCATATAATTAATGAATGGTTTAATTTGTATGTTTAATTTATTTATTTTTAGTATTAATAAAATATTATTTTTTTCTCATACAGTTGGATTCTTTTGATTTATTTAGAGTGATTTGTCCATATTTCATGAATTTCTACACCAAAACATCCATATACGTCTTGTCCAACAAAACCATTCAGTCATGTTGTGTTGACATTTATCACATTCCTTTTAGTTCCCTCTATTGCTCAATTAGAGGGGTAATTTCAATATTTTTATCTTAAATTTTTTTTCCATAGAATTAATTTATTATTTCTTATTAATGTTTAATTTAATTTTTTTAGTATTAATCATAATAATTGGTTACTTATATAGGCGAATTATTTTTTTTCGAGTTGAGGCGGTTTCTTTAAAATTGCTTATATAGTGTTGGCAGTCCAAAAAAGAATGTCAATTGAAATTTTGGTAACATTGATAGTTAAGACTGTTTTTCAATTTACGTAATAATTTTTATTTATTTTGTTGTATAAAATAGTGTTTGAAATGTTCATAATATAGTTTTTTATGGTATTTGTGTGATAAATTTAATTTCATTTGAATTTTCTATTAGGAGTTGTTTCTGTTGAAATTTGGTATGTTTTGTGTGTGTTTATGGTGCTTATGGTGCTATGGTGTGATGTAACAACACACTACAATGGTTATTTAGTGTTTTGTTACAACACACTACAGTATGGACCTTTATTAGTGCTTTTAAAAGTGCTGATAAAGAACACAATTATCAACACTTTTAAAAGAGACGATAAAGGACACATTTATTAGCACATATAAAAAAATTGATGAAGGTCTAATTTAGCACTAATTTTATTTGCACTGATAAAAAGTCCATTATCAGCACTTCTAAAAGTGCTGATAAATTTCCTTGGATTTTAATTTCACTCATGTAGTCAACATGTTTCTAGTGCTGACAAATATCATTCTAGACTTTTTAAAGGACTATTTTGTAGTTGTGTATACCCACAGTTCTAAACCATGCGTATAAGGTAGTTTTCTAGTTGGGAATCATTCAGAATATTCTTCATGCGAGTCTCCTTAGGGAATATGGTAACATAAGACACCACAATCGATATCTAACAATTGGGACTCTATCACATGCTTGAGTAGTGAAGGAGTAAACACCATTGATTGTAGAAAAGGTGCACCCTCCTGCTCCACCGGGGTCAGCTGCAGGGATACCAACTACACTGAAGCCTTTCTTCACCATGTGAGTCCGGAACTTTCTACAAAAAGAATCATCTACAAAATTTTCATTTCCGGGAGTATAGACTATCTCGAAGTCATAGTCCGTAGTAAGGAAAACTAGTGCCACTATCTCTTGTTTAGGTCCCTCTATGTGAAGACATATCTGAGACTCTGATTGTTTGTGTAAACTACAAAGAGTTCTCTTAGAAGATAGTGGCTCCACATCCTCAGGGAGAACAATACTAATACTATATCTAGGTCATTAGTTTCATATTGATACTCATGGGGTCTCAAATTCCATGACCCATATGTGATGAACACCTGCTATTACATCAACACATAGTTGAGCCCAGGTCCCGAGTACCACAATACAGTACAAAATTCACACCTTACATGGGTAGTCTCAATAATGGATAACTTGTCACCCTCTTCCTTAACTCTTCAAAGGTCATCTCTAACTTCTCATAATAGGTAAACATTCTCCCATAACACATCAGGGTGGTCAAAGGGGTTGTGATCCTGGAGAAGTCTGTCACAAAACTCTTATAGTACCCCGATAAACCTAGAAACCTTCGAACCATTGACACACTTTTGGGTGGATCCCATGAAATCATTGCATCAATATTTACTATGTAAATGGATAAACCATGCTCTGAAATGACATGCCTCAAAAAGTGAACCTCCCGTATCCATAACTATCACTTTGAGAGTTTTTAGTATAGATGGTGCTCTCAAAGAAAATTATGGACCACCCTCAAGTGTTAGGCATGCTCCTCCTATATTGTAGGTTGGATAAGAATGTTTTTGATGAAGAAAACTACAAAGTGGTTCATGTACGGATGGAAAACCTTGTTTTTTAAAGCCATAAACATTTCATGGGTATTCATCACACCAAAGGGGATTACAAGGAAATCATTATGTCCGTTGCGACAAAAAATTCTAAATTTGGAATATTAACCCTATAAACACTCAACATGTTATAGAAAGACCTAATATCGATCTTCAAGAACTATCTCACTACCCACAACTAGTCAAAGAGGTCATCTTTTATTATAAAGTATTACTTATTATTTATATTTTTCTAGTTTAGGTGAGGATAATCCATGAATATCAGTAAGCTCCGATCTTCCTTTTTCATGAAAAACATAGGGGCTGCCCGAGGGGACAAATTCGGTCAGAGGAAACCTTTATCTCAAAAGGTCCTCCACCTGCAACCATATCTCCCGAATCATTATATATTGCATATGATATGTTTCATAGGATATTTGAGAAATAATGAGATGTCATTCGATGAAAAAATATATCTCTCACCTCAGAGGTAGTCATGGAACATCCTCAAGGTAGATGTCCATATAATCCTTCATAACTGAAGGAAAATAGATTCCTAAAGAGCCTGTTGCACTATGGTCTGTACTTTCCAACTGATGGGTGATAGGATAAAGCTTCATGCTCACAAAAATGACATGTCCTACCATGAGACGCCTATCACTAGAAAATGAGAATCTCATATCATTGATGTGTAGGAATTTGACTTGTATCTGGTGATAGTAAATCTAGGCTCATACAATGGAAAACCAATCCATACCCATGATTATGTCACAAGGTTCCATCCTGATGATCAAAAGGTCCCTTGTGAACCTTTCTCGACCAATAGATATCTCTCTCTATCGGAAGATAAAAGATGTCAAAGTAGAATTCCCCGTGGGTACCACAAGATGAATTTGCGAGTACAACACCTCAACAGGGAGCTTTATATATCAAAAAGGAGTATAGAGACAAATTAATGAATGAAACATATGTCTAATAACACTGAATAATGTGTAGAAAATAAAAAAATCATACCAATAATATTTTCATGCACTATAGGGTCATAAACATCCACAACCTATAGTTATCCACATCCCCAATTTCCATCTCCATGAGCCTATCATGGGTTGTCTAGTGGTGGTTGTAGAAGGATTTCATAGAGAAGAAATCATCCAATATATCCTCCTACTCATTTTATAGCTCTTCCTCTATGGGGACCACCCTATCCCTGCATGAGATACCCTTGATCACGACATTTCCTCTACCATGGTGAAATGGAAGATATCTTATTAAGTTGCTCAAAACGTCTAGTCGGGAAGTCATGTGCCATGTTGCCCCACCCAAAAAAAATAAATCACGACCCCTTTCTAGGATTCCCTTGTTACTTGCACTTCTTTTTTCCCATACGACCGCATGTATGTGCTTGTCGCAAAAGGGTTTTCTGCTCTAAAATCCCACTGAATGGATCCTGAGAGATGATATAGCTGAATCAACTTTGTGATTCCAACTACCAACCTAAGAAACCTTATTTCCATCTAATAGAAAGTTCATTACCACCATAGCCTTCTCCAGCACCCTGACATAGGTGGGGACGCACAAGGGCACAATGCTGTCCTAGATCTCACAGCAGAGTCCCCACTCAAACATCTTTTCTTGGAAGTATCCATCATATATCATGTCAAGGGAGTACCAAGTATGGTTTGTGAATGTCGATGTGTACCCAGCCACCATCATCCCTCCCTCTAACATCTCCATTAGCTCTTGGATCTATACTGAACATAAGTTGGTGGGGTAGTACTCCTCCTACAATAGCTACTGAAAGTCATCCCATGTGAGTGTTGACTTATCATACATCTATGTAACAAGACTCCACCAATTACATGATGCTCCATGGAAAATTATAACAATCATTTCAACCACTTGATCCATATAGGTAAAAAACCATGAAGATACAAACCACCAAATCTAGCTAATCACCAGATGCTTGAGGATCTGGATCGGGACAGTACCTCAACGGTCTCTGGAATAGGAGCTTGAGAAGCACACTAATCTTACAACATCCTCATCCTTATCCATTGGAATGATTTACTTGTCAACAGGTGGTGGTGATGCTACCTTTCCTCCTGGAGGAAGGGGATCATGGGATGTACCCTAAATAAGGCCTCATTGCTCCTTACTTAGTCATCATGAACTGAAACATGTTTCTTTTCTAGCTATCATTGTAGAGTAATGTTGAGATTTATCAAGATGTACCATGGATAGATGAGTATATATATATAATAGTAATGTGGAGATGAATCAAGAGGTATAGTAAAAGATTGAATAACATATGACACATGTACCATTAATCCTTATAACCAATTTCTCAATATGTTGAGTCAATAAGTAGGTAGTCAATGTCATAGTGAATGTATACATCGACCTCCACACCATCAATCAACTCCCTAGACTATGATCCCCACTCAACACACTTTGAAACTATTTTAAAAAAACCCAACCAAATCCTCATAAGTTAATGATTGAAAAACATCCTAAGGAAATGTAATTCCCCGACCCCAGAAGCCCAGATCCTGTGCATTATTTTAATAAGTTGGCATGATTACAAGTAATCAGGTCTCGAAAGATCGATCAGTTTAGCAGTATTGGAAAATAGATTACATACATGTACGTTACATTACACATTAGAAAATGAAACACAACGTAAACTATCCTTTGAAAACTCCATTAATCCCCTAGATTAACCATGCATATCAATCATAATACACTACATGGAATCCTGGGAAAATAAAAAATAAGAAAAGGGTGAGATCAGATGCTTAGTAATAGTAATAAATTCAATAGATGATAACATAAACATTAGGCATGTTGAATAATTCAAAGCACATGCCTTTAAAAATAATAAAAATTATCACTTTATGGCAGGAATATGAGTTGAGTAAATAATGTTGTAAGAAAAAGTAGTCATGGGTATTTTAGTTGTTGATTTTCCACATGAAATATCAATAACTAATCTCATAATGATGAAATGCATAATGCAGGACATCGTAATCACATAGTCAAGGCCTCATGACAAGTCTACAAATAAGATTTTGTCATGGCGTTGTGCCAAGACACTAGTTTGTCTCATGAGACCAACCGATGCATCGAGGAGCTATAGTGGGCTCCACCCATCACTTACTAAGTACAATTAATTCATTATATGAAATGGTTGAAACATAATCTTGACATTCATACTAATACTAGAAGACAAAATGTAAATAATTTAACTACAAACCATGAATGGTGTAAAAATATCAAATCCACAGTCACAAATAACTCATTAAATAAAATATGGAAGATTTTATTATAATAAATTAACCTCAATTGAGAATAATGAATGACATTTACAAAGATGAAAGTAATCATCAAAACAATTTGACAGAAATATACACCTTTTTCTTGAAAACATTTAAAAGTCTCACCATTTATCAAGAATCCATTTAAAATAGATTTCTGAATCAAATTGTCCTACACCACTTTGAATCTTTTACAAGGAATTTTAATTTTAAAACATTAATTTCCATAAAAATAAATCCTTAAAACCATTTTTAAAACATGGACATTAATGAGAACAATTTTGAAGAATAAATCATTAAAACATTTAGAATGATAATTTAGTTAGAGTTCCTAACCCAAAGAGAGACACATGAATAAAAAGAAATGTGGTAATAAAATCATTATAATATCATTAGAATAAAAGGATTAGTGATATACTATGTCAATGTACATTATATACACCATATAAAAGCGAATTGGCGTATAACAACAAAGAAGTCTCAATGGAATTTAAATTGAGATGAAAAAACTTATAAAGACCATATCTTTAAGTTAAGGATAATTCAACGACATACTTATGTGTGACAAATATAAATACACTCAATATTATTGGATATTCAACGTAAATAAATCATAGAACATTCAATCATATTCTAGTACATACAACACCAATGACTTGGATGTTTAACTCAATGAAAGGAAATTGAGTTATAATTACTCTAACCAAGTTCATATCAATGACTTGAGAAATTATCAATGGAGTTATTATGTTTATAAAAAGTATATACACCCAAAGGTGAGTGGAAATCACTACATAAATAATAAATAGATGTTCAACAATAAAACTTGGAGTAAAATAATCAATGATGTATGCGTAAAGCCCAATGAGTGAATATTGAATTTTGAAATTCCCTTACCGATTTGGTAACTCACGAAACATACACCCCATGAAATAAGGATCATACAATAAAGATACAAATACCCATAAATTAATTTATGTTACACCAAGAATACAATCATGTGTGTTACATACACTACACAAAATGAAATAGTGGCTAATATAGAATTAATCTCACGGGAATAAAAATTGAGATGAAAAAACCTTACCACGTTGCAATCAATCGAGTCATATGAACAGAAGTTAATAAACACAAAATTAATCTATGAATAAAATGAATATAAATATAATAATTATAATATATATCAAATGTTAGTACAAAATACACCACATGAAATAAATAAATGGCGAACAATTGAAATCTCACGAAATTAAGAGTGAGATAAGAAAACCCTTACCTTGTGTCAGACCTGACCCGTTCATTCTTTAATATCATGAATAAAAAACTAAAATTAATTTATACTTTATTCATAAATTTTTTCAAATTGATTATTTCTTTTATATCACTTATTATCACGTTATAAACAATATGTACTCATTTAAGTTAATAACGGTCATTTTGTTGAAATTTGGTACTTGAGTCAAAAGTAAACTTATAATTACATGTTGCCAATGTGGTCAAAATTAATTTATCTCCAGAATGATATTCATGATTTAGATAACATATTTATATTATATACCCAATATATATATATATTTATGTATTTATAACAGTACATAACATTTGGAGATAATAAATGAAATGCACCGTTCATGGAGACGGTAAGTGGTACGTACACATGAACACTAATTTCATTTCTAGTTTGTGTTTTAACTGATTGAATACATAATTCTACATAGATATATTATTATTTCATTGTAATATCATATATAGTTTTAGTAACTCCATCCTTTATATCTTCCATGTATGGAATAAATGAGTCATATCACTTTAAGGGGGTGGTAGTCTGCACTTCCTCAAATAAAATTATCGCATTTACCCATATTGGAAACCATAAAGGTATAATATAAATTAGAAAATACATAAGCATATAAACAATATAAATATAATATATATCACATATAATTATAGTTCCATATTAATGGCCACCATAATAGGCGGTATGAGATAATTTAACAATCATCATTTCGTGAGGCAGTAGTTCGCCGTCCACAGAAACAATATGTTCTTTTCCCATTAGATGTAGGTGTGTGTAAGTGTAGATCAAATAATTATTATAAAAAAAATATAGTATATCGAGTATACTAGACTTTTTATAAATTAATGTAATAAAAAGAGTTTAGGGGGTTGGAGATATAAAATAAAAGAAGAGAACTTTAGGGAAGACGTTGCCATAAAATTGGGTAACTCTCTTTGGTTAGAAACAAAAGGATTTCTTGAATTGCCTCCTGCCTAAGGTAAGGCTTATAGGTGGAAGGGAGGGATCATTAGAGATTATTTAGTAAGATGTTAGATGAGTGAAGGGTCTTGAGTGGTGTGAGTAATGGGTTAGAGTTGAGGGTTTTAATAAGGGGGATGAGGGGATCTTTAGGAATCATTGAAAAAATTATTTTATTATATAATGATTTTTGGTTTCTAAAGGTCCAAAAATTATCAAGGTCACAGATAAGATGACACTTTTTTGAAATAAAATCATAAAATAAGAATTTTAGAGGCTTTGAATATTGTTTTAATTTTTATAAACTTATTTTTTTAATCATTTACTAATGAGGTAAAAAGTGTATCATTATTGTGTCATAAATAATTTTATTTTTTAGATTTCTATAAATTATAAAAAAATACCATGATTAATAAATATTTTTAGATTTACAAATAATATTTATATTCAAAATGATAACTTATAAAATCCCTTGTAAAACTTAATTTACTAAAAGATATTTGTTTATGTCAATTTTTCCTTTACATTAAGTTATTTAATATAAAGTGTCATTATCACTTTTAAGTGGCTCCATGGGGTCCCAAAATAGACACAAGTATTCCCATGGCTGGACATGACTCATTCAATATGGTTAGGACAAGTCTTAAGGTAATTTTGTATTATTGTAATATTATTTTTACCTTGAAATATCTTATATAGCCTTAACTGGGGTAAATTAAAGTCAAAAGTTACTATTCACCAAAAATATGTTTTTTGTATTTTTGAAATTCAATTCACAGAAGCGAAAAATTTTCATTTAAATGATAATGTCAGATTTTTAACTACTACTTAGTGGTTTCACAATTCATAAAAAATTGAAGTTTTTTAGAAAAATACCAAAAATTCCACCTAAGATATAGTTGATATTCCGAATTCAAAAATAATATTTATTTTACCAAATTTAAAACATAGAAGTTTGATTAATTAATTTAAAATTAATTTCTGTTGTCAAAACAAAAATCAAGTTTTTAAGAAATATTAACTATCAAAAGATTGACATTTGTGTATGTTCAGTTTCAAAGTGAAATTACTTCCAATGACCAAAATTTGATTAAATGGTAAAAATATAATCTAATTACACTTAATAACCAATTAAAATGACAATACAACCATCTAAATTAATTATATTAAAAGGTAGTTTTGAATTAAAATACAGTATTTCTCACTATTCATAAAAAATGAACATTAATAGAAAAATACCAAAATTTCAACCAAAGTAAAATTTGATGTCCCTATTCTAAAGAAAAATTTTATTTTGTCAAATTTAATATGTAAAAGTGTAAAATATTGGATTTAAAAAGGGTTCTCCATTAAAAGGTTGTAAAATTGCATTTTTTTTGAAAAATACATTTTTTATCTGAAAAGATGAATTTATTCTTATAATATGTATAAGAAACACATAATACATACGTTAAAATTATATGAAGTATAAAAAAATAGAAAATATAGTTAAAAATATTCATGCATATTTTTTTGATAGGCTATTGTGGTAAGTCATCATGTGCTCGAACTCGGTGTTGTGTGTGGTGCAAGCTATTTTATTACTTTAAAGAGATAACATAATACGATATCATGGAGTGTTACATTCTCCCCACCTTCAATAAATCATGTCCTCGCAATTTAAGATTAGGATTAAAAACATGGGTTTTTACATTTCAAAATATCTTAATTGAAATCCCACATCGAAAAATGGATTAATGAGGCCTCTATTTTAAAATAAAGAAGGGTAAGTATGAAGGTTACCAAAAATAACAAATTCTAGGGTTCCATGTAGGAAAACATGTATATGGAAGATATATCTAACCATCATGTTCTGATAGAGAGTGATCAAAAAATTATTATGCAAAAGTTAATGATTTGAAAGCCATAAACTTTTGATGGGTTTAATGGTCTTTGATTACCTAGTAAGAAAATTAAAAGTGAAACATTTTTGTTTTAAGTTTATTTTCATAATATTAAGGTATTTATTTATGAGATTAACTAAGATCATAAGGAAGAATACTTACTTTACAAGTAGAGTTTCATCCTTTAATAAATTTTTACCATTAACTCATCTTTTCTCCAAATGATGAGTATTAAAGATGACATAGTCACACCTGAAGTGCAAGAATCAACTTATAGAGAATCACATAATTCAAAAAAGATTAACTATATATTTCCCATGGCTTTAGACATTAAACAATACCAAAATTTTTTGTACATGATTAGATGGTCCCTAAAAAGGATAATCCTTTATAGAAATAAATACTACTCTTAAAATCCAAAATTAAAAAAACAATAAACAAAGTGTAACAAATATCATTTAGAAAGAAAAAAATCCCTTAAAATTATTCAAAATAATACAATCTATGTTTGAAACCAAAAATTAATAAGGATTTGATCACATAGTCTTCCATGATAAATCTCATCATTTATCTCCGAATGACATCTACTACTCTTAAAGTCATATACATAAAAGTAATTAACCTAATCGAATATTCTATATGATTGGTTAATAATTTCTATAAATAACCTAAATTGCTATAAGTCTTCTACAAAAATATACATTCTTCCAAAATAAAAATCCACCATTACTCCTCAAATGAAATCCCATAGTATTATATATTCCTTAGGCATATAGTTTTACCAAAAGAGCGATCATTTTCCAAAATAACAATTATCACTTAATCACCAAATCATTTTACTATACACAGGATAAATCATATGTTCCCAAAATCAACACATTATTGATCCATAAAATCATTTATCTAAAAATAATTAGTTATACTAACTAGGGACTTCACGTAGTCCAGTGGTAAGTGATAAATTCCAATAACACATTGGTTGTGGGTTTAATTCACACAGCATTGTCCAATGCGATAGGTTGTCACACAGTCTGCATGTTGTCATTTTAAAAAATACTATATAATTTTATAATAATCACAATAATGAGAAAAATTTCTCAGAAATAACCCTAACTTCATTTAACCATAAATTTTATCTCACAACTCATATTTCTATCCAATAAGTAATAACCTGTAATTGAATAGCTAGTTTGACTAAATCTAGAAAGCATAGTGTGAGTCATAAAATCATTTAGAGAATATCATGACACCTTATTTTCAATCTGAAACACCTTAGGATTAACGAAGGTCATTTATTCTAATCTTATATCAAAATCCTTCAATTCAGTTTGTAATGAAAATGTGAATTATCATATTCATATCCCCCAGGTGTGTCGTAACCAATTGTGAAACAAGGCCGGTTGTCGTGTACCTATATACCCAGATTCAATCCTGAAACACCTTGTCAGAGTGTTCAATTCTAGGTACATCTGTGCCACAACTTCCTCTACCTGCTTGTATCCAGATAGGTATGTGTTATTTGAAAAGTACAAGAAATCTCTAAATTAAAAAAATTATAGGATGTTCTTCTATACTAATCCTCACAGTCTATCTCAAGGTAATGTTCTCTAGTCAGTGTTTTTCTAAATATAGTTTCCCCGGTTTGTAATAAACTTCCTCTAATACCAACTGTAACTCCACGGCCCTAGAAGCCCGGATCTAGTGCATTATTTAAATACATTGGCATGATTACAAGGAATCATGTCCCAAAAGACTTATCAGTTTAGCAGTTTTGCAAAATATATTACATACATGAATGTAACATTACACATTATAAAATAAAACACAACATAAATTATCCATTGAGAACTCTATTAATCCCCTAACATAACCCTACATATCAATAATAATACACATCTTAGAATCTTGGGAAAATAAAATATAAGAAAGGGGTGAGCTCAGATGCTCAGTAAGAGTATGCAATACAACCAAAGAAAACATAAACATTAGGAATGGTGAATAATTGCAACACATTTCTTTACAAATAATAAACATGAACACTTTATGGAAGGAATATGAGTTGAGTAAATAATTCCATAAGAAAACATTGTCATGGGTATTCTACTAGTCAAATAACCATATGAAATATCAATAACTAATCTCATAATTATGAAATGCATAATATCAGACATCATAGTCGCATATTCAAAGCCTCGTGCCAAGACTACGAATAAGATATTGTAATGGCCTTGTTCCAAGACACTAGTTTGTCTCATGAGACCTACCGATGCATCGAGGAGCTATAGTGGGTTCCACCCGTCACTTACTAAGTCCAATTCATTACTCATATGGAAAGTTTGAAACATAATCTAGACATTTGTTCTAAAACTAGTGTATGAAATGTCAATAATTTAACCAAAAATAATGAATGGTATAAAAATAGCACATCCACAGTCAAACATAACTCATTAAATAAAATATGGAATATTTTATTATAATAAATTAACATCAATAGAGAATAATGAAGGATATTGACATAGATGAAAATAATCATCAAAACTATTTGAGAGAAATATACCAATTTTTCTTGAAAACATTTAAATGTATCACTATTTATCAAGATGTCATTTAAAGTATATTTTTGAATCAAAGTGTCCAAATACAATTTGATACATTTAAAAGGAATATTAGTTTTAAAACATTACTATCTATATAAATAAATCATTAAAACCAGTTTTAAAACATGGACATTAATGATAAAGATTTAGAAAAATAAATCTTTAAAACATTTAAAATGATATTTTAGTTAGAGTTCCTAACCAAAATAGAGACACTATAATACAAATAATTGAGGTAATGAAAAATTTATAATATCATGAGAATAAAGGTATTCATGATATACTATGTCAAAGTACATTATATACACCATATAAAAGTGAATTGGCATATAATAACAAAGAAGACTCAATGGAATGTAAATTGAGATGAAATCCTTTATAAATACCATATCCATAGGTTAAGGATAAATAAATGACATAATAATGTGTGAAAAATAAAAATACACTCTATATTATTGGATATTAAGTGTAAATCAATCAGAGTAAATGCACACATATTCTTGTAAATACAACACTAATGACATGGATGTTCAACTCAGTAAATGGAAATTTAGTTAAGATTACTCTTATCAAGTACATACCAATGACTTGAGAAATTATCAATGGAGTGATTATTTGTATAAAAAGTATATCCACAAACAGGGGAGTAGAAATTACTACATAAAAAATTAATAGTTATTCCTCACATAATCTTGGAGTAATATAATCAATGAAGTATGCATAAATCCCAATGAGTTGAAATTGAAATTTGAAATTCCTTTACCGATTTGGTAACTCACAAAACATACACCCCATGAAAGAAGGATCATACATTAAAATTGTAAATAAAATTAAATTTATGTATGTTACACCAAGAATACAATCATGGAAAGTATACACACCACACAGAAGGAAATAATGGATAATATAGCATGAATCTCAAAGGAATAAAAGTTAGATGAAAAACCCTTACCCTGTTGTAATCAATCGATTCATATGAACAAAAGTTAACAACCGCCAAATTAATCACATAATAACATGAATATAAATATAATCATGAAAATATATATCAAGTGGCAGTACACAATACACCACATGCAATATATAAGTGGCGAACATTGGAAATCTCACGAAATGAAGAGTGATATTAGAAACACCTTACCTTCTGTTTGACTTGACCTGTTCATTCTTTAATCTCCTGAATAACAAGATAAATTTAATTTCTACTTTCTTAAGAACCTATTTCAAATTTATTATTTATTTTATATCACTTATTAGAAAGTTATAAACATTATGTATTCATTTAAGTTATTAACAGTCATTTTGTTGATATTTGGTACTTGAGTCAAATGTAAACTTCTTATAATTACATGTTGTCCATGTGGTAAAAATTAATTTATCTCTAGAATTATATTCATGATTTAGATATCATATATATCTTTTATATCCAGTATATATATGTATTTATAGTAGTACATAAAATTTGGATATAAGAAATGAAATGCATCGTTCGTGGAGACTGTAAGTCGTACGTACGCATGAACACCACATTCATTTCTAGTTCGTATTTTAATTGAATGAATAATTAATGTTACATAGATATATTATAATTCCAGTATAATATAATATATAATTTAAGGAATTACATCCTCTATATGTTCCACGTATGGAATAAAAGAGTCATATCACTCTGAGGGGGCGGTAGTCCACACATCCTCAAATGAAATTATCTCATTTACCCATTATGGAAACCATAAAGGTATAATAAAAATAAAAAATACATAAGCATAGAAACAATATAAATATAATATATATCACATATAAATATATTTCCATCTTAATGGCCACCATAAGAGGCGGTAGGAAATAATTGAACAAACATCGTTTCGTGAGGCAGTAGTCTGCCATCCATAGAAACTATAAGTTGTTTTCCCATTAGATAGAGGTATTTTTATGTGTATCTCGAATAATTAAAATAAAAACAACCTATAATATTTAGGATACTAGTTTTGTTATAAAATAAATTAATAAAAAGTGTTTAGGGGGTTGGAGAAGTAAAATATTTGAAGAGAACTTTAGGGAAGACGTTACCTTAAAATTGGGTAACTCCCTTTGGTTTGAACCAAAAGGATTTCTTGATGTGTCTTCTACCTAAGGTAAGGATTATAGGTGGAAGGGAGGTATATTGAGACCTTATTTGGGCATAGGTTGGACGAGTCAATGGGATTTAGATGTGTGAGTAATGGGTTAGACGTGAGGGCTTTTTATAAGTGGGAGGAGGGGCTCTTTAGGAATCATTGAAAATATTATTTTATTATATAATCATTTTCAGTTTCTAGAGGTCCAAAACTCATTAATATTGAATATAATATGACTATTTTTCTAAATAAAATCATCAAAAATATAATTGAACATTTTTTGTATAGTGTTTTAATTTTTATAATCTTATTTATTTTAATCATTTACTAAAGAGGTAAAAATGAATCATTACAGTGTCATAAATAATTTTATTTATTTGATGTCTAAAAATAATAATAAAATACCATGATATAGGAAATATTTTTTTCTTTCCAAACAATATTTATATTCGAAAATATAACATAAATATCCTGATGTAAAAATTAATTTACTGAAAGATATTTGTTTTCCATTTTTTCCGTTTCTTTATGTTAATTAAAATAAAGTGTCATTATCAATCTTAAGTGGATCCATGGGGTCCCAAAATCGACCCAAGGATGACCATGGGTTTCTATGACTTATCAAATAAGGTTAGGATATGTGTTAAGGTAATTTTGTGTTATTAAAATATTATTTTTATCTTGAATTACCCTATTTACCTTTTGCCGCGGTAAATAAAAGTAAAAAGTTACTATTCGCAAAAAATATTTTCATTTTATTGAACCAAATTTTACTTACTAATAACAACCATTTGTGTCTGATTTTCGAAATTAAATTCATATAAGGGGTAAAATTTCAATTAAATGAAAAAGTTAGATTTTTAACTACTACTTAGTGGTTTCACTATTCATAAAAAAATGAAGTTTTTTAGTAAAATACCAAAAACTCAGTATAAGATATATTTGATATTATGAATTAAAAAATGATGTTTATTTTAACAAACTCAAATCATAGAAGTTGGAATATTTAATTTAAAAATAATTCCCGTTGTCAAAATAAAAGTCGTGTTTTTAAGAAATATTAACTATCAAAAGATTGAGAAATGTTTATGTTCAATTTCAAAGTGAAATTACTTCCAATAACCAAAATTAAATTAAACTATAAAAATATAATCTAATTACACGTGAAAATAAATTAAAAAGATAATCTATATATATAAATAAATTAGATTAAAAAGTAGCAATGAATTAAAATACTGTATTTCTCACTATTCATAAAAAATGAACATTATTAGACAAATAAAAAAATGATATCCAAAGTAAAATTTCATGTCCCGATTATAAAGAATAATTTTATTTTGTCAAATTTATTATGTAAAAGTTTCAAATATTGGATTTAAAATGGATTCTCCATTAAAGTTGGTAAAATTGAATTTTTTTAATAACTACATTTTTTATCTGAAAAGCTGAATTTATTCTTATAATATGTCTAAAAACGCATAATACATATGTTAAAATTATATGGATTATAAAAAAATTTAAAATCTAGTAATTACTATTCATAACTTCTTTTTTTGAAGGGCTTGTTTGGTAAGTCATCGTACGATCAAACTCACTGTTGTCTGTGGTGAAAGCTATTGAATATCATTAAAGAGATAACATATTATGAAATCTTGGGGTCTTATAGGAATGAACATACCATTGATACCAAACTTTCACAACCCAACCCAAGCCAGGGATCGAGCTGCAACTACCCCAAACACACCACCATTTGCCAAGTGCTGGAAACTAGCTTTAATGGAATAAATAACTGGGGGATTACTTTTCCTAAGAACCTATATGCACTCACACATCCATCTAAATGAAAAATTTGAGAGGGATTAAAAGTAAATGAAGCAAAAAAATTTAGGGAAACAAACATGAATGAAATCCTCTAGACAATACAAGAGTACAATAGTACAAATTGAAAAGTAAATTGTCAAAATACATGTTTAACCAGAAATATGTACCAACCTAACAAAACTAAAAAATTGAACTATTGAGAGAGTGAAACTCCTACATCCAAAGATAAATCCATAGTAGGTGGTCCATGATACCCTGTATCCCTAAGCTCCTCTGAAGTCACAGTCAACATGTCAGTCGTTTTCATAAGAAATAACACATGCGGGCATAGCCATTGTGGGGGTGAGTATATACATACCCATTAGGAATCATAGAAATATAATGGCAGAGTGGTAAGAGATAAAAGATTATATAACGATAGTAGATACAAGATACATTCAAATAGAATAACTCAACCAAACCCAGAGTAAAAGTAACCCCATACTAGAATAAGGGGCTCGTCACGGTGATTAGATGAACTAAACATTGATTATTTTCCATCTATATTGGTACAATATACTAATCCAACCATAATAAGCAAAACAAATAAAGGTCTTGTAATAATTTCATGTCTTCACCTCTCATGGATAAAGAGTATCCTAGTCAATGGTGTGGATACAGAAAAATAAAGATATATGCTCAGTCCAATGAATATCAAACAAGAGGGTAAGGGGATCTCCAACTAATTTATCATCCCATGAAGAAGAGTAGACAATAGTTTCAAAAGTCCATCAATATTTCATAGTATCCCACATGTCTGCCCAAAATTATCCTTCTAAGTCTAAACATGCCCAATCACCGTGTCATAAAGTTGAGGGGGAGAAAACTCTATGTAGGGAACCCATTCCCTGGTACAACTGGAGGGTCCCATTGTGATAGTCACTAAGGAACTCCACTTCCCAGCCCCTCCAGATGGTAACACATAGTAAGGTCACTGAGGAACCTCACTGCCTAACACTTATGGAGGGTAACACTCAAAAAATGTCATAGAGGAACCTCACCTCCAAACCCTGCTAGAGGGTAACGTTTGGAAAGTTCATTAGTGATCTTGCATGATCACTTCTATCATCTAGCATCACCTTAGTACATTCCACCCTATAAAAATTCCACATATTATATATAAAGCTACATCTGAGGGAACCATCATGTTCTTTGTGAAACAATACTCAGAATAGGAAACTCACCAGCCAAAATATGAGTTCAAATGAAGGAGAAACAAAATCATGAAGTTTCGTAAAATGGATACAATGGAAAAAACCTGTATGGGGACCCACACACTGTGTGGTCCCACTCCACCACCTAAAAATGTACCTAAGAGGCACACATGTCCTAACCATGTATGAGTATATGATGTGTTGGTGGACTAAACAGGGTGTTCAAGCAACTTAAGATCAGACCGTGTCCTTTTGGCCATGTCTGTGTACCATACCTCGTGTCCATGTACTTACACACGGCTCCCTGCCCATGTGACCCATCCCAAAGGTTTTCTAATTTAAATGGGTACATGATTTGTTTGGGATATACATTCCATTCCATCCTTAAGTTTTCCCAAAACCTTTTCTGCAACACTTAATGGGTTACATGTCGTGTGTTCGTTTTTGAACATGGCATGTAGTCAAGTTTTCTCTAGAAAACTACATCTACTTCCATGCTTTAGATCTCGAAATTCCATCATTGGTACCACCTCTACCCCACCCAGGATTAGTGTATTTTTCTATGATTCATGGATTCTATCTGTCTCTCATTAAAATATTTTTCTAGAGGTTCTCCAGGTGTTCATCGTATGAACAATTCATCACAGATCCTTCCACCTTTAATTCCACGGCCTCCAATAACTAAAAAAGGCCCATGTCTTGAAATGATCCTATATGTAGACATAATTCATAGATATATGCCTCACATTCAATTCCTTTTCAATTTTAGGGGCCCAATAGGGCTCGATACCGCTCGAAAAAGATGAATCGGCACCGCATGGTCCAATCAGTGAAGAACACAAATAAATGAGGGGAAAAAGAAAAAATAAAAAGGATTAAGCATCATTGTCAAATATTTCTTATCCAAAGATCAATAATGGAAATATAGTGGTAGGAAACAACTGAAAATAAATAAATTTTTGTACTCGGGCACATGAAATCGCCGCCAATTAGCACAGATCCAAGAACAATGATGTATCTACTCAATCAATGTAATAAAAGGGATTAAATCACTAATTGATGAGTTATACTGGGATTTTGGATTGTTCGTTTATGAAGAATGTGTTCACCAACAATTTAGAGATGTCGTTGCATTCAATGTGTCCTAATATTATCTGATTTGACATTTCATCATCATCCGATGAGATTTTCCAACAAAGAAGGGAGGAAGAACTCTAGAATTGTACTGAGATGCATAGTGAAAATGAGATGAAGATTGTATCAATAACCTTTAAGAAAGTCGGAATCAGACACACAACCCAGACTCCCAAACCGAAAGGAAAAAAAGATATATAATTCTTAACTGAAACAAAAAATAAACAATCTCATAAGTATGGATCCTGAAGGTGTTGGAGAAGAAACAATGTTGGCTGGGTTGAAAATCCTTAAAGATGATGTGTCCTAGATAGATATAATAAATACCATAATACCCACAAGAATAGGGGGTCACAATGATGTGGAAGTGGTGGAACTATTTTATAGAATAAAGCTCTTCCATCTGGAACAGAGCTAGGGTATTGATGATGAACTATATGCTGAAGCAGCCAGACCTAAAAAAATGAAGCGATGAAGCGAAAAAAGTTAGGTGATAATTAGGTGAGGGGATGGGTAGAAAGGAATATAAGGCTAGCTGATGAGTGTGTCATGCGAAGAATCTGAGAAGGACACTTGGTTGGTAGAGGGAAAACAAAAGGATCATGAAGATTAGGCCAGTGAAACAAAACACGTGGAACTCAGGCCACATGAAATCAGGGTAATGGATGGGTGACAGTGGCATGGATCATAATTGAATAAAACTAACAAAAACTACAGAATCCAGAGCCTCATGATTAGCACCAATTAATGGCTAAGAGCGCATGTAGGAAGGAGGTGGGATCAAACCAGTTCGTCCCACACTATCAAACCAAAATGGAAAATACAATCCCACAAACTGAGACCACATGGAGGCCTACATAGAAAAACAAAAAAATCCTAAAAAGAAAAATTTCATTGAAGATTAAAATAGATTTTTTTTAATTTTAAAACTAAATTTAACAGAATTGATATAAGGTTTTGAGTCTAGCGTTTGAAATTAATTATTTATCTTTTTCATATTTATTATGAATCATTTTCATTTTATTTTCCCTTCTGTAATTTTGAATGATTTTATGAAAAAATGTGTTTAAAACTAATTCACGATGAATAAAAATTAGTATCATGAGTCAATATTTAATTATCATTAATATTATTATTTGGGATAATCTTGAAATCCAACCATGGGGCGCTCCGATGAACTTACAGATCGTGATTGAAGGCAATAAAGCCTCACCATTGTGTTTTTTCCCTTTAATTTAATTGAAAATAAAAAAATTAATAACTATAGTAGGGATTGTAATTATGTCAAATGATTATAAGAGTGGAATCATTTTTCTGTAGAGCTTGGGTGTTCCCATGATTGACCTGACCTCATCCCCACTTTATTTTAAAATATTTTTCTTGTATTTCATTTTAAAGATTTTTATAATAAAAATATAATATGTATTCATGTGTATACTATAACCATGATTAAAGAAATGAATAAATTTTACTGATGATTAAATCATATGACATTAAAGTCCCAATGAGAATGTAATGGAAAAAAGGGACACATATGATCCTCTTGAATCTTCTCCTAGATATCCTTTGCATCCTTGCATACATGCCATTATTCATTAAATACAAAACATACCACATATATATCATCACCATGTTATGGGTGGGAGGGGGTGGTCCACAAGAGTATAATGGGGATAATGTATAGGGAATTATAAGATCATCAAAGGAGGACCCATTATACTATGTAGAAAATTATAAGAGCCTCAATATAGGTCCCATTATGCTTCTCTCCCCTATAAGAGTTAGTATTGATTTATAAAAAGAATATAATACTCATCTAATTTATTTACATTTCAACTAGAATTTGGAAAACTCCTTGAATTTTTATTTGGATTTTTAATTTTTAATTTCAGTCTTTTGATATGGTTACTTATTATGTATTTGGATTACATGAAAAATATGTATTGTAATTTGTCTCAAGTGGATTACATGAGTTTTTTTGATAAAATTCATTAAAATAATGATATTTTATTGTCTAGGTTAAGTAGGAACTAAGTCAGGGTCCCATTATATTTATCCCTAGATTTCATATGAAATTATGAAATGAATGTATATAATCAAGAACATGAGCCTCAACCCAGTTGGTGAGGTATCCTTAAGTACATCCAAGAGACCCAGGCTCAAAACCAGGTAGAGGCATATTTTAGGGGTACTGTAGCAGTACAATAGTATGTACTGTAGTAGTACTATAATAGAACTATACACTATTCGAGAATTGTAGCAGAATTGTACACTATATAGTTACTGTAGAAGAAATGTACAATGTGTGGGTTCTGTAGCAGTCATTATAGCAGTTATTGTAGCAGGTATTGTTTGGTACTGTAACAGATGGAACTCTTCTCCTTGGGCCACCGGTTTGAGCTTGGAGTCCTTAAGGTTTTCGGGACACCCATGCCTTTGGGTTAGTAGGGCTTTCGGGCTACCATTAAGGGCTTTGGGCCACCTAAAGTCCTTTGGGCCACATGCAGTTTCCCCGGACATAATCTACAAAAAAGGAGAATCCCTAGAAGAGGATTCAATGATGGTGCACTCACTAGAGCAGAGCCAGATGGATTTTTCAGAATGAGAGGGTATGGATATGCCATCAATACTAGCATGTGCTTGCACAGGAAGCCTAGCTAGACGGCCATGCGAAGGTGAAGAGCTACGATTGTGATGCAGATGCTGGGGAGGGGCAATTCCCTATAGGTAGTCTCGTTGAATTCAATAAGACATTCGGGTCATGTAATCTCCTATGCCTATGGGCCATATAATCTATGAACCTACGAGCCTTGTAAGGGATCCCCCTCATCCCTAAAAAGGGGGGTTATCAAAAACCAAAAAAAATGAAGGCTTTTGGGCCATTCGGGCTAAATGTATATACTCAAGGACACATACTTTTAAAATTCAATAATTAATAGCACTATAATATATTTTCCCATTTTATCTTCATAATTACAAAAAAAAAATATTTGATCAATGTTGTGAAATTAATTAGTTTGATGTATAAAATGGAAATTATGCCTCAAATAATAGTTTTGATTCTATAAAGTTGCATTTAAATAAAATTATAGATTTTAATAATAGTTATTTGTTAAATAGTCTTCATAAATATTATGATTTTAAAAACCAATATCGGTAATATAGAATAAAAACCACAACCACAAATATCAGGAAATCTTATTGGGTCAAGAATCATCCTTTCCCACAAAAAATTAAATACATAACAAATTTTATTACATATTAATGTTATGAAGTCTAGGTTTCCCAAAGACCATTACATGGAACAGATTCCCAACTAATTGTGCCCTAAAATATCATCATGCATCAAGCCAAGTCACTTTTATTTTATCACACTACCATCTCCATCAACAATAATCACACCATATAACCCATATGAAAATAATCCTACCCCTTTCTAAGGAGGCAGAACACCCCTCCACCCCACAACAGAAATACATTTGAGAGGAGGACTGGTTGATGGGTTTTAGCACACTAATTACTATTTTGAGCCGTTTTCCAAATAATGTCTACATATTGCCCCACTGAACCGCCTGCCAAGTCATGTCATGTCATGTGACTAGTTACACTATGTTGATTATCATATGGAAGGTCACTCCATCCCACATTGGATGTATGGGTGGGTAGAGAATGAATTGATAGATTCCAATTCACATATTGCACTTTTGAGCAGCCCTCTTGTTGATGTGTGCATGCTGCCAGGTTGCACCATTTTCTTGTCACACTGTGGTGTCTATCTGGTCCCACCATGCTGCCTCCTACTTTCTTATGTGCAAGTTCATGATGTGTCCCCTAATTATTTCCATAAATGAGATGATAAACACCCATCAACTACTATAGATCATGTGATATTTAGCACTATCTAAAGACATTGATAAATGAGATACATTTATCAGTGATAACAAAAAGGGATGATAAGTTGTACCTCTATTAGTGTAGAAAACGTTTTTAGAAAAGTGACACTCTGTTAGTGATTTTTTATCACTGATAAATGACACCATTATCAGTGTTTTTTAGTTCTCATAAAGGACCTTTTTTATCGTCCCTATTTTAGTGATGGTAATAGGTATATTTCATAAAAAATTATATATTATTAAAAATATTATATTAATATAAATATAAATATATTGATATAAATATAATATATTTTATTAAATATGATTAAAATAATACTAAATATACAATTATATTTCATATATAAGTTATTTAGGGACAAATGGCATGTAAAATACTTAGAAATCAATATTAATTAATAATTTTTTAATTTTTATTCAGTAAAAGTAATTTAAGAACATTTGGATGACATAAAAATTCAATAAAATATTGAAAGATCTTGGATGAGTTGAAAACATTACATGAATTTTAATGGGTCATAACTTTTTATTTGAGTGTTCGTTTGGGCTCTAACACACATCAAATTGAATCTTGTGAAAAGATCTATGGCACTGTGATTAAGGAAAACTTGATACCGCAATTTTTTATTGTAATAAGGCCTAAAATTCCTATAAAACTGAGTTTTTTATCAGGATAACCTGATTTTATAAAATTTGATGAAACTATAGCCTCATTTAATGGGGTCTTCTTTTTTAATTTCAATGGTGGTTGAATTAATTACTAAAGTTTATTTTCATGTGGATATTATGGTATTCAAATTTTATCATTTTTTATATTGTAGTGTTATTCATAATTCCCTATATACAAACACACTCATAGAAATATATATACATATACATATACATATTTTTATACATTAACATATAAAAAATTAATTTTCTAAACAAATATTTAATAATATTTACATGTAAAATATATTTAAATGTAAATATATAAGAATTAAGGTTAAAAAAATTATTATACATTCTATATATTCAGATTAATGTTTTTTACAAAAAAAAATTATAAATATAAATACATTATATATATATATAATCATTTATAATTTCATTTATTCTTGTATAATTATTTATAATTATATGTATATATAAATATATAGACATGTTTTTATACAAGTGAGAATGTTGTGTAAATACATATAATTGTATTTATATAAATATATCCTTAAATATATAATATAAATGTGTATAAAGATGTTTTCAATTAATGTATTTAACCATATTATAGAAATATATTACATAAACGCATTTCAAATAAATTTGACTTTTATAAATACATGATTATAGATTTATATGTAAATATAAAAATACATGTATATACATAAATTTATATGTAAATATATAAACATATTTAATAAATTTATTTAAATGTATTTATATAATTATATATCATTCACTAAGAAAAATATTTCCTTTAACAATGCACAAAAATGCTTTTATTAGCTCTAAAAAAGTGTTGTTATCTTTATAATTGTTAGGGGGTCTCCCTTATCAGCTCTACTTTATAATTGAAAAAGGCCTCAAAATTTAGCCTTATTTCTTGTGCTGATAAACTTTCCCTTTATCAGGTCTAGAAATAGTCGTGATAAAGGCTCAACCTAATGGAGTGTGATATTTGTAAAATAGTACACCGTGCAAAACCCCGTAACCCATGTTTGAAAAATATATAATTTAATTGAAATACATTTAACATCATGAATGAGAAAATAATAATATATACATTTCAAATGATTATTTGTATAATTAAATTTACAATTATCCACAAACATTTAAAAACATTAATGTTTCATCAGCTTTTGTGCTCGTGATCCCCTATTAAAAAAGTCCACCTATGGTATCAGTTGACAAAAAAATCTCCTAAACCCAAGAAAAATAATCCACCTATATATGAAAAAGATATTATGTTAGTAATAGTATAATGAAATAAATTAAACATTAATATAAAATAATACAATAATAAAATGTCAATTTTTAATAAAACGACACACGTGGAGTTATACTAGTCGAACCGTGCGTTGTAATTAGGTGAAGTTGATTAATACATGTCAAAAATGAGTTATGAAATGTTTTACTAAAACACCAAAACTATAAAAAGGTTTTTTATTATTTTTTGAGTATTTCAATTATTCTTTTTACTAACATTAATGTCAATTTTAAATAATGACACACTTGGAGTTACACCAGTCACACCGTGTGTCAGATTAAGTTGTGGCTGATTCATACCCATCAAAAACTACCTAGGGATATTTTTAAAAAAGTATGAAAATAATCAAAATGATGTTTCTTGGTTTTTAGTATGTCACATTGTTTTTTACTAAAATTTAATTTCAATCTAGAAACAAATACTTTGATTCCTACCAGACGCATCGTGTCTCAGCTAGACACAAGACTACTTCCTATATGTCATAAATGACTTATGAATCTCTTTAATCAATTATAAAACCAATAGAAGTGTGTTTGATTGGTTTTGAGTGAGTGACTAATGTTTTGAATTAAAATTTCGATTTTAAACTAATAATAGACACCTTGAGCCTTACTGATCACACCATGATGCAGATTGAGATTCTGTTGATCCCTAAACGTCAAAAATGACTCATGGATAATGTAAAGTATCAAAACAATCTCAATGCGTTTTATTGATTTTTAGTATGTCACTTATTCTTTTTACTAAAATTATTGTCAATTTATTTAAAAAAATACACACTTGTAGTCATATCGGTAACACCATGAATTGGATTGAGGCACAGTTTATTCATAAATGTCACATATGACTTATGGATTTTCCCCAAAATTATTAAAATAATATGAATATATTTTCATTGTTTTTACTATGTCACTTATTCTTTTTACTAAAATTAATGTCAATTTTAAATAAAAAGAGACACTTTGTATTATATTGGTCACACCGTGCATCATATTGAGGTGAATTTGATTCTTATTATTCACAAATGACTTATGGATCATTTTCGTAATGTATAGAAATTATTCTAATGTGTTTTTTTAGTTCTTAGTATGCAACTTGTTATTTTTACTAAAATTATTGTCAATTTTAACTAAAAAGACACACTTAGAGTTAGATTAGTCACACATGTATTTTATTGAGGCGGGATTTATTCCAACAGGTTATTAATGACATATGAATCATTTTACTGAGGTACAAAAACAGTCCGAATGTGTTTGATCAGTTTTCAGTATCTCACTAGTTCTTTTCACTAAAAGTTATGTCAATTTTAAATAAATCGACACATTTGGAATTATACTCATCACACCATGCATCAGATTGAGGTGTAACTGATTCTCACATATAAAAATTGTCATGTGGATCATTTTGATAAAGTATCAAATTAATCTTAATTATTTTGATCAATTTTCCTTGTTTCACTTGTGTTTTTATAAAAATTTCATTTGAAATTGGAAACATGCAATTTGAGTATGAAAACACTTCTCATTAGTACACATTAATTCTTGATTTATTACCTATAATTTTAAATAATACAACTCATTGGATTTATAAGTCTATAATATTGGGAAATTAGACACATTAAATTACAATTTAATCCAATAAATACATCATCTTTATTGAAAACTTCCATAACGTGCTCATTATTAAAACTACATGGTATAACCTAGAGACATACATAATAATGGGGTGATTTATAAATACCAATAATGGGATAAACATTGCATAACATGAATAATTTAACAAATTTTTTAGACAATAGGAATATAAATGGGATATAAAAGGGGATAGAATCATAAACATAAAATATGAGGCATGACATAGCATGATAAAATAAAAGAAACATGGGAAATGTGGAAACATCTTAAAACATAGTATCATAAACATATGCCAAGGATAAAGGCCAATTATGAATATTAGAAAAAGTCCCATAAAGGAATCAGGTTCACTCCCTTACCCAACATGACATATCATGATACTAATCATTACCCAATGTATTGGAGTACTATATAATTTCAGGTGCACTCATCACATTCTTTTCATACTCATTATTAATTGTGACAAATAGATCATACAACATTGATTAATTCATCATCATATTTTTTCAAGACCAAAGAGTCTATAATAAATTAATATAAGTCCCCAATCAAAGAAGTAAACATTCAAAAAGGTGAAAACCCCTGATATGAAATGGGTAAGAGTATTAACTACACAACTCTTTTGGCATTGAAAATTGCGGTGAAACTATGGAAGCATACAACGTCATTTAAAGATTCATAAAATGGGTTGATGATAGAGAATGGGGTCTCCGATCATTTTAAAATAAAATGGGAAACAAGAGGGATATGTAATAACATATCCCAACAAGAAAAAAAGAAAATTGAGAGATATAAAATGAAATAGGTTCTTTAATGGAAACGAGAAGAGATAATTTCATTATAAAATTCCAGCAAGGTAAATATAGCACCCCAAAATTTTATGGTATGTTTCTTCATAAATAATTTCAATTCCCTAGATAGCTTATATTGCTTACAACACTAAGTCACTATGAAACAAAAATTTGTTATTATAATTTTGTAAAAAAAATAGTTATAACTTAGCCATTAAACATAATTTTTCAACTTATGTGAATTGAATTTCGAAAAATAGACGTACTCAATTGCAATCAGAATTATATTTTGATTCAGATAGGATCAACATAATTTTTGGTGTATAGTAACTTACACTTTTGAATAGCAATGTTCCCTTTTGAGTAGTAATATGACTTTTATGAATAGTAAATTTTCTAAATGAATAGTAACCTCACCCACAAGTTCATGAATAAAATTTATACCTCTTATAAATGAAAGTATGATATAATTATATTTGTTTAAAAAAATTTAATAATTATTAGTTGGTATTTTTATGGGTAATAAATATTTAATTAAAATTTTATAGAAAATAAAATTATTTAAATGATAACTCGGTTTCAAAAAATATATTCATTAATAAATATTTTTTTATCCTATCATTTTATGATATTTTTACGAGACCTCATTTATTTTTCTAGGGAATTATAAAATCAGGAAAAATTTTAAAAATTACATTTTTCGAGTAAATGGTGATTTTAATTAGAAATTAAATTTATCTTAGTTAGAAAATTACTTTCATAAAATGGCGTTAATTTTTAGATTCTACACATCAAAAATGGGTGGGAATTTTTTTTGATCATTCTGAAATACTTGATTTTTTGGTGAATAGTAAAATATTGTAATTAACAATATAAATACACTATTACTTGAGTCATTAAGGGTGTAAGATACCATTATTTAGAAATAAAATGATATATTTACTATATTTGGTCACAATAATCCACACAATTTCATGTCTTGAGAAAAATAATTATATAATTAAAAAAATATTGAGAAATTACCCATATACTATAGTATAAATAATCCCTCCCACTTCCTATCAAAAATCACTCATTACACCCTTTGCAAAGCCTAATATCTACCAAATTACTCCATATAATCCTATTAGAATACATAGGTATTTTCAAGAGTTCTTGTTATTTCCAAAAGACCAAATACCCTTTCCCTAAGGATGTTCTCAAGGAGGATAATTCAAGAGGTAAATCCTCTTCCTTTTTCTTTTAGTTTCATTTAAATTTAGGTTTATTTTATTATCCTCTAGTCACCTACCATGTCCAAATGATATTGATAACTCCAATATCATATATATACTGTAATTATATAATGTTAATTTAAGTTACATCATCAATCTCTTTACTATCTCTCATTTATTTTAAAAATGAAATCATCGTTAGGGAGGTGCCGAATTACAACCTTCATGGACGACGAACTTTCATTCTTCAATTAATCCTTAAAGTTTGGTCATAAAACCATTTTTATAGTTGAAATAAATTTTAAATTATGTATTAGATCTTATATATTGTTCTAGAACCACTATATATAAAATTTATTAATTAATTAAACACAACTAGTTCGTGATGTTCGAGAAAACGCCAAACAAATATATGAAAATATCACTAAAATATTATCTAATGTTTCATACTCATAAAATATAAACAAATGATATATATAAACATTTAAACTGGTATATTATTATTAATTTTATGTAATTACAATTCTATAAAATTATTCCAATTTTACACAAAAATTATTACTTGTATACAGGTAAACCAATCCTGGAAACCACGAAATTAACCACCCCGAATGATAAAATTGTAAAAATCATAAAAAAGACAATAAATGAACTTACTAAAATTATAAAAAATAAAATATATGTATATAAGGTTCTGAATTAATTAATTAATGGATTTAATCTGATTATCTAGGAAATTAAGATCAAGTGTAGAACACATTCATACATATGGTAAGGAGTTTCTCATCTCAATTTTATTTCTCTGAGATTTTCATTATATTCTACTTATTTCATTTATGTGGTGTATGTATACTAAAATTTAATTTATAATATCCTAAATATATATTTATTTACGGTATTCAATGAATAATTTTATGGTTATTAATTTTTGGTCATACTATTCGATTGAATACAAAGTGGTATGGGACTTCATCTCAATTTACATTTCAATGAGACTTACATGGTATTGTGTACCTAGTCATTATCATGTGGTGTATATACTGACCATTTGAGATCAATTTTCTTGGGAAATTATATTTTTATTAAATATACATTATAAAAAATCATGTATATTATTATTTTCTTTTCTCTTTACCATTTTTCATATGGTGTTTATTTTGAATGTCGTTTTGACTATATAAATATTGATGATTCTGTATCTTCTACTCAATATAAATATTGAAAAGTCATATTATTCTTGTATTTAATCTATTAATAAAGAATTATTTTTACTTTTAGTGACATGTGGGGATCTTTATAACCTCTTTATGAATTGAGAGGTCTCATGATACAAAATAGTTGGTGACAAACCCTTTGAGTTTGTTTCCAAAACATAATCTGATAGATATCCACCCACATACATAAACCATCTCGATGGTATGATGGTTCATGTTCCAGAAACATGAAGTCAAAATAATAAGCACTCTCTTTATTCAGTATTTAGTTTTTTACTTTCCATGTGGTTTTCACTATGAAAAAATCAATGGATTCATTTTCATTATTTGTTTATGTATGGAATGTGTATTTTAATTATTCACTATTCCATATTGATTATGTAAAATTGATTATTATTAACTTATTATTGATTCATGAATCAGCTATATGTAACCATTACTGAGTATCTGATCTCACCCTTTCATTTATTTTACTTACCCATGTTTTGAAGAAGAGATCAATTATTGAGTTTTCAAGGATGCAATTTATTAGATTTTGGTATGTATTATATATTTTTTTTCTTTTCCCAATGTAAAATGGGTTCCATGTATGTATCTAGTTTCTTCATGACTACTAAATTTATTGTTCCATTGATATTTTCCCATGTAATAATTACAATGTAATAAAATAATGCACCGAATCCCCGCTTCTAGGGTCAGATAGTTATAGTTTTTATCAAAGGAAGTTTAGTAGAAACCATTGAAACATTAGAAACTTGATTTAGAAAATGTAGATTAGGGAACAAAAACCTAAAAAAGAATTTGAGGAAAAGAATACAAGAATATCCTATAACTTTGGTAAGGTATATGTAGAGACCCGGAGCTTATCGTACATGGACTTTACATTACTTTTGCGGAATACTTAGTACATAACAAAAACACACACTAAAGGATCGTAATAGTTTAGTGTCTTTGGAAACTCGGAACGTAATCTTCTAATCGTGGTGAAAGATCTTCAATATCTCCCATAAAGATCTTCCCCTTTTTTTTACCTAAAAACCTTTCTTTATATCCTGGGGAAAAGAAAACATAAAAGGGTGAGCTCAAATGCTCAGTAAGGGTAAACAAAAGAAATAAAAATCATATCATATCTTTTTGAAAATCATAACCTGCAAAAGAGATCATAATATCTTAACATGGAACAAATCATAGAAGTGAAAATGAGATCACCATAATCATAACATGAAACTTGAAACTTTGTGGCATGCACACATAATCATGGAAATCATTTCTTGTTAGTCATGACTCATTGCCAAGACTATCTTAGTGGACAAAGTCCCTTTCTGAATCGAGTAATCCTCGTTTCAGTCCTGTTTCACTGAACCGGTATAACCTACCATTCCAGCCATGTCTATCTCATGAGATATGAAATCTTTACCCAATGCATTGGAGGGAGATATAGGTCCCACCCATCTCATAATGAATCCTTTCTTATGTGTGCCACAAAATCATAAATCATACATCATTTCATAACCCATGTAAAAAAAATGGGATTCTTAAACAACATGACATCATAAAACCATTCATATAAGATAAAGGAATTCATAAACATAATTCCATCACAAAATAGTCAAATCAATGTAAAAATATGGATAGAAACAGAACCCTTTATTATCTTAGATGGAAAATAATTTTGATAAAACACTTGAATTGAATTTTTGAGGAAAATATCCTTTCTTCTTCAAAATCAATTTCTATTCATAAAACATCATGCAATTTTAAAAGAAAGAGATTTTATTGAAAATAGTCATGAAATCTTTTAGAGGAAGCTTCATGAAAATAAGGCTTTATAAAACCGTAAAAATCCGTTCATGCCGTATAAGTTAAAAATAACATTCTTCTTGTACTTTTGTCGAAAAAGTCAAAAAGTACCTGGTACGAAAAACGAAAAAAGATTCCATTCATTTCTTTTTAATAAAAACTCTTCGAAGGGTAAAAATGGATTTAAACAATTGTAGGTGGATGGAAATAATATTACATATTGATGAAACATGGATGTGGATGATAAAATACACCCCAGTAATTACTTACGAATAAACAATCTCAGATAAAAATGAGATTGTGATATTTCCCTTACCTTAGGTCCGACTTGCTTTGTAAGTGTCCGAACCTCCTGTATAATGATTTAAATAATGTTATTGACTTATTCCAGAATCATACATATTGATATGATATCATATATGGTCATATTCTTAGCTTCTTGTTAGTAATATTTCATTGTTACTTGTTACTCGGGTCTTTATTGCCTTTTGTTCTTACGCATGTTTTGCCGAATAAATTCTTATTCTTATCTTTAGGTTATAGATAATTCATTTACAGAATGGTATTAGTGTAGTATATACCATATTCATTCATTCAGTTCATTTATATAATCATTATGAAATGAAGATCATGTAGAACGAGTCGCATCACATCGTGGAGACGGTATTCCGTACGTACGCACGAGTGATGATATCGTTCCTATGATCGTGGAATTGTATTGGAGTATATATATATATTATTTCAGTATCAATATTACTTCATAATAATCATATATAGTTACTTATTAGACCATTATAACCATCCTTGTAAGGTGATGGTGGAAAAATAGATTACACCACGGCGTGGAGACGGTATTCCGTACGTACGCACGCGCGGTGATTTCATTTTTCCGTAGGATGGATAGAAGGTGAATTAGGGTTGTTTCATATTTATAATAACATATCAGTATGTAAGTAATACTGATGTTATTACTTTTTCATGAAACAACTAAAGAAGAAGAAGTTGAAGACGAAAGAAATTGAAAAGATCGGTAATCGATATTACCTCTTCTTTGGAACGCCTCTTTGAATCCTCCACTTAAGGAACTAAGATTGGTCTTTGGAGAAGACCAGGACCTCTAGGATTATTCTAGGGAAGTGGAGAGGAGAAAATGGCAGTGGTTGTCCGAGCTTGAGTGCTCAATTTGGTGTGAGGAGGAGGGGGAGGAGGTGTCCTTTTATAGGGGAGGAGAGGGGCACCTTAGGAATATCTCAAAATATTATTTTATATTAAAGTCAAAATCGGTTTATAATGGTTCCAAAGGGTCTTATTTCGAAGATAAAGTGGGGAAGGGTCGAAATCCCATCAACCAATAGGATTTAGACAAGTTTAGGGTATTATTTTAACCTTATCAATTAGATTTAACTCTAAGTTAAATAATTTAACTTTTACCATGTCTTTTTGTTTTCTTTCACTATATGGTTAATACACTTACTATAACATGCCAAACGAACCCCAAATTGTTTATTATTAATATATATATCCTTATCTAAGTCATTTGGCCGAACCTTAGATTTTTAAGAATAAAATAACAATTAATAATATAATATTTGATTTAAAAACTATTTTGTGTCAATTTTGACACTATTTGATATATGATTTTTGTGAAAGTCATAACAGAATTAAATGTTCGAACCAAGTTGATTAAATCAACATTAATATATCATAGTAACTTATAAAATTAGTGGAATTCATAAAAATTTTCAAATTACATTTATTTTGGTGTTTATAACATCAATTATGTCAATATTTCATTAATAAGATAATTACTGCATCATCGTCGTGTCATAAATAAATTAATTTATTTGATGTCTAAAAATTACAAATAAAATACCATCATGTAGGAAATCTTTTTAGCTTTCTAATGAATATTTACAATCGAATTTATCTTATGTATAACCCCATATTAAAAATGTTTTAGTAAATAAACTTTGATTTTAACTCTTTTAACCCTTATTTAAATAAATTAATAATAAATGTCCTAATCTAACCCAAGTGGGCCTAAATGGTCATATTTTATTCCTAAGTTTGTTTTTGGTCGAATTATACTTGTCCAATAGAATTAGGACATGTGTTAGGGTAATATTGATATCATATTTACCCTTAGTTACCATATTTACTATTAACCGCGGTAAAAAAAGTAAAAAGTTACTATTCACCAAAAAATTATTTTCATCTCATTGAACCACATTTTAGTCCTTGATATTAACCGTGACTCTCGGATTTTCGAAATTCCATTCACAGAAGTGGCAAAATTAAGTTTTATGAAAAATTCAGTTTTTTTAACTACCACTTAGTAGTTTCACTATTCATCAAAAATTGATGTTTTTCAGAACAATGCCAAAATTTCATCCTAAGCTATATTTCATATTCCGAGTTCAAAAAATGAAATCTATTTTACCAAATTCATAACATAGAAGTTGCATTAATTAATTTTATAATTAAATCCCGCTGTTAAAATAAATAGCGTGTTTTTAGGAAACAATATATATCAAAAGATTGACACTTGATTATGTCTTGTTTAAATGTGAAATTACAACCAATGACCAACATTGTATTAAATTGTAAAAATATATTCTAAATATACTTTAAAACCACTCAAATTAATAATTTATCACTATTAATTATTTCGATTAAAAAATTTGTTTTTAATTATAATTTAGTAATTTTTCACTATTCATCAGAATATGAAAGTTATCCGAAAAGTACCAAAATTTCACCTTAGGCTAAATTCGATACTCCGAATCCAAAAATGAAGTTCATTTTGAAAAATAAGATTTATAGAATTTTAAAAAGTGGTTATTACTATTCATAACGGTTAGTTTTAATAATATTTTAATAGCATATCGTTGTTTAATGAAACTCAGTATTGCGTATTACACACGCTATCGAGGAAGGTCGCGATTGCGTGTAATGCAAGGCAAGTCAAGGATGTGTGTTGTGCAAGCTCCTTTTGGTGTAGCGTATAACACAAGACATTAATAAAATTAAAAAGAATATTTCTTTATAAAATCTTGGGCTGTTACATTCTACCCCCCTTAAAATGAATTTCGCCCTCGAAATTCGTCGGGGATATAAATGGTTTACTATTATAAAGTTTCTTTAATAGAAACCCACATCGTAAAAGGGAATACCAAAACTTGGCTTTAAAAAAACTAAAGTATGAAATGTAACGATTACCCAAATAAACTAATCACTGGGTTTCCACATAGGTGAAAATATGGATATGGAAGAAAAATCTAACCATCATGTTCTGATGGAGAGTGGTAGAGAACATGGCTATGGAAAATCCAGTAATCACAAATCCATAGATTTGTGATGATATAAGGTACCATCTGATTCATCAGGTATAAGATCACTAGGACAACATTTTTGTTTTTTTTTCAAGATCATTTCCCTAAAGTTGAAAATTTGATTTAGAATAAATACTTACTTTATTTTGATACAATCTCACTGTTGTTCGTGCCTTGAACAATTGCCACTTCATCTCTTAAATAAATGAAGTTGAATTTGTGGAGTGTTAGCAGATCATGTGATAGAATGACTGTTCATTCCATCTGTCTCAAACAAAAGGTAAGAAAAAGTTATTAAATATACATAAGTCATTCTATAGTGAGATTAATCATATATAGTTCCTAAAATGGACTTATACTTCATATATCATACTGCTTAATATAATAAAACTAGTTTCTACTAAACAGGGACTTCCTGTAGGCCAATGGTAGGCGATAAAGGCCAGTTGCACTTCGGTTGTGGGTTCGATTCCTACAGCCTTGTCCGAAGCGATGGGCTATCGCCCATCCTGCAGGTTGTCCCTTTTTATAAAACTATATTACTATAACATCCCGTCAATAATATCAAAAAAACTTCTATCCTTAAACAATACTAACTTATGTCCAACATAATTCATTCCAATCCTTAGGCTTATCCATAATACTACAGTCCACTCTCATAACAAAGTGAAAACAATTACCAGAGATTTAATACCATCATTGATCCCCATATATCATAAGATATGTTTTGTTGGTCACATTCCAAACATTCAAAGTCCTTAATCATGTATTCTCTTGAATAACTTAGTGAAAACATTAATGCAGTTAAAAGTTAACGCCTTCCACATACCAAAATCCTCAAAATTCTATATACTCAAACCATGATATCACTTAGTCCTTATATCAATCATGAGCTCATGAATACTTTCAAACATTTCATTTTCTCCTTATCCCTTCATTATGCGCATATCATCTACATTCCAAAAATATATGAATAACCTTTCATGGATATTGGTAACATTAATCATACACTTTCAAAACACAAGGAAAGACAACAGTGTAACAATCCATAGATATCTCTTTATTCCAAAATTACACATGATAAACATGTAATCATTCCACTACATTCTCAAACCATTGACCGAGCTTCAAAAATTCTTTCATCTCACATACCATTTGTAGTCTCTTCATCATCATCCACATAAATACTACCCATATGACCATACTGATTCTCTTCATGAGTCTTTCCCTTAGGGCATTTGTTTGCATAATGCCCATACATTCCACATTTAAAACACTTAACCATTTTTGATGTCGTAGCATTACCATTATCCTCATCTATGGTGTTAACCGACCCTTTTCCTTTGCACTTACTTTCTTTGTGTCCTTCTTTTCCACACCCAAAGCATCTTCCAGTTCCCTTGAAACATTCTCCTTGATGCCTCTTCCCACATGATTTACATAGGGGAAATTGAACTTTCTTTCCTCTATGATCATCATGGAACTCCATCTTTCTCTTATTAGTCGAGTCAGGAAACTTACCAAATTTTACTTTATTGATCATGTTGTGAGATTGCTGATTCGGCATAATAATGATGTTTGGACATCCAAATCCCATTTCATTTGGTTGCTCATGAAGAATATCATTCCATTGTCCATCATATCCTCCATTATTGTGAATCATCTTGTTTCCAGCCATTTTCTAAAACTCAAACAGAATAGTGTTAGATGCAAAAATCATAATAAAGGGGGATTAACTTAAATATCTATCATCTTTGGTTTAATCTAATATCGTTACCATAGTTCTAGGACTATATCTTATACGTATACTTATCCTTAGGGACATCCCTAGACATACCTTAGAAATATCTCTAGGGATCTCACTAACGTTTTCGCATCCTAGTTTCCAAAGGTTGACTAAACCTTTCCTCTGATACCAACTGTAGAGACCCGGAGCTTATCGTACATGGACTTTACATTACTTTTGCGGAATACTTAGTACATAACAAAAACACACACTAAAGGATCGTAATAGTTTAGTGTCTTTGGAAACTCGGAACGTAATCTTCTAATCGTGGTGAAAGATCTTCAATATCTCCCATAAAGATCTTCCCCTTTTTTTTACCTAAAAACCTTTCTTTATATCCTGGGGAAACGAAAACATAAAAGGGTGAGCTCAAATGCTCAGTAAGGGTAAACAAAAGAAATAAAAATCATATCATATCTTTTTGAAAATCATAACCTGCAAAAGAGATCATAATATCTTAACATGGAACAAATCATAGAAGTGAAAATGAGATCACCATAATCATAACATGAAACTTGAAACTTTGTGGCATGCACACATAATCATGGAAATCATTTCTTGTTAGTCATGACTCATTGCCAAGACTATCTTAGTGGACAAAGTCCCTTTCTGAATCGAGTAATCCTCGTTTCAGTCCTGTTTCACTGAACCGGTATAACCTACCATTCCAGCCATGTCTATCTCATGAGATATGAAATCTTTACCCAATGCATTGGAGGGAGATATAGGTCCCACCCATCTCATAATGAATCCTTTCTTATGTGTGCCACAAAATCATAAATCATACATCATTTCATAACCCATGTAAAAAAAATGGGATTCTTAAACAACATGACATCATAAAACCATTCATATAAGATAAAGGAATTCATAAACATAATTCCATCACAAAATAGTCAAATCAATGTAAAAATATGGATAGAAACAGAACCCTTTATTATCTTAGATGGAAAATAATTTTGATAAAACACTTGAATTGAATTTTTGAGGAAAATATCCTTTCTTCTTCAAAATCAATTTCTTTTCATAAAACATCATGCAATTTTAAAAGAAAGAGATTTTATTGAAAATAGTCATGAAATCTTTTAGAGGAAGCTTCATGAAAATAAGGCTTTATAAAACCGTAAAAATCCGTTCATGCCGTATAAGTTAAAAATAACATTCTTCTTGTACTTTTGTCGAAAAAGTCAAAAAGTACCTGGTACGAAAAACGAAAAAAGATTCCATTCATTTCTTTTTAATAAAAACTCTTCGAAGGGTAAAAATGGATTTAAACAATTGTAGGTGGATGGAAATAATATTACATATTGATGAAACATGGATGTGGATGATAAAATACACCCCAGTAATTACTTACGAATAAACAATCTCAGATAAAAATGAGATTGTGATATTTCCCTTACCTTAGGTCCGACTTGCTTTGTAAGTGTCCGAACCTCCTGTATAATGATTTAAATAATGTTATTGACTTATTCCAGAGTCATACATATTGATATGATATCATATATGGTCATATTCTTAGCTTCTTATTAGTAATATTTCATTGTTACTTGTTACTCGGGTCTTTATTGCCTTTTGTTCTTACGCATGTTTTGCCGAATAAATTCTTATTCTTATCTTTAGGTTATAGATAATTCATTTACAGAATGGTATTAGTGTATTATATACCATATTCATTCATTCAGTTCATTTATATAATCATTATGAAATGAAGATCATGTAGAACGAGTCGCATCACATCGTGGAGACGGTATTCCGTACGTACGCACGAGTGATGATATCGTTCCTATGATCGTGGAATTGTATTGGAGTATATATATATATTATTTCAGTATCAATATTACTTCATAATAATCATATATAGTTACTTATTACACCATTATAACCATCCTTGTAAGGTGATGGTGGAAAAATAGATTACACCACGGCGTGGAGACGGTATTCCGTACGTACGCACGCGCGGTGATTTCATTTTTCCGTAGGATGGATAGAAGGTGAATTAGGGTTGTTTCATATTTATAATAACATATCAGTATGTAAGTAATACTTATGTTATTACTTTGTCATGAAACAACTAAAGAAGAAGAAGTTGAAGACGAAAGAAATTGAAAAGATCGGTAATCGATATTACCTCTTCTTTGGAACGCCTCTTTGAATCCTCCACTTAAGGAACTAAGATTGGTCTTTGGAGAAGACCAGGACCTCTAGGATTATTATAGGGAAGTGGAGAGGAGAAAATGGCAGTGGTTGGCCGAGCTTGAGTGCTCAATTTGGTGTGAGGAGGAGGGGGAGGAGGTGTCCTTTTATAGGGGAGGAGAGGGGCACCTTAGGAATATCTCAAAATATTATTTTATATTAAAGTCAAAATCGGTTTATAATGGTTCCAAAGGGTCTTATTTCGAAGATAAAGTGGGGAAGGGTCGAAATCCCATCAACCAATAGGATTTAGACAAGTTTAGGGTATTATTTTAACCTTATCAATTAGATTTAACTCTAAGTTAAATAATTTAACTTTTACCATGTCTTTTTGTTTTCTTTCACTATATGGTTAATACACTTACTATAACATGCCAAACGAACCCCAAATTGTTTATTATTAATATATATATCCTTATCTAAGTCATTTGGCAGAACCTTAGATTTTTAAGAATAAAATAACAATTAATAATATAATATTTGATTTAAAAACTATTTTGTGTCAATTTTGACACTATTTGATATATGATTTTTGTGAAAGTCATAACAGAATTAAATGTTCGAACCAAGTTGATTAAATCAACATTAATATATCATAGTAACCTATAAAATTAGTGGAATTCATAAAAATTTTCAAATTACATTTATTTTGGTGTTTATAACATCAATTATGTCAATATTTCATTAATAAGATAATTACTGCATCATCGTCGTGTTATAAATAAATTAATTTATTTGATGTCTAAAAATTACAAATAAAATACCATCATGTAGGAAATCTTTTTAGCTTTCTAATGAATATTTACAATCGAATTTATCTTATGTATAACCCCATATTAAAAATGTTTTAGTAAATAAACTTTGATTTTAACTCTTTTAACCCTTATTTAAATAAATTAATAATAAATGTCCTAATCTAACCCAAGTGGGCCTAAATGGTCATATTTTATTCCTAAGTTTGTTTTTGGTCGAATTATACTTGTCCAATAGAATTAGGACATGTGTTAGGGTAATATTGATATCATATATACCCTTAGTTACCCTATTTATTATTAACCGCGGTAAAAAAAGTAAAAAGTTACTATTCACCAAAAAATTATTTTCATCTCATTGAACCACATTTTAGTCCTTGATATTAACCGTGTCTCTCGGATTTTCGAAATTCCATTCACAGAAGTGGCAAAATTAAGTTTTATGAAAAATTCAGTTTTTTTAACTACCACTTAGTAGTTTCACTATTCATCAAAAATTGATGTTTTTCAGAACAATGCCAAAATTTCATCCTAAGCTATATTTCATATTCCGAGTTCAAAAAATGAAATCTATTTTACCAAATTCATAACACAGAAGTTGCATTAATTAATTTTATAATTAAATCCCGCTGTTAAAATAAATAGCGTGTTTTTAGGAAACAATATATATCAAAAGATTGACACTTGATTATGTCTTGTTTAAATGTGAAATTACAACCAATGACCAACATTGTATTAAATTGTAAAAATATATTCTAAATATACTTTAAAACCACTCAAATTAATAATTTATCACTATTAATTATTTCGATTAAAAAAGTTGTTTTTAATTATAATTTAGTAATTTTTCACTATTCATCAGAATATGAATGTTATCCGAAAAGTACCAAAATTTCACCTTAGGCTAAATTCGATACTCCGAATCCAAAAATGAAGTTCATTTTGAAAAATAAGATTTATAGAATTTTAAAAAGTGGTTATTACTATTCATAACGGTTAGTTTTAATAATATTTTAATAGCATATCGTTGTTTAATGAAACTCAGTATTGCGTATTACACACGCTATCGAGGAAGGTCGCGATTGCGTGTAATGCAAGGCAAGTCAAGGATGTGTGTTGTGCAAGCTCCTTTTGGTGTAGCGTATAACACAAGACATTAATAAAATTAAAAAGAATATTTCTTTATAAAATCTTGGGCTGTTACATTCTACCCCCCTTAAAATGAATTTCGCCCTCGAAATTCGTCGGGGATATAAATGGTTTACTATTATAAAGTTTCTTTAATAGAAACCCACATCGTAAAAGGGAATACCAAAACTTGGCTTTAAAAAAACTAAAGTATGAAATGTAACGATTACCCAAATAAACTAATCACTGGGTTTCCACATAGGTGAAAATATGGATATGGAAGAAAAATCTAACCATCATGTTCTGATGGAGAGTGGTAGAGAACATGGCTATGGAAAATCCAGTAATCACAAATCCATAGATTTGTGATGATATAAGGTACCATCTGATTCATCAGGTATAAGATCACTAGGAAAACATTTTTGTTTTTTTTTCAAGATCATTTCCCTAAAGTTGAAAATTTGAATTAGAATAAATACGTACTTTATTTTGATACAATCTCACTGTTGTTCATGCCTTGAACAATTGCCACTTCATCTCTTAAATAAATGAAGTTGAATTTGTGGAGTGTTAGCAGATCATGTGATAGAATGACTGTTCATTCCATCTGTCTCAAACAAAAGGTAAGAAAAAGTTATTAAATATACATAAGTCATTCTATAGTGAGATTAATCATATATAGTTCCTAAAATGGACTTATACTTCATATATCATACTGCTTAATATAATAAAACTAGTTTCTACTAAACAGGGACTTCCTGTAGGCCAATGGTAGGCGATAAAGGCCAGTTGCACTTCGGTTGTGGGTTCGATTCCTACAGCCTTGTCCGAAGCGATGGGCTATCGCCCGTCCTGCAGGTTGTCCCTTTTTATAAAACTATATTACTATAACATCCCGTCAATAATATCGAAAAAACTTCTATCCTTAAACAATACTAACTTATGTCCAACATAATTCATTCCAATCCTTAGGCTTATCCATAATACTACAGTCCACTCTCATAACAAAGTGAAAACAATTACCAGAGATTTAATACCATCATTGATCCCCATATATCATAAGATATGTTTTGTTGGTCACATTCCAAACATTCAAAGTCCTTAATCATGTATTCTCTTGAATAACTTAGTGAAAACATTAATGCAGTTAAAAGTTAACGCCTTCCACATACCAAAATCCTCAAAATTCTATATACTCAAACCATGATATCACTTAGTCCTTATATCAATCATGAGCTCATGAATACTTTCAAACATTTCATTTTCTCCTTATCCCTTCATTATGCGCATATCATCTACATTCCAAAAATATCTGAATAACCTTTCATGGATATTGGTAACATTAATCATACACTTTCAAAACACAAGGAAAGACAACAGTGTAACAATCCATAGATATCTCTTTATTCCAAAATTACACATGATAAACATGTAATCATTCCACTACATTCTCAAACCATTGACCGAGCTTCAAAAATTCTTTCATCTCACATACCATTTGTAGTCTCTTCATCATCATCCACATAAATACTACCCATATGACCATACTGATTCTCTTCATGAGTCTTTCCCTTAGGGCATTTGTTTGCATAATGCCCATACATTCCACATTTAAAACACTTAACCATTTTTGATGTCGTAGCATTACCATTATCCTCATCTATGGTGTTAACCGACCCTTTTCCTTTGCACTTACTTGCTTTGTGTCCTTCTTTTCCACACCCAAAGCATCTTCCAGTTCCCTTGAAACATTCTCCTTGATGCCTCTTCCCACATGATTTACATAGGGGAAATTGAACTTTCTTTCCTCTATGATCATCATGGAACTCCATCTTTCTCTTATTAGTCGAGTCAGGAAACTTACCAAATTTTACTTTATTGATCATGTTGTGAGATTGCTGATTCGGCATAATAATGATGTTTGGACATCCAAATCCCATTTCATTTGGTTGCTCATGAAGAATATCATTCCATTGTCCATCATATCCTCCATTATTGTGAATCATCTTGTTTCCAGCCATTTTCTAAAACTCAAACAGAATAGTGTTAGATGCAAAAATCATAATAAAGGGGGATTAACTTAAATATCTATCATCTTTGGTTTAATCTAATATCGTTACCATAGTTCTAGGACTATATCTTATACGTATACTTATCCTTAGGGACATCCCTAGACATACCTTAGAAATATCTCTAGGGATCTCACTAACGTTTTCGCATCCTAGTTTCCAAAGGTTGACTAAACCTTTCCTCTGATACCAACTGTAGAGACCCGGAGCTTATCGTACATGGACTTTACATTACTTTTGCGGAATACTTAGTACATAACAAAAACACACACTAAAGGATCGTAATAGTTTAGTGTCTTTGGAAACTCGGAACGTAATCTTCTAATCGTGGTGAAAGATCTTCAATATCTCCCATAAAGATCTTCCCCTTTTTTTTACCTAAAAACCTTTCTTTATATCCTGGGGAAAAGAAAACATAAAAGGGTGAGCTCAAATGCTCAGTAAGGGTAAACAAAAGAAATAAAAATCATATCATATCTTTTTGAAAATCATAACCTGCAAAAGAGATCATAATATCTTAACATGGAACAAATCATAGAAGTGAAAATGAGATCACCATAATCATAACATGAAACTTGAAACTTTGTGGCATGCACACATAATCATGGAAATCATTTCTTGTTAGTCATGACTCATTGCCAAGACTATCTTAGTGGACAAAGTCCCTTTCTGAATCGAGTAATCCTCGTTTCAGTCCTGTTTCACTGAACCGGTATAACCTACCATTCCAGCCATGTCTATCTCATGAGATATGAAATCTTTACCCAATGCATTGGAGGGAGATATAGGTCCCACCCATCTCATAATGAATCCTTTCTTATGTGTGCCACAAAATCATAAATCATACATCATTTCATAACCCATGTAAAAAAAATGGGATTCTTAAACAACATGACATCATAAAACCATTCATATAAGATAAAGGAATTCATAAACATAATTCCATCACAAAATAGTCAAATCAATGTAAAAATATGGATAGAAACAGAACCCTTTATTATCTTAGATGGAAAATAATTTTGATAAAACACTTGAATTGAATTTTTGAGGAAAATATCCTTTCTTCTTCAAAATCAATTTCTTTTCATAAAACATCATGCAATTTTAAAAGAAAGAGATTTTATTGAAAATAGTCATGAAATCTTTTAGAGGAAGCTTCATGAAAATAAGGCTTTATAAAACCGTAAAAATCCGTTCATGCCGTATAAGTTAAAAATAACATTCTTCTTGTACTTTTGTCGAAAAAGTCAAAAAGTACCTGGTACGAAAAACAAAAAAAGATTCCATTCATTTCTTTTTAATAAAAACTCTTCGAAGGGTAAAAATGGATTTAAACAATTGTAGGTGTATGGAAATAATATTACATATTGATGAAACATGGATGTGGATGATAAAATACACCCCAGTAATTACTTACGAATAAACAATCTCAGATAAAAATGAGATTGTGATATTTCCCTTACCTTAGGTCCGACTTGCTTTGTAAGTGTCCGAACCTCCTGTATAATGATTTAAATAATGTTATTGACTTATTCCAGAATCATACATATTGATATGATATCATATATGGTCATATTCTTAGCTTCTTGTTAGTAATATTTCATTGTTACTTGTTACTCGGGTCTTTATTGCCTTTTGTTCTTACGCATGTTTTGCCGAATAAATTCTTATTCTTATCTTTAGGTTATAGATAATTCATTTACAGAATGGTATTAGTGTAGTATATACCATATTCATTCATTCAGTTCATTTATATAATCATTATGAAATGAAGATCATGTAGAACGAGTCGCATCACATCGTGGAGACGGTATTCCGTACGTACGCACGAGTGATGATATCGTTCCTATGATCGTGGAATTGTATTGGAGTATATATATATATTATTTCAGTATCAATATTACTTAATAATAATCATATATAGTTACTTATTACACCATTATAACCATCCTTGTAAGGTGATGGTGGAAAAATAGATTACACCACGGCGTGGAGACGGTATTCCGTACGTACGCACGCGCGGTGATTTCATTTTTCCGTAGGATGGATAGAAGGTGAATTAGGGTTGTTTCATATTTATAATAACATATAAGTATGTAAGTAATACTGATGTTATTACTTTGTCATGAAACAACTAAAGAAGAAGAAGTTGAAGACGAAAGAAATTGAAAAGATCGGTAATCGATATTACCTCTTCTTTGGAACGCCTCTTTGAATCCTCCACTTAAGGAACTAAGATTGGTCTTTGGAGAAGACCAGGACCTCTAGGATTATTCTAGGGAAGTGGAGAGGAGAAAATGGCAGTGGTTGGCCGAGCTTGAGTGCTCAATTTGGTGTGAGGAGGAGGGGGAGGAGGTGTCCTTTTATAGGGGAGGAGAGGGGCACCTTAGGAATATCTCAAAATATTATTTTATATTAAAGTCAAAATCGGTTTATAATGGTTCCAAAGGGTCTTATTTCGAAGATAAAGTGGGGAAGGGTCGAAATCCCATCAACCAATAGGATTTAGACAAGTTTAGGGTATTATTTTAACCTTATCAATTAGATTTAACTCTAAGTTAAATAATTTAACTTTTACCATGTCTTTTTGTTTTCTTTCACTATATGGTTAATACACTTACTATAACATGCCAAACGAACCCCAAATTGTTTATTATTAATATATATATCCTTATCTAAGTCATTTGGCCGAACCTTAGATTTTTAAGAATAAAATAACAATTAATAATATAATATTTGATTTAAAAACTATTTTGTGTCAATTTTGACACTATTTGATATATGATTTTTGTGAAAGTCATAACAGAATTAAATGTTAGAACCAAGTTGATTAAATCAACATTAATATATCATAGTAACATATAAAATTAGTGGAATTCATAAAAATTTTCAAATTACATTTATTTTGGTGTTTATAACATCAATTATGTCAATATTTCATTAATAAGATAATTACTGCATCATCGTCGTGTCATAAATAACTTAATTTATTTGATGTCTAAAAATTACAAATAAAATACCATCATGTGGGAAATCTTTTTAGCTTTCTAATGAATATTTACAATCGAATTTATCTTATGTATAATTCCATATTAAAAATGTTTTAGTAAATAAACTTTGATTTTAACTCTTTTAACCCTTATTTAAATAAATTAATAATAAATGTCCTAATCTAACCCAAGTGGGCCTAAATGGTCATATTTTATTCCTAAGTTTGTTTTTGGTCGAATTATACTTGTCCAATAGAATTAGGACATGTGTTAGGGTAATATTGATATCATATTTACCCTTAGTTACCCTATTTACTATTAACCGCGGTAAAAAAAGTAAAAAGTTACTATTCACCAAAAAATTATTTTCATCTCATTGAACCACATTTTAGTCCTTGATATTAACCGTGTCTCTCGGATTTTCGAAATTCCATTCACAGAAGTGGCAAAATTATGTTTTATGAAAAATTCAGTTTTTTTAACTACCACTTAGTAGTTTCACTATTCATCAAAAATTGATGTTTTTCAGAACAATGCCAAAATTTCATCCTAAGCTATATTTCATATTCCGAGTTCAAAAATGAAATCTATTTTACCAAATTCATAACATAGAAGTTGCATTAATTAATTTTATAATTAAATCCCGCTGTTAAAATAAATAGCGTGTTTTTAGGAAACAATATATATCAAAAGATTGACACTTGATTATGTCTTGTTTAAATGTGAAATTACAACCAATGACCAACATTGTATTAAATTGTAAAAATATATTCTAAATATACTTTAAAACCACTCAAATTAATAATTTATCACTATTAATTATTTCGATTAAAAAAGTTGTTTTTAATTATAATTTAGTAATTTTTCACTATTCATCAGAATATGAAAGTTATCCGAAAAGTACCAAAATTTCACCTTAGGCTAAATTCGATACTCCGAATCCAAAAATGAAGTTCATTTTGAAAAATAAGATTTATAGAATTTTAAAAAGTGGTTATTACTATTCATAACGGTTAGTTTTAATAATATTTTAATAGCATATCGTTGTTTAATGAAACTCAGTATTGCGTATTACACACGCTATCGAGGAAGGTCGCGATTGCGTGTAATGCAAGGCAAGTCAAGGATGTGTGTTGTGCAAGCTCCTTTTGGTGTAGCGTATAACACAAGACATTAATAAAATTAAAAAGAATATTTCTTTATAAAATCTTGGGCTGTTACAGTATAGATTTTGTGGATCTTACTATAAATATTTCCTTGATTGGATACAAGAAGTGGACATGGTTTTGGAAAAGATGTACCTAGGAGTAACAACTTCGACAAGGTGTTCTAGGCCTGACTCAGGGTAACCTGGTACCTGACAATGAGACTTTCTACACACCTGGGTTGACTCTCATGGGGGGATATTTTATGGATAATTAAATATTATTTACAAACCATTATGAAGGATTTAAAATGAATTAGATACCACATTTATTATTATGAGATTAGTTATGTCTAAATTATCAATCTATGTTATGTTCATTGATTGTTCAGAAATCCGAATTCTGATTCATAACCTAATTTAGTGCATTCCATTATTTAGTGATGGTTCCTAATGGCAGAAAGGGAATAAATAATCATGGAAATTTATTGATTTCCCCACTAATGATGTAAACATTGTTGGTGTTGGAGATGAGAAGATCATGACCATATTAGGACAACTTACTCAAGTTGTGAGGAATAACTATACTACACCTATATTGGATCATTTAAATTGGCTGAAGCTCCAAAACCATTGTGGTATTAATAATCCAATGATAGCTGATCAGTGGATCATGTCTCTTGAAAATATATTTATACCATTAAGATGCAATGAAAATGAAATGGTAGTACTGGTAGTATATTTTCTCAAGGGATATGTTGATCAATGGTGGTTGTTTATCCAAAATATTAATGAGGAAGATGAAATAAAATACATATATTGAAGTCCATTTAAAGAAACATTCTTTGAAAAATACTTCTCTCGTGAAAAATGAACTAAAATGAAGTAAAAATCTGTTAGCATAAAGAAAAGGGAAGAAGTGATTGTTTCAGAGTATAAGGATACCTTAAAAAACCTATCCAGGTATGCTATTGATTACATATTTGATTTAGAAAAGAAGAATGGTCATTTCTTTGAAGGTCTTAATCCAATTATTCTAAGGGTACTGAATTCTCAAACATTTTCATTATATGATGAAATAGTATTATGTTCCATCAAAAAAGAGAAGGAATTTTTTATATCTAATTTGTTCCTGGGAAATCAAGAGAAGAAGAGCTCTGCTGATAACCATGGAAAAGGTGAATCTCCAAATAAGAAGAAGGGAAAGGATAAATTCCCATTATATGATAACTATGGAAATAACCATCATGGAAAATGCTTGAAAGGCATGTGAGATTGTAATATGTTTGGAGAAAAGGGTTACTGATCTAATGAATGCAATGGGAAGGGACAAATCAATGACATTAAATTCTACAATTGTAGAGATATGAGACACTATACAAATTATTTTCCAAAGAGTCAAGGAATCTTTCCTTAGAAAAGGTTACAGGAAGCAAGGAAAAGATTATGCGACCACAACCATGGAGGTTGAAGTTTATAATGATGTGGTAGCAGGTAATTTAATCATTTCCTCAATCTTATCCAATGGTTTATTTGATTATGGATCATCACATTATTTTATATCTTCCTAGTTTTCCAAGAAAATGAGACATTTACATTTTGATTTAATCATGGATTTATCAATTAAAACTCTTAAGAGAAGTATTATTGAAGTAAATATAGGTCAGTTATCCCCCTTTATAACACATAAACATGCATTAGTTTATAACCTTATTGACATACCTATGGATTATTTTGATATAATACTTGGTATATACTAACTTTCAAAATACGATGAAAAAACATATTGTAATAAGAAGGAAGTTACAATTTTTGAAGAATATATATAATCCCTTATTTTTAAATCAATGACGTCATCATATGGTTCACATCTGGAGACATCTCTAGTATCTCTAACAAATGAGATTCTTGGTATGGAATAGAAATCAACATCTAGGTATGAGAGAAATAATATTGAAATTAATGATTTACTAATTGTGCAAGAATATATTGATGTATTTTAGAGGATTTACCATTAAATCCTCAAGAGTGGGAAGTTGAGTTATCTATTGATTTAATTTATGGTGCACGACCTATATCAAAGACTCCTTATATAATGGCTACTATTGAATTATTGGATCCAAAGAAACAACTAGAGAAATTGAGTTATAAGGGATTTATTCATTCTAGTGTTTCTCCATGGGGAACCCCTGTTATTGTTTCCATGAAGAAAGATGAATCCGTGAGGATGTGAATTTATTATAAATATATCAATTCAATTACAATAAATGTATCATCTACCTCAAATTGATGATTTATTTGATCAACTTTAGGGTGTTCAATATTTTTTTTTTAAGATTGACGTTCAATATAGATATCATAAATTGCATATGAGGAAGTAAGATATTCTAAAGACAACATTTCGAAGTAGGTATAGACATTACAAAATTATAGTAATGGCATTTGGACTGAATAATGAACACTTTTTTTTCATCGATATAATGAAAATATTTTTCAAGGAATATATTTACAATTTTTTGTGGTATTTATTGATAAAATCATGATATATTACAAAATCTATGATGACCTTGAGAACAACTTATGAGTTATTCTGAAGACTTATTGAAAAAAAGAGTTATATGGGAGGTTTAGTAAATATTAATTTTGGCTTTAAACTATTTCTTTTCTTGTCCATATTTTCTCTATAGGTGGAATCTCATTTTATCATATGAAGGAAAATGAAATACATGAATCTAATATCCCAAAAAACATAACCAATGTATATAGTTTTATTGGATTATCATGTTAATATTAGCATTTCAAAAAAAAATTCCTTATTGGATTAGCCACTAACCAAACTCACAGATAAAAAGGTTAAATTCATATGGGGAAAATAATTTAGAGTATGTTTTTGTAAATTGAAAATAATATTGATCAATGATATGATTTTTACTCTTCCATCTAGAAATGAGGGGCATGTGATATATAGTGATGCGTAAAATAGTGGAATGAGTTGTATCCTTATAAAAATGAAGACACATGAACAAAATTATCCAAATCATGATCCTGAGATAGCAGCTGCAATATTTTCGTTGAAAATTAAGAGACACTATCACTATAGTGAAAGATGTGAGAAATATATGGATCACAATAGATTGAAATATATTTTTACACAATAAGAACACAACATGAGGTAAAGGATATGGCTTGATTTATTCAAACATTATGATTGTTCAATACACTACCACCCATGAATGGAAAATAAGGTAGAAGATGCATTAAGCAGGAAAGGTCATGGACTTCTGAACAAAATGAGGATTAAGAGAGATCCTATGTTCATGGATCTAGTAAAGATTTATTTGAGAATTGTTATGGAAGAGGAAATATAATTACTTTTTCAAATGATTAATGAACCATCATTACTGGAGAAGATAAAAAGCTCTTAATATGATGATGAGAACAATCAAAAGAAAATTAAATCCATTAAGGATGGGAGATGTGTAGACTTTGTGTATGATAATGAAGATATTAAATTTGGAAAGAGGTTGTGAGTTTAATCATTACATGAGCTAAAAATGGAACTATTGGATGATTCTCATAGGACAAATTTTTATGTAGACCCCAGTATCAACAAGATGTATAGGGATCTGAAGGCACATTTTTGGTGGGATAACATGAAGCATTAAATTGTGCACTATGTGTCAAGGTGTCTAGTTTGTTAATAAGTTAAGGTTAATTGATATCATCCTTGAGGAGTCATGAAACCTCTACATATTACTCTGTGTATGTGGGATGAAATTATTATGTGGTTTTTCATAGGACGACAATTGAAACCTATAAGGAATGATACAATATGGGTAATTGATGATCTTCTTACAAAATCGACACATTTCCTTTCTATAAGAGAAGATTTACCACTTTATTACATGACAAGATTCCATATTAATGATGTTTTTAGACTTCATGGTACACCTATATCGATTGTGTCTGATAGAGATCTCTGATTTATGCCAAATTCAAGAAGTGTCTTTAGAAGGATTTGGATACTAAGGTCCACATGAGTACTACTTATCACCCCCAAACAAATGGAAAATCTAGAACCACTATTAAAATTCAAGAATATATGTTTAGATCATTTTCACTTGACATTCATGGTATATGGGATCAGTACTTACCTTTGGTGTAATTTTATTACAATAATAATTTCCATTCTAGTATTCAAATGGCGCTATATAAAGCATTATATGGAAAGAGGTTTCAAACTCCAACATATTGGGAAGAAATTAGTGAGAGTAAACTTATAGGCCTATAAATTATTGAAGAGACACTAACAAAGTGAAACAAAATTCAAGTTCATATTAAATCATCCCCAAGTAAGAAAAAGAGTTATGCTGGCAACTAAAAGAAGGATTTGGAATTTAATGTGGTAGATCATGTATTTCTAAAATTATCTCCATAGAAGGGTTTATTAAGGATTGGTAAGAAAGGGAAACCTATCCCTAGGTACATTAGACCATTTGAAATTCTAGAAAGAATTGGAGCTATAGCTTACTATTTATTGATGCCACCAAGTCTCTCCAAATTTCATGATGTGTTCCATGTTTCATTGTTAAATAAGTACATGGCACAACCAATGCATGTACTCACCTATGAAGAAATAGAACTGGAACTTAATTTTTATTACTGTGAAGATTCTATCGATATTCTTGTCACAAGAGAGAAAATATTAAGAAATATAACAACTTGACTAGTAAAGGTTATTTGATGATACCATAAAATAGAGGAAGAAACTTAAGAACAGGAGGATGTTATGAAGAAGAACCACCCAAACCTCTTTAGAGAGAAATATACAAGAAAAATTTCATGGTTGAAATTTATGAACGAGGGAACAATATAACACCCCAAAATTTTATGGTATGTTTCTTCATAAATAATTTTAATTCACTAGATAGATTATATTTCACACAAAATTGAGTTAGTGTGTAACAAAACACTGTTATTTAATTATGTAAACATGATAGTTATAACCAAGACATTAAACTTATATTTTCTATTTTTTTGAATTGAATTTTGAAAAACAGATATACTTGGTTGTGATAAGTATGATATTTAGAGTCAGATAAGTTCAACTTAATTTTTAATAATAGTGTCATAACCTTTTGAATCGTAATGTGACCCTTATGAGCAGTAAATTATCCAAATGAGTAGTACCCTCATCCATGAGTGTTTTAATAAAATTTATACAAATAATAAATAAATGTATGATTTAATTATATTAGTAAAAATAATAATTAAGGGTTGGTATTTTTATAGGTAATAAATATTTAATTAAAATTTTATAATTAATAAATTGAATTAAAAGATAATTCATTTTCACAAAATAAATTCATAAATCAATATTTTTTTGTCCTATTATTTTATGACATTTTAATGTGACCTTAGTTAATTTTTTAGGGTATTATAAAATATGTTATAATTTTTAAAATTGTATTTCATGAGCAAATGGTGATTTCATTTAAAAATTAAATCAATCATAATTATAAAATTATTTTAAAAAAATGGAGTTTAATTTTTTATTATACACCTTGGAATGTGGTTAGGGAGAATTTTTGGAATTTTTATGAAATACTTGAATTTTTTGTGAATAGTAATATACGGTAATTAAAAGTATAAATACGATATAAGATAAATACACTATTTCGTTAGTCATGAATGATGTAAGCAACCATTATTCCAAACTAAAATAAAATAATAACTATATTTAGTCACAATAATCCACACTATTGATTTCCTTGAGAATAATAATAAAATAATGAATAAAATATTGAGGAAATACTCCTCTCTTTAGGTATAAATAACCCCTCCCTCTTCCTTTAAAAAACCACTCATTACACCCTTTACAATGCCAAATCTCTAAAAAAATACTCCCAATTAGGACACTTATAATACATAGGTTAATATAGTATCTATTTTTCTTTCTAGAAAAAAAACCCCATTCCCTAATGAGGTTCTCAAGGCGGATAATTCAAAAGGTAAATCCTCTTCCTTTTTATTTTAATTCCATTTCAATTTAGTTTTATTTTTTTAATATATCCTAACCTCTTCTATACAAATGATACTGATAAATATAGTATAATATATATATATATACTATAATGATATCAAGGTAATGGAATATACACCGTCAAACTCTATACTCTCTTTCCTTTATTTTAAAAGCGAAATCATCATACAGGAGGTGTCAAATTACCACCTTTGTGGACAAAAAACGTTTATTCTTCGATTTATCCTTCAATAATGGTCATGAAACCATTTTTTACTGTTGAAACATATTACTAAATATGTATTAAATTCTATGTAATATTTTTAAAAAACTATAAACATTGTATTAATTAATTAAATGAAACTTTTGTGTGATGATCGAAAAAAACCATAATAATCTATGGAATTATCATTAAAATATTATCTAATGATTTATCCTCATACTATATAACCAAATTTCATATATAACCATTTAAAATAATTAATTATAATTAATTTTATATAAATCCAATTGTTGGGAATTATATATATTTTATAGAAACATCATTACATGTATGAAAGTAAAATGACCATGTAAACATAGGAAATGAATGATCCAGAGGAAAAAGAAAGTACAACTGATTAAAAATAACATAAATGTACTTAATAAAATTATAATAAATCAATTACATGTAGATACAGTTATGAATTAATTAATTAATTAATTTATTTTGATTATCCAGAACATTAAGAACAAGTGTAGTACACATTCAGACATATGGTAAGGGGTTTCTCATCTCACATTTATTTCAATGAGATTTACATTATTCATAACTTATTTATTTAATGTGGTGTATGTATACTTCATTTTGATGTATAATATCATGAATCTATTTATCATCATGGTATTTAATGATTCATTTTTTGGTTATTAATTTTTGGTCATTCGATTCGATTGATTACAAAGTGGTAAGGGACTTCATCTCAATTTTCATTTCATTGAGACTTAATTGTTATTGTGAACCTAATAATTCTAATATTGTGTATCTACTACCAATTTGAGATAATTTTTCATTTCAAATTATATTTCCTTTTAAATATATATATTCTTGTTTCAGGTTTTTTTTGTCGTATACCATTTTACATACGATATTTATTTTGAATGTCATTTTACCTGAGGAAATAATGATGAATTTGTATCCTCTACTCAATAAAAATATTTAAAATTAATATTTTTATTTTATTAAATCTATTTATTAAGAATTATTTTTATTTTAAGTGATATACATGGCCCTCTATATCCCCTTAACGCATTGGCAAGTTTCGTGATACAAAACAATTGATGATAAACCCTTTGAGTTTATTTCCAAAACATAATCAGATGAGTATCTACCTATAGTATTAAACCTTCTCGATGGTATAATAGTTCATGTTATAGGTACATTATGTATAAATAATAATCACTATTTTTATTTTATATTTATTTTTTATTTTCCATGAGTTTCACTATGAATAAATCTTTGGATTCATTTTCAATCCAAATTTATTGATGGTGTGTGTTTTTCAATTATTCACCACGCCATATTGATTTTGTCAAATTGAATATGATTAAAATATTATTTATTTATTCTTGATCTATATGTATCCCTTACTAAGAATTTTATCTCACCCTTTTATTTGTATTCCCTCCCCAGGTTATGAATAAGAGATCAATTATTGAGTTTTCAAGGATGCAATTTAATAGCCTTTTTAATGTATTCTAGTTTGTTTTTATTTTTTCCCAATCTAAAATGGGTTACATTTATGTATCTAGATTCTTTAAGACTTCTATAATGATATGTAATTCATGATTTTTTCCTTGTCATCTTGATAATCTAATAAAATAAAGCACCGGCTTTAGACTCCTAGGGTCGATGCAATACAATAATAGGTTTACAGAAATGATCGTGGGATTATTAATAAGAGTGAAAGGGGATATAAAAATTTATACATAATATTTTAAGTATTGTCAATATTTAAACCATATCCCAATACAATCAAATAGAACCTAAGATACATAACATAAAATGATATCTTGATAAAAATAGGAGAGTGGAAGACCCCTTATGAAATTTTGGCATAGTTAAAACATAGGTAAAGGTGAAAATGGGAGAGGATAAATTATTTATCATTAAAATAAATTCAATTTTAAATTTTGGGAATGATTAAAAATGAATTAAAATATAATAAATTGAAATTAATAAGACTAATTATAAAGAATGTTCTTGAATTGGGAGGAGGAGAAGAAGGTCCATTTCGAAACATTAACATAGTAATGACTTAGGTAACGACCAAAATAAGAGATGATAAATGATCTATCATTCAAATAAAAAAATTTGGAAAGTAATGTAATGTTACTAAATGAATGTTAATATTAAATATTTAAATTAAAAAAGTAATTTAAAAGAAGGTTCTTGAACTGAAAGGAGGACTCGAAGGCCCCTTATGAAATTTCGGCATAGTAACCGCTTAGGTAATGGTCAAAATGAGGGATAATAAATGATATCTAATTAAAATAATTTGTTTTATAGTAAGGTAATTTTCATATATAAATGATAATATAACGAATTTAAATTAAAAAGATTAATTTAAAAGAACGTTCTAGAATTGAATGTTTGAGAGGAGGGTTCATTACTTGAGTGTGTAACTCCAAATGCATGGAAGGAGCTTATTGAGTGCTTGGATGTAACTCGGGAGGACTATAGATATCGAAGGGAATATTAAGATTATTATCCAAGGTTTTTTAGTGAAATGAAATAGAATATTTGGATGTTTTATATAGGAAATGAGTGGGGAATTCATTATCATTTCTCAATGTTGGGTTTTGGACTCTAAATAATAAAATAACCAAAACCACAGACCTTAACATGGTTTTTACCAATGGTTTTGGCCAAATGAGAGTGGTTGTAATTATTTTATAAGTACAATCGTCTAAATTAATAATCTATTAAACTTGTTGATGTGGAGGTGAGTCATACTCTTAGAGAAATGATTTTAAAACTTTAGAATATATTTATAGTTTTGGATGATTAATTAAGGCTTTATAAAATTAATAATATAAAATTAAAAGAAAATTATTTTAAAGGGAAAACATAGATTTGTTTTTGGACACCATTTATAGTATTTATTACATCACTGTTGAGTCATTATGATGTCATAAAACACACCATATATTTATATGGTATATAATTTTTACCCAAAATTATATTGTCTTGGATGATTATGAAAAATTTACTATTGGATAATTTGGACATTATGATTCCAAAAATAATATTAATTTGATCAGAATAATTTTCTAAATATATTAATTTTCTCTTTTAAAATATCAATCGTCATTTATTGTGGAATGTTGGGTTTTTTAACAATAATAGTTTTCGAACATTTATAGATAATATATTTGAAATCATAAAAAAATTTAGTAATTTACATTTAATAAATATTTTTTAATAATAAAATTTTATTGAAATTTAATTTATTTCAAAAATACATTAATTCGTCAAAATTAATTCATTAATTTAATATTACCAAAAATTAAAATTTTTGTTTTATTATATCAAAATCATAGTCATGTATAAAGTTGAAATATGATTAAAATATATTCATTATTACATATAATATACACAATAATGTTTTTAGGGTCCTAATACATATCAATTTAACACACCAGGTAATTCCCTAAGAGTAAGGTGCGCGATGATTAGACTTTCATTGGGTGGTTCAACCAATACGGTTTGGGTAGTGATTTCAATGAGCTCAAACTTATCTAATAAACGAGGTTTCTCATGTTTATGTTTTTGGATTTCATATTGGTCATGGTCAATGGAAAATCCCATTGATTCTATTTCCCTTGGAAGCTATGATAAATGGGCTTCATAGTGTACATGCATATTGGTTGAGGCCATCAATTCATCTTCCTATCTCAAATGAATTTGTTAAAACCCTATGTTTATACTAATCATATGATCACTATTCATCAACTATATTATCAATTGTATTGACACTTAGTGGTCTTTTAAATCCAATTGAATATAATAAAACCTAATTAGTGAATGTGTTTTCAATTACCACATTACAAAATAAGGCATTTAATTAAATCATAAGGGATGTTTTATTTATAATAGTTCGGGTTGTTACATTGAGTCATACCAGTCACATCATGTGTTTGTTTGACATGAGTTTTCTTCATTCACATAAAAAATAACTTATGATTTTCCTTCCTAAATTATCAAGATAATATTAAAACATTTTGTTGATATTCATTGAGTTACACATTTTGAATTAAAATGTGAATTTTAAAATAATAACAAATACATTGATTCATACTGGGGATATCATGTATTAGACTGAGGTACATATTATTACTAAAAATAAAAAATTTCGTATGGATAGTTTTTATGAAGTATCAATACAATCTGAATGTTGTTTCTCATTTTTTAGTATGTTAGTTGTCTTTTTTATTAGAATTAATTTCAAATTTAAATAAAAATATAAACATTGAGTAATACTGGTAACACTATGTACCATATTGAGGTTTTAATTCTTTATACACATCTAAAATGACTTATGATTCATTTTCCTAATTTTTCAAAACAACATGAATGCGTTTTATCGATTTTGAGTACACCACTTATCTTTTTTACTAAAATTTCATTTTAAATAGGAATCAATAAAATTGATCCATATCGGTCACATAGTGTGTTGGTTTTACATGATAAGTACTCTTGTATGTCAAAAATTACATTAGAATCATTTTAATAAATTATCAAGATAATCCAAGCATGTTTTATTCATTTTAAGTATGTGAAACTTTTCGAACTAACACATGAATTTTAATCTAATAACTGGAACGTTGAGTCACTCCAAGCACATAATGTGTCAAATTGAGGGGAGGTTTATTCATAAATATAAAAAATGACTCATGTATAATTTTCTTAAAATATAAAAATAATAAAAATTTGTTTTCTCAGTTATGAGTATGTTAGTTGTCTTTTTTACTAAAATTAATGTCAATTTAAAAAAAAAGATTCACTTGGAGTCATACCTGTCACACCATGTGTTGGATTAAAGTGAGAATTTTTATTAAATGTCTAAAATGACTTATGGACCATTCTACTAAAGTATAGAAACAATACGAATTTGTTATCTTGGTTTTCATTATGTCAGTTGTATTTTTCAGTAAAAGTAATTTTAAGTTGGAAACACACAGTCTGAGTCATATCAATCTTATCGTGTGTCATTTTGAAGTGAGAATGATTCTTATATGTCAAAAATGAATTAAAAATATTTTTTGTAAATTATCACAGAAATCCAAGGTATTGTTCTCAAATTTTAGTGAGTGACACTTTATGAACTGAAATATAAATTTTAAACTAATAACGAAGACCTGGAGTCATACTAGGAACATTGTGTATCATGTTGAGGTGAGGTTAATTCATGTACATAAAAAATAACTAATAGATACTTTTCTTAAAGTATCAAAAAAATTCAAATGCATTTTATCAATTTTGAGTTTGTCTATTGAATTTTTTACAAAAATTAATGTCAATTTTAAATATAAAGATGCACTTGGAGTCATACAGGTGAAATGAAGAGATGTGTTGAGTTAATGTTGATTCCTACATGTCCTAAATGACTTATGGATCATTTTAATAATGTATCAAAACAATATGAATTCATTTTTTTTGTTTTGAGTATTAAATTTTTCTTTTTTACTAATATTAATGTCAATATTAAATGAAAAGGCACACCTTGATTCATACCACTAATACCATGAATTAGATTGAGGTGTGTATTATTCTTAATTGTCCCAAATGACATTCAGATCACTTTTATGAAGTTTCAAAACAATTCAAACTTACAATGTTACCATTAATTCCATTTCATTTGTGTAACTTCCAACACTACACATCGAGTTGGTGTTCTTATCTGAAAAAACTTCTTATTCTATTTTATTTTTCATAAACAAGCGAGGATTTTCAGCTATGAATGTACAATAAATAATTAGTTTTGAAATCATGGTGAATAAATCTAATTAAAATCATGGTAACATTGGCATAAAGGAACATGTTATCGTTGTTGTGGCTTATCACATATAGTTGAAAGAAAAATATGAATTCCCTAATGATATATGAAAAAAACTAAATAAGTATCCAAAAAATTGACAATGAAATTAACTTACAAACAATAGAGATAATTATGAAAAAAACTAGTTAAATAAGTAGAAATAATTCACCTTTTTATGATAGTTATATACATTCTTGAACCATTTACTTATTATCATTTTTATAGTTGCATCCTCAAAGTCCAATATCTCTTGAGCATGAGTAGCTTCAAAAAAACCACCCCAATATGAAAAAAGTAATACTCCCATATAAGATAAAAATTCTCATGTGAGTAATATTAAAAAGAAATAAATAAAACATAAATATGAAACAATCCATCACTTCTATGGAATTCACATCTTCTTGTTATATGTGTAAATTCTACCATTAGGTATATTTTCCATTTGTTTATAAACAACTCTATGTCATCTTGTGAATATTGAAATTTTCCATAGTCACAGTAGTAATGGAAAAATATAAATACACAACATATTAATTAATATTTTAAATGAAATTGTAATTATCTTAAAAAAAACACTTCATGAATTTTACTTTGTTGATGGAATATGATCTATCTCAACAATTTACAGTCATAATAAACAAAATAATTTCCATTTGTTTGTTTTGGAAACTACCGAATCAATGAGAAGAATAATTATTTAGTTTTGATATGTGTTTGGATAATAAGATATTATTATATAAATCTTGATACTTGTCCTCTTGTAAAACTTTTTTGGTTCCTTGTGTACATGGGATGTCCTAATACCATGAATTTCATGATATTTAAACATCTCCCTATAATAAAGATATTATCATTAAAATATAATATAATATATACAACAAGATGTTTAGTTCTATAACATTGGATGAAGTGTATTAAAAATTAAAAAATTCTATCATGTTTGGTTAGTTTATTGGGTATCTATGTATTGAATCTAGGAAATAAATCATTAGAGTATCTAAACTGACTGTAATGAGCATCCAATGTTTCCTAAAAACACAGAAATGAATAAGTAATGAATAAAATGAAAATATAATTTATATGATTAAATTTTTTAGGTTTACCCCTGCATTGTTGGTATTAAGAAGAGTATATCATTTGATAGTTTTCTTTCAAATTATCTGGCTAGTTTTTCCACTATTTCATTAATTTCTTTTGAATCTAGTCCTTTTGTTCTGCAAAAGTGACCTGAGGAATAATGAGTTCAAATTTATGTTAATGGGGTAATTTATTCAATTGGTATTGATATATATGCATGAATTAAATATGAATGTATTTAGTCATAATTAAAATAGAATATCAGCTTTTGAAAAAATGATGAAAATATATCACATGTATATAATTAAAACCCGGCCTTCTAGACATTCATAGTTGAGGATAAAATTTACATTTTCAAGATCAATGTAGTTTATATTTCCTTCTCTATACATTTTTATTCAGAATCTACTATGTGATTACTACCATTTTGTAACTTTGTATCTATATAAACCTTCAATTTTTGTAAATATAGATATTGAATGGGAGGGTAAAGGTGTTTTCAGAAGGTCTTTTCGACTGGTTGGTCGATCCTTTAGATTGTTCGATTCAAACATTGATTTCACCTACTTACCTATGTCTGTATAAAATAAAAATCATTTGTTCAGATCTGTTTTCAATAATTTTTAATGGTTTAGCATGAAAAATGGATTGGAAATGAATTCCTCCTTTTTGACATATTTTTTATAAGATCTGATGGATATGCTACAAATGTTCCAATAGCTTCATCGACTGAATGAATATCTATGTCATCAAATAGAACAGGTATCCTAATGCTCGTCTCATGATCTATGCTAATTTCCACTCTAACATGACTTGTTGGAATTGGTCTAATGTGTATAATGTCTTCTTGGATATTGAACATTGTATTCCTCATAATAAGGTGATGGTTGTGTGTTGATATATATATATCATAATTACTATCACCTTGTATAATATCAGAAAAGGAAATATATTAGTTTTCACCTTATTCACATTTCTGAAAAACAATTATTAGAATATTGATCACCTCAACTAATACACCTCTTTGAGGTATATTTCTTGCCTCAAAAATTGTGGGGGGCATGGTGAGTTATTCATGAAATGAATTTTCTTGAGCTGTTTCTTCTCTTTTATTCCCCCCATAAGAATTTCTAGAAACTCAGTCAGCGAATGATTGTTTTCTTCAAGGGCAGTTAATATTACTCTCATATATTCCATTTATTTTATATTTATCCTCATGTTGTTTTTTTCTAATTTTTTTTAATGTGCCACCCCAAAACCCACACCTCTGATGTCATCATACTGTTCTAGCTACGTAGAGTCCACCGATAGTAGGTGTTCATATCATATAGGCATTGATGATTCCTAAATATATGTTAGATAGAAATTATTTGAAAAATAAGTAATCATTGTTAAGTAATAGAAATTTAAAGCACAATTTTTTTATTATGGAACACTTAAAAATGTTTCCCATAATTATTTTTGTTTTCATCTTTCAGTGTCCAATATTTATTTACATGTTCCCCCTTCCATAGAATATGATGCGAGATGGAAGTGGATTTGTATCTGGATTCTTTAATCTGTATATAAATAGAGGAATATAATTATGTTGTTGTTTTATGTCACATTAAATTATTATTGTTGATTTAAAATATGTACCGATTTTTTTTAATGTTAAGCACACCCCATCCTTGATTTACTATAGGGGTAAATTGGTTTTTCTACCAATTCCTTATTTTTAACACTCAGTTACTATTTCATAAATAAGAAATTATCAATCAACGTGATGAATAAACATATTTTCAAATATTGTATTGCCAATGAAAATGTACTTGAAAAGGAATCTCCACATGGTGACCAACAAATGCATCCCACACTTCATGGATTATTAGGTGTCCATACATAAGTGGTGGGTGTGGGTTTATTTTTTCCTTCAATATCTTTAAGAAGAAATCATGTATGAATTGTGCGAAAGACTCTATGAATCCTTTTAGAAATAAATAATTCATATTTTGTTGTTTGATCCATATACTATACATTAACTTTTTATGGGATGATGAAGATTAGGTAAATGATTCATTATTTTATTTTTTTTGTAAAATAAAGAAAGGATATCATAATGTTATCATTATATCTTCCCAAATCAGCTACATAAGCATGGGAACAACATGGTGTCACAAATATAAAAGAATCTGATCATGTTGTAATGTGATGATACCAATGTATCTATTGAACATGGAATTTTTGTGGTTAACATGTTGGAAGCGTTAATTCTATACAAACTCGATTTGATGCCTTTGATTCATGCCTTAATAATTTTTACTAACACCATCATGCTATAGTGGTCCTATTTTTTCTACTGCATTGGATCATCATGGACAACCATTTACATTGATTCAACATCTTCAATATGTTCTTCCAATAGATTAGTAGAATAACATTTGTAGAATCTAATTGTTCCTCCCCACTGTGAGTAGTAGTAGGTTGAGATAAATATTTCTCCTATACACTATGAGTAGCAACAGGTTGAGAATCTTATTGTTCCTTAGTGTTGGGAGAATCAACACATGAAGAATTCATTATCATTATAAGTGGTTGATCATTTCATTTATATTATATAATTTCAATAGTTAAAATACAATAACATGAAGTAACATAATATATAATACAAAAAATATATAACCTGATTATTGAACTATGTTATTTAAAGGATTAAGGTATTTGACCCCTCTATCTTGTATCCAAATACGTTTATTTTTTCTCCTCTGACAGAAAAAACATCATATACATTGTGAACACTATGACATTATTGGGAATTCCTAATAAAGGGTCATCCTCAATTGAATTTTCATCTGAACCATCACTTCTTTTTTGTCGATAATAGAACAAGTGACCACTTTCAGTTTGTAGGATCTAAAACATAAAATACCTTCACTACCTATGATTCCATTATAAGTAGATCATATGCGTACTCCTCCTTACTTAAATACACTTTCACAAATCCCAATTAATCTATTTTAACATCCCACTTATTATCAACTAAATTTCATAAAAAAAAACACTCGTAATGTTGTATAGTCTAACTACCATATTTTTTTATGATGCCAAAGTATGATATAATCACATAAATTTGATTCCATTCCATATTACCATACACATACATCACTTTAGCAACAACTGTTATCCACTATTTTTTGGTACTACCTTCATAATGTTAATTTTTATAGAAAATATAACCCTTAATTACATAAAATTTTAATGATAATACATACACAATTGGTCCTCTGGATAGCCATCAAAGTAATTCTGAAATTGAATCTGGATTTTCAACTGACTCTTTAAAAATATAGTCTAAATGCCATCCTATAAACTGTTGATTATGTGTTTTTGATATCCATATTTCACCCCTTCATGGATTCAAATTCCTAATAATTTCTTTGTTGGTTTCAAAATATTAGGAAAACATCAAATTATTATGAAAAACATAACGGTGGGTCTTATCTCAATTTGTAATATTGACTGTGACAACATTCCTTCCAAAAATTCTTCCACCCAAAAGCCTCTTAGTGTGGTGTTATTTTGCTATACCAATGATTTCCACATGGGATAGGTAATCAGTACAAAATTCAGAAACTTCTTTAACAATATATCACACCACAAAACAAACATCTTGACAAATTCAGTTTTTGACATGCCCTTTCAAAATATTAATATACCATTAAAAGGGGGAACATGAAATTATAATATATAGGACCACATGATCGAATCTCTCTAAGCAAGTGATCCATCAAGTGAACCATCATTTCAAATAATGATGGTTGGAAATATATTTTCTAATTCACATAAAATGATGAAAATTTATTTTTATATAATAAGAAATTTTAATGGTTCTATAACTATTCTTAATATATCGTTGAAAAAGAAACAGAGTTTGGTAAATGTTTGATCGAAATTCTCGAACAAAAATGCAACATAAATCTATTGAAATTAGATATTTCATAAAAACATGGAAGACATGTGATTTCACACCCTTCAAGTTTAAAACAGCCATTGAAATTATATTATAAATACTTGATGAAGGCCCCTTTGTATACATTACATCATTCATGTTGTTGAAAAATAGATATCTCTCCTTCTTAGAAAGAGTGTAAGATGCTGGAGGAAGAAATTTTCATTTTTTACCCTTCTCTGGTGCCAAATCTTCCTATATCCCAATGTAAACCATGACCAACCTATCCTTATTTCCATACATTTCTATCCATGTGAATAAGTAATGTTTTAATTAAACTATCACATAATTTGTTTTGAACATGCATAAAATCAAGAAAATTTATTACGTACATAAAATTCTAGTATGGTAATTAAAAAACTGATCTCTTTTTCTAGCTGGTTTTTTGTATGGTTTTTAGAAAATGGTTTACCAAAAGCAGTGTCCATGTCTTTTAATTTCTCAAATAGTTGATCACCTATTTGTGGAGACGGTGTTATATGTTATTCTAAACATTCATCAAATGATTTCATCCAATATCTGTACTTATGTTATCGCGTATAAATATTGAATTTCCAAGAAAAATATATATTCAATGAATGTTTTAACATAATTGACTGTTTACCTTGTTCATAAATAAGACACCCTTGATTTCCTTTAATGCTATATCCCAAAAATTTTCAATAAGTATGAAGTTAATTTATCCTCCCATAAAACATTGCTCTCACTGTGAAATTTTCATTTCTATAAGCATCTTAAAATGTAACACTTGAATCCCATAATAATTTCAAATATTATCTCAATGGAACCAAATAAACATCAACATAATTACCTACTTGTTTTGGTCCTGATATAAGAATAGTTAAAATGATGTATTTTCATTTCATGGATTACCACAGTGGAAAGTTATAATTTACCAATATAATAGACCATGTATTATGAGTACTTATTTTAAAACCAAAAGGATTCAATACATATGTATATAATCATAGGAAAAGGCTTCTCAAATCATTTCTAAATTCAGGATACTCATGAACAATTCTATTCTTCAAGGATTGTTTTTAGGAGATGATATTTCCCATATTTATTTCTTTTATCCGCATGCCATGTAAATTTGCATGATGTCTCATCACTTCCATATAGGTTCCTAAACCTTGGAATGATTTGAATGTACCGTAAAATTTCATAGGACCCTATAGATCATTCTTATATAGAGAATAAACACACTTGGGAATTAATTAAGTGATTTTTCGTCCTTACAAAAGAATATAAAGTCATTTGGATATTCATGTATTCTTTCATAGATCATACCTATTGAACATACCATTTGTTTAACATCATATGTTCGGCTAGGGATCTCATTATCTTATGGGAGAATACCATTCAAGAGAGAAAGTAGTTTAGTAAAATTGGTGTCACTCCAATAGTTTCATACTTTCAAATTATACTACTTTAATACACCTGGAAATGCTTTATTTTTAGTTAAAGCAACATACAGTGGATTCTTTGCACAACTGTTTAACTTTTGTTTCAATTTTTTAGAATCATGATGTGCATCTTTAAATATAATTTTCATTCCTAAATAGTATATTCATTTTTATTCACCCTTTTGATCACATTGTCGATATGATCTTCTTTATTTTCCACACTTTTAATCATATAATATGATCCATAAAATGAAGTTCTATACCATTCACTAGCTACATTCAATTTTTCCCATGTTTATTCCTAAATTTATAAGTGAAATCAATTTCACGATAGATCAAGTGTTCTTCCAAATTTTATGGACTAATTAGTCTTTAATAACATTATCATAAACATAGAAAAAGGATTTGAGACGGGTTATATGCATCATCTTTTGAAAACATTATGAACACTTTCATCACATCTTCATAATATTTTGACATACGATTGGAATCCAACCATTCTCTAATCATATTCATCCTACATGACTCATTAATATTTATATTTTACCAAATAAATACAAAAAAGATGTTCAGTTGAGGGTGGGTCTCATGAAATGATTGAAAGAAAATGGGAAGATTGAGAATTGGTTTATCATCCAACATGATAAAAAACTTGTTGAACGAAATATATATGAGTATAAATGAAGTATAAAATCAATTTGAGAAAATTATCAATTATTGCAGGAGTTCTGACACCGAAGGGTGAGAAATTCTATAAATTTAGTGTCTTAACCAAATGAATTGTAGAGTTGTGGGGCTTTGATGAGTGGAGGTTGAATTTGATGGGAAGAGGCATCTAGAATGTTGTCTTTCCCTCGAATGAGTGTAAGTGTCGTGTGTGGAGCATGGGATCAATTACTCTGAAACCAGGATTCCTATGCATACTTGAATGGGATAGAAACTTTGATCCCACTGATGTTCAGAACACACAATCATAGATTTGGGTATGTATCTATAATCTTAATTTGTTATATTTTCATCCAAGGATCATATGGGATATTTCTTATTCTATAGGGAAACCAATTAGATTGGATAAAAAATGAACAATCCACAGTTAGGACATTATGACCGAGTTTTGGTGGAGGTTTATATGTCCGCCACCTTGGTTGAAGAAGTTGTTTTGACAACAAGAGATGATAGCATGACGTTAAATATTTACTATGAGAGGATGCCAATGTTCTTCTCTGGTTGAAGGTACGTAGGAAATCTTCTTGCTCATTGCAATAGGGACAAATAATGTAGTTTTTTTCCAGGTCAAAGGGCATGAAAATGCTACATGTTGAAGGAGGAAAGGGAAAGATAACACACATGTGTCCATGAAGGATAATTATGCATCTGGTTATCCTGGGAAGAGGGATGAGGTGAAAGATTCATCTTTGTGGGAATGTGAACAACATGATGATGTTGGGGATTCTGGGAATGTTTGGGTACTGAAGAGACCATGGAGTTCCCTAACCAATTCCATCTTTTAATTTTTGGATCAGAAACAATCCATGGAATCCCATGGCCTGCTGCATTTAGTCCTAGAATGACTGATCCGAACCTACCTCATCCTATGACACTAAAGGTGGGTGATCTTGACCCCAGTTATATGCCTAGGTAGGATTGATCACCACTTGAAGAGCTTGTTGTCAACCCATTGACTGTTGGATATGAGACTGCTAAACCTGCAGTGATCAGTCTGATTGTGTCAACTGAGATAGTCCAGAATATAGAGGCCTCTATTTTTGATTTTTCACAGATCAAACCCCCTTGCTTTGGTGTTGTTCCAGGGTAGGATGGATGCTCTGAAGGCCCCTTTTTACAGTTTCCTCATGCCAAGGCTACCTATAAGTTTTCCCCAGCCAAGGCAACTTCTGAGCACCCACATTATAGTAATACTTTTACCCCCTAGGTGATAATTTTTGGTTAGATGAACATGTTGATGTCCACATCACTGAACAAGTAAGTCCACATGAGGGTCATATTTGTCTTGAACTATTTGAACCAACCAAGTTGGCTGCTCTAGCTATGAATGAGGGGACAAAAATCTTAGGGAAAAAAAGATCAAAGGCAAGAAAGGTAAGGGTCACATTGATGTGTCACAGGGTGGGGGGCCATTGACATAGAGAAACACTCCCCACTAATGAATAATTTCTACTGTAATTGTCAAGGGCATGGGAACCCCCCCAACGACCAGATCCCTCAAAAATTTTCTTATGGCCCAAAAACTGATACTTATTAGCATTGTGGAGCCTAAGATGCTCTTTATTAAGTAGAATGGATTTAAATGGTTTTATCATTGATACAATTTGGTTTCTAACAACCTTCATGACACAAACATAGACAATATGTGGGTATTCAAACATAGTATCCTATGAATCTCTTCAGTTAGTTCCAATCTGCAATGCATCTCAGTCTCCCTTGATGACCAAGGTTTTAGTCCCCTGGTTACTTTTTTCTATGCAGAAACTTCTTACATCATGAGAAGGGAGTTAGGGAATGAGCTTGTGGATATTTCTCGTTCACTATTCCATAAATGGGTGCTCTTGGGGGATGTTAATTCTGTTTTGAGGCATGAGAAGAAAATAAGTGTGAGCTTCGACCACATTGCCTCCACTGATTTCTCTTCTTGTATTGACCAATGTAATCTGGTGGATGTTCTTATTTTAGGTGCATCCCTCACATGGAGTAGATACACATTCAATGGGAGACATTCTATCAAGTTTGATCAATACTTTATTCACATGGATGATATGAATGATCACACTAGAATTTCAGGTCATACTTTGCCTAAACACCATTCTGACCATAATACGATAATTCTAGGAATTCCCAGCCCAATTGCATGGTCATATATCTTACCCTTTCACTTCAATAAGGGCTGCCTCACAACTCCAGGGTGTAGGGAGATTATTATGTAGTCTTGGAGAATTTATTATTATGGAAACTGACTTCATATATTTGCGGAGAAGCTACAAAATGTCAAAAGGATTATAAAAGACTCTATCATGAGATCATTTTCTAATTTGGATTGTGAGATTCATATTCCCGAACAAAGACATTCAAGCCTCGAAATTAGTAATCAGCACATTTATATCCCTTCTAGGGATAAACTTTTGGCACTTTCATTGCTTAATGACCTACTGAATATCATAGAGAGGCATCACCACAATAGATTAAATGTGCGATGGTTAAAATAAGGTGATATAAAATAAACATTCTTTCATAGATTGCATACGGAAAATAAAGTTCGGTCTAGGATGAAATCCATTTGTGTTAATGGGTTTCTTCACACTTCTAAAAGTGCAATTTCTAATGTAGAGCTTCTCTACATTGAGAATTTATATTCTGATGATGGGATTGACAACACTTATAAAATGGTTGATAGAATTGACCCTTATAATGATGAGCATCAAAATCCTCTACTCACAATGGTTTCATTAAAGGATGAGATTAGGGAGGCTTTGTTCTCGCTCAACATGGAGAGTGATGCTAGACCAGATGGGTTCCCCAAAGAGTTTTCCATGTTTTACTGGGATCTTCTTCAGGATGACATGGATGCTGTAATTGCAGATTTTTTTAGACATGCCTCTCTCCCTCATGGATGCAACTCGAGTTTTATAGTACTTATACCTAATAAGGATAATGTAGTTGATATCATGGATTTCAGGTCAATTTCTGTTGGGAACACCATTCTTAAAGTTATTAGTAAGATTTTGGTGAACATATTGGGTCGGATTATTAAGGTCCATATTACTTCTACCCAGTTTGGGATTGTTCTAGGTCGAAGCATTCAAAATTTTTTAGTTACTTCTTCTGAAGCTATCATTTATTTGAAAAGAACCTTGCAGAAAGAGAGAATTTCTCTCAAGATTGATATATCTAAAGCATTTGACACTATCAAATGGATTTTTATTTTATATTTCTTCAAGGGGTATGGTTTTTCCAGTTACTTTATTAAGTTGATTTCAACTATTCTCAATTATGTGTGGTTGTTTGTTATGGTTAATGGTTCTCCAAGGTTCTACTCCTCATGAACTAGGGGTGTTCATCAAGGGGATCCTCTCTCGTGCCTATTGTTTTCTCTTTCATAGGAATACGTGAGTAGATACATCATTGATCTTACTCAACCTGTAATTTATAAACAAGTGCAAGCTGGTCGGAATAATCTCATTCCCTCTCACTTGCTTCATGCTGACAATATTCTCTTATTTGGAAGACCTCGAAAACCACTATTAGTGCCATCAAATATTTCTTTAATCACTATGATTATGTTTCTGGACATGCCATCAGTTGGGGTAAGTCCTTTATCATTTTTTGAAATGGTCTCACCATTGGGAAGTAAAATAGAATTTCTAGAACCTTTGGCGTGCGTATGGGACTTCTCCCCTTAACATACCTTGGGGTCCACTTATTATGGGGCAATGTCATATGCCACTACCCAGTGAATATTTATTCTAGAGTCATCAGCCAGCTTGCTGGTTGGAAGGGAAAGACCATGTTAAAGGCTGAGAGGATTTTCCTCATCAACTTGGTCATTACTTCTATGCTTGTGTATTTATTTTCTCTTTATTGATGGACAAATATATGTTGAATGATCTTCAACGCATGGTTAGAAACCTTTTATGGGAAGACTCAGGGAATGAGAGGAAACACATAATGGTTTCTTGGAGGGGTTGTGTCAAGCCTTTTCATATGGGAGGCCTGGGTCTCAAAGACATCAAATATTTCAATGATATCTTGATTAACAAGTTTACATGGAACATGTTGTATTTTGATGAGTCTTCAGATGATTTTATGTCTTGTAGGTTCAAGAAGTGGTTTTTCAGTGGATATCTTCACTATCTTATTTCCTCTGTCTGGCCCTCACTTCGACACTCCTTTCATGAAATTCTGCATCACTCGAAGTGGCTGGTTAGTAAAGACTCCATGATTAATTTCTAGAAAATATCACAACTGAAAAACCCTATTGATATCACTATTATCCCCTCCACCATGTCTTTGATGATTGTGTCTAACACCATGAACCAAGATCATGCTCGTACCGATATTCATTCCAATCAAGCTGTGTAGAAAATCGAGAATTTTTTTTGCATGGATAAGGATACCTTGATCTAGAAGACCAACTCACATGGCTATTTCAACACCAAAGAGTATTATGCTATGAACCTGGTGGAATTAAAAACACCACCCTGGTGGATGCTCCAATTTAAGGTCCCATTTGTTCAACCATCTAGAATGGTTCTTCTTTGGAGGATCTGGAGGAACCGACCACCTACACATGATCAACTATAGAAAGCGGGGCACCATCTTGCCTCTACCTATCTCCTATGCATGCTGGATGAAGAATCTGTCCAACACCTCTTCCTGGACTATTTTTATGCAAAAGAGATATGGAAATATATTAGTTCTTTATTCTGTTTGGATCTCTATCATTTCAGGAATCTTAAGGAGCTCCTGTCAATACTCCATGATGATGGGAAGAGTAAACAAATACATAATCTCTTCATTTTGGCTACTACATCAGCCATTCATGTTATCTGGTATGCATGTAACCAGGTGATCTTTGGGAGTCACCATGCTTGTCTCCATGTGATCTCTCTTTCCATACACAGGGATATCTATGCTGCTGCTGGTGTACAATCTAGCACGATGCAGAATTCCATTGAGGATCTGAAAACTCTGCAGTTTCTTGGTGTGGTGGGGAATCCGAAGATGCCTCTTGAATTGAGGTTCGTCAGATGGATTCCACCAATCCCTCCTTGTATTAATGTTAACATTGATGATGCTGATTCTGGCTCACCTGGACCTTTAGGATATGGATATAATGACCCATACTTTACATAAATGGTTAATACTTCAAAATTGAATCACACTTATTACAACATATAACAAAACCAGGAAAGGACTGTATAGGTATAGAATCTTTAGAAACTGGGAAACAAAAAAAAAACAGGTTCATAATGAATCTACTTTTCCTCCCATTTATTTCATCATATCTAGAGTCCCTTTTGGGATATCCTACTTAATAACCTTCTTCTTGACCTGGGGAAATAAAAAATACAAAAGGGGGAGCTCAAATTATCAGTAAGGGTAAACAAAAGAAATATCAATCACATCATATACATAAAAACATAACTTTTGTAAATCTTAACCTGCAAAAGATATCATAATTTCATAACATGGAATAAATCATAGTAGTGAAATGTAATCCCAATAATCATAAATTAAAACATGAAACTTTGTGGCAGACACAAATAATCATAGAAAATCATTTTTTAGTATTCAAGACTCATTTCCAAGACTATCTTAGTGGACAACGTCCATTTCGGAACTTAGTTCACTCCTCATTTTAGTCATGTTACACTGAACATGTTTAACCTGCCGTTCCAGCCATGTCTATCTCATGAGATATAAAATATTTACCCAATGCATTGGAGGGAGATATTGGTCCCACCCATATCATAATGATATCATTCTTAAGTGTGCCACAAAATCATAAAACATACATCATAGCATAACCTATGTAATAAAAATGGGAACCTTAAACATCATGACATCATAAAAAAATTCATACAAGATAAATGAATTCATAAAAATATATCCATCACAAAATAATCATATAAATGTAATAATAGGGATATAAAAATAATCCAATATTATCTTAGATGGAAAATAATTTTGATACAACACTTGAACTCCATTCTTGAGGAAAATATCCTTTCTAATTAAAAAACATTTTTCCTTTCTTAACATGTCATACAATTTTAATCTAAAAGTAGTTGATTAAAAATATGCTTGAAAACTTGTAAAGGATGCTTTTTGGAAATAAGGTTTTAAAAATCCATTCATGCCATATAAGTTAAAAAAATCATTCTTCTTGTACTTTTTTTGGAAAAGTCAAAAAGTACATCGTATGAAAAATGACAAAAGATTCCTTTCGTATCTTTTACTAAAAACTCACCGAAGGGTAAAATTGGATTTAAACAATTTTAGGTGTATGGAAATAATATTACATATTGAGGAAACATGGATTTGGATGATAAAATACACCCTAGTAAATACCAATGTATAAACAATCTCAGATAAAAAAAATGAGATTGTGATATTTTACCTTACCTTATGTCCGATATGATTTGTACGTGTTAGAACCTCTTGTATAATGATTTAAATAATGTCATTGACTTATTACAGAATCATATTTATTGTTATGATATCATATATGGTCATATTCTTATCTTCTTATATTTAATATTTCATTACTACATGTTATTCGGGTGTTTATTACTTTTTGTTCTTATGCGTGTTTTGTCGAATAAATTCTTATTCTTATTTATAGGATATAGATACATAATTTAAAGAAAGTTATTAGTATAATATATATCATATTCATTTATTCAATTAATTTATATAATCATTATTCAATGAAGATCATATAGAACGAGTCGCATCACATCGTGGAGACGGTAGGCCGTACGTACGCACGAGCGATGATATCATTCCCATGATCATGAAATTGCATTGAAGAGTATGTATACTATTTCAGAAACAATATCAATTTTCAATAATCATATATAGTTATTCTTTACACCATTATACCCGTCCATGTAAGGTGGTGGTGGAAAACAGATTACACCACGGCGTGGAGACGGTATTCCGTACGTACGCACGCGCGGTGATTTCATTTTCCGTAGGATGGATAAGAGGTGAAATAGGGCTGTATAATATTTATAATAACATATCAGTATATGAGGGATACTGATGTTATTACCTCCTAATGAAACAACTAAATAAGAGGGTGTAGAATAAGAATGGATCTTGAAGAAAACGGTAGAAGGTATTGCCTCTTTCTCGATGTCCCTCCTTTAATATTGCTCTTAAGGCACTAGAGTTTGTCTTTTGATAAGACCGGTACCTCTAGTAGGTTTCTAAGGAAGTGGGGAAGTGAAATTGGCAGGTATTGTCCGATCTTGAAGGCTCAAATTGGTGTGGGGAAGAGAGGGAGGAGGTTCCCTTTTATAAGGGAGGAGAGGGGCACCTTTGGAAAGTGTGGAAATATTATTTTATTATAAACTTATCTTCGGTTTCAAAAGGTCAAAAAATAATTAAAGATGAATATAAGATGACTCATGGTCGAAATAAAATCATCCAATCATAATTGGACATGTTTTGGAAAATATTTTAATCATTATAATCTTATTTATTTAAATCATTTATTAATGAGGTGAATACTTCATCATTATTGTGTCATAAATAATTTAATTTATATGGTGTCTAAAAATTATATAAAAAATATCAGTATGTAGGAAAGATTTTTATCTTTCTAATGAATTTTTATAGTCGAAAATATAATTTATATAACCCCTTATAAAAATTAATTACTAAAATTGTTTTGTTAATGTCAATTTTGTGTTTACATTAAATTAATTAATTCAAATTGTCATTGTCACTACCATGTGGCTCAATGGGGTCCCAAAATCGTCCCAAGGATGCCCATGGTCGGCCAATACTCATCCAATAAGGTTAGGACAAGTGTCAATGTAAATTTGAATTATTATAATATTCTTTTAACCTTGAATTACCCTAATTATCTTTAACCGTAGTAAATTAAATAAATTATCGTTGTTATTATTCATAAAATCAAAAAATAAAAGTAACCTATTAACATAATTTGGACCCACTTATTCCAAATATGGAATCCATTTTTCAAAATTCAAAACACAGAAGTTGCAGTAATTAATTTAAAATTAATCCCGTTGTTAAGCAAATGGGTTTTAAAAGTTAAAACATTGCCCAAAATTGAAATGTTTTTATCTATGAATTCAATGTAAAATTAATGATAATGACATACATTATATTAAATGGTAAAAATATATTCTATTTATACTTTAAAAACAATCAATATTATAATTTAACCATATAATCTATGGTAATGAAAAAGTTGTTTTTAATTAAAATATAGTGTGTTTTTAAGAGATAATAACTATCAAAAGATTGACACTTGTTTATATCTGGTTTAAATGTGAAATTACATCCAATGAACAACATTGTATTAAATTGTAAAAATATATTTTAAATATACTTTAAAACCACTCAAATTAATAATTTATCACTATTAATTATTTCAATTAGAAAATTTGTTTTTAAATAAAATTTAGTAATTTTCACTATTCATCAGAATATGAAAGTTATCCGAAAAGTACCAAAATTTCATCCTAAGCTAATTTCAATATTCCAAATCCAAAAATGATGTCCATTTTGAAAAATAAAATTTAAAAAATTTCAAAAAGTTGTTATAACTATTTATAAAGGCTAGTTTTAATAATATTTTAATAGCATATCGTTGTTTAGTGAAACTCGGTATTGCGTACGACGCAAGCTATCAAGGAAGGCCGCAGTTGCGTGTAAAGCAATCCAAGATACTGTTGTGTGTAGTGAAATATTCCTTTGATGATTTATAAAAACAAAATAGTTCTCATAAAAGACTAAGGTGTTACATTCTTCCCCCCTTAAAATGTATTTTGCCCTCGAAATTCGTCACTTTGTAACAAAAAGACGAGGATACCTCTCCCTCATCATATCCTCAAGCTCCCATGTAGATTATTCTAATTGGTGGTTCCTCCATAAAACTTTCACCAAGCGAGTGGTCTTGTTCCATAAGACTTTTTCACTACGATCCAGAATCTCTATCGGTTGATCTTCATAACAAAGATCTTGCTCCAGCGGTACAACTTCTGAGTTGAGTACATGCGAAGGATCAGGTATGTACTTTCTCAGGAGACATACATGGAACACATCATGAACTCGAGAGAGATTCGGTGGAAGCGCCAATCGGTAAGCTAACTTTCCAACACGATCCAGTATTTTTAATGGACCGATATATCTAGGGCTCAACTTCCCCTTCATTCCAAATCTCATGACCCTCTTCCAGGGAGATATTTGTAAGAACACTTTATCACCCACTTCAAACTCTAGGTCTTTTCTTCAGTTGTCAGCATAACTTTTCTATTGAATCTGAGATGCTCTTATGTGTTGTTGAATAGATCGGACCTTTTTTCCATCTCATCAAGAAGATCAGGTCCTAATAGCTTTCTATCCCCAACTTCATCCCAGCAAGTTGGAGTCCTTCATTTCTTTCCATATAGTGCTTCATAAGGAGCCATCTGAATACTGGAGTGAAAGCTATTATTATAAGAAAATTCCACCAAAGGTAGGTGTTGATCCCAACCACCTTTGAAATCCATAGAGAAAGATCTCAACATATCTTCTAAAGTTTGAATTGTTCTCTCAGACTGACCGTCTTTCTGAGGATGATATGCAGTGATGAAACTCAACTATGTATCCAGAGTATGCTGAAGACTTCTCCAGAACTTTGAGGTAATCCTTAGATCCTGATCAGATATAATAGAAAATGGTACTCCATGCAATATTACCACTTACTTTACATATATCCTGACAAGATGATCCAGAGAGAAATCCTCTCTAATTGCAATGAAGTGTGCAAACTTTGTAAGATGATCAACTATGACCCAGATAGCATTATTGCCTTTGGATGTATTAGGAAGCCCTGTGACAAAGTCCACAGTGATGTTTTACCATTTCCATTCGGGTATGGGTAATGGTTGTAACATCCACTTAGAATTATGTCTCTCAGCTTTAACTTGCTGACAAACCAAGCATCAAGAGACATATTCAGCAACATCTCTTTTCATGCCATCCCACCAGAAGTACTCTTTCAGGTCTCTATACATCTTCGTGCTTCCAAGATGAACAGAGAATGAAGAACTATGAGCCTTATCCAGTAGCTCCTTTAATTCAGGGATGAGAGGAACACAAACCCGATTCCTGAACTTTATTATCCCATCACAATCAAGGTTGAATTCAGGAATATTTCTCACCTTCTTTTGTAACTCTACAACTTCTTTCTGCGCCTCTTTAATCTTCGCATGTATATATGGTTGAACATTCATTTGAGAAAGATACGATTTTCCCCCTTCCATTATAATTCCAAGATCCATCCTTTGTAAATCCATAAATATTGGATCTTTTGTGATCCTCATCATGGATAAACTGGCATGGTCTTGTTGACTTAATGCATCGGCCACCTTGTTTGCTTTCCCAGGGTGGTAATGAATTGAGCAGTCGTAATCCTTAATCAGCTTCTAACCATCTTCTTTGGCACATATTCAGCTCCTTTTGTGTGAAAATATATATTAAACTTTTATGATCAGTATAAATGTCACACCTTTCTCTATAAAGATAAGGCCTCCAAAACATTAATGCAAAGATTACCACAGCTAACTCCAAATCATGAGTTTGGTAATTTTGCTCATTGATTTTCAACAGTCGTGAGGCACAAGCTATCAACATATCATTTTGCATAATAACACACCCCAATCCATTTTTGGATGCATCACTATAGATCACAAACCTTTCTCCACTACAAGGTAGTGTGAGAACATGTGCACTGGATAACCTTCTTTTCAACTCCTTGAAATTATCTTCACATTCCTCTTTCCAAACAAACTTAACTCCTTTCTGAGTCAACATGGGGAGTGGATTAGATAATCGTGAAAAATCTTTCACAAAACGTCGATAATATCCAGCCAAACAAAGAAAACTTTGGATCTCTGTTACTGTTGTTGTTCTCAACCATCTTTCGATAACCTCTGTTTTTGCTGGATCCAAAGATATCCCCTCTTTTGAGATTATGTGACCCAAAAATGAAACCTTTTGAAGCCAAAATTCACACTTGGTAAATTTTGCATAAAGCTTCTCATTTTTCAGGGTCTTCAATATAATTCTCAAGTGATATTCATGTTCTTCCTTTCTCTTTGAATAGACAAGAATACCGTCTATAAAGACTACCACAAATTGATCAAGATAGTTTCTAAAGACCATATTCATCAGATCCATGAAGATAGGAGGGGCATTAGTAAGACCAAATGCAATCACTATAAATTCATAGTGTCCATACCTTGTAAAGAAAGTTGTATTTGGTATATCCTCCCTATTGACCCTTAATTAATGATACCCTGAACGAAGATCAATCTTGGAAATGTATTGAGCTCCACGTAGTTGTTCAAATAAGTCATCAATGTGTGGGAGATGATATTTGTTCTTGATAGTGATCTTGTTAAGTTATCGATAATCAATATAGAGTCTCATTGATCTATCTTTCTTCTTAACAAATAGAACAAGTTCCCCCCAAGGTGATGCACTAGGGAGTATGAATCACTTATCAAGATTCTCTTGGAGTTTCTTCTTCAATTCCTGCAACACAATTGAGGACTTTCAATAAGGTGTATTTGAAATAGGTAAAGCACCTAGTACGAGTTCTATTGAAAGCTCAACTTCATGATTTGGTGGATGATCTAGCAATTCCTCCATAAAAGAATCATCAAACTCCCGTACAATGGGAATATTCTTAATTATGAGTTTCTCACCAACCATTTGAGATAAATAACCTTCATTTAGTAGAATAAAGACCCAAAAGATGGAAGAAATTTCCACAGGAAGGTTATTTTCATCCTTCCATCGATAGACAATCATATATTGATCTGGAATATGATATGTGACTTCCCTTCTTTAGAAGTTGATATGAGATCCATATAATGAAATCCAATCCATGCCACGAATCACATGAAATTCCACTATAGGAAGGATCACAAGATTTTCAAGAAGCACTTTCCCACAAACATCAATCGGGGAAGAATTATAAACTTTTGATGTGACTGTTATTCCATTAGGAGTTGTCACAACCAACTCAACATCTAATTGTTGAGGTAATACGGTGATACCCTTAGAAAATTAGTCAGATATAAAAGAGTGGGTGGATCCAGAATCAAATAAAACATTTTCTACTTTCTCTTCGATGGTAAGTGTACCTTTCACCACATCGTTATCATACTCCACATCGCTAATAGAAATTGCATGTGACTTTCCTTTTCCTTTAGCCTTAAGAGTTTGTTGACGTTGACCATCATCATCAACCCGTGGATTTGGGCATTGATTGGCATAATTCCCCATCTCCTTGAAATTGAAACATTGAAGTGTAGTAGGTTCATTATGTGTATCCCTTCCTTTGTTTGCATAATTAGACATCTTCTTACCATCATTGCGGCATTCAAATGCATGATGACCTTCATTTCCAAATTTAAAACATTTACTTGTCCCTTTAAGACAACTCCCTCCATGATTCTTTCCACACATTGAGCATAAGGGAAAGCTCATCTTCTTTTCAGTGTGCTCTTTATATTTTCCTTTGAATTCCATTTTCCTCTTCTTATCAAACCCATATGACTGATGGGTTACTCCAATCTCCATATCAACTTTGAGAGCACATCAAACGATTTCCTCGTAGCTATTGAAGTCCCTTATGGCTAAGGCCCTTCGAAGACTTGGTTTTAAGACACTAAAGAATTGATCGATCTTACTCTTAGGTTGGATAATAATACCAGAAGCATACCTTGCATGTCTTGTAAAATTTTCTTCATAGGTACCAACAGATTCATCATCCTTTTTCTTCAGTTCAAGAAAATATTTCTCCATCTTTGTTCGGAGAATACGAGGGAAGTACTTATTGAAAAATAAGTTCATGAACTCGTCCCATTCAATGGACTCAATTTCATCCTTTTGCCTCATATTTTTAATAAGATTCCACCATTTATCAACATCTCCTTCCAAACGATACACTGCTAGGATGACTTTATCATGTTCATAACATTGAAGAACTGAAGATATCTTTTCAGTAGTACTAATCCATTGTTCAGAAACTAATGGATCAGTAGACCCGTTGAATGAAGGTGGATGCTGCCTCATGAAGGATTCAACAGAATTTTGCTCCTTACTTTGCTCGTTTGGAATTCCTGCATGATTCATAGCTTGAGAAAGTTGTGTGACCATGGCTACAAGATTTTTCATTCCTTCTCCCATAATATTTGGTTGCTCAGGGGGACAATCATTGCATTGCCTGTTGTATTCCGCATTAACACGGTTCCTTCGGGTTCCAGCCATTTTCTAAAACCAAGAAAAATAGTGTGAGCAACACTAATTATAATAGGAAAACCACATAATCAAGAATAAAATTTCACACTTAAGGTCTTATCCTAGGTTATTCATGGCCATTTCTAAAACACTAAGATTGTTTTCTACGCTTAGACTTATCCTTAGGGTTCTTACTAAGGCTTTCACATCCTATTTTCCAAAGGTTGACTATACCCTCCTTCTGATACCAACTATAACGACCCATACTATACATACATGGTTTATACTTCAAAATTGGAGCACACTTATTACATCATATAACAAAACCAGGAAAGTACCATATAGGTATAGAGTCTTTAGAAACTTGGAAACATAAACAACTTGTTCATAATGCATCTACTTTGCCTCCCATTTATTTCATCATATCTAGAGTCCCTTTTGGCATATCCTACTTAATAACCTTATTCTTGACTTGGGGACATAAAACATACAAAAGGGTGAGCTCAAATGCTCAGTAAGGGTAAAAAAAGAAATATCAATCATATTATATATATAAGAACATCACTTTTGTAAATCTTAACCTGCAAAAGAGATCATAATTTCATAACATGAAATAAATCATAGTAGTGAAATGTAATCCCAATAATCATAACGTAAAACATAAAACTATTTGGCATACACACATAATCATAGAAAATCATTTCTTAGTAGTCAAGACTCATTTCCAATACTATCTTTATGGACAATGTCCATTTCTAAACCGAGTTCACTCCTCGTTTCAGTCCTGTTTCACCGAACTCGTTTAACCTTCCGTTCCGGCCATGTCTATCTCATGAGATATAAAATATTTACCCAATGCATTGGAGGGAGATATAGGCCCCACCCATCTCATAATGATACCATTCTTATGTGTGCCACAAAATCAAAAAACATACATCATAGCATAACCCATGTAATAAAAATGGGAATCTTAAACATCATGACATCATAAAACAATTCTTATAAGATAAAGAAATTCATAAAAATATATCCATCACAACATAGTCATATAAATTTAATAATAGGGATATAAACAGAACCCTAAATTATCGTAGATTGAAAATAATTTTGATAAAACACTTGAACTCCATTCTTGTGGAAAATATCTTTTCTACTTCAAAAACATTTTTCTTTCTTAATATGTTATACAATTTTAATCTAAAATAAGTTGATTAAAAATAATCTTGAAAACTTGTAAAGGAAGATTCTTGGAAATAATGGTTTAAAAATACATTCATGACGTATAAGTTAAATAAACATTCTTCTCGTACTTATGTTGGAAAAGTCAAAAAGTACCTCATACGAAAATATTGAGGAAACATGGATGTGGATGATAAAATACACCCCATTAAATACCAAGGTATAAACAATCTTGGATAAAAAAATGAGATTTTGATATTTTCCCTTACCTCATGTCCAATATGCTTTGTACGTGTCCGAACCTCATGTACAATGTTTTAAATAATGTCATTGACTTATTACATAATCATATATATTGTTATGATATCATATATGGTCATATTCTTAGCTTTTTATTAGTAATATTTCATTACTACTTGTTATTCGGGTGTTTATTACTTTTTGTTCTTATGCGTGTTTTGTCGAATAAATTATTATTCCTCTTTATAGGATATAGATACATCATCTAAAGAATGATATTAGTGTAATATATATCATATTCATTCATTCAATTCATTTATATAATCATTATTCAATGAAGATCATATAGAACAAGTCGAATCACATCGTGGAGACGGTAGGCCGTACGTACGCACGAGTGATGATATCATTCCCATGATCTTGGAATTGTATTGAAGCATATGTATACTTTTTCAGAATCAATATAAATTCTCAATAATAATACATAGTTATTCTTTACACCATTATACCCATCCATGTAAGGTGGTGGTGGAAAACAGATTACACAACGGCGTGGAGACGGTATTCCGTACGTACGCACGCGCGGTGATTTCATTTTCCGTAGGATGGATAAGAGGTGAAATAGGGTTGTTTAATATTTATAATAACATATCAGTATACGAGGAATACTGATGTTATTACCTCATAATGAAACAACTAAAGAAGATGGAGTAGAAGAAGATTGGAACTTGAAGAAAACGGTAGAAGGTATTACCTATTTCTCTAAGTGCCTCCTTTAAACTATCTCTTAAAGCAATAGAGTTGGTCTTTTGATAAGAACAATACCTCTAGTTGGTTTCTGAGGAAGTGGGGAAGTGAAATTTTCAGGGTTTGGCTGAGCATGAAGGCTAAAATTGGTGTGAGGAAGAGAGGGAGGAGGGGTCTTTTTATAAGGTCGGAGAGGGGCACCTTTGGAAAGCGTGGAAATATTATTTTATTATAAACTTATCTTCAGTTTCAAAAGGTCCAAAAATCATTAAATATTAAGATAAGATGACTCATGGTCGAAAAAAAATAATAAAATCTGAATTGGACATTATTTGGAAAATATTTTAATCATTATAATCTTATTTATTTTAATCATTTATTAGTGAGGTAAATACTTTATCATTATTGTGTCATAAATAATTTAATTTATATGGTGTCTAAAAATTATAATAAAATATCATTATATAGGAAATATTATTAGCTTTCAAATGAATATTTATAGTCGAAAATATAATTTATATAACCCCTTATCAAAATTCAATACTAAAAGATTTTTGTTAATATCAATTTTGTCTTTACATTAAATTAATTAATCCAAATTGTCATTGTCACTACCAAGTGGCTCAATGGGGTCGCAAAATTGACCCAAGGATTCCCATGGTAGGCCAATACTCATCCAATATGGTTAGGATAAGTTTCAAGGTAATTATGAATTATTATAATATTCTTTTAACCTTGAATTACCCTATATACCTTTAACCGTAGTAAATAAAAAAATTACCGTAGTTACTATTCAAAATATCAAAAACTAAAAGTAACCTATTAACATAATTTGGACCCACTGATTCAAAAGATGGAATCCATTTTTCAAAATTAAAAACACAGAAGTTGAAGTAATTAATTTCAAATTAATCCTATTGTTAAGCAAACTGGTTTTAAAAGTTAAAACATTGCCAAAGATTGAAATGTTTTTACCTGTGAATTCAATGTAAAATTAATGCTAATGACATACATTATATTAAATGGTAAAAATATATTCTATTTATACTTTAAAAACAATAAATATAATAATTTAACCATATAAAGTATTGCGATGAGAAAAAGTTTTTTTAATTAAAATATAGCGTGTTTTTAAGAGATAATAACTATCAAAACATTGACACTTGTTTATGACTGGTTTTAATGTGAAATTACATCCAATGAAACAAATTGTATTAAATTGTAAAAATATATTCTAAATATACTTTAAAACCACTCAATTTAATAATTTACCACTATTAATTATTTCGACTGAAAAAGATGTTTTTAATTAAAATTTAGTAATTTTTACTATTCATCAGAATATGAAAGTTATCCGAAAAGTACCAAAATTTCATCCTAAGCTAATTTTAATATTCCAAATCCAAAAATGAAGTCCATTTTGAAAAATACAATTTATAAAATTTCAAAAAGTGGTTATTACAATTTATAACAACTAATTTTAATAATATTTTAATAGCATATCATTTTTTAGTGAAACTCGGTATTGCATACGACACAAGCTATCGAGGAAGGCTGCAGTTGCGTGTAAAGCAAACCAAGATAGTGTTTTGGGTAGTGAAATATCCGTTTTATGATTTATAAAAACAAAATATTTCTCATAAAAGTCTCGGGTGAAACAGTGGAGGTGTGTTGCGTACTTTTCATGGTTTTATAAAAGGATGCTTGCACCATTTTATTGGCCAAGGTACTACATATGAACCTGCACTTTGGGTTGTGATCTATGCAATCAAATAATTTTCCTATCATAACTAGTACCTATATAGATTGATTTAGACTCAAAACATGATGTCAAGGCTTTTGGAACACGTACTAGAGATGTTCCTTGGTACCTCCTTCCTCATTAGATCACTTGTTTTACTAATTCTAGTCACCTTCAGATCTTTGTATCACATGTTTTTAGGGAGGTGAATCTGATAGCTGAGGCCCTCTCAAAAAGGTCTATTGCTGAGCTGAGCACCATGTGGTAATTCATAGTCCCTAACATTTGTGTTAGCATGGTGGATGATGATATGCAGGGCGTGACATACTCTCGTTCTTGTACTACCCCCTGTAAGGCCTAATTTTGTGTACATTACGTTTTTATTTAATAATTTTAGGTCCGTCTTGCACAGAACCTGGATCATTGTGGTATAATTATATATAAAAGAATATATATATATATTTGTTTTATAAAAACATACATAATTTATAGAAGTATACCGTTTAACATATTTATAAAAGTAAATTTTATGAAATTATAAAGTTATAAAATTATTCATTTTTAGTACATTAACAACCTCAACATATAACATGGTCCAATGTAAAACATTTTTTTGACTATTAGGGTCTATGAATTAGGTGTTATAAATAATGAAGCATGTGTAATACAAAACCATTCTTGGAATGGTAGGTGGTGATCATGCATCTTGGATAACTCATAGGAATGGTTTTTCCTAGTAAATTAGACTAAAACTTATCATCCAACTAGAGTAAGTAGCCCAAAAAAATATCAACATGAATGTAATAATAAATAGAACATAAATTAATATATTTTCCACTGAGTTATAAGCACAAAAAAATTCCAAAAATCTCCTTAGAACCCATATAAAATCATCCAAAACACAAAACAGATCAAATACACCTTAAAGGATCTGTGAAACACCCAATCCAATGAAGTGATAATCACCAAATTAAATAACCAATTTTGGGAAAAAATTATTCACCAATTTCTACCCCACAAAACTAAATTATTACAACACATATAATCAAAAACAAGATAATCAAAAATATATGGAAGATAATGATTACATAAACCCTAATCCAAATAGAATCACCCTAGGGTTTACCTCTTCCTCTTTTGTAGTGGTGTGATGGTGAAAGTGTGTGGCCTAAAATCAGTCGTTATTTGGGAGGTTCATTGTTTGAATCCTAGGGGTCTGATTTTGGGGCAAAAATCACCCCTGGGATCCACCAGTATTGCTAGGTAACCCGGTCCCCAACCAGGTGGGTGTGAGGCACAACCCACTTATGCTTATGGATTTCTATGTCAAACCATTGCTACTCGGTCCATAAACCTCAGGGATGCTCTATTATCTCGTCTGTCATCATCTCCTTCCCATCTTGGGCCTCTATTGAGTGATCCCTTTGTGGGGAGGGGGTTTCTTGGTGTAGAGGGGTTGAAAATTCCACACATGGTAAATCCCTTTTTTAAGAAAAAAACCCCATGGTTTACCTCTAATGATAGACCTTCCATCATTTTTAACAACATTTCTTGGAGACAAAATTTAACAATCATGAAACATGAAATCAAATAGTTCATGTACCACACATCAAAATAAATAGCTATACCATAACAAAGGAAAATATTAAAAATAAACCATCAACAAAGCGCAGAAAACCATCACACATCACAAAAAAATTATTTTCATTATAATCCATGAACCCTATTAAAGGATTCAAAATCAATTTTACGGAAAATCACACAACTGAAATTAAATTCAAAATAAATTCCTATGTGCATTTAAAATTGAATAAAATAAGTTCACACTTTATTACACCTTCATAATCGAGGTTACTATTCTATTTTTTGGATTACTATTCCTAATGATCATGTTACTATTCCAACAGTCAAGTTACTATTCCATCAGTATAAGTTCCTCAATTTCTATAAATATCACTCATTTCATTATTAATTTAAGTGAATAATTTTTTTATTGGAATCTATATGTGACATATGTGTTTTATGAAATAATTATAATAAACACTTTTCCCTTAATAAAATTTTTGGTTTTTAAATCTATAATCTCAACCATAACCACATCATCATCATCATCACATACCACTTTCCACATCACATTTTCATCAAAACCAAACATCATATATATATATATATATCATATTTTGGTATCATGAACCAGAAGGAAATCATCTAGGTTCCCTCCTCATTCCATGCATGACCCCCACTGTGTACCACATCCTCTATACCATCACCATCACATCAAAATAATACAATCCAACTTCTATATATCATAGAACATGAATCTCTAGTAAGTCCATCACAATTGATACCTCACTTAAAGAGAAAGGATGGAACAGGGAGTATCCAACCATATGTTCCCTCACCTACTTGGATATTGGGGAAACCACTTTGGACACAAAAAATTTCGTCAATGGTTAGGTTATACAACTAAATTATGGTTTTTAAGAAATAAAAAGAAAAATAAATCATATATATATCCACCCACAACACCAAACCAATGGTTTCATACCAAAAAAGAACATTATAGACAATTACTATCACTATATCATCACCACCTATCAAAAAGATATTTTTTTCAATTCTATAACACAACCAGTCACACATACCTTCACAAAACAGCAACACCAACATTCATGATTCCACATTTAATCATATAAAACTAAATTTACAAAAATATCTTTTACCAACAAACATAAATTAATAATTTCATTAAATTACATATTTAATGTCAAACTATTAATTTCACAACAACTACATTAATCAAAACCATTACCAATTCATTTCAATCATAACAATTCATTCACAAAAATCACTTATTAATTTTTTTTCACATCCCCATTACAATATTCATTGTCAGAAACCACATTCCATGCCACGTTGAAACTAATACACAACTCCTTAAAAACCAACCAATCTATGTAACAACCACCCCACAAAACATAAAATGAAAAACACAATCAATATAGAACAACGTCTATTAACACACAATTAGTCATTTATTCATTCCAAACCACACAACAACCAAATAATCTTTTCAACATCAAAAAACACTTATCCTATTCTAGCCTGAGAATAACCATAAAAAAATACCCCAAATAATACCATTCCACCCACATCATGGGTATAATAAAAAATATATCCATTTAAAACACGGTATAAAAAAACAAAATAAATCCATTTCATTCATTTCATTCATTCCTGCTATATGATTAAACTGTAATTGATATAAATATCTTTAACGTATCTTCATATTTCCAAAAACACATAATATTCAACATAATTAAATAATTTTACTTTAATTAGGGGCGATTATACTAGTTAAATCACAATAAATGACATGTACTATAGTATTAAGTTTTCCATTCATCCAAAATATCAAAGACATAACAGACACATGTAATAACATAGAATCGTATAAATAAAGGCTTATGGTAATATAGGGTTCCAAGGAAAATGATGTATTTTTAACCAAAGGAACAAAATTCCATATTTCTAAAAAGCATAAAAAGCATTCAACATGGTTTGTAATCCACCAAAACTACCACAATAAACTCATATAAGGCATGATCTAATATAATAGACTTCCAAATAGAGTATATCCCTTTATCCTCACTTGTTAGTTTTACTATTATAAAACTTGTATTTATGATACCATTATAAGTTGGTAGTCACCAAATATGTGATGAACTTGACCATGAATTCTATTGACCATCCACTATGACATGTATAAATTCCCCACACCATTTGAAATATACCACAACTCTAAACATGGTGTAGAGGAAAGACACTATTCATTTGAAAAATACTTGTAAAACTCAACCACAACTAAAAAACAACACCACCATATCTCTTAAAACATGAATTTCAACCTTCTCTATCTCCAATATTGAAATCCTATAGACACCAGTATAAAACAACCATAACCATGGAATTATGATCCTTGTATGCTAAAAATGAATAATTACGATTTTAGGATAATTATGTGTATTGAATCTTCCAATAATATTCAATTCAAAGGGGATTGAAATGGGAATTATGAACCTCCTTGTTTCAAACCATACCCCTCAATTGAATATATCCCAACACATTTCACTCCCTGGATAAAACCTTTCAAAATGTTTCATGGACATTACAAAATGACCACCTTTCCGGACCATGGAATGGCACATTCCATGATGGTCCCCCAAGTAACCACCATGAATTTTATTGAAGAACTACCACATTATGATGATCTATACAAACCAAAACATAAGACATAAAAAATAAAAAATACTAAAAACATATGAAATGGTCATACTACCATATAGTGAGATGTAATTATAACTCAAAAAAGATTTAATTTTTATCCAAAAAACCCTAACACTACGATACAACACCTCCAAACATAGTCATACAGGCATGATGCCTCCCCCTATTTTACACAGGTTCATCACACATTCTAACCCTAGCACTATGACCACTAAAAAAACTCTACCATCCTGTGGAGAACCACTATAGTAAGGAATCTCAAAAATTCATATTTAGAACCCAAAATTTTTAATCCTTTTAAATGGCTGATACATCACACTCATGGTACCACAATGGCCACCAACCCAACCTACAAAATGGGAATTTCAGACCCCATATGGATAAAGCTCACCCTGTCTCTTCATTCCCACATAATAATACTTCTAGACAACCAAAAATCCGATGAAATTGCTAATTAAATATCTAGGATAACCTAGGGATTTTTAGAGTACCAACCCCTTTTCCAAGCCGATTTATATAAGGGATATGTACCCCAAACCCATGAGTGTTTACTAAATTAATTATTCCCATGTGTGACCAAAAACCTATCATCAGAATGTTAATAGGGTTGGACCAACGTCGCACCTACTTGGAATGTCTTTCTCAAACCTCTTTATTTATTCTTTGAATCTAAGGTCATAAACTACCAAAAAACTCATTATAAAATGTTTCTGATGAAATGGAGGATTAGATAATAACTGTTTACCAAAAAAATTATATTATAGGGGATATTTATTTATATAGTTCTAAATTACAACTGAGAAGATATGGAAAACACCCAATGTAATATATTACATGAAATGTACTATGATGGAGAAGGAAGGTATGTCTGGATAAAAATTTGGGCATATAATAACATCATCTAATCATGTGTGGTCAGACTACATGACATGTCTGTAGGAAGGTACATGATCTGTTGAACTCATGGTTTGTTGATTTTGTATCCTAGATACACAAACTCATGTAAACTACTTATACAAGTTGTTTTATCCATACAAACAATGTGTTTGAGGCATTATTGACTGTCAGAATGTATGGTCGAATCTCAACCCATGTTTCCATGGTCATAAAAGGAATGTCTCCTAGACCACATGACATATGTGGCCATGTGGATTTCTAGGTGTGTATGTTAGTTAACCTCATGTCTTGTAATAGAGATATACATATTGAGTGCTCCCAAGGTGCACACCATGTAATATTTAACATGGCCACTTGATTCTAGTGTCAAACCAAAATAGAGACACAATTATGTACATAAGACTCACAAACTCTATGATATTTATTTTCAATAAAAAACATAGTTGTTTAATAGAAATGAGGCATGACATGTGGGTAAATCATTACATGCTTTGAGATTAGAAATTTCAAATCCAAAACCCTTAGTTTCCCCTTAATATTTCCACCACCATCACCATATCCTCCAATATTGGTTGTTCCACCACTGTCAAATAAACCTAAAGCTATTGGAGGTCACCGTCTTCAATTTATAGATCTCCATAACCATCATACAACCATTATGTCATAGTTTCTTAATTAATAATACTCACATATCTGTACTAGGATAAAACCCTTGACATTGTCCTTTCCATAATTGACTTACGCCTGACCATCCGAGGATAACAACCATCTAAACCTTCCTAGTCATGCTATTCCATCATTATTCTCATTATTAACACAGAGATGATCAACCACCATAGTTTCTCTTGTTTAAAAACCAACTATTAAAATTAAAGATTTTTATTTATTATTAAGATATGTTTAAGGGAAATAATCGGATCATAAGAATCATTGTATGAGGTATTTCAAGATAACAAAGAATTTTTTTATAGTATGTTACCAGTGAATGTTAAAAAATGAGATACCACTATGATATTCATGATAATAAGAATATGGTATTATAAATATTATTAACCAGAGTAACCCAAAATAATAGTCATCAAATAATCATTGAGTTCATGAACGGAACTAAAATTGAAATTAAAACAAAGAACGAAGAAGAGAATTAATATAAAAATCCCTACCTCATGCAAATTATGTCAATGCTTCCAATCCCAGCATCAATGTCTAGTCATATTTCCATCATATCCACAAAGATATTCATACACTCCCTAAAGAATGATCTATAATACTCTGTCTCCCTTAATGCTGTAACAGCTTATATAGTTGGACCATCCTAGTTGATAGAAGTTAAACATTAATTTTAAATGGTGGATTTGGTTAATTAGGTAACCATTTTGTTGACCCAAAACAACCTTGTTCAGGTTTGTACCCCGAACACACAAATTATACCTATCTTGTGCAAAAAAACCCATTTTATACATAACCTTATTATTAGAATATCCATTTGATACTCTATTTAATAAATATTAATTCTAGAATATATGGAATATATATTTATATATTAAATATAGATTTACATCCTTTAAAAATCAAAAATATAAAAAAATGACCAAAATTAAACCTAAGGGTAAAAAGCATGTCTCAAGACCAATGGAATAATTATAATATTGTTTAAAGATAAACTATTATGTTTCATCTTTTATTCCCTATCTAAGGAACAAGGAACTAAAACTCAATTAATGTGATATGTAAAATCAATTGAAAATTATAGTCCTAATGTTCCACATGAATTTATTTTGTAAATTTCACTCAAATGGTCACGTGTCATAGAATTGGGATATTAAAGAAAGTTTTATTTTTTCACACATCTTTGATGTGTCCTTTTGAAAAAATTAATTGATTTTTAATGGGTTAACACATAAATCACAAGAATATACTTTCTTTATCATACCATATTTATGTTTATAGTATTGTTTTTTATGTAAATAATTTTTTTACACTTAAATCTAAATTATTTGTAATTCAATGATCCATTAATAATAACAGTTATGTAATCACATTAGTTATAAAATAATGGACTGATTGATAAAATGGAACATAATATTTTATAATCTTAAACTTATTTGGATTCTAAAACTAATTTTTTTATTTTACAAACTATATTTTCATTTATTTTCTTTGAGGGTTTCATATTAAAATGTTTTTATGTAAATACATTTAGTTATAAAATTATTCTTTCTAAAAACATTTTCATATGTAATTTCACATAACCTTTATGTCTTTTTTTCAAAATAATTTTTGTTAAAATTCACTACTCCATTTAAAACTATATTTTTACTACTATTGAACACATTTATATAATAATGTCTTAAGGGTGAGAGTGGGTTTTATAATTATAAAACAAATTAATAAAATTAATTTTAAATTTATCTTAATGATGCGTTGAGTACCAAATTGGTGTTTGAACCAACCTTAAAGATTGGTAAATGAAAATTTTGATTTTCAATGTTAGAGATAGAAAGGGATTTTTAATAAATTTTTTCATTCTTAAGGAAGTCGTTATGAAGGCACATTATCCTGGTTCTCTATCATGTAACACCTTATTGTTTTCATAAATTATTACGATTATGATATGCAGAATAACTCATTTAGATTGATAATATGGTTTGTATTAATATATTTAAGATGAAATCTTGCTTTTATATTTTTAAGAATAACATACCTTAGTATGTGATTCTTAATATTTTATCATGAAATATTCAATGTTTAATTTGTTTTGATATTTGAAATTTTCTTTCATGATATTATTTTTTATATTATTAGATTTTCAATCATGTATGTATAATTGATTATAATTCCATTTTTAGTTCTTCATTTCAAATATTGATCTAGTTTTTTTAATTCTATAATGGAATATTACTATCATGTTAAAATTCCCTTATTATTGAGGTTGATAGGGGTGTTTGGGTACTCAATCATTCTTCCCTTCTTAGTGGGATGATTGGGGTGTTTCATCACTCAATACCTCTTCCCTAATAATTTAGGACTATGGGGTTGATTCAACACTCGATCAATTATTAAAATTTCTTATAATGGCTAGACTCATTCAACACAATTCCATTTTCCCCTTGATTATTTTTTCACCCTTACACATTATATTCATCTTACACATATCCATTGATACTCTTAAAGAAAGTTTCTATAAGTATAAACCCTTAAAATATAAGGAGTAATTTTATAGGGTTTTAACATTTTTATATGTTTCTATTCATTCATTTATGATTTTTTAAAAATATTTTTTTATTAATATAAATGTATATAAAAGTTTATTCATATATATTATTATTCATGATGTGAGTTGAGAAATTTCTATGGTTCTTTACTGATAGATTTCTCTCACACCCTAAATGGTAATCCAAGTGGATAGGTAGTTTCACTTTCTTTAATTAATGTGTGTATAAGTTTACTATAATCTGTACAATTTAGAATTATATAGCAATAAAGGGTTCCATGTGAGAAAATTGAACCTCCACTATGTTGTTGGAGTAGTTAGGATGTTGGTCAGAGTATAATTTTTGAATATCCTCTATTAATTTTAGTTTTCAATGTCATGGGATTTGTTTGTCCACATATGTTTTTGTAATGTTATGTAAATATTGTAAAATAACATGAATAGTCTTATTTTTATTCATATAGAGTGATGTTTCACATATTTTTCTATTCTTTTGGTTAACAACAGTATACATGTAACTCCGTACAGAGAAAAAGTTGTATGGTTATTTTTTAGAATGCACAACTTATAAATGTTTCATGAATGTTTTTGTAATAAAATAGTCATTACTTTTTACTGTTTTCATTGACTGGAAATATTACACAATTATATATTGATACATATAATATCAGTCACCAACCTTTCCAGATCAGATATTTCGCTTGGATTTTGTGAAATCTTAGTCCAAGCATCATTCGAATATCCATGAAAATGTTATAAAAAGTAATATCGAAGTAGTTTTGGGTCTGTTATGATATTTTATTCTTATAAGATAAGTTTTTGGGTTTTTGGGACTTGGAATGAAACTAGGAAACATTCCAGATCAACCTTTTTATGGTGGATGTCTATGTTATGAGGGGATTTATGGGTATTGAGTTGGGTCCATAGGTTTTTTGGGGATTTATTTGAACTTCAATAGTATAACATGATGAAATCCATGAAGTTTGATATTTCTCAACTGGGAACCAAATTTTTATTTGGTTTATGGATAAACTTTCTAGTGGAACATTAGGTTTTCTACATTTTATTTATATGGTTTGAATATTAAATGTTAGTAACTTTAATTTCATATTATTAAATAATAATGTAATTAGTTATGTTATGAATAACATATTAGTGGTGATATAATTAATTATTGTTATTAATATACACTTTTTTAAATTATTTAAGATTCTTATTCTAATTATTAATATATTTTTAATGATAATTTCTCTCTATTATTTCAGATATTATTATTCATGATATAATTTCTATTCAATGATGTACTATTAAAAATGTTTTCTAATGATGATTCTTGACATAATGAGTAATGTATATATTTATTTTTAAAAGAGGAGATTTTTGTTCATATGAATGTGTTTTAAAAAAAATGGAATCTTATTTTTAAAGATGTCTAAGATTATAACGTTTTTGTTTAAAAATGGATTGCATATCATTTGGTTTTATAAATAACCCTGAGTTTTATAGAATAATTTTAGTTTAAATATAAATAAAACCATACATAGTGAAAAATAATTTTACATCCTTACATTTTATAGGTAAGAAGGTTTTGAAAATAAATTTGAGTGTGTTTTCTTTTACTAAAATTGAATATGCGTTCATTCAATAAAATTTAGTGTTTCTAAAAACGAATTTTACAAATATATTTTGGAATGATATTTGATATTTAGTAAAACTATTTTAACATGTTGGAAAAATTATAAAATGTAATTGAAGTGGTAGTACTATAATTTGAAAACCCAAGGTAATTCATATATTTAGGAGTATCATAAAATGTGATTTTATAAATTTTTAGTATTTTTTGGATTTTAAATATGTTAATGTATAACTTTGGAATTTGAATCTTTTGTTATTTAATGCATTTTGTTGGTATTGGGAGTCATTCATCAAGATCTTGGTGGAATTTAGAATATATATTGGTTTTTTTGATTATGAATTCATTATTTGGTGACATAGAGGATTTTAAATGAAAATAGGTTTATATGCTCAAGGATAAATAATGTTATAGTGGGGAGGTTGAAGATATGCATGTCATAATTATATGGACTAAGGTATTTTTAATGATTTTAAATTAATATTTAAACTGGGAATAAACACCCTCATTTTAATTTTTGGATCAGGTGTATGGGGTATTTTTTATTTATTGATTTTATCTTGAATTTTGATGTTTGAGGATGAAGTTTTATGAGTTTAAGGATATGGATTTAGGTGTTTTTTGAGTTTTGTGATTTTATACCCCAAACATCACTATTTTAATAGAAATAAGATATTGTATGTGTTATTTTATGAATTTTATAATTTTATAATAAAATTAGAGGATTTTTTAATTGAGTCTTTATGTAGTTTTATTTTTTGATTCATAGTAGGCATTTTTCACATGGGTTTGTATTGGATTTAGTTGTTCGTGTTTATTAGAGTTTTTTTAATTTGAATTAATTGGAATGAATTTTTTTATTTTCAATTAGATTATTCTTAGTTTTTGTTAAAAATGATAATAATCAAAAGTAGTTTTGGGATGTTTCCTCGACCTTAAGTGAATTTACATGTTTTTTTGGGAACATAACTTCCAATTGTTTTATAGATTAACAATAATTACCAAACATATATTATTTGAATCATGAAAAAATTATTTTTAAATATATTCTTATATAACATGTAATTTTTTTAAACGTGATATTATTTTTTATTATACAATTTTTTGTAATAATATTGATCTATTTTCTACTCTTATTTAAAACCTCTTGAAAATTTGATTATGGTAAATTCAATATCATTTTTTTAATTTTTAATTTTAATAAATAAATTCAATTTTTGTTTTAATTTTTTGGTTTTTATTATATAGTTTCTTTTATAAATAATTTATCATTTTCATGAAGTAATATTTTTCCTTCAACAAATTTTCACAATTAGATATGCATTTTGTCTTTATTTTGTAAAGTCTATGTGGGTTTTATTCTTATTTTAATAATTTAAATTCCATAAATATGGTATGTGATCTTATGATATAAAATTTCTTACAGATGTTAATTTTTTATGTTTTATGTTTAGGAGTATTTTAGTGACCCAAAATAGTTCAACAATCTAAATAAGGAAGAAATTTACATCAGAGTGGGTGATTACAAAAGATTTTATTTTTAGAAAGTAAAAAGAATGTTCCCTTGTCAAGGAATTTGGATAATAAAGGAATGATATATTTTTAACATTCTTATGTTATGTTATCATGAGTCTACATGAAAACTTTTATTTAGTTTTTAAGAAAAAACATAAATTTTAGGGAAATACATTATTAATCATTCTATTTAGAGTTATATTATCCATATTTGATAAGTAAAGATTCTCATTACACATCAACATGAATGAATTAAAAGGAAAATATGATGGTTATAATATTTTATCAGTGATTTTATACTGAAAAGGTTGAGTAGGGAGAGAAGAATTTTTTATATTCTCATTATTATGTTGGAGAATGTGGATATGTCTACTTGATGAGGTATAATTGGATTGTTTTGAAAACTTAAATGATTATAAAATTTATTTTGAGAACAATATTGGTAAGAATATTAAGAAACTAGACTCAGATGGTGGTGGATAATATCTTATTCAAGACTTCATTGATTATTTACGGGAGTTTTGTATAATATCTCAACTCACACCTCCTTATACGCCTAAGGGGAACAATGTAATTGAAAGGAGGAACTGCACCTTGTTGGAAATGGTTAGATCAATGATGAGTCATGTGAGTCTTACATTATCCTTTTGGGGATACTTCTTACAAACATTGACATTCATACTAAAATGAGTTATAAATAATGTGACAGGCAATATACTATATCATGTGTGGATTGGAAAGAAACCTTTGTTATCTTAATTACTTTTGTGGGATTGAAAATAATTTTTAGGCTTCTATAGGTAACAATACATCACCATGAGGAAAACATATATCTTTATAGGATATCACAAATAAATAAATGGATATTACATATAATATCCTTCAGAAATAAGGTTATTACTGATAGACATCCCACATTTATGTTGGCCCTGTGTGTAGTGCAAGCGTGTGATGTTGAATGATATTATAAAATTTATTTTAATAATTATTTCCTAAAACCAAGAGTGAGAATCTTGAATTTCAAATTTATAATTAATTTATTTAATATAAGAAGAAATAAATACCTGGAATAAGGTAATATCTTCGTTGGTGAATAATGATCATCCAAAAACACCCTTTTAGATTATCTTTGTTGTGATGTGAGGATGGAAGGTTATAATACCTCCAGAAGTGATCCACACATTCTCCTATGATCTTTAAGAAACACCACAGATTATCTATGTGCTACCATGGTGAGTTGAATAACTTGAATTTTTCATTCTTGATTGCTAATTCTTTGGTCTTGAAGAAATATCTCTTGCACTTCTTGTTATTGAGAGGGAGAGACAAGGAGGAGTTGAGAGAGAATTCATTGTGAAAATCAATATTCTATTCTAAATTTTTCGGATACTATACATAATAGACACAAACATCTATTTATAGAGTTGTGATTTAAGTAAAAATATAATTTAAGTGCATACCATCCATTAAGTAACATTTTTTACATTTAATAAACCCCATTCCACATAATAATAATTATATAATTATTATTTTTTTGCGCACACCATCATTCCAAATAAAAAATATCATGGAATGGTCTTGTTAATTAATATTTGTCACCAGACTTGATATTGGTCCATTAGAACTACTCTAGAATTTATTAAAAATCAAATAAATATTTTATTTATAAATAAAATTTTTATTCCCAATCTAGAGAATAGATATTTATAAAAATATTAAATAAATAAAATAAATATTTTATTCACAAGACGAAGAATAAATATTTATTTATTATTTAGGTGATCAATGTTACTTGAATAAAAGTATTCCTTAGACTTGAGAATAATGTTTATTCCATTAAATAAACTCAAACAGAATTTAATGGATGTCAGAGAAAACACTTAGTATGCGACTCTATAGTATTTTATCTCATTGGAAATATTAGATCTTTCCTGAAGTCCAATATTACTGTCTAGTAATGGGCCATGGAACCCAGGAGAATGAACTTAATGTCGCAACATTGAGATACAAAAAATAACACTCACTGTGTAATATAATCTCCTTAACACAATATCTCACCAAGCGGGTTTCACATCTGTGTCAATAACCTATATGCTCGATATGAATTTCATTAACTATCTGAAATTAAAAAATAATCACAACATGTAAATAGAATTTGATGCCATAGTTATATACTAATCAAAGGGATGAGATATCAGATTCCATAAACATGGAATGGAATATCCTTCCTTTACTTATTCATTACTGACATGTCAGTCTTGATTCACCCAACATATCCAAATTTGATGTGAACATTAATTTTCATGGTTTATGAAATACATCTAAGTATATGAGTTTTAATATGCATTAATAAATATATTAAATTATAAGTACCGTCACACATGCTCATACATTGGAATAACTAATTGCACCAAAACATGCAGAATTTATACAGGTAGGTCTATTATCTTAATATCCCATCTTAGAGATTACCATGTGAAAAATTAATGAGATGAAGCCTTGTATACTAATAAGTACTCGAACCTTATAGTTTATGTACAATGTGTCCCATCATAAAAATTTATGTAACTACATTTTATTGATAATATCATCATATAACTTCGTGGTTCTCATCATAATGGTGAACTTCTATGAACTAGTCAATGCGACATATACTCTAGGACATTATTACCTTAGATTCATGAAAAAAACATATGGGTGATAATAAATTTTATTAATATTCAATACATCAAATATACATGTAATCAAAGTAAAAATAGTCAGTCCTAGCACTCCAACTCCAACAAACCCCCACTTGGACTAGAGACTTTCCCACGACCTTCAGTCTGGCAGACCTTACATGATAGTCATGATTCTCCTGAGTCAATGATTTAGTCAAGGGGTCCTCCATGCTATCTTCTATGGAAATAATATTCACTGAAACTTCACCTATCTGAGAAAAATCCATCAAGAGATCATAATTTCTAAGTATGTGCTTCGTCTGTTGACATAACCTTGGATCCTTTGTATGATCCACCACTAAATTATTATCACAATCGAGTGTGATAGTATATTTACTATTATATAAAACATCATTCTATTGGACTAAGTTTTGTATCCAATATGCTTCTTTAGCTACCTAAGAAGCTGTAATATACTAAGAATCTATTCTAGAATCAGAAATTAAAACCTTCTTTGAGATATTCCTTCTCATAACCCTTCTATTCAAATTGAATATATATCCTATTTTGACATCATTTCATTTTGATCGGTTTAGAAACTAACAATGCATATCTATAGATGACTAGTTCCTCATATCCTCCACAAACAAGGAACATATCCTTAGTATGCCATAGATACTTAATGATAGTATTGAATTCCATCAAATGGAGGTCACCTTGAACAACTTGATAGCTTAATACCGAAATTAATTCATAGGAGAGATTTATCCTAGTACATATCATAACATACATGACTAACCCAATCGCTAATTCTTATGGAATCATTATCATTCCATTTCATTCCTCATGTTTTTGAAGACATATTTTCTTATATAGATTAATTCAATATGACACTGGATATAATCCCCTCTTAGGTTGATCCATACCAAATCTCTTTTGTATAATTTCAATGTATTCACTTTGACTTAGGCCGAACAACTTCTTTGATCTATCATGATGGATCCTGATACCATGAATATATTCTTCCACTCCCAAGTCCTTTATATAGAATCATTTTTTCATCCCTGACTAAACATATTGTAAGACTGGTATTTCATTTATAATGATTAAATCTCATCGACATATAATATTAATAGAATGACTACACTCCCACTAAACCATTTATAGACACATATCCTGCATTCATTAATTATGAATCCAAATTCCATTGAGGCCGCATCAAAATTAATATTCCATGAACATGATTCCTAATTTAATCCATAAATGTATCTCTGCAACATGTATATGTTGATGGAATCATTTGGACTCATAAACCCGTCGGGCTACGTCATATTGACATCTTTCTGAAGGTTCCCATTATGAAAGGCTGTTTAGACTTCTATTTCCCAAATATCATAATCATGGAAAGTTACAATGTCCTGTATAATTCTAATGGATTTTAGAATTTCAACTGGTGAAAATGTATTATAATAGTCAATGCCTTGATTCTGATTAAACACTTTTGCAGCCAGTCATGCTTTATAGTCACTGAATTATCTTCCTGTAATGTAATATATTTTCCATGTATTATTTTTTTAAATATTATATGGAATTATTAAAAGACCAGGCATGGAGATGGAACATCATTCCGAGACCCAGAGAGCCCAAAATAGTGGTTTGACCAATTTTAGTTATGTGAGTCGGCATATGTGCATTGTTCTAGTAGTTTCCAAATTGATGCCCAAATTAAAAATTTGAGGGCATCGTTTCATCCAGGATGACAACGTTACCTAAGAACAGGTCTAACCTCGACTGGCACGAGTCGAGGGGAAAAGTTATTTTTCAGACATTTTTTGAAAAATAAAATAAATAATTCGCAAAGTTTATTTTATTTGGAAACATTCACTGTAGCGCAACGATGGGACATATATTTCAATAATTAATGTCATTCCATGAACAATTTGAAATAGAAACACTAACTTATATATGTCACATCGTAATGATAGTGACTCAGTGCAACAAAACACTGAAACACATTCCCTTATTTTAATGGGTTAATCAAAATTTTCTCATTGGCAGAAGGTGGAGAGAAAATCCGGAGAATCCTCGCAGCTTTGGATAATACTCTCAGAGACGAACGATGATGAATCAAGGATGTGAATCGTTGCGCCAACAAAGTTTAAGGATCTCAATGACAATGGAATCACGACCCCTTCATCAGCAATGGATCCCTTCTTGAGGTAGGGGTTGTTATTTTTAATTCTTCTTTTCCACATTTTGGATTAAATGACAAACGCAGACCAACCCACAAATAGTTTAATCTATGGATTCAGGTGTTCTTGTGGGAGGGTTTTTATTGGGTTGATCTTTGGGAATTAATATACGTTAGATTATCATTTTGATTCTGATCTGTTTGATCCTACTAACAGGAGTGGATCAACGTAGGGATGAACGACGACGGAGGTTTCGTTCCTAGATTTGATTTTGGATTTATTTCTCCATTTTTTTTCTTGTCTGTTCTTCACGTTCTTTGTGGGGTGATGAACAGCAGATCGTTGTGCATTTTTTTTGCTACACAATGATCCAAATTTTGATATCCGACATCGTGGAGACCTAGTGGAGGTGTGACAACGACGGTGGAAGATAAATTGACTCGGTTTGGGAATAATCGTTCCTCAACCATTCTTCACATAGATGATAAAATCACGATTTTAGGACCGATCGGATGCCCGAAATTGATAGAATCAGGTTCATGATGATCAAGAGACCTCAACCATTTTGTTTCGTGGCGATCGGATGGCCAAATTGAATATTATAACTTCACTAGAGGCGCGATGGCGGAGGATCACGTTTCTAGAAATTTACAGAACACACGCTGAGTATTTAGATGAACGCACTGTGTGGTACCGGTGGCAGAAGCTAGGGTTTTGGGTTTCATATAGGTATCACACAGCATGTGACCCCAGTCACATGGAGTGTTGGACCTTCCCCATAGCTCAATGTGTATTCTGAGAAGTACATGAACACGGGATGAACTACACGACTTCAGAACACATCGTATAGGCCCTACGCGGCATGGAAGATGTGACTACACGGGACTCAGTGTGTATCCAGGGGATACACAGACATGAGTTTGATTACATGCCCATGTAATCCACCACATGGCGTGAAGATACAAGTAACGCAGGTCACCTTGTGTGCCAGTTACATGGGATGGCGTTCATGGATTAATGCCGTGTACGGGCACACTGCCTCATATAAAGATATGTCCCCAGTTTCTCAGAAAGGGCGTGTGATATATACTACACGCCGTGTAATAACTTTTCTACATGACCAGCCTTACGACACTGGTCTTTGTACACGAGCGGTACCTGGGGTTAGAAGGCATGACGTGTGACATTTGTACACGCCGTGTTATTTTTAAAACATGGCTTGGTCGCCTTTTCCACCGTATCTTATACATGTTTCATTTGGGTTAGTTCCCCCTTTTATCTTTCCCCTGAAGGTCAAGTATCGTTTCCTTCTATAGGATTACGATCCCTTTAGAAGGACATTTCGAGATAGAGTCAGGTATCCCTCTGAGAGGTTCAGGGTGAGATCCCATATCCATTCTTGACCGTAGGCAGAGTCAGGTATCGACGTGACTATCTCCATAGGGAACCGATCCTCTGCCTAGCTGGTGAATCCAGATGAGTCGTGGTATCCTCCAAGGACTTGGTAGTGATCCTCATCTGTGTATCATGATCTTTCCCCACTCATTAGTGTGTTCTCCTGAAATGAGTGTATTTATCTCTTGTGGATTTTCCTGACGAACTGTACTTCTTGGACGAACATAATCAGAGCTATCAGACACATGGACTGAGTTCTCCTAGACAATTGCTTTGTGGAATATTCAAACTGAATCCATCGCAGGGGTATACGGTTCTGTGACTTGTCTCTAGACTGTGAGTCTCAGTTTTGAGTATGTTTGGATCATATTATCCTATTATATGTTCAGTAGACAAATAATCATTAGAGATGACTGTACCTTTCCTTTGTGTATTTCTTTGTGGTTTTGGGGGCCTCTACTAAGTATTGTTATACTCACCCCTGCATAGGCTTTCCCCACATGTGTCGTGTCTTGTGCAGATGAGCTACCTGTTGACAGAGTCCATGGTAGACCTGGACAAGACTGAGCTTTTTGAGATCCCTACAGGCTGAGGTGTTCCTATAGATACAAGCAGTAGTCCCAGTACCACTTTTTATTTACATGTTGGACTTTTATTTTTCTGACTCTTGTTTTTGGTGGGCTTGTATTTTGGCCCAGATTATTTTCAGTACATTACTTTCCGTCATTCTCTTTTGGTTGGGTTTAGGTTTACACATTCATTTAATACCTTAGTGGTTTTGAAATTTCATCATTTATGGGTTTGGATATGGGTGTGTGTGTACAAGTACATAGGAAATTCCTCCCTTGTTAGTAATATGCGTACTCTGTGCTAGTCACTAGCCCCTGGCCTATTGGAGGTGGGCTTGGGGAGTCATGGTGTGGGCCATAATGAGACTTGTCCTGACAGAGTGGTATTAGATGTGTTCGGTTCTACCTTTGGACAACGAGTCTGTGATTTTGGTTTGGGGAAACAATGTTAAGTGTTTCGATCTCATCTTTCAGGGCAGAGATTCCAGTGTTGGTGCGGGTGGCCAACCTATCCATACACCAAGACACTAATAACCTACTTTTCGACATAGTACATTAAAACACTAGTTGAGAGGAAGTCATAGAATAGTACATGCATCATATAGGATTGGGTTGTATTTTCCGTGTCCTTTGTGTCAGTTATACACATATAATCATTAAAGATGGAACATCTTGTTTCCTTACATAATGCCCCCATGATTTATACCCTCTATGACTCAGCTATGTGATCACGAGGATGAACCCCTCAGTGAAGAGGCTTCAAAACAGGGACCAGTTCCCCAAGAGTTTCCACCAGGTGGTTCACCTGTTATGCCACCACTAGTGGAGCAGCCTATGGTACCTACAGTACCGATCGACGAGGTGTGCAGAGTTAGCGTGCTCCATAAGTACCATAGAGAGAGACCCCTCAATTTCAGAGGTGAGCCCGACCCTCAGGAAGCTGAGGATAGTCTTGAGGTGGTGAACTGAGGTTTCTGTCTAGTGACGACACCATCAGACCAGATGGTGATCCTAGCAGCGAGCCTTATTTAGGGTTCGACGAGACAATGGTGGAGTCTGATCACACAGACTCATGACAAGGAGACTCTTTCATGGATGGGGACGAAGAGACTCTTTAGGGAGGATTTCTCTCTGGTTATGCTGAGAGAAGTGTGCATCCAGGAACTTATTCAGCTTCAGCAGGGAAGTTTTACAATAGCTAACTATTCATCAAGGTTCACCAACCTCGCGAGGTACTTGATGGATATAGTCAGGGATCAGTAATTCAAAGATCGGTCCTTCGAACGTGGTCTACGAGGGGACATCAGATATAGTATTGGTATTCTATGCATTTCGACTTATGATGGAGTTCTCGAGTGGGCCTTGGTGATCGAGAGTTTCTTGGATGATCAGAGACAGACGTTGGCAGTTAGCAGCAGGTCGACATGTGCAGAGAACTTGGCAGTAGGGAGCTGACGTCAGGCATATGGATCAGGATGTGGAAGACGTCACAGGAGGACCCAGGATAGGGGATTTACTCTCTAGGGCTCTCAGGCTAGATCCAGTCAGCCTAGGGAGAAGCGGTGCTACGCCAACGACGATAGGGGACATCTCTCTAGGGATTGTTCGACCTGTTGAGCTGCTGAGAGGGAAGCGACAGATAGACCACCAATGTAGAGGCAGAGAGTAGAGCAGATAGCCTTCCATGTGATGGTTTTGGAATAGTAGCAGGGAGAGATTCACGTGGTAGAAGATTCTTCATTCAACTTCCACCACCACCCCCAAGAAGTCAGTAGCAGGCTCATGGAGCTGGGGGATAGGGGCGGGGACAACTACAAGCGATTGAGGCGTATGACCCAAGGACTCCAGGGATGATCTGATGTACGATCTGTGACTTCTATAACTTGGATCCCATACTTATAGCCATGGGTTCTAGTCATTACTTCCTCACCACATGTCTTGTGCGAAAACTTGAGATTTCAGTAGAGCCTTTGAATCGATTCTTATGATTGGAGACACCTACTGGAGGAGACTTGATGATCATGCAATTTTGTAGACATTGTGATCCTACCCTTGGAGGTGAGAATTTCGATTGGAACCTCTTGGTGGTAGCATCGAGGCCTTACGAGATCACACTCAGTATGGATTGGTTATCTTCAGTCCATGCCCAGATTGACAGTTTTAGGTGAAAAATGCGGTGTGTCTACAGTGATGAGACAAGGTTTTCATTCGTCAGAGAAAAGGAGACCTAGGCAACGTAGAATGAGATCATGAAAAAGAGGGTGCAGACGATCACTCATGATTTGGCTATCCTTGCCCTTAGAGCAGTAGATATTATGAGTTCCCAGTTCCCAGCAGTTGTGGAAGAGTACGAGGACATCTTTCCCTAAGATGTTCCAAGACTATCTCCCCACTAGGAAATTGATTTCTGCATCGACTTACACCCTCGGAAGACATCGATTTTATCTCCAGAATATTGGATGGTTCCCACAATGCTTCGCAAAATGTGGTTGATGTTGGAGGATTTGTAGATCAAGGGTTTCATAAGACCCAACGCTTTACCCTTGGAAGCCCCACCTTTTTTTCCAAAAAGGAAGACGAGAATTTGAGGTCGTGCATGGATTACTGGTGCCTGAACCAGGTGACAATGAATAATAAGAATCCACTTCCTAGGATCGATGACCTCTTTGATCAGTATATCTTCTCGCAGAAGGATCTGAACTTGAGACTGAGGCATTGGATATAGTTCCTCTAGAATGACGATTTCAAGATCATCTCTACTCATATGATGGGTAATAAGCTGGTGGATGCTCTTAGTAGAAGGTTGAGCTCACATCTGCTGAGTGAGGAAACATATCAGTTAGCAACGTTACAGTTATCCTTTGTGGAAAAAGAGGATGCAACATATATACAATTGATGGTTGTCACCCCTCTACTATTACATAAAGTTAGGGAGGAACATCTTGGGGATGTTGTATTTGAGGCTTTATGTGCTCAGTTATCCACAAGACATTCTATTGATTGATATTAGCAAGGTGGGGAGCTCATACATCTTTTCATAGGATGCACTGTTGTACTAGTGGCACTGCAAGAATAGGTCATGAGGGTGTTTCATACATCTCCCTTGGCGGTACATCCCGGAGTCGCAAATATGTACAAGGATCTCTAATGACAGTTCTGGTGATCAGGCATGAAGAAGGCGGTAGCAGAGTTCATTTCTTGATACCTTACATGCCAGTAGGTGAAGGCTGAGCACCTTGTTCAAGCGGGATTAGATCACCCCTGGAAGTTTTAGAAATGAAGTGGGATGGAATATAAATGGAATTTGTGATGGGATTACCCAAGACGTCCAAGGGGAATGAATCCATCTGGGTGATCGTTGACCGACTCACCAAGTCGGACCACTTCCTACCTAACATGGAGCAGAGTTCCATAGAGATATTGGGATGCCTCTATGTGCATGAGATTGTTCAGATTCCTGGAGTCCCTTTGACAATAGTCTCAGATCGAGATTCCCATTTCACCTCTCTATTGTGGAAGGGATTGTAGGAGGCTTTTGGGACTCAGCTATGCTTGAGCCAAATGTTTCATCCCATGACTAATGGTCAAACAGAGAGGACCATTCAGGTTCTAGAGGATATGTTGCAAGCCTGTATCTTGGAATTTGGTCATAGTTGGGCGGACCACCTTCCGCTAGTGGAGTTTTCATAAAACAACATCTACCACTCCACCATTGGTATGGCTCCGTTCGAGGCTTTATAAGGGAGACCCTTCCATTTACCTCTTTGTTGGATCAACCCAGGAGAGTCATCACTCATGGCCTTGAGTTGGTATGAGCTACCACCACGAAGGTGCAGATTATCTGGGAGCATATGAAGACAACACAAATCTGACATAAGTCTTATGCAGATAGACGACGGAGACCTCTAGAGTTTGAGGAGGGAGACCATGACTTTATTTGGGTCACATCTCAATGAGGGTAACATAGATTTGGACAAGGTGGAAAGGTATCTCTAAGGTTAATAGGACCTTTCCAGATACTGTGCATAGTTGGTGAGGTGGAATAATTCCTAGCTCCACCAACATAGTTGCATCAAGTAAATGATGTATTCCACGTGTTGCAGATATGGATGTACGTGCATGACCCATCACAAGTCATCGATTGGGGTGAGATGGACATCAAGGATGGGGTGACCTTTTTCTGAGTACCTAGTAGAGATTGAGGATTGGCGGGAGAGGATACTTCGTGGGAAATCAATTCCCTTGGGACACGTTTGCTGGTAGCATGAGAATCATTAGGACAGAATGTGGGAGCGGTAGGCTTAGATCCATTCCTAGTACCCAAATCATTTTGATTATAATTTGTTTTTGATTATCGGGGAAGCAAATCCCCAAGGTGGGTAGAATTTAATGTCTCAAATTTTCCATGTATTATTTCTTTAAATATTATATGGAATTATTACGAGACTGAGCATAGATACGACACAACATACTGAGGCCCAGAGTGCTTGGAATAGTGTTTTGATCCTTTTTAGTTATGTGAGTCGGAATATGTGCATGGTTGTGGTAGTTTTTGAATGGATACATGGATTAAAAATATGAGGGAATTGTTATGTACGGGATAACGAATTTACCTATTAAAATGTCTAACCTCAACTGGTGCTGGTCAAGGGAAAAAGTTAATTTTCATACATTTTTATTAAAATAAAATAAATAATTCACATTGTTTATTTTATTTGGAAACATTCGCTACAGCGCAACGACGGGGCAACGGTTTTGAAAATTAATTCCATACCATAATCAATCTGAAACAACAATGCTGACTCATTAATGTTGTAGCGTAATGAAAATTACTCAGCTTAACGAAACACTAAAACACATTCTTTCCTTTTAATGGGTTAATTTAACGTTGCTTTTTGGTAGAAGGTGGAAAGAAACAATTGAGAATCCTTGGAGATTTGGATAAAACTATCATTAATGAACGACGGCGAATCAAAGTTGTGAATCACTGCACCAATGAATTTGAAGGATATCGACAACGAAGATAACACGACACCTTCATCAACAATTGATCACCTATTGAGGTAGGGTTTTTTTTCAATTATTCTTTTCCCCATTTTGGATTAAACGATGGACGCCGACCAACCCATGAATAGGTTGATCTATGGATTCTTGCGTTCTTATGGGAGGGTTTTTATTGGGTTGATCTTGTGGAATTAATATACATTAGATTACTGTTTTTATTATGCTCCATTTGATCCTACTAACAGGAGAAGATCAATGCCGTGACAAACGACAATGGAGGTTCGTTCCTCGATTTGCTTTTGGATTTCTTTTTCCATTCTTTTTCTCGTTTGTTCTTCACTTTCTTCATGGGTCGACAAACAATGGATTGTTGCACATACATTTTGCGACGCAACAATCCCAAATTGGAGATCTGGCATAGTGGTGACCTAGAGTAGGTGCGACGACGATGAAAGCGGACGAATCGACATGATTCTGGAATAATCATTGCTCGACCGTTCCTCTCAAGGATGATCAAAAGACATTTTTGGCGCCGATCAGAGGCCCGAAACTGATATAATTGACATCATGATGATTGGGTGACCTCGTGTTTTCTATTTCGTGGCGATCGAATGGCCAAATCAATTATCAGAGCTTCACCCGAGGCGAGACAACGAAGGTTTGTGCTTTTTGAAATTTCTAGAACACATGACGTGTATTCAGATGAACACGCCGTTTTGTACTGGTAGTGAAAACTAGGATTTCAAGTGTCAAATAGGTATCAATGGTCTTGTGAACCCAGTCACATAGAGTGTTTAACCTTCCCCGAAGCTCGGAATTTATTGTGGGAAGTACACAAGCACCAGATAGACTACACGGCTTCAGAACACATTCTATAGGCCCTACGTGACATGGAAGAGGCGACTATGAAGGACTCGGTGTGTATCCAGGGGATACATGGACATGAGGCGTAGTACACGGCCGTGTACTCCACCACGTAACCGGGAGAGGCCAGTAATGTGGGTCACCCCATGTGCCGGTTACACGGGATGGCGTACATGAGCTAAAGCCACGTATGGGCACAAGGGCGCATACCTGGAGCCGAACCCAGTTACTCAGACATGATGACTGATATATACTACACATCGTGTACGTAATTTTCTATATGACCAGCTTTACAACACGGTTCATTGTACACAGGTAGTACCTGGGGTCAGAAGACAGAACATGTGACATTTGTACACTATGTGTACATTTCAATATATGTCTTGGTCACCGTGTCCACCGTATCTTGGACATGTTTCGTTTAGGTTAGTGCCCCTATTTCTCATTACCCTAAAGGTCATGTATTGTTTCCTTAAATATAATTATGATACCTTCAGCAGGACATTCCGAGATAGAGTCAGGTATCCCTCAGAGAGGCCCGGAGCAAGATCCTCTATCCATTCATGACCCTAGGTAGAGTCAGGTATTGACATGAATATCTCAATAGGGAGTAGATCATCTACCTAGTATTTGAATCTAGATGATTTGAGGTATCCTCCAAGGACCTGACAATGATACTCATCTCTGTATCATGATCTTTCCCCAATAAGGAGTGTGATCTCCCGAAATGAGTGTGTGTATCTCTCTTTGCTTTTCCTGACAAACAATACTTCTTGAACATACATCATCTGAGTTACCAGACTTGTGGAGTGAGTTCTCCCAGATGATTTCTTTGTTTAATCTTTGAAAAGAATCCCTAGCGGGGGTATGCAGTTGTGTTACTTGTCTCTAGACAGCAGGTATGTGTTTTGAGTGATTTTGGATCATGTTCTCCTATTATATGTTCAGTAGACATATATTGCATAGAGTTGAATGTACATTTACATTGTTTATTTCTTTGTGGTTTTGGGGTCCTCTACAGAGTATTGTTATACCCACCCCTGCACAGGATTTTCCAGCACATGTCATGTCTTGTGTAGACGAGCAGCCTTTTGACAGAGTCCAGGGTGGACCAGGACATGACCGAGCTTTCTGAGTTCCCTACAGGCTAAGGTTTTTCTATGGATACTAGTAGGTATCCAAGTACCTCTTTGTGTTTACAGGTTAGACTTTTAGTTTTAAGACTCTTGTTTTTGGTGGTCTTGTATTTTTTCCGTATTTAATTTTAGTACATTACATTCTGTCATAATCTGTTGGTTGGGTTTAGTTTTATGCATGCATTTTGTTCCCTAGTGGTTTTCTACATTTTAACATTTGTGGGATTGGAGTTCTGTGCATGTGTACAGATTCATAGGCAATGCCTCCCATGTTAGTAATATGCCTACTCGATGCTAGTCACCAGCCCCTGGCCTATTGGAGGCAGGCTTGGGGAGTCGCATCACGAGCCCCACTTGGTTGTGTCATGACACTTTCCTTATCCACTTTTTTCTTGAATACAAATTTGCATTCAGTGATATTTACATATACTAGAGGGTCTACCAAAATCCAGACATGATTATGGTAAATGGAATCCATTTCATTATTCATGGATTATTGTCACTTGGAAGTATCTGTGTCACTTGCTGCTACCTTATAGGTTAAAGGGTCTTTATTATAAACTAATAATGATTCATCATCCTCAATGACTTGAAAAGCACGCGATTTTGGTTCTCAAACCAATCCAGTAATCCAACATAGTAATTATTTCTTTGGAAAAATTTCTTCATCCACATGGAATTGTAGAATTTTTTAATATTCCAACTCCTATGTATCTTGAGCCTGGAAGTCATCAAATTCTATCTCATTCCCACTATCTATTCGAGTAATAAGATACTCCTCAATAAATGTGGGACATCTTTCATCCACAACCTTTTTTATGAAGTATATTATAGGTAGTATACATTTTGTTGGGATATCCTATAAAGGTACACTTTGTGTCATTGGGTGGATGCTCGTTACCTAAAGAGGCCATAACAAATGCTTCACTGCCCCACAAATGTTACTAAGGTAACACATGTTTATTTCCATTACATAATTGGCCTGATATACCATCTGTCGCTTTAGTTGGAACTTAGTTTAGTATGTATGCTACTGTTTGTAACATGTATCCCTAAAAGATAATAGAAGACACATGTGACTCATCATTGGTCTCACTATGACCAATAATGTGTGGTTACTCCTTTCTCTTATACTATTCCACTGAGGCGTATACATAGGAGTGAGTTGAGATAAAATCCCAAACTCCCATAAATAATCAATATCTTCTTGATTAAGATATTCTCCACCAAGATCTGAATGGATTTTCTTAATCCTCAAACCAATATTATTCTCTACTTTGTTCTTATTTTATGTGAATTTTTCAAAATAATCCATCTTATACCTAATTAATTATAAATATACATATATATTAAAATCATCAGTAAAAGTTATGATGTATGAGTACACACCACATGCTTTAAAAGAAAATGGTTTACTCACATTAGTATGAACTGATTCAAGAATCTCTTTCACCATATTACATTTATCTCTAAATGGGGCTTTGGTCATTTTTTATTTTAAGCATGCATGACTTTAACCACGTTTTTTAGTTAAAAATAATATAAATATCCATCTTGATATAATTCAGTCATGAAATTTTCATTTACATGACCTAACAAGTGATGCCAATATTTGGTGTGGTATGAGTCATGTGAAGTAACTTTGTTAGTGATTTCCATTATTTGGATCATGTAATATAACACATTAAGGACATTATTTAAATGTTACGTAACAATGAAATGATCTCTTAATAAATGAATTGACATTTATTCCCAAATTTTAAAATAAATCCATCCATATCAAGTCTACATACTTAAATAGTGTTTTTGGTAATTGAAGGCACATAATAACAACCCTTGAAAATGATGATCATTCAAGTTTGCAATGTGAGAAGGTAGTCCCTGATTGATACACCAGTATGTTTATATTTGTTGGCTTCTTGAAGATTTCACTCTCCTTGACCAATATTTTTGAATCGACATGGTTTCTATATTTGAATACATAGGTGATAACCAAAAGCTATATATAATACTGAATTTATAGAAATAGATCAATTTCACTTTGTAAAAAACACAATCGATGCTTCCCCTTGCTTCTTTCGATGGGTTCATTTTTTCTTCTAGTGTCCCTTCTTGCGACATGAAAAACATAAAACATCATGTTCCCTTATTTTCCCCTTGATCATCCTCTTCTTGGAAGGGCGTGATGAATTTTTGGTGTTAAATATCTTCTCTTTCCCTTTTCTTCTTTTCAGAAAAAGGATTAATGAACGTAATGTTTCAGAATTAATATCTATCAATGGGTCAAGATATATAAGAGAAATAATGCAATTTTGCAACATTGAGAACAATAAAAAGATCATTGTGCAATATAATCTATTTTTCACGATATCTCATCAAGAAGGTTACACATCCATGTCACCAACCTATATGTTCGATATGAATTTCTTTGAATATCTAAAAAACACATCTTTACACCATTACAATATAATTTAATGCGACTATTCAATTCTGATCAAAGGGATTAGATATCCAATTCCATAAACATGGAATGGATGATTCCTTCCACGACCTATTCATTAATGACTTTTCACTCATGACAAACCCAACGTATCCAACTTCTCTATGAATTTTTTCATCATGTTTTTTGAAATACATCTATGTAAGTGAGTTGTAATAGGAATTGATAATAATATTAAGGTCTAAGTACCATCACACATGCTCATAGATAGGAATATAGGATGACACCAAATCATAAAGAATTTTTACTGGTGGTTATTCTCTCAAAATCTCCCATCCTGAAGATTACCAAGTGAGAACTTCGTTAGAAGAATCCTCATCTGTTTATGAGTACATTCACCTGAAATTCAATGTTCTATGAGTACCATCATAGTACAATATCCTACCGAAGAACATTATTTGAGAATATCATCATATCATATCAAGGTTATCATTATAACGGGGAAATTATATGACCTTATCAAAGTGAAATCTACTCTAAGACATTATTACATTTGATCCATGTGTAAAAAGAAAAAAAAATATATAATACAAAGTTTTATTAACATTAAATAAATAAAATATACATGTAATAAAAGTACAAATAGTTTATCCTAGGACTTGATTCCAACTATTTCATGAGAATTATTTTAACAAAAAAAAAGATATTGGGAGCGAGATAGAATTCTATGAAGTATAGGCTCAAGATACAAAATAGTTGGTATATTAACAAATTCCATAAAGCCATGTGAAATAATAAGTTGTTCTAGAGACACAAGTACTACATAGTTTTAATAGAGAAGTTAGATAACTGGAACAGTTTATTTTTGTCATCAAGGATGGTGACTCATTATTAGTTAATAATAATTTTCCATTAAAATACAAGGATGTAGTAAGTGGAATAGATTATTCCATGTGGAGAGAATCCATGAATTCTGAAATGGATTCCATATACCAAAACCAAGTCAAGATTATGGTAGATCCTCTAGTGGATGTAAATCCTGTCGGTTGAAAATGGGCATGCAAGAAGAAAATAGATATGTAAGGACAATTCAGTACTATGACTGGTTTCCAAAGGGGTTGAACAATGTTAAGGAATTAACTATGATGAAACTTTTCTCCAGATAAAATTCTAAAATCCATTAGAATTTTACTTTACATTACGGCATATCATGACTATGTGATTTGGAAAATGGATTTAACAATAGACTTACTTAATAGTAACATTTAGTATGATGTCTATATAACACAACCTAAAGGGTTTGTCACTCTAAAGGATTCTAACAAGATATGATAATTGAAAAAGATTCATTTATAGATTAAATAAATCATCTAGGTCATGGAACATTCATTTTAGTGAAGATATAATGGAAATTTGTTTCATAAAAAATGAATGCGAGTCTTGTTTTTACAATCGATTTAGCGGGAGTCCAATTGATTCCTTTATAGTACGAGTTGATGAAATATTACTCATTATAAACTAAATATCAGTCTTATAGTCTATTAAAGAATTTTCAAATAAATTATTTTCTATGAAGGACTTATGTGATGTAGTATATATTCTTGTGATCGAGATCTATCATGATAGATCTAAGAGATTGCTCAGCCTAATTCTACATATATACATTAAAAAGATACTAAATAGATTCATTATGGAACAATGCAAGAGGGGATTATTAACAATGCCACATGACATTAATCGTTCCATAAAAAATGTGTCCCTAGACACTTTAGGACATAAATAGAATGGAATGTATTCCATACACATCAAGAATTGGCTCAATCATGTATGTTATGATATGGAGTAGTCTAGATGTCACCTACACATTACATCTGGTGGGTAGATAACATGATGACCCAGGTAACAACCATTCAATGGAAGTTAAGACTATCCCTAAGTATTTGAGTCATACTAAGGTTATGTTTCTTGTTTACATAGGATATTATGGAATAGTCATCATAAGATACACATTTTCTTGTTTCTAAGCTGATCAACAAGGCATGAAGTAATAGAAGGGATACATATTCACTTTGAATGAAGGTGTTGTGAGCTAGAACAGATCAATATAGAATATGATTATAGATTCTATAGTAGATTCTGAGTATATTGCGACTCCTAAGGCTAATAAATATGTAGTATAGATGCACAAATTTTTCTAAGAGCTTGAACAAGAACCTACCAGTAAGGATTCTATCACACTCTTGTGTGACAATACTATAGTGGTGGATCTTGCAAAATATCCAAGGTCACATTAGCGGACGAAGCACATACTCTGAAAGTATCATCATTTGAGGTATTTTTCTCATATATTTGAATTTTTAGTGATCATTATATCCATGGGAGAAAATATGGTTGATCACTTGACTAAATACTTTACTCAATAGAAATATAATTATCATGTGAGGTGTAGCGTACTAAAAGTTGTAAGTACAAAACACTATTCAAAGTGGGATTTTGTTGGAGTTTGTGTCCTAGGGCCCACCATTTTTACATTGATTACATGTATATCGTTATATTGAATGTTAATAAAACATATTATTACATATTGTTCAGTTTTTTGCAGGACTCTGATTTAATAATTTCCTAGAGTATACGTCACATTGATAAGGTCATAGTAGTTCCCTGCTATGATGAGAACCTTGAAGTGCTATGATGGTATTCTTAAATAATGTTCTATGTTTGGATAAAATAAATTGATAGAACACATAATACATACATTGTGATATGTGAGTACCCATAAATGGATGAATCATTTTTTCATGATGTTGGAACTTGGTAATCTCCAAGATAATGGATTATTATAACATACCTTCCAATAAGGATTATGCATGTTTTTGGGTTATCAGATATTTCTAATAGTGAGTGTGTGTATTGATAGTTAGACTATATTATTATCATTAATTCGTGTCATGACTCTTGCACTTAGAATTTTTGAAGACAATTGTGATGGCATATGTTCACAATGAGGTAAGGTATGTTGGGTGAATCATGATGAAAGTGTCATTAATGGATGAGTCAATGAAGGATTTGTCTCTTCCATCTTTATAAATGATGATATCTTAACCATCTGATTGAAATAGAAGTGTCACCCTAAATATTATAGTCATTGTGTAACGACTTGTTTTTTTCATATAGTCAAAGAAAGAAATAAAGAGCATATATGTTGGTTATAAAAATTTGAAACCTTCTTTATTGGATATTGTGATAACGGAATTATATTACCTATTGAGTGTTCATATGTGGTTGTTATTGTTATGAATTTAAGTTCATTATCTTGATTTCATTGACACATGGAATGGGAGAAATCATAGACTTTAGGAAATCTAACAGAATTATAGTGAGAAATAATATTAAATGGTCACACACTAAGTGTTTATGATGATATTGATTAAATTCGATTTTCATTTAATTAATTGAATAAATTTTAATCTGAAGACTGATATTTTGTTTTATTAACCTTTTATCATTCAAATTTTTTGTTTTTCCATGTAATATTTAAATTTAATATTTATTCGAGAGTTAAATAAATTATAGAGGAGTTCTAATGGCCTAATACCATGTCCGATGGAAAATATTTATTAACAATCAAATTAGATAATATTTGTTACTGTTCAAGATGGTGCGTTCTGTATAACAATATTATTATTTGTGTTGTTTTTTTGTTATTATTTCATGGAATGTGGTTTATTAAGGACTATTATATTATTTATGGGCCTACATTCAATTAAATGATTATTTTAACTTATTCCCTAGATCTATAAATAGATGATTATTTCTATGGATTATTGTATCCAAAAATTGAAACTAGAAAATTTTTTCCCACAAAAAATTCTCTCTCGACCCCTCCATATACTGCCATTTTTAGAATGAGATACGCAATATAGATCGCTTTAATATCTAAGGAAAAGTGATCAACAAAAACAACCCAATACAATTAATTCCCTATGCTAGGACCGAGATATTGATTGACTTTTATTGGAGGTTAAAGGAGTACATGGGGATCACTTCTAGAGGGATTATATCCTTGGATCCTCATAATGAAATGTAGGAAATATGAAAGGGTTTCTTTTGGAATGATCCATATCTACATTGAAGAAATATCTTAAGAAAAAGTATTCATTAATTTCGATATTAACTAAATTAATTATTAAGTTGACTTCTAATATCCTTGCACAAAGTTTTGGGAAAGTAAATATTAAAATGTATTTTAATATAACACCCACCCCCAAATTCATACACTACACCCTAGACCAACAAAATGCACATAAATTAAATATTTTACTTAATTATTTTAGTGCATATCCAACTGAACCATGGAACATAGTGATATTGTATAAAAAAATAGGGAAGAGGTGGAGGGTGGGGGCCTCTAATTAGGGGGGTCAGCGATGAGGGAATGAAGTGAGGAGATGGAAAGGATTTACTTCCTTAAATTTGACCTTCGTCAACACTCAAAATCAGTTTTTGGCAATCAAAAACTGTTGAGAGGTTAAGCACACTAAAAATACCACAAACTTTATCTATGATAAAAAAATATAGATAATGGTGTCTTTTATTAAATCTAAAGAATGTGATGATAAAACTCAAAAATATTTATACGCACTGCCTCCACACTCCACTAAAACTCAACCCCCCATTTATCAGTTCTTTTTGTGCCCCACCCTTTTATCGGTGCTTTATAACCCAATTTAGCAGTTGTATGCATCTTGCTCACCCACCTACACCAGAAAGGAATCGAACACCAAACCTCATTGTCCAAATGGACAACCCTTACCACTGCACCATCCTATGTTTGACTATATTTTAGTTTATTTATTTAATTATATTTCTATGTATCTTGATTATACATTTATTTATTTACATAATATTATATATAATTATTTTAAAATACATTTATATTTTTTTATATTTAAATATATATTTAAATATAATTTATATTTATTTATTTATAATTTTATATTTACATATAAGTTTTTATAATGTATTTATAAAATTAATATTTATTTTAATTATGTTTATGTAATATATTTCAATAATATGTTTAAATACATTAATTTCATGTATGTTTATATACATTTAGGTACATTTATATTATATATTTAATAATATATTTATATAAATATATTTATATGATGTATTTACATAATATTTTCATGCACATACACACGACTTATTTATTTATCTATGAATACAATTAAAAATGATTATAAAAAAATAAATGAAATTATCAATTATTAAATATATATAATGTATTTCTATAAATCTATATAAATTTATATGTAATAAAAATTAAATTGTAAATATATATATATAGATATATATTAAATTATATTAGGTGATTGGGGGTACAATTACATCGAACACACACACACCGCACACACACAAGCTTGAAAGGTAGGTTATAGCCCCTCCCAAGGGATAACCCACCCAACCACCCACTTTATTACATTATATATATTTGGCTCAAAGACCTAGTGGGAATGTTTCCCATTACATGACTTGTAGGCCCAGAATTATGTCCCAAGGCCCATTCTATGAATATTACTACTACAATACCCCATATTATACAGTACCGCATAGTACCACTACTGCTATAGTGCTCTCCGCTGCTACTTCTACAGTTACCACCCCCGCTATAGTTTCACCATTTCTATAGTGCCTCCATTGCTATAGTACTTCTACAGTACCTACTCTCAATGTGTTTCGAACCCACATTTTTCATGTATGATTATGGGGTGCTTACCACTAATCCAAACCCCATTACTATATATGTAATGGATAATAAATTATTTTTCCCATATGGTTTATATATTTACATTAATATATATTTTACCTATAAATATGATTAAATATTTATTTATATAATTAATTTTTTATTTGTAAATGTATAAAAATATGTATATAATTAACTATAAATAATACTACAATATGAAAAATGATAAAATTTGAACACCATAATATCTATATTAAAGGAATGCCTAGTAATAAGTATAGCCTCTACCAAAAAAGGAGAAGACGTCCACCATAAACAAGCCTTAAATTCCACTGAATGTTAAAAAATCAGGGTACCCCGAAAAAAACCCAATTTTAGATGCCTTTCAGTCCTTTTAACCTCAAAAAATCACTTATTGAGGTCCCTTCAGGTCTCCGTTTTGTAGATCATTTTCCAAATTTGATTTGATATGTGATAATGAACAAAGGGACAACGTTCCTGATCAAAACTAATGACCATTGGAAGTTCAACTCATTTCTAGAAATTATCTAAAAATATTCATTAATTTATTGAATTTTTATTTCATTAACTTATTATCAAATGACCTATTTTCAATAATAATTACAAAATTATAAATTAATATAAATTTTAAGTAATTTATATGACATTTTTTTGTAAATTTATTTTATATTAAATGTATATGTATATTTAGAATTATGTAACCATATGTAATAAATTATATTATATTTAGATCAATATATATATATAGGTTAATATATAAATATATAAATATATATGTTAATATATTATTTTCAATGATGTATACTTTTTATAAATGAAATATTTATTTTGTCAGCATTAAATTTACACTGATAATAGAAACCATTTATTAGTGCTAAAAAACACTAAAAAATGCTTCCTTCATTATCATTAAAAAAATGATAAAGGGGTTATTTTATCTGTGTTTTTTAAACATGATAAAAGTATCATATATAAGTGATTTTATTTAGGAATGATAAAGGGTATCATATAACATTGCTTGATCTATCACGATCCAACTTGTCACGACCCGTCCTCGGGGCCCGTGCCGTAAATACCCCAAGCCCGCCTTCCATAGGTCAGGGGCTGGTGACTAGCAGTAAGGTGTAGTTCCTGGTAAAAAGGGAAGGCATTGCCTTTGTAAAGTAAACAAGCACCACATAGTAAGCAAGCGGAAAAGTAAACACTAAGTAAAAACTGTAACAAGCTATGCTGAAAGAAAAAGGGGCCGGAAATACAATCCCAACTGTAAAGTACAACTCAAAAGGAAAGACAACAACTAAAAGGTAAAATCCGCTACGCCGAGATGTCCACTAGAAATCCCACCTGAAGGGTGGGTACAGATAGGTCCACTTCTCCTCAGGTCCCGCCATCTACTCCGAACACTTCCCACCCAGTGGTCCTCCTCCAGGTACTGTCCTGCTCTGCAAGCCTCAACCACGATCAACGTTGTCCGTCATCTGCAACCAACACAACATAGTGAGGGCATAGCCCGTGCAGGGATGAGTATAAGCTACTCAGTAGGGACCCGAGAGTCCCGAGGGTCTCCCAAAATTCACAAAGGATAAACCACAAAGTAAAGATACAATCACGAAGTAACAACCGACACTGCTTAGGTATACGCCCATACATATACCTATGTCAACAATTCCAATACGCTCCAACCTCCGAGCCCAAGTACAACTCAGTCCACACAGGAAAGTATATGTATTCTACACAGGAAAGAAAAATGTAATCCACAGAGGATAGCACAACACAATCCACACAGGAAAGCAAACAGGATTCAGCTCACACAGGTTCGATCATGAAGTTGAACCCAAAGCTATTGGGAAACTCCTTCTCCATCAAGTGCAGTGGTTGTGCCGCTACAACCAAGCACTTCCCTCTTACCGTGGACTGTTGTATTTCTCCACCTATCGGGTACTGTGGGCCTGCTACTAACACCAAGCGCTCCCACGTGCCGTTACAACCAAGTGCTCCTCCGTCGTGGGTCTGCCGCTACAACCAAGTGCTCCCCTGTGCCGCTACAAACAAGCGCACCTCTTTCGTGGGTCTGCCGCTACAACCAAGCGCTCCCATGTGCCGCTACAACCAAGCGCACCACTTTTGTGAGTCTGCCGCTACAACCAAGCGCTCCCCTATGCTTCTACAACCAAGAGCTCCTCCGTCGTGGGTCTGCCGCTACAACCAAGCGCTCCCCTATGCCGCTACAACCATGTGCACCTCTGTCATGGGTCTGCCGCTACAACCACGCGCTCCCCTATACAACTACAACCAAGAGGTCCCCCACCGGGAAATCCGTAACACACCGAGTCGTTCGATCAGCAGTCGTCAATTCTCAACCGGCTCTAGGATTTCCGCACACAACATGCTCGTTTCAGGAGGGTCCTCTCCACGAGCTAAGAGGTCGATGCATCAACTGACATGTACTCCGGAGTTGATGTACCCCAAGATGCACCGTAGTGGTCAATGCCGAAAACACGGAGGATACCTGTACGGTTTTCCTCATCATCGCAGTCGAATCCACTGAGGATCTTTGTACAGTCATCGTCGTCACAGCAGTACTAGCAGCCAGCTCTAGGGTTCCCGCACACAGCAAGCTCGTTTGGGAGGGTCCGCTCCACGAGCTGAGAGGCTGATACATCAAATGACACAAAGTCCGATGTTGATGTATCCAAAAGTTCCGTATCGACAACAGGAACTCAATGTCGCAGACTGCGCGTCAATCAGACGCCCGGTCTGAGAGTTATTGGCTTTTTCGTCACAGGTGCCCGGTTGATTTTTAAGGAAAAACCAACCCGACCGTACTCCACCTGCATCCAAACCTCAGGTGGAGTGAGCCAAAAGATCCTTCTCACTTAGAGGAATTCAAAAAAGTCGACAAAACGTCAAACAGACGTCCATAGCTCAAGATATGAGCGTTTCCGCTCCGAGGGTCCGGTTGGTTTCGTGAACGAAGCAACCCGGCCGAACTCAAAGTATTCCGAAACCTTGAGTGCGATATACCGAAACGACCGTATCGATCCAAGGATCGCTTTTCCGCTGACGGAACATCGTTCGGAGACTCGTAGCTCATGTAATGAGTGCATGACCGAAAACATCCGGAGACAGGGGGTCTGGGCCCGGGCCGACCCGGGCCGACCCCCCCTGGGTCGGCCGAACCGGGTCGACCCGACCCGGTCCGACCCGGCTGGACCCGGTCCGGTCCGGCCTGGCTGGCCAGCCCGGCTCGGCTCGACCGAGCGGTCGAGCAAGACAGCCGCGGGGCGCTGCCCCTGCGGGTTGGAAGTGTCGCGGCCACGCGTGGGGCCGCGCTGGAGTCAAAGGACGCGGCATAGCAGCGTCCCGTTTGTGAGGGCCGGACCCCCGCAGCCGCGGGTACACTGGCTGCCGCCACCGCAGCTTTAGTCGCGGCGGTCTTGTCTGGCTGCGCGCTGGGGCGCCACCGGAGGCTTCCGCGGGCCACCGGAGTTGCTCCGGTGGTCCTTTTTCCTTCTCGTCTGCGCCGATGCTCCTCCCGGGTTCCGTTGTTCACTGCGGAAACATCAAATTGCCTTTGCGGAATGTTTTGTCATCTCCCTCCAAATCCGCACAACAACGAAGAACGGTAGAGGGTTGTCGGGCCGTGTTTGTTTGGCCCGCACCCTCCGCGTTAGACAGTATCAATCAGGAGGAAAAATAAACACATAGAAAAAATCATAACACATAACAATTTTAATAAATTAAAAATGTTCTTGTGAAACCGGTTCTTCATTTTAAAAGAAATAATCACGGGAATATAGATTATTTCACAACAAAACCCTACCTTGTCAAGTGTCGCACGCGCGTTCTTCGCGGAATTTATCGCCGTGGAAGGAGGTGATCGTCGCGTCGCGGAAGGCGTCGCGTCGTCGCGGAAGTGCGTCGCGTCGTCGCGGAATACGGTGCGTGTCAACGAACTCCGAGGTTCAAGAACAACAGATTTAATTTTAATAATTAAATCCATCTTGAGTTAAAAACCACAAAGGAATTTAAAGAATCGAAAACTCTCACCTCAACGGATGATCGATGATTTTTTTCGCGGAGGAAGGAACGTCTTCGAAGAACGTCGCGGGAGAGGAAACGTTGGCATTGCGGCACACGGCGTCGCGAAGTCGATTTCCACGGGTTCGGCATTCTTCGACGGAGGTCGGCGTTCTTCGTGTTATTGACGTTCTTCGCAAAGGAGGATGAAGAATTCTTTGAGGTTCTTCAAAGGTTTAACAGAACATTTCAAAAGGAGTGTGTGTTGGCCTTATTTTATTAACATTCCAACAAAATGAAAAACGTGTTAAGAAACAAATGAAATTAATTCATAGAATTAATTTCAATGAATAAACCGCCCATTTAATTCAATGAATAAAAACGCCCAATTAAATGGTGCGTTATGAAGTTAAGAAAACGTGTCAGTTGACTTTCATAATGATGGGTTTTCGCGGGTGCGTTACTTAGCGAAAAAGAAACGGTGGGGCTCGTGCGAGCCCCACTCCAAAAATATCCTACAAAGAGGGTAGGTTATTTCCAGATAGCACCCTATCCACATCAACTCAGCTCAAGACACATTAAGTGGTTTTCAAGTGGCTTAAATGAACTAAAATAAAGTTTGTCGTACAATTTATTTTATATCTTAACTTTAAGCCCAAAAATTAAAAACCACACCCGAGAAAACGCAACTCCGGAAGAGGCGTTTCTTAGCAATTACCGGCGCTGCGATTCCATCAGTGCCCGCAGAATTTGATTCTGAGAACCGGTTCAGAAGTTAAAAAACCCGCTCGTCCGTTCACTGAACGTACCCGGGCCAAACTTCGGAACATGATTCCGGGAACACCGGGCCTCGGAATTAGGTGCCGTCAGAAAATGAGTTCTTGTAAAAATCCAAAGAAAATTAAGAATAAAAATTTCCTTGAATTTTTTGGGTCATTAAATCACTCCCACCTCAGGGCTTTACGTCCTCGTAAAGATACATCATAAACTAGGGAAACAAATGTGGGTACGGAGCACGCATCTGAGTCTCCTGCTCCCAAGTTCTCTCTTGGAGGTTCCCGTGCTGCAATATGATGCACATAAGAGGAATCGATCTTCCATGTAGGACCCACTCCTATCGATCCTTGATCTCCACCGGGACCTCCGCAAAAGTCTCCCCATCATCCATGTCTATCTCCCCATGGTCAATGATGTGGGCCGGGTCGTGCACGTATCTCGTCAGCTGAGATACGTGGAAGACATCGTGCACCCGGTGCAACTGAGGTGGTAGAGCCAGGTGATAAGCCACCTCACCAATCCTGCTGAGGACATGGAAAGGTCCGATGAAGCGTGGAGACAACTTTCCACCTCGGCCAAATCCCCGTAATCCACGTCTAGGTGAGACACTCAAGAAGACGTGGTCGCCATCCTCGAACTCTAGTGGCCTCCGCCTCCTGTCAGGAAAAGACTTCTGTCGGCTCTGAGCTGTCTTCATCCACTCCTGGATGACCTGGCCCTTCTCTATCGTGGCCTAGAACACCTATGGTCCCACAAGAGCTGCTATGATTTCTTCCATGCCGATAAGAGAAATCTGGTCTCATCCCCTGGATGAACCACGTTCTTTTCCTAATACAGTCAATCCAGACATGGATGATACTAACCCATACCAAGGATGACGTAGTAAGGCCTCGACACTACTACCAAGAGATACAACCGTTACTCTCGCCTCCAAGGGTTGAGTCACACTATCGGCATCAGTGTGTGGTAACTGGGTCTCCTCCAATAGGTACCTCTCATGTTAGGGTAAAGTCAATAGTCTAAACCGGAACCTCTTAGTAACAACACAAGAGAGAACAGGGAAGTAAATGCCACAAGAAAAGGTGTCTTTTATTACTTCAGCTCAAGTACAAAGACAAAACGCATCTACAAACATACATCAACAAAACTAGAAGCAAAATGAACAAAAGACTCTAGGTCTGGAGCTAGTCCCGCTCCTGTCCATCTGCTCCCGGAGATCCATGATCGTAGGCCTCAGCTACCTGAAGCTGAGCTCTCCCATGTCCTCATGTCCCCTGCGGTCGGGGTGGACCTCCTGGTGGTGGTGGTGGCAACACCCCAAAGGGTCGTCCACCTCCAGCTGCACGGCCATCTCCCCTGCCATGGCCGCCTGCTCCTTGCGGTCCGCCCGGATCGAACCTCTGCCTCTACCTGGGGGGCTCTTCGTCCATCTGCTGGTCATCCGTATGGTGGGTCGGCCTGTCACGATCCATGTGACCAATCCCGCCGCAGGAGTAACACTGCCCTCTCATGGCAAGTCGTTGTCCACCCCGAGTGCCTCGCACAAACGATCCAGAGTCATGCTGTTGACCACCTGTAGGTCTAGTCCTATTGGACCCCTGCATCATCTGTCTACTGCCCGCTGCAGAAGACTCTGCCGCATGACGGCAAGTGGTGGGTCCTGCTGCTGGAGACTGCTCAACAAGGAATCTCTCCACTAAGAGGGCTCGCTCCAACACCCCTGCCTGAGTCGGAATGTTGAGGGAGATCATCGAAGCCCTGATCTCATACCCCAGTCCCTGGTCGAAGGTCCGGGCACAGAAGAACGGGTCTCGTACCATATCTGTGGAGTAGTGCGAGAGATCAGTAAAAATCGCCGAGTACCGGGCCACTGTCAGGCTGCCTTGTCGTAGTTGTAGTAGCTCTTGGATGTGCACCGCTCGTATGGTGGCTGGGACGAACTCGGAGCAGAAGGTGTTCTCAAAGTCCATCCAGAGGAGAGATGTCTTGTCGTGCACCTGGAGCATCAAGCCCCACCATCTGCATGCTGCCGCGTGCCGGAGGCTCGCTGCGAGGATCACCATTAGGTCTGCTGGTGTCCTCACTAATCTAAAAACCCGTACAACTGCCTCCAGCTAGTCCTCGGCGGCCTGACGGTCCGTCTCCCCGTGGAACCTGGGCAGTCGCTGGCGCTGAAACTCATGCAGTGCACTACAGTGATGTGCATCGTCAGTGGCTGGGGCTGGTAGCATCGGTGGCTCGGCGGATATAGGTATCGCCGATGCCTTAGCTGTCAAAGGGCCCTGTACTGAGTCCTTGACGCTAGGTGGGCTCTCGCCACACACATCACTCGGAACCCTAGCTGGCTACAATCGTGGGGCCATCCTGAAAAGGAAAAAGGTGTGCCACAGTCAGAACATCATAACTGGTGAGCTGACATAAAGTAATCACAAAGAAAACATGAAACACACATGCAATCAATTTTTTCGTGCATTAAGTCGGAAATCAGAAGGCAGGGTCCTGGTGTACGGATACGTCGGCCGCCACACCAACACTGGACTCCATGGACTGATAACCACACCCAATACGCAAAAAACTATTGCTTCACATAGAAGAAGATCAGATTCTGTGGTAGAACCGACCACCTTTGATACCAAATTGTCACGACACGTCCTCGGGGGCCCGTGCCGTGACTACCCCAAGCCCGCCTTCCATAGGCCAGGGGCTGGCGACTAGCACCAAGGCGTAGTTCCCGGTAAAAAGGGAAGGCATTGCCTTTGTCAAGTAAACAATCACCACAGAGCAAGAAAGAGGAAATGTAAACACTAAGTAAAAACTGTAACAAGTTGTGCAGAAAGAAAAAGGGGCCGGAAATACAAGCCCAACTGTAAAGTACAACTCAAAAGGAAAAACAGCAACTGAAAGGTAAAAGACACTATGCCGAGCTGTCCACTGGAAATCCCACCTGAAGGGTGGGTACAGATAGCTCCACTGCTCCTCGGGTCCCATTGTCTGCTCCGAGTATGTCCCGCCCATTGGTCCTCCTCCAGGTAACGTCCTGCTCTGCAAGCCTCAACCACGATCAACGATGTCCGTCGTCTGCAACCAACACAATGTAGTGAGGGAATAGCCCATGCATGGGTGAGTATAAGCTACTCAGTAGGGACCCAGAGCATCCCGAGGGTCTCCCAAAATCCACAAAGTATAAACCACAAAGGATAGATACAATCACGAAGTAACAACCGACACTACTTAGGTATATGACCATACATATACCTAAGTCAACAATTCCAATAGGCTCCAACCTCCGAGCCCAAGTACAACTCAGTCCACACAGGAAAGTATACGTATTCCACACAGGAATGGAAAACGTAATCCACACAGGATAGCACAACACAATCCACACAGGAAAGCAAACAGGATTCAGCTCACACAAGTTCGATCATGAAGTTGAACCCAAAGCTATTGGGAAACTCCTTCTCCATCAAGTGCAGTGGTTATGCCGCAAAAACCTAGCGCTTCCCTATTACCTTGGACTGCTGTAGTTCTCCACCTATCGGGTACTGTGGGCATGCTGCTATCACCAAGTGCTCCCCCGTGCCGTTACAACCAAGTGCTCATCCATCGTGGGTCTGCCGCTACAACCAAGCATTCCCTGTGCCACTACAACCAAGCGCACCTCTGTCGTGGGTCTGCCGCTACAACCAAGCGCTCCCCTGTGCCTCTACAACCAAGCGCACCACTGTCGTGGGTCTACCTCTACAACCAAGCGCTCCCCTGTGCTGCTACAACCATGCGCTCCTCCATCGTGGGTCTGCCGCTACAACCAAGCGCTCCCATGTGCCGCTACAACCAAGCGTACCTCTGTCATGGGTCTGCCGCTACAACCAAGTTCTCCCCTGTGCCGCTACAACCAAGCGCTCCCCCGCCGGGCCATCCGTAACACACAGAGTCGTTCGATCAGCAGTCGTCAAGTCTCAACCGGCTCTAGGATTTCCGCACACAGCATGCTCGTTTCGGGAGGGTCCTCTCCACGAGCTAAGAGGTCGATGCATCAACTGACATGTAGTCCGGAGTTGATGTACCCCAAGATACACCATAGTGGTCGCTGCCAAAAACATGGAGGATTCCCGTACGGTTTTCATCATCGTCGTAGTCGAATCCACTGAGGATCTCTGTACAGTCATCGTCATCACAACAGCAGTAGCAGCCAGCTTTACGGTTCCAGCACACAGCAAGTTCGTTCGGGAGGGTCCGCTCCACGAGCTGAGAGGCTGATACATCAACTGACACAAAGTCCGAAGTTAATGTATCCAAATGTTCCGTATCGACAATAGGAACTCAACGTCGCAGACGGCGCGTCAATCAGACACACGGTCTGAGAGTTATTGGCTTTTTCGTCCCAGGGGCCCGGTTGGTTTTTAAGGAAAAACCAACCCGACCGTACTCCACCTGCGTCCAAACCTCGGGCGGAGTGAGCCAAAAGACTTGTCTCACTTAGAGGAATTCAACAATGTTGAGGGCACGTCAAACGGACGTTCGTAGCTCAAGATATGAGTGTTTCCGCTCTGAGGGCCCGGTTGGTTTCGTGAACGAACCAACCCGGCCGAACTCAAAGAATTCTGAAACCTTGAGTGTGATATACCGAAACGACCGTCTCGATCCAAGAATCGCGTAAACGCTGACGGCACGTAGTTCGGATACCCATAGCTCACGTTATGGGAAAAAGAACGAAAACATCCGGAGACAGGGGCTCTCGGCCCGGGTTGACCCGGCTAGACCCGATCCGGTCCGGCCAGGGCGCGGCCCGCCCCGGCTCGGCATGGCCGAGCGGCCGACCGAGACAGCCGCGGGGCGCTGCCCCCGCGGGTTGGAAGTGTCGCGGCCCCGCGTGGGGCCGCGCTGGAGTCAACGGACGCGACATAGCTGCGTCCCGTGCGTGAGGGCCGGACCCGCACGGCCGCGGGTCCGCTGGCCGCCGCCGCCGCGGTTTCAGCCATGACGGTCCTCTCCGGCGGCGCGCAGGGGCACCGCCGAAGGCTTCCGCGGGCAACCAGAGTTTCTCCGGTAGTCCGTTTTCCTTCCCGTCTCCGCCGGTGCTCCTCCCGAGTTCCGTTCTTCACTGCTGAAACATCAAATTGCCTTTGCAGCACGTTTTTTCGTCGCCCACCAAATCCACACAACAACGAAGAACGACGGAGGGTTGTCGGGCCGTGTTTGTTTGGCCAGCACCCTCCACGTTAGACAGTATCAATCTGGAGGATAAATCAACACATAGAAAAAATCATAACACATTACAATTTTAATAAATTAAAATTGTTCTTGTGAAACCGGTTCTTCATTTTAAAAGAAATAATCACGGGAATATAGATTATTTCACAACAACCCCTACCTCGTCAAGTGTCGCACGCGCGTTCTTCGTGGAATTGATCGCCGTGGAAGGAGGCAATAGTCGCGTCGCGTCATCGCGGAAGGGCGTCGTGTCGTCGCAGAATACGGTGTGCGTCGACAAACTCCGAGGTTCAAGAACAACAGATTGAATTTTAATAATTAAATCCATCTTGAGTTAAAAACCACAAAAGAATTTAAAGAATCGAAAACTCTCTCCTCAACGGATGATCGAAGATTTTTGTCGCGGAGGAAGGAACGTCACTTAAGAACGTTGTGGGAGAGGAAACGATGGCATTACGGCACACGGCGTCGCGTCATCGATTTCCGCGGGTTCAGCATTCTTCGTCGGAGTCCGGTGTTCTTCGTGTTCTTCGCCATCTTCGCGAAGGAGGATGAAGAGTTCTTAGAGGTTCTTCAAAGGTTTAACAAAACATTTCAAAAGGAGGGTGTTTTGGCCTTATTTTATTAACATGCCAACAAAACGAAATACGTGTTATGAAACGAATGAAATTAATTTATAGAATTAATCTCAACGAATAAACCGCCAATTTAATTTAACAAATAAAACCGCCCAATTAAATGGTGCGTTATGAATTTAAGAAAATGCGTCAGTTGACATTCATAATGATGGGTTTTCACGGGTGCATTACTTAGCGGAAAAGAAACGGTGGGGCTCGTGCGGGCCCCACCCCACAAATATCCTACCAAGAGGGTAGGATATTTCTGGAAATCACCCTATCCACATCAACTCATCTCAAGCAGCTTTATGTGGCTTCATGTGGCTTCCAAGTGTCTTAAGTGAAATAAAATAAAGTTTGTCGTACAATTTATTTTATATCTTAACTTTAAGCCCAAAAATTAAAAACCACACCTGAGAAAACGCAACTCCAGAAGAGGCGTTTCAAAGCAATTACTGGCGTTACGATTCCATCGGTGCCCTCAAAATTTGATTCCGAGAACCAGTTCAAAAGTTAGAAAAACCCGCTCATCCGTTCACTGAAAGTACCCGAGCCAAACTTCGGAACATGATTCCGGGAACACCGGGCTTTGGAATCAGGTGCCGTCAGAAAACGCGTTCTTGTAAAAATCCAAGGAAAATTAACAAAAAAATTCCCTTGAATTTTTCGGGTCTTTACATCACTCTCACCTCAGGGATTTACATCCCCGTAAAGATATATCATAAACTAGGGATACAAATGTGGGCACTGAGCACGTATCTGAGCCTCCCGCTCCCAAGTGCTCTCCTGGAGGTTCCCGTGCTGCCATATGATGCGCACAAGAGGAATCGATCGTCCACGTAGGACTCGCTCCTGTTGATCCTTGATCTCCACTAGGACCTCCGCAAAAGTCACCCCATAATCCACATCTAGCTATCCATGGTCAATGATTTGCGTCGGGTCGTGCACGTATCTAATCAGTTGAGATACGTGGAAGACATCATGCACCCAGTGCAACTGAGGTGGTAGAGCCAGGCGATAAGCCACCTCGCCAATACTGCTGAGGACCTAGAAAGGTCCGATGAAGTGTGGAGACAACTTGCCGCCTTAGCCAAATCTCTGTCATCCACATCGAGGTTAGACACGCAAGAAGACGTGGTCGCCATCATCGAACTCTAGTGGCCTCCGCCTCCTATCAGCAAAAGACTTCTGTCGGCTCTGAGCTGTCTTCATCCACTCCAAGATGACCTGGACTTTCTCTATTGTGGCCTAGACCACCTCTAGTCCCACAAGAGCTGCTATGATTTCTTCCTTGCCGATAAGAAAAACCTAGTCTCATCCCCTGGATGAACCACGTTCTTTGCCTAATACAGTCAATCCCGACATGGATGATACTAACCCATACCAAGGATGACATCGTAAGGCCTCGATGCTACAACCAAGAGATCCAAATGTTACTCTCGCCTCCAAGGGTTGAGTCACATTGTCGGCATCAATGTGTGGTAACTTGGTCTCCTCCCGCAGGTACCTCTCAAGTGAGGGTCAAGTCAACAGTCTAAACCCGAACCTCTTAGTAACAACACAAGAGAGAACAGGGAAGTAAATTTCACAAGAAAAGGTGTCTTTCATTACTGCAGCTCAAGTACAAAGACACAACGCATCTACAAACATACATCAACAAAACTAGAATCAACATGAACAAAAGTCTCCTGGTCTGGAGCTAGTCTGGCTCCAGTCCATCTGCTCCCGGAGCTCCATGATCGTAGGCCTCAACTGCCTGAAGCTGAGCTATCCCATGTCCTCTTATCCCCTGCGGTCAGGGCGGACCTCCTGGTGGTGGTGGTGGAAACACCCTGAAGCGTCGTCCACCTCCAGCTGCACGGCCAGCTCCCCTGCCATGGCCGCCTGCTCCTTGCAGCCCGCCCTGATCAAACCTCTGCCCCTGCCTGGGGGGCCTTTCGTACATCTGATGGTCATCCGTATGGAGGGTCGGACAGTCATGAGCCATGTGACCAATACCGCCTCAGGTGTAACACTGCCCTCTCATGGAAAGTTGTTGTCCACCCCAAGTACCTTGCACAAACGATCCAGAGTCATGCTGTCGACCACCTATAGGTCTAGTCCTCTTGGACCCCTGCGTCATCTGTCTACTGCCCACTGTAGCAGACTCTGCCCCATGCCGACAAGTGGTGGGTCCTGCTGCTGGAGACTGCTCAGCAAGGAAACTCTCCACTAAGAGGGCTCGCTCCAACACCCCTGCCTGCGTCGGAATGTTGAGGGAGAACATCGAAGCCCTGATATCGTGCCTCAGTCCCTGCTCGAAGGTCCGTGCCTGGAAGAACGGGTCACGTACCATATATGTGGAGTAGTGCGAGAGATTAGTAAATCTCTTCGAGTACCGGGCCACTGTCAGGCTGCCTTGTCGCAGCTGTAGTAGCTCCTGGATGCGCACCACTCGGAGGGTGGCTGGGACGAACTCGGAGCAGAAGATGTTCTCAAAGTCCGTCCAGAGGGGAGATGTCTCGTCGTGCACCTGGAGCATCAAGCTTCACCATCTGCCTGCTGCCGCGTGCATGAGGCTCACTGTGGGGATCACCATGAGGTCTGCTGGTGTCCTCACTAATCTGAAAACCCGTACAACTGCTTCCAGATAGTCCTCGGCGACCTGAGGGTCCATCTCCTCGCGGAACCCGGGCGGTCGCTGTCGCTAGAACTCATGCAGTTCACTAAGGCGACGTGCATCGTTAGCAGCTGGGGCTGGTAGCATCGGTGGCTCGGTGGGTATAGGTACCGCCGGTGCCTCAGCTGTCAAAGGGCCCTATACCGAGTCCTCGATGCTCGGTGGGCTCTCGCCACACACATTGCTCGGAACCCTAGCTGGCCGCCATAGTGCAGCCATCCTGAAAAGGAAACAGGTGCGCCACGGTCAGAACAGTATACCTAGTGAGCTGACATAAAGTAATCACAAAGAAAACTTGAAACACACATGCAATCAATGTTTTCATGCATTAAGATGGAATCAGAACTCAGGGTCCTGGTGTACGGATACGTCGGCCGCTGCACCAACACTGGACTCCTTGGACTGATAACCACACCCAATATGCAAAACACTATTGCTTCACATAGAAGAAGATCAGAGTCTGCGGTAGAACCGACCACCTTTGATACCAATTTGTTACGACCCGTCCTCGGGGTCCGTGCCGTGACTACCCCAAGCCTGCCTTCCATAGGCCAGGGGATGGCGACTAGCACCAAGGTGTAGTTCTCGGTAAAAAGGGAAGGCATTTCCTTTGTAACGTAAAGAAGCACCACAGAGTAAGAAAGCGGAAAATCAAACACTAAGTAAAAACTGTAACAAGCTGTTCTGAAAGAAAAAGGGGGCATAAATACAAGCCCAACTGTAAAGTACAACTCAAAAGGAAAAACAACAACTGAAAGGTAAAAGACGCTACGCCGAGCTGTCCACTGGAAATCCCACCTGAAGGGTGGGTATAGATAGCTCCACTGCTCCTCGAGTCCCGCCGTCTGCTCCGAGAATGTCCCGCCCAGTGGTACTCCTCCAGGTACCGTCCTGCACTGCAAGCCTCAACCACGATCAACGCTATCCGTCGTCTTCAACCAACACAATGTAGTGTGGGCATAGCCAGTGCATGGGTGAGTATAAGCTACTCAGTAGGGACCCCAAGAGCCCCGAGGGTCTCCCAAAATACACAAGGGATAAACCACAAAGGAAAGATACAATCACGAAGTAACAACCGACACTACTTAGGTATATGCCCATACATATACCTAAGTCAACAATTACAATACGCTCCAACCTCCGAGCCCATGTAAAAATCAGTCCACACAGAAAAGTATACGTATTCCACACCGGAAAGAAAAATGTAATCCACACAGGATAGCACAACACAATCTACACAGGAAAGAAAACAGGATTCAACTCACATAGGTTCGATCATGAAGTTGATCCCAAAGCTATTGGGAAACTCCTTCTCCATCAAGTGCAGTGATTGTGCTGCTACAACCAAACGCTTCCCTCTTACCTTGGACTGCTGTAGTTCTCCACATATCGGGTACTGCGGGTCTGCTGCTACCACCATGTGCTCCCCCGTGCCGTTACAACCAAGTGCTCCTCCGTCGTGGGTCTGCCGCTACAACCATGCGCTCCCCCTGTGACACTACAACCAAGCGCACCTCTGTCGTGGGTCTGCCGCTACAACCAAGCGCTCCCATGTGCCGTTACAACCAAGCGCACCACTGTTGTGGGTCTGCCGCTACAACCAAGTTCTCCCCTGTGCTGCTACAACCAAACGCTCCTCCGTCGTGGGTCTGCTGCTACAACCAAGTGCTCATCTATGCCGCTACAACCAAGAGCACCTATGTCATGGGTCTACTGCTACAACCAAGCGCTCCCATGTGCAGCTACAACCAAGCACTCCCCCACTGAGGCATCCATAACACACCGAGTCGTTCGATCAGCAGTCGTCAAGCCTCAACCGCCTCTAGGATTTCCGCACACAGCATGCTCCTTTCGGGAGGGTCCTCCCCACGAGCTAAGAGGTCGATGCATCAACTGACATGTAGTCCAGAGTTGATGTACCCCAAAATGCACCGTAGTGGTCACTACCGAAAACACGGAGGATTCTCGTACGGTTTTCATCATCTTCGCAGTCGAATCCACTAAGGATCTCTGTACAGTCATCATTGTCACAACAGCAGTAGTAGCCAGCTCTAGGGTTCCCGCACACAGAAAGCTCGTTCGGGAGGGTCCGCTCCACGAGCCGAGAGGCTGATACATCAACTAACACAAAGTCCGAAGTTGATGTGTCCAAAAGTTCCATATTGACAACAGGAACTCAACATCGCAGACGACGCGTCAATCAGACACCCGGTCTGAGAGTTATTGGCCTTTTCATCCCAGGGCCCCGGTTGGTTTTTAAGGCAAAACCAACCCGACCGTACTCCACCTGCGTCTAACCCTCGGGCGGAGTGAGCCAAAAGATCCGTCTCACTTAGAGGAATTCAACAAAATCAACGGCACGTCAAACAGACGTTCGTATCTCAAGATATGAGCGTTTCCGCTCCGAGGGCCCGGTTGGTTTCGTGAACAAACCAACTCGACCGAACTCAAAGTATTCCGAATTCTTGAGTGTGATATACCGAAATGACCGTCTCGATCCAAGGATCATGTTTCCACTGAAGGCACGTCATTTGGAGACACGTAGCTCATGTTATGAGCGAATGACCGAAAACATCCGGAGATAGGGGGTCTGGGCCCGGGCCGACATGGTCCGGTCCGGCCAGGGCGCGGCCCGGCCTGCCCGGCCTGCCCGGATCAGCTCGGCCGAGAGGCCGAGTGAGACAGCCGCGGGGCGCTGCCCCCGTGTGTTGGAAGTGTCGCGGCCCCGCGTTGGGCCACGCTGGAGTCAACGGACGCGGCATAGTCGTGTCCCGTGCGTGAGGGCCTGACCCGTGCGGTCGAGGGTCCACTGGCCGCCGCCGCCATGGCTTCAGCCGCAGCGGTCTTGTCCGGTGGCGTGCCGGGGCGCTGCCGCCTCCGGCCGCTGGAGGCTTCCGCGGGCCACCAGAGTTGCTCCGGTGGTCCGTTTTCCTTCCCATCTGCGCTGGTGCTCCTCCCTGGTTCCGTTCTTCACTACGGAAACATCAAATTGCCTTTGCGGCACGTTTTGTCGTCACCTGCCAAATCTGCACAACAACGAAGAACGACGGAGGGTTGTAGGGCCATGTTTGTTTGGCCCGCAACCTCTGCGTTAGACAGTATCAATCGGGAGGAAAAATCAACACATAGAAAAAAATCATAACACATAACAATTTTAATAAATTAAAATTGTTCTTGTGAAACCGGTTCTTCATTTTAAAAGAAATAATCACAGGAATATAGATTATTTCACAACAACCCCTACCTCATCAAGTGTCTCATGTGCGTTCTTCGTGGAATTTATCACCGCGGAAGGAGGCAATCGTCGCGTCGCGGAAGGCGTTGCGTCGTCGCGGAAGGGCGTTGCGTCGTTGTGGAATACAGTGTGCGTCGATGAACTCCGAGGTTCAAGAACAACATATTTAATTTTAATAATTAAATCCATCTTGAGTTAAAAACCAAAAAGGAATTTAAAGATTTGAAAACTCTCATCTCAATGTATGATCAAAATTTTTGTCGCGGAGGAAGGAACGTCGCCGAAGAACGTTGCGGGAGAGGAAACGTTGGCGTTGCGGCACACAACGTTGCGTTGTCGATTTCCGCGGGTTCGGCGTTCTTCGTCGGAGACCGGCATTCTTCACGTTCTTCACGTTCTTCGCGAAGGAGGATGAAGAATTCTTATAGGTTCTTCAAAGGTTTAACACAACAATTCAAAAGGAGGGTGTGTTGGCCTTATTTTATTAACATGGCAACAAAATGAAAAACATGTTAAAAAATGACTGCAATTAATTCATAAAATTAAATTCAATGATTAAACCGCCAATTTATTTCAACGTATAAAACCGCCCAATTAAATGGTGCGTTAATAATTTAAGAAAATGCATCAGTTGACTTTCATAATGATGAGTTTTTGCGGGTGTGTTACTTAGCGGAAAAGAAACGGTGGGGCACGTGCGGGCCCCACCCCACAAATATCCTACCAAGAGGGTAGGATATTTCTGGATAGCACCCTATCCACATCAACTCATCTCAAGCCTCTTTAAGTGGATTCAATTGGCTTCCAAGTGGGTTAAGTGAAATAAAATAAAGGTTGTCGTACAATTTATTTTATTTCATAACTTTAAGCCCAAAAATTAAAAACCACACCCGAGCAAACGCAACTCCGGAAGATGCGTTTCTAAGAAATTACCAGTGCTGTGATTCCATCGGTGCCCTCAGAATTTGATTCCGATCACCGGTTCAAAATTTAGAAAAACCCACTCGTCCGTTCGCTAAACGTACTCGAGCCAAACTTCGTAACAGGATTTCAGGCACACCGGGCCTCGGAATCAGGTGCCGTTAGAAACTGTGTTCTTGTAAAAATCTAAGGAAAATTAAGAAAAAAAAATTCCTTGAATTTTTCTGGTCATTACACTACTCATGTCTGGGATCAAGCTGCAACTACCCCATTCCTACCTCTATAGGGAAAGGGCTATAGAACAGTACCAAAGTCATAATAAACTTTAGGAGGCCTTTTGCTATGAAACTATATGCAACCAAAAGACAATCATGATGATATTTTTAGAGTGAGTAAGTGTAAATGAATTAAAAAATCTAAGAGAAACAACCATGCATGAAATCCATTAGACTGTACAAAGTAAACAGTAGTACAAACTGAAAAAGTAAAGGGGAAAATAGACTCCCAACTAGAAACATGTCCCTTCCATGGAAAAATAGAAACCTAAACTGCTGAGAGGGTTTATCTCATGAATCCCAAGCTACGATCACTGTATGCGGTCCACAGTACCCAGTATCCCTAAGCTCTTCAGAAATCATGGATAACCTATATGTCATCTGTATAAGACATGACATATTCAGGAAAAGCCCATGCAGGGGTGAGTATATACATATCCATAAGGGTGTCCAGAATCATAAGGAGGTCATAAGAGATACAAATAAAAAGAAAGATAGTAAATACATGATTCAGTCAAAGAGAACATCTTAACTGAACCAAGAGTGAATGTAACCTTGCCCAAGCACAAGGGGATCAACAAGATGAGTAGATAAAATACATGTCAAGTCTTCACCACTAATAGTAGGAGAGTAGACTCATCAAAACATGAGAAGCTAAACATATAAATAATGTGGAATGCCCCACACATCTTCGCCTCCCCAGGAAGAAGAGAAACCAAGTCCAAGGTGTGGATATATAATAATATAGATATATGCTCAGTCGAAAGAATCCTAAATGGGAGAGTGAAGGGATATCCATCTCACATGTCAGTGAACGAATAAGAGTAGCCAATAGTTTTGAAATTCCATCAATAATTCACACATACCACATGATTTACCAAAAGTTTTCATCTAATTCTAACCACATGTATTCACTATTCCACACATTCGACAGGGTGAAAACCTTAGGAAGTAAACCCATGAACTAGTGAAATAAGAGGGCCCCACTCTGATAGTCATTGAGTAACTCCACTGCCCAGCCCAGATAGAGGGTAACACTTTGGAAGGTCATCAAGTTACCTCACTACCCGTCCCTGTTGGAGGGAAACTGTCAGAAATTTTATCGAGGATCATCACCACCCATCCCTAATAGAGGGTAATTCTCAGAAAGGGTCATCGAGGAACCTTCGTACCTAGCCCTACAAGAGGGTAACACTTTTAAAAGTTATTGGTTGTCATGTGTGATCACTGTCATCATAAGGAATCACATATGAACATGACCCACACAAAATATTCCACATAATATCTTTAAATTTACCACCGAGGGAACCATCATGTTCTACATGAAAAAACTTTCAGGACATGCTACTCCTATGCCGAAATTTGAGTTCAAATAGAGATTCAAATACTTGAAGTTTCTTGAAAAGGAACCAAGGGGAACAAGATGTGTGAGGGGAACCACATGGTATCTAGTCCCATTCCACTACCTAGATATATACCTAGTAGGCACATGGATCCAGACCACGGGGGAGTACACACAATTTAGGTGGACTACATGGCATTTCCAAGATACCTCTGACCAGGTCATGTACTTCTGGATGTGTCTTGTACCAGACCCCGTGTTTGCATACATCTACATAGGTCCCCACACATGTGTCCCATCACGTGGGTTGTCCAACTAGGAAGTGGAAAACAATATGTTAGGGAGCTATTTTCATTATGTCTTTAAAATTTCATGAAACCCTAGCTACCACACTTATTGGGATATAGGCGATGTGTTCATCCTTGAACATGTCCTATAGGTGGACATTTGAAATAAGCCTTGATCTGCTTCCAAGCGTGATATCAATGAATTATATCATTTATTCTTCCTTTAATCCACCCGGGATCATTGGATTTGGCTACGATTCTTGGATTCTAGGCATGTATCTTCAGAAATCGCCTCTAGAGGTTCGTTGTGGGTTCAGTGCACGAACAGTTCATCGCAGATCCGTACAATTTTAATTCCTTATCCTCTAAACACAAAAAAACCCCTTAACCTTTTAAAAATACCAAATATGACCATAATTCATTGATTCATGCATCTCCCATGATTCATTAATGATTTCAGGGGCACGATCAGGCTTGTTACCACCCGAAAAAGTCAAACCTGGATAGCGGGGGTCCAATAGGTGAAGATCCCAAAGGAACAAGGGGTAAAGAACAAAATAAAAGGTTTAAACATCAGTGGCCATTCATTTCTTTCCAACGATCAAGAACGAGAATACAAGGATAGAAAAATTAAATCAATTAAATTTTTGTACCCAGGTTCATACAATAGGCCACAATTAGAACATATCCAAGAAAAATGATCGATATACTTAATGAATTTAATAAAGGAGAGTAAATTACAAATTGATCAGTGTTATAGGGATTTTGGATAATTTTTTGATGAATAACTCAGTCTGCAATGACCAAGAGAATATTTTCTGTTCATTGCATCCTGATCTGATCTGATATAGTGCTTTGTTGTCTTCCGATGAGATTCTGCAATGAAGAAGGAAGGAAGAGATTTGGAATTCACCCAATGTTTATATGACTAACCCTGTAGAATTAACCCTATAAGGTATCTTATAAATCATTTAATTATGTATAAAATGATTTAATTATATAATTTAATAATTAATTAATCCACTTGACGTATCGCCAATGAGAAAGGAGTCTGAATGCCCTACACTGACTCATTTTATGTCAATACAAGGGTTAAAAATGCATTTTAGACTCATCCACGGTCTTAGAATTCTGATAGAAGAATACATTTAAGACTTATCTAATTTTATTTAAATAAACGACTATGAGCGATGTAAAATATATCTAATATGTTTATAAAATTAATTATGGGAACTCCAAGCCTCAGAATCGCATGACGTCTCAGCACTTAGATCTGGAAATATATATTGAAATATTTCAAATCCTTACAAGCCAAAAAACATGTCTTTAAATCATTCTGTCCAACATATTCATCCTTGAAAAGAAAAAACTACACAAATAACTACAGATACTAAGACCGCACTTGTCTCTCCCACTCCCAGGAACTCTCCGGCATGTTCACGTGCTGGGACAACACACAGACCAAGGGGATGATGTAACATCCCATTACTAATCCATCCGGTATGTCTTAAACCTCATCTTGATTTTTCAATTTTCTTGTTGACTGTATATGGTCGAGAAGGAATTTGAAGGATAAATATATTGGTGAAGGAAATGGTTGGTTGGAATGGTAGACTTAACCATCATTTTTAGTATGATGAAGGAGGATTTCATGCCGTGTAAAATGGTTACAAGACATGTAATGGATTCTGGTTACAAGTCATGAGAGGGATCACACTGTGAAATGTTACACGTCATGAATGACAGTTTTACATTATTAATGTTTTAAGTACAAAATTTTTAATATGAGGGAATGGTGTTTTTGTTGTATGTGGGATGTGGAAGTTAGACATTATGAACTCTGGTTTCACATCATGTACCAACTTTCATTTAGTTTTTAGAAAAGGTTTTTGGCTATTTTGGTTTGGTTCTTTCTTTGGATCTTCATTTCTCTCAACCCAAGGATATTCCAATGTGTTTTTGAGAGACTATTCCACTCCTATATCAATCCAATCAACACTTGATCTCCATTGTGATTGCGGTGCATCTCCTTGTGTGAGTAACCTTTCAGCATCTTCATTAATTTTGATTTTGGTAACACCCTTCGGTTGTGTTAGAAGATATTTTGATCTTATTTGGTGTTTCCTCTTGTATTATTCTAAGATCTGTTGTTCGATCGTGTTCCGAAGGAATTCATTATTGTTAGCGGTGTAGTGGGATTTGGTTCTTGAGGTACATGGATTCATATTCTCTTTTTACCATTATATTTCAAAATTAAAATAATCCTTGGATGCCTGGGCTGGTTTCTAGGGTCTCTACTGGGTTTTTTCAGTTCTATGTTGGTGAATCATGTTGTGGGTTTGTGCGACCCGAGTTTTAATGTGGTTTGTTCTGTCTCTAGAAAATGATAATAAGCCCAATTTATCATTCTTTATAAATTTATTTAGAAAATAAGCATGATTTTTTTATGTGTTCAAAAAGGGGTTTCTAAAGGGAAATTATTTTTCCATATATTTTGATAAATGAAAAGGAAATGGGTACTTTTGAAATAGTGGAACTGGTTTGGGAAAATGAGAACATGGGTTATAGCACCCCAAGGATTTAAAAATAAATTAAAATTCATGAGACACTAAGACTCTATGAAGAAACAATTTATTTTAAGGAGATAGTTATAAACTAGCTGTTAAACATTAATTTTTCCCTTTTATGATTTGAATTTTGATAAATGAATATCTTTGTTTGCGATCAGTACGTTATTTAGAGTCTAATAGAACAAACTTGATTTATCATGAATAGTAAAATACTCATACAAATAGTAATATGACACTTATGAATAGTTAATCATATTATTATTTTACTGTCTTTAGTTTATACGTTAATGATTTCTTGATTAATTTTTCAAGTTGATATATAATTAGTTACAGTTTTAAATTTTTTATTTTTTTAATAAATTATGATTTTATCTAAAAAATTAATTAATCATATTTATAAAATTATATTCAAAAAATAGAGTGAATTTTTTAAATCCACACTAAGAAAAAATTTTAGGGTTATTTTTTGGATTTTTCTAAAATTTTTTAATTTTTGATGAATAGTAGAATATAGTAATTTACCATAAATATACATTATTAGTTAAATACACCATTTCTTGCAACATGGATAATTTAATAACCCTTGGATTTAACTCACATACTATATTTATTATTTTTTGAATCATTAATCAATACTATTAATACTCTTGAGAAAAAAAAATTAAACTAATGATTAAAATAAAGGAAAACCCCTATTCTAAACCACTATAAATACCACCATCACCCCATCTTCCCCTCACACCTATAAATCGTTTAGAATTCCTAAATTGTACCAAATACCCTTACCAAGGCTCATACACATGTCCTTGAACTGGTGTTCTCAGAAAAAGTCCAAAACCAAAGGCCTTAAAGAGGATCTTAAGGAGAAGATATCAAGAGGTAATAATCCTCTTTCATTTTCATGTTGTTTTTTTCAATTCCTTTTCTTATCTTAAACTCTCTTAACATCCCCTTATCCAAGAGTCATGAAAGATATATAATATTATTTATTATTTATTTTATCATGTTTATGAAAAAAATTCATCATCATTCTTCCCCTCCTCTTTCTCTACTTCTAAAAATAAAAACACGATATGTGATGTGCCGATTTACCAAAATTGTGGACGATGTGTTTTTGATTTTCTTTACTTCCTTAAAAATGGTTATAAAAAAAATTATGGTTGAAGAAATTTGAAATTTTTATGATATATCCTCTTTTATTTTCCACAGTTAACATATATACATAATATTATGTTATATAATGAAACTAGTTCGTGATTATCAAAGAACCGCCAAACTGATCTAAATGGATATCACTGATGATTTATTGAATGATTCATCCTCATAACATATAAAAAAATTATTTATGGAATAATTAAATAGTATATAAACATATTAATATGATTTCATTCCCCTTATGTAAATTTTCTTCCATTTGAAAATGAAATTCATTACAAACCGATTATGGAAATCATTTAAAGTACACACTCGAGATAATGGAAATAACAGAATATTTTTACAAAATGGTTAAAATTATGTCATAAAATGATCATATTAGGTGTTCTAAACATTCATATGTTTCCATAAAATATTAATAGAACTATTTTAACCAATATACTAGAAGTTCAAGTAAGTTTTATGTAAGACAAACCCGTGGTAAGGGAATTCTTTACCCTATTTTCATTATTTGGGTTAACCATTTGCTTCATTAATTGTGTGGTTTGAATAAAATTTTTGTGATGATTTTTTTTCTTTATATTTTGTTATATCATGTTTATTTACACTGTATTTTCATATTAATTTGGTACTATTTATTATCAAATCAATTATATGATATTTATAATGGACTTTTCTTATAAAATCATCTTTTAAACAACTAGTTTTACCAAATTTAAAATGAATGTTTTTATGAATGTATTCTTGTTTAATGAATATGTTATAGTTATTGGGAATTGTTTATGATGATGTTTGGGACCAATATATCCTTCCAATGCATTGGTTATGTGTATGTTGGAGGTCAGATGTGTGGTTACTCCATGTGTAACTATGATAGTTACACCATAAGGTAGCCATAAAGGTTACAAATTTGAAGTTATCCGTGAGGGTTAAAAATATTAAGGTTGCAATGAGGGCTAATAAACTATTTAATTAATTCCACAAGGCACCATTATGGTTTTATTTATGTTCCTTATGTTTTATGTAATTCCCATGTTTGAAAATCTAAGTGTAAATGGGTGATAGGTTTGTCTTTGTGAATATGATTTCATATGTTTATTTGTAATCATGATATAATGGTTTCTTTATTTATTCATTACATAACTTAATGAGATTTTTTGTCTTCATCCTAAGTTTTTTAAATGTTTTCCCCAGGTTATAAGGATGTTTAGTAGAAATCAGGATGTCAAGTTAAATGTTATGAGTATTTTTCAAAGAAATCTTGTTAAATCTTGTTGTTGTTTTGATAAAAGTTTTATGTTTTGGAAGAAATGAATAATGTTTTAGTGGTAACCACTTTATATTATTGAGGATTGATATGACTCATTTATGAACTAAATTTCTAAAACTCCAAACAAAGAATATCTTTGGGAATGTAATAAGAGTATTCTAGTTTAATTAACTAGAATATGTTATGTTTATGGTCGAGTCCTTATAGTTGGTAACAGAGCACAATTTAGATAACTTTTGGAGTTAGTATGATGTTATTAGAAAATCATAAATCATTTCTACCTTATGTTTTTTTTTCTGAATTGATATAGAATTTAAATATTACCACGTTACACAATCTAATATATTTCTCTTCAGAATGGTATTTCGTAGAAGAAACAAGGAAGATGAAGTTGGAAGGAACCAAGAGGCTGATATCTTTCCGAACCAGCAACAGAGAAAGATGGAAATTATTATTGAGAAGTTTGTAATAATAATTGATTAGATGAAGTATGAAATATGTTGTGGTATAATATATGCAATAGAACAACCATATCTATCGCAATGGAACATGACGATAGTGGAACACTTTATAAGGCAACACACTCCCACTTTCAATGGATCTTCTAACCCAGTAGCGACTGAAGGACGGATTAAAGCCCTTAAAAATATATTTGATGTTATGGGATGTTCATGTAATAAAAATGTAAGTCATTATTTTTACCATTTTTATGGTGAAGCTAATTTGGGGTGGTCAAAGTTCAATAATATTGGGGATAGATAAAAGAATAATGCCTTTGAGTGGGATGAATTTAAAAGTATTTTCCTTGAAAAATGTTTTCCAAAGGTGGTTTGAAATAGGATAGAGAAGAAATTAATTGAATTTAAGAAAATGGATGAAGATTAAACGGTTTTTTGTGAAGTGAACTTCACCCAACTGTTGAGGTATGCTCCAAATCATATTCTGGATCCTCATAAAAAAATCAACCATTTTTACTTGGAAATAGAGCCATGATATTGAAGGGAATTGGCTTCTTGTGAGTTCAAAATTTTTGAGAAACATGTAAATTGTGGTGTGAGGGTAGAAAAAGAGTTTTTTGATGACCATGTGAACCTTGAAAACAAACAGAAGAAGAGGTCCATATGGAAAGAGTTGGATAAGAATAAATCAAAAAAAAATTATGGTAAGAAAATTCAGTTTCCAATTTTTTAAAAGTGTTGTAAAAATCACCCTGGGGAATGACTTACCAAAATCAGGAATTTTTTTCTATGTGTTATGTTTGGAAATATGGCCCGATATTTTAATGAAAATGTTTCTAATACTAATCTTGATAAGAAAATGGTAAAGTTTTTTAATTGTGGTGATATGGGACATTATAAAAATGCCTACCCAAAGAATGATATGAATGATGCCAAAAATAAAAACAATAAGAAGAATGGTGTAGTGAGATCCTTTGTGAATACATTAGTAGACGTCGGGCCATCCAATGAAGTTGTCTAAGGTACCTTGTTTATTTACTTAGACTTTTCTAATGTTTTTTGATATGGGGAATACACATTCCTTTATTTCAGAGAAATTTTCTGGTAAATTGGAAATACCACCTCAACAAAATGAGACTGTAACATATATTTAATATACTAGGGGGAAATATTAATTAAAAGAGGGATTTTAATAATATTTCTATTGTGGTATGCAGAAATAATATACCTACAAGCCTTGGTATTTTTCCCTTAGTACAGTTTAATGTAATTTTGGTTGTGTATTGGATATCTATTTATCACGTTAAGATTTATTGTAGAACTAAATAAGTTTTTTTGAATGAGTTTCATTTTATTTATAGGAATGAACCCATAAAATTAATAACATATTAGGAATCTAAGAAACTGTTGAAATATAGAAATAAATTTTATCTTTCTCATATTATTGAAAACATGAGAACTCTTTATATTAATGATGTGCTAGTGGTAAATGAATATCTTTATGTTTTTTCTGATGAGTTACCCTATGTCATACAGGACCGGGAATTTAAATTTACAATTGAATTAGTTCTAATGGCTAAGAAAATTTCAAAACCCCCTTATCTAATTGATCAAATTGATATTTTAGAGTTAAAAAAGGAAGTTGCATTAATTATTAGATAAAGGCTACATATGACCCAACACATCACCATGGGGTACTCCTGTCTTGTTTGTTAAAAATAAATATGGTTCAATGGTAATTTTAATTAATTATAGGTCCTTGAATAACATCACTATTAAAAAAATGTATCCCTTGACTCATACTGATGATTTATTTTGTTTTTTCCAAGGAGCACATTTTTTTTTCAAAGTATGACCTGAGGTCAGGGTACCATCAATTGAATGCAAAGGAAGAAGACATCCTAAAGACTGCGTTCTATACTAGATATGGGCTTTATTAATTTATTTTTATGAAATTTGGATTAACTAATTAACCTTCTATATTCATGGATATTATGAATAGAATATTTCATGAGTTTTTGGATAAGTTTGTGGTTTTTTTCATTGATGTAATTCTTGTATATTTTTAAAGTAAATAGGAGCTGAAAAACATCTAATGGTTGTTTCACAAACCCTAAAAGAAATGAAAATGTATGTATTATTCAGAAAGTGTGAATTTGGACGGAAAAAATTCCCTTTCTTGTGAATATTGTAAATAAGGAAGGAATAACACTTGATCCTACTAAAACAAAAGTAGTTGATAAATGGAAAATACCTAAAAATATTATAGAGATTTGTAGTATTCTATGATTATCTAGTAATTACCAACAGTTTTCTAAAAACATTGCATAATTATTTATCCTGCAAACAATGTTAACGCAAAAGGGGTTATATTTTTTTCATAGAATAATGTGATGTTTGTTTTTAGGAAATGAAGAAGAGATTTGTTAATGCTCTAGTTTTGATCCTGCCTTCTAGAAATGGTGAGTTTGTCATCTACATCGATTCCTCATTGAAAGGAATTGGTTGTGTTCTGATGTAGAATGATTGGGTAATTTCTTATGATTCAAGACTAATAAAACCTCATGAGTTAAATTATCCCACAAATGATTTGGAATTAGCAGCTGTGGGTTTTTTATTTGAATATTTGGAGGCATTATTTTTATAGAGCCTACTATGGAATATATACCGACTATAAAATTCTGAATTATTTATTCACTGAGAAGGATGTAAACATAAGGCATAGGATATGTCTTGAATTGATAAAGGATTATTATTTCATAATCAGTTACCATATGGGAAAAGAAAACAATGTGGTAGATGCCTTGAGTCGAAAACATCATGCGTCATTAACCATGTCATAATTAAGACATGACCCTTTGATTAATGATTTGATTATTTTTTCATTGGAATTATTTGGTGTAGGAAATTCTTCTCTTTTGTTTTAGGTTTCATTGTAGTCATATTTGCCAGAAATAATTAAGAATGCACAGAAGGATGGTGTCGAGTTACAAAAAAAGTTAGAATTGTGTAAAATTTGTAAGATTATATAATCTAACCTTAATAAATACTGTGTTGTTATATGTTAAAAAATATTATGTATTACTTGTGATTCCCAACAGAAGAAATAATTGTTGAGTGAAGCTCATAGTTCTCCATTTCTAGTTAATATTGGATGTACTATGATGTACAAAGACCTTCAAGAGTATTAATGTTTGGATAGAATGACAAAGTGCTATTGATGATTTTACAATGAAATGTTTGAAATTTACAAAAGTTATAGTAGAGTGACAACTACCAAGGGGAATGATTCATCCTTTTCTAGTTCTATAGTGGAAATGAGAGAATATATCCATTGAATTCATTGTGGGACTACCAAAAACTTTCCATGGTGACAACGTGATTTGGGTTATTATTGATTAGATAACTAAATCTTTACATTTTCTTCCTATTTGAGATACTATGCCTTTGGATTTGGTTTCTCAGCTGTACCTCAATGATATTTGAAGGTTACATAGAGTTCCTATTTCCATTATATCTGATCATGATCCAAGGTTCTCTTCTATCTTTTGGAAAGGAATTTAAAAGTCTTTGAGCACAAAATTAAATTTTAGCCACTACTTTTCATCCTCAATGTGATAGACAGATCGAGATTAGAATTCATAAATTAGAGGATATGCTTTGATCTTATTCAATGGACTATTAAGAATTTGTAATCAACATCTTCAATTAGTTGAGTTTTCTTATAATAATATTTTTCATTCAAGTATACAGATTGAACCATTTGAGGAATTGTATGGGATTAAGTGTCGAACTCTTGGATGAATTCAGGGAATGTAAGTTGATGAGACTAGAATTTCTTGAGGAAATTGCTAAAAAAGTTAAGATGATCCATTAAAACATGAGGAAAACTCATATAAAGTAGAAAATTTATGCAGATAACAGGAGTAAAGAATTTACTTTCATGGATGGTGATCATGTTTTCCATTGAATCTCACCATGGAAAAGTGTTATGTGTTTTGGAAAGAAAAGAAAGCTAAGTCCACGGTTCATTACAATTATGCAATACAAGAGAATTTTATACCAGTTTCCTATCAACTAGCTTTGACTCTAATATTATTCAAGGTACACAATGTTTTTCATGTTTTTATGTTGAGAAATATTTTTCCATATTCATCTCATTTTTTGTTCCCAAATATTGTTCAGTTGGAAGAGAACCTTTATTATGAAGAGAATCCTGTTCAGATTCTTGATCAAAGACAACAATTATTGTGGAATAATGTAATCCACCAAATAAATATATTGTGGAGAAATCACATGGTTGATGAAGAAACATGGGAATCTGAAAATTCTATGAGGGAAATGTACCCTCACTTGTATAATAGGTAAATAGAAAAATTGTGAGGATGCAATTTCTAGAAGGTGGGGAGAGTGTAATACCCCAAGGATTTAAAAATAAATTGAAATGAATGATATATTAAGACATTATGAAACAACCCCTTTTTTAAGGAGATAGTTATAAACCAGTTGTTAAACATAAATTTTCTGCTTCTATGATTCCAATTTCAAAAAACATACATTTATGTTTGCGATCAGTATGTTATTTAGAGTCTGATAGAACCAACTTGTTATTTTTGAATAGTAACACACCAATATGAATAGTAATATGATTATTTATATGACCCTTATTAATAGTAAATCATATTATTATTTTATTGTCTTAAGGTTATAATATAATGAAATCTTGATTAAATTTTCAAGGTGATATAAAATGAGTTATAGTTTTTAAATAGTTATTTTTTGCATAAATTATGATTTTATTTAAAAATTAAATCAATCATATTTAGAAAATTATTAAAAAAAACGGAGTTCATTTTTTATTTGTACATTTAAATTAATTATAAGGGTGTATTTTTTGGATTTTTATAAGATTCTTGAATTTTTTATGAATGGTAAAATATTATAATTTACTGTATATATACATTATCAGTTAAATACAGTACTCCTAAAATGATGGTTGATGTAAGAACCATTTTTTTGAACTCACATGTAATATTTACTATTTTTGGTTACATAATTCAAGGGTATTCATAGTCATGAGAAAAGAAAATTAAACTAATTATTAAAATAAAGGAAAATCCTCCTCTCCTCCACTATAAAAACCACCCTCACCCCCATCATACTCTCACAGCTCTAAATCGTTTATAATTTTATATGTTCTAAAAAATACCCTTCCCAAGGCTCTTATCGACATCAAAGACCTTCTTGTCTCATCAGAAGGCCAAAAACAAAGGAATTAAGGAGGATCTCAAGGAGAAGAGATCAAGAGGTAAGAATCCTCTTCCATTTTCTCTTGTTTTATTTTTAATTCCTTTTATTATCATATACTCTCTTCCCCTAACCTTACCTAGGAGTAATGAAAACTATATAATCTTATATATGATTTATTTTATCATGTTTATGGAAACAATTAATCATCATTCTTCCTTTCCTCTTACTCTTATTCTAAAAATAATAACACCGTCTGTGATGGACCGATTTACCAAATTCACGGGTGATGTGTTTTCAAATTCTTTTACCTCCTTAAAAATTCGTTATAAAACAATTTTAAAGGTTGAATTTTTTTTAAATTGTATGATATATCCTCTTTTATGTTCTAAAGTTAACATATATACAAAATATTATGTTTTATAATGAAACTAGTACGTGTTTATCAAAGAGCTGCCAAAATGATATAAACAGATATCACTAATGATTTATCTATTGATTCATCCTCATACCATATAATCAAAAATATTTATGGAATCATTCAATATTATGAAAACATATCAATACCATTTAATTCCAGCCTTTTAATTTCTCTTACATTTGATAAGGAAATCTGTTTTGAATAGACCATGGAAATCAAGTAAAGCACGCACCTAAGATAATGGAAATAACAAAATATTATTAATAAATGGGCCGAATGATGTTATAAAATGAACATATAAGGTGTTATAAACATTAATATGTTTCTATAAAATAACAATAACTATATTTTAGCAATTATACATGAATTTTAAACATTTTTTAAATAATATGAACGCGGGGTAATATAATTCGTTACCCAATTTCCATTCTTTGGGTTGACATTATAATTCATTTATTTTTTGGTTTTAATATCAATTTTGTGATTAATTTTTGTTTATATTATTTCTATATATATTATATTAAAATATTCATTTTTTACTATTTATTCTCATATCAATTATATGGTATTTATATGAGAATTTTCTTATAAAATCCACTTTTAAACTAATAGTTTTACAAAATTCAAAATGATTATTTTTAAGCAAGTATTATTGTTTGATGATTATATTATGATTATTTGGAATTGCTTATAATGATGTTTGGTTCCTATATCTCCCTCAAATGTATTAGGTAAGTGTATGTTGTAGGTCGAGCCTACGGTTACTCTATGTGTAATTGTGATGGTTACACTATAAGGTAGATGTAAGGGTTACAAATTGTATTGTAGCCATAAAGGTTACATATCATAAGGTATATGTGAGGGTTAAAAAACTAATTATGTAATTCCCAATGATACCATAATGGTTTTATTTATGTTATCTATGTTTTATGGAATTCCCATGCTCCACAATGTAAGTGTAAATGGGTGATAAGTATATCTTCATGAATATGATTTCATATGTTTATAAGTAATCATGGACTAATGGTTTCATTTATTCTTTTTAAATCCCTTACTAATATTTTTATTCTCATCAAATTTTTTTAATTGTTTTCCTTAGTTTATAAGAGAGTGAAGGAGAAATAAGTAATTCCTATTAAATTTTATGAACATTTTCAAAGAAAACATGTAATTGTATTGTTAAAAGTATTATGTTTTGGAAGAAATGAATAATGTTTCTGTGGTACCCACTTTGTAGGCTTGTGGGTTGATATGCATGTCTTATGACCTAACTTTCTAAAACTCCAAATCGAACATGTCATTCGGAATGTAATAATAGTAATATAGTGAAATTTACTAGAATGTGTAATGTTTATGGTTGAGTACTTATACGGGTTACCTAAGGTATATAGAAGAAAAGTTTATATTGTGAACATCCTCTATGTTTTGTGAATATCTAGTAGATTTCTCATGGGGATTTCATCTATTCCCTAGGCCCATTGTTTTAGGGGATGGATATTAACATTTTCATGTGGGATTCAATCATGGGATATTCCTATGTTTCCTAGGAATGTGTTCTATGAAAATGATTGTGCACTTGATTTATCATGGTATGAGTAGTCTCCTAGTATTAATTACAGTGATACTTGATTCGTATGCATATGATACTATTTCTATTTTTTACTGCTTGGATTTCCGAGTTAGCATTGATATGAATTTTATACCTTCTTTTGTTTGGAATCGTGGAAAAAGGGAAATGTTTAAAATGTTTTCTATAAAAACTGATTTACTACTTATCATGCCATGTTTTATTTAAAATTAGAATATAGTAGTTGTTATATAGATACTTATTATGGAACTCCTGGGTGGGATCCTACTGAGCATGTAAGATCACACCATGCACACTTCTTTGGTGGTGCGTAGACCTTTTTATGCTTTTGAGCGTAGGAAAAGTAAAGGCATCGTAATGAGGCAGGGATGTATCATGTCAGCTGACTTGGTTAGATGATAGTGAGATAGTGGGAGTTTTTCCATGACATCACTTGGAGTATCTATTTGTTTTAGTCCATTAGAGTTGGACTTTTCGCATTATAGTTTTTGGTTACTTTCCAATTATTTATTTCTGCTGTTTTTCTCACATTTATGGGATATATATTCATTAGCCTTCTATTATTTATTTCCTTTATTATATATATATATTCCATGTGGTTATCTATGTTGGGAGAAATCATTCCCTCTTCTCTTTCGTTTGATACCCGGGTTCTTGTCGCCAGGCTGTGGGGATCATGAATGCCCTTCGTGTATGTGACGGATCAGGTCGGGTGTCATGTTTGAGTGCTACTGAGGTCGGATCATTCTAAATAATCTATATATGTAGGGTCATCTCCTTTAGATACTGTATCAACATTAGATGCCCCACAATTTAAGATCCATCCTCTATGTCTAGCTCTCCCTAGTCGATCACACGTGTGGGGTCATGCACCAATTGCATCAGCGGCAACACCTTGATTACATCATGCACCCGCTCTAGAAATGAAATAGGGAGATGTAGTAGGAAACCTCTAAAACCTTATGAATTATATTTAACAACCCAATGAACCGTAGGGGATATTTTAGTACCGCAACTGAGCCTTTGAAATCCTCATCGTGGGGAGACTCATAAGAAAACATGGTCTCCCTGCTCAAACTCCATGGGACTATGAAAATGATCTACATAAGATTTATATCTTCAATGAGATGTCCTCATCCATTCATGGATGTCTTATACCCTCTCTATTATCACCTTCACTATCTATGGGTCCATAAGTGATGTCTCCCAAATATCTATCCAGTACTAGGGTGACATGTTGGGTCTCCCGTACAGGACCTCAGAAGGATCCATGCTGATTGTATAGTGGTAGCTCTAGTTGTATACCAACGATACCAAGGTAATGTGATCCTCTAAGCTCTAGGAATAGTATAACATGCATGGAGTCACTATATCCACCAATAACTAGATAGTTTTCTCGGTCATCAAATCAGTCTGAGGGTAAAAGGTAGTACTCATACTCAACTAGCTTCTGAATGCCTCTCCAAAATCATGATGTAGTCTATGTATCATGATTAGAGAAAATAATTGAGGGAATCCCATGAAAGAGAACAATCTCCCATATATGAAACTGCCCCAAAATCTATACCAAAACTTGCTCCCTAATAACAAGGATTTTTTTGACTTCGTGAGTCATCAAATTATCACCCATATAGTGTCATGTCCCTTCTCTATACATAGACACCCTATCAAAAATTACATGGATATTTCATCCCACTTCCACTCTAGGATCTCAAGGGGCTGCAAAAAAACTATCCGACCTGGTGCTCACCATTCACCTATAGATGAGAGAGGCGCAGGGAGATGAAGTTAGCTATACTTCATCTCATGTCAGACTATCAAAACTGTCAGTGAAGGTATCTATACATCTTCCCCACACCAGTATGTATATCTAGGGGAGAAGTGTGGAACTCTCGCATCACCTCCTCGAATATCATTATAGAAATCAATGTCCTCCACTAGAAACATTTTAAATGTTTGAATAACTCATGGAAACTGCCTCTAATCTAACATATTTATACCCATGGTTTAGAAAAATAGTAGGTATAGATTATCTATGCAAACTAATACCCACATATTTTTAAAAACAGTTTGTATTGCACTTTTAATTTGGAAGCCCGCTAAGGCTCCTCCACTAACTCCTTATTTGAAACATACCTCCCCTCCATCTTGCACCAGGTGATCTCATCATCCCCATACCCTCCTCACATAATTTAGGTGACCTTAGTTTCCATTAATCCCTTCTTTAGGTGACATTGCAACCATTAAAAAGTGTTATTCCTCAATTTATATATATATCTTTTTGGGATCGTTGGAGGTAGGATTTATTTCCCACCTATTATTTCATATCTTTTCTTCTCTAGTGACCAAGTGTTCTTTCTCTCATAATTCCTTAATTAAGGTTACTACATGATATTATTATGCATTTTTTGCAAAAGAATGTATTTGTTTGTGTGAAAAATGAATTCCACAACATGACGTTTTTTTATTTTATTTAATGATCTAGGGATTTTTTGTGAAATTAAATATGTTTTTAATACTATTTGTTCTTTTTTTGAAGAAGAAATAATTCACTCAAAAAGGGTATTTCATGAATTATTATTTTTAACATGTGAAGTGTAGGGGTGTTTTAATATTAAAATAGTTTGAAATGTTATGAAATAGAAAGTGATTATTAAAAGAGGCTTGTAAATTCTAATAGTTTCATAATGATGATACAATGGTTATTTATCAAAACTTATGTCAACATTAATCTTTATAAAACTATTGGTGATTTACAAAAGATCATGATGAAGAATTATTATTTTTTTCATTGTATTAATGAGTTTATTTATAAACATACATGATCTCTATAATTTTACATGGTTGACCTTCTTTCTGGATACTAAAAATTGACGATCAAAAGTTAAAATAAAAAATACATTAGTCAGTATAATAGTTGAAATATTATTATCCTATATTACATATGATGTCATTTAATATTCATTATCAAATTGTATAGAGAAATGAGTTTCAATAGATTTGGATCCTTCTCATCCTACTAGTATGTGTACGATTGAGGATGCTCCTAGACCTAGATGGAGCACCTGTTATTCATTTTCCCACGCTAACCCACTAGCGGACACCCCATTTACCATAACAGACAATCCATCAACAATGCATGAGAATGAGAATCACCAAATACTTTAATATGAATTGAAATAATATCATGATTTATATTGTTACTTAGTTATCTTTTAATGCTGAATTTTAAGTTTTATAATCATTAATACCATTAATATAGGGCATAAAATACCAATTTCAAATAGACTAATGGCCTATAGGCCTATTGGCCAATTAAACATTAGGCCCATAATCAAATTGGACATTGAGACTATAGGTAAATTGTCCATTATTCCTATATGAAAATAATCCAGTGTGAATATGTGTATTCTAATAAATTTCATTTGTGACATGTTTTATTGGGAATCAAAGGTCATGTACCTCACGAAAAATTATTTATCTCGAATAGCAAGACAATTATGGAAGTGAAGTAAATGAGAAAACACATGAAAAAATTGTATGCTTTTATAATTATTTAAAATATTCATAAAAAATTCATCATCAAATATCATGTTTATATTTTCAACAGTCTTCCATTGAGTCCCTTGATGATGAATAAGATAAAAACACTAGGCTATATGATCATTTATGTCGATTATTAGGTGACGATAACTAATTTAGTATCTAATATAGATCTAGGAATAACATATTCCCAAGTAGGTATTTTATATCATTGGGTTCTTCTCAAACCTCTCAGACCACCAAGCTGCAAAGTGCTCATGAAGAAGTAGTAAATGTCAAAAATTAGATTTAGAAGAGTCTGAAAGATGTAAACTAATCACTGACCACTTCATGAAATCTATGCCAGTTATAAGTCAATTAATTCCATCATAGGATGATAATATTATTGATTTATATATGGAATCAATGCTAAATTTAAATGATAGAACAAGTGATGCTAATTAGGATCCTAGTGGTGGTTGAGCTGATGGTGGTGGTGGTGGTGGTGATGATGATGCTTCAGAAGAAGTAGTTGGAGATGAGAATGTTTCTATTGGTTTCGAAGATGAGAATGTATGCTATGGGGGATATATTGATCCCCTCTATTTTTGACTTATCTATCAAGAGGCATTTGGATTCTTTTTAATGACCTAAATGGTTTGGGTGTAAGGATGTATGTCTATCTTATAGTATTTTAAAGGGTTTGAGATGTTATTGGTTGAATGTTAAGTAAAAAATATTTGTATTTCATTGAATGTATACTGTTCTATTTATTTTATTTTCAATTCATGGGATATAGGAGCTTCTAGTTATTCCAAATGGGGATACCAATTTATATCCACAATTTGGAGAACCATGGGAATAGATATAGTGCTGGGAAAAGAAAGACCCACACTTTTCAAAATCGTGGTTATGATGAAATCCTCATTGGATATACCCATAGTTTCTATAGAAACCATGGGAATAACTCTATACTGATTCTTCCCAATGCCACCATTCCTAAAACTATAGGTATATGATATACCCATTGTTTTAGGGTTTATACTCATGGTTCTAAACCATGGGTATAGAGTAGTTTTCCAGTAGTGAATCCTTAAAAATATTAATTCGGTGAGTCCATTGTGGATACCTGGTTATGTAAGACCTCATAGTTAATATCTACCAGCTGGAACTCTCACACACTCAAGGATCAAAGGAGTCACCACCATCGGATGAAGAAAAGATGCACCTACCTGCTCTATCAGGGGAAGCATCAACAAGGCCTACGGGACTAAAGCCCCCTACACCATAAAATCTTGTGATTTCCTGCTAATGGGATTTTCTACAACATTTCCCTTTCTAAGACTATAGACTATCTTGAAGTCATAGTCATCTAGGAACTCTAAACCAATCCACTATCTCATGTTCATGTCTCCCTTTATGAAGATGTACCTGAGACTCTTATAGTATGAGTAAACTAAAAAGTTCTATCATAGAAGATAATCCCTCCACATCCATTGGGTGATGACGACTATAGAAAGATCTTGGTTGTGAGTTGTAGAGATCTTTTCACGGGGTCTGAAGTGCCTCCACTCATATATGATGACTTACTGCTTCTACATCAACACACATTCAAGCCTATCTCCTGAGTCATAAAGATATGATATGAACTATATGACTTACTCTGGTAATCCCACCACTAGAGTGCTGATTATGATCAGCATCAACTCCTAAAAGGTCCTATGAATCTGTATATAGAAACTAAACACTTTCCCTTTCATTGAAAAGACGGTAAATCGGTCTACGATCCTGGAGAAGTATACCAAAAACCTCATGTAGTACCCCTCTATACCAAGAAATCTTTGCACTTCTAACACACTCTTAGGTTGCTCCCATGAAATAATTGCATCGATATTTTCTAGGTTCATGTCTAAACCATGTTTTGAATTAACCTTCCCCATGATGTGAACCTCTTGTACCCAAAATTGATACTTTTAGATTTTTCTATAGAGCTAGTTCTCTCAAAGAAAATCTAGGACCGCCCTCAAGTGCTCTGCATGCTCTTCCTCTGTTGCAGAGTAGATGAGTATGTCGTCAATGATGAAAAAAAATGGTTCAAGAATGGCTGGAAAACATCAAATCCATAAACACAGAAGGGGAATTCCTCACACCAATGGTAATCACTAGGAACTTATATTGTCCATAGTGACATCAGAATTCAAAATTTGGAATATCAGTATCATGATCCCTCAACAGGTGTTATCCAGACCTCATATTGATATTTTAGAACCATCACATGCCTCAAAACTACTAAAAAGGGTCCTAAATTCTTATAAATGGGTACATGTTCTTTATCATGACCTAGTTCAAGAGATTATAGTCCACAAAAATAAATAATCTATCTTCCTCCTTTTTCACAAACAACACGGGGCCCACCTAGGGGGACATAATGATTCTGATGAAGCTAGTATCTCAAAGGATCTCCAACTATAACCACAACTCCTAGAGATTGGTAGGATCCATATGATCTGCCTTAGAAGATATTGGATCAGTCATGGGATGCAAGTTGATGAAAAAATCCATCTCCCACCATAGAGGTAGTCTTGGAACATCTTCAATGAAGACGTCCATATAATCCTCTACAACTGAAATAACCGAGATTCCCAAAGCACTTGCAACACCAAGGTATATACTTACTAACTGATGGGTGATTGGATGAAGCTTCCTACTCACAGAACCCACCTGTCCTACCATGAGATCCATCTCACCAGAAAAGTAGAATCTCATCTCATTAGAGCGGAGGCATTTGACTTGTCTATGGAGATAATCAATAAAGGTTCAGACCATGGAAATACAATATATACCCAAGATGAAAATATAGGGTTCCATCATGATGAATAAAATTTCCCACGTGAACCTTTATCCACAAAATTATATCTCCCACGGTCGTAAGATAAAAGATAAAAAAGAATCATTCCCTTTGGCAACCTCAATACACAGATTCTAGGAAAGCACCTCAACTACGAGATCCATCTCTCACACCATCAGTATAGAGATAAAGGAATGTATGACACCTATGTCTACTAACACTAATGAAAAAGTAGAAAACACACAGATCATACCTCTAATCATCTCATGTGTTGTGGGTTCATAAATCTCTAAGGCCTGCAGCTGTCCATGGCCATGACTGCTAGCTCCTTAGTCTAACAGGGGATGCCTAATGGTGGTGGTGGGAGGATAACATAGTGATTCCCAACACCCATAGATACTCCTTCTCATCTTCCGTCTCTAACTCCTTGGAAAAAACATATACCCTCTTGATTGATCCATGTCTGCGGTGCTACCTCTTCCACGATGGTATATTTTCTATCTTCCTATGCTGATTAAAACATTTGGTCAAGAAGTCATGTACCATGTGACCCTGCCTGTCACAAATGAAGAACATACCCTCCCTGGGATTCCATGGTGCTCTGATATACCTCTATCCCATGTGACCATGTGCCAGATCCTTCTCACGAAATGGTTTCCTTCTTCGATATTCCACCGACTGGGACTTTTTATATACTGTAGATGAATCAACTCAATGATTCCCACTGCCGGCCACAACTTCTTGGAATCCCTATAATAGAAATTTATCTATCACCAATTCCCACTCCAACACCACAAAATAGTTGGGGATTCATAACGGTACAACATTGTCTCATATCTCTCTTTGGTGTACCTAATCAAACTTCTATGCTCGGATGTAGCCAACACAGATCATGTCAAGGGAGTACCAAGTAATGTTTGTGAGCCTCGCTGCATACTCATCCACCATCACCACTCCCTTAGGTATCTCCCTAAACTCCTAGATCTAGACTATGAAGAAGAATGAGGGGTTATAATTCTCATCGAGAAACTACTGAAAGTCGGTCCATGTGAGTGTCAAATCAATGTGCTACTTTGTAACAAGGCTCCACAAATTCCCGGATACCCTATTTAAAATTATTCCTACAAGTATAACAACCAGATCCATTGACATTCGAACAGGACTAATGATACAGAACAATTACTGTAGGTAATCCTATAATACTTGAGGATATAGCATGCCATGGAACCTCAACGACCACTAGCGTTGGAACTCACTGAGTGCACTAAGATTGTTTGCATCCTTATGATCTTCTGCTAGAAATATTTTCTAGTAAATAGGTGGAGGTGCTGCTAAATATCCACCTGGATGAAGAGGATTATGTGATAAACCCTAAACTAAGGCCTCGTCTCTCATCGGTTCATCGATAGAAAATGGAACTGGTATCCAGGATGGTTGTATTCAAAGAGGCATCGTGAGATTTATCAGGACATACCATAGTCAGATGAGAATATTTATATATATAACATTAATGGTAGATGAATCAAGAAGTACAATAATTGAACCAATCACGAATGTTGAATGTACCATTGATCCCTACAACCAATGTATCAGTATACTAAGCCAACCAACAGGTAGTCTTGGTTTTGGGGAATGGATATGTCTGTTGCCACACCATTACTAGAATCCCTGGACTAAGAGCCGCACTCAATACACTTTGACACTATTTCCCTAAAACCTCACCAAAACCTCATAAGGGGACATTCAAACATCATCTCATGGAAATAGCCACCCTTTGATACCAATCAGTCTTGACCCAAACCATGTTGGGGCTCAAAATGCAACTCCATTATTCCCTCCTCTATAGGCTAAGGGCTGGTGACTAGAGTTGAAGGCATAACTAACTCGAGGATGCCTTTTCCTAAGAAGCTATATGCTCAAACACATCCTTCTCAATGAAAATGTATTGCTGGAGTAAAAATAAATGAAGTAAAATATCTAAGGGAAACAACCATGTATTCAATCCACTAGACAATAAAAGAGTACGATAGAATAAACTAAAAAGTTACGGGGTAAAATAAACGTCCAACTAGAAATATGTCCCAACATATAAAAATAAGAAAATTAAACAAATGAGAAATCCCATCCTTTAATTTAGAAGCTATGAACACCGTACATGATCCACATCACCCAATATACCTAAGCTACTCTGAAGTCACTATCAACCTATTTATCAAATTCATAAGACATGACACGTGTAAGAAAATACCATATACGAGTGAGTATTTACATACCCAGTAGGATGAACCGAATACTGATGGGGGATTAGTATGATATACAACCAAAAATAAAGACATGAGATAAAAGATATAGTCAAAGAGAATAGCTCAACTGAACTAGGAGTGAATGCAACCTCATCTAAGAACAAGGGGATAAACACGGCGAATAGATAAACTACACATCGAGTCTTGACCACATATAATAGGATATTATAATCATCCAACCATGAGAAGATACATTCGGAAAGCATGTGGCATACCCCACACGTCTTTGACTCTCCTGGAAGGAGTGTAACCAAGTACAAGTTTTGGATATAGAATAATAGAGATATATGATCAATCCAAAGAACCCCAAATAAGAGAGTATAGGGATCTCCATCTCACAACTCACTACAATAAGAAGAGTATCCAACAATCTCAAAATTCCATCATTGATGCCCAACATCCAACACATCTCCCAAAAAGTAAACATCCAATTCTATACATGCATATTAACTATGATGCACAATCATGGGGGAGAAAAATATTGGTAGAGAATCCAGGCCCTAGCACAACATAAGTGTCATGCTCTGATTTTCTCCATGGAACCCCATTGACCTACCATGTTGGAGTGTAATTCGAAGGAAGATCATTAAGGAACCTAACTACCCAAACATTCAAAGGGTAATTCATGGAAATGATCCAAGGGGTACATGACTTCTGTGGGGACCCACATGTTGTGTGGTAGTGTTCTCCCGCCTGGCCATCTCTTATATAGGAAAAATGCTCCTAACCGTGTAAGAGTAGACACTGTGTATGTGGACAACATCATTTTTCCAAGATACCTGAGATCGGTCAGTGTCCTTCTGGCCATGTGTGTGTACCAGACCCCATGTCCATGTCCATCCACATGGGTACCCTCCCTTGTGACCTATCACATGGGTTGTTCAACTGGGAAGGGGTACATGTCATGTTGGGGAGCTATATGTCCTGCCATATTTATGTGTTCTTGAAACCCTATCTGCTACACTAAATGGTATACATGTTGTGCGTTCATATTTGAATACAATGTGTAGTTGAGTTTTCGCTAGAAATCCATATCTTCTTCTATACATCAGATCCAACCATTTCACCATGGGTTCATCACATTAAAAATTCATCACAGATCCATCCACCATTGATTCATTGGCCTCTAATCACAAAAAAATTCTACACCTTCAAACAAACCCATATTTGCAAATACTTCATTGATCTATGCCTCCCTCGTGATTTGGTCACAGTTCCCGGGGCCAGATCGGGCTCGGTACCACCCAACAAAGTTTAACTCTGACCGCATGGTCCAATTCATGAAGATTAAAAGAAATGAAAAAAAGAGTAAAAAACCAAAGGTTGAAACATCATTAGACAAAATTTATTAGCTATTGAATAAGAAAAGGATTCCAGTGTTAGAAAAAATTGAAAATAATTAAATTTATATACCCATGCACATGAAATCGACCAAAATTGGTGTAGCTACAAGAACAATAATTGATATACAAAATAATTTTAATAAAAAGGTGTAAATATCAAATTTATGAGTCATTCAGGGATTTTGGATCATTCATTGATGAAGAATTCACTCTCTAACAATCAAGAGAATCCATTTCATTTTCTGCATCTTGATCTGATCTGATCCAGAAATTTATCATCATATGATGAGATTATCCAATTAAGAAGGAGGAGGAACTCTAGAATTATTCCTGGACTTGTAGTAAACTCGAGTTGAAGATGGTTTCATACACCTCTAAGAATGATAGACTCACCCATGCAACCTCAACACCTAGACCAAAAGGGAAAAAAGAAATATATGGAAGAACCAAAAAATAAAATGAATAATCTCAGAAGTTATGATCTCATAAGTGTTGAAGAAGAAACAACACTGCTAGGATTGTAAATTCTTGAAGACGATGCGTTCTAAACAAATCTTGTGAGTACCGAACTCTCCACCAAAATAGGGAATCATGAAATCTTGTAAGTTGAGAAACTCTTATATGGAATGATGTTATTCTCCATAGAATGGAGTGGGGGAAAGATGAAGAACCACAAGACGAAATAGACACACCTAGACTAATGAAGAGACAAAGAGAAAAAATCAAGGTGAGAGAATGATGAGGTGATAGAATTACTAGCATAATGGGTGAGGTGGAAAGTGTGTCTTTTGTGGAAGATAATAATGATTCATGGTCGGTAGAGGGAAAGAGGATGGATTTTGAAGATCAGGCTAGTTCCATGGAATGCGCAGAACACCAACCATGTAGAATCATGTGAGTGGACCAGTGAAAATGACACATATCATTAGTTAATCAAACAAACAGAAACTAGAGGATTTGAATCTGCATGATTAGTTCCAATCAAAGGATAAGAATGAATGAAAGAAAGAGGTGGGATCATACAAGTCCAGCTTACACCATAAACCAATATTGAAAATCCAAGACCACTAACCAAGCCCATGTGAAGGCCCTTATAGAATTGAAAAAAAATCATAATAATAATAAAAAAATTCATGGCAACATAAAATAGATTTTTTATTTTGAAAACTAAATTTAACAGAATCAATGTAAGGATTTTAGTCTAGCATGTGAAATTAATTATTTTTCATTTGCATACTGATTATAAATTATTTTCATTTTTTTTAATTTTGAATGATAATATGAAACAAACTATTTAGAACTAATGCATAATGAATAAAAAATTAGTATTATCAATCAATATTTATTTATAATAATTACTATATTTGTGATGATCTTAAAATCTAACCATGGGGAACTCATGTGAACTATGGGGCTTGAACAGAGACCATCAAGCCTCACCTTATTGGCTGAAGACAACATGTATGGAATCTCCAATCCCAGGTTCATGGATGAATCAAATTTTCAATGAACCCCCAAAACTAGTTCCTCCTCTAGGTTATGAGTATCCAATTATCATATTTCAAGATGGATAAGATATTATTTGGTTTACATCATCCGGTGTTAAAAAAATCATAACTATATATGGATAATTAGAGGAGACTAGGGTGGTGATCCAATCATTAGAATTCTCGGTGAGCACAAAATGAGCTTGGAGGATTTTCATATGATTGAAAACCTTCCAATGAGGTAAAAATTTGCAGGTTATGTTCAGTTTCTTGATATTTTAGAGGCGGAGGTTGGTGTCTCCCAAACCCACATAGAGCGATGAAAATATTATGTTAGAACTTTTGGGGGCTTGGAAAACAGATAATGGTTTGTCTAGTCCATCAATATAGTTCTAAATACTACCCTAACATAGTCTTTTTGTATCTGAATATATGTTTTATAATAAATATGATATCATCATGGGTTTGAATATTGGTTTAAAGAATGTACCTCCCATTAGAAGACTAGGACACTCTGGAGGTCTATTCCCCTTATGGAAGGAGGTCCTTATTGTTCAGATTACTATTTTTTTATGTAATCACATTGATGTAAAAATTTTTATCCCAGTATCTCCATCATGGTATTTTATTGGATTACATCGGTGTCCTAGTCATCATGATAAATAAATATATTTAAACCTATTGAACAGGTTATGGATCACTCTCCCTGGCCCTCTGCTGGTTGGGGGGGATTTTAATGAGGTCCTTCTTCATCATGTAAAGGAAGGGGCGCATGAGGACTGGTGCTTCTATGGATGAATTTAGGAATTATCTTTTGTTTAGTTTTCTTCATGATGTATTGTTTTATGGATATCCAGTTAAAAAATAGGGTTATATCAATGGATAATCATATTTTTGAAAGGTTGGATTGAATTGTGGGGACATATGAGTGGAAATATCTCTTATGTCCCTGATCTTTTTTTCACCTGAATCCAATTTCTTCTCGCCACCACCTGATCATTTTAGCAAAGATCTAACGAGGAGAAAAGAGTAGTATTTTTCTTGAATTTATATTTGAATGGATGTGGAACCAATATATTACTTGTGATAAGGTGGTTGGGTCAGCTTGGGAGGGGCAAAACTGATGCCTCATCACCAATAACTATAGTATTATGTCTTGTTCACAAAAGTGGATTTCGATTAGGTTTGGGGATTTTTACATACTCATAAATGCTTCTGAAAATCACTTGATTAGGTTCCACTCTATTTCTGTTATGAATTCATACATAGGTATATCTCTCTTTTAAAAAATTATCTTAATATGGTGTTGAGGGACACATAGAGATTTCGGTTTTTGAGGGAAATATAATCCTACATAAGGGATGGTGATCAGAATACTGACTTTCATAAAACAAATCATCTTAAAGAAGGAGGAAAACCATATTCCTCATCAAGAGGATTATACTTGGAGACTTTTTAATGGTATTAAGGATATTAAGTCCATTATTTTGAATTTTTTCATCAACCATTACAAAGTAGAATGTATTGAAACTCTTTTATGTTGGACCATCTGCATTCTGAAAATCATCATGGAGGATATGAACCGTCGGTTGGGGATAGATATATCTAATGATGGAGTTCTTGGGGATCTTCATATTATTCACTCTATAAATGACCTAGGACGTGATGGGTTCCATGAACTATTTTTCAAATGATTCTGGAACATTTTAGGGCCCCATGTGGTTTCCCTAATGAAGGAGTTGTGGGAAGGAAGACCCTCACTCTAGTCTAGGAATGAAACAATTATTAATATAATTACAAAAACCCAACTCCACAAAAAATAATGGAATTTCAAAAAATCAGTTTGTGTAATGTTGTTTAAAAAATATATTCCAATATATTGGTTTCTTGGATTATGGGTTTCCTACCAGTTCTTATTACTGAAAATCAATGTGCATTTGTTCCGAGGACAACCATTACTGATAATACAACCATTACGTGTAAATTATTCAACTCTATGCCGACTTCTTCATCTTCAAAAAAGGTAGTTATGGAAATGAAATTAGATACGATGAAAGCTTATGACTAGGTCAAATTGAATATCCTCAAACTCATTATTTCTTGGTTGGGATTTAGGATGAAATGGATTTCTATATCATAAACTAGGTTAATTTTTTTTCTCTTAGAAATAAAATTAATTTGTCCCATTTGGAGTGTTTTAAGACCTCTAGGGGTTTGTTTAATGTTGATCTACTGCATTCTTATCTTTTCATTCTAGTGGACAACGTCTTTTCTCATATCGTCTTGAGATCAGCAGAGAATGGAGTTATCCATGGTGCTAAGGTATGTTGAAATGGACCCCCTATCTCTCATCTCTTGTTTGAAGATGATGACCTCTAATATTCAAATTCTACCACACAAGAATGTTGTTTAGTGTTGAATGAAATTAATTTGTATTAAAGATCTTATGGGAAATGTTTTAATTCTTTGATTTCAGAATTATCCTTAAGTAAATGTTAGTTACAAGAGAATAAAGAGGATTATTTAGTGGTTTTGTGGATTTATTTTGGTTGAAAAAGAATCTTAGAAACATGGGCCTTTTAACCATTTTCATAAGATCAAAGAAACACGTGTTTTATTTGATTATGGATAGGTTGTATAATATGATTTTTATTATTGTCATGTTGGATGATTTACACGGCGTGGAAGGATGTTCCCATAATGTTAGTATCTAAAGAAGTTCCATCTTATTCTATGTCATTATTCAACTTTTTAGAAACTATTATTGATTAGATGTGATATTGTTTGATAAATATTAGTGGGGATCTCAGGATGGAAAACATAACACACATTCGGTGTCCTAGTAGAAACAATGTGTTTCCATGTTCTCTGGAGGTCTTAGCTTTAGGAAACTCAAAAGGTTTAATAAGGAACTTTTGGAGAATAAAGGATGGTGCATTTTATCTAGTCTAAATGCCCTCTTCTCAAATATTCTGTGTAATTAATATTTCCCTCATTCTAACTTCATTCATTCCAATTTGAGGCCACAACCCAGTTTTATATGGAGAATCATTTGTGGAAATTAATATCTTCTTGAGAGATGATGTGTTTAGATAATTAATGATGATAATGATGTTAGTGTTTGAAATGATTTGTGGCAGAAAAATGGCATCAATCAAAAGGTCTCTTTCACTAGTGTTAATAGGTTTGAAATTGAAAGGGTGAATGACCTGATCAATAAATCATTAGTGGAGTGGGATTGGGGAATGATTTTGAGCTGGTTAAATGAGGTTGATCTTAATCTCTTTTTTTGTATTCCTCTAATTACTGAAATGGGTAATGATTAGATTACTAGAATGGGAATCTTTTGTGAGGTACTCAGTTCATTGGGATACAAAGGTTTCAATTTTTGTATCAGATGTATCCTGATGATCATAGGATGATTCTCTTATCGCCCACTTTATCTCCCAAGGTAGAAAATATTGGTGGTAGGTTTTCTCTAGTGTACTTCCGACCATTGAATTTATAGTAAGAAGACATCTTGTGGACGATGACAGATATCCTATGTGCCTCTAAAAGGTGGATATTCCTTTACATGAAATTGTCTTCTATTGTGGGTTGGAAGGTGTGTGGAAGGAATGTGAATCAAAATTTAGGAATTTCATTGTTCAGTCTATAAGGTTGCTCCAAAATCTCAATAAATGGGCATCTTTATTGGAACAGAGAGTGGTGAGACTAGATGCATAATTACATGGCTAGATTTTACTATAAGAAATGACGGCACATTCCAAAAGAAGGTAACCCAATATCACATTTGGTTTGAGAGGTCCATAGAATGGATGAATTGTTGGAAGGTGACTTTTGTAGTTTCCTCTTTGGTTAGCATTCGAAAGGATTCATCTTGTTGGACTCCCCGTATAGGTTTTTATCAAAATAAATATAGATATTGCTGTCTCTACTAATTCAAGGGTGGGTATCAGATTCATTTCTCATAAAATCAAATGATAGGTGGTGGAATCTCATTGCATTTATAATCAAGCCTCTTGGAGTCTAGTAGTGGTGGGGTTATCTATCATCCTCAAAGGGATCCTTCTTTCTTGTTCAAAATATTGGAACAATATTTTTTTTGGAATCTAACTTCATTAAAGTTATTACCACGTTATCGATGAAGCGTGGGGAATCACAATATTTTGGTCATATTTTGAGAAAGATTTCGTCCATAGCCAATAGATTCCCTGATTGAAAATTTTCATTCATCAAGAAAGGGGGTAATATGGATGCTATTTTTGTGGCATGTTATGAGAAATCTAGGGTGATCATTACTGGGTTGAATTTTTCATGAATGAATATGTAAGATAGTTTGGTTGATTATTAATATATTATTATCTATTATATATATATTGGAACATATTTATATAAATATAATTATTTTATGTATTTACATAATATTGTGACATGTATACACATGATTTATATATTTTTCTATAAATATTATTAAAAATTATAATGAAATAATAAATTCAATTATAAAAGATTAAAAAAATTAATATGATTTATTTAAATAATATTGTGTTTAATCATCTATGAATAATAATTTTTTTCTTGGGCGAGTGAAAATTCTCTTATTTTTCCAACTGGAATAATCATTTCCATCATGGTATTGACAATGAAATAAAGATTGGATCTCCTTACTGCTAGAAATTCCATGATATTTGATGAATATTAATATTGATTCTTAGACCATTAATGGACCTTTCTCTAGTGTGGGTGTGGTTGATCGGGAAACCTATAGATTTACCATTGTTGTAGGCAACATGTCTTTCTATACAAGGTGGATCCCACCCATTATAGAGGACCATGATATCAACGATAGTATAAAAATCTCCCTGTAGAGATGATGAAGATCTATCATTATGGAGTTAGACTATTTGATTATTATCAATGCCATATAATCCCCAAATATCATCCTCCAATTGTTGGGATGATTGGTTAGGAAGATCCATTATTTGTGTCATATGTCATCAAAAGTTTCCTTCTCATTCATCAAAAGAGGTATCAATAACGGGATGGACATTTTTTGGACTCGTGGTATTTTAGGAAATTCGTTTATCTTGTTTCTTGATTTTCCTTTGTGTCTAAACACTTCCACAATATATAATAGTTGATTATCTTATTATTTATTATTTTCCATTAAAAATATATTTATATATATAATTAAATTTTTAAATGTAAATTTATACAAAAATGTATATATTAAATTATAAATATCAGAAAAATATGATAAAAATAAATTTAGAAAATTCCATAGAATTCTAAAAGATCAAGGTACCCAAAAAAACACAATTTCGTAGGCCTCTTTGACCTTTTGACCTCAAAAAATAACTCATTGTGGTCCCTTAAGGTCTCTAAATCAGAGATCATTTTTCAAGTTTCAATTTGATATGTGGTAAACAAAAAATTAACAATGTTACAAAACACATATTATAACTGTTTGGAATTCAACTCATGCTTTCAACTTATCTTAAATTGTTCATTAATTTATTGAATTTTTATGTCATTAAGTCATTAAATGATAATTTGTCGATAATAATTAGAAAAGTATTAATTAATATTAATTTTTAATCACTTTTTATCCCTTTTTCACTAAATATCTTATATATTATGTATAAATGTATCTTTAGTCTTATGTAATCATATTTAATAAAATATAATATATTTAAATTATTATAAAAATATAAATATATAGATATGTTAATATATCATTTTCAAGGATGTATAATTTTTATAAATGAAATATATATTTTAACATCGTTAAAATAGAATTAATAATGGTCACATTTTATTATCACTACAAAAACAATGACATATGTGTCCTTTATTATCATTAAAAAATAATTAATAAAGTGGTGCCTTTAGTAGTATTATTTTTAATGCTGATATAAGTATCATTTATCAGTGTTTTTATATAGGGATGATGAAGGGTACCACCTAATTTCACTCAATCTATAATAGTTATTGTAGGAGTTCTGAAGTCACCGGGATGAGGCAAGGTTAGGGAGGGTCTCAATGGTGTCAGGAGAGTGAATAGTCCAGGCTTATAAAAGAAGAAAAGTAATGGGGGGTTTTTTAACCTAGCAATTTTCAAATTACATTAATTCATATTGATATCAACATATGAAAAAGAATAGTCATCCAAGTATACAAACTCAATTTCTCTAACTGTGGTCCATTTTATTTATTTATTTATTAGACATGATGACCCCTGATTAATATCATGGAATATAATGGTTAAGAAATTTAAACTAAACCTGATAACTAATATGTTCTTCTGGGGTAAAACGTTCTCATTTTGGTTTCGAGGGTCGAGTGCAATAAAATTGATATAAGGTTTTGAGTTTATATATTGTTGGCATACTGATTATGAATCATTTCCAATTTCATTTGTTTTCTATAATTTTGAATGATTATATGAAAAAATTTCATTAAAACTAATTCATAATGAATAAAAATTATTATGATCCGTCAATATTTAATTATGTGTGTGGAATAATGACCTCACACCCATCATGATATAGATGATAATGGAATGGTAAAAGGTGAAGGAATTAAAGTCTGATCGATTCTTTAATCAAGCCTCACATTGTAGTTTTTTAAATTTAATTTAATCAAAAATAAAAAAAAATTATTAACTATATCATGGACTGAAACTATGTCAAATGATTATGAGAGTGGAATCATTTTTTTATGATAATAGGTTTATCTTCCGAAATCTTCCCCTTTGAAAGAATTGTTTTAAAAAAATCATATCATACTTATCCACGTACTTTATTTACGTTTCAAAAGAAATTTGGAAAAATCCTAAACTTATTATTTTTCTTTAATAGTAATGTATTTTAGTCATTTGATATGGTTAATTTTTATTGCGATTGAGAGGTTTTTATATTAAATGAAAAATATATATTTGACCTAGTTTCATGCAAATTATATGAATTTTTTGGAAAAAAAATGCTTCAAAATGAAAATATTTCATTATCCAGATTAGAAAAGAACATATTAAGGATTCTATTACAATTTTCACTAGATTTTTCTTGAAATTATTAAATGAATGTTTGTACTCAAACAGTGGGGAAGAAAACAACAACAAAGGTCTCGATGGCCTGACATCATTGTGGGACATAGGCTGGTGATGATGCTCTGGGATCCTAGTGGGCATGTTGGCATGAATATTGGATGTGAGATTGATGACCGACGATAGTGGTCTGTCGGCGATGTTGGTTCATGTTAGAGATAGTTGGTGGGTAAACAAGTGTATATCTCAGAACGTGGGGTGATAATATATCTCAGGCCTTGATTTTCGTTTTTGTGGGTCCTATTTTACATGGGCCGATGACAATTTGGACCGATAACTCCTTCTCATGAAAGCACATCAAGGAGGTGATGGTTTTGATAGATGAAGGTGACAACGACTTGATCGATGATCTGCTAGATTGATCATGTTTTTGTTTGGGTCTTTTCTGTTTTTTATTTTTTTGGGTCTAGTTTGATGCTTTTATGTTTGGTGTCCCTTACTCTACCACATGTCTTCTGATGTTGTGTTTTATTGCCTTTTTATTTTATTAAACATATTTTTGGGATGGAACATGCTTGAGTCCTCAACATTCATGGTATGTCTCAAATATTAGTACTGATTCTGTAATGTTTCATTTAAATAAAATGATATATTTTTATAACAATTATTTTGTAAATGATTTTTCATAAATTTTATAATTTAAAAAATATTATAGGTAAAAGAGATTAAAAATCGTAACCACACACATCAAGACAACTTAGTGGCCCAAAACCCATCCTTTCACACAAAAAAAGAAAAAAAAATCTAATATTGTTACGTATTAATGGTCCAAAGTCCTAATGATCCAAAGAAAATTACATGGCTCAGAGGCCCAACTTATTGTTCCATAAAAGAATATCATGCATCATGCCATGCTGCCAGTCATTTTCCACACTCCCCTCTCCACCAAAAATAATCACACCACATCACCCATATAAAATTCATCCTACCCCTTTCTATGAATATAGAACACCCCTCCACCCCACATCATAACCCTACCATAGATTGGGTCAAGGGAAGCACGTTCTTTTATCAGTGATAAGCAGATAGCATTGATAAAACCATCACTTTTATTAGTACTAGCTAAAAGCATGGATAAAGGTGATTTTTATCAGTGCTGATAAAGGAGTATCCATTATCACAACTTTTTTTTGTTATTGATAATGGTTAGATTTATCAGTGCTATTCTTAGTGCTAATAAAAGATTTTAATAAAAAAATATTTTTAAGGGATATACAATTATTATATTTATATTAAAAAATATTGATTACTTATACACATATTTTAAAAAATGCAAGCTAATAATAATTATATATATAGTGTATATTATCATATATATTTTTCTGATTCATATATATATATATATATATTATTTTTTTAAAGTATTTATAAGATTATAAATAAATATATTTATATTTAAATAATTACAAAATTATAATATATTTTTAAAATAATAAATATATTTATTGTATTTATAATTATATATATATTTACTTTTTAAATATAATCATTTATAATTATAATTATAAATTTTTTAAATAAATATTTTTGTCTAATTATTTGAGTCAATATATGTATATATATATATATATAGTTATATAAGGCCTGATGGATGAGCTATCCCTTGGGGGGATATTTTCTTCCTTTCCAGACTGTGTTTGTGGTGCATGTGTGTATTAATTATAATTGTACCCCCAAGAGCCTAATATATATATGTATGTATATCCTGAGATAATGATAATATTCATCGACATGTTTATGTTCATATATTGATATGCATGTATACAACAGGTATCATCATAAGTTTATTTGTGGACATGGTTGTGCTTGTTATAAATATTCTAATTCTTAGATTACCTATTCTTATGATGAAACATTCATATGTAATATGTATTCATGACTCATGAAATGTTTATTTATACAATGAAACCCTTATTATTCATGCTTCCATTAATGGGATTAGTTATTTTTTATGATTTAAACTTTTCATTCTTGTTATACCGTTGAAATTACTCAAAAGGTTCATCCAAGGGTTGGGAGACCATAGCCATCACTCCAAATTTATTAATAAATTGTAAAGGTACAACACTTAGAGACAGGTATACACATGACACCAAAAGTGAACAATGAATCCCAAAGTCACTTCTTATGGATTCCCCTAGACCCTATATTTTGAGGATATCTTCCCCTTCCCTTTGGTTGACAGCCCCTCCACCATGTCTTGATTTGCAGGGGATCATGGTCCTCATAAATAATTATAAAATTAAAACAAATATATTTAAATAATAAATTAATTTTAATAACTAAATATATATTTAAATAAAAATAAATTTACATTAAATACATTTGTTATAATTATATATATATATATATTTATAATTATATACAAATATTTATAAATATACCTATTTCTAGTTGTAATTATAAATAAATATATTTATTTATTTATTTATAAATAGAAATATAAATAAATAAATAAATGTATTTATTTATAATTATAATTACAAATAAATAAATAAATATATTTTTTAATAAATATAAAATTACAATAAATCCATTTATTATAATTTTAAAAGTATATACAACTATATAAATATATTTATAAATATATACAAATATTAAAAAATATAGAAATATTTTTTATAATTTTATAAATATATATAATTATATAAATATATTAATAAATATATAAAAATATTTATAATTATATACAAATATATATAAATGCATTTATTTCAATTTATAATTATAAATAAATAAATATATTAATTTATTTATAGTTATAATTATAAATCAATATATATATATATAATTATAAGTATAAATAAATAAATAAATAAATATTTATTAAATTATTTATAGATATAAATATACACAAATAAATAAATATATTTATTTATAGTTATAAATATATATATAGTTACAATTATAAATAAATAAATTCATTTATTAATTTATATTTGTACTCAAATGTTTCAGGAGATAGGTGAGCCTGCTCCTAAAAAGTTTATTAAAAAGATAAAGAAGATAGATAAAAGAGGATGGACGAGGCCAGACATGGAAATCCCTCATCCAAAAAAAGAAAGCTACGAATCCATAACATGATCATTCCCATAATCATGATCAGATTCATCATCATCATTAGTAGTTTCCCACTCTGAATGGGTGTTACATTGAGTGAAGAATATAGCATACTTCTCCCTAAGCATTTGTGGATCAATAGTGATCCCTTTGGGAGACATGGTAGTCATTTTACAATCATGCCCTCATTCACTAGACCAATCATCACGAAAACGACCTTGGCCATGATATTATGGATTCCGACCCAACTCCAATGTCATGGTTGGTTTCTGAGCCCCTCATGGTTCTTCCCTATCTATCATGAGGGTTCGGTCCTTAACTAGAGCTACCTACACATCGGATTGTGAAGGACCTTTAATAGAAACCCCTTTCATCCATTTGTACAGCATGTGGGGAAGCCAAATCCAATCCCAAATTAGTTCCTTTGGATGGGAACTCCTGGATACCCACATCCACTGAACATTCCTACACTTGAATATGATCATGAGTATCATCTGAGAAAGATCCAACACTAATATTGACCTTCCCTAGAGAATCTGCAGTCAATTTTATTTTACTTTTATTATCTCTATCAATAATAATTTTCCATTCCATACACTATTTATCAAAAGAGTCCCAAATAGTAGCTACATCAAGATATTGTTCAACCATTGACTCTTAAACCAGATTTACATCCATTTCAAATGTTCCATTACCAGGCTGAGAAGAGTCATCAGCAGAGGCTATGTTACCTTTTGATGTGTTGGAGGGGGACTTAATTGATGCAATGATTATTTCTGTATAAGAAGTTATACATATACCTATGGATGTGCCTAGATTCCCATCTCTTTTAAGAGGAGAAATATCCTCATCAGATAAAATGTATTCTGTTGAAATTTCATCCCACATTTTATTATTTACTTTCTCATTAGGACCCAAAACTAATGCCCTTATGTGACTATTTCTAAGAACATTATTTCCATTCTCATCAGCTGTCACTTAATTTCCATCAGGACAGAGGGGGAAACATTACCATTATTAGGCAACATGATCCCATATCTTTTAGACAACCTTCCGACCACCTACAAGCATATATCCTTAGAGTGGACAATTGATTTACAATTACAGCAAAATGGGGGAAATTTCTCATAACGAATCATAAGATCAATGTTATATAAAAAATATTTATAAAAATATTTATTTATAACTACAGTTATAAAAATATATATTTATTATATATAATTATATATATATATATATAATAATAATATAAATAAATTATTAATATTATACTTTCATTAGTGCTTCTTTAGCATTGATAAGGACACTCATTTATCAGTGCAAAAAAATAATGGATAAAAACTATCTTTTATCAGTGCTAAAGACACATTTTGTTAGAACTTTTTAGCTATGATTAAAGAGTGTCATTATCAGCACTTTCTATTTTGGTTCTAATTAAATGGACCTTTATTAACACATTTTAGGTGGTACTAATAAAATCATAACCTGATTTTATTAAAGAATCCTAATTTTCAGTTTCTCTCTCACACACCTAAAATATTTTATGGAAGCCTTCATTTGCCATACCGATGCTCTCACTACCACTACACTCTCCACACTTTCATCTCATGCATCTCTCTTCGCTCTCACTACTCTCACTGATCTCGCCGATCTTACTACTCTCGTCACTCTCGCTGCGACCACTCTTACCACCTCCGCTCTAGCCACCCTTCTCACCACTAATGGTCTTTCCGCTCTTGCCTCTCATGGCACCACCTCTCTATCCACCACCACTCTAGATTTATTTGTCCCCACCACATCTCTACCATCCTCTCTCTCAATCACCACTCTCTCGGCTACCTATATCACTGGTTCTCTCACCACCTCCACTCTCTCCACTGTCACACCCTACCATACCCTCACTACCCTTACAAAGCATGAGAGTTTGTAATATATATATATTGGGTAGAATCTTCTCATTCAATGTCTTTTTGGGGATTTCAATGGTCTTATATTGAAGCCTAAGTGCCTCTGGGATTACGATCCATGAAATGGTTACCTATCAACCCAATTCAAAATGGGGAAAATATATAAGCCTTTAGACATAGAGAAATTATTTTCAATGTGTGTTTAAATGGGAGTGTGAATTACTCTTTGTGTTTCAGAAGTGTTTTGATAAAATTGGTCCAAGTGTAGATTGATATAGATTATATAAATGATAAAATTTCTTGTTATTCCAAGCATGTTTTGAAAATAGAATATCCATTAGAAATTTTATGAAAAATGTGTTTTCATAAAAGGTGTGACACCCTCTTAAGCTCCTTTGATTCGTGTATGAACCTTGTACCTTATGATCCCATGTGGGTATGTTTATTATTGAAAAAATATATATGTTTTATAGGTTTAATGTATATGGGGATACTTATTATAAGGGTAGGAGGTGAGGCTTGAGATATTTTAAATTCTTTTCATGTTATCCATGTATTTTTTTGACTATTCTTACCTTCATTTGAGATATAATGGGAGTCATAGGTAGATAGTATGTGAGGAATGTGTCGGAAAACCTTAGTGTGATAAATGGGTAAGCATTTCTTGGATACTCAAATATGGTTATACACAATTGAATATCAATTCCCAAGGCTAGTATAATTTTTTATATGATCTCATGGGTGAAGGAATCTGAGGGAAATTATCTTTCTTGAAAATATGGATAAATTATTTCTATGGATAACAAAATCCTTGATCCAATGGAGGAAAGAGTTCTGATCACACTATATTGGCATAGTTTGATAGGACTTTTGGGGGTGTGGATATGTTTAGTAGTGAAGAACTAGTTTCCTTATCTCCAATTCAAGTCATTTTTTATAAAACCTAGTGACATTTCCCATGACACTAGAAGCCATGTTAGGATCATTTATGAGATTTATCTCTTTGTTTCTCTCTATCCCCTACTATTTATATTACCTTTGGGCATATATTTTCTTGTATTTTCCCCATATTGTGCAACTTAACATAGTGGTTCTTGTCAGAGTGCTTTCATCTACCATTGTATGGTTTGGTTTTCTATTTTATGAAAAAGGATTGTGAAAGAGTTTTAAGGAAGGAAGAATATAATGATTGATTTTGAAGTGTTTACAAACTATTTTAATAATGAGCTTGAAAATGTTTCTCAAATGGTAAAATTTTGAATGGTTTGTATTTGAAACTCTATAAATATTTCAGTTTTGAAAATGTGGTTTCAGGCCATTATGCCTTGTTTTATGAAAATGGTTAAATTTAAAACATGTTTTTGAAAACTGAATGATAGTTATAAGCTCTTTGAGTTTTGAAAATTTTATTTCAAAAATAGTTGTTTAAGAAATAGTTTATAGTCAGATATTAAAAAAGTGATTTGACCAAGATGTATTGGCCAGGGAAAAATGTCTTCCAAATAATTATTATCATTTAATGAAAGACTTAAAAAAATAGCATTAACACGCTTTTATGTGTTACCACTTATTTAGTAAAACATTTTTAAAATGTTTAGTTTTATATTTTTTCAAACTAGGTTTATCAGGATGTAAGATGATAGTAATAACATAGATTTGGTTGTTTGTGTTGACCTAATGTAATTTTAGACCATTCTTATATTTTATATGTTTAGGTTTGTTCTGGCTTGTTTAACATCCATTGGATTGTCTGAGAAGGATATATGGTTGGATGGTGACCATAGTTAACCATCAATTGGTTATTTATTTTGTTAGATATTTATATTACTGAATCAAATAGGATGGATATGAATAAATAATGCATGGATTCCAATTGTATTACATAAGATTATAAAGATAAATTGAAATAGTTTATCATGTTTGCAAAATATCATATGTACGATCCTTATCAAATAATTTTTCAATGTTTATGTTTTTGTTATTCAGGAATAATTTGTCTATATTATTTGGAAGAACACTTGAACATTCACTAAATTGACAAAAGTTATAAATGTTCTAATAGACCTAGGGAAAAAGAGAATATAGCTAGTGATTAGGATGACAATACTTTTTATAGACCATGATATGATTAAAATTGTGGATAACGAAGAAGATTGTATTGAGGATGTGATTAGAGGTGTGAATGATAATGAAGACCATATTAATGAAATGAAAAGGAAAATTGAAGATGAACTTTGTTATTATCCAATATTGTTTTAGAATTTAAAGCATTTTGGAAAGATGTTATTGTATGCCAGTATCACTAAATATACAAAATTTTCAGTAGTACAAAAGTTGTATAATTTGAATGTAGTCAACGGATGGAGTGACATTGGTTTTACTGAAATAATTACTCTCTTGAATAATTTTCTCCTAGAAGATACTAATTGTCTTGGAATACATATACAAGAATGATTAATTGGGTCCTAAGAAATTTCTATTGTACATTCCAATAATTACGAGGCTTAGGAAACTATATGAAAGTGAGGAGATTGCAATGAAATTGTCTTGGAATACATATACAAGAAAGAAATAATTTCAACTTTGTCACCTGATAGACTCTCATAGTGGAATAAAATTTTTAATGAGTACCCTGGGTTTGGAAAAAATATGAGAAGCTAATTTCTTATTTTATCTTTAGATGGAGTGAATCCTTTTGGTTTTAAAATAAGCACTCATAGTACATGGAAATTTATATTGGTAAATTATAACCTGTCACCGTGTTGATGAATTAAATGGAAATAAATAATGTTATCTATGATTATTTCAAGAAAAAAGAACCGAGTAATGATATTAATGTTTATTTCGACCATTGATCGAGGATTTTAAATTATTATGGGATTAAGGTGTTACGTTTTATGATTATTATAGAAATTAATAGTTGATATTAGGAGTCATGTTGTTTGAGAAGATAAATGAATTTATAGCTTAAGGAAAAATTTTAGGATATATCATTAAAGGAACAAAAGGGTGTCCCATTTATAATCAAGTTACACAGTCAATTACGTGGAAACTGTCACCGATGACCATGTCTCTAGGACATCAAAGATTTCTACCCTAACGATATAAGTATCGATCATATCCGAAATAATTTTATGTCAGTTCATAAGAACATATAACACCATATCCATTAAAAAGTGATCAAATGCTTGAGAAATTAAATGATGTCGACACTTTTTTTGGTAAACTGTTTTTAAAAAACCTTATGAAATCTAGTAAAAAAAGAGATCAGTTTTATTGAATTACCATATTCGAATTGTCTGTATGTCATAAATTTTATTGATGTCATGCATGTTGGAAGAAATTTATGTGTGAGTGTCATCGATACTATACTAAATGTGCTAAGAAAAACAAATGGTGGGATTAAGGTTAGTTTGTACATGGTTCACCTGAGAATATGGGAAGAGTTGGCACCAGGGAAGGGTGAAAATTGAACCTTTCTTCCTCCAACTACTTACACTCTTTCTAAGTAGGATAGATATACATTTTTCTAATTCTTGAATTAAATCAATGTTCTAGAGGGTTATTCAGCGAATATCAAGAATATCATTTCTATAATTGATTTAAAGTTAAATGGTCTAAAATCACATGACTGTTATGTTTTGAGGTAGGAATCATTTCCTGTGGATTTACATTGCACTTTTCCCAAGAATATCTTTCATATGATAACCAAGATCTATTTCTTTTTTAAATCTGTATGCATCAAATTTATAGAACAAGAAATAATTTGACTATAGAAATGGAAATTTCAGTCATATTATGTGAATTAGAAATGATATTCCAACTAGTATTACTTGATTTTATGGTTCAACTCATGGTTCACTTTGTGAGAGTGATTTGATTATGAGGTCTTGTACAGTATAGATGAATAAACAACATTGAATGGTATATGAATAATTTCAAAGGGTATATCAAAAATAAAAATTGAAAAGAGTTGTATTTCAGAGTGATATATTGTTGAGGAAGCAGTAGAATTATATACTGACTACCTGTCTAGTATGGAAATAATTGGTTTACCTAAATCTCATCACACTAGGTTGATTTTGGGTGAAGTAATTTTTAGAAGTGATGTTGTCACAATTAATATTACATATCATGATTAGGCCCACCTTTACATTTTTCACAATAGTTTAGAGGATTCCACATATTTTGAGACCCACAATGAAATTATTCGGCATTTGAATCCATCAAGGGATAAAATATGGAAATTAAATACACATAATAAGCAATTTAGAGGATCGTTTGGAGACCATATTTTTAAGGAGTCTGATGAAAACCTGGATTCAAATTCAGAATGACATCGATGGCTAACCAGAGAACAAAGTGTGTGTGTATTATCTAACAATGGTTATGTAGTTAATGGTTATAAATTATATAAAAATGAACATGGAGAAGGATGTACCCTAAAAAATATTGGTGTTACAATTGTGGATGAAGAGGTGCATATTCATGGTACTATGGATAGAAATCATGTTTACGTGAATATGTCATATTTTGGAATCATCACACAAATATGGGAGATGGAATATACAACATTCCAAGTAATTATTTTTCAATCCATCTTGGTTGATAAAAAGAGTGCAGTTAAAGTAGATGAATTGTGATTCTTGAAAGTGGATTTTAGTAAGGAAGGGTACAATGCTGAACTATTTATACTGGCATCACATGAATTACATGAATTTTATGTTCGAGATCCGACAAATAAAAAGTGGTCAATTATTTTGTTATCTACAGAAACCACAGTAGGGTCAGATTAAAATTCAACTAAGGATAACCCTTTCATTGGGAAATCACAATTATTTGATAGTGGTAGAAATATAGATAGGGTTTTGTAAATATGAGTAGACTACAATGAAGATATTTGGAAACTTGATAGAGGGACCAAATCCCTTCATCCTTAAAAAAAGGGAGTTCAATAATCAGGTTATATATTTTTTAATATACATTGCAGTACCTAATGTTAATATCTATTTGTTACTAAATTTATGTAATCTAAATGAAATGCTTAAATGCTTCTATAGATAATTAATTCTGCACATTTAAATGCTCCCAATCCCATGGAAAAATAGTTTTGTCAATATATTACTAATCCCAGTATAGAGGCACAATAGGTTTCTCAACCTGATGCTGCTCTTAGTGCAGAGGGAAAAATTATTCTATGCATGCTGATGATTTCAATCCAAAGGAAATACATATTAATGATTTTGAATGTGATGAAATGGTTGGAAATTAAGATCCAAATCTGTATAAAAAATAGGAGCATCGTATTGTGATTATGTAAGAAAAAATTATTAAGGCCAGAAAGAGAGGAATCAAATATGAGGTTAGATGGAATGCACACGACCGTCATTTTAACCACAATTAGGCAATGTTCAATAGTTACATTGGGATGATCACTTGGAAACACATGTTGGTTGATGTTGATTCCTGGAACCATGTGGTACTCAAGATTAAGGAACTAATTTGGGAAGATGTAATGGTAAAATTATGATATCCTTTATTTATTTTACTATAAAATGAAATAAGGAAACATTGACTTACTCTTCATCATCCCTAAAATAGTGCACTTATATTAGATTAATCCGATAAGAAATATATATTAATTCTTGATGGACGAATTCATAGAGGATTTCACACAATTCTAATGAGATATCACCTTAAATACGTTGATGATAAAATAAACCTCACCCACTGCTTATGTATGCACACCTAATAAGCCAAGAAGTGTGGGATCTATTTACTAACTATCGTGTATAGATGACATTTTTGGTAAATTATTGCTGGTAATAAATTTTTTGACAATACATTTTTTCATCACATTAATTGAGGATTTTTTATTTATGAAACAGAAAATGAGTGCTGAAAATAAGGAATGGGAAACAAAACAACAAACCCCTACCAGAAAGCAAGGATGGGGTATGGTTCACTTGATAAAATTGGTACATATTATAAATATATAGTATTAATATTTTGTGACATGAAACAAACAAAAATTATATTCATCTATTTATATAAAGATTGGTGAAGCCAAATTAAATGCCACATCCATCCTACATCATATATCATGAAAGTTGGAACATGTAAATAAATATGGTATACTAATAGATGAAAACTCACAAAAATTATGGGAAACATGTGTAAGTATGAAATAAAAAAAATTGATTTAACTTGTTATTATATGACAATGATTACTTATTTTTCTATTTATTATATCTGACACAGTCACACAAATTATCAACACCTATGCTAGATGAACACCTACTATCTGTGGCATTGAAATAGCCAGAACATTATGGCCGCATCAGAGCTTCGAGTTTTGTGGTGACACAACAAAGATATTTTTAGAAAAAAAAGAGGATAAAGATAATGTAATGGAATATTTAAAAAAAATATCATCTTCCCATGAAGAAAAATGTCATTAGAAGACTAAGTTACCTGCAACTAGTATGGGGGGGATGTAAAGATAAGAAACAACTCAATAAAAACCTTTGTGTGAAGATCCCAGCACACCCCCACAAGCTTTGAGGTGATCCATTCCCCTTAAAGAGATGTATTAATTGATGCGATCAATATCTCATAATTTTATATGTGAAATTTGAATAGGATAGACACATATACCTTTCCTGTACTAATATTGTATGGGGTGAAAATGACTGTGAATTATATCCATCAACACCCACCCATCAAATTGTTGAGATGCTAATGGTGTATAATATACAAGAAGACACTCTACATAATGGACCACTTCTAACTGGACACGTGAGAGTAGGTATTAACATATATTATGATCCAAGTGATGAACTACCTATTACACTTTAAGATGAAGACATTCATTCCATCAAACAAGAATTTGAAATATTTGTAGAATGGTAGTTAGACCTTGGAAGAACACATGTCAAAAAGGAGGTAATAATTTGAAATTTATATATCATAATAAACATATAACAATTAATGAAAAAAGTATGAACCGATGAATGTAAATATAGAGGACAATGGTAAGTGGTGAAATAGAATAACCACTCAAAATAATCTAATGGATAAAAAAACTTATAAACAAGATCTTCCAAAAACACCTTTAGATTGTTCGTTGAATATGCAAATTTACTGACATTAAAGGTTCGTGTCGATACAATGTTACAAAATAGTCATAATTACACAGTTTCTTTAGAATAAAAAATGTATAGATCAGACACCATAGACTACATTTCTCTTTGTAATGTAATTAAAATCCTCATCTATGATTGGATGGGAACCTTAGTTGTAAATGTATACATGAGGTATGTTTTCCTGATTTAATTTTCCAAAATCTGATATACTATGTTACATATGATTGAATAAAATTGATAATTATGTCTGTGTATATATCAATACCAATTTAAGGGATTCCACCATTATCATAATCTTGGACTCATTAGTCCTCAGGATACTTCTATGGAACAAACACCAATTGAGTCAAAAAAAGGATGAAATAGTGTCAAGACTAGAAAAATCATTTCAATGAAAATGTATGGAAGATAAACACATTATAATACCATCAATTAAAGGGTAAAATAATAAAATTTAATCATATCGACTATATGTTCGTTTCATTAATTACCTATTACTTTTTGTGTTTTTAGGAAACATTGGATGCTCACTGTGGTCAATTTGGATACTCTAAAAAATTATTTCTTGTATTCACTGCATGGGAACCTAGCAAACCAACCAAACATGATGATGTTTGTCAATTTTTAATATACTACATCCATAGTTTTAGAACTAAGCATCAAGTTATATATTTTATATTGTGTTTTAATGATAATTATTTCATAATAGTGTGATGTTTTAATACTGTGAAATTCATGGCATGAGGATAGGCATTGCACAAAAAGATCCTGAAAAGTACTAAAACGGGACACTTTTTATGGTATAAATAATGATATTTCACTATCCAAACACATATCAAGAAAAATTACTTATTTTTCTATATGTTTCTATAGTGTTTGAAAAAAAATGGATAAGATTATGAATATTATTTTTTAAAATGTATGAAAGAGATCATATTGCTTCAACGAACTAGAATCCTCGAAGAGGTACTTTCGAAGATAATTACTATTTAATTTTAAATATTTATTAATCACTTGTGTATTTATATTTTTTCAGTACCACCATGACTATTGAAAATATTCATATTCACACGATGACATAGATTTTATTAGAAACAAATCAGAAATATACCTGGTGGAAGAATGTAAGCATATAACATGAAAACAATACTTCCTTCGAAGTAATGAATTGTTAGATAATTATATTATATTTATTAATTTTTTTATAACTCGCATAATAATTGTTTTCGTATATAGGTTGATTCCATTATTTGAGTTGGGGTAGTTTGTTCAAAACTGATTTAACATACCAGGTAAATAAAGAATATGAATTTTTCAAATTTATTAATTTTTGAATTAAATACTAATTTTACATTAAAGGGGTTTCTATGTTCTAGAGCATTCCCGATATGCAACAACGGGTTTCTTTAAAATCTTACGTTACACACTAATAATATGTTATTATTTTAAATAGTAGTTAGCTCTTAGCCATTGTATTAGCGAGAATGAACGAAACTATCTACAATATGATTATACTTGTTTGTTAAATGTATTTACATTTATCCAATTAAAGTTATAGGTTTAAAATTCGAATGAATCTAATTTTATGCATAATTTACTTTTAAAGGCCGATTTATCGTCTTTTAATGGAGAATCATTTTTAAATCATGTTTGGTCAATTTTATACATTCTATATGACCAAATAAAATCCTTCTTTAGAAGGGGGACATCCAAATTTACTTTGTTTAATTTTTTGGGACTTTTCCGATAAAGTTCATTTTTTAATTAATAATGAAAAATATTGTATTTTAATTCAAAAGTGCATTTTAATCTAATATTTTTATATTGATAAATTATCTTTTAAATTGGTTTTAAAGTGAAATTAAAATATATTTTTACCATTTAATCCAATTTTGGTCATTGGAATTAATTTTCACTTTGAAATTGGACATAAACAAGTATCAATCTTTTGATAGTTGTTGTTTCTTAAAAACACTTTATTTGTTTTGATAAAGGGAAGTAATTTTAAAATTAATTAATTCCACTTATTTTTTTTGAATTTTGAAAAATGGACATCATTTTTTAATTTGGAATACCAAATATAACATAGGCTGAATTTTTGGTATTTTTCTGAAAAACTACATATTTTGATGAATAGTTAAACCACTTAGTGGTAGTTAAAAAACTGCCTTTTTCATTTAAATGAAAATTTACCACTTATGTGAATTGAATTTTAAAAATCCGACATACATGGTTGTTATCATGAAGTAAAATGTTGTTCAATAGGATGAAAATAATTTTTTATGAATAGTAACTTTTGACTTTTATTTGCCTCTATTAAAGGTAAATAAGGTAATTTAAGATAAAAAGAATATTATAATAATTAATTATTACCTTAACACTTGTCCAAACCTTATTGGTTGATTCATTTACGACCATGTGCATATTTAGGTCGATTTTGGGACCCCATTGAGCCACATGGGAGTGATAATGACAATTTAGATTAATTAACTTAAAGTAAAGGCAAACAGGACAAAGAAAATATCTGTTAGTAAATAAATTTTCAGAAGAGGTTATATAAAATATTGTTTCGACTATAAATATTCATTATAAATATAAAAATATTTCCTACATCATGGTATTTTTTTATAATTTTTAGACATAAAATAAATTAAATTATTTATGACATTAATGATGTAGTATTTATATCATTAATAAATGATTTAAATAAATAAAATTATAAGGATTAAAATATTTTTCAAAACCAGTCCAATTCCTATCAGATGATTTTATATCGACCTTGAGTCATCTTATCATTGACTACAATGATTTCTAGACCATTATAAACCGAATATAAATATATAATAAAATAATGTTTTCACGCTTTCCTAAAGAGCCACTCCTCCCCCTTATAAAAGGAGACCACTTATAACCAATTAATCACACCCCTCAATCCTTTTGGATCATCCAAAATATTCCCAATTAAGCTACCTACATCCCTCTACTCCCCCTAGAAGCCTTACCTTAAGCAGAAGGAACTTCAAGAAGTCCTTTGGTTCAAACCAAAAGGGAGTTACCCAAATTAAACGTAACACTTTCTCTTAATTTGTTTTCTTTTATTTATTTCACCAACCTCTAAAATACTTTTATTCCTTTCTTTTGTAACGAAAACAGTATCCAAAATATACTATGATGTTGTTATGAGAAGGATTCTAACTACACTTACACACACCTCCATCTAATGGATGAAAAACATAATGTTTGTGTGTTTGACAAACTAACGCCTCACACAATGATGATTGTTCAAATATCTCCAACCGACTCTCATGGTGGCCATTATGATGGAACTGTATTTATATATGATATATATTATGTTTATGTTTTCTTTATTCTTTTGTATTTTACATTTATAGCACGCCTTTATGGTTTTCATAGTGGGTAAATACGATAATCTCATTTGAGGAAGCACAAACTACCGTCCCCTCAAAGTGATGTGACTCGTTAATGACTTATATGGGATGTATAAAATATAGAGTTAATGATATTATATGTTATATTATACTTGAATTATAAAATACCTATGTATCATTATGTTTTAATTACATTAAAATAAGAAATAGAAATGAAAGTAGTGTTCATGCGTACGTACGGCTTACCGTCTCCATGAACGGTGCATTTCATTTCTTACCTCCAAATGTTTGTACTGTTATAAATATATGTATATACTAGATATACTGGATATATATGATATCTAAATCATGACAACCATTCTGGATATAATGTACTACTGACCACATGGGCAGCTTTTAAATAAAAGGTGTTGTTTTTTTATGTACACAATATCGACAAAATGACCATTATTAACTTAAATGATTATATAATGTTTATAAAAAGGTAATGAGTAATATAAAAGGAATAATAAACTTTATAAAAAGGTTCTTAAGAAAGTCTTAATTAACATTAGTTTATTATATAGGTGATTAACGAACTAATGGGTCATGTCAGACAATGAGGTAAGGGACATCGTCTCAATCTCTTTTCTTTGAGGCATATTTTGTTTTAATACATGACTTTATTTTATACGGTGTATAAAACACCCTTGAATTTTCAATGGGAATATTTTTCCTACAATGAGATTTACTACATGACAAAAAGAACGTTAATTTTAACGTAATCGGTGACAATGACCTTTTCTGCCGCCACGATTTATTTGATCTTTGGCTTCCTGAACAAGCCGTAATGTTTTTAAAAGAAAATAAATTCCTTATACTCTTTTACGTGTTTATGATATTGACAATGGTATTGAAAATGGATTTGTTATGTCAATATATTTATGTGATATTTTGTGATTGGAATGTGGAAATTTATTTTTTATATTTGTTTTATTTATTATGAATTTATATTGTTACATGGACATTTGATGAGTGGTTATATGATAAACCTAATGACGGGTGGTGATGTGAATACCAGGATGGGTGGTTATGTTATAACCTCCAATTCATTGGGAATGGTAGTCGGCCATATGGCTATTCCATTTAGTGATATGTGTGTAAGTCAACAGTATGGTTATTCCATTTAAGAATTTTTATGTCCCAAGTTACATTTATATGTTATGTGTTCTTTATATGGGTTGTATGGTAATATTTTGGTTTCAAAAGGATAAGTAATGATATTTTATTCCGTGAAGATTATTTACAAATTTATAAAGGTGAAAATTATTACTTATGTTAAAGTATTCATGGTTTACTTTTTTTTAGAAAAACTAACAATTTTCCTTCTTTGTGTATCCATTACTGAGCTTTTTATGATCATCCCATGTTTTTGAAATGTTTTTCATAGTACATAATGTTGAATAGGGTCAAGGATGGAATCAATGAAATGTCATGCTGTCTTAATCATGGAACTAGACAGGACTATTTTTTTTCAAGTGTTCATGTTTTATAAAAAATCGAAACTGTGTAGAAGTGTATACATTGTAAATATTTTGAGATGTAATAGTTATGTCCTAATTCTCTATAACACTAAACCTGAAAAGACCCTCAATGTGAATTATTAATTTAATTCAATATTAAGTAAGGTTTAAGGCTGGGTCCTTATAACGGATCATGCTCATGAGAGATTGGACTTCGAGGAAGAAAATAAGATAATGAAAACAAGGAAATGTGTCATGAATGTATACAACCATCATGAAAAGGTTAATTTGTACTACTTATTTAATTAATTGTGTCATATTTTTATCTACTATTTTTATGTTTATTTAGTAATCATTTTTATGTAATTATTATGTAGTTTTTTCATAGATTTTTGGGAAGTCATATATTTCTCTGAACTATCTGAAACAAGCCACAAAATAGAAAAAAATTTCTTTCTTCCAATGTTACCATGATTAGAATTTCCTCTATTTGTCAACATACAACAGTAAGTATTTAGTCAAAGTTAACTTATCTCATTGTTGAAATACATAAGATTGAAGGAAGATCTTGTTCCCATTGTGGTAGCATCTTTGAATAAAATGTGCAGAAGATAATCCTCTACTCTTCTGGTTTCTAACAATGAGAATGGTTTTTTGGCTAATAACTTTGAATCACAATACAGTGCTGGTAGTTCAATAATGTAGATAAATTTTAATAATGGTAACATTGGAAGTTAGGATTTTTTAATACATTAGTATTTGTATAAATTATCCAGACCTCAATCTGACACATAGTGTGACCAGTATGACTCCAAGAGATTATTTTTACTTAAAATTGACATTAATTTTAGTAAAAAAACGAAAATGACATACTCAAAAATGAAAAAACATATTCCACCTAATTTTTGATACATTAATTCAAATATCCTTTAGTAATTTGTGATGTTTATGAATTAGCCATACCTCAATCTGTTACATGATGTTTCAGTTATGACTCAAAGTGTTTGTTAATAGTTTAAAATCGAAATTTTAGTTCAAAATGTTCCACTCACTAAAAACCAAGAAAACATATTCATATTTTCTTGATAATTTAGTACATAAATTATTAAATCATTTTAGATGTATAGGAATATGTATCATGTCAAATAGATATATTATGTGACCGTTATGAGTTAAAGTCCATGTTTCCAGTTTAAAATGATATTTTAGTAAAAAAGAAACATGACATACTCAAAACTGAGAAAAAACATTAATATTGATTTTTAACATGGGAAAAAATATCCATATATTATTTGGGATGTGTCAGAATCAACCTAACCTCAATCCAACACACTGTGTGACCAGTATGACTCCATGTTCATCTTTTCATTTAAAATCAACATTAAGGTTATTAAAAAAGACAACTGACCTAATCAAAACCTAGCGAAAGAATTCAGATTATTTTAATACCTTATTACAATAATACATACGTATTTTGATTTTTTTATAAATCATCCACACCTCAATATTATGTACAATGTGATTGGTGTGACTCAAAGTGTGTCTTTTTATTTTAAATCGACAATAAAATTAACAAAAACAAAAAGTCACATACTGGAAAATATGTAAACACTTTCAAATTATACTGATAAATTTATAAAATGATCCTTGACTCATATGTGAGTTATATGAATCAACTGCAGTACAATCTGACACATGTTTGAACTATTATGACTACAAGTGCATATTTTTATTTAAAATTGTTTTCAAATTTTCTAAATTAAAACTGACATACTCAAAACTAAGAAAACACATTCATATTGTATTGATACATTATAAAAATAAGATAGAAGTTTTTTGTGATGGTTAAAAATTATAAAAACCTCAATCTGATGCGCAGTGTGACCAATATGACTCCAAGTGCATCTTTAAATTTAAATTTGTCATCAATTTTAGGAAAAGGGAAAACTTTCTTACTCAAAAAAGAGAAAAATCCTTCTAATTATTTTGATACTTGCAAAAAATGATTCATAAGTTGTTTGAGATGTATAGGAATTTGAAACACCTCAATCTGACGTAAAATTTGACTAATATGAATCAATATGTTTCCTTTTATTTAAAATTGATATCATGTTTAGTAAAAAGGACAACTAACCAACTCAAAACTAAAAAATCCCATTAATATTAATTTATTATTTTGGGAAAAAGAACATAAGTCATTTGATACATTTAGGAATAATATGTACTTCAATATGAAACATGGTGTGACTGGTATGACTCTAAATGAATCCTTTTATTTAAAATTGACATTAATTTTAGTAAAAAGGAAACATAGACAACTCAAAACTGAGAAAACACATCCATATTGTTCTAATACTCTTGAAAAAATATAAATAATTCAATTTTGACATGTTGGAATCACCCACACCACAATACGATGTATGGTGTGACTAGTATGACTTGAAGTGAATTCTTTTATTTAAATTTGACATCATTTTATGTAAAAAGGACAACTGCCCTACTAAAAATTGAGAAAACACGTTCTGATTGATTTGGTAATCTAGGAAAATGATCCATAATTCATTTGAGACATGTAAGAATTAGGTGAACCTCAATCCAATATAATGTATTACTATTATGACTCCAATTTCATCATTTTATTTAAAATTTACAACAATTTTAATAAAAAGGACATCTAACCTATTTAAAATAAAGATAATTCATTCATATTGTTTTGATACTTTGTAAAAATGATTAATAATTCATTTGTGATGTGTTGGAATCAACCACACATCAATCTGAATCATGGTGTGACCGATATGACTCTATGTGCATCTTGTTATTTTAAATTGACATTAATTTTAGTAAATCAAAAATCTAACCTACTCAAACTGAAGAAAATTCATTTTGTTTCTTTTGATAACTAGTACAATGACCCAGAAGTCATTTTTGATGTGTAGGAATAAACTGCACCATAATCTGATTCATGGTGTGACCGGTATTAATCTATGCACATCATTTTATATTTTATTTACATTAAATTTAGAAAAATGAATAAGGGGCATACTAAAAACTAGTAATATACATTCGTATTGTTTTGATACATTAGGAAAATGATCCATGAGTAATATTTGATGTTTAAGAATCACCCAAATGTTAATCTGATTCACGATGTGACCGCTATGACTCTAAGTGCATATTTTTATTTTAATTTAACATCAAATATAGTAAAAAGGACTACCAACCTACTCGAAAATGAGAAAATTCATTCATATTGTTTTTTATACTTTTTTAAGAAACCCATAAGTCATTTTGGACATGTAGGAATTAAATTCAAAATAATCTGAGGAACAATGTGACAGATATGACTAAAAGTGCGTCTTTTTATATTAAATTGAAATAAATTTTAGTAAAAGGACAACTGAATTAATAAAAACTAATAAAAAACATTAATATTGTTTTGATACTTTAGGAAAATGATACATGAGTCATTTCTGACATGTAGTGATAAACCACATCTCAATCGGATAGACGATGTGACCAATATTACACCATGTGTGCCTTTTTGTTTTAAATCGAAATTTAATTTATCAAAAAGAACAATTGACATATTGAAAACTGAGCAAACACATTCACATTGTTTTTATACTTTAGTAAAACAGTCCCTGAGCCGTTTTCAACATGTAGGAATTACTTTCACCTAAATCCGACACATGGTGTGACTGGTATGGCTTGAAGAGTGTTATTTTAGTTTAAATTTACATTAAATTTCGCAAAAAAAGAAAAGTGACATATTGAAAACTGAGAACACACATTCATATTATTTTGATACATTAGTAAAATGATCAATGAGTCATTTTTTACATTAAGGAATCACCCACACTTCAATCCAGAGCACAATGAAACTGGTATGACTTTGTGTCTTTTTATTTAAAATTGACATCAATTTTTATAAAAAGGACTACTGAACTACACAAAACTATGAAAAATTACTGGTTAATTTGAAACCTTAGTAAAACTATCTATAAATCATTTAAGACATGTAGTAATTATCCTCACATCAATATGATTCATGTTGTGACCGATATGACTTCAAGAGATTCTTTTTATTTAAAAATGACATCATTTTTTGTAGAAACAATAAGCGAAGTACTCAAAATGAAGTAAATGTATTTTTATATTTATGATACTTTAGGGAAAAAATAAATAATTCATTTTTTATGTGTAGGAATCATTCACATCTCAATATGACCTTCAGTGCGATCGATACGAATGTATGTGTCTATTTTTATCTTGAATTGACAATAAATTTAGCAAAAAGAACATGTGGCATACTAAAAACCAATAAAATGGTTTCATATTATTTTTATACTTTAATAATATGATAAATGATTCATTTTAATGTGTATGAATCACCCACACCTCAATTCAATGTACGATGTGACTAGTATGACTCAAAATGTCCATTATGAGTTTAAAGTTGATATTTTAGTTCAAACATGTGCCACTCACTAAAAAAAATAAAATGCTCTCTATTTGTCTTGGCAATTTAGGAAAAAAATATGTCATTTTTAATGTGTAGGAAGCAATCTCACATCAAACCGATACACAATGTGCTACAATGACTCACAATGTGTTTTTCCAGTTTGAAATGAAATTTTAGTTAAAAACACAAGTGACATACTGAAAACCAAGAAAATACATTTAGGTTGTTTTGATACATTAGAGAAATGATCCAAAAGTTATTTTTCATATGTAGGAAGCAACCACACCTCTATACCATACATAGTGTGACCGGTATAACTCTATGTTTGTTTTCTTTAAAATTGTCATTAACATCAATAAAAAGAAAAATTGACATACTCAAAACTAAACAAATTCATTTGAAATGTTTTTATACATAGGAATATGAACCATAACTCATTTGTAACCTGTTGGAATCAATCCGTACCTCAATACAATACATGGTGTGTTTGGTATATCTCCAAACTTTTTTTATTTAAAGTTGAAATTTTTTAATGAATTCATTCATATTAATATTTAATTTATTTCCTTATAATATTACTAAGATATTTTTTTTCTTATATAGGTATATTCATTTTATCATTTTAATGTAATTTGTTTCACAGTGGATACAATGGGATAACATTTTTTAGAAGATATCATGGGTGTTAATGATGATGAACCATTAATGTTTTCAAATACTTTTGGATTGTAATTTTAAATGTAATTATAGAAAACATTGTTAGAAATGTACATAGTAGTGTTTTTTGTTTTTCATGATTTATAAATTATTTCAATTAAATTATATATATTGTATATGGGTTATAGGTTTCAGAAATCTACTATTACAAAAACATCACATTGCAGTAGGTGGGAGGCTTTATCAGTGCTAAAGAAAAGCACTTATAAAGTGATAACATTATCAGCACTATACTAGAACTAATAAAGGGGACCCCCTTTAATAGCACTGATGAAAACAATGCTTTTTAGCACTGTTCAAAGCATTTTTGAGTTCTGTTAATGGGAATATTTATAGTATTGACCCAATCTGTGGTAGTGAATACTTATTCCTTCTTCCCAATAGCATACTGAAAGCTACACATCTTTCTTCTTCTATCAGTCACACTAATATGAATGTGTTACTAAATAATGAACTGAATTGTCCCTCACCCAAATGATAGTCAACTAATATGAAAATTGTTAGTAACATTCTATTCTCTCTTTGATCTATGACACACAAATATATTTAATAGTGTAAAACAATGTTTTTATCTTTCTTTCTTCTTCATTGATAAAACAATATGCATAGAATCACCTTCATACAATTAAGATAGAATCAAAAAACATCTTTTTGATTATCTAGACAATAACTATCAGCTCAACAAAACATCATCACAATTAATTCTTATTATTGGATACACAATGTGAATAGTGAATGAATTATCATTTATCTTCTATTCTTCATGCTGCGGTAGATGTATATTAACCTAGATTACATTGATCATTAAATGTTATGCAAGAGTAATCTTTTATATAAACAAATTAATGTCAACCAAATTATATGATTCTCACTTAATGCATGTAATGCATAATGTATAACAAGTGGAGCCCTTCCACATTTATCAATGTATTATTATTTTATGTGAAATATTCAATAATGTTTTTGGTATTTCAAATGCATAACCATTTTTGTATTGATGAGTCTTTACATATTAATGAAAACATACATGAAATTTTTTACTTCCTCATTGTCTCTTTGCACGACTCATGTTGGGGTGTCTCAAATCATGCACATGAGTGTATATACTCATTGTCCTGTCCTCCTTGAAAACTAGACCTACAAACACTATCCTGTAATATATCACCATAAAGAACTCATAGACTAGGGTATTTTAAATCATTCACATGAGTGCATGTGATTCATTCATTCACAAACTACCCCATGTATTCATCTGTTCAAATTCTTCACACAAAACACTCATGAAAACAGTGAGGTTCTTTATCTTGAATATTGGGGCACGATTTGATCGTGTATACTTCACGCAAGCCGATATCTTCGTAGAGTATGTTGTTGGAAATGAACAGTTACCGTATTCAACTGAAGCACTCACTTGCTTTATCAATGGTCTTTGAGAAACAAGATGAGGGTGTTAAACACCAGTCTTATGTCCACAATGCTTTTTTTCTTTCATAGTGTGCAAAACTTTTTTTCATTGGGTGTGAATATATCTTTCACAAAACCAGAATAGCTAGTAGGACTCCATTTCCCTTTAAGGCCTAAAAATATCATCTCCTTGTGAAATAGAATCTCATAGAGATATTTTTTTACAAATAGAATGAGTTATTTTATATTTGTGAGTTGTGGAACCTTTCTTAACGTTGATTCCTATCCTTTTATGAGAATGGATCACCATCTATTCTTCATTTAAACACTAAATCAAATCCCAAAACAACTGTCATGAAATTACTGTTATAAATATAACCAAATGTCATGGCCTTGAATAATTTAGACACAGATTAATTAAACTCTATAAAACCTGGGGTTTTCCTTCATGAGTGTCCTTTACCTCTATGTTGGTATCCTCACATGCATACATTTGTGAAATGAATATAGACCATCTTCCCAAATGCCCAAGCTCAAATTTTCCATGAAACTACATTTTCAATTCGATCAATACATCTCTACATTAAATCATTCAAATTAAGTAACATTATTTTTCAATCGTGTTCAACTCATAAAAATGATGTCTGACGTATCATGATGACTTCGGGGAAGAAAGACAGTGGTTCAACCTCTTGTCCAGTGAACCAGTGCTGTCTTTGAGGAAAGATAAGAGAAGGACGATGATGGTGTTGGATAAAAAACATGGCCCATAATGAATAAAAATTCCCTAGATATTGGATGGAACTGATTCAAATCAATGGGGTGAGGGATGTTAAGGAAGGTGGTGATCACCCCAATTTATTTAAACTGGGGAATAGTACACTCAAACCCCATCCCACATCAAAATGTCTCCCAATTTTTCTATGCTTTATAATTCATGTGTTGTAGGGTGAATCTACAAATTCTTCTATCCCCCTCCCACTATCCCCCATACCAATTCTATGGTTGTTCTCTCTTTCCTCATCCTTGCGGGATGGTCTCTAGAATGAATGCCTTCGAGTATCCCAAGAGCTTTGTTACACACAACCTTCTATGCCGCATGTGGGATGGCCTCAATGGTTGACCTAATTTTCACTATGTTCTTTCAATTTAGGTTAGCTAGTCACCATACTAGGCTATCTAAATTCAATATCAAATACATGGATACCTATTCTATAACACTTATATATATGTTTTTCCCACCCAAAGACTTCTATTCTCATATTCTTCTATTAATCATTAATCTTCATATATTATTTCTTAAATATAAATTCAAAACAACTTCATTATCATAAAAAACTCATGCAAACAATACATACGTAAAATGGTTCCCTTTCATGAAAATTATAATTTAAATAATATTAAATATAGATCTTTATTGAAAAACCCTCTTTCACTTTGTCTTCATCATGTGGAATATTTTATTTCCATTTTTCAATATTTTCTACGTGTAAATATTCCATTTTTTTCAATCATTCCAAATCTTCTGGATAGATAACTATCATATCATGAGAAACAAAGGTAGAAATTTTGAATCTTCTGCCTGGGTTTTTCAAAGTGGTATCTGTCTTAATAGTTATTTTAGATACACTACCCTTCAACATATTGGATTTAGAATCCAAGGTCTTCACACCATTCTTATTTGATACCGTCTTATAAGGATTTCTAATCAAAACATTCTTCTAATATCTTTCCAATGTTGCTTCTTCATTACTAGAAAAATTTTAAGATATTATATTCTTATCAGATATGGATAGAAGTTGAGATGAGAATGCACCAACCATGTCACCACTACCATTTCATGCATCATATATGTTATCAATCATTCCAAATCTATTTTCAGTATGCAGAAGCTTTTGGACCTATGGAAGTTTCTTCTTAATATTTGGCATTCTCTCCCTTTAGATTGGATTCCTTTGTTCTTTTAAATTTTAAGGATTGTACCTAAAGTTTAATGCAAAATTCCCAAATCTATTTCAACTACAACATTGACCCACAAATATTGATTTCCTTATATCTTATGAATTATATTGATGGGTCTTATTCATGATTGGTTGTTCTCCCTATGCGGAAATAACTTCCACATTCTCTTTCATATCCACCCTACTCATGGTGGTAGGATTATTCTCATCATTATTCATTGATACTTTTTCAAATTAAGTTCTACAACTTGCACTATTCATGATAACAGGTTTAGAAACATTAATACATGTTGATATGAATGGTACCTATTTATTCTCAGCAACTTGTGATAGATCATTGAATGATTGAATGATTTTATTATCACATATTTGATTTATTAAAAACATATCATCATTATTGATCATTTATTAACAACAAAAACTATCTCCTCCTTTTTTGAAGGCTCAATATATGTATTCATAAGACTGGCCAGTTGAACTTCCAATTGTAGACACTTCATATTGAGGATAATTTTATAATCTTAAATTATAATCATCTTTTATTCACATAAATTCTTAATTATAGCAATTTCATGTCCATCAAACTTAATTTTTTTGTTAATCAAAGAGTCACATTCCCCAATATTCATTTATATTTTTCCAATTGTAAACCCTTGACAACAAAGATATTTTTAAATTTCTATTAAAGTGCATAGGTCTTTTATTCTAGGGTATTTTTGACTCTCTATTTGTCTTTATCTTATTTGATCCATTTGGAGGAAATTATTTCAATCTCTCTCTGTGTGTTTTCAAAGGTTCCAACCTCTCCAGAGAAATTTAAACAGTCTATAATTTTTTCTTGCAATCGCTTATCCAAAACATTAACTTCTCCTTCAATATGGGTGATCTATTCCTACATAATTTTAAATACTCCACAATCAAGGGATTCTATTTCTTCCATAATACCATTAAAAATAACTATTAATCTAGCAATATACAATTATTTATACGTTGTAGATTGATCATTATCACCACTTGTGATAGCATCGTTATTTTGGGGGAAATTTTCAAATGCACTAACATATACCTCATGATCGATAGTTGTATGAAGGTTGTCCATATTCTTGGTGGAAGATTTAGGCACCTACTCATAACATTTCAAGCCTTATATGTCTTCATTATTTGCGAGGCATAAAGAAACAACTACTAACACTTTTTAGATAAGAGATACTTCTTCTTCATCTTCCTCCACTCTTTCTTTTTCATGTACATAATGGTTTTGGAAGATGAAGAGATCTTCGTAGGGGTAATTGAATCTTCACTAAAACAGCACTTCATTGTAGAATTATAAAAGAATATCAAATATGAAAAATAGAATAAATTAACTATAGTGAATCCAACAAAGGTGAACCTTCCCTCTAATACCACTTGGATATACATGTTTTTGGATATACCTAAAATTGATAGGGGTGAATCAATGTTGGATAGTTTTTCAATAAATTCCCACTTTTTATCCATATACCTCTACTACCTCTTAGGATCTTGATTCTATTATTCTATATTCCCTATCACGTACATGTATATGAAAGTATTAAATATAGGACACAATATTTTTAAAGGGTTCACTACTCAATGAGTGTATCTAGTCCTTGGTATGGTTTAGAAATGATCATTACCACAAAACCACTAGAAAGTAATCCATTGAATGTGGTTAAAGAAAGAATAAAATACTCTTTCACTTGAAATGAACTATAGTCAATTGATAGTGGATGTTTTTCACCTCTTAGATGGATGTTTATAATGCCTTTGAAGATATCCTTATCATTATAGATAAAGGTTCGTAAAAAGAAGAATGTCTTACACAGGTTGAGACATGTTGGATTTCATAGTTGTGATTTGTTCTTCTATAAACTTCTTTTTGTTACTTTGTTACCTTCACAACAGTAAGAAAGAAATCACTAATGAAAATATTTCGTTTAAAAACACAGAAAATGGATATTTACATTTCAAAAAAAGAACTATTATTCTTCGCACTGTTAAAGTGGTTCCCCTTTATCAGCACTAGTTTAACACTAATAAAGGTCCCACCTTCAGAAGTGTACTGTATTTATAATAGAAGACTACAACAACCTACAACCTATACAAAAAATATATAATTTAATGGAAATAAGTTTTACATCACGAATAAAAAAACTACCGTAGAAATTTCAAACAATGTTTGATAAAATTATATTTTCAATTACTATCCAAAAACATTTAAAAACATCAACGCTTCATGTCATTAGAACCTATGATCCCCTCTTAATAATGTCTGCTCATGGTATTTGTTTCCTAAAAAATATCCTCATCTAGAGGAAATGAATTAACCTATATAAGAAACAAAATATTATGTTAGTAATATTATAAATAAATAAATTAAACATTAATATGAAAGAATACATTAAAAAATGTCAACTTTAAATAAAAAGACACAATTGGAGTTCTATCGGTTAGACCATGCATTTTATTGAGGTGCGGTTGATTCCAAAACATCAAAAATGAGTTATGGATCATTTTCATAAAGTATAAAAAATTTAATATGTTTTTTTAGTTTTGAGTATTTAAATTGTTCTTTTTAATGAAATTAATTTCAATCATAAATAAAGAAACACATAGAGTTATAGCAACCACACAATGAATTTTATTGAGGTTAGTATGATTGGTATAAATTATAAATTACCTATGGATTGTTTTTCTATAGTATCAATACAATCCAAATGTGTTTTCTTGGGTTTCAGTATGTCAGTATTGTTTTCTACTAAAATTTTCCATCAAATTAGAATCACACACTTTGAGTCATACTGGTCACACCATGTTTTGGTTTGACACGACAATGCTTCATACATGTCATAAATGAATTAAATTTCTCTCCTAAATTATCAAGACAATTGGATCACATTTTCTTTGTTTTTATTGAGTGACACTCTTTTTGAACAAAAATTTCAATTTTAAACTAATAACAAACACATTGAGCCATACCAGTTACACCTTGTGTCAGATTGATGTGTGGGTGATTGCTACATGTCAAAAATGACTTTCAGATTGTTTCATAAATTATGAAAACAAACCGAATTCTTTTTCTCATTTTTCAATAAGTCACTTTTTCTTTTTTCTAAATGTAATGTCAATTTAAAATATAATGACACACTGGGAGTCATATCAACCACAATGTGTGTCATATTTTGCTGTGATTGATTCCTAAATGTCAAAAATGACTCATTGATCATTTTCTGAAAGTATTAAAAGAATCATAATGCATTTCCTATGTTTTCAGTATGTCACTTGATCTTTTTTCTAACTTTAATTCCAATTTTAAATAAAAAGAAACAGTTGGAGTTTTACCAGTCACACTATACATAATATTGATGTGTTTTTTATTCTACACATTTAAATGACTTATAGATCATTTTATTAAAGCATCAACACAATATAAATGTGTTTGGTCAATTTTTGAGTAACTCACTTATCCTTTTTAGTAAAATTGATTTCAATTTTAAATAAAAAGATTCACCTGCAGTCATACCAGTTACACTGTTATGCAAATTTAAGTGAGGATGATTCTTACACATATCAAATGACATATGGATATTTTCCATAAATTATGACAAAAATCTGAATGTGTTTTCTTAATTGTGAGTAGGTTAGTTTTCCTTTATACTAAATTTTTTGTCAAATTTAAATAAAAAATTGAACTTAGAGTCACACTAGTCACATCATGCATCATATTAAGGATCAGGTGACTACTAAAAATCAAAAATGACTTATGTATCATTTTTCCTAAAGTATCAAAATAATTCGAATGTGTTTTCTCACTTTTTAGTATGTCACATGTACTTTTTTCAATATATGTTTAATTTAAAATAAAAAGATACACACAGAGTAATTTGGAAATTTTACTAAAATTGATTTCAATTTTAAATGATAAGATGGAATTTGAGTCATATCACTCTCAAATTGAATTTAATTGAGGTTTGGGTGATTGTTAGTAGTCATAAATGACTCATGGATACTTTTATTAAAGTATCAAAACATTAAAAATGCGTTTTTTTAGTTTCCATCATGACAATTGTTCTTTTTTCTAAATTTAATGTCAATTTAAAATAATGAAGACACACATTGATTCATACCATCCACACTATGTGTTGGATTTAGGTTTGGTTGATTCCTAACCATAATAAAAAAGTTATCCATAATTTTCCAAAAGTATCAAAACTATAAGAATTCATTTTCTCATTTTTGATTAGGACAATTTTCCTTTTTACTAAAACTGATGTATGTTTAAAATAAAAAGACACACTTTGAGTCATACCAGTCACACCATGCATTATTTTGAGTTGTAGATAATGCATAAACATTTAAAATTACTTATGGATTTTCTCCAAAACATACCAAAATAATATGAATTATTTTTGTCATTTTTGAGAAAGTTATTTGTCTTTTTTACCAAAATTGATGTTAATTTTAAATAAAAAGATGCACATGGGGTCATACCAGTCACATCGTGTATGAGACTGAGTTGAAGTTGATTCATACAAATCACAAATGACTTGTGGATCATTTTATTAAATTATCAAAACAACCAGAATGCATATTTGTTTGTTTTGAGTAGGTTATTTTTAATTTTTACTTAAATTGATGTCATTTTTAAATAAGAAGACACACTTTGAGTCTTACCCGTCACACCATGTGTCAGATAGTGGTGAATCTAATTCCTACACTATCAAAATAACATATGGATTGTTTTTATAAATTATAAATATAATCAAAATGTTTTTTCTTAGTTTTGAGTACATCACTTTTCATTTTTACCAAAATTTTATTTTCAACTGGAGACCCGCACTTTTACGCATACTGGTCACATCATGTATTAGTGTGACATGAGATAGTTTTCTATAGATAAAAAATGTTTTTTGAATTTATTTTATAAATTATAAAGACAATCCATGCATGGTTTATCATTTTTTAGTGAGTGACATACTTTGAACTAAAATTTCCTTTTTAAACTAATAATAGGAACTTTTAGTCATACTGAGGACATATTGTATCGTCATGAGCTGAGAATCATTCATACACATAACAAATGACTTATAGATCATTATCTTAATGTATCAAAAAACAATATGAATATTTTTGGCCATTTTTGAGAATTAATGTTATATTCTTTACTAAAATTGATGTCAATTTTAATTAAAATGAAGCACTTGGAGTCATACCATTCACACTCCATGTCATACTGAGCTATGACCAATTCCTACACATCACAGAGTCTCAAAACAATCCTAACAAACAATGTTACCTTGATTACCATTTTCCTTCTTTGTCAAAATACCAATACTTCATATTGAGTCAATGTTCTTATAAAAAACCTTTTTTGTTGTCGAAACAAGAAGAGTAGAAGAATATCTTCTTTCCATTAAATCTTGAGAGGTCTAAATAATGGGTGTAAGATTTTCCTCCACTATTTTGGATATAAACAACAAGAATGTTTTTTCTTCTATAAAAATAAACTCAATTTTTAGTGTTGGTAGGTTGATAAAGAAAATAAATGGTAATCACGGTAACATTAGTATAAAAGAATATTCCATCTATTTTGTGGCTTGTTGAAGATAGTTGAAATAAAAATATTATTTCCTAAATGATCCATGAAAATAAATAAAATAAGTATTAGATAAAAATGATAAGGAAATTATCTTAAAAATAATAGATAAAATATATGTTGTCCTTTGAATATGAATTTTTTCGAAAATCATGCTAGTACTGGAAAAATATAAATACACAAGGTATTAATAAATATTTTAAATGAAATAGTAATTATTTTTGAAAATACCTCTTCAGGGATGCTTGTTTTTTGATGTAATATGGTCTCTCTCATAAATTTATAAACATAATAACCACAATCTTTTCTGTTTGGTTATTTTAGAAACTATAGAAACATTGAGAAAAATAATTAATTTGTTTTGATATGTTATTGGATATTTAAATATTATTATATATACCCTCATACTTTTCCAGTTGTAGAACTTTTTAGGATTTTTATTCACAATGCCTATCCTCATGCCATGAATTTCACAATATTTAAACTCAAAAATATCATAAAAGAATTATAATTAAAAACTAATATAAAATATATAAATTTATCATTATTTGTTAAATCTTTTATGTAGTTTATTAAAAAATGAAAAATTAAATCATATCCGTCAAATTCATTGGGTACCTAGGTAGTGAATCCTAGAAAAAAATATTTCGAGTATCCAAATTAACTCCAATGAGCACCCACTGTTTCTGAAAAACAAAAAAAATAATTAAGTAATAAAATAATATAAAATATATTTTATATGATTAAATTTTACAATTTTATCTTTGAATCATTTGTATTAAGAGGATTCTATCATCCGTATGTTTTCTTTCAAATCATTTGGCTCGTTTTGACACTATTTCCTCCATTTTTTGACTTTATTGCTATTTGTTTTGTAGAAGTGGCATGATGAATGACATGTTCAATTTTATGTTAATGGGGGAATACATTCAATTGGTATTGATATATATTGATGAAAAAACTGACTTATCATTATTAATAATTAACACAGTATTCCGTCTTTTGTAAAAACAAATCATGTAATCACACAACATGTATACATTTACTACTGAGGATCCTAGCCAGTCATACTAAAGGATTTAATTTACATTTTCGAGAAAATTATTTTCTATATAATTCTATATGTAAATTTTTTCTTCAAAAGAACCAATTTGATTTCTAAAATTATATAACATTGTATTTGCATGAACCTTCAATTTTAGTAAATGCAGACATTTAGTGGGTGTGGTAAAGGTATTTTAAGAAGATCTTTTCAATCGGTTGGTTGACCATTTTGATGGTTTTGATTTGACCTTCCATTTCACCCCATCCCCATTTTTTATCAATAATAACATTCAACAGTTCAAAACATTTGTTTATTAATTTTTAAAGGTTTAGCATGAAAAATTAATTGGAAATGAATACCTCCTTGTCGACATGTTTTTGAACAAGATCTGACGACCGTGCTATGAAATTTATGACCGCATTTTCATCCTTATGAATATATATGTCTTCAAGTGGAACCGGTAGTTTTGTGCTCGGCTCATGTTATATGTTAATCTCTAATATCACATGACATATTGGAATTGGTCTGTTGTGTAGTGTGTATTTTTGGATATTGAACACCCTAGACTTCACAATAAGGTGATGGGTGGGTGTTGCTAGATATTAATAAAAATTATTTAACTCTTTAAAATATATTCATAAGAAATGTATCAAGGTCTGTCTAATTCACATTTGACATAAAAAATTCTTAGCATATTTATTACCTCTACTAAGACATCTATAAATGGGGAATGGCTTGCCTCAATGCTAGTGGGGGGTAGGGAAATATCTTCATGAAATGTTTGTTCTTAAGTTGATTCTTCTCTTTTCCTACCACACATAACAGTTGCTAGAAAATCAGTATTCCAATAAAAGTTTTCCTCATGGTAATCTAATATTTCTTTCATATCATCCATTGCTTTATCTTTATCCTACCTTTGTTGTTTTTTTCTCAAAATATGTTCGGGGTGTCACCCAAAAACCCACACCTTTGACATGACCACACTATTCTTGTAGCTTCAAGGACATTGATAATAAGAGCTCATCTGATATATTCATTGATGATTTCTATGACTAATTTAGATAGAAAATTTAGGAAAATATATAATCATTGTTATGAAATAGTGATTTAAAGAAAAACAAAATTTAATTATTTCATACTTACACATGTTTCCAACACTTATTTTTCTATATTCATCTATTATTATCCCATATATATTTATTTCAGCCTCCTTCCATAGCACATGATATTGGATAGAAGAGGAATTGGATTTGGATTCATTAAAATAAATATAAATAGAGTAACATAATTATTTTTTCATCATGTAAAAAAAAATATTACTATAGATTTAAAATATGGAACAATTTTTTTTTCAATGGAAACATACCCCACACATGCTTTACAGTAGGGGTATGTTGGGTTTTCCAACCATTACTTGTGATCAGCACTCAATTTCTATTTCATAAATAAAAAATCCTCAATCAATGTGATGTATACAAATAGTATCATATATTATATTACCAGTCACAATATAACTGGAAAGAAATCTCCTCATCATGGATAATAAACACATCCAATTATTCCTAACTTATCAGTTGTGGATAAATTTTTAATACTTTCAAATCAACCAAACTCTAGGTTTAAAATCATATTAACTTATGAATAATTTTTAAACCATCATGTTTTTGATTACCACTTATTTAAAAACCAATATAAATCTTAAAAAAAATTATTTTTTTAAATAAATCTTGAAATGTTTTATCAATTCATGAAATATCATGTATTTATTAAAATGAAACATAAAAAATATTTTCCCTATTGAGATTTCACTTTCATGACCAAAAGTCATTATAAAATATTAGAATTTATTTATAGCTGTAATTCATGTAATTTCCTAAACCCATGGTTTGAGTGGTTTATAAAAAACATTTTTAGCAAGTTCCAAAATTGATACGTCCTTCGAATTGAATTGAAAATCACACAAAACTTGATTTCCCTTTCCAATAAAACATAATAAAATTTAATTCTATTAGAATATTTAAAAAACATTTAGTTAAACATGAAATCAATAATGGTTGAGAAATTAAATGGAAAATGTATGGGGAAACCTTTCACAAATCAACGTTGAATGGTCCGTAAATTTGAATATAGGATGAATGGAGCTCAAAAAATTATTCAAATGCCCTCGAAACAATGAAATCACAAGAAAAAAGTGTCAAAACTTACCTCTAGGTTCATCTATGATAGAGAAGTGATTGGTGGGTGGTTAGGGTATGATAGGGAGGGATGGTGGAAAGAGCAGTGGTGGCGAGAGAACCAGCAAGATATGTGGTGGAAATTGGGGAGGAGAGAGTTGTATTGGTGGGAGAGGCGGGTAGAGAGAGATAGGTAGATTGGAAGTGGTGAAAAGAGGAGGGAAAATTAGTAGTAGCGAGAAGGGTGTCTAGGGAAGTAACATCAAGAAGAGGAGGGTAGAGCTATGATGACGAGAAGGGCAGCTAGAGTGGAGATGAAGAGAGAAATGGTGTAGCAGATGAAGGGATCCATGAATTCTTGAAGGTTCTTAAGAGACAACCAGACCGTTAGGGTTATTTTATAAAACCGGGTAACACATTCACGAGTGCTACATAAAAAGCACTGATAATGGTTAGTTTAATCAATGCTAAAATAATAAGTGTTGATAAAAAAAATACTTTTATCATTTCTAAACTTTTAGTGTTGATAGAGTCATTTTATCAGTGTTTTTTAGCATTGATAAATGTGTGTATTTATCTGTTCTAAAGAAGTGCATATAGAAGTAGAATCTTAAAAAAATTATTATATATAGTTATAAAATTATATATATTATATAATCTATATATTTATATCTAAATATATATAATTAGAAATTTTTTTATATAATTATAAATATATTGACATATATATATATATTGGTTTTAATATACAAATATACACTCAAAATGGATCCATCATAGAAATGGAGACCAATTCCATGACCCAAACTTTATTTAAAGAAAAAGAACATACAAAAGCAGAGACAAGTCAAATAGGTCATAAAATGACTATAACAAAATATCACAAGTGATAAGGTCAATTTCTACCAGTCATTCTAATCCCAAATTTCTAGGATACCTTCCTATTACCTTTGGTTATTCACCTCTCTACCATGTCTTGATCTCCTATGGATGCTCATAATCATCATCTGTTGACGGTGTATCAGATTATAACACATTGGAGAGAAACGTCTTCAACATATCATGAAATTTCATCTCAGGATTGTTGAGAAATATATGTTCAATATTAGAATCTAAAATATTCTAAACAGATATATAAATATTAAAGAAAAATAAACCCTACTCCATCATCAAGTTAATAACTTCATGCTGTGTGAAAAACAATTTTTCCACTTCCTTGAAGATACCTTCCATTGAAATTTCATCTTGCTGGTCATCTGGAAGTGTTTTTCTAGAATTATTTTCATATGAAAAAACACAATCCGCATCTGAGGCTCTTCCAATGAAATGATACGCCTTCTTTATTAGTTTATTGATGTAAGTTGGTAAATACCATTCAACATTCTCACCCTCATTCGGATGCATCTTCTAGTTGTGTTTACCACATGAGAAATGACATACCTATATTTGAGAGTGAATCTCATGTGATTTTACTTTCCAAGGGATGCCCCTTTTAAATCCCTCCCCATCTACTTTTATTTTATCTCCTTTAAATCCCCCTGAATCATCCATTTTATCTTGCTTTAACTGATGATCAATTGAGTCTTGAACATCCTCTTAATGAATAGAATTAAACTCCATTGATGTCACATCATGTTGAGACTCCATCACTTGAATTTCAACCAACCGTTCTCCCAAAATATTTACATCTCCTCTGCCCACAGTGGTAGCCTCCAAACAAATCTTGACATTCTCAACTAAGCGTAATACTACATTTGCATGCACCACATCCACTACAAGAGAAACATTCCCCACACCTTCCAACCACTCATTAAAACTTTCATCCCATGTCCTAACATAATTTCCACTTCCATCCAAACTATTATCACAAGACCATCTGATATCACCCATTAAAGCATCACATTTAATTCCATCAACAACACCACCTGCCATCTATCTAGATATATTTCCATTCCTATTATCCTTTGTTCGAACAAAATTTAATTATGAGTCATGGACTTGTTAGCATCTTCCATACCACGTAGACTTTTCCTTCGAATCCAATTTGGGGATGTAGTTTATTCATACCCACCCCCTAATAATAGATTACCGACAACCAGTTGTTTAAATTTAGATATATCATGACCAACAACCTTGCAGTTTGAAGAAAAAATAGGGATTTGTTTCTATTCTATTTTTAAATGTAGTTCTTCAATATATATACATTGAAAAACTCTATCAACTAGATTAAATCATAGGTCAATTTCAACTTAAGAATCTAGAAGAATATTCTAATATAGCAATTTTAGTTTCCATATCAAGTTTAATTGGAACACCAACAGCCATCTCTATATCATAGAGTTTTTGTGGGTGACATGGAATTTATATAATACCAAAGGCCTTGAAACATTATTAATCTGCTGATCGATCATCCTCTATGGCGTCAAACATTCGATCCCATTCATGGATTTGAAGGAATCCCAAATTGAGAGATATGGAACCAAAGCCCCAATTTCAAGTCTTTAGAAGGGAAACTCATTTAGAAGAACATGAATTATTAATTTTGGGATATAGGTTTTATGATCGAACCTTTTACGAGATGAATATCAGATGATATGGGTGGTGGGTTTTAGGTTGGTTGGTGGTTGGAAGCATTTTTGGGCTGATTTGGGTGGGCCCTGATGGTTTTTATTATTCTGCATGTTGTACCTTGGTCCTTATGTCTTCATGGACATTGAACATTATTGTGTGGGTCACCAGGACATTTTATAATTTTTGGGAGGCGTTGTTTTACCACTTTTTTGTTTAGGTGGTGGTCTTTGTGCCACACTCTCTTCTATTTTTGTTTCATCACTTTTATTTTATTCAATAAATTTTAGGATCAAGTATGCTCTGTACCTAATCCTTGGGCTATAACATGAATGAACAACTTAACTCACAAAAAAAGACTCATCACATGTATGGAAGCATGAATAATAAGGGTGTTAATGTATAAATTAAAATTCCATGAGTCACGAATACAAATCATATGCATGTGTCATCCTAAAAATAGGTAATCTAACATTTAGAACATATATAGAAACCCAATCATGTACATAAATAATACTATGATCATAAATTGTGTATTCATGCATACCAATATACATGAACATTAAGAAATATATATATATACATATGTCAATGAATATCATCATTATATCATGATATATATATATATATATATATTAATTGACTCAATTCAATGGAGAAAAATATTTATTTAAATACATATATATTTATTTATAATTATAACTATACATGTATATATTTAAAATTATTTTTATATATACTTATAAATACAATAAATATATTTATTAATTTAAGAAAATTGATATAATTTAATAATTATTTAAATATTAATATTTTTATTTATTATATTATAAATAATTTCTTACAACCAATATATATATATATATATATTTGAATTATTAAAATATATATATTAATATATATCATATTTATTATAATTATAAACATGTGTTTTTTAATTAATGTATATAAGTGAACAATATTATTGAATATAAATATAATAATTTTATTTATACTGTTATTATTTTTTATTAAAATATTTTATCACTGCTAAGAATAATGGTGATAAATACAACCACTATTAGTGCTAAAGAAAGCGCTGATAAAGGATACAACTTTATCAGTGATTTTTTAAGCATTTATAAACATCAACTTTATCAGAGATTTTAGCTAACGATAATAATGTGAGGATTTTATCAATGCTTTTTTACTTATTTCTGATAAACATTATTGCTTCCCTTGACCAGATATGTGATAGTTAATACTTATTCATTCTTCCTAATAGGAAACATAAAGTTATACTTATTTCTTCTTATACCAGTCACACTAATATGATTGTGTTGTTGATGGATGAACTGAATTCTCCAGGACCCAAATGATAATCAATTGATATCAAATTAGTCAGTAACTTCTTCTTCTCTCATTGATCTATGACAAAAAAATATTTGTGATATTGTATAACAGTGTATTGATCTTTCTTTCTTCTTCAGTGAAAAAACCAATTGACCTGAATTACCTTCATCCAATAATGATAAAATCCCAAAAAAATTTAATTATTAAAACGATAATGGTCATCTCAACACATCATCGTCACCATTAACACTTCTTATTTGATACACAATATCAACCGTGAATGTAGTATCAGTTATATGGTATTCTTCTTGGTGTTGTATATGTATGTTCAACGAGATTTCACCATCCAATAAATGTTATGCAAAAATTATCTTGTATACATGATAATTAATCTTAACCCAATTAGATCATACTCACATCAGGCATGTAATTCTTGATGTATAATAGGTGGATCCCTTTCACATATATCAATGTATTGTTATTTGATGTGAAATATTCCATCATGTTTTGGGTATTTTTAATGCATAACCATTTATGTGTGGATGAGTCTATACATATGAATAAAATCATACATACAATGTTATACATCCTCCTTATCTCTTTGAACAATACAAGTTAGGGTGTCCCAAATCATTCACATGAGTGAACGTACTCACTATCTCATCCTCATTGCTACAAAGGTGTGAAAACTCTAACTAGTAATATATCACCTTTGAAAACACACAGACTCGGGTACATTAAATCATTCACACGAGTTCCTGTGATTCATGAATGGACACAAAACCCCCTATCTTCCTGTTTTATTCTTCTTCTTCAAAAAAATAACACTCCTACCAACAATAATTTTATTTATAGTGAAAATATGGGAATTATTTTCTCGTGTATCCTTCACGAAAGAAGAGAGCTTGACATGATAGGTTATTTTTGAAGCATAGTGGGAGTATTCTTTTCAAGAACTTGCGTGCTTTGTCAACGGTCTTACAAAAACATGATGAGGGTGTTAAACACTAGTACCATGTCTATGGTGCATTTTTCTTCACAAAGAGTGCGTAACATCTTCTAACGGTCTATAAAGATTTTCTTCGTAAAAACAGAGTGGCTTGTGGGACTCCTTGTCTTTATAAGTCCGTGAAGTTTAATGATACCTATGATTTCTCCTCTATAAACTAATGATCATTGAGACTCTATTTTACATTCAAAAATGAGATCTGTCATATTTGTGAGCGGCAACACCTTTCTTAACATTGATTCTTCTCATTTTATAAGTGTGGTTTATCTCCTCTTCTTCATTGAAACACTAAATAAAATCCCACAAAAATTTCCATGAGAATATTGAGATAAATATAAATGATGATCACTTCATTGAATACATAAAAAGCATATTAAAGGTACATTGAGAAACTTGGTGTTTTCCTTTATGAGCATCCTTTGCCTCTATGATGGTATCCTCATGTACATTTGTGAAACACAAGCAGTCCATCTTCCTAAATTCCCAATCTCAAATCACCTCCTACAACTAAATTTACAATTTGGCTAAGGAATCTCCATATTAAATCATGCCGACAATGTATTATGATTTTTAAATAAATTTCATCTCATAAAAACGATCTCTGATAGACCACAATGGCTTTGGGATCGACTGATGGTGGTTTGACCACTTATCTAGAGAACATGTGGCGTCATTAAAGGAATAAATGAGAAGACATGAGACAATGATGGTTCAAAATTTCAGCCCGTTTTGAATAAAAATACTTTGGAGATCAGATGGTGTTAATTCAAGTTAATGGGGCATGGGATGCAATGGAAAATGATGATCAGTCCAATTTATTTAAACTAGTTAATAGTATTCACAAACACCATCCCACATGAAAATGACTCCAAATTTTTTTAGTGCATTATAAATTAATCAATATGGTGGAGGCTTGGAATTATCCTCTCCCCCTCTTAGTACATACCCATACAGTTTCTAAGGGCACACTCTATGCCCATCTCCTTTAGGGATGTAGGTCCCCACCGTGCATGCCTTCGAGAATCCCCATGGATTACACATGGCCCTCCCTACCGCATATGGTATGGAATTGCTAGCTTCCTTTAGGTATGGTCGGTTTAGTGTCCCACATATGCCCTTGGATGTGGATGGCTGGTCATCTTACTAGGCTAGTCATATTTTTATATTATATCTATTAAAACAATTAGTTAAAAAACAATGTAACTAATAGAATTCTATATCAAATGCATAGACACTTATATGCACAGACACTAATATAGTACTTTTTTCATGTCCACAGACTTCTCTTCACAAATTCTTCAAATAATCCTTCATTCTCTTCCTCTATTTATTATGGAAAATAAATTCCAACTAACACCTTCATCAACGAAACCTCGTGAAAACAATAATTACGTTTCATGGTTCTCCTTCAACTAAATAATAATTTAAATAATCTTCAACTTAGCTCTTCCATAGTTCTCATGCAATAATAAAATATTGCACGACCTTTTTCAACTCTATCTCTTATTCTTTTCAAAATATGACTTAAAAATTACTTTTCATATTCTAATAATCCTTCTACTCTTCCTTTTTGTTGTTGCAAAAAAACATGTCACCATTAACATATGTATTTTGAACTTAGAACTAGTTCAACAATTAACCGATTTAGTAAACATTTTATAATGATATTATCTTCACGAAATTTATAGATTAGTCGAATTTGATACTAATTGAAATATTAATTTTGGTATAATTTTCATTTGTATCCCCATAAAGAGAAACATTTACCATTATATACATAACGTTTTATCTCATAAAGAATGCATTTCACGAAATTATAGTATGGAGAATAAACAATAATGGGTATTCCACTTGGGATAGTCCATATTGGACAAATTTCACTACTTCATCATGGATGATCTTCTAGAGCATTTCATCTTCAGAATACTAAGAAATAAGATCAAAGTAAGATGGAATCTTCTTTAACCTCACTGTCAAAAATAGAGTGTCATATTATTTAACATCATCATGGATGATCCTCCATTGTATTACTTTATAAATATCAATTGACGAGTCATTCAAGGATAATAATTACTTCACCTTGGCTATCAATAATTGAAAACACTTACTACTTCTCAGGTTCTCCCCCGAGAACATGCTTCAACTTCAATTTCCAATATTATAAGAAAAACTAAAATACTCAAATATCAAGGGAATAAGTTTGATACTCATCACTTAATTAATATAAACAAAAATGGTGAGATAATATTCTCATCCAAATTGCTCTATTTGATCAAATATTCAAGCTTGTACATATGAAAATTTATTCTGATTTATATGGAGGCAACACAGATCTCTTCAAAACCTCTTTATCTTTTGGAGGAGATTTTTCTTCTTAATAGCCTTCTTTGATGATATATTATTAAACTACTTGAGCAATGCTTCTTGTTTGGGTAGAATGGTTAATAAACCTTTTTCAATGTGATAAAATTTATTACATCTCTCACATATAAATTCTATAATATAAGATTTTATTTTTCAGGAAAAACCCTCTTTTACATTTTCTTCATAATGTATAATATTTTATTTCCCTTTTTCAGTATGCTTAGGTCGTGTATCTTCAATTTTACTCATTCCTTCAAAATATATTTCCTAGATAACTAGAATGTCATTAAGAAGTTGTGGCAGTATGTTTGGATCTTTTACATGGATTCTTCTTAGTGTCATCACTTATAGTAGTTCTTTTAGATGAATTACCCTTAAAATTCATGTATATATCATCAAAGATATTATCACCATTATTCTTTGGTACATTTTTAGGATTATTTAAATTCAAAAACTTCTTCCAATATATTCCAATGGTTTCTTCTTCATTCATAGAAAGATTTTTAGATATTATATTCTTATTTGATTTGGATACATGATAAGATGTCCATGTACAAACATTGTGACCACTACTGTTTCATGCATCACAAATGTTTTTAAGCATTCCAAATCTGGTTGGAGTATATAGATGCTTATGGACCTGTGGATTTTGCTTCTTAATATTTGTCTTTCCCCCCTTGAGTTTGGATTCCTTTTTTTCATTTTACATTTTGAGGATTATACAAATAATTTAATTTGTAATTCCAAAATATATTGCAGCACCAACATTGGACCACAAATCTTGATTTCATCATATCTTCTAAATCATATTTTTAGGTCATATTCATGATAGGTTATGATATCTACATGGAACCAAACACCATTAACATTCTTATATACCCTATCCATGGTGTAAAGATTCTTCTCAACTTTCTCCATCCATACTTATTTAGATTTCATTTTACAACATGTACTATTCATAATGATATCTTTAGAAGTATTATTATATGTTGATATGTATAGTACCAATTTCATCTAATTGTACACATGATATGGTAATTAAAATTACTGTATAGTTGGGTCTAGGAAACAAACTATTATAATAGTATATGGTGTTGTATTTGTTTGTATCATTGTAAATCCCAGTGGTACATTGATGTTGACGGACGTGAAACAAGCTTAAAGTACTCATCAAATTATTTTGTGTACATTTATTATTAATGATGATTGATTAAAAAATCTATTTAGTAATAGAATATGAGAGTTTTCATGAGTATTTATAGTGTAAGTGCATGGAAGGAAGATTTATAGAATTTACAGGACTAATGAAAATACATAGATGAAGTGAGGAATATAGATTTGAATGAGATTCCATCATATTTGTGTTACCAGTGATTGTCATGAAAAAAACTTACCATCTTTAATGAATCTGTGACCATCAACATGGATGAAAAATGTTTGAAAATTGAAACAAATTTTGACTGGAGTTTTAGATCTTATACTAAATTATTTTTCCTATGAGAGCACCAATATTAATGGAAATATTAAACCTAATGATCCATGTTATATGATACTAGTTTCAATTGGGGGTGGTGAAATGGTCTTCTCATGGAATATTGAATATTGGGAAAAATTAATTGATGTATGAACACTTGCATATGTTAAAATCTCTATTATGTGGGATCCAAAATTTATTCGTTGAGGTCATATTTGAAGGGACAATGAAAATACATTTATAAAAAAGGCCTCAAAATTTAGATTTCCATTATATGGGGTTTTCATTTTCTAGGCGAGTGATGTGAAAAGAAATTTGTTATTTTCAATAGGGGATTATGGTTAGTGTAATTACAACTAGTTTTCATTCTAATTGAGTTTGTTAGATGTTAGATCATACTTTGATTCTTGATCCATGACTGAAATTTTAAAAATTTATTATCTTATTTTAAAAATAGAAATTTATTGTTGGACGGAAAATTTGGAACCATTTTATTTTGTAAAACTTCTTAATTTTTATGTTTTAGATATATTTTTTCTGGAATATAAAAATAATATACCATAACTAGAAATGTATTCAAAATAAGGACCCATATAGTTAGTTTATTTAACATTAATACAACTGTGAGGTTAGATAACATGAATAAATTTATTGTTTTGGTTCCTAGTGTTCATTTTCCTAATATTTTAAATATATTATTATTTTATATGGTAATGAAAATTTTGATTCACTGTCCATGTCGAGGTGTTTTTCTTGAAGGGATATGTAGGATACAACTTGAATGGTGAGCTGTAGGTTGGAGTATGAAATAGATCACATGAATGAGATGTATATATTGATATGGGTAGAATTCATTGAAATTATTTTTACAATGGTTCGTGTTTGTTCTATGATCATTGAGTGTTAATGTTTTGTAAAATGAGGAATTTAGAGATATAATATTATCATGATTTTATTTTCACACATGTTTTATCTATACTGTTTTTGAGTTTCATGTTTATTAAAAAATACATTTTTTTCTCATTAATTTTATTGGGTTTTTACTTTTTTAATAATTTGTGTTGAATGGTTTTTCCATATTAAATCTAGAGCATTGAATTTTATTATTCTGTAAATGTATACATTTCATTTTTATGGTAGGCTCTTCAAAAAAATTTAGAAAGGTTTTCCTCCTAGAAGAACAAAAATTATTCTTCAATGATAGGGTGTCCATGGAATAAAAATTATCATCTCAAGTAGAAACAAATAATGGAATTTATGGTTCCAAACTAAGATTTTTACATGCATAAATTTTTCAAATGATAGAATTCCATTGGGAAGGGAAGACCAGTAAATCCAATCTAAAAATTAGTGGCATCGACTTGGTGTCAGATTCAATAATGACCCCATTCATTATTAAAAAAATTATAACTTTTAAATGATAGATGTTATGAAATAATGACCCCACGGGGAAGACTTCTCTCTGAAAATCATTTTACTTATAGACACACTCTCAAAAGTCACCATCCCATCCCAATATGAAAATCATGTGCTGAGGTCACGTCTGTGACCTGAGGTCTTCTCCAACAACTTTCCTCTACTAAGATTGTCTCCATATTGAGTTTTTAAGGAACAATATCATTCTCTGAGGACATCAGAAATTGATTCCGGAGCAACATCATCAGATGCATCCTACGTCTTCGCTCAACTTCTCACCATCCACATTGAACACCTGCTCACGGTCATGGCTATAAAGCACTAGACACTGACAGGCCTGATCCTCTCTCACAATCCACTATGTTAATTTTTTCTTCTTAAAATTACCTGAGTGGTATCAGATATAAACTCCCAGAACAAGATCAATTTCTCTTTGAATGTGACAAGTTTTATGAGGATTGACCTTTCATGGCCGGAATTTTAAATTCCCCAGTCTCTTCCTAGTCTTCTTGTCCATTGATACATCATATTCTCAAGAACTAACAAACATGAAATACTACTTGAGGGAGGTTCATAGATCTAATTTTGAAGATTTTGAAGCCTCCCTTCCTTTTGAATATGATGAAAGCAAATACACAGTCATCGTGGAGCTCGACAAAATATATCCAAGGGCCGTTCTCTCTTTCAACAATAGTAGTGATCTAACATGGAAAATGTGTTATCAATCCTACAATGTTAAAAATCTATTCATACTCCCACCCTCCACATCGTATCAATATGTTTTATGTCCTTCATAGATATGTGATGAAGAAAACAACCTCCAATCCATTTCCCAAAAGAATGTATGTAGGTACTAGGTTTTTTATGTGGATGGGTCACACAACCTAGGATGGTTCGATAATGACTACCCAGTGCTGGGTGGGGATTCAGTGGAACACTTTATGTATGGTTGTGATAAGTCCACCAAGGGCTTCGCCTCTAACAACGGGGTCCTTATTCGATTCAGCGGTGACATCACTATCATGTCCCCGACCATTAGTCCCAACGGTATGGTTTTTTGTTACTGCCATCCAATAATGGCCAACCTCGAGCACCTCATATTTGAAAACACATACAAGCCTACCAAAGTGGTAGGGGACCATACACTCTGATCACAAGCATGGATGAGAGAACATAGTATTACATAAAAATAAAATTTATCAGGGTTCACGATGGAAATAAAGCCTCCATCCTATCATTGAAGATCATTGTAAACTCTGGGACATTGGTCTCCTCGCTACGTCCATTAGTCTATAATGAACATGAGGTGGATTTTGATCATGGCGTGGTGAATTACCCAAAGTCCAACCCTCTGATTACATTTCTAGACACATGATACAATTTTATAAATTTCAAAAAATATATCAGCCCCATCCCTAGAATAATCCTAGTCTTCTTTGGTGATGCTAACTTGTTCATCCACCATTGGGGAGCCTTGGTCGATATGGTAAACATTCTGATGTGCCTTCTATTCACCGAAACTCTAAGTGGAAATGATTATAGCATCTTGGGAATTCAGAAAAAGATGATGCACAACATCATGTTTTATGTTATTGTGATGCAACACTGCCTTATCCTAAGAGGATACCATTAAAATTAGGTGTATATTGAGAGCTTCCAATAATGGTATTTGTGTATTTAATCTATATTTTGGAATTATAGGGAGGGTCATGGTGACCTGTTATACATTTATATGAAGTGATTATCAATCAAGGTTGTGAGGTGGTCCCTGGTCAACCTACTCAATTAGGTAGTAAAAATGAAGAAACAACTATCCTGTATTCCTACCAAACTACACCATTCCACATCATCATGATCACGAGCCTAAAATCGTTAAGAAATTATTGAAACATAAAGACAACAAATTACATTGGATCAATGGAAGTTTTAATTATAAATTGATCTATCCAACTCCAACTGCTCTTCTTAGCTCACATAAATGATAATCAACACACACTATATGACCTAAAAATACAACTTAAAAAAAAACAAAAAGACATCTAAGAAAATCATAAGAATACACACATCAATCATAAAGTAAAAAATAGTGTACACAATTCAAACATCTAATATCACAAATATTAATTGATGTGTCAACATGCAATTAAACAAAACTATATATCAATAGAAATCCAATTTCATTTACCTACACTAGTGTAAAAAATTTAGTCCAATTTTTAGGTCTAGCCAGGCTGTGCCCACTGGGCCGGGCCGCGCCCTAATGGGCCGTACCTTTACCCGGTTCCGGTCGAACTAGTTCAGCCTGACCGAGGGGGGGGGGGGTATCGGGCCGGGTCAGACCGGGATCGAACCCCCTATTTTCGGATAGTTTCGTTCAAACTCTAATATCTTGGGAAATGGACCTCCGATCGATGCATCGTCAGCTTCGTAGAGATCCTTGGACCAAGACGGTCGTTTTGGTATATTAGATTCATGGTTTTGGAGATCTTTGGGTATGGCGGGGTTGGTTCGAACACGAAACCAACCGGGCCCTCGGAGCGGAAACACTTATAACTTGAGCTCCAGACGTCTGATTGACGTGCCAACGACTTTGTTGGATTCCTCTTGATGAGACTGAACATTTTACATACATCTCCTGAGTTTTGGATGTAGTTGTATAGTGTCACGGTTGTATTGTACCTGAAATACAACCGGGCCCCTGGAACGGAAAAGCTGATAACTTTCTGACCGAACGTCCGTTTGACGAACTGTCAGCAGTGTTGGTGATCACGTTGAGAAACAGTCCATATGATCATACCCTATGATAGTTCGGGGTATAGCTGAGATATGGTCGGGTTGGTTTGCACACGAAACCAACTGGTCCCCTCGGACGAAAAGGTTAGTAACCCACAGATCGGGCGTCCAACTGACGTGTCGTCTATTGCGTTGAGACCCCTATGACGATGAGGATCTTTGAGATACTTATTCATTGGACTTTGTGATACTTGGAGTATAAACCAGTAGCTCGTGGAGCGGACCCTCCCTATGACGAGTGAGCAGAGTGCAGAGACCTAGTAGCTGGCTGAGACATGAAAAATGTTGAACTATCGTCTTAGTGTGTTTCGGATAACCCAGTGGGGAGCTCTTGGTTGTAGCGGCTGACCCATGGTGGAGGAGCACTTGGTTTTAGAGGCAGACCCGCGGTACTCAACAGAAGGAGTACCTCTGGAGGCTATGAGGGGGAGTGCTTGGTTGTAGAGGCAAACTCGCGGTACTCAATAGAACGAGTACCTCTAGAGCCTATGAGGGAGAGTGCTTGGTTGTAGCGGCAGACCCATGGTGTGAAGCGCTTGGTTGTAGCATCAAGCCCACGATACTCGACAGGTGGAGTACTACACCAGTCCAAGGTTAGTGGGGCACGCTTGGTTGTAGTGGCAGACCCATTGTTCTCGACAGAGGAGGAGTTCTCCAGCAGCCGTGGTTTCAACTTCAAGATTTAAACCTGGTTTGAGATCAGTCTATATTATTTGTGTTTCCTCATGATTGATATGAGTCACTAGATAACATAGGTATATGTATGGGAATATACCTGGGTAGTGGTTATCCGTTGATTTCATAATCATTGTGTTTCCACGTGATTGAGATGGGTTACTTGATAACTTTTGTATATGTATGGGCATATAACCAAGTAGAGGTTATCTGTTGAGATCTTCTTTGTGGTTAACCTTGTTGGAATTAGTGACACCTTGAGGGTCTCAGGGTCCCTACTGAGTATCGTTATACTCACCCCTACACAGGCTATGCTCACACCTCGTTATGTTGGTTGCAGACGACGGGCAACGCAGACAGAAGGCCGAGTGTTCAAGGACTGGACGATACCCGGAGGTGGACCTCACGATGAGACTGTATCTAGTGGTGGACTTCATGATGAGGCGACACTCTGAGGAGGTTGAAAAGCGAGAGCATTGTGGAGGCTATCTGTACCTACCCTTCAAATATGATCTGTGGTGGATGATCCAGGAGATGCGCTATCTATACCTACCCTTCAGGTAGGATCCTTGGTGGATGATCTAGGAGTTTCTTGTAACCTTCCAGCTATTTTATCTTTTTCCATGTACTTAACAGTTGGGATTGTATTTCCGGACCGTTTACTTTCTGCATAGCTTGTTTCAGTTTTACTTAGTGTTTTACTTCCGCTTTTACTCTGTGGTGTTTTGTTTACTTTTATAAAGGAAATGCCTTCCCAGTTATCGGGATTTACGCCTTTGGTGCTAGTCGCCATCCCCTGGCCTATGGAAGGCGGGCTTGGGGTAGTCACTGCATGGGCCCCAAGGATGGGTCGTGACAAATAATGAAGATATAAAATTGATTCCCTCATCTGCAAAGTAGTTTTTTTATATCAACTATTGGCCAAAACAATATACCTACTTACCAGCAAGTACATTATGGTTCAAATAAAAACACTTGTCCATGAATTTACTAAATAAAATTCTCCAATTAACTCACAATAATGTAAACCATACATAAACTAATTTTCAATTTAAGTCATAACCAATGCACAATATCTCTTTTTTGACATGGTAGTATAAAGATATGTTATGATAAAATTCAACTTAGAAAAGCATATCTTCACTGATGCAACTGTAGTGGGTATAGTAATAAAAATTCAATATATCACCCATTTCAAAAAATTAAAAATTTGTTCCAAATTTATGTCATGATATCTAAGAATTTTGGTATGTTACTCTAATCATCACTTCCTCTTTATGTGAAAACACTTATCATAAGTTTAATGATAAATAATTTACAATAAAAAAATACCATGTCCAAATAATTTGAATATACAATCCATTTCCATAATGGTTTACCATTAAGAATGCCAAAGAAATAAATATTATAAGTAATGTGCCTCCCACAATTAGATTTCCTTGAGAATGTATCATTTTATTTTAATATCTTAATGGCACTATGTCAAACCAATAGAATAGTCTTGGAATAATTAATATTTCACAAAAATAATTTATTGTAATTTACAACAACATGCACTTATTTTTCAAAATAAATAAAATATTCATATCCAAGATTGAAAATCATAGGAAAATTATTCTCATTATAATAATTATGATTTTCATTTGCAATAACTTTTTCATATTCCTCCACTAATTATTTAATTATCTTATCAATATTTTCTGCCATTACATCCTCTCTAGATTGTTCACTCCCTCCAAAATCATTTTCATCTATAGATTCCTTGTTAAATTGGATTGATAAACCCTATTTTTGAATTTTTTATAAATAGACTAGAAATTAAACTAGTCATTGATTTTTCTAATTTATTCTTTACTTGATTTTTATTATTCAAGATCCAAAATTTTGAATTAGCTTTATTGTTATACCTAGAACGTTACAAACAATAATTGAAATGATTACAATTAGTTTATTATTTTGAAATATTTAAGTGAAGATGGTTTTTTAAAAAATAAAAATATCATAGTCTAATGATTTTTTTTCTATATTTAAAATAATTCACATTCAGTTATTGTAGTTAAATATCACTAACAATAATAATGAAAAAATTATAAAAAAACTTAACATGAAAAATTATAAAAATATAAATTTAAAAGTTTATCAGCTGAATGAAATTGAGATGTAATTATCAAAAAGGAATTTTATTACAATAAAGCCTTAAATTATGTGGTAAAAATGCAAATTTTTTATATGAAAAATTAATAAATCAAATAGTAAATATTATTTGAAAATTAGTTTATTCAAAAAGCAAATGAATAAAAATACGTGATTAATTACCTATGAATGGGTCACAAATTGGAGGTATGGAGTAACCATGAATCAACTATTCATATTATTTATGAAAAATTTTCAAATTTTAATTCTTTTTATAATTATGAAATATTACAAGTAGACAATCATTATTACAAAATAAAATACACTATATTCCAAATATCTCTATTTTTTATCAAATATTTCAAAAAAAAACAAAATAATTTTAAATCACTAAAAACATTAAAAATGTAAAGTTAGAAAAATATAAATTTAAAATTTTAGCAACTGATTTCAAAATTTTAGAAGCGATTGGCTAAAATCATAAAATTTTAAAATATAAAATTAAATTATTAAGTAAAAGAAAATAAAAACCATTATTATATCATTACATGAAAATTTAATCAGTCAAATAATCAATTAAAACAATCCTCAATATATTTAATTATAAAAGTAAATGAAACAAAAATATGAGAATAATTACCTATGTAATAACAAAAAAGGGAAAAAAGGGTTACCCACAAATCAGAGATTTATATTACTTATGAATGATTAAAAATTATTATTATTAAAAATATAAAATAAGAGTAATATTAATAAAATAATTAATAAAATATTTTTTAAATTACCAAAACACATCACCTCAAACCAGTAGGAGTGCACCACCCTTCGGGCCACCAATAGCAGAGGTGGGATAAATGAGTTGTGACACATGTCTGTCACTATTGGTAGGTAGTATTGAATCAGATCTGGTGGTGGAATATTTTTGTATATAAAAATAAGGGAGGGAGAGAAGGACAATACATGTGATGGGCTAGCGGTGGTGACAGTGATGGACTGATTTCCGATGCTGGGGAAGGGAAGAAAAGAAGGGATGAAGGGAGACTCTAGAAGTGTCATGGAGATCCTTATATCTTCCTTGGGTGAAATTCACTGTGTACAATACAATACGGTATGAGTGACTCTGTTGAATAGGGTTAGGCATGAGAGTAGGTGAGAGGATGATGGAATGAAATTTGTGGAGGGGGATGACAGATGCTACCTCATTTTTCCTTGTTTGCCAATCCTAGGGGCTCACTATACATTCCTTGGGTTTGAAACTACTATTTAAATAAAATCATGATGCATCAAATACCCCTAGTGAAAATACATGTGTATAAAAATTCATAATTTAATTCAAATAAAATTTACATCTTAAATAAAAAACACTATGTGATCGGTATGACTTAAAGTGTGTGTTTTCATTTGAAATTAATCTTTTACTAAAAAAATCATATGGAATGATCAAAACCAAGAAAACACAATCAAATTTTATTAATACTTTAGGATAATTATCTATAATTCATTTTTTAAATTTAGGAATTATCCACATCTCAATCTAATTCATGGTGTGAATTGAATAACTCCAAGAAAATATTTTATATTTAAAATCTGATATTTTACTTCAAAACAAATTTCACATTCACAAAACCAAAAAAATACATTCATATTGATTTTATAATTTAAGAAAATGACCCATATGTATTGTTTTATGTGTAGGAATCATTTTCACATCAATCCCATACACGGTGCGTCTTATATGACTCAAAAACTCCATTATGAGTTTGAAATTTAAAATTTAATTTAAAATGTGTGGAACTCACTGAAAACTGATAAAACATGCTCAGATTGTCTTGATACATTAGTATTGTGGAGCCTCCACACATGGTCCACCTCATGTGACTCATTTAAATAATAAATATACAATGAAATATGATAAAAAGGAGGAGTTTCATCTTTTTTAAGAAAATGTATTTTGTGTGTGTGAGGAAGAAGTTTAATGTAGTGAGACTCTTTTATTACAGTAAATATAAACTAGGGTTTGAGTAGTGCATTTTAGAATTGAGACTGGTTAATTTTTTGGATTATGATTATATTCTATCTTAGGTTTTATTTGACCCGATCCTAATGATGTCTTCTACACTATTTATTAGGACAATAGAAATCTTCCTATCATGGTTAGATCTATCTATGTTTCCTTATCAAGATTTTGTTTTCAAAACACTTTCAGACTCTACATGATTTCTACTTTTTATCCTATACTTTATCTAAGTATTATTCTCAAGATATCACTCATATTCAGGAGACTCTTCATTGTACTCTTGAATGTTAGTGGATTTTTCTTTGTGTGCATTGTCTGATGGTTTTTCCCTTTTGGGGATTCCACATTAAAATTTATGGTATCAAAAAATATCTTTCTACACTTATATTTGGTCACTGTGAATCCAAATAAATTTTTAATGATTGATTCAATGGATAGAAAATATATTTCTATCACACGTTCTATTTGTTTATGTTTTCACATTTGTCTCTTTTCATCTTTAACAACATCTGGAATCAAATTGTTTCAGGTTTTCAGAAAAATAATGGAATCCAATTATAGTAAGATGATTCTTTAATGGTACCAACTAATATATATGATGATTAATAATTAAGGATATACATTTTTGTCAATAAAATCCATCTTTTGGGGTCTAGTACTTAGAATCTAAAAAAAGAATTTATAATGAAGAATGATAGTATGAGCATGAGATGTTTTGTGGATTCATTTTTCAGTGCATTGAAAACCACACGATGAACCACATTGTTGAAATATCTCATGCCAAAACATTGTGGGAAAATATTGAGACTACCTATGCTTCCTAGATTGGAAAAAATATATTATTTCTCCTCAAACACGTGATTAATTTGATGTGTTGATAAAGTAAATCTATTTTTAACTATTTTAATGAATATCAATGATGTATTGATCAATTTTCAATTATGGGTATTAAATTTGATGATGTGGTTTTAGTCCTATTTTTTCTTAACACTTTATTTGATTCTTGGGATAATTTTCATGTTACATTAATTTGGTTTTATCCTAATGGTGTTGTGACAATTTTTTTATGATTCCTATTTTTAATGAAGATATTATATGAAGTACTCAAGAAAAATATTCTTCATAGATTTTATTCATAGAGAATAGTGGGAGAAAACAAAAAAAAAAGATTCAGGGAAAGAGTAGTCTAGGTAAGTGAAAAAGAAGATGTAAATCCAGTTTGAAGAAGATTTAGTTTAAATGTCATCATTATAGTAAGAAATTAAATGTTATGATGTTTTTTTATTAGAATGGATGATAAAACTGAATGAATTAAAATTATAAGAATAAAAATAATTATGAAGATGATTGTGTTTCCTTCTCTACTTGGGGTGCTTGTGTTTTTCTTTTTTACACCATTTGTAATTCTTCTGACGATTCTTGTTGGGTTTTTGATAGTAGTGGCTATTTTTCAATTAAATAAAGGAAGGAGTTATTTAAATCTTATAGCCCAGGTAATTTTGGGATTTTGCGGATGGGTTAGGATAGTCGTTCCTATAATACCTCGAACCAATTTTCATAGAGTCATTGCATTATATTATTACATTGGTATGATCGCAAGAAAATCAAATTCTGAAAGACCAATCAATTTATTATTATTGGAAACAGTAGATACAAAAAAATTTATACATTATATATTGAATTGAAAAACAAAATCGTGCATCCTTTGCAAACACCCATATTCTATAGACTATCCCTACATTTCATAAAATAATACTTCTTCACATCCAAGGGAAAAATGAAACATAATAAATGGGTGAGCTCAGATTCATAGTAAGGATAAAAAATTAGAGAGTAAGCTATCATAAATAAGCATAAAATTTTAAGCCATTGTATTAAAATGAAACTAAATCATATTAGACATAATCATCGTCACAATATAGAAGGAATAAATCAAATAATTTGATTTAAACTTTCATATGGATATTCTACTATGTGAATAATGACATGCAATAACAATAACTAGTATCATAACAAGTAAATGCATAATGTCAGACATCAAAATAAAAACATCAGAGACTCATTCCAAATCCATTACCATACTGTCAACGACTTGTGCCAAGACACTAGTTTTTCTCAAGAGACCTACTGATTCATCGATGGGCTATTATAGGCCCCACCCATCACTTAATAATTACAATGCATTCCTCTTATAAAAAGGGTGAAACATGAAATAAACATTCTTATTAAAACTAGCATATGAAATGTTAATACTTTAACTATAAAAATGAATGGTATAAAAATAGAACATCCATATTAAATCATAGCATAAAACCATAAATATAATTTTGAAGATTTTATCTTATCAAATTAACGTCAATCAATAATAAAATTCAACACAAGGATGCTGAAATAGATGAAAATAACCCAATAAATTCATTAAAACTATTTGAGAGAAATATCCATTTTAAATTGAAATAATTTAAAAGTCTCAAACTTGTAAAATAAAAAATTTACATTGAAAATAACCTCATATGATTGTATGGGAAGCTTTAGATTGTTAAGGTATTATAACAATGGAAAATAGCCACTCACGCCCTATTATATAAAAAAATTTCTTTCCTTAATTTTTAAAAAATGTAATAATGTACAGTGTTTAGAAAGTGATGGAATAATTAATTTCAATTTTTTTTAAAGTCAAACATAGGAAACAATGAATTTAAAAAATTGTACAAAAATATTAAAAATATTTTAAAATGTATTTTTCTGAAACATGAACATGGATGATAAAGATGTCCTATTGGATACTTACGTATAAGAAACCACAGATAATAAAGAGATTGTAAATATAAAACTTACATAAAACATCTAAAAACCCTATTTTGAATTTTTTTATTGAAAATAAAAATACACATTAAAGTTCATTTATAATACTTATATATATATATAAATAGGTATGTAAAATAATATCAAGAATATTAAAATAGAGGAAGATTATTTCTTTGAACATTCAAAACATCCCATACTACTTTGAACATTTTAATAACAAGTTTGATTTCTTCAAATTAATAATTAAATACCATGAAGAAAATTTATACAATATTTTAATTGTATTATGGGAAATACATACACCAAACAGAAGAAATAGGGTGTGATCATGACTTATATCCAATGAAAATTAAAAGTGACACGAAACTCACATACCATAGGTTTGATACTCTCCTTACGTATATGAACATCTTGTATAATGGTTTTAAATATATTATTAAATTCTAAAATAATCATAATAATATTTATGATATCATATATGATTCAATTATGACTTTATATTACCCATTTATTAATAATTCCCAAGTAAAAGAAACATTTTGGGTAATAATCGCTTTGTTAATCATACATGTTTTGACTTGTTAATCTTTATCTTGTTACATAGATAATAATTTACATAATTTTCTAATGTATAAAATTATTTATATATCATATATATTACGAATATAAATATATATAATATATAGATAAATGAAATGGAATACCCTGTTTAGGGAGACGGTAGGCTGTATGTACACAGGAACATTGTTTCAGTTTTCTTATTGTATTATATGGGAGTAAGTGAATGACATATATGTACATAGATATATATGTATTATTACAATATAATTATTGTGTAATATATTTCATACTTATTCATAATATATATTATTGAAATCATATTTGGATGGTGAACAAGGAAGATGAATCTCATCAAATCATTAAGACTGTTGGATGTACCCATGTTCGGGCGACGATATCATTCCATTGATGGTTAAATGGTATGTAATTTGATTTTATATTAATTAAAAAGATTAATTATCTTGTAATATTAATTATTTATATCCATTATACACTTTATTATACCCATCTAAATAAATTTGTTTTTTAATTAAAAATTACACCATGGAGTGGAGACGGTTAGCCGTACGTACGCACGCATGGTGATATTGTTATTCGTATGATGGGTATATTTAGGAATATGGTTGTTCCATGATTATAACAACATCCCATTATATGGATGATACTGGATTTTTTATATGGAAACAACATAGATAGATGAAGTATAAGAACAAAAGAACATTGAAAGGGTTGATAAAACTATTACAACTTCTTCGGGTGTTTCCTTTTGATCTGAACAAAAGGGCTCATTAGGATGGCTTTATTACAAAAGTTATGCCTCTAGGATGAATTGAGGATGCTTGTGAGGATAAATTGGTAGGTTTATTTTGAACATAAACTCTTTATAGTTTTGAGTTAATGTGAAAGAGAGGTGCCCTTTTATAAGAGAGGTGTGTGGAACTCGAGGAAAAATCTTCAAACAATAATTTATTATAAAATGTTTTTGGTTTATAATAGCTCCAAATTCATTTATATCATGGTTATGATGACGAGGGGTATCATTATACTCAACTAATAGTTATTATACATATTAATGTCAAAAAAGTAACCTTATATTTTAGATTTTACCCTTAGTTAAATACTTTAACTCTAACCATGTCTTCTTGTATTTTAACAATACATGGTTTACATAGTTACTATAAATTTCCAAACAAACATAAAGTGGATAATTTAATATATTTTTATCACTATCAAAGTAATTTTACTAAATCGTGGAATTTTATGGCTTTAATATCGTTTAATAAAATAATATTTATTTTAAAATATCTTTTTTGTAAATTTTTTTACTACTCAATATTTTTATTTTTTAAAATATCTAACCAACATGATAACATCGATCCAATACTTCCATTGTGTCACTAAAATTTATATGTTATATATAAAATAAGTGAATTTCATTAATTGATTTAGATTATATTTATTTTAATATTATAAATATCATTTATTTGATTCTTTCATTAATAAATCAATTACTGAATCATCATGGCGTAAAAATTAAAAGTAATTATTTAATGCCTAAAAAATATAAATAATATAATTATATAGATAAATTTATTATATTTATAATGAATATTTATATTGGAAGTTATCTTATGTTTAACATTATATTAAAAATCGATTAGTTATTAATGTTTGATTATGTCATTTTTAACTCTAATTTAAATAAAATATAATAAATGTCCAAATCTAACACAAGTGGCATAAAAAGGATCATTTTTTAGACGTATGGTTTATTTTGTTCTAAATTGATTATAAAATAGAATGAGGACATGTTTTAGAGTAATTTTATATTATTATAACATTATTTGTAACTTTAATTACCATATTTACCATTAACCGTGATAAATAAAATTCAAAAGTTTCTATTCACCAAAAAATAGTTTTATCCCATTAGACCATATTTATCACCCTGATTATAACCATGTATGTCAGATTTTTGAAATTTAATTAACAGAAGCTGTAAAATTACATTTAGTTCTAATTTGTAAACATGCCTAGAAGGTAGGTAAAAGAGACGTTCAAAAGTTCAATAACATTTTATATATATAATTCAATTATAAAATGACTCTAATGATTTTAATTGAACTAATATATGTATTATATATATATATATATATATATTTTTACTTTAAAAAAAAATTATTATTTAAATTATTATTTAAATAAAAAATGTCTGTTTTGAACGTCAATGTAGTGTTTTCACTATTGATCAAAAACTGAAAATCTTGAAAAAATTACCAAAATTTCATCCTAAGATAATTTGGATATTTAAAATTAAAAATGATTTCTATTTTGAAAAATAAAATTTATAAAATTTCAAAATTTGGTTAATACAAATTTTAACTGGTTTTTAAACTTCTAGTTTGAAAGGTCATGAAGCACTTGAACTCGATGTTGCTTGTATCAAATGCTATATTATTATTTAAAAGGAATTGTCCTATAGATGTTTGGGGTGTTAAATTTTTCCATAGTTTAACAAAGTGTGTCCTCAAAATTTATGCTCAAAATGGAAAACTATCATTTTGACTTTTCAAAATATCTTTATTGAAAACCCACACCATAATTTTATTAATGAGACCTAAATTTTAAAATAGATAATGAGAAGTAAATAGGTCACTATAGATAGAACATTCTAGGGTTACATATAGAAAACATGGAGGTGGAATAAAATTTAACCATCATGTTTTGATGGAGAAGGAAAAAAAATTTATTAAGAGAAATTTAACAATTTGAAAGCTATAAATCTACAATGATCCAAGGGACCATTAGATTCATGACAAATAAAAGAACTCGGAAAACATTAATGGTTTAATATCTTTCCCCTAGAGTTGAATAATTCATTTATTTCATATAATAAAAAAATAATGAAACATACTTACTCACTTAACAAGTAGATCATCCTTTTAAATCAATTTACACCATAGAATCATCTTTTTCTCCAAAAAATGAATGTTCAAGATTAATTTTTTACACTTGAAGCACTGTATTCATCTATTAGATAATACCATTAGTCAGTAACCAAAAATTATGTTCAAGATAATATAATTACAAAAACGAATCTACAAAAAAATTATTAAGAGCCCCAATGTTCTTTATTGATCATACAAAAAATAACTAACAATCCAAAAAAATTCTAGACTATGATTAAAACACAAAATTCCAAAGGATTTTACCACATTGTTTTATAGGAATATTTTTTTAAAATTTATCTCTATATAACATAATCACTCCTAATATCTCATAATAAAAAGTATTTAACCTAATTAAATATTCCCCAAGATAAGTTATTCATTTCCATAAAAAAATAAAATCTATACAATTCTATAACAAAATTATAGATTCTCCCAAAATAAAATTCAACCATTAATCCAAAAATAAAATCCCATAGTATTCTATTTACCATAATCATATGAAGTTCAAAAAATAGTGAATTTATTTCAAAATAATATTTATTATTTAATTCCCAAATCATCTTCCAATACCAAAGATAATGATTTGATAAAACATTATTTCCCAAAATCATCTTAATATTAGTCCATCAACTTGGTTAACCAAAAATAGAAAGTCATAAAACTAGGGTCTTTATGATGGATAGTAGTAGGAACTACACCCTTGTATCCCTTTGATTGTGGGTTCGAGACCCACATCCTTTCTGAACACAATGGGTTTTAACCCTTCATATATTTTTTTTAAACTATAAAATTTTTATAAAAATAAAAAAATAAGATAAAATTTAAAAAACAACCATAACCTATTTTAATATCTTTAATTTTTATCCTAAAATGTAATATCCTATAATTAACCACAAATTATTTTAACCCTAATGGTTTTTTATACCTTTATAATTATGTCCACACAAGAAAAGATAATTTCTTCCTCAAATAAAACATTAACATAAAAAACATCATGGTTATAAAAACTAAAAGAAAGTCTGAAAATGTAATACCATCATCAAAATACCATTAATACATTTAAAAATTTCATCATCCATTTATTTTCATATAGGTCCGTCCTTAACCTAGTGGTTATCCTATAGAATAAGGAATTGACTTGGGTAATTCTGAAGTCTCCTACATTTAGGTAAAATGTCTTTAAATGGATTATTAGTATCGATTTTATTTTCTTCCATTATGATCTTAATTTTTACTCACCAATCATTTTCTTTATGTCATTATTTCCCAAACATAAAGCATTTATTTGTTATATTGAGACACATTCATGGGTTTCTCTTTCCACATTTCCTATACGATGGAAATTGATCTTTATTTTTTTCCATGGTCTCCACTGCTGGAGCTCTTAGCATTCTCCACCTATCTCTTCTTTGGTGAGTTCTGGATTTTGTTAATCTATACTTTATTAATAATATTTTCTGGAAAATCGATTATGCATATCCACGATATCTTTCATGCCTATCAAAATTCCATTTGGTTTCCCACCACCACCACCACCTTTTATAACTTGTTCAACATGTTCATTGTTAATATGAGTTCTTTGGGATTCGACCATTGACTAAAACAAAAAAAAACATAGTAAGAGTAACAACAGTCGTCAAATAATTTAATGGATGTCATGACACCTTATTTTCAATCTAAAGCAGTTAATGTTTGACCAAGGATATTCATTCACATTTTATATTAAAATCCTTCTTACTGATTTGTAATGAAAATGTGAATTATCATAAGAATATCTTCTATGAGTGTCAAACTTGGTGTATAGTAAGGCCCATTCTCATGTACCAGGTTACCCTGAGTCAAACTCGGAACATCTTCTCAGTGTTTTCACCCATAGGTAAATTATTTCTAGATAAATGCACACCTTTAGTATCCAGACTAGGATGTATTTTCTAGGAATACCCACATAATAACCATTTTACAAAAATTATAGGATGTTCTTCAATACATATACTCAAATTATATCATAGGGTAATGTTTCCTAATCATGGTTTTTCCAAATCTAGTATCCTAGGTTCTTACTAGACCAACTCTGATAAAAATTGTAACACATCAACCCCTATTACCTAGAGTTAGTGCATTATTTTATTTAATTGGATTTATCACAAGATAATCAAATCCCAAAGGACCAATTAGTTTAGTATCCCCTAAGAAACTAGATACAAAAAGAAGTTTTACATTACACATTGAATTGAAGAACAAAAATGTGTCTCCTTCATAGACACATTTATTCAATAGACTATCCCTACAGTTCAAACATAATATACTTCTTCACATCCTGGGGAAAATTAAAACATAATAATGGGGTGAGATCAGATTCTTATTAAGGACAAACAATATAGTATAAGCCATCATAAATATAAATGAAATTTTATAACAAGGTATAAAACTAAAACAAAATATTTTTAAACATAATCTACAACACAATATGGAAAGAACAAATAAAATAATTCAATTTGAACATTCACATAGATATTCTACTATTCGAATAATCATATGAAATAATAATAACCAATTTTATAATGAGGAAATGGATAATTCCGAACAGCATAACCATACCATCAAGGCCTCGGGTCAAGACCACTACCATACCATCAAGGACTTGTTCCAAGACACTAGTTTGTCTCAAAATACCTACCAAATCATCAAGTAGATATAGCAGGACCCACTAGTGACTTAATAAGTCCAATGAATTCCTCTTATAAAAAGGGTGAAACATGTCCTATTAAAACTATTAAATGAAATGTTAAAACATTGACCATAAACCATGAATGGTAAAAAATCGAACATCCACATTCAAACATATCATAAAACCTTCATTACAATATGGATGATTCTATAACAAGAATTCAACATCAATAAAGCATAAAATACACCAAAGGATATTGATATAGATGAAAATATTCAAATAAATTCATTAAAACACATTGAGATAAATATCCATTTATCTTTGAAATTATTTAAAACACGCATATTTATAAATTACAAAATTTCCTTTGAAAATATCATTTTAAGCTTGTATGAGAAGCTTCAGAATTTCAAGGGATTGTAATGGTGGAAAATAACAGCTTGGGCCCTATAAGTTAAAAAACAATATTTCCTTAATTGGTCAAAAGGGCATAAGGTACCATGTTTGGAATGATATGGAAATATTCCTTTAAAATCAATTTATAAAAATTAAAAAATTGGAAAAAATGACTTTAAATTTTTTTATTGAAATAGAAAAAATATTTTAAAATTAATTTTCACGAAATATAGATATGTACGATAATGATGTCCTACTAGATACTTACATATAAGAGACCTCATATAATAAAGACATTATGAAAATAAAGATTACATAAATCCATTAAAAGATTTATTTTGGAAAAATATTGAATGAACTTAAAAATAGATATAAAATTTTCTTTTATAATCCTTTAATATCCATATAAATTGTTTTGTAAAATAATCTCAATAATATTGAAATAGAGGGATATTAATTCTTTAAACATTCAAAACGTACCATACCACTTTGAAAATTTATGTAACAAGTTTTATATATTAAAATGAATATTTAAATACTATAAAGAAAATTTAATCATGATATAAAATATAATAGGAGAAATATATACACCACACATATGAAATATGTGGTGAACATGGCTTATATCTCATAAAAATTACGTGTGAGATGAAATTCCTTTACCTTAGGCATGATACACTTATTACGTGTTTGAAACTCCTATATAATGGTTTCAAACATATTATTAACTTCTAAAAGAATCATAATAATATTTATAATATCATATATGATTCATTTAGGACTTTATAATACCCATTTATTAATAATTCCCATGTTAAAGCAACATTTCGGGTAAAAATTGCTTTGTTTATCATACGTGCTTTGACGTGTTATTCATGATCTTATTAATTAGATAATAATTTACTTAATAAAATAATGTATAAAATTATTTATATATCATATACATTCTTAACATATATATATATAATAGATAGATAAATTAAATGGAATACACTGTTTAAAGAGACAGTAGGTCGTACGTACACATGATCATTGTTTATTTTTTCTCATCGAATTAAATTGAAGTAAGTGAATGAAATATATGTACATAAATATAGATTTATTATTATATTATAATTTTTTAAATATATTTTTTAAATATTAATAATATATATTTTTATAATCATTCTTAGATGGTGAACGTGTATGATTAATCGCATTATGTAGTGGAGACGGTAGGACATACATACGCACGAGTAATGATATCATTCCATTGATGATAAAATGATATGTAATTGGATGGTATATTAATTACACATAAAACTTATAAAGTTATATTAATTATATATATCAATTATACTTATCATTATAAACATATAAATAAATTAATGTTGAATAAGAAATTACACCACGTTGTGGAGATGACAAGCCGTACATACGCACACATGATGATATTGCTCATTATATAATGGATAAAATGAGGAATATGGTTGCAAAATGACTATAATAACGTCTAAATATATATATATATTATACTGTAGTTACTATTTTTGTATGGAAACAACCTACAAAGAGGAATTAGAATAAGAAAAAACACCGAAAGTGTTGATAAAACAACTACCTCTTCTCTGAGTGTTTCCTTTTGATGTGAACAAAAGGGATCCTTCAGATTATTTTATACTAAATATTAGGCCTCTAGGTTGAATTGAGTATGTTTTAGTGGATAAATGGGTAGGGTTTTTCGGAACCAAGCGTCTTTATATGTGTGGGATAAAGAGAAAGGGAGGTTCCCTTTCATTATAGATGTGAGGGGAACTTTGGGAAAATCTTGATATATTAATTCATTATAAAATGATATTTGGTTTCTAATTGATCGAAATTGATTTGTTTAGAGTAGAGGATAATGATGTATCTAAATTATATCAGCCAACACGTTTTAGACATGTTAAGGTCATAAAATTAACCTTATCTTTTAGATTTAACCCTTAGTTAAATTGTTTACCTCTTACCATGTCTTCATGTATTTTTACACTACTTGGTTAATATAGTTACGACGAATTTCCATACAACCCTAAAGTGGATCATTTATGATATTTTTTCACCATATAATTTAGTTTACTAAACCTTATATTTTTATGACATTTATATCATTTAATAAAAAATGTTTATTTTAAAATATCATTTCTGCCATTTTTTACTATTCAATATTTTCATTTTAAAAAATATCAAAAAATCATGAATACATCAATAAAATACTTAAAATATGTCACCAACATATCTAAATTATATAAAAAATTAGTGGATGTCATTAATTAAATTAAAAATATATTTATTTTAATATTATTAATATCTTTTATTTGATTCTTCCTTTAATAAATCAATTACTACATCATCATAGTGTCACAAATAAATTAAATTATTTGATGTTTAAAAATTATAAATAAAATAAAATTATTTAGATAAATTTCATAGATTTATTTTTAATATTTATATTCTAATTTGTCTTATTTATAACCCAATATGAAAAATGGTTTAGTTATAAAAATTTTAATATTCCATTTTTAATTCTTCTATAAATAAAATATAATAAATGTCCAAATCTTACACAAGGGGCATAAAATGGATCTCATTTTGGACCTAAGGTTGATTTTGGTTGAAATAGACTTATCAAAATGAATTTAGACATGTTTTAGGGTAATTTATATTACTATACTATTATTTTTACCTTTAATTTCCCAATTTATCTTTAACCGTGGTAAAGAAAATTCAAAAGTTACTATTCACAAAAATTATTTTAATCCTATTAGACAAAGTTTTTCACCCTCATTACAATCATGTCATTTGGATTTTTTAAATTGAATTCACATAAGCGGTAAAATTATGTTTAGTTCTAATTTTCAAATTTGCCTAGAAGGTGGGTTAAAGGGACGTTCAAATGTTCAATAAAATTTTATATATCTAAAACTATTTTAAAATGATTCCAATGACTTAAATTTGAATAAAATATGTATTATGTATCAATTTTTACATTAAAATAAATTAAAATTAAAATATTTATTCATCAAAAATTGAATCTTTTTAGAAAATTACAAAAATTTCACCATAATCTAATTTTTTATATTATGAATTCAAAAATTAAATCTATTTTGAAAAAGAAAATTTATAAAATTTCAAAATGTTTTGAATAATATTCATAACCATTTTTTGAGCGACTAGTTTGAAAGGTCATGGTGTGCTCAAACTCGATGTTGCGTGTAGAACATGCTATTGAATTATTTAAAAGGAAGTCTATTGTGGAAGCTTGGGGTGTTACAATGCTAATGTTGTTTGAATTGCGACTATTTTTTGGATAGGAGAACAAGAAGTAAGCTGATTCTGAAGAATTTTTGACATCCACCAAATGTTAATCTAAATCTTATATCTACCATTATTTTTTATGATAATGCTTTTATCAATAATTTTGGCGATAGCCAATGGAATCCTTCCATGGGTTCCTTGATTTTCGATCGAGGTAATAAGTATTCAAGTTTGTACTGGACTAGATATTTTATTTCTTGTGATAATGCTCTTGTTGTTGAGTTCAGTTTGTCTCCCAAATTATATAATAAGAGGCTCAACCACATTATTGAGAAATGGAATGGTTGTTCGGCCAAGATAAATCCACATTCATATTTTAAAATTGTGAAATTGGGAATGTGTGATCACTGTATTGCTGGAAAATGGGGTAGGGTGTGTTTCATCAGTAATCCAATGCACAAGAAGTCATAGGTATTTCGATAAGTACATTCTAATGTTTATGGTCCGTTGAAGTCTAATAACATCAGCTAAAATCATTATTGTGTGATGTTTATTGAATAATACTCACATAAGATTTGGTATTATTTTTTAATTCCAAAAGATAAGTGCTCAATTTTGTTAAGAATTTTTTTGTTTCAATTGGGTGGGAATCCGGTAATAAGATGAAATGTATTCAAACTGGAATTGAGGGTGATTACTGTGGTCCATCTGATCATTATATTAATAAGGTAGGTATTTTTCAACAGAAGACACCGCCAAAGTCATCTAAGATAAATACTGTAGATGAGAAGATAAATAGAACTTTATTGGAAGAATTATTCTATTTTACTTCAAAACTAAACCTGCCAAGAAATTTATTTGGAGATTCTTTATTTACAATTACTTATATCATAAATTTATTTCTTTTTGTTTCTTTTCACCTTGAAACTCTCTAAAGGATTTTATATTAAATTGAGATCATGTATGATAATTTATGTGTTTTTTGTTGGAATTATTTTTCTCATGTTCTTATAGATGATAGTTCCAAGATGGATGAGCATTCATGACAATTTATTTTCATTTATCTATAGAAATGATGAATTTGGGTATAGGTTCTATGACCCCACATTAAAGAAACTATTAAAATGTTTATGAATCTTTTTTAAGGAGTATTATACTATTGTAGATATTAATAAAGGGTAAAAATCTACTTCTCTTACTTTTGATAGATTTTTCAATCCTAATCCAGTTGCAGATTCATGTTTAACTCATATTGTGGAGTATAAATATCATATTGATGTGATAAATTATGTTCATGGTGAATAGGTAGGAGTTTATGTTTATGAGGAACCTTTTATTTCGTATTTACCTTTTGTTTCTGATGATATGGTTCTATGGGATACTAATGAACCCATAGTTCTAGATCAATGGTTATCTCAACATCATACCATTTATACTTGGTATCCAGCTAATGAGTATATGCTACTCACTGAAGGTGTAGAACCTGATTATTTAGATGAGGTGATCGAAAATTTTTCATAAGGGATGATGGGTTGTAGTATTGGATGATTTGATGACATAATTTCAAGAAAACAATAGTTTTGATATAGTGATGTTACCTTCATGTACGAGAGATTTGAAAAATCGATGGATTTTTTAGATTAAGAATTATGAATCAAGTTCTATTCCACAATTTAAAAAAAAGGTTAGTTGTTTAAGGAATCCTTGAGGAGAAAGTTATTGATTTGGTGATATTTCATCACATGTTGTTAAAATGTCTTATATTCTGGATGTTTGTGGTTTGGGTTATATTTTTTATCTACAGATTGATTAGTTGTATTTTAAGATAAGTTTCATCTATGGAGTTTTAGAGGAGGAGATTTATATTGAGCATCCTGAGGGTTTTTTTTTGAAACAATTAAAGAGAATGAAGTCTTCTTGTTAAATAATATTTAGTATGTTTTGAACAATGCACTAAGTAAATGTTATAAAAAGTATGAGTTTTTCATTCCTTATTACGGTTTCAGGAGGTGTTCTTATGATCACTGTGTTCCTGAATGATTCAAAGTGTCCATTATTATCTTAAAATTAACAATTTAGTTCAAAAATTGTGTTACTCAATGAAAATTGTGAAAATTCATTTTGATTGTCTAGATAATATCGGATAATGAATCAGAAATCATTTATGACCTATTGGAATCAGTCTCACATAAAATAGAAACATGATGTGAGTGATATGAATATAAGTCGGTGCTTTCAGATTAAATTGATATTTTACTAAAAAATAATCATGGTATTCTCAATACGGAGAAAATTCATTTGGATTGCCTTGATATTTTTAGATAGTGATCCTCATTTTGTATGTATAGAAATCATCAACACATCAATTTGACACACAACGAGACTAGTATGACTCAATGTGTGTCCTTTTATTTTAAATTGGCCTTTTATTAATGTTTTATTTCATATTTATTTTTAATTTTTTTCTTTATAGTATTACTAAGATAATAATTGTTTTCTTATATAGGAGGATTCGTTTGGTTGAGATGGTAGTGTTTGTTGTAAAAATGATACCATGATTTGGATTTATTGACAGGGGTTCATGTGCCAAATACATTGGAACTGTTAATTTTTTTAATGTTTGTAGAACTTCTAGATATTGTAATTAGAAAAAAATGTTTGGAATGTCAATAATAGTGTATTCTTCTTGTATCTGTTATGTAATTTTTATTTCATTTAAATTAGAAATTTTCCAAATAAAACTATATATTTTATTGTAGTGTGTTCTAATTTTAAAAGCACACATCAGCAGTAGGTCCTTTATCAAGGTTAAACTAGTGAAAATAAAAGTAGACAACTTTTAATAGTTCTTACTTCGACAAAATTTTTAGCATCAATGAAGATTTTTTCTAGTTCTTTTAAATGCCGCTTTTGAAGTAGTGAACTTCACTCTCACCAAATATTTGACTGTCCATAGGTTTTCCCTCTTCCAAGACATGAGCTAGAAAATTTCTAAAAGATGAAGAATCATGCTTTTCCATATCATTAGAATGTGGTTCTGGAATGAATATGGATAGTCAACAGTCTCCTCTCCATGGTCCATCTCTATTGTAAGATCCGCCTTAGACTTTGAATCCAGACTAGATAGTCCTCTTTCTAAATCCAATCAATTTTTTGTCAACAGATGGCTACTCCAGTCCAAAACTAGATCACCAACAATTAGATAAATAATTAAAATTATGAAATAGAAAATAATATTATTTAATATTTCTTAGTATTTAAATTTAAAATTAAAAAATAAGTTAATTAATTAATACTAATTTACAAACAATTAATTAATAAATAGAAATTTATTAATTTGATCCTTATTGTTAGTATTCAGTAGCTAGAAAATATTTTCAAATATTTGTTAGTAATTTTTTAGGAATAATTATTAATAATTAATTATTAATAATTAATTATTAATTATTTAATTAGTAATTAACATCATTATTAAGTACATAAATATTATTTAATCACTAATTAATTAATACAGCAAACTATTAGTTATTAATTAGTAATTAATTAATATTTATTCAGTAATGTATTAATATTTATGTCAATATTATTAATATTAATTAGTTAATATAAATATTTAAATTGTAAATGTTTATAGTTATTTATTATTTAGGTATTATATTAATTATTTATTACTAACTGATTTTAAATTAATTTTTATTATTAATTGATTAATAGTTAATAATAATATATTTTTAATTATGCACAGGAAATGGAGTATCTAAATCCCACATTAAAAATCCAAAATGATTTCTAGACCAATCCCCCTTATAAAAGGGATCCTTGGGTGATATTTTATGTCATAATTAAAAAAATTAAAACTGTATTAATGATGGATAATTAATTACAGTTTAATTTAGCTATTTTTTGTTAAGGGCCTTGTCTACTTTAAGGACCAGTTTAGAAATTATTAAAAACATAATCTTATTTTATTAATTTTAAAAATAAGTTATATGTTAAAAAAATTATGAAGAACCTTAGATGAATCCAGAGTTAGAGACTCTCCCCTATAAGATAAAAAATGAGATATTCCCATAAATAAAAATATATGTAATATATCAGAATAAATAATGATGGTATAATAATTTAAGCAAACAGTGAATCTTGATTTCCAGAAGAATTTCTTTTATTTATCTAAGAGAAAATTCTATATGAATAGGTGATGTTTTTGTTGGGAAAGACAACAAGTGATGAACACACAAACAAACACTTAAGTAAACATGCAATGCGAATAGAAATCTTTCCCTTAAAACAATCCTTAAAAATAAAAGCCGATGCACAATGGAAAAAAATATGTGTATGAAAATAAATGTTGATACCAATAATTCTAAATGTGAAAACACCAAAAAAGTCAAAAATCGTGGGACCATGTTCAGAAAGTAGAATCCATTAATAATTAAGAGTATTGGTAATAGAATCCCAAAGATGAGCGGTATCTCAAAAATAATACTCAGACAAAATAGTGTATAAAAAGAAGAAAACATATATAGTCTAAAAGTAACTATAAATTGAGAAAGAATCATAATAAAGAAATCTAAATAAATATGGAATTGAAAGGAAATTTTTTAATGACTAAATAAAATGTGAAGATGAAAAAAAACAACATGATCGCATCAAAGAAATCCATAGATGAAATTCAATCAGACCTGAGGGATTTCTCTAGTTCCCCATCTGAAAACACCTGGGTGAATCAGTAACTGCACCACGCCTGGAAGGAATAGAATAGGGAGTCCCTCCGCTCAAAACCATCCCCCTAAAAATATTTTTCCCCTAAATCCTGTAACATCCCCTTCCTTCATTTTTTTCTTCTTCTAAGTGGCACATGACATCACAGTGAGAGTAGAATTTCCAACAAACCTACCCTCTGATTTATGCGGGGATTACATCCAACCCCGAAATCAGTCATGAGGTGAAAAATTCACCTATGGATAAACTCTTGGTCTATATTTTTAAACCATTTTTATCTATCAAGATCTTTTCAGGATCCAACTGTATCGAATCAATTAAATCGCATATCTAATGATACCAAACATCATTATGATTCGATCTTCCATGATAGGTGGTATTCATTCCCAATAAAATAGGTCCCTAACTATCAAAAAATAAAATATACCTATCCTTATTTAAATTAATATTCGATTTAAATTTTCCATCCACAATAATTATTTTTATTACTCGTTAGAGGCTATAAACATAGTCTTTTTGGTAGATAAACCAACACATCTATGCAATCTAGACTTCGAAGATACTACTCCTCTACAAAAGTGATCCAATAGCTGTTGTAGACATCCTAAAATCCATATCTCCTACCAAATCTAAATCTAAAAAGACAAAAAACACAGGATCCTCATTATCGAAAAATAATCTCATATCAAAAGTACCACATACATAACATAATATATACTTCACTAATCACTAATGATCTCCACATGTATTAGATAGAAACTAATGATCACACCAATTTTAGGAGCTATATACTAGTCTAGTACATACCATCCCATACATAAAACAACCAATAGAAGATGAATAAGGTATATGATGTATCTCCTTTCTCTCTTCATCGGTAGAAGTTGACTAACAAGTACTGAGATTAAACATTAATTCAATAGGAGTACTAACCAATTTCACTTTATCCATATAAAATCTATGAAGAACCATATCAACATATCTATCCTAATATAATCATTTTTTCTTGGTCTTTCTATTATGAGAAATCGACATGCCAACAATCTCTTGTGCTGGTCCCAAGTATTTCATCACAAAAGATTGAATAAGATTCTTCTTCAATATGTCCATTCTAGAATAATATTGGAAAAAAATTTAAATATCATCAATATAAGAAAATTTGTTAATAAAATCATCATTAACAATTATATGAATAAAAACACAGTTATCAGAAGATGTCTTCCTAAAAACCAAATGAATAATTGAAGATTTAATCTTATTATAACACTACCTTGGATCATGCTTGATACCATACAAACTATTTTTTAACATTCAGACACCATTATATTTACCTATTTCAACAAACCCTTTGGATTCACCCTATAAATATCCTCCCTTAAATCTCCATGGAGGAATGATGTCTCCACACCCATCTTCTCAATTTTCAAATTGAAACTAGCAGCCAAACCAACAACAACCCGAATGGAAGACATTTTGACAAAAAGTGAGAAAATATCATCAAAATTAATATTTTTTTATAAATTACGTCTTTAACAACTAAAAATTACATGTATCATAGAATCAAACAATATTATTCATTTATAATATGATAAATCCATCTATTTTGAAAATCTCACTTACCTATAGGTAACTTCACCAGTCCCAAAGTATGTTTGTGTTGCAATAATCTCATCATATAATCCATTTTTTGTAACCAATCTATTATTATGTTCACTTTCCATCACCTTATAAAAATTTTATTCTTCTCCTCCTTCACCGAGGATTACATATTCATTAGGTGAATACAAATTATAAATTGTATGATGTTGAGATGATCTCTAGAGAGGAACAATGAGTTCATGAATAACCCTTGGAATCTGATCATCAGAAAAAAAAGGTGGATAAAAAACATAAACTCCAAACAATTTAACTTGAATATCATTATGCACTTCAACATTATCATAAAAATCTACAATATGATGTAAATGTGAATCAAAAAAGGCTCAATAATGACAAATCCATCAGAAGTTGGAGAATTATATTTTTCTCCATTACCAATATCTATAATAGAATCATCCTCAAACTCTACATCCCATATTTTGAAAAGTTTATTTTTATAAGAATCAAAGAAGGTATAAAAAAACTCATCATGACTATATCCAAAAAAATACTTTGATTTTAATTTTCATCCAATATGGATCCCTAATCTGTAAACACATGAATAAAAGCATTATAATAAAAAACACATAAGTGATTATACATGATCTCTTTTCCATAACAAACCTTATTGGGATTGTCCTTCTTCCAAGAAACCAAATGTGATAAGTTGATAATATTAGTAGCAGTAAAAAAATCATCACCCTAAAATTTTCAATGAATATTTACTTCCGAATGAAAATAACGAACTATTTCCAATAATGTTCTGTTCATCTATTTAGCTACAACATTTAGCTATGTTGTCTTACGAGGAATATTCTGATGTTGAATACCTTGCTGCCTTTAATACTGGTCATAAAAACCACAAAACCCACCCCTATTATTCGTGCAAATACATTTTAATTTATTACAATATTCCCTATCTACTAAAACCTAAAATTGCTTAAATACATTGATCACCTATATTTTTGAATTCAAAACATAATCCCAGATATTATGTGAATTTTCATCAATAAAAATATCAAAATAAGGACCCCCCACTAAAGTTGTTAGACATAAGTGGAGTATAAACATTATGATGTACCAATTTATGTATTAGTGACTTCTAGTGTAATGGATGACTAATCAAACAAACTATACTCTGATTTCCAACCACACAATGATCACATGTGTCCAATTTGACACTCATTAAATATAAAAGTAGATTTATCATGGCCAAAAAACTAAGCCATTTCTTTCTAATTTGTTTGAGCCTATTATGCCAAAACATAGAAGACAAAAAACAGTTAACAACGTATGATGTATCACAATAAATAGATTCTCTAGTCTAGTAAAAACTAGAGTACTTATTCCCTCAATCCACAATAAAAAACCCCTCAAAATTTATATTGTACATCACAAAAAATACCAATAAAACCATCATCATCATGAATAATAGTAGAAACAATATTTAGAAAAACCTCAAGAACATGTCGAAAATTCTTTGAAATCATCTTAATTTTTATGTTGGTCTTCAAACATGTAGTCCCGATACCTAAAAAATTATCATACAATCATTACCCACCTTCAAAATACCAAAATTACCTTGGTTGTAAGATGTAATAAAATCCTTCCTTGTTGTCATGTGATGATAGAAAACACTATCAACAACCTAATAAGATTCATTTGAAAAAATATTAATGTCATCATAAATAATAATAAGACACCCCCTGTAGTGGTAGTGACACAATCATCTCCACCTATATTTTTCTTCAACTGATTCCCCTTCATTCTATTTTCTCTTTTTCAGATTAGAAATAAAAATTATTAAGATGTCCTTTATTACAATAATATTGAAATTCAACCTTCCATTGCTTAAATATTTATTTTAATTTTCCTTTTCTCTAACTTAGAATTCTTTTTCTTGGATTTGTTTTCTGACTTCCCCCTTGTTTTAATGATTAAACGCTCTAAATAAGATCTCTATTGAATGTTTATCATGACCTATTCATTCAAAATAGCTTATTTACCAAGACTGGATGTCACAACATCATTAGGTGAAGAACCATTTAGAGTAACACCCAAATTCTACCAATAATTGGATAACGGATTAATAAAAAAACACTAAAACCTCATATTCAAAAGTAATAACCATTCTATGAAATTGATAAAAACATCATTAATATTCACTCAAATAGTCTTAAATAGATGTACCTTCGTTATAACTAAAATTAATCAACTTTTTGATGATAGAATATAGGTTTGTTTCTATATCGGAAGCATATGTGGTCTTCTATTACAATGTTCTAGCATGGGAGATGTTGAAAACATGGTTCATTATGTTTTTTCGACCCATTCACGAGTGAAACTATAAACCATATCATGATCAAACTCCAATTATTCACCATAAATTATTTTTACCTAACATGTACAAAACATAAATATTTTCATTCTCTTGAAAAAAATTGATACTTTATTTTTAATCAAAACATATCATAGTTGGTATAATACAAAAAAATATTTTTCTGTATATTTATTCGATAATTTATCTGAATTAAAACTGAACCTTTTGAAATAAAATGTTCCAAAAGACGACTAGTGATGAATGAAAAAATGAACACCAAAGATAAATCATATTGTAAATGAAATTACTTCCTTTAAAACAAGTTTGAAACATAAATGTGGTCGAACAACAACTAAAAAATATGTGCAGAAATATAAATGTTTCCATGAGAAATATTTAATGTGGAAAAACCAAATGGGAAAAACCACAAGACATAGTATAAAAAAGTTAAATCCAATAATAATCAAGAGTATGTGGAAGTGACTCCCAAATATGAGTGAGATCTAAAAAATAATACTCAAATAAAATATTGGATCAAAGGTAGAAATAATATGTATTCTAAAAGAAGTATGAAATGAATAACACAATCAGATATAGAAATCCAAATAGATATGACCATGAAATATAGATGTTCAATATTCAATAAAAGGTGAAAATTAAAATACACATGGATCAAATCAAAGAGAATTGACAATGAAATAAAATCACATCTGAGGAATCTCACTTGTTGTGGATCTAAAAATAGCTGAATGAAACCCTATGTGCACCAACCAGAAGGACAACCAAAAAAGACATTTTCACTAAATCATATAACACCTCCTTTCTTCATATATATATTTTGGTTTTTTTAATTATCACATAACCTCCCTATTAGAGGATGATTCCCAAATGCATGTATTCTATTTTAAATATAGGGGAAAACAGAGTGAGTAATAAGAAAAAGGGTAGAGGGTTATAAAGGAATTATTAGTGGGGGTTTTCATTTCCATAATTTTACACATTCTCATCTTCTTCCTCCTAGCCTTACTCAACATATGTACAAAATCATCTCATGGTTCAAATATACCTTTTTTTAAATATTCAAATTCCACTTATTTTTCTGGAAATTAACCAAATACATCAAAAAAAATGAGGAATGCCTCCCAGAGGGTGGTTCAAAGGCTGGGGACCTCGCTCAGTGATTGGATGGAAATCAAACAACTCTGAGTTGACTCCATTCATTCCTTCTTGGCCAAAGTGAATGAAATTACCATTATATCTAGTTATGATTATTCCAAGGTCTCTGTACCTTTAATATATGATAGTAGCAACCGATACATAGCCCCATTAAGATAAAAACACTTTTCTAATGCCTAGATTTTAACATCGACACCAAAAGTGATCTCACCTGGCTAATGTTCTACTCGATCAATGAATTAGCTAACAAAGAAACCACACTAACTCTAGCATAATAATAAACCAGTTTTATAACAATAGTTATTATGTTATTAACAATATAAATAACAAACAAATCATAAATATGATTTAATACATTAATAAAATTTTAATTTTAAATAAAAGGATAAAATTGGATTCATACCGATCACACCATGAATCAGATTGAGGGGGGGATAATTCCTTCATGTCACAATTGACATGTGGATAATTTTACTAAATAATAAAAATAGGCTGAATTTTTTTATCATTTTTGAGTATTCCACTTGTGTTTTGTACTAAAATTTCATTTCAAACTACAAACATCCACTTTGAGTTATACCGGCCACATCATGTGTCATTTTTATGTGAGAAAAATTCGTATACATCATAAATGAAATATGAATTGTTTTCCTATAGTATCAAGATAATTAAAGTGATTTTTCTTGGTTTTCATTGGGTGAAAGTAGTTTTTAACTAAAATTTCAATTTTAAACTGATAATAAATACTTGAGTCATATCTGGAACACTTAGTATCAAATTGAGGAGTAACTAATTCCTACACGTCCCCAATTTCTCAAGGTTCATTTTCCTAAAGAATCAAAACCATTCGAAAACATTTGATTGGTCTTGAGAATTTCACTTGTCCTTTTTACAAAAATAATGTTTATTTTTAATTAAGAAAACATATTTAGAGTTATACCAATTACATAATGCATCGTATTGAAGTGAAGTTGATTACTACATGTCAGAAATGATTTATGGATCATTTTATTAAAGTATCAAAACAATAAAAATGTATTTTCTTGGATTTGAGTATGTCACTTGTCCCTTTCAATTAAATTATTGTCAATTTTAAATAAAAAGACACACATGGAGTTATGGAGATCACACCGTGTGTCGAATTGAGGCGCGATTGACTCATACATGAAAAAATGACTTATGGATCTTTTTATTATGGTATAAAAACTATACAAATTTTTTTCTCTATTTTATGATTTTAATTTGTGTTTTTCTCAAGAATGTCATCCCTAACTTAAAACACGCACTTTGATTCATATCGGTCACATCATGTATTGGTTTGACATGATAGAAATACATAAATGTAAAAAATGACTTATGAATAATTTTTCAAAATTATCTAGACAATCAGAGAATGTTTTTTTGGTTTCTAGTGAGTGACACACTTTTTGAACTCAAATGTCAATTTTAAACTGATAAAAGACACTTTGAGTAATGATAGTCACACCATGTATAAAATTTATTTGTGTATGATTCCTATAAGTAAAAAATAACATATGGACTATTGTCTTAATGTATCAAAAAAATATATTAATTCATTCTCTCAGTTTTTGAATATTTCACATGTCTTTTTTAGTAAAAGTAATGTAAATTTTAAATAAAATGACACACTTAGAGTCATACCGATCACACAGTGCATCATATTTAGGTGATTTTTATTCTTAAATTTTAAAAATGAATTATGTATCATTTTTTTATATTATAAAAACAATCTGAATTTGTTTTTTCAAAATTAATACTGTTACTTGAGTGTTCTAATAAATTGTCATTTCAAACTGAAAACATGTAGTTTGAGTCATATCTATCACATCATGTGTTATTTTGACTTGATAATGATATAAACACATAAAAATGACTTATGAATCATTTTACTAAATTATTAGGATAATTAATGTGTGTTTTCCTGATTTCCAGTGAGTGACACAATTTTTGAACTAATATATTTATTTTAAACTGATAATAGACACTTTGAGTCATATTGGGCACAATGTATCAAATTGATTTGCATATAGTTTATAAATATAAGAAATATCTTATGGATCATATTTCTTAATTTATCAAAACAATCCAATGCATTATCTCAGTTTTGAGTATGTCACATGTCATTTTTACTAAAATTAATGTCAATTTTAAATAAAAAGACACACTTAGAGTCATACTGATGACACTGCGCATTTGATTGAGGTGGGAATAATTCAAACACATCAAAAATTTCTTATGTATTATCATCCTAAATTATCAAAAAAATAAAATTTCATTGATTGGTTTTTAGTATGCCACTTTTCTTTTTTACTAAAATGTAATTTCGAACTTGAAACATGCACTTTGAATCATTAAAATCACATCATATGTCAGTTTTGGGTGATAATTATTCTTACATATTAGAAATTAAATATGAATCATTATAATAAATTATTATGACAATCATAGTTATTTTTCATGGTTTTTAGTGAGTGACATAGTTTTTGAACAAAAATGACAATATTTAAAATGATATCAGACACTTTGAGTCATATCAAGAACATATTGAATTGGATTCATGTGAGGATAATTCATACATTTAAAAAATGTCTCATGAATAATTTTACTAATGTATCAATATAATTTGAATATGTTTTATTGGGTATGAGTAGGTTACATGTATTTTTTTACTAAAATTAATGTCAATTTTAAATAAAAAGACACACTTGGAGTCATATAGATAACACCATGTGTTAGATTGAGGTGAATATGATCCCTATACATAAAATATGACATATTAATAATTTTAATAAAGTATCAAAATTGTATGAATGAGTTTTAACAGTTTTGAGTATATCACTTTTGTTTTTATTACTAAAATGTCATTTTAAAATGAAAACACACATTTTGAGTCATAATGGTCAAATCTTGTTTCGGTTTGATATGAAATTTATTCCTACATATAAAAAGGGACATATGAATAATTATCATAAATTATCGAGACAATCAAAGCACATTATCTCAGTTTTTAATGAGGGAATGACTTTTTTGAACTAAAATGTCCATTTTAAACAAATAGCAAACACTTTGAGTTATTCCAGGAAAACTAAGTCACAAATTTAGGTGAGGACGATTACAATGCATAAAAATGACTTATATATTATTTTAGTAATGTATAAAAATAATATGAATGTGTTTTCTCAATTTTCAGTATGTCACTTTTCCTTTTTACTAAAATTAATATCAGTTTTAAATAGAGAAACACACATGGAGTCATACCGAGCAAACCATATATTAGATAGAGGGGAAACTAATTCCTACATGTCAAATATGTCTTATGGGAAATTTTAATAAAGTATCAAAATAATATGATTTATTTTTCTTGGTTTTCCAACAATTTTTTATACGGTTTTCTGAGAAACGTTTTCCTGAAGTAGTGTCCATATCTTTTACATTTTCAAACACATGATATTCTGTTAGTGGAGGTGGGTTTTTATGTTATTATGAACTTTCATTAAATGATGTCATACATGATTAGTAATTATGTCATCAATGTTAAAATATATTATGTAGAAGAAACATAATATTTGAGGAATGTTTCAACCTAAGTGACTTTGTACCTTGTTGAAAAATGGGACACCCTTGAGTTCCATTAATGGTATATCCTAAAATTTTTTAATAAGTAGGAAATTAATTTATTATCTCATTTAATATGGATATCAATATAATGTATTCATTTCTATGAGAATAATAAAATATAAATCCAAAATCCCATAATTATTTCAAATATTCAATCAATGTAGCATAATTAACAACAATATCATTACCCAATTATTTTTCTCTTGATATAAGCACATAAAAAATAAAGTATTTACATTTTATGAACAACCATGGTGGAAATTCATAATATAGAAACATAAACATCAACATACTATGAGTGCTTCTTTTAAAACCAAAATTATTTAGTCTATCTATAAATATAACTAGATGACGATTCTTTGTTTATTTCCAAATTTATGATACCGAAGATTAATTATATTTTTCATTAAGAGAGTGTTTTTGGTGAAAAAGTTACCCATATTCATCTCTTGAATTTTCTTTCCATGTACACATTCTTTTAGTCTCCACACTTACACATAGTCTCCTAGAACTTGGAATTATGAGATAGTTCTGTATAACATTTATAGGACCCAATTATTCTTTCTTTTATCAAGAATCACCACACATTGAGAATTAATTATATGATTTTTAGTCCATATGGAATAATATAAAATAATTTGGATAGGAATCAATTCTTTTATATTTAAAACCCATTGAATGCATAATTCTTTTAATGTCATATATTTGTCTATGAAGCTCATTATCTTCTGGGAGCATATAATTCAAGAGAAAATTTAGTTCAGTAAAATAGGAATCACTCCATATGTTTCCATATTTAAAATTAAACAGCTTTAGTATGGCTAATAATATTGTATATTTATTACAAAAAACATAAAATGGTGTCTTTACAAAACTATCTAACTTCTCAAACTGTTTTGGACAATCATAATGTTATTCTTTAACTATCATTATTATTTCAACTATATGATCTTCATCATTGTTCACATCTATATCCATATCCTTAATATGGAATTCTTCATTCTCCAAAGTTTTAATCATATCAGATGATATATAAAATGTAGTTATATTCCATTCAGTAACTACATTCACTTTTTACCCTTGTTTAGTCCAACAATTATAACTTCGATCTATTCTGAAATAGTTCAAGTGTTCTTCTAACTCCTCTGGAATAATTGTCATGATTACCAAAAATGTAAACATGGAAAAAAAGACATGATAAGGGTCAAAGGGATGATCTTATTCAAACAGGATGAACTCCTTCACCCCATATTCATAATCTTTTTTTATAATATTAACATCAATAAATTTTCAATTAATATCCATTTTATTTGGTTTGGTAACATAAATATTTAAAAAAATAAGTAAATACAAAAAATGATCTTTTAATAAAAGTGTAGTCAAATATTATAATGTTTCATATAATTTTTTCAGTCATTGAAAAAATGGGTATTTGTATTTAAGAAAATTATTACTCCACTGGTGGTAGGTATTTTCCTTTGAATTCATCCACAATGATCATAGGTACCAGGTATGGTATGAATACTTATCAGGGTAGTTCAAAAATATAATTTCATGTCCATAAGAGATGGGGGATGAGTCTTAGGGAAAAAATTAATAATAACTATTCAAGAGATGAATTTCAAGTGGATGATAGTTGTATCCTTAAATATACATGTTCATAAGTGGGGGAGTTAGCAAACCACTATAATACATTTCATTGTATTCTGTTTAAAGATCAAAAAATAATCATCAATAGTCTGATCCCTACAATGGCCTCCATGATTGGTGTGACCTTGAGAAGGTTCATCTAGATGGTCTTACACATGCTCATGCTGAGACAACCATTGTATATTCAACATTCAAAGAAAGTCTTTTATTTACACCATGAAATAAATAAGGAATTTGGTCTAAATACTTCATTTCACTGGTTCCTATAATCATGTGAGGCCATGTTTTTGGGAGTGGGGTCATAATTGATATTCTATATGTTAGATGGAGTTAGTGAAATTCCATTTTCATGGTGTTATTGTCAATCATTTATGAATGACCACCACCCCGGAATCGTCAATGTTCCTTATGTTTGGTTGTAGTAGATGGATTTCTTGGATGGTATCAAGCTAATACACGGTTTCCATTTTCCAGTTTCATGCATCATATAAATGAAAAAAAATACCTAATTTTAAGGATGCATTTTTATAAGAGGTCAATAACCAAAGTGAAAACCTAATTCTAGTGGGTGATGTAGAAAATTTATTCCACATGCAACTTGTAGAGACTCGAAGCTTGACATACATGGACATTACATTACTTTTGTGGAATACTTAGTACATAACAAAAACACACACACAAGGATCGTAATAGTTTAGTGTCTTTGGAAACTCGAAACGTAATCTTCTAATCGTGGTGAAAGATCTTCAATATCTCCCACAAAGATCTTCCCTTTTTTTTTACCTAAAACCTTTCTTTATATCCTGGGGAAAAGAAAACAAAAAAGGGTGAGCTCAAATCCTCAGTAAGGGTAATCAAAAGAAAAATCAATCTCATCGTATTCATAAGAACATAACTTTTGGAAATCTTAACCTGCAAAAGAGAGTATAATTTCATAACATGGGATAAATCATAGTAGTGAAATGAAATCTTAATAGGCATAACATAAAACATGATACTTTGTGGCATACACACATAATCATAGAGAATCATTTCTTGTTAGTCATGACTCATTGCCAAGACTATCTTAGTGGACAAAGTCCCTTTCTGAATCGATTCACCCTCATTTCAGTCCTGTTTCACTGAACCGGTATAACCTACCATTCCAGCCATGTCTATCTCGTGAGATATGAAATAATTACCCAATGAATTGGAGGGAGATATAGGTCCCACCCATCTTATAATGAATCCTTTCTTATGTGTGCCACAAAATCATAAACCATAAATCACAGCGTAACCCATGTAATAAAAATGGGATTCTTAAACAACATGACATCATAAAACAATTAATATAAGATAAAGGAATACATAAAAATATTTCCACCACAACATAATCAAATCAATGTAATAATAGGGAAAAAAACAAAACCCTTTATTATCTTAGATGGAAAATAATTTTGATAAAACACTTGAACTTCATTCTTGAGGAAAATATCCGTTCTACTTCAAAAACACTTTTCCTTTATAAACATGTCATACAATTTTAAACTAAAAGAAGTTGATTAAAAATAAACTTGAAAACTTGTAAAGGAAAATTTTTGGAAATAATGTTTTAAAAATCCATTCATGTCGTAGAAGTTAAAAAAAAACATTCTTCGTACTTTTGTCGGAAAAGTAAAAAAGCACCTCGTATGAAAAAACGACAAAAGATTCCTTTCATATCCTTTACAAAAAACTTACCGAAGGATAACATTGGATATAAACTATTGTAGAAGGATTGAAATAATATTACATATTGAGGGAACATGGATATGGATGATAAAATACACCCCAGTAATTACCAAGTAAAAACAATCTCGGATAAAAGTGAGATTGTGATATTTCCCTTACCTTAGGTCTGACTTGCTTTGTAAGTGTCCGAACCTCCTGTATAGTGATTTAAATCATGTTATTGACTTATTCCAAAATCATATTCATTGTTGTTATATCATATATGGTCCAGTTATAACTTTATATTTCCCGTTCTTTTGTAAATTCATGTTAAAGTAGCATTTTGGGTAAAATCATCTCATTTGTCGTTCGTGTTTTTAACTTGTAATTATTCATATGATTACATAGATCATGATTACTTAATTCCAGAATATAAAACACGATTTATATATATATATTCAGAATATACATATATAATAAATCAGTAAATGGAAAGAAATACACCGTTCATGGAGACGGTAGTCCGTACGTACGCATGAACACTGTTTTTGTTTCCTTATTGAATTGAATGGATTTAAGTAGATGCAATACATATAAATAATTCCAGTATCATTATTATGTCATATATTTCATTAGTACTTATTATATATACTTTATAATCATTCATGAATGGTTAATCATTGAGAATGAATCTCATCGCGTCGTGGAGACGGTAGTCCGTACGTACGCACGAGCGATGATATCATTCCCATGGTCGTGGAATTGTGTTGAAGTGTATGTATACTATTTCAGTATCAATATCACGTTATAATAATCATATATAGTTACTCATTAAACCATTATACCCATCCAATTAAGGTGGTTATTACTATTCATAATGGCTAGTTTTAATAATATTTTAATAGCATATCGTTGTTTAGTGAAACTCAGTATTACATACTACACACGCTATCGAGGAAGGATGCGATTGCGTGTAATTCAAGGCAAGTCAAGGATGTGTGTTGTGAAAGCTCCTTTTGGTGTAGCGTACAACACAAGACATTAATAAAATTAAAAATAATATTTTTCATAAAATCTCAGACTGTTATATTCTACCCCCTTAAAATGAATTTCACCCTCGAAATTCGTCGGGGTTATAAATGGTTTACTATTCGAAAGTTTCTTTAATAGAAACCCACATCGTAAAAAGGAATTCCAAAACATGACTTTAAAAACTAAAGTATGAAATGTAACGATTACACAAATAAACTAATCACTGGGTTTCCACATAGGTGAAAATATGGATATGGAAGAGAAATCTAACCATCATGTTCTGATGGAGAGTGGTAGAGAAAATGGCTATGGAAAATCCAGTAATCACAAATCCATAGAATTGTGATGATATAAGGTACCATCTGATTCATTAGGTATAAGATCACTAGGACAACATTTTTGGTTTTCAAGATCATTTCCCTAAAGTTGAAAATTTGAATTAGAATAAATACTTAATTTATTATGGTACAATCCTACTTTTGTTCGTGCCTTGAACAATTTCCACTTCATATCTTAAATAAATGAAGTTGAATTTGTTATTCATGAAGTGTTAGAAGATCATGTGATAGAATGACGGGTCATTCCATTTGTCTCAAACAAAAGGTTAGCAAAAATTATATTCATAAGTCGATCTATAGTGATATTAATCGTATATGGTTTATAAAATGGACTTATACTTCATATATCATACTACTTAATATAATAAAACTAGTTTCTACTAAACATGGACTTCCTGTAGGCCAGTGGTAGGCAATAAAGGCCAGTCGCACTTCGGTTGTGGGTTCGATTTCCACATCCTTGTCCGACGCGATGGGCTGTCGCCCATCCTGCAGTTTATCATTTTTCTAAAACTATATTGCTATAAAATCCCATCAATTATATCGAGAAAACTTCTATCCTTATACAATAATAACTTATGTCCAACATAATCCATTCCAATCTTTAGGCTTATCCATAATATTGTAGTCCACTCTAAAAACATAGTGAAAACGATTACCAGAGATTTAACACCATCCTCGATCCCCATATATCATAAGATATGTTTTGTTGGTCACATTCCAAACATTCAAAGTCCTTAATCGTGTATTCTATTGAATACCTTAGTGAAAACATGAATGCAGTTAAAATTTAACACTTTCCACATACCAAAATCCTCAAAATTCTATATACTCAAACAATGATATCACTTAGTCCTTATATCAATCATGAGCTCATGAATACTGTTAAACATTTAGTTTTCTCGTTTTCCCTTCATTATGCACATATCATCTTATTTCCAAAAAAATCTCAATCACTTTGAATACCACATTAGACCAATAGATAAATATTCCAATACACCATGATACAATATTATTTTGGAATCCCATTACATAAACACTTAATCATTCAACCACATCGTTGTCATATTCAACATCACCAATAGTGATCGCATGTGACTTCCCTTTGTCCTTTACCTTAAGCGGTTTCTCATGTCGATCATCACTAACCCTTGGATTAGGGCATTTATTAGCATAATGGCCCATTTCCTTGCACTTGAAGCATTGAAGTGTTGGTGGTGTGTTGTCTGCAGTGTTTGCTTTATTCACATGATTAGAATCCCTTTTCCAATTACTTTGACACTCACCTGCTCGATGACCTTCTTTTCCACACTTAAAACATTTTCTAGTCCATTTAAGACAATCTCCACCATGCTTCTTTCCACACTTTGTGCATAAGGAAACATTCATCTTCTTTTCACCATTATTCTGAGATTTCTCCTTGAACTCCATCTTTCGTTTCTTGTCAAAACCATTAGATTGATATGTAACACCAACTTCCATTTCTAACTTGATAGAACAACGCACAATTTATTCATAGATACTAAAGTCTCTTATAGCTAATGCCCATCGAAGACTTGGTTTTAAGCCACTGAAAAATCGATCAACTTTACTTTCAGGTTGGATGATAATGCCAGATGCATACCTTGCAAGTCTTGTAAAATTTGCTTCGTATATACCAACAGATTCATCATCCTTCTGCTTCAGCTCAAGAATCTCATTTTCCATCTTTTTTCGAAGAATACGAGGGAAGTACTTACGGAAAAACAAGTTCTTGAACTCGTCCCATTCCATGGACTCAATTTCATCTCTTTTCCTCGTATTCCGGATAAGATTCCACCATTGATCAGCTTCACCTTCAAAAAGATATACTGCTAAGATGACTTTATCATGCTCAGAACATTGAAGAACTGAAAATATCATTTCAGTGGTACTGATCCATTGTTCAGAAACAAGTGGATCGGAAAACCCACTGAAAGAAGGTGGACGTTGCCTCATGAAGGACTCAATAGAATATTGTTCCCTTCTCTGCTCATTTGGAAGTCCAGAATGATTCATATCTAGTGTAAGTATAGAAATAAGATTTTTCACTCCATCTCCCATAACATTTTTTTGTTCAGGAGGGCAATCATTGCATTTTCCATTGCATTGATCAACACGGTTCCTTCGGGTTCCAGCCATCGTCTAAAACCCAAAAAGAATAGTGTGAGAGGCAAAAATCATGCTAGGGAAAAAAACATAATAAAGGGGGAGTACCTTCAATATCTAACATCTTAGATTTAATTCTATGATCGTTAGCGTAATTCTAGTACTATAACCTATACGTATACTTAACCTTAGGGACATCCCTACACATACCTTAGAAATATCTCTAGGGATCTCACTAAAGTTCTCGCATCCTAGTTTCCAAAGGTTGACTAAACATTTCCTCTGATACCAACTGTAGATACCCGAAGCATGACGTACATGGACATTACATTACTTTTGCGGAATACTTAGTACATAACAAAAACACACACACAAAGATCGTAATAGTTTAGTGTCTTTGGAAACACAGAATGTAATCTTCTAATCGTGGTGAAAGATCTTCAATATTTCCCACAAAGATCTTCCCTTTTTTTACCTAAAAACTTTCTTTATATCCTAGGGAAAAGAAAACATAAAAGGGTGAGCTCAAATGATCAGTAAGGGTAAACAAAAGAAAAATCAATCACATCGTATTCATAAGAACATAACTTTTGGAAATCTTAACCTGCAAAAGAGAGCATAATTTCATAACAAGGGATAAATCATAGTAGTGAAATGAAATCCCAATAAGCATTACATAAAACATGAAACTTTGTGGAATACACACATAATCATAGAGAATCATTTCTTTTTAGTCATGACTCATTGCCAAGACTATCTTAGTGGACAAAGTCCCTTTCTGAATCGAGTCACCCTCGTTTCAGTCCTGTTTCACTGAACCGGTCTAACCTACCATTCCAGCCATGTCTATCTCATGAGATATGAAATCTTTACCCAATGCATTGGAGGGAGATATAGGTCCCACCCATCTAATAATGAATCCTTTCTTATGTGTTCCACATAATCATAAACCATACATCATAGCGCAACCCATGTAATAAAAATGGGATTCTTAAACAACATGACATCATAAAACAATTCATATAAGATAAAGGAATTCATAAAAATATTTCCATCACAACATAATCAAATCAATGTAATAATAGGGATAAAAACATAACCCTTTATTATCTAAGATGGAAAATAATTTTGATAAAACACATTAACTTCATTCTTGAGGAAAATATCCTTTCTACTTCAAAAACACTTTTCCTTTCTAAACATGTCATACAATTTTAAACTAAAAGAAGTTGATTAAAAATAAACTTGAAAACATGTAAAGGAAATTTTTTGGAAATAATGTTTTAAAAATCCATTCATGTCGTAGAAGATAAAAAAACATTCTTCGTACTTTTGTCGGAAAAGTCAAAAAGTACCTCGTATGAAAAAACGACAAAATATTCCTTTCATATCCTTTACAAAAAACATACCGAAGGATAAAATTGGATATAAACTATTGTAGAAGGATGGAAATAATATTACATATTGAGGGAACATGGATGTGGATGATAATATACACCCCAGTAATTACCAAAGTAAAAACAATCTCGGATAAAAGTGAGATTGTGATATTTCCCTTACCTTAGGTCTGACTTGCTTTGTAAGTGTCTGAACCTCCTGTATAATGATTTAAATCATGTTATTGACTTATTCCATAATCATATTCATTGTTATTATATCATATATGGTCCACTTATGACTTTATATTACCCGTTCTTTTGTAAATTCATGATAACGTAGCATTTTGGGTAAAATCGTCTCATTTGTCGTTCGTGTTTTTAACTTGTAATTATTTATATGATTACATAGATCATGATTACTTAATTCCATAATATAAAACATTATTTATATATATATATTCAGAATATACATATATAATAAATCAGTAAATGGAAATAAATACACCGTTCATGGAGACGGTAGTCCGTACTTACGCATGAACGCTGTTTTCGTTTCCTTATTGAATTGAATGGATTTAGGTAGATGAAATACATATAAATAATTCCAGTATCATTATTATGTCATATATTTCATTAGTACTTATTATATATACTTTATAATCATTCATGAATGGTTAATCATTGAGAATGAATCTCATCGCTTCGTGGAGACGGTAGTCCGTACGTACGCACGAGCGATGATATCATTCCCATGGTCGTGGAATTGTGTTGAAGTGTATGTATACTATTTCAGTATCAATATCACGTTATAATAATCATATATAGTTACTCATTAAACCATTATACCCATTCAATTAAGGTGGTTATTACTATTCATAACGACTAGTTTTAATAATATTTTAATAGCATATCGTTGTTTAGTGAAACTCAGTATTACGTACTACACACGCTATCAAGGAAGGTCGTGATTGCGTGTAATGCAAGGTAAGTCAAGGATGTGTGTTGTGCAAGCTCCTTTTGGTGTAGTGTACAACACAAGACATTAAATAAAATTAAAAAGAATATTTTTCATAAAATCTCGGACTGTTACACAACTTAATGTTGTAAACCAATTATGAAAAAGAAATCTTGATCATCTTAAGAAAAAAACATGAGTGTGATCACATAAGGAGAAAATATGTGTGAACTATCAATACTAAAAAGAGAAAAGAATTTGATTTTCTAAACATTCCTAAAGGGGAAAATTGTTAACTTTCCACTGAATAATTTGGATATAAAATCAACTCAATAACATTAAGAATTATTGGATTCATCATTTATGGTATGTGGTTTTACATAGATCCAATCCTTTCCATAAACATGAATAATTAATTTAATTCTTTTTTCCAAATAATTATATCTTTTCTATTATTCATAATGAAATAGTGATAGTAAAATAATGCTTTTACTTTGTTTTAAATGTTATAAATCATTCTTTTCATATAAAATGATCGAAGCCAATTTTTAAAATAATATTTCATAGAAGGAACTTGATGAAATGTAACATTCCAAGGAAGTTATTGATTATATCTCTATAAATGATATATGGGTGTGTTATAAACAATGGAATTCATTAATCTTAACACTAGTAAAATTATGATTTTTCTACCTCTACCATTATAAATTCATTTTTTTGTAAAAACATGGTTATCATTTTTGATGATTAGTATTTATCAACGATGAATTATATAATAAGTACTGTTTATGATTTTAATGTTTTCTAACATTTCATAATTCATATCAATAATATTTTTGTTGAGTTCTTCACAATAAGGTTCATCAATGTCATGTAAAAAATTATTTAGAAATAAATAGATTTGTTATTTTTTTAATAAAAATAATAATATATATAAAATTTATGAAATATATTTAATATAGAAGATATAAAAAATATAATTACATGAGATCATCCTTCCCAACATAATGATTCGACATATTTGACTTATGGTAATCAATGTTTCCCCAAAAGGGAAATCATCAACATAGAAATGACTTGCATGTTGCGACCACCTATTAGTTTTTGACAATTTTTCATTACTTATTAAAGATTCTATCATTACTAAAAAATAATTAAAAACGTTTAAAATTATATAAATAATAATAAATATATGTGATTTATTAAAATGGTATGTATATGATGTTTAAATTTTGGAAATGTGTACTTTTAAAGAATACATATAAATTTCATGTAAACATAACATGTAGAGAGAATTTGATATTTATAAGATAATGAGTTAAGTAGGAATCCATGTTAAATGTTTAATTAAATTTGATATAGACACAAACATAGCCAATTTATTTCGATATAAAAATTGTTTTTTAATTTCCCTATTGTGAATAATAACTAAGCAACATAACAATTTTTAATACACTGAAATTTAGTGTATTCACTCCAAAAAAATTATTAAAAAATACAATTATATGTATCAAATCGTGGATAGATTGTTTTATTAGTAATGTATTATTATTTAAATTAAAATTATAGTTTTTTAGTGGAATTATTTTTCATTAAAACAAAATTTTCATAAATATATAATATAAAAAATGTTATGGAAGAAAACTCGAAAAACTGGAAAGTTAGAGCGGTGTATATTTCCAAATATAATTTTTTATAGAAATGTAACTTTTAAAAGAATTCATAAATGTTATTCAATATAGATGAAGACTAATACATACTAAAAGAGATCAAAAATTGATTAAAAGAAAGACTAAGATTGCCTGAATTAGAAAAACTATATAACTCCCAGGGAAGTGAACTAACCTGATGATATGGTTCCCCATTGAGAAGCTCCTGAACTTGATTAGGAATTATATCTATTTCATATATAAATTACTCCATGTTTATTTTACCTTGATTGAATCCCCTCACTAGTATTCATTATTTCTTGTTTAATCACTCTTCTTTCTACTTATTGGTATCAACTCGCAACCTTATTTTATAGATTTTTTAACCTACTCTATGGAGGTGTTGACCTGAACAAAATTTTAAAGCATATATTCTTTAGAATTAAGGATGAGATCCAAAGGGCCCCCTTAGTATTCTTACACTTTTCATATTACCTTTCATTATTCTCCACTTTCCAGCTTTCTTTTAGTGGTTTCTATTTCAGTTTCTCATATTTCTGCTTCTCCATTCATAAACATAGCTAAAGATCTTGAAACAATTGTTTAGGGTGTTACAAGTAATATTTGATTGGTCTAACATTCTTTATACCTTCTGAATTGGAAAATTCCTAGTTTTATGATTTCCTTGTTTTACCTTACATAGTTTGGATCTAACATTCATATTCATGAAGGAGTCATACTAATACTATTTATCTTGTTTTTAAAAACTACCTCCATCACTCATCTTCGTGTTTTCAATAGACTATGATTCACCCAATTTCTTTTTCTTTCTTTTAATTAATTTCTTCCACCATTTTCCTGCTTTAGTTCATTGAATTCTTCCAGCTAATAAAATAAATCGAATATGGTACTCAAGAGGACTTGATGAATCCTTATAAGAATAAGATGAAAAGTCATTTTGATTTGTTACATTCTGACCCATGAGTTCCCCTACTGAGAATGGTGATCTTGGATCTAGTGCATCTATCCCCTCATTTTCACGATTAAAAATTGGGAATAGTTCTAATCCATATTTCACTGCCCCAAAAAATATATCATAACTCATAATAATAAAAGGAACTCCAAAATAAAAATTAAGAAGCTTGAATAGATCAGTGAACTTCAGTTCATCCTTGGCCTTTAACAAACCACTACCCTCCTTCTTACCAAGAAAGTGTACCTCCAACTGAACCCCTAGGTCTGCTACTGTCTTATAATGTAGATAATTACCAGTTATATTTACGACCTGAAAAAAAATTAAATGTTATGAATTAAAATTAGAGTAGCGTGTATCTTTTATTACTTACCCATGGTGTCATTCTATTGGATAGGATAAGAAACACCACTAGTACCCATATGACCCCCTCAGTGGCAATTTCACACTAAGGGAGAGAAATATTGACTTAATTAGGATGAGAGGGTGTTGTTGAATTAATATTGACCTTCAGCGGGAAAAATTCATGATGTACCTCTCCAGAATGAGCCATCTAAAATTTTCCATTATCTTCATCTTTATTACTCCTCTCTTTCACTAACTACATCCTTCTGATTACAGACCCACTATGAACCATATGGGAGAGATGGATTAGATGACCACAAGAGATATAAAAATCATACCATGTTTCATAGATGGAAGATTACTTCTACCTAAATTCCTCACTAACTAAAATATAGACCCAATCTATTTTTACCTTCAACATATCAATGTCAAAACAAATTTAGGGAAAAATGGGGTGGATAACTACCAAAATTTTAATATCAGAACATAAAAACCTCCCAAAAAGTTTATTGATAATCTTCAATATAGAAGGGTTTTGAAATGGAATGGAGAGTTATGGGAGGCTTACCCAAATAGTTGTTGTAGGATCATCCAACTTCAAGTGAAAAATAAAGGACCAATAAAAGATATAAAAGAGCATTCATTGCTTCTGTGGGGTGTGTTGGACCACACTGTAACAAGATCTTCCACATTTACAGACCTAATCATAATTTTCTAGTAGTCAAGAATCCCAACCACTACTCAATTCTTTAAAAAACACGAGTCAATGACAAAATGGCCAAACTCATCGATTGGGGGACAACATTTCAGTAATTGACATACTAGTGTTATGTTAAATTGACTTGAGGCATTAAAGAACTCCAAAAGAGAGAGTGGATGGTGAGGTGAGGCTTCAAACAAATCTAGGACCTTTGGTTCAAGAGGGAATTATAAGGCATTCCAAAGGGATCTAGGGTTTGAGAAAGGAATTAATGGATGGTGGATGGATGTGGAATAAGGCCCTCCCACCTTTAATAAAGCTAATGCAATTATATAAATGCTTATCACTTCCTCTTTGAAACAAAATAAAACATTCAACTATATGCCATGTCACTTTAAAAACCCATTCATCATTTCATAAAAATCACATCCATTTACTAAAAAATTTATCCATATTGTGTTCCAATTCATTTACATATCGATGGTTGTGAGAATCCATTTCATGACTATATAATTATTCTAAAATTCAATTTTAACCAATTTATCATAAGTACCCCTTTAATATATTCAAATTATCTATCCATAGAAAAATATACCGTTTAATTAGCTTACCCAAATATTAAAATCTTATCCTAAGAGCTTTAATATGGGATCTATTTCTAAGAATGAATGCTTGTAAAAATGGTATTTGAATGTGATAAAATGAAATATTAAAACATTTTATTTTAATTAGGTCAGGTAATAACAAGCCAACATGAATTAAATACTCAAAAACTCTAATAAATAAGAGATACATGGGTTTAATTCAATGGTGCCTCCTATTTCATTCCCAATGAAGCCCACTCATCCATTATTGAAATTCATTTTCTATGGAATTTGGAGAAATTGTAAAAATAGAAAAACACCAAAAAATGTTTTATATTAGATAAAAATGATGGTAAAAACCTATCTCCTGAATTAACTGAATAAATTATACAAGATGACTCATCAGAAAACCATGGTTAAGGTAACTTCTAAATGGGACTAAGGTGATATTTTTATAGAAAATTTGGACATAGGTTTGATGGTTGAAAGCATTGAATTCCTACTTCTAATGTTAATACCACTATCAGAGAACGGTTCAGAGAAGATGAAGGAGGATGGTTCTTATGGAGTTCCTTGTAATCCCTCTTTAGCATATGTGACTATGACACCTCTTGGTTGGCCTGATAAAGATGATTACATGGATATAGATGCCTCTCCTGGTGATTTGAATTTTAATATTGTTGTTACTGAAAAGATGTATTTAGCAGTACACATTTATGATGTTTTGAATCATGTGGAGAAGATTTCTTAGGTTTTGGTTCCTTTATCTGATCACTCTTGGAAGGAGAATTTATGATGCTTTTATTCAAGACCACATTTTTTATGAGTTAATGGCATTATTAAAGGGTCGATGATTCTGCTTGAGATAATGGATGATGGATTGAAAAAGGAGGTTAAATATTTTTATGAGGTAGATGCTGAAGAAATTATATATCAGAAGAATATGCACAAATAGATGTTAGCCTCAAGAGTTATTAAGGGTAAATCTAAATTGGACATAGAAAAGGAGTTGTCCATAGAGGAGGCTGATCATTCCATGGGTAGTGACACAGGTGGGGATATGGATAGTTCGAAAAATAGATACTGTATTTTCAAGGATTCATTCCCATGTTAGGGTGTTGTTGTGTCTATGATTGGTGATGGTGAGCATGAAAATTATTTAAGAATAGAACTTCCATTGATGAGGGAATTTTGGAAAATAATGTTCATGATTTAGTTAATACACATGTGGATAATACCAACTTTTTTGGATTGTTGGATTCTTCAAATGTTGTAGATGATGGCCCTTCACATTCTGAAAAGATGAAATCACCTAATGAATGGAAGGCTGTTCAAAATTCCATCTCAAAAAAATGACAAATTTGATGGTGGTAGCGTTGGCTCAGAGAGTACAGACCTTTGAAGAACTTTTTGAAAAGGCGAAAACATAGAGAGTATGTCACTTGAATGTTCGTGGATGTGGGAGTGGGCGTTTAAATTAGAATTCCATTTGAAATGAATAGTGTTTGCTTAAAGAAATGATCAATAAAAAATTACGTTGGTAAATTCTCTAATGGGGGCATTTTTCCTGGTTTAACCCCCATTCTGGTGTATGTAATGTTTTCTATGATTTTCAGTAAACGGGCTACAACCGTTTTTCAGAAAAAATAATAATATATTAATATATTAACATATATATTTATAAAAATAAAATAAATATATTTATTGTAGTTTTTTAATTATTTAAATATATATATGTATATTGTCATGAACCAGCCTGGGTACCCGGGTTACCCAATAACCGAGCCGGCCCTGACATAGCCTGAAGGGAATTCATGATCCCCACGGGTTGGGGACTAGCACCTGGCATCACACAACATTCAAGTGTGAATGATTTTTTCCACAAGAATGTGGAAGCAAAAGAAACATGAAAGTATGCATACCAAAAAAAACTCCACTAGGAGTAATGTACCAGAATACAAAGAGTAATGGAAGCCCAAAGTACTATAACCCAAGCAATAAAAATGGGAAAAGTAGCCTTGATTACCCTAAGGACACAACTCACAAAAACCAAATATCAACAGTTGGATACGCCTCCAAGTGGTCCCTTCCCTTTGCTCGATCCTAGAAGAAGAAATTCTACATACACCCGAAGGCAAAAGTAGGGTGTGAGCCTATGCCCTGTAGGATACCACCAAAGATTCTCTAACAGATTCCAAATATATATTATCCCAATAAAAACTTCCAATTTACAAATAAACAGGTTTGGAAACTCAAAAGCATATTTTTACAAAACATTCTATAAATTTTCAAATGATAGAAAAATTTACTTTAAGTAAAGGCTTTATAATGATGGTATATTTCTGAAACAACGACTTAAGAAAAAAATTTATATAAAACAATTTATATAAATTCAGCAGGCATGTACATCAGGTCAAAAGCAATGGAAAACATTTATATCTAAAATATAAAAAAACAATTAAGCAACATGGTCTTCTACCAAAATGTATGATAGTATTAACCAGTTATCGGATTCTGTACCCCTTATGTGAAATCAGAAAAATGTGTATACACATGTCCCTATGACACTAGCCAAAGGAGACTCATCACCAAATCACTGGGGATGTGAACCTCCTCAACTATGTTTTAGAACGTTGTCGTAGCGTAGAGTGTATCCAAATAACTCACAAACTACCTAAGCCTTGCATGCGCTCTTACATGATGGGTGAACTATTTTATGAATTATTAAAATATGATCAATCACATTATTCCATTTCAAAAGTTCCAATTTCATTTCATTTAAAACCAAAATAGTTTTTAGTCAAAACATTCCCTTTTCACAAGATAAAACCAATGTGTTTCTATCAAATCATTTTAATCCATTTTCACCAGTTTGAAATCCATACAAAACCAATTCCATCCTTAAATAATGTATTTCCACAATTAAATTCAACAATTTAATTGAAATCATTTCCATCAAATCCACAATTTAAATTCAACAATTTAAATCGGCCAATTTCCATAAACACACACAATTCAATGGAATTGGGGTTTTCCAAAATTCCATGTGAAAAATATATCAAATATCTCAAAGCACCGGAATCGAGTTTTTTTAAATTTAATTGAAAGAAAACATGACAAATTGGATTTAAATCAACAATTAAAATAAACCAATAAAATAAAATGTTAATCAATTTGGCAAGTTGGGACAGAACCACCTACCTCGAAAGGTTTTGACCAAAACCACAATGGCCGGGAACGCTCAAGAAAATCAAGTTGCTTTTTCAAGAAACCGCCTTCGATATATTCTCCTAGAAAGATCAAGACCAAATATTATCATACTTGGTACCACAGACATAGATATACCCATAACGAGTGTAGATCTAAGAAACCGAAAGAAGAGGAGAAGTAGATCTATGTAGATCTAAGAAACTAATCAAGAACGATTAAGAACGATCACATACCTCAAGAATATGACATCGATTCTCCAAGAGAAGCATTTGGATCACCTCCGGAATGATGGAAGAACCTTCTTATGACCTTATGAGAAGACCAATCCCAGGTTATGGCCACTTAGGAGGAAAAACGAGGCACATGGAGGCAAAACCGAGTGGGATCTACAATTTAAGGATTTCATTTAAGTGTCTGCATGGTTAGTTCATATGGATTGACAAACCATGTGCTAGATGTGCATTAGATACTTCCTTGGACACCCTTCACGCATAGTTTGTCCACACAGTTAGACAAACCGTGTTCTGCCAGTCTAGAAGCTACTGCCTCCAGGACCAACTGTGCATAGTTTGGACACACAGTTTAGACAACCCATGCGCCACCTGTGCGACTTTTCCTTTTCCCAAAAACAACGTTTAATGTTCTCCCGGCTCTTCCAAGCCACTAATCCAAAACATAGGTACTTAGAAACATCAAAAGTACCTGAAAACGTAACGTGATGTTACAACCTCCCCACCATAAGATATTTCTGTCCCCAGAAAGCCTATGAATAAACCGCCACATAAAATAGCTAAGGTTACTTCTCACTCATTAGTGCCTCTCTTTCCCACATCTCATGATAATCAAAACCATGCTACCATAGAACACGGACCAGAAGTATCATTCTCCCATGAAGTACCTTGGTCTCAAAATCAACAACTCTGACTGTTTGTTCATTAACAGATAAATCTGGTTCAATCTCAAGATTACTCCAGACCACAACATGAGATGGATCAGAGAGATACTTTTGCAGATGCGATACATGGAATATGTTAGGTATTGACGCTAGCTGTGGTGGTAGAGAAAGACGGTAAGCAACTTTACCTACATGAATAACGACCTCGAAAGGTCCCACAAAAAGAGGTGCAAGCTTCCCATGCCACCCATGACTTCGATGATCTAATCGGGGCGAAACATTCAAGAACACCTGGTCACCAACTAAGAACTCTAAAGGTTTACGGTGACAATCAGCATAAGACTTGTACCAAATCTGAGCTATCAGTGTTCTCTGAAAAACCAACTAGATCTTAGCTATCATCTCTTGTACCAAAATCAATCCAAACAAAAAACGTTCACCAATCTCTGACCAACATAGAGGAGATTTACAAGGATGACCATACAATGCCTAAAAAGAAGCCATTTTGATCATAGACTGATAACTGTTGTTATAAGAAAACTCAACTAGCCACAGATGATCATCCAAAGACCCACCAAATTTGAGAACACATGCACGGAGCATATCCTCAAGGATCTAATTAGCTCTCTCTGACTGGTCATCTTCCTGTGGATGTTAGGCCGTGATCAAACGGACCTAAGATCCCAGTTCCGCTTGATGGCAACTCTAGAAGTGAGAAGTAAACTGAGGATCCCTATCAAAGACTATTGGAGACGATACTCTGTAAAAATGAAAAATTTCATTCACATAGATATTTTCTAAATCCACAACATTGGTTGTATCTCGAATAGGTTTAAAGTGACCCGACTTGGTCAGTTTGTCGATTTCATCCCATATTGCATTCTTCTTCCTCTGGGTTTGAGGTAACCCAACCACAAAGACCATAGAGATTGCATCCCACTTCCATGTAGGGACCTGAAATGGTTGAATAAAACCTGGTGGTTTCTAGTGATCGACATTCACCTACTGGTATGTATAGCAATGAGATACAAACTCAGAAATGTCCCATCTAATACCTGGCCACCGGAACTGTCGTTGTATGTCATAGAACATCTTCGTGGTTCCTGGGTGTACGTCCCACTGAGATCTATGGAAACCCCCCAACACATCCTTCCTTTCCGCCAACAGCACAACGTAATGGTTTCAATAACACAGAACACCCTCTTTGGAGAACCACCATTGGGTGTCGGTCTCCACACCATAAATAGAGTCCCTAATGCTATGTAATTCAACATCCAGTTGTTGTTGATGAAGAATTAACTCAATGATAGTAGAATTAAACTAAAAAATGGATAAATAAACATCATTCCACTTCCCCTAAACACCAACATGAAACTGAGTAAAAAGATCCATCAAACTCCACTCTTCTTACGATTCTTTCACAACCTCTGATAAAAGTTTTCTTCTTAATGCATCTGCAACTACATTCCCTTTCCCTGGGGTATATGCAATGTCAATGTCTAATGTTTTTACGTACTCCACCCAACTCCTTTGGCAGAGATTCAAATCATTTTGAGAGAAGAAATAACTCAAGCTCTTGTGGTCTGAATACAGAGTAAAACATTCTACATAAAGGTAATGTCTCCAACACTTAAGTGTGTGCATTACAACTGCATGTTCAAGGTCATGGTTAGGATAGTTCTTCTTGTGAGGCTTAAGATGATGGTATCCATATGAAACAACATTAATACTTAGAATAAGAACACATCCCAAACCTGAACCCGATGCATCATAGAAGACCATGTAGCCTATTCCATCCTAAGGAAGATTTAACACCGACACAACAGTCAAAAGACACATTAGCTCAATAAACGGACTCTGAAATTTATCATTCCAGGAATACATCACAACCTTTAGAGTCAAATTTGTCATTGGAGAAGCTAACTTTGAGAGGTCTTTAACAAACCGACGAAGATATGCTGCTAATCCCAAAAATATATGATTCTCGAAAACATTTTGTGGTTGTTCCCAAGTCATAATAGCCTTCAACTTTTCAGGATCAACTGATATCCCTTGTTCCGACAAGACATGTACCAAGAATTTCACTTCCTAAATCCAGAAATCACACATTGAAAGATTTTCATAAAGTCGATGATACCATAGAAGACTCATAACTATTATCAGAGGATGAAAATGATCCTCCTCAGACTTGGAGTATAATTTAATGTCATACACAAAGACTACAACGAAATTATATAGATACTCACATAAATACATGTTCATCAAAGACACAAAAACTACAGGATCATTTTTTATGCATAAGGACATAACAAGGTACTCATAATGGCCATACCTACTCTGAAAATGGGTCTTATGCATGTCAGATTAACCAGATCAATGATCAAATTTTGAAAACCACTTCACATGTTTCAATTAATCAAAAAAATCATCAATTCGTGGTAACATGTATTTTTTCTTTATCATAACATGATTGAGCTTTCAATAATCAACACATAAGCGAAGAGAACCATCCGCCTTCTTAGCGAAGAGAAAAAGTGCGGCCCAAGGTGACACACTAAGGAGTATAAAACATTTATCAAGAAGATATTCTAACTATGATTTTGGTTCTTTTAGTTCAGTTGGAGCCATTCATTAAGTGGGAATAGAAATTGGTTTAGTACCAGGTATTAAGTCAATAAGTAAATAAACCTCCCTAACCGGTGGCAAATAAAAGAATTCAGAAGGAAACACATCGGGAAACTCAGTGATGACTGGAGGAAGATTACCACACATTGAATATCTCTCTTGATCAAATGAAAATACTGATATATCCTCCCCCAAATCCGGATAAGAGGGTCCAGATCTACTTGAACTTGGGTCCCATTCGCCATGAAAAACAAGAGGCACACCACTGGGTTTAGTAAGGTAGACCTGTCGAAGATAACAATCAATCCGGGATTTATTGGCAATGAGCCAATCCATCCCTAAAATGATGTGAAAATATTTCATGTCAAGAACTAGGAAACTCCAAGCATGACCAACATCTGATAGAAGACACAAGGAGGAGTACGAATACCCTTCTCTCTCATTGTACCAAGGGGTGTAGTAAAATCCATTGCACAAGATAGAAGTTCCATAGGTAGATTAAGTAGATTAACAAGATAGTTTCAAATAAAATAGTTAGATACACCAGTATCAAAAATAACTGTCACTAAAGATGAAGGTATAGTAACAGTTCCTCTCACAGTTGCAGGACCTGAATCAGCTACCTCTAGCGACTCTTCCACTGCCTGAAGAAGCTTCCTTTTAGATGCATATGGCTGGAACCCATTCGTACGAGAAGCATTTGATTGATAATAAATTTTTTGAGGTGCTGATGATCCGATTCCACTACATGGAGTAGAGAAGTGATTGTAGAATCTTTGTAGGTTCCCTAAACGTCTGCAGGAGATACAGTTCTTGGGTGCCTTATTTCAAACCCTATTAGAATGTCATAGCTTCCCTCATTGATAGAAAGTCAAATAAGCCCCTCCTAATGCTACCAGATGTCTGTAATGACTCTGCTGTCAAGAACTACCATGAGAAAAGTCACACTTCTGTTTTCATTTAAAGGAACCCACAATGCCTCTAGGTGGGAAAAGAACCTACTTCAACCCTGACTTTCCTGCCAAGTCCATCTCAACAATCATCTCCCTATCCAGCACATCAGCAGATGTTGGTAGCTACAGTAATAAAACCTCAAAACAGATATCTAATCAAAGTCCCACCTCAAATCGTCGAGCCTTCATCCTCTAATTAGATACAATCTCAAGAGAAAAGTGTACCAGTATAGAAAAGAAATTTGAGTTTGCATTAACGGTTTTGTTGGCCTGCTCAAGCTTGATAATATCCACATCCTTGGCCAACACCATTGATTCTGGATAGAACTGGTTAGTGAAAACAATCCTAATGTCTTTTCACTGCAAACCCTCATGTTTCCTAGCTTTCACTAATTCTTCCCACCATCTCCTACTTGGTCCCTCAAATACGAAGGTGGCACACTTCACCTTAGTCGCCTCAGTTGTCTACAAGAACCCAAAAAGACATTCAATCTTACTCAACCATTCCCCAACATGTTGAGGGTCAGTAGGGCCTTTGAAACTGGTGGCTTCTAGTGTATGAACTCTTGAGAATGATTTCAGAGAATATCACTATGGGGATCTATAGCTAGAGCCTGAACATGAACAAGAGGTGGTTCCTGTCCCAGAGCTTGGATAGTGCGAACAATCACCTCAACCAGACTTGGATCCACAACAGGATTCGCTTGCTGAGATTCAGCTACACACTACTAGAAAAACAGGTATTTGCGATGGGGCATTTGCGACGGGATCCCGTCGCAAATGGCTTTTTGCGACGGGGGCCCGTCGAAAATAGCCCGATGCTGAAAACGGCATCGCAACTACACTTATTTGCGACGGGCCCGTCGCTAAAGCCGTTTTTTGCGACAATCATTCTCCCCGTCGCAAATAGTACTCCGTATTTTTGTAAAAAACTTTGAAAATAGTTTTTGTGACGGGCCCATCGCAAATACCTTTTGCGACGGGACCCGTCGCAAAAACTATTTTCTAAAAAAAATAAAAAACTATTAATAATACTAGTATTTAGAACGGGCATAGTATCCCGTCGCAAATAATATAAAAAAAATAAAAAAATAAATTATTAGTAAATTATTTTAATTAATATAATAATAGAATTATAATTCACAAATAAAAATAATAAATAATTTTAATTAATATAATAATAATAGAATTATAATTCACAAATAAAAATAATAAATTATTTTAATTAATATAATAATATTAGAATTATAATTCATAAATAGAAAAACTATTAATAAGTTATTTTAATTAATATAAAAATAATAGAATTATTTTACCTTCAAATATTAAAATAATTCAAGTATTACAAAAAATACAATTAAATTATAATATTATAAAATTTTAATATATATATATTTTAATATTATAAAATATAAATAATATTATTATTCATATTAATATTGTTATTTAAAAATATAATATTATTAATATTTTATAATGAGACAAAAACTAAGAATAGAAAAAAAAATATTTTGATTTCCCAAATTTTATAACATAAATACAAACTCTAATCTGAAGGAGGGGGTGGGGGATCTGCATATGGTGGTGGAGGAAACTCCATCCCTAAAGCATGAGTGAGTCGGCGCATGTACTCCATCTGCTCCTGATGCTGCTGCTGCCACCGACTAGTCTGCTCCTCGTACAACTGCTGCTGGCGTCGACGCTCCTCCTCATGATGCTGACGCATCTGCTCCTGATCCTGTCAAAGACTCTCTATCTGTGCAGTCTGAGATCGCAACTGATCCTCATACTTTGTAGTAGATGAAGATGCACGAGCTCCTCTCGAGATGGACGCCGACATCGCAGCACTGCCATAATAATCTCCGGGAGTCAGTCGAGAGCCGATACCAACTACCCGGCCCTTCTTGAAGGCATACTGGGTGGCCTACATCCATGACGCCTCATCAAACTGACGGGCAGTGGTCTGATCTGATGACTCGGCCTGACTCTCAGGCCGGGCCTGTGACGCTGCGGCCTCATATGACTCCTATAGTTGCAATTTAAAATTAAAATTGTGAATATATTATATGCAGTTATTTTTTAAACTTGAAAATAAATAATACTGACCACGATGTGATGCTGACGATCACCTCTGAGCTCCCCAGTAGAAGGATCACTATACATCCTCCGATATACGTCGAACTCTGTAATATCTGGGTGCTCGACAGCCTATAAGAATAAAAAATAAACTGTTAATATTTATAGTTATATAAAATATTTATAAATAATGTATGTACTAGATGCTGTCTATGAGTACTGAACGAACGACTCCCAGCTCGATGAGTCACCTCCTTTCTCCCCCGATTCTGCCTCCCCACCGATGATCTCCTCTGAAAGGAACCACTCAACCAGTGCGCACATAATCCATTCCATACATGGGATGAAATATACTCTGGTCGGTGTGCTCTACATGACTCCTAAAACTCTGACACTCATGCTTTATTCATCGCAGGTTTTCTTAAATTGTGCAAAAACTGACGAAGGCGATCACGCATGACCACATCCCATGCCTCGTGGATGGCGTCACGCATGGTATCCTCGATCGGATACCATAAACCCTACAAATAAATCAAAATATCAAGTTAGAAATGAAAAAATTTTCAAAATAAAAATTATTTATTTACGTACGTACCAACCAATGGCCGAACATGGCCTGCTGCACATCAATGGGAATCTGCTCCCATGTGGTCCACGGCTGAGAGAAATAGTTGCGCAAAATAGCGCTTCCCTGTCTGACTGCTATATGTGGAAAACTGAAAAAATAAGAAACATTTATTATGTGAATAGATTAATGAAATCTTAGTCAAATCCACAGGTTATCACACAGGTTATCACACCTCCGTGTGCGTGGATCAAACCCAAGACGTGGACGTCGCTCGGGGATGGGGTCAGGAATCATCAATCGTGCAAGACCCCCCCCCCCCCCCCCGCGTACTCCCTGGATCGCCTGCAGGCTGAGGGTCATCTGTCAGCAACGCATCCGCATCGAAAGTCAGGTCAGCATCCGCCAACTCACGAAATGTGGCGTCGTCCATCAGAAACAGAAAATGTTAATGTTAGAAAATAATTGATAATTACTATTATATATACATATATACATATTATGATTGTATATAAATACCATGGAATGCTATCAGTGTTCATCTTCATCATCATCTTTATATATGTCAATGTCATCTTCATATTCCTCCTCAACATCATCGATATCCATTCGAGTTACAGTTGCTTCATCTCTTACCATTTCAAATTCATATGTGACATCATTAACATCATCGTCATCACCGACTCTTAAATGCGGGGTGTCGTCATCGATACTCATGTCTCTTTGTAAAAATGATTGATTTTGAGTACTCTCTTGAAAAACTTTAATTCTTTTCACATCAGTGAAAGCACATTCACTTTGACTAAATCTTGAAACTGGGATGGATCCGGAATCAAGTTGGTATCACCTGCTCTGGAACTGCGTTCACCGTGTTGATACCAAAAAACATAATCTGGTTGAAAACCAAAACGCAAGAGATGTTCTCCCACTTTTTCAAACGTGTCAAACGTTCTCAATGCACATTTTCTGCAAGGGCATTTTATTTTTCCTTCTGAAACAAATTCTGAATTTGACGCCGCAAGTGATAAAAAAGTCTCCACACCCTCAACATATACTGGATTTAAACCAGAACCGTTTGGATTTCTACGTTGATTTATCCATATGCGGTCACCTAATAATGATTGTTGACGACCTCATTGTTCCATATTTCTCTATAAAATATAAAAGCATTACTGGTTTTCAATAATTTGTTAGAAAAAACACTCAAGTAAAGATTGAATATATTGAGAATAAAGCAAAACATGTTACAAATATTGATAATTTTAATATTATATTGATTTTTTATTATTTTAATAATACTAATTTAATTTTTTCATAAACATTAATTATATAATAATAACATTATTTCATTATTAGTATATTTTATTATTTATATTAAAATAACATAATTTTTTATATTATATACAATTCTCCTTTCATATGTGTGTTTAACATTCTGTCTCCACATGTAATATTTGCATTCACTTTCACCTCTCCATTGGCGAGTAGGTTGATAATTTTGAAAAAGAATGCGAATATTACATGTGGAGACAGAAAACACACAGATGAAAAGAGAATTGTATATAATATAGAAAATTATATTATTTTAATATTAATAATAAAATATACAAATAATGTACTAATGTTATTATTCGTAAATATTGGTAATTATTCCAAATTATTGGTCATTATTTCTAATTATTGTTAATTATTTCTAATTATTGGTAATTATTTCTAATTATTGGTAATTATTTCTAATTATTGGTAAATATTGGTAAATATTTGTAAATATTGGTAAATTTTGGTAAATTTTGGTAAATATTGGTAAATATTGGTAAATATTGGTAATTATTACTATTTATTGGTAATTATTACTAATTATTGGTTATTATTACTAATTATTGGTAATTATTACTAATTATTGGTAATTATTACTAATTATTGGTAATTAATACTAATAATTGGTAATAAATTCTAATTATTGGTAATTAATACTAATTATTGGTAATTATTGGTAATTATTGCTAATTATTGGTAATTATTACTAATTATTACTAATTATTACTAATTATTGGTTATTATTACTAATTATTGGTAATTATTACTAATTATTGGTAATTAATACTAATTATTGGTAATTAATACTAATTATTACTAATTATTACTAATTATTACTAATTATTACTAATTATTGGTAATTATTGTTAATTATTACTAATTATTGGTAATTATTACTAATTATTGGTAATTATTACGAATTATTGGTAATTAATACTAATTATTGGTAATTAATACTAATTATTACTAATTATTACTAATTATTAATAATTATTACTAATTATTGGCAATTATTGTTAATTATTACTAATTATTGGTAATTATTACTAATTATTGGTAATTATTACGAATTATTGGTAATTATTACTAATTATTACTAATTATTACTACTTATTACTAATTATTGGTAATTATTACTAATTATTGGTAATTATTACTACTTATTGGTAATTATTACTAATTATTGGTAATTATTCCTAATTATTGGTAATTATTACTAATTATTGGTAATTATTACTAATTATTACTAATTATTGGTAATTATTACTAATTATTGGTAATTATTGATAATTATTGATAATTATTACTACTTATTGGTAAGTATTGATAATTATTACTACTTATTGGTAATTATTACGAATTATTGGTAATTATTACTAATTATTGGTAATTATTACTAATTATTGGTAATTATTACTAATTATTGGTAATTATTACTAATTATTGGTAATTATTACTATGTATTGGTAATTATTACTAATTATTGGTAATTAATACTAATTATTGGTAATTATTACTAATTATTGGTAATTAATACTAATTATTGGTAATAAATACAAATTATTATTAATTAATACTAATTGTTGGTAATTATTGGTAATTATTGTTAATTATTGGTAATTATTACTAATTATTGGTAATTATTGCTAATTATTACTAATTATTACTAATTATTGGTAATTATTATTAATTATTGGTAATTATTACTAATTATTGGTAATTAATAATAATTATTGGTAATTAATTCTAATTATTACTAATTATTATTAATTATTAGTAATTATTACTAATTATTGGTAATTATTGTTAATTATTACTAATTATTGGTAATTATTACTAATTGTTGGTAATTATACAAATTATTGGCAATTATTACTAATTATTATTAATTATTACTAATTATTACTAATTATTGGTAATTATTACTAATTATTGGTAATTATTACTAATTATTGGTAATTATTCCTATTTATTGGTAATGATTACTAATTATTGGTAATCATTACTAATTATTACTAATTATTGGTAATTATTACTAATTATTGGTAATTAATACTAATTATTTGTAATTAATACTAATTATTGGTAAATTAATACTAATTATTACTAATTATTGGTAATTATTGATAATTATTACTACTTATTGGTAATTATTGATAATTATTACTACTTATTGATAATTATTACTAATTATTGGTAATTATTACTAATTATTTGTAATTATTACTAATTATTGGTAATTATTACTAATTATTGGTAATTATTACTAATTATTGGTAATTATTACTAATTATTGGTAATTATTACTAATTATTGGTAATTATTACGAATTATTACTAATTATTGGTAATTATTACTAATTATTGGTAATTATTACTAATTATTGGTAATTATTCCTATTTATTGGTAATTATTACTAATTATTGGTAATTATTACTAATTATTACTAATTATTGGTAATTATTACTAATTATTACTAATTTTTACTAATTATTTGTAATTATTACTAATTATTGGTAATTATTACTAATTATTGGTAATTATTACTAATTATTGGTAATTATTACTAATTATTGGTAATTATTACTAATTATTGGTAATTAATACTAATTATTGGTAATTAATACTAATTATTAGTAATTAATACTAATTATTGGTAATTATTACTAATTATTGGTAATTAATACTAATTATTGGTAATTATTGGTAATTATTGATAATTATTACTACTTATTGGTAATTATTACTAATTATTGGTAATTATTACTAATTATTGGTAATTATTACTAATTATTGGTAATTATTACTAATTATTGTTAATTATTACCAATTATTCCTAATTATTGATAATTATTGGTAATTGTTCCTAATTATTAGTAATTAAATGAATAATTACTAATAATTAGGAATAATTACCAATAATTACAAATAATAACATTATTAGTATATTTTATTATTAATATTAAAATAATATAATTTGCTAATTTATATACAATTCTCATTTGATCTGTGCGTTTTCTCTCTCCACATACAAATAATACATGTGAAGACAGCAAACACACAGATGAAAAGAGAAGTGTATATATATAAAAAATTATATTATTTTAATATTAATAATAAAATATACTAATAATGTAATAATGTTATTATTCCTAATTATTGGTATTTATTATTAATTATTAATATTTATTCTTAATTATTAAAAATTATTAAAAATTATTCCTAATTACCATTAACTATGAACAATACTAATAATTTAAACTTATTAAGTAACAAAACAATGTAAACGTAATTAAATTACAACTAATTAAGAATAATTGAAACTAATAAAAAATTAAGAATAAATATTTAATTAAAATAAACATAAATACCTTGAAAATTGATCTCCTCTGATCGTTCTTCAAATCTTTAATATCAGCTCCGGAAAAAAAATTAAACTGAAGAAAAAATGATCTTTAGAAATACAACTTTGAGAGAAGAAGAAGATGGAGTCTGATAATGATTTGAAAAAAACAGATGGGGGTATTTATAGGTTAGATTATTTGAAAAGGGTCCCGTCGCAAATACCTTAGCCGACATTTATTACGGTCAACGAGTAAATAGTTATTTGCGACGGGTCCCGTCGCAAATAACCACCTGCCGACACACTATTTGAAACATGAATATTCCTCCGTCGCAAATACCTTTTACCGCTGCCGGTTATTTGCGACGCGAATATTCCCCCGTCACAAATAAGTTTCCCGCGATTTGGCGCGCAAACTGCGCCAGTCCTTTTGCGACGGGGAAAGCTATCCCGTCGCAAAAGGCTACTTATTTGCGACGGGAAAATAACCCCGTCACAAATGCCCATTTTTCCCGTAGTGGCAACCTATTTTTGGATCTTATTTCCACCTCTTCTCGGAGGCATGATGCTACACAACATAAATAGAAATAGATTAACACCCAAACTGGGTATAAAGGAAAACTATTCTTAAAATAAGGGATAACAAGATTGGGATTCCACTCTATCCAAATCAAAACATGGAAAATAGTAGAAGTAATCCACAAGTCGTATTTCCCTAACTAACCCTGGTGACTTAAGGTTCATTATGGTGAGAGCTGGTCAGACACTCAATTACAACTACCTCTTATGTCCTGAAAAGAATACTCAAATGCATACTATTATCAAGGAAATATGCTTAACCTTCCCTCCAATACCACTTTGTCATGAACTAGCCCGGTTACCCTGATAACCTGATAACTGAGCCGACCCTGAAATAGCTCAAAGGGCATTCCCGATCCCCACAGGTCGGTGACTAGCACCTAGCAGCAGACAACTTGCAAGTGGGAACGATTTTTTCCACAAGAATGTGGAAGCAAAAGAAACAAGCAAATATGAATATCAAAAAGAACATCCACGAGGATTAATGTACCAAAATAAAAAGAGGCACAAAAGCCCAATGTACTACAACCCAAGTACAAAAAAGGGGAAAAGCATCCCCAAAGTCCCTAAGGAAACAACTCACTAAAACAAAAGGTCAAAAGCTGGATACACCTTCATGAGGTCCCTTCCCTTTCCTCAATCTTGGAAAAATAATGTCTTTGAACACCCGAAAGAAAAAGTAGGGTGTGATACAATGGTTAGTAGGATACCACCAAAGATTCTGTAACAGATGCCAACTATATATTATCCAAAGAAAAACATCCAATTTTCAAATAAATAGTTTTGGAAACTCAAAAGCATATATTTACAAAATATGCCATACATTTTCAAATAAGGGAAGAATATAATTTAAGTAATGGCTTTAAAATGATGTAATATTTATAAAACAATGGCTTCTGCAAAACATTTATATAAAACATTTTATATAAATTCAGTAGGCATGTACAGATGTTCAGAATCATTGTCATTCATTTATATCTCAAATATAAACAGACAAGCGAACAACATGGTCATTATCCAAAAGGTATGATAGAATTAACCAGTTACAGGATTCAACACTCTCTATGTGAACTCCGAAAAATGTGTATACACACGTCACTAGGACACTAGTCAATGGAGACTCATCACCGACCCATCGGGGATGTGACATGCCGTAAGTATGTTTTAGAATGTTTTCGTAGCGCAGAGTGTATCCAAATAACTCAATAACTAACTAAGGCTCGCATGCGCTCTTACATGATGGGAAAACTATTTTTAGAATTCTTAAAATACAATCAATCCCATTCATCCATTTCAAGAAGTGCCAATTTCATTCTATTTAAAACCAAAACAGGTTTTATCAAAACATGCTTTTTTCACAAGATAAAACCAATGGGTTTCTATCAAATCGTTTTAAGCCATTTTCATTAGTTTGAAATCCATACAAACCCAATTCCATCATTACACAATTTATTTCCACAATTATATTCAACAATTTAATTGAAATCATTTCCAACAAATCCACAATTTAAATTCAACAATTTAAATCGGCCAATTTCCACAAACACACCCAATTCAATGGAATTGGTGTTTTCCAAATTTCCATGCCAAAACCATATCAAATATCTAGAATCACCAGAATCAAGTTTTTTATCAATTTAATTTAACAAAAAATTTATGAATTGGATTTAAATCAACAATTGAAATAAACCAAGAAAATACAATGTTAATCAATTTGGGAAGTCGGGATGGAACGACCTACCTCGAAGGTTTTGAGCAAAACCAAAACGGCCAAGAATGCTCAAGAAAACCGGGTTGCTTCTTCAAGAACACACCTTAGATCTCTTCTCCTAGGAATATCAACACCAAATATCACCATACATGGTACCAAACACTTAGATATACCCATAACATGCATAGATCTATGAAACCGATAGAAGAGGAGATGTATATCTAAGTCGATCTAAGAAACTGATCAAGAACGATGAAGAACGATCACTTACCTCAAGAATCCAACTTTGATTCACCAAGAAGAGCCTTTGGATCACTTCCGGAATGATGGGAAAACCTTATTTGACCTTAGGAGAAGAAAAATATAGTGTTAGTGCTACTTAGAAGAAAAAACGAGGCACTTAGAGGAAAAACCAAGTAAGATTCACAATTTAAGGGTCTCATTTAAGTGACTGCACCGTTAGTTCGCACAGTTCGACAAACCGTGATCTAGCCGTGCGTTAGCTACTGCCTCGGTCACCCTTCACGCCCGGGTTGGACACACAGTTAGAAAAATCATGCACTGCCCGTGTGGAAGCTACTACCTCCTGGACCAACTGCGCACGGTTTGGCCACATGGTTTAGACAACCCGTGCGCTGCCCGTGCAACTTTCCCTTTTCCCCAAGACAACGTTTAATGTTTTCCCATCTCTTCCAAGCCACTACTCCAAAACATAGGTACTTAGAAACATCAAAAGTACCTGAAAACGTAACGTGATGTCACATATATTTATAACTATAATTATAAATTAATATATTTAATTATATTTATAAACAATTGTAAATATATAATTTGAAATATAATAAATATATTTATTATTTAAATACATTTATTATTATTTTTCAATTATTATAATATATATTTATAATTGTAATTATAAATAAATATATTTATAATGTATTTATATAATATTATAAACAAATTTCTATAAATATGTCTATTTATTAACAGATAATTATAAACATAATAAATATTTTCATAATTTACATATATTTATTAAAATATTATTATTATTTAAATATATATATATATATATATTTATAATTTCATAATTTTTTATAAAACTATATATATTTTTAATTGTATAATTAAATATTTAAATTAAAAATTTATAAAAAAAGTTATTTCAATAGATTAGTTATATAAATTTCAAACTGATTTTAAATGATAAAATTTAGTAGATAAAAATGAATAAATATTATTCAAATAAAATAAAATCATATTGAATATATTACATGTTTAGTAAATAAATTAATATATAAATAAATATTAGAAAGTGATAAAATACATATTTAACATTAGTAATGAATTTAGATAAATAAATAATTAAATTAAATTAAATAAATTAAAAATTTTAAAAAGTGAATTTGTATAATTTAAGTGATTTAAAATCATACATATGTACACATACACACATAGACACACAAATACACACACATGTATTGACACACGAAGACATACATACATGCATTTATACATGTATATATATTTTAAATTATTTAATATCAATATAAATATATATCATAATAAATATATTATTTTATATATTATAAAAATGATTAAATAAAATATCAATACATTATATTTTCCCATGGGGTGAAGATAAATTAGTGATTTCCCTCTCCCTATTGTTGTGAATGGATAACAATAAGTGGTACAATGTAGGTCAGACGGTGCGTACTAGGTGAAATGGCCTTCAGCGGCCGACAATGATGACGGGTTGTGTATACGGCCAGATTAGTGCTTAGTCCTCGATTGATGTAAGTAGTGAGGCTTGGCAGTGGTCATCAATGTCATCTAATGCAGTGAATATCGATTACGGCATAGTGTAGGCCTATGGGGGTGGCTATTCATGTCTGATCTATAATAGATTGGGTATTCAAATGGAAGAGCATGGGGGAAACAACATGCTGAAAGTGGTGCAAGGAGGGGTGACGTCCCTCAGATGATGGAGGCACAACTAGATGTGATGATTTCAACATCATGACCAAGCAACATGTGCATGCCCCAGTGATGGAATAGGTAAACCCCTACATGACTGTGGGGGTGGAGGTTGAAAAAACTCTTATTGTGAAAAGGGGCTTCGACAGCAGCTCTTTGGGGGGGGGGGGTTATCATAGTTGAGGTAGCTTCCATAGGAGAGATGATGGGTCAATGTTGGGCATTGAGGTAGTGTTGGTGCAGGGATGTGAAACACATGCATAGGGCTGCTCGACCATTGAAAGTTAGAATGTGAGGCCCAACTTGATGGAGAAGCACAAGTTTCCAAAAGCATTTGATGGAAGGGGGTGGCCTATAGAACCAAAAGACACGGGCTTATGGGTCTGGATTTGTGCAGTTCAGTTGGGCCATATGATGAAGTCCTATGTGCCATATATGAAGGGTATATGGGCCATATATACTAAATAAAGAGGATCTCAATGTGAAGGTTTCTCAATAAGGGGGGGGGGGGGGGGGGCTATGACCTACTTTTTTGGCACTTTGGGTGTGTGGTGCATTTATATTTCATTGTAATTTTACCCCAATCATCTATATAATAATATATATTAATATATTATATTTATTTAAATTATATAAAAATATTGTAATTAATGTATATAAATAAACTATTAAACATTTTGGCTAATATAAATTTGATAATTTTTTATATTTAATAATATTAAAATAAGATTCATTTTTTATTATAAGATATTTAAATCATATTTCTATATTACATTAATATATATATACATATTGTAATATAAATATTATATATACATATATTTATAATTATAATTATAAATTAATATTTGTATATAATTATTAATATATTTATATAATTATACATATTTATATAATTATACATATATGTATATATATATATATTTACTTATATTTATTAATATATAATTATATATAATTATAAATATAATAAATATATATTAATTAATTATATTCATTATAATTTTATAGTTTTTAAATATATATATATTTACAATTCTAATTATAAAAAAAATATTTCTAAAAATATTTTGATATGAATATAGTTATATTTTAACTCTTGGGGGCACAACCGAGTGGTGCGACACCCCCATTGCATCCTAGGAGGCTGGTTTCTTTTCCCATGTAATGCACTTCTTTACCTTGCAATAAAATTATGAGGGTTATTTGTGGACGACATCATTTGATGCCAGCTGATGGTGGTGGCGGCCCACACAACTTCGCAATCGGTGTATTATACCCCTGCTCGACGGAGGAGGGTTTCGTTGGGCTGTCAAAACTGTATATGGGATACAACCATGAGGGGGGCTAGCGTGGAATACATTTAGCAGGTGTGTTGGATGACTGGTGCGACGTAGCGTGAAAAGACATGGTTTATGAGGGGATGATGGTGTTGACGGGAGACTGACAGGCGGGCACTGCTAGATACGGTCGACAACTTGAAAGGGGTTTTCTCGACGAAGGGATGTGAGAGTTTGGGGGTTCCTTCAGTCCCTATATAATATATATTTTACCAAACATTGGTGTTATCTGGTCAATCCCTAGTGGATCTGAATAGGTTTAGTCCATGAGTTTGTGTGTGTGTGTCTGTTTTAATGTAATTGTATCTAAAACACAAAATATATTTTAAATATATTTATATAATTATGTAAAATTATATAATTATGTATAATTATATAATTATTTTTATGTATATAATTATATATAATTATATATTTAAATAATAATATATATTTATATAAATATATATTTTTATATATATATATATATATATATTTATTAATATGTAAATAAATATAATTAAAAAAATAATTAAAATATTTATTACCTATATATATTTATTATAATTTTATAATTATTTACATATAAATTTCTTATAATTTTATAATTATTTACATATATATTTATTATAATTTTATAATTATTTACATATATATTTATTTTAATTTTATAATTAGTTTAATATATATATTTATTTATATAAAATTTTATAAATATTTTTTTTTAAAATAGTACATATATATACATAAGTATTTGAATTATTAAAAAATATATATTATTAAATTATATTTATATTAATTATATACATGAGTTTTTTAGTTAAGGTATAACAATAAAAACTAGTTTTTTGAAAGTAAATATGATAATTTTGTATCTATTAATAATATTTTTAATACTTTTATTTTATTATAGCTAAGAATAGAACTGATAAAGATCCTCCTTCATCAGCGCTTTTAGTTAGCACAGATAAATGTATCCCTTATATAAGATCTTTCTCTTTAGCACTAATAAAACTATGTGTTATGTAATGCATGATCTATGATATTCTGGGTTTATAAATTAGTATAAGAAATTATATTTAAAATGAAAAATTGTAAAGAGGATTCAAGTTAAATAAAATGAAATATAAATAAATAACACAATGATGTAACATGCATCATTTCACTACAGACCTATGTAAATGACAAGAAGACCACAAAAAGTATATTACTAAATAATGACAGCATCTATATTATAATACAGGAAATCAACGAAGCTCCATAGAAACTATATGAGGATCTGATCTATCTAGACTGTGTGGAAATGATAAAATTTGTAACATATTGACAGAAATATGCCTTCCATGGAAGGACTCACACTATGCACACACATATAAGGAAACAAAATCTTTATGAAACTAATAATAAAACACGAATCGAGAAATTGACTTCTTACAGAATTCCAGGTTCTCAAAACAGGATCATATTGAAGCTTGAACTGCGCTTGTGCTACATATGCATTTCCTTATGCCTGAACATCCCAAAATAAAGGCTAAAGATCTCAACCACTCTCCATAAAAATAAAATATTATGTTCAGTAATGATGAAGAAAAAAAATCATAAAACCTCAGGAACCGTAGACTGAACCCTTCCAGAGACAACTTGCAATCTACTTTGGTAACAAACAATTCATAAATTTGACCACTCTAAGAGGAATCATATAATGAAACTCACAAATGGAAGATGAATAATGAGATATACCCAAAACCATAGGGCCATTGTGGTAATCAATATAGGAAAAAGGAATCTTTATTAGAGTAGGAATAGTTAGAGGATGGGCAAAAAATGGAAATTGATGATTAATAGTGTCATTTGGGTAATGATAAGGCATTACGTCACACAAAGAGCACAAAAATTTATAATTGGATGCTGAGAAACACTACAAATTCGAAGTAACACAAAAGAGGACATCAACACCCACCCGATCAAAGATAATTGACAACCAATGATGCATGGAGATGGAACCAAAATTTAGGTAATGAAACGCCTAAAAAATTAAACATAACCAATAATAAAATAGAGGATTTCGAATTTAAAATAATTTTTATGAGAACTGTGATAAAAATATATGCCAACTATATCAACTCAGGAAAATTTATTATATGATTTAGAAAATTTTGTATAAAAAAATAATATAGGAGCAATCATGAAAAAATTAAAAATACCCAATATAAGATGTTGTACTCGTAGAAAATGGTAAGGAACTAGGACAACATTCATTAATTCAAAATAATTCTTAAACATTGAATACTTAACAACCTTAGTAAATCGATATAATGGGTTATGAGAAATGTATCCTATTAATACATAATTTCCCAGATTTTATGACATCTCTAACAATATGAAGTCTAATTTCTATGTGTTTATATATTCTATGACAAACATGTTTTTTAGATAAGTGCAATGCAGATTGGCTATCACAAAATATGTCAAAATTTCCAGAAGATATAGTATACTCATTAAATAATCTGTTTGGCCAAATTTTTCTTTAATGTATTCAGATAATGTAAAATATTATGAATTAGTATTTGATGAAGCTACAAGAGTATTCATATTATGCTTCGATGAAACATGACCACTATAGTCTATGAATAAACAACTAGTGATAGATTTAATGGTATCAATTCTGGAAGATTAGGTAGAGTCTGCAAAGCCAAAAATACCATGATCACGAATTTTATTATTAACATAAAAAATACATAGGTCAGAGAACATGAATACATACTGAAATGGGATTTCAATGCATTCTGATGTGGTTTTCAATGACCACCCACAAACATTTTTGATGAAAAAACAACACATTTAATATCCTCCTAGAACATATCATGACATACCTTAAGCTACATACGTTGTTAGAATATGTTATTTTGTTCATGAAATTAATATTAGAATCATTTATAGGGGACTTGAAAATTGATAATTTGAAATGATAACCTAGAGGCACACTAACAAGTTTCAAATAATCCATCATATACCTATTCAACAATTTTTTAACATAAGTAGTCTGATAGACTTACAAAACCCTAACATTTTTGTCCCACTTAATTTCTATACCATGTACTTTATTTTTATAACCTAAATATTTCATATCAAAATCACTACTCAATTGTATTTTCATTTTATCTATTAACCTGAAGTCATTGAATATAATTATAATGCCATCAACACAAATAATTAAATAGATAATTTTTTTAATGATTTCAAATAAACACATGCATCATATTTATTTATAGGAAATTAATTTTAATAAAAATTAAGAAAAACTCATTATACAATTTCCTAGATGATTTCTTAAGACAATAAAAATTATTTCTTAAAAGGAATAATTGGTTTTTATTAAAATCCTTTTATAATCCATCATGTGGATTCATATAAATATGTTTATCCAATATACAATGTAAAAAGATGGTCTTAAAATCGAATTTCTCTATATAAAAGTGATTTTGGGTAGTAAAATCTAAAAAAAATACGATGAAATATTTTCTAACAATAGGTGAAAAATCACACTATAATCAACTATTTACCATTCAAGGAATACTTTAGAAATAATCCCACCATTGAATTTATTTTTTCACCAATGTTTCCTTTTTTTAAAGATCCATTTACAACCTATACTTTTCTCTCAATCCAGTTTATTGACAATTATCTAGGTTTGGTTCTTAATAACATAGTCCTTTTCATATCTCATAGATGAAAACCACTACCTTGATTAACCATATTTAATATCTTTCTTAAATCTTTGGTTTTAATCAGTGTCTAATCAAAATCTTATGTTAAAGGATAAATTCACAACATTCATCTGACTAAAATGGCTTGGAGGCCTAATAGTTTTTATAGTCCTATCACATGTCAAATAATAGTCTCTCATATCACCATTTATCTCAACCTCATACTTAGATTTGGATTCACTAATAGGTTCTGGATCAATGCGAGTCAGTTTGGGTGGATTGGTGGAGACAACCATGGGTAAAGGCTACCATATGATCTCTATTATATCATCAACACCTATAGCTTCGGTTAGACTGCTTTTGATATGATCATATGACTTCTATTTGGGAGTATAATCCCCCAGAATAAAAAGATATCATGACTATTAATGAACTTCTATACACTATTCTTATCAACCCAAAGTCATTTTCCATTGACTCCATGTGGGTATCCCACATAAACACACTTAAGAGACCTGAGTTCAAGATTACCAGTTCTACATTGAGAAAAATTATTAGAAAAAAAACCATAATATGTCCAAGACTTGGTAGTGAACCATTCCAAAAATCATCAGGGGTTTTCAATTAAACATATCTACCGGGGAACATATTGACAAGCTCGACAATAGTAGTATCAGATTCTACTCATAATGACTTATAAAGAACAGAATATAAAATCATGATTTTCAATATTTCTATAATAGTCATATTCTTTCACTCTGATAGTCCATTCTATTGTGGAGTGTCCTCAATTGATATGTGTGAAAGAATTACTTTTAAATTATAATATTCTATGAATTCATTGGGAAAATATTGAAGCCCAATATCCATCCTAGGGGTTTTTATCTCATTTTCTAATTAACTTTCAACACTATAATTCCAAATTTTGAAGGTTTTAATGGTTTCAAATTTGTGTTTCAGTATGTAAATGAATACTTTTCACAATAGTTCATCTATAAAGGTCACAAAGTAGTGTCCCCCAATATTGGAAGTGGTCCTAGAAGAACCCCATAAATGATAATTCACATATTCTATAGGGTGTTTATCTTTATATGTAGACCTGTTAAAACCAATACATTTGGACATTCAAAAGACACAATATGTAAAAAAGGAAAGATTTTTTATGGATACATCATTCTAAAGTACTTAATATCCATGTTCATTAATTTATTTGGAACTAACATGTCCTAATAATCTATGAAATATCAATGTGATAGATCACATTTGATTAAGAGTGGCATTAATTTATTTCATGTGCATCCTAATATCTAAGAAAAATAGACCCATAATGATATTTCCATTCATAATAGTGAGTGATCCCTTGGATTCTAAAGACTCTTGGAATTAGACCTAAAAGTGTATCCCTTTTTGTCTAAGACACCTAGGGAAATAGGGTTCCACTTTAATTTGTGCACCCACATGACCTCCTCTAAAGAATTATGAACCAATCATGTAATTCTAGAGAGTCAGTTCCTCTTCCAATGATTCAACAACTATTTTTATTTCCTAGATAGACCTCACTATGCTGAATCTCTTTTAGATCATTGTAGTAATCACTTTTGGGACACATATGAAAGTGAAATCTTGAATCCAAGACCCATTTAACTTAAATAACATTATATCAAACATTCATAATATTACCAGTATCAAAATATTTTTCAACTAACAATGAATGGTTTTTATTATAAGTGTTATTCATGGAATTTTTCCTTAGGGAAAAATAATTATATTGTGTCCAATGTGTTAATATTTAAATCATTTATACTACTTACCCTCATACCTTGATTGAATCATATAATTAATCTTACCTCTCTTCTTCCATCTACGATCAATCCCACCCCTAATATCAATCCCCTCATATTTCTATTTAATAATATTGGGATTCTTATTTTTTATTTATTTAGACAACAAGGTAGATTTCACTTCTTCTATTGTCAATCAATCCTAACCATAAACCATATAATCATTAATTTAATTATTCGAATCATCGATGGAAGTCAAAAAAATATCGTCCAAATGTTCATCATCTAACTGAGCTTCTATATTAGAGAAACCGAGAAGAATTATACTAAAATCACCAATACAGGTCTTGACTATAGTTTCAAGATGCATACAAATATTATAAAATCACCTCTTCTTATGTATCCAATCTAGTAAGGAATGTTTTCATATATAAGGTTTTAAGTTTATAATTTATTTTGGTAATAATGTATTCATAGACTACCTCATGAATAATGTTATTTCTTAATTATAAGAGAATTAAACTATAGGCCTTTCTAATGACATTACTAGGGACATCAACTTAAATAGTAACAGACAATCAATCCATGGATTTTGTAACAAACCTATTTTTTATTCCGAAAAAAGAACTAAGGAGTTCATTATTGCCCAATAAAAAATTAATATTTTTCTTTAATATGTTAAAATTGTTATCCTAAATGAATTTCTCTATGTAAAACATCATGTATCCCATTATGATATTTTTGGTGGTTCTAATACCAATTTGTAGGGGCTACAGTGAAGTGTTAGTCCTTATTAAACAATCATGATCCAATAATCTAGGTATTGGGTTCATGATTTAATAAATAAAATTTTATTAATAATGAAGTATTGTTAAGAAGACAGATTCAAGATAAATACGATGTAAGAAATGTAAAGAACACAATGATATAAAATTATTCGACCGACTATGAACCAATGTGTATAGTGATAACACACCAAAATTGATATATTACTATATAAATAAATAATACAAATTGTATGACATGAATGAAGTAAAGAAATCATGAATATATTTGAGGATATTATCAATCCAGACCGGGTTGCTGTGATGAAATATCTTACGTGGAGTTAAAAATATAAATTAATAGAAAAAACCACTCTAAAAACATTAATTGAAGGATATAATATATTTCAGGAAACTAGAAAAAAACAAGAAAGGGAATATAAGCTTCCTAAATCTTTAAGTTCACAAAATAGAACCTGGATGAAACTCCAATGGTTCTCGTGCTACTTATGTTTTCCCACCAACAAGAACTCCCCAGGAAGAAGGAGGAAGATCTCCGCTACTCTCCACCAAAACATTAGACTAGGTTTTATACTGACGAATTCAAATAACTTCATCAAAGCTTAGGAACCTTGGATGGAACCCTTCTCTAGACTTCTCGTGATCTTATTTGACAACTAATGGACATGCAGTTTGATCACTCTTAGAGGAACCAAAGAAAAAAAATATCCCATAGAAGATAAAAAACAAGATATTCCAAAAACTGAATAGTTATAGTAGTAATCAATGTTGGCCAAAAAAATTAATCAGTAGAGTAGGTGCAGATTCCGGATGGCCACTGGTATCAAAAAAATTTTACACTGGATTTTTAACATCAAGTTTTGAATAACTAATGTAAAAAAACAATATCGTTGTAGTTTTCACACAAGTTTTATAATAATCTACATGGAAAGATAGTTTTTCCCCTCAATTATCATAATAATAACATGAAAAGATAGATTTTCATGCTGGTTATCCTAAAATAGATCTGAAAAATTGAAATTTTAATGTTTTTTTAAAATAACCAACTTCAAAAATGAGTTTTTCACATTAGTTATTTTAAAACCGAATTTAAAGATAAATGTTAATATATTTATAATTTGTAATATCAATTTCTTTATAGCATAGATTAAAAATTATCAGTTTCCACATAAAATTTATGATAACATGTTTTATTTTACAGTGTCATTTATATGTATTTACACTCCACAAATATTCATTTCATGATCAAGTTTTTCGATCATCATCGTTCCACTAAGTCAACTCTTTCAATCTTCATAATCATTACATTTATTCTTCTTTAATTAATCTCATCACAATATTTATAATTATTTTCCATTATTTAGTTTGTTTATTAATAGTTTGGTTAATTGATATACTGGATAATGATTCCTTTTTTATAATCAAGTGAATCTTAAAAATATTCCTCTAGACTTTAGAACACCATCTATTCACTTATTTGGTTTCCTCATGAGGACTTTCATTGGAGTAAAATTATATTAAAAAAACACTTTTATATTAATGGAAATTACGTCAATGATTTATGTTTGTTTTTCTAGATTTTATCTAGTTATTGTTTTATTTTTCATTATATCAATATTCTATTTTCCATGGATGGATTAATCAACATTGTAATATTGTTTTATTATTTTAATTATATCATTGAATGCCACTTATATTTTCATCTCTGTAATTGTAATATATTTGTTTTATCATGTGAAAATATATATATTCTTGTTGATTCTGCAAAACAATTTTGTGTAATGTTGTAGGATCTCAAATAATATTTTTTTGAGAAACAAGTTTTTTTTAGTTTGTTTTATAAAAAATTATTTGAAAAATGATCTTTAACATTAGTAATTAAAAATAAAACATGAAAATGGAACTTTCATATTATTATTTTAAAAAATGTGGTGTGTAAGAGGTATTTATGTTATGTTTCCAAAAAACAATTTAAAAAAATCATTATTTTTTATGGCCCATCCTAATAAGAAAAATAAAAAAATATATTTACAATGTAACATTTATGTATTTATCCTCAATAATAAATGTTAAAACTATAATAAACTGATGTAAAAAATCATTTTTTATACTACTTATACTATTTGTTCTACATCGATCAATAACATCATTCAAATAATGATATAGAATAACAACACATGGAGCATGTGAGAATACACGATTGGATTATGGGAAACATCATAGATTTAGAGTAACACAATGGAGTCCATCGTGGCCTATTATATCAAAGATAATTGATGGCCACATTTTCATGGTGATGGAACCAATTGGTAGCTAAGGAAATACCTGAATAATAGAATACAAAAATTAATAAATTGGAGGATTTTACATGTAAAATAAATGGTATGTAATGAATGAAAAAAGAATCACACAACAATAAAAATAAATGCAAATACAATATATTATTTATAAGTTTTATTTTAAAAAATAATAGGGCATAAAAAATTAAAAAATAAAAATGAATTTAAAGAATAATAAAACTAAACGCATCGAAATCTAAAATTTAGGAGAAATATTTCATTTATTTTAAAGAGAATAAAATTTATTTCACAAATATGAATTTTAAAAATATATGTCTCTAAAAACACAATCCACTAAACATCACCATTTAAATATTATAACCTAAATAGATTCTTCAATGGGATCTCCTCTAAGAAAAATATTACCCTCAAGTAATTGATCTATTTATCACTATAAACTTCATCTCACATTTTCTATTATAGAACCCTTTATGCACTACAAATCTCCATGTATAATGAATTACTAACATTTATTCCATGAAAACAATAATACATATAAAAATATTAGAAAGTTAAAATGAGGGACCAAACTATAAATTTATCTTGACCCTCACAATTATATCAACCATAAATAATGTAACCATAGTAATCTAGATTTGAATAAATTTCAAGATATGGTATTCCCTTGTAATTTTATATAAAAAATTTATATATAATTTTAAGACTATGAATTATCCAAAAAGAAATGGGCACCACCTTATCCCTCTAATCATAAATATATTTTCTGAAAAAAGATAATAAATATCATATATTTAAAACAGGGGCTGGACATTATCACCACTGACTTTCAAAAAATCAAAACTATTACCATCCAAAAAACTGAAATGGATAAAAATATAGCTGGAACTCTTCCTTTATATGAAATATGATTATTTCCTTTCAAATATCTAGCCTAATAAATTAAAACATTTTTTAATAAAGAAATACAAAATTTGGAGTTTTAGTCGTACTTTTATTTTCATTGTCTATCCAAACATGATCTTAACCAATAAAATCTAGATCCCCCATAATAGTCATTCTAACATAACCTAGAAAACCTATAATAATTAGTTAATTCTCATACTCAATAGTCCCTAGGAATAAATTCTCACTACCCCCATTTGAATCTTCTAGCACATCAAACCAATCTTAATGTTTAATCTTTTCATTACTAGTTGTGCTTTCAATGAAAAAAGAATTTGGTTTAAGATATAAAACACCTTAAAAAATTTCTGATTTACTACCATTTTCATCCAATTTAATGGTTATTGATTCATGAAACAACACAAGAAGAGGATTTAGAAGAAGAACTAATCATGGAGTCAGTAAAGACAATTACCTCTTAATTTATTAATTTCATTTAGAAATCTTATTTCGGACATAAAGGTTGGTCTATTGAGAAAACTAGAACTTATAATATATGTCAGAGGAAGTTGAGAAGTGAAATGGGTAAATGTTGGTTGATATATAATACTCAAAGTGGTGTGAATAAGTGAGGGAGGTGGTTCTCTTTTATAATTGAGGTGAGGGTAACTTTTGTAAAGTCTCAAAATATTAAATTAATTAAAATTAAATTTCAATTAAAAATGGCTCCAAATTGAGTTATTTAGAATATATGATGAATATGGGTCTAAAAATTCTCAAAAAATAAATTTATAAAAGTTTTGTTTCTAATTTAAATCTTATCTTTTAGATTAACCGTTAGTTAAACTATTTTAATTTTAACTACGGTGAAAATCTTTTAATCAAAAAAGCTGGATATTATTACATAAAAATTGTAAATTAAACTATAAATGGTAAATTTATGCAAAATAAGTCCATATTATATCCACCTTTTCCATATTTGGGATTTTTATGATTTTTAACTAATTTAATATAATATTATTTTCATAAAATTTCATTAGTGTTAATTTTGACACTTTTCATAATTTTTCTTTTAAAAAACATCATAACCACATGATATCTTCAAAACAACTCTGTTAAATCACCCCTAAAATTTAAAATTCATCCATAAAATTCTTGTATGAAATTAATTATATCAAATTATATATATTATTAATATTTTAATTTCATTTATTTGGTATTTTCATTAACTAAAAAATTACCACATCATCATTTTATAATCCATTAAGGTATATATTTATTTCATAAAAACTAAAAATAAATTACCATAATATAGAAAAACAGATTAGACGTCAAATTACTATTTGTAATCAAATTTTTCTTCTATATATCCCCATTTTAAATTATTTAGTTTTTGAAAATTAAGAGTATGACATCATTAACTTTTCTTTAAATAAAATATAATAAATATCATAGTCCCATCCAAGTGGCTTAAAAAGGTTATTATATCATCCAAAAGATTATTTTGGTAAATAAAAACTCATAAACGAAATGAGGAAACTTTTTTGGGTAATTTTATAGTATTTATATTATTATTTTCTACCCTTAAATACACAATTAACCTTTTACTTTGTCAACAAAAAAATTATGAAATTTACTATTCCTAATATAAAAAAATATTAGGAACCTATTGAAAAAATTTTGACCCAGTGTTTCTAAATATTTATTCCATTTTTCAGAATTAAAAACACATATTTTTTAGTAATTAATTTTAAATTAATCTCATTGATGGATCGAGAAAACTGGTTTTAAAAGTGAAAATGTTCAAAAGATTGGAATTTTTTCATATAAAAATTCTATGAGAAATTGATTATAATGACCTAAATTGGATTAAATGATAAAAAATGATCAATTTATACATTAAACTGAATTAAAAATATATTTTAACACTATAAATTATTTAGACGAGAAAACAATTTTCTATTAAAATGAAATATTTTATAATTATTCATCAAAACATGAAACTTGTTAGAAAAATTCCAAAACAACAACCGGTTTTTATAAATTCCTTTTTATTATAAGTAGTCTATTGTTTCAAATATAATATATCAAAATAAAAAAAATGGATTTAAAATAGGGTTTCCTTATAAAGGTAGTAAAACTCCCTTTAGAAACATATAGGTTTTTATGCATGATGTGAGAACTGGGTCCTAGTGGAAGCACAAAATCCCCACCTTTAACATGGCCGTTAGGTCCTGGCCTACCAGGTACCACCAGTTGCCCCCCCCAGACACGTGGGGCCCACCCTAGGGTCCACCAATGTGCCCGAACATGTCATCTGACTAATGATTGTCCCCACTGACCAACACATGTCCTTTCTATATGCTTTGTCCTCACTCACACACACCCTATGAAACTTCCCAGAAGGATACCCATCTCGATCACTACTCCAGGTCAAGCACGCTTAACTGTGGAGTTCTAATCAGACAGGCTCCCAAAAATGAAGGTGCACCTTGTTGACATGAGTCATATCATTTAGTAATTTAACCCTTCATCATATTGGGGTGTTGCAATCACCCCTATAGAGCACAACATCCTCATTGTGGGCCATACATCTCAACCCAGGCAGTGCACTGCACTTAAGACTAGATCCTCCTCTGCTACCAAATGTCACAACTGGGTCCCGGTGGCAGCACAGAAACCCTGCCGTTAACATGGTCGTTGGGTCCTGGCCAACCAGGTACCACCAGTTTCCCTACAGACACGTGGGGCCCGCCCCAAGGTCCACCCACGTTCCCGAACATGTCATCTTACTAACGATTCTCCCCACAGGGCAACACAAATCCTTTCCAGTGTGCCTTGTCCTCACTCACACTCACCCTCAGATACATTCTAGAAGGTCGCCCATCTTGATCACTACTTCAGGCCAAGCACACATAATTGTGGAGTTCTAATCCGACAAGCTTTCAAAAAGGAAGGTGTGTCGTGTTAACATTAGTCATATCATTTAGTCATTCAAACCATTATCATTCCGGGGTGTTACACATGAAATTTGGATTGTTCATCTCTTATGCTTATAAAATCATTTAGATGAATATAAAAAGAATTTTATTGAATATATAAAATTTATATTTCATTAATATACTTTAGTAATTTAAATTAGTTTAATTTATTAACACCAAATGACTTTGGGAGCATAAAAAAATATTTCCTTTATATTCAATTGGTATATATTTTTCATTTATAATTAATTAATAACCTATGAATTCAACCTACAAACAATATATTTTCATAAGTTAGTTAATAATATTCATAACCCTTAATTTAATGGATAAGTTATATCTTATTATATTAAATAATAATATTTTAATAAAATAATGTTGTTCAGTAAAACTCGGTCTTTCGTGTAACACATGCTATCAAATGAGATCATAATTGTGTGTACCACAAGACAAACATATTTTTTCATGTAATTAAATATATTCTATGTATTGTGTGTAGTGTAACCTGGACTTGGTATTACATAAAAATAAAGAATAAAGGGGTACATTCAAATAACATAAGCTATATTTAGTGTTGTGTGAGATGAGAAATATTGAAAAGATTAAATTAAGTCAAAAAATATTCCACAAAATATCATGGTGTTACACCACCTTCCACAGAGATAACAGAAAAGTCCATCAGAGGTAGGCCCCTAACTACTTATTAAAGAAAAATAAAACTACTGCACTGCTTCCACATAGATATATGCTCCATCAGGACACCATTTTCAGTGATTTCTATCATGTTGGAGGCATCTCTGTATGTTTTTTTCTCCCCATTCTTCCTTACTTCATTTATCATCCCATCTCATGCACTATCTTCATGTGTGATAATTCACACTATTTTCATAGCGTTTTAGAATTTATTCACATTATATAAATCCATAATGAATCAATGATCAATAATTGAAGAGTATAGATTCCTATGTATGTGGTAGGGGGTCTTATGATTTTTCCTTAATGTATCACTGGTTTATATATTACACTATTATGTCGTGCGTCGAACATTTCAGGTATTGCCTCATAACAACAAAATTAATTAGGAAATACCTAATGTATTATAATGGTTAACTATTGTATACTAAAATGAAAATTTTGGGTTTATTTATCATATTGATATCCACAACTTTTTGTGTGCATAGTCTAGATGCCTATTGTCCTTTATTTGCATAGGTAATTAACCCACCCTTGTGGATGTCCCTTTAAATGCATGGTGTATAATGCCTTTTATTACTCCCTTTCGATTATCATTTGGATGTCATGAATGATCCCTCTTAGAAAGGATAATTTAAATTAGTTATATGACCTTAATATGGTATATTTTCCCCCATCTATAAAAAACCCACCTCTAAGGTGTGCTATCTTCTCTAATAAAATGGGAAAATCAAGTGATGTTATTTTAAAAGTTAAATTGAATGTTTATGGATATTTCCTTATTAAATAATTTATAATTAGGTTGTGATATGGAATGATTATGGGTATGTAATTTTCTTGGATTATAAGGGTATTGTATTATTGGAATGGATGAATGAATGACCTATTTCTAAATTTTAATTTAGTAATATTAAAATGAATCCACTACACCTTGAGGGATACAAATTTCCTATTTATGGAACGTTTGGATAGGTGGTCATAGGGAAATAGAGACTACATTATTCTACATAATTGTTGAAGGAACTTTATGTAGGATCTTGGCCATGATGCGTTAGACACCATGGTCAAGGATGTTGTCATGATGTTCATATCACTTGGGTTTTTGGGTATTATGTTCCATGCCCCCTTGATTATGAGGTTGGGTACAACCATCCGCATTATTATTCATGATTCTAGACATGAAGTCATATATTGATTACAATTCTCAACCATGATGACAGTTATTTATTATTATGAGACTCATATTATTGTAATGTGTAGTATTTCACATAGATGCATGAATTACGACTTTGGCCCTGGCTAATAATACATATGTATATATATCTATAAAAATTACAAAATAGATAGTGAATGTATATACATACATAAATACATAAATACATATAAATGTAAAAACCAAATAAACACACAAATATATGTATATTTATACTTAGAGATAATCTGGTTTTTCCCGAAGCATGTATAGTCGGCTAGGTGTCCCCAAGGAACCCAAGAAAACTTGTTTACTTGTATTTTTTGACTGTATATTTATTATACCTTCAAACTAATGTATTTTATACTCACAGAATAGATTATGATGTAGAAATGACTGATGGTGGCCTACTGAGTATATCTCAAACCATAATTGGTCCACTATTACAATGGGGTACCTGAACAGACCTCGTGATTGTAGTTTCAAGTTTATGGAGTATGCTTATTCTCTTCTTGTGTACATTGGAGTTTAATTAAACAAGATTGAGTTTGATAATTATATTCTCATGAAGTTAGCATTTAGTTATTTCATTCATTTTATTATACATGTAAATTTTTTATCACGTGTTGCATGTTTATTGCCTTCCATTGTTGCCTCATCTGGATATTAATACATTGTTGTATATTTGGTGATTGGATAGTTACATTATTCAATTATTCAATTATCTTACACAAATATATTTCATTTATTTATAATATTTCAACTTCATGTTGAATTATATATGATATACGACTATTCTACAATAATTATTGGGGTATATTCTCCCAACCATACAAACATTGGTCCTTCTATTCTTGTCGATATACTCCGTCGTATGGGGAGTCTTGCTTGTGGACATATGACTAATTGCCTCAGGGTACCATTTTAGTGGCTTTGAGGTTTGTATGTTATAAAGTGGTATTAGAACTACTTTTTGCTTTTTAATACTATTTTGGGATGAATGAACTAAAACTAGGATTTTTTTTGTGCTAGAAAAATAGTCGTGTTCAGGGGTGATCAATCCATCCATGAGGAAAAGTAAATTTTTCCAGGGATGGGACTACTATTCTTATTGTTTGTAATTAAATTTTTTTAGGAATTTATCTTGAGAAATTGTTATAATTTCATATTCTTACTTAGTTTTTAGATTTATGGTATTTTAACTTTGTACTAGTATGGAAAGAAGATATTTTTACATATATCATTATAGGAACATAAAGATTCACATTCTATGCATATTCGATGCCATGTAAGATTAATACCTTAATTTACTAAAATTTTTTAGTTATGTCTGATGGTGCCTAATTATTTATCTTATTCTATCTATGTAGATTGATTTTTGGTTTCTTATTTATGTAGTGTATTACGCAGATTAATTCTATGTTTTCCTATAATTTTTTTTCGTCATAGAATGCCTATTTATAATTTTGTTATAAATTTTTTTATTAACATTCCAGCATGTACCTAATGGGTTTTCCACCTAGATTAATGGTTTCACCATAAAAAACCAATCATGACATGTTTGAGTGATGAACATTTAATTGCATGGGCAAAAACATGGTGTTTCCAATTAAATTATATACAAATTAATATTTAAAAAGCTTATGGTCACATTATAAATCGGGAAATAGTAACCCATATAATTGAACCATAATATAAGTGTTTTATGTACGTTGAGACCATTGTATAGATGTAAAAGCTGTTATGTTTTTTCCATAAAATGAATTAGTCTCTTATGAATCTTTTACGTGACTCGAACCAATTTGGTCGGTCTTGAACTGTGATAGTTTTGAGATAGACATGAATCAACCCAAGTTGGTTGTTCATGGTGCTAAATTCGAATCAAAATAACTTATTAAGGGTGTTTCAAAAAAATATTAATGTTTTAAATATAGTTGGGTAGAATTAAAATGAACCCAAGATGGTAACAATACCCTTGTAAAACATTTTTACATTGATAAGACTTTGTGATTAACCCCATGGGAGTATGTTTATATTATACAGGGATGGTTATTTAATGTCTATGAATCAACCTATATGGGATTATATAAAGTTTTATGGTAAAATAATACTTTTATAGTCCCTCTTTAATTTATAACAGAACAATTATCTACTTTTTATTTTTTCTTATATAAGGCATTATTTAATTAAAATGAAAATTACAACCTAAATGGTGTTTTCCTATATAGATTGGAATTTAAAATTTCATTAACTAATCCATGTTGTGAATATATTTATGGATAGATAATATGATTAAAATGGAGATATTAGATAAATTTATTAATTATGACGAAATTTCATCTAAAACCCAATATTTGGTAGGGTTTTTTGGTAAAACATTCTTGCGTTCCATGTGGATTTTTTTAAATAAAGTACCAATTATATTTACCTTGTGGATGACACTGAATTTTCCTTAAAACTAAGGTTGAAATTTTTATAGAACTAAATGTGAATTAGTGTGATGACATAAAATGAAACCTTATGTGGTGTTCTTTGTTCCAAAACTTGTGTAAGTTTAGTGGAACCATTTACTATGTTTTAACTGATAAATAGAACATTATTGTTACCCATAGGCCTCTTCTTCTATGGCTCGAACAGGAATGCTGGGAGGTTGATCATAGTGACATGTTCAATGTGACCTTTCTATAGAATAAATGCTTTATTTTTCTATATGGGACTATCCTAATAAAGGTATAACTCTTAGATCATTGAAACCTTTCTAAATTATTTTGAATCATTTATATATATGGTGTTTCTCATGTTCCATTTTTCCCAAGTATGACACCTAGTTTCTTAAACCAAAATCCAGTTTGATGGTTGGTCATATAGTTTTTTGACCCTTGTTATAAGTTTGAACATAATTTAATTATTTATTTTAGTGGGTTATGTAGGCCTATGTAATATTCGATCACATAGTTGGTCTTCTGACCGTTACTTGTCTTCAGTACTGGATGACTCGGTAAATCATCAACCAGATTGACAGTCAAAGGGAATGATACAAATCTGATCTAAATTCCTGGTACGGGTCATCAGATACTGGAATACAAATGGATGATATTTTTAGGGTTACTATTATGTGATTTTTCATTGTGTTAGTGAAATATCAGTATAATACATGTCAATACATGCGATACACATTTAGTTGATAAATGTTGAAGTGAACCATATGTGTTTAGTGAAAATAAATAAATCCTTTAGATATTAAGACTTGATCATAGTTCATTATTGAGGTAGATTAACATGGGAGTTAGATGAAATATAAATCATCCCAATTCTCTAGATGATGTTTCAAAGAGGATCATGGGTCATAACACTACCAGTCATTTTGTTTGGATTTTTCATGGATAGTGCTATGGTGTGCTTGGATGTTACTCGAGAGTTGTGTCACAGAAACATCTAGTGTATTTTGATCAAGCACTATTTTAAGTATCTATTTTTCCTCTCTTTTTTATTGGATCTTGGTAAAAGTATTTTGACCACATCTAGGACCACAATCAGTGGTCGAGGGAGAATATTCCATTGGATGAGTTCCCTTTTAATTAAATTATGAATAAGAAAATCTTATGGTGGGGGGGGGGGGTGTCATGTCAACCATGTTTAGAATATCCCACCACGTAGAGGTACCTAAAAATTGATGTACCACTAAGGAAATTGTTAACTCTAGTTTTGAATTCCCTTGAGGATAGTCCATTTTTAATGTGTCGATGTTTGCAAAGGAACATGATGATGATATGGTTGGTTGTGTATGAAATCTTCAAAAACACCATTAGTTCGAGATGTAATTTGTTGGGTGTGCTTGAGTGATCACATGACATATCAAGTGGTAATGTCATCATGGTTGGGTAGTGATGATTTGTCATCAGTTGTAACCGAGATCTTTCATATAAGTGTCCCAATAACAGTTTGAATATTCTTATTATCTATGCATTGTTGGTCAGAGTTGGTTTCAAACCACAGGGAGCACTTCATAATGGATATGAAGGAAGTGTATCAATCATCAACTGTAATTCTTGAAATCCTCTTGGATTATTCTTATATTAGTGATAATTATGTCCCCAATCTTGGTATCATCTAGAATATATTGAGAGATGAGCATTTATATGTTGAGCTAATGAAGGGAATTGAAAATACATTCTGTTGGATAAATAGACCCATCAGCATTTCTCTCTTATCGCGTGGTTTTTTATAGTGTCATGGATTTTATATGTGTTAATAGGGTTACCAAGTAGTAAATCCTTCGATAGAATCATGGAAACATGCTGATTATTTGACTTGACTGCTAGGCAAGTACTGCTTGGGGGTGAAGTCAGTGTTTGGATTTGTGGACATTTCAACTATGTACCAACATCACAGTTATAATTGCATTAGTATGGACTACATTGAATAAGGTCCTAATACTCCAACTGATGATTCCAAGGATACCTCATACTACAGTTGGGATCAAATAAGTTGTTTTAAGGGTGATGATTCAAGTGTCAGGGATCATCTAAACCCCAATGTTCTTGTTGGGGCATGACCACTTATATTATACTTTTAGATATAAACATCACTAAAATCTAGTTAAGGGATCAGTGAGAATTCTCAGTGAAAATCTCAAGGTACCTTAGTTTAAATGCCATAGGTTTATGTTTAGAAATTCCTCAATTGATAATGTTGAGCATTTTTTAATTCAATCAATATGAGGCTGTTTGACCAAAGGTCTATCTATTGTTGCATGTCATTACTGAAGAACCATTTCAATCATGTCATGAAGTTTAGGAAAGGGAAGTGAACAGGATTATATATTTCTCGACTTGGAAAATTGAGGTGGATTGGGGGTCAAACACTTGATCAAGATAATGTTCATGCCAAGAGAATTGTTAAAATACCAAGGGCATGTTTGAAAAAACAATATCAATAGTTGAGCTACAATGGATCAGCATTTTCAATAAAATGTTAAAAACTATGATGGGGAGTTTCATAGGATTTGTTATTTATGTTTAACACATCAAGATTTCACTTTACGTTTTCATTTCAAATAAATTCAATAGATTTTTTTTGCACGCAACACTATGTTTGAGAAAAAAACAATTTATTACCATATAAATTTAAATAGAGGTTATAAATAGTATTAGCCACATTATGAAACCTATGTATACTCCATATAATTTTATCATTTATCTTATCTGTTTCTTATAAAATTAAGTAAGAACAAATCTGATTTTATGAATAAATACTTTATTTGTTTAAATGAGATTTTACCACCTTTTAATAGTGAACCTATTTTAAAACTAAATTTTAGATATTTTATAATTTTTATTTGTCAAAATGAAGTTAATGTTTATATTATGAATAGAAATATATCTTATGGTGAATTTTTTGTATTTTTCTGAGAAGATTCATTTTTTTGAATAGTGAAAAATACTGCATTGTAGTTACAAAACTAAATATTCATTTAAATAATTTTTATACTTTTAGTTTATTTTTAAAGTAAAAATATATAAATAATACATATATTAATACAATTTAGATTATTGTTATCAATTATTATATTGAAATTAGATATAAAATATTATTGAACTTTGGAATGTTTCCTTTTACCCACATTCTCGCCACATCCACGAGATTAGTTTTAAACAAAATTTGGACACTTATGTGAATTGAATTTGAAAAAATGGAAATATATGGTTGTAATAAGTATGATATTTAGAGTCTAGTAGGATCAAATTCATTTTTTATATTACGAATAGTTAATTTAGTAAATTTTTATTTACCACGGTTAAGGGTAAATCAAGTAATTAAAGTTAAAAATAATATTATAATATCTTAAAATTATCCTAACAGTCAACCCAATTTCATCAGATAAGTGGGTTTTGACCAAAATCAACATTAGGATGAAATTAAAACCTTTTTAAGCCATACTCATGAGAATACGATAGTTGTTATATTATATTTAAAGATAAGTTAAAAATTTCATACTCATATTCTAAATAATTAAATCTTATTTAATACATGGTTATGTAGAATATAAATTTTAAAATAATTAGTAATTTAAAAGATAATAAATTTACTTTCAATATGATAATTTTTTTTATTTTTATAAAATAAATAATTTAATTAAATTATTTCAAAATAATGATATAAATTTTTTTTAATTAATGTAAATATAAAATAAATGAAATTAAAAATATTAAAAAAAAATTATTTGACATAATTAATGACATTAAATAATTTTATAGACAACCTAAACATGATAGGGATATTGGAGAATTGGTTTTTTGAAGTTATCATGCTGTTAGACTATTTTTAAAATATCAAACTACAAATAGTGTCAAAATTGATAGAAATGATACTTCAATATAAAAAATATTTTATTTAAATGATATAAAATTCATAAAAATATAAAATTTGGTAAAATAACTTTATAAGGTTAAATATTTCATCAATTATTCAATTGGGGTTAGTTTTTCATTTTATATTTAATATATTATCCCTACAATGTAAAAATTCAAGATGTCACGGTAAAAGTTAATGGGTTTAACTAAGGGATAAATCCGAAAGATAAGGTTAATATTGTGACATAAACATGAATAAAAATAATTGGTTGAGAGGATTTCAACCCATAAACATCTTATCTTATAATTAAATTAATTTTTTTTTATTTGAAATCAAAAATAAATTTATATTAATTTAATATTTTAATGGACTCCAAGAGTACCCCCTCTCTTATAAAAAGGAACCTCCTCCCTCACTATCTTACACCAATTTTGGAATTTTAGATCTACCATCCCCTAAAAATTCTTCATTCCAACATTAATTTTTTTTTCTGGAGGTCCTTGGTTTCTGAAAATACCAACCCTATTGTTCTTATGAAGATATCCAAAGAAAGTCAAGCAAAGAAGATGTAATTGTTTTACGAATTAATTTAAGTTCATTTATTATTATACATTATCTTCTTATGTTTTTTACTTACTAATATAATCAATCCACTGTCATATATGTTCTTAGATGTTATTATGATTATGGTATTACAATATTCCTCAATTTATCCATCATACAAAAAAATACCACCATGTGTGTGTACATATGGATTATTGTCTCCACATTGTGGTGTGAACAGGAGGATAGCTCGCCCTAAAAATGTTGAATGAACATGGTAAGTGTTAGTTTTGAAATCTCATTATGATCTGGGATTTTTTATATGTTAGTATTTAATGGTACATATTTATCATCCATGTCCATGTTTCTCAAAAATATATTTCAAAAAATTCAAAAAATGAATATAAAATTTTATAAAGTCATTTTTCAAATTTTAGACTTTCTATAAAATGTTTTGAAAGGAGTCTATTTTCAATTTAAAAATGAGGTACATTGTGATTTTTTAAATGGAAGGATTTTTTTTAACTTATGCAGCGTGATCAGCATTTTCAACTATCGTGATTCCCTATTTTTGTGAATGTTCCCTTACACTATTACAATGATATTTTCAATGGAAATATTTTCTTTTCTTTTTTTTCTTTCCTTTTCATTGATTTCAAATTAAAAACGGGCCTTTCTCTTATGAAATTTTTAATGATTATTTAGATTTTTTAATCTAGTTCAACATCATTTGTTTGGTTTTATGCTTAAATAAGGTTGATTTTTATGATACATTCCACCATATTGTATTGAAGGTTTTATGATTTGTTTGATTGTGGATGTGATATTATGATACAATTCATGGTTTGTGGTTAATCTATAAACATTTCGTATACTAGTTTTAATATGAATTATTATTTTGGATATGTTTTACTCTTTTCATAAGAGGAATACATTGGACTTAGTAAATGATAGTCGGGGCCCAATATTGACCCTCGATACATCACTAGGTCTTATAAGGGAAACTACTTAAGGTTTTCACTGAGTTATATTTGGTTCCTCAACCAAATCATTGATTGTATGTTTATGATGCCTCACATCATGCATTACCTCATTATGAGATTAGTTATTGATATTACTTGTGATTATTAAACTACTATAATATTCATGTGGATTTTTATATGGAATTATTTCATTTTTTATTTCTATATTATGCCGACGATTATGTTTAGAAGGCTTGTTTTTTAGTTATATAACTTTACATAAAATTTTACACTTATTTATGATGGACTAACCTATATTATTTACCCTTATTGAGAATCTTAGATCACCCCTTTATTATGATTCATTTTTACTAGGATGTGACGAAGTTTATTATGCCTCATATTTAGGGTTATGTTAGGAGAATCATGATTTTAAAAGGATTCTCTATGTTTTAGTTTAGATTTTAAATTTTAATGTAAGGATCATGTATCTAATAAATTTTCCTAAAATGCCAAAATGACCAGTCATTTGAGATTCAAAACTTGTTTCTATTCCAAAGTAATAAATTAATAAACAAGCTCTAGGATACTGGGGTGAGGGTTATTACAGTTTGAATTAGTGTAAGTTTAAAATAATCCTTGGTAACTAGATTTAGATAACCTAGATTAGGGAACATAACCCTAATATTGACTTTGAGGATATATATAGAAAAAATTCAGATAATTTTATTAAGGTAGAGATTATTTAGGTATTCATAAAATTCACCTGTGTCTAGATATTACACATGGATGTTATTCTTGAATAGATGTACATAAGAGTGACAAATTTGGCAAGATACGTTAGGCCTTACATGGTGTAACACAGTGCACGAAAACAGTCCTTACCATGGACTTGGTTTGAAAATACAAAGAGATATTATTAGGATAAATCAAATTTTATTTTCAAACCATTATGAAGGTTTTAAGAGTAAATATTTCCCCAATGAAACCATGTTTTTGAATATGATATTAGATATGCCTAAATTATTCAATTTACGTTAATTATTTTACAAGTTTGAAATTATGAATTCATATTCATAACCTGATCTAGTGTATTTAATTATTTAGAAATGGTGCATAGTGGAAGGAATGTAAACCATATCAGTGAAAATAATCTATATACAGATTTTCCTCATGTTCAAGATAATGATGTTTGAGATAGAGCTACAACTGGTGCTGAAAAACTTATAACTATACCAGGAAAAATGAACCAGGTTATAAAGAATATACTTACACATAAAGAGAACCATGATCCAAAAATGGATGATAAAATTTTGATCACATCATGATACAAAAACCTATATCATTGAATGAAAAAATTATCCATTTGTAACTGATAAATGGATGATTTCCTAGGAGAATATATTTCTTACGTTGGGAAGTAACAAAATGGAGAAGGTTTTCATGGAAATTTATCATCTCTCAGTAGATTCAGATCAATGATAGTCATTGAATCAAAACATGAAAGAGGATGAAGAAATTTCAAACATAGAATAGAGGGAATTTAATTAACTCTTCTTAGAAAAATATTTCCTGATGAATAGAGATAATATATGAAGAGGAAATTTCTAAGGGAAAAAGTGGACTATAATGTTGAAAAGTATTATACAGAATTCAAAATATTATAATGGAATGTTAAAGATTACAAACAAAATCCAAATATAAATATTGATGTATCATTTTATGTGTTAATACTATTCATTCAATGGGCACTAGTGTCCCAAATTTTCTCATCCTATGAATATATAGTCTAATGTGCTATTAAGACAGAGAAGGAATTCTCTATGTCTTATTATGATAAAGGAAAGAAATAGAATAATAGGGTATTTGAACACTTTGATAAATGAAATAAGGAAAAGGGAATAATAGAAGAGCATAATTTACTTCTAAAATAATTGTGGGAAGAAACACCCGTATACTTGACTGAAGGGGATGTAATTTTGTTATAATTGTGGAGAAAATGGCCACCATGCCCATGATTACAAGGTAAATAAAGAATATATCAAAGTTAAATGATAAAATGTTAAATAAATTGGAGATTATTAAAATTATTATCCTAAGAATCAATGAATCCTTCCCTAAAAAATTCCAAGGGAGAAATTCGATTATTATACGATCACAACTACTGAGGTTGATGTTCTTAATGATGTAGTTATAGGTAAATTAATCATATCTCTAAACTTAGCCAATTCATTTTTTGAATCTAAAACATAAAATTATTTTATTTATTCCCAGTTTTCCATGAAAATGGGACATTTATTTTTTTATTTAACAAAGGAGTTGTCAGTAAGAACTATTAAGGGATGTCTTATAATAATCGTGATATGTCAGAAAATCTACATTTAGACACATAATATATCTTTAGTTTTTAACCCTATCATTATAACTATGATTGAAATTGAATACAATCCTTGTTGTGGATTTGATTTCAAAATATAATGTGAAAATTTATAACAATAATAAGGAAGTAATGATTTTTGAGGAAAAATATGAATCTCTAATATTTAAAGAAAAAACTTCACCACCGGATTCTTATATATCCTCCCCTAATAGCATCATTGAATGAAATTATAAGAGTGGAAGAGAAAAAACATCTAGGTATGAAGAATATAATCCTAAAATTGAGGAGCATCCATTTTAATGGAACCAATTTATGTATTTTCTGAGGAATTACTAGGACACCCTAAAGACTAGGAAGTATAGTTTTCTATTGATTTAATTTATGATGCAAGACAAATATCAAAGACTCACTATAGAATTTATAATGTGTAACTAGTGTAGTTGATGAATCAACTTGAAGAATTGGGTAAAAAGGGATTTATTCACCCTAGTGTTTCTACATGGGGACCCCTATTCTCTTTGTCGATAAGAAAGATGGATCCATGAGGCTATTAAATAATTATATATAAATAAATGATATCATATTAAAGAACAAGTATCCTATGCTCGTATCATTTAATTATTTGATAAAAATCATAGAGATAAATTTTTTTCAAATATTGAACTTCATTCTACATATCATAAATTGTGAGTGAAGAAGGAATCCATTCTAAAATAGATTTTCAAAAGAGGTTTGGAAATTAATAATTTACAATTATTCCATTTTTATTGACTAATGCACCATCAATATTTTATGAATATAATGAATATAGTATTCATGGAATATCTTGATGATTTTATTGGAATTCATTAATGATATTATGGTGTAATATAAAATCTATTAGTACTATTATAATAAATTATAAATCATTCACGAGACTCTCGTAATGGATGAGTTATATGGTAAATTTTGGAACTGTGAATTCTAGCTTCGAAAAATTTATGTTCTTGGACATATTGTAACCAAGGATTGAATATCATTGGATCATGTTAATAAAAAGGAAATTCGAGAATGGCCTGAAAAAATGAGCCTAATAGTGGTACATAGTTTTATTTGTTTATAAGGTTACTATCTGCATTTCTTTCATAATTTTTCTTGATTGGTTGACTTATTAACCAAGCGCACACAAAAATGTGTTTAAATCCTATGGAAAACATACTTTGAAGAATTTTTTGATGAATTGATGAGAAGATTAGTCAATTCCCTATCATGACATTGCCATATAGAAGTAATGGATTTGTGACACAGAGTGATTCATCAAAGAAAGTACATGGTTTTGTCCTTATGTAGAATGATAGATTTTATGATGACCTTAGCCTTTTTCAAATATTATTACATGATTTTTAGAATAATTAAAAAATAAATACAACCCAAGGAATGTAAATTATGATTTATTTGAAATATTAGATTCAAAATTAAACATCATGAATCATAAATAAGAAAAAATATTATTTAATCCCTATATTGATCTCCAAACGTCCTTTTATCCCTTATATCTTTATAGGATATCCTAGGGGATACATGAATAAAGGGTTGAGCTAAAAAACCCAGTAAGGGGTTAAGCATAGAAATAAAGTAGAGAACATGGTATAAAAGGCATAACATGATAACATAAAAATTAATTAAACGATAATAATGATAATTAATCATAAAATTTATATGATGTTATTGTATAATCATGTCATGATAGGAATATGGAAACCACATATAACATGACATAAACATGAGTCAAGGCTACCTTCAAAGACTATATCACATTGTAGACAAATTCCAATAAGGGAATTAGATTCACTCCCTCTCCCAACATGACATCTCATGACAATAAACATTAAACAATGCATTGGAGTTATATTTGGGTGCACCCATAATAATATGTTCATGCATATGTGTGCCACATGAAGAATAAAGCATAAGGGATACCCATGGAATGAATTTGGTATCATAATCATGTCAAAATGAATAACAAAAGGGAATATCATTACAGTGTCCTTTAAATAATGTATTTTACTCATATATGTACAATTATAATGAAAAATAGGTATATATCATGATAAGTGATGTCAAATCGAACTAAAAACATGTAAAAAGCGTGTTTAAGAGACATTAGAAATGAATCAGTTTGGTGCCGTTGAAGGAAAATATTAAAGTAAATATAAAGAGGAAAAGAAATATTATATTATAAAACCATAAATCAACCAATATATTATTTCATGATAAAATTAATTATTTTATAAATATAATGGTTGCTTAAAACAGATTATGGAGCAAACTTGAAAATGGGAGAGAAATCGGGAAGTTCCCTATAATTGGGCTTTCTTATCTGGATGAATTGAGAATAGATCCTTTTTTAAAAAAATTACACTTTAAATTATGATGAAATGAACTTAATATATTATTTTGTAACATATACATAATTTTTAGAAGAATTATATTAAAATAAATAAGAATTACATTGGGTTATAGAGAGATAAAGAGTAACCTAAAGTAAAAATGGAGGATCGTGTGGAATCCCTTACCTTATGTCTAAATAAGTTCTAAAATTGAACTTAATGTACTGAAAAATTAAAATAGATTTATTATTTAATAATTAAATAACATTTTATACTTTTATTTTATTTATTATGTACACTTATGGCCATTTTATTAGATATATTGTTCAATTTCATTGTTTGATAATGTTTGTTTTCTTGGTTTTCATGATCGATTCGCTGGTATATGGGTATGGAAGTTCATTTAAAATGGGAATGGTTATCCAGAATTGGAATTATAGGTTATTAATTAACATAGAGAATATAAAATGGATATAAATATCATTTTTCCATAATTTATGATGATTAATTTGATAAAACATTAATGATATTTGTTTAGATTAATTTGGTTTGTTTTGATCATCACAAAATAGTTCTGTTATATTATTTAATATAATTTATATATACTATTTATAAAACATTAAATAAGTTGAAATTCATATTTTATAATATTTTTTAACCATAAAAATGGTCTTATGACCTTCCTTGATGATGGAATTGAAATAATAAAACATGTTATCCATAAAGGCAGTAAATCGATACTTCACGGACGATGTTTTCATTTTTAGTATAATGGGAGATTAGGAGAGGATTGATGATGAAATATTAAATTAACATGATAAAATTATATTATATATAATATATTTTAGTTTTTAAACAACATTTATAATGGTAGTTTAAGAGAGGATAAGAAAATAAAAGAAATTCAAAATAAAATAAGAAAAAAATGAGGATTTTAAGTCTTGAATTTCTCTTCATTGAGAACCGACTTATATAAAGTGATTTGGGATTTTTATGAGAAAAAGGGTTCCTAGAAATATGGTACGGGATTACGAATATTATTTTTCATAACATGGATAATATTCAAAGAATTTGATGTGTGAGGAAATTAGATGGTGAGGGTTGGTATTTCTAGTGGATTAGAGGAGTGTTTTTTCATTATTAGACTCATTAGTTGACTATTTAGTCCCATCATAATGAATAGTTTGAGAATTATCATCAAATATAATAAACTCATGAAGGATGGTTCATTATATGGGATTAAATCATCCATAAATCATCTATGACTCCGTAATTCAAGTATTTAGATAATATCCCAAATTATTATATTTCACTATTCACAAAAAATTCAACTAATTTTGGAAAATTCATAAAAATAACCCTAAAAAAATTTCAAAATGTAAAATTAAAAATTCAACACCATTTTATGAAAATATTTTTATAAATATGTGAAATTTAATTTTTAATTAATATCAGCAATTATTATAAAAATACAAATTTTAAAAATATAAATTAGTTTATAACACATTGAAAAAATAATTACTGTACACCAAATTATTCATATAATCATAATACCACAACATACTATTTTATGAATATATTTTTTTGAAATAAAAATTGTCTTAAATCATTATATTAATTTTAAAATAGTAATTTAACATTTATGTTTCACAAAAATACCAAAACATAATTTATCATTTGTACAAAAAATTATTTAATTATTATACGATATAATTATATCATATTTTCATTTTTTAGAAAAATAAATTTTATTTTTAAATTCATAGGTGAGGTTACCATTATATGTGATTTATTTCTATACACAATGTTCATATTACAATTCCATAGGACACGTTCCTATTCCATCAGTATAGGTTCTTTAATTTCTAGAAATGACTCTTATTTCATTCATTATTCATTAATAAATATTATATTGTTTTTTCTATGTGGTTTTATGTGATATATACTATATGACATAATTAAAAGAAGGGAAATTTTATGGGCTGAAATCTATGTATTTACATTCTTCCCCCTTATGAAATTTCACCCTCAAAATTCCATTTTTACATTCTAAGGTGAAAACTGTTGTGGGTACAACTTTTTAATCACTTCCTATAATTCTAATGTTACCTCTTCATACATATGGTCCTGCCATAGTACATTGAACATGTGGGTTGTCTTGTTGAGTAGAAGTTTATCTCTATAATCAATGATATTACCTAGTTTCTCCTCATAAGTGAGATCATTTTCCAACTATACCACCTATGAATTCAGTACTTGTGAAGGATCTGGAATACACTTCCTTATAAGGGAAACATGGAATGCATCATGTAGTTGATTCATGGTTGGTGGAAGTGTTATTTGATAGGCCACAAATCCCACTCGATCAAGAATATTGAAGGTGATGATGTACCTAGGACTTAGCTTTCCCTTTTTCCAAAATCTCATGGACTTCTTCCATGGAGATATGGAAAGGAATACCATGTATCCAATCTTAAACTCAAGGTCTTGCGGATGATTGTATGCAAAACTCTTCTATCTACTTTAGTATTCTATGATGTTTTTTTGAATTATTTTCACCTTTTTTACAATTTAATAAACCATTCTAGGTTATTGAAGAAAACATTCACTAACTTCATTGCAACAGGGCAGTGTTCTAAAACTTTTCCCATAAATGGATTCTTAAGGATCCCTTTGGATACTCGAGTGGAAAAAATTGTTGTAGGAGAACTCAACCGGAGGTAGATATTGGTGCCATCCTCCCTTAAAGTCTATAGGACATTCCCTCATCAAATATTCCATTGTCGGAATATTATTCTCAGATTGGACATCATTTTGAGCAAGATATGATCAATTGAGGTTTGTCTTAGTGTTTAAAGCATGTTGGAGAATTTTCCAGAACATGGAGGTGAATCATTGAACTATATTAGATACAATAGAGAGTGGTATTGCATGTAGCCTGACAACTTCCCTTATGTATATCAAATGAAAATTGATCCAGTGAGAATTCTTCATGGATTTAGATAAAGTGATATGTCTTTATAAGATGATTAACAACAAACCATATAGCGTTGTTTCCTATGGATGTCATTGTATGTCCATTGAAAAATTACATGGTTATGTTCTCACATTTCCACATTGGTATGGGTAATGATTGAATCATCACTTTATACATTTTTCTTTCATCTTTCACCTTCTGAAATATCAAGAACATTGATGTATATTTAGAGATATGCTTCTTCATATTTTCCCAACAATAGTTTACTCATAGATATCAATACATCTTGTTGGTCCCTGGGTTAATAGATAAAGTTGACTTATTTGTGTCATTAAAAATCTCATTATTTATCATTGGATTTGATGGTACACATAATCACGAGGCAAATATTATGAACTTATCCTCGTCGATCTTGATCTTACAGGATTTCCCATTTCTGATAGCATCCACCCTTTTCTGAATTTCCATATCAGTCCTATGAGGATTTTTTATTTTCTCTATGATGAAAGGTTGAGAGTTCATTTGAGAAAGGATTAGTGACATTACATCCACAATGATACCCATCTCCATCCATTGAAATTCTATGAATATTATATCCTTACCAATTCTCATCATTGATAAAGTTGCATGATCATTTCAACATAGATCATCCATAACCTTATTTTCATTACTTGGATGGTAGTGTATTGAGCATTCATAATCATTTATGAGCTCTAACCATCTTCATCAACACATATTTATATCCTTCGGTGTGAATATATATTTGGGGCTCTTATGATCAGTATATATTTCACACTTCTCCCAAAAAAACAATACTTCCAGATTTTCAACCCAAAGATCACATATTTCAATTCTAGATCATGTGTAAGACAATTGTTCCCATGAATTTTCAACTTCCTTGAGGCGTAGGCTATCACTTTATAATTTTTCATCATTAAAAACAAAAATCCATTTTTTAAATAATCTTTTTACTCTATAAGAACATACACACTCTTCCTCAGTGTGAGTACTAGAACAGTGATAAGTCTCTTTTTCAACTCTTTGAATATTTATTCACATTCTATGGCCCTAAAAACCATTATTTTTTTCTTAGTCACCTTGGATTGTGGGTTTCAAAATCATGAGAAGTTATTTAAATATTGTTGGAAATACCCATCTAGAACAAGGAAGCTGTAGATCTCCATTTTATTCATTGTCATGATACACTCTTCAATTTCCATTGTCTTTAATGGTTCCACAGATATTCCATTACTGGTGATAACATATCCCATGAATGATACTTCTCATATCTTGTATTCACATTTACTATACTTTGCATATAATTTATCTCTTTTTATGTTAATTAGAACAATATTCAAATTCTCCTCATGTTCCTCTATGCTCTTGGATTATATCATAATATCATTAATGAAGACTACCAAAAATTTGTCAAGGTACTCACTAATGACTCTATTAATTAAATACATGAATATTATAGAACCATTAGTGAGTCTGAAGGGCATCATAGTGAATTCATTATGTCCATACCTCATTCAAAAGTATGTATAGGAAATATCCTCTTTATTCACCTTTAATTGGAGATATACTAACTAAAGGTCCATCTTAGTGAAATAAATTTCCCCACATAGCTCATTGAATAAGTAATCTATCCGGGGAAGGTGATACTTGTTCTTTATCACTATTTTATTGAGCTCACGGTAATAGATACAGAGGCGCATTGATCTATCCGTCATCTTGAAAAATATGACTACTGCAACCCCTGGTGAAGCACTTAGGAATATAAAATGCTTATCCAGGTTCTCTTGTTACTCTTTTATTGTTCATATAGATAAATAGTGAATATTCTATAAGGTTTCTTTGATATAGGAAGAGATCTATGAATTATTTCAATTCAGAAATAAATTTCCCGATTAGGGGGAAGACCTAAAAAGTTTTCAAAAAACACATATGTGTAGTCCCTCATAATGAGGATTTCTTCAAGAATGATTATCTACATTTCAACAATCATTTGTGATGGAAATACTTGGTTATATGGAAATACTATCCACTCTTTATATAATTAATCTGAAGGATATTATTCTTCCTCCATAAACATGAATGTAATTAGTGGAATTTTTGGTATGTGAAGTGTGATCTCCCATTCCCGATATTTGATTTTGGATTAGTATAAAGATAGAAAATACATGCCCACAATAGCAACAAACTTCACCAATGGATGTCAGAAAAGTTTTTCATGGAGGTTCAGTTCAGAAACAATTACCAAAGAGGAGTTATGTAGTTTGAATGGAAAAATTTCCCCATTTTCTGTTCTAAAAAATAACTCAACCTTTATATATTGGGGTGGTGATTTCATTGTTTTAATAAACATTCATGATATGTTAGAATGTCTAGAACCATAATCAAATAGTACATTCACTATTATTGAATGGATAATATCATATGTGTCACCACATCATTTTATGGCTCTACCTATGTAGTAGTGATAACATATACCCTTTCTTATTTCAATGGAGGTTTTTGTCGACAGCCTATGACAACATTGTACCTATAGAGTTGGTTTTCAAAATTCCCATATTCCTTCAAGTTGAAACACTACACTACAGGATGAGTGTTGATCTAAACCTTCCTTTTTTACTTCCACATTAGTTGGATTCTTTATATCCCCTCCAAAATTATTATCCACATTTCCCTCTCTTCCACATTTGAAGTAGCTATTAGTTATATTCAAGTAGTTTCTAGGATGCTTCTTCACACAATTTTCACATGTGGGATGTTGGGTCTTCCTTCCATCATGGTATTTTTCTATTTATCCATTCATATGAGACCCCATTTCCAAGATTTTATCACGAGGCCCATGAGACCAAAGAGAGTCTTCAATATCCATTTCAACCTTGAGAGAAAAAAGAACAATATATTCATATATATCAAAGTATCAAATCAAAAATGATTTTTTAGCCTAGGATTTATTCTTCAAAAGAACTGATCTACCTTTCATTAAGTGTTCATGAAAAAGGTTAAGGCGTATCGTGAAATCATTGTAATGTTTTCCTCGTATGCCACGATAGACTCTTCTTCCTTTTTCATGAGTCCAAGGAACTGCCTTTCCATCTAATGATAGAGTGATTGGGGAAATTATGTATTGAAAAATATTTTCTTGAAATCCTCTCATTCTATAGAGCCAGTTTCTTCCTTGGACATCGTGTTCTGGATTAGTTTTCAAAAATAAAAATCTTCTCCATAAAATCGACAGACCGCTAGCTCAAACTTATCTTTTTCTAAGAACTAAAGTATAGAAAATATCTTCTCAACGGTGTTAATACATTTTTCTGCAATGATGGGATCAAAAGATCCACTTAACATGGGATTCCTTTTTCGCATAAAGGATTTGATGAAAAAATTATCATTCTTAAGCGAAGGAGGGAGTTCCGTATGATTCATTTTATTATTCATAACTTGAGCCAGTGGATAATATACTATCAGGAATTTTTGAGTGCCCATTCCCATCATATTTAGAATTTCATTAGGGAAATAATCACATTTACAATCACATTGATTATTGGCATGCGTTCTTCTATTTCCTGCCATTAACTAAGAAAAAGAATGCACAATTAGGGAGGATTGAATACATAGATAATACGAATATAAAAATAAAACCATGTACATAAAAGGATAAAAATTTAAAGGAAAATTATATATGATCTTGTGATTCCTATGTTTCAATATAGGCTATCCATGACATATTTCCATGTATAAATTATTATGGGTAATTTTTGTTTCCATAATAATGGTCATTAATGAACTTTTTAATTTACCAACGCATATCCTTTGGGAGTGTAAAAAATTTTGCGCAGTATGGCCTATTGATGAATTCAAGGTTAACCCAAGTCAAGCTCATGATACCTTGTCAGTGTCATTACCCCTAGGTACATCTTATCCAAAAACACATCCACTTGTAGTATCCAGACAGGGTTGTATTTTCGTGATAAACAACTTACTCTATATTTAAAAAAATTTTGGGTTTTTTTATTACACATAGTTTTATCCCAAAGGCTTCCACAAGAGTTTTATAATCTTAATATGATAAATAATTAAACGATTTCTCTGATACATACTATGATGGACCTAGACTTTTCCATATATTATTACAATCTTTTATGAATAATTAAATATAAAATACAACTCAAGGATTATAATGACATGTGTCTTTGAAATATTTGATATATAATTAAACATCATGAAACCAAAACAAAAACAAATTTTATTTAATATCCCTATTGAGATCCTAAATACCGTCGATCCCTTATATCTGAAGAGGATAATCTGGGGGATACATGAATAAAGGGATGAGCTAAAAATAAAAATAAGGGGATAAACATATAAATAAATCATAGCACCTAGGATAGAAGGCATATCTTAATGACATTAAAAGGAATGTAACATGAATAAACATAGTGAATAATTACATGCATATCATGGGATTATATAATCATGGAATCATTGTCATGACCCCCTCCTCACATGGTTCATCCCTCTTAGGCTAGAAATGTGAGAAGTGAGATAGTAACCCCTGAGTCCTACTTCCAGTAGGCCTCGGGTTGGGGACTAGCACCGAGGGTATAGTAAACACATAAATGAGAGGCATTATCCTCTTAGAGAACACATACAGAAGACAAAGATAATATAGAAACCAACCAAATCCATGTCAGAATGCAATATGAAATAAATCCCATGTACACAAATGTAATTTCATGCATGAACTAATACATATGAAAGGCAAAACTTCCTGTACAAAAAGATAGTAAAAATCGTGGCAACCACGAAGCCCAGACAGCTCTGATAACCACAAGCTAGTAGTTACTATCATGATCTACAACCTTCTCCATGTGACCTGAAAATAGTTTATATATACATAGGGTGAGTTTAACAGTATACCTAGTAGGATCCTCCATGTGGCCTATCAAGAAAAAGTAATGAAATCTTGCTAAATCAGAATAAACAACATGTGAAACTAACTTATCACCTAAATAAATATCCTGTGTTTCTAGCCTCACCATGGATACTCTCACCAAGTATCTCATACAAGAGTATATAATATAGTAATGAATATAAAAGGTACCCCACTAATAATTCCCCATTAGTTTTCTACCTTTCCCCAATGTCACACATCCTAAGAATCTCTCTTTACAAGGGTTTCCTATAGAGACCTAGGCAAAACACCACAACATGAACCCCGTGCAGCCCAACTACCACACCCACATAAAATAAGTAACCAGGTAGTATCCGGGATCCCCCATATCTCATATAATGTTTATCATTTGTCGATCATAATACCTCATGCCATTACAACCCATACACTGAGTAAGGATCCTCAAGAAATCACAACCTATACATGGTACACCAATAGTAGTACATAGGAAGAAATATCCAAAATATATGTATGCGAATAATCAAAAGCCATTACAACCCTCTACACACAAATATAGGGAAAACTAACAGTTGTGCCTACCAGCACAAATATCTACCATGAGAAGAGAGTGGGACAAAAGGGGGTAGTCGGCAATCAATACTCCCACCAGAATGATGGGGAAAACACCCCTTGGGCTTAGAATCCCCGGGTTTTCAATTGACATAACTAATAGGGTTGAGTATCATATATAAAAAAAAAAATTATAGAATATACTATATCTCACCACAATAATATGGCCATAACCAAGTCTTAGACTCAACTACTGCTAATGTCTCCCAAACTCTTGGATGCTACTGCTAAGACTAGGCCTCTTATAAGAACACAACCATTTAAGAAGATACATTAGATTACTTTATCCCTTTTTATCTGTTTTGCATTACATTGATTAATTTTTTAACAATTAATTAACGATTATTAATTCAAAATGAAATTTTATTATCATCACACCAATGTTTCATTCCCTATAGGCATAACCAATCCAAGTCCACAACTTCTCAGAAATGATACCTAAGAATTGCATCCTAGAAATATCCAACCCCTTGGGTTAACACCATTTATTCAATAATTTATTGAAATAATTATTTCATTCACATATTCCCAGGAATTCTAGAAAAACATTTTCAGATACCAAACATAAGGGGATCAACACGGTGAGTAGATGATCCACCCGTCAATTACTTGACATTTATAACTAGAGAATAGACTCATCCTTCCTCTATAATCTAAACACAGAAATAATGTGGAATAACCCTTGTGTCTTCACTCTTTTTAGAAGGAGGGTAGGAAAGATGAGATTCGTTAGGAAAGGGGGAAATTAAAGAAGATAAACAACCAAAAATATTCAGTTAGCATTCAACATTCACATCCAACATGTTTCATCATCTCCTGTGTCCTCCCAGACTCCAACAAGCATAAACCAATGCATTTCAGCACTCTAGGTGCCAACTGATACCACAACCACTGGGCCCCTACCCCTAAATCTCACAAGATCCATCCAGGATCACATTACAACACAAGCAGTAGGAAACAAACATCATATATACTGTGATTTTTCCCTTAAACAAGTAATTTGTCATTCATACATAATTAAAACTCCTGGATCCAAAGCACAAGGAACTTGTCCATATAAGAAAAAGGGTAACTAAAACCCTACCAGGAATTATATTTTATAAATGGATGTTTATTTAATCCATCTAGAATTAACTGATCTTTTACTTGTAGGTTCAAACTTTGAGTAACCTAAACAGTATGCTATCAAAAATTAACTCAACTGTTAATTGATATGCCATTAATTCATTATCAACAAGAATCAACATGCCTATGGCTTATCAATTAATTCAATTAAGCATGAGTATTGCAACAAAAACAAGATTCATTTACATGCCTCCTTTATCTTCGACAATTAATTACAATTAATCCCAGTTTACATTCTTTACAAATTTTATCCATGAATTAAATAATAAACAAGGAAAGCCTAGATATCACACTCTCTAGAAAAAAGAGGCAATAACATAAAATATATGCCAATTTATTTAGATAGCTTAAATATTTATTATGTAAATTCCATTATGATTCAGTTGGATAAATCATACTAAATTTATGATTGAAAATAAAATAATATAGATGAAATGAATCCCCTTCCTCAAAAGGTTCTTAACGTTCTTTACATGAGACAAATCCACACAACAGATCACTATGGCCTCCCCCCCCACGACAACTGCATCCACTCGAGGAATCCGTAGCATGACCGCACCAACCAACACCCAGAAAACATCATTAGAAACATGGAGATTATATTCCATAACATGGAAAATAGAAATAATATAAGACGGATTGAAGAAAAGACATGGAAAAAGGTATATCATACCTTCAATCGATGATGGTTTGAGACTTGATGCTTGGACAAAAATAGGGGGTTCACATGTAGCTAGAAGAACTTCAAGGGGAACCAATCCTAGGAGGAATGTTTTATCACACAAATACAATGGGAAGAAGGAATGGTTCGAGTGTCTCACACCAGGTAAAAAGAAGGCAGTACAAGGGAGGTAGATATATTGTCCCTTTAGATGATTTAAAATTGTAGCTGTTTAAGATACACTAGATTTCCATTGAAAGAGGATTGAATTAAACCATGTGGTTTGACCATGTAAAGGTATCCCGAGCCTTAGGAAGATAATGATAGAAGTTATGTTCATGAATCAGCCTTAAATCCCTTAAAACAAGGCCTTGAATACATTTTTCGTCAATGAAAAAGTTAAATGGGTGAACTGTAGGAATCTAGAAACCCTGTACACCTACCGACTTTGACATTAAAAATGAATCACCATTGCCTATGGTACAAAATAAATCACCAATTCCGATAGTAAAAATGACTCACTGATACCAATAGTACAAATGAATCAACGACGCTGATAGTAACAATGGCTCACTGACACCGACAGTACAAATGAATCACTGACAACGATAGAACAAATGACTCATTGAGGCTGAAAATACAAATGACTCACCGACGCTGATAGTACAAATGACTCACTAAGCCCGACTATACAAATGACTGACCGATGCCGATAGTAAAAATGAATAACCGATTATGATAGTACAAATGAGTCATCGACAACGATAGTACAAATGTCTCACCGACGCTGACATTAGCAATGACTCAATTATTCCTATAATACAAATGACTCACTAATGACACTATTCACATTTGGAAACACTATTCATTGAATTTAAAATTTGGAAAAGTGTTGGGGATAAGTCACCTTGATCTATCATAACTACTCAGACATAAAATATCAGTAATGGAATGAAGGGTAGAGGTATGATTCATTACATCAGATACTTCTCAAAACATTTCCATCACCGAGAATTCAAAACCAACCTACAAGGAGAAAAAAGGGGTTCGAATAACCACCCATTGAGATACCTATCAACAAAGAGATTCCAAAAAATGAAAAAAATGAAATCCAACTCATAAACATGCAATTTATCTAATAAAAAATGAACATCCTTACCTGAAAAATGATAAAAGGTTTGCCATCGTGATGGAATAATATTTTGAAACATCCCTTATAAGAATACATGGTTATTTTTTAAGGGAATATTTTATTTTATATATTCATGTATTTTAAATTATTTCTATGTAAAATGTTTTATTTCATTCAAGAGAATTTTAGTTATTTTATTAGATTATTTTCATATATGTCAACATAATTTTTTTTTTGATTTTATAATTCATTGAGGTTAATTTCTTATGATAAAATCAGCCATATCATATTAAAGGTTTTATGATACTTTTGATGGTGTATGTTATTTTTTAAAACCATTTATGGTCTATGGTTAATGTATTAAAATTTCTTATGATAGTTTAAAATCTAATGTTTATGTTGGTTAAGTTTTACCCTTTTCATATAAGGAAAGCATTGGACTTACTAAGTGATGGGTGGTTCCCACTATATCCCCTTTCTGGTTGAGTAGAACACATGAGAAAAACTAGTTTGGGATTTTACCAGTTTATGAATGGTGTCTCGAACGAATCCTTGATGATATGTTAATGATGTCCAACATTATGCATTCCTTCATTATAAAATTAGTCATTGATATTAATTATAATTATTCTACTAGTAGAATATCCATGTGAATAGTTTTATAGAACTATCTTATTTATTATTTTCAAAATATTATAATTATTATGTTTAAAAGGTTTGTGTTTTAGTTATATACCATTCCTTAAAAGTTTGTGCTTATTTATGATTCCTTACGCTTTATTATTTATCCTTACTGTGAATCCGAGCTCACCCCTTTCATATATTTCAATATTTCCATGATGGAAAGATGTATATAATGACTGATATTAAGGGTTCATATAGGAGAATAATTATGTTCAAAGGATTATCTATGTTGTAGTTTAGATTTTGAATTTTAATGTAAGGATCATGTATGTAATCTATTTTCCAAAATAGCTAAATGGATTAGTCCTTTAGGATTTTACACTTGTATCTATGCCAATGTATTAAATTATAGAACTAGATCTAGGCTACTGCGGTCAGGGTAATTACATAAAGAGACAAAGTTGTGACAATTTTTTTTATTATATGTGTACTTGATTAATTTTCTTATCGAGGTTTTAGTTTCATTTATGAGATTTTGATCGAGTTTTAGTGGCTTATAAATTTAATGCATAATTTGATGTTTTTAGGTGTGTTGGGAATTTATAAATAAAACCTGACTATTTAACTAAATCTTCACAACCTTAGTTGGTTAGGGGTTGTTTTATTTTTTTCCTCATGTTTCGTAGGGGTGATATATTGTATAGTGGGGAGGTTGAAACATCTCGTTTTTTGGACTGGAATCAACTATTCCATGATTTTTCGATCTTTTCTCATTTAGTAGATTATCCAAATTTTAAATTGTGATTAAAAATGATAATATGATCCTTTTAACATTTTAATGTGTTGGTCTTAGATGAGAATTATGTATGATGAGGTTTTATGGGAGTTATATTAAGTTTCATAGGTGATGGGATCCGAAAGAGCTAGTTTTTTGAAAGATAGTATAAGTCACATAATAGATGCATAGTTTGATTAACCATGTGGCCCCATTTTTTGGAGAGAATAGTTTTTCTAAGCTATGCATGGGGACCAGGAGGCCATGGGGCTTGTTTTAGGTGTTCATGGTGTGACCCAAACTATAGTGTCCCAGGTTCTGACATGTAAGACATTATATTTTTTCTATGAATATTTGGGAATCTAGGCATTGAGCCGTCAGAGAATCCTGGGCTCTGAAATCTCTGGTGTGGTGATTTTAAAATTATTAAATATAATTTTTCACTCATCAATTGTTTCTCTTTAAATTTGGAATAAATCTCGAGAAGAGTCTCATATCATTATTTTGAGGCGTCATTTCAGTTTGGAACGTTGTTTTACCATAGGTGTGTTCTAAAGATGTATGTGCTAGGTGTGTAAATGAGGGTGAGTTGGCAGGGAACTATGTGGTGATATTATTAATTAAATTGAAATTTATTCAATTATTTAACCTAAATCTACCTGACCCCACCCCTTAGTGTGAAAGACATGGAGAAGTGGTGATCCCCCACTACCCCCTTTTTTGGTAGACTAAAACTGAGAAGTATTGAAGTGAGGAGTTGCTACAGATTTTGGTTCCTGACATTGATCGTTATCATATTTAAGAGTAGCATGACCCGAGAATTGTTTTTAACCTAAAGCTTTGGAATTTCACCATCGAGGCATGGATATCTACGTTCTAGTCCCATTCCCATTTGTTATGATTTTTTAAGGTTAGAAATACCTATTTCAAATTTTAGAGATCCCTTCGAGATCGCTATGTGGGTTTTGGGGAAAACAGAGGTGAATCATGAATTTTATAGGTGAATTTCAATCAAAATCATTTTCTACACAACATGCTGACAAGGAAAAAATTATGTGTGTTATTTATATTAGGGGAAGATAAATTCGGTGGAGTAAATTCCATGTATAAGGGTTACACACAATGTAGTGATCCCATTCCATGTTTTCATAGGAAATTTCTGGGGTAGTTTTGTGATTATACATGGTTGTGTAGAAACATATGACCAAATTACACAGACACGAGGTTCCATATATGGAAAGATAAAAATGACATGGCCAAGTGGCCATTTTTATCGGACAAACCGTGTAGTATTGGTACATAATTTTTATGGGACACGACCGGTTGAGCCTTATGGAGGACAAAAATGTCTAGAGGTATAAGAAAGTCGACATGCCATATGGAATTCAGTGTATGACATTTAATTTCATTGAGATCTTCTTGAGATCATTCTCCATGCATATCTCTTTTACCATAACTCATATTTAGGTTTGTGAGTAGCCTATCCTAATAAGTTTTCTATTTAAAATGTCACGGTGGTCTCTATTTGGGCCTAAGAGTTACAATGTTCTTGTTTCATCCACAATGTTAAAAAAGTAGTTCTTAAACATGACAGTCATTAAAGTGGATCTCTGGGTTGACTTCAGGGTCTATACCCTTCCCTTTCACCTTAGGAAGTGGGTTTTCTAGGCTCTTTAGGTCAGGAAAGGATTTATCCCATATTGTATCAAGGCTCTGATCACATACTCATGTACGTGTTGCGAAGTGAGGTATGATAAGTGTGACACTCCTTTCAGTGGTACATGGATGATTCTGGGGATTGTTGTGGTTCATAAAGAGAGACTTTGAGACTGGTACTCCTGTATTGAATTAGGGAGTGAGTTTCCATGGCCGGTATTATTTGTTATATATATAAATCCCCAAAATATGGGTGTGGGTTCTATACTAGTGGTATAGTTCATCCTGTTTTGGTACTCACCTATCCAACTAGGGCATGAGTTCCCAGTATATTTAGTGTAGTTCGTGATAGCTCGCACGTTTCATGCCATGGAATGGGAACCACATTATCATGGAAAAAATAGTGTACTTACTCACATATTGGATCAGGGTGAGGGTCCTCTATCTATTTTGTTGTTAATCCCCTACTGTATCAGGGCATGGGTCCTCCAGAAATGACATATAGATAGAGTTGGTACTCTCCTATTATGTTATGGTGCGGTTTATTTTACCTTGGTGTCAGAACCCCCTGTTTTTTCATGGTATGAGTTCTCCATACATGTTTTTATGGTAGATAATGTACTCCCTTATCACACTATGGAGCAGTTCCTCTAGCCAGGGGTCGGTACTCCCCTATCATTCTAGGGTGTCAGTCACCCATAGTTATTATACTAGTTACGTGGTACTCATATTTCGCACCAGTGTGCAAGAACACTATCTATAGAATTTTACTCCCCTATCAAAACAATGTGCATATCCTATATCACTTGATTGGAACTCCCCTATCATACCAGGGTGCATGTCCTCACCTACATAGTTGTACTCCCCCATCTTCTGGTAGCAACAAGGAGCTGGTCCTCCAATGGATTTGGATCTCATATAGCTGTTGAGTATAGTTATGAGGAGAGAGACCCTACACTTGATACATATTATACATTATTTGAATTTAATGCTTCCTCTATGGATTTTGTTGTGCGACACTTCATAGAGGAGCGATATTGGTTTTACCAATTAGTTAAGAGCTACTACTCCCATGACTCTAGGGTAGTGGTGAGGTGTGAGTACCATTTTTCTATATTTTTATAAAATATTCAGGTGGTTCATAGTCTAGAGATTTTCTCCCTCTACTATCATAAGTAGTGAGTAGAAGCAATCATTATTTTTTTCTTTTACTTACTATTGGTGTGAGCTAAAAAATGAAGGACCTCTGGTGTTAGGCACTAGAGTTATACGTAGTGATTTATTTTCCCAATAGTGTGTATCTCGCATATGGATTCCATCATGGTTGTAAGAGCTTTTGGAGTGTGTTTTCCTAGTTTTGTGTTACCTTCGACCCTTGAGTAGTAACATGTAGCTATCCATGATGTCGGAACCTCATGAGACTTGGAGTCTGAGATGAGTATATCTTGGTATTTCTAGTACTGTTTTCCATGTTTTAACATTTCTAGGTTGGAACACCTTGTAGACTGAGGTGACTACTCATGTATATCCAATGATGGTTCGATATGGAGTTTCTCTCTTGATTGGGTTCTTTTTGGGTAGGTTAGGCTGATTGTTTCCTTTCAGTTTCTCTCTTTTCTTTTGGATTTATTGGTGCCTACTGAGTATTTCTACCATCACCCCTAAATGAGATTTTACAACATGTTTTGTGTCTTTTGTAGACCAAAATATATTTTATGATATCCCGAGAGGACCTGGGGAAGGTGTATTTTAGAGAGCTAGACTGACCGAGGTGTTTATCAGAGCTTAACCAAAGAGATTTTGGACGGTTTCATCTTATAGAAATCCCCTCCTTCTGAGAAAGATGAATGGTATTAAAATTTGGGTGGGATTTTATTTTTCCATAGTGACACATTCAGTAATTTTTTTTACTCTAGTTTGGGATTTATATATTCATGAATGTTAGTTAATAACTTTTTACATCTCTTCACTTTTCCATATATTTGTTTGTGGGTACATGCGTACATGTAATTTAGGAAAACTCCTACCATATATGTTATATTCCTACCTAGTTCATGTTTCCTACACCTGGACAATTAGAGGAGGGATTGTGGAGTTATGGCCTAGAACCCATTTTTCGCCTTGTGAATGAGTGGTATCAAAGAAGGTTACACTTTGGGATAATAATTTTATGAGCTTGAGTTCGGTTTCATAACAATAATGTTCAAGTGTTTCATGTTCGGAACTCAAGCCATGGTTTCTAGTGGTTGTGTGGTAGTCGAGGAATCCATTCACCTTGAATTTGATAAAATTATTACAAACTAATTAAATTAGGACATTGGTCATTTGGAAATAACGACAAATGCATCACACCTGACTAGGTTTTGGGTTTTTCTTGCCCTTCTTAAGTCAGCACCGTAGATATAATATTTGATCATTGTGTGTCTTAAATTAATTTGAGGATTCCACTATGAAGATTGCTAGATTGGGTTTCATGGAAGGATTGTGGTGACTATCTTCCCCCTGAAGAGGCTTCAGTGCAGGGAACTAGTTAAGTAGTTTGACCTTTATGTGGTCTGACAATTTAGCCTCCACATGTTCAGATATAGGTTGTGTCGGTAGTGTAGGCTGAGTATGCACATAGGTTGAGTGCACTGACTGAGTTATAGAGGTAGTGACCTCTATGGTATTAGGGTAATCCAGACACCCAAGAGCCTAGTGACTAGATGAAGGTAGTCACATGAGTTTTCTACCTAGTGTGGATACCTCTCAAACAAATGGTTGTCCTAGTGAAGATTCTTCTACAGGGTTTGTTTGGGAAATAGTGGAATATAGTGATGTAGTCCCATAATAATTCAACGATCACGTGGGTTGTTTTTGAGATACTATTTAAGGAATAGTTTTACCCTATAACATTTAGATCAGTGGGTATCCATGAGCCTAAGTATCTTTTGGTAGGATAAATGGCTATGGAAGAGTACTCGACGATGCTAATGGACTTGAAACTTAACTCATTGAACATGGGATGAGACCTGTTCCTCTAATTTTAGACCTATGTGGAGGGATTCCATGAATATTTACATGTAGGTGTGGGTTCCTAATTATTTCTCAATTATATAGAGGAATTGGAGTAAACTATGGAGATATATATTTTACTAATGGAGGGATGTGTGGATGTGGTCTGTAGTGGTTTTCATGAGGCTAATTTATTTGCAGAAGTAGGAAGATGACAGATGATAGGATCACGGCGTAGGAGGTATACCCATGCCCAGTGTTAGAAAAATGGTCTTGTGGCATTAGAGCTGCAGTTGATATCTGGTCAGCCACATGAGATAGATTGTTACGTTTGAGATGGCTAAGGACATCTATTTAGAGATTATCCATACTATCATGCTTGTGAGAGGGAGATAGTCAATGAAAAACCTTTTAAAAAGATACATTCAGTGTAGGGAGTTCTGCATAATGGAATCTATGGCGTAGGAGTTGGGTGCGTTGCAGAAGGTGGCATGAGTTTTGAGGTGTTTCCACCACCACCCCATGTGTTCCATGCTAGGGTTAGAGAGCTAGATAACATGGGAGAGGATAGTTGTAGGAAATAGAAGCCTTCAGCCTTGAATCTATGAGGATAAATAGAGGTACACTATGTGTCCTTTTTACTTTCTGTAATAATTATAATAGAAAATGTTGTGATGTACTCTTTTCGTTCCACCTTTACTCGAGGGGTCTTTTTGGGGGTGACAAGGCCATGGTAAGATCATATGTCGATATTTTTTTATTTTTATTCCAATTCATATGTAAGGGGGATCCTTCTCCCACTGAGATAGGTTTGTGTGAAATGATTAAAACTATGTGGGTGAGTCAGTACCACCGAAAAAGGATAACGTCGAGGTGTAGTGGATGAGTCCCTATGAATTGTGTGTTTGTGTTAGGGTTATGTGTTAGGGTTATGTGTGTAGGTATTAGTAAGACCCAATGTAGGAATTTGGGATTCCCTATTTTTTTCATTAGTACCATCACATGTATTACATCATCTTTTTACCAGAGGTGCTTGAGGAGAATGTGGTGTTGTTTGGCATGGAATTTGACTGATAAGAATAAGGGATGTTTTCCCCATTAAGACATTTTCTTGAGACATGAGGAAGAAATTTTTCATCTAGTTAGAGCTGCTCAAAGTGGATTATATCATGGTGTGGTGGATGATTCTATTTTACTTGTGTGTTCAGAGTAGATTTATGATGATCTCTACATAATGTTAGAGAGGTGGTTTACCTCTAGACCCTATGACTGTAGATGGACCAGGTGCTTGGTGTTTCAACTTATCACAGCTGAGGAGATATTTCCCACTTATTTCATGATGTCATCCTAATAGATGTTGGATGTGGAATTAGTTTCTCTATAGTTGTAACCCATAGTGCATGCTTTTAAAAACCATAAGAATCCTTGATGAGATCACTAGCATGGGAGTTCCATTGGAGAGTTCAAGTTCATTATCTTTTGTCTGGGACTATGATTTGTGGGGAAGAAAAACCCTAAGTTGGGGAGAATTTATTAACTTGGGATTTGACCTGTAAGACTTTTGAATTTTTCTAAGAATTTTTCTGAATTTTGGAACTGAGTCAGCATGGGATTCTTGGGTCCAGAAAGCCTTAGTGTGGTGAATTTAAAAATATTAAATATATTATTTAAGCATGGGTAGATTATCCAAAAACATGTAACTAATATCAAAATGAGCCTATGAATTGAATTATTTGGATTACATTTTGTTCAAAACACCATATTTACCATAGGCACGACATAATTTTGTATACGCTAGGTACATGAGTGAGGGTGAGTTGGTGGGGCACTGTGTGGCAAGATTTTTAATTAAATGAAAATTTAATTAATAATTTAAACTATATTTATTCCATCCCTATGAATTGGTGCAAACAACATAGATAAGAGATTAAACCCCTCATATATCCCTTTGGTGATGTATGAAAACCTATCTGAATCAATGTGAAGAAATGCTACTGATCTATGTTCGTGACACTAATCCTCATCAGATCGAGGGGAAACCTATTCTGCGCATCGTTTTGAACCCAAAGCATCAGTTTTCAACCATCGAGGTAGGTGGAATTGAGATTTAATTCCAATAGCCTTTATTATTTCTTGTTTTATCTTTTTATATCCCTATTAAAAATTATAGAGATCCTTTGTAGGTCAATCTATGGGATTCAGCAGAAACCGTGGTGAATTTGGAATTTTTCAGAATAATTCCCATCAGAATCACCATATATAATGTGTGTAAACCAAGGGAACACACCGTTCTTTCTTTATGTTTGGGGAAGATAACATTTGGGGATTACACACTATGTATTTGGGTTACACACCTTGTAGTGACCCCATGCCATGTGGAAAGAGGACATGGCTATGTTATTTGTGTAATCGTACATGGAAATGTAGAACTACACAACCAAAGTACAAGGACACATGATATTGTACATGAGATCAGACAGATTACATGACCTAGTTTCCATTTATCCTAGACATGCAATATTGTATTTGATTGATGACATGTAATGGACATGGCTGACTGAGCCATGTGGAAGAAGAACCTACCCAGGGGTACGAGCAATTCCACATATCATGTGGGCTCCAGTGCATGTCGTGTACTATATTATAGTTCTTCTTTATATCATCCTAGTTGCATATCTCCATCTCTAGAACTCATATTTGGGATTTTCATTATCCTATCCTAAGAAAGTTTCTTCGTATAACATGATAGTGGCCTCTATTTGGGCCTTTGAGATATAATGTGGCATTTGTTTGAGAACGGTGTTGTTTTAGTGACATGACTTTATATATCCTAGAGCTAGTGTCTTCTATTCATTAAATTGGCCTATGATACAAGTAAATTACATCTCAATGGAAAAAACAATTTATTAATTTTGGTAAACTAGATATAGACATGATTTTTTCATTACAAATGAATACAATAATTATAACAGAATTGATTTTCTTATTTTAATGATAATATTTTCATTCAATCTAGTGTATCCTTGAATATATTTCTTAGTAAAATTCTTGGATTTTTTGGTAAAAGAAAACATAATATGGGTGTGCTCAATTTACCAGTAAGGGTAATGTATAAGGGAAGAAATAATTAATCAATGAGATAAAATTAACAAGGTAAGGTAAATAACTGATAAATCGTACCATTAAAATAACTAGATAAGGAAAAACAAATATATTAAGAAAAGAAACTAAATACACATTCCATTTAATCAATAATCATATAATGAAATTCATACATTGATATGTAGACACAAAATCTCATTGATAAATAATAAGTGAACCAAAATGAAGAAAATGATTAATTACCAGACATCATGTCTAAGGCACACGAAAACCTATAATGTCAAGATCTACTCTCTAGATAGTTAATATTATTCTTATTTACACATCTAATTTTCCACAATAAAACCTACAAATTCACCAAGGATCTAAATAATTTTTGGGATCCACCCGTCATTTCTTGTCCAAATCATTCTTCATGTTGAGAAATCAATTTAATTAAAAAAACTAATCCCTATAAAATATAAATATTGAATAAAGGATATAAATTTATTAATATTTCCCCAAAATAATAAAATTTCATTCCACGTAAAAATACAATGACAAATGGTATATGGTTCAGGAAATAATCATATCCATGACAAATGATATGTATATTGAGGGGAAATTAAATTAAAAATGATCATAAGAAATTGAATATTTCAAGGGGACTAAAAGGAATTAAGGAATTGAATTTCAATATTATCCTTGGAAAAAACAATCAATAACCATCCATAGTAAGAATAAGGATGGTATAAATACAACATATCCCAAGTGTTGTAAAATAATGGTTTGTTGTTGATGAATAGAAATACTAGAGGAAGATCATTTAAGAACATTATTGATGAATATATACTTTTGTTTTGAAAATCCCTTTCTTTGAAAATCACTTTTAAAAACATTATCCTTAAAAATAATCCTTTTAAACATGCAATAGAAGCTGAAAATAAATTACTGCAGTTAAATCCATACATTCCTTATAATTTAAAAAGATCATTCCTTTTATAATTTAAAGTGGTTAGAGAAATACATTGTTTGGAAAGTGACAATAAGATTCCTTTGAGAATATTGGTAAAATACAAAAGGGTAAAAATTTATTTAATAAATAATTTTTGGAATGGATAAAAACATTTTGGAAAACTAGTTTATAAAACATGTTTTTTTAATGAAAATAAGTTCTCCAACTATAGAGATAAATAAAGACTTGTCTTATTAAGGACATTTTCTAAAAAAAAAATTGAGTACCACGATGTCAAGAAAAGTGAACTAATAATTTAAATAGCTCATGAATAACTATAGGAGATAAAAATTAAAGATTTTATTGATCAATAGTTATATAATTTACTAAAATTTAAATACCATTGAAAGATAATTAAAATAATTCATGAGGAAAATAATCTTTTAACATCCAAAAGTGTGCCATCTATATCTGAAACATTTTAATTCCTAGGACTCATGATGAAATAATATTAAATTAATGTTATCAATAAAACTAATATTAATGAATTCATGATGTAATATATCAAAATGGTCAGTAGATACCCCACACGAAATATGTATGTGGCAGACATTTCATTTATCTAAAAATGTAAAAAGTTAGATGGAAATCCCTTCACTTGGAATTAATTTCACGTGAACATCCATTATCCTAATTTATAAGGGGGTAAAACATGATATTAAATTTTAAAAGAAACATATTTATATTTATAATATCATATATTAACTTCTTATAATTTTTTTTACCAATTTCACAACAATCTTTAATTATTTTAACTATTTTGGGAGTTAATTTCCTAGTTTTCTCAAGTCTGTTTTGACATGTCATTTCTTATTACTATTAATTAGATCTTGATTTCATCATCTAAATAATTTAAAATTGACTTAGTTGTCATATATATTTAGTACATATGTATTTTTAATAAAATATAATGTTTGGAGATAAGAACTGAGTTACACCATTTATGGAGACAGTAGGATGTAGGTACGCATGCACGCTATATCCATTTATTTTTCGTATTAAAAGAATGACAATGAAATTATATATGTTTATATTATATATAAATTATAATATATATTTCATATTTTTTTATAGTTTTATTAAAACCACCCTGTATACATTCTGTGTATAATGTCAATGAGTCACATTGCTTTGAGGGGGTGGTAGTCCACACTTCCAGAAATGATGTTATCATATATACACTAAATAGTGTGTATAAAAGTATGTGATAAAAAATAGTTACATAAGTATAAATATATTATATATATTATATATAATTATAGTGTCCATTATAATGCACACCGTGATAGGTAGTAAAGGAAAAATGAATAATCATCATTTTGTAAGGCGGTAGTTCACCGAACACATTAATGAGATTTTTATTACATATTAGATGAATATTTTTGTAATTAAAGGTATATAAGATAGAATAAAAACAACTTATTATACTGAACATAATTTTTTTGAATATAATCATGTAATAATAATAGTTTATGGGGTGGATAATTCAAATAAAACTAAAGAGATTGAGGAAATATATTACCCCTTAATCGGGTAACTACTTTTGGTTTATACCAAAGGAATTCCTCATACATCATTATGAACAATTTGAGGATTATAGGTTTAGGGGAGGGATGTTGAGGATCTATTTTGGAAGATATTTTTTCATCAAAATTGGGCAGAGATGTGTGAATAATTGGGAGTATATGAGGCTTTTTTATAGTGGAGGAGGTGTGACACTCTTGTAAATTTTGTAAAAGGGGATTCCACCAACGTTTTACACAATTAAAGTGGCTCTCATAATGGTTTGATTTAAATAAAAGGAAGGATAGGGTTGAAATATATCCCAGTTATGGTTGTTGGGAATGTTTCTAGGTTATTTGGGCCCTTAAGATTAAGGTATTGTCTCTTGTTAACTTTAATTTCATGTAAATTATTGTAATTAATTTTAATTACATTCACTCATATTTTTGTTAAAAAATTATGATTAACTTATTAAAAAATATAAATTAAAATTATTCCGAAAATGAAATATATTTTTAAAAATTAAAATCACATATGTGGAAGAAATTAAATTAAATTTAGTCCTACATACAAGATGATAATATGGGTCATTAATTTAAACTTCAAAAGATTGTTATGTTTTCATTGTCAATTTCAATGCCGAATTGATTCCAAAGACATTAATTGGATTAATTTATAATAATTTTATCAAAATAATCTCTAAAAACATTTTAATATTTAATTTAACATTATAAATAAATTATATGAAAGAGAATATTTGAACTAAAATTTCGGATTTTACACTATTCATTAAAAATTGAAACCTCATAGAAAAATACAAAAAATTAACCCTAACCTAATATTTAGGTTTTGATTTTAAATATGATGTTTATTTTGAAATATATTACCTATACATGTTCCCTGTTTTATGTTCAAAATAGGTTCACCAACAAAAGGTTGTAAAAATTACTTAATAAAAATATAGGGTTTTATTTGTAAAATTGGGTTTGGTATTATCGTATTCTTATTAAATATATTGGATTAATATAAAAAGAATTTATTTAATATAGAAATATCCTTCAATGATTTTATTTAATTTAATTTATTTGGGTAAAACGTCCTTGTGAGTATAAAAATAATTTCAATAATAATATTCATTTTATATAAAATTAGTTATCATATTCATTTCGGATTAATTTGTGACCAATGAATTCATTTTATATTTTCTGTATAAATTATTTTTCTTCAGTTAGTTAATAGTATTCATAAACACTAATATAATACCCTTGTTATATATTATTATGTTAAATAATAATATTTTAATAATATATTATTGTTCCATAAAACTAGGTCTTGTGTTTAACACATGCCATTGAAGAAGATCTGGGTTGCATGAATCATATACTAACTCAGTATCGTGGGAATTGATTTCTATAAGATATATTGAATTTATTTAAAATATAAAATACATCATAAATTCTTGGGACATTATATTCCCTTAGGAAATTAGTGATGCATTCCATGCACACTATCATAGACATTGTTCATACTTTAGATTTTCATTCTCTAATATTTTGTCCACCTAAATTAAATTGCATCCGCACAATCTAAACCCAATCGTGGAAATATCGGGATTTTTATTTCCTATATTGTGAAGCGTTCAAAAAAAAATCTTCTAGAAAATAATGAATGGGATGCATAAAGGTCACTTGTAATAACATAGAACTGGGTCTCTAAGTAGGGAAAAATTTGTGTAATGTAAAGATTCATACATGGAGGGAATATGTAAATATTTATAGGGAGATATTGAGGTCACCAATCACAAATTGGTGAATGATCAAGATAATGATGAAGGACTAAAATCCATAAATATGTGATTATTTAGATGTCTATATGTTCAAAAATAATTAAGGTATTAGACAACAATTTTTTAAGATCCTTTTTCTTAATTTGATAGATTCATTTACATCCTAATTATATAAAAAAATTAACTTACATGACTTATTTTAATTTCATATTAATGATTCCATCTTTTTTTTCATCAATTGAATTTTTATTTTTCCATTACTTTATGAAATGTATATCCAATAATTAACTTCAATGCCTACTGTAGTAGAATAATCTTTTAACAGATCGTAATACCCATTATTGAGTGAAAAGTATTGATATTTGTCTCTAATTGTTATGTAAATCTAATATGGTTACTAAATTAATCTCTAAACCAAAAAAATACACTATAGGTTCACCATTAATAATTATTCATCAAATATTTAAAAAAAACAATGATATAATAATGAGGACATTGAGTAGTCTAGTGGTTGGTGTGAATACCCTATTGTCTTTAAGTCATGGGTTCAAGTCCCACAACCTTCTAAGACCTGATTTGTTGTCACCCAACATAATAGTTTTCAATTTCTTTAATAATATAATTTCCAAAATAAATAAGACGAAAATACTTGAAAAAATTATAATAAATAAATAGTTCTTTTATCTAAGGTTTTCAATATTATCCTAATATATAGATACTTTATCCACTTGTTGCAACATATATCCTTCATTGTTCTAGAGTTTATCCTCTAGAAGAGGCCATTAACTTGAGTAATTTCTAGGTTCCCCAAATTTACAACATAAAACTATAAAGGATTCATTAAGATGAGTTACATTTCCTTCAATAACACTCTTCATTTGTCCTCGAAAATTATTTTCATTCTGTTCTTCTTACCAACAAAGGAATATTTTTACCATTCCATACACTTTCCTTGGTGTCTCCTTCCACATTTCACACATGAGGGAAATATACCTTTATTCTCTTCATGTTATCCACTACATGAGATCGTAGAGACCTTTATCATTCACTTCTTTGGTGAGTTCGAGAGTTAGTAATGGTATACATTATTAATCAGTTTTTTTAAAAAATGATTATGCATAAACATGATATCCTTTACTCCTATCAAAAACTAATTTTTTTTCTCTGTGTCACCACATTTTCTTTCATTTTCAATGCTAAATTGAATCTTTTGGGTTCAATCCCTTAAATAAAACTAGAAATAATAGCGTGAGTAAAAATATTCATAGTGAGAAAATAATATGGTCATTTTCAATATATCTAAATTATGAAAATTTATTTTCAATCTAAAACACCTTAGGGTTTAATAAGGTTATTTATTTTCACTACATATCAAAATAAATCACAATGTATTGTGAATAAAATGTGAAATATCTTATACATATCCCTCAGGAGTGTCGTAATAGGTGTACAATAAAGCACATTGTCCAGTAATGGGTTACACCGAGTCAATGCTCATGCACCTTGTATGAATTGATAACCCTATGTATATATATTCCAAAACCACATCCACTTATTGTATCCAGATATTGTAATATTTATAATAATATCCACACAATCCATACCGTACCAAAATTATAGGGTGTCCTTCTTTACTATTCTTCACAGTATATCTTAGGGTTATGTTATCTAATCTACGTTTTCAAAAATCTATTTTCCAAGGTTACTACTAAAATTTCTCTCATGCCAACTCTAGTGACCTGGCCCCATATGTCTTGGATCTAATGTCTAATATCCATTACATTGGCAAAAGATACCTATAAATCATTTCCAAATAACTGAATAGTTTCGTAGTATTGGTAAACCAGATAGATACATGTATTTTTATTACAAATGAATACACTAATTACGAAATAATTTTCTTCTTCTTTTGAGGATAATAACGTTATTTCATATAGAATATCCATACCCATATTTCTTATAAATGTTATTGGATTTTGGGGAAAGGAAACATAATAAGATTTAACACAAATTCATAGTATGGTTAATGTACATAGGAATCAATGATGAATCAATGGGAATAAATTAACATGGAAAGGTAAATAACTGATAAAAAATTCCATTAAAATCACTAGATAAGGAAAAATAAATATGGAAAGGAAAGAAACTGAAATCCATTTCATTTAATAAATAAGACTATAATGAAATAAATCTATAGATATACCAATACACAATCTCATGGATAAATAAATACAGAATAAAAATGAAGTAAATGCTTAATCGTTAGACATCATGGCAAAGGCAAATGAAAACCTCATCTTTTAATATCTATCCATAACACTATTTAAACAGATTTGATTTGTGAAAAACAAATTTCTCAAGAGAACCTATTGATGCATCTGGGATCTATATAATGTCCGAGCTGCACCCTTCATTGCATGTCCAAAGCATTCATCATATCAAGTAACCAATTTAACTATTAAAAAAATGACTTATCAAATATCCATATCGAATAAAGGATACAGACTTATCAATATATCCCTATATAATAAAATATATTTAAAAGAAGAAACTATATGAAAAATGATATATGGTTTGAGAAATAATAATATCCATGAAAAATTATATGGATATTAAAGAGAAATTAAATTTCAAATGATCATGGGAAACAAAACATTTAAAGGGGACTAAAAGGAATCAAGGAAGTAAATGTCAATACTAACCTTGTCCAAATCAATCAAAACCCCAATAGAGTAAAAATAATGATGGTATCAATACAACATATCCAAAACGGGGTAAAATAAAAGGGTTTTCTCACTATTGAATATAAATCCTATAGAAAGATATTTTAAAAACATCCTTGAGGAAAATATACACTTGTTTTGAAAAACCATTTCTTTGGAAATCACGTTTGAAAAAATTTTATTTTAAAACTAACCTTTTAAAAATTAAAATTATTCTTTATAAAAATGATGTTACATAAATACATACTTTCTATATGAGGTAAAAAGTGCATTCCTTTTTCATGGTAGAAAAGTTAAAAATATGCATTATCTAGAGAGCAAGATGAAGAGTCCTTGAATAACCATAGTAAAAGAAAAAAGGGAAAAATGTGTTTAATAAATAATTTTTGGAATTTCCAAACACATTTTTGAAAAAATTTTATAAAATTCGTTTTTAAAAGATAATAATTTCTCTGAATGAAGATAGATATAAAGTTGGGTTTTCTTATAAACATTTTCTAAGATATATTGAGTACCAAAGAGTGTAAAAATGTTAATAATACTTGAAAAATGTCATGAGTAACTAGAGAAGATGAAATTTAATGGTTTTATATAAAAATGGTAATATAATTTCCTAAAATTAAAATACCATTTAATGATCATTAAAATTATTCTTGAAAAAAATAATATTTCAACATCCCAAAAATCCCCATCTCAATTTGAATCATTTTCAATCATAATAATCATGAGGGAATATTATTAAGTGAATATTTTAAACAATATTAAGATTAAATAATAATTGACACAATATATCAAAATGTGAAGTATATACACCAAACAAAATATGTAAGTTGTGGACATGAAATTTATCTTCCAGATGTGAAAAAGTGAGATGAAAAGCCCTTACCTTACGATTCTTTTTAGGTGAATCCCCTTTAACCACTAGTATAAGGGGTTTAAACATGGTAATAAATTATTATATGACCATATTCATATTTATAATATCACATATTAACTTATTATAATATATTATTATATAATTTTTAACACTCATTCATTGTTTTAACTATTTTAGTTGTTAAATACCTAGTATTGTCATGTATGTTTTGACTTGAAATTTGTTATTACTATTAATTAGATCATGGTTTCATCATGTCAAGATTTTAAAACACAACTTAATAATAAAATATATTTAGTAAATATGTATTTACAATAATCAATAAGGTTTTTATATAAGAAATGAAGTGCACCGTTCATGGAGATGTTAGGTAATACGTAATCATCAACACTGCATCCATTTCTTTTTCATATTAAACGAATGAAAATTAAATGATAAATATGAATATTAAATTTAACATATCATATCCATGTAAAATATGTTACATATTTATATTTAAACCATCCTTTATATATTCCATGTATCGTGTGAATGCGTCACATCGCTTTAAGGGGCAGTGCTCCACATTTCTACCAACAATTTTATCGTATTTACTAAAAATAGAATTCATAAAGAAATGTGTTATAGATTAATTTTATAAGTATAACTAAATTATATTTATCACATATATATATATATCATATAAAAAATATTTTCCACCACAATTCACACAATAAGAGGTGGTAATATAAGAATAAACAACCATCTCTTCATGAGACGGTAGTTCCGTATACACATAAACGAAAATTACATTACAAATTAGATGGAAGTGCATGTAAGTGTATGTATAACCATGAGAATAACAAAAAATACATATATTTAGTATACTGGTTTTGTTATGTAAGAATTTAATGAGGATATTTTAGTGGTGGATAATGGAAATATAACTAATGAGCTTAAGGAATGAAGTTTTCTCTTAATTAGGTAGCTCCTTTTGGATTATACCAAAAGGATTCAATGGATTTCATTATGAATAAATACATTTTTATAGTTTTAGTGGATGGATTATTAAGATCTATATTATCAGATAATGGTTGACCAAAATGTGGTTGATAGGTGCAATGGAGTAAGAAGAAATGGGGACTTGTTATAGTGGATGAGGATTTGCAATCTTGTAATTTTTTGAAAAGGGAATTCCACAAACGATTTCACTATATAATGTGTCACCAATAATGGTAAAATTTTAATAAAACTGATTATAGGTTAAAATTTTTGTTGTATAATGGATCTTGGATATGTTTCTAGGTCATTAGGTCCCTTATGATAAAGGTTTAGTCCCTTGTTAAGCTTAGTTCCACCTTAATCGTTGTAATTAATTTTAATTATATTCACTAACACTTTTTTGTAAAAATATAATTTGAAATTATTATACATTATAAATTATTGTTATTCCAAATATAGATTCCATTTTTTCAAATTAAAATAAAATAAGTGGTAGAAATTAGTTTGAATTTAATACCATAGACAATGATGACACTGTGGTGTTTTAATGTAAAAATGCCTGAATGATTTATATTTTTTTCATTCTATTTCAATTTTAAGTTGATTAAAATTAGATAAATTAGAATAACTTATACAATTTTTATCTAGTTAAATTATATATGTAATTTAAAATGGTATTTATCATTACAAATAAAATATATGAAAAATAAGTTCTGAACTGAAATTCAGTATTGTCATTATTCAATTAAAAATGAAACTAGGATGAAAAATTCTAAAAAATAACCCTATAATACTTTTTATGTTTATATTTCAAATATTATGTCTATTTAGACATATATAACCTATAAATTTTTGAAAATTTTGATTTAGAGTAGGTTCTCGAATAAAAGGTGGATAAAAACCTTATTTGTAATATATTTTTAATGTGTAAAATTTGGGTTGTTATTATATTATTATTATCAAATATATTTGGGGAATATAAATAATATTTTATTGAATATAATAATATCACTAAAAAATATAATTAATTTTATTTATTTGGATAATACATCTTTGTGATAATTAAAATAGTTTTCTATAAAAATAATTATTTATATTTAATTTTTTCTCACGTTCATTTCTAATTAATTTGTGACCAATGTATTCATATTATATATTTTTTAAACCACTTGTTTTGATAATATAGTTATTAATATTCATAAATCCTAATTTTATAGAAAGGATATATCATATTATATTAAATAAACATATTTTAGTAATATATTATTGTTTGATAAAACTGGGTCTTGCATGTAACACATTCCATTGAAGAAACTCATTGTTGCGTGAGACACATTATAAATAATTATCACATGTGTTGAAATATATAAGATATATTTTCTTTAAAATAGTAAATATATTATAAATTCATGGGATATGGTATTCCCTTATTCACTTTTTGATGCATGTCATACACACTATCGAATATTTTGTTTATTATTTAAATTTTTGGGGTGTTATAGTTTTTCCCATTATTTTAGAAATCTAGGATATAATTTATGTTATTTTAAACCCCATTAATAGAGAATAATTTTTTTACTTCTCTTGTATTGGAAAATTGGTTTTTCCATAATGAAATGTTTTTAAAGTCAAAGTTTGCATTTTATACTATGGAAGGAAACATATAATTTTATAAACTGATTAAAATATTTGAGAATACTAGATATTACAAAAATAAAATATTTTATGTCCTGGATTGTGAATAATTAATTATTACATCATTGTGATATATTTAGGAATTCATTAAACTCACCAAAAATCCAAAAAATGTGTTTTTATTATTCTCTGAAAAAATAATGCATTTTAGAACATTCTCATAAATTCACCCTAACATAATTTAGATATTATTATTTAGAAAATTATTTTGATTTTATCATAATAATTATATAAATATGAGAATTTTAAATTTTAATTATACAAATACTTGTTTACTAAAAAAACAGTGTGTTGTAAAGAAGAGTCAAATTTCTAGCACTTAAAAATTTCATATGATGTTGTAATATAATTTTACCATTTATATTTAAATAAGAGTGTTTTAAATATAATATTTAATTTCATTAAATATTTTTCAAAATCGGTTTTTTTTTGAATTTTATATATTTTTATAAAAAGTACAATTTGTTTTTGGAAAATCATTTTATTATAATTGAATTAATTAAATATATATTATATTAATAAAAACTATTCTTAAAATGAAATAAATGGAATTTATTTTATTTAAATAATATAATTTCATTTTATGTAATTAAATCCTCAATACATAACCCCTTATAAAACCCACATACAACCTAAGTGTAAGGCGTGTGATGGTAATAGATTCATGGGTTGTCCTAGATAACATCGATCGAGTGGTAATTTCCAAAAACATAAACATATCCTGTAATTGATTTCATTAAATATTATCTTATTTAAGATCATCTTGGTCGTGGTCAAGGGAGAACCCTAGTGATGGTATATCCCTCCAATGTTCCTACAAATAAGATTCATATTACATGACTCTACTATTTGAGGCCATCATTCATCTTTTATACAATATTTTTTTTTCAAATTACTAATTATAAACACTAATTATAACATAAACATTATTGTCAAGTTTTTTTTCCATCAATCATATTGAATAATGGTCATATTTGGCCAATAGTCATATAATATTCGAATCTCGATGGTCGCATTTCCCATTGTTGATTTTATATTTTATATTTTTTATTTAGTTGTAATTTTTTTCATTTAAATTTTTTTCTTAGAAGACAAATTTATGAATCATTATTATATTGATATAGTTTTTTGTGTGTATTATTTTAAGAAAAACGTTTTCTTAGGAAACAAATACCATTTAAAAATTCTAGGTAATTACATTCTTCCCCCTTAGGAAAACTTTTCCCCAAATTTCAACCCATCCTTATAGTTGAAAAAAGGTGTGGGTACTTCTATCTCATTGAATCCATTGATACTAACTATGGTATCCCACCTTTTTATTAGCTAAACATTTCATTACATGGAATAAAACTGAAGATCTTTTAAAGTGTAGTATATTGGAAGTGATGAACACATTACCATAAAACATAAAACATTCTTTTGATCTACATGATAGGATTTATCATGGGTTCATCCTATGTTATATTAACTATCACTCAAAACCTTTGGACATACATCAAAGAAAATTGTTGATCATGAGGCCTAATAAGGGAATAAATAAGATAAACATTTAGCGTGTGATAATGAAGAATGTCAGTACGAAAATGAGGCATACGAATATTGATTGAAAAAGATAACACGAGGCATATCATAATAAAATGAACATGAAACAGAACATTGAAATTTGAATTCAAAATTTAAATGATACATTCATAAGAATATCACCAGGGTTTGTCACCATGGCGTCCTAAATGAAAATTACCATGGTTATTCACCACGGTTTCGTAAACTAGATAAGTTTTGGTGATTAAATTCCTTACGCAATGAATTAGATAACTATCAGGGTTCACCATTGATATGTATTAATTAATTTGTGACAACAAAATAATAAGAAATCATTTCATTAATAACCGATGGTGAATAAATAATGAGTTTCTTATCAAAATTATAGAGTATAAATATTCTTAAAGACACGATCATTATGTCATTTTTACCCACAAAAGGGAAATTCAGTTTCTTATGTGTAAATACCCTAATAAATTTAATCATTTTACGTATATTTGAATTCAAATTTAAAAGAAAAATGGTTCCTAAATTGTAATGAATAAAATAAAATAGAATATATTGAGGATAATATTGAAATTTTGAGAATAAATTTGGCAGCATGATGGTTATAATATATGGTTTTATAAAGGGGTAAAATTAGAGGGGACAATGGTATACCCTTGAAAAAACATAATTTAGTAGTATGTTTATGAAAAAAAATTATAAAATATTGTGACACTCATATTTATATATCATATAAAAAATAGTTTCTCAAATTGAAGAGAAAATAATGATAATTAACTTACTTTGACGAGTTACTCTAAAATCATGAGGAGTGGGACCTTATGGGACTGTGGAAACCTTGGGAGGATATTTGGAAGGTTAAACCACCATAAATTCATTTATTATTGATTGGAAATAAAATTAAATGGAAAATTGGTGGGTAATTATAGAAAAAGTGGAGGATTTGTTTAATAATTTTTAAATATATGCCTTGAAAATCTAGGTTCTGGAAAATGGAAATCATTGGATTACTCATGGGGTTATCCATTGGTTTTCGAAATTTTACAAATTATTTATATTATTTTAGAATACATAAATTGAGAATAATTTTTTCTTATATCTTTTTTCATAGAAAAGTTATGTATCCAAAATGTAATTATTTTAAAGTCATTGTTTCTATTTTTTACATTGCAAAGTAACTTACAGGTACAAAAATAAGGTAAAATATTTTTAAATACTTTATATTAATAAAATAAAATAGTTTAGGATGTGGATTCTGGTTAATTAATTATTAAATATTTATTTCATATTTATGAATCCATTAAACATACAAAAAACCCTAAATTGTATTTTTACCAATCATGGAAAAAATAAAGATTTTTAAATAATTACCATAGATTTACTCTAACATAATTTTGACATTTCGATTTAAAAAATTATTTTTATCAAGTCTGAATAATTATTTAATTATGATAATTTTAATTTCTAATTATAAGAATATTTAATTATTAAAAAATCGTTGGTTGAAAGGCATAATAAATTTCGAACATTTAAAAATTCCATAGAACATAACAAAATTATTTTTTCATTTATATTTCAATAAGAGTTTTTTTGAAATTATATTTAATTAAAATAATTATTATTCTAAATATGATAGTTTCTTTTCAAAATTATATCTTTTATAAAAAGTAATTTTCTGAGAAATTAATTTATCTATTTCTTCTTAATAAAGCATATAATTTTGAAAAGAAAAAATAATATTAGAAAAAATTGATGGAATAAAAATTTCATTTATACAAAGAAATTATACATTAATTATGAGAATCCTCAACACATAACCCTTTTTAAAACCCATGTACAACGTAAGGTTAAGGTGTTCAATAGAGATAGATTCATGGGGGTAGCTCAGCTAACATTGAACGAGTGGTAATATTCACTAACATGAACTTCCACTATTGGTGATTTAATTGTAGATTTGCATGTTAAATATCTTCTTGGGATTAGTCAATGGAGAACCCTAGTGACATTACCTCCCTCCCACATTTTATAAAATGGACATCATACGATATAACTCTTCTGGTTGAGGTCATTTCTTCTCCTTTCTATATTAATTATCCTGTATCATTATTACTTATAAAAACTAATTATAACATTAAATTTATTACAAATAATATAGTTTCTAAGATTCATATTGACCAATGTTCATATTTTACCAACACTCAAATAATAGTGTCTTCTTGATGGTCACATTTCCCATTTTGGATTTTCTTTTTTATATATTTTTATTTATTTTTAATGCTTTAAATTAAAATTGGTTTCATAGATTATAAATTTATTGAGCATTAATAAAGAGATATGAATTTTTTGTTTATATTATAGTATAAAACACATTTTCTCAGGAAAAGAATATTGTTTTAAAAGTCAAGAAAATTAAATTAGAAACACCTTTTGAGTCTTTTTGTTATTAAAATTTTAAGTGACTAAAGATATTCCAAGGGACATATATTTTTTAGGTAATTATGGTTTATTACCTTTTGGGATGAAAAAATAAAGGTATTAGATAAAATGTTTGGTTATGAAATCTATTAAATGATAAATTGATTATGGTTATTCTAAGTATCCTTCTCAGATTTCAATAAAAATCATTATAATTCTCATTTTAGAAAAAAATAGTCAAACTAAAGGTCAAGAGACAACACGACTTTTCCAGAAAGGTCATGAGGGTTGAACCCACAACTAAACGGTGATAAGGGTGCATCTCATATAACTAGCTTACCCCATTTCCTAGTTAGTACTATTATTTTTATATTATTTAATGGATAAAGAATATGTTTATTTTTGGAATATATGTTTTATCAAGTAGATAACCAAGGGATTGGGAAATTATTTGGTGATTAAGTGATTAATTGTATTTTAGAAGAATTATATTTTTTAGGAACCCTATATTATTATGGTAAGAAATATAAAATCAGATTTTATTTTAGGTATAAAGGTTTAATTATATTTTAAAATCATATATGATCTTATTATAGATTTATGGTAATTCAATTATTTATGGAAATAGTTAATATATATTGGAGATTATGTTATTTACAAAATAACATTTTTGAAATTTGATATTTACAGTTATTGATGTCACTTTTAAATAGATATTAAATTTATAACTCAAGGCTTTATAATCAAACTGTACTTATTTTTTAGGATTCAATCTTTATCTAGAATAATTTTGATGAATTTTGTTGTTATTTATTTTTTGAAGGATCTATGATGAACATTGGGTAATAATATTGAAATTTGGAAATTAATTATTTTTTAGAAGTCATATTATCTTATCTTAACCATTATAGGTTTTGGATAATGTCTGAAGATTGAACGAATATGTCAGTTCTGGGTTCACCAAAAGTGTGCAGTTGTTGGTGATATATTAAACTTTATTTTTACAAAAAATCAAAAATACACATTTATTTTATTTGAATACATTATTCAAATAATACATAAGTAATTTAGGATTTTTAGGGATTAATCTCAAAATAATTTTCTGCATTTTGTGACTGTTATGACACCCATTACATCTTTATATTTAGAATTTGCATGAATTTTAGTAAATAAGACAACTAGAATACTCAAAACCATGAAAAAACATTCATATTTCTTTGATAGTTTAATAAAAAGACCCATAGGTCAATTTTTGATGTTTAATAATCAACATCACCTAAATATAATACATGATGTGCCCAATAAATCTCTAATTGTCTGTTTTCATCTTAAATTTAACATTTTTGTTTAAAAATTCTCCCTCAATTAAAAATGATCAAACATGCTTGGATTACATTTATAATTTAAGAATCATATTCATAAATCATTTGTGACATGTACGAATCAGTCTCGCATCAAACTGATAAACAATGTTATTGATATGGGTAAAATTACATGTTTCTAGTTTAAAATGACATTTTAGTAAAAAAGAAATGTGATGTAATCAAAACTAAGAAGATGAATTCTTGTTGTTTTGATACTATAGGTAAATGATCTATTTTTCATTTTATATGTATAGTAATCGACCTCATTTTGATACAATTCATGGTGTGATCGGTAAGACTCTATGTGCACCTGTTTATTTAAAACTGACATTAATGTTAATAAAAAAGAAAACGGACATACTCAAATTCACGAAAATGAATTCATAATATTTTGATACTTTATGAAAGTGATCTATAAGTCATTTTTTACATGTATGAATTATCCTCCACTCAGTCTGATACATGATGTTCACTTAAAGACTCAAAGTTCCCATTATTAGTTTAAAAGGGAGATGTTAGTTCAAAAAGTGTCACTCATTGAATACCAAGAAAATGAACAATGATTGTATTGATATTCTTGTAAAATTATTGATATGAAATTTTTTGATGTCTACGAAATCGGTCTCATGTAAAACTAATAGACTGTGTGAAAATTATGACTCAAAGAATGTTTTTTTATTTTAGAATGACATTTTAGTAAAAAACACAATTAATGTACTCAAAACTATGATTGTTCATCGTAATTATTTTTATAATTTATTAAAAAGATGAATAAATCATTTTTATGTGTATGAATCATCCACACATCAATTATATGAATGATGTGACCGAAATGACTCAAAGTGTGTCTTTTTATTTAGAATTCACCTTAAATCTAGTAAAAAAGACTACCGACATACTTAAAACAGAGAAAACATATTCATATTGTTTTTATAGTTTAGAAAAATGATTCATAAGTTATTTTTGATGTCTAGGAATCATTTTCTCCTCAATCTGAAACATGATGTGCTATGTATGACTCAAAGTGTCTGTTATTAGTTTAAACATTACACTTTAGTTCAAAAAGTGTCACTAATTGAAAACAAAAAAACTTCCTCGTATTGAATGGATAATTTAGATGAAAATTTATAAGTTATTTCTATGTGTAGAAAGTATTCTCACGTCAAAATGACATAGGATATGTCCGGTATGACTCGAAGTGTGTGTTTCTAGTTTCAATTGACATTAATAAAAAACAAAAGTCTCTTAATAATAACTAAGTAAACACATTCATATTGTTTTTATACTTTTAGAAAATGATCCAGATGTCAATTCTGACATGCGAGAGTCAGTAGAACCTCAATATGATCCATGTTGTGACAGGTAATTTTTCATGTGTGTCTATTTATTTAAAATTGACAATAATATTTGTAAAAATAACAAGTGACATACTAAAAACTATGAAAAAGAATTCTTATAGTTTTGATACATTAGTAAAATTATTTACAAGTAATTTATAATGTTTAGGAATAATAACCACCTCAATATGATGCACAGTGTGGTCAATACTACTCTATGTTTATGTTTTTATTTAAAATTGAATCTAATTTTAGTGAAAATAACAAGTGGCATACTGAAAACTAAAAAAATGAATTCATATTGTTTTGATACTTTAGTATAGTTTCCATAAGTAATTTATTATATTTAAGAATCAATATAACCTCAATATGATGCATGTTGTGACCAGTATAACTCATAGTATCTCTTTTTTATTTTAAATTGATATTAATTTTAGTAAAAATAATAAGTGACATACTAAGAACTAACGTAACATTTTATGATTATTTTGATAATTTAGTCCAGTGATCTATAATTCATTTGTGATAAAATAAGAATCAATTACACCTCAATTTGATTCATGGTGTGACTGATATGACTCATAGAATGTCCTTTTATTTAAAATTGACATTAACTTTAGTGAAATGAAAATGTGACATACTAAAAAATGAGAAAATACATTTGGATTATTTTGATGCTTAAGGAAAATGATACATGATTCATTCATGATGTGTGTAAACCAAACTAAACCACAATGTGATGAATAGTTTGACTGATATGACTAAAACTGTCTGTTATCATTTTTAAATTGACATTTTAATTCAAAACATGTGTCACTAAATAAAAACCAAGAAAACATGTTCCGATTATCTGGATAATTTTGGACTATAATTCATAGTCCATTTGGGATGTGTGTGATGTATTATCACAAATAACTAACACATGATTCAAGTGCTATAAATCATATTATATGTTTCCATTTTGAATGTAATTTTTTTAAAAACACAAGTGACATACTGAAAACTGAGAAAAGCCATTCATATTTTTTGATACTATTGTCAACAATCCCTTAGTAATTTATTATGGGTATGAATCAACCACACGTCAATTTGACTCATTGTGTGACCTATATAACTACATGTGTTTCATTATTTAAAATTAAAATTTATTTTAGTTAAAAGAACATGTGACATACTAAAAAGTGAGAACACACATACATATGGTTTTGATTCTTTAGGATAATTATCGATAACTGATTTTTTTGTGTAGTGTAACACTGCAAGATTTAACGATATGCATCTATTTAAATTTTACTACTTCTATATCTTACGGGGTTAAAAATGATATATATTATTATTGTTATCACCTAAATGCTTGGAATGGTTGGAATTAATGATAATAAGTAAATTACGTAAATATAGATTACACATGTTTTAAAATTTAATTCATTAGATACCAATTAATTAGAAATAAAAACCAATTGAACACAAAGGATGTATTTTTCTAAAAACTATTTTTATGACCACTATGAAATTTTATATTAATTAATTAGATTAATCACTATTAGTGAAAGATAATAATGGAATTTATATATTATATATTTAATAAACTATTTTTACAGTCATCCAAAATATTTTTTGAGACATAAGATAAGAATAAAATGAATTTTATACAAAAAAGGATATATTTTTTTAAACACAGTTTTACCACCTTTTAATAATGAACATGTTTGAAATCTAAATTTTGATACTTTTGTAAATTATATTCTAGGAAAATAAACATTATTTTTTAAAGCGTAATGTCAATATTTACTTTGGCTAAATGTTTTGTATTTTTCTAATATGTTTAATTTTGAGGAATAATAATGTGACTATAAGAATGGTAATGTGACCATTAGGAATAGTAATATAACCCATAGAATATTAACAAAACCTATGGAAGTATAAAAGTTTGGGTAGATTATAAATAAAAATATGGTATATTTATATCATGGAATTAATAAATAAATGTTTTAGAAATGATAAAATAAGTGTTTCTATTTTTTTTGAAACATAGATGTTTATTTACAATTTTATAAATGATATAATATTTTAAAAAAATTTAATTCCAGAAAATAGATAGATAAATTTATATTTTTTGTCTTATTATTATAATAAAATTTCATAATATCATAATTAATTTTTCAATGTGTCATAAAATTAGGTATAATTTTATAATTTTTATTTTTAAAATAAATGATAATTTAAATTACAAATTAAACTTCTCATATTTATAAAATTATTTTGAAAAAATATAGATTATTTTTAATTTATACGCATCTAAAAATGGATTGTGTGAATTTTTTTATATTTTTCTAATGTAGTATAATTTTTTAGTGAATAGAGAAATGCAGTAATTTATGGTATATAACATTTTTTGCAAAATACATTAATTAAAAAAACAGGCATGTTTTAAGAGACCATTAGTTTGAATTCACAAGAACTACATACTATATTTACTTAGAAAATAAACACATTTTATCTTCTTGAGCAAAAATAATAAAAAATGAGTAAATTAATAAAAATACCACCATCTCCTCCACTATATATACCACCCCTAACCACATCTTCTACTCACACCTCTTAAGCCTTAATGATTTGTCATTTTCTATCCAATCTAAATCCCATGTCTGTCAACCACGTCCAAGATCCTTTGGTCTAAATAAAAGACCAAACCCAACTCCCATAAGGATTTTCTCAAGGAGAATAATTGAAGAGGACATTATGTGGAAGTGTAGAAGACGATATGCCATTATTAAGGGTTTTATGGTCTTATAGTTATTTTAGTGAGATGTGAATTATTCACCACTATTGATTGTGTGGGGTGTATGTATACTTCACTTTGACATAAAATATCATGAATATATTTATCTTCATGTTATTAAATATTTAATTTTATGATCATTAACATTATATGAAATATGGTTTGACACTTTACAAAGTGTTATGATATTCTCCCTGAACCTCCATTTTTCAATCATGTTTCACTTTCTCTCTCATTACTCTAATGTGATTCTTAATTATTCTTATTTACTCCTAAATTCATTGTGTTTTCTCAAAATATATGTACGTAACTCAATTCTTCTTTCATTTATAGGAAATAAATGTTTTATAAATATCTCTCCATAATTCCTCCCGATAAGCAAACCCGATTGAAGTGAAATTCCTAATTTGTAACCCATTTTCAACTGCACCCCATAATATACTTTTAGAAACAAATATTTTTCTATAATAACATTTTTTATAATGAAAATTTATATTTTTTCATTTTTTGTTTTATGGAAACAATTATTCTTTTGTCTGTTTTAAATACTCTTTAATATTTTTTCCTTAAACCACACTAAAGTGACTCATTTATAACGTATCTTAAACATTTTTATTACATGTTTTCACTTCAGTTCCCAAATTTTAGTATGAATATTATTTTTGTAGTCTACAAATACTATTTTATTTTACATTCATTTTATTTTATTTTATTTACATGTTTAAAATATGATTTCATGAAAAATAAAAATGATTTTCCAAGAAAACTCTTCTTTCCAAAGTAAATGGGTATTCCACTCTATAATTTCACAATGAGTTTATTAGAGTGATTTATTTTTTTACAACAACTTATGATGAATAGTATACTTGAAATATTATTTTACCATCTATCATATTTTATTAAATGGTGTACGATTATTTTGAGTTGGAATGTACTATATTGATACATTCGACGTATTACTCTTGATAGTTATTTGATTATCTGGAAAAATATTTTTAAATCCATATATCTTATTTAATACAAATATTTTATAATAATTCAAATTATTTATAAATAAATATATGTGGAATTAATTTTAAATGTATGATATGGGTTGGGGACTGTTTAATGCAGGTCTTACGGGTTGGGGACTGGTTAATACAAGAAATACCTATTGAGATCAATTATATATAGCCCTCGTTGCATTAGTAGTATCATGAGATGAAATCAATTAGAGAAAAACCATTATCATTTGTTCCTAATAAGAATATGATGGGTTCTTTCCCACAGACTTAAACCTTTATAATTGTATAATAGTTCATGTTCCAAATACATGATGTCCAATAATTACTAATTTCCTGCATTTAGAATTAATTTATTTTTATTGAAAGGATTTTCATTATGATTAAATATATGGATGAATTTTCATTTTCATTTTATTTATTGGATATTTTTTCCAGTTATGTACCTTTTGATATTGATTATACTTATTGATTCATGTTATCAACCATTGTATGAAACCCTTAAAGGGCATTTGAGATCACCATTTTAATTTTTTCCTTCCCTTGATTATGATGATGGGATCATTTAATGAGTTTTCAACGATGTAGTTTATTATCTTTTGTTTTGTATTATATTTCATTTTTTTCCAATATAAAATGCATTTAATGTATGTATCATGTGATTAATAACTAATAAAATAATCGTCCATTGGTGATATTTTATCTTGTATCTACTCAATTGGAATAAAATAACCATCAAATATGGGTTTCTAGGGTTGGGGTTGTTACATATAGTAATCAACCTCATCTCAAAATGACTCAAAGTGTGATCGGTATAACTCAATGTGTGTCATTTAATTAAAAATTTATATTTTATTATTTAATTTTTTTTATTGTAAAGAAAGAATATTGACATACTTTTAACCAAGAAAAAACATTCATATTGTTTTTTTACTTTATTATAATGATCCATATGTTATTTTTGATGTGTAGTAATCAGCCTCCCCTCAATATGATATGCGATGTTCCTGAAATCACTCAATGTTATCTTTACCAGTTCAAAATGTATATTTTATTTCAAAAATCTCACTCGCTAAAATATTAGAAAATAGTATCATATTGTCTTCATAATTTTGTAAAACTATTAATAAGTCATTTTTTATGTGTATTAATCAGTCTCACATCAAACATACACACAATGTGACTTGTATGGAACAAAGTATCTATTTCTAGTTTAAAATGGTATTTTAGTAAAAAGATTTGTGACATACTCACAACCAAGAAAATAATTTTTTTTTATAATTTAGGAAAATGATAAATAATATATTTACAAAGTGTATGAAATATCATCAAATAAATCCAAATCACGGTTAGACTAGTAAAACTCCAAGTGCATCATTTTATTTAAAACTAATATTAATTCTAATAAAGAAGTCAACATACATACTCAAAACCATGAAAACAAATTTGTATTGGTTTTATAATCTAGGAAAAAGATCCATAATTTATTTTTAATTTATAGGAATCAAAACTTATCAATCCAACACACAATATGATTCGTATGACTAATGTTCCTGTTATCAGTTTAAAATTGAATTTTAATTAAAAAAGTTTCACCCAATAAAAACCAAGAAAAAACACATATTTTAATGATATATTTGAAAAAATATTCATAACTTATTTTTTATTATTAGAAAGTAATATCACATCAAATAGACAAATGATGTGACTGATTTGACCCAATGTGTGTGTTTTTAGTTTCTAATGACATTTTAACAAAAAAACTAGAGTTATATACTAAAAACTGAGAAAAAAATTATTATTGTTTTGAATTTTTTTGAAAATGATACATAATTCATTTGTGATATTTCAAAATCATCCACACCTCAATCTGATGCATGGTGTGTCTAGTATAATTCCAATAGTGTCTATTTATTTAATATTGGAATTAATATTAGTAAAAAGAACAAGTGACATCTCTGACACTGAGAAAAAAATTCATATTGTTTTGATACATTCGAAAATTGATTCATAATCCATATATAATGTATAGGAATAAAACCCTACTCAATATGACACAAGGTGTGACTGGTGTAAATAAAATTGTTTCTTTTATTTAAAATTGACATTAATTTTAGTAAAAAAGCATCTGGCATAATGAAAACCAAGAAAAAACATTCATATTGTATTTGATACATTAAAACAACAATCCAAATATAATTTTTGACATGTAGGAATTAACAATTCCATAACATGATGCGAGGTGTCACCAATATAACTCAATGTATCTTTTTTTATTTAAAATTGACATTAATTTTAGTAAAAAGAACAAGTGACAAACTGAACACTAAGGAAACAAATTTGGATAATTTGGATAATTTAGTAAAATGATCCATAAGTCATATGTGACATGTAATTGTCAACTAACATAAATCAGATGCATGTTATGATGAATATTACCCAAATTTTTTCCTTTTTATTTAAAATTGACATTAATTTTAATAAAAATAATGAGCAAAAAACTAAAAATAGAGAAAAAATGATTATTTTGATATTTTAGGGCAATATTCTGCACGACATTTTTGATGTGTTGGAATCAATCGGACCTCAATCGAATGAAAGGTGGACCTATATGACTCAAAGTGTCCGTTATTAGTTTAAAATTAAAAGTTTAATTCAAAACACACATCACTCATTGAAAACAATGAAAATGTGCTCCGATTGTCTAGATAATTTAGGACTATAATTCATAAATCATTTGTGATATGTATAAATTAGTATTACATATATGAAACATAAGATGCATTTTATGACCAATAAGAATCATAATTTTCTTTTTTATTTAAAATTAACATTAATTTTAATAAAAAGAATAAGTTTCATACTGAAAACTAAGCAACAAAAGTCTAATTAATTTTATATTTTTCGACAATAGTCCACGATTCATATTTTACAAGTAGGAATCAACCGAACCTCAATCAGATACATTGTGGACTGGTAGGAATCAAAGTGTCCATTATGAGATTAAAATTGACATTAATTCAAAACGCTTATCACTCAATGAAAACCATGAAAATGTACTCCATTTTTCTGGATAATTTAGGAAACAAATTCATAAATCATTTATGATATGTATGAAGTAGTATATCATCTGACTATCATATGATTCGATCAGTATGAATCAAAGTGGGTGTTTTTATTTTGAAATGAAATTTTAGTAAAAAAAATATGTGACATACTAAAAACTAAGAAAACATATTTGGATTGTATTTAAAATTTAATAAAACAATCTATAAGAATTAGTTTATGTGTAGGATATAACATCAACTAAACCTGACACACATTATAAATCCCATAGTGTTATTATTTAAAATGGACATTAATTTTTGTAAATAGATGAAGTGACATACTCATAACGATGTAAATGCATTCAAAATGTTTTTATTGCTTAGGAAAATGATCCATAACTCATTTTTGACTTATTGAAATCAATATCACCTCAATATGATGCACATTGTTAATGGTACATCTCCTAGTGTCTATTTTTATTAGAAACTATAATTTTATTAATATATTAATTCATATTATTGTTTAATTTATTTCTTTATACTATTACTAACATAATATTTGTTTTCATATATAGGTGGATTCATTTGATTGGGTTATGGTGATTTGTATGGCAACTGATACCATTGGTATAATTTTTTTAGAGGGGATCCTGGGTTCCATGGAAGGATTATTTTAAGGATATGGGGTGTGAAATTTAGAGATATGAGGGAATTTTGAAGTTTGGGGGTGCCCTTTTATAGGGACATAATGGAAAGGAAATTGGGGGAGTTCGTATCATTTAACAACAGGGCCCCATTACCAGCATAGACACCCCGTCTATACAGGTCTACCGGGTCCTAGCCCACCAGGTACCACCAGCTACCCTACCGACACATGGTCCCACCCACATTACTAACCATTTCATCTAACTAATGGATTTATCCATAGGACAACACATGTTCATTCCAGTGTTCTTTTTCTTCACTCACACACCCCATGGGTAACTTCCTATAAGTTCATCCATGTTGATCACTGCTCTAGGAAAATCACATAAAACTGTGATGTTCTAATCTAGTAGGATCCCAAAAAAAGTATTCAACTTGTTAACATGAGTCATATCATTTTATCAGATAACACTTTATAATTATTAGGTGTCTCATTCTCCCTGTTTAGAGAAAAAAAATTCATTGTGGACCCTAAATCTCAACCCAAGAAGTGGACCACACTTAAGACTAGGTTCCTGATAGGATTCTAAATGTAACAATTGGGCCCCAATGACAGCACATACACCCCAACCTAACATTGTCATCAGTTCATGGCCCACAAGGTAACACGAGTTTCCCCACCGACATGTGGTCCCCTCCCTAGGGCCGGACCACATTCCCAAACTAGTCATATGACTAATGACTATCCCCACATGCCAACCCATGTTCAATTAAGTGTGCATTTTCACCACTCAAACACACTCTAGTAATTTTACTAGAAGGTCACCTCTCTTGATCACTACTCCATTCCAATAATTCTTAACTGTGGGGTTATAATTAGAATGAATCTTGAAAAGAAATGTGTAGCTTGTTGACATGATTCATATCATTTAGTTAATTAACCTTGTATCATTCTAGTGTGTTACAAGCCCCATGTCTCCTTTACATTAGTTTAATGGTTTCCAATCCTAGGATTCCATTCATATTATTTTAGAGGAAAGGAGGCCACCCCACCCACCATTACCATTTCATCGATCCACATCAATTATATGTAAAGTCACCACACACCCTATTTCTTTTCTGATGTATAAATCAATCTTTTTAACCTAGCCATATTAATTTTTTTCCCACAAAACACAACAATATAACCAATATTTATTATATTTTTATATATATATTTCATAATTTTTAATGAAGAAAAACATGCATGAAACAACATTGAAGAGATCTTGGAGAATATTCTAGGAGGTTGGATGCATCACTTTATTCAATTCCTTTAGCATTCGAACATTAATGCTGTATGATTTCACCATTATTAAAATTTATTATATCTCTTTTAATATCAATATTTGGAAAGATGGTCTGAGAATCAACCAAAATTTCCAACAGTCAATATTTCCTCATATACAATTTCAATAACGAGAACACACCATTTATAAGTTTTTTACATGAATTCATGTCTCTGGGATACATAGTCATCACACCATGAGTTAAACACATCATGTTTACTCCTACATACATGTCTTGTAATCTTACAAACATGAATATATGATTTTTTACATGAAAAATTTTTTACCTGGACATACATTCCATGTTCATCATAGTACATTCTATGTGCTATATGACATTAGTGGTTTTCCATATCTTATCACCTAGAATTCAGAACTAGATAAATAAATATTTACTCTGATGTATATGTTTTGGTAAGGAATTATTATCTTATCATACATTTAATTAGAATATTTTTCAAGGATTTATTGTTAGTTTGGGTTCCTATATTCAAATAGTAAATAAAGAGGTTTGAAAAATTCATTCCAAGAATACACGAAGTTGGTCTGCCTTTAATGGCATTCTAATGTTATTGTTTTTTCTTACCCATGGGAATTTTGAAATTAGTAATACCTTATGGGTCTTAGTTACTTTTCCGTTATATAAAACATCCTTGTAAAAGGGGTTGGTACACTATAATTCCCTAAGTTATCCTTCATATTTAGTTTTTAATTTCATTGGATTTGTGGCTATCATGAAGAACATTGAATTTGGTATGAAGAGAGAGGGTGGGGTTTTTCCATATAGGGTTTTAAATATCCATTATTTAGGGTGGGGTGGAGGCCATTGTGATATCATGATTTTTCTATTTCAAACATTTAGAAAGATTAGAAAAATTGGATTCTAAATATCCATTTTATTTAATGTCATTACTATAGTGGTTCTGCACACCTTGGTGGAGTTTTTTTTGTGGTCATAGTGATAGGGTGAGAATGTGTGGTGCTCCTATGTGAAATTGGAATAAGATTCATGCCCATATCACTATGTGGGGATGTTTTGTTTCATAGTGTGAGGGTTTTTTTTAAAATAAGTAAATATTTTTTGACATATAATTACATCTCAATTTGTTGTTTTGTGAAAATATCATATGTTTTTATAAGTTTTAATTTTTTATATTTTATGTTATAGTGTGTGGAGAACATCACAAAATCTTAGTTATTCAATGAATTTCATGGTGGTTACTTGGGGGGAACAATATGGGATGTGCCACACCATGTTTCTAAAATTTGGTCATTTTTTTATTCGATGAACCATTTAGGATGGTTATACCTAGAGAGTGAAATGGGTTGGGATATTTGTAGTTGTAGGATATAGATCTAAATAACGAGGGTCATAATTCCATTTTAGTCCCAATTGAATTAAGTATCATTGGAATATTTAATTATATTAAGTTTCACAATTTGGAATTTATTCATTTATAACATACATGGATCATAATGCCTTGGAGATGATTTTTGATATTGGTGTCTAGAGGATTTCTATATAGGAAATGACGGTGTTCTAAATTGATGTTTCAGGGGATATGTTTGTGCGGTTTTTGAGGTGTTGTTGAGTTTTAAAATTATCATTCAAATTAATAGCATGTTTCCTTTACACCAATGTTATAGTTATGGTATATTTCAAATGTTGTGGGAAATTCCTCCATGTCATGGTGGATCATCAACAATGTCATTTTCAAGGTCATCATGGAATTTTTTAGTACAAAATTATTAGGGTAATACACATACTAGTTTTAAAATCATGAACAAACCATGTGAGGATAGGGGGATATATTCTATTTTAAAATATTTCAATTTTGATCATGCATTAGATGAGTTTTATATTGTAGTTTTAGTGGTTTCTAAACCACAATGAATGATTTTTTATGCTTTTTAGAAATATGCATTTAGTTTCCTTGGCTAAAAAGATATTAATTTCCGTGTAACCCTATTTGACCCCGAACCATTATCTATATGATTATATGTCATTACATGTATATTTTAGCTATTTTATATTTATATAGAAACGAATATATGAAACTATGGTACATGTCAGTTATTGTGTTTTAACTTGAAGAATAACCAATCATAAAAGAAAAATTATTTAATTATGTTTACTACAATGTTTTTGAATTATAAAAATATGATAATGATATTTATGTCAAATAATGTTTATTCATATAGAAGTAATGAACAAAATATATTTTATATGTGGATTTATACCATTGTTTATATGATCTTATTTTATTTTATTTTTTGGTACCCTTGACATGGTTGGAATGGTCTTGGTTGGAGTATATTGTGGATGTTTTTTCTCATGTTTGAATATTAGAAGTGGTTGTTGTTTTAAAAAAGTAGGATTGGTTTTTTTGTGGGTTTGAAGGGCAAAATTACTAAATGTGTGGGAAGGGATGTTGTTTTCTATTGATAGAGTTTTCATTTTATGTGTTTTGAGAGGTTTTGAAAATGATGGGTTGGTTTTTTTAGTAGTTATGGATTAGTTTATAAGTGGTATGGAATGTGGTTTCAAACAATGAATATTTTAATGGGAATGTGAAAAATTTTAATAAATGATTGCTCTTAGTTAACTTTTATGATTTCATGAATTGGTAGTGGTTTAATTAATGTGGTTGGTGTCCAATGAATATTTTGACATTAAATATGAAACTTAATGAAAATATTAATGTAATTTTATTGTCGAAATATAATTTTGGAAATATATTTTTTATATGATTAAATAGGGAATCAAGTTTTTTAGTGTATATATTTTGTGTGGGTATGTGTGACTGGTTGTGTTATGGAATTTAAATAAGGTGTTTTTGATTGGTGGTGATAATGTAGTGACAATAACCAGAAATAATTGTTTTTTTGGTTTGTAACACTTGTTTTTGTGTTATGTGTGGCTATATATATATATGATTTATCTGTCTTGTTATTTTTTGTAAAGTCTTATGTGATGAAGAATGAAATAGGTAATATTTAGAGAAATTACGAAACATATACCAATGGAATAGTAACTTGATCATTGGAATAGTAACATGAACATTAATTATAGTAATCCATACAATATGATATAATTCTCAACTCTGAATGTATAAAATAAATTCAGGCCTCGTAAAAATTTAAATATCATACATTTATATCATTATATTAGTAAATAAATGTTTTATGAATGATAAATTAAATGATGGTATTTTCATAAAATTGAAATTTTTATTTACAATTTTTTAAATAATATAATGATTTAAAAGATAATTTGTTTTCATAAAATAGATTCATAAATTAATATTTTGTTATATTATACTTATAAGATAATTTCATGAGACCATAATTAATTATTTCAATGTGTCATAAAAGTAGTTATAAAGTTAAATTTGGTATTTTTTTAATAAATTATAAATTTTAATTAAAAAATAAATTAATAGTAAATAGGAAACAATTTTCACAAATGGGTGTCTATTTTTTGAATTCTACATATTTATAAATGATTAGGGTGATTGTATTGGTATTTTTCTAAAATAGTTGATTTTTTATGAATAATGAAAAAAATCAATTTTCCGTATTTAAAATTTTAAGTTAAATATATTAATTCATGAGTCATTGTTGATTTATGGATGACGTGAGAAGAATTATCTTTAAATAAAATTCATTATTTATTGTATTATGTCGTCTCAATCACTAATATTGATATTTTTTATCCAAAATAATAATCTAATAAATAAGATAATAAAAAATCACCACTCTCCTCCTCTATAAATACCACCCCTCACCACCTATTCTCCTAACATATTAAAAGAGTCTAATATTGTTTAAATTCTAACCAATTCCCTTCCCAAGACTCTCTCACATGTCCAAATGTTTCTGGTCTCAATGAAATACCAAACCTATGTTCCTTGAGACTATTAAGGAGAATAAATTAAAGAGGTAAAATCCTCTTTCGTTCAATTTTATTTTATTTTATTTTCTTATTATATCCTCAACAGAAATATTAAAGGAGTAATTATATCTCCAGATTCATATATATATTAGAATGGTATTGTGTAAATGGAATAATCCGTCCTAAAAAATCTTCTAACCTCCTTTTATTCAAATACGAAAACATCAAATGTGATATGTTGATTAAATAACTTCATCAATGACTTGTTTTTTACATAACATCATTCAAGGATGGTCATAAACCCTTATTATCATTAAATACGATTTTTATATACATATTATTACTATTATCATGTACTAGAACCAATATATAAATATGATATTATATATAATTTTGAAAGATTTTTATTGTAGTTAAACACATCAAAATAAATTAAATCATTTTCATTAACATTTTATATAATGAATTGTCTTCATACTATAAAAAATTGACATATAAGACCATTTAAACTATTTAATGTTCATTAATAACATATAATTTTAAATCTGGATAATTATTCATATTTTACATGGCTTCCATATTTGTATTCGATTGAATCGATCATAAAAACAAAGGAAATGAACACTCCCGAAATGATGTAATTAAACTCTTTAACACTAAAAATTGAAACAAAAAAATAAAATAAATAATACATAAATAAAATAATTGTACAAGAGGATATGGATTTAGTAATTATCAAATCTAATTTGATTATCAAAGATATAATCATGAAGAATGAATTTTGACATAAGGTAATAGGATTATCGAACCCAACTCATTTTCTTTTGTTTATTCTTGTTTATTTTCGTAGTTTAGTTTGGATATTATTTTAATATTTTACAAAAATAATTTCATTTAATTGCCTTTATTTTTATGGGAAATTAAATTTTCCAATCTGATTTTATGAAAAATAAAAATATTTTTCATAAGAAACTCATGTTTCCAAAATACATTTGGACTCCCCTCGAGTTGTTTCTTCATTTCACATGAATAAGGAAATATTATACCAAATATGTTTTACCTTTTCAATCGAGAACTCCATGTTTATGATGAATTGATGGAAGTATAATGAAAACCATTCCTTTACATTGGTTACTTAATAAATGTTATTTATATGCATTTCGTGCATGATTATATAAATGTTATGATGTGAATGTTGTGCCCAAAAATATTTAGTTCTATAATAAGTTGGGTAACATGAAGTATCTCATGTGATAATGTGAAATATTCATGAACAAGATACTATATTTTTTTTACAATGATGTTTCTTTGATTATGCACATCTGTTATGTGTGACCATGATAGTAGCTTTGTTCACAACTATTTGTGGTATTTGGCCACTATGATATGGTGTTTTATATTTATACATTTCCACATTCCATGCCTTTATCTAATACTTCCTCTCATGATTATGATGGTGCCCTTATGCTTATTTTGTGATTATTATGTTTATACTCACCCATGTTGTATTGATTCATGTCCTTATATATCCTATTAATGAGATTTTAGCTCACCCCTTTCTTTTATGTATATCCACAGGTGACTACATATACTATGTAGATTAGAAGATTTATAAGGATAAAAAAGATTGTTTTAAAAAAATGTTTCTGATTTATTATTCATATTGATGTATGGTCCTAGTTTTCACATGATACTAAATCTTTGTATCATATTTTTGTAACACTTTTATGTTTTTTAACTTTAAAATGATGTGTAATTTATGTATGAAAATGTAGGGTTTCTATAGTAGGTATCAGATCACGATATAGTTAATTTGGGAAATAGGAATAGAGAACATTAGTGAAAACCCATAGCATGATTCAATGTATATATAAGCAGCCAATAATATTTGTTTTATAGAAATGATAAAACTATGTACCCTGAAAGATATTACTTTATAAATAATTCCACAATTCAATAATATATTTATTAATGACTTATTGTGTTATGTTTTGTCCAATCCTTTTGAGTTTTAGAATATGGTGGGAACATAGAGAAAACAAGCCAACCATCCATGTGAGGGATACTGTAATGATTTACCAAATAAAGTCCCCAATACATTGGGAGGTGGAGTTCAAAATTACACAGTGATGATTACCCTTATATCTCAAGATATGAACAATAACATGAATAATGTGGAATTTCCTCCTTAACCTAAGATGGATCATCGAGATATCAACACTTTTATGTGGAAAAAAACATGTAACATCCTAGGTAAATAAATAATATGACACTTTCATATTTATTAATATTTTTTTAAAAAAATATTAATTTTAATTTAAATGGTAATCCATGATCGATGGCGTACCCAACACACAAAAATGGGTTTCTCCAAAATCTTATGTTGCACACAATGCTGAGTCATACTGAAAAAATAATAATATAATATTATTAATTTGAATGGCAGGTAACACTAAGAGTTATGTTGGTGATAATGAAATAGAATTTATATATTATGATTAATCATGATTCTTAAATTTTTTCACTTTTATTCATTAAAATTTATAAGGTTAAAATGAGAATGAATCCAATTATAAACATAAATACTCTACTAATTTTAAAAGGTAGTTTTACAGCCTTTTGATAGAAAACGATTTTTAAATATATTTTTTGTCACTTTTGTATATTCTATTGGACAAATTAAACTTCTTATTCTGAATAGGAACCTCAAACATTACTTTGGGTAATTTTTGGTATTTTTATGATAATGTTTATTTTTAATTAATAGTGAAAAATACTACATTTTAAGTCAATACTGCATTTTCATCTAATTTATTTTTAAATTTATATTGTCATGTTAATTAGTTATAAAGTGTAATTGTAATTTATTTTTATCATTTAATCAAATTTTGGTTATTTGATGGAATTTCAGTTTAAAATTTTGCATAAACACATGTCAATCTATTGAAAGCATTTATTTCATAAAAACACGTATTTTGGTTTGGAAAAAGTTTAATAATTTGATATTAATTTCAGAACATTCTATGTTTTCAATTTGGGAAAATTTATTCCATATTTATAATCAGGAGGTCCAAATTTTGTAAATAGGTATGTTTTATTTTTATACACTAGGAATACTAACATTAGTAAATATTTTATTTACCATGGTTAAAGGGTAAATTTGGTAAATAAGGGTAAAAAATAATATTTTATTAATATTAAACAACCCGAAAACTTGTCCTAACACAAATTTATGAAATATATTTGACCATAACAAGCATTGGATCTATTTTAGTACCCCACAGAGCCACTTGTGTGTGAAAATGAAATTTAATTACATTTAATTTAATGTTAAGGAAAATATAACCTAAACATGAATCTTTTAATAAAATAATTATTATATGGGGTTATATTAGTGATAATTTCAACTGTAAATAAGAATTAGAATGTTAATGATATTTCATACATAATGGGATTTTATTTTTTATTTTTATACATGAAATAAATAAATATATTTATGACATAATGATGGTGTAGTGATTAACTTATTAATGAATTATTTAAATAAATGGGATTATAAATACTAAAAAAATTATTTTGAAACTTTTTATGACATAAAAATATTTTAGTGATGATTACTACATGTTATATTTTAATTAATGATGTTTTTTTCAAAATAATCGAGTTGTTATGGAACTTTTAAAAGCTATGATATGAATAGTATATAAATTGACATAAATGAGTTTTGAAAAAAATACTAATTTATTAAATTATATAATAGTTATAAAAATATAAGAGTTTTCCAAATGACTTAGATAATATTTAAAATTACATTAATGAACCACTTTACATTCCATTTAAATTTTATAGTAACTATATTAACTATATAGTATGAATATACAAGAAGACATGGTAAAAGTCAAATAAGTTAACTAAGGGTTAATGCTAAATGATAAGGTTACATTTGAAACCAAAACCTATATAAAAACTATTTTTTGAGGGGATCTAAAATAATAACAATCTTAAATTCCAATTAAATGTGTTTTGGACCTTTTTAAAATCTAAATTCAGTTTATAATAAAATAATCTATCAAACTTCCTAGTGTACCCTGCCTCTCTCATATAAAAGGCTACCAAATCCAGACCATATTCACACCACTAAATCCCCCATGGATCCTCAAAAATCTCCCAAAATAAGTATCCAATAGCCCTATATTAATCCTTTAAGCCTTAACATGGACAGAAGGAAATTCAAGAATTTATTTTTAGCGTAAATGAAATGGAGTTACCCGATTTGAGGTAATGTCTTTTCACAAGCTTCTTCCATTTATTTTCATTCTCAAATGCCCTAAATTCTATATATTCCACTATATTATAAATGAAATTATATCTCCAATATACTAGGATGTTTTTATGATATTTATTCTAAATAAACATCCACACACCTCCGTCTAATGAATACAAACATACTATTTCGATGTACAACTACTGCCTCATGAAACGATTATTGTTAAATTATATCATACTGCCTCCCATGGTTTAAATTATGATATAGCTATATATATATATTATATTTATTTTTTCTATATTCTTGTGAATTTTTTATTTGAAACATATCTTTATGATTTCCGTAATTGGTAAATATTATAATTTCATTTGAAGATGGGTGGACTACCACCCCCTCAAAGTGATATGAATCATTCATTTCATACATGGAATGTATAAAATATGGTGTTAATTAACATATGTAACATATATAACATATATTTTATATTTTAATTATAATATACCTATGTATCATTAATTTTAACTCCATTAAATATAAAAAGTAAATTAAAGTAGCGTTCATGCGTATGTATGACATACCATCTGCATGAACGGTTCATTTTATTTAATATCTCCAAATCTTATGTAATATTATAAATAAATATATATAATAGATATATATAATATTTAAATCATGAATATTATTCTAGAGTGAATGGACTTTTTACCACAAGGATAATTTTTAATTACAACAAGTTTATTTTAAACTCAAGTATAGAATATCGACAAAATAGCCGATATTAACTTATTTAATTATTTAAAGTTTATAACACGGTAATAAGTAATATAAAAGTAATAATAAACAAAAAAGGTTATTAATAATTTAGAAATTAAATTATGTTTATTATTTATGAAGAACAAGAAACAAGCGTGATGAGTCAGATTCAAGGTAAGGGACTTCATCTCAATGACCATTCATTGAGGCATATTTTCATTTAAACAAAAAATTCATTTATATAGTGTATCAAACACTTTGAAAATTAATTTCATTCCTAGGGAATACATTTTCTTTGAAGAAGTTAACTAAATGATAGAAAAATGTTTCTTTTTAACGTACGCAATTACAACGTCTTTTTAGACACAGTGAGAATTTTTTGATATTTGGATTCCTTAATAAGAAGTAACATTTTTAAAATGAAAATAAATACCATGTAAACTTTTCATGAATTCTGTTATTGAAAATGGTTTTATAAAAGCATGGATTATTTCAATATCTTGAAATTATATATTGTGAGTGCAATGTGAAAATGTTATATTTCCATTGTTCTTAATTTCTGTGTTATAAATAAGTTATGGTTCATAGGAATTTTTTATGTATACAGGTGGTTCCGTGATAATCCTAGAGATGGTGATCCAGAGTTATCTCTCCAATGCATTGGCTAACATGACAGTGGTAAATGTTAAAGTTTCTTCTATGGGATTTAGGGAATATATTGTGATGGGTATTCCAATTGTAACTCTATTTATAGATATGAAATCTACAATGTAAGTATGTTATGGATTCCAAAATTTACCATTAAGATTTATGATTTATACGTGTTATTCATAAATCTTATGATTTTGTGAGGTATGTTTAAAATATTATGTTTTCCTGTTGTGAAAAAAATGGGTTAGAGTAGAAGGGTCTACATTGTAATATTTGAGATGTAATGTAGTTGTTATGACCTAATTCTCGAAAACACTATACCTGAATGTATCCTCAATGTAAATTATTGTTTTAAATCAATATTAAGTAATGTTTTAAGGATGTGGCCATATATTTGGTATTATAGAGAGTCTTGGACAACTTTAGGAGTTAGGATATTGTAAAATTAATAATTTATTCTAAGATTGAAATAATATATAATTTGATTATTTCCATGTTGCTTTGGCTAAAATATTTCTATGTTTAGAATGGTTTTCCACCGAGGAATGATTTTAGATATGATGGGATGACATCAAGAGGAAAAAACATTACAAATAATCACCTGATATGGTTAGAATAGAAACTTAACAGTTTTTGTAGTGATGGAATAGTTGACTCAAGCTATAAATGGTAGTGGTATCCATGCATGGGATCTGCCAGATCATCCACAACTAAACATTTCAGTAGTGGAGCATTTCATGAGTCTACAAACCACATCATTCAGAGAATCATATGACCCTGTTCTAGCTACAACATGGATTAAAACACTGAAAAATATTTTTCAATGTCACAGGCTGTTTTTTTATGTGTATCGTTTTAAAGGTGAATCTATTCAGTGGTGATCGATGGATAAAAATATCATGGATATTTAGATGATTTTTGATCTTGTTTTAGATTAATAAAAAGGTATGTTTCTTGAATAAATATTTTCATATGGTCTTTAGACTTGGGATGGAAAACAAATTCTTGGAATTGAGGAATGAGGATGACTTAGTAGCTTCTTATGAAGGAAAATTCACTCGACTCACAAGGTATGCTCTAAATTTCATATGAGATCCTGATAGTAAAAAAATAATTTTTTCATAGGATTAAAGACAAATTATAAAAATGAATTAGAGTATTGTGAGTTTAAATGTTATGAAAAACTTTTTTGATGTGTGGAGAAGAGAGAAATGGAGTTTGCTGATGATCATGTGTTCTTTGAAAAAACAACAAATTAAGAGGTCAAGGTGGGAGGAAAAAGATAAGAACTATTCAAAAAAATCTGATGGTAAGAATATTATGTTTATAGTTTGTGAAAATTATGGTAAAAAGAAAAATGGGGAATTGCTTTGAAATTCTTTTAATTGCTACTGATGTAGTAAAATGGGACATAAGGCCCGTAATTGCACTGAAAAATATCAAGGTAATGGTAATTCACGATTTAATTTATAGTCGGAAAAAAATTTTTATGTGTAATGAAATAGGATATTTTAAAAATGAGTGCCCAATGAAGAAATCAAATGATGGAAGAAAACTAGACTACAAGAAGAAAGGGATGGTGAAATCCTTTGACACTACTTTAGTAGATGTTGGTCCATCAAATGAAGTAGTATTCGGTACACTGTTTATTTATTCATATTTTTCCAATGTGTTGTTTGATTAAGGGTCTACAAATTCTTTTATTTCTTCAAATTTTTTTGTAAAATATGAATTCCAACTAATGATATAAATCCATAACATGGGGTTAAAACACCTTGATTAAATATTGATACAAAAAGAAATAATAAGAACCTTCCTGTCTGTGTGTGTAGAAAGAATCTATCTGCAAACCATATTTTTTTCTCTAGTAGTGTTTGATGTTATTTTGGGAATGGATTGGATTTCTATTTATCATGATCTGATTGAATGCAGAGAAAAACAGGTTTCTTTTTAGAAATAATTTTAGTTTGTGTACAATAATGAAACCTTTCATTATATAACTTATCAGGTATCTGAGAAACTATTAAAATAATAAAATGAATGTTACCTTGCACATATTTCTGAAAACAAAGGAACTCTTATGATTAATGATGTTACAGTGGTAAATGGGTATCTTGATGATTTTCCTAATGAGTTTACTAGTATATTTCATGACTGGGAAGATGAATTTACTGTTGACTTAGTAATTGATAATAAAAAAATTTCAAAACCCACTTATTGAATGACTCAATTTAATATTTTAGAGTTAAAAAATAAATTGGAGGAGTTATTAGATAATGGATTCATTCAACCTAGAACATCACCATGGAGTTCTCATATCTTGCTTGTTGAAAAAAATAGTGTTCAATGAGAATTTTAATTGATTATAGAGCCTTTAATAATAACATTGTTGAGAACAAGTATTCATTTCCTCACATTGACACATTTTTTTATCATCTATAGAGAGATTAGTATTTTTCTATGATTGGCTTGTGGCCGGGGTTCCACATATTGAACGTAAAGGAAAAAGACATTCCAAAGACCAAATTTCATACTAGATATGGCCATTATAAATTTGTAGGTTTTCCTTTTGGATAAACAATAAACTAGCTATCTTCATGGATCTTACGTATTTAATATTCCACGAGTTCTTAGATAAGTTTATGGTGGTCTTTATTGAAGATATTTTTGTATATTATAAAAGTAAATAGGAGCATGAATGTCATTTAATGATTTTCTTACAATACTTTATAGAATATTATCTGTAAGGTTAATTCCGCAACAGTGAGTTTTTGTTAGAACACATTTCATTCCATGGTCACATTTTTTCCAACAATGGAATAACTATTGATCCTTCTAAAAAAATTGTTAAATAATGACCAAGACTGAGAAATGTAACCAAGATTCATAGTTTTCAGGGTTTATCAGGTTATTAAAAGAGTTTTATTGAAACAATTTCATGGATATCTAGCACACAGAATATGTTATCTCAAAAAGGTGTCAAATTTATCATGAAATAATAATTTGATGACAGTTTTTAGGAATTGAAAATAAGATTGATGAATGCTCTAGTATATTAATTACCTTCCAGAAATGTTTTGTTTTTTATCTATAGTGAATCTTCATTGAAAATACTTTGTTTTTTTGTAATGCATAATGGTCAGGTAATTTATTATACTTCAAATCAGTTGAAACTACATGAGTTAAAATACCCTACACTTGATATGTAAAAAGATATTATTGTTTTTGCATTTAAAATTTAGAGTCATCATTTGTATGGTGTAAAGTGTGAAATATATTGATCACAAAATTTTGATGTATATATTCACTTAGAAGGTATTAAATATGAGATAGAGGAGATAGATAAAATTAATCAATGATTATGATAGCACGATCCATTACCATCCATGAAATGAAAAATAAAGTGGTTGATGCTATGAGTGGAAAGAGTAATGGTACCTCAAATAGGCTATGTTTGGAACAAGATCCTATGTTTTTTGATTTGATGAAATTTTTATTGGATGTTTATTGTGAAGGGAATTACTCTATTTTATTTCAGGTGGTAGTGAAATCATTTTTAGAAGATAGAATAAATAATGTGTAGAAAAAAAGATTGTGAGTTGCAGAAAAAGGTAGGATTGGTCCAGAAAGGAATGATTCTTGAATTTAAAGTAAATAAAGATTCTTTTTTGAGGTTTTTAAAGACATTATGTGTGCCTTGTGATTCCCAGTTGAAGAAAGGTTTATTATGTGGAGCTCATAGTTCTCCTTTTCAGTTCATCCTATATATACTAAAATATATAGAGATAATGGGGATTACTACAATTGCGATTGAATGAAAAGAGATATTGCTGATTTTACTATGAAGTATTTAAATTTTCAACAAGTTAAAGAATAATGATAGTCACTAAAAGGGATTCTTTGGACTTTTCCAATGACAGATCGAAAATTGGAAGATGTGTTCATGAATTTTGTAGTGGGATTACAAAATAATTCTCTAGGTCACAATGAAATTTGGGTTATTGTTGATAGATTGAGTAAATCATCTCATTTTATTACTATTTGAGATACTCTATCTCTATATCAACTTTCTCAAATGTATATTAATGAGATAGTCAGGTAACATGTATTTCCCCTCTATATTGTATCTGATTATGATCCCAGGTTAATTTCTAACTTTTGTAATGGTGTTTATAAGTCATTGGGTAATGAATTAAATTTTAGTAAAACATTTCATCCAAAATTAGACCTGAAGTCAGAACAAACAATTCATACATTGGAAGATATGATGTGTTCCTGATAAATGGATTTCCAAGAAATTTGGGGACAACATCTTTCTTTTGTTGAGTTTTCTTATAATAAAAACATTCATTCCAGTATACAGACGGAACGAATTGATGCATTATATGGAAAATGGTGTCGAGCTCTAGCTTTTTGAGATGAATTAGGTGACAGGATGTTGATGGGACCAAAATTGGTTTAATATATGGAATAAATAGTTCAGTTGATTCAAAATACAAGAGAACATCTCAGAGTATGTAGAAAAGATAAGAGGAAAAACAGAGGAATGATCATTCCTCAGAGGTTGGTGATCATTTATTTTTTTAATGTTCATTTCATGGAAAAGTGTGATGAGTTTTGGTAAGAAGGTAATTCTGAGTCCAAGGTTCATTAGATCCTATGAAATACTAGAGAAAGTTGGATCATTTATCTACAGAGTGACTTTAACTAAATGTTTATCCCAGGTACACAATGTTTTTCATGTATCAATGTTATGAATGTATATTCAAGATCCATGTCATGTTTTGAGTCCATAGGTAGTTCAGTGGGAGGAGAATATTTCTTATGAGGAACAACCAGTCCATATTCTTGATCGAAGGGAGCCAGATTTGTAGAATAAGGTAATTCACCAGGTAAATGTTTTTTTTGAGAAAACCATATGGGTGAAGAGGTATCATTGGAATCTAAGAACGCGATGAAGGATAAATACCCCCACATATTTGATTAGTGAATAAAATTGGGAGGACACAATTTCCAAAATGGGTTAAGGATGTAACTTACCAGGTAATTAAAGAATATGAAATTTTCATATTTATTAATAGTTTTGAATTAAATATTAATTTTACATTAAAAGGAATTCTACGATCGATGTCATACCTAACACGGAATAGTGGTTTTCTTCGAAATCATATGCTTTACACAATGCTGGGTCATACTGAAAAAATAATATAATATTATTATTTTAAATGGTAGCTAAAGCCTAGCTATTGTATTGGATAGAATGAATAGAACGAAAAATATTAATATAAAACATGTCTTTAAAATGTTTTTACATTTATCTAATAATATTTAGGGTCTTAAAATGAGAATGAATCCAATTTTAAACACAAAAACTCTAACATTTTTAAAAGGTAGTTTTACCGCCTTTTTATAGAGAACCCTTTTTAAATCTATTTTTGTCCCTAATACATTTTATATTGGACAAAATAGACATATTATTTAGAATCGGGACATAAAAATTTACTATGGGTAATTTTTTTTGTATTTTTATGATAAAGTTCTTTTTTTATGAATATGGAGAATACAACATTTTAAGTCAAAACTGCCATTTCATATAATTTATTTATATAGTTAGATTGTTCATTTTAATTTATTTTAAATTGTAATTGGATTTTATTTTTATCATTTAATCAAATGTTTTTCATTTTATGTAAATTCACTTTTAAATTGTACAAAAAAAGTGTCAATATTTTGGTAGTTTTAACTTTTTAAAAACACAATTTTCGGTTTTGTGTACCAGAATTAATTTAGGAAATTATTGTATTTTGAAATTGGAAAATTCGATTCCATATTTGGAATCATGAAGTAAAAATTTTGTAAATATGTAACTCTTATTTTTAAATATTATGGATTGTAAGTTTAATAAATATTTTATTTACCGTGGTTAAATGGTATATCTGGTAAATAAGGGTAAAAAATAATATTATAATAATATTAAACTACCATAAAAGTTTTTTAACCCTATTTATTGATATATTTAAAACCATGAGAATCCTTGGGTATATTTTAGGACTCCATGGAGCCACGAGTTTGTGAAAATATCATTTAATTACTTTTAATTTAATGTCAACAAAATTATAACCTAAACATGTATCTTTTACTAAAACCATTTTATATGGGTTTATATAAGTTATATTTTCGACAATAAATATAACATAGAAATATAATAATATTTACTACATCATGGTATTTTATTTACTATTTTTAAGCATCCAATAAATAAATATATTTATGACATATTGACGATGTAGTGATTACCTTATCAATGAATTATTTAAAAAAATGAGAAAATAAATATTAAACTAAATTTATTTTGAAACATTTTATTCCAGAAAAAAAAAATTTGGAGGATTATTACTATTTATATTTGAACTAATGAAGTTTTTTCTCAAGAATAATGTTTTTAGGTATTTTTTAAAAGTCAAGATATGAATAGTATATAAATTGACATAAATGAGTTTATAAAACAAATAGAATTTTATTAAATTAAATAATAGTCCTAAAAATGTAACATTAGGAAAAATGACATAAATAAGGTTTAAAATGTCCTTTGTGAACCACTTGAGGTAATTTTGACATTTTATAGTAACTATATTAACCATATTGTATGAATATACAAGATGACATGGTAAGAGTCAAATAAGTTAACTAAGGGTTATAATTAAATGATAAGGTTAAATTTGTAACCAAAAATTTTCCAAAAAATATTGTCTAAAAGTATTTATAACAATAATAATCTTATCTTTGAATTAAATGATGTTTGGTCCTTTTGAAAATAGAAATTCAGTTTATAATAAAATAATCTCTCAAAATTTCTTTATGTAACCCTCCTCACTCTTATAAAAGGCCGCCAGCTCTAACCCTTACTCACACCTCTCAAGCCCCCTTGGATCTTCAAAACTCTTCCCAAATAGGATCCCAACATACATGTATTTATCATAGAATCATTACCTTGCTAATAAGGAAATTCAATAATGCCTTTTAGCTTAAATCAAAAGGAGTTACCCAATTTGCAGTAATGTCTTATCTCAAGATTCTTCCATTTATTTTCCTTATACAACCCCTAAAAAATTTTTATTCCATTATTTTATAACAAAAATAGTATATTCACTATACTAGTATGTTTTTATGATAATTATTCTAACTAATCTTCCACACACCTATATCTAATGGATACAAACATAGAGTTTCTATATACATCTAACTACTTCCTCAGGAAACTATGATTGTTAAATTAACTCCTACCGCCTCTCATGGTGGTAATTATGATATATATATATATATATATAATATTATATATATATTTTCACTATTATTATATATTTTTTATTTATAGAATAACTTTATGGTTTCCATAATGGGTAAATATGACAATTTCATTTGAGGAAGTGCAGACAACCACCCCTCAAAGTGATTTGACTAATTCATTCCACTAATGGAATGTATATAAAATGGATTTATTGAACGTATGTAACGTATATAACATATATATTATACTGAAATTATAATATACCTATGTATCATTTAGTTTACATTCATTTAAATAGGAAAAATAAATGAATGTAGTGTTCATGCGTATGTACCGCTTACCGTCTCAATGAATGGTGCATTTCATTTCTTATATCCAATTGTTATGTACTATTATAAATACATATATATACTGGATTTATATGTTATTTAAATCATGAGTATCATTTTGGAGAAAATGGACTTTTGACAATATGGACAATTTTTTATTGTAACAGGTTCATTTTTGACTCAAGTATTGAACATCGACAAAACAACTGATATTAACTTAAGTAATTATGTAATGTTTTTAACATGGTGATAAGTAATATAAAAGGAATAATAAACTTTAAAAATATTCTGAATAAAGTATAATATAACTATAATTTATTATCTAAGAAGAATAAGGAACATACATGATGGGTCTGATTCAAGGTAAAGGAATTTGTCTCAATCTTCTTTAATTTTGGAATATTTTAGTTTATACACAACTTTATTTTATACTATGTATAAAAAAAATTTACTATTAATTTTATTTAAATGTAATCATTTTTCTACAAATATTATTGCTAAATTACAAAAAAAAGTTTCTTTTTAACGTATAGGATGAAAATGACCATTTTTCCACCACATGAATTATTTGATATTTGGAATCCTTAACAAGACATAACGATTTTAAATGGAAATTAAATACCATATTCCATTTTCATATATTTTGGTATTGAAAATTGTTTTGAGAAGGAATTGATTTTATCAATAGTTTTAAATGATATATTGTGATTGCAATGTGGAAATTTTATATTTCATTTATGCTTTTTTTATGTGTTATAAATATGTAATAGTTCTTGGGAATTGTTTATTTATACGGGTAGTTCCATGATAAAACATGGGTAGGTGATCCCGACATATCTCTCCGATGCATTGGGTAATGTGACAGAGTTAAACATCAATGTTTATATTAATAGATTTAGGCAATATACTATGACAGGTGTTCCAAATGTAGCTCTCTATGTAACTATGAAAGATATAATGTAAGTATGTTATGCATGAAAAATGTTGATTTTATGATTCATGATTTCAATGTGTTACTCATAAATCTATTGATTTTGTGAGGTATTTTAAAGAGATTATGTTTTCTAATTGAAAAGTATGATTTAATTTATTTTTTTATTATCGGACTAATGTTTTCCTTCTTTTTTTTGAATCCATTACATAGATATTTATGCTCATCCCCCATTTTTAAAATATTTTCCACATGGTTTAAGGATGGTAAAGAGAAAGGAATAATTCAAAAAGATTTATTTCAAGAAAATAAATAATTTTTAATTTAATGAGAAATATTGTGGAGAAAAAAATTTGTTAGAGTTGAAGTGTCTACTTTGTAATATATTAGATATAATGTAATAGTTATGGAATAATTACCTAAAACTATAAAACTGAAAAAAATAATCAATGTGAATTATTGTTTTAAATCATCATTAAGTAATTTTGTAACGTCGCGGCCTTATACGACCACCGACATTTAATGGATCTTCTGATTCACTTATTTCAAAAAAGTGGGTTAACTCAATGTGGAAGATCTTTTTTGTGATACGATATTCATAGAAGAAGAAGGTGAATCTTTCTATCTATTTTTAGATAGAGTGGATGAGAAATGGTGTGAATGAATTAAGAAAACCATGCTAGAGGATGAAATTGAAGAGATAGAGTTGGAACACTTTATAAAAATATTTCTTAACAAGTATTTACCTATACCTATTCATAAAAATATGGATAAGTAATTCATATATCCAAATAAAAGGGAAGGTAAATCTATCATGGATTAAGAATAAAACATCAAAAGGCATACAATTTATGACATGAGTTTTGTTATTTAAAATGGTAAAACAATTGATAGATTCATTACTGGTTTAAAACTACTCCTTTGAAAAACACTAGAAATATGGGAATTTTGGATTTAAGAAAAATTGAGTTGATGTGATCTCAAAGTAGATATGGATTTCTTATAATGGACCCATGATTATAAAGATAATAAAATACGATTTTATTTTCATATTGCTGGATCAAATGACAAAGGATGAAATAAGATCCAACCACCCACATATCAAAAATGTGGGAAGAATAATCACGATAATTAAACCAAAGGGATTGTGAAATTATTTATTTGTGGAAGATAAGGCCACAATGCTAATGAATGTTAGAGAGACATAATTATTCTGACAAATATTTTTGTGTTATGGATATAAAATCACACGGTTCTATGCTTTAACTGTATAAATAGTGGGAACAATGAAATCTAGTGCACTCAATAATGAGTCCTTGACGGTAATCAAGGTCATAATCCACCAAATCCAATGGAAAAAGGGAAATATTATTCAATCACTACTTCTAAAGTGGTTGAAGGAAACAATGTTGTAGAAGGTACACATCCTGGTCAATCAATAATGGAACAATTATTATTTTATATTGTTTCTACCATTTCTTTTATATCCTTACATTTTTCTAGAACGATTGAATAGAGTCTCCAAAATCTTCAAGTAATGATATATGTAAAAAAACTAATTTGAGAAATCATTTCAACCCAAGTGTTGAATTCTACTTATATTAGTGTATGTGGGAATATACATCTATAAAATATCATGACACATTCCTTGGGGGAATTTGATGCTATACTGGGAATGGATTAGCTCTCATTATATAGGAAACACATAAATTTTCCGTAATAAGATATATAATTTCAAATTTAGTCCCATTCCATTATACTAAACAAATTTAAAGATGACCATGGGTCTCCTTTGAAAAATCATTTTATGGGGTGGTTGTTGATTACCTTAGAAGAGTTATACCTCACTGTAATGGTTGGGTCAATTTAAAGTATCAACCAAAAAGAAATTCTCATTATGAAGGAATACTATAATGTATTTCCCATAGAGTTACTCAGTCATCCCACAGATTGTGAGGTAGAGTTCTCAAGAGAACTCATATCTATAGATACTCCTATCTCAAAATTCACCTAGAGTATATACCTGATCAAACTATAGGATTTAAAGAAACATCTGAAAGTGAATATTGGCAAAGGTTCCATATGCCTTAATGCATCATCGTGGGGTGTGCTAGTGCTGTTTGTAAAAATAATAATAAACCAATGTGGTTGTGTATCAATTATCGAGAACTCAACAATATATCTATAATGAACAAGTATTCTCTTAAATGGATTGATGACTTGTTCCACCAGCTATGAGAAGATGAAAACTTCTCAATGATGGTTCTTCATTCTAGACCCAATCAACTGAAGATGAAGAAGGAAGATTTTTAGAACACTACTTTCCATAGATGGTATGTGAAATGAGTGTTTTTATAAACCCCCTTTAGACTTACTAATTCCCATTTAATCTTCATGGATTTGATTAATATAGTATTTATAAAAGATTTTGAATAATTTTTAGTAGTGTTTATCAACGATATCCTCATATACTCTAATAGGAAGGATGAACGTGAAGAAAATATAAAGATTTAATTAAAAACATTATGGAAGGCGAAATTTCATTCCAAGTCTGTCAACTGTAACTTCTGGATGTAGCAAGTATTGATCTTAGGAAAAGTGATCACATGTCGGGGAATTTCTATTGATACTTCCAAAATTAAGGCAATTTAAAAATGGACCAAACTCACTAGTGTCAAAGAAATGTATAGTTTTCTTGGAATATGTGAGACTACCAACATTTTTTGAGAAATTTATTATGATTTTATAACACACTAACTCAGTTATGAATTATATGGTAATGTATGTCTATATTAAAGAATAAAAGGAAGGATTTAAGGAGATAAATTAGTGGCTGATCACTGAACCTATAGTTACATTACCAACAAGTGGAAAATTGCTTTTATATAGTGAAGGTTTGTATAGAGTCTTCAGTTATCTATATATGAAAAATGATAATGTGATAGACCACGCCTCACAGAAATTGAAGGTACATGAGAAAAATTACTCAATGAATGATCTAGAGAGAGAATTTGTGATTTTTTCCTTCAAAATATAGAGGCTCTACCTATATGTTGAGAAGTGGGACATATATACAGATAAAAAGTGCCTAATGTATATATTCAAACAAAATATTATTAACACAATTCAAAGGTGATTGTTAGAGATACTCATGGACTATTATTTCTCTATTCACTATCATCTTGGAAAGGAAAACATTGTAGCTATTGCTCCCATAAAAAAAAATCTTCTACTGTTTCCATGATATGAATTGAGAGAGTCCTTATCATCATGGATATTAAGAGGACAAATTTTGAAATCATAATGTAGTGAACAAACCCTATCTATTACAAAATAATTTCCCAATGATCTATCCAAGATTTTATCAAAGAGTCTTTTAGGTGTGACCTAAATAATCCAAATAAGGTGAAATGGTAAAGGAAGTGAAGCTACAAGAGTTTCATATTGATGATGATGTTGTGAATTGGGTAGGAGAATGTCTTTGTGAACCTTCATCACTTAATATAAATAAGAAACTATTTTACAATCCAACGTGCTAACCGTTCTCGATTCATTCTTGAAGTACAAACACTACTAAATGAATGTTCTTTATCAGCACTCAAATTGGGCTTTATTAGCGCTAAAAAAGAAATACAAAACTCTGCGCTGATATAGGGGTAATTTATCAGTGCTAAAAAATCAATGATAAAAAAACCCTTTTTCAGCGCTAAAATAGAACTGATAAATTCATTTTTATCGGCACTCCTTTAGCGCTGATAAAATGATCCTTTATCAGTGCTTCTTTAGCACTGATAAAGTTGTGGTTTATCAGCTCTTTTTTGTGCTGATAAAAGCTCCATTTATCTGTGCTAAAAAATCGCTGAAATATGCCATGTCTGTTTCTCTGATAAATCTGCAGCAGCACACCCGAACTACTGCAATAAAATCAACATCTCAATAATCTAATTAGAGAATGTATACCCATACAGAATTAACACATAAATCATAAGCTAATTAGACCATATATACTGATACAACAAGTATACTCATACACCATTTACACATAATTAATAAGTTAATTATGTACAAAAAGAATTCAATTTAGGATTTAGGGGGTTGGGGGGCTATTCAAGGGTTTTAGGGGGCTTTCCAAGGGGGGATATAGGGTGTCTAGGGGGATTAGGGTGTCTGGGTGTACTATCCATGGGGGTGAGATGGTTTCCAGGGTGTCGGGGGGGGGGGGGCTTTATAGGGGGTGGGGGTGTCAAGAGAGGTGGGGGTGTCCAGGGGGTGGGTTGGTGTCTAGGGGTGGTTGGGGGCGGTCTATAGGGTTGGTGAGGTTTACTCGTACACGTTAAAAAGGTCTCATGGATCGTTCTTATAAAATATCAACACAATCTGAATGTGTTTGGTCAGATTTCCGTAGGTCCGTTGTTGTTCTCACTTAATATTGTTTCCATTTTAATCCAAAGAGAGACCCTTTGAGTGATACTGTCCAAACTGTGACTCATATTGAGGAGGGGATGAATCGTAGTTGTCACAAAGGACCCGTGGATTGTTCTCCTAAAATATCAATACAATCCAAATGTGTATGGTCAGATTTCCGTATGTCATTTTTTGTTTTCACTAAAAAACGTGTCCATTTTAAACAAAAGAGAGACCCTTTGAGAGTTACTGGCCACACCATGGCTCAGATTGAGTTGGGGTTGACTCATACACGTCCCAAATGACCAATGGATTGTTCTTATAAAAGATCAATACAAATCGAATGCATTTGTTCATATTTTCGTAGGTCAGTTGTTGTTTTCACTTGAAATTCTATCCATTTTAAACCAAAGAGAGACCTTTTGAATGATAGCGGCCACACCGTGCTTCGAACTGAGAAGAAGATGACTCATTCACATCACAAATGACCCATGGATCACTCTTCTAAAGGATCAATACTATCCGAATGTGTTTGGTTGGATTTATGTGTGTCAGTTTTTGTTTTCACTTAAAATTGTGTCCATTTAAAACAAAATAGAGACCCTTCTAGTGGAACCGGCCACACCGTGCCTCGAATTAAGGAGGGGTTGACTCGTACACGTCAAGCAGGACCCATGGATAATTCTTACAAATGATCAAGACAATCAGAATGTGTTTGGTTGAATTTTGGTTGGTTAGTTGTTGTTTTCACTTAAAATTGTGTCCTTTTTAAACCAAAGAGAGACCCTTTGAATTATACCGGCCACACCATGACTTAGATTGAGGATGTGATGACTCTTACATGTCACAAATGACCCGTGAATCATTATCCTAAAGGATCAACACATTCCGAATGCGTTTGGTCAGATTTCCATAGGTTAGTTATTGTTTTCACTTAAAATTTTGTCCATTTTAAACAAAAGAGAGACCCTTTGAGTGGTACCAGCCACACCGTGCTTCAGAATGAGGTGAGGATGACTCATACACGTCACAGAGGACCCATGGATCGTTATTATAAAATATAAACACAATCCAAATGTGTTTGGATGGATTTTCATAGGTCAGTTGTTGTTTTCAAATAAAAGTTTTCCCATTTTAAACAAATGAGAGACCCTTTGAGTGATAACTGCCACACCGTGCCTTAGATTGAGGTGGGGATGAGTCATACATGACTTAAAGGACCTTTGGATCGTTCTCCTAATGTATCAACACAATCTGAATGCGTTTGGTCGAATTTCTGTAAGTCATTTGTTGTTTTCACTTAAAATTGTGTCCATTTTAAACAAAATAGTGACCCTTTGAGTGGTACCGGACACACCGTGCCTCTAATTGAGGCAGGGTAAATTTGTACACATCATCAACGACCCTTGTATCGTTCTCCTAAAAGATCAAGGTAATCCAAATGCCTTTGGTCAGATTTTCATATGCCAGTTATTGTTTTCAATTAAAATTATGTCCATTTTAAACCAAAGAGAGACCCTTTGAGTGATACCGTCCATACCGTCCCTCAGATTGTGGCGAGGATGACTCATACACATCAAAAAGGACTCATGGATCGTTCTCCTAAAGGATTAACACAATCCGAATGCGTTTGGTTGGATTTATGTTGGTCAGTTGTTGTTCTCTGTTAAAATTGTGTCCATTTTAAACAAAAGAGAGACCCTTTGAGTGGTACCATCCACAGTGTGCCACAAATTGAGGCATGTTTCACACTTAAACGTCACAAAGGACCCTGGAATCATTCTTATAAATGATCCAGACAATCCGAATGCATTTGGTCAGATTTTTGTAGGTTAGTTGTTGTTTTCAACTAAAATTGTGTCCATTTTAAACCATAGAGAGACCTTTGAGTGCTACCAGCCACACCATGACTCAGATTGAGTCGGGGATGACTCTTACACATCAAAAGGACCCCTAGATAGTTCTCCTAAAGGATCAATACAATACTAATGTATTTGGTTGGATTTCCATAGGTCAGTTGTTGATTTCACTTAAAATTGTCTCCATTTAAACGAAAGAGAGGCCCTTTGAGTGATAGCGGCCACACTGTGCCTCAGATTGAGGCGGGGATGAATCGTACATGTCACAAAGGACCATTGGATCATTCTACTAATGGATACACACAATCCGAATGCGTTTTGATGGATTTTAGTAGGTTATTTCTTGTTTTCACTTAAATTTATTTCCATTTTAAACAAAAGAGAGAACATTTGAGTGGTACCGGCCACACCGTGCTTCATATTTAGGTGGGGATGACTTGTACACATATAAAAGGACACTTGTATAGTTCTTATAAATGATCAAGAAAATATGAATGTGTTTCTTTAGATTTTCAAAGGCCAGTTGTTGTTTTCAATTTAAATTATTTCCATTTTAAACAAAAGAGAGACCCTTTGACTGATATTGGTCACATCGTGACTTGGTTTGAGGCGGGGATGACTCTTACACATCAAAAAGGACCCCTAGATTGTTCTCCTAAAATATCAACACAATCCGAATGCATTTGGTCATATTTTAATACGTCAGTTGTTGTTTTCACTTAAAATTGTGTCCATTTTAAACAAAAGAGAGACCCTTTGAGTGGTTCAACATTATTGCATGTTGCTGGTGCATACCATCTGTTAAAATGGGAAAATGACTCTTTGGAGAAAGGATGTTTTATTTAATAACAATTAGAATTTTCCTAAGAACATTTACATAAAGCAATGTTTCATCTTTTGATCCCTTTAACCCCTCTCAAAAATGACCACCAATTGTACATGTCCCCAAGTCAGGTCTTCATTGTATTTTTGTACAACCTGCCATCAGGTATGCGGCCCAATCATTTCGGAACACATCTATATCATCTTGTGAGAATGAGGATTTTCGGCAGTCAGAGTAGTGCTACAAAAAATAAAAATAAAGAATAAATAAATAAAATAAATGAACTAGTAGTTTTTTTTTGAAAATACGTCATTAGGGATGCTAGTTTGTTAATGAAAAACAACCTCTTTCATAAATTTACAAACATAATAACCACAATCATTATTGGTTGTTTGTTTTGGAAACTACAAAAAAATTGATCATTTGGAGAATAAGTAACTTGTATTGAGATGTGTTTGGATAGTTAAATATTATTATATAAACAATGATATTTTTCCAGACATAGTAATTTATCGCCTCTTTATGCATAGACCTTGTCATCGTTCATTTTTTAGACGATATTGATACACTTCCCTATCATAATAGAATCCTCAGTAAAATATAATATAAATTATATTACATGATGTTTAGACCTAAAACGTAAGATGTAGTTTCCTACAGATTCACAAACTCCATCATGTGTGGTAGGTTTTATGGATATCCTTACTTTGAATCCAAAAAATAAATCTTTTGAGTATCAAAGTTCACCGCAATTAGCAACCAATGTGTCCTAAAAACACAGAAATGAATAAGTAAAAATATAAGTGAAAATATATTTGATATGCTTTAATGGTAGTGTTTTACCCCTGACTGGTTGGTATTAGAAGGAGTCTGTCATCTGTAATATTTCTTTCAAATGTTTTCAGCAAGCCATTCACTATTGCATCCCTTAATGATGGATCTAATTTTATTAGGTGTGTTGATGTGGTATGAGGACTAACGAGTCCAAATCCTGGATCAGGGGAAAATTCCTTCAATTGTTTTTCATAAATGCGTCTATCAACAATATAAAATGCATTTATTCGTAATTTGAACATTAGATCATCTTTTAGAAAATCAATTCATGGAAACATACCTCATATATACATTTACAACTGTGACGCCTAGCCCACTGTTTTCAAGGATCTCATTTTCATTTTCATAAGTAACGGAATTTTCACTTTTCTCGCCGTATATATTCTCTTCGAAAAACACTATACGACTATTACAATATTCTAGCTTCATATCCACATGAGTATTCAATGCTAGTAAATGTGGATAGAGAACAAGTGGTGTTATTCTGCTTTCAGTAGCTCCTTGGGATCAATTGGTCGATCCTTTAGATGGTTTTGAGCCGAATTTTGTCACCCCCTTCCCTTTCTCCGTATATTACAACAATCATTGGTTTAGCCCCTTTTTTCATTAATTGTTAAAGGTTTATCTTCAAAAAAAGGAAATAAATAACTCTTTGTCTGAATTTACTCTTACAAGGTGTGACGGCCATGCAATGAATGTCCCAATAGCCTTTTCGACCAAATGAATATAATCTTCATCAAGTGGAATAGGTAGCTCTAAATTTGGATCATGAGCTACAATATTCGTCACATTTAGATGATCTTTCGAAAGTAGTCTATTATGCTGCATGGAATCTGGGATATTGAACACATTATCCCTCGCTACAAGGTGATAGGTGGGTGTTGATAGATATAAATCACAATCATTATCACCCAGTAGAAGATTAGTATAGAAAAATTATCAGTGTTTGTCTGATTCACATTTCATGGGAACATTTATTAGAATATTGATTTCCACGGCTAAGATTGTTTTGGGGGGGGGGGGGGAATAGCTCACCTAAAAGCTGGTGGGGGTGGGGTGAGAATTTAACATTCACGTTGTTCCTGAGATGTGTGTTCCCTTTTCTTCCCACCCATAAATGTTGCTAGAAACTCTCCCTGCCATTGCAATATTTCTTCAAGGGTTGCTATTTTTTTCTCATTTGTTCCAATTTTTCATCTTTATCATCCGCTTTTTTTCTTTTCTCAAAATATACCTAGGGTGTCACCCCAAAACACACACCTATGACATGACCGTATTTTTATTGCTGCTTCAAAGCCATCGATAATAGGTCTGTATCCGCTACAAGAGTAGCTGATTCTTGTGACTGTCAGATAAACGAAAACAACTAATTATTTAAATGTAATAGCAATTTTAAAAAAATATTGTTATCGCCGTTTCATACTTAAACATATTTTCAACACTTTTTGTGTGTTCTCATATACTAACATCCCTTCCTTATTCAAACGTGCCTCCTTCCATATCACATGACATGGGATGGAAGTGTATTTGGTTTTAGACTCATCAATCTACATATAAACATAGAAAGAAAATTACGAAATTGTTTATTGACACCTAAAAATATTACTGTAAATTTAAAATATGTACCATTTTATTTTCTAATGAAGCATACCCCATCCTTGCTTTACAATAGGGGTATGTTTGTTTTGATGCACGTTCCTTATTTTCAGTACATATTTTCTATTTCATAAATGAAATACTAACAATCAAAGTGATGAATATAGGTATTCTCAAACAATTTATTATCACTCAGAATGTACCAGAAACATCTCATCCCCAAGGTGACCAATAAATGAATCCCATGCTTCTTGGGATATTAGGTGAGCATAGACAATGGGTGGGTGTAGTTTTATTTTACCTTTGTAACTTTCTGGTGGAATCTTGTTAAAGTAGTGCGAAAACCTTGATGAATCCATCCTGCAAGCCTTAGTACATAATCCATGTGTGAATAATCTACTATAAATGTACTATGAATTAGATTGAGAAGAGTAAGATATTGTTTCATTATTTTATTTACAACTAAATTAAAGAAATAAAATCAAAATGTTTTCATAATTTCTTCCCAGATCACAGCCTTCACCCCTGACACAACATGGTGCCATGAATCTATGTCAATCGACACACGTTTCTGAGTGAAAACTCTAATGTATCTTCTAAATATAGACTTTTTGGGATTTACATATTGGCCTCGTGCATTCCATCCATCTTCAAATTTTATTCCTTTGATTTTTTCCTTATGAACATTGGATAACACCATCAAACTACAACACACCTGTGTTTTCTGTGACATTGTTCCTTCATTCCCGACCATTTCATCGATATCAACATCATCTATATGTTCATCTGAAATGGTATCAATGACATGTTCTGAGGGTTGTTGGACCTCAACACTAGGAGCAGCAAGAGCCGCAATAGCAGGATTAGCAGTAGGTGCAACAAGAGCAGTAGGAGCAGCAGGAGCTGCAACAGGAGGAGCACTAGGAGCCATAGCAGGAGCAGTAGTAGGAACATCAGTAGGAGCAGCAGGAGCAGGAGTAGCCGTAGCAGCATCAGCTTGAGAGACTTGTTCAGCCTCAAGTTTAAGAGCACCAAAATGTTTAGAAGTCATTATCTGCAAAAGAGGTTGAACAATTAATTTAGATTACATTAATTTAGTCATGATAAGATAATAACATGAGATAAAAAGATATATACTATGAACAAAATATAACCTATTTATTGAAATCTCGTTCTATTTTTCAATGGTTGAAGGGATTTGACACCTCTATCGATTATCCAAATCACTTTATTGTGGTCTCCTCTAATATACAAAATGTCATTTACATTGGGACCGCTCCGAAATGATTGCGACATACCACTGAAAAGATCATCCTCAACTGAATTTTCATCAGAACCTTTAGTAGTTTTGGACGATAACAGAACAATTGACCACTTTCATTTTTTGGGATCTGGAACATTAAAAACATGTACCACTTGGATTTCCATTATATACTACTTGTCTTTGTACAAATCTTTACTAAAATCAACTTTCACAAATACCCATCCATCTATTTTAATACCACTATTGTTATCAACCCATTTTAATTGAATAATCGGCAATTGTAATGTTGTATAATCAAACTCCCATATTAGTATGATAATGCCAAAGTTTGAAATATTTTCATTAATTGGATTTATGTCCTTACTACGAGAAACATGTATCCCTTCATCCACTAGTGTAACTCCACTCTTTTTCATGGTAATATCTTAATCACGTTCATCAGAATAGAATGTATAACCATTAATTACATAACTACTGTAAAATAATACATACACAATTGGTCTAGTGGCTAGCCATTGAAGTCGTTATGAAATTGATTTCAGATTTTTGTCCAACTGCTTAAAAAATATTGTCCTAAAACAATCCTATAAACTGGTGATTATGTGTATTTGATAACCATTTTCCGCCCATTATGGATTCCACTGCCTATGAATTTGTTTGTGAGTTTCAATATATGGAGAACCCTACCAACTATTATGAAAAACATAAATATGGGCTTGCTCCCGATCTATAATATTGATTGTCACAACTTCTCTTTAGAATTTCCCTCACCCTCAATGCGTCCAGTGTGACGAGATTTTGGGAGACCAATGCTTTCCCCATCAGATAGGTATTCGGTACAAAATTCAATGGATTCATTAACAATATATCGCTCCACTATACAACCCTCTGACCGACTTCAATTTTTCACATACCCTTTTAAAATAATCATACACCATTCAATAGGATACATTTATCTATAGTGCACATGACCACAAAGTCGAATCTCTCTCTCAAAGTGAATCATCAAATGAACCATCATATCAAAGAATGTTGGCAGGAAGAATATTTCTAATTCACATAATATGATATAAATTTTTTTTTCCATAGCTGGAAATTACACCGGGACTAAAACTTTGCTACATATAGAATTGAAAAATAAACAAAGTTTGGTTTACGTATGACGGGCATTCTTGGAAAAAATTCAATGTAAATCTATAAGAATTAGATCTTTCTTCAAAACACGTCATTCATGTGATTTCAAACGTTTTAAATTCTAATAATTCATTGAAATAATGTTCTTGATATTTGATGAATACCCCTCTAGAACCTTTACATCATTGAAGAAGTTGCCAAACAGATATATATCCTCCCTAGAAAGAGTATAAACAACTGGAGGAAGAAGTATTCAATTTTCATCCTTCAAAAGAGCCAACTCTTCTTGTATTCCCATGTCGACCATGTCCAACCTGTCTTAATTCAATCTTTTGTTTTGCCAAGATAATTTTTCAACATTCTGATAACATTGTCGCATACATTTTTTCCACATGCATTACATCAAGAAAATGTCTGACGTACAAACAATTCCAGTATGGTAATTAAAAAAAACTAATCTCTTTTTCGAACTGATTTTCGTAAGATTTATTGAAAATGGTTTACCAAAAATAGTGTTCAGATCTTTTACTTTCTCAAATAGTTGATCACCTATTAGTGGAGACGGTGTTGCATGTTGTTCTAAACTTCTATTGAATGATGTCATCCATGATCGGTACTTATGCCGACGAGGTAGAAATATACGATGTCCTAGAAACATAGATTTCGATGAATGTTTCAACCTAATTTATTCTATATATTTTTCGTACACAAGAAAAACTTGAGTTCCTTTAATTCTATAGCCTGATAAATTTCCATAATCAGGGAAATAATTTAGTGTCCCATAGAACATCGCTCCCAACATGAATTATTCACTTTTATAAGCATCATACAACATAACACCTGAATCCCACAATAAATTCAAATCCTCGATCAAAGGAGCCAGATAAACATCAATATTGTTACTTGGTTATTTTGGTCATGATATAAGCATAGATAACATGATGAATTTCCTCTTTATGCATAACCAGGGTGGAAAGTTATAATTTACCAACATAACATGCCATGTTCTAGTAGTGCTATTTTGAAACCCAAAATGGTTCAATCCATCTGTAGACAATGCAAGATGAATATTTCTCGGCTCTTTTACAAATTTAGGATACTCATGATCAATTTTCTTCTATTGAGGAGAGTCGAACAGATGACGTAATTTCACATATTTATTTTTTTCATCTGCATGCCACAACAACTGTCTTGTAGTTTCTTCACATCCATATCGACGCCTAAATCATGGAATGATTGGAAAGTACCATACATCTTTTGTAGCATTATATTAATAATTCTTGTATTGAGAAGCCCCACACTTTGGGTATTCATTAAGTGTTTTTTCTCCTTGTGAAACAATATACAGTCTTTTAGGTAGGCATGTATTCTTTCAGAAATCATACCCATCGAGGGTAACATTCATCTAGCTTCATATGTCCGGATTGGGAGATCATTATCTTCCATGATCATGTCATTCAAGAGAGAAATTAGTTCCATAAAACATAAATCACTCCATCTATTACCTGCATTCAATTTATACATCTTCTGTACAACTGACAATGTTGTAAACATAGTGCAACCAACATACAATGTCGTCTTTCCACAACTCTTTAACTTGTCAAACAATTTTGGGAAATCACGAAGTTCATCATCAATTGTCATTGTAAGTTTCTCAATAAGATCTTCCTCATCATTGAAATCTGTAATCACATCCTCCATATGGTCTTATTCATTATCCATATTTTTATTCGTATTTGATGATCTATAAAATACAGTTTTATCCCATCCAGTTGCTAAATTCTCTTTTTTCTGTGTTTATTCCATCATTATAACTCTAATCTATTCTGTGACATATCAGATGTTGTTCCAACTCCTATAGAGTAATTAGTCTAGAATAAAAACAACATAAACACAAAAAAAAGGATTTGAGAAGGATCCTTTGCGTGATCTATTGCAAACTTGATGAACTCTTTCACTCTGTTCCCATACTCTATTGTCAAACGATTAGAATCCATCCAATCTTTATTCATCTTCATCCTATTTGAATCTCAAATATTAGTTTTTATGGGTTAGTTACACAAAAAAGGAATTCTAAATAAAGAAGAAGAGAAACAATTCCTTATAAAAATAGAGATTAATAGAGCCCAACCATTAGTATTTATTCATCTTCATTAAATATAATTACTTTAGATTCATTATAGTTTCCTCAAATCACCCCAGACCAAATACAAGAATAATCAAGAATGATACATTTACCACTCCTAGGGCTCTTCCCTACATTAAATATCATCATGCCTGAACACCCATATATCCACACATACACATGTAACAAACACATAAGAAACCATATCCGCATCAGAACAAAAGTACCAATATGGATTTAAATTAGGTTACTTGACTCAAGTGGTGCTGTGTAAGAAATAATAAGAAAATATATTAGTTATATAGTCACACATAAATCTCAAACTAGTGTTAATAATCCAATAAACCCATGGTATCATTACATCTATCAGAATACTCATAAGGAGCCCATATGCGACTATAGTCCAAGGTGATGAATGTTCCTGAGGAGGAAGTGGAGAACATGCACCTATCGTGGTTCGAGGTTCGGTCATTGAGGTTGAAGGTGGCCTGATACTCCTACAAAGGTTCATTGAATATTTCAAAAACTATGTCCTGGTACCCTTGGATGTTAACCCACTGCTGGTGGAAGTGAAACCATTCCTGATGATCGGGCCAAGAAGCAATTGAAACTAAGAGGGGGGGGGGGTGAATCAAAATACCTCAAGCGAGATGGAAAAACATGGTATTTGAGAATAAGTTAGGGGATTTCATGTTGTCTATAAACCTATCCAATAGCCTCCACAATCGGTGATGGCCCCTGTAGTTGTTCCACTAGGTGAAACTGTCACCTGAGAAGTTGAGATCAATGAGGCCCTTCCCAGCCATGAACTGAACAAACTCCATGATAGCCTTCCTCTGGAATGGTCTTATACCTTTCCTTTCCTTTGGGTTGGAAATAACATTATTTCACCCCCCAACAAACAATGGATGGAGGCCATGATCGAAGGTATTTTTTTCCCTCCATAGAGATTCACTTTGAAGAGGGGCATTGCTTCCAAAAACAGATGTCATAATAAAAGAGGTGTCACTATTGGCCACCTTGGTAGTGATGAATTTATTGAAATATTGAATAGTGTCAACAACATATTTATTGGTCCAAAATACCCATTTGAGTCTCTTGTAGGGGTAAGAGTGTAGAAATCCAAGAAACATAATCTTCCAGGAGAATTAAATGATATTATAGGGTTTTTTGTGTTATTTGATAACAACAATAATGAAAATATGCCTTTTGATTTCTACAGTGAGGAAGTCCGATTTAACATGGGAACTAATACCATGAAAATGACTTACAAAGATAATAATTATGGGTAGGATGGGGATCTGGCATTGTATCTAGATCCAGTAGCCTTATTGATGTGGCATGATGATCTCTCATTGAGGTCCCTTTATTATGAACATTTTCATAATCCCTTCTGGTTGGTAAGCTTCATATGAGTGGGAGATGAGGATCCAAAGGGGTAGGGTAAGGATGGGTAATTAAACATGGGGATTGGTGAGGGATTTCTCTCTGGATCAATATGTATTTGGATCTAGATAACAAGCTCAGAGCCAAGGGAGAAAGAACAAAAAATGCTACGAAGGGGCCTGGACACAACAGAGAAGTAGTCAGTAACCTTAGCGAGGGAGAAGGACAGAGATGGAGGTAGGGGTGGCAAGGATAGAAAGCATGGTGGTCTAGGCATCATTCCATATAAGTTTACTTCCAGACAATTTCACTTAGATAGAATGAAGGAAATCATGGGGGACCCCTCAGTGAAAAAAGGGTTCAAGCATTGGATGTCCTAGAATTGCATCAGAATCAGGTGGTGTTGTCCTTAATGAAAAATGTTCTCCTACATTCCATACATTATGGTGACATGGTGTTGGATCTGATGGAATCTATGATACCTAGGTGTAGTCTAGTGAAATTGGAATCCAAGTGTGAAGGACCATAAATTTTTCATAAACTTCACTCTGATAGTGTAATCTCATTGATCGTCATTGATGATGACCATATCAATCATTCCACCAATACTATGTTTCTCAAGAGATATTTTACATGAATAAACCATCCCTTTAGTCATATATATATGGATTTGAACTAAAAATACATCATCTTAGTTATATGTTGTTTCATGTGGTGTTGAGTTTCCAGAATCCCTTTCTCACATCAAGTCGTTATTCTTACATGACACACCAAAAATTAGGGGACACACCCCCTTTGGTCCATGAATCATGAACTTAAAACTTTTTCACCCTCTACCCATATTTCATATGGTGTATGGACTCTAGGGATGGAATAATCAACTCAACCTCACTGTATGTTCTAGTTGCATGATATGAAACCGTGTGACATTTTGTTAAAATATATTCAACCTTAAAATACATTATCATAATCCTAATAAAAAGATATTAAAATGTGTGTCCAATGTTCTCATTGTATGAAGTTAAAAAACATGGCTCACGTCTCTATTATATGATATAAAAAATTGAAATTAATTTAACCTTTAATCAAGAGGGCTTCCTCTTTCTGATGCCGATCACTTACCACACCATGTTGATGAACTAAATAAGGATTGATTCCCATTTAATATAATGTGATATCAAAAGACTGAAAAATTATATATCATTGGATCAACTCACTCATTGAACTACCTCAACACTTCCATCAACGAAAACAACTTTTTCTCTCACTCACGGATGCACTCCATATATTAAAAAATTTCAATCAATATATTAAAAAAACATAACATTGTGGTCAACCATTTTATAAACTATATATTTAATTTTTTGTAAATGAATAAATTCACAAGGAATTCTAGTTTCCTAACCTAATTTAATTTTATAAAAATAACAACACACATATTATGAAATCCCTTTTAAAGAAAATCAACCAATGTCAAACATTCCCCAAAGATTCCACATTTTGATTTATAGTAAAAACTATACTAAAAAAATGCTAGAATAATGGAGTAATGATTAAAGAAAAAATAAATAATCAAGGATAGATAAAAACTAAACTATAGAAAAAGTAAAAAATAAAGGTAATCAATGGGAGTAACTCATAATCACAAAATCGGTCATTAAAATAATTATTGTAAAGAAACTAATTTTAATTAGAGAAACATAAGATGAAATCTGACATATAGGTTCGAAGGGAAATTGACTCACTCACGGAACACCACCTAGTTATGTGACCAGACAATCAATATAAATGATTCCTCTTGGGGACATCAAAAATAGACTCAAGTTATCACCTTAAGGCTAACTAGAGTAGAACCAATTTGATTACTCACTAATATAAGGTATCCCATGTACCCACTACCAATCATAAAGAAAATTATTCATCACAATCATCAATTGTAAAATCCCAAAATCAAAAAATGACTCGGATAACATGCCTTAAACTTATCATTAAATTATTTAAGGTATATCTAGAACCTTGTATTGGTATTTTTATATTTGAAGATTATCTAATGATGTTCTGAGTGAATTTTGAGGAATTTTGGTGGTTTTGGCGAGGTGTTCACGGTTGGATCATTGTTAGGGAAAATAATGTTATTGGTCCAAATAAACCATTGATCATATGATAAGCCACTATAAGGGGGTTCATAGATTTTTTAGACCGTGAAAACTGAAGCTTGAAGGGTAGCGGGGGTCTGGCACGCGAAGCTCAGTAGGAGGCGAAGGACTGGCAATGTGAAGCACGAGGGCGGTGGAGGACCGGAAACATGAAGTTCAACGGGATGAAGAGGTCTGGAAAAGTGAAGCTCAAGGGTGGAAGAGGTACGGAAACACGAAGCTCATCCGACAATGGAGGTCCGACAACATGAAGCTCGAGGTCGGCGGAGGTCCGACAACATGAAGCTCAGCGGGCAGCAGAGGGCAGTCGCAGGGTTCTAGTACCGCGAGAGAAATATGTAGCGATAAAACGGGGGCACTGTGCGACCGTCTTTATAAAAATATGTACTTCAGTTTTATCAGTGATAAAAAAGCACTCATAGAGACGACCTTTATCAGCACTACAATTTTAGCGCTGATAAAGGTATCTTGTTTCAGTGCTTTTTTTACGCTGATAATGGTCCTTTTTAGCAGCGCTAAAAAAGTGATGATAATGGTCCTCTTTATCTGAGCTAATACAGCGCTGATAAATCCTTCCTGTATCAGCAATAAAATTTTAGAACTGATAAAGGGATTCTTTATCAGCGCTAGAAAAAAGCTGATAAAGGGTATCTTTATGAGTGCTTTTGTAGCGCTGATAAAGAGAGGGTTTATCAGTGCTAAAATTGTAGCGCTGATACATGGGTTCTTTGTCATCACTTTTCTAAAACAGATAAAGAGTCTCTCTATCAGCACTAGAAAAGCGCTAATAAAGGGTCCCTTTATCAGCGCTAAAATTTTTGCAGTAATAATGGGTGTCTTTATCCGCGGTTTTTGCTCAGCGCGTATATAAGGGGGACCTTCCCTTGCCTATTTTTTAGTAGTGCAAGACGTATCATGATCTTTGAGAAGAATTTTAGTGGTATAACATAAATAATGATATTGAGGAATATATCTCATGGTGTTTGGAATGTCAGATAGTTAATGCATAAAGATATAAATCTAAATGGATTATGTAGCCATTACCTATACCTATGTGGGAATGGTAGAATGTTACCATGAACATCTTCACTAGCATCTCAAAGACACCCATATGAAGCAATGTGATATGAGTTTCAGGGGATTTTCTTACCATGAATTATCACATTACCAATATTCAGGAATATCTCTCACATGGAAAATGTTCCATGATATATGTGAAAGAAGTAGTGAGGCTGCATGTGATCCCACTTTCAATTATCTTTGATCATCATCCACAGTTAAAATATTAATTTTTTAGAATTATTAAACATGTATTAAGTAATAAAATTAATTTTAGCATGACCTATCACCCCAAACTAATGTCCAATCTTAAAGGGAAATTCAGTTGCTCGAGGGAATGAAAAAAGCCCATTCAATAGAACTCAAAGGATGATGGGGTCAACATCTCCCATTGGTTGAGTTATCACACAAAAATTTCTTCTAATAGAGTATTCAAATGGTTCCATAGGATTCTCTATATGAGAATAGGTGTAGAACTCTAACATTTTAGGATGATGTTAGAAATTGAATGCTTCCTGGGCATGATCTTTGGAAGAAATGATATATATGGTTCAATACATCCAAAAATATATAATAGATTCTTAGATTAAATAAAAGAGCTTTGCTGACAATTTTTGAATGTAATGGAGTTTTATGTTAGAGATAATTTTCTCCTTAGAGAATCACAATGGAAGAGATTTGTGTAGTTTATAAAGAAAAAGATTCATAACACAAGGTACATTGGACCTTTTGAGATCCTTGATCACATATGAGTAGTGGAACTTCGGCTAAAAATTTCACCGAATATTGATCTTGTTCATGATGTTTTCAACTTATCACTCCTAAATATGTTCAAACCTGACCCCGCCCATGCACTTAATATGGAAGTGGTACAACTAAAGATTGACATCTCGTAAAAAGATCAGTCAATGAGGATCTTGACCGAATAGACAATGTCCTATGCAAAAAGTCAAACTCACCCTGTCAATGTGTTATGGAAGAATCATAAGTATGATGAAGAAACATGGGAAACATAATAATCGATAAAGGGGAGGCACCCTAACTTATTTTTACCATAATATGTAAAATAAAATTTTAAAGGATAAATTTAAAAAATGGGGAAAAAAGTAGTTACCCAAAATTTTATCAATTGAATTTCCCTTCTTATAATTATTTCATAAAACATATACATCACATAAATATCCATTTAATATAATTATTATCATAAATTAACAATGAAATTATTAATATTAATAGAAATTAATGAACTTATACCAATGGAATAAAAACTAGACCGTTGGGATTATAATATGACCATTAAGAATAAGAATCCACCCAGTCAAACAGAAACATCAAATATGGAAGTACAAATAAATTTTATTCATATTATAAATAAAAATATGAGGGATTTATATTGTGGTATAAGTGGATAAACAATTAAAAAATGATTAATTATTTTTTGGTATTTTCATTAAAAGTAAATGTTTATTTATAATTTTAAAAATAATTTAATGATTTATAGGAATATTTATTTTCATAAAATAAATTCATAAATTTTTATTTTCTTTTATTATAGTTATTAGATTATTTTATGTGACATGAATTAAACATAAAGGTGCCATAATGTTAGTTATCAAATTAGAATCAGTTTTTTTAACAAATTAGTATTTTAATTAAAAATAAAATTTATCATATTTTATAAATTATTTTCTTAAAACAGAGTTCATTTTTTGAATTATACACATTGTAAATTGGTTAGGGTGAATTTTTGGGATTTTTATAAAATAGTTGAAATATTTGGTGAACACTGAAATATGATAATTTTGGGTATTTAACATTATAAGATAAATACATGAATTTTTGAGTCATATTGGATGTATGGATGATTTAAGAACCATTATGTAGAACAATAATTCATTTTTTACTATATTTATTCACGAGTTTCAACACTATTGATAGTCTTGATCCAAAATAATTAACCAATGTATAATGTAATAAAAAGCACCCATCTCCTCCCCTATAAATACCAACCCACACAACCAATTATATTTACATCCTATAAGCCTTCTAGATAGTTTAAATTTTCCCAATTATTTTACCAAGCCTCTACCCCACGTACAATAGATTATGGTATCAATGAAAGATTAAACCCATGTGCCTTAAAGAGGTTCCCATGAAGAATATATTCGAAAGGTAAAGTCCTATTTCGTTTTCTATTAATTTCTTTTCTTTTATTTTATTTTATTATTCTATCCTCAACATGACTATAAAAGGAGGCATGAAATCTCTAGTATGCGATATATAATTGAATTCTATTGATTTAATGGAATAATCCATCATCAAATATTATAATATCCCACCTTTTTATAACATAACTTTTCATTACATTTTACTCAACCGATGATCTGTAAGGTTTAGTGTCTTGGATAATAGGAACTTATTACATTTGAAAAAAAACATTCTTCTTAAACACTTTGGAATGCTTATTTATTTATTCATCCTAAGTTCATTACAACATCTCATAACCGGGGAGCATACATCAAAGGAAAGGGTGAGAAAAAGGCCTGGTAAGGGAAAGAAGGGAAAACTTTTACATGATAACTTGAGATACATCTAAAGTCATGAAAAATATCTTTAAGGAATGAGAAGGAGATTATGAGGCATATCATAATAAATATAACATATTTCATAACTTGAAGATGTGGCTACAAAATTTAACATAGAAAATCATGAAGATATCACCAAGGTCTATACCCAAGGTGTCATTTTAAAATTACCAAGGTAAACCCCATGGTATGGTCAATATTGTAATCTCTAGTGGTTACATCATTAACCAATGCAATGGGGCGCTATTAGGGCTCACCCTTAAATTTGTAATCTCTAGTGATTACATCATTACCCAATGCATAGGATCGCTATCAGGGCGAACCCATAAATTTGTCTTTATTATCATGTGACCCACATATATCATTATAAAAAATTTCATAAATAACCCATATATCATAATAGAAATGGGTTTCCTTTAATAATAACAACGTTTTAGAAACTGCTTTAATGACAAGATCTTTATGTCAGTTTAATCCCACGTAAAAGGAAAGCGGGTTTGATGTATGTAAATCCCCAAATATAAAATAGAACATTTTGATATATATTTGAATACACCTGTAGAAGAAAGATCATTGAGTATTCACTTAATAACATAAAATAATTTGAGAAAAAGAGTGAGGCATTTTGAGATAAAAATTCTGCAACATAACAGCTATGTTACAAGGTTTTAGAAAATTTTGAAAAGAGAGGGGACATGGGTCACCCAATCATAAATGATCCATAAAATAGTAGGGGGACAGAATATAAAGGATTTGAGAACATGGTAAAGAAATTAGAATGATATACCATATGAAATGAAAAACATGGAAGGGCGAAAAAAAAATATTTCTCTTATGAATATTCGGCAGCCTAACAACGTCACTTAAATTTCAAAAAAAATGAATTGACGAGATGAAATTGGGTATCTCATCATATGAAGAAAAAATATCAGTATAATAGATATATATATCATAACCCAACATAATAAATAGTATCTTAAAATACCTGACAAGAATGAACTCCATTTTATAAAAATAATTATCTAAATATATTTAATTTTATTTTTCAATAAATACACTATTCACCGAAAATTCATTTTTTTACAAAAATCCACAAAAAATCACCTTAACATAATATTGATGACATGAGTTCAAAAATAATATACATTTTATAAAAATAATATTCTAAATATTTTTAATTTAATTTTTAATTAACAAACACTATTCAACCGAAAAAACTAATACTTGACTAATAATCTCTAAAAAAGCAATTTACCTATTTTATTTATTCACATTACTTAATCAAGGTGCCTAGATTATATTAATACTTTATTTAAATGAAATTACTAATCAATTTGGTCACATTACTAATCCTAAGCATAAAATCACTATTCATAAATTACTATTCATCAAAAATTAAGTTGAACATATTAGACTATAAATTTCGTACTGAACATAATTGTAGAAGAAAATTGTTTGAAAATAATTACAAATTTTTAATTATTTAAGGTTTACGTAAACATTTTAAAATATTTTTTTCCTAGAATTCATCAAAAATATGCAATCTATATTTATCCGGACATTTTAAAATTCTCAAACACCATCATAATAAGAAAAAAAAATATTAATTATTTCAAAGGATTACACAATGTTGTTATGGACTCCTTACATAGACCCTTATAACCCCATCATAGGACCTAAGTGTAAGGTGTGTTATATTGAGAGAATCTGAGGGCATATTGACCAACATAGCATGAGAAGTAATTTCTATCAGTTTGAACTTTTCATGAAGGCGATTCCATTCTAGCTTTACACGATGAAGTTCGGCTTGTGTTTGGTCCAGAGAAAAGCCCAGTGGTGCTACCTCCTTCCCAATTTCCGTTAGATGGGCTTTGATTGGCCCGAGACTACTGGATGAGGCTATTAAATCTTCTTTCTATATTAATTAACCAAGATCACTTGTATTTATAGAAAATAATTAAAACGTTTAGTTTCCAGCAGTCATATTGACCAATGGTCATATAACAGTCGAAACCCAACGGTCTCATTTTAATTATAATCATGCTATCAAATGAAAAACTTTTGTTGAGTATAAAATAAAATAACACACAAAATTAGGAAACAATATTTTTTCAAAATTTCAGGTCATTTCATTCTTTCGCTGTTATGAAATTGCGTCCTCTCAATTTTTAAAATTGGGTTTGGAAATTTCATTGAATGTCCCACATCAAAAAAGGAGTCAGTAAAACTATTACTTTAAAAGAATTAAATGGAAGTACAAAGGTCACACAAGTTAACCCACACTGGGATTCCATGTAGGAAAACATAGACATGGAGGAGAAAACAACGAGTCTCGTTTTGAGGGAGACTGATAGAAAACATGATTAGGAGAAAGTTAACCAAAAGAAAATCACCAACTTATCATGTGTCTAAATACTATTTGATTACACAGTAGGAAACATAAACAAAAAAGGTTTTAGTTTTACACTCATTTTCATAATTTTGATGAATTTATTTACTACATATAATAAAAACATATAGGAAATATACCTACCTTCAAGTAGAGTTTCATCCTTTAATACGTTTCTACCAAAAAAATCATTTATCCAAATGATGAATATTCAAAAACACTTGGTCCAATCAAAAGCACAAGAATCATCGTCTAGATAATCACATAATCCACAAAAGATTAAATATCTATTTATCTTTAAACATTATCCCAAAAAAAGAAGGGGTAAGATAAGACAACCCTTCAAAAAAAAGAATCCCATAGTAAGGGAAACTTCTTTAAATCTTCAAAATTCCACGGTACTACCCAAAGTTCATCATAGATCATTCCATAAATAATTTCCCATAAAATTCATCAAAATAAATAAATTAGATTGAAACCCAATCATAAGAATGATCTTATAACCTAGTCTTCCAATAAATACATTATCATTCATCTCCAAACAACATCAACCACTTTTATTATCTTATAAAAAAAGTAACTAACCTAATCACATTTCCCCCAATATAGGTTAATAATTTCCATAAGTAACCTAAATTAATATAAGTTCACCTTAATTTCATCTATTCATCAAAATATAATTCAACCTTTACTCATCATAGAAAATACCATAGTAATCTATTTACCTCGATCATATAGGGTTCCCAAAATAGTGAATGTTTTCCAAAATAATAATCATCTTTAAATACCCTAATCAACATTATCAGATGAACATCTTTGAGACTTTGACTTCTTCTTCCTTGATGAATTTTTTCATTCAACTATGTACACATTATTAATTTTGATTTTTGAAATCTGGTTTGGCATAATCACAATCTGTTCAAATTGATCTCTCTTCATCTCTGTAATATTAATAGGGAAATAATCACATTTCCTATCACATTGGTTTTTGGGATATGTTATTCCATTTACCTCCATTAACTAACAAGAGAAAGTATAATTATGGGGCTTAAATACTTAGCCAAGAATCATGAAAATGAAACTTAAAGGATAGAAGGATAAACTTGTAGAAGAAAAGTATACCTTAACCTGTGACCCCCTTGGTTCCAATCTAGGTTATCCATGATCAAATATTCTTATGTAAATCTTTATTTTATTTTATCTTTGACCCTTTAATAATGGTTCATAGTAATCTTATGAATTGACTTTAGCATATCCCCTGAGAGTTTTGTAACCAATAATGCATCAAGGCCCTTTGTCATATACCTATTCCCGTTCGAGTCTAGCTCAAAGCGGTGTTATTGGGTTTTACCCCTATGTACATCTATGCCAAAGCCACCTCTACCTGATCGTATCAAGACAGGGATGTATTTTCTTTGCAACCCCTTACTCAATACTCACCAAAATACCAATAAGATTTCCTATATTTATACATTTCTATAGGGTTCATCCTAAAGTTCACATATCCTAATTTCCAAAAATAAATAAACCATCCTTTGATACCAACAATAACATCCTGCCTTTTTATAACATAAATTTTAATTACATTTTACACAACCGAGGAACTTTAAGGTTTAGTGTCTGGGAAACCAGGAACATATTACATGAGAAAAAAAAACATTCTTCTTAAACACTTTGAAATGATTCTTCATTTTTTCATCCTAAGTTCATTACAAAATCTCATAACATGGGATAATACATCAATGGAATGGGTGATAAAAAGGACCAGTAAGGGAAACAAGGGAAAAATTTTACATGAGAACTTGAGATACATCAAAAGTCATAAAAATAACTTTAAGGCATGAGAAAGAGATCATGAGGCATATCATAATAAAAATAATGTATTTCATAACATGAACATGTGGCTACAAACATTTAACATAGACTATCATGAAAATATCACCAAGGTCCATCCCAAAGGTTTCATTTGAAAATTTCCAAGGTAAACCCCAAGGTATCGTTAAAATTGTAATCTCTAGTGGTTACATCATTACCCAATGCAATGGGGCACTATCAGGGCACACCCTTAAATTTGTAATCTCTAGTGGTAACATCATTACCCAATGCATTGGAGTGCTATCCGGGTGCACCCTTAAATTATTCTTTATTATTATTTGATCCACATATATCATCATCAATAATTTCATAAATAACCCATATAGCATTAAAGAAATGGGTTTCCTTTAATAATAATAACGTTTTAAAAACTGTTTTAAAGACAAGATCTTTACGTCACTTTAATCCCACGGAAAAGGAAAACGAGTTTCATGTATGTAAATAACATAATTTAAAATGAAAAAAATTTATATATATGTGAATAAACCTATAGAAGAAAGATCTTTTAGTATTCACTTAATAACATAAAAAAATTTGAGAAAAAGAGAGGGGCATTTTTTGACGAAAATTCTGTAGCATAATGACTATGTTATAGGGTTATAGAAAATTTTGAAAAGAGAGGGGACATGGGTAACCCACTCCTAAATGATCCATAATATAGTAGGGGGATATAATATAAAGTATTTAAGAACATGGTAAAGAGAATTTAAATATATACCTTAAGAAATAAAAAACATGGAAGGAAGACAAAAATAAGATTTTTCCTATGAAAATTCGGCACCTTAACGACGTCGCGTAAATTTTAAAAAAAAAGAATTGATGTGATAAAATAGGGTCTCTTAGTATATGAACGTTAAATATAATTATTATAGATATAGAGATCATTCCCCAAAATAATAAAAAGGATCTTGAAAGACTTGACAAGAAAATAGAACTTGAAAATGAGAAAGGTGAAAGAATCCCTTAAAAATTTGGCAGCATAACAACGTCACTTAAACTTCAAAAAAAATGTTGAGATCAAATAAGGACTCTCATTATATGAACATAAAAGATTAGTTTGATATATATAGAGATAATACCCCAAAATAATAAAAATGACTTGAAATACTTGACAAAAAAAATAGAACATGAAAATTAAAAGGGTGAAAGAATCTGTTACAAAAATTGCGGCATCCTAACGGCGCCACAAAAACATTCATAAAATGAAATGATGAGAGTGAGTGGGGATATCTCATCATATGAAAATAAAAAGTGAAGTAAGAGGAATATAAAAAAACATCCTTCAATAAAAGATCATGGAGCGTAAAATAAATGACTTAAAAGATAGTATTTGAAAAGAAAGAGAGTCGTTGGATCCCTTACCTTAAAATGTAACTCCTAAAACTCAATGGTTGGGACATTTAGAGATTGGGGGTACCATGGGAGGACTCTCTGGGAGGTAATGAGACCATAATTTTTTTCGGTGAAGAGTTGGGAGTGAAAACTAAAGGAGGAAAGGGTGGGTATTTATATTGAAAGTGAGGGGACAAGGCATTAATGGCCATGGGACACCTCATTGGTGGTATTGGAAAAACACTGGTCTTGACCATGGTATTTTCCCATGGTATTGTCCACATTGGACACCTCATACCTTATCTTACTATTCATAAGTCTACCATATTGATTACATACTTAATACATCATTTAATGTTGTCATTAAACACCCGGAACTTAAAATCTATATTTTCACTATTCATCGAAAATTCAACTTTCTCAGAAAAATCCCAAAATTTTACCGTAAACAAATATCAATCCTCGGATTTCAAAAATGAACTCCATTTTATAAAAATAAATTTATAATATTTTTAATTTAAATTTTAAATAAATACATTATTCACCAAAAATTTATTTTTTTCGGAAAAATCCCCAAAAATCACCTTAACATAAAATCGATGCACTAAGTTCAAAAATTAAATAAATTTTATAAAAATAATTTTCTATATAATTATAATTTAATTTTTAATTAAAAAACACTATTCATTCGAAAAAACTAATACTTGACTAATAATCTTTGAAACAGTTATTTACATATTTTATTTAATCACATTACATAATCAACGTGCCATGATTATATTAATACTTTATTTAAATGAGATTACTAATCCATTTGGTCACATTAATAATCCTAAGCATTAAATCACTATTCACAATTTACTATTCATCAAAAATTATGTTGATCTTATTAGACTCTAAATTTTTTACTGAACATAATTATAGAAAACCATTTTTTGAAAATCATTACACATTTTTAATTATTTATGGTTTATATAAACAATTTTAAATATCTTTTTTAAATGATTCATCAAAAATATGCCTACTATATTTTTCCGGACATTTTAAAATTCACAAACACCATCATAATAAGAAAACACAATTTTATTTATCTCGAAGGATTGCACAAAGCAGTTTTGGTCTCCTTATATAGCCCCATATCACCCCAGCATAGGACCTAAGTGTAAGTTGTTCTAATGAGAGAGAATCTGAGGGCGGCTCAACCAACATTGAATTAGTAGTAATTTCTATATTTTTGAACTTCTCATGATGGTGATTCCGTTCTAGCTTTACACGATGAATTTCGGATTGGGTTTGGTCCAGAGAAAAGCCCAGTGGTGTTACCTCCTTCCCAAGTTCCGTTAGATGGACGTCGATTGTCCCGAGACTACTGGATGAGGCCATAAAATATTCTTTCTATATTAATTAACCAAGATCACTTGTATTTAGAGACAAGAATCGAAAAGTTTAGTTTCCAGCGGTCATTTTGACCAATGGTCATATAACAGTCGAAACCCAACGGTCTCATTTTAATTATACTCATGTTATCAAATGAAACAGTTTTTTTGATTATAAAATAAAATAACACAAACAATTAGGAAAAAAGATTTATTCAAAATTTCGGGTCATTACAAATATCCTTTTTACTCCTTTTACTCAAAAATTAAAACATAGTTCGTAATGTGTCGATTTAACCCCTTCATGGATGATGAGATTTATTTTTCCATAACTTATTTTAAATATTGTAATAAAACTATTATATTGGTTAAATATGATTATATATATATATTATAACTATTATCATGTACTAGAACCAATATATAAACATTATAATAAACAGAATGTTTTATGATGGTGATGGTCATAAAAACCGCCAAGATAAATTAAATCATTTTCATTAACATTGTATCCAATGAATAATCCACATAATATATAAAAAATTATATATAAGACCATTTAATATTCTATATGTTTATTAGTAACATATAATTTCAATTTTGGTGAATAATTATCTTTTTAGATGAACTTCCATACTTGTATACAAGAGAACCAATTATGAAAACCAAGAAAATGAACATTCATGGAATGGAAGAATTCAACACTATAACTCTTCAAGATGGCCATAAAAACCGAATAAAAATATAATAAATAAAATAATAGTATAATGGATTCTGGATTCAGTAATTAATTCATAGGATTTTGTTATCTAGAATATTTAATTAATGAAATCATTTAGACATAAGTAAAGGGGATTATTGAACCCAACTCATTTTCTTGGGGTTATTCCTCTATCATGCCAAATTTAAATGTAAATATTCTTTAACCATTAATAAAATATATATTTATTGTTATTAAATTTTATTTTATGGGATATAAATGATTTCAAAAATGATTTCATTAAAAATTTAGTGATTTTCTCAAAATATCTATTATTTCAAAAACACATTTTGACTTCTCTTGAGTAGTTTCTTCTTCCCTCAAGAATGATTAAATATTACACCATATATTATTTTCCCTTTTAATTTGGGAACTCCATTTTTTATCATGATTTATGAAATCCTTATAAGAAAATTCCTTTACATGGTTTACTTCATAAAACTGATTAATATGTGTCCCATGCTTGATTTTGTAAACGTTATGATGTGATGGCTGCACCCATAATAATATATCTCTAAAATACATTGAGTAATGTGATTTATCTCATGAGATAATGTGAAATATGTGTGAAAATGATGCTATATTTTTTCATAATGATTATATTATTATTATTCAAATATGTTATACATGAACATGATGATAGATTTGTTCACAACTATGTGTGGTATTTTGCCACTAAGACATGATGTTTCATTTTTATGAATTACAAAATTCCTGTACATTATCTAATGTTTCCTCTCATGAGTATGATTATGAAACAATGATTATGTTATGATGATTATGATTATTCTAACAATAGATATATTGATTCTTGTCTTTATCAATTATCTCATTGATCATTTATATCACCACATTATTTGATGTGTATCCTCAAGTTCCTACAAGTACTAAGTATATCCTGAGATTTAGAAGGATAAAGAAGAATAACTTATCTAAATGTTTCTATTTTATTATGCGTAGTGATATATGTTCCACATATCCCCAAGATACTAAAATAATGGATTTTAGTTTTTTAATCCTTTTATGTTGTTTATCTTTAAAAAGATGTAAAAGTTAAATAATAAAAACATGGATCACTATAATAGATGTGGATATTTTTTAATATGGATGGTATTGAAGATTATAATGATTTTTTATGGTGTGTGATTGAAAAACTAGTGGGTAAGTGGTCATGGGGTGATATATTCATGTTTTTTTGATATGATGTAATTTTAAAAGGATTTGAAATATGTTGAGTGAGCCTTGTATATGTTAGGTGATAGATGAACAAATGTATGTGTGAGTTGGTCCTAGTGTGTATTCATTAAAACATTAATATAATTCATCTAGATTTTAATGAGGGGATTTGGGTATGATTTTATTTACTATAAATATATGCTAAAAACTATATATAAAAATATTTTATAGGTATTTATAGTCTTATTATATGTATGAACGTTTTATGCATTAGGGGATAATTTTTACTTATATTATGTAGTTTAGTGGTTGTTCCCCTAATACGTTCTTGATATTAATGAGTATAATTACTTTATTTATATTTTTTATACCCATGATGATAGTCACTATCTCATAACATATTTAAGGTGGTCTTTTGGAGTCACTCTCACCATCATTAAAATAATATGAGGGGATACTTGTGGGGATGATTTCTAGCATACTCCATTGATATGGATGAGGCACAATTCTTCATAAAATAGATTGAATCAATACTCCATAATGTGATGGGATGATGGTTGTCTAGTTTTATAAGATGGTGTTTCCCTTACAAGGTAGGGATATGATCTTTCACAAATGTTATTTGGTACTCCTAACATTTATTTTATCCTTGAATAGGTGCTGGTCCTCCAAAGGGGTCAGTACTCCAAAAATTCACAATCATTTTTTCAGTGATTTTTTGGTCCCCCCAAATAATTATAGATTGTTCATATGAAAATTATAATTTTTAGGTTGTTTGGGTGTTGTGGGGTGTTCAGTATAATAACCATTATGGTTGTCTTATAGGTAACACATATAATTGGGTTATTGAACATAGGTTTTTTGAGTCTTATACTAATATGACTATCTTTAGTTATATGTATGATGCAATTCTATTTGGATTTGAGACATGATTACTGGAACATCCTTATATACATGAATTTTCTATTTCTAAATCATATATATACATTCTTTTTTGGATTCTCTAAAATTAAAAAGTCTTGAGCTGACTTGATACATGATCAATATTTTTTTTTGTTTTAAGAGTGTCCTAATGGGTATTTTTATAAGAATCACTACATATGATTACTTAATACATGTGTTATTAACATGCATATGATTCACATATTAGTTATGATATAGGTGATATGGATCTAGTGAAACTTTTATAGATTTAATTCTTAGTGTAATTTTATGTTACTAGTTGATGGAAGTTGGTGTTTATAAGAACTTCTGTTGAATTTTTTCTGAAAAGGGATGTTTTCCGATTATTATATATACATTATTCATTATGTAAATTTCTTATATGGTTTCTTTTATATATTGACTATTTAGTATTGGGTTGGATAACTATTTCCTCATAAATACATATTTTTTCAATTTGGTTATTTATATATATCCTAATAGGTAACTAGTTATCGTTTCCTATCGATATGTATATAAGATATAGGGTTCATATAGTGTAACGACACCCATGTATGGTATAGATTCTTGGAACTAGTCTCCATCATTTATTCTATTTTATGTATTTGGAGTGGCACATTCTGATTATGACCATCCTTAGTAGGGACCTGGTTAGTTATCTCATGTTGTGAAATCTACAAAAATAATATCGGCATAATCCATATTTGGTTTTTTAAATTTTATTGTATCCCTATAATAATATTAAACATAATATTCTATAAATAACAATATGTAAACAATTAAAAATTAAAAAGGCTATCAAATAATTTAATGGAATTTAAAATTTCTAAATTCGAAGAATAACATCATAAGCTTTACAGAAGAATTTTGTTTTGCATAAATGTATAAATTTTTTCATAAAAAATTAATATATTTTTGAATTTAAAATGACATGTTAAGAAATGAAAGTATTTAATATAAAAATAATAAAAAACCATATATAAAATCCAATAAATTATTTATTCAAATACACCATTAACATAAATGATATCAACTATTCAAAAAACTAACCTTTCATAAGGTTTTCAATCATGGTTTTATATAAATAATGTGTTGATGAGAATAATTTGTTAATATTATATTAATCACTCCAGAAAACCATTAACATGATAAATAAAAAAATGATTCAAAATCATTGATTTAAAGTTCACAAAATTTATGTCTAATCATTAATGTTAATCAAGAAAACAAATAACTATCATGTTCTAAGTATATCATGAAAACTCATCAGAAAGGTTATGCATGATAACTATTGAAATGATATTATATTAAAAAAATAATCAATTAGAACCAAATGGGTGTTGATACAAAAATCCACGACTAAGAAATTATGATTACATAACAAACACAAAATATAAACAACTAAATCCAATGAAAAACCCCTCGATCAACTCCTAAAATAAATCAAAAGTCATAACTGACTAACTCCATAGTAAGTTATATCTTTATGTCTTCTAATTTCAATATAAGTAAAAAAAATTAGTATAACATACCTCATCTACATTAAATAATAAACTGATGAATAAGGGAAAATACATCATCCATGATCATCTTTAATAATGAAAAGATGAAGCCCATTAATTTTGGATGAATTCCATAATAATCTAGGGGGATTCCTAATTTAATTAGTAATCAAATTAATAAATTTCAAAGGATACATTTAAAACAAATTAATAGAAGATAACAGAGGATATTTTACTTTAAATGATTTTTAAATACTATAATATAAAAATTTAAATTATTCCATGTCTACCTAGTTAAAATCTCAATTTAAATTATATAAAAATTGTACAATATATATAATTGGTCAATGGGACAAAAAACCTCCCAACCATAGGACATTTGGTACTTGAATAGTTGAATAGATTTTTAATATAAAATATTCAATGTATTTAAATCATTAATTACAATCAAAACACCAATATAGATTTCAGTTTTTTATATTCATACTATGGAGAACTACAAAAAAATCACTAAAAATAGTTTTATTGAATATAAAATTACATTTATAGCCAGAAATGAAGTTTATATTTAATTACTCTAAATTTTATCAGGTCAATCCTTTTTATAATTCATGTTAAAGGAATCACTATCCAATTTACTTTTTCAAAACCTTCCTATATTAAAACATAATTTTATCAAATAGGTTTTTCGAAACAAAATTTCATTTGAATCTAAATCTGAAATTCTACTAATAAAACATAAATTTCATTATTGAATCAATGATATATAATCAAGTTTCAAAACAAAACATCCCACATGGTAGATACCATAAAACATATGCATCATTTTCTAAATTCAACCACATAAAACTATTTTTTCCACTATTTAATCACCACATATGAAATGATCATAATGTAAAATATCATCAATAGATTTAATGGTAAATAGCGTGTCATTGAGTATAAATGAAATTTTGAATATAAATAGATCAATAAATATGAAGATCATGTATCAATATTAATGTATTAATAATGTATGAAAGAAACACACACACAGATATATATATATATAAATATATTTGAACAAACATAATTAATTATATCACCCATAATAAAGAACTCAGGAAAGAAATTGCTACTATAATAGTTTCTTAAAATTATTCACATATAATAGTCATGATTTATATATATATACAATGAATATGTCTTAATATACCTCTAAACATATGATTAATTAGCCAATATAAAATTTATATGTAAGAGAATCCCAATAATAAATATCAAAATTTGTCATTTTATACTAAATACATTCAATTAAATCCTCACTAGAAACTATGGTAAAACTCAATAACAAAACATCCCTTGGTAACATTAGATTAAACTATAAATAGACAGATAAATCCTATTTATGCTATACTTCTCAATTCATAATAGTCCTAGATCTTGGGTGATAAAAAAAGAATCACAGTAAACCCAACACCGATTTAATTCCACTTGTAATGATCCTAGCCTAGATACCTAAATAGCTCTCAAGAATAGGTGTCACATAACCAAGGGGAATTTTCAAATCCATAGGGGTTATATATTGGACCCATGGGTTTTCTTCTATCTGATAGGATTTTTAGATCATATAATGATCAATGGAAGTGGAAACAACACATTAAATAGGATAATATATATTTATGTACCAAATGTGATAAAAGAAAAGGAAGAATTGTGTTCATGTATCACACAAAGAGAATCCACCCATATTACTTCTTCATGGGAGAATTATTTATTGTGATCATAATGGAGAAACATACAAAATATTCCTTCTTCTAAATGGGCATCGAATATTGGATCCTAGTTAGCATCTATAGAACATATTAACACTTGTAGGTGGGAAGGAACCTTCACTAGGAGTGATAAAAAATTATCGAGAGGAAAGTGTTATTTATAAATTATTTTATATAACTAATTATCAAAACAAACATGAAAATAAATATAGTAATTCATTCTTTATATAGGCCTCTTCAATATGTTCAATGAATGAGGAAATTAGTATCAATGTTTGATGTCATCAAATGACACCCTAAAATCCTTGGAAAATGCATTTAACCCTTTTAATGTGTATATTATGTATAATAATTCATTTATAATGGATTTTAACTAATGGAAACCACATGGTGTAAATGATAGGTTAATTAATCATATGAATTAAATTAAACTGCAATTCATAGTCTCTACTCTACCATAAGATATATATAATAGAATCATTAAAGAAACTTTTACTATACACACATATCACAAGGTGAGATATGAATCATATGTATGTATGCCTTTATAATTTAGGAAATAACTATACATGATTTGGATTTATTTTTGTGAATATAAAAAAATCTCCCATTTTAAAATAAATATTATAATGAATTAATGACGAAACATCCCGACTCATTATGAACAAATTCAACACTGATTTGGTATATAGTTTATTCAAAATAAAATTATTTTAAAAAAATATTACCTTCCCCAAAACATAATATTTATCCCATGGCCTAAATATGTGATCTTGTGATCAATTTTATCCTCAAAAAAATATAAAATCATTATTTCATATATTTAAGCAATGAGAAGCCTATAGAGAATCATCGGTGGTGATCAAGCTACTAATGGTTCTAATTTGATCGCTATAAAACATTTTTATATCACTATACAATAATATCCAACAGATGATCTATTATATACATAATATGTAAACCAATTTAGTCCCTTTTTTCATGACATTTAGTGAAAAATAAATAAATATAACAATTTAATTATATTATATTTCATTTCATATTTTCATGATTCCCAAAAAAATGTTGACCAAGTTTATGACTACATCAAATGTCATTAATCTAAGGAATATTCACATACCATATCCCTCAACCATATAGTCTAACACATTAATTGTGACTAAAATATTTATGTACATGAATTTAAATGAACAAATATTGTCATGGTTGAGATTTATTTACTCAATATACAAGTAAACTAATTTCATCTTAGTTTCTCTCTTACTTGTGAAGGTCAACAAAAAAACCAACCTCCCATGTTTAGAAACATTTCATTTTTCATGTATCAGAATGTTTTCAATGTATTCATGTCTTAATTATCACTATGTATATTATATAAGGTAATGGGGATTTATTATAAGAATAAACCCATAAGTACATCGTTGACTTTAAAACATTCCATGAGATATAAATTAGAGGGTTAGTCCGTGTAATATGTATCTAATTAATACCACATGAGACAATTATTTATATATTATATAAAACCCTTTATAATGAGTACAAAATTATATTCATGATAACCTTAACATATCATGATAACCATGTATACATTGTGATGATCATTGATTCAGGATAACTCAAAGTCACACATTGAGTGCATATTATCATTCGACTATTCATGTAATGTAAAATCATGCACACATGAAGAAATGATAAATTAATTTTTATTTTTTTATAATAACATGATATATTTACAACCATTATAGCCAATATCTAATTAGTTTAACACTCAAATATTCTATTAAAACATGATGTTGTCTTTATGATAATTTTTTTATCAATGAATTCGCTACAATGCCTCATGTAGCCACCCAAAAAAATATTTACAACACCCCTCTCAATGATCTATTATATTATATATTAATTTATTACGATATTTTTGTCCATTGGTGAGACCAATGTTTCTTTTCACGATCAACAACCCCATTATTGTAATAGTAAATATTGATTCAACCCTCAATGTAAAGAACCACCTTTAGTTTTGAAATGAACTTCTTGATCAGAACATCTTCATCTAAATCCACTTATGTAGCAATTTAATCTTCTAATATTGTTGATTACAATATAATGGCTTCTTTGGAACTCTTTAAAATGATATCTAAAACATTTATACCAAACATCCAACTAGATTGAGGTTTATGGTCATATGTATCAGATTAAAAATAAACATCTATGTAAATATTATCATAGATATCATACTCTCCGATAATTGAAAAGTAAATAAGCTTTTTTATTAAGTATATTATTATTTCATTATCATTAATCCCATGAATATCATCTAGATTTTATTAGTATCTACCTATTATTGTAATATAATAGGTGTTATCATATTAATTATAAAACATGACATACAATAAATATTGAATGATAGATGTATATATAATTATATCGATACTTTTGAACTCTTTATAAGGATCTTGAATCTTCCTATGATTCATTCCATGTAACACTAGTAAAGACCCATTCTTGGTGTTCTCCATGCCAAAATGATTTATCAAATTACCAATGTATGTGTCATAAATATGTCCAAATATTCTCATATATATATCTTTATTGATTTTTATACCCTATATATAGGGATCCTCACACATATCATTCATTTAGAATCGTTTACCCACCCACATATTATCATAGTTAAGTTTTGTGTTATCATTTTTGAGAAGTAGTTTGTCATCCATATACAATATCAAAAAGAATGCTACGTTCCTATTAGTCTTATTATACACAAATGTATCATCCATGTTTTTTATGAACCCAAACTCATTGATCACATCATCAAACAAGATATTACAACTCTAAGAATCCTTCATCAATACATAAATGGTCCATTTTAACTTGAATACCTTTGCAGTCACATTTTGGACATGAAAATGTTGAGACATGTCATTTTAACATCCTCAACCAAATTCTCATTATGAAAATTAGTCTTGAAATATATTTAATAAATTTAAGAATAAATTTTTTTTTGTGGAAATAAATATCATAATGAAATTTGTGATTAATATAGGTGAAAATGTTTCTTAATAGTCAATGTAATAACATTTTTTGTAACATTTTTCAGCCATGCCTTTTTTATATGTAGAAACGATATAATCCATGTTAGTTTTATGGTGATAGTACAACCGGAACCCTATGGGTATCACCCCATTAGGTTCATCAACAACGTTCTAAACATTTATATTGTACAATGATTTAATTAAAAATCCTTGTATTTTTAAAATTTCGTAGAACAAGAACACTCAGTGGCCTATCATTGGGTGTTTGGTTATTTATCTACGATCAATACCTATTCATTATTAGTAATGATATTTCCATATCTCACAATCTCGTGGTGAATTCTACCAGAACATTGAGGAACGTGTGTAGCTTGAGTCAGTTCTTCTTCCATAAATAATTGTGGAACCAGAACATCCTCAATCAGATGAACACATCCTATTTTATTTTCTTAAGGGTCTCTCTATTCCAAATTCCTCCCATTGAATCTATGGTTTATAAATTACATCTAAAGTAATATAACATATCAGGTTACAAATACATTATTCTTGGTGGGATTTTATAAATAATATACCTCATTAATCATAAGATATTTTTTTATATTCGGATCCAATATTATCAGAAACAAAAGATTTTATTAATTGATTACATCCTCACATATTTATGATATAAAAAGAGATTTTTTCCATACCATATATCATGTAGTGTAATTGTGAAATCTTTATATAGAACATGGTTTGGTAGAAATACTTCACATTCCTAAGAATTACCCCAGAATATAATAGAAAGGTCACATTGGATCTTGATTGAGAAAACCATGCCCATCAAGGTACACCATATCCTCTAAGACACACTATTACATTGTGATGTTCAAATGGGAGTGAGTTCTGAATTAATTCCTCAATCCCTTAGAAAATGAAGGATTAATTGGATCAAGTATTCACCTCTCTAATTTTATTAGGGGATCATAATACTTCATCACCTTGATTTTTTTACTTCTTTATAATTATCATTAGGATATAAAAAATTTTCATACGAGTGGTTGATCATAAACACATATCCATACTAACCAATTCATCAGTAATTTTAAAAATCTTCTTTAAACCATCATAATCTTAATTAAAAATTGGTCATCATTCATCACTATATATAACATTGAACAGTACAATATCCCTTTTTAATTTTCAATTAAAATATTATTTTTTGATTTTAACTAATAAAATATTTTTTAAATTCTCCAACAGTTAATAGTCAAATAATTCCAAAAATAATTCAATAACATATTTGAATAAAATTCTTCTACAAAAAATTTATGTAAATTATTTATATGTTTCTAGAGGAACCATAATAAATATTTTCAAATTCATGAAATATTTAAAATGGTAGGATTCAATAATAATTTTAACTTTTAATTCAGCAACTCTTTCTCTATTATTGATTGGATGATCTAATTTTATATTTTTATTTTCCTTGTAGGTTTGAGTGTTTGTTTCTTAGCTCAAACGTGTGATGCACACCAAATATCTAATAATCGTGATTTAGAGTTGTTGAAATTGATTTATATAACATCTATATAATGTGGATCCAAACAATTATCCTTAGATTAATTCTCATCCCATGATACCAATATTTAGTGGTTATTTTATTCATTCCTTTAATTTATTTCAATATTTTTGTCATAAATTATACCAAAATATATAAAAAATGATATATCATTGAGTAGGTATCTTATTTAATATCTTTACATCATGGTATATTAATGAAATTTCTCCAACTAAAAATTTTGACCACATATATCACATCTATTCCGTGAGAAAAGATCCATATTGCATTATGTGATGAGTCCTTGAGGGAATTCCACCCACCACCTTGATATTTAGATAGTGAAAAATCACTCTCATTTTGTAATAAGTCATGGATATTTTATTGAGAAATTATTTACATGAATCCAAAATATGAACATATATTAAACTTATTCATATGGAATCTTAACTATTAGGGTTTCCTAGACTTTTGTAACCCCTAGAAAACACCAAGAAGAGGCTATGAAAAGTCAACCTAGGGTCTCTTTACTATAGACGAATGTATCCTAGATGATTCAATATAACCCTTTACTCACTTGAATTACGTGATATAATCTAAAAGAATATTTCTATAGAAGAACCTTCCTATGTGGATGATATTACTATTGATAACTATCATTTTAGATTCAATCCCACACAAATTATTTGAAGGTGTTTCTTTTTAAAAACCTTTAAAAATTATGAAATTTATTAATATTTAATTCCTAACTATTTTTTCATATGAATTAATTATATTCTCCAATTTTTATTCATATTTTAATTCATTATTTTAATTAATTATTTTAAAAATCCCTAATATATAAACCAAATTATTTTTCTCACACAACATTAATGTGTAACTATTTACACAACACATGATTCTTTTGGTAACTCAAAAACATAATCCAAGAATATTCAAACAAATCCAAATGTATATTATACATACTATACAAGAAAATTTCATGTAATGGTATAAAGGTATATGAGATTGAAAATATCAAAATAAGTAAGTCCATATAGAGAGATATCCAACCCCTCACCTTTAAAGTAAAAGAAATAATCTCTTAGGATAGAGGGTATTCCAATCCCAAGTCTATATCCCAAAGGAGGCTTTACTCAAGAGATAATTAAACTCATGATATATTTTAAACATAATATAAGAAAAATGTCCAAAAACTAATCTAAATCTAATAACACTAAAAAGAATAGGTAAAGGTATATAGACACAAAATCTAATAGAATCACACCAAGAATTTAATACAATTCACCATCCCCAATATGAAAATTATCACTTTAATAAAAAATGCACTACAATACATTTTTTTAAACAATTAATAATCATGAATGTTAAAGGGATTTAACAAATAAATAACTACATTACTTGTATTAACATTTGACAAAACAATATAATCATTTCATATTTAATTTAAACATATAAAAATTTATTTTACAATGAATGAACTTTAAAATTTTAAAAAATGTAGAATTCATAATTTAAAAATCTCAATTTGTTTGCAAATTTTGAAAATATCATATTTGACAAAAAAACTCAATCGTAAAAAATGACTGATACTAAATAGAGCATGTATTTATATCAAGAAAGTTATAGTAAATTCATCAAAATCCTATTGTAAAATCCAAATAATATTTTATGGTCCGTTTAATCCTATAAAACATATCATACAGTACAATTTATTGTGATATCAAAAATTTTATACTAAACTATGTATTTGAAAAACCCTTGGTTAAATCATGATTTATTATATTTTATGTTATATAATATGATTAAAAAAATATGGGCCCCATTCATATCACATGTTATGATATAAATATATACTAGAATACAATACAAGTAAATAAGAATAACTAAATGAATAATGCTATGAAACTAAAATGTATTTAAAAAACAATATTGATTTCTTAAAAAAACTAGTAAATTAAACATGTTTAATACATGAAGAACAAGGCTCTAATTCAACAAATGGGATTTGGGGGATAATATAAAAATAAATTATACTAGGAATAAATTTAAAAAATAACCATATATATATAATCATGGATCAAAAATGGAAAAATTAAATAAAGAATCATTTTCTTATATCACTAAAATAGGATCCCATATCCTCCTCCTTCAGGGGAAATTTTTGATATTGATCATAATGTAACAAAAAAAATAATGAATCAAAGATTCAGGGTAAACTATTCATTGGATCCCAATTCAAAACTATAAGACTATAATATTATCAAAGGGGTTGTAAATCCTTCACAGGGAGTGATAAATGAGGCTCAACAGATGAGTTTTTTTAGAATGTTTTCATTAAATCAATGAACATATACACCTTACCATTAAATGACGTAACCCATTTCGTTTATAATACTGCTAGAAGAAATATATGAATGATAAACACAACATCCACATTGAATTCCATCATATTCTAGTTCTGAATCAATGTTGAATGAACTGAAAACATTCAATACATATAAATGATATAAGAATCCATCCATGGATTTAAACTAAAGGAAAAAACATGGGTGGATAATTAGGTACAAGAAATTATAATTCATATTGTATTTAATATTATATCATATAATATAGAAAAATAAATATTTAAATATTATTTTACAGTGAAAAATATCATAAGGTGTGATGTGCATCACATGTATATCAGCTTTTTGATTTATACAATTAGAATATATAATTCAACAAAATATAACTGAATATCTAATAATATCATAGAAGAATAATTTTACTTATTTTATTTATTTAATAATTCATGATCATTTTCTTACAATGTACTAACATAACATTTCACCAAGATAGACATTTCAAAAAATGACCATATATTTTATCCACTATATGAAGTAACATATGAATCAGAGATACCTGAGAGAACAAAATTATATGTGAATTAAATATATCTATGAATTATATAAGAACTATTTATATATTTTTATTCTTATCATAATGACCAGTGAATAATTGGGCCATATCTAAATGGAATGATTGTTATATAATACGTGAAATATATTATTGAAAATGAATGAAAACTCAAATAATTGCGGGTGTATGTGTGTATTAATGATAAAAATATAATTATTACTATAGTTTTAGATATTTTTTGGCATAATAATGGTTTGGTTAAATGGAAGTAGTAATAATAGACTAGTAATTTTGATATTTTATTTGATGCGTTCTAAATCCATGGTACTGTATAAACTTTTTAATATAGTAACGAATAATGTGAAACATAATAGTGTTAATAACATTATAAATTCCAAGTGATATCCTCTCAGAATAACCCATATATTAAATAATGTGATCAAATGTACCAAAGAGGTTTATCATGTCATTTAGTAACAATACTAATATTCCAATGTTTTGTATTATCCTATCCCTAATTCCTCAAAATTTTCATCTCATTAAAATCTTTGTCTAATCACCCTAGTTTAAGGATCATGATTTTAATCCAACACCATAACTTTCACTAATAAATAATAATGTTGTCTATAAATCTGTTCTAATCATTAAGAATAGTAATTTGAAGGAAAAAATTCAGGATTCAATTTATTTCATTTCTCAATTTTTTTGAATTCACCTCACCCCCAACAGCACAATACTTAGCAAAAAATAATAAAAAATAAAAAATAGAGTGATAAGATACTCATCATCTTGATTCCTGTGTATTCTTATATTCAATAACCAACTATTATTTCTAATGGGTTAATGGATGAAGTAAATTTGGAAAAGATAGTGTTGTACAATAAGGGTCATTGAGAAATACTAAGATAGGGGAATCCGTTTGGGTGACTTGTAACCAAATTGATTTTTTTTATCTTAACACCTATTCAGTGAAATGATCACTCACAATATTCTTACATGATGGACCAAATTAATATAATATTAGAAAAAGATTAAAAATTAGAGAAAATATGAATTTGGAAATGGGATTTTATTCCAATATGGAATACAAGTCCCCAGTATATAATGGTTATCATCCCACTCACACAACATCTATATTTTATTAAAAATATGAGTCCTATAAAAGGAAATTTCATTAAACATTTTATCATAGAACCAATCACATATACTAAATAATAAATTCTTATAATTCAAGAACCTACTTGATATCTTCAATCCCTAGCACAAACCGGATCTTCCGCATTTAATACTAGATTTTGATGAATCCATTTTGAAATATTATCAATAGTGTAGTTTTGTGTCTCTTTTAAATAACCTAGGTATGATATACTTCCTCAATATATAGTAACTGAAGGGTTAAATCATTGAAAAATTATATTTAATTATTGTCTCAGTATCTTATTTTTCCCTTACAAAATATATATCATAAGTTGGGTTTCCCATTTATGCGGCCAACATTATTGTAATCACATAATAATTGAGATTGTTTCATTCTATATATCTCCATTCATATTCTTCTATAATAAATATGAATTATTATCTCATAGTATATTTTGATCAATTTTTTGTTTACCAAAAATAATATGTTTAGGGATAGTAGTGTTGGTTCTTTCCCACATACCACTTTCTTATTCCCCTCGTTATCCTCTTTAAAATTCGATGAATATGAAGTGACATATTTTATATATTTTAATATCAAAATTCTATAAAATCGGCTGCATGATATTCTATCCATTATCTGAAAATAATCTTCAGGATTTATAAGTCAAAAACAATTATTAGAAAAATGTAAATAATATCGTTAAATTGACCATTAATCTATGCTACTGTTTTTTATTTGGTATATTCAAAATTATCAAAGCTCCGAATCCCTCATTATTGTTTATATATCTACTTAAATCACGACACATCCTTTAGACATAATGTTATATACATCTTCATGAAAATATCATCATCATTATTTTAAAACCCCATAATTATCATTTTTTTCAAATATAAAAAGACCTTATATATCACAATCACATTCAAATTTACAGTTATGTATCAACTAAAAATTAATATCAAACCGTAAATTTATTTTTTATACCATTATGATTTTCTTGAATACCCTTATTCATATATTTAAAATTCATGAAAATATTATATATGGAATTACATATATATTATTTACCCAAAAGTTTCATAGTGTATCTAATTAATTAATGAAATTATCAATAATTCATTTTTTTAATGATCTTACTTGATCTCACATGATCTTAGAAAGCTCCTCCTGTTAGGATGAAGTTGGATCATATTTTAGAAATATTTCAATCATAGATAAATCTATATTTTTTTAAAGTAATTTCTTCTTACATAATAACAACAAAAAAAATTAATCTAACATAGTGATTTTTCACCTTGTTTAATCTCACACAACTCAACTTCTATGGAATTCATTATTTTGTAGCTATTCATGCACCTAGTTTTATCTTATGTAGCACTTATATTTACATATCCATTCAGATATATTTATAGAAAATAAAATATATTAAGAAACATGAACTCAAACTGAAACCATCATTTCCAAAATGACTTTAAAATTTTAATATTTTGGAATTAAATTTATATTGACTTCAAATAAACTTCATCAATCACTAGAATAATTCAAAATATTTTTTATTATCTATATACTCCATAGAATATTTCAACAGATATTTTACTACAATAATAACTAATATTGTTCTTACCTACCCCATAATGTATCCATTCTATTTGAATAGATCTCTAATATAATATTCTATATTAGTACTGAAATTCCTCTTCCAAAGATATTCATCAAAATATTTATCATGAAATATATTTGAGGTATCATCAAATAGAAATATTAAATGTTGTATCAAAATATAGCCAACATCAACACATACTAACATATTTTATTGGGAACTTCATTCAGAATACATCACTATCATCATTATATATTTTTTGGTATTCTTATTTAATTCAAGATATATAAACACATATTTACTTGATTCTTTTTGAAAATAAATTAAACTTACCAACATGTGGGTTCAAGGGATGTGAAAATGAATTCTGGATGATGAATTTTTTATGAATAGGATATAATGATAATTTAAACATAATTTATTACCTCAATTTAGTCATTGATAAAAAACATTAAAAATAAAAATCATGTTTAAATTAAATAAACAACCACTAAATATGACAAATACCCTTCATTTTCATGTCTTTATGAAACAAACCACCCATAATAACATTTCAATATATAGATGAAGAATAGGTATGATATAAATTTCATAAAAAAAATTCATTGAAAATTTTAGAATCACATTTTATATTTCAATATTTCCCTAAAATCATAGATTATATAAAATTTATCAATGTTCTCCCTATCATGAGATATAATCTATATTTATATCATCAAGGTTGATCTCATTATTAAATATTCTTCAAGATATGAAATTTTATTAATACTCTTTGTTTGTGGGCTATAAAATGTTATCAATATTTGATAGCTTTATATTCATTATAGTTATTCTCTTGAATATAAGCATGACATTCAAATCCATTCATGGAATCAAGAAACCCAATATTTAGGGGAATAATTTGAATTGTACATATTTTTTTAGAGGGATTAAAAAATATTATAGTTTCTTCCAAACTAAGAAACTACATTCCTTTTAGTTTTATCATTTGGAGAACCTACTATTGATATTATTCTGAATTTTTATGTCTAATTATTCATTGAATTCACTGTTTATTTGATTATTTAAACAAATTATTTACAAGGAATATTCATAAATTCTTTTGAAATTTTTATAAATTAAATTTTTGGTGGTTATTTTAATTTCATTAATATATATACCCAATTTAGTAATATAATAAAATAGTTCATTGAATTATAACCCGTTCTCTTCTATATTCCACAAAGCCAATCGATAACTCTTTGGGTGATCCTCATTAGAAAACCCCTATTGAAATTCGAGATATTCCTCATGTAAAATTTCCTTCCTTATTATAGTAAATTATTATTAATTTTCCCCATTAAATTTATTTACCATATAAAATTGGCATGGATAAACATCTCAAATTCTTCAGAAACATGGTTTTATTTCTTGGATCTTCTACATAGCTTCTCATAAATTATTACACCAAGGAAATAATTTTAATTTTTTCTTGTATATATTTTCTCTTTTTCTATTTATTCAATAATAAATATACTAATGGATTTTTTAAAATGGTCAATTTTGAGTCCAATAATCCAATAATTGATGAAAATTATTCTTCTTGGTGTAAAATCCTTCTTGATCATCTTGTGGTTTTTGACATTATTCTTCCATTTTTCTGACCTAGGTAAAAATACAATTCTTATTCATGTTTTCTACGTAAATTATTATCATCACCTCTCAATTATTTTTATCACATCATTGTATGAAATAATCCTTCATTAATCATTACAACGTTCTATATCATTTCTTCCTTCTTAAAGAGTATCTATGATTTCAAACCTAATGGATATATAAAAATTTATGTCCTTCATTTATGTACATTACATCATGTCATCTTTTCCCACTTGATTAATTCATTATTCTTTTTCCATAGGATGAAATATTATGTTAGTGGTAATGTTCCTTATGACTGAATGTTCCAAAAGACAAATAATAACCAGGAAACCATGTTCATATCCTTTGAAATTTAATCTATAATGTGTTTTTTATGTTTTTATGTAAAATCATATCATTTTTGAGAAGATCTTATGTAAGAAAATTTTTTATAATAAATTAAATCCACCATATACATATTTGTGGGGTTATGAATATTTTTTCTTAACCAATAATTTTTAATAATTTAAATGTATTCATAAACTTTTTAGTTAAAATAAATAATTACAACCATGTATTTTTAGAGTTGATTATACCTCTTATTTTGTGCCTATAGTTATTTATCATAGAATGATTTTAGGACCTTCTGTTCAGTGAATTGAAGACTATAAGAATAAAAATACTGTTTAAAAATTGGGATCGAACAAATTCATTTCTTATAATATAATTAATATTCATCTTGTTTTGATTCAATTTTTACTAGATTGAATTACAATTATAGAAACTTCATGATCAGAATTTTATTATCATTTCTAGTAGAACTCAACATTTCATCACAATCCTTTATCAACATCTCAATATTTATCTCATTTTCATTATAAATCTTGTTATTGTCTTTCATTAATTTTAAATTCTCTATAATATTGTTTTCCATGATTTATGTAGTCTCATAATCTGGAATCCACTCAGGAATGTTGCTATAGCTGGTAGTCCACTAATCCTCTTGTGCAGCTGCTTATATTCCAATGGAATTCGACCAGATATAAGGGATATACGAAGGTACAATGGGGAGTATATAACAATATGATCAGTAATAAATATATACGAATATAAATAAATAAATAAAGTAGAACAAAATAATAACTGACAATCATTTTTAAATGAATGATAATTATTCATAAACATTCTATGATATAAATTGGAAGTTATAAAAAACCAAGGTAAGAAAAACAAAATTAATAAATACATAATATAACATGGGGCAATATCTAAAAGAATCTCTAGAAACTTCTCAATCCTCTTCTCCCATTCTATATCCATGTATAGAAGGAAAATAAAAAATATGAACAGTCCATAATCCATATCCTGGAATCACGAGGTCTGTTCTTGTTATCTAGTGCAGTTATGGTCTGAACAGTGTGTGCAATATATTCAATAGGCTACCAAAAAAATTATCTAATGAAAAAATCAATCCTTTTATATAAAATATATAAGTGATTATGTATATTAAAAGTAATAAGTACATTAATAAAAAATATAAACAAATCAGACTCATGTCCCTTAAGGACACCTGGTGGACCAAACCTACAATGACCCATGCTGAAATATATCTAAACATTACCACACGTATATTTAAGAATGTATGTAAAAAGATATATACAAGGATAAACATGAACCTATGAGGACTGAAGTCATCTATAGACATGTATAATTGATAATAATAGTGATAATAATGATTTTTGAGGACCCATGGATATAATCCTAGGAGTATATGGGCTAAACATTATAAGGATTTACCCATTTTTCAAATATAATAATTGCAAGAACAATATATTTCTTTTTTTGATGAGCCTGTCCTGGTCATTCTGTAATTCGGAACCCTATTATATCCCATGGAGTAACGTCATCCTGATTATTTAATGATCCCATCATTGGAGTTTCATACTGTGAATACCCATGTTTTTCTTGTTACTCGAGACTACACTATTTTCTCGTCCGTAGTGTTCCATAAATTAGAAACCCATGTATCTCTTAGATTGTAAGGAATACCATATAAACAATGAGACCATATATTTTTTGTTGAAATGGTGAAACCCAAGTATCTCCCAATGCATGAGAAAATTAAGGTACCATATGAGCCCATCCATAACATTCCAAAAAAAAAATCCAAAGTGTCACTGAAGGCATAACACAAAATATAAAATAGCCAATATTCTATTCCAAGGAATTACATAATGAGGAACCATATTATCACTAATGAAATACATAATAGATTTAATAAATTTAAATTTGAGTGATAAATATGGTCGTGTACATAATCATGTCATAATATAATCCAATTTATAATGTCACATACCATAAATTGAAAATTAAACTACAAGTAGGCCCTAAAATATATAAACAACAAGGAGTTCATTGGAAGTTCCCATACTTCAACCCATCTTATAAAATTTCCATTTATCAATACCCTTTCAATTTAGAAAACAACACCCCTTAAATAAGGTTTTATTATAAATCAGTAGTTTGATCATGATACCATTATATTCAATTTAATTATTCCATTTCATCTATAAGAATAAAAATACAAACATCTCAAAATTTGATTTAGAGTAAGAAAATCTATATGATCAATATAATTCAAATAAAACAAATGAGGGTGTGGATTTAGCATAAAAATATAATTAATCATATGGAAAATAGAATTTAATTAACCATGAAGGGTGGTTTGGATTGAGTTCATAACCATAAACCATAATATATCAGTTATGAATGCTAAAGGTGTGGTCTGACAATTTAATTAATTTAATTTCATAATTTATAAAACACACACATAAATTTATGCCATGAAATGCAACATAAATATTTTATAAAAATCATAAAATTAATGGGAAATAATGTATACCACCTAAATCTTACTTATTATGGTTCACTCATACAATATCAGGATTTGATTCACATTGAAATTGGAGAAAACTGACGAATCATAAAATTCCATGAAAATAGGGTAAATTTGATCGCACTGATTTATGGTTCTATATGGTGGGATAAACTAATAGAACAATAAATTGTAACTGAATACTAACATATGGGGATCCAATGTTATTGAGGACACTCTATTCTATTATCGAATGATGGATATAAATTATAGCCTAAGAGGAGGCCAAAGGGGAGCTCACACGTGAGTGGGATGCTATGCATGGAGAGGAAAGAGAAAATGGAAGAGACGTAAAAATGAGTGGGAAATGGTATTTTATAGATCAGTAAATAGTTTCATGTTCTGGTGAATCTATTTATAAAATATTTCACCAAACATGTGGCCTCTTTTATTTAGGAGTAACACCCACGCATGGTTAAATCTCATGGTTTGATCTACCTACGCTCCAACCATACACCGCTACAGGTAATTTTTCACTAAGGGTATGGGGTTGGTGCATGATTTGGGAAACCCATGATAAGGCCATGTGGCTAACACAATAAATAGTTTCACCAAGATGCATGGTATCCTTCTCCCCATATGGATTAGAAACACTATGTTTCTCATGAAATGGGGTTGCAGAGATTTCCCACACGATGAAACCAACCGTGTGCCTCATGCTGCCTTTCCAAAAATTAGAGACTTCAAATCTGGATTCCTCTAGAACTCATCCAAACTCATATGAAACTATACATGTCTTAAACCACATAAAAACACTTTTATGTGTTCCAACACTTATAATCATGATCTGAATCTCAACATTAAATTAATCCCATCCACTAAATTAGAAAGGAGCATATTGATACAGAAAAACTCAATCGGTCTAAATACATGTGATGGTATAATATACCCAACATATAATGAGAATATCACCCAACCTACTTGGGTTATTTCCTTAAACATAATTGGTTATGTTGCATTTTAGAATTCCCAACACGCGTTCATGTTCTGTTCTAAGTATACATTACTTGAACTATTAAAAGCAAGAAGAAAATTATATTCAAAACTAAAACACCAATATTATGCTTACTAAATTTTTTATTACCTAAGAAATGATCACGTCATCCTTTGTTACATTCCCTAGAATATAGCTCTCCCCAATATAATATCACGTGTAAAAAGTGTAATTATAATTCATGGTACTCCCACTATAAGAATTTCCTATTAAAAATTATATGGAGTAATGGTGTCACTCTCATAACACTTATCAAACTATAAGTGAAGAATTTACCCTTGGTCATTGATATGATTCAAATGGAAAATTTATAACAAAAAACACTCAGACTAGTCATGTGGTGTTTTCTATCAAATCCCCAACCAAAAATTTCTATTTAACTCGTCTCATCACATCAGTGGTCCAGATGATATTTCATTTCCATACACATCAATATACTAAGAGATCTAAAACTGATCCACATCTTACATACTACTTTATGAAAATTCTTAGATACTATGACCAATGGATCACTTAAATTTTTTTTGAATCCTATATTCCAATGTGTATCAAAATCAATCCAAACACACTCACTGAGGACCAAACCATCTTATGGTAAAATCAATAAGATGAACCATATCCCAAAAATATCATCACCTTTATTTTCCCAATTAGGAAATTATTCTGATCCAACGTCCAGGAACCATCGTAAATAACCCCATGATTATTCCCATAGGTAGATCTCACCCAAACACATCATTGAACCATACCTAAAATTTATTGAGGATTCCAACAGTACGATGATCCATTTATTTAATGGAATATGAGTAAATATACAACCATCACCTGACCGATATCAGAATCCTACAATGCATCTCACATAAGGGTTTCCAAAAAACGACCAATGTCCTACTCCCGACCCTAGGATCATCCTAGTCCCATCATAGACCAAATGAAAATAGACACCAAAGCCCATACCCCTTCCATTATGGACATAACTACACACATGGTTATGAACCCTTTCATATAGCAGTGATTAGTAACTTCTCAATAACACATCCTTATTACCATAGGATGGTTTTCATGGTGAACACTAAAATTGAATAACAATGATGTTATCACCTTCCAACAGCTAGTGGTGTACGACGAACCACATGTATTATCTTAAAACATCTCCTTGAGAACAACACATGATGATTCCTTCCACAAAACCACAATGTTAATTTAAATAGGTAGATTGGCATATAGATTACACTCCCTCAACATAATCAGGGTGATTTAAAGATATGGGGAAGGATCACGTCGTAAATAGGAGAACACTATGTTTTAATCAATAGGTAGGTTTATGTCTCACTGAGCCATGCTAACATTAAATATGCCACTTCTTCATTTTTCATATCATGATAGCACATCTTATGACCATGTGTTTCTAGGTCCATTTTATTTTATCCCTCATCATGAGAACTTATTTGTAATTTCCTAATGTTTTGGGTCAATCTGCCTAAAAGAATCACATTTTAAACCATTGAACCATGACCTTTACTTAGCCACTCAAATTAGTTTAATTCCAAATAGTATTTTTGTGAAACATGCATCAGATAGACCATCCATACATAGAAGGTGTACATCCCATAACCTTATTAAAAAAGCTGACTCATTCTTCTGAGTGTTGATAGTCAACAATGTAAAACGTACCTTTCCACATGGTATGCCAATATTTTAATATGCAAATATTTCCCTTGGAAATACTATTTAAAATTAAAAATATCACATCTTCCATGATTTTTCTAATGAACACCCATCTTGTGGAATATTTTCCGAGATAAAAGATTCAATATCATAAGAACTGGTCAACTGTGCTAGTTACTAAAATATTTCTAACAAATGTAGCTGGTTTTGATAAACATGCGCATATGTATTTTATAAATTTAGAGGCATCACCATGTATGAAAAAAATAATCATGAAACCATTGTGCGTCATTCCATAAAAGAGTTTAAAACATATCTCACCATATAATAATAAATGTAGTCCCATACCAATCTATTATGTAGGATTTCATTAAAATAATTAGTTTATTGACCTTCTAAAGACTCAGTACAATGTAAGTGTCCCTAGGACACCATCCAAGCCCTGAGGTATCTCACATGAGAACAATATCCAATGGATAGTAATTTATTAAACAATGTTTAATACCCATGGAAACACACATTTAGAAGATTTTAAACCAAAAAAGGTTAGTAAGAATCATCCCATAGGGGTCAAAATCAATCTTTCTAGGTATAACATGAATACATGACAAACATTAGAATACCAATCCCTAATCATCACTATCTATCCAAAACGAGGAGTGATTTCAGAAAGATATGACACTAAGGTAATGAATAAATGGTATGGAAGTTATAAGTTTACCGATACAGTTATAACCCCAAAATATTAAACTTACTAGACAACCACCCATCTACCTGGGATGATGTTTCACTATCTTGAGTCCTACTCAGGAAAAGTATCACCTAAGTGACCCCACATTTATAAAAAATAAATATTGTATTTATCATTTCATTATGGTCAAAAGGTGAAACCATAACTACCTAGATCCTTATATAAAAAAGGAATCGACTCTAAGATATGATCTTGCTTGAAAATATCACTAGGTCTTATCACATAACCACTAGGTCAAACTCACCATTGGGTGAAGTCATTAGAGTTAGATAATAATGATCATGCTCTCATTAATTGAAATTCTCAACGAACCATTTATAACTAACGCCTATATACATGTCCATAAAACAAAAAGATCTAAAATATTATTTTTTTTATGAATTTAAATGATGAACTTTTATTTTTTTTCATTTAAAATAGGTCATATACCAATGATATCACATTAAACCTATTAGAGAAACTATATCATTAAGTTTATTTAGTTTAATCCATATGGGAATTGGAAAATTTTCTCAGAACACACTGTTCAGCCACTCAATTTATTCAATTGATTTAAAAACAATCTTATTTAAATAAAATTTACAAACTCGTATTTATAGAATAAAACAAGTCTAGTTTTTAATTGTAATACTATTTAACATAAGACTCATAATAATGAATATCAATAGTAGATAACATGAATTTCATTAATTATGGTCACTTTCCATGTAAGAATCACTATAATTTCATATGTAAACCATATATTCAAAAAAAGAAACATTAAATAACCATACCATAAAAAAATCATAAAATCATGGGGTCAATAAAAAGGGAAAAAAGAAAAAAGTTACCTACAAGGTTCCCATTACTTCTAAAATGTTCCTTTTTATTAGAAACCCAATATAGTTTATATTTTTGAATTTCAAAACACCCTTAAATGTTTAGCTCATAGGTGTATCATATCAATACTTACCCACTAGGGAAATACTTATTTTTTAATATTAAACATGCCCCAACTGACCCACTTTGTTACACCTAGATATTTATAGATTTATCCATACTGGTCATCATGGTCAATAAAATATTGGTATCAACCGTATTAAAGGAAACCATTTTCAATAGTATTTTCAATTTAACATCAAACTATTTTATCATAGTTTAATTAGATTAATCACCATTAAAAAATTATGAAGGTACATTCCTTAACACAATACAATTGAATGTAACTATAACCAATTATTCATAGTGGTTCAATTATATAGTTTTAAATTTCTAATTTATAATTTTCCCATATGCATGATATGATGAAAAATTCACAACCTATTAATTGGAACCATTCATTTCTTTAGTCCATGCCACCAATGGTCAATGACTCAAATGTTTTTTAATTGATTATTTAAGGTTAAAACAACAAGATATATGGCTAATCCCGTTTAGGTTTACTAAGATACAAAAATAATAAATTAATTAAATAATCCTACCAATTCATACTCTCATAGAGAAACAATACCAGAAAACTTGGATATAATCATGGAAGGCTAAAATATAAGAACATAAAAAACCAAGCATGGTATAAAATCAATCTTGGTAAATTGAATTATAGAAACTTGAAATAAAACTAACAATATTTATAAAATATATAATGTTGTATATATATAGGAATACTAATAAAAACACAAGGAACAACAACAGTTCATAGCCACTCTAGCAATGAAATCGTCATGGCATGGAATATGCATTCCATGTGAGATTATATGAGTATAAAATGATTAATGTCATAGTACATGTTTTCCATATCAATCCAAGGGTAAAATACTTAATAAGTAACTAGTGAAATAATATCAATCACTCTAGGTAAAATAGAAATCATTCATAACAATTACAGAATCAACAATCCATTCCATGGAATCTTATTTGTTCACTCATGAATGGGTTGGATGGACCCATACTTGAGTTGTTAACCATGTGATGACATATTACTAAGCATTGATCTATCTTTTCCAATAATAGAATGATCATGGAGGAAAAATAAACATTTGATTCCATTTTGGCATTAATATCCAAGGCCACTTTAGATGATTCCCTAGGATCGTTGGCCACTAGGCCTCAAGCATGCCTCCCCATATGCCAATGTTTGCTAAATTGCATCAAAGGGTTGATGAAGGTAAAATGGAGAGACTATACCCATTGGATCAGAAATTAATATATCCTATGAAAAATAAATAAATGCACTAGAATAGAATAACAAATAAAAATTTATGATAAATGAATAATAATTATGAATGAACATACTCTAACATAAATTGGAAGGTAAAAAAAGTCTACGTGAAGAGTAAAAAAATATAATATAAATAAAAGAGCTAGTATCTATCTCTAATTACCCCAGGTGCATTAGCTCGGTCCTCATTTCCCATACTCCATCCTTTCCTAGAAGGATATATGAAAGCAAGCACAATCTAGAAACATGATCCTATAATCATGAGTTCTATTCAGGTATCCTTATGAAACTGATGGATTAAAAAGGGGTGAGACGTAATCATTAACCCACCACCAATGATCTATAATGGAAAATCAATTTTGTTTTAAATTAAATAAAGTTGTGTGAAACTATATCAAAAATATGTAGTGCACAAATAAAGAAAATTAAATAAGTCTGACTCAGGTTCCCCACGGACAAAAAGCCGACCATAACTACATAAACCATACCAGAATACCTATAAAAATCCACCCATGTATATATAATAATATATTTCAATAGTTATATGAAGAGATACACATTCTCTAGTTATGATTCAAGGAATCAACATAAAATTACATGTGATAAAAAAGATGATTATAATGAAGTTTGAGGACCCATAGATATAAGACCATAAATTAGTTAATGATTGTGCTAAACATCACAAGTATAGTACCATTAGTCATATGTAAGAATAGAAAGCATGAATTTTTTTCCAATGTTCCAATCTAAGGTGTTCCATAATTAGAAACCCAAGATATGCCCAAGTACTAATGTTATCTATTTTATTTAATGAGCCTATACTTAGGATTCTATAAAGAAGAAACCTTTGTATCAAAGGTCCTCAAAAATGTACTATGAGATAATCCATGTAATTTACTAAAAATATAATCCATATATCACACAAAACATGTGGAAATTCATCTAGACAAAGATCATATCCATGGAGTTCTGAAATAAGGATACCCCGGTATCACTCAAGGAATACCACAATTCAGGCAACCTAAGATCCCATCCTTGGTGTTCCTTAAATATTATATCCCTGTGTCAGTCAAGGTAAAATATAAAAATATAAATATCCTAATATCCCATCCAAGGCATTCCTTAAAGAGAAACTTGAGTATAAATAAATGCATACATAATATATTTAATCAATTAAATTTAAGTAATAAAGATGATCATGTAAATAAGAATGTCATAATATAATCCAATGCGTAAAGTAACTTACAGGAAATTAAATATTTAGCTCCAATTATTCCATCACGTATATTAAAACCAAGGAGTTCATGGGAAGCATCTATAATTTATCTCTACCATCCAATCACATTTTCACTTATCAATTCCTTTTTAATTTAGAAAATAGTGCCCGTAAAAGTTGATTTTATTATTAAATAATAGTTTGATATTCCGACCATTAAATTCAATTTTATTAATTCAATTCATAAATATGGAAAAAATAACTACCCCTCAAGTCGTTATTTTGTATATAAAACACTCTCTGATCATTTTCATTTAAATAGCACACCAAAGGGGAGTCTTTAGTACAATTAAGACAAAGAACCATATGGCAAATTAAATTTAAATTTCCCCAATGTTTGGTTTGAGTTTAGGTCATCACCTTCAACTATACCATAGGTTCATAGTTATCCAATAAAATGTTATAACAATTTGATTTAATTTATTACATGTTTTAGAGGCAATGCTCGAAAAATTATGTCTTGAAATAGAAAAAAACATATTATAAAACAATGTAACTATAATGGAACATCCTATAGACAACAGAACTCATACATAGTATCGTCAAATTATATAATATTATACATCGATTCGAGATAAAACGATGAAATATTAAAGAATCATAAATCACCCATAAAATAGGGAAAATTATCTTGCTTGGATTTATCATTTTGTATGGTCAGAAGAACTAAAAAAAGAAGCATGAGGAATCAAATACTATCCAATAGTGATACAATGAGAATAGGGACACTCTATTCGAACAACAAATGGATGAGATACATCATGGAATAAGAGGAGTCCAAAGGGGAGCTACCACAGAAGGGACTAGTTTATGTGGAGAGGAAATAAAAGAGGGAGGACTCTTAAAAAGAAAAAGGGGGAAATAACCTTTTTAACTATTTAAAGATCTATAGGGCTTGGATATATAGTTTGGAAAACCATGCACCAACCATGAAATCTTCAATTTCATATATCCACAACTCACATGTATAGGTCTCTTAGTCTGATCCATCCATAAACCAACCATGCAATGCTACTAGTTATGTGGCACTATAGGTGTGGTCTAGGAGAAGTTTTTGGGTATACCATGCACAATTAATGAGGGTCACCTCACACATACCTTTACAAAGACGCATAACCTTATATGCCTGTCACATGGTTTAGAAAAACTGCTCTATTTATTAAATGGAGTTGTAAGGTATAACTTAATGGTTATACTAAAAGTGGGACAATATATTATCTTATACTATATTTTCAAAATCACGACCTTTCAAACACTAACATATCTGATACTCAACCAAACTTCCGAGAAACTATTTCGGACTTAAACCTCATCCAAAAACAATTCCTTTTAGTGTTCCAACACTTATAATTACAATAGGAAGCTTAGATTAAAATTCATCACAACCATAAAATGATAAATCATTATATTTGGTAAAAAAAATTATACAAGTCAAAAAACACAAGACGATGCAATTTATAACTAATCATTATTGACATCAATGATAGCATTTTGTTTTTCCCTCAATTCATATAAATTTGTCATATTCCTTTTCACTAATTATTCATTCAACTAGATTGTATTGAGTAAATTATTTTATAATTTTAGAGTATCCACATTCTATCTCTAAATTTATTAATTTCTAGTTCCAAAATAGTTTATTGAGTTATATATATATATTGCTTTTTTTACTAGAGAATTATTCACCTTATCAGCTCCATCTTCTTATTATATGTTATCATTATGAAAATCATCCATGAACCCAATAAAAAATAACCTATATCCTTAGGAAAATCATACATGGTTAGCTCTATGTAAGGATATTAATCATATTATACATTATAAATTAATTCATCATAGATATGATCTTCCCCTAATGGGCCTTTCTCATCTTGAGGAAAATTTTGACAAGAGATTCTAGGTATTCCTTCAATAAATGAATGCCCTGAAATATCTATGGTGGAGGTGTTTTCCATACTATCAATAGAAAATTTAACCACCTAATCTTTGTTATATATGCTAAGTTTATCTTATATAAAATTAGAGCATTTGAAAGATTTCTTTTACTCCTATTTTTATAAGGGGAATGCATTATCAATTTTTTCATCTCCTTCTGCTTTATATTATTCTGAGTCATGGATGAAATAATTTTATTTTTAGTAATAGATATATATTATTTATGTATAAACTTCCTCATAAATTTATAATATGAACTCATAATATTAAATACTTGAAATAATCATATTATCGAGAATTGAATCACAGGTGGGACTATATATTTTATATCAATTGTTGTTCCACCATGATTAGTGAAAGACCATTAATATGGGTTTGAATCGGTGTGGGTGAATTTTAAAAAAACGAAATGTATTCACATATATAAATATTCATAATTCATTATCTCACCCTTCTCTAACACCTTATATAATATGAATCGGGAGATAGAAAGGAATGTAATCATTAAGAGACCAAATGTATTTTTATCAAGGTTTTCCTCCAATGTGGATGTCTATGTACCAATTGAGTGGGGGTTTTCTCCTATTAACACATAACATCACTTTTATAATGATGATGAATCTTATAAAATGGTATATCATTGAATCTATTATCAATCCAAAAACTAGGTACAATAGATAGAATCAACCATAAAATATAGTATCTACTTTCTCTCTTCAGTCTCGAGAACCTACTAGTCCTTTCTCTTTGAAAATAGTATATAGTTACACCCACATCAATGTGTGGTGAAACGTATCGTCTCATATATCTATTAGAAATTTTTAATCTAACATTTAAATAGAATATGAAGAAATGTCAAAAATTATATCTAATACATAAATATGGAACGACGGTATCAAAATATTATTCAATTATTATGAAACAAATAATTCATAGGATTTTATTCTAATATCACTATATTATATGATTGTTAGTTAATAATATGTTTTTCAGTCTCTCTATATCTTCTCTTTATCCTAACCAATTCATAGGGATGATCTTCTAATAGTATAATTGGATTTCTATTTTCTGTGACATATAGGTCCTATTTCGGTACAAAAAATATGCAACATTCAATTATTCCATTATCCTTTTCTCCTTATACAGGTTAAAAAATCATAATTTCCTTGTGAGATATTTTCCATATATTAGTTTTTAAAATCCAATACTTCATATATGAAATCTTCTATACCACAAAAACCTATATATATTGAAATTTAATTAGATAATGAATATTGTTATGTACATTTAAAAAATATCTCTGACTTGGCAATTACTTTTGACTTATTTTTTTCTATTATTATCATTTAAAATTATCATAGATTCTTTACAATTATTATTCCATTCAAATAATATTAGATTATAGATCAACAATTTCTAACTAATATATTTAAATATTGAAAAACATATCAATATAATGATATTAAAAACTCTATAATTCTATAATTTTCTAAATCTAAGAAACCATTGCATGTCACCTTCATAGAGGAATTCAATATTAGATATCAACTAGAAAACCAAATAAACCCTTACATCCAGTTTTTTCACCCTTACATTTGGGGTTTTCACCCCTATGCTTATATTAAAGAATTCTTGAAACTGTTATATATGACGTTTCGTATATGTTTCTTATTTTCTGAGATAATGAATTAATTAATAACTCAAGAGGTGGGTGAATTGAGTTCTTAAAATAATCGATGAAAAATATAGCACCCTCTTTGAATTATGAACAATCAATTTCTTCTTTTAGAGTATATCTAGATGGATTATAAAACATAAAGAATAAAAATTAAAAACATAGGTTTATAATGGATTTGGAACATAAATACTATAGCACACTCCACTAATTCACTACTCCTTGAGATTGATGATTTTCACAGAACATATCTTATACCAGGGACTCATAGTCAAATACAAGAATATTTCAATTTATAAAAGGGTACAAGATATTACAAACAAGATCTCCCCTAACAAGACCTATCTATGTTTTACACAATATTACACTTAGTTAAAACAATATTTAAAGAGATACCAGATTTGTGAAATGTTTGTAGCACACTATTACAAGAATCAACCAATAGCAGGTGAAGACTCTACCTAATATAATGATAGAATTCCAAAATTTGCATGGGATGATCTTTAATGAATTTGATAGAAATGATAATATTAGAACTAGATTTTTTGATTCTCAATATGTATAGATTTATAATGTTAGATAAACATTGGAAAACTTTATTTTGTTCTATATATATATTTTTTGTTACTAACTATACATTTTATATAATGTTTAAACCTGAGAATAGGGTAAATCTAATGTTCGAATGAGCCATGAATAAATCCAAATAAGATAGTAAAAAGAGAGTATGTATCGTAACTTTCTGAATATTCAATTTATTTTTCCGTCGTGATGTCCATGATTTTCTCATTCCCTAAACAGTATTATTCATGGAATGTCTTACATAGTATTATATTTCCTTGAATGGATAATCTTCTTTTGATGAAATCAAAAGGAATGAAATGAATTATCATGATATTAGAAAGGTAATCATGAAACTCTATAATATTATATCTTTTTTGGATATCATTTGAACATACTATTAATTATAGGATACATTTATTAAGATATGTAGACTTGTCTTCATAAGATAATCAGTCTTCAACAATTCGTAAGAGAATTATTCAATGTAATATAAGGTGTTTCTTTTCATTAAATTCTTTTAACTATGAATATTATTCACACAAGAATAAATTACTTTCATATTATCATTCTATATAAAATATATTTCATTAGTATCTCATTCAAACATCATAAGATAATGTTTTATAGGACACTTTCTGATTTTGAACAACTGAATATTTTCTTCATTTTCATTAGATAATTTACTTGAATGTATTAAGATAAGAATTTTATCATAGAAAATAAGTTAATAATAATTTAAAAATTTTAACACACTTTTTAGAATAAATTTAGGGATTTTCTGGAACATAAAAACACATAATGTAGTGGTATATTGAAATAATATACTCTCCACAACAATATCCCCATTTCTATGATCGTAAAACCCTCGAAATAGAAAAATAATAATTTCTAAAATTATTTTAAAACATTTAATAAAGAAATATGTTTCCTATTATTTTAATAAAGAAATATCTTTTTCTTCCCTCTTTTAAATAAAAAAGATATGAAATAAATGTGAAATTTTGTATTTTCCTATTTTTATTCCCCTTTTTTGTGATATAAAAAAGATGTTTAATAAGAATAAAATTATATTGTGTTCCATTATTTATAATCATAGTGTTAGAATAAAATAGAGGTCATAATGGAATATTATAATATTAAATCATAAAAAAAGAACTTATCAAAACATAAGTGTGTTAGGTAATTAATATAAACATTACATGATAAACATCACATAATAATTATATGAAATTCAAGGAAGTAATATCATTTAAAAAAACTAATAAGGTATGATATCATGATCATTCGAAAGATATATTAATAAAAACTGATGTAGATGTTCAAATTCCATAAATTTTGGCCCAATTCAAATGTCTGTTTGAATGCCTAACCATAGGGAAACCGGCTTCATGAATGAAAAATGGATGAGTATTAACCACTATAATAAAATCGTCTTCTTGTAGGTGTTTTATATGAATATTGGTGTTTTTTGTGAGGTAACAATGATGAAGGAAAATGAAATCAATGTTTGTGACAATAAAAACACATAATGATTGTGGGGATCCTCCAATAACAAGATGATATGGATGAAAACACATAAATGATGTTGATTTAATTTTGCGATCCATTACTTATTGCATCACAAAATCATACTTATCGGGATGATTAAATGGTATTTTAATGGATGGTTCATGATGTAAAAAATTTGTATCTTTAGAAAATCATTGATGGTCCCTTGGGTGATCCTATAATGAATCGAAGATTTCATTCATATGTTGAGAGGCATATGGGTAAAGATCACCAATTTGAGGTCCATGTAGCCTTCTCCCATGATTTTGAAAAATTCATTCAACACATGCATCAATCCCATTAACCATGTCATGCATAAAATAATATATGATATTTGTAAGCTACTCCAAATCCTCTCAGAAAAGTTTCCAACAAAATTCCCGTGGTCTCCTTTATTAGCACAACTGGATTTCATGTTAGATAAAAATTAATATTGATTATCAAGAATCCCCATGATTGACAGAACGTACATTTCCTTATAAGCATCACCCTTTTCTGATGATTATGAAAACACACCAATTTCATCTTCATCATCATCTAAGACATTCTTCTTAAGATTACTAGTCATTTTATCATGATGGTTAACCAATTTTTTTTTTCAATTATTCCAAAATTGTTTGACAGGGAACCAAATAACCTCTGTATAAGAGTAATGATGATGCTTTCATCAATCTTTACTTATAGAGAATTTTTTATGTGTCTTCAAAATTCTAGTGGAGATTATAATTTACTATTCCAATTATGTAAACAACTTCCTTCATTCTAATGGTAGACTTCTAATTTCATTGATAATAGTTCTCTGGAGATTTTGGAACATGTATCTATAAGAAACATCATATTGAAGTGAATCAACATATAAAACTACTGAATATACTACTTGAGATATCCCCATTATTCTTAACTAAATATCTAAATTATGAATTGTTCTAGAAAGAGGTCAGTCTGAACATTTTTCCAAGTTAGACTATACAAATAGTCTAAGATCCTGAACTTCATCCATTGAACCGATCTTATTAAATATATTTTTTAATTATAGATGTTATTTAGATACATGAGCTTATAGGGTCTCAAACACAGATACTAAGATTGAGAGGCACTCGTAGGTCTTTTAGAGAAATAATTTTTAGTTTCTATCATTTCTTCATTCCGAGTTTCTTGTGGAATAGGGGAAACCCTTTCCTATTAAACATCCACCCTTTTTTCATGAACTGGTTGATTGTCAATGACTTTGGGTACTACATCCTGATGATTAGATTCTTTGAAATCTATTCCTTTCATTCACTCTTCATCCATTATCTACAAATCATTCGAGTGATATTCAATTAGAAGAGGATAAACTATTGTACTTATAAATATTATCTTATGCTGACTGATTGAGAACATCCAAGTGATATATATGGCTATCCTTTCATTTGAAATTTGGACAGGTAGGGAAGTAGGAGCACAAGGAGTGCTCACCTAACAAATAGCTTGATGGATTCATGAAATACCAATCCGTACTCTTCTTTAATTAAGAGTTTCTTCTTCCTCATCACAACTTTTCATAATCTCAAAACGATGAGATAAATCGTCCACCAATATTGGTGTTTCTAGAAGATTAGATCTCTCCCCCTCGAGTTGTAGAGAGGAATGGTTTATGCATTAAAAATGGGACCAACTTTTTAAGGGGAAAATACAAATGCAAGACAGTCTTTCGTAAAAACACTTCATTGCCTCCTTGTCATCCAAAACAATTTTGGCACTACAAAAATACTAGATTCATGATTATTACATATGAAAAGAAGATTAGAGACTTATATTGTACATGTAAAATATATTGAAAGATATATTTTTCTAACTCAAATGTTTTTCTAGCATCAATAAATAATGCAATGAAACATATTGAAAAATAATATTCTCGAACTCACAATTTCATTGAGAGATTCCTGACTGAATGAACATGACCTGAATATTTATTTTGGGATCTATTTTATTCAATAGATTTTTCACAATGAAGGTACTTCAAAATAGTGATTTCATGATCTATGGAGGAGTAATTCTATCCATGGAATATTAATAGTTGTGTAAGAAAGGGGATCATTAATGTGGATCATTAAAAATTTTAAAAAGCTTGATGAATGTCAACGATAGGTATTTTTTGGTTGAGATTTGTAGTGACTATATCTTCGTCATAAACGAAGTAAAGAACATTAGTCTTGTAGAATTGATGAAATTGTCTATTGAACACTTCCAATTGTTACGATGCATCAAAACCGTAATCCTATACATGATGGTTTACAGCTATCCTTTATAGCATGTATGTCTTGTCCAAGAATTTGAGATAAATAGAACTCCCTCTTAAAACATTTCTCGATATCCGTTGATTTTTCATCTTGCTAGATGATGAAGAATTAGATCCCCTCATTTTTTCCATGTGTAAAAGTGTTGCAAGATTGGAATATATGGAGTCTTGGTTAATATGGTTTTTATTAAGGATATTGATTATTCAAAAGGTGTATGAGATTATTCAAGCATAAGTTTGATACTAATTTTTTTTTGTTCATGGTAATCAAAGGGTCTCACAGTAATGTCAGAGTAAATATTACTAAATATAGGTGACTTGGTCTATAGGATGTGGACGTTACATGAAAAGTTGGATTAAAAAAAAATTATGATAAGACAAATAATGTGCTTAAATTATATATGAGTGATGTTAAATAAAATATCACTTTGTAAAATTAAAAATCCTTAATTATGATTTAATTAAATTAAATATATCAGCAGACAATAGTTTACTAATGATATCTGCTAATTGTTTCTTTGGAAGAAAAATTCAAAATATTTATTATTTTTTGTGCATGGTCTCTCAAGAAATGATTTATTTAATAAAGGTTCTATATTCGAGAATGTTTTATTGGAATCTTGGATATATGGAAAACATTAGTATTTTCATATTTAATTGTAACAATTTTAATGTTAAATATAAAATCCAGTAATGTTTTATTCATCCAATGCTCATTTTCATTTCAATTTCCTGTAGAAATATATTCATCATTGAAAGTTGATAGTGTGAGATATTTTTTTCTTTTTACTCAACCAATACATAAGATAGTCACAAAGAAAATTACAGGTTCCTAAGGTGCATTTATTATATAATATATATCCATAAAAATCTACATCTGATTATGAAATCAGATTAAAATGAAAATATATTTGGAAAAATAATAGAATGATTTATTTTTCATTTTAAATATTTTAAAATTATTTTGTCCTCTATTAAATGTTATTTTTTTATTATATTTAATTTTTTCACAAAAAATTCTAAAAACATATTGTCTGGTCTACATGCATTAGGATATAATAAACATCCATTGAATCTTCTATATAACTTGTTTTCAACATGTTTTATAGATTCATTAGAGTCATGTTTGATAATGGATCTCATAGGAGTTGAGTAAGATTTATTATTTTCAAGTAAAAAATTAATTATTTAATTCAAGGATGCATTTTATTTTATTTAAAATATTTCTAGAATATTATTGGTAAACTTAAAATCCTAGAAAATAGTTTAGTTCACCGATTATACTCATTTAAAATTATTTTTTTCATATGTTTAAAAAAATCATTGTATAATTTTCATATTTTTATCCTAAAATAAATCATCATCATATATTTATAATAGTAAATATCATAAAAATATTTTTCATAAAAAATGTTGGATCTACTATTCCTACTATAAAACCAGTTGATAGAAGAAAATAAATTAATCTTTCATACAATAATCGTGGATTTTATTTAAGTCCATCGAGATCATTCATATGTTTTAACATGATGTTTTCAAAAATAGGATCTTAAAAACCTAGAGGTTATTTTATATTAACATTATCCATTAAAAATACATTTAAAAAGGAATATTTTACATCCACTGGATATAATTTAAAAACCATATAGTATGCATACGCTAGAAGTATTATAATAGCTTGTAATATAGCTATGAGATAAAATGGTTCTTCATAATCAATCATTTCTTCTTGATTATATCCTTTGGCATCTAATTGAGAATTATTTCTTATTTTTACACCATGGATATCTTTCGTGTTTCTAATATACCATTTTTTACTAATTGTTGGAAGATTTGAGAATCATTCACAATGTTTTCATAATATACTTCTTTTAATTTTATTTAGGACTTATTTCAATTATAAGAAATAAATTCCATTTGATAAGTCTTATTATACAGAGTTAGGTTCTTATTGGGATACAAATAAAGATAATTCTATAATATTTCCTATGTTTCTTTTAGTTCACACTTCATCATCTTGGTTTCCAATAAATATTTCTAAAAAATGGTATTTAAGGTTTTGAGGTGTTTTAGGAAACAAACTATCTAGTTCACTAGTGTATACCCTTATTGTATCTGGTTTAATGTTATAAAGTTCCAAATAAACATTATTATTGTCATGAAATAAAGGTTTAGGTTTCATTTTCATGAATGAATAATTTTGATCATTGATTTGAGCCATTTTTTGATTGGAAGAATCAATTTCATCAATTTTTATATGATATTAATCTTCAACAATCCATGAACATTTATTGAAAACTCAATAATCATTAGAAGTTGTAGAGTTTCCTAGAAAGATACTTTCATCAGCCTTTATATCGAACTTCCCAATATTATCCTTGGTGTTAAAGATGTAAACCTTACATCTAAATATTTTGATGTATCCTACCATGGATTTTTTATTTTTACATACCTCATAGGATTTTTTCATTAAAATAGGTTTTAATAGTAATATTTTATGGATATAATACACCTTATTAACAACTTCATCCTAGAAATTAGTGGTCATGTTATATACACATAACATAGTCCTCACATGTTCTTAAAAAGTCTAATTTCCCCATTCTAAAACAACATTCTGTTGAGGTTCACTATGTGATGGGAATGTATGTTTAATTCATTTATTAGAGTAATAATAAAAAATAGATAATTATAAAACTATCTTCCATGTTAACCTCTCAAAGAAGTGATTTTTAAATCTTTTTCATTTTACATATGTTTACAAAAATTAATAAAACCAGAACAAGCATCACATCAATGACTTTATGTGTAAACCCATACAAATCATGAAAAATCATCAGCTAACACATAGATAAACAATTTAATATAAATACTTTGAATTCTAGTTGGTCCAAAAAATATATATATAGATATGATCCAGAGGACTAGAAGTAGATTCTTCATTAATTGATTTGAATGATGAGTTATGTTTCTTTCCCATTTTAAATGAATCACATAATTTCTATATATCCAATTTAAGAATAAAAAAACTAGAAAAAAAATTTGGATAGTTTTCTTGTGGAATGGGAATTGTAATTTACAATCCTTAAATTCAAATCCATGATTCATCAATTTAAGAATCTAAAATATTCACATTTTGTCTACAAAATGAGTTAAGATCTAATGTCTAAACATTGTTTTTTTGGGTGCATTAAATTTGATACATTTTTCATTAAAAACATCAAATGAATTTTCAGAAAAATAAATATAATAACCATAATCATAATTTTTAGAAATACTTATCCAATTCTACTTTAATCCTTCTACATAAATTACTTTGTTGATAAGTATAGATTATGGATTTCGAAATGAACCAACACCATCTATTTTTCCTTTTTTTCATTATCTCCAAATGTGATATATCTTCCATCTAATGTACATATATAATGGTTATTATAGTAATATACAATCATATTCCTTGAGAAACCACTACCCATAAACAATTTTGTATTTCTATTCATACAACCATTTTTCATCAACATAAAATCAAACAACTGAAATATTTTCCTCCAAAATTATTTTGGGTTAAAAAATGTTATCTATAATAGATCTAGGCATCTATACTTGCATCTTTTTTCAAGAAAACTTTTCTATTTATTTTGAAAAATATGTTTAAATAATTTTTTTTAATTCCACCAATTTGAGGATTTTTCAGATAAGAAATATTTTTAGAATGTCCTATTTCACCACAATAAAACAAGTAACATTAAAAAGATACTTATTTTTTGAGAAGGGAACAGATTATTTTCTATTGAACTTGTAATTTTAGACTTTTCGTCTAAATCCATGTTATTATTTTCTAGGTTTATTTTTTCAAATAATTTTTTTAATTAATATTTTCCTTTTTTTATAACTCTTGCAGAATCTGTCATGTTTTAGACCACTTTATATAGGTTTTCAATTGTTTTTAATTGTTCAGTATTTAACAGAGTATATTTTTTTAAATAATATTTTGGATCTAAAATTTTATGGTTAATATTTTCTTCATCACTAATGATTTTTTTATAATAACATCAAAGGGATTAATTTTTATTTTTCAAACATTCATGAATGATTTAAAAAATGGTGAAATATTCATTTAGTTATTAGTATGAGAAATATTTATTTTTTGATTTATGTTCATGCTTAGAAGTGTAATAAGAATTTACCTCATCCAAATGTGCCACAAATAATATGTAAATATTTTTATTTTTATCTTCATCCACTGATTCTGATGATTTGAATTCACTATAATCTTAATAGGAACACCATGTTTACTTTATAACTTTCCAAGATATCTTATATATAGTCATCCTGAAATATTTATTTTCGTTCTTCTTTTCATTTTTGATTTTCAGGTATTATTTCTTAATGTGTAATATCTTTTTTTCATTAATAGAATATAAATTATTTACTATTTTTACAACGCTTTTTGTGCTTATTCAAGGGACTTCTGAATCCTCTCCTATGGTTATATATATTTTTAAACATTAATGAATATTGAGTAAGTTCATCATTTCATTTAACATTACACAAGGGGTATTTGTCTTCAGATTCTTTAGAAACATGAGTACTTATTATTTTTTTCATCTATGGCGGTAGATGATTTCTAGGAAGATTTTTCCTTTTTATTAAATTTTGGCACACCATTTTTAGTTTACATTTTAGCTTCATATATCATGAGAGTGATAATAAGATCTTTTATCTTAATGTTCTTGATATCTATAGATTGTCAAATAGAATATGAGATTCCACTCATCTTAGGTGTACTAATATGAGAACTTTAACTCTTTCTTAGGATGTGTGTTAGGAATTTCTAGATTAGAAATGTTGTTGAAAATCATAGTAAAAATTTTATTCAGTTAAATAATGCAATTTAATTAATCAATTTGGAATGTATCACCCTTAATATTCACTGTAACATATATATTATATTTCACATTATCCGTACCTTTATATGCTGATGTTATAGCAGTCCACATTTCTTATTCTGTATGACATTGAGATATCCCACCAAACTCATCTAGTCCTAACCCACAAATGATAGTGTTCAAAGCATTAGAGTATAAATCATAATTTTCTCCAGTTGCAGCATCTCATGTTTTAGGTTCTGACTTAGAAATTTCCTAGGGATTAACATCTATGAGATTGACTTTCATACCATAAATTTTTTGGTACATGATAATACAATCATTATATAAACCATTGTTTTCATGATTAATGTAGGAATATCTAAACATTGATATAACATATCATTTATCATTCATCAAATACATTTTAATAGATATGTTCTCAGTTAAATGTTTTACAGTTGTGACCTCGAGAGTCATATTCTCTGACACCAATGGTTGTTTAGATAATTATTGACTGAATAACTCAAGAGGGGGGGGGGACTATGTTCTTAAAATAATCATTGAAAATTATAAATCCTTCTTTGAAGTATGAATGTTCAATTTTATTATTGAGGACTTTAAATTGTGGTAATTTAAAACTTACAAATTGAAAATTAAATTAGAGGTTTATAGTGGTTTGGGGGAAAAAATACCATAGTCCACTCCACTAACAATATACTCTTTGATCATGGGGATATTCACTAAACAACTCTTTTACTAGGGAATACTAGATGAGTATAAGTAGATGTAACTTATTAAAATGTTCCATGATCTTGCAAACAAGTTATCCCTTAATAAGACCCATCCACATTCTTACACACTATTACACTATGTGAAAACAAGATAGAAATAGATAAAACATTTATGAAACATTTGCAGTGCAATGTTATAAGAAGAAATTGATAGTAGATGAATATTATTTATAAGAGAATTATTGAAATAATGAATCATCGTGGGATGATAATTAGTGAAATTGATAGAATTGGTAAGATTAAAACTAGATTTATTGATTCGCAACATGTACATATCTCCAATGTTAAATTAAGGTAGGACAACTTTTCATTCTTCTTTCTCTTCTATGTATCTTTTTATTTTTTCTAAGCATTAATTTTACATGATATTTATGTATGAGTACATGATAACTATAATGGTATAATTTTAAATTAATTGATACAAATTAGATAAGAAAAAGAGATTATGTACCCACACATTCTAAATTAAGAATTTATTTTCAATCATGATGTTTGTGATTTTATTTTTCACTGAAATTTCATATTCATAGTATTTCATTTGTAGTTTGATATTTACATGACTGTATAATCATATTTTTATGAAATGTAAAGGTAGAAAACGACTTATAAAGGTTTTATAAGGGTAATAATGATGTTCTATAATTCCAAATCATTATAGGATATTGTCTAAACATATTGTTCATCATATGATACATTTCCTTAGATAAGATGAATTGTCTTCGTAAGATAAATCGTCTTCCGTGAAGTGTACTCCATTTCTCCAATGTATGGTAAATTTCATATTACCTTAAACTTCTTATAACATAGAATATTAATCTTAATAGAATATAGTCTATTAATATTTTCATTATAACTAAAAGATATTTCTTGAGTAACGCAGTAAACCATCATAAGATAAAGTCTTATGTGATAGTTTCTGATTCTAAAGAACTGATGATGTTCATCACATTTCTTAATATAAAGTAAATTTATGTAGTGAGGTTAATATTTTATCACAAAAAATTAGATAATTATAATTTTAATGACTTAATAATGATTTTATAATAAACGTGTGGATTTTCTGAATCATCAAAACACATAAAAGAGATATATATTTGATTAATATAAACTTTACAATAATTTTTGGCTTATATTTCACATTTCCTTCAATAATTTTGAAAAATTCTAGGTTATATTTTTTCGAAATATCATAAAAGAATATTAATTTTTCAAACATAGGATTTTTAATCACCGTTAGTGAATCTATATAATTTTTATATTCCCAGAAGATATTGATCACACATAGCTCTGGATTATTGAAATTATTCTAACATGGCCTCAAATAATTTAGATATATTGCCTCTAATAATTAATATGTTGTTCCACATCATCCCTACATAAATCAACTATAATCTATATAATCCTACTTGAGAGGTTTTTTCCTAATATTAATCTCACACATACTTTAATCGATCCTTATATATCTATTTTTATATAAAATAAATATTCCATAGGTCTTTTACACCATGTTTATTCTAAAAAAATAGATTTGACATGGATTTTTTTTCATACATAGATATTTATATTCTTGGTTTTATCCTATACCTCACCAAAATTACAGTTTTTTTAAATATATTTACAAAAAATCAATTTTACTAATCCACCTGAATTCTAGCTAACACCATCCTTTCCCATTATTCTTTATAACATATCAAATAATTCAAATTAGATTAAAAAAACATCAAATAAACATTATAAAATATAATAATAATGGAAATTATTATTTAATAAATAAAAATTCATTAGATTATTTCAATGGATCTTCCACTTCCTTAATAATCCTATTTATATTACAAAACCTATAAAGCATCAATGCCATTTGAATGAAATATCTGACACTATATCCAATTGTAGTACCTTAGTTTGTTTCCCCCCTTATTTAAAAAATCATTATAATGAAATAGACTGAAAACATCAATCCTAAATATATTCATTAATGCAATCACATTCATTATATATTTACCATTTTTCATGGTGAATCCATTCTTCTTCAAACACTCTCACATTCTCTTATACATGATATTTCTTATCCCAGTATTTTCTTCAAAACACATACTGACATGATGATTATTGGATAAAATTTAACATTACAAAAATTAGGTTCAACAATATCCCCCTTCATATTTTTTTAAATTACAACATCTCTGCCTAGATGATTCCATGATAATGAAATAATCATGCCACATGACCTTCGGTATGGCTCCCTAGAAGCCAAATGTTAATGTTTAGAAACAAGGGTCGATTGGGTGATAATGGGAAGACTATACTCTATGATGATAATACATTATAATAATAATGAAATGGATGATTGAACATTTAATAATAGGTTCCACATGCCAAAAAATTCATTCAATAAGACTTAATAAACATATAAAATTTCATGGCACTCATACAAGAGTTAACATGTTCTCTGATAGGCCAACCACACTTGAATATTATTTAAATTAAAAAAATTCACTATTATGACATTAATGAACCACACTACCCAATGGTAAAACCATATCAACTAGCTGAAACACTGTCAACCCCTTCATTTCTAGTAAGCTCTTGACGACAAGCATTTTCCATTAGTTATACCATGAGATATAAAGTTTATCTGTATCCCATAAAGTGTGTATAGTTTGTGAGTACAAAATTAGTACGTTTCCACAAACTATATCACTAGATAGAATCCATACATATACAAGTTTATGATATAAACAAAAAAAAATTGATCAAAATTCCAAAATGCTTTCTCCAGGTTTTCATAAATTGACCTTTGTGAGGCTTTACAAGCCTTTTTCAAAACTAATGTGGGATGATACATACATTTTATATCATACCAGAAGTTCACTTGACCATCTATATTATTTTATTCACTTGGAATCACATTATAACTCATAAATTATCACCATTTAAAAAAAATCCTGATTCGATAAGGACACATCCACATATTATATCACAAGAAGCATGGGTTTCAAAACTTTTTACCAACAAGTAGATCAATATCTTAACAAAAACCAACACACAGTGACTCATGTTATTTAACATGAATGACTAATCATCCCAATCCTTGAACATAGATACAATGATCATCCTACTCTAATCTTGTGGTCTAAAAAACACAAATCATAGCCGAATACATTGTATCATATACTGTATCAATTTACATTATCAACATATACCCAATGTATCTTAACTATGAAGGATACCACCAAAAAAATAATGGTCAAAAAAAATTCACGGGACCTGAACGTTGTATACATGACCCTAATGACCACATCAATCTATAATGAGTAGCAACACTAATAGACTATAGTGACACATTTTTCATCACCTCTGAAAATGGTTCTTATATTATGCATCATACCAATGATCATACATAAACACAATTTTAGTGATAAATGTCAACCATACTATGATGGATTTTCACTCATCATCAGCCCAAATAAATAAATCAATTAGAAAATCCCATGAATCACAACATTAAAACATGTGACATCATTCATGTAAGTCCCTTAAACCACACCATATAATATCCAGTGCATATAAGGCCAAACTATTCATTCTAAATATGATACTACCACTATTTATCTCTTATGATCTATGGAAATTCCAAGTTGTTTAGTTCTCGATTAGTAATACACAAACCTACACTCACCTATTCAATACACAATATATGTAACACATATAACATATGAAATTATGGGAACCACCAAATTATAAAAAACACCTTTCATTCTAGATTTAATTGATAAAAAAAATATTTTATGAATCAAATACATGATACAATGAATAAACAATAGAAATCATAGAGATTTTGAGAGAAAATTAAAATAAATACACTAGGGAATATACCCCTAACTTTATCTATTTCATGAATTAGAATGATCAGAGTTCCAATAAAAACTATTGAAAAACTATCAAAGAGTCAATAAGGGGAACTAAATACAGATTTAGGGAATTTCCACTACATAGTGGATGAAATGGTTATAACCAACACATTTTATAAAAAATTATTCTGTTAATTATCATTTTATAAAAATATTGAAAAAAACATGGTGAATTATTTTTATAAAACATTTCGTGTATATGGAGAACCTTAACTTCCATCACTTTAACTTTTTTTAGACTAACTAAAACTAAAATACATATGCATGAAAACATCATTTGATGAAACATTATTTATCAAAAGGAACTCAATATTGTTATTTAATTTTTTAGTAACATAGGGAAGTCCATACATATTATATATTCTATATATAATGTTTTTCCATATCCAGGAAAATAGATACATTAAACTCTTACCCATACAGTATAAAATTTTCCAAATAATCTTCAATATGTATTTTTAATGAACAATAAGTTGTATCTAACAATATAAAACATTATTCATGGTAAAATCTCTACATGTTATGGGTTTTAAAATTTTACATAACACTAATGCAACTCAATAATATACCAAAATTCATCAAAAAATTTACAAATACCTCTAATTTCTAATAAATAGCACAATAAAGTACCTATGAACATATATATTAAGAAAATTGATTACAAAATTAACTTATAACTTCCAAAATTCTTTCAAACCCACATGGAATAAAATTTAAAGCCATTCATCTGCTAATCAAGAGTTAAATCCTAAGAATCAATCATTGAGCTCTATCGACACACCTAATTTCATGATAGTGTGTAAATTCACCGGGTCAATCTATGATCTATATTAAAGAACCATTCCAAAATATATAGGACTTTTGAAAATCCACAACTTATGATATCTTTTCTCTAATATATCTCAACCATATCTAAAAAACTCTTTTCAAAACCTAAGCATCCTACACAATTCACTCTCAAAACAGTAATCCACTACTAAAAAAAATACTTATAATTTAGGGTCTCTCCAGCTAACCGATTAAAATAAAACAATTCCTTCTATGGTAACTACCCACTACAGGAATCACCTATCCCGTTTTATCTTACAAAAACTACGAGATATGATAATGGTTTTTTACAAATCCATCATCATGAATTCTTCACACACTGGCTTTGAACATATATTCAAAAGTCCTCAATTATAATGATCTCACATCGTACTGAAGCCTATTTCCATCCTACATCAAACGAAATTTCCATTTCCATCCTAGATCACCCCCAATGCTAACATTAACACACATTATACCTATTTTCCAAATTTTACTCAATGATGATGCATCACACATATACTATACAACATATTCATTTATCATACCAAAAAATGTAAAACATCATTCCATTTATCAGAAATGAATATTTTTCCCAATAACCATAACAAAATACACTACCATCATGGAATACATCTGATCGTCAATATTTCCACTAATATCATTGATTAAATCGACCTAATCATATGTAGTCGACATGAAGCCTGAGTACCCTATGGTTGTCCTCCCTAGGGCGAGACACCAACTGGTGGCCTCCACCCTCACTATTGGGTATCTTCTCAAACACATCAGGACACATGTGTTGACATTTCCTAAATAAAATCCCACAATATTACTCTATAACCTACCCTAAATACCTCAATATTACCTAATGTACATCCTCTAGCTAGCTTTGTGGAAACCTAGAAAAAGTTGTTACAGATGCCCTAACTAGAAACAAGACCAATCCTACTTTAGTGGTTGATCAAACTGGTCTTGGACATTCCCTATCTTTCCACACATGAAAGACCTCTTCTATGACCCACTCAGTTATAGAATCATACATCCTCTTTTTCTAGTTAGTATAGTTCAATCCTCCATGTTCATAATGGCTATTAGTAACTCACTCATCACCTCTATGAAGGAGGTCAACCATAAAATGTTTACCAATACCCCGATTGAATATATTAAACTCATCTATAATTAACGAACCTTGATAATCTCATCCTTATATAGAATCAATGAAAAGAGTAGAAAATATATAAATTTGTTGGTGTAATTCATAAAATATTTCTCCCCCTTCATCAAGTGAACCAAATTTGATTCCTTGGCTATATGTATCTATAAATCCCTCTAGAGTTGTGTTTGTGTTATATTAATTTTCTTAAATAATTGTACCCACCACTCTATTTGTGTGTTGTATAATAAAAAATCATTAAAATTAACACAATTATATACTTCACTACATATAGTCCACCATATCCCAATGACAATGGTTTCTTTTGTGACTAAAATTACAATTTCAAATATTTAATTTATAGATAAACTCCTAGATTTACCAATTTAATTATCTAGATACCCTTCAACCTAAAATTCCCATCAATCCTTAACCCCATCTTTTCATGCTTATGTAGTTGACAAACCTCTATCAGAACACATATCTATTTATCATGCTCACACCCATTAGGGACCACAACTATTTTACAAATCTGTGGAACCATTTATATATCCTCTATAAACACCAGTGATAGTTATCTATGTAGAATATCATTGATAAACAAATACCACACTTGATACATACATAACAATCCTAATATAATAAGTGGGAAAAACTGTTATAGAAACAACATCCCACTAGAACATTCCCTTCCCTAATGCACCCATGCCACACATCATCTCTCCTCATGGTCACATATACATATATTAGGGATAGGTACCATGAACCATACACACACAATAAATATATACTCACTAACAGAAGGAATTGAACAATGAGAATTGATAACTCAAATTCTATCAAGAAGCTATATAAAGAAACACTGTATACTTTTTCCCTAGAAGTATTAATATATGGAACCCTTTTGATTCTATAAGCAGAATGAAAAACATTTGTATCACATGCATGTAATGTGAGCCGTACAAGCTTATAATGATAAATGAGTGTTCCCTCTTTCCAATCAGGGACATCATCATAAAAAAAATTTATCATCAAATAAAAATTAATCTAAATCTTATAACTCAAATGTATCTCTGAAAAAAATCTTATTTTCCCAGTTAACATGGACTATATTCTATACATGTGTTATAAAAAAATATTTTTTTCACCTGAACTTCAACTTCTTGAAGAATGTTCGTATATTTAATTAAACCCCAATATACTCTAACCCAATTAACAAATAAAGATCTTTTTAATGTCATTTTATAATCCTACTATGATACCACATAGTAACTTCAGAACCAATATTAATCCATAAAAATTTTATTAGAGTGAAAATAGTCATTTGGCTTGCCTCCCTATAAACCAAATACTTCTATCTAGTTTTCTAGGCTTATGGAGTTTTAATTAAGTGACTATATGATTTGAATATAATAAACAATTATATAAAATAAGAAGTGGATGAAACATTAAATAACATGTAAACCATGATAAATAATATATATAATATGAATAAATAAACGTATAAAATATAATTTTTTACCTTAATGTTTGAAGTGGATATCTCGTAATATGATCGCATATGTACTTGCACAATATAACCAAATTAAATCATCAGATCAGAACAAAGGAACCACCAAACCTTTCTTCAAAACCATATCAACCATCCCATTCATAATCACACCTTCATATCCAATAGTATATTAATGATGATACCTTATTAATTATATCATGAGATATAATTTTTTCATGTGCCTTGGTGGGCCTATTAAGGGTGTGAGTATAGATAGTTGGCCAACCCCATCATTTCCTTATTTTAGTATCCATATATACACCGGTGCATGTGGTGAGTAATATATAGAAGTAAACACACCACACATTTTTCTCTAATGAACATCATATAATAATGATTGATCCTTTACATACCTTAGATAATTCTTAAATGGAATGACACATCCATATTATGTCATACTAGAAGTGCACATGGCCTCCCAAAATTTTTTTAACATGGAATCACATGAATTCCAATAACGTACAACCATTTTATATCAGCCATTATTTCCTAATTTCATGTACAACTACCATATCACAAGACTCATGATCTTCATAATCATTTACTAGCCACTTAATTAATAGATTAGTGGAGTTAAAGGCATATTGACACCGATCCTTTACCGTACTCATCTCACTATCCCAAACATATCCCTCATATATGGTGAGTATCACTCTTCTATCTTGTGGTCTCTCACCACACAAAATGTAACCTATTATAGTGTATCATCTAATTTATTTATGAACCTCCTAATTGTCCATAATATTCTATTTACTATGAAGGGTTCATAATGTGACCAGTCTTGGTTTCATTTGGCCATATCTATTTTGAGGTTTGTTTTCTAATTTTTATGTAAACAATTTCTGATTTTAAAGAATATTTTATTATTTTAATTTTATCTAATGTTTTGAAAATGATTTGTAAATTTCGATTCATAAAATTTTTGTTTTGTTATATTAAATTAACAAAAAAATTCAATCGAATTTCTAAAAGATTTCATGGTGAATAATTTGTATATTTTAATTTAAAATATCATTTTCAAATTAATATCAGTATTCTGTGGAATTGAAAAATCAATTAATTCTTAAATTTTCATTATATTCTTTTTTAATTAAATTTATGGAATTAATTTTAAGATGAATTATTTTTTTATTTGGTCTAATATAGTGAATTTTTTTTTGAAATCACATTATTTGAATGATACAATGTATGGAATATTTTTTACATCTTGGGTCTCACTACAAGTCTTTTACCTTTTTCTATATAACTATTACACTTTCATGCTTTTTCTAATGTTATCCTCATAACAAAATTCCCCTATTTTCATACTTCTTCCTTACTACCTCCCTCTCATTTTACTACCATCCCTACTACCTCTATTACTAACCAAATATACCAGAACTTCTCCCACATGCCACTACCATACCCACCTATAGATCCAAAAGTTTTACTACCTCTCAATACAAATTCCACTATTCCTACAACCCATTTTATACTATGAATCCTGTATCCAAAAATAGTCTATATATCCTGGAAAAAATCCTAGAAAATTGAATAAGAACAGTAGTTGAATGTGAAACTGATTGAAGAAACACAAATAAGAATTGTTTTTTTATATTAAAATGTAATACAGTACGATTTGTTAAAAATTATTATCAATCTAAAAAAGAAAATAATTTCAATAGTTGAAAAATGGAAGCTAGTAAGATTATAAATTCATAGATGGTTTCATTTTGGTTGTGAGGTTTTTAAACAAATAAACCAGTGTCATGAACAAAATGAAATATCATTCTGGAATAATGATTGACTAACTTGATGCCTAATCCAAGGACTTCTAATTTTAAGAATGATAAAAAAAAATGTGCAGATGAGATGTAGTTTGGTATTGAATAAAAATAAAATTTTAGGATTGTACAGTTGAGGAGTCGAGTGAACTTATTGATATAAATTGCTCGATCATGGGAGGGGAACTAAAACTCATACTTCAAACATGAAGAGGAAATCCTGGAACTGATATCAAATTCAATTTGGATATAATCGACTATGAGAGTTTCATAGGATTTCTGCTAAATCTTTGTGAAATTTTTTTGTTGATTTCAATTTTGAAAGGGACCATATAAATATTAATAGGGACTCATTTATTCTATAAGGTTATGGTTTAGGATCTGATTCTGTTTCCACTACAATTATATGATTTTATACCTCATAGTTTTTAGTTCAATGTTGGTTGTGAGTTAAGGATTTTCTGTTCCTCAAGGTAGTAAATATATGGGTTTATATTGATTGAGCAAAGGTAATACCATTGAGAACATAAAAAATGATTCATTTGTATGTGGTATAATTGGGGCCTATAAAGAAAAAACGTGAAAGGGATAAATATTTCAATGTAGAGAAACATGATGAAATCATATGGAAGGGATTATAAAGGATTGTACTTCTATCTGTGGTTTTGATGTGGAATTTTATAATGAGGTCGTTCAATGAATACTAATTTAAAATAAAGAAGATGATTAAAATTATATAAAGCCATTAGTCGATTTAGGATGTGAATTTTTTTCCCTGTAGGTAGTTTCACATTATTTTCAGAATTCTGGATGAAATTTATAGACTGAGGGGATGCACTTCATGAAGACAATTAATTATACATAGAATATGTCATAAAAATAAAAATTCCCCCATGAAAACTATTTTAATATCAACGATGGACAAAAATTAAAAAATATAAAACTATTCTCCCATAGTATATCTCTTCAAAATCACATGTTTTTTTGTTTTTCTCATGGAATAAGAAAAGTTGATCATAAGGGAATATGAAGGTGATCATGGTCACTATATGGAATTAAATAATCTATGGAAATCACATAACATTGGGGGCGGTTGTTTATCCTTACCAGGACATCAATGGGATTGGATGAAGAGGACTTGAGAGGACTCTATGAGGATTTCACTACATAAAGGGTTGAAAGTTAAATTTTTATTTTAAAAAATCATTTATGGGATAAGCGTGAAACATTCAAGTTCAACCAATAGAATCAAACACTATAATATATGCCATATATATATAAAAGAACAACATCAATTTCACTCCACGTTAGATTATCAATTTATCACTTTTATGTTTTTAATTTTAAATAAGTGAATAAGACCTCGCTATGTTTTTGTTATTCCAAAACACACTAGGAAACCAAAATTCCAAATTTCCTGGGGCCTAAATATGACTCCATTATTCTATAAAATTTTCTTCCCATATAAATATTTTTCTATTTTGTAAAAACATGTTGATAGTTTATTTTTTCATCTTCAATGTGTTGTGATCTATGAGCATACCTAATAAAAGGATATCCTATGAGTCTATATCTATTTTGTGAAGCTCAAATGATAATTGAAGTTCCATTGGTTGAGTTCATCACTATCTTTCTAATTTTTGTTGGATGATATTGACATTTTATGTACCGAAGTTAGTGAAATTTTAACTAAATAGGTTAATAGAGATCTTTCCCATTCATTATTACCATCATATTCTATTATATAACTTATGTTTAGGAGTGTCTATGCTCTTCATATTCATGTGAAAACAACTTCATCTAGGAATTTATATTGAGAATTAGTGGTCTGACCTAGTGATTCCTTCTCTTTTGGAATAAAATTCATCCACCTAAAGATTTTTTCAGTTTTATTTTTCATCATTTAGGGTGACAGAGAAAAGTGAATCAATAATTTTAGTATTAACTGGGTGAGGTTGAGAAATGATATAATCCATTATTAAATCTAAGATTGGTAGTTTAATGGTATATTAACCAGGATCTAAAATTTTTTATTTATAACATGTGTCTCAATTTATTTTTTCTTTTTCCCATGATATCATGTTCATCCACTTTTCTTCCATATTTTGTCCCTACCTCTAGTATTTTTATTACTATTTTTTCTGTTTTAATTTACTACTACAAATATATATATATATATAAACACAAAAATATTTTTGATATAATCACTCTGGAATTCTATGCTTCTTTACTATGAGAAATACCATGTATAGATATCATTTTATACCTAATGATATTATAAATAGATCATTGATATTAAATAGGATAAAAATTCAAATATTAGAAGAATTTTTTTTGAAATAACCTCTTTTTGAGTCTATTTTCACTATTTCATAAATTTTTAAACTATAATTAATACAATGAAATAAATAATAGGTATGGACACTAAAATTATTAAATCCATTTAACAATTTTATCTGGTTGATGACCATAATGTGGGTTTCAAATCATTTCAATGTTGGTTAAATGAAAATGAATATATGGAGTTATTAATAGAGAATAAATGATTTATTATCATCATGTAATTTTTTTAGCTAGATATGGATAAAATAAAGAAGAATCAAGAGGATAGAAAAGGACTCCAACAACCTATTAAATTCTTATCATGAGGAAACTAAGATGAATATAGAAAACAAGTAAGAAAATATGAATTATGTTAGAGATACCAATATTCATGTTTGAAATTCCCTCTGACCCACTATTGGAGATACAAGAATAAAAGTATGAAAATTATTTAAAGGTCTTGTAGGAGAATGGATTTACATATATTGATGAAGCTATATTTCATTTTGTTGATAAATTTTTTAATATTTATTTTGTTTATTAAAAATAAATCCAGAATTCTAATTATTTTTCCATGACTTAATATGATAAAACAAATAATGATATTTTATTAGTTTATATAGAAGATTCCACACCTAGATTGTATTTTTAGAAGTGATACTTGAGGTGTAGAAATACCACATTACTAAACCAAGAGAACTATATAATATTAAAGAAGAGTGATTTTATCTCATTCAATGAGATGATAACTTTCATGAAATTGTTTTTTCTCTTATTAGATTCAAATTTTGTTCAGACTAATTTTAATGGTTATTATCCTTGTGTTGAGTCTTTTTGAACTATATTATTTACTAAAGAGTCTTTAGAAACATACAATTGTTATGGAATATATGGTATTCACTATTTGTATAATATCTATGTACGGGAGGAGTTGAAGATGAAGAAAAGATGTTGGTCTTGATAAATGTGATAAATGAGAATGTAGAGACATTTTTTTTGTCCAGGAGGGAATATTAAATTGTACTGAATTGAACGAAAAGTATCATCCATGATTTTATTTCCTATAACTATTTCATGAAATTCCTCATGAACAAGAAGAAGCAATGTACCTGTTTATCTTGTTTCCCCCTTAATTACTCTATATGTGTCACACATACAAGGAGTGGAATTAGTATAATGCTATCAAAGGTGTAATAACAAAATGAAGAAGAACCAAATATATAAAGAATAACATCAATTATTTTTTAATCAGGAAGCCACAAACTCCATCGAATGGGGTTGAATAATGGACTACCTTGCTATCAAAAATATAAACCAAACAACCCATGAGGGTTTCTCTAATGATTCTATTGTTTCATTCATGGTTTCACTTTATTTATTTTTTATTTTTTGGGATCTATTTTTTTAGTAAATAACATTGCATTCCATCCATATAAAAAATTAATACTGAAAAGAAACTATTTTAAAATGAAGAACCAAAGTAAAATCATTCATATTTTCATTGATAAGAGGATTCACACACTATATCTCCTTAATCAATCCTTCCAAACTCAATCCATGTTTTATTAAATATTTTAATTTAATCTCAGTAAATCAAATATATATTTTTTTTCTAATTTCCTTAAACTTGGATGGAGCATACAAGAATCTTTCACATAATAATATGGGGGAGTGTATTGTTTGAATTCCAATTCATTAAGAATCTACACCAGGGTAGTTCATGTTTTAATTATTCCCATATTTTTCTATATACTGGTAGAATAAAAGTGTGGGGGAATTATCCTTATGCATTAGAAATTTTTAATTCAATATATTTGTTGGGTGTTTATATTTATTATATCAAAAATGTTGAAAATAAATTTGACTAAAAATTGAAATATATATTCACCATGAAAATCACTTTGGCTTAAAAATATTGATTTTTCCGGACAAAACAAATTAAAAATGCATCTATTTGAGATGAATTGAGAATTATTGTGTTGGATTTGAATAATCAAAACCATGATATATCAAAAAAGAAGTTATAAAATTTCCATGATTGTGATGAAAATGTTTGTTTAGTCATTCTGGGAATGATTTTTATAATTAACAAAAATTTGAATAGAATAATTGATTTGAATAAAAATAGTCTCCCACCATCAAATACAATATTCTGGAAAATGTTATGATTTATGTTTTAGTGGGGGATGTGTCATTTTTTATCATAATATTTTTTTTAATAATTTCATCACCAAATCCCCCATAATATTATTCAAAACAATGTTCCAAAATTTTCAAATAAAATAAATCATAAGTGGCATTGGGATTTAAATTTTAAATTAATGTTCTCATTAATAGTGGAAAATAACATATTTATTACTATGGATTACATTTATTAGGAAATATTTTGAGAAATATGATTTTTGAGTGATATTGTCAACTATTTTTATATATGTACTATCTATGAAATATAAAAAGAAGTTTCATTGGAGAGTTATTTGGGGAACATTAATTTGAATGTTAGGAAACTAAATATTGGAACATCAACAAAGGAAACTAACATTTTTTTATTGATAAAAACTTTGGGGGCAAATAAAAAGATATTAATACAATTCCTTTGAAATTGGAATTAAATGGTCAACTGGTATCCCACAGTGAATCTCTATGTTAAGGGAACTGGGTGTGTTCTGTAAGAAAATATGATACAAATTAATTATGTGCATTAAAATGTAATGAGAACAACTTAATGGACGAGGAAAATAAAATAATGATCCTTTAATAAAAATGAATTCATTATGGTGAGGGGAATATTAAACTATGATGACGAAGGTGAAATATATTCATAAATAATTTAATTTGAGTAATATAAATGAATTTAAAAGTGGAACAATGATTTTTGGAAAATATTGGGCATATATAATTTATGTTTAATGTTATTAGAGTAGTGTTTCCATTTAAATATAACACATGTGCACTCTTGGAAGTAGAATTGAATTGAAATTTCACTTGGAAAGTGAGTTATTTAATATATGAGTCTTGATATTTGAAATGATGAATTAATCTATGTATACAAGGTTTCTTGTGTGCATTTTTGAATTGATGGGGGAAAATTTTGAATATTACTTGAAATTCCTAGACAACAACAATATTTAAATTCACTATAAAAGAATTTCTTCACACAATTTTTTATGATCTTTTTTGTAAAAAAATTTTGTCTTCTAAATAAAAATATTAATGAATGAGTTTCTTATGAAAAAGAAAATTGTAATGTGTGGGGGAGTTTAATATGTAACTTTTTTTGCACATGTACACATCTATTCTAAGAGTGTTCTATGTTTTTTAGGATAAAATAGTTTTTTCAATTGGGAATTTTTTATTTTATTTTTATTTGAAGATGTAAGACTAATTCATTGATTTTGGTTGATAAAAATTATGCTTTGTGTAATTAAATGGACATATTTTATTCACTCATATTTTTGATGTATTTGTGGAAAATAATTTGGTGGTATTCATTGAATGTTTAATTTTAATATTATTTTGATGTTTTTTGGTATTGAGAAATATAATCATACATTAAATTCCAATATATATTCTTTAAATATTTTTCTGTAAAATTATGTTTGACATAAATCAGTTATTAATTCATTTAATTCATTGATTAAATTTTCCATTAAATCAATTTATTTTGAATTTTACAAACACTATAGGTTTTATTATGTTTTTGGTACTCCTACAGGTAGGCTACATATGTCAGTATTTCCACTACAATTAAAAATTTCTTATAATATTTTCCTCTAACAACCAGTCCTCTATTTTACAACTACTACCCTACAAACTCTATCATTTATTATCTCCATCACATCTACCGTTATCATTACCACTGCAATCATAAATAATTACACATTCTACCACCATCCCCTAATATTACTCCCTAAATTTTCATATAGCTTGAAACATCCTCCTCTATTCCATCCTCAAATATTTTACCATACACCTACCCTCCAAAAATTATCTAACTCCAACAGAGCCACACACATTAGATATGAAGAAAAACATGAGAAGAAGATGAAACCAATTGATTAAAATCAAGAAGGAAAGGAAATTTGAATATCAACATATTTATTGGAGTGATATTTGTAAAAACCATTACCCAGTAAGATGAATAAAAAGATTCGTATAGATGATATCTAGAATCTGCAAAGAAGATAGGTTTAAAACTCGTTGAATTTATTTTTTGAGAATGTTGAATAACTAAACTAGAAGAATATGTAAATCAAAAAATCATAACAAAAAAATGATTCACTACATTGATGATTGAAAGAAAAATTGAAAATATAAATATTGAAAAATCTATTTGATCAATGATCCATAGTTGGGTTGATTCATGGTGAATTGAGAGGATTCAATACATGGTGGTTTTAATAATTATATAGATGAAGATTATTTGAGTGTAGAACAGAATAAATGAAAACTATTTATCAAATATGACAAAGAAAAACCAATATTTGAAATCAAATTTAGTTTAAATGTATCCAAATATTTTAGTTTTAGAGGAATCAACGCAATCATTGATGAATATTTTCCGGTGTATATCTATGTTTAGGTGACCGAATGAATTTGACCTGGGTTTCTATCCTTACCTAATGGTGTAGTTAAGGAGCCCTGGTGGTGTTCAATATAGGTGCTAGAATTTATAATTTTTTGAGTTTAACTGATTATAAGGTGATATTATGAGATTTTTGGGTTACTCAAGGTGGTGAAAATATGGTTTCACCATAATCATTATTTGGAATATCACTTGACACTTGAAAAATGCGAAATTTTTATATGAGAGAATTGTGGGTATGATGAAAACTATTATATGGGATGAAAATATAGATCAAGTTAAACATTATGAAATCATTTTTAGGGGATTATGAAGGATGCTACGTTGAATATTATATTTTTTTGAGTGCTTTAGAGTTGTGTTTGGTCTAAAAATAAAGTTTTAAAATAAATAAGTTAATTTAAATTCCATAAGGTGATTAATATATTGAGGATATTAAGTTGTATTATTGCAGAAGGGTTCACATGATATTAATATATCTAGAAGAATTTTATATACTAATGGTTTTTTCTGCATTGGTCTATCAAAGTATAAATGCATTGGGATCTAGAGCTACGATGAGGTCCTCCAAAAAAATCATAACCTAAAGGGTGGCCTAAAATTTGAAAATGGGAAAATTAGTTCCAAAAGAAGAGCTTCTAAACATCACATGTTTTTTCTATTTTTATGGAGGAATAGGGAAATATGATTGTGAGGGATGGTGAAGGTTATTTTGGTCAATGTGTTTTATGAACTATTTGAGGGGATGTGTATGAGGTTGTTAGAGGTAAGTTATTCCCAATAGATCGTCATTAAGACTTCCCTAGGAGCATATTATGAGCATATGAGAGTTAACCATGTAGAATTCACTACCAATTTGATTATCATGTCACAAAAATTTTATTTTCATTTTCAAATAAATGGATCAATACTTAATCTAATTTAATCATTCATGAATCTGAGAAAAAACCTAGATTACCAACTCATAGATTATACCTATAAATCATTATTTTGTATTGTTTCATTCCCATGTATCACTAGTTTCAATTTTTAAATACATTTTTTTGGTTGTTTTTCCTCCCCTTGTTGTTTTGATCTATCAACATTAGAGAATAAGGAATATACCATGATTCTAGAACTAGGGATTGAATCTTGAATTCAGATTATAGATCCTAACATCATGTTGATCATTGTCTTCCTCCTTAATTTTATAAAAAATGACATTATTAGTTTTTTAGTGAGATTATAACTACCAATGAGATGTTCCCATCACACATTTCTTCTTTATTTTTACCTAAATACTCTCTTAGATCACTTGAGAGAGTATTTGGTATAGGTTTTTTGATTCTTGATCTCATGAAGTCCACTTTAGATAGGAAGCCATTATTCTCTTGAATGGTATAAAATAGTTATTCTATAAAATTTTGGGATAATGCTCATGCAATTGAAGTGGTTTTTTTCTAAACTGTTTATCTTTTTGAGTGAGAGAGGTGAGAGAATTAGGAGATCATGTATTCACCAAGTGAGGATGGTATATGATATAATCCTTGAATGGATCTGTGATTGGTAGTTGAAAAAATGATGAACTAGGATATGACCATATTTCATTCTCATTTCTCTATTTACTATTATCTTTACCCTATTTTCATATTCTTCCATCATTTCATCACTCCCTTTCCACCACCTCTCTGATTTTAAACACTATTTTTTCATTTTTTTCATTTTCTAAAACTAAAATATATATAAAAAATATTTTTTTGAAACAACACATAGACATTTGACAATACTCACTTAATATAGACATCATGATCAATTACTGTGAAATATCTAGGAAGATTTTATATTTATCTTTAATACATTACATGGAATGAATATATGTTTTAATAAGAAATTAATTGTCAAAACCACCTCAGGGGCCATGGTCTATGTACACATGTACCCAATCGTCTTGGCTATAATGGTGCCATACATCCCTAATATCTGAGGTTATCACTTATGTGAGACTCTATTATCTCCCATAGTAATAGTAAACACCATCTGCAATATATTAGTAAACCCTCATTGCTAAAATTTTGGTGACCAACATCACCAATAGTCACATGGACTTCACACATAATATTCCTAAAATAACAACACAAATTAGTACATCTCATTATTAATAAATTTAATAAATGTGGTATAAGACCCATAAAACCCTTTAAACAACACAAAAATAAGGAAATTATATATTAGGACAAACATTCCATTTTTCACATCTGACTATCCTAAAATATCAATTATAGAAAATGAAAATCATAAGTGTTTTTTTTTCTAATTTTTTCATACTCAACCTTACCCATTTCCATTTATTACCAATACCTGTCACAAGTATAGAACAAGAAAAATCATTACACAACCTTCCATGAGTTATAAAGACTCCATACATTTTGAAACTCCATCCAATATGGATTAAATTGATAGAAAAACGGGAATATGAAAAAATACATGATTTATGTTCTAACTAATAGAAAACATGAAGACATAGAAAAAAGTTAAAATAAATACCCCAGGGAATATATATATTCCATTTTAAACTTTTTTATTAAAACTAGTTAATGATTGAAAAAAATTCCGTGAAGAACATACTTAGAGATGAAGAGGGTAACAAGAAAATAATGTAGGATTTATCCACTACATTATAGATATAATAGAACTAATTCACCCTTTTATAAATAATAAATTATTTAATTATCATTTCAGAAAAATATAGAAAAACATATCGAACTCATTTTTTAAAAAACACTCGGAAAAACCATATGTGTCACCCAATAAAAGAATGCTTCACACAGAAACCCATAAATTATAAACTTACCATTTTCGAGACATCTAAAAGATAAAATACCCGATGTATGAAAACCTCATTTAGGGAAACATAATGTATCGCATGTTACTCCAAACACATAGTTAATTTTCTTAAAAAACTGATCAAATCCATAAATATAATATATTCATTAGAAAATTTTTTCCCTTAGTTGAAAAAAAACCACAAATAATTTTGTTAGTCAGGTATAAAACATTATTCCATCTATACTATAACACTTAAGGTTTATGAAATGATTATTTTTGTAATTCAAATATAACATTATGTATCTTGTAAACCTCACAAACATGGAATTTTTAATTTTTTTTAAAATAAATTAGTCAATAAATATACCAAAATTCATTGACATATTTCCCATAATTTATCATTTATTATATAATACCTAAAATAACTCAATCCTTAAATATTAATAACATTCATATAAAACATTCATTTAACATATTAAATTCATCCAAAAAGTAGTTATAGTATAAATCCAACCCATTCATCCCCCACGACTAATAAAACCCCCAAGACATGTGTCATGACCCGACCCGACCTGGGATTGAGATGTAACTACCCCAAGCCCGCCTCCATAGGACAATAGCTGGAGATAAGCACCGAAGGATAAACAACTCGGGGATGCCTTTTCCTGAGTACCTGTACACTCACACGCAACACAGTCAATGAAAAAGTGTAAAGTAAAAAAGAAAAGCAAAGTACCAACTGCTATAAATAAACCACAGGTGTACATCCACCTCTAAACAATACAAATTATAAGCTAAAGGTATACCGAAAAGGAAAAATGGAAAAAAAAGGGCCCAACCAGAAAAGTTCCACAACCCGGCAGCAGGTAAAAAATAGAAATACAGCTAGAAGGGTCCCCCACCTAGAACCCAACTCCACCCACCACACACGGTCCAAGATCCCGATCTCCTAAGCTCCACCGAAGTCACGACCAACCTTTCTGTCGTATTCAAGGGCACACCTAGTGTCTGCAAATCCCAATTAGGTGTGAGTATAAAAATACTCAGTAGGATACCCCGACGGCTCGAGGGGGCAACAATGTAGGTACCGAAGGGTGAGCAGTAGATCCAATAGGTAATAGTAATGGAATATAACAAGGAGTGCAGTAGAGTAATATTAGAGAGTCCAGCTCAACCCAACAAGAGAAAGGAGGTAGACTCATCCAGACACAAGGAGCTGGAAACGTTGAGAATACGAACTTCTCGTCGAATCTTCTCTACCTATAGAAGGAGAGTAGACTTGTCCAACCACGAGAAGCTAGACACAAAAAAGCATGTGGAATACCACATGCGTATTCTCCTCTCTTGGAGGAAGTGTAACCAAGCCCCAAGGAGTGGGTACTGGAATAAGGTATATACATATCCTTATGCTCAATCAAGAATCCCAAAAAAGATCATAAGGGGACTCCATCCCATAGCTCAGCCCAAGAAACCGAGTAGCAAACAGTCCTAGAAGTAAACACTATCGATTCCCAACATCCCGGACGTCTTCCCCAAACTACAAGTCAAGGGGCTCAAATCACCGCACCTTGAAACTATCCTCTTTGGGAGGCCCTGACTCGCCTGCACGGTTTTAGGTTGCGTTGTAAGGATGCCTCTCAATGGGAAAGTGCCCCTCGTACTCGAGAGTTCTGGGGGAACGTCAAACCACACCTCACCATAGCCCCGCAGTGGAGAGGTCTCCTCAAAGTCGAAATGCGACCCCCTACCCAGCCCCACAGGAGGGTAATCCCTGGAAGTCGACGGGTTCCCACTGGTGGGAGACCCTACAAGAGTTAATGGGTGCCACCTTGACTACTCCCGTAATAGGGTAATCCACTGGAGGGAAACCCGAATAATGTCATTGATGAGTCCCAATTCCTAGTCCTGTAAAATGCTAAACCCTCTAGAGGGAGGCTCGGAACCGACATCGGGGACCACTTCCTAGCCCAGCTGGAGGTAAACCCGGCATTGGGGACCACTTCCCCGGCCATCTGGAGGTAAACATGGCATCAGGGACCACTTCCTAGCCCAACTAGAGGTAAACTCTTCCTCGGGGACCAATTCCCAGCCCCGCTAGAGGTAAACCCGAAACCACACTATCCATCCCGACTGCATGGTACTGCTCGGTGAACCCCGCTGTACAGGCCATCCCAGCTAGATGGTAACCCACTGGCCATCCCAGTTGGATGGTATTGCACTAGCCAGCCCTGCTATAAACAAATTCTTGGGTAGAGGATCCGTGCCCATGTAATGTGTTGGTCACACAAATTCCATGAGAACTCTACCAGGGAACAAGAAGGTACGAGTGAAAACCCCCGGGCCTCTCAGGGTGATCACACTATAATCCGCTGAGTCACTGTCGAAGCAGACTGAGACAACTCATCCAAGAAAGTGGGAAAGCACCCACGTTGAAAGAGCACACATAGTCGTAAACGGTGCCGTAGTTTGGTGAATAGGGAATGGTACTAAAACCCCTCACAGCTGAAGAAATAGAGGAACCAAACTATATGAGAACATAACCCGGGGAAAACCACTCAACCCTGCTGGTCATAACCATCATGAACAAGACTAGGGGAAACGCAACCCTGTCGGTCAACAATCGAGAATAGGACCCTGGTAAAAACTAAAAACCACTGGTCAAACAAACAAGAACAGATGAACCCTCTATGTCGTGAGAGGTCAGAAGTACGTAGAGCAGAACACGACATGCACATGGGGCCCACACGACGTGTGGACCCATGTAAACCCCAACCAAGCGCACAAACATTCTCAGGTACGATCCAAAATGTTTACCTCCAAGAAAACATGTATACTCCCAGAGTATACCACAATCCCATCCCAAAGGCCATCATGCACACAGAAACCAACGTCAACGCGAAGGAATAAACAAAACAACTCCAACTTTCCACCTCATTGGCCTAGGAACGGCCGACCACATCTCTTAAAAAATTTACTTCACTCACTTGGGAGTGAACCCGATCACACACTAAGGGGTCTCTTCAAACACAGTATGAAGAAACTCCACTAGTACACCATTCATGCTTCCATATTTAATAAGATCATGCAAGAAGATCTGCATGCCTGAACAGATTATACCATTGTAATTCTCGCAGAAAATCACGCAAGATAGACTACCTACTCGCCTCAAAAAGATATCCAACGAGAATGTCACCAACACTGCCTTACGCCTAAATGACATCCCATGATCCCGAGCCTCGACCCCAAAAATAGTCGGGCGCATCGCACCATTGCGATCCCCTCGGGAAAACACTTCAAAAGGACTAATCACTTGAGTGGAATGAATATCTAGAGAAAAAGATGTGTTCCGATATACCGAACCTGAGTGGTGCTGCGTGATACCCGAACCCCGATCCCGAAGCACAACGAATGGGTCACATAGTTGCGATCCACTCAAAAAATTACACAATTTTTGCTATTCGCTTGTCCGAAATGGACACCCGATGATAAAGCTGGAAATCACTGCCAACTCCTGAAATGGCCCCAGTGGGTCTCACACCACTGTGCAAAATTAAAGCTGGAAGATAGCGCCAATGCAATGCCCTCAGAAAAACATAAAAAATCGGCTACTTGCATGCCCTGAACAGACGTTCCATGAAAATGTTGCAAAGCATTGCACGCAGCTCGAATGACAGGTCGTGGGGCCCACAGATCAACTATGGTTCCAACGCTCGAAAGCACACTGGAAAACGCCGGCTCAACGCCATGGTCGCAACGCCATTGAGTACACTTCCACAGATGGCACGCAAAACCGACACCCGTAGCGAATTTTATCAGGGCCTGAAACCAGGGGGCGAACCCCTTGGGCTGGACCGGTCTGGGTCGGCCGGTCTGCCCGGTCTGGGCCGGCCCGGCTCATCGCACTGGCCCACGGTCCAGATTTTCTAGATGGACATTGACCCACCATCCACGGGAAAACCGACCCTTAGGGCTGGATTCTCATATCGCGTGAAGACACGCCTTCGACGGGTCTTGTCTCCCACGCGGGGTTGCGCGCCGCGACCCCAGTCCACCGTGTTGCGCCGCGGAGCACCCCCTCCCATGTGCCGTCGCGATCGCCCGACACCACCCACATCGGGACTGCCCTGCTGCCGAGCCGCCATGGACCACCCAGTTTCCTGAGAATGTGGCACCGCGCAACCACGGAAGCTGACGCTACCGCTGGATCCCACCGCCGCCCCTGAAGCACACTGGACCACCGCGCGAGCTGCCGGAAAACCCCAAAACCCACAAACTTCGTCGAATGATTGTGACCTCCTCCGAACTCAGATTTCAATTCCGAAAGATTTGTTGGAAAGAGAATAATTCGTACTACATACCATGGGATTTTTTCGAATATCAAGCAATAATTTTATGCAAATAAATGAGCTCAAAGTAGGTGCGGGAAATGAAAAAGAAAACGATAAATCCTCCCTCTTGGGTGTTGCTCAGAGCTTTGTCGTCGATCCGCCGTAGATGCTACACCTGGCCAAAGATGTCGCGCATCACCGGAGAGGTGGAGGAGAGGAGGAGTTACACTTTGAGATCTCATTCTAGGGGGTGTAAAAAGGGGAGGGGGCGGGTTTACTGTTTAAATAGAAACACAATTAACCACCCGCTCGTCGGCCAGAACCAGAACTTTTGGCGGGGCCGAGATTAAGCCTCCCGTATGCCAAACCCCGCCTATCGAGCACAAATTCAGTCTCATAATTTAAATGTGAGGACACATTTGAATGTTATAAAACTGAATGACCAAAGCCACAAAATTACGAAAATGCACCTGGGGCCATTTTTCATAGACGGCCCGCGCCCGCGAAGATTACACCCCTCCTAGGGTTAACGAAACGATCCAGACTCAATTGTGCGCTCTTTTTTCCAATCCGAGCCATCGTTTAAGAGATACATGAGTTTAACCATTAAATGAATAAATAAATTAATTAATTAACCCATTTAACATTCCGGTAGCGGGTGAGGGGTCCAAACATCCCGTGCCGACATGCCTTATGTCGTTCCTAGGGTAAAATCCCCATTTTGGACCCATATTCACACTCATATTTCTGTTCCGGATCACCGTTTAGGAGTTATCCAATTTATTTGGAGTTCCTAGTGTTAACGCACTAAAAATTAAATTTCGGTCACACCGGGGCTCGGAATCGCACGCCATCTGAAGGAGCTGCTATGGAATAACATCAAGAATATTAAAAATTCTTTTATAGCCAAAAATAGGGTTCTTACAACATGAACCTTACCCTAAAATGACACTCTAAAAAACACTACACAGTCTAAATTCTCAAGTTAATACCAAGATCTACATGAATAACCATTCCCAAATACCTTGTTCTTTACAATACACAAATAAAAAATACATTCCAATAAGTTTTCCTGAATTTTCATCTCTCATCAAAATTATGGAAAATTAATACAATGAATAATGAGAGTTGGTGGTATAATTTAACAAAAGTACATTTACCATCCATTATTCTACTATAATTCTATATGATAAACACTCTGGGATGAAAACTAGAGGGACTAACTTATACCACAAAGGAGTCCCAAATAAAATTAAAATATGATAATAATTATATATTATTTTATTATTTGATGTTTACTATTTTCTTTGTCATAAATTTTTTTTAATCATATTATAATGATATTTTAAAAATGATTTTTCAACTGAACTCAATAATATAATAAAAATATTAAAAATAAATATACTTGTTAGCATAAAAAATAATTTGTTTATGTACTGAAATTTTATTCACCTTCATGTCATTGATTAAATAAATTACTCCCAATAAAATTAGAAATGATAGTTTCAAAAAAAAGTATGTGAGAACATGTATATAAACTTTTTGAAGGAAATCTTCCACGAACATTATATATTTTAATATTGGTCTAAAATAATAAATTCTAGTAGTTATCTTAATCTTCTCCACCTGAAGTATTACACTCAATATTTAATTCAACATTGGTTTTTAGTTATTAAATAATCATCATGATAATAAATTTTACGATCACTCATAGATATTAACATTAAATATTCTATCCATATTTTAATGCTTTCATATCCTCATAGTTCTCCTCCAAAATATATGAAACACCTTCAATATAATGAATCAAAAAACAAAAAAAAAATATTTAAATGAATACAGTGGAATATCCACATGTCCATGGAGATACTAAAATAGTTAAGAGTTTATTATCAACCAGTATTGTCTTTTAATTTTAAATTTATATTTGGGGACAATAATTATGGTTTAAATCCTAACAATCGATGAATATTTATGTTTTGGGTAGTATGGTTTCATTGTTTTTTGAAAAATTAATATATATGAAATATATTAATTTTCATTAGTAAATAAATTACATAATTTTTATTATTAATGATTTTATTTCATCACTAACTTATAATGAAAAGATAATATAATCAAGAAGTCCTTTGAATTGTGACTATTTGATTTCTACCTTTAATGAATATCCTCATGAACTATTGGTTCATCCTCTTTCAAAATCCACTATTGAAATTCATGTTATTCTGCATGTGGAATTTATAGATTTAGTATAGAACAATTTTTTCATTTCAACCATCATTAACATTGAAAATTTCAATTTTTCTAGCTAAATAATAAATAATTCTTTAAAAATATAGTCTAGATGTTTGGATCATCCACATTTCTTAAAAAAATAAATTTTTTAAACTAGAATTTTTATTTCTCTCATTTATTTAATTACCATTATTTATCATATAACCCCTATTAACAATTTTGCAGATATTTTTAAAAAACTTCAAAGACGTTTCCTCTTATCCCATAATATAATAAAAATTTATTTTCTATTTGTAACATAATTTTTTTTGAATAATATTATTCTTTTCTTGATTTCCTTATAAATTCCCCTCATTTTAATCACTTGTTTGATATTAAACAGTCATTTTATTATATACCTAATTTTTTTTGGGACATACTTGGTTGACATGAACCGACATGTTTCTTTAATACGACCACATTCATGTTAACATTGCCAGAGATTATCCAATCTCTTTATCCTATTGAAGATAAATAGATATTTATCATTCCTTTATCTACATTTCTTTATATTATATTTTCAACACTCATGAAATAGGATTTATTTAATTTTATGTGGTTATAAAATTATACTAAAAACAAAGTGTCTTATCCCTGAATCTTCCATAGAACCATTAGTGTCTAACAAACCTCATTATTTTCCATTTAAAATAAATTATTCATGATTTTTTCCATGATATTAATCTATAAAATAACATTTCATAAGCACTCATTGGGGATCCAACAATCTTAAACTAATTTGAATCCACCATTGATTTAGTTATTCATTTCACACCATTTTTAACATATCTTTATTTAGAACATGAATTGATTATAACAGATTTCAATGAATCATAATTAACATAATTATAATTTTTTTAATTTCATGGTAAATCATTTTTATGAATATAATGGGTTTATTAGAGAATGATTCCAGACCCCTACATCCAATGGATTCATACTTTTTGAAATAAAGATCCTCCTTATATATATTGAGTGGATAAATTCTTTTCCAAGCTTCTAATGAAGATTTAAATTTTATATATTCCATGTTAATGAGTTTGAATTTCAATTATAGGTTTTTCATTTTGATTATAATTTTATCATCCACAGAAAATATCACCTTTTTATCAAAATCCTTAATACAAAATATTCTTCTCATTAGCTTCAAAAATCATGTTATTATCTTACATTGAGTTTCCAAGATCCTCTTTCTTGTTTTCCTTGGTTTCAAACTTTGAATTCTTGATATCAAGTATATATTATATCCTTTATATTTATATATATTTTCCAAATTCCTTTTGAAATATTAATAAATGTCCTTTATAACATCATGATACTAGCTTTAAGGTATAAAAACTAATTTCTGATTTGATTTTCTTTACTTTGAAATTGATATCAGGAGGTTCAATAATTTCATGGTTTCTTCTGATCATTAATTATTTTAGAGGGGTGTAAGAGATCACATGATATATATTTAGTGACTGATATAATTGTTTGGAGTCAACTATGGGACATTATATTGAGGCTATACATGATCTCATAATCAAAGTGGCCACGGAAGGTCCACCCGCTAGATGGTAAGGTTCGTCAGCCAATTTATGGAAGGATGTTAGAAGAGTGTTCATATATGAACTACACCAACTAGAAGATGTATAGTTCAGTCGGTTGGTAATTCTTATAGACCCACTAGATTATTATAGGGAATTCCAATATCCTAGTAATTTATCCTTTCTCTATGAGAGAGTCAGTAGAGGCCACCAATTGGCCAGTGACATAGATAGAGTTGATAAATTGAAAGGTAAGAGAATAATATAATTTTGATAAATCCATGGTAATATTAAAAATATCCTACCATGAATTTCATTCCAATATAAAATCTTATGAGTCACCCATGAGATGATTTTTATTTATATAATACTCATTTCATCAATTATTGAATTGTTGGTTGAAGTATTGATTCTATTTTGGTATATGTATCATTGATATGATTGTGGATTATTATTTAAAACTTCCTCTATATCATTATAAGTGATTAATTCATTTTTTTATGTATTGGATTCTTGAGATTATGAATTGAGATTCTTGTAATCTCACATGGTCATTATATACTTTGTTTCTTCCATGGTTAATCTAGAGAGGGTAGTTCATAATCATGATTGATATAGGCTGTTTTATAGGTAAATATATTTCAATTGATTCCATTTATTCCCATATACATTAAATATGTTTTCCAACTAATATCTAAATATTATAATGAGTTCTATGATTAGTGGTTGAAATGTCATAGCGTGAGAGTTTGTTATGATTTTCATTTGAAAATTGAGATTTATAAAAAGTGTGCAATTTTTAAAAAATGTTCTTGATTTGAAATGAATTATTTGGGATTTATTTTTTTAGATCAATGTCATGTAGTTATTTATGATTTTAAATATGTTTATTTAAAATGAAATACATGGGTTTTTAGAAAAATCATTTATTACATGGAATGTTGAAATGAAAGGTATGTTTTGAAAAAAAAACATTGTCTAATTGAAATGACTTTCAAAAAGTATCATGATTAATTTAATTTAATTTGAACCCAATAAAAAATAGATTTATTTCCTTCAAAAACAATGTCGGTTTGGTAGTTAAGTGGGAAGAACACATGTGCAACATGAATTATATCTACCTGAGAATTGAATGATGATTAATACTAAAACAAAACTATCTTGAGTGTAGACAGATTAGTATTATGTTACTTATATATTCCCTCTATGCTTAGGCCTAGTAATGTGCACACACTAGGAGTTGTACTTCATTGAGATGTGTGATAATCCCTATGATAAACTTACCATGTGTGTTAATAAAATTCGAACATGTTTGAAAATTATTGAGAATGATTGAAAATGATTTTATATATTGATGACTGATTATAAATTATTTAACCATATCAGTTATGATAGAAATTTATATTTATTTCATTTAATATATAGATACTTACATATTCTATATTTTAGGGAAACTCACTTGGAAAAATTTTTTACCTACATTTAATAATTTATAAAGCGTGGTTTGATTTGAATAGATAAAATATTTCCATCCTATATTTTATTTAAAATTTATAAAATCTGGTTTATTTATTATATATTACTTATGAGGGAATAGTGAGACCATACTGGGATTTGTTTGTAACAACCTAACATCTACTTGAGTTATTTGTTGATTTTTTATACCCAGTCATGGAAAAGAGGAATCACTACTTGGATGTTGGGGGTGTTCCTGATTAGAATTAATTGATATTTGGAAATTATGGGTGTAATATATGATATAAATATCACATGGTGTTTGTGGGAATATTTAATGATTGTTCTAACTGATTAATTTTGTTGATATTCTTATTAATGAGGAATTTATCAATTTAATTTTATTTCTCACCCCAATGGTGTTTTTGGCGTACCCACATTTTAGTTTTTTATATATCTTTCTTTATCTAGATGTGTTATTCATGGGATTAAATTGTTCCTTCATTGTTATATAAGATTCCCAATAACGTTTCACCATCCCATAGGGTTTCAGAACACCCATTGGGTAATGTCAGAACTAATTTAGGAACCATTTAGGCATGTTACCTGGATTGGTTCATGAAAAATTGCTATCAAAGGAGGCCATGCCTCTTATTTGATGTCATTAAGCAGTTTTGGATGTCTTAGTAGATAGAAGATAATATTACAAGGACTTTAGAGACATGTAATTAGTGATTTCTGATTTATATCTAATAATAAAAAGCATTAAGATAATATTGTTTCTCTGAAAAAAGTGTATTTGAGTAGTTGTTTGGTTTGATCCCTATAATTTTTCCAAACCATTGATTTAAGAATAGTTTTCCCCAGTTTAATTTTGATTCATAGAATTTATGATCTCACATCTCTTGACTAATGATTCCCTTGATATATATTGATGTTTTTAGTACCATATCCAAAAAATGGTTGAATTGAACTTAAGAAGAATTTTCTGATGAACCATAGTAAGTTAGCCATCTAATTTACAAAAACAATGTCATTTTTTCTATGTGTGGTCAAATATTTACGTCATGTAGTTTCCCCAGTCCTCATTCACGTTATAGAGGTTACACACCATATTGATGATAATAGAGATATTTCCTATTGTTTCATTCATCTAAACCAACAAAATTTATAGGGTAGCACTAATCCATAAGAGGAATCATATTGGTTAAGGAAATTTGGTAATCATATAGAGTTCATGTTGACTGATGACTCTAATAAGGATAAATATGATTCTTTTAAACATGAAGGGATAATTAGAATTTGATGAGACTAAAAATTTTATAAAAGAAAGAGTGTGAGTGATAGTTGAAACACTTTAGGTGTCCTTTTAGACAATCTCTCTATCTAGAATCAATTGTTTCAGATAAGTTTATAGTGTTCCATAAACATGATAAAAGTAAAAAAAATACAAAATATTATTCCAACCACTTCACCTTGCATGTTCACTTATCAAATGGTGGGGTGTTTATTGAGAAATTAAATGCATTGAGGACTGAAATTTTTTTTCAACTAGATATATGATCATAGGTTATCCTTTTGTTGCATTCTTCATTTTTTAATTTCTAAGATAAATAAATAATAGTCAAACCTGAATTGGTTGTTATGTCACGTTTCATGGGAGTTCCTCCTAATCCTAGTTGAGGCTCAAGTGGTTCTTTTAATTGGAACAGGAAGTGGGATGAGTCTCTTAGTGAAATTATAGTAGTGGGAAATCAATACTATAGACTATATCTAATTATTTTAATGTTTATATAAAAGGACCAATAAATTGTTTATAGTGAATAACATTGTGTATGTATAAGAATTATTGCATAGATACCAGGAAGATTTATATCACGTGTCTATTCTCAAGTCACTTGTATATATTTTTCAATGTTTACACTACTTTTCACAGTGGTATGATATTGAAATTATTGGAAGGATATATGGTGCAGTCAAACCATTCAGCAATAAAGTTGTTTTAGCAGCATGAATCTGGAAATAAATTCTTCATAGTGTTGATTATTCTCCAATAGATGATGACATTGGTCATGTGATAGTGATAGTTGCCTTTAATATTGCATTAAATTTAGTTTATCCATTACTTTATACTATTTCCTCTCATTAATTTTTATCTAACCATATTGTGGATGTGATAGATATTCTTATGGCGTTCATTACTTTTGTTATAGATATTATTATTCCTTTCTACATGAAGAGAGTGAAGGGACATTGATTCCCTTTTGTTCTTTCTTCTTCGTAGAAATTGATCTTGTCTGGGACATTTTAGTTCTCGATATAAATCCTCTAGATGTAGTTCTCAATAATAATTTATTCATTGATAAATAATATATTATTAAGTAGTATATTCTATATGTATCTGTTGGATCCCTTGATGGGGTGTGCTATGTTATCCAAAGAGAATGCGACCTCAGGATGTGTTGTGTCATACCAACTCTTACGAAACTGGGGGGGAATGACTATGTGTTTTCCTTTTAACTGGAGGAGTCTTCTTGCAGTTTCATTCCACCAATAGCATTTTATTTCTCCAATGTGTATCCGTAAGAATTTTCATGTTTTCCCCCATTGTGGGTAGTGGTGTTTTCTATTGAAATGGTATTATGTACCCATCATATTTCTAACTGTTTTTTCAAAAAAAAAATATATAAATGAAGCTTTTAAAGAATAGACTCTTTGAGTTCATGCCTAAATGATTCATTCACCTTATTGTATCGCATTGGGAATCAATAATTCTTTTTTCCATGAAGAAAAATTATACCCTTATACATTGTGTTGACTACTGAAATCTTAATTGGTTCTGGTTCATGAATAAGTATCATTTTCTATGAATTTTTGATATATTTGACAAACTAATATAGGTAATGAGGTTCTAAAATATTGATCTTTGGTCTATGTATCACTATATTAGGATCAAGGAGTCTCATATCCCTAAGAATGCCTTCATAAATAGTTATCAAAATGATATGTACCTTGTTAGGCTATTGGGATCAACCAATTCTCCTTCTATGTTCATTGAATTGACAGATATTATTATCAATCATTACATTAATTCTTTTTTATTATGCTTATATATGAATTCTTGGGTGACACAATTATTGAGGAGAATCATGTGATTAAATTGGGAGAATTTCTTAACATCATAAAGAATAAAACACTCTATTCTAAACATAAAAAATTTATTTTTCTAATACAATATGTAATGTTTTTGGGACACATGGTTTGTAAAGATGTTATTTAAGTTGTTCTTAAGAAGTTGAATGTTCTTATAACCTGCGACAAATCGTGTGTGCCTTTGAGATTCAGAAATTCCTATGGGTTGTATTGTATTACTATTGTTTTAGACATGATTTATCATAGATTTATTCTTAATTGTATTCTCTTACTTATAAGGGTGTAAAACTCTTTATGAATTCAAAATTCTAGGCATCCTTTGTTGTTTATAAATGTTTTTGTCTTAATCTACAATGTTGATTCTTCCTTAATCTAGGAATTTCTATGTGGTAATATGTGATGTGTCATTTTTGGGATTAATTTATTTCTTTATGTAGGATGAATATGTTGTGAACTATGTCTCTCTTTATCTTCAACATTATGAGAAAAAAATTCCAAAAATTATCTCAAACGTGATTATGAAAATCATCCTTTTATGATTTTAAATAAATAACTTTTGAAAAAAAGGTTTAACATCTACTATAATTGAATATATTCAGTTATTTATTATCAAAAAATATATGAATTTTTGGTAGAGATGGTGGCTAATATAGGAACATTAGTATGACATGGAAAACACATATAATTCTAGAATTCAGAATGTAATTCTCACATCCCAACCTATCGAGGTCCAACCTGTGACTACCCAAAGCACCTCCCTAATCATCTAGGGGATGGAAACCAGCACCAAGTAGAAATATCCCACAAATAAGAAGCATTATCCTAATGTATCTACACACACACACACACATCTACAAGACCATATAATTCTAAAATATTAAACAACTGAAATAATAGATGAATAAATCTAATAACCCACAATAGAGTACAACAGTAAAGTATTGAATGTAGATAATGGGTCTAAATACAAGCCCAACTAAAAACTCTTAGAGTCCAACCTACTCCAAGTGTGAGGAATAAGGTCAAATGAAAGATCATGATAAATACCTCAATTTGAAAAGACCCATCTAAACTCCACAAGCTTCCTTCCGTCCAATGACACCAAAAAAGATAAATCATATAGATAATATAACACACATGTGGGTGAAATCCATTCATGGGTGAGTATAACAATACATAGTAAACCACACTGAAAAAACTAAACATGAATCACTAAGTACAATTATCTCAATAAAAGATATAAAAATTAATGTGTAGTGGGAAAACCCAAATATAATCTTCCAAGAAACTATTCCACAAGATGTCGTAACACTCTTCTTGAAATAGGATTACTCGAAAAGAAACACTCATTCCAGGATAATCCATTCTATGAATGATGCTATCATCAGAGGCACTTGATGATGTTTCCTTGGTCATTAGGCCTCCCCCCCGAAAGATCATTGGTGTAAGAAGACCATGATACTCAGATAGGGGGCTAATCCTTGAACCACTAGGGACACCACAAACCCAATATAGGTCAACCCACTAAGTAAGGGATAATATGTAAATGATATGGAAAACAATACTGATTCAACCTATTAGATGGAGGATCAACACTCAGATGATTTAGGACACACAAATTACACAAACCCCATATAGGAAAAAAATATGATAGAGGATCAAACTCCAGTCTCATAGAGGGAACCCACAACTCTATCTTCGAATCTTCCTCTAGAGGGGGTCACAATACTCTAATGTGGAAGTAATTCCACTATCCCCTTGAAGGAATAGTCCGTATAAATATTCTCAACCTAGACTAGTCCAAATTAAGGAATCAAAGATCTAAAAATTCTCTTGATTAGTGTAGAAGACATGTTCTAGGGGTTACATGTTGTGTCCAGCTGTCCCCACGCTCGACCGTGTAGAAAGAATCACATGAAATGTAAGTATACATAAACATGTTATGAAAAAGATGTACATAATGTGTAGGGACACACAATATCACACCCATGTCTTCTGGCCATGTCTGTGTATGGTGGTTGTCTCCGTGTACCTGCTTGTTTACACCTGGTCGTGTTCATGTCCTAGTACACGATATATCCTATACCTATGTACTTATTCTAGTTTCCATATACTATGTGAATTACAAACTAATCCAAATTGTAAGGGACACAAGACATGTGATATGGGTCACATGTGATGTGATCCTTATATTCAACTTGAAACCCTAGCCACTACGGAATGGGACCCACATGGTGTTTAATCTCAATTATTTATATGTGTTTCTTGGGATTTTAAAAATTTAGATGTTTCTCATCTATTATTCCTCACACACCAATTCCACCTCAAATTTCATCTGAAATCACTCCATAGATCCTAGGACTAGGTTAACCGAGCCCTTCCCCGACATGCCTACAAGATTTCGGCCCTCAAACCAGACTAAAAACATACCCCAACGTTGTATTTCCCATGTAACATCTAGAAATATGTTGAAACCACAATCCAGTCTTATTCTCACTTGATCCATCAACTTTCATCATCAATTCTCAAACAGAAACTACCATCATGTTCCATACCCATGGTTTCCATATGTTACGCCAAAGAATGAACATGCAATGATTGAGAGACTGGTATTTCTCAAACCTTTTTCCAAAATAAATTTCAATGATTATTAAACATTGAAATTGGGGAGAAATACATAAACCATAAAATTTGAGTAAAAACCCTCCAACGTTGATCATTTAGCCTTGATTAATTATTATAGTGGGGGAAGAATGAAAAGATTTAAAAATTGAAACAAAACAATTCTTTCAACTAATGATTTTTATTTCAATTTTTTTCATGGAATTGAGTCGTATTCATCATGAATTAGGGAACTAGAAGGAAATAAAAAAGGAAATCATCCTCCTTGGATTATGTATTTATCGTTGAAAAGTAATAGTTCTTTATTTCTATCATTGACTTTATCCCCAAACTATCTTTATACAACAATCCATGATCTTATCTCGATATGTCATCATTCACAAAGATATCTCCCTAATGGTTCTATGAATATCCATGGTTTGAGTGGCCAACCCTGAGAAGATCCTCCAACTATATACTTAAAGGAAAAAAATATTCTCTCCGTGAAAATAAAAAAATTATTTAATTTATTTCATTCATTTATGCCCATGATAAAATTTTCACAAAAGTACCTCACCAGTAATGCCTATGTCGTGCCTATAATAAATAACATGTTCTAAATTTAATAGTTCCCTCAAATTTCTAATCTTCTTCACTATTTAGTAGTTATCCATATTTTTCATAAAAAATTCACAGACACACTATTTAATATATTTAAAACAATTTTTCTACGCCCACCAGCACTCAGAATCACAAATTTTTATCACCTAGTCTCAAAACTAATCTATATAAATTCTAAAAATATTACATGGAAAAGAATAGTCATTAAATTCTTCCCAAATTAGTTTTTTTCATCCCATAAGAGAAAAATATACTAAAGATATGAGGGTATCATGATCACATCTATGTATCCATCTCCCAAGTGATCTCGTATAGATTATCCTACCGCCACTAGACCCACACAAGGTAAATTAGTCCCCCATGAAAGATCCTCTTGCTATGATCCTCTCTCTCCACATTGTAATCTTAAAAGCTAGATCACAATTAGATGTACAACTCAACCCACTCTTTAATATACAATGGGTAATGAATTTACCACCTCAATTGTGACATGTGGAATATATCGGGTACTTTTCTAACTTTGGGGGTAGAGTTAAGCGATATGACACCTTTCCAACTCTACATTGTATCTAAAAAGGACCTATTAATCATAGAGATCACCCACTTCTATAGCCAAATCTCATTAATCCACATTGACGTGAGACTATTAGGAACACATGGTCTCCATCATCAAATTGTATACATCTCTATAATTGGTCCTCCTAAGAATTATGATCAAACCATGAATTACTCATCTGTAAAACTTATCTAAAGTAGCTCGCACAAACTCTGAGCCCATGAGTGCTAACACAATAAGATCAATACAATAAAGAGGTGACCTATAGGGTATCCCATAAAAACCTCAAATGATTATCTATCATTAGTGAAATGGAAGATATTATTTTCGACAAATTTCACCAAGGGTAGGTGATCCTCCCAACTATGGCCAATGTCCAACAAGGAAGCTCACAAAATGTCCTCCATGACCAGAATGGTCTGCTCTATCTGGAAATCATTATGGGGTTGAAACATTGTGATCAAACATAACTGAATCCCAAAGGCCTCCTATAATCCTCTTCATAACAAAGATGAAAATCGAGTATCACAATCCCAGATGATTGTTGAGGTAAATCCATGGAGTTATAATATCTACTACACATAGAGGTATACCAAGCTCTCTACTAAAATATTCTCTCAAATAAATATGATGTGGTCCAATTTAGAGATTCCGTCAATGATAACTAAGATAGACTAATGTCCCCTGGACAAACATGTCAAACCCTTCACAATGTCCAAGGAATATCCCATCCATCTTATACTATATGACCTTAAGAGGTTGAGCTAAAACAACTTTATCTTATTTCTATACCTTCATATGTAGAGAAGTGAGGCATCGAGAGTCAAAATCTACAACTCTCTCGTTTATACCTAGACATAAGAACTAACATTAGAGGTTTTGGTACATATTTTACACAACTGGATATACCACTAAATGAGATGTATGCCACCCCCACCACACCTCCTCCTTCAATATAAATGTTACCATCCTCCTCCATTCGAAAAGAATATCATTATCCCCAACATGAAAATATCCATCAATAGTATGTCTAGTGGATATCTGAGTACATAAGGTCTCATAGTTAGTATCTTCAAGATGAGAATACCTGACACACTGTAAAATTTGGGAGGGGGTTTGGATTAATATTAATCAACTAATTTCATGATGTACCATCCTTGTACATAATCAAAAATTACAAAAACACTACCTACTCTGATGCCTCATCCAACAACTAAGATCATGATCTCATCCTATTAGGGTCATCCACCACTTTCCCCTTCATAGGAGTATAGAAAATCTCAAATTCATAGTCATGGAAGAACTTTATCCATCATATCTATATCGTGTTATTATACTTCTGAGATAAGATATAAATAAGTGTTGTGCGGTCAAATTAAATGATAAACTACTTTTCCATTAGGTAGTGTCTCCACATCTATAATGTTAAGACTACAACATCTAACATAAGATCAAGGGTAACAGATTTTATCTCATGTAGTCTCAACAAATGAAAAGAAAATGCAAGAAACTCTTTCATTTATATCAAAGCACAATAATTTACAATCATTAGTGCATCATAGAACACTACATGCTCAACATAATTATATAAAAATACAAAAAATGGGAGGACCCATCAACCCACACATCAAATACTAAAATAACTTATGGAACCATTATTTCTACATAAAAGGATTACACTTTCCATTCAAGGTTTTATTGGTTACTTCCACTCTAGTAACATTGAGAACAAACCTCCTTTAGTACCCTACCAACCCAAGGAAACTCTATAACTTTTTAACACTATTGGGTGGCTCCCAAGCATGCACCACCTCAACCTTCACTGGTTCCGTTGTTATTCAACCCTCGAAGATTATCTATCTTATAACATGGAACTGTCAAATCCAAATCTAAAACTTCAATAACTATATATAAATTTGGTTCTATTAGAGAGTGTCTAGGTCCATCCTAAAGTGTCTCGTGCACTCCTCCTTGGATGATGAATACACTAGGATTTCATCTTTAAAGACAATAATGAATTTATCTAAAAAAGGATGAAAGACCCATTTCATTAGACCCATTAACACATCTAGGTATTTCTTCTTGCTAAATGAAATTAATAAGTACTCATAGTGACCATAGAGACATCTCAATTTCATATTTGGTATATCCTCATCTCGTACTCAAAGATAGTAATAACTTGATCTATGGTCAATCTTTGTGGAACATCATACCCTACTCAACTGATCAAATAGGACTTTGATCCATATTAATGGATAATTATTATTTATTTCAACTAGATTCATGTTATGGTAATCCAAAAATACCCACATATACCCACCAACCATCTTTGAGAATAATAATGTGGCTTCCCATGGGTAAATGCTGAGAGTGAAAAAGCCATTATCCTTATAGTCAAATAACTGTATCGTTAGCTCTCAATTCTCTACATGATTCATCTCATATACCGGTTAAGATATTAGTTTCATCCTAGGAATCACGTCAATGAAAAAATATTTCTCTTAATGTGGAGTTAAACATGGTACATCCTCAAGAAATACGTCCTCGTACTCCCCCACAATTGTAGTAAATTATTATACCAAAGAATACACTGCTCCAGTATTCATGATAGTCTTTGGTGATTAATTGGATACACTATCCAATTCCTAATCTCATCCTTATCTACTTCGGTTTTTGTATCACCCACAAAGGAAAACCTCATTCTGTCATTACATACACATTGCATCATCTTCCTAAACAGTCAATATGGGAATAAATTTTGGATAGCCAATCCATAACTAATATTAAATCATATGGCCTCATTGTTGTTATAATGAGATAACATAGGAAAATGTCGCCTCCATGTGTCAGATCTCACTATCATCTCAAGTGGGTAATCACTATGTCACTACGCACCAAAGTCTGCAACAACAAAGAGTGATCCAATCTCATAACCATAATCTCTAAGTCAAAATCCAAATAAGTGTGAATAATGGAATGGCTCACACATATGTCTATCAATAATACAACTAAAACAAAAAACACACAGATCGAACCTCATATCATCCGTAGAGACACAGTGTCATAGGCCTCCATATCTTCTATATGGACTCATGCCTCACCACCAACTCCATGAGCCTTGTGTGGATCACATGGGGGTGGTGGTGGTAATTAGTCTATCCACCAACTATTTCTGACTATGTTCTATCCTCTCAGACATGCCTACAGCCCTATCGACCACCCAATTCCTGCCTCTCTCTCAACCTCAGAGGTCCCTTGACCATATCAAAATTAGTTGAATGATGGGTTTGGAATACCAAACTAGGTGTCCCCAACCTCTGTAGGAGAAACAACACCACTCCCATGGATGATTTGAGCCACCCTAAGAGTCCTATACTATAGAACATGGGTCCTTAGATCACCTCCTGAAGCATCTCCCATGCTTTGATCCATATTAAAATTGTTGGATGCCTCATTCTGAGGTCTCAACTACTGTTTGACCACAACTAGCTCCCACTAGCGGGTATTTCTCTGCTAAAATTATCTACACTACCAAGGGTCACCCAAGCACCCCATCATAGGTGGGACACAAACGGGATACCATAGAGTACGTATTGTCCTGAGGAAATCCTCCTTCAATGGTATGATCTCTAAATAATGTATTTCACACTATATCTAAAAAGTAATGTGGGAGATCAGTAAACCATACTGAGTAATCATTCATGGTCAAACTGGCATGCTGCAGATGCAGAAGCTCCTATATGTGAATTGATCGGAACATGGAAAGATTGAACTCCTACCAAATGATAAACTCAATTATTTACTAGGAGAGAGATATCACATCATGTAATACAGTCTCTATGATCAACCAACTCCCATATAAACTCGGAAGAAGACTCTCTTTGTGGTTAACCATCGAACTTTTAGGCATCCTCACAAGGAGGAAAACATGAGTGACTTCCTCTATCCAGTCCTCATACACCCGAGGTTTGGACCACCCCGAAACCTAGGACGTCACTACCTTTGAAACTCTTGAAATGCATTAAACATAAATGTATCCTTAGCTGGTACATACAACACAAGATGATACTCAATGGGTGGTGGTATAGCTGGTAAACCACCTAGAGATGCTATTTTTGGTACATGCCAATATACTGATTCCTCTTCACATGGCAGATCATCCTTTTGAAAATGTATTGGAATTCTAGGAGGCTATGTTTGTAGAAGAATCCTAGAATAATGCAATATGTACCATTGTCAAAAGAGTATATTTGGGGAGATGACTCTGAAAGGGCATATAATAATCAACCATTATTGTATGATTCATTTACCAAAAAATTTCCTTGAAATTACTGTTTACAGGTATCGAGTCAAAAGGAACATGACCAGAGTCTTGCTGTTTGGATAAGTTGTATATCGCACCAATACTAGATTCCCTATAATCAAATAATTCCATGAAATAATACATATTGTTTCCCTAAACCAATCTCACTGAATTTTGTTCTAGTGTAGAATAGACTGCACTTTTACCAGTCTTTCATGACCGAACAAGCTGAGGTCTAACCGGTGACGATCCCAATCCCGCCTCTATAATTTCTAGGGGCTCGTGACCAATGTTGCGTAGTCATATTCCACTAATCGGAGGAATTAGGATAGTTTACCTATACACATGCACACATCTATAGGACCACACAATTCAAAATTGTAAAACAATTGAAACAATGCATGCATACATCTAATATCCCTAAATAGGCTACGATAGTAAAGTAAAAATAATGAAAAAATGGTCAAAATACTATATTAACCAAAAACCATAACTGTATAACCTACCCTAAGTGAGATTACTTAAGTTAAATACAAGATCTTAGAAAACACATCACTTTAAAAATATCCATCTATGCTCCACGCACTCCCTATCCTCCCATGAAACAACCATAAGTGGTGTCTTTTGTTTAATAGATGACACATAAATGAAAATACCATATAGTTTTGATTATAAAAATACCTAATAGGATACCATGTAAACACTTAACATGAAGAACCAAGTATAGTCAACTCAAAACAATATATAAAAAACCATGTATAATAGAAACACTCAGATATACATAGGAATGACACCACACCCCAAGGTGGTCATAACCAATTTCTAGACACATGATTTTACTCAATGAAACAATCATTTTTCGGGAATTCACTTCACTATCCATGCTATTATCCGAGACACACGATGAAGAGGTCTTAATCATTTGTCCATATGTAAGAAATATCACTTGTCTAATAAAAACATGATACTCAAATTGGGGGTCATGACCAAAACCACTGGGAGACACCATCAACCTCATCTGGATCAACCCGATATATATGGGATCATATTTCAATGATACCAAAAACCATACTGATATGTCCAAATAGATGGGGGTTCAACGACCTGCTCATAGAGGTCACATTGATTCCAAAAACCCCACATATGACAACTGATCAAAATTAAGTCTCAAATAGGGACACTACAACTATATATGACACTCTATCTCTAGAGGGGAACCCAATCCTTTGATGTGAATTTAATTACACTCTATATTATTGAGTGAATGGGCTGATGGAAAACACACATACAGGATTGGTCCAAACTAAGGAAATGAGGAGCTACAAAAAGTTCTTCAGTGGGTACATATTGTGTTCAAGGGTGTACACCGTGTGTCTTGCTTTCCCCATGACTTAATTTTTTGTTAATATCACATGGAATTTAAATCTTCATATATATAGAGTGTAGAAGTTGTTCACAAACTATAGGGAAACAAGACATCCCACCACTCTCATGTTACCATCTCCATATACGGTGGATGATTTCATGTATCAGTATGTTTACACCTGGCTGTGTCTATGTCTATGTACATTTTATTCCCTCTTCTTATGTACTTGTGCCTATGTCCATGTACATCCAGAAGAACACTATAATCCAACCAGGAAGGTCCACATGCTTTTTGACTAGGGTTACAAAACCTGTTATCCAGATCATTACCCAAAAAACCTATCCACCATTGAATGGGCCCCACAAGATAATTAATCCCAATTTACATTCCATGTTACATGGGATTTTCTAGATATGATGTTTTCTCCTACATTCTTCCTTGGATGCCACTTCCTCCTCATTTTCAACAAAACATCACTCCATAGATCAATGATTTATGTCGATCGAGCACTTCCTTTGGATTCTCACTAAATTCTGGCCCCTGAATCAGATAAAAAACATACCCCTGACGTCCAATTATCCATGAAGAGTACGAATGTTTTCTATGTATTTTTTTGAAGAGAAATGAGATCTTAGGGGGTTTATATAAGAAAATATTTGTGATTTCTTAATTAGCTGTCAAACATAGGTTTTGGACTATATATAATAAATAACATAAACCATAATCCTTCACTTGGGTTTTCCCATGACTTCTACCTAATGGGAGTGGTCTTATTTATTTTATATGGCAGTGGGATGAAATTAATAAAATAATACCCTTTCTATTGTAGAAGTGAGTCATATTCTTAAAGAAATTATTTTAAAATAGTAAAATATATCAATGGTTTAAGAGGATTAAAAAAATATTTATAAAATTAATAAAATCACATTATTTTAAATTTAAATTATATATTTTGTCATAGAAACCCTTTATAGTATTTATTACATCACATTTCAGTAATTATGATGTCATAATATAATCTTTATATTTATACAGTGTTTAATTTTTACACAAAAAATTCGATTGTCTTAGAAAACAAGGAAAGATATAAAATTAGATAATTTTGGCATTTGGATTCTAAAAATAATATTCATTTATTATAAATAATTGTCAAAACCCATTGGGCGCATGTTATTGTAGCAGAATTGTAGCAGTACTGTAGCAGTGAAAATACTGTTGATCGGTGGGTACTATAGCGGCGACAGGGAACTGTAGCGGCGACGGTACTGTGCGGGTACTGTAGTAGCGGTGTTATTATTCACAGAATGGGAATTAGGATAAACATTTGGGCTTAAGGGCTATGTAATGGGCTAGAAGCCCACTAGGCCTTCGGGCTATATTATGGGTCTCCCTCTACCCAGTTAAAAGAGGTCATTTCTTTTCATTATTAATAAAAATGAGGCTTCGACCCCAACCTTTTGAAATGTTTGGGTTTTGTTGACAAAATAGTTTTTGAACACTTATCGAAATTGCATTTTCCTATATAAAAATTATAGGATAATTTATATTTGATCAAAATTATTTAATAATTAAAATTTAATTAAAATTTTTTTATTTCAAAAATCCATTAATTTATCCAAATAAATTCTTTAATTTAGTTTCAATGTTTCAAGAAAATATTATTTTTTTCATTGAATAAAAATCAAAAACATTTATAATGATGGAATAAAAAGATGAAAGTATAATCAATATTATATAAAATATTCCTTATCATATTATAAGGGTCCTAATCATATCTCATTAATACACTATAGAATTACCTTAGTATAAGGTGTTATACGATGATACTTTCATGGGGTGGTTCGGTGTACATTGTTCGGTCCTTGATCTCGATGCACTTGATCTTCAAACATTAACAGTTTTTCTCCTACTTATGTTTTTAGATCTGACAATGGGACTAATGAAGAGAAAATATGAGAGATGATTCCACCACTAGAAGCTGCAATAAATGATCTTCGAAAGGTATGATCCTATTAGTTGAGGGCACCAATTCCTTTATATATGTTAATTTTATTTTTTAAAACCCTATATTTATACTAAAATTGTGATCACTATTCAAATACTATATTAAAAATGGTAATGATAATTAATGGTATTTTTGAATCTAGTTGGACTAATAAAAAAATTTCATTTGTTTCCTATAACCAGATTATCTAATAAGGCATTTAATTAAATAATCCGTGGAATATTATTTATACTAGCTTAGGTCATTACAATATCAAAAATTGAAATCATTTTAGTTAAAACAATATATTGGGTTGTTACACTCTCCCCCCCTTAGAGAAATCATGTCCTCTCAATTTTAAATTAATTTTAGTATAACATGACATTTTAATATACTTTATTATTTATTTTCATTCTTGGTGATGATAATAGATTTATATAGATAATAAATATATAATATGAGTACATTTATAACACTCCCACAAAATAATGTATTTTTAAAAGAGTTATTTCAAAAATATTCGATAGCTTTCCCAGAATCATTATTGATTCATCTTCAATTTATTATATTTTTCAATTGTTATAAAATATACCTACATAATATTTTATACTATCAATGTGATTTTTTTTATTCATGGTAGATTTTAATCATTTTCCACTTCCAATTCTTATTTCAATTGACTAACAGGTATACTTAATTCATTATGAATAAAAATAAACCTTTAATGGATCATAAGATACATAAAATGTTTAAAATATATTTTACTTATCTAAAAATTATTGTAACATGTGAAAAATACTCAATTAGAAGAAATCACATAGTGAGGAAGAAATAAATCAATTCCTAAAACATAAATAAAAACATCCATTAAAATGATATAATACTTTATATCTTATATTATAATACTACTAGTGGAATATATATTTTTTATTCACCATATTAAAATTATTAAATCCTTAATACTAATTAAACACAAAAAACTATGTTGATGATAAACCCAAACATAGATATAATAAAAAGGTTTGAAATTAGGTAAACATTGTTCATCTTATTATACACTAATAAATATATTTTCATCAATACCATATTCCATCTATGTAACATGATTGAAAATTCTATATTCATAGTGTTAATGTGTGATTCAATATCAATGAAAAAAACTGATTGCATAGATTTAGAATCTAATAATGTCTGATATTGGGATAAAATTACTTGCCATTATAAAATAATTTATTTAAGATTCACCTATATTAATTTCATAAAAATGGAATTAATCCATTTCCTAGTTGTATGGAAAATTCTCTTGCCTCTTTTATAATTTTTCTCATAGTTTCTTATCTCATCAAAGTAGAAATACTGATCATTGGATGTTATTTCTTACCCCTTCATTAACACACCTAATTTCCATTCACATAAACTGAAAGTGAACTATCATTACATTCAGGAATGTAAGGGGTTGTTTGTTTCAATAATCATTACATGTGGGAAGGTCTTTATTTTAGATATTTTCAGTCAACTATTTATTCCCTTTATAATTATTAATCAACTTCTTCTATTAATTTAATTTAACAATATATGAATTGGAGGATTATTTCTTCATCCTAATAGATCTAATACTGTGTTATCATACAATGGAATTTTTTTAGATTCTAGTCCCCTTCATAGTATTGGAATAATACCATGAATGAACAGAAAAATATTAGTGTCTAAAATAACTGTGTAGTTTGTAACATACCAGGATAATATTGTAATGTTTTCTTCATACTCTGCATTACATTATCTTCCCTCTATCTTAGACTAATTAGTTTCCCTTCCAGTTCATCCTAATGTTCATGAGGAATGTATTTTTTGAATAATAACTCCTTAAAAGTCTTCATTTCAATTATCTAGATATCATCCACCTCCTTTGTATTGTGAATCAATAATTACCATTGACCAACATATTACATTAATCAATACATTGATAGAATAACCTTATTTATTTTATTTGTTCTCATATACGTAAATTTCATTTCAATAGACATGATCCATTATTAAACTATTAATTTATTAGTTATTATATATATTTTTGGCTGTTTCTACCACATGATGTAGTCCAACATTAATGAATCATGATTTGAAACAATAGTTTGTTCCAAACAGGAAATTTAATTAGTAATAACCTTAGTCACCAATATTAATATTTGTATAATATATATATCTCAATCACATGTCATGTTAAATTTATCATGTGGTAAATACATACATTGATTAGAGTTAATCATACATTTTCCATTACATCCATTAAATTCCATTTTTAAATAATCACATACAATAGATTGTCATATAATATTAGAAATCATAGTGTATCACTTGAAATATGGTGTGATACAAAACAAAAATATAATATTTATGTGTATCTAATTTCAACAAAATATGATTAGTATCATTGTTAATTTCATAAAATGATAATACCATTTTCAAATCATTAATAATGATTTTTAAAAAGAATGTGAAACATCCAAATCATACCCTCATGACTGTATATCTATGTTTGATGTATTATGACCACTCATTGTACAGTAATGACTAATGAATTAATACGGAGTCCACACAAACCATATTTTTTACCCATTGGTGTAACTATTCCGTAGCCATATCCACTTCTCAATATCCATATGAGGATGTATTTTCTAAGAAAACCACAAAAATACTTTTGAATTTTTTTATTATCCTATACATATAAATATACTTTGAGTCTATCATAGGATTATGTTTTCAAATATATGTATTCATGAATATAGATCTGAAAGATTATAATAATCTTTATTAGATACCAACTATAGTAAACTAGATCTAGTATCTTAGAGAAAATGGTAATTTAGTTAATTGGAAATAACCACCTATGACCATATTCAAAAGGATTGACTTGTTTGGTATTCTTGGGTGTCCATATATATACATGTTTCTAACATTATTTATGAAAAAATAAAAATCAAAATTAAAAATATATTGAAAAAATTAATATTTATTCTAGTAAATCATTGATATCATTCATAGATATTTTCTTGGTATCATTGGGAAAGGAAAACATAATAAATGGTGATAAAAGATCCTTACTAAGGGAAATCATATAATAAAAACTATTAAAGAATAAATAATTCATGAATAAGACGATATAGATAAATAATGATAAAATATACCATATAGCTAATATCATAGGAAAGGGGAAAAATCCTCAGATGATATAAAAAAATAAATAATAAAATCGATAAAAAAATGTTTTACAATGATAGAATGCATAATTTTGTACATCATGAAATACCCTCAAGGGTTTTTTTGTAATGCCCCAACCCCAGTTACCCAGAGTCGGTGCATTATTACATAACATTGGCATGATCACAAGAAAGATCAAGTCTCGAATGACCGATTATTTTAGTAGCCTTGGAATTACTAGATACATTCATAAAGTATTACATTAATCATAAAAATAAAAACTACAACAAAATAGCCTCAATAGTCTCCACTATTATCCCCTCATACTATCCCTGTAGGTCATTCATAATTCACTTCTTCACATCCTGGGAAATATAAAACATAGAAAACGGGTGAGCTCAAATGCCCAGTAAGGATAACAATATAGTGGAAACTTTCATAAATAAGAATAAACATTTAAGGAAATGTATAACTAAAAAGAGGCTTTTAAACTTGAACATCTACATAGTATGGGAAAAATACTATTTAATAATTCCATTTAATTTTTCACAGGAATATTCTACTAAACGAATAATCACATGCAAGATCAATAACCACTTTCATAATGATGGAATGCATAATGCCAGACTATCACAACCACATAGTCAAGGCCTCGTGCCATGACTACAAATATGATTTTGTCAAGGCCTTGTGCCAAGACACTATTTTGTCTCGTGAGACCTACCGATGCATCGAGGTGCTATAGCGGGATCCACCTGTCACTTACTAAGTCCAATGCATTCCTCATATGAAAAGTTTTAAACATAACATTAACATTCATATTAAAACTAGCATAAGAAATGTCAATACTTTATCCACAAAACATGAATGGTATAAAAATAGCACATCCACAGTCAAACATAACTCCTTCGATACAATATGGAAGATTGTATAGTATCATAATAACTTCAATAAATAATGAGGAATGATATATACATAGATGAAAATAATTATCAAAACAATTAGAGTGAAATATCCCCCTTTTTCTTGAAATCATTTAAAAGTCGCACTATTTGTGAAGAAGCCATTTAAAAATTGATTTTTGAATCGAAGTGTCCCATACCACTTTGAAACTTTTATAGGTAATTTGAATTTTAAGACTTTAATGTCCATATAAATAAATTCTTAAAACCATTTTTAATACATGGACATTAATGAGAAATATTTAGAAGAATAAATCTTTAAAACACTTAAAAAATTTATTTTAGTTAGAGTTTATAACCAAATGAGAGACACTTGAATACAAATTATTGAGGTAATAAAAACGGTATAATATAATGAGAATAATGGGATTCATGATATACTATGTCAAAGTACATTATACACATAACATAAAAGTGATTTGGTGTATAACAATAATGAAGTCTCAATGGAATGTAAATTGAGATGAAATCTCTCATAAAGGTTGTGTCCTTAGGTTAAGGATAAATCAACGAAATAATTAAGTGTGACAAATATTAATACACTAAATATTATTGGATATTCAGTTTAAAACAACCAAAGGACATTCACACCTAATCTTGTAAAAACAAAACCAATGAATTGGATGTTTAACTCAATAAATGGAGAATGAGTTAAAATTACTCGTATCAAATTCATATCAATGACGTGAGAAATTATCAATGGAGTGATTATGTGTATCAAAATTATATCCACAGAAACGGGTAGTGGATGTTATGACATAAGAACATGAATAGTGATTCCACACATAATCTCATAGCAAAATAATCAATGACATTTGCATAAGGCCAAATTAATTGAAATTGAAATTTCAAATTCCCTTATCAATTGGTAACTTACGAAACATAAAACCATGAAAGAAGGATAATAAATTGATGATGTAAAAATCCATAAATTAATGTATATTACACAATAAAGACAATCATGGTCAGTATACACACCACATGCAATCAATAAGTGTTGAACAATGGAATTCTCAGGGAATTAAAAGTGAGATAAGAAACCCCTTACTTTGTACTTTTTCCTTTGTCGAAGGGAGGTTAAACGCTTGTAAAATGGTGAAATAATTGTTATTTAATTAAACAATACTCATTTACATTAATATGATATCATATATGATCTTTTAACATTGATTTGTTAATAGTATCTTAGTATTATCATCATTTCAGGTGTTAACTTACTCATTTTCCTTTATATTCTTTGTTACGTAAGTCATGTTTGTTATGGATAGGTTGTATCTTATTAATTTCCATAATTACATCAAGTCATTAAACATTATTTTTAATCATCAAATGAGAATTATACTTGAATGTATACGTTGGAGAATGAATCTCATCGCGTTCGTGAAGACTGTAGTCCGTACGTACGCATGAGCGACAATATCATTCTTTTAATGTTAAAATAATATATAATTGTATGTTATATCTTTTAGACAGAATAATTGTCATGTTATAATTATTAATTAATTAAATTACACATCATTATTATACCCATCCAAAAAATAATGTTTTCAATAACAATTACACCACGACATGGAGACGGTAAGCCGTACTTACGCACATATGGTTACATGTCATTCAAAGGATATATAGAATACTGAAATATAGGTATACCTTGTTTATAATGACATAAAAGTATATATAATATAATGGATATATTATTTTAGAATGTTAATAACAATGAATGAAGAACTGTAAGAAGAAAGTAACTTGAAAAGGGGTGGTGAAATTATTACCTCTTCCTCGGGTTCTTTCTTTTGATTTGATCAAAAGGTATCCTTAGGTTGGATTTATGACTAACGGAATGCCTCTAGGATGAATTGAGGGATGTTGAGAGAGTATTTGGGCTGGGGTTGGATGTACATAAAGGCTTTTACGGTGTGAATTAATTAGAAGGGTGAGTTCCCTTTTATAAGAGGGGTGAGGGGCCCCTTTGGAAAAGCTAGAAGTATTATTTTATAATGAATTCATATTCAGATTATAATGGATCCATAGTGGATTATTTAAAGGTTATGGTGGGGATAGGTCAAAAACCACTAAACCAATAGGTTGTAGATAGGTTTGGGTTACTATATTAACCTTATCTTTAAGTAATGACTCTTAGTTAATTAGTTTCACTTTTACAATGTCTCTTTGTATTTTTATATTATATGGTTAATAAACATACTATATACATCCAAGACACCCCCAAGTGGTCCATTAATTATAAAACAATCATGATATAAGTCTGTTAGACTAACATTATATTTTTAGGAATTTAATATCAATTAATAATATAATATGTGTTTTAAAATCTCTTTTATGTCAATTTTGACACTATTCAATAATTATTTTTTGTAAAAAATAATAACAGAATGATTACATAAAAATAAGTTAATTAAATTATTCATAACATGTCATATTAAACTATAAAATTATTGTAATTTATAAAAAGTCTGAAATTATAATTATTTGGGTATTTATAATATCAATTATTTTAATTTTTTCACTATTATGGTAATTACTACATCATCATTGTGTCATAAATATATTAAATAATTTATTCTGTAGAAATTATTAATAAAATATCATTATGTAAGAAATCTTCTTAGATTTATAATTAATATTTATTATCTAAAATCCAACATATATATCCCTATGTAAAAAATGTTTTTCTAAAAGATATATGCTTATGTCATTTTTGTATTTATTTTAATTTAATTAATATAAAGTGTCATTATAACTTACAAGTGGCTCAATGGGTCCCAAAATCTACACAATTATGCCAATGATCGGAAATATTTCCACCAATAAGGTTAGGACACGTTTTATGGTAATTTATTATTATTATAATATTATTTTATAACCATTATTTACCGTATTTACCCATTAACCATGGTAAATAAATTATTTACCGAATAAATTATTCAAAATATCTAAAAATAAAAGTTACCTATTTACACAATTTGGACATCCTGATTCCAAATATGGAATCCATTTTTCCAAATTCAAAACATATAAGTGGCCGAAAATAATTTAAAATTAATTTCCATTGTTAAAACAAAAAGCGTGTTTTTAAGAGATAATAACTATCAAAAGATTGGCACTTGTTTATGTCTGGTTTAATTGTAAAATTATGTCCAATGACAAAAATTGAATTAAATTGTAAAAATATATTCTAAATATACTTTAAAACCACACAAATTCAAAAATTTTCAATATTAATTATTTTGATTAAAAAGGTTGTTTTTAATTAAAATTTATTAATGTTCACTATTCATTAAAATATGAAAGTTATCCGAAATGTACCAAAATTTCACCCTAGGATAATTTCGATATTACGAATCCAAAAATGAAGTCCAATTTGAGAGATAGAATTTATAAAATTTAAAATAGTAGGATTTACTATTCATAACAGCTAGTTTGATTGGTTGTGGTGTGTTAGAATCTCGAAGTTGCGTACAATGCACGCCATTGCATTATTCAAAGGGGAACGTACCATGGAATCTTAGGGTGTTACATTATCCCCTCCTTCAATAAATTGCATCCTCGTAATTTTTTTAAAATTGGGCTTGAGAATTTTATGGAAAGTCCCACATCGAAAAAAGAGTCAATAAAACTATCACTTTAAAATAAATGAAGAGAGGTATAAAGGTCACCCAAGATAACCCATACTAGGATTCCATGTAAGAAAACATAGATGTGGACGATAAACTAAGTGTTATGTTCTGATATAGAGGGATAGAAAACATGATCAAAAGAAAGTAAACAATAAGAAAATCACAAACTTATGTTGGGAAAAACGGTCATTAGTCTCCCAGTAGGAAAAGTAAACGGACAATATTTTTTGTTTTAAGTTACATTAAATAAGGAAGACGAATTCATTTATGATATTGACTATGAACATAAAGAGATATAAATAATTTTTAAGTATAGATTCATTCTTTAATAAATTTTTACCACTAACTCATTTTTTTGAACAATGAGTATTCAAGAAGACTTGGTCACAATGGAAGAGATAGAATAAACATCTATAGAAATACATGATCCACGTAGGATAAACTATATATTTAACTTGACTTTAGAGATTAATCGAAACCAAAATGGTATGTATAATATCTGATGACCCCCCAAATGGATATTCTATTAGAGAAAAAAGAAACTAATCTTAATTTCAATTATCAAACCATCAATACCCCAAAGTTAAATAAATACCATTAAATAACCAATTTTCCTTAAAATCATTCAATATAATCCAAACTAATATTGAAACCCAAAACTTATAAGAATGTAGTCTTCCACGTTAAATTGTATCTTCAAATGACATTAATTACTCTTAAAGTCACATATTAAAATGTAATTAACCTAATCATTTCCATAAATAACCCAAATCACTATAAATCCACAATAAAAACATAGATAACTTCCACCATTACTCCTCAAATGAAATCCCATACTATTATATTTTCCTTGGGCATATAGTGTTCACAACAAAGCGAACAACTTCCAAAATAACATTTATCACTTAATCACCTAATCATTTTCCTATACTAAGGGTATTCATTTGATAAGACATAAGATCCCAAATAAAATTACTATTGATCAAAAAATAATTTAACTAAAAATATTAGTCACACTAACCGGGGACAACATGAAGTCCAGTGGTAGACGATAAATCCCAATCGCACTTTGGTTGTGGGTTTGATTCCCATAACTTTGTTCGACACAACGGGTTGTCACACGGTCTTCGTGTTGTCCTTTTTCAAAAACTAGATTTTATAACATTAGCAAAATGAGGGAAATTCTTTAGAATAATCATAAAATATTTTAACCACAAATATTATCGCATACCTTGAATTTTCATCACAAATTATAATAACTTATAATTTCCTCCAACCCCATGATCATATGAAACCAAATGGTTATTTATAACTATATCCATAAGATAAAAGATAATTCATCCTCAAATATCATTCTCACATGAAAAAATGTAGGGTTAAAAATAAAAGAGAAAATTATTCCAAAGTAAACCCATTAACAAGGTTCACTAATACTTTTTAATGATTTGTCCAACCATTTATTTCCACATAGATTCTTCTGTGTCCAAGAAAATATCTTGTATAATAGGGCATTCACTCGGGTAATGGCCAGGTCCCCTAAATTTATGGAAAATGACTGTAAATGGAATCTTGAGACCATTTTTATCTTCTTCCATAGTACTATTTATTTTCATCGGCAATTCTTCACTTTATGTCCTTTATTCCCGCACATAAAGCATTTCTTTGTCCCATTGAGACACTTTCTTAGGTTTCTCCTTCCATATATTATGCATTATGGAAATTGAGGATTTCTTTCTCCATGGTCTCCACTACTGGAGCTCTTATCATTCATCACTATTCTCTTCTTTTTTGAGTCCAGGAATTGGTTAATATATATATTGTTGATCATATTTTTGGAAAATTTACTTGGAATAAAGATGATATCTTTTATACCTATCAACATTCAATTGTGTTCCTCATTTCCACCACCATTCCCACCTTGTACATCATTCTCAAAGTCACTATGACTTCCTTGGAATCCATCCATTGACTAAAACCTGAAAGCATTGTTTGAGTAACAATAGTCATAAAATCATTTAGAGATTAACATGTCACCATATTCTCAATTTGAAACACATTTGGATTAACCAAGGTCATTTACTCTTATCTTATATATATAATACTTATAATTGTTTTGTAAAGAAAACATAAATTACCCTATGCATATCCCCCAGGAGTGTCGTAATCAAGAGTGAAGCAAGGCTCGTTTTCGTGCACCAGTTCCCGTTCGAGTCTAGCTCAAAGCTGTGTTTTCGGGTTTTACCTCTAGGTACATCTGTGCTAGATCCACCTCTACCTGCTCATATCCAGACAGGGATGTATGGCTCGAAAAACACACAAAATCACTATAATTACAAAATTATAGAAGTTCTTATATATTAATCTTCAAAGTTCATCTTAGGTATACATGCTCTAATCAGAGTTCATCTATATTTAGCTTCCAAGGTTTGCACTAAACCTCCCTCTGATACCAACTGTAACGCCCCAAATCTAGTTACCCAGAGTCGGTGCATTATTACATAACATTGGCATGATCACAAGAAAGATCAAGTATCTAAAGACCGATTAGTTTAGTAGCCTAGAAATAACTAGATACATTCATAAAGTTATACATTACATCATAAAAAAAATACAACAACATTGTCTCCATAGTCTACAGTCTTATCCCCTCATAATATCCCTGTAGGTCATTCATAATTTAATTCTTCACATCCTGGGAAAAATAAAACATAGAAAAGGGGTGAGCTCAAATGCCCAGTAAGGATAACAATATAGCGGAAACTTTCATAAATAAGAATAAACATTTAAGGCAATGTATAACTAAAACAAAAGCCTTTTAACCCTTAACTTCAACATTGTATGGTAAAAAAAATTAAATAATGCCATTTACTTATTCACATTGATATTATAATAATGAAATAATCACATTAAATATCAACAACCACATTCATAATGATGGGATGCATAATACGAGACTATCATAACCACATAGCCAAGGCCTCGTGCCAGGACTACAAATAAGATTTTTTCAAGGCCTTGTTCCAAGACACTAGTTTGTCTCAGGAGACCTACCGATGCATCGAGGAGCTATATAGGGCTCCACACGTCACTTACTAAGTCTAATGCATTCCTCATATGAAATGTTTTAAACATAACATAAACATTCGTATTAAAACTAGCATACTAAATGTCAATACATTGCCACAAACCATGAATGGTATAAAAATAGCACATCCACAGTCATACATAACTCATTCGATACAATATGGAAGATTGTATTGTTTAATAATATCCTTAATCGATAATGAGGAAGGATATTGGCATAGAATAAAATAATCATCAAAACAATTAGTTTGAAATACCCACTTTTTCTTGAAATCATTTAAAAGTCACACTATTTGTCAAGAAGCCATTTAAAAATAGATTTTTGAATCAAAGTGGCCCATGCCACTTTGAAACATTTAAAAGTAATTTTAATTTTAAATAATTAAGGTCCAAATAAATAAATACTTAAAACCATTTTTAAAACATGGATGTTAATGAGAAATAATTAGAAGAATAAATATTTAAAACACTTAATAATGTATTTTAGTTAGAGTTTCTAACCAAAAGAGATACACTTGAATAAAATTATTGAGGTAATCAAAAAGTTATAATATCATTAGAATAAAGGGATTCATGATATACTATGTCAAAGTACATTATATACACCCCATAAAAGTGATTTGGTGTATAACAACAAAGAAGTATCAATGGAATGTAAATTGAGATGAAATCTCTCATAAAGGATGTATCCTTAGGTTAAGGATAAATCAACGACATAGATATGTGTGAAAAATATAAATACAATAATATGATTGGATATTCAGTGTAAAACAATCAAAGGACATTCACACATAATCTTGTAAAACCAACACCAATTAATTGGATGTTTAACTCCACAAATGGAGAATGAGTTAAAATTACTCTTTTCAAATTCATATCGATGACAAAGTATCAATGGAGTGATTATGTGTATCAAAAGTTTACCACATAAAAGGGTAGTGGAAATTATGACATAAACAAATGGATAGTGATTCCACACATAATCTCGAAGTAAAATAATCAATGACGTTTGTGTAAATCCGAATAAATGAAAATGGAAATTTCAAATTCCCTTATCGATTTGGGAACATACAAAACATACACCCATGAAAAAAGGATAATACAATGATGATGTAAATATCAATAAATTAATGTATATTACACAATGAATACAATCATGGGAAGTACACACACCACATGCAATAAATAAGTGGTGAACAATGGAATTCTCACGGAATTAAAAGTGAGATAAGAACCCCCTTACTTTGTACTTTTTCCTTGGTCGACGGTAGGTTAACCTACTGTATAATGGTGAAATAATTTTTATTGAATTATACAAGAATCATTTACATTAATATGATATCATATATGATCATTTAACATTGATTTGTTAATAATATCTTAATATTATCATCATTTCGGGTGTTAACTTACTCATTTTCCTTTATATTCATTGTTATGTAAGACGTGTTTTTTATGGATAGGTTGTATAATATTCATATCCATAATTACATCAAGTCCTTAAAAATTATTTTTAATCATCTAATGATAATTTTACTTGAATGGATACGATGGAGAATGAATCTCATCGCATTCGTGGAGACGGTAGTCCGTACGTACGCACGAGCGACACTATGATTCTTTTGATGTTAAAATAATATATAATTTGATGGTATATATTATATACAGAATAATTAGCATGTTATATTTATTATTTAAATGAATTACACATCATTATTATATCCATCCAAATAAAAATGTTTTGAATAACAGTTACACCAAGACGTGGAGACGATATGTTGTACGTACGCATGTATGGTGACATGTCATTCAATGGATGGATAGAATACTGAAATATGGTTTTACCATGTTTATAATATCATCAAATTATATAAAATATACTCGAGACATTAATTTAGAATGGTAATAACAATGAAAGAATAAGTGGAAGAAGAAGGAACTTGAAAAGGGGTGGTGAAATTATTACCTCTTCTTCAGGTTCTTCCTTTTTATTTGATTAAAAGGGCTCTATAGGTTGGCTTTATGACTAAAATAAGGCCACTATGATTATTTTAGGGAAGTTGAGAGAGTATTTTTGTAGGGGTGGCCGATACAAAAGTCTTTAATGGTGTGAATTAATTAGAAGGGGGGTGCCCTTTTATAAGATGGGTGAGGGGCAACTTTGGAAAAGCTATAAATATAATATTATAATAAATTCATATTCGGATTCATATGGCTCCAAAGTGGAATATTTAATGGTTAAAGTGGGGATAGGTATCAAACCACTGAAACAATAGGATTTAGACAGATTTGGGTTACTATATTAACCTTATATTTAAGTAATAACTGTTAGTTAGTTAGTTTCACTTTTTTAATGTCTCTTTGTATTTTTATATTATATGGTTAATAAACTTACTATATATATTCAAGAGACCCCCATGTGGTCCATTAATGATACAACTATAATGATATAAGTCTCTTGACAGATCCTTAAATTTTTAGGAATTTAATATCAATTAATAATATAAAATTTGTTTTAACATCTATTTTATGTCAATTTTGACACTATTCAATAATTGATTTTTGTAAAAAATCATAACAGAATTTTTACTTCAAAAATAGTTAATTAAATAATTTCTAACATGTCATATAAACCTAGAAAATTAGTTTAATTAATAAGAAGTTTCAAATTATATTTCTTTGGGTATTTATAATATCAATTATTTTAATTTTTTCACTATTATGGTAATTACTACATCATCATTGTCTCATAAATATATTAAATAATTTATTCTATAAAAATTATAAAGAAAATATGATTATGTAGTAAGTCTTCTTAGATTCATAATTATTATTTATAATCGAAAATCCTACATATACAACCCTATGTAAAAAAAGTTTTTCTAAAAGATATATGCTTATGTCATTTTTTTATTTATTTTAACTTAATTAATATAAAGTGTCATTATCACTTACATGTTGCTCCCTAGGGTCCCAAAATCAACCCCAATATGCCCATGGTCGGAAATTTACCCACCCATAAGGTTTGGACACGTTTTAGGGTAATTTATTATTATTATAATATTATTTGTTAACCCTTGTTTACCGAATTTACCATTACCCATGGTAAATAAAATATTTACCAAAGTAATTATTCAAAATGACTAAAAATAAAAGTTACATATTTACTCAATTTGGAAATACTGATTCCAAATATGGAATCCATTTTTAAAAATTCAAAACATAATAGTCGTAGAAATTAATTTAAAATTAATTACCGTCGTTTAAACAAAAAGTGTGTTTTTAAGAGATAATAACTATCAAAAGATTGACACTTTTTTATGTCTGGTTTAATTGTGAAATAATGTACAATGAAAAAAATTGAATTAAATGGTAAAAATATATTATAAATATACTTTAAAACCACCCAATTAAAAATTTATCAATATTAATTATTTTGATTAAAAAAGTTGATTTAATTAAAATTTAGTAATTTTCACTATTCATCAAAATACGAAAGTTATCCAAAAAGTACCAAAATTTTACCCTAGGCTAATTTTGATATTACGAATCCAAAAATGAAGTCCATTTTGAAAAGTATAATTTATAAAATTTCAAATATTAGGTATTACTATTCATAACGGCTAGTTTGATTGGTTGTGGTGTGTTTGAATCACGAAGTTGCATACAATGCACACCATTGCATTATTCAAAGGGGAACATACCATGGAAGCTTGGGGTGTTAAATTTTTCGATGAAATAATATTAAAATAGAAATTTCATACCCCAAATAAACTAAATTGTTTGTTTCATGACACCAAATTATTCATCAAGGGGATATATTGGGCACCTCTCAATATTTATTTAGTGAAATACAATTGTCATATGAAGGATATTAATAACTAATCAATATATAATGATCAAAAAATTTCTTTAAAAAAACTAGCATATAAAATGTAAATATTTTCCCTAGTAAATAATAATATTCATCATTATATATTAACATAGATAATGATACATTAAAAAATTTATTTTTTAAACATTCTTGTGAGAAAAAATCTATTTATTTTTGAATCACTTATATTCAAATTTAAAAATGTAAAAATATTAAGAAAACTACTTACCTTTAAAATAATCGTGGAAACTTAAAAAGGAAGATTAAAAATTTGTCAGTATAGGGAAAAAATTAATTATTTTAGTAGGTGTTAAGACAAATATTCTATTATCACCTTTAATAAAAAGTCCCTCATTCAGAAAAAACATTAATATTCATTTTAAAAATATTTATCAAAAAACATGAAAGGGAAACAATTTCTAAGATAAATCATAATAGAAAATAAAAATCATTCTAGAATTCAATTGAAGCAAAATAATTATACAGTAGAAAAATATTCCTGACCGAATTTAAAAACAAATTCATTTTTTTATATAAATGTTATTTTAAATTTTATGGAACACAGAAAGATGAAAGTGAAATGAAATATTATAATAAATACAAATAAAAAGAGAATGAAAATATATAAAATTATTAATATAGAAATATAATATAATTCTATAAATTTAAACATAATAATAAACAATCCTAAATAAGGAATAGATTGGGAAATAAACACTTACCCTAAGTAGGAATTTTTTGGTAAGTGATTTTTTCCTTCTGTATAAATAATTTTAATTTATTTTAATTATAAAAAAACATATATATAAAAAATATTTCATATATGATCCACTTATAATATATCAACACTAGTATATTAATATTAAATTATTAAAGTCATCATTTTGTATGTCAATTGTTTAGTTTCGTATTTACATTTTGATTCAACATTTATGATCATTATATCTTGATCATGGTTCCATAATATCAAAAATGTTAATCATGAAATAAATATAATATATATTAATTATGTAAATATTTATAATTATATATACAAGGTGGATAAGAAAACGAAATCACATTATTTTTTCGAGGTGGTACTCTATATGTATGCTCGAGCAACATTCTACTTTTTTAAGGGGTGGAAGGATTAAGATGTAAATGATATATTTTATTTAGAGAATCGTAATTATTTCCTAAATATAAAATTTATTCTTTATTTATATCTTTATATCCATAAATGTAATTTTTTGATAATTAATTCCATCACTATAATGAGATGGTAGGCTGGATGTACGTACATGTGATATTTTCATTTTCTGTAGGATAAAATTTATGTGTAAAATGGTTTCCCCATTATTAAAATAGAATCTTATTATAGTTATTACACTATATTTATGATTTTAGTGTGGATAAAAAATATTTAAAATTATTAAAATAATAAATAAAATATTTATGAGATGGTAAAGATGATTAAATCTTCGTTGAGAAACCTCTATTGGATTATATATTATTTTTTATATGATAATGTAAAGAGTAGAAAAATGTAAAATAATGAAACGATTTATGATGGTATGTATCATTGTCATGTATTTAATCATATATAATTCCCAATTCATGTGAATATGGGAATATAAGATCTTCCATTTTATAAGTTAGAAGAGGGGTATACAAGGAATTACATAAAAGATATCAATAATATAAGGACACATGCATGTGATAGTTTATATAAATTAACAGAGATTTGAATTTATGATAAGATAAGTTAAAAACATCTTAATTAGAAAATAATAATACAAGTGCAGGTGGCTTTAATAACCTTGAAATTTAGTTTATCACCCTTAGAAACCCCATTTTAAAATTAATCGTGGGAGAATTGTTCTTTTCTATTTTTACTATTCATTATTACAAGAAATTAAAGTAAACATATTAAATTATATTTAATATTATTATTAAAAGTATTGATTCTATTTATCATTATTTATCTATGATAATTTGTATAAATTTCATTAATAATAACTCTACAAAACACAATGATTTTGTTTTTAGGAAAAATGAAATTTAGACCCAAAAAATGAATTTACCATCATTCCATGCATTGTAATAATTATAAAATGAATATTAAATTACTTTATTAAATAAATATATTATAAATTTGGTTAAAATTATCACAACTACTGAATTATTTAATTTATTAATATAAAAACCCTTTCGGAACAAAAAAAATATTTTCTATAAAATTCTAATTTATTCACAAAAATGAACTTATTACAAAATAGAATATAATTATGAATCCTATGTAGTTATTTATATTATTTATAATTAAATTAGCCATTTATTACATAATGATTAATTTTTTTAAAAAATAAATTGACTTTACTTTACAATGTTTAATGATATTAAATGACCAATTTACAAAAATATGATTTATTTTGTTCACTAAAACAAATATTTTCATAAAAATAGATGAAAATAACAATTTGAAAATTTTGAAATGATAATTTCAAAAGTTATGATAATTTTCTAAAATTTATTTTCTATTAATGATATAAATAAATTATAATATCCATGTATAAAATTAAATGAAAATAATATTTGAAGAAAACATATTTTTGATGCCTAAAATGTCTTTAATGAAAATTAGGTACATATATATTCAGAATTAATAAATATATTTCAATTATATAAAACCATGATATATATTAATCACATATTTTTTCTTTATATTCATATGATTAATTTAATTAGTAGGTTTTAGTGATCATATTATTTTTATAGTGCATTATAGTTCTCTTAATGTTTGAGGTAGTGTGTGGTGGAGACTATTCACTATTGTATTCATTTAATGGAAACTAAAATATTGGGTTGCTACATTAATACCAAATGGATAGGAGTAAATAATGGTTATTTCATTAATATAATAATATATATATATATATAATAATGATACATATTTTATTTTATTTTTATGGATATAAGATATTTTGTTGTGGAAGATTAATTAAAAGATTTTATAAAGAAGATACTACATACATTGATTAATTGGTCTTATATTATAGATTTTATTTGAATAATAAGTACTTATGATAAATTATATAAAATATGGTATTTTGGATGAACAAATGAATTATAGGATAGGTAATTTGAATATTTATTTATGGAGAAATTGAATGGGATGATTAACCATACAGGGGTTGAAGTAATACTATTTTATATGTGAATAATAGGGAACTTTTTGGAATACCCATTACACTATTATGATATAAATACACAATTAATTAGAAATTGACACCCAAATTTCATTAAAATTTATGTCCATGTGTCATTAGGTCAAACAATCCTCTACCAAAATACTCTGTGCATTATGAAAAATTCATTATGTCTTTTTGCATAGGTTTTCAGACATTCAAATTTTAATTTTTACCTTAATAACTCTTTTTTAACTGTGTAATTTATATATTATTTTTAAATTATAGGGTTACCAAAATTACTAATATTTCATTATATGGAACAAAAGATGGATCTATATTTTGTCTACTTCAATTCCTTGATATGAGAAAATAAACTTTCATATTAGAATATATAATATATAAATAATAAATAATTTTATGGAACTCACATTAAACTATTATGCATTCTTAATATAATTTAGTATTGAATACAAATTTAATGATTTAAAATATAATAATATATAGTGTTAAATACCATAGAAGAGTTATTATTAAAATTAAATCACATTTATTGATCAGATAAAAATTACATGATTTTAATAACAAAATTCATTTAATGTTTTTCAATATTATCACAGTAGTTAACAGTAATAATTAAAATATTACCTTAGTTATTAATAATTAAAATAAAATTAATAAAAAATATTGATATGATGATCCAAAATAAGAAATAAATTTGATATATTTAATTTCTAAAAGGGATAAATTCTAATGTTTAATATAAGTTTTTAAATAGTCTATTTAGTGTAATAAATTAATTATGTTTCAAAAAATATTAATAATGTATTTTATAAATAAAAAATAGTATTTTTAAATTAGTTATATCATTCATGATATATATAATTTGAGTATAAAAAATTTCTCTTACACTTTACTATCATTGTTTTATTTTAAAACTTATAATTTTTTCCTATATTTGATTTTTCGTTCTTCACATAAATATCATTTATTTAAAAGATACAAAAAAATTTAATTCTAAATTAATTTTGATGAAATGATTATACAAATGACGTTTTTAAATAAAATCACTATTATAAAATTTATATACCTGTATTTTAAATGAAAAATATAAAATATAAAAATAATTTATTTTATTAAAAATCAAATTTTTAAACATTAGTTGTTCTTAATATTATTTCATATCAATTTCTAATTTAGGTAATCTTAATATATTAGTTCATATATGATATTATTTTTAAGGTGTAAATTTTATTTAATAGGATAATATATGTAATGTACTTATCTCGATAATCCCTCACATGACCGTGATGATTCAATATGGGACTTGACGTGCAACTCATCATACACCTGAAGCTATAGGATATAAATAAGAGTGTAAGAAATATAATAGGTAGAGAATACCCTATGATATATTGTCAACATATAATATGAAATAATATAAAAAAATCAAAAAAATCAAAACACCTTAAATTGAGGCAAAACCAACATTCCAAATAATTATAATAAATCATTTAATTTTAAAATGTATGAACAATATAAAATATATTATTTAAGTTAAAAATGATACCTAAAACCATATTCCAAATAAAGACTCGAATATACCCCAGTCCTAAGCCTGATGATTAGTCCCATATCCATTCTCTAGTCCCATCCAATAATAATTTTTTCAAGTACAAAGACCATGTTTCTTCTCTATAAATGCATCCATTAAGTCTACAAGGGAACCAGATGGTGGAATGAATAGGGTGTGAGAAATACATAATAGGTCAAAGACAACACTATATAAATAAATCCAATTTGAATTATGATTGTCTGAAATAATATGATAAATAGGTGAATTTATTTAAAAATTAATTTAGAACATAAAATAAACATATCAACCCTTGATATCTATGTTGAAACCCACATGCACCACATTTTCCCTAAAAACTTTTTATCCCCTCCCTGGGGCTTACCAAGATACATGAATGGGTAATTATACGAATGATTGTCCCATGATTCCAACACATGTTCTTTACAATATGCTATTTCCCCACAATTTTTTTGGGAATCTTCCCAAAAGATATCCCATACTGATCACTACTCCAAACCAACCCTATTTATCTATATATTAATAATAAGGAATGCTACCAAAAATAATGGTCTTCCCCATTCACATGGGCTGTAAAATTTATCCCAATTATCTATTTTATTTCATTGTCTGTTAAATTAAACCCCATAGATAAAAGTTTCTTCATTATGGACCCTATATATCAACCTAAGTATTACAACCATATTTCTAGTTTTGATCCCCCTTAAATACTAATGTATAAACTATTCCCCACATGCACCATAGTTTCGCTACAGACATGTCTTGTCCCGTCCTAAAATATCATCCATGTTCTCGAATGGGTCATAATACTAATAAATATCCCAACATTCCAACATATGTTCTCTTTAGTGTTCTATTTTCATCACTCAACCACACCATGGGAATCTTTCTAGGTGGTCAACCATCTTGATCACAACTCTAGGTGATACCAATTTAACCATGGTGTTCTAATCAGTCACAACATGAAAATAAAGGCATGCCTTGTTCAAATTGTCTGTAAATTTTCATTCTTCTCTCCTCTATTTTCATTAGGTGTTACATAGACACCCACAATGTATAAATAAGTCCAAATTTAAAAAATATTTAATGAAATAATATTTTAAATTAGGGTATTAATTTAGAGATTAATTCATAAAATGAACTAATATTTCCAACCATCAAGCTTTGTGTTGACAACCATGGTTTTAAAAAGCTAAACATGGATGATGTAAGATACCACTGTTCCTTAAATAATGTGTAATTACCAAAATGAAATCAATTTACAATTTGTAATCTCATCCAAGAATGAATTTCATATCTATCAAAATTTCATTTCCAAAAAGGAACATAAAGTCCAACTTTATATTCAATATATTAATGAATTCCATTTCAGAACTATAGTTTTCGATTATGGAAGAAGATTGTTATAAAGACCCCGAATTTCAATGGGAATTTTTTTTTCTTAAATACAAGGGAGTATTTTGAGTCCTCATAAATTTACAACGCTTGATTATGCGGCCTAGCGTGCCCGGAATCAATTTCAAAAGTTATTTTCGGGTACAGTGAGTAAATGTATGAGTGGGATTTTATAACTTTTGAACCAGCAATCGGAATTGAAAACTGAGGACACTGTTGAACTCGTAGTGCCGGTATTCGCTTAAGAATATTAACACTTTTATGGTAGTGGGTCGAGTTTATATGTTTCTTTTTTGGTTTTTATGTTTAAATTAAATAAAAACAAAGTTGAAGCTTCATTTTTATTTCATGATGGTTAAAACCTCCAAGAAGAGGTTGGAGGTGGGGTCCACCACACCTTAACCTCCCATGAGAGGTTATGGTGGTGGGCCCACCCGAACATAAGCTCCCTTGTGAGGATAATTTTAGTGTCGAACACCCGGGCTTTTAACCCCTTGGAACCCCCATTTTATGTGAAGAAACTCTTCAACTCCCCTTTATATTATTTAAGCCAACCCTCATCAATTAATTGATCCAACTCCACCCCCTTAATTAAGTGAGTTATCTCATTTAATTAAAAACCACATTTAAAATTCATGTCAAAAATTAAAATAATAGACAATCTATTATTTCATTTGGTTGGAATTTTTCTTTTGATGGAAGCGGGATAATTGAGGAGCTCTTGGAGAGAGAACACCAAAGAAGAAAGAACTCTCCAACGAGGAACGACCATCGAAGAACGATGGACACCTTCTTCCTTCATCAACCAGAACATAAGAGGGAGCACAATCCATGAAGAACGCTGACGATTCAATCCTTGGATTCTTCATTTTCAACATCAACAAATCAACGTCAACTATTCTATGACATCATCAACAAACAACGATACGAGGTAGGGGATTTGAATTAATTTTGTTCTTTTTCTATCTTGTACAATCATGGATTGTGATTTTCCAATTGTTATCACCATAACACAGAGGGCGTAGTCCAAAAGAACACGGCCCGAAACCCCTCATAGTTTCCTCATTTCTTGACAAATGTGACGGCACAACGGCACCACCGGAGGAATGGTACACGGCCTATGGGCCGTGGTAGAGCAATAATTGCCGGTGTCGAGCCTGCCGCAAAGGAAACCGTTGGAGCAGGGCCGCCGAGTTACCGAAAGGGCGTGGCGTTGTCATGCCGCACAGAAGAATAGGCCGTGAGAGGGAATGTATGGAGTGAGATGGTTCATTTGGCATTCCCCACATGTGGTTTGGACATTTGTGGGACACTATCGGGTTGTATTGACCCTAAATCCAACCAGGCCCCCAGAATCGAAATGCCAATAACTCACTGACCGACTGTCTGATTGATGCACCATCTGTTGTGTTGATACCCCTATGATGAGTCAAATATTTTAGATATTTATATGTGGGACTTCGTGATAGTTTTATAATCAATCTATAGCTCGTGGAGCGGATCTCCAGGGGAACGAGTGAGCAGACTATGGAGACGTAGTAGCTGGCTAAGACCCGACGATTACTGACCGATTCGACTCAGTCTGTTTCGACTAGCCCAGAGGGGAGCGCCTCTATGTGACACGACAGACCCACAGTGGGGAGCACCTATTTTTGACATGGAAGACCCACGATACTCATTAAGAGGAGTACCTCAACATTATATTAGGGGGAGAACCTCTGTGTGAGCACGTTAGATGCTCAGTGGGAAGCACCTTTGTGTGTGTGCAGCATACCCATAGTACATGACAAGAAGAGTACCACATCAGTCCAGGATAGTGGGAAGTTCCTCTACGTGACAAGACAAGACAACAATACTCTATATAGGAGGATTACTCTAGAGGATTAGGTTCGACAGTTTGACTAGGAATGTTCTATGATACTACCTCTAGAATAAATTCCTTGTTTGAGATGAGTCAATGACTCTTGTGTTTCCCTCATGAATAATATGCGTTTCTAAATACCTTAGTTGTATGGATGGGTATATACCTATGTAATTTTTATCCATTGATTTCATACACTGTATTTTATCCTTGTTGGATTTTGTGAGACCAAGATGGTCTCGTGGTCCCAACTGAGTATCATTATACTCACCCCTACATGGGCTATGCTCACAGCTCGTTTTGTTGGTTGCAGACGAAAGACAAAACTAACTAAGGCAGAGAGTATCAGGACTAGACGATACCCAGTGGTGGACCACTCGGTGTGACGGTACACAGAGCAGACAGATGGATGTGGAGTGTTGAGGTGGCCATCTGTAACTACCCTTTAGGTAGAAACCCTGGAGGATGACCTAGCAGCTGATTTACATTTCTTCAGTTGTACTTTCCTTTTAGCTGTACTTGTACTTTCTTATTGGGCTTGTATTCCCATACCATTTTACCTTCCAACACTTCTTTTGTTTATAGTTTTACTTAGTGTTCTACTTCCATTTTTGTACTCTATTGTTTTTTTAATGTTATAAGGTAATTCCTTCCCAGTTTATGGACTTACGACTTTGGTTCTAGTCGTCAGCCGCTGGACTATGGATGGAGGGATTGGGTTAGTCACGATACGGGCCCCGGGGGAAGGGTAATGATAATTGGTATCAGAGGAGTCTGACCTACCGTAGAACATAGAACTCTGGTCAATACATTCTATGAAGAAATATTTTTAAGAGTACTAAGTGTGGTTTTCAGTACAGGGAGTCCCGTGTTGGTGCAGGCAACAGATGTATCCATACACCAGGACCCTGAATTCTGTTTTCCGACTTAGTGGACGAAAACACTGATTGCGTGCGTGTATCAAAAGTTTTCGTTAATTTAGCTCAACTAGGACATCTAACCGGATATAATATTTTGACTGTGTCACATCTGTTTATTTCAGGATGCCTCCCCACAGATCCCCGAGAGTCAGATGCTCTGACAGCCCACCGAGCGACCAGGACTCGGTGCATGTCCCTTTTCTAACAGAGGCACCACTGGTACCACTTCTCATTGGGCCATTGATGCCACCAGCCCCAGCAGCAGATGATGCATGATTCTTGAGCACGTTGCATGAGTTCCATCTCTAAAGGTCGCCCAGGTTCAGGGGAGAGACGAACCCGCAGGCATTTGATGATTAACTGGAGGTTGTGGTGAGAGTCTTCATACTGTATGGGACACCAGTCAACTTCATGGTGATCCTTGTCATGAGTCTCCTTCAGGTTGAAACATACAGATGTTGTGGTGTGATGCTCTAAGTGAATGACATGGTGACACTTCTCTGGGAAGACTTTGAGAGCCCGTTCCGAGAGGAGTTTGTTCTAACAACCCTGCAAGCGGTGCATATACTACATCTATTGCAGGATATCATGATTGTAGCTCAGTACTCAGTGAGGTTCATTGACCTCTCATGAAAATATACGAATATGGTACAAGAGCCATTCTTCAGGGACCATATCTTCGAGTAGGGACTCAGGCGAGAGACCATGGCTTCGCTGATCTCATTCAGCATCCCAATGCAGGAAGGGGTGTTAGAGAGAGCCCTCATAGTATAGAGTTTCATTACTTAGAAGTCACCAGCAGCAAGACCTACTACTAGTTGACATGCATTGGAGTCTTCTATAGCTGGTAGTAGACATATGACGTAGAGGTCCAAGAGAACCAGACCCACTGGTGGACAATCGCACGACTCAGGATCAGACGTGCGGGGCCCCCGGGGTAGTGACATACATGCCAGGAGCAGACAATGTTACACAAGCGGTGGGAAGGGTCACAAGGCTCGTGACTTTCTGTCCCACCATTCAGATGATCAATAGATAGTTGAGGGACCTCCTAGGCAGAGGCAGAGGTTGGATCGATGCAATCCGCTGGGAGTAGGAAGAGGTGGTAGAGGAGCTAGTCGAGAAGCTAGCGGTGGGTGGCGATTCGAGTTATTACCACCAGCACCACCAGAAGGTCCACCCCGACCACTAGGAGTAAGTGGATATGAGAATGATCAGATTCAGGTAGTGGAGGCATACAACCATGGTGTTCTAGAGATGATTTGAGGTATAATATGTGTCTACTCCACCTTATCTGCAGTTCTTATAGACACAGGTTCCACTCACTCTTTCATTGAAATTGCCCTCGTTCGGAGCTCATAGATTCCAACAGAGCCGTTGGCTCGATCCTTATGTCTAGAGTCTCCTTCAAGATCAGACTCAACAAGTACACATTGGTGTCAGCATTGTGAGCTTACTCTAGGATGCGAGAGCTTTGGATGGGATCTCATCGTAGTGGCGTGGAGACCTTAAGATGTCATATTGGGGTTGGACTGGTTATCTATAGTCCATGGTCAGATTTATAGTATTTGGTGAAAAGTGTTGTGTGTCCGCACTGAGGGGACTAGGTTCACCATCACTTGTGAGATGAGAGCCTTTACATCATAGGACATACATACTCGAAGGAGGGTGCAACTGATCACTAATCATTTGGTCTGGCTTACCCTTGGAGCAGTTGATGTGGAGAGTCCAAGTTATCATGTAGTTTCGGAACTGTACGCAGATGTTTTCCCTGACGATGTTCCAGGACAACCTCCTTGAAGAGTGGTTTAATTCTACATTATCATGTACCCCAGGACAACACCAATATCTACTCCATCGTATCAGATGGCTCCTGCTAAGCTTCGTGAGCTGCAGATACAGCTGGAGGACTTGCAGGGGAAGGGATTCATCTGGCCCAGTGTTTCTCCATGGGAAGCCCCAATTCTGTTCACCAAGATAGAGGATGGAAATTTAGGATTTGTGTCAACTACCGTCACCTATACTAGATTACCATAAAGAACAAGTACACACTCCTGAGGATTGACGAACTCTTTGCTCAGCTGAAGGGAGCACAATGGTTCTCAAAGATAGACCTTAGACCTTGATATTACCAACTCAGAGTTCGAGATAAGGAAGTGAAAAAGATGGCCTTCACGTGTCAATATGGCCTCTAAGTGTTCTTGGTTATTCCATTCGGCTTAACCAATGCTGTAACAGTATTCATGGGACCCATGAACATGATCTTCCAACCATAATTTGATCGCTTTGTCGTAGAATTCATCGACAACATTTTGATCTACTAGACCACTGTGGAGGAGCATGCCTACCATTTGTGGGTAGTACTGGACACACTCTGAGAGAACCCACTTTATGGTATTCTCTCGAAGTTCCAATTATGGATTTGAGATGTTCATTTCTTGGGGCATGCCATCTCGGAGGCTAGAGTTGCAGTTGATCCAGAAATGATTGGGGCGATACTTGCTTGGGAGCCACCCAAGAGTGTGACAGAGGTAATAAGTTTCATGGGCTTGGCTGGATACTATCCAAGGTTCATTCTAGACTTCTCCAAAGTTACAGCACCACTATCATCCTTGATGAATAAGGGGAAACCCTTCGTGGGGTTAGAGGTATGCCAAATGATATTTTAGGAGTTGATGTAGAGGCTGACTAGTTCCCCCATCATGAGGCTTCCAGAGGAAGGCATTGGGTACATAGTTTACTACGACGCATCCATGACTAGACTTGGGTGTGTCCTTATATAGGAGTGAGATGTGATCATGTATGGTTCTCGATAGCTGAGACAACATGAGAAGAACTACAATACCCATGACCTGGTTTTAGCGGCAGTCGTAATCACCTTGAAGATGTGGAAACACTATTTGATGGGAGAATGTTTTACCATGTACTCTGATCACAAGAGACTCAGGTATATCATTTATCAAAAGGACATGAACCTGAGAAAATGGATATGGCTTGAGTCTCTCCATGATTATGACTTCGAGATAGTCTTTTCTCATGGAAAGGGGAATGTTATTGCAGATGCACTCAGCAGGGGGACTAGTATACAACTTCTAGAAGTGGCAACGGAGCATCTGGTTGCTTTACAGATATCCCTTGTGGATAGATATGGAATAACATTCCTACACTCTATTAAAATCACTCTCCCACATCATCAGTGAGCCATGGGAAGCACAACATGGAGACGCATACTGTGAGACACAATGTTCTTAGATATCCACCGGGCAAGCACCTTATGGATTTTTCGAAGGTAGGGAGCACATCATCCTCTTCAGAGGATGTACAATGGTATCAATAGCACTTTAAGAGGATGTGTTGAGGGAGTTACACACATCCCCTCTAGCAGTACAAAAAGGAGTAGCGAAGATGTACCTGGACCTTCAACGATAGTACTGGTGTCCAGGTATGAAGAAGGATGTAGCTGACTTTGTCTCTCTGTGCCTCACTTGTCAGCAAGTGAAGGCGGAGCACCAGGTACCAGTAGTCATGGTTCATCCTTTAGAGGTCCCATAGTGGTAGTGGGATGGGATATCCATGGACTTCGTGAAATGTCTCCCATGTAGATCCAGAAGTCACAACTCGATTTGGGTGATTGTCGACCAACTAACCATGTCAGCCCACTTCCCACTGATCAGAGCGCCAGGTTTAGTATAGAGATTTGGATGCCTCTACGTGAAGAAGATTATCTAGATACATGGAGTAAATTCCTATATTTTCTCCGACCGTGATAGACAGTTTACTCCCCGGTTGTGGAAGGGGTTGTAGGAGGCTTTCGGGACGAATCAACGCATGATCACTGCCTTCCATCCTTAGACAGATGATCAGACATAGAGAAACATCCATACCCTTGAGGACATTCAATGTGCAAGAGTCCTCAACTTTGGTCGCAGCTAGAAGGATCACTTACCATTGGTGGTGTTTTACTACAACAACATTTATCACTCCACCATAGAGATGGCACCTTTCGAGGCATTATACACACGACCTTGAAGATCATCCTTGTGTTAAACAGACCTTGGGGAGTCAGCACTGGTGCGACCTGAGATGGTACGGGCTAGCGTGGAGAAGGTGCAGATCATCCAGGAGTGGATGAAGTCTACAAAGAGCAGAAAAATGTCATATAATTAGAGGAGGAGGAGACCTCTGGAGTTTGAGGATGGAGACCACGTCTTTCTACAGGTTTCAAATCGACGAGGTCTCTGGAGATTTGTCCTAGGTGTCAAGTTATCATCGTGGTTCATCGGACCTTTCCAGGTCCTCAATACAGTATGTGAGGTGTCTTACCACCTGGCTCATCCACCATAGTTGCACCGAGTTCATGACGTCTTCCACGTATCTCAGTTGAGGAGATATGTGCACGAGACAACAGACATCATCGACCATAGAGAGTTGGATGTCGATGATGGGGTGACTTTTATAGAGGTTTTGATGGAGATTGAGGATTGAAAAAAGAGGGTCATACATGGATGGTCGATTCCACTGGTGCGCATTCACATGCATCATAGTAACCTCCTGGAGAGCACATGGGGGCGGGAGGTTCAGATGTGTGCTCAGTACCCCCACTTGTTCCCTTAGTGTGAGTTGTGGCTTACGGGGATGTAAATTCTTGAGGTGGGGAGAATGTAAAGACCGATAATATCCGTGGAATTTTATGTTCTTAAATACATGTGAATTTTTTGTGTCCACAAAAATTTATGGCTGTTGATTTTGAGGCCCGATGTGCCCAGAATCAATTTCAGAAGTTTTGTTCATGTACGTTCATTAAACGTATGAGTGGGATTTTATAACTTTTGAACCGTTTCTCAGAATTGAAATCCTAGGACACCATTGAACTCGCAGCGCTGGTATTCACTTATGAATATTTTCACTTCGATGGTAGTGGGTAGAGTTTATAAGTTAGTTTTTTGGTTTTTTTGTTTAAATTAAATAAAAATAAATGGGAGGCTTTATTTTTATTTCTAGTCAGTTAAAACCTCCAAGTGGAGGTTAGAGGTGGGGAACACCAACATTAACCTCTAATGAGAGGTTATGGTGGTGGGTCCCAACCAAACATAACCTCCACTGGGAGGATAATTTTGGTTGGGACAACCCGGGCTTGTAACCCCTTGGAACCCCCACTTAAAGTGGAGAAACTATTCAACTCCCATTTATTTAATTTATGCCAACCCTCTTCAATTAATTGAGCCAACTCCACCCAATTAAGCAAGGGAGTTATCTCATTTAATTAAATACCACATTTTGAATTCATGCCAAATATTAAAATAATAGACAATCTATTATTTCATTTGGTTGGCATCTTTCTTTTGTTGGAAAAGGGTGAATTGAGGAGCTCATGGAAATAGAATTCCAAGGAAGAAAGAACACTCCAATGAGGAACGACCACTGAAGAATGATAGACACCTTCTTCCTTTTTAAACCAGAAAAAAAGGAGGGAGCACCATCCTTGAATAACGTTGACGACGCCATCCATGGCTTCTTCATTTTCGACGTCAATGAATCGAAATCTTCATTTCCATTTCATCGGAAAAGAACAATGATACAAGAAAAGGGATTTGAATTAATTCTATTCCCGTTCATTCAGGTATAATCATGGTTTGTGATTTTCCAATTATTATTACCATAACATAGAGGGAGCGGGCCGAAAGAACATAGTCCATCCCCCTCCATTTTCCTCGTTTGTTGACGAAAACGGCAGAACAATTGGACCGCCGGAGGAATGGTACATGGCCGAATGGACACAATGGTGAAAAGACGACCAGAATCGGGCCGGTCATGAAGGAAACTGATGGTGCAGGGCCACTGGTTCGCTGGATGGGCACGGAGCCTTTACACCGCACGGAAGAACAGGTTTCGGCCCCTAGCCACGGTGGTGCACACGGGCGGCCTGCAGGCCGCAGGAGGGGTGTGACGCCATCGCGCCACGAGGAGGAAGGAGTGGGAGCAGCTGGCTACTCAGCCAACTGGGAGGAGTGGGTCCCCGCTGGTTTCCGAATGACATGGACCAATTCCACCAGGCGCCAGTTGTCTCTCACCCAAATAGTTTGTCTGTTCAGGAATCGAGGGGATTCTCCCCTGCCCCCTGAACGTGACTAGGGCTTCACGCCAGGCAACCGAGCCACCCAGCGTGGGCCGGGATGCCACCGCAGGCCGGGTCATACCCACAGATTAGGTCATACCCATGGACTGGGTCAGACCCCATTCCGGACCCATTTGACCCGAACTCACCTTTTCGCCCATAACATGTGCTATGGGTGTCCGATCGATGAATCGTCTACAGCGACAGAAATTTCGGTGTGAGACTGTTATTTTGGAATAACCCTCTTCTTTTTTGGACATAGTTGGGGTATGATCAGGTTGGATTGAAACTAAATCTAACCGGGCCCCCAGAATGGAAATTCCAATAACTCACAGACCGGGTGTCCGATTGACGCGTCGTCGGTTTCGTTGAGACCCATATGATGAGGTGGAACTTTGAGATAATTAAACATGGGAATTAATTATAGTTAGATAATTGACCCATAACATGTGAAGCGGATCCTCGCGGAGACAAGAGTGCGGAGTATAGAGACCTAATAACTGGCTGTGACCCGATAACTGTAGACCAATTCGACTCAGAGTGTTTCGACTAGCCCAGTGGGGTGCACCTCTATGTGATGTGATAGACCCGCAGTGGGGAGTGAATCTTTGTGATGTGGCAGGCCCATGGTTCGCGATAGTATGAGTACCTCAATAGGCTAGTAGGGGGAGCACCTCTGTGTGAGCGCAACAGATCCTTAGTGGTAAGCGCCTCTGTGTGAGCTCACCTGACCCACGATACTCGACAGGAGGAATACAAAACAGTGCAAGATAGTGGGAATCACCTCTGTGTGATGCGGCATACCCAGAGTACTCTCTAGAGGAGGAGTACTCCAGCAGCTGAGGTTTGACTATTTGACTGGGGATGTTATTTTATACTACCTGTAGAATAAAATACTTGTTTTAGTTGACTCAATGAATTTTGTGTTTCCCTCATGATTGAGATGGGTTACTAAATAACATAGTAATAAGTATGGGAATATACCTAAGTAATGTTTATCTGTTGATTTCATACTTTTTAGTTTATTCCTGTTGAACTTTGTGAGACCCTGAGGGTCTCAGGGTCCCTACTGATTATCGTTATAGTCACCCCTGCACGGTCTATGCATGCACCTTGTTGTGTTGGTTTAAGATGATGGACAATGCTGACTGAGGTAGAGAGTAGCATGACTGGATGGTACCTAGAGGTGGTCCACTCAATGTGATGGTACATGGTGTCGACAGATAGATATAGAGTACTGAGGAGACCATCTGTACCTACCTGTCAGGTAGGAACCCTTGAGAATGACCCGATAGCTTCTTTACTTTTTATCAGTTGTACTTGATTTTCAGTTGTACATGTAATTTCCTATTGGGATTATATTGTTGGCCCCTTTTACTTACCATCACTTCTTTTGTTTACAATTTTACTTAATTTTATTCTTCCAGTTGTGTACGTTGATGTGTTTGTTTGCAGTTATAAAGGCAATGCCTCCCCTGTTTAGGGATTTATGCCATTGGTGCTATTTGGCAGCCCTGGTTATAAAATATGATGAGTTTATTATGGCCATATGCATATAATTAATTAATATATTACTACTTTATTCATTTTTCCTTCATTATGACCTTTATATTGTTTTTTAAAAAATATAAACAAATTTTCACTATTTTGACATTAATATCTCAAAAAAATTACATAAGAATAAAAGTGGTTACAGTAAATTATAAATATTTATATGATAGGTAAATTGATATATTTCCAGGAAATTTTTTTTTCTAATTAAATAATTTCATTGAACTCTTATAGAACACAGAAATGGTATTTATCCGATTAATATAAAATTAAAATATATAGTTTTAAAAATGATAAATTCTGTATAATATAGAAGAATTTTTATGTTACACTAATTTATTTGAAAAATATAACATTTCTTGGATGTTTAAAAGATTTATAATTAAATTATATGGCCATATTGTTGTCATCAATTCGATAGTAATTAAATAGTTCCTAAAATATCATTAATGATACTATGTAATAATAAATATTTTATTGAATGTTTTAATATTTTTTAAAAATATAATACATTGAAACATTAATTATATATGGTTTAAAATATCATTTATTTGTCATTTATAGTTTAATATTCCTTTTATTGAAAAATTCATTACCCCTAAATAATAGAAAAATTTTAAATTGCAGTAATTATCAATAGGTTAAATACGGGTTAAAACTATGAGATAAGTGTTAAAATATCACATAACATTTTATAAATTTTATAATATGATATGATGTAGACTTATAATATTACTATATGTTAAATATTTCAAATTTGAGTTTTGTGTAATAAACATTAATTTAAATTAGATTAATAATTTATGTAATTCCAAGAGTGCCCCACCCATCACTTATAAATGGGATCAAATTCTCCTCTCTTCCTCAGTATTTTTCATCCTTATATCATAGACATTCCATATATAATACCTTACTATAATATTTTATCACGTCCATTTATTTTCATTCAAAGAGTCATTCCCTTCAATGATTATGGTTTGTGAAAAAAATATTTTTCTAGACAAAGAGGTATAACTCATAACCCAGAGTTTTCAGTTTATTGATTATTATGCCCTTCATAAATAAATTTTATGGATTCCAAAGTACATTATTTAGTATATAAGATGTAATTAGTTTTTATTTAGTATATAATATATATTTATGACATGTCATCAACATGAATGGTCTGATACATTTTCTAATCTATAAATTTTATAGATGTCTATAGATAAAAAAATAATGAAATTATATGATATTTATATCATGATTTGTATTTTTGAAATTATTTAACCATCAGCAATGTACATGTACTAGAAATGGAGATCCTAAAATTCCATAAAAATGAAATAACCAACAACTAGAAATCATAATTTCTAAAAAGAATTAATAATAAATGGGTGTTGATATGTTATATGAGGATCATATATGATATTAAATGTATGTACATGATTCTGGGATTGAATTATAATATAGTTAAATTTATATAAATTTAGGATATACAGATTTTGATGAAATGCTTCCTTAAAGTATGGTTTCTTGTATCAATTTTTTTGAGGCATATTTCACATTATCCAATTGTTTATTTTATGTGGTTTATATATTTTATTTTTTATATATTATATATTTACGCCCTCTATATTCTTGGAATTTATTGTTTCATTTGTTGGTATATCATTCATAGGGGTTACGGTTTAAAAATTAATGTAGTGGGAATGTTTTATTTTACAATATCATCCTTATTCATGATTATTTGTGTTTAAGTTTCCATTGGGTGAATTATATTATATTTTTATCTAAAACACAAAATATTTTATTATCCTATGGTTATTTTTTAAAGTTACAAGTTTTTTTTATTTTCCGTCTTTATTTTCCAAAGGAACTAAAATAACGTATTTATGGAAACCTGGTATTGTTTTTTATTCTATCGGTAATATTATCGTAAATCTCCATATATTCAATAAAATGGTGTCAATTATTTTTACTATCATAACATGAATTCTTATAGTCATTCTATGCAATGTATAACTTTTTACAAAAAAAACTCTAAGGAATATTCTATTCATTTTTTAAATGAGTTTCTTTCTTTATTTTTACAAAAAATTATGAAAAAATATTTGTTTTAAAATAATTAGCATGAAAAAAAATTTCATTTCATAATAACCACATAGTGAATTAATTATTATTTTAAAATTATTCTTATTTATTTTCAAATAAAACGTTTTTCCTGCAATTCAAGAAATTTTTATATTTCTATATCCATTTTCAATTTGAAAATTGTTTTTTTCAGAATAATTTTTTTAATGATTTTTGTTATGTTATTTATATTAAAAAAATTTACATTTTTTAATCTTATACATCATTGGATATATGTCATAATGATACTATCTTTTTTATTTTTCTAGATGGTTTATGTTTGGTTTTATTTTGGGAAGTATTGACATTTAATTTACAGGTTCTTCTAAATCAAAATGTTTTATTATAATTTAGGCATGTTGAGTAATTTGTATTGTTTATTTATATTATGAATGAATTGGTACTATTAGGTTATATTTGGGTAATATAATTAAACAAACCCTTGATTTATCGTAATATATCATTTGAAAATACAGGTTTATTATTTTCATAAGGACTTACCCATTTTTGTAAGTTACATGAGGTCATGAATGTATATTTATGTTTTCATGGAATGATGCCTTGATAATATGTCCATGATGTCTAGGAATGATGAGTAGATAGAAATTTTATGAAGTCTATCATTATCAATTCCATCATTAAAATAAATTTACTGATATCCACATGATTTTTTTATTTTTTATGATATCTATGGATATGTTTCAAGATCATGTGATTATTTATATGATATTATTCGATCATCATTTATTTAATTCATATTATTATTAACTCAGATGTTATTAATTTATTTCAATGTGTATTCATTTATCTACATAGGTATATTAATTATTCCTTAGTTAATCAAGATAGATGTAAGAACTTGAGTTTTTGGAAACGGGTCAAATTCCGACCCGGTTTAAACTGTTGACTAGTTTTTTTTGAGAAATCATGAAAATCTATGCAGTTTTTGGAAATTTCCAGACTACTCGCCATGTAAATTACGTACACGCCGTGTATGAGTTTCCCAAGTGACCGACCGTGTGCTCGCCGAGAACATGCCATCTGAAGACCGTGTAGATCCTTCCAACTACATGGTGTGTATTTATAGACATGTCATGTATCCCTTACCCGTGTGAGGCCAGGTACATGTCATGTGGTGCCCAGGTGTAAATTTCCATCTACACGGCATGTAACCTTCCTTGACACGCCATGTACCCATGCCCAGTGTAGAGGCCGAGACCCAGGCCGTGTGCTGACCGTGTACACAGTCCATACCGTGTGCCAGACTTCACTTATGTCGGAGTACGGAAACACGTATACACAACGTGTACTTGGTAAATACACATAGTGTAATTTTTTTATTTGATATACTAAGGCGTCGTCGCGCCCCATTCCCAGTTTTCTATTCTTCTCCCCCTTTGGACGAAAAGTTTATCCGAAAGACCTCCACGAACAAAAATCCTTCTACATCCCTCATACGACCTCTATTATTCATTCTGTTGGAGACAGCGAGACTGCATTAGAGAGGCTAACCCCGCGCAACCTTCTTCGCCGTTGATTCCTCACTTGTTCTTCCACAGATTCCATCTGAACGAAATTTCTAGATTTGACGGAAATACAGATCTACCACGATTCAGTCCGATTCAGAATCTGAAATCAAAGGAGTGTCATCATACGAGTATTAGGTAGGTGGTGCATACCTTCTTTCGTGTTCTCGTAGACTTTTGGGGGAGGTGACCTTCGGGTGCGATGTTAGTTGTTGAGAGAAATCCTGTTTATTTTGTTTTTATTTCATTATTTGCATTGTGGGATGCCTCTGGGTATTCCCTGACCCTGTTGTGATTGAGCACGACCGAGTTAGATGTCATTTTTTGTTTGTGGATATTTGGCCGGGGGTGCCGAAATGCGTGTGAATTAGACTGTTGTTTACACTATTTTGTTTATAATGATTATTGAATATCTCTAGTTAAACTGTTTAGTTTAATTGTTAAATTTTGAAAGAGTTAGGTACTGGTATGGGATAGCACAAGTAGTTCAAATTGACTATTTAGTAATTGCATATTTAAAGTGATGCTTCCATGAATGAACATGCAATGTGTGATATTGCATTTGTTGAACAGATTGTTGTGTTGGGCGTGGCCCAGATATATTGTTGAGTGATGGCGATCACGGGTTGGGGATTTTATCTTGGGTTACATTGGGTGGTTTCTACCACGGGATTGGGCATCAAAGACGTTAGTTGAGACAGTTAAACTATCAGGTTGGGCTTGGCCCAGGTTACTGGATGGCGAGATCATCAGATTGGAGTGATAGGTTCGCAGGGACACGAGGTGTCAGAGATGCTGTGGCTTGGGAACTTATTGAGGTGATTACCGCTCACTGGGTACTTTTGAGTAGTGTGCACACAGATAGACTCCGAGATGAGGTGGTATAGCCACTCGCTAGGTAGAGACCCCCGGTAGATGCGGTTAGGTATATTTGGATTTGGGTTTCGTGCCATAGGAAGCCACGTGGAAGGTGGGGAGCCTTCGGGAGACAGCTTTGAGGTGGTCAGGTTGGGGGCAGAGGCTCACCGTGATTTGAGGGCAGACATCGATGTCCCTCCGGTTATCTTTTGATGACATGTATCCTTGTTCTTCCGGATGTTGTACCATGGGCATGTTGAGATTTTGAGCTGAGTTAAGACGGTTGGGCAGGCTTTTCGGACGTCGGAATTTGAGACACATGGTGTCATGTGGCACGAGGTGTCGGGCTGCAGATCAGACATTTTGACATTGGCCAAAGTATGTGACACTTCCTGGTGGCTGCTGAGCACCAGTGAAGTCTTTATTTACTTTTGGGCATTTCACTATTTACTATTTTTCTTGTATAAGAATTTCTTCCTAAACACTTATATTAGGTACGCACCTCTGGGTGGTATCCTACTGAGACTTGTCTCACACCCTACATGGGCCCTTCGGGACGTGTGTAGACTTTATGAAATTGAGTGCAGGTAGAGGGTCAGCCTCAGGAATTGGAATTTAGTGATGTTTGCATGGATACTGGAATAGACCCTGAGGTCGTGCCATACTAGAGTTACATGTTTAGTATTCTTTTCTTGCATCAGCAAGCTTACTTGTTGTAGCTACTGTTGGTTAGCCATTGTCACCCTTTTGTATATTGACCTAATTTGGATGCATGTTTTAATGTTCAGTTGTAGTTACATGTTATCAGCATGATGTTGTGTTCATTTCTGCTACAGTTGTTTCCTATATTGCTTCTATTGTTTGTTGATAATGGATATGATTCCGCTCTGCTGGTCTGGTTCGAGTCGGCTGAGACTGTCATTCCTCAACGTCTTTACTATTATAATCGGACCAGTAAACTTAATATTATCCTCCGAGAGGGTATAGCCTCCCCACTATACCTATTCAGACCCTCGCTGCTAGTCGGAAGCCTTTGGCGTTCAGTGGAGGTGCGCCTAAGGTAGTGACACCCAAACCACTCGGCACTGTTCGAGTGGTTGGCTGGGTCTGGGACATTATAATGTGGTATCAGAGGTAGGTTCTAGAAAAGGATTTAGTAGCAGTGTTTTTCTGGATATTAATGAGATTGAAACATCTCTTTTTAGTTCTCCTAGTTTTACTATTTGGGATATGGTAGACTGGAGATAGGTTGTTGTTGGAACTTTATTTTTTAACTTGTGCTTGGGTGCCTGCAGCCCCATGTACGAGGGATGGATTGAGTTGTCGGGGGTGGGAATTTCTGTTTTTTTTTACTCAAATTACAGTTGATATGATTTCCACCTCGGTGGACCACTAGTTGTGCTATGTTATTCATTATGATATGTAAACCTTGGTCGGTATGGAAAGGGTTTCTTTCTTTGATTTTTATAGACACATTTTAGGTTATTTCAATTTCATAACTGCACATATTCTTTGTGAAGTGATAATACCATGTAAATAACATAAATTAATTGTCGTGCTTTTTCTGCTTTGAAATGAAAAATGGTGAAATTCCTGATAGAATTTCTAGTGGTTGCAATGTGTATGACATGATTTTTTTTATAATTGCATGTGAGAGGGTTTTGGGTCTGACTCTTATGAGAGCAAGCATGTACTATGACTGAGGCAGTGTAACTGTCAGGATTGGGCAACTAGGTCGTCGGTTTGATGCAACGTGAGTTGTCGGGACGGGCATGGCCCGAGGTACATTTGATACATGGCTCTGTTAAGGGAGGGTAAGGAGGCCATGAGGCCGGGATGCCGTGGGGCATGGGTTGCGGTGAGGGGGAGTAAGGGTAGTTGTTATGCACTGCCTTTTACTGCTTTACTTATCTGCGTAGAATGTATAGTTATATAGATATATGTGGGTTGTCTGACCATTTATGTTATTCGGCAGGTTACTTCTTCACGACACGATGGATTGACTGGAAGGAGAGGATATGGTACCACATGATTAGGTTCTGAATCCGGTGAAGGCAGAGCATGAGCCGCAGGTACATGCTCAGGGACAGGATCCGGTTCAGGATCCAATGCAAGAAGGGCAGCAGCCGGGTTTGGCAATGTTCGGACCGTGGCTCGACGAGCAGCTCCATGCTAGCCTAGTTCGCGTCTTGTATGGGATTGACAGAGGTGCGTAGGGTACAGATCCTTATATAGTGTATCTAACGCGGGAGTTCCAGTCGTAGCACCCACCACTTTTTCAGGGTGAGGGTGGTCCACATGCGGTAGAAAAATGGATAGAGAGTATGCACATGATCTTCGAGAAGCGCAAGACGCCTCCAGGGTGGAGGGTCAAAACTGGCGACGCCCATGCTGAGAGGACCGGAGAAACGTTTGTGGGATGTTCAGGTACAGTCTCGTAGGAACGAGAAACTAGCATGGAAGGACATTAAGGATAGGTTCTTCGAACACTTTTATCCAGAGACGCTGAGGGCAGAGAGAGCTCGGAAGTTGTTTAGTTTTCATTAGGGATACATGTCAATCATTGATTACGCAACTACATTCACAGGGCTGTCCCGTTTTCCACCTGGTATGGTGAGAGATGATGCAGCTAGGGTGAGGCACTTTGAGGACGGCTTACGAGATGCCATTCATGTTCAGGTAAACATATTCAGGCTGGTTTCTTTCTCCGAGGTAGTGAACCAAGCGCTCATAGCTGAGGGCAACGAGAGAGAAAAATATCATTTTCGCAGGGTGAAAGCTTCAGGTGACGATTCAGACAGTAGGGAGCCGGGGAGAGATGAGTTCCAGTTGGGTGGGCAGGCCAAGAACTCAGCTAGACCACCTGGTGGTAGTTCATCGGTGGTTTTATTTCAGTGTGGACAACCATGACATGTTCGGGATCAGTGCGATAGGCCTTCGAAGGAGTGTCCGACGTCTGGATAGGTCGGATATTTGGAGAGGTTTTGCAGGCATCCTTCTCAGACAGCCAACAGAAAAAGACCAGGATAGACTGTGGCATCAGGAGCTGGTTCAGGTTCGCTACCGGGAGATGGTGGTCGAGGTTCATCTGCACGTAGAGGACGTGCCAGGGATAGTAGGACCCAGCTGAGGGGTTCGTGGCCGGAGACTAGGGTAGCACCGTAGATAGGACATGCTTCAAGGAGTTGTGCATCAGGTCACGTGCAAGCCGTGGAGCTACCAGGGTCTGAGCAGGCTAGAGAGACAACGACGGTGGCAGGTACAATGCGAGTGTGGCTATGAGTTTCTTTACTTTCTTTTGGCATGACCTCTTGAGGCATGTCTCGTTGAGTGTACAGGCTGCACATGATACTTGTGGACTGACTAGGTGCTAGTTAGTGGGACTGACATCATATTAGATTCTTTTTATGTTTTATTTATATATCTGAGATGCGTGGCATCAGGTGCATCATGGATGTAGGTTACATGAGGTGTTGTGGGCATCGGGGCATCGTAGAAGCAGGTTACTTGAGGTGCATGGAAACAAGTTTGAATTGAGCATCTATTAGATGCAAGACCTCAGAGAGGTGGACGCCGATGCGGTGATAGTTACGTTGGGTGTCGGAAGCGACACGTGAGCACCGAGGAGGTGCAGGGGTGACGATGCATCACGGGAGGACCATGGGTCCGAGAAATAGGTTGTTGGGCCTTGTTTGTTTAATTATTTTCATTGATCTTTGTTTGAGTTGAGACCGAGTAGGCGATTTGGAAGGTGGGGAGCCCCCTTTTCGGAATTTAGCCCGAAAATTGAGACTGGGGTAGTCTGGGTTGTTTAACTGGGATGGTCGTGTTTGGTGTCATCTCCTGGTTTTGTTTGGTTGCTCGGGGATGAGCTATGTTAATGTGGGGAGTTTGTAAGTACCTGATATTTTGGAAACATGTCAAATTCCAACCCAGTTTAAACTTTTGACTGGTTTTTCTGAGATGTCTAGAAAATTTGGGTAGTTTCTAGAAATTTCCAGACTACACACCATGTACTTTAAGCACACGCCGTGTATGAGTTACCCGAGTGACCAGCCGTGTTCTTGCCGAGTATATGCCTTGTGAAGACCGTGTAGAACTTTCATACTACATGGCGTGTATTTATAGACACTCCATGTATCCTTACCCGTGCGAGGCCAGGTACATGTTGTTTGGTGCCCGGGTGTAAATTTCCATCTACACGGCGTGTCGCCTTCCTTGACACGTCGTGTACCCATGCCCCGTGTAGCGGCCGAGACCCTGGTCGTGTGCAGACTGTGTACACGGTCCAGACCGTGTGTCGGACTATGATTATGTCGAAGTAAGGAAACACATATACACTGCGTGTAGTTGGGAAGTACAGGCCGTGCACATTTTTTTTATTTGATCGACTGAGGAATCGTCGCGCCTCATTCCCAATTTTCTTTTCTTCTCTCCCTTTGGACGAACAGTTCATCCGAAAGACCTCCACGAATACAAATCCATCTATATCCACCATATGACATTCGTTCTTCAATCCATTGGAGGTAGTGAGACTGCATCAGAGAGGCTAACCCAATGCACCATTCTTCATCCTTGATTCCTCACTTGTTCCTCTGCATATTCCATCCGAACAGAATTTCCGAATTTGATAGAAACACAGATCTACCGTGATTCTGTCCGATTCAGAGGCTGAAATTAAAGGAGTGTCATCGTACGATTACGTGGTAGGTGGTGCATACCTTTTTTCATGTTTTTGTATTATTTTGGGGTTGGCAACCTTCGAGTTTGATGTCAGGTGTTGAGTGAAACCCTGTTTATTATGTTTTTATTACATTATCTGCATTGTGGGATGCCTCTGGGTATTCCCTAACCCTGTTGTGATTGAGCAAGACTGGGTTTGAGGTCGTTGCTCGTGTTGGGCTATGCGGCTGGGGGTGCCGAAATGTGTGTGAATTGGGCCATTGTTTAAACTGCTGTGTTTATACTGCTTATTAAATGTCTCTAGTTAAACTGTTCAGTTTAATTGTTAAATTTTGAATGAGTTAGGTACTGGTATGGGATAGCACAAGTAGTGCAAATTGAATGTTTAGTCATTTCCTGTTCAAAGTGATGCTTCCAAGTATGAATATGAAATTTGTGATATTTCCTGTGTTGAACTGCTTGTTGTGTTGGGCTTGGCCCGGATATATTTTTGAGTGATGGCGATCACAGGTTGGGGCTTTTAGCTCGGGTTACATTGGGTGGTTTCTACCACGGGATTGGGCGTCACTGACGTCGGTTGAGAAAGTTGGACTGTTAGGTTGGGCTTTGCCTGGGATACTGGATGGCGAGACCATCAGACTGGAGTGTCAGGTTCGCAGGGACACGAGGTGTTGGAGATGTTGTGGCTTGAGAACTTATTGAGGTGACTACCGCTCACCGGGTACTTTTGATTAGTGTGCACACAGATAGACTCCGAGATGAGGTGGTACGACCACTCGCTGGGTAGAGTCCCCCAGTAGGTGTGGTTAGGTATATTTGGTTTGAGGGTGCTTTCCATAGGAATCCATGTGGAAGGTGAGGAGCCTTCATGAGATAGATTTGTGGTGGTCAGTTTGTGGGAAGAGGCTCGCCGTGATTTGAGGGAAGACATCGCTGTCCTTCAGGTTATCTTTTGAGGAAAGGTATCGCTATTCCTCCGGATGTTGTGCCATGGGCAGGTTGAGCGTTCGAGGTGGGCTATGACGATTGGGTGTGCCTTCGGGATGTCGGTACTTGGGACACATGGTGTCAGGTGGCACGATGTGCCAGGCTTCAGATCAGACTTTCCGGCGTTGGCCAATGCAGGTGACACTTCCTGGTGGATGTTGAGCACTAGTGAAGTCTCTGTTTACTTTTGGGCATTGCATTTTTTACTTTTTTTCTTTTATAAGAATGTATGCCGAAACACTTATATTAGGTACGCACCTCTAGGTGGTAGCCTACTAATTCATGTCTCACACCCTACACAGGCCCATCGGGATGCATGTAGACTTTATAAATTGCGTGCAGGTAGAGGGTCAGCCTCAGGAATTGGACATTAGTGCTGTTGACATGGAGACTGGCACAGACCCTGAGGTTCTTCCGTAATGGAGTTACTTGTTTAGTATTCTTTTCTTGAATCATCATGCATACTTGTTGTAGCTATTGTGGGTTAGCCATTGGAGCCCTTTTGTATATTGACCTACTTCGGATGCATGTTTTACTGTTCAATAGTAGTTACATGTTATCATCATGTTGTTGTGTTCATTTCCACTGTAGTTTTTTCTTATATTTCTTCCACTATTTGTTGATATTGGATATGCTTCCGCTCTGCGGGTCTAGTTCGAGTCAGCTGAGTCTTTCTTTCCACTGCATCTTTACTATTATACTTGGACCAGTACCCTTATTATGCTCCTATGAGAAGGTATAGCCTACCCACTATACCTTTTCAGACGCTCGCTACTTGTTGGCAGCCATTGGTGTTCAGGGGAGGTACGCCTAAGGTAGTGACACCCGTCCCGCTCGTCACTGTTCAGGTGTCTAGCCGGGTATGGGATGTTACAATAGAATATGTTAAAAATAACACTAAATGAGTAATTGAGCTAATGCTTATTTTGTTTCACTTCCCTTGGCTTTCATGAAGTGTAAATTTTCTTGTATGAATGGATTATATTGAGAGAATAAGTATATTATCATGAAAAAAATTTCATGTATTTAGATTTTCAAATGTATATGACATTAAAGTATGTATCTAGATTTATAAGACTACTATAATATTCAATCTATTTTGATATAATACCTTGTATCATTTTATACTTTAATAAAGTAATTGAATAATCTTCTCTACTTGGATTTTTGTATTTATAATGTCAAACCTATAATTACATCTTTGAAGCAATGTCATGTCCAACCGATAATTTCAGCATGGAAGGAACAATATTTCCATCCTATTATTATAGCAGGGAAGGAATTCCATATATAACTTATATTTCTACAAAGATTGAATGAGATGTCCAACCTATAATTTCATCCGAGGATGAGCACTATGCCCATCCCATAACTTCATCTATATGAATAAAGTGATAATGGGGTCATAAGAAAAAAAATACAATAAATCCACATACAATACTAAACATAAACCTGATAAAAAAGAAATCAAAATACATTTTATCTAAATAATCAATTAGTCTATTATCATGGGGTTCAACACATATTGAAAATTCATGCGAATAATTAAATACCAGGAAAAAATAAATTTACTCGAGGTAACCGATTATTATAGTAATAGTATATATTTCTAATTTACCTATAAATGGATCTCAATTACGATTTCACATATATTCATACCCCAATTTAAACATTCCATTAAAATATTATATATTATATTTCAAATTAAATTTTTAGTCAAGGTAATTTATTCCCGACCAATCACCACGATTACCATGTTAATCCATTTATAAGTCATTACATGTTCTCAATTTACATTACAAACAAATTCAGATTGTTAAGAAAATAAAACCAACTTTCACTTAATCATGTTTATATTTATTCATTCTATTTGTCTTCCAACCTAAATTTAAGAATTGAAAAACCCCTCAGCTGGTTGAAAGAATTGATCTCCATGTGAACAGATAAAATGGGGTCCTAAGGATATATACAAATAATTTTTAATTAAAATAGTAGGCTACCAAATTTGTTATATTGTATGTATGACATGTCAAAATGATCAAACTTATTCAACATACTAGAAAAATGAAATAGGCATTAGGGAATTATCTATAAAACCCACCTCAATTAAGTTAAATGAAGAGATTCCTCAAAATCCAAAGTATATCTAGTTTTTTCCTTCTTTTTCTTTAAGGAATATAATGAACCCCTATCATCACTAGAAATCAATCCCTGATCCAAATTTTTAATCCTATATTATCGTTTTACCAATGGTAAAACTAACAGTATAATATAGAGTAGTGTAAGTGAGAGGCATACCATTTATCTTTATGTCTATAACACTAATTTCACACCAAATCTATATTTATATATAAGATGACTCATTAAATTTCCAAAGAGAGGTCCATAATTAAAGGGGAAAGGTAGGGGAGATTAATTAAATTCTAAATCATGAATAGTAAAAATTATTAGGAACACCCCATTAATCATATGTATTTGGGATTCCTAGTATGAATCCTCATATTTATATTTGTGTTAGAAAAAACATCAACTCATCTTTAAAATCACCAAAAACTAGTTAATATGTTGACTGATATTTCACATCATGTAATGAAATTGAATGACATCTATGCAGAACCATTAATGTCCTAAATGGGTTTTACCGGGTCTACCCAAAACTATTCATTCCCTGAATTATTTTCATGGATTATTACCTGAACCTTTAATGTCATGAAATGAATATATATGATGTCAATTTATATTTTAGCCTAAATTCATTCACCTCATCATTTACCTCCTAATACATCATCCCAAACACTGAAATAGATGAATTTAATTTATCAATTACTGATGTTCAAATTATTTAACTGAACATTATTTCTTTTAAAAAAATACCTAATGTTAAATGTACAGGGACATCAATGGGATCCTATAACCTCTCCCTCATATAATATCTCATCCTTTATCTATTCTATAAATCAATAATTTAGATTATTAGAATATATATCTGGGAACTATGTTCATATATCAGAATCCCTCTTCATGGAAACCTATTATACACACTCATGAGACCACTATCCTTTCACTAGATGCATGGCCTTTCTTTAGGGATTAATCTCACCATGGTCCATGATATGGATTATGTGATCCTAAAAGGAGACTCTAATAACTAGCTTTATGTTAGTAATGTTTATCATGTGAGAAAATTTAGGATGATATATTTGGTGTTGTAACACGGGAAATACATCTCTCTTGGATCTAATGTGTTGAGGAAGGTCTAAATATTCTTCCACTTGACAGACCCTCTCCACCTTCTCAAATGACCTGAAGAAACTAGATGCTAATTTTCCTTCTTATTGTATATAGTTATTCACTACCCTAGGAAACAATTGAAGAAAAATATAATGACTAACCATGAACTCTAGTGGTCATCTTTGATGGTCCACGTATTATTTTAAATAGCCATGTGTTATTATCAACCAATTTCTAATCAAATCAAAAAAATTATATGCCTCCTACATGATACATGGTCCAATGAGTACAAGAATTCCTACCTCTAGCTATCCAAGATGTGAAAAAATGAATATCCTCAAGTGGAATATTAAGAATCTAGTTGGATTGATGCATGGAATCTATTATTTTAAGGGTTATCCATGAGTTCAAGATGTTACTCACAAGAAAAAACACTATCTAAGAATATTATTATAACATATCCTCCATGATATAAATCATCCACATATATTAGATTTTAGTATGATGATTTTAGGTTTTTCTCAAATTGAACTAATTTCCAAATTCCCTTTGAATTCCCTTCTAAAACCAATACATATTACTATAATATCTACCAGAAATGAAACTCTTCATAATACCATGTAATCGAACAATATATAGTATGTTGAGACCCCCCTTATCATTGATGGTAAATGTCACCTTTTTTAGAAAAAAATACAATACCTAAATTATTAAATCCATGATCACACTAACTGCATAATTTTTCAAAGGGGTATTTGGATTTTATTTCATTAAGTTTATACTATCATCATCCCACTTTAATTATGGAATGGGAAAATAAATTAGTATCCCTATATACCTATAATTCTCATCCTTCACCGACTTACAGGATAAAAATCATTCCAAAAAGCCCTATATCGTCTTCGTCATCATTGGGAACAAGTACTTTCTATAGTGGGAATCATAAATCATTATCAGACCTGGATATACATATCATTTTGTGGCAGTTGACTCCATCATCTTCTTCTCATTGAAGTATTTAAGAACCCATACACTACCATGGATATGAAAAACACACCACTACCTGGAGACAATCCTAATAGTGGCTTCCCACTATTTAGGATTTCCATTAGGGATAGTACCTCTAAATCAGATATATATTATCTATTGATTTGAACTAGATACACAAGTATAATTGATTTCAAAGTCACAGCTTCTCATCCATAATACTTATAAAAATCAAGATTAATATCTACACAGAGCTCTATAATTATCCACAAGTCACAAGATTGTAATATTGTAACTATAAATGTCTTATAACTGATGTAATATGCAATGATGTTACTCTTTCTTGGAGTATATTAAAACAAAATTTATAATGATTGTAGTTACCCAAACCAACTCGTCTACAAATATTGAGTTTTTTCGAGACAACACATTAGTATTATAATTATTTAAATAGTATATATATTTATCAATTAAATAATGAATATTGAATAGTAAAAAAATAAATTTTAGATGTTATTTATAATTTTTCACATAAATAATACATATTTACAATGACATTTATATGTTTTGTTAAAATATTTATATATTTAGAAGAACTATAATCAAAAAAGAACTACCATTTATGTCCTTTTGTGAAAAATAAGAAAATTAAAATTATAGAGTACTAAAAATTGAATGTGGTAAAATAGATGTCATTTTTGGATTCAGAATATCTAAATTATCTTAGGGTGATTTATTGGTATTTTTTTGATAACATTTAAATTTTGACGAATAGTGAAAAATACTACAGAGTACATACAAACTGACATTTTCATTCTAAACAATAATATTTAATTAAAATATATCATAAAGTAAAAATAGATACATAATAAATATATTAGTCCAATATAAGTCATTTTAGTCATTTTAAAATACTATAATATAAAAAAAAAATTTCAACTTTTTAACGTCTTTTACCAAATTTCTAGGCACATTTACAATTTTTCATAAAATGTAATTTTACTAATTATATGAATTGAATTTCAAAAATCAAACAAACACAGTTTTCATCCGTATGTAAAATGTGTTTCAATAGGATGAAAATATTTTTTATGTGAATTGTAACTTTTGAAGTTTATTTACAATGATTAAAAGTAAATACGAAAATTAAGGTAGAAATAATATTATAATAATATAAAGTTACCTAAACACATGTCCTAATTCTATTGGAAAAGTTTTCTTAGTCCAAAATAAACCTTAGTAAAATAATAAGATCCTTTTTGATCCAATTGGGTTATATTATGACATTTATTACTTTTTATTTAAAGAAGAGTTGAAATTGTTAAATTCACATTTTAATAACCAGAACTTTATTAATATTCATTTAAACATAATATAAATTATACTATTAATATTCATTAAAAAGTAAAAAATATTTCCTACATCATTGTATTTTATTTATAATTTTTAGACATTAAATAATTATATTTATTTACGTGGCAATGTTGATGAAGTAATTACCTTATTAATGAACGTTTAAAATAATTGATATTATAAGTATTAAAATAAATGTAAATTGAAACTTATGATTACATACACAAATTTTATAGGTGAATATGAAATTTTAGGGTTGATTAAATGTATTTTTGAGAAGTTATCAATTTGTTATTACTTTCCAAAAAACCAAATACTAAATAGTGTCAAAATTGATATAAATGAGTTTTTATAAAAAAAAATACTATTTTATTAAATTATATAATAGTCCTAAAAAAATATGGATCCACCAAATGACGTAGATAATTTTATAAGTGTAATTAATTAACCACTTAAGGTTCTATTTAATTTTCATAGTAACTATAATAACCATGCAGTATAAATATATTAGAAGACATGATAAAAGTTAAACTATTTTACTAAGAGTTAAATCTAAATGATCAGGTAAATATGGAGAACTATACTTTTATAAAACATATTGGTTGAAGGTATTTATACCCATAAGAACCATATATTATAAATAAATCTATTTTGAGCTATTATAAACCGAAAATAATATTATAATAATTTAATATATCAACTGTTTCCTTAATTTCCCCTCACCACTCTTATAAAAATGTATTTCCTCTTCTCTTAATTTCAAACCTCCAAATCAATTTGGATTGGAAAAACCCTCCAAAAATATCCTCCCAACTACCCTCAATTCATTCTATAGGCCTAATTTGGTCATAAAGATAACCTTAGGAGCCCTTTTTGTCCAAGTAAAAAGGAACCACCCGAAGATGTAATTATTTAATCACCTCTTTCAATGTTCTTTTATTCATACACTTCCTATTTATTTTTTGTTTCCATAATAAAATAATAAATCAAGTACCTTATATAATATGAGATGTTATTATATATATGGTACAATGACATTAATTATTCTATCAATCACATGCATGTTATAGTCACCATGCGTGTGTGCCTATGACTTACCATATCAATGCCGTGGTGTAGTTTTTATTAAACACTATATGATTTGGATGGGTATAATAATGAGTATAATTGAATTAGATAATAAATATTACATGTTAATTATTATTTATATAAAATATACCATCCAATTACATATGATATTACCATCAATATGAAGGATATTGTCGCTCATACGTACGTACGACTTACTGTCTCCAGGACACGATGAGGTTTAATTCCAAATTGTAACCATTCAAGAATAATTTTAGTATTATGATTAAAAAAATATTGATTAATAACGTAATATCATTATGGATTTGAATAAAATACATACTATCAATAACTATCATGACTTACATAACCAAACATATAATGGAAAATGAATCAGTTAACACCCAAAAATTTGATACTATTAAATATTATTTACAATGAAATATTAAAGGATCATACATGATATCATATTTATGAATATGGTTCATTTATATTATAATAACAATGCATTAACAGTTATACATGATGTTAAAAATACCCTCAACTAAAAGAATTTATAAGGTAAGGGAATTCTGTCTCACTTTTGATATTCATGACATATAAGTCATGTTCACCCCTTATTTCTTGTGTGTGGTGTGTGTACATCCTATATTGTATTTAATATCATGATTAAATTTATCGTATAGGTATTTAAATATTTAATTGAATATATCAGACATATAATTTAAATTTTCAATGTTCTATGGGACACTTTGACTGTTAAGAGAAATAATCCTTTCTCCATTTCAACATTCATTGTAACGACCCAAAGATTCATTAATGGAAAATCCCTCTTGATCCAGTTAAATGTTTATTTTTGAAAAAAATGTTTTTATAAGATGTCAACTTCGTTAGTTTTATGATAAGATTTGTGACCGTTACTTTTATAGCCGTTGAACAGTGATCATCTGAGTAGTATAAATATAAGGCTTTAACGAAACCATTTCTACTCAGACAAAGGAAGCGATGGCCTCATCCAGTGGAATTTCCCCTTACGAAGCCCATTTGTCGGAGCTCGGAAAAGAGGTGGAGTCTTTGGGCTTTTCCCTTGACCAAGACCAAGCTGAGCTTCATCAAGTCAAGCTCGAATGTGATCGTCTATGAGAAAAATGGAAGTTGATAGAGATTACCACTCGAGCGATGTTATCCGAGCAACCCCAAGAGTCTGTCACCATCCCACACCTTACCCTTAGGTCTTATGCCACTATTTTAAGGGGTTATTTAACAAATAAGTAGCACCATGTTCATGTACATTATTTTTTTTGTATATAATAATGAATATAATTTCTAGTCATTTTTGATACATTGTAATTAGTTTTTAAAGTACAAATGGTGTTTTTAGTTATTATTTAATTAAGAATTATATTTTATTAAATTAAAGGATTTTTGAATAAAATAATATTTTAATAAAATATGATTATTAATATTAAATTAATTTTTATTAAATATAAATGATCTTATAATTTTATGAATGCAATTAAATTTTTTATTAAGGTTTGAATGCCATTTCTGTAAAAACCCGTGAATTTTTTATAAATGTCGGTTTTTATTTTAAAAGTGAAAATTCACATATTTAGAAAATTATTTAGATAAAATAAATATTATTTTTGGAATCAGGACGTCGAAATTATCCAACGGTGAATTTTTCATAATTTTCTGAGACAGTCAAATTTTTGGGTAAAAATTAAATACCATTTAAATATATAATGTGTTTTATGACATCATAATGACCCAATGGTGATGTAATAAAATACCATAATCCTTATGTTCGTCCAATATATGTTTTATCATGAAAATAACGAGGTTTTGGGTTTGTTTGACACACTTTTCAAAGCATTAATGGAGCCCTCAAGACTTATTCAACAATTTTCCTTTTTAAATAAATTACCATGGAAGTGTGACTCACCTCCACATAAGCAACCCTATTTTGTTAATATGTTCAGACCTTGGACTTGTAAACTATTGTTTTCCTCTTTCCTTTTCCAGAAACCATGGGCAAATACCATGGGATGGTTTGTGGTTTGGATTATTTTAATATAAGGGGTCACAAACCTAAATAATAAAGAATTCTCTCACCTTTCCTATATAAACCCACCCAAGATCCCACTTCCTCCTCACTCAAAGACCTTGATGTTCGTCCAACCACTTCCCTAATCTCTCTAGAATCCTCTCAAGGTTCCCCAAGCTCCCAAGAATCCTCTCACAAGCCTCTCTCTAGCCTTTGGAAGCACACTTCCAAGTAAGGGGTTTTCTTCCTTTCTCATTTTTTTGTCAATTTTCTTTAAGTTGTATTTCCCTTATTATTTCAATTATGAATGTTGGGGTATGGTTTCGCACCTCCCCCATACTTCCCTCTTATTGTTTGAATGATGGGATAACCCTTTCTCTCTCATTAAATTCCTCCCATGTACACCCGTTACTATGCCGAAATTCCGAAAGGAACTTCTCTCTCTTCTTTTACATTCAAGAAATACTTTTGTATCATGAATCTAAATTCCATTTCTATTGTTGGGACATGTATATATATGATCTCCTTACTGTCCATTACATGTAAATATGATGAGGAACCCTTTTCTCTCTCATCAACCTTTTTTTATGAATTCTTATGTCACGCCGTTACGCTGCCGAAATCGGACCGATTTTCTAAGCCAATGTCTTTGTGTAGTGAATACCATGCCCATTTCTCCATCAAGGGTATTCATCTTTATGCACATTTACATATTTATTATAAATTTTCACATATGAATTCCACATTCCTTTATCGTGGAAGAAATGATTATGTTTTATGAATCCATGTTTTATGATCCATGTGGCACACTTATGCATGAATTGAAATGTTTAAGAAGGGTGCGCCCTTTATAGTGCTCCAATGCATTGGGTAAAGTATAGTATCATGATACGTAATGTGCAATGATTGTTTACTCATGCTAATTCATGTGCAACGAGGGTTTACTCGTGCTTCAAGTGCAATGAGGGTTTACTCATGCTCCATGTGCAATGAGCCTTGGCTCATGCTAATTCAATGTTAAGTGTCGTTGCCACATTTCCATGTTATGATTATCATGCTTTATCACGCCTTTATGTTCATGTTTCTATTATGCTATATTGATATTCCTATTGCCTAACATGTATTTCACTCCTCATGTTATTCATTGTTTACTCCCTTACTGGGATTTATAGCTCACCCTTTTCTTATGCATGTCCTCAGGTTATCCCATGCAATGCTAAGTACGAAGGAATGTAGTGGTCATGTAAAGGAAGTTTTCAATAAAGATGTTGTATTTCAAGTTTAATGTTTTTATGTAATGATCCAAATCCCCAAAGACACTAAACCTCTCGATCTTCTTTGTTGGATCAAGTGAAGTTTTTTGAAATAAATCATGCTTAAGTTGTAATGAAAAGCAGGGTTGCCATAGTTGGTATCAGAGGATTGGTTTAGTTATTTTTGGGATTAGGAAACCCTAGTAAAGCCTTAGATACAAGAATAAGAATAATAAAAACATCCCTAAGTTTTGGTAAATACTAAGTAAGTGGTTTATCAAACAAATACATCCCTGTCTGGATACGAGAAAATAGAGGCGGCTCTGGCACAGATGTATCGTAGGGGTAAAACCCGAAAACACCGCTTTAAGCTAGACTCGAACGGGAACTGGTGCACGACAATGGGCCTTGTTGCACTCTTGGTTACGACACTCCCGGGGATATGTTTTGATAAATTCACAATCTTAGTATGAACCCTTATTAAGGGAAAAATGCCCCTAAGAATATATGTTAGAAGGAAGATCATGAAAAGCCTGGATTGAATCCTATAGACTCATGAGTTAGAGAGATTAAAGTTTATTTATAAGTCATCAACTTTTGTCTTTGGATTACCCCTTATGTGTTACCCCTAACTTTCCTTTTATTTCAGCCAATGGACGGTAATAGGAGAACTCGGGCTAACAACCTTTGTGAAGATCAGTGTGATGATTATACTTATGAGATGCCCAATCCAATGGGAGCGGGAATCGCGAACTTTGTCACGCTTCTCTCTCAGCTAACTCAAGTTTTGAATAGAAACACTGGTCAAGAGGAACGTTCAACCCCCCCTAAGAATGAACAAGTTTCTATTGAAAGCTTCATGAGACAAAGGACTCCTACATTTAGTGGATCATCCGATCCCACGATCGCTGAACAATGGATCAACTCCATTGAAAAGATATTCTCCATCCTCCAATGCTCTGAAAAAGAGAAGGTTCTCCTGGTGGCTTATCGTATGGAGGGTGAAGCTGATCAATGGTGGACGTTGATAAAAAATATGAAGCCTGAGGAGGAGATCAAGGCTTTGAAATGGAAGGCATTCCGGAAGATGTTTTTCAATAAATATTTTCCACGCACCCTCCGTCTTAAGATGGAAAGGGACTTCCTTTCCCTCAAGAAGAAAGATGAGGAATCTGTGGGAGTGTACGAGGCAAACTTCACAAGGCTTGCACGATACGCTTCCGGCTTTGTCGTTACCCCGAATGCAAGGTTGACCGCTTCTTTGGTGGGCTGAAGCCTAGCTTGCGGAAAGCATTAGCGATCCGTGACTTCGACAGCTATGAAGAAATTGTCCGATGTGCCCTCAAGGTTGAAATGGAGATCGGAGAATCACAGGGGTATCATGGGGACAAGAAGCGGAAGGTGGACTTCAATTCTGGTTGTCCGATGGATAAATCCAACGGCGCTAAGAAATTCCAGCACCCCACTTGCCAAAAGTGTGGAATGAAGAACCCTGGAAATTGCCTTAGGGGGACAAGAAAATGCTTCAAGTGTGGAAGAGAAGGGCACCTAGCTGTTAACTGTCAGCAAGAAGGACCCGCGGCTGCGACAGAGGAGAGGAACGCTCTGTTCGAACCTCAATGCATTGTTCAATGCTTCAAATGCAAAGAACCGGGTCATTTTGTGAAGCAGTGCCCTAATACAAGGGTTATCGGAGGCAATCAACAACCTCCAAGACATCAAGGAAGAGCTTTTGCCATCACTTCTGCTGAAGTGAACCCCGACAACGAAGTGGTGACAGGTACGCTAGTTATTCATTCAAGAATAGCGAACGTACTTTTTGATTCAGGTTCTACGACTTCTTATATATCTCAAAAGTTTAGTAGAACAATCCCTGCACCACCACAAATCATGGAAGTAAAGATGTCGGTGAGTACGGCAAATGGGGCAATCATTGCATCCCATGAGTAAAAGTCCTCCCCTGTTATAATATGTGGATTGAATTTCCCGGCGAACCTCGTCATACTCCCTTTGGTGTAATTTGATGCAATTCTTGGCATGGATTGGCTTTCCTTATATAGAGCCAACATAAATTGTCGGGAGAGGGAAATCACACTCCATATGGAGAATCGACCCCCGATTCATTACAAGTGTCAGGAGGAAGATGAATCTCCTTTAGCTCCATCATCTCAAGCATGGATATTACTGCCTTATGAGCACGCATATCTAGCTTAGTTGATTAAGTCCAAGAAAAAAACCACCCTTGAAGAAATGCCTATTGTGAGGGAATTCGCTGAAGTATTTCCCGAGGAACTTCCTGGTCTTCCTCCAAGAAGAGATGTTGAGTTCTCAATTGAACTTATACCTGGGGCGCTACCAATATCCAAGACTCCATATAGAATGGATGTTGTTGAGCTTGAAGAGCTGAAGAAACAACTAAAGGAGAATCTGGATAAAGGGTTTATACACACAAGTGCATCACCATGGGGTGCACCAGTCCTCTTCGTCAAGAAGAAGGATGGGTCAATGCGGCTTTGCATCGATTATCTTGAACTTAACAAAATCACAATAAAGAACAAGTATCCTCTCCCAAGAATCTATGACTAGTTTGATCAGCTGCGTGGAGAACAATACTTCTCCAAGGTCGACTTGCTGTCGGGATATTATCAAGTAAGGGTGAAGAAGGAAGATATCCCCAAGATTGCTTTTCGTACAAGGTACAGACACTATGAATTCATAGTAATGCCTTTAGGACTCACCAATGCTCCAGAAATATTCATGGACTTGATGAATTGAGTCTTTAGATATTACCTAGACAAATTTGTGGTAGTCTTTATAGATGATATTCTAATATACTCAAAAACCAAGGAGGAGCATGAGGAGCATTTAAAAACTGTACTAGAGACATTGCACAAGGAGAAGCTCTATGCAAAGTACAACAAGTGTGATTTTGGTTGAAGGAAGTCTCATTATTGGGTCATATCATCATAAGCAATGGGATATCTGTGGACCCCTCCAAAACAGATGCAATTGAGGGATGGCTGAGGCCAAAATCGGTAACTGATATCCGTAGCTTCTTAGGGTTAGCTGGATATTATCGACGATTTGTGAGAAATTTCTCACGATTGTCCAACCCTCTTACCAAGCTAACTCGAAAGGGAGTAAAGTTTGCTTGGATTGATGAATGCGAAGAAAGCTTCAAGGAGTTTAAAAGGAGGCTTATCACTGCACCCGTGCTCACTTTACCCACAAGTGGGGAGCTTTTTGTGGTATTCAGTGATGCTTCGATGAAGGGCTTAGGATGTGTGCTGATGCAGAATGATAAAGTGATATCCTATGCCTCAAGGCAGTTGAAAATCCATGAGTGAAACTATCCAACGCATGATCTGGAGTTGGCGGCGGTCATCTTTTCCTTGAAAATATGGCGGCATTATCTCTATGGAGTGAAATGTGAGATATATACTGACCACAAGAGTCTTAAATATATATTCACACAGAAATAGCTTAATATGCGCCAGATAAGATGGATAGAGCTCATCAAGGATTATGAATGTTCAATACATTACCACCCTGGGAAGGCGAACAAGGTGGCGGATGCCCTAAGTAGAAAGGATCCAGCAATTCTATCAATGATGAGAATTGAGAAGGATCCAATCTTCTTAGACTTGATGAAGATGGACGTGATAATCATAATGAAGGGAACATCATCAATCCTTTCACAAATGATTGCTCAACCATCTCTTTTGGAAAGGTTAAAGGATGCTCAAAAGGATGATGCGAGAATCCAATAAAAAGTGGAAGCTATCAAAAAGGGAAAATCCTCAGAGTTTAATGTTAATGAAGAAGGAATTGTGCGGTTTGGGAAAAGACTATGTGTTCCATCATGTTCCGAGATGAAGAAGGAACTTTTGGATGATGCACATAGTTCAAATTTCTCTATTCACCCAGGGCGCACAAAGATGTATCGAGATCTCCGAGAAAACTTTTGGTGGGATAATATGAAGAAAGAGATCGTTGAGTATACATCAATGTGCCTGGTGTGTCAACAAGTGAAGGCTGAGAGGCAGAAGTCTAAGGGGATGATGCAACCATTGCCCATACTAGAATGGAAATGGGAGAACATCACCATGTACTTTGTCACCGGACTTCCAAGGACATCCAAAGGCAGCAATGCAATCTGGGTTGTTGTGGATCGTCTTACAAAGACTGCACACTTCAATGCTATTAGAGAGGATTTCTCTTTGGATCAACTAGCACATATATATATCAGGGAAGTGGTACGGTTTCATGGAGTACCACTATCTATTGTGTCTGACCGAGATCCAAGATTTACCTCTAAGTTTTGGAAGAGTCTTCAACATGCTCTGAATACTGAACTGAACTTCAGTACGGCCTATCATCATCAAACTGATTGCCAATCCGAGCGGACTATCCAAACACTTGAGGATATGTTGAGAGCATGCTCAATGGACTTTAAAGGAGGATGGGATCAACATCTTCCTCTAGTTGAGTTCTCTTATAATAATAGTTTCCACTCGAGCATCCAAATGGCACCATATGAAGCCCTGTATGGGAAAAGGTGTAGAACACCGGCATGTTGGGATGAGGTCGGTGAACGTAAGCTGCTTGGACCAGAAATGGTGGAAGAAATGGTGGAGAAGGTGAAAACCATTCTACAGCATATCAAGGCAGCCCAAAGTCGACAGAAGAGTTATGCAGATAATCGTCGACGATACCTTGAGTTTAAAGATGGAGACATGGTGTTTTTACGCATATCTACGTGGAAGAAGGTCATGAGGTTTGGAAAGAAAGGGAAGTTAAGTCCAAGGTACATCGGCCCATTCGAGATTCTTGATCATGTTGGGGCTGTGGCCTATCGACTATCACTTCCACCTACTATGGCCAAGGTGCATGATGTCTTCCATGTATCCCTCTTATGGAAGTACATACCGGACCCTTCACATGTACTCTCTTCCGAGGTGGTACAATTAGAAGACGATCTTTCTTATGAGGAGCAACCAGTGAAGATCTTAGATCGTAGAGAAAAAGTTCTACGAAATAAGACAATGCCCCTCGTCAAGGTGTTGTGGAGAAACCACAAGTTTGAAGAAGCAACTTGGGAGTCAGAGGATATGATGAAGCTAAGTTACCCACATTTGTTTTAGTGTGGGAAAAGGAAAATTTCGAGGGCGAAATTTCTTAAGGGGGGAATGTTGTAACGACCCAAAGTTTCATTAATGGAAAATCCCTCTTGATCCAGTTAAATGTTTATTTATGAAAAAAATGTTTTTATAAGATGTCAACTTCTTTAGTTTTATGTTAAGATTTGTGACCGCTACTTTTATAGCCGTTGAACAGTGATCATCTGAGTAGTATAAATATAAGGCTTTAACGAAACCATTTCTACTCAGACAAAGGAAGCGATGGCCTCATCCAGTAGAATTTCCCCTTACGAAGCCCATTTGTCGGAGCTCGGAAAAGAGGTGGCGTCTTTGGGCTTTGCCCTTGACCAAGCCCAAGATGAGCTTCATCAAGTGAAGCTCGAACGTGATCGTCTACGAGAAAAATGGAAGTTGATAGATATTACCACTTGAGCGATGTTATCCGAGCAACCCCAAGAGTCTGTCACCATCGCACACCTTACCCTTAGGTCTTATGCGGCTATTTTAAGGGGTTATGTAACAAATAAGTAGCACCATGTTCATGTACATTATTTTTTTGTATATAATAATGAATATAATTTCTAGTCATTTTTGATACATTGTAATTTGTTTTTAAAGTACAAATGGTGTTTTTAGTTATTATTTAATTAAGAATTATATTTTATTAAATTAAAGGATTTTTGAATAAAATAATATTTTAATAGAATATTGTTATTAATGTTAAATTAATTTTTATTAAATATAAATGATCTTATAATTTTATGAATGCAATTAAAATTTTTATTATGGTTTGAAAGCCATTTCTGTCAAAACCCGTGAATTTTTTATAAATGTCGGTTTTTATATTAAAAGTGAAAATTCCCATATTTAGAAAATTATTTAGATAAAATAAATATTATTTTTGGAATCAGGACGTCGAAATTATCCAACGGTGAATTTTTCATAATTTTCTGAGACAGTCAAATTTTTGGGTAAAAATTAAATACCATTTAAATATATAATGTGATTTATGACATCATAATGACCCAATGGTGATGTAATAAAATACCATAATCCTTATGTTCGGCCAATATATGTTTTATCATTAAAATAAGGAGGTTTTGGGTTTTTTTGACTCACTTTTCAAAGCAATAATGGAGCCCTCAAGACTTATTCAACACTTTCCCTTTTTAAATTAATTTTCATGGGAGTGTGACTCACCTCCACATAAGCAACCCTATTTTTTTAATAAGTTCGGACCTTGGACTTGTAAAATATTTTTTTCCTATTTCCTTTTCCAGAAACCATGGGAAAATACCATGGGATGGTTTGTGGTTTGGATTATTTTAATATAAGGGGTCACAAACCTAAATAATAAAGAATTCTCTCACCTTTCCTATATAAACCCACCCAAGATCCCACTTCCTCCTCACTCAAAGCCCTTGAAGTTCGTCCAACCTCTGCCCTACTCTCTCTAGAATCCTCTCAAAGTGCCCCAAGCTCCCAAGAAGCCTCTCACAAGCCTCTCTCTAGCCTTTGGAAGCACACTTCCAAGTAAGGGGTTTTCTTCCTTTCTCATTTTTTGTCAATTTTCTTTAAGTTGTATTTCCCTTTTTATTTCAATTATGAATGTTGGGGTATGGTTTCACACCACCCCCATACTGCCCTCTTATAGTTTTAATGATGGGAGAACCCTTTCTCTCTCATTAAATGCCTCCCATGTACACCCGTTACTATGCTGAAATTCCGAAAGGAACTTCTCTCTCTTCTTTTACATTCAAGCAATATATTTGTATCATGAATCTAAATTACATTTATAATGTTGGGACATGTATATATATGATCTCCTTACTGTAAATTACATGTAAATATGATGAGGAACCCCTTTCTCTCTCATCAACCTTTTTTATGAATTCTTATGTCACGCCGTTACGCTGCCGAAATCGCACCAATTTTCTAAGCCAATGTCTTTGTGTAGTGAATACCATGCCCATTTCGCCATCAAGGGTATTCAACTTTATGCACATTTACATATTGATTATAAAGTTTCATGTATGAATTCCACATTTCTTTATCGTGGAAGAAATGACTATGTTTTATGAATCCATGTTTTATGATCCATGTGGCACACTTATGCATGAAATGAAATGTTTAAGAAGGGTGTGCCCTTTATAGCGCTCCAATGCATTGGGTAAAGTACAGTATCATGATACGTCATGTGCAATGATTGTTTACTCATGCTAATTCAAGTGCAATGAGGGTTTACTCGTGCTTCAAGTGCAATGAGGGTTTACTCATGCTCCATGTGCAATGAGCCTTGGCTCATGCTAATTCAATGTTAAGTGTTGTTGCCACATTTCCATGTTATGATTATCATGCTTTTTCACACCTTTATGTTCATGTTTCTATTATGCTCTATTGATATTACTATTTCCAAAAATGTATTTCACTCCTCATGTTATTCATTGTTTACTCCCTTACTGGGCTTTATAGCTCACCCTTTTCTTATGCATGTCCTCGGGTTATCCCATGCAATGCTAAGTATGAAGGAATATAGTGGTCATGTAAAGGAATTTTTCAATAAAGATGTTGTATTTCAAGTTTAAAGTTTTTGTGTAATGATCCTAAGCCCCAAAGAAACTAAACCTCTCAATCTTCTTTGTTGGATCAAGTGAAGTTTTATGTAATAAAGCATGCTTAAGTTGTAATGAAAAGTAGGGTTGTCATATTCATGATATCATTTTGTATAACTATTAATTTGAATATAAATTTAGTATAGAGCGCATTAAATTTCTATTATAATGTTCCATAATTTTTTTTAAATATAAAAATTGTAAAGTATTTTGGAAGGTGATCTTTAACTAGAACATCATTTTAAATGTTTTATAGATTTATTTTTCTAAATTGTTTTAATTAATCTCGATGTATTCAAAATGATTATAAGGATTTATTTTTATGGAATTTATTTTTTAAAAATATTAATTATGTTCACAAATTTTAATGTGGTATGGGGAAATTTTATTCAAACACATATTTTAAATTAATTCCATTTTAAATTGGGAGGCTTTCAAATGATGTCATTAAAAAAGGGATATATCTCTCCAAAAGTTTTACTGATTATTTTCATCTATTTCAACATCCTTTTTTAGATTTTTTATTGAGATTGATTTATTATAATAAAATATTCCATATTTTATTGAATTAATTATTATATATTTGAATTTGGATGTGCAATTTTTATACCATTCATGATTTATGGTTAAAGTAATATAATTTTGAATGCGAGTTTTAATATGAATTTTTAAGTTATGTTCCAATATTTTCATATAAGGAATTCATTAGACATAGTATGTGACGGGCAGAGCCTGCTATAGCCCCTTGATGCATAGGTATGTTTTATGAAAAAACTATTGTCTTAGAACAAGGTCCTAACAAAATTTAAATTTAGGGTAATGGCACGAGGCCTTGAGTTTTGGTTAAGATGTCTGACATTATGCATTCCATCATTATGAGATTAGTTATTGATGTTTCATGTGAATATTATAGTAGTATAATATCAATGTTAATAAGTAAATTGCATCATTTCATTTATCATATACATAATATTCTGATGTTTTTTTTAATGGACTTGTGTATTAATTTTATAGCTTTCAATAAAATTTTATGATTATTTATGATAGCTTCCACTATATTGTTTATCTTTACCAAGCATCTGAGCTCCCACCTTTCTTATTTTTTATATTCCCAAGATTCCTAGAAGAGTATTATGAATTATATTTCATTTTAAGACCCGATTATAATTTAATTTTTAAATGATTATCTATGTTGTATTATATATTGTAAATTGTAATGTGAAGTTCATGTATGTAATCTATTTTCCAAGACTGCTGAAATGATCAGTGTTTTGGGAAACAATTACATGTAATAATGCACCGACTCTGGGAAACTGGGTAGGGGCATTATTTTGTATCAAATGTAGTTTAGTAAAAAAATTGGGAACTAGATATATAAAAACACTTATTAGAGAACATTTCCCTAAGATAGAATTTGAGGATTAGTAAAGAAGAATTTCCTAGAATTTTTGTAATGTCGATATTGCTTGAGTTTTCTATGAAATACATCTATTTCAAGATACTACAAGTGGATGGGGTTCTGGAACAGATATAACTACGAGTGAAAACTCATGCATGGAGTTTTGGGATTGACCTAGGGTAACCTGGTACATGACAACGAGACTTACTATGCACCGGGTTTGACACTCCTAGGAGATATTCATAGGGTAATTCACATTTACATTACAAAAATATTTGAAGTATTTTATCATAATATGGGAATAAATTACCTTGGATAATTCGATGTTGTTTTATATTGAAACTAATGTGTCATGATATTATGTAAATGATTTTATGATTTTTTTACTCACACTATGCTTTCTTGTTTTTATAAATGGATTAATTCCAAGGATTTCCTAGTAACATTGAAAACGATGTACAATGTGGGAATGGCGGTGGAAATGAGAAAAAATGGAATTTTTATAGGTACAAAATATATCGTGTTCATTCCAAATAAATTTTAAAAAAAATATGATCAACAACATATACATTATCAATCTATGAAACTCAACAAATAATTGAAATATGGAGAATGATAATAGATAAAGTTGTGAAGACCATGGAGAAAAGAAAGCTCCATTTACATCACGAAAGAAATGTTGATGGAGACATCATGTTAAGTGTCTCAATAGAACAAAGAAATGCTTTATGTGTTGAAAATAAGGACATAATGTAATGAATTTCTGAGAAAAATGAATATTACTATAGAAGAAAATAAAAATGATCCCACGGATACATTTAAAGTCATTTTCTGTAAATGTAGGGGACAAGATCATTACCCTAGTCAATGCCTTATTATATAGGATAACAACTAGGTCAAGAAAAAACCTATTTGAAAATAAATGGAAGGTGAAATGATTAAATGTATTAATGTTCTTAGTTTATGGGAATACTTTGAAATAGTTTTCTCTTGTATGTGAAACCCTATAGTTTGTTATGTGAAAATTCTATTTGAAGAATAATTGTTATTTTGGAAGGAATATGATCTTTTGGGAACACTATATTTCTATGGAAAATAGTATACTATGGGAATTCATTTCAGGAGTAAAGGTGGATATTTATTTTGGAATAATCTATGTTTTTATTATGTACTTATAGATATTTGGGTTATTTATGGAAATGATCCACATATCATAGAGAATATGTGATTAGGTTAATTACTTTTAAGTATCTAACTTGAAGAGTAGTCGATGTTATTTGGAGACAAATTTTAGGATTTATCATGGAAGACTATGTGATCACATTCTTCTAAATTTTGGGTTTCAACTTATTTTGGAATATTTTGAATAATTTTATGGAAAATTAATTATTGAATAGTCTTTGTTGAACATTGGGAATTGTTTGTTTTATTTTGGAGATTAAGAGTATTTTTTTTATAAATGATAATCCATTTTGGGAATCATCGGATCTTTTACTAACCATTTTGTTTTTTTTAATGTATAAAGACAAGGGAAATATATATTTCATCTTTTTTGATTATTTAAATCTCTGAAAGTTGATTCTAGAACATTAGGTGTGACCAATTCATCCTGAAGAGTAATCATTTTGAGAAAATATGAGTTTTTGGTATAAATTTATTAAATTATGAAACACTACATGAAATGTAAGTATATAACCTTATAGTTATATTAAATCTAATAAATAAATTCGTCTACATTATTAAAAGGAACATAAAACAAAAACATTGTATGTTTATACTTCATACTAGGTAATCTAAGACTGCTCAACACATCACAATTTTATGTTTTTTTGGTAGTTAAAATTCTCGTGATCATGTTTTCTATCACTCTCTATTAGAACATGATGGTTTTTTTTCTATTCCATATCAATGTTTTTCTATATGGAACACTATTATTGGTAATATTGGATGACCTTTGTAATTCACATTCTTTATTTTAAAATAATAGTTTTATAGACACTTTTGCCAATATGTGACATTCAATGATGTTTCCAAGAATAATTTTAAAATTTTGAGGACGCAATTTCACAAAGGGGGGAAGAAGGTAACACCCCAAGATTTTATAGTAAGTTATATCTTAAAAGTAATTCAATAGATTATTCTGCTCGCAACACTGACATGGATAACATTAAATGAAATACTGAGTTTATACAAGACAAGACATTAGTATTATAATTATTTAAATATATATATATAAAAATTAAATATTTTAATATTAACCGTTAAAAATAAATTTTAAATTTGATTCATAATATTTTCATATAAATAAAACATATTTATAATGATATGTATATGTTTTGTAATAATAGTTATATATTTAGTAAAACTATTTTATTAAAAGAACTAGTTTTTGGGTCCTTTTGTGAACAATAATAAAATTAATATTTTTTTAGAAAAACAAGCATTAAAGCATCAATTAAGCAAAACAAATTACAAGAGTCTGAATGAGGGGATTTTACATTTGTCTCTAATAAGAATATAAAGCAGCTCATCATCAATAGTGGTCAAATGCACACCTGAGTCTTCAGAAATACCGTGATTTTCATGTTTATCAGCAAGATAGTTGGCTTCATGGTATAAATGTGTGATGATGAAGTTATTTGAAGAAAGGGTATCAAGACATTTGATTCATTTCAATGTAAGTTTCCAGGAAAGATGGATCTGAATTTTTTGAACTGCATGGGAAATAATAGAAGAATCACTTTCAAACTAGAGGTAATTCCTATTTCATTGATGAGCATTCTCTACTGCTTTAATTAATTCCATCATTTCGGCTTCAATGGAAGTAGAGTGACCACAAGGACCATAGAATCCATCAATTAAATCATTGTTGTGATCATGGAAGACAATACCATATCCAGCGGGTCCAAGATTGCCTTTCGAAGCACCATCCAGGTTACATTTGATCCAAACTACAAAGGGGGGAGTCCAGAAAATTTCCATAGTACCCATGGGTTTAGGAAAATTACCTGATAGATTAAGCCTCCACAGGACAACAAAGCCTTTGATATAATTATGAAAATGTTCAGTGTGGAATTTATTTCAATATCGAGTCACTGAGATAATATTTGAAAGGAAAACATTGTGATTAAATGTGGCATTTTCATGCCAACTTTTGTTTCTGCTTGTACATATAGTGTGAAATGTTTCAGCACAAGCAACAAGAAAGAAAGAATGAATCTACTTGGAACAATGTACTGTTGAAATTATGTGCAGAAAATCTGCAATGTTGTTGGTTTGTGATATTGAGATGCCAAAGAGATAAAATATAATGATCCAGAGTGAAGTAGTAGTTTCAAAGGATAGGAATAAGTGATCCAAGTCATCTCTATGTTGATGGTACAAGTCACATTTAATGAATAGAGTAATACCAAGATCCTGAAGATTTTTGTCCATTAGCCGTTTTTACAGGTGAATTCTCCAAAGAAGAGTAAATCGAGAGGACTGAACCCATCTTTTGAATTGCTGAACAGCATTGGAAGTGTTTCCCTGTATTAAATGATTATATAATCCCATAGATTCAAGCATGGAATTTTCACTTGGTTCCCAAACCATGATATCCTCGGAGTTAATGGAATCATAAGAATTAACCATTTGGGCAATATAGGCCGACAAGTTACTATTCTACTCAATATGATCTCGAATAGAGGCATCTAAATCAACATTAGTGGTATCAGCATCAATAGTATCAATAAATGGAGTACCTGTCCAGTTATCCCTCTAGAATTTCAGATTGGAGGAGGCAGTGACCAACTAGCGGGAGTGTTTATTGATATTTTGAAAGATCTTTCTCAACCCAGGCCAAACAGAGGATTGAATATATGCAAACCAACTAGCAACCAGTCTGTTGAGGAATCTAGCCCTTTGAAAATCAAGAGATCATGATTTTCCATTAATGAGCCTCCAAATAAACTTGGCCCAAATGGAATGATTAAAGAGCTCAATGCTATTAATTCCAAGCCCCACCATAGAGAGGGTTAGACACCATTTTTTCCATGGAGAAGTGATAATTTTCCTTTCAAGGTTGCTGCCACTCCAAACAAAATTCTTCATAAGGGAATTGAGAGTTTTTATTCTAGAAGCAAGCCAGGAGTACACCATAAAAGAGTAAACAAGTTTGTAAATGATCACAAGTTTAACCAATAAAATTCTTCCTTCCATGGATAGAGTTTTACCTATCGAATTAGAGAGAGTTATTCTAATTTGACTAAAAACATCATTAAAGTAGGTGGAGCGTGGTCTGGAAAAGAACATTGGAACCCCAAGGTATCTGAAGGGAAGAGAACCTTCTCTTATGCCCAGACTCTGAATTATGCAATGCTTCCTGGAATCTGAAATATTTTTCACAAAGAATATGAAAGATTTATTCCAGCTATCCTCCGAACCAGAGACAATATCTTAGTTAAGGAGGATGGATTTAAGATGCTGAATGTTTCTTTTGTCTCCATGAGAAAAAATGATAATATCTTCTGCAAATAGAAGATGGTAGGGAGCAGAGATTCCCCAGTTTTCTTGAAGAACTTTCAGCTGTCATTTGTCAACATTATAAGTAATCAACCGGCTAAGGTAATCTTTTGCGATGGCCAATATAATGGAAGACAAGGGATCCCCTTACCTCAGTCCTATAGAGAACATAAAATATCTTTCTTGTGATCCATTTATCATGATGGAGATATAGGCTGATCTAATCAAAGTATAAGACCACTGTATGAAGATCGGGTGAAACCAAAATTTATGCATAAGGTTACCAATGATGTCCCAATCAATGGTGTCAAAAGATTTTCTAATATCCAATTTGAGAGCAATGCTTCCTCTTCTTGTAGGTTTTTGAAGAAGATTCACAAATTCAGATGCATTCAAAAGGCAATCTTGAATTCTTCTGCCGTTGACATACCCAAACTGATTCCAGGATATGACTTTATCAGATATTCTAGAAAGCCTCTTAGCCATGATTTTTTTGAGAATTTTTTGTATGGTATTGATCAGGTCAACAGGTCTGAATTTCCTAATGTCACTAGCATTGTCCACCTTTGGAATTAAGGTAATGAATTGAGCATTGATTCCATGAAATGTGAGCCATTTTAAAAGAAGTGCTTGACCAATCTGCAAACATCCTTCTGAATGATATCCCAGTAATATTGAAAGAAGTGATTGGTAAATCCATCAGGCCCAACAGATCTATCTTTTTTGAGACCAAGGACAAAATTCCTTATTTCAACATCATAGGGTATTCTTATCAGTATTGAGTTATCCCCATCAGTAACAAGAGTAGGTATAATTCCATCCAGTAGATCACCATTTCGTTTAGGTCTATTGAAAATGATCATAAAAAAGAAGGCAATATTAGTCAATAGATTTTGATTATCATCAAGAATAACATCCCCATCCTTGAGGAGAGAAAGAGGCCTGCTAACCTTTTTACATCTTCGTAAAAAATTAATGAACATAGAGTTTTTATCACCATCTGTAATCCACTAAACCTTATAAACTTCTTTTTGAATATTGTCTATGAGATTAAGAAGATTTTGCAGATTGGAGGAGATATCAGCTTCCTGTCAATCCATGCATGAAAAATTAGTACTGGTCAAAGCCTATTGAATTCCATGAAGTGTGTTCTCAAGAGAGTCAATTTCCTGGTCAATAAGGCTGAATATGATTTCTCTACAATGCTTCATCTTAATTTTGAGGGAACGAAGATTGAAAACACAAGATTAAGGAAGATTTCCTTCGACAATGCTCTAAGAATCATTGACCAAGGTGGAACATTCCGGAAAGGTGGTCCAAGCATTGTTGAACTTGAAGGGAAGCAGTCGCTTCTTAACTTTTCCAATAAAGTAACACATGATAGGATGATTATCAGAATTATGTTTGCCAAGAGTCACACAAGATATGGTATTCCAAAAATCAAGCACTTTGTCATTAAAAAAGGCATCGTCAATTATACCATCCCTCATGCCATTAAGATGCTTTCTATACCAGGTATACACGGCCCCAAGTAGATTGACCACAATCAGGTTAGAATTTTCCACACAGAAACGAAAGTCATCCATAACAGAAAAAGAAGAAGAGTTTCCTAGCCTTTCATCAGCATGGAGAGTAGCATTAAAATCTCCGGTAATCAGCCAAGTGTCATATATGATTTGTGACAGATTAGAGATTTTCTACAAAAGATCCCTTCTGACCAGATAATTATTTGAAGCATAAACCATTGAGCAGAAGAAATTTTGAGCTTCGATGTTGAATTTACAAGTAATAATTTGCTCATGTACTTAAACAATAGTATGATTGACAACCCTGCTATGCACCAAGATCCAAATCCGATCATGATGATCAACATATACAGAATAAAATAAAGAGTATCCAAATTTATCAATGATAGAGACAGAACTAGGATCCTTTGTCTTAAGTTCAGCAAGTCCAATGACATCATGATTGTGTTTGTACAATAGAAGCCGAAGTGAACTCAATGTGCCAGAGTTGTCTATGCCTTGATAGTTCCAGAAGAGGATCTTCATTAGAGACTTTGAGTGGGGATGAACCCCTTTTTCTGCTGATTATGAACCTATTTAATCCTATGGGATCTTCTTAATGCAGTGCCCTGAGGGACATCCATAGAAGCATAATTTTTTGGAGTACATTTAACATGGTTGATAGTATCATGTGAAACCCCTCCAGGATTTTTTTCCTAAATCATTTTAGTACAGAATTGGGAATCATCCTTCTTGGAATTGGTTTTGGACATAAGAGAAGCATCAGACTCTGGTTTAGAAGTCTGCTCAGGTAGAAGTGAGACGCCCCTCTTTCTCTCAGTATGATCATCTGAAAATATAATACCATTAGCTGAAATGGATCCAATTCTTGTTAGATAAGTGTCAATAGGCTTCTTAGAGAGAATATTTTCAAGCTCATATTGACAAGTATCCAGAACATCAAAGATTCTTGATTTGATCAGATCCAGAGGAAGATCTTCATATTAAAGATTTAAAACAGTGCTAAAAATGTCATTCGAGAATTCAAGTTCGTCTAGTTGGTCCCTTCTATCATCCTATAATAGATTAGAGTCATCACAAGCCAATTTCTCTTCCTCTTCAACCATATCAGCCCAGTCTTTACTAGGTCCGGAATCCTGTTTAGAATCAACACACTTGACCCTATCAGATCCTTTTTTGACATATTTAACAAAAGCAGATTTCTTGCTAGGAACATCCTTCCAGACATTCTTACTTAATGCTGGCCTCGTAGTCCGTTGAACAATACGACATTGATCAATGTGGTGACCAACCATCCTTTAATGATCAAAATACATCGGAAAGTTTTCAAATTCTAAGAATATATCAAAAAAGTGATCATTCACATCTAGTAAAACACGCTCATGAGGCAGAGATTCCATATCAATTTTAATCAGAAATCTTGCAAAGAATCCAAGATCCCCATTTAAAGTTATTTGATCAACTTTTAGAGGGATACCTATTCCAGAAGCAATATCATTCAAAAAATTTAGATGCCAATAAATCCATGGAAGTCCATGAACCTTAGTACAAACCTGGGTAATGGATTGATTCTGTGTAAATGGATTAAAATGTAGATCCCATTCAGAGAGACGAAAGAGACCCAGAGTCAGATTGAGAGATCCAAAACACCAGACTCGATTCACGTCATCCTATTTCTGTAGAATAATATGAAAGAAACCCTTTCCAATTGGAATTAATCGCCAGCAAGAGAAATTCAAAAACGTTGAAATTTTATTTTTAAGATCAGAATAAGACCAAGGCTTGGTTCCCTTCTCATAGGATATGTGACCAATCTATGGAAGTCCATAAACCATAGAAACTCAAAAAAATCTAATTTGGTAAAATAATAAATTTTTTTGTATTCATACTATCAAAATTAGCTGAAGGTGAACTTTGGGTATTTTTCTGATAACATTCAACTTTAGATGAATAGTGAAAAATAGTACGTAAAAAAATCTAACATTTTCATTAATTTAATTATTTTTAATTAAAATTTATCATAAATTCAAAATAGTTACATGATACATATATTAGAACAATATAATCCTTTTGAGCCATTTTAAAATAAGATCAGATATATTAAATTTTATTGAACTTTATAAAGTCGTTTACCCACCTCTAGACAAATTTTCAAATTTACATAAAACATAATTTTTCCTCTTCTGTAATTATAATTTCAATAATCCAACAGAAATATTTTTCATTACTAATTAAAATGTGGATCAATAAGATGAAAATAATTTTGTTGAATAATATTATTTGAATTTTATTTATCACAATTAAAAGTAAATAGGACAATTTAAGGTAGAAATAATTCTATAATAATATAAAACTACCCCAACACATATCCTAATTATATTTGATAAGTTTTTTTAGATCATAATCAAAATTAGGAAAAAATTAAGATCCTTTTTATCCATTTTGGATAGATTAAGTCATTTATTATATTTAATATAAAGAGTTAAAAGTGTTAAATTCAAATATTAATAACTAAACAATTTTTAATATAGGGATATACCTTAGATAAATTAGACTATAAATATTCATTATAAATATAAAAATATTTCCTATATCATGTTATTTCATGTTTAATTTTTAGACATTAAATAATTAAATTTATTTGCAACACATTGATAATGCTATAATTATCATTTTAATGAAATATTAAAATAAATGTTATTATAAATATTAAAATAAATGTAAATTAAAAATTTTGATACCATCCACAAATTTTCTAGGTGAATATGACATGTTAGGGTGGATTAAATGTATTTTTTTCTATGTAATCAAGTTGTTATGACTTTCAAAAAGAAACCAAACTCTAAATAGTCTCAAAATTGAAATTAATGGGCTTTAAAAAGAATAATATTTTATAAAATTATATACTCGTACAAAAAATATATGGTTTTTCCAAATGAATTAGGTAATGATTTATATTTCATTAATGAACCACTTGAGGTTCTCATGAAATTTTATTGTAGCTATATTAACTATGTAGTATAAAAATATAAGAAGACATGCTAAAAGTTGAACTATTTTACTAAGAGTTAAATCTAAAAGTCCAGGTTAATATGGTGACCTAAACTTGTCTAAAACCAATAGTTTGAGATTATTTATACCCATCCTTACATTATCCTAGAAATAAATCCATTTAGAGCTATTATAAACTGAAAATAATTTTATAATAAATTGATATTTCAAGCATTTCCTAATGTTTTCCTCACCTCTCTTATAAAAGGGTACTTCGACTTCTCTTATTTTTACTCCTCCAAATCCATTTGGATCGGCCATCCCATTCACAAATATCTTACCAACTACCCTAACTACATCCTAGTGGCCTTACATTGTTCTTAAAGCCAATCTATGGAGCCATTTTCTCAAATCAGAAGGAGACACATGAAGAAGAGTTAATTATTTCATCACCTGTTTCAAAGTTCTTTTCGTCCTCCACTTCCTCATTCTTTATTGATTCCATTATAAAAGCATAACTCTAGTACCTTATACATACTAAGATGTTATTATAAATATGGTAAAAATATAATCATTATTCTATCTGTCCTTTAAATGATAATGTCACCATGCGTGTGTACATACGACTTATCGTCTCCATGCTGTGGTGAATTTGTTATTCAACAATACATTATATGGATTGGTATAATAATGAGTATAACTGATGTATATAATTAATATAACATTTTAATGATTCTATATATATAATACACCATCCAATTACATACGATTACACCATCAATAGAATTATATTGTCATTCATACATATGTACGACTTACCATCTCCACGACGCGATAATATTTCAATATCCATCATAACCATTCAATAATGATTTTCATTAAATGATAAAAAAATAATTTTTATAAACATAAAATCATTTTGGATATGAATAAAAAAATTCATATCCATAATAAAAATGAATTACGTAACAAATCCTATAATGTAAAATGATTTAATTAACACCTGAAACAATGATACAACTAAAATATTATTAATTAATAAATATTATATGTTATACAAGATATCACATTTATTTATATGGTTCTTTTATAATTTAATTAAAATTATTTAACCAATTTAAAGGATGTTAAACTTACCATCGACTAATAGAATGTATAAAGTAAGGGAATTCCATCTCTCTTTTAATATTCATGAGATATAATCCATGATAACCACATATTTCTTTATGTGTGGTGTATGTACTACCTCAACTGTTTTTAATATCATGAATACATTTATCATCATTTTATTTATATATTAATTTGATAATATTTGACTGATGATTTAAATGTTCAAATATTTATGGGGTGCTTTGAATGTTCAAAGAACTAATCCATTATTCATTTCAACATTCATGTTGTTATTTTAGATAAATATTGATTTTAATATAAAAGGATTATAAATATCATTCTAGGTATAATTTAAAGATCATTAATTTTTTTTTGAAGATGAATCTTTTAATGTTTTATATAAGGGACTCTTTATCTATAACATCATAATTAATGTTTTAAGGATTTATTTGTCTAAATTTTTTAATTAATTTCGATGATTTCAAAATGATTTTATGGATTTTTTATAAATTAATTCTTTTATAAATTGGGTGAATTTTACAAGATTTAATTAAAAAAAAGATATTCCTCTCAAAGAGGTTTACTAATTATTTTCATCTTATTTCAACATCCTTTATTTTATTTCTGATTGATATTTAGTTATTATAATAAAATCATCCATATTGTATTGAATAAGTTATTATATTTTTTAATTTCAATGTGATATTTTTATACTATTCCTGATTTATAGTTAAAGTATTAAAATATCAGATGCTCGTTTTAATATGAATGTTTATGTTATGTTCTACTATATTCTTATAAGGAATTAATTAAAATTATTAAGTGACAGGAGGGTCATACTATAACCCCTTGATGAATTGATAGGTCTCCTGAGGAAAACTAATGTCTTGGCCCAAGGATTTGGCAAAATTTATATTTAGGGTCTTGGTAAGAGGCCTTGATTTTTGGTTATGATTTCCGACATTATTCATTCCATCATTATGAGAGTAGTTATTGATGTTACATGTGATTTTCCGACTAGTAGAATATTAAGGTGAATAATTAAATGGAATAATTTTATTTATCTTTCCCATATTATGATGAAGATTATGTTTAAATGGATTTTTTTCAAAATTATACCATTCCATAAAATTTTATGATTATTTATGATATATTCTGTTATATTGTTATTATTTCTGAGAATCTGAGCTCACCCCTTTATTATGATTTATTTTCCCAGGATTCTGAGAAGTTTATTATGATTTATATATAAGTTTATGCAAATATTATAATGGTATTCTCAGAATATTATCTATGTTGTATATTATGATTGAAATTTTAATGTGAAGTTCATTTATGTAGTTAGTTTTCTAAGACTGCTAAACCAATTAATCATTTAAGATGTGATTCATTGTAATCATGCCAATGTTATGTAATAATGCACTGAATCTACGTAACTAGGATAAAGAATTATAGGTGGTATCAGGGGAAGTTTAATACAAACATTGTGAACTAGATTAATAAATACTATCATTAGAGAACATTACGCTAAGCGGACATTGAGGATTAGTATAGAAGAACATCCTAGAATTTTGGTAATGTATCGATTATGAGAGTTTTCCAAGCAATAAATACTTTTCTGGATACTACAAGTTGATGTTTTCCTTGAAAAGATTTACCTAGGAGTGAAAAATATGAAAAATGTTTTGGGCTTGACCTAGGGTATCTTGGTAAATGACAGTGATCCCCAATGCGAACCTGGTTTGACAGTTTTGGGGGAATTGATTAAGATAATTCACATCCTTGTTACAAAATTATCTGAAATAATTTTAATATATGATGAGAATAAATAACCATGGTAAATACGAATGTGTTTTTTATTGAAAATAATGTGTCATAATAATATCTAAAATATTTTATGACTATTTTTACTCACACTATACATTCTGGTTTTAGTCAATGGATGGATTCCAAGGAAGTCACAGTTACATTGAACATGATGTACAATGTGGGGAAAGTGGTAAAAATGACCAATAAAATGAAATGTTGATAGGTGTAAAAGATATCGTGTTCATGCTGAATCAGTTTTCAAAAAATATGATCAATAAAATCTACATTAACCAAATGCCAAACTATACAATGAAGATAATGGTGGACAATAATAAGAGATGGAGTAGTGGAGACTATGGAGAAAAGAAAGATCAATTTCCATCATGTGGGAAATGTGGAAGGAGACACCCAGGAAAGTGTCTCAATAGAAAAAATAAATGATTTATGTGTGTTAAAGAAGAATATAAAGTAAAGAATCTTTGAGAGAAAATAACGAGTAATATGGATGAAAAAAAATTATCCTAACAAACCATTTACAGTCATTTTCATTAAATGTAGGGGACCTGAGCATTACCCGATCCAATTCCCTATTATATAGGATAACAACTAGGTCTTGGAAACACGTATGTGGAAATAAATCTATGGAGAAATGCTTAATGGTTTTAATTCTCTCTTTTTATGGGATTAATTTTGAATACCTTTCTCTTGTATATGTAACCCTGTAGTTTATTATGTGAAAATTCTATTGGATGAAGAATTATCTTTTCTTTTATAGATATAGTTATACAGAACAATTTGGCTATATATTATCCTTGAATTTAAGGTAATTACAAGTTATTTATTTTTGGGATAAAAATACAAGGTATAAGAAAACATTTGAGGTTAAAATATGTTATGGTTATTTTTTTAGTTATTTATATAAATTTTGGAAATGTTATAAAATTATATAGTTTTTGAAAATGGACAATACACAGACCGTGTGACAACCCGTTGTGTCAGACAATGCTGCGAGAATCTAACCCACAAATAATGTGCGACTAGGATTTATCGACAACCACAGGACTACCTGAAGGACATTGTTTGTATGACTAATTCAATTTAGTTAAATGATTTTATGGATCAAGAATATGTTGATTTTGGTATGTTATTATTTACCAAATGGATACCCTTATTATAGGGAAATTATGTGGTGATTAAGTGATAAATGTTATTTTGATAGACATTTGCTCTTTTGGGAACACTATATGCCAATGGAAAATTCAATACGGATTTCATTTGATGATGAATGGTGGATTTTTAATTTGGTAGAATCTTTGTTTTTATTGGGGAGTTATAGAGATTTGGTTTACCTATGGAAATGATTGACCTATTATAGAGAATATTATATTAGGTTAATTACTTTTATGTATGTGACTTTAAGAGTAGTTGATTTTATTTGAAGACAAATGTTAAGATATATCGTGGAAGGAAATGTGATCAAATCCTTCTAAAGTTTGGTTTCGATCTTCATTTGGAATATTTTGATTAATTTTAAGGGCTATTATTTATTGGATGGTATTTGTTGAACATTGGGTAATTTTTTTGAATTTTGGGGATTAAGAGTTGTAGTTCTTTTTATAGAGGATTATCATTTTTGTAGATGTTCTGATCTTATACTAACCATTATGGAATATTTTGAATAAATTTATTGACAAATAATTATTGAATAGTCTTTGTTGAACATAGGGAATTGTTTTTTTAATTTTGGAGATTAGGATTATTAAATTTTTCTATAAATGATAATCCATTTTGGGGATCATCAGAACATTTACTAACCATTTTTGTTTTTTAATGTCTAAAGACAAGGGAAATATATATTTCATCTATTTTGGATTATTTAAATCTCTAAAAGTTGATTCTAGCACATTAGGTGTGACCAATTCATCTTGAATACTCATCATTTTGAGAAAATATGAGTTTTTGGTATAAATTTATTAAATGATGAAACACTATGTGAAATGTTAGTATATAACCTTATAGTTATATTATATATAATAAATAAATTCGTCTAAATTATTAATAGGAACATAAAACAAAAAAAATTGTATGTTTACACTTCCTACATGGTAATCTAAGACCATTTAACACATCACAATTTTATGCTTTTCTGGTAATTAACATTCTCGTGGTCATGTTTTCTATCACTCTCTATTAGAACATGATGGGTTTCTTTCTATTCTATATCCTTGTTTTTGTATATGGAACACTAGTATTGGTAATATCGGGTGACCTTTGTAATTCATTTTCTTTATTTTAAATTAATTGTTTGATTGACTCTTTTGCCAATATGGGACATTCAATGATGTTTCCAAGAATAATTTTAAAATTGTGGGGACGAAATTTCCCAAAGGGTGAAGAGTGTAACAGCCCATGATTTTATAGTAAGTTATAACATAAAAGTAATTCAATAGCTTATTCTGCACGCAACACTGACTTGGCTGACGTTAAAAGAAATATTGAGTTTCTACAAGACAACACATTAGTATTATAATTATTTAAATATATATATATATATATCAATTAGATATTTTAAAAATAATAGTTAAAAATAAATTTTAAATTCGATTCATAGTATTTTAAAATAAATAAAACATATTTATAATGAAATGTATATGTTTTGTTATAGTAGTTATATATTTTGGAAAACTATTTTCTTAAAAGAACTAATTTTTATGTCCTTTTGAGAACAATAATAAAACTAATATTTTTTTTGAAAAGCAAGAATTAAAACTTCAATTAAGCTAAACAAATTACAAGAGTCTGAATGAGGGGATTTTACATTTGTCTCTATTAAGAATACAAAGAAGATCCGCATCAATAGCGGTCAAATGCACACCCAAGTCTTGAGAAATACCTTGATTTTCAAGTTTATCAGAAATAGAGTTGGATTAACGGTAAACACGTGGGATGATGAAGTTCTTTGTAGAAGGAGTATCAATAAATTTGATCCATTTCAATGTAAGCATCCAGGCAAGATGGATCTGATTTTTCCGAACAACATGGACAATAGTAGAATAATCACTTTCAAACCAGAGATCATTCCAATTTCATTGATGAGCAATATCTACTACTTTAACTAATGCCATCATTTCACCTTCAATTGCAGTAGAGTGACCACAAGGACCATAGAATCCTTCAATTAAATCATTTTTGTGATCACGGATGACATTACCATATCCATCGGGTCTATGATTGCCTTTCGAAGCACCATCTAGGTTACATTTGATCCGACCTGCAAAGGGGAGAGTCCATAAAATTTCCATAGTACACATGGGTTTAGTAAAATTACCTGACAGATGAACCCTCCTTAAGAAAACAAATTCTTTGATAGAATTATGATATTGTTCAGTGTGGAACTGATTTGAATATCGAGTCACTGAGAGAATATTTGAAAGGAAAAAATTGTGATTAAATGTGTCATTTTCATGATTACTTTTGTAACTTCTTGTCCATATAGTGTGAAAAGTATCATCACAAGAAACAATAAATAAATAATGAATCTTTTTGGAACACTGTACTGCTGAAATAATGTGCAGAAAATCTGCAATACTGTTGGTTTGTGATATTGAGATGCCAAAGAGATCAAATATAAAGATCCATAGTGAAGAAAAAGTTTCATAAGAGAGGAATAAGTGATCCAAGTCATATCTATGTTGATGGCACAAGTCACTTTTAGAGAATAGAGAGTTACCAACCTTCTGAAGATTATTGTCCACTAGTAGTCTTTTCAGGTGACTTCTCCAAAGAATAGTAAACCGAGAGGGCTGAACCATCTTCTGAATTGATGAACATCATTGGAAGTGTTGCCCTATATTGAATGATTGTAAAATCATTTAGAGTCAAGCATTCCATTTCCACTTAGTTCCCAAACCATGATAACCTCAGAGTTAATGAAATCATAAGAATTAACAATTTGAGCAATATAGGCAGACAAGTTACTATTCTGCTCAATCTGACCTCGAATTGAGGCATCTAAATCAACATTAGTGGTATCAACATAAATAGTATCAATAAATGGAGTACCTGACCAGTTATCCCTCCAGAATTTCATATTGGAGGAGGCAGTCACCAACCAGCGAGAGTGTTTATTGATCTTTTGAAAGATCAATCTCAACCTATGCCAAACAGAGGATTGAATATAGGCAAACCTTCCAGAAACCAGTCTATTGAGGAATCTAGCCCTAAGAAAATCAAGAGATCTTTATTTTCCATTATTGAGCATCCAAATCAATTGGGCCTGAAGGTAATGATTAAAGAGATCAATGCTTTTAATTCCAATCCCCCCATAGAGCGGGGTATACAACATTTTTTCCATGGAGAAGTGATAATTTTCCTTTAAAGGATTCTACCACTCCAAACAAAATTCCTTATACGGGAATTGAGAGTTATTATTTTAGAAGTAGGCCAGGAGTACACCATAATAGAGTAAAATAGTTTGGAAATGATCACATGTTAAACAAGAAAATTCTTCTAGCCATGGATAGAGTTTTAACATTCCAATTAGATAGAGTTCTTCTAATTTGTCTAAAAACATCATTAAAGTAGGTGGAGCGCAGTCTGCAAAAGAACATTGGAACCCCGAGGTATGTGAGGGGAAAAGAACCTTCTCTTATGCCCAGACTCTGAATCATGCAATGCTTCCTGGAATCTGATATATTTTTCCCAAAGAATATGAAATATTTATTCCAGCTAACCTCTTGACCAGAGACAAGCTCATAGAGATGGAGGATGAATTTTAGATGCTGAATGTTTTTTTGTATCCATGAGTAAAAATGATAATATCATCTATAAAGAGAAGATGAGAGGGGGCAGAGATGCTTTGGTTTTCTGGAAGAACTTTAACCTGTCCTTTGTCAACATTATAAGTAATCAATCCTCTAAGGTATTATTTTTCGATGGACAAGATAATGGCAGACAAGGGATCCCCTTGCCTCACTCCTCCAGAGCACATAAAATATCCTTCTGGTGATCCATTTATCAAGATGGATATATAGGTTGAGCTAATCAATGTATAAGACCACTATATGAAGATCGTGTGAAACCCAAATTTATGAATAATGTTACCAATGAAGTCCCAATCAATGGTGTCAAAAGCTTTGCTACTATCCAATTTGAGAGAAATGCTTCCTCCTCTTGTAGGTTTTTGAAGAATATTCACACATTCAGAATCATTCAAAAGAAAATATTGAATTCTTCTGCCTTTGACATACCAAAACAGATTCTAGGATAAGACTTTATCAGAGATTCTAGCTAGCCTATTAGCCAATATTTTTTTGGGAATTTTCGTTATGGTGTTGATGAGTGCAATAGGTCTGAATTGACTGATGTCACTAGCATTGTCCACCTTTGGAATTAAGGCAATGAATTGAGCATTGATTCGATGAATTTGGGAGCCATTGTAAAAGAAGTTCTTGACAAATCTGCAAACATCCTTCTGAATGATATCCCAGTAATATTGAAGGAAGTGATTGGTAAATCCATCAAGCCCAGGAGAGCTATCTTTTCTGAGACCAAGGACAACAATCTTTATTTCAATATCAGAGGGTATTCTTATCATAATTGAGTTATCCTCATCAGTAACAAGATCAGGTGTAATTCCATCTAGTAGATCACCATTTCGTTTAGGACTATTGAAAAGTTTCATAAAAAAGGAGACAATATGATTCGAGAGATTTTGATTATCATCAAGAATAACATCCCCATCGTTGAGGAGAGAAAGAGGCATGCTAACCTTTTTACATCTTTGTAAGGCATTAAATAACATAGAGTTTCTTTCACTATTTGTAAGCCACTTAACCGTATAAAATTAAATTTGAATATTGTCTCTAAGATTAAGAAAAATATTCAGATTAGAAAAGATCTCAGCTTCCTGTCCATCCATGCAAGACAAATCAGTACTGGTCAGAGCCTGTTGAATTCCATGAAGTTTTTTCTCAAGAGAGTCAATTTCCTGGTCAATAAGACTGAATCCGATTTTTCTCCAATGCTTCATCATAATTTTGAGAGAACGAAGTTTGAAAACACAAGATAAATGATTATTTCTTTCCCTAATTCACCAAGAATCTTTGACCAAGGTGGAACATTCAGGAAGGGTGTTCCAAGTATTGTTGAACCTGAAGGGAAGAGGTCGCTTTATAACTTTTCCAATAAAGTAACACATGATAGGATGATGATCAGAGTTATGTTTGGCAAGATTCACACAAGATATGGTTTTCCAAAAATCAATTACTTTATCATTAACAAAGGCAAGGTCAATTCTACTAGCCCTCATGCCATTAAGATGCTTTCTATACTAGGTATACATTCCCCTAAGAAGATTGACATCAATCGGGTTAGAATTTTCCACATAGAAATGAAAGTCATCCATAGTAGAAAAAGAAGAGGAGTTTCCAAGCTTTTCATCGGCATGGAGAGTAGCATTAAATTCTCCAGTAATCAGCCAAGAGTCATCTATGATTTGTGAAATATTAGAGATTTTCTTCCAATGATCCCTTCTGACCATATTTTTATTTGAAGTATAAACCACTGAGCAGTAGAAATTTTGATCTTGGAAGTTGAATTTACAAGTAATAATTTTCTCATGTACTTCAACAAGAGTATGATTGAAAACCCTTCTATGCACCAAGATCCAAAGCCGATCATGATGATCATCATGTACAGAATTAAATAAAGAGTATACAAATTTATCAAAGATAGAGACAGAAATATTATCCTTTGCCTTAGGTTCAGCAAGTCCAATGACATCAGGATTGTGTTTGGACAAAAGAAACTGAACTGAACTCAAAGAGCCAGAGTTTTCTATGCTCTAACAGTTCCAGAAGAGGATCTTCCTTAGAGACATTGACTGGGTTTGAACCCCTTTTTCTTCTGATTATGAACCTCTTTAATCCTATGGGATCTTCTTAATGAAGTTCCCTGAGGGACATCCATAGAAGCAGATTTTTCTAGAGTACATTCATCATGGATGATAGTATCATGTGCAACCCCTCCAGGATTGATTTCCAAAAGCATATCAGTACCGGATTGGGAATCATCCTTCTTGGAATTGATTTGGACATAAGAGAAGCCTCAGCCTCTGGTTTGGAGGTCTACTCAGGTAGAAGTGAGACACCCCTCTTGATCTTAGTATGATCATCTGAAAGTATAATACCATTAGCTGAAATATATCCAATTCATGTAAAAGAAGTGTCCATAGGCTGATTAGGGAGAATATTTTTAGGATAAGATTGAAAATTATACAGAAATTCAACGATTCTTGAGTTCATCAGATCGAGAGTAAGATCTTCATATTGAAGATTAAAACCATGCTAAAAATGTCATTCGATAATTCAAGTTCCTCTAGTTGGTCCCTACTATCATCCTGTAATTGATTAGAGTCATCAGGAGCCAATTTCTATTCCTCTTCAGCCATATCATCCCAGCCTTTACTAGGTCCAACAACCTATTCAAAATTTACACACTTCACACTATCAGAGCCTTATTTGACATATTTAGCAGAATCAGATTTCTTGCTAGGAACGTCCTTCCAGACATTCTTACTTAATGCTGGCCTTGTGGTCCTTTGAACAATACGACACTGATAAATGTGGTGACCAATCATCTTGCAATTCTCACAATACTTAAGCAGGTTTTCAAATTCGAAGAAGATGTCAAAAAATTGATCATTCACATCTTGTAAAACACGCTCCGGAGGTAGAGATTCCATGTCAATTTCAATCAGAACTCAGGAAAAGAAGCCAAGATCCCCATTTATAGTTCTTTGATCAAGTTTTAGAGGGATACCTATTCCAGAAGAAATATCATTAAAAAATTTTGGATGCCAATAAATCCATGGAAGTCTATGAACCTTAGTCCAAACATGGGCAAAGGATTGCTTCTGTGTAAATGGATTAAAATGTGGATCCCATTCAGAGAGACGAAAGAGACCCGATGTAAGAGTGAGAGATCCAAAACTCCAAACTCGATTCAGGTCATCCTATTTCTATTGAATAATGTGAAAGAAACACTTTCCAATTGGAATTAATCGACAATTAGAGAAATTCCAAAACGTTGAAATTCTCTTTTTAAGATCAGAATAAGACCAAGGCTTGGTTCCCTTATTATAAGTGATGCGACCAATTAATGGAAGTCCATGAACCTTAGAAACACATAAAAATTTAATTTGGTAAAATATAAATCTTTTTTGTATTAATACTATCAAAATTAGCTGAGGGTGAACATTGGGTATTTTTCTGATAACTTTCAATTTTAAAAGAATAGGGAAAAATACTACATAAAAAAACATACATTTTCATAAAATAAATTTTTTTTAATTAAAATTTATCATAAATTCAAAATAGTTAAATGATACATATATTAGACCAATATAATCCCTTGGAGTCATTTTAAAATAAGATCAGATATATTATATTTTATTAAACATTATAACGTATTTTACCCACCTCTAGACAGATTTTCAAATTTGCATAAAACATAATTTTTCCTCTACTGTAATTATAATTTCAATAATACAACAGAAACATTTTTCATCAGTAATTAAAATGTGGTTCAATAATATGAAAATAATTTTGGTGAATAGTATTATTTTAATTTTTTTATCACAATTAAAAGTAAATAGGAAAATTTAAGGTAGAAATAATACTATAATAATATAAAATTACCCCAACACATATCCTAATTATATTTTATATGTGTTTTTAAATCATAATCAAACTTAGGGAAAAATTAAGATCCTTTTTGATCCATTTTGGTTAGATTAAGTCATTTATTATATTTAATATAAAGAGTTAAAAGTATTAAATTCAAATACTAATAACTAAACAATTTTTAATATATGGATATACATTAGATAAATTAGACTATAAATATTCATTATAAATATAAAAATATATCTTATATCTTGTTATTTAATTTTAAATTTTTACACCTTAAATAATTAAATTTATTTACAACACATTAGTGATGCTATAATTATCAGAGTATTATCAATGATCTATATTATGTTTGGAATTTTAATGTGAAGTTAATGTATGTAGTTTATTTTCTAAGACTGCTAAACTAATTAATCCTTTATGACTTGATTCATTGTAATCATGCCAATGTTATGTAATAATGCACCGAATCTAGGTAACTAGGTTAAGGGATTATAGGTGGTATCAGGGGATGTTTAATACAATCATTGAGAAGTAGATTAAAAAAAACTACCATTAGATAACATTACCCTAAGAAGACATTGAGTATTAGTATATAAGAACATCCTAGAATTTTGGAAATGTATCGATTATTAGAGTTTTCCATGCAATAAATCCATGTCTGGATACTAAAAGTTGATGTTGTCCTGGAAAAGATTTACCTAGGAGTGAAAAATATGGCAAAAAGTTTTTAGCTTGACCCAGGGTATCTTGGTACACGACAATGATCCCCAATGTGCACCTGGTTTGACACTCCCTAGGAAATTTGTTAAGATAATTCACATTCTCATTACAAAATTATTTGAAATAATTTTAATATAAGATGAGAATAAATAACCTTGGTTAATCCAAAGGAGTTTTTGATTTAAAGTAAGGTGTCATAATATTCCCTAAAATATTTTATGATTATTTTTACTCACACTATGATTTCTGGTTTTAGTCAATGGATGTATTCCAAGGAAGTCACAATTACATTGAACATGATGTACAAGGTGTGGAAAGTTGTGAAAATGAGCAACAAAATGAAATTTTGATAGGTGTAAAAGATATCCTGATCATGCCAAATCAGTTTTACAAAAATATGATCAATAACATTTACATTAACCAAATGAAAAACTATACAATGCAGATAATGGTGGAGAATAATAAGAGATGGAGTAGTAGAGACTATGGAGAAAAGAAAGATCAATTTCCATCATGTAGTAAATGTGGAAGGAGACACCCAAGAGAAGTGTCTCAATGGAAACAATAATTGATTTATGTGTGTTAATGAAGAACATAAAGTAATGAATTTATGGGAGAAAATAACTAGTACTATGGATGAAAATAAAAATGATCCTAAAATTCCATTTACAGTAATTTTCTATTAATGTAGGGGACCTGAGAATTACCCGGTCCAATTCCCTATTATATAGGATAACCACAAGGTCATGGAAAAACTTATGTGGAAATAAGTCTATGGAGAAATGCTTAATGATTTTAATTCTCTCTTTTTATGGGATTACTTTAGAATACCTATCTCTCGTATCTGTAACCCTGTTGTTTGTTATGTGAAAATTCTATTTGATAAAGAATTATCTTTTCTTTTCTAGATATAGTTATAAAGAAAAATTTGGCTATATATTATCCTTGAATTTAACGCAATAACAAGTTATTAATGTTTGGGATAAAAATTCAAGGTATAAGAAAACATTTATGGTTAAAATATTTTATGGTAATTTTTTAGGAATTAATATCATTTTTTTAAATTTTATAAAATTATATAGTTTTTGAAAAAAGAAAATAGACAGATCGTGTGACAACATGTTGTGTCAGACAATGCTGCTGGAATCGAACCCACAACCAATGTGCGACTAGGATTTATCGACTACCACTGGACTACTTGAAGTACATTGTTTGTATGACTAATTCAATTTAGCTAAATAATTTTATGGATCAAGAATATGTTGATTTTGGGAATGTATTATATACCAAATTGATACCCTTATTATAGGAAAATTATGTGGTGATTAAGTGATACATGTTATTTTTCTAGACATTCGCACTTTTGGGAAAACTATATGCCTATGGAAAATAGAATACTGATTTCATTTGAGGATTAATGGTGGATTTTTAATTTGGGAGAATCTATGTTTTTCTTGGGAAACTATAGATATTTGGTTTACTTATGGAAATGATTGAACTATTATAGAGAATATTAGATTAGGTTAATTAAATTTATGTATGTGACTTTACGAGTAGTTGATTTTATTTGAAGAAGAATGTTAATATTTATCGTGGAAGGAAATGTGATCAAATCCTTCTAGAGTTTGGGTTTCAAACATCTTTTGGAATATTTTGATGAATATTAAGGGAAATTATTTATTGAATGGTCTTTGTTGAACTTTGGGTGACTTTTGTTTAATTATGGGGATTAAGAGTAGTAGTTCTTTTCATAAGGGATTATTCTTTTTGTAGATCATTGATCTTATACTAACCATTTTGGTTTTGGTTAATGTCTAAAAAAAATGAAAATATATTGTTAATATTTTTCGGATTATGTGATTCCCTAGAAGTTGATTCTAGAACATCAGGTTTTACAAATTATTCTTGAATACTCATCATTTGGAGAAAAGATAAGTTTTGGTAGAAATATATTAAAGGAAAAAACACTACATTGAAATTAAGTATTTATCCTTATGTTATTATTCAATATCATAAATAAATTCTTCAACATTATTAAATGAAACAAAAAAAAACTATGTCCGTTTACTCTTCCTACTTGGTAGGCAATGACCGTTTAAACCATCACAATTTTATGGTTTTCCGGTAGTTATCTTTATCCTGATCATATTTTATATCAATCTACATTAGAAAATGATGATTATTATCTCTTACATATCCTTTTTTTCCTACATGGAACCCTAGTATGTGTTATCTCAGGTGACATTCGTACTTCTCTTTCTTTCTATTGATGTAATAGTTTTGTTGAATCTTTTTCTGATGTGGGACATTCAATGAAGTTTCCAAGCCCAATTTCAAATTTGAGAGGTCACAACTTCCAAAAGTGGGGAAGAATGTAACAACCGAATATTTCATAGTATGTTATAACATTAATGTAATTCAATAGTTTATACTGCATGAAATAGTAACTTGGCTTACGATATATGCAAGATTGAGTTTCTTCGAGACAACACACTAATATTATAATTAATTAAACAATATATATATTTATCAATTGACTTTTGTAATGTTAATAGTAAAAAATAAAATTTAAATGTTATTTATAATGTTTTAACATTAAGAAAACTTATATATAATGAAAAGTATATGTTTGTTAAAACCGTAATATTTTTAGAAAAACAATTTTCTTAAAAGAACAAATTTTTATGTCCTTTTGTGAACAACAATATAATTAATAATAGGAAATCATAAAATTTGAATTTGGTAAAATAGACTATATTTTATGATTCGGAATATGATAATTAGCTTAGGGTGTACTTTTTTTATGGTTCAGATAACATTCAAATTTAGATGAATAGTGAAAAATACTGCATTGTACATAAAAACCAACTTTTTCATTTATTTAATTATTTTTAATTAAATAATATCATAAATTAAAAATAGATACATAATACATATATTAGTCAAATATAAGTCATTTGAGTTATTTTATAATAATATTTGATATATAAAATTTTAGTAATCTTTTTAACGACTTTTACCCACCTTTTAAACACATTTGTACATTTGCATAAAAGGTTATTTTAACATTTATGTGAGTTGAACTTCGAAAATATGACAAACATATTTTTCATCAGTAAGTAAAATGTGGTAAAACATGTTGAAAATATTTTTTTGTGAAAAATAATTTCTTAATTTTATTTTCGTCTGTTAAAATTAAATGGGGTAATTAAAGGTAGAAATAATACTATAATAATATAAATTACCACAAAACATGTCCTAATTTTATTGGATAAGTGTTTTTCGTCCAAAATCAACATTAGGAAAAACATATTATCCTTTTTTATCCATTTGGGTTAGAATAGAATTTTTTTTATATTTTATTTAAAGAAGAGTTAAAAGTATTAAATATATATGTTAATAACTCAACAATTTTTAATATATTGTTATACATATGATAAATTCGTTTATAAATATTCATTATAAAGACAAAAATATATCTTAAAACATTGTATTTTATTTATAATTCTTATATATTATATAACCAAATTTATTTATGAAACAATTATGATGTAGTAATGAACTCATTAATGAAAGATTAAAATAATTGATATTGTAAAAATTTAAATAAATGTAAATTGAAACATTTGATTCCATAAAAAAAATCATAGGCAAAGAAGATATTTTATTGTTGATTAAATAAATTTTTTAGTAATCAAGTTGTTATGACTTTCAACAAAATCAAATCTGAAATAGTGTCAAAATTGACAGAAATGTGGTTTTAAAACAAATAAAATTTTATTAAATTATATAATAGTAATAAAAATATGAGGTACATCCAAATGACATATATAAAATTATATATGTCATTAATGAACCAATTTAGGTTCTATTTACAATTTATAGTAACTACATTTACCACACAGTATAATAAACCAGAAGACATGGTAATAGTAAAACTATTTCTCTAAGAGTTAAATCCAAAAGATAAAGATAATATGGTGACATAAACTTGTCTAAAACCTATTCGTTGAGATTATTTCTACCCATACCAACCTTATCCTCGAAATAAATCCATTTTTTAAATTATAAACCGAAAATATGTTTATAATAAATTAATATTTCCATATTTGCCTAAATTGGTCCTCACCTCTCTTATAAAAGGCTAATTCTACATCCCTTAATTTCACACCTCCAAATCCATTTGGTTCATCCAAAACCTACACAAATATCCTCCCATATACCCTCAACTCATCCTATAATCCTTAAATGGATCAGAAAAAATACCTAAGGAGCCATTTTTCAAATCAAAAGAAAGCACCAGAAGAAGAGGTAATGAGTTAATAACCTCTTTCAAAGTTTTTCCCCTTCCACTTTCTCTTTTTTTGTTGTTTCCATATTAAAATAACAACTCCAGTACCTTATAAATACTTATATGTAATTATAAATATGGTAAATCCATATTCTTTATTCTATCCATCATATGAATGATAATGTCACCATGCATGTGTACGTACAGTTTACCGTATCCATGCTGTGGTGTAGTTTGGTATTCAACACTACATTTTTGGATGTGTATAATAATGAGTATAATTGATTTAAATAATAAATATAAAATTTTAATGATTCTGTATATATTACATACCATCTAATTCCATATTATTTCATAATTAATAGAATGATATTGTCGATCGTGCGTAAGTACAGATTACCGTCTCCATGCCGCGATGAGATTTCATTACCCATCATGACCATTCCAGAATAATTTTAATTTGATGATTAAAACAGTAATGTTTAAAAATTTAATATAATTATTTATATTAATAAAATAAATCTTATTATAACAATCATTACTTATATAACAAAACATATTATGTAAAATGAATCAGTTAACACCCGAAACAATGATACTAATGAAATATTATTAACAAAGAAACATTAGAGGATCATATGTGATATCATATTTATGTATACTATTCTTGTATAATTCAATAAAAATTCATTAATCATTACAAAAAATGATAAACTTACCATCGACTAAAGGAAATTATAAGGTAAGGGAATTCCATCTCACATTTTATATTTATGAGATATAAGCAATGTTCACCTTATATTTCTTGTGTGCGGTGTATGTACTACCTATATTGTATTTAGTATCATTAATTAATTTATTTTCATGGTATTTATATATTCATTTGAAGATATCAGACCAATGATTTAATTGTCCAATGTTGTATGTGACAATTTGAATGTTCAATGATTTAATCCTTTATCCATTTCAACATTCTTGAAATGATTTTACATAACTATCAATTTTAATATAAAAGGATTAGTAAAAGTATTCTATGTCTATTTTTAAGTTCATTAAAATGTTTTAAAAATATGAATCTTTTAAGGATTTATGGAAGGTTCGGTTTAAATAGAACATCATTTTAAATCTTTTAAAGATTAATTTTTCTAAATCATTTTAATTAATGACAATGTTTTCAAAATGACTTTAAGGATTTAATTATATGGCTATAATTTTATTAAATGTTAATTAATTTAAAAATTTTCAAATTAGTATGTGACACTTTGATTAAATCACGTCATTTAAATTTATTACTTTATAAATTGGGCGACTTATAAATTATTTTAGGAAAAAAGGGATATTTCTCTTAAATGGTTTTAATAATTATTTTAATCCATATCAACATCCATTATTGGTTTTTTTATTAAGAATGATTTATTATAATTAAATCCTACACATTTTATTTAATTAGTTATTATATGTTAGAATTTGGATGTGCTATTTCTACACAATTCAAGAGTCATGGTTAATGTATTAAAATTTTGGATGCTAGTTTTCATATGAATTTTTATTTTATATTCCACTTTTTTCATATGAGTAATGCATTGGTCACAGTATATGACGGGAAGGGCATACTATAACACCTTGATGCATCGGTAGGTCTAATGAGACAAACTATTGTCTTGGCACAGGGACTTGCAAAATTTATATTTAGGGTCATTGATGGAGGCCATGATTTTTGGTTAAGATGTCTGAAATTATGCATTACATTATTATGAGATTAGTTATTGGTGATACATGTGAATATTCGACTAGTGGAATATCCATGTGAATAAGTAAATGTAATCACTTGATTTATCATTTCTGTATTATGCCGAAGTTTATGTTGAGATAGATTTTGTTTCAATTTTATACCTTTCCATACAAGTTTATGATTATTTATGATAGCTCCAGCAATATTGTTTACATTTAATGAGCATCTAAGCTCACCCTTTTCTTATGTTTTATTTTCCCAGAATGCCAAGAAGTTTATTATGATTTATATATAGGATTAAACTAGGATTATAAGTACATTGTCAAAGTATTGTCTATATCGTATTTTATGTTTAAAATTGTAAGGTGATGTTCAGGTATGTAATAAATTTACCAAGACAACTAAATTGATTGGTCCTTTGGGACTTAATTCCTTGTATTCATGGCAATGTTATGTAATAATGCACTCACTCTGGGTAACTTGTCTGTGGTGTTATAGATTGTATTAGAGGATGTTTAATATAAATATTGGGAACTATATTTAGATAAACTCTGTTTATAAAACATTACACTAAGAAAGACTTTGAGGATTAGTATTGATGAAAATCCAAGAATTTTGTTAATGTAGATATTTTGTGATTTTTCCAAGAAATACATCCATGATTGGGTAGTACAAGTGGATGACGTTCTGGCATAGATATAGCTAGTAGTAAAAACTCTAAAAAGGATCTTCTGGCATGACCCAAGGAATCCTGATACATGACAATGGTTATTACTATGCACATGGATTAAAACTCACGGGGGTATATAATTAGGATAATTCACTTTTTATTTAAAAACTGATTTGAAGGATTTTAATATATGATGAGAAGAAATAACCTTGGTTCATCATAAGGTGTTTTATATTGAAAATAAGTTGTTATGTTATTCTCTAAATGATTTTATGACTATTGTTACTCACATTATGCTCAAAAATTTTAGTCAATGGATGGATTCTAAGGAAGTCATAGTAACATTGAACATAATGTAAAAGGTGGGCATGGTGGTGGAAATTCTAAATGAAATAGAATGTTGATAGGTTTAACACATATTATTTTCATGCAGAATAAGTTTTCCAAAAATAGGATCAACAATATATACATTAACCAACTCCCAAACTCAACAAAGGAGAGAAAGGTGGAGAATGATAAGAGCTCTATCAATGTAGACCATAGAGAAAAGAATGATCAATTTCTATCATGCAGAAAATATGGAAGGATATACCCATGAATGTGTCTAAATGGAACAATGAAATTCATTGTGTATGGGAAAGAATGAAATAAAGTAAATAATTTATGAGAAAAAATTAAGAGTACAATAAAAGAAAATAAAAATTATCATAATAATCCATTTACAACCATTTTTCTAAGTGTAGGGGACCTGGGTATTACCCGAGTCAATGCCCTATTAAATAGGATAACCATTAGGTCAAGGAAAAACCTATGTGGAAATAAATAGATGGTGAAATGTTTAAAATTATTAATTCTCTTTTTTATAGGATTATTTTGTATGAATTTTATCTTTTATGTGTAAACCTTTAATTTTTTATGTGAAAAATCAATTTTAAGAAGAATTATATTTTCTTTTGTGGATATATTTATGAAGATCTATTTGGGTATATATTATACTTTAATTTGAGGCAATTACAGGTTATTGAATTTTGGGATGAAAATGTGAGTTATGAGATAACATTTGGGGTTAAAAATTTTTATGGTTATTTTTGATGAATTTATATCATTTTTTATAATGTTATAAAATTATATAGTTTTTGAAAAAGGACAACATGCAGACTGGGTGGCAACCTGTCGAGTTAGACAAAGCTGTTGTGATCGAACCAACAACCAAAGTTCCATTGGAATTTATTGACAACCACTAGACAACGTGAAGTCCCTAGTTGGTATGACTAATTCTTTTTAGTTAAATGATTTTATAGATCAATAATATGTTTATTTTGGTAACTTATGTTTTATAAATAGATATCCTTATTATAAGAAAATGATTTGATGGATAAGTGATAAATGTTATTTTGGAAGATGTTCGCTCTTTTGGGAACAATATATGCCAAAAGAAAGTATAATACTACGAGAATTCAATTGAGGAGTAATCGTGTATTTGTATTTTTGTAAGAATCAATGTTTTTATTGTGGACTTATAGAGATTAAGGTTAGTTATGGAAATGATTAATCTATCATAAATAATATGTGATGAGGTTACTTACTATTATGTATGTGACTTTTTGATTAGTCGGTTTTATTTGGAGATAAATGTAATGATTTATTATGGACGTCTATGTGATCAAATGCTTTTGAATTTTGGGTTTCAAACATTATTGGGATTATTTTTATGAATTTTAAGGAAAATTTTTTATTGAATGGTATTTTTTAATCTTTGGGTATTGTTTGTTTAATTTTGGAGATTAAGATTAGTATTTATTTCTATAATGGATTATTCTTTTTGGGGATCATCTGATATATTACTACCCATTTTGGTTTTATCTAATCCTTAAACACAAGGGAAATATATAATACATATTATGTGGATTATGTTATTATCTAGAGGTTTATTCTATCACTTCAATTGTGACCAATTCATCTTGAATAATCATCTTTTGGATAAAAGATGTGTTTTTGGTAGAAATTTATTAAAGGAATAAAATCTACATTAAATTTTAGTATATCCGATTACATTCGTATTCAAGGGCATAAATAAATTATTAAAAATTAGTAAAAGGAACATAAAAAAACATTATCTGTTTACTCTTCTAAATGGGTAATCAAAGACTGTTCGACCGATCATAGTTTTATGTTTTTATGGCAGTTAACTTTATCCTGATCATGATTTCTATCTGTCTCCATCAAATCATTATGGTTTTTTTTTCTTTTATATCCACGTTTTCCTACATGGAACCCTAGTATTGTTTATATTAGGTGACCTTTTTACTACTCTTTATTTATTTTAACATAATTTTGTTATTGACTCTTTCTTCCGAAATGGGACATTCAATGATGTTTCCAATCAAATTTTTTAAATTGTGACGAGAAATTTCGAAAAGGGTGGAATAATGAAACACACTATGATTTAAAAGTAAGATTTATCTTTCAAGTAATTAAATAGATTATACTTCACACAACACTAAATTTCCAAGCGTTATACGGAAGATTGAGTTTCTACGAGACAACACATTAGTATTATAATTATTTAAACAATATATATTTATTAATTAAAAATTTTAATATTTATTATAAAAAATAAATTTAAAATGTTATTTATAATTTTTTCACATAAATAGAACATATTTATAATTAAATGTATATTTTTTGTTAAAATAGTTATATATTTTGAAAAACTATTTTCTTAAATGAACTACTTTTTATGTCCTTTTGTGAAGAATAAAAAAATTAATTTTAGACAATACAAAAAAATTAATTTGGTAAAATAGACATAATTTTTGGATTCCGAATATCAAAATTAATTGATGGTGTACTTTTGGTATTTTTTTGATAACTTTCAAATATAGATTAATAGTGAAAAATACAACAAAGTACTTAAAACAGACTTTTTCATTTTAATAATTAAATTTAATTAAAATTTATGATAATGTAAAAATAGATAAATAATACATTTATTAGTCCAATATTATTCATTTGAGTCGTTTTATAATAAGATCTGATATATAAAATTTTATTAAAATTTTTAACATCTTTTACGCACCTTCTAAAGACATTTTCAAATTTGCATAAAACTTAATTTTATAGATTTTGTGAATTGAATTTCAAAAATCGGATAAACAAGTTTTTCATCAATATGTAAAATGGGATTCAATAGGATGAAAATATTTTTTGGTGAATAGTAACATTTTAATTTTATTTACAAAGTTTAAAAGTTAATAAGGTAATTGAAGGTATAAATAATACTATAAAAATATAAAAATAACTCAAAACATGTCTTAATTGTATTCGATAAGTGTATTTATACCAAAATAAACCTTTAGACAAAAATTATATCCCTTTTGATACATTTGAGTAAGATTATGACATTTTTTATATTTTATTTGAAGAAGAGATAAAAGTGTTAAATTGAAATTAAAATTACTAACCCATTTTTGATATAGGGGTATACATAAGATAAATTATACTATAAATATTCATTAAAAATATATAAATATTTCCTACATCATGGTATTTTAATTATATATTTTAGACATTAAATAATTTAATTTTTTATGACACAATGATGAGGCATTAATTACATTATTAATGAATGATTAAAATAATTGATATTATAAATATTAAAATAAATGTAAATTGAAAAATTTTATTCCATCCACAAAATTTCTATGTGAATATTACATATTAGGGTCAATTCAATGTTTTTTTCGACATAATCAAGTTGGTATGACATTCAATGAAACTAAATACTAAGTAGTGTCAAAATTGACACAGATGAGTTTTTAAAACAAATACTATTTTATAAATTATATAATAGTCCTAAAAATATATCGTTCATAAATATTACATATAAAATGTTATATATGTCATTAATGAACCACTTTAGGTTTTGTTGACATTTTATAGTAACTATATTAACAGTGTAGTATAAAAATACAATGATACAAGATAAAAGTTAAACTATTTTACTAAGAGTTAAATTTAAAAGATATGGTTAACATGGAGACCTAAACATGTCTAAAACCTATTGGTTGATTGTATTTATACCCATACCCACCTTAACATCAAAATAAATGCATTTCGAGCTATTCGAAACAAAAAATAATTTTATAATCCTAAAGTGCCCCTCACCGCTCTTATAAAAGTGTACATCCCCTTCTCTTAATTTCACACCTCCAAATCCATTGGGATAGGCTAAAACCTACCCCAAATATCCTCCCTACTAGCCTAAATTCGTCCTAGAGGCCTTAATTTTATCATAAATATAACCTTATGAGCCCTTTTTTAAAATCAAAAGGAATCACCCGAAGAAGTGTTAATTATTTCTTCACCTCTTTCAAAGTTCATTTCTTCATTCAATTCCAATTTCGTTGTTGTTTCCATACTAAAATAATAACCCCAGTACCTTATACATACTGATATTTTTTACTAATATGTTACAATTATATTCATTTTTTAATCCATCATATGAATGATAATGTCGCCATGCATGCGTACGTACGACATACCCTCTCCGTGCGATGGTGTAGTTTTTTATTCAACAGAACATTATTTGGATGGGTATAATAATGTGTATAATTGATTTAGATAATAAATATAACATGTTAATTATTCTTTACATATAATATATTATCCAATTACAAATTATTTCACCATTAATAGAATGATATTGTCACTGATGCGTACGTAGGGCATACCGTCTCCACGACGTGATGATGTTTCATTCCCCATCATAACAATTTGAGAATAATATTAATTCGATGATTAAAAAAATAATATTTAAGAAATTAATGTCTTTTTGGATATGAATAAAATACTTCTTATCCATAACAAAGATGACTTACATAACAAAACATATAATGGAAAATGAATCTGTTAACACCTTAAACAATGATACCACTGAAATATTATTAACAAAGAAATATTAGAGGATCATATATGATATCATATTTATGTATATGGTTATTTTATAATTTAATAACAATTATTTAACAATTATACATGAAGTTAAACTTACCCACGACTAATGAAAAGTATAAGGTGAGGTAATTTCATCTCAATTTCAATATTCGTGAGATATAAGCCACGTTCACCACCAATTTCTTATGTGTGATGTATGTACTACCTCTATTATATTTAATATCAATAATAAAGTTATCTTCATGGTATTTATATATTCATTTGATGATATTGGACCTATCAATTAAATGTTATATGTTGTATGGGACACTTTGAATGTTCATAGAATTAATCCTTTCTCCCCTTCACCATTCATGATATTATTTAACATAACAATTAATTTGATTATTAAAGGATTATAAAGATAATTAAATGTCTATTTTAATGTTAACTAAAATTTTCTAACAGTTGAATCTTTAATGTTTTATGCAATGGCCTCTTTAACTAAAACATCATTTTAAATGTTTTGATGATTTTATTTTTTTAAATCTTTTTAATTAATGTCCATCTTTTCAAAATGATTTTAAGGATTTATTTATATTGAAGTAAGTGTTTTAAAAGGATAATTAATTTTAAATGTCTCAATGTGGTATCAGAAAATTTTATTCAAAAACCACTTTAAAATTAATTCCTTTATAAATTGGACGTCTTTTAAATGATTCCAAGAAAATAGTGATATTTCTCTCAATGAGTTTTACTGATTATTTTCATTTATTTCAACATTATTTATTGGATATTTAATAGAGATTTATTTTTTATAATGGAATATTCCATATTGTATTGAATGAGTTATGATAAGTTTGAATTTGGACGTGATATTTTTATATCATTCATTATTAATGGTTAAAGTATTTACATTTTGTAAGAAAGATTTAATATGAATGTTTATGTTATGTTCCACTCTTTTCATATGAGGAATGCATTGGACATAGTATGTGACGAGCGAGGCTTACTATGGACTCTCGATGCATTGGTAGGTGTTATGAGAAAAATTAGTGTCTTGGCCCAGGGCCTTGAAATATTTATATTTCGGGTCTTGGAACGAGGCCTTGACATTGTGGTTAAGATGTTTGGCATTATGAATTCCATCATTATGAGATTTGTTATTGATTTTATATGTGTTCATTATAATAGTATAATATATATATGAATAAGTAAATGTAATTATTTGAGTTATCTTTTCCATATTATGCTGAATTTTATGTTTAAAGTGTTTGTGTTTCAATTTTATATCATTCCATAAAAGTTTACAATTATTTATTTTTGCTTGTTCTATATTGTTTATCATTACTAAGAATCGGAGCTTACCCATTTCTTATGTTTTAGATTTCTGGGATTCTTAGAATTCTATTATGATTTTTATACAGGTATAATCTTGGATTATAATGTCATTCACAAAGGATTATCTATGTGGTATTTTATGATTGAAATTGTAATGTGAAGTTCATGAATGTAATCTATTTTCCATGATTGCAAAACTGATCGGTCCAACCAGAAATGATTCCATGTAATCATGACAATTTTATTTAATAATACAATGAATCTATGTAACTAGGTTGGGTAAATATAGAACATATTCCATCACTGAAATTCTTCATTGCATCAGGTTTATGAACTACAAAGACATCCCACCCCTCACCACCTCCAAATGGAATTTTACTAATAACCTCACATCAGAATACTTCAATGTGAGGATTTCATTCTCTTCATATTTGAATATGATATCCCACCATATCTTTTATTTTCCTTATTATGTATATGAACTAAGGTTCACCTTCATTTATAAAATTTTTCCATGGTTTTTAATGTTCTTCTAGACTAACTCAATTCAGTACATGGATAACTAGGGGTCTCTCACCACAGTGAATGTAGACTGGTGCTTCAGCTAAAACGCCCTCAACAAGAAAGATATCTAAGGTATGGTGTGCATAGTCTCCCTTTACATATATCACATAAATTTAAATAAAATCTTATTAATATGCTCATCCATGTTGTTTCCTTGATCAATATGATTTTTAGGATGAGCTAAATTATAAGGCTTTTGAATACCACCCTCCTAAAAATAAAATCAATGATTTCATGAAAGAATAATCTCTACAATTTTCAACACTCTCCATAAAACATATTATACAAAAAATATCAAATTATTAATTAGAAAACAAATATAGTGAACCATTGGATAATTTTCAATTTATACATGTCTTAAGAAGTAAACAAGAAAATCATAATAGATTCCATTATTTATTTTTATCTCATAAATCAAGTAATTACTTTTCCTTAAATATATAGGAAGATAAGTTATATGTAATGAATATTTATGTGTCATGATCAACACCTGTCAGTATATGTCCCTATTTTATTACCATGAAGTATGCATACTCGTATCCTGACATTTACAACCTTTAATAAAATTTCAATAAATAGTTTTATCACATAAACACTAAATTAACATAGGTAAAATGACATAAAAAAGGTGTAAAGAAAATAATATGAATACAAATATCATCCCTGGAACTCAGGTTATCCCTTAAACATAGGTCACATACTCCCATGAATGAGATCATTACCAATCTCTAAAACATCCTATATCCCTTATGTTATTTCAAAATATTAATGAAATAGAATGGGAAACCTATAATAACATTTTGTAACATATCATACACATTACTCCCTCACATGACATATGTGGTTTGTTAGAAGAGTTCAAGTGTGTCTCCATGTATGCCAGAGGCTTCTGACTAACATTGAGGGTACACAGAATATAACAGGGAGTCTATTTAATGAAGAATAGAGTGGAAATATCAATTTAAATAAGATATAAAATAAAATTATCAAATCATAATACATACATACAAAATAGAAAATAAAAATAATAATAGTAAATCCTTGAATTAATCAATGAATATTAATCTAAAAGAAATATTTAATGAAAAAAATAATAATCTAGAAAATAGAATCCAAATTAAAAATATTGAATAGCTCGATTATAAACTCCATTATCTATAATATATCATTGTTGAAATTACATTTAGTATAAAATCAATCATGTATATGGTTTCATTCCATTGTCCATACAAGAATACATGATGTTTTCCTAGGAACCAAACGACTTCCTAAGCATGGTCTGAGTTCAAATTAGTAGAAAGTAACCCACTATGCCTACAAAAATATGAGGTGAACAAATATTTCATACAATGGTATGTTAAATAGTGGTATATATTTTTAAATTAATGCTACACATTAAATAAAATTTCTAAAAAACATATCTAAGTTGTCAGTTGAGGTTCACTGGTATTGCTTTGGAATGAAGCTGCATATCTCTATCGTTACAATGACGTGAAATAAAAAGAATGTATCAAAATATATAACTAATAATCTCATTAAGAAAGGAACCCTATGTCCTTTAAAATGTCCCATTTTGGAAGTAATTCCATTTATAACAAAAATTATAATCTAGGTGGGAATTCTGTTTTCAACCAGCTATTTTCATTGGGGAAGGAATGTCATTCCCATTATATAATTTCATATTAGAAGTAACAAAATCTTTAACATATAATGTCAGATAAGAATGAATGGCATGTCCAACCAATAATTTTTTATTGAACCATAAATTCCATGATTTTTTTAAATATATATAATTTTTACGAGTCTGTAGTTTCTGACAGTGCTTGATTCCGAGGCCCGATGTTCCCGGAATCAATTTATGATGTTTTTCTCGGGTACGTTCAGTAAACGTATGTGCCGGATTTTATATCTTTTGAACTGGTGCTCGGAATTGAAATCAGAGGACACCGATGAACTCGCAATTCCAATATTCGCTTAAATAGACCATTACTGAAGTTTCGTTTAATCAATGTTGGAATATAATTTTTGGGTATTCTATATAAAATTAAGTAAAAATATGTGTAACATATTTTTTTTCGTTGGTGGTTAAAACGACCATGTGGAAGTTAGAGGCGGGTCCCACCACACCCTGAACTCCCTTGGGAGGATATAACTTGGTGGGGCCCACTAGTTTGAACCACCTTAAACCCCCCTCTTGAACCCTTGAGCTCCCCATTAATGGGGGAAACTCCTAAAACCTTCCACCTTCCCCCATAATGGTGCAAATTCACCCCTTAATGAAGTGAGGTTTCTTATTTAAATTAAAATCTTCACCTCCTCTAAATTTGAATTTGAACCACCCCTTAGCATTAATTAAATTAGTTTCCCCATTTAATTAGACACATCTTTCAGTTTTTGTGGGAAAGAATTAGAAGAGGCCATCCTTTTTCATTTTTGGGGTTGGTATAATCCTCTGGAAATCTTGAGAGAGAAGAGATTAGTCCTTCCAATGAAGAACCACCGAAGAACTCCATTATTCAATGATGAACATAAATAATGCTCCTCATCTCCAAATAATGTGAAGCATCATATTCATCCTTATTCAACTCGAGCAAGGAAGGGATGCATTGTTTCCCACAAAGTACACTAAGGGCTTCATCTCGACTCATCTTCACTGAGCTCTACCTCCTCTGACATTGACCGAATGACGTCCGTCTTCTGCGATGTCTATCTTCAGCGACTTGTCAACGTGCAACAAAACATATGTGGTAGTGGGATTTGATTATTTTAATGTATAAATTATACCATCGTTCCTCGTCGTTTATTTTTTTTCAATGATGGACACTTCTTATCACATAATGTGGAGGGCGCGAGATGAACCAACATGGCCCGATGCCCCTCCGTTGGCTCTTGTTTGGTTGAGGTCGAAGGAGGAACCGAAAGGGCATGGTGACATCACAATGAGATGGAGAAGAACCGCGACCATGAGGGCCACAAAGGATGAAAGAGGAACAACGACCGGGAGGGCCACAGAGGATGAAGAAGTGTGGCGCCGTTTTGCCACATGAAGGGTAGTAGGACCGCGACACTGTCTGGCTATGGTGGAGGTGTGGAGGTGGCCGGACGAGTCGGCCGCCATGGAGCCAGACTAGTGGGAGAAGCCAGGTCCCGTGACCCATGAACCGGCGCATCGCACCTGTTCTGTTCAACGAACTGGGGGGGGGGGGGGGGGGCTCCCTCGCGTGGCCAGCCTGGCTGACACGATTGGGGATGCCCCTCGGTCAGGCCACTCATGGTCAGGTTGCCTGCGTCCTGGCTGCCAAAGGCCAGGCAGCCCCCTGCCTGGCCGCCCCAATGTCGGGCCGCCTTCAGCTGGGCCACCTCCGGACAGGCCACCTATCAGGATGGACCGTCTCTTCATGTTGGGCCATCCCCTCTGCTCAGGTCTCTTTGTCAGACTAGGTCGGACCCGTGGACCAGGTCAGACCCCAATTCAGACTGGGTCAGGTCGGGTCAGTCTGATTGGGTCTGACCGGAACCGGACCCGCTATGGTTGTTTACACCTTTTATCCCGGATCTAGGGCTATGGGTGTCTGATTAATGTACCTCCTACAAAGATGGAAAACTTGGAGTGAGAAAATCCATTGTAAAACTCCACATGAGGTTTGGACGTATTTGGAGTACAACCGGGCTGGTTTAATCTTAAAAAACAACATGGCCCCTAGAACAGAGATGCCAATAATTCTCAGACCGGGCGTCCGATTGACACGCCATCAATCGCGTTGGGTTCCTTATGATGATACAGAACTACGGGATACATAAACATGAGAATTTGTGATATTTGATGTATCGACACTTGACTCGAGGAGAGGACCCTCCTAGAATCGAGCGTGTTGTGTGTCGGAACACTAGGGCTGGCTGTGACTAAGATGATATGATCCTCCATTGGTTCAATAGAGACTATATTGTACCGGGATCCTCTGTGGGCTTGACATCAATGAATACTATACAAAAATATTTTGTGGGTTCGACAATGATTACTACTATACCGGAATTATCCATGGGTTTGACAGTGTTTACTACTATACCAGGATCATCCGTGTGTCCGACAATTCTGACTTCTGTTCCTGAATTATGTGTGGGTCCGACAGAATAGCCTATCCTGTACCATGTGTGTGTCTGACATCATAGATGAATTAGTGACTACATCTGATCATCTCTATCAGTCTACAAAATATGTATACTTATGTGAGCTGAGTCATGTCTTTCAAACATTATCATTTCGGTGGTTGACCTTACTTCATTTGAGGAATGGTTTGTGCTTGGGATCGAGAGTTGGAGCCAAACTATGATTGATAACTTATGTATATGTATGGGCATATACCTAAGTAGGGATGGTTGATACTTCTTGATTGAATCTTTCTTCTAAGGATTATCATTTGTGGATTCTGGGAGACCATCAGGGGTCACGGGGTCCCCTACATTGTATTATTATACTCACCCCTGCACGGGCTTTGCCCACACCTTGTTGTGTTCTGTGCAGATGATGATCAACAGTGATCGAGGCTAAGGGTGACAGACGAGAGGCTGCTCAGAGATGGACTAGATGGGATATACTTCAGGGATTAGTTGTTCGAGTTCTGTAACTACTCGTCATGTAGCATTCCCCGGTGGATGATCGAGGAGTTGTTTTTAATTTTACTTGTACATGTTGTTCAGTTGGGTTTGTATGCTAGCCCACTTATTTCAGCAAAAGTTCCTTTTCTATTTTAGTACTTGTTGCTTCTACAACATGTGTTCAGAAAGTGTGTGTTCATGTTTAAAGGCAATTACTTCCTTTTTTATCATGATTATGCCTTTGGTGCTAGTCTCTAGCCTCTAGCCTATGGAAGGCGGGCTTGGGGTAGTCACGACACGGGCCCCGAGGATTGGTCATGACAAATTGGTATTAGAGGAGTCAATTCTGCCAAAAAATTTTTGACTCTGATTATTTTATTGGTAATAGTATTATGTGTTTTGGGTGTGGTTATCAATTTACGGAAACCTGTGTTGGTGCGGAAACTGACATATCCATACTCTAGGACTCTGACTTCTGATCACTGACTCAGTGCACGAAAACACTGATTGCGTGTACGTTTCCATTGAAAAAGTTTTCTTCATGATTACATTGTGTCAGCTCACCAGGTATGTTGTTTTAACCGTGGAGAACCTGTTTCTTTTTAGGATGTCACCACGAAGGAATCCATCTAGGGTTCGAAGTTACGTAGGACATGGTTTCCCATCGAGCGAAGAGGCCTCGATGTAGGACCCCATCATAGTGGAGGTACAAGCGGTACCACTACCCGCTGGGCCACCGATACCACCTGCTCTAGTAGTAGAGAGTGAAAATCACATGAGTGCATTGCATGAGTTCCAGCACCAAATGCTGCTTAGTTTCTGTGGAGAGACGGACCCACATTCACATGAGAATTGGATGGAGGCTGTCATGAGAGTTTTCTGATAGGTAGGAACATCAGCTGACCACATGGTGATCCTTTCCATGAGTCTTTTGCATGTAGCAGTAGGTAGATGGTGAATTCTGATGCTCAAGGTGCATGACGAGCAATAATTACTCTAGACATAATTCGAGAGTCTCTTTCGCTTAGAGTTTATTCTAGTCACCCTTTCAGCAGTGTAAATTCCGGAGTTACTTCATCTATATCATGGTAGCATGAGAGTAGCTCAGTGCACAGAAAGATTGATCAACCTCCCATGATACTACATAGATATGGTGTGGGAACCATTCTTCAAGACCCAAATCTTAGAGCAGAGACTCATTATAGAGATCAAGGCTTCGATGATCCCTCTCAGTATCCCGACGTAGGCGGGGGTACTGGAGCGATCCATTATAGTGGAGAGCTTTCTCGCTAAGAAGTCACCAGTAGTGAGACCCAACATAGGTCAACACATAGTGGAGTCTTCTGTAGCCGGAAATAGACAGATGTTTCAGAGGTCCATGTGGACCAGGCCATCAGGTGGGAGACCCCAGGATATAGGTTTGGTTGTGGAGGGCACACAAGACAGTGCCATCTATACGAGGAGCAGGCATTGCCATGCATGCGGCGGGCAGGGCACAGGGCTTGTGACTGCCTGAACCTCCATGCAGATGAGCAGTAGACAGTGGAGGGACCTCCCAGGCAGAGGTAGAGGTTTTACCGTGATGGTCCACTCATTGTAGGTGGACGTGGCAGAGAAGTTGGCCGATCGGTGGGTGGTGGATGACATTTCGAGTCTCTACCACCACCACCACTAAAAGGTCACCCCTGACCACAGGGAGCTGGAAGATAGAGGCGGTCTCAGCTCCAGGAAGTCGAGGCCTTTTACCACAACTCACCAGAGAAGATTCGAGGTAATATTTGTTTCTACTCCACCCCTCCTGTAGTACTTCTAGACACAGGCGCGAGTCATTCTTTTATTGACACTACCCTCGTTCGGAGGTCGTAGAATCTGACGGAGCCATTGGCTTGATACTTAAGGCTAGAGACTCTTACGGGACCAGACTCGACGATTATGCACTGGTGTCGACAAAGTGAGATTACTCTAGGAGTGGGAACTTTGGCTGGGACTTTCTGGTATCGGCATCGAGGCCTTACAGCGTCATATTGGGTATGGACTAGTTATCTACAGTTCATGCTGAGATTTACTGTATTAGGCGCAATGTGCGGTGTGTTCACACAAATGGGAATAGTTTCACCTTCACCGGTGAGAATGGATCCTTTGCTGCATAGGATGGACTTACATAGAGGAGGGGGCCAGCGATCACAAATCAGTTGGCTAGTCTCATCTTCGGAGTAGTTTATGTGAGGAGTCTGATTTTTTCTATTGTGTTGGATTAGTACGTAGATGTTTTTCCTGATGATGTTCCAGGACTACCACCTCACAGAGAGATAGACTTATACATTGAAATGTACCCCGAGATGACACCGATATCTACTCCAGCATATCGGATGGCTCTCACCGAGCTTCGTGAGATGCGGGTACAGCTGGAGGACTTGCAAGGGAAGGGATTTATCCAACCCAGTGTTTCACCATTGTAGTCTCCAATTTTGTTTGCCAAGAAGGCATATGGGAGCCCATGACTGTGTGTTGACTATCGTCACCTGAATCAGGTGATGTGAAAATCAAGTACCCACTCACGAGGATTGATGATCTCTTTGTTTAGCTCAAGGTAGCATGATGGTTCTCAGAGATAGACCTTAGTTAAGTCTATCACCAGCTCATAGTTCCAAATGAGTATGTGCAGAAGACAACCTTTCAGTGTTGGTATGACCATTAAAAGTTCTAGGTTATTCCCTTCAGTGTAACCAATGCTCTAGCAGTGATCATGAGTCTCTTGAACAGGATCTTCCAACTTTACCTGGATCATTTTTTCATAGTCTTCATCGATGGCATACTGATTTACTCGACTACTAATTAGGATAACACCTACCATTTTTGTGTACTATTGGATACACTATGAGTGAACCATATTTTTGGTAAGCTCTCAAAGTTCCAGTTTTGGATTAGAGAGGTTCATTTATTGGGACACGTCATCTCGGAGGCTAGAGTTGCAGTGGATCCAGCGAAGATTGAGGTTGTTCTTTATTTGGAACCACCTATGAGTGTGACAGAGGTTCGGAGTTTTTTGGGACTATCTTGGTACTATCGTAGATTTGTGCCAAATTTCTCCAGAGTTGCAGCACCACTTTCAGCGTTGATGAAGAAGGGGAAACCCATCATATAGTCAGTGAGATGCCAAAAATGCTTTCAAGAGATGAGGCAGAGGTTGACTAGTGTTCCCGTATTGAGGCTTCAGAGGAGGGCATAGGGTGCATAGTAAACTGTGACGTGTCAGGGACCAGAATCAAGTGTGTCCTGATGCAGGTGCGAGTAGTGATCGTGTATGGTTCTCGGCAGTTGATACAACATGAGATGAACTACGCTACCCATGACCTAGAGTTAGCAGCAATGGTCTTCGCATTGAAGATGTGACATCACTATCTGATGGGAAAACATTTTAAAGTCTACTCTGACCACCAGAGCCTCAGGTACATCTTCTTACAGAAGGACCTGAACCTGAGACAATGACAATGGATAGAGTTCCACCAAGTGTATGACATTGAAATATTCTATACTCCTGGGAAGGGGAACGTTGTAGTCGACGCTCTTAGTAGGAGATGAGGCATTAAGCTTATTGGAGAGGTGACAAAGCAGCTAGCCGCATTGCAGATATCCTTTGTGGATAGAGATGGAGCAGTGTTTCTGCAGTCTCTCACAGTCAGTCCTCCATTTCATCTATGAGTCAGAGAGGCACAGCGTGGGGACGTTAAATGTGGGACGCGACGTACTCAGATATCCGTATGGCATGCACATGATAGATTTTTAGAAGGTGGGGAGCATGCCATTATCATCATAAGATATACCATGGTACCAATTTTATTTCAGGAGGAAGTGCTGAGGCAGTTCCACACATATCATTTAGTGGTCCATAATGAAGGGGCGAAGATGTATCCGGACATCCGAAGATGGCATTGGTGGCTAGGTATGAAGAAGATAGTAGAAGAGTTTGTCTGTTGATTCCACCCTTTTCAGCAATTGAAGGTGAATTACCAGGTTCCATCAGTCATGTTTCATCCCGTAGAAGTCCCAAAGTGGAAGTGGTGTGGTATATCCATGGATTTTGTGACGGGACATCCATGTACATCTAGAGGACACAACTCTATCTTTGTGATCATAGAACGAATCACCATGTCTTCCCACTTCATATAAATCAGAGAGAAGGGTTCAGTAGAGAGCTTGAGACGTATCTGCATCCAGGAGATCATACGGCTTCATGGTGTTTCATCAACGACCGTCTCTGATTGAGTTGAATGTTACACGTCCTGGATCTGGATGGTGTTGTAGGAGGCTTTTGGGATGCAGCTTCACATGACCACCACCTTCAATCCTCAAACTAATGGTCAGATTGAGAGGACCATTCTGACTCTTGATGAAATGCTCCGTGCATGTGTCCTCAAATTAGGTCATAGCTGGGAGGATCAATTACTCTTGTTAGAGTTTTTATATAACAATATCTATCACTCCACCATCGGGATGGCACCTTACGAGACACTTTACGGACAACCATGCTGATTGCCTCTATGTTGGACTAACCCAGGGGAGTCAGCACTTGTAGGACCAGAGACGGTGCTGACAACGATGGAGAAGGTGCAGATCATCTAGGAGAGGATGAAGATAACATACAACAGGCACAAGTTTTAACACCCCAAGCTTCCACTGTACGTTTCCCTTCGAATAATGCAATAGCGTGTGTTGTACAAAACCTCGAGCTCTAACACACACCACAACTAACTAAACTAGCCGTTGTGAATAGTAATATCTACCTTTTGAAATTTTATAAATTTTATTTATCAAAATGGACTTCATTTTTGGATTCGCAATATTGAAATTATCCTATGTTGAATTTTTGGTATTTTTCTGAGAACTTCTAAATTTTTATGAATAGTGAAAAATACTTAAAAACAAATTTTTTAATCAAAATAATTTATAGTGATAAATTATAATATTTAGTGGTTTTAAGGTATAATTAGAATATATTTTTACCATTTTATCCAATGGTGGTCATTAGAATTAATTTAACATTAAAATTGGACATAAACAATTGCCAATCTTTTGATATAAATTGTTTCTTAAAAACACGCTAATTGTTGTAACAACGGGAATTAATTATAAAATTAATTAATAGAACTTATATGTTTGGAATTTTTTAAAATAGACATCATTTTTGAATTCGGAATATCAATTATAGCTTAGGTTGAAATTTTGGCCTTATTCTGAAAAACTTCAATTTTTGGTGAATAGTGAAACCACTAAGTGGTTGTTAAAAACTGATTTTTCGTTAAAATAAAATATTACCACTTCTGTGATTTGATTTTCAAAAATCTGACATACATGGTTGTCATTAAGAAGTAAAATGTGGTTCAATGAGATTAAAATAATTTTTTGGTGAATAGTAACTTTTAAGTTCTTAATCGCGATTAGAGGTGATTAGTGTAGTTTAAGGTAAAAATAATGTTTTAATAATATGAGATGAGCTTGACACTTGTTCTAATCCTATTGTATGAGTCATGGACGACCAAGACAACCCATGGGTCAACTTGGGGACCCCATGGAGCCACTTTAGTTGGAAAATGAGATTAATATATATTTATTTAATGTTAAAATTAAATTGACACAAACATGAGTTGTTTCACTAAAACAGTTTTTAAGCAGGGTTACACAGATCCAAATATTGACTATAAATATTCATTAAAACTCTAAAAAGATTTCCTACATCATAGTGTTTTTTTATAATTTTTATACATTAAATAAATTAAATTATTTATGACATCATTATGATGCAGCGATGACCTCATTATTTAACGATTTAAATAAAATGAGAAGATAATGCAAAATCCAAGGCTTACACTTGTCCAAAGCCTATTGGATGAGGAGATTTAGAACCCTTATCACCTTAGCCACGAATTATATAAGTGTGGGACCTTTTGAATCCGAAAAGCATTGTATAATAATGTAACATTTCAATCTATCCAAAAGAGCCCCTCCTCTCCTCTTATAAAAGGCCCCCACCTCTACCACCTTATTCAGACTTCCAAGCCTTTTGGTTCGGCCAACCTCTGCCCAAATACTCTCCCAACTTCTCTCCTTTAATCATAGAAGCTTTACTTTAGTCAGAAAGCCATCCTAAGGAGTCCTTTTGATCAAATCAAAAGGAAGAACCCGAAGAAGAGGTAACATTTTCATCACCCTCTTTCAAGTTTCTGTCTTCTTCCAGTCCCTCTTTGTTTATTATTTAAATTATAAAATTATAACTCCAGTATCTTCTATATACTGTGATGTTATTATAAATATGGAACAACCATATTCAATATTCTACCCATCATTTGAGTGACATGTCACCATACGTGCGTACGTACGACTTACCGTCTCCACGTTGTGGTGTAATTGTTATTCAATATATTATTATTTAGATGGGTATAATAATGATATGTAATTCATGTAAATAATAAATATAACATGGTAATTATTCTGTATATATGATATACTATCCAATTATATATTATTTTAATATCAAAATAATGATATTGTCGCTCGTGCATACGTAAGGACTACCGTCTCCACGAACGCGATGAGATTCATTCTCCGTCGTATCCATTCAAGTATAATTATCATTTGATGATTTGAAAATAATGTTTAAGGAAGTGATATCATTCTGGATATGAATAAGATACAACCTATCCATGAAAAACACGACATACGTAACAAAACATATTAAAGAAAACGAGTAAGTTAACACCCGAAACAACGATAAATCTAAGATATTGTTAACAATGCAATGTTAAAAGATAATATATGATATCATATGATTGTATATGATACTTGTATAATTTAATAACAATTATTTCACCATTATACAGGAGTTTAACCTACCCCAACCAAGGAAAAGTACAAGGTAATGGTTTACTTCACAACCTCTTCATTATCCAAGGTTGTTTATACATAATTATCTATTGGGAACTCGTTATCATCCACAACCATGTTTCTTAAAAATGTCTTTCAAAACATTTTTACTATTAAATGGAAAATGTGTTAAATTCATTTACACCCTTATACATTTTTGAAAGGAATCTTACCGTCGTTTTCCAAACAATGTACTTTTTGACCTCTTTGACAAATTTAAGGTAAGAATGTTTTTTTTAACTTATACGGCGGGTGCGGCTATTTTCCGCCATTATAACTTCATCGAAGCTTCCCTAACAAGCTTATAAGAATATATTCAAAGTAAATGTATTATTTTATAATTATGATACTTTTAAATGATTTCAAAAAGGAGAGAGATTACTCTCAAATAGATTTGATTTCTTCCTTGTCAACATCCTTTTATGGGTTTTAAGTTTAATTGAAATTGATTTATGATACAAATCTTCCATTGAAAATTTTGTGAAATATTTGACTGTGGATGTGTTACCATCCATAGCTTATGGAGAAATTGTTGACATTTCGTATGCTAGTTTTAATACGAATATTTATGTTATGTTTAAACCTATTCATATGAGGAATGTATGGGACTTAATATGTGACGGGTGGAGCCCGCTATAGCTCCTCGATGCATCGGTAGGTCTCATGAGACAACTAGACGTGGAATTGGCTGAGGCCCTTTCCCAATTTGATTTATGGTTTTGGCCAAGGCCTTAATCATTTTAGACGTCCTGGCCGAGGCCTTGACAAAGTGTTTCAGAATGTCTGGCATTATACATTCCCTCATTATGAAAGTGGTTATTGATATTTCATGTGATTATTCGTCTAGTAGAATATCCATGTGAGCAAGTAATGGCATTATTTTATTTTACTTTTGCCATATTATGCTGAATTTCAAGTTCAATCAGGCTTTTGTTTTAGTTATACATTGCCTTAAATGCTTATGTTTTCTTATAAATGCTTCTGCAATATTGTTATCCTTACTGAGAATCTGAGCTCACCCCTTTCAATGTTTTAATAATTTCCAGGATGTGAAGAAGTGTATTATGACTGAATTATAAGAATAGTCAGTGAGGATATGAGTGTGGACTATGAAGACCATGTTATTGTAGTTTGTTTACTTTTTGATGTAATGAAAGACTTATGATTGTATCTAGTGTTTCCAAGGCTACTAAACTAATCGGTCTTTCGAGACTTGATATTTTGTGATCATGCCAATGTTACGAAGTAATGCACTGACTCTGGGTAGCTGGGGTCGGGGCGTTACAGTTGGTATTAAAGGCAGTTTAGAACTAACCTTGGAAGCTAGATATAGATAAACTCTGATTAGAGCACATATCCCGAAGATAGACTTTGAGGATTACTATAGAAGAACTTCCTAAAATTTTTGTATTGTAGAGATGTTGTGAGTTTTCTGAGCAATACATCCCTGTCTGGATACGATCAGGTAGAGGCGGCTCTGGCACAGATGTACCTAGGGGTAAAACCCGAAAACACTGCTTTGAGCTAGACTCGAACGGGAACTGGTGCACGACAACAAGCCTTGCTGCACTCTTGGTTACGACACTCCCGGGGGATATGCTTTGGATAATTCCCATTTTCTTTACAAACCACTATGAAGGGTTACAAGTATATGCTTACTCAAAGAAAACATTTTTATAATTATGGATTATATCCATAATTAGTTCAATTTATGCTAAGTGTTTTACAAGTATGGAATTATGTATTTTGATTCATGAACTAATTTAGTTTATGCCATTATTTAGAAATGGCGCCTAGTGGAAGGAATGGAAACCGTATCAATGCACGCACTCCATGTAGGGATTGCCCACCTGGTCAGGATAATTATGGTGGAGCTAGTGATAAAACTGGTGCTGACCAGCTTCTCACCGTACTGGGACAACTCATGCAGGTTATGAATAACAACCTTACTCGTATGGAGAACCCTGATCCGCAACGTGGAGTATCAATGCTAGACCGTTTCATGAGGCAACAACCGCCAACCTTCAATGGGAGTACAAAACCTATAGTAGCTGAGCAATGGATAAATTCCTTAGAGAAAATATTCCATGCCTTGGGGAGTAGTGAAAGGGAGAATGTTGTCATGGCAGTTTACCGCCTCACTGGAGATGCCGATCAATGGTGGTCACTAATTCAAAACACAAAGGAAGATGATGAATTAAAAAACATGGAATGACAGGAGTTAAAAGAGTTGTTCTTAGAAAAATACTTTCCTCGAGACCATCGAGCGGATATGGAAAGGCAATTTCTGAGTCTGAGGCAGAAGGAGGATGAGAATGTCGCAAAGTATGAGGCTAACTTTACAAGGTTAGCAAGGTATGCTGCAGATTACATACGTAACCCAAGAAGTAAGACTGATCGTTTCTTTGATGGGTTGAAGCCATTTTTCCGTCGAGATTTAGTATCACAAACCTTCTCTTCATACGAAGGTATTGTCTCGTGCGCTATCAAGACGGAAAAGGAATTCTCTAAGTCTTCTGACTTTAAATCAAAGCAAGATAAGAAGAGATCTGCTGAAAACTCTTGGAAAGGAAATAAGGAAACAGGGAAGAAGGGTAGAAATGAATTTCCACCCTGTGATAATTGCGGTAGGAAGCACCCTGGTGCCTATCTAAAAGGAAAAGGAGTATGTTACAAGTGTGGTGAAAAAGGCCACCAAGCTCATGAATGCAAGGGAAAGAAAGCGGCTGTCAACATGGAATGGTATAATTGTAGAGAGAAGGGACATTATGCAAATGAATGTCCTAAGCGTCAGGGGAACTTACCTCAGAAGAGGCCAAGGGATCAGGGCCAGGCTTATGCTATCACTACTGCTGAGGTGGAAGCTCCGAAAGACGTGGTGGCAGGTAATTTAATGGTTTCCTCAAGTTTAGCAAATGCATTATTTGATTCTGGATCATCGCATTGTTTCATATCTTCCTAGTTTTCTAAGAAAATTAGATATTTCCAATTTGATTTAACAAGGGAGTTGTCGGTCAAAACCCCTAAGGGAAGTATTGTTGCAACAAAGTTTTGTCGATTAGTTCCCATTAGAGCACCTAAATGTTCTTTACCTGCTGATCTCATCGTCATACCAATGATTTAATTTGATATAATCCTTGGTATGGATTGGATTTCGGACCATGATGCAAAAATTTATTGTAAGAAGAAAGAGGTTATGATTCTTGATGATGATGATAAGGAACACCTTATCTTTAGAGCCGAATCATCGCCACATAATTCTTATCTAGATCCACCCCCAGTAGCTCAACTGAATTCAATTATTGGGGAGGAGGAGAAAGAAATTTCTGAGGGTGAGGAAAGGAATATTCAAATATAGGATGTACCTATTGTGAGAGAATATGTTGATGTGTTTCCGGAAGATTTACCTGGACATCCTATAGAACGAGAAGTTGAGTTTTCCATTGATTTAATTCCTGGATCAAGGCCCATATCGAAGACCCCTTATAGAATGGCCATTGTGGAATTAGTTGAACTAAAGAAACAACTAGAGGAATTGAGTAATAAGGGATTTATTCACCCTAGTGATTCTCCTTGGGGAGCCCCTGTTCTTTTTGTTAAGAAGAAAGATGGATCTATGAGGTTGTGCATTGACTATAGGGAGATCAATGCTATAACAATAAAGAACAAGTATCCCCTACCTCGCATTGATGATTTGTTTGACCAACTGCATGGAGCTCAATACTTTTCAAAGATTGACCTTCGGTCTGGATACCATCAGTTGTGTGTGAAGAAGGAAGACGTTCCCACGACAGCATTTCGAACAAGGTACAGGCATTACGAGTTTACAGTAATGCCTTTTGGATCGACTAATGCACCCTCTGCTTTCATGGATCTAATGAATAGAGTGTTCAAGGAATATCTTGATGACTTTTTAGTTGTATTTATTGATGATATCTTGGTATACTCCAAAAGCCACGAAGATCATGAAAATCACTTACGTGTTATCCTGAAGACTCATAGAAGACATGAATTATATGGGAAATTTAGCAAGTGTGAATTCTGGCTTCATGAGATTTCTTTTCTTGGCCATATTTTCTCTAAGGATGGAATTTCTGTCGATCCTTCTAAAACCAAGGCAATCCAAGAATGGCCAGCACCGACAAGTATAACTGAGGTACGCAGTTTTATTGGTTTAACAGGTTATTATAGACGTTTCGTCCAGAATTTTGCCAGATTGGCTAACCCATTGACAAAGCTCACACGTAAAGGGATTAAATTTGTCTGGACAAAAGAGTGTGAAGAATGTTTTGAAGAACTAAAGAGAAGATTAGTCAATTACCTTGTATTGACTCTACCATCGGGGAATGATGGGATTGTTATTTATAGTGATGCATCGAAGAAAGGACTCGGTTGTGTCCTTATGCAGAATGATATGGTCATTGCCTATGCATCACGACAGCTAAAAATTCATGAGAAAAACTATCATACTCATGATCTTGAGTTAGCAGCTGTGATCTATGCTTTAAAGATATGGAGACATTACCTCTATGGTGAAAAATGTGAGATTTATACTGATCACAAGAGTTTGAAGTATATTTTCACAAAAAAGAACTCAACATGAGGCAAAGGCGATGGCTTGAACTACTCAAGGATTATGATTGCACGATACATTACCACCCGGGGAAGGCAAACAAGGTGGCAGATTCTTTGAGTAGAAAAGACCATGGAGTTTTGAATGTGATGAGAATTGAAAGGGATCCAATTTTCTTGGATCTAGTGAAGATGGACATGGGAATAACCAAGGAAGGTGAAACATCAATGCTTTTTCAAATGGTTGCCAAACCATCATTACTAGAAAGGATTAAGAGTTCTCAGACCAATGATGAAGAATTTCAGAAGAAGATTAAAGGTGTGAATGATGGAAGATTGAGGGACTTTGTGTATAAGGATGGAATTTTGAAATTCGGGAAGCGACTTTGTGATCCCGATATACCTGATCTAAAAAGGGAATTGCAGGATGATTCTCATAGTTCCAACTTCTCTATACACCATGGGAGCACAAAAATGTATAGAGATTTGAAGGAACATTTTTGGTGGGACAATATGAAGAGGGAGATTGCTGATTTTGTGTCGAGGTGTATTGTTTGTCAACAAGTGAAAGCTGGAAGGCAACATCCTGGTGGAGTATTGCAACCTCTTCCCATACCTGAGTGGAAATGGGATAATATTACGATGGACTTTTTCATGGGACTACCAAAGACTCCTAGAAGGAATGCTGCAATATGGGTCATTGTTGATCGACTTACTAAGTCAGCACATTTTTTGGCTATACGGGAGGATCTACCACTTGAACGTCTAGCAAGACAATATATTAATGAAGTTGTAAGACTTCATGGAGTACCCCTATCGATTATTTCTGATCGTGATCCTCGTTTTACTTCAAGATTCTGGAAAAGTCTTCAAAAGGCCTTGGATACTGAACTTCGTTTGAGCACTGCCTATCACCCTCAAACAGATGGACAATCAGAACGGACTATTCAAACCTTAGAAGACATGATGAGATCATGCTCTCTTGACTTTCAGGGTATGTGGGATCAATTTTTACCACTGGTAGAATTCTCCTATAATAATAGCTTCCATTCGAGTATTCAGATGGCACCATATGAAGCGTTATATGGAAAGAGATGCCGTACACCAACCTGTTGGGATGACGTTGGTGAAAGAAAACTTGTAGGCCCAGAACTAGTGGAGGAAACGGTGGAAAAGGTGAAAGTAATCCAAAATCACATCAAAGCAGCTCAAAGTAGGCAGAAGAGCTATGCCGATAATCGAATGAAGGATTTGGAATTTCAAGTCGGTGATCATGTTTTCCTGAAGGTATCTCCATGGAAGGGAGTCATACGTTTTGGTAAGAAAGGTAAATTGAGTCCCAGGTACATCGGACCTTTCGAAATTCTAGAACGAATTGGGGTTGTAGCTTACCGATTGGCAATGCCGCCAAGTCTCTCCAAAGTTCACGAAGTTTTCCACGTATCTCTGTTGAGGAAATACATGCCTGATCCAACGCATATACTCACCTATGAGGAATTAGAACTGGAACCTGATCTTTCCTATTGTGAAGAGCCCGTCAGGATTCTTGATGTGAGGGAGCAGGTGGTGAGAAACCAGATGACTCGTCTGGTGAAGGTTTTGTAGAGAAATCATAAAATGGAAGAGGCAACGTGGGAAACTGAGGAATTTATGATGAAAAACCACCCGAGTCTTTTTATGCAGTAATACCCTAGAAATTGCGAGGACGCAATTATTTGAAGGAGGGTAGAATGTAAAACCCCAAGCTTCCACTGTACGTTTCCCTTCGAATAATGCAATAGCGTGTCTTGTACGCAACCTCGAGCTCTAACACACACCACAACTAACTAAACTAGGCGTTGTGAATAGTAATACCTACCTTTTGAAATATTATAAATTTTATTTATCAAAATGGACTTCATTTTTGGATTCGCAATATTGAAATTAACCTATGTTGAATTTTTGGTATTTTTCTGAGAACTTCTAAATTTTTATGAATAGTGAAAAATACTTAAAAACAACTTTTTTAATCAAAATAATTTATAGTGATAAATTATAATATTTAGTGGTTTTAAAGTATAATTAGAATATATTTTTACCATTTTATCCAATGGTTGTCATTAGAATTAATTTAACATTAAAATTGGACATAAACAATTGCCAATCTTTTGATATAAATTGTTTCTTAAAAACACGCTATTTGTTGTAACATCGGGAATTAATTATAAAATTAATTAATACAACTTATATGTTTGGAATTTTGTAAAATAGACATCATTTTTGAATTCGGAATATCAATTATAGCTTAGGGTGAAATTTTGGCCTTATTCTGAAAAACGTCAATTTTTGATGAATAGTGAAACCACTAAGTGGTTGTTGAAGACTGATTTTTCGTTAAAATGAAATATTACCACTTATGTGATTTGATTTTCAAAAATACGACATACATGGTTGTCATTAATAAGTAAAATGTGGTTCAATGAGATTAAAATAATTTTTTGGTGAATAGTAACTTTTAAGTTCTTAATCGCGATTAGAGGTGATTAGTGTAGTTTAAGGTAAAAATAATGTTTTAATAATATGAGATGAGCTTGACACTTGTCCTACTACTATTGGATGAGTCATGGCCGACCAATACAACCCATGGGTCAACTTGGGGACCCCATGGAGCCACTTTAGTTGGAAAATGACATTAATATATATTTATTTAATGTTAAAATTAAATTGACACAAACATGAGTTGTTTCACTAAAACAGTTTTTAAGCCAGGTTACACAGATCCAAATATTGACTATCAATATTCATTAAAAAGATAAAAAGATTTCCTACATCATAGTATTTTTTTTATAATTTTTAGACATTAAATAAATTAAATTATTTATGACATCATTATGATGCAGCGATGACCTCATTATTTAACGATTTAAATAAAATGAGAAGATAATGCAAAATCCAAGGCTTACACTTGTCCAAAGCCTATTGGATGAGGATATTTCGAACCCTTATCACCTTATCCACGAATTATATATGTGTGGGACCTTTTGAATCCGAAAAGCATTGTATAATAATGTAACATTTCAATCACTCCAAAAGAGCCCCTCCTCTCCTCTTATAAAAGGCCCCCACCTCTACCACCTTATTCACACTTCCAAGCCTTTTGGTTCGGCCAACCTCTTCCCAAATACTCTCCCAACATCTCTCCCTTCATCCTAGAAGCTTTACTTTAGTCAGAAAGCCATCTTAAGGAGTCCTTTTTATCAAATCAAAAGGAAGAACCCGAAGAAGAGGTAACATTTTCATCACCCTCTTTCAAGTTTCTTTCTTCTTCCACTCCCTCTTTGTTTATTATTTCAATTCTAAAATTATAACTCCAGTATCTTCTATATACTGTGATGTTATTATAAAAATGGAACAACCATATTCAATATTCTACCCATCATTTGAGTGACATGTTACCATACGTGCGTACGTACGGCTTACCGTCTCCACGTCGTGGTGTAATTGTTATTCAATATATTATTATTTAGATGGTTATAATAATGATATGTAATTCATGTAAATAATAAATATAACATGATATTTATTCTGTATATATGATATACTATCCAATTATATATTATTTTAATATCAAAATAATGATATTGTCGCTCGTGCGTACGTATGGACTACCGTCTCCACGAACGCGATGAGATTTATTCTCCGTCGTATCCATTCAAGTATAATTATCATTTGATGATTTAAAAATAATGTTTAAGGACATGATATCATTCTTGATATGAATAATATACAACCTATCCATGAAAAACACGACTTACGTAACAAAACATATAAAAGAAAACAAGTAAGTTAACACCTGAAACAACGATAAATCTAAGATATTGTTAACAAAGCAATGTTAAAAGATCATATATGATATCATATGAATGTATATGATTCTTGTATAATTTAATAACAATTATTTCACCATTATACAGGAGGTTAACCTACCCCAACCAAGGAAAAGTACAAGGTAAGGGTTTACTTTACAACCTCTTCATTATCCAAGGTTGTTTATTCATAATTATCTACTGGGACCTCGTTATCATCCACATCCATGTTTCTTAAAAATGTCTTTCAAAACATTTTTACTATTAAATGGAAAATGTGTTAAAGTCATTTACACCCTTATACATTTATGAAAGGAATCTTACCGTCGTTTTCCAAACAATGTACTTTTTGACCTCTTTGACAAATTTAAGGTAAGAATGTTTTTTTTAACTTATACGGAGGGTGCGGCTATTTTCCTCCATTATAACTTCGTCGAAGCTTCCCTAACAAGCTTATAAGAATATCTTCAAAGTAAATGTATTATTTTATAATTATGAGACTTTTAAATGATTTCAAAAAGGAGAGATATTACTCTCAAATAGCTTTGATTTCATCCATGTCAACATCCTTTGATGGGTTTTAAGTTTAATTGAAATTGATTTATGATACAAATCTTCCATTGAACATTTTGTTAAATATTTGACTGTGGATGTGTTACCATCCATAGCTTATGGAGAAATTGTTGACATTTCGTATGCTAGTTTTAATACGAATATTTATGTTATGTTTAAACCTATTCATATGAGGAATGTATTGGACTTAATATGTGACGGGTGGAGCCCGCTATAGCTCCTCGATGCATCGATAGGTCTCATGAGACCACTAGACGTGGAATTGGCTGAGGACCTTTCCCAATTTTATTTATGGTTTTGGCCGAGGCCTTAATCATTTTAGATGTTTTGGCTGAGGCCTTGACAAAGTGTTTCAGAATGTATGGCATTATACATTCCCTCATTATGAAAGTGGTTATTGATATTTCATGTGATTATTCATCTAGTAGAATATCCATGTGAGCAAGTAATGGCATTATTTTATTTTACTTTTACCATATTATGCTGAAGTTCAAGTTCAATAAGGCTTCTGTTTTAGTTATACATTGCCTTAAATGCTTATGTTTTCTTATAAAAGCTTTCGCAATATTGTTATCCTTACTGATCATCTGAGCTCACCCCTTTCAATGTTTTAATATTTTCCAAGATGTGAAGAAGTGTATTATGACTGACTTGCAAGAATAGTCAGTGAGGATATGAGTGTGGACTATGAAAACCATGTTATTGTAGTTTGTTTACTTTTTGATGTAATGAAAGATTTATGAATGTATCTAGTGTTTCCAAGGCTACTAAACTAATCGGTCTTTCGAGACCTGATATTTTGTGATCATGCCAATTTTACGAAGTAATGCACCGACTCTGGGTAGCTGGGGTCGGGGCGTTACACAAGTTACATGCAGAAAGAAGATGGAGACCACTGGAGTTCGAGGATTGTGACCACGTATTTCTATGGGTCTCACCTCGACAAGGTCTATGGAGATTTGGCCTAGGAGGCAAGTTATTTATGCGATTAATCAAACCTTTCCAAGTCCCCAGCACAGTAGGCGAGGTGGATTACTACCTGGCTCTTCCACATCAGTGTCACCGGGTGTACAAATTCATCCATGTATCTCAAATGAGGAGATACGTGAATGACATGTCCCACATAATCGACCACGGGGAGCTAGACATCGATGATGGGGTGACTTTCACAGAGGTTCTAGTGGAGATTGAGGATCGAAAGGAGCGGGTCCGGCGTGGACGTTCGATACCTCTGGTGCGTGTTTGCTGGAAGCACGAGATCCTCTAGGAGAGAACTTAGGAGCGGTAGGCTCAGATGCATGCTCAATACCCTCATTTGATTTTTTAGTATGAGTTGTAGTTTACAAGTATGTAAATCTCTGAGGTGGAGGAAATATAAAGACTGCGAAATTATGTGTTTTTCTTAAATACAGATAATTTTTACGAGTCCTCAGTTTCTTGACGACGCTTGATTCCGAGGCCCGGTGTGCCAGGAATCAATTTCTAAAGTTTTTCTTGGGTACGTTCAGTAAACGTACATGTTGGATTTTATATCTTTTGAACAAGTGCGTGGAATTGAAATCTGAGGACACCGATGAACGTGCAGTTCCAATATTTTCATAAGGAGACATTTTCTGCTATAGTGTTTTAGTGTGGTTGGGTGTTAATTTTTGGGGATTCTAAATAAAATTAGGTAAAAATACGTGTAAAATATTATTATTTGGTTGGTGGTTAAAAACACCAAGTGGAGGCTAGAGGTGGGGCCCACCACACCCTATCCTCCATTGGAAGGATATAACGAGGTGGGGACCACTAGCTTGAACCCTCTTAACCCCCTTTTAAACCCTTGAGCTCCCCATTAATGGGGGAAAGTATGGAAACCTTACACTATCCCCCATAATCGTACCAATTCACCCATTAATGAAGTGAGGTAGATTATTTTAATTAAACTCTTAACCTCCTCTAAATATGAATTTGGACCATCCCTTAGCATTAATTAAATATGGTGCCTCATTTAATTAAACACATATTTTTGTGGTTGTGGGAAAGAATTAAAAGAGGCCACTCTTTTTCATTTTTGGGGTTGGTATAATCCTTTGGAAAGCTTGAGAGAGAAGAGCTTCGTCCTTCCAATGAAGAACCACTGAAGAACTCCATTTATTCCATGAGGAACATAAAGAACTATCCTCATCTTCGAAGTGCGTGAAGCATCATCTTCTTCCTTCTTCAACCGAATCAATGAAGGGACACACCACTACCCACGAAGTAGACCGAGGGTGTCTTCTAGACTCGTCTTCACCAAGATTTACCTCCTCCAACGTTGACGGAATGGAATCTGTCTTCCACGACTCGTCAATGTATGATGACAAATACATGTTATGGGGAATTGATTATTTTAATGTATAAATTATACCCTCATTCCTCATCGTTTATTTGGGTTCAATGATGGAAACTTGTTATCACATAATGCGAAGGGTGTGGGCCGAACCAACACGGCATGATGCCCCTCCGTTGGTTCCGGTATGGTTGAAATTAAAGGTGGAGTGGAAAGGGAGTGGTTATATTGCACCACGCTGGATAAGAACCGCGACCAGGAGGGCCACGATAGACGAATGAGGAACCACAGCCGGGATGGCCACGATGGATGAAGAAGTGTGGCACTGTCACCCTGCGCGGGGGAGCCGAAGGATGCGACTAGGTTGGGCCACAGCGCGGTGACACCGAGCCGCGAGGAGGGTAGTAGGACCGCGACGCTGACACGTCACGGTTCAGGTGCAGAGGCGGCGGGCTGAGCCGGCCGCTGTTGAGCCAGACCAGTGGGACCAGCCTGGTCTCGTGGCCCCTGAACCGGCGTAGCGCGATGGTTCTGTTCGAAAAACTGGGGGGTGGGGGGGTGGTGAACCCCATCCCCCACATGGCCGTCAGGGCCGCCACAAGCTGGGCTACCACAAGTAGTGCCGCCACGGCCAGGCTGCCCCTCGGCCGGGTGGCCCCTTAGTCGGGCCGCCCCTCGGCCGGGCCGCCCTTCGGCCAGGCCGCCATCGGCTGGGATGCCCCTCTGCCAGGATGCCCCTCAGCCAGGTCGCCCCAACGCCGGGCCGCCTTTGATCGGGCCACCTTGGGTCGGGCTTCCCGTGAGTTCAGGCTGTCTCTTCAGGCCAGGTCGTCCCCTCGGCTCGGGTCGCTTCCTCCGACCAGTTCAGATCCACAGACTGGGTCAGACCCCAGTTCAGACGGGGTGGGTCAGGTCAGTCCGACTGGTTCAGACTAGACATGGACCCTCTAGGGTCGTTTACACCTTTTAGCCCACATCTATAGCTATGGGTTTCCGATTGACGTACCGCCTAAAGCAATGGAATTCATGGAGAGAGAGAGGATTATTTGGCATAATCCCCTTGAGGTTTGGACATAGTTCAAGTACATCCATGTTGGATTAATACTAAAAATCAACTGGGTCCATGGAATGGAAATTCCAATAACTCTCAGATCGGGCGTCCGATTGACGTGACGTCTATCACGTTGGGTTCATTACGATGAGACAGATCTACGAGATACATAAACTCAAGACTTTATGATAGTTGATGTATCATCACTTGGCTCAATGAGCGGACCCTCCTGGAATCAAGCATCATGTGTGTCGAAAACCTAGGCCTGGATGCGACTGAGATGACATGATCCTATGTGGGTTTGACAAAGATGATAATGTAGCAGGATAATCTGTGGGTTCAACAATGATGACTACTGTACCAGAATTCTCCATGGGTTCCACAGTGATGACTACTGTCCAGAATCCTCTATGAGATTGACAACGATGACTACTGTACCAGGATCCTCTATGGGTCTGATAGTTCTGACTTCTATTCCGGAATCATGTGTGGGTCTAATAGAATAGCTGGTCCTACTTCCTGTGTGGGTCAGACAGCTTAGCTGGTCCTGTACCTATGTGGGTATGACAGCTTAGATGAATCAGTGACTACATCTAATCATTTCTATCACTCTACGAAATGATACATACCTATGTGAGTTGAGTAATCTCTTTCAACTAATATCATCGTGGTGGTTGACCTTACTTCCTTTGTGGAATGATTTGTTCTTGGGATAGAGAGTTGGAGCCGGACTGTGATTGATAACTTAGGTATATGCATGATCATATACCTAAGTAGGGTTGGTTGATACATTTTGATTGTATCTTTCTACTATGGTTTATCCTTTGTGGAATCTGGGAGACCTTTGGGCGTCTCAGGTTCCCCTAATGATTATTGTAATACTAACCCCTCCATGGGATTCTCCTAAAACATGTTGTTTTCTGTGTAGACAATGGTCAGTAGTGATCGAGGATGAGGGTGACAGACGAGAGGCTGCTCAGAGATATACTAGATGAGACATTACATATGGATGAGTTGTTCGAGTTCTGTACCTACCCTTCAGGTAGGATTCCCTAGTGGAGGATCCATGAGCTTTTTTCCTTTTTACATGTACTTGTTGCACATTTGGGTTTGTATACTAGTGCACTTACTTTCAGCACACCTTTATTTTCTATTTTAGTATTTACTGCTTCTACAGATTATGTTCGGATAGTGTTTGTTATAGTTTTAAAGGCAATTCATTCCATTTTTATAAGGATTACGCCTTTGGTGATAGTTCCCAGCCCCTGTCCTATGGAAGGCGGGCTTGGGGTAGTCACGACATGAACACCGAGGACGGGTCGCGTTAAATTTCATCTAGGGTGGAACACCATGTATGTCCTATAATATCACCATGGATGGTATTCCATGTCCCACCAATAATTTCATTTAGGAAGAAATGGAATGTCTAACAAATAATCTAATCTTAGGTGGAATGCCATACCCACTACATAATTTCATCCCGATGAATTAAGAGTCGATGTGGTCATAATAGAACAGAATTCTATGTGATCCAATTATACTACATAAAAAAAACATTCCAAACATGTTATCAAAAAACATGTTGGTCATATAATCAAATATCCCACAATCTTTCCATTTATCCAATTTACCAAATCCATACTTATAACCAAATACTAATAAATTTCTGTAAGGACCTATCCATGATCATAATTAATTACAAGTATTTTAATACAATAATAACTTTTTACAAAGATATTTCAGGCCTATATATTTATATATTTAAGAAAAATTCTTTCCTATTAAAACCATACATTATAGGAAGATACTGATACACAATATCAATTTTTCCCTCCAATGGAAACCCATTTAAAATAAAACATACTTTATTATGTAGGATATATCTTAAAAAATTTCATCCTATCCTTACCCTCATCCCAAATTATCATTTATCATATTATGAACATTTATAAACTTTATATTTTTATAAAATTATTCGTAAGGGACAGAAATGACGAAACCTATTTTCCTAGAGAAATATATGAAAACCCATTAAAACTATTTTCCTAAAAAGTCATTAGTAAGAATAGAAAAATCATGTAGCTTCATTTGGAAAACATTACAATATAAAACATAAATTAAACCTTATAAATGTAATAAAGATATTTTAAAATTCCAAAATATTTATTACCCAATGAATTGGAGAACTCTCTGGGTGCACCTATCAATTATGTTATTGCGGGCTAACCTACAGAAATCTGGGAAACCCTTGTTATGATAAGACAAGATTAATCAGTTCTATCTGGTACAACCCTGGTTAAAATGTAACAATATTATTGGGATCTATGAGGTCCACAACATGTTACGCAATAATGGGCTTTCCCAACACTATCTGGGTTACCCCATGTTTAATGCTCAAGTACCATGTAGTTATATTATAAATACTATAACTTTTCACCATAAAACCTTTGAAGAATTATTGAGAATGAAATTTAAATAAAAAAAATACCATTTCGTTGTAAAAGAAGTTATAAATACAAAAATAACCAAAATGAAATAAATTTTTTTATTTGAATAAAATATAGTAAAAAATATTTTAATGAAAATAGTATTTTTGTATATCAAAATACACTTTTCTTTATAAAAATATTTTTAAAATCAAAACACCACACACATCATAAAGAAACAATTTTATTTTACAATAACCATGAAATAATCTCAAGGAAGAATAAAACCATTAATTTAACATGATTTTAGGGAAATACACTAATTCTTTATAGGTTAAAAAACATTATTTTTTTTTACTTTTTCAAAAAGAAAATTTAAATGATGATTTTTCAAATGAAAGTCCTTACATCAAGTCTGATTTATCATGTATGTCATTTATCTTCCATAATAATAAAATTATGTTGGTTATTTTAATTATTGATTTCTATTTTTTTGTTTATTATTTCTTTCTTATTTCACTTATTAACATTTTATAAAATGTACTTATTTATTTATGTTCACATCAAATGTTTTGAAGTTATTCAGTACATGATTCCAAAATTACTTTGATATGATGTATATATCCAAACTGGACACTAGTATATAATAATAATAATAATAATCATCATCATGAAATAGTTATAATTTTTAGACATCAGTTATACTTATAAATCCATAAATTAAATGTGGATATGAATATTAAACTATTTTATAATCCTGGAGACGGTAGGTCGTATGTACGGATGGGTAATGTTTCCATTGTTTAATGAATATTATTTAAAGAAGGTAAGTGAAATTTTATATTTAAATTATGATTATAATATCATAATTATCATATTAATAATCTAAATATACTTATATATATCATCACTAGGATTCATTTTTTAAAAAGAATCACATTGCTATATTGAGGTGATAATTCACATGTTCGAACGAATGACATTCTCATTTTTTGATTGAACGAATGGTTAGAAAATAAATGATATATTATATTTTAATAATGATAAATATTTCATTAATATATCATATAATTATTAATTCCATAATATTATTTAGTCTTTATGAATGATGATGGAAAATGAATTTCATCGGTTCGTGATGTTGTAATCGGTCGTACATGTGAACTATAAGTTATTTTCCTATTTTATGGATCTAGATATGGAATTTGGATATTATATAAACATAATAAAATATAATTATATTTTGGATACTGGATTTATTATTTCATCATTTTTTATAATTATTTTATAATGGGTGGACAAATAAAAAATACAGAAACACTTAATTAAAAATGATACCTCTTCTTTTGAAATGCTTTTCTTCATACCATTTTATGACCACTAATTATAAAATTATTCCTAAAAATACCTACATAAGGTCAGTAGGGATTATAAGGAGGTATTCATTCATGGAGTTTCTAATCCAAAAGGGGTTTTAATTGTGAATAAATGAGAAGAATATGTTCCAATTTATAGGATAGGGGAGGGGCACTCTTTGAATTTACAAAAATATTAAATTAATAAAAGTTAATTTCAAATTATAAATGAATAAAAACTAATATATTTACATAATAATATGTATATGGGTCTAAATAACTTCTTAAATTAAACAGTAGATAGGTTTTGTCTAAATTTAAACCCTTATTTTTAGTTTTATCCCTTATTTAACCCCATCAAATCATATCATTGTGACATGGATTTTTAGCGAAAATATTATCACTAAAAAATTAAAAACAAACCATAAGTGGTTCATGGATGAAATTTTAAACATTATCAAAATAATTTTTCAGAATTTAATATTTTTGTTAATTTTATATCATTTAATAGAATACCATTGATGTAAATTTTCACAATATTCAATTCTTTTACTTTTAAAAAAAATCAATAAAACATAATATCATTTAATTATATTTTAAATAAAACCCATATAAGTTAAGGTAATCTATAATAATTTTGTATAAAATTAATTAAGACACATAATATTTATATTATCACTTTAAATAAAATTTATTTTTTATTTCCATTAATAAACTAATTACCTCATATGTAATGTGTAAGAATTTATGTCAATTATATATTCAATAAAATTAAAAAAAATTCATATTGAAGATAAATAGATTATAATTTATAATAAAATATATTGTTGATTATATCTTCTATATGAACACATATTAAAATTGATATACTAATTAAAAAAGTTAGTGTGAAAAGTTTGAATTTTCTTAAAATAAAATGAAATATGCGACTTAATGTAATACATATATCTCCATGTGGTCGTAAATTTTGAAAATATATTATTTGGTTTGAAACATACTCATAAAATTAGATAAGGAAAACAGTTGGGCAAATTTTTTAATCCTTATCATGTTATTTTCACCCTTAATATCTTGTTTTACCCATTTATATGGTATTAAAAATTCGATAATTTACTTTTCATGTTGTACAGAAATTAAATGTACTTTTTTAATATATTTAAAAATTCCGATCAAAAATACGAAATCCATTTCTGAAAATTCAGTTCGTAATATGTATTGGATTTAGTTTAAATTTATTTTAGTATATGTAGTGAGAAAACATGTCTTTAGAGTGAAAATGTTCAAAAGTATGAAATGTTTTTATATCCAAATTTAATTTTAAAATTATTAATATGACAAAAATTTAAATAATAGATGTAAAATTGATCCAATATTACTTTTATACCAATTTAATATATTATTTATCACTATAAATTATTTATATGAAAATTTATTTTTCAATTAAAATGCATTATTTATCACGTTTGATCAAAAATTTGAAACATATTAAAAAATTTACCAAAAATAGCCCTAATCATATTTTGACATTGATATTTCTAAAAATATATTTATTTTGAAATATAATATTTATAAATGCGTCTAAATTTATTTTTAAAACATGTTATACATTAAAATATATCAAAACCGCCTTTAGAAAGATTATTAATTTTTATGCATAAAATTAGATTAATTTTTTATGATTTCTAGAAAATATATAGGCTGAATTTAAAAAATTATATTGGGTATATAATATATAAATTTCATTAATTTAAATCTATATGTTTTAATTTTTTATTTTATTGATATAAAACATTCTTGTGTGCATTTAAATTCATTTTTATAAAATGATTTAATTTTATTTTAAAAAAGGTTTTATTTTATTTTGATATTAATTTGAAATGAATGAACTCATTATATGTACAATTATAAAGCATAATTTCATAACTAAAGAAATAATTTTCATACCCACCATTTTAACGGCTAGTTTATAATAGTCACATTATATGATTTTTTTGTTCGGATAAGCTCGGTATTGCGTATCTTGTTTGTTATTATACATAGTCATTCCTTCAAAAAACTCAAGATGTTAAATGTACCAATTTAAAAGAAGGTATCAATTATGAAAATAATTATAAAAACTTGAAATTTTTAGATTAATTATAGTTGATTACCATTTAGCATATCATCATATCGCTATTTTATCCTTCTATTATAACAATTTTGATTACATACCAAATTACATGTTTTAAGTCATATTGGTTATTGAAAAACAATCACTATGATTAACATGTTTTTTAACATACAGGTCAAGCCTTATTCAAAATTCAAATTACAAACCTAATAACATTATCATTTTAAATCCTTAATAACATCCAATTAATCATACTGATCTGGTAATATTTTGTTGAAGATCCAACCTCGATGAATGGATTCAAAAACTAATTAGGTGGCCATATCTTCATATCTCAACACCAGCAGACCCAATGGGATCCAGGGGAGTAATAGAAATATAGTTTAAAAAAAATAGCAGGATACCCATATTTTTAGCTGACATGCATGGAATGACGACATGATAAAATTAATTTAACATAATATTACAATCAAACAAACATTATGGAAGTATTCGAGAATACCAAGATCAATGTAGTGAAGATGAATAAATTACTCAATGACAAAGGGAGAAATAAATTCATACTTTATTTATATAAATTATAACCAATAAATTCTGTCAACAGAATCTATATCTCCTAGATCTAGTATTTTTAGTCTTGAAATATATTATTCCCCTTGGGAAAACTGACTAAACTAGAAGGGGAGCATGTACTAAGAGGCCTAACATCAACCTGTATGTCAAAAATACTGATATCCAACATGATTTTCGTTTGGATCAATGAGCACTCAAAAATCCTAAGGGAGGGATAAAATTCAATATAAAATTGGGAAATCAATTATGAGAAACACAAGGAACAATAATTAAAAACACTTATGCTTGACACTTTCATGATATGAGTTTGTGATTCACGTCACGAGTCCTCAAATTTCCATACACACCAAAATACATGGCACACCAGCTTATAACAGCTTCATAAAAGTTCATGTTATGAATGGAATCTCACATCATGAGATGACAATTAATGGGTTCTTAATAGGACCATTCATGTCCAGAATGAATTTAAAGGGGTCTTCTGAGATCCATTCTGTTCATGAATTAATTTAATGGGGTTCTTCCAATATCCTTCCACATCATTGAATGAGCATTCATGGAATGATTTATTCTCATATCCAAAAATCATCCCCCACTTTCTTTCTATCCCAATACCTCACATATGAACACAAAAAATTTAGATATAAGGGCTCAATAACCAAGGATTATGTAATATATCCAAACATAATAAGGTTTAAAAAAACATAATGCGAAACATACCTAGAGAAGGTTGGTATCATACAAATATAATATAATTAATATAAAATTTCTTTGAAAATAAATATTACTTATATAAAAAATATACCCTATATAATATAATTAATTACTAATTTATATTCAAATATTTATTTTTTACTACTCTGTTGATATTTAAGGATTTACCTTTATTTTATATATACTTCATATCATATTTTAATTAAAATAATAATTAAATTTATATGTATCATGTGTGTATATATATAATATTTTTATATGATATATTTTATTATGAGTTATATACTATAAATATAAATAAATATCGTATAATTATTAGATTTATATCCAAAAAACATATATTTAACAACCCTGTTTACAATGACATATTCGCAATGAACATATTTGAAATTCTTTCAATATATATTCTTACTAGACTTATTTCAATACAACTTCTCTTTTCCATAGTTTTTTTTATCATGCAAAATGGTGTCATAATTCTTATTGTTCATCCTTATTATATGTTTGTATTTGCTATTTGTAATTTTCAAAGGGGAATATGATCCCTGAGATGTCCTAGTGTTGATTATTTTATATTTTTATATTTATTAACAACCTTTAATTTATGAACCTCTAATTGATGTAATAGTGAATAATTATAAATAATCTATGTACTTTTGTACTTATTATCATGTTTAGTTGTTGTAATTTCATATTAATAATGGTTAAAATGATATTTGTCTAATTCCTCTCTAATATAACTTATTTCATAATCTATTTAAATTCATTGAAAATATATCAATAAACCTTTTAATTATAATCACATGGATTATAGATAGAATTTTAATTCTAATAATCATTGGGTTTATGCAGTTCAAGTGGTTAATAAAAATTACCCTCAGTATAGGGGATTTATGTCCTATATAAATGAGTTAAATCTGTGATGAAGTCCACTTATCAAATTACAACTCCAAGTTGACCATATCAACAAAATTATTATGATGTGTATATCCCTAGTGAATCGCGGAACCATTTAACAATTCAACTTTCATGATGGATCAAGAAGAAAAAGTTATCACTAAGGAACCACTAGGGGGGTTCCTCAAATAATTAAACATAGGCATCATATGTTGATCTCCAAAACTAATACATAAAACTAATTTCTACAAGAAATAACTACATATCTTAATATAGAAATAACAACTCAAAATATTTATGTTACCTACCATATATTAATGGCCACCTACAAAGATAGGTAATAAATGACATAAAAGAATGAGAATAAATAAAGAATTTATTAAATCAACTCAAAAAATATTAATTAAAATGAAAATTATGGATGCTCCAAAATCTCAAATGATGGAGAAAAAATCACCCACCAACATTCCAATAACCATTAGTATAGAGGGATTGATTCCAAAAAAATGTATATCAATTAATTAAAAATAATGGGTTCTATCCTTGGTTTAGTGGAAAAAAAGGTAACTTAGAGACATACACTCAAAATAACATCCATGGTGATCTCAAAAAAAGTTTTGTCAACACTATCCATTCTGTAATCTTGATTGGAATAATATTTATCAAATATACCTTAGAAATACCAAAAATACTTATCCCTTGTCATGTAAACCAAAGAACTTACTACCACACAATCAATGATTCTGGAAAACCCCCACCAAAATACTCACACACTACATTATGGTATTAGAAAAACCACAATGAATGTCATTTCAAAATAAAAGTCCAATAAAGAACCCAAGGGGACACAAAAACAAGAATATTATCAATATTTTATCAAGTGAAAACCCATATTAGTCATTCAAATGTTAACAAAACCCCATTAGAATCATTTTTGGAGGATTATAAGAAATACTAGATAGAAAATAAGGATCATTCAACCACATCAAATATAATAATAACCCCTATCTAAATATGTTATTTAAATTAATAACAGAAATTTATGAAAATATATCATGTTCATCATTCAAAATATTATCACAACATCAATAAAAAATACCTTTTAATACATTTCAAAAACATAGATATAAAATTATAAATTTCATTTCTCTACATAAAACCCACTACAAACTGTACACATCATTCAATGAATATATTTATAAATTTCCAAAACCATCCATCATTTTAAATTATTTAGAACACAACTTCTAGTTTTTTATAAAAATTACCATTATTTGATTGAAAAATGTAAATAAAAAATCCTCAAAACATATAATGATAAAATAACCCCCTTAAAGAAATTTAAACATGCCTTCACCAATGAAAAAAATTTCCACTATTCAATTTTTTATAAAAAAAATATTTAGACGTTTCTTCAAACCCATTTTAAAAATATTTATTTCTATTTCTTAAAAATAATATCCTTATTTTAAATTATCTTAAATCATTTAATACTTTTAAATAACCTCATGAGTTTTTAAACACCTAAACCCTTAAAATATTTCCAAAAAACCATCATTTTTTTCTTCAAAACACACCCTTACCATGTTAACTAGGATTCCTTTTATGTTTTCTTTAAAGTCAACGAAATTAAAATCCAAAAATTTTCAAGTGAAATATATATACAAAATAAATAATTTTTAAAGTAATGAATACAAAAAATTAGATTAATATTAGATAATGTTGATTTGTTGTTTAGTCACATGGTTCGTTGTTCCATGTCGCAATCACGCCACTACCAAATAGATATTATTGGAACTATATGTGTCGTATCCACATGGTTTTCTAGTCCATGTGAGATACCAATTCCTCATGTTCCAATCCCATATCCACTATAAACATGAAACCTCACAAAAAATACACAAAAACTCCACACAAGAATCAAACTAAAACATTTTATTTCCTAGAGTTCCACTACCATTTATATAAGGTTCATTTGTTGTTTAGTCGCATAGTTCTTTGATCCATGTCCCAAAAACTCCACTACAAAATAGAGATTATTGGAACTATATGAGTTGGATCGAAATGGGTTTTCAGTCCATGTGAGATACCAATTCCTTTAGTTCCACTGCCATATTCACCATAAAGACGAACCTCACAAAAATTAAAAAAAACAACACACGTGAGTCAAACTATATCATACAAAATAGAAATCAATTAAAATAATTGAATAAAAACTCTCACACACAAATCAAGCACAACATTCTCTTGGTGAATTTAACCTTAGAATAGGAAAGATAAATACCTACCATTTTTCTCATACATTTGGAATCCCAATATTCACACCCCGCATCTAAATTAAAATAAAAATTATCAAAGGGTTCTTTGAATTACTAGGTCACTAAAAATAATAGGCTTTGATATTATATTGTTATTAATTATCTTGGTTGACTCTTACACTAGATAGTAGTTCCAAACTAGGACATACTTGAGGGAAATTTTTGATCCTTTCCATCATAGGTATGTATGAGAGACAGTTACTATCTAGTACTAACATGATATTATAGATACAATATGGTATAGAAGCGATATATGGAAGTTCCATTTTTTGATGCTAGTTAATGGAATCTAGTTGGTTATAGACTTAGGGATGAATTAATATAATTGGAAATTTTTCATAAACAAGTACGTATAATACTTACTCATGGGATGTTTTGGAAAATACAATAAATATATATATCATTCTATACAATTATTACTATTTTTTCCTTCATTATAAATCAACCATTTTATATTTATTTTAGGGAATGACATTTTTGACATATTTGTTTTTGTGAATGGTTTAATTATGTAGTGACATTAACTTTTTATTCACCCGATCTACTTTACTATGATATTTGTATTGATTTTGAAAGAGTATTTCAATGGGTGTATTTTGAAATCATAATTATATTAAAAACATCATAATATTTCTCTAATACATTATATTAGAATAAATAATTAGTTATTTAGGAAAACTCATAGTTTTTTCTTAATCTATGAGAAAACTATTTTTGTACTAGTATTTTCATGTGAGTTTTTATGATCTATTTTTTTTTTAAATTAATTGCATGGATGTGTTTGTGATTACGTACTATGTTGTTATATGACAAACCCCAATTCACACCACTTGGTGTTGGTATACCCAATCTATTTTGATGGATCGAGTTCCAAATTATGGTCACTATTGGAGTGGTTATGTAATATGGATGGATGAGGACCTTAGGGGTTACCTAGAGGTTATGTTGGTAACTTCAGTTTCTATTCATGTAAGTAGTTTTTAATCCATGTCAACTACCTATATTATATAGTATGTTATATTATATTAATAATGTATATTTTTTTTGTACTCCTTTATTTTATTTTTTGTTAATATTAGTTGGATATTAATTTTGGTAATACCCATTTTAATTTTTAATTTTTTTAATTTTTATATTATTTTTATGGCATGAAAATTCGAAATCTTGACTCATGATGCTGGAATTTTTGGTTGAATTTTACATGTTTTTTTAATATGTTTTATTGGTAGAAACCATTGTTGAACTATTTTATGTGATTTATATGCACTTGAATCTAACTCATGGGGATCAGGAATAGACTTTGGGATTATTGGAAGACTTGTTTCGGATATCCGTTGTGTGAACCTGTAATCGTTTATTATAAACCCATAGCCGATTTGTAAAAAATGGGTACTCATTATAAAATACCAAAAATTATAAATTCCTGAAAAAAATTTATCCAAATAATTCTATCTTTAGGGCTAAAAGAATTAATTAAATACACATAGGAAAACCCATTTTTTATACCATTTCCATGGACCCATAGTTTCCATAATACTATATTCCACAATATATGGTAATTAAATTACATATCAAAAATATAAATGTTCATATTGATCTAGTGATACAATTAGAATTTAGATCCATCAAAAATTTATTAGCAAAAGTTTGGTATCATTGAACTTATGAACTCTCAATTTTTTAATTCATAAAACAATCCCTATATATCTTTTAAACTAATTCATACACTGTTTCATTTCTTCCACCACATATAAACCTAATTCCAAACCATAAAAGGCATACCCACCATTTAATATTTCATTCATAATCTCTATGAAACTTATTTCAAATACCATATCGGAGTTAAAAAATCAAAGTCATCATTGATACACTATTATAAAAAAACATTCCCATAATCTTGGATAATCTCTCTTCTAAATTCATTGTGATCACGGTTAAATTTTATAAAGAAATTTTACATTAAAGTGTAGACTAACTATCCTTTATTAACTTTAATTATCTCAAAAATATCATTCCCTAATCATAATTTGAACATTCATGATTCACTAGATAAGTCATATTTTTTAACAAGAACAAAAATATATTGTACTGCTTTTTTGTGGAACATGCCAATAGACATATATGTCACTATATTTTTAATACAAGGCATATGATAGATACTTTTCATGATTATGGCCTTCATATTCATAGTTTCAACCACAACATAGTGATGAATAATATATTTTTCTCCATGTATATTCTCCCCAAATAGTAATCAATATTCTCAGGGATCTAATGAAAAAAATAATTGTATTCACATAATAAAACATTAAATAGATTCATCCATCAATTATTTTTTCTATATTCCAATTGTTACGACATATGGTTTATCATTTATGATGTTTTAGAATCACCTAATACTTGTCTTTAAATAAACATCACACACATTTTAATTACACATCACTGATAAAAGAAAAAATTACAATAGCCTAAGGATAATACGTATGAATACAAAAGATTTCAATTAATCAATTATTATATTTCTACAATAATGAAACTTTTTATATTTATAACATTCATGAAAATGAGAAACCCATGAGTCTACAACCTAGTTTCTAATGTATGTTACTATGATATGCATGGTTCATTAAAAACTCATTAATATGCAAACCATTTTCTTTCACAGATAGCCATAAATATGAGACAATATATGAATTTGAGAAAATAATTAAATCTTAATATTTTTCTCTAGATTATCCTTTGAAAAATCCACCGTGAAAACTAAAACAAGGCCACACACCTTACATCCCTATAATACATTTTTCTAAAATTGGAAGAAGCCAATACCCTTGATAATGGTCATGTAATCTTCTCATCTAAAGAATCTACTTAAGATTCATGCTCTCAATTTTTTTCTTTGAGTGATGATCCACTTAGATAAAAACCATAACTCAATCAAAAATGATGATTCTTTATAGAAAAAATAAAAACTCATTATAATTTCTTCGTTTTGAAAAACCATTGAAAATTATCTTTCTAAATAGATATTTCAATCCCTATAGTTTATTTCCAATCCATTTCCATTGTAATTCCATATTTTATTGGGAACTATCCAAATGCCATCAACATGTTCCTAAATATCCTTAAAATAATTCCCAAGATTATCATCTCTCATATGAGTCTTACACCATCTATAATAGAAAGACATTCTGAAATAATTAAATGTTCATTTTCCCACTATGTTTTCTAGTTTTAATAAATATCTATATTTTAGTTAATCATACATCAATGGATCATTAACACTATAAGGGATTAGAAAAAAATCACTATAATATAAAATAAAATGTATCCCCCCATCAAATATCAAATTTTGTCTTACTCATTCACTAAACCATCCTATATGATCAAGGATCTACCAATAAATATGAATATAATAAAAGACAATGAATTTATACAAGAATACTAAAATTGTTTTCGATCAAAGAACTAACTACCAAATCAATAATGGAACACGATTCTACAAAAAATTTATGGATATCACTAAATAAAACAAGTCACCCTGGTATCCCTATTGCCCTATAATTGACATTATTTTTGATATATTGATCCTCATAGATAAATTTAGAAATTTTTTTAAAACTAATGTCTCCAAAGTAACCATGATTATTTTGAAACATGATAAAACTCTCACAAAATGATCCAAAAACTAATAATTCAATCCACTTGTTTTAGATATTATCTTGTATAATGCTACATGTTCTCTGGCCGGACATTTTAGAAAATTTTCCTACTGTATACATCTATGAAAAATGAATCCAATACCACATCCTGGGTATTTGGAACTAAAAAATAAAAAATATTAATCATCTTATGGTGTTAAATTACTTTCGGACCACGACATGAAGTACAAGCCACCTGGATTGGTCTAAAGTTCTATCAAACACCTTGGGGGTGAAATGTCTAAAATTAGTAATATATAGAACCTAAAAAATAACATTGATATGATCAATAATATAATTATTTTAACCTCATTTTCTTGAAATATATATTCTATAAAAAATAATCAAGATATAATAACCTCATTATATAGAAAGAAGAATTATAATACTTAAGAAAAACATGGTTTAGATAATGCCCTACTACATTGGAGAACACTATATGTCTTATAGTAATGAAAGAAAATATGTTACAAGATAACCCACATTCAATAAAAATTTCCTAGCCTAACTTATAAGTGGACATCTTTGGTGCCTAGTTAAAAAATAGAAGAACCACATTGGAAATGTTCTCCAAGAAAAAAAACTGCTACAAGTTACCTATGGGATGTTTCCCAATGGTAAAAAACACAAAAGGACATTATTATTTATTGTATCATGATTGAACATTTGTGTAGAATGTCAAAAATATGATAATGATCCTTCCCTTTATAGATTTGTTTCATATCCTCCAATTGGATTCTATAGTTTCACCACCTTCCAATCCTTAGGAACATCCCTCCTATTAATTATGGAATCCAGTTGGGTACCATATTCACAATTCATCCTTATGATGACCATTTAATGATCCATATTCTATTCCACTATTAAAATAATATACAAAGTCCCCTAAAACAAGACTTCTATATTATCCACAACCATGATATCATCCATATCACCCTACACTTCTAGATTTATCTTTCAAAGTCATCTATATAAATTTTAATATCCTTAGAAACATAATGGGCACACATAAATAAGACTACATTAATCACATACACCATCTATCATTAAAATTAGTTGATTTATGATTTCAATAATTCCTGTGGAAATTATGTTCCATATCTGGAACACCTCCAGTGTCACTTCATCAAGTATTTTATTATGATACTACTTTAATTTACTTGAAATAACACATTAGTTAGTGAAGTTGAACTACATAACTTGGGTATTTCATTCCCCATTCTAGAAAGAAAACTAGTATAAGTGACAATAAAATGACTGAAAAAACATTAACACCAAAACCTAATAGGAATAGTGGTACATCACATAACAAATGACCCTTATATAACATAAATATAATTCTAGAATATTTAAAATGTATTAATTAATCAATCAAGTTAGTATTCAATAAAATGGAATGATGATTCACCGGTCTATATATAAGATTTGTTTTTTTCTTATAGGATAATCATTTTCCTCCGATTGAGGTTGTTAAACTTGTGATTTTTATTCTTGAACCCGAATATCGTCATAATAGAAAATTATTTCCTTTAGTATTTCAGAAATAATTTAACCAGTATTTTTTTCATGACAAAACTTGGTGATATAATATTTAATAGATATTTCCTTAATATTCTTGGGTACATGATAGGTTTAATATATGAAGAATCCTTTATTCCTAATGGTATGATATATAGTACGTAATACAATTTCATCAATGTTACCAAATGATATTATGTTACTCTTACATTGATAACATTCTTTATATTGATGCCCTAAAAATGGATCAAAATTTTCCATAATCCAACAATCTATAATTACTTCATAGTAAAAATAATTTTCTCAGGAATCAACATGGGTGGGAAATACTTTCATCAATTTTTTTGTGGGTACCAAAAAGATATTTTTTATAAACATTATAATCATAAGATATATAAATTTATAAATCCTTTATATATGCATGTAAACTTATTTGTTTTGAGTAAAATTTCTTAAAAAAGATGACGTTATGTATACCCAATTGATTATATGTAATGGGAAGTATAATCTCAAATTTCATAAATTTCTACTTTCTCTGCATACTATTCAAACAATATAATGACATTAATAGAGGTGATCTAGCTCTTGTCAATAAAAAGGGATCCCATTTGGAAGGATAATGTGTATCATCTAAATATTGGTGGCATAGAGTGAAAACGTGTTTGGAATATATTATGTATCCTTTATAGTCATACTTATTGTGAATTGAATCATATATAGTGATTTTTTTAGTTTATAATTTTTTTTAATTATAATATTCTTCCCCAATGGTTTTAGATATAATTAGGATCGGTACTACCAGATTTAACTTTACCATGCTCATATTATGTTCGTAGTTCCTTGAAATATAAATCATTTAGTAATCAATATTTTTTACATTCTTAAACAATATATCTTCTTATTCTTTTCATTCCTCTAAGAGAGAAACTGAAACACTTGTGAAATGAATCATGGATCGATCAAGAATAATTTTTCCTTCACCATCCATCTTTTCATAAAAGTCATTTAAAATTTAGTCTTATTTGATCATATAACCCAAAGAAACTATATTATGTTTATTAATTCTAGTTATAATTTTTGAGTGATTCATCTAAATTGATTATTTATTGTAAAAATTTAATTCTATTATATTTGGTAAAGATGAAGTACCCTAGGAACTAATAATTTCAGTAGAAATAAACCATTTTCTTCTATTCAAAAAATAAAATTTTTCCCAGCATTGAAGCATGGGTTAATATTTATTCTAGATGAAGGATAGAAATATTTGGTTTAACATTAAAAAATTTAATTACATGGGATGGAAGAGTTCAAAGAGATTTATTCTTTTTTTTTCTAAAAATAATCATTATAAAATGTGGCTACTCTATAAAGATCCCAGAACCCAATGAGGCACGTTATTAGAATGAGTACCGTTTATAAATCTTCATATATATTATGTTCACATATATCTAATAAAAATTACAAGGGAATGTTTATTTTCAAAGTGATTTGGACCCATTCATGTATAAATGAATTATTTGACTATCTGATTATCGTACAATGATTATTTTGAGACAGAAAATATAGATTTTTTCCTCAATTTTTGTGATTAATTTATAGAATGATTTTTTATAGATAAAGAAGAATTTATTATTGGATACGATGGTTATATTTTCATAAAAAACAAATGGAGGACCCTCCAATGACTAGATATAGAATTTGATATGTTCTGCTTCTTTTTTCTCTATCAATACTAGCTTCCTTCCACAATATGATGATCAGTGTGTGTTATTATTTTGAGTATCTCATTCCAAAAATAATTTATAACTTCATGTCCTATTAATTAAGTATAATTTGATTTAAATCCATCAAATTAAGTATTTTTTTGGTTGTTTATGGTTAAAGAATAGGTATCATCTATTTCTAATTTTGATACTACCATTGATGGAAAATTTTGTGCTAGGTATTTATACTAAGATTAATATTTTTATCATTTCTAAAAAAATTGAAGATTAATTACCTAGTATAGAATTAGATTATTTTGTTGACATGAATTTTATGGTTCCCTAATTGACGAATCTATAAATAATAAACTATCTATTCATATAAATGGAAATTATGATGTAATATCAGCATAATAATGCATCTTGGCACTGGTCATTAGGTTTGAGTAATATTCTCTATAAATGGAGGGTTGGTTGTAGCTATAATGGTCGAATTAGGCCATAAATAATACTTATTGGATACGAATAACAAAATTAATATTTTATTAAAATAATTGAGATTCCCTGTGTTATCCATGTTCTAGGTGTATCATTAATTTAATAAGATGGAATCATACAATTTTGGTACTAGGTTGTTTATTTATTTATCAAAACCTTTCAATTATCATTATAAGTAAGTCACATTTGTCTTTAGTGTCAAATGTAGGGAAGATCGGAAACAATGGCCATTCTATTGATAGTGGGTACATACTCCTTCTCATATCATGAAATGATCATTATTCATCATTATCATGTACTTATAATAACGATCCTTAGTAGTTTCATGATTTCTAAGATCTACTTGGTCAATAATAATGAATTTTATTAAAATTATTCCTTGGAAATGATCTACTTCATCATCCATATGAATGAATTATAGAGCCACATTAGTTTATAAATAACCATCATGGATCCAATCCTTTTCATCCCTTTTTATTGACTTCTAAGAGGATCCTTTAGCTGTATGGCCATTTTAAAATTCACCTTTATCTATCATAAGACATTGTTGAACTAATGTGTCATCCTTTTCAGGGTTATTTATTCAATCATATCTCTCTATAATCATAAACAATCAATTTCCAGATAATGAAATCTATTGACATGTTATTTGTAGGATTATTTATAGAATTATTACAATACATTAAAATATTTACTTCCTTAAAGTATCCATGTCATTGAATAAGGAATCATTCAAATTATTTTAAGATACTAGTGACGACTCAGATATTAAATATTCCTCGAGCGTATTGAGAAGGTGCTTCCTTTGATTTTTTTTGTTATATCTATAACAATACCTTCTTCTTAGAATCCAATACCCATGAGTGAAAAATATAATGTGATCCATTAAATGGCACAACAAATTGAATCAATGTTTTTTCATGTGGAAGACCTCCTAAGTGGTGGTTGTTCTTGCTCATTTTCATGGGGTTGGTTGATGTAGCAACCAGTGGACATATTTATGATGTGTGGTGTGTCTTATAGATCATCACATGAAATTATCCCAAGTATACAAATTAGATAATCAAATGGGTATTGGTAAGGAGGGAAAGTTATTGTTCATGAAACAATTATTCAACATTTGTAGTTTGTTTTTCCAATATGTATATCCACATTTATTCCCATTTCAAAATAATGTAGTTCAAGAAATAATTCCTATAAATCTCCAAATTAGTTTAGATTATATGGGTGATGAAGATGACTAGAATTTATGAGATCCACCATAGGTTTATATGAGATAGTTATTATGATGTTTAAAACAAACCTTTTTGGATCTTTCCATATATGGATGTCTAGAATTGTTTTCACTTTATAATGTGACTCTTGATGACGTTTGAGGAATCAATGGGGCCACCTATCCCCTTCCATCCTATTTTTGAGTGGGAGACCTTCAAAAATTAATCTATTCTAGGTTAGTAAAGTCGATATTTTGATTTGGGTTGAATCCACTTTGAATATAGAATTAAAACATGGAATTAACCACATGTAGTTATATTAATGGAGTGGGTCATTGTGTTTGTTGTATATTTATAGTTGATCATGTCATATTAACAGAATTATATAAACAGAGTGAAACTAACATGTGTCAAATGGTAACAATGGAAATTATTTTATTTTCACCAAATTATAAAGAAAACCCAACTCCATACATTAAATTTTTTAAATATGTTGATTTGATTTTGAGGGATAGGAAACAAATCATAAGTATAATATCAGAATTTAGAATGCATATTAAATATCTATTTTTACATTTAATAGATTTAAAATCTATAGACCACCATTATAATTTTGGAAGAATAATTTTAATGTTTCATATTTGGGTTATATAAATAGGATAATTCATATTATAATAAATAGTATGTGAGTTTAAATCATCTCAAATAGTTGAATACCTTCCAGAATAAGAATTTCATAATGATTTATGTAATGTTGTTGAAATTCAACACAGAATTTTTTTTTACCCTTTTTGTGAATTTTATTAATTTCATGTTAAAATGTTTGTAATGGTTCCATTTGTTGTTGTAAATCAAAGTCTAATGGATTTGGTTTTATGGTCAGGCCTATATCACCCTTAGCACATTTAAATTATTTTCATATTACATGGACAACTTCAAATTTTTTTTATATCATGTAGAATGGACTATTAAGTGAATTGTTCTTAGTAATGGTCTGTAACACCCCAATATTTCATAGTGTGTTTTTTCTTCAAAATAATTCAATAACATGCACTACAAGAAACACCGAGTTCAAGTGCACCATGACATACCAAACAAGCCATTCAAAAGAGGTTATGAATAGTATTAACTAAATTTTAAACTTTATATAATCCTTATAATTTTTTAATCCATATTATGAGTTTCTTAATAATAATGTAGGAACAAATTCATTTTCAGTAGTGCACTTTTACCAACTTTTAATAGTGAACCCTTTTTAAATACAATATTTTAACCTTTTTGACTAAATGAGGACATCAGAAATTTAAAATGAAACATCCCAAGTTTCCACGGTACACTTTCCTTTGAATAATACAGTAGCGTGTGTTGTACGCAACTTCGAGTTCTAACACACACCACAACCAATCAAACTAGCCGTTATTTATAGAAATACCTACTTTTTTAAATTATATATATTTTATATTTCAAAATTGACTTCATTTTTGTATTCAGAATATCGAATTTATCCTAAGGTGAAATTTTAAAACTTTTTGGATAACACTTATATTTTGATGAATAGTGAAAATTACTAAATTTTAATTAAAACCAACTTTTTTAATCAAAATAATTTATATTGAAAAATTATGAATTTGAGTGGTTTTAAAATATATTTAGAATATATTTTTATCATTTAATAAAATTTTGTTCATCGGACATAATTTTACAATTAAACCAAAGATAAACAAGTATCAATCTTTTGACACTTATTATATCTTTAAAACACGCTTTTTATTTTGATAGCTGGAATTAATTTTAAATTAATTTCTGCCACTTCTGTGTTTTTAATTTGGAAAAATGGATTCCATATTTGGAATTAGGATGTTAATATTGTGTAAATAGGTAACTTTTATTTTTAGACATTTTGAATAATTATTTCGGTAAATATTTTATTTACCATGGTTAAAGGGTAAATCTGGTAAATAAGGGTTAAAAAATATTATAATAATAATAATAAATTATCTTAAAACGAGTCCTAACCTTATTAGCTGATACAAGTTCGACCATAGGCATCTTTGGTTCGATTTTGGGACCCCATGGTGCTACTTGTAAGTGATAGGGACACATTATTTTAATTAAGTTAAAATTAATACAAAAATGACACAAGCATATATCTTTTAGAAATTTTTTTTAAATAGGGTTATATATGTCGGATTTTCGACTATAAATTTTCATTAGAAAGATAAAAATATTTCCTACATAATGGTATTTTATTTACAATTTTTAGACATCAAATAAGTTAATTTATTTATGATACAATGATGATGCATTAATTAACATAATAGTGAAAAATTAAAATAATTGATATTAGAAATACCCAAATAAATATAATATGAGACTTTTAATTAATTACACTAATTTTCTAGGATAATTTGATATATTAGGAATGATTTAATTGACTTTTTTCGAAGTAATCATTCTGTTTTGAGTTTCACAAAAATCAACTATTGAATAGTGTAAAAATTGACATAAAAGAATTTTTAAAACAAATATCATATTATTAATTGATATTAAATTCCTGGGAAACTAAGGTTTTTCCAAGAGACTTATTTCATGATAGGTGTATCATTAATGGACCACTTGGGGGTCTCTTGGATGTATATAATATGTTTATTAACTATATAATATAAAAATACAAAGTGACATGGTAAATGTCAAACTAATTAACTAAGAGTTAAAACTAAAAGATATGGTTACTATAGTAACCCAAACCTGTCTAAATTCTATTGGATGAGTGGTTTTAGACCTCTCCCCACCTTAACCTTAAAATTATAAACTTTGGAGCCATTATAAACGGAATATTAATTTATTATAAATTAATATTTCTAGCTTTTCCAAAGGTGCCCCTCACCCCTATTATAAAAGGGAACTCCTCCTTCTCATTACATACACACAATCAAAGCCTTTTGGCTCAGCCAAACTCTACCTCAATACTCTCCAAACTTCCCTCACTACAACCTAGAGGTATTAGTTTTATCATAAAGCCTACCTAAGGAGCCCTATTGATCAAATCAAAAGAAAGAACCCGAAGAATAGGTAATGATTTAACCACCCCTTTTCAAGTTCTTTTCTTTTTCCACTTCTTCATTATTTGTTGTTACCATTATAAAATAATAACTCCAGTATCTTATATATACTGTTATTTAATTATAAGCATGGCACACCCATATTCATTATTCTATCCACCCTTTTAATAACATGTCACCATACGTGCGTACGTACGGCTTACCGTCTCCACGTCGTGGTGTAATTGTTATTCAATATATTATTATTTGAATGGGTATAATAATGATTTTTAATTCATGTAAATAATAAATATAACATGATAATGATTCTGTACATATGATATACCATCCAATTATATATTATTTTAATATCAAAAGAATGATATTTTCGCTCATGCTTACGTATGGACTACCGTCTCCACGAACGCGATGAGATTCATTATCCATCATATCCATTCAAGTATAATTCTACTTTGATGATTTAAAAATAATGATTAAGGAATTTATATCATTCTGGATATGAAATAGATACAACCTAACCATAACAAACGTGGCTTACGTAACAAAACATATCAAAGAAAACGAGTAAGTTAACACCCGAAACGACGATGATACTAAGATATTATAAACAAAGAATTGTTAAAAGATCATATATGATATCATATTAATATATATGATTCTTGTATAATTTAATAACAATTATTTAACCATTATACAGGAGGTTAAACTACCCTCAACCGAGGAAAATTACAAGGTAATCATTTATTTCACAATCTCTTCATTATCCGAGGTTGTTTATACGCAATTATCTACTGGGATCTCTTTAACATCCACATCCATGTTTCTTAAAAATGTATTTAAAAAAATATTTACTATTTACTAGAAAATGGGTAAAAGTCATTTATAACCTTATGTGTTTTGAAAGGAATCTTTTCGTAGTTTTCCAAACAAGGCACTTTTAACCTTTTCGATAAATTTAAGGTAAGAATGTTTTTTAACTTATACGGCGGGTGCAGCTATTTAGCACCGTTATAAAATCGCCAAAGCTTCCCTTAGAAGCTTATAAGAATATTTTCAATGTAAATGTTTTATTTTATACTTTTAAATCATTTCAAAATGAATATTTTAATAATTTTTGAATGGTACTCTTTATCAAGATCATAATTTTAAATGTTATAATGATATATATTTTTAAATCGTTTTAATTAATGTCAATGTTTTCAAAATAATTTTAAGGATTTATTTTTATGGACATGAATGTTTTGAAATGAAATTTATTTTCAAAAGTTTCAATGTGGTATGGGACACATTGATTCAAAACCCTCTTTTAAATTAATTCCTTTATAAATGTGTGACTTTTCAATGATTTTGAGAAAAGAGATATTTCTCACAAATAGTTTTGATTTTCATCTACGTCAACATCATTTCATGGATTATTAAGCTTATTTGAAGTTGATTTATTATGATACAAACTTTTGTATTGTATTGAAGGTTTTGTGATATGTTTTACTATGGATGTGTTATATTTATACCATTCATGGTTTATGGAGAAAGTATTGACATTTCGTATGCTAGTTTTAATACGAATGAATATGTTACGTTAAAACATTTTTATATGGGAATGAATTGGACTTAGTAAGTGACAGGTGGAGCCATCTATTGCTCCTCGATGCATCGGTAGTTCTCATGAGACAAATTAGTGTCTTGGCACAAGTCCTTGGCAAAATATAATTTGTAGTCATGGCACGAGGCCTTGGCTATGTGGTTATGATAGTCTGCCATTAGGCATTCCATCATTATGAAAGTGGTTATTGATATTGCATGTGATTATTCAATTAGTAGAATATCCATGTGAATAAGTAAATGTAATTATTTCATTTTATTTTTTTCATACTATGTTGAAGGTCAAGTTTAAAAGGCTTTTGGTTTAGTTATACATTGTCTTAAAAGTTTATTCTTATTTATGAAAGTTTTCACTGTATTGTTATCCTTACTGGGCATTTGAGCTCACCCCTTTTCTATGTTTAATTTTTCCCATTATGTGAAGAAGTAAATTATAAATGACCTGTAGGGATATTATGAGGGGATAATAGTGTGGACTATGAAGACAATATGTTGTTGTAGTAGTTTTTCATTTTATGATGTAATGTAAAACTTTATTAATATATCTACTGTTTCCAAGGCTACTAAACCAATCGGTCTGTTGAGATTTCATATTTCCTGTGATCATGCCAATGTTATGTAATAATGCACCGACTCTGGGTAACAGGGGTCGGGGCATTACAATTGGTATCAAAGGAAGTTTAGTACGATCCATGGAAGCTAGTTTTAGATAAACTCTGATTAGATCATGTAGACCTAAGATGATATTTGAGGATTATTATAGAATAACTTCCTAAGTTTTTGGTATTGTAGATATTTTTTGAGTTTTCCGAGAAATAAATCCTTGTCTGGATACGAGCAGGTAGAGGCAGCTCTGGCACATATGTACCTAGGGGTAAATCCTCAAAACACCTCTTTGAGCAAGACTCGAATGGGAACTGGTGCACGACAATGGGCCTTGTTGCACTCTTTGTTACGACACTCTCGGGGGATATGCTTAGGATAATTATCATTTTCATTACAAACCATTATAAGGGGATTATGAGTATATACATCCTCAAAGGAAATTTTTTTATGATTATGGATTATATCCATAAACAATTTAATTTATGTTATGTTTCTTACAAGTTTGGGATTAGGTATTATTATTCATAAACTAATCTAGTGTATGCCATTTTTTATAAATGGAGCCCAGTAGAAGGGATGAGAACTCCAGCAATTCACATGATCCAAAGAAGAATAAGGATAATATCTTTCATGGTCTTAATCCAGAATTTATAAGAGAAATAGTCTCCCATGTATTATCATCATATGAAGAAATAATATCATGTGTTGATAAGATATGTAAATATTTTACTGAGTCCTATGGCTTTGAAGGGAATCAAGAGAATAAAAGTATGAACGAGAGAAAGATGGATAAAGGGAAGATGGAAAAGATGAATTTTCCCATATATGATAACTATGGGAAGAAACACCCTGGAAATTGCCTGAAATGAATGAAAGTTTGTTATAAGTGTGGAGGAAAAGGGAACAATGTACATGACTGCAAGGGTAAGAAAATGGTTTCAAATGTACAATGCTTCATTTGCAAGGATTTTGGACAGTACGCGAACCTATGTCCCAGTCATCAGGCTATGCCATAAATGATGCTATTGGATAATAATCAAGTTATGATACTACCACAGGTGGAGAAGAATGATTAGATTTCATGTGTTGATTATGTCATTTGAGTGTTGTATCATCAATTTACTTGATATAATAATTATGGAGTATATAGGGATTGTACTGTAATAATATTTTATTAAGGACTTGAGATTGTGTGGAACAATGAAAAGTGACTCAATAGCAGGAATTTTTTTTGGAAAATATATGGTTGAGAGATTGATAAACCATAATATATTTCTGATACTAAGGTAGTGATTTTGGAATAATACATGATTGATTTGGAAAAATTATATTGGATATTCATGACTACCTTGAAACTAATTAATGATTTGTATATTCCATCATTGTTGGGGTTTAAAACATTTTTGGATTGAAAGAGTATATCTATTATTCTTTAAGGAATAAGGGATCATGAAAGTAATCAATAAGGTTTAATGGTAAATCATGATGTTGCAGTGTTTTAAAAGAATACATGATGAAGATGTTCACATGTTATTACGTGGAAAAAAGGATCTTTATTGTGTTTACCTTCCTTAAAAATTTTGGACTGAAGTATTTTGGATAGTTCTAGTCTGGATTATTTTGGATTTCCATAAAAGGAAATCTAAAAGGCCAGGCGACAACCCGTCGCGTCCGAAAAGTCCGCGAGACTTGAACCCACAACCAAAGGGCGACAAGGGCGTATCACCTACCACTGACCCACGTGATTTCCGGGATTAAATAATGTATTTTTTAAAAATATCTAGTAGAAGAATTATCAGTTCATTTTTCTGAACCCTATATGAATAAGATAAATAGAATATTTTTTTCGTTCTATTATCTTTTAGAGTGAAAGATGAGTTTGTGGTAGAAATTAGTTAAAGGATGGAACTCTACTTGTCAAGAATATATTTTTCTTCTTCTCTTATTCTATGAAGAAATTAATTCTTATACTTTATTTAAGGAATCCTAAAACAAAAAATGTGTTATACTAATACCCTATGTATTGTTGAACCAATGGTATTTCAAATCATCATAGATTGATAAATTTAAGGAACTCAATTTTACACATGATTGTGATTGATGACCTAAATCACTACCAATAAATATTTACATTTTTCCTCCAATTATATGTCTCTAATTGCCACCAATGTTCTCCTAATCGAGATCATAATTTGGTGGTGAACCTTTCATTTCTCTTTTCCACATATTAAGAATAAATTTTAGTAACCCAATTTTTGATATGGGTTTTCCCACAAAGATATTTTCTATTTTCAACTTTTTATTTTCGAAGAACAATTTCAAATTGCGAGGAAGAAATTTACTAAAGGAGGGTAGAACGTAACACCCCAAGATTTCATAGTGTTTTATTTCTCCAAAATAATTCATTAACGTTCACTACACGCAACACCGAGTTCAAGCGCACCATGACTTAAGAAAAAAGACGTTCAAAAGAGGTTATGAATATTATTAACTAAATTTTAATCTTTATATAATCCTTAAAATTTTAGAATCCATTTTATGAATTTCTTAGACATAATGAAAGATCAAATTCATTTTCAGTATTGCAGTTTTACCAACTTTTAATAGTGAAAGCCTTTTAAATACAATATTTTAAACTTTTTGACTAAATGATGATATCAAAAATTTAAAATGAAATATCCCAAGCTTACACGGTATGCTTTCCTTTGAATAATACAGTAGCGTGTGTTGTATGCAACTTCGAGTTCTAACACACACCAAAACCAATCAAACTAGCCATTATGAATAGTAATACCTATTTTTTGAAATTATATATATTTTATATTTCAAAATGGACTTCATTTTTGGATTTGGAATATCGAATTTAGCCTAGGGTGAAATTTTGGAACTTTTCGGACAACACTTATATTTTGATAAATAGTGAAAATTACTAAATTTTAATTAAAAACAACTTTTTCAATCGAAATAATTTTTATTGATAAATTATGAATTTGATTGGTTTTAAAGTAAATTAAGAATAAATTTTTATCATTTAATACAATTTTGGTCATTGGACATAATTTCACAAATAATCTTAACATAAACAAGTATCAATCTTTTGACAATTATTATATCTTAAAAACACGCTTTTTGTTTTGACAACGGGAATTAATTTTATATTTATTTCTGCCACTTCTGTGTTTTCAATTTGTAAAAAGGGATTCCATATTTGGAATCAGGCTGTTCAAATTGTTTAAATAGGTAACTTTTATTTTTAGACATTTTGAATAATTAATTCGATAAATATTTTATTTACCATGGTTAAAGGGTAAATCTGGTAAATAAAGGTTAAAAAATAATATTATAATAATAAAAAATTATCCTAAAACGTGTCCTAACCTTATTGGTTGATTCAAGTTCGACCATAGGCATCTTTTGGTTGATTTTGGGACCCCATGGTGCCACTTGTAAGTGATAGAGACACTTTATTTTAATTAAGTTAAAATGAATACAAAAATGTCACAAGCATATATCTTTGAGAAAAAAATTTTTTACATAGGGTTATTTATCTTGAATTTTCTACTATAAATATTAATTAGAAATATAAAAAGATTTTTACATAATAGTATTTTATTTATAATTTTTAGACATTAAATATGTTAATTTATTTATGACACAATGATGATGCAGTAATTACCATTATAGTGAAAAATTAAAATAATTGATATTATAAATACCCAAATAAATATAATTTGTGACTTTTAATGAATTAATCTAATATTATAGTATAATATGACATATTAAGATTGATTTAATTGAAATTTTTCTAAGTAATCATTCTGTTGTGAGTTTCACAAAAATCAACTATTGAATAGTGTCAAAATTGACATAAAAGAGTTTTTAAAACAAATATTATATTATTAATTGATATTAAATTCCTAAAAATATGGGGTTCGGCCAAGAGACTTATATCATGATAGGTGTATCATTAATGGACCACTTGGGGCACTCTTGGATGTATATAGTATGTTTATTATCTATATAATATAAAAATACAAAGCGACATGGTAAATGTCAAACTAATTAACTAAGAGTTAAAACTAAAAGATAAGGTTAATATAGTAACCCAATCCTGTATAAATTATATTGGTTGAGTGGTTTTTGACATATCCCCACCTTAGACTGTAAATAATCAACATTGGAGCCATTATAAACCGAATAATATTTTATTATAAATAAATATTTCTTGCTTTTCCAAAGGTTCCCCTCACCCCTCTTATAAAAGGGCACTCCTCATTCTCATTACATCACATCTTCAAAGCCTTCTGGTTCAGCCAAACTATACCCAAATACACTCCCAACTTCCCTAACTACAACCTAGAGGTCTTAGTTTGATCATAAAGACAACCTATGAAGCCCTATTGATCAAATCAAAAGGAAGAACCCGAAGAAGAGGTAACGATTTCACCACCCTTTTTTCAAGTTCTTTTCTTCTTCAACTTCTTCATTATTTGTTATTACCATTATAAAATAATAAATCTAGTATCTTATATATACTGCGATGTTATTAAAATTATGGTACAACAATATTCAGTATTCTATCCACCCTTTGAATGACATGTCACCATACGTGTGTACGTACGGCTTACTGTCTCCACGTCGTGGTGTAATTGTAATTCAATATACTATTATTTGAATGGGTATAATAATGATTTATAATTCATATAAATAATAAATATAACATGATAATGATTTTTTATATATGATATACCATCCAATTATATATTATTTTAATATCAAAAGAATGATATTTTCGCTCGTGCGTACGAACGGTCTACCGTCTCCACGAACGTGATGAGATTCTTTCTCCATCATATCCATTGAAGTATAATTATCATTTGATGATTTCAAAATTATGTTTAAGGACTTGATATCATTCTGGATATGAAAAAGATACAACCTAACCATTACAAACATGGCTTACGTAACAAATCATATAAAAGAAAACTAGTAAGTTTACACCCGAACCGACAATAATATTAAGATATTATTAACAAAGAAATGTTAAAAGATCTTATATGATATAATATTAATATATTTGAATCATGTATACTATAATAACAATTATTTCACCATTATAAAGGAGGATAACTTACCCTCCACCAAAGAAAAGTACAAGGTAAGGGTGTATTTCACAATCTCTTCATTATCCGAGGTTGTTTATACCCAATTATCTACTGGGATCTCTTTATCATCAACATCCATGTTCCTTAAAAATGTATTTAAAAACATATTTACTATTTACTAGACAATGGGTTAAAATCATTTATACCCTTATGTGTTTTGAAATGAATCTTTCCATCATTTTCCAAACAAGGCACTTTTAACGTTTTCGACAATTTTTAGGTAAGAAATTTTTTAACTTATACGGCAGGTGCGGCGATTTACCACCGTTATAAAATCTTCAAAGCTTCCCATAGAAGCTTATAAGAATATTTTCAAAGTAAATGTTTTATTTTATTCTTTTAAATAATTCCAAAATTTACATTTTAAGAATTTGTGAAAGGTACTCTTTATCAAGATCACAATTTTAAATGTTTTAAATATTTATCGTTCTAAATATTTTTAATTAATGTCCATGTTTTCAGGATGATTTAAAGGATTTATATATATGGACATCAATTTTTTGAAATGATATTTCATTTTATAATTTTCAACGTGGTATATGACACTTCGATTCAAAAACCTCTTTTAAATTACTTCCTTTATAAATGTGTGACTATTCAATGATTTCGAGAAAAGAGATATTTCTTTCAAATAGTTTTGATTTTTATCTATGTCAACATCCTTTTATAGATTTTATGCTTATTTGAAGTTTATTTATTATGATACAAACTTTTGTATTGTATTGAAGTATTTGTCATATGTTTTACTATGGATGTGTTATTTTTATACCATTCATGGTTTATGGAGAAAGTATTGACATTTAATATTCTAGTTTTAATACGAATGTTTATGTTACGTTTAAACCTTTTCATATGTGAATGCATTGGACTTAGTAAGTGATGGGTGGGGCCCGCTATAGCTCCTCGATGCATCGGTAGGTCTGATGAGACAAATTAGTTTCTTGGCACAAGGCCTTGGAAAAATCTTATTTGTAGTCTTGGCATGAGGCCTTGGCTATGTGGTTATGATAGTCTGGAATTATGTATTCCATCATTATAAAAGTGGCTATTGATATTGCATGTGATTATTCTATTAGTATAATATCCATGTGAATAAGTAAAGGGAATTATTTCATTTTATTTTTTCCATACTATGTTGAAGTTCAAGTTTAAAAGGCTTTTTTTAGTTATACATTGCCTTAAATGTTTATTCTTATTTATGAAAGCTTTTTCTATATTGTTATCGTTACTGGGCATTTGAGCTCACCCATTTTCTATGTTTTATTTTTCCCAGGATGTGACGTAGTAAATTATAAATGACCTGTAGGGATATTATGAGGGGATAATAGTGTGGACTATGGAGACAATATGTTCTTGTAGTAGTTTTCATTTTATGATGTAATGTAAAATGTTATGAATATATATAGTGTTTCCAATGCTACTAAATGAATCGGTCTTTCGAGATTTGATCTTTCTTGTGATCATGCCAATGTTATGTAATAATGCACCAACTCTGGGTAACTGGGGTCGGGGATGTCACATACATGACATATTTTAAAGGAATTTTTTTTATTTAATTTACATTATTGATTTTTTTTGGGGGTTTTCAATGCATTTTTGAAGGAAATGGTGGGTTTCCATAATTTGGGTCAACTCGAGAACCCATTTCCAGTTTTGACAATAAATTTCGTTTCTTTAATAACTCCCTCGTTTTTCAACATTTTTAACTCATTAAACTTCCAAAATGACCTTAATTTTACTATTAAAACCACCAATAAATTTTGGCCCCCTTAAAAATTCATTTGCATCTTGGATTTGGGTGATCAAGTTAGGTATTGGGCCAACCCGAAAGCCCATTTCCAGTTTTAAAATAGTTTTGTAATTATTTCATAAAATATTCAACTTTTATTCTTTTTCGGTGATTCCACCTCTCACCTTCTCCCACTGTACCTGGCCGCACTCCCAGATTCGTTTCCCCCTCTTTGGAGATCGCATCTGTCGTGAATTAGGGCCTAACTTCTCTGGTTTCTAAAAACGTCCAGTTTTCTCAAGTAAGTGACTATCCTTCTAGTTCTCTCCTTTTCCTTGAGATTTATCTTTTTTTTTCTTGAATCCCCAAATTTCCAGAAGCTAGGGCTTCGTGCCTAGGGTTTAATTTTGGGTTTCATGGTTCAATCCTCTGGTTTTAGGTTTGATATCCCTTCCTTGTGGCGCGGTGGTCGTGCGGTTGAAGTTCCGCACTAGGATTTGCGGTTCTTGAATCTTTTGGTAGGTGATTCCATTGTGTGTGCAATTTTTGGGAATTTGCTTGCTGTGTTGAGGGTGAATTAATTCTTATTGAATTTTAATGTTTCTGTAAAAATTTGTTTTAGTTGCATTTACAATGCAAATGAATTTTATGTTACAATTTTTGGTGAAATTGAGGGTTTTTCATGCAAGTCTTTTATTGGTTCATTTTGGGATGAACTCTAATTACATAGTTGATTTTGTTGAACTGTATTAGGAATTAAAATAATGTTTTAAATATTTATTCTTTATGTTTGTGGCTGAAAAAGTTTGTTTAAATTGTGTTTGAGAAGCAAATGGGCATTAAGTGCCATGTTGGTGTGAAAATGGTGGTTTTTAAAATATATAATTTCTTGGTTAACATTGGGCTTCCCCATAACTGAATTTTTGGTTTTATTAAATTGTGTTGAACTGAAATTTTGTTTTTATGACTTACAAGTGTTCACATACTGTGAAAAGTGGATATTTTAAAGATTTTTGGGTGCAAAACAATGTGATGTTTTGAGAGGTTGTTTTATTGAAGATCAAAAGATTTTATTGACTGTTTCAAATGATATAGAATGTGTGTAGCTACTATACTATTTTTTTGTGACCAGTAGTGATACTTTGCATGAAAATGTATGTGTGTTGTTTGCTGAAATTGTTTGAGCACAAAAAGGGGAATCCCGGGTACTTAGGTGGGCGGATATGTACTAGTACGGCTAGTGGACCGGATGGGTTGTGTCCCTGTTTCACTGAGCAAATGGATAATGACAACACTAACTGAACTATGTGGATATTATTTGGGGACCACTAGGTTATGGGTTTGTTCCCTACTAGTGGCTCGTGCACGGGAAAGGATTGTGACTTGGATACTTTACACCGAGGTACGAGGTACATAGGGCCCGAGACTATCTAGTTTCCTAGGGGTGTTCCCAATTTTTGTGCTCATTAGAATTGTAATATTTACCCTTGTTGTGGGATCTTTTGGCAGTACTTTACAGTACCTCACATGTTTAATTAATGTGTTATCATTCTGAAATTCTTGGATTGAAAACTGTTTTCATTTGAAAGTTTATTTTCTTGAAATTTTTAACATTGTTTCACCTTGTGTGTTAAAATTGCTAGTTTTGTTCCCATTGTATTGCATCCTCTTTGGATTCTTCTGGTGGTATCCTATTGGGCTTAGGCTCACACCCTACTTACACCCCTTGGGTGTAAGTAGAACTTCTTATGCTTGACTCAGGTAAAGGGAAGGCTAAGGGTGATGGCGCTTCAGGGTGTTAGTCCCCATCGTTGGGGCAAAGTTGTGGAGAAGTCTTGCGGGTGATGACACCCTTGTTGTGTGAAGTGATTGGGGATGTCTTGATGTTGTCATTATTTGTATTTGGACCACTTGTAGTGTCTTTAAACATATGTATTCAGATCTGGTTTTGTTAAGAATGGTTTAGCATGGAAATTTAAGATTCTTATTATTGATTGTTTTATTTGTTTTATGCTTTCATACTCGGGTAAATATTTCCCAAATCATATTGTTTTATACCCGGGCACTTGTGCCAGCCCGTGGGGATAGGGAATGCCCTTCGGGCCTTGTCATGGGCCAGGTTTGGTGCCATTAATGGTGGCGACCAGATCTGGTACGTGACAAAATGGTATCAAAGGTGGTTAATGTTTTTGGGTTATATTGTTATTTTGAGACGAGTCGGGATAGACAGGAGCTAGGACTGTCGGGGCTCGGGGTATTGGTTGTGTGTAGGGTGTCTGGCCCGCACCTCTCATGGCAGACCTTTAGTCACCAGAGGATGTTGGAATTTATTGATTTACTTCACTTCCAGGTGAGACGTGTGGGCTGCAGACCACATGTGGACATCAGGCAGATGTGGAGTAGTTGTTTCTTTTATTACAAGAATGTGTTTAGTTTGTTTATATTTGATGTATTTGATTACAATTTTCAGAATTGTGGTATTGACTATTTGTTTTGTGACTGTTTCATTTTGTAGCAACATGCCTCCCCGGAAAGCTCCCACGCACCCACAGGAGGAAGCTGGAAAGAGTTCTCCCACGCCGATTGATCAGAGGCTAGTCGAGGCCGTGGTCCGGGCTGTCCAGGCTCTAGGATATGGACCAGCTCCAGCTCCAGCTCCTGTTAGAGAGGATTATACTGGTCCTAGAAAGGACAAGGCCCAGGAGTTCCTGAAAAATAAGCCTCCAACCTTCCGAGGCAGCTCAGAACCCCAGGAAGCAGAAGAATGGCTCGAGAAGATCGAGCGTATGTTTGAGTTCCTGGAAACACCCGAGGAGCTCAGGGTGAAGTGTGCCTCCATTCTGTTGGAGGGTCCCAGCCGTAAATGGTGGGAGTCAGTGCTTCAGTCTGGGATGAATGAGCAGATGCGCTGGGGAGATTTCAAGGCTGTCTTCAATGAACAGTATTGCCCTGAGGTGTTGGCTTATGCCAGGTCTAGAGAGTTCATGGAACTTCTTCAGGGGAATCTATCTGTGATGGAGTATGCCAACCGTTTCACTGAATTGGTTCGGTATGCTCCAGAAATTGTCTCTAATGAGCAAGCGAAGGCCCAAAGGTTTGAGAAAGGCTTGCGACCAGAGATATACTCCCAGGTGTTCTTGTTTAAGCTGAGGACCTATGCTGAGGTCGTTGATCGGGCGTGCATGGTGGAGATTGATAGAAAAGGCAGGGCTGGTTTCTATGGTTCTGTATCAGTAGTGGGAAGTGGAAGCTCCTCAGAGAAGAAAAGGAAGTGGGAGGATCATGTGAAGAAAGGAGGGGGCAGTTCAGGCCACTCTTCTAGGCAGTTTTCTTCTGCGGCTTCTGATGCGAGATCGGTCGTGTGCCACCAATGTGGGAGGCCTGTGCATATCCGACCAGCATGTCCTCTTCCTCTAAAGCCTTGTTACCAGTGTGGAGGTATAGGGAATTTTCAGCGCTTCTGCGGTGTGGCACGTCCACTCCCAAGTGGGGCAGGGTCAGTGGCTTCAAGAGGAGTGCCAACACAGTCCGAGCCGTCAAGGACTGGGGGATCTCGATTTGGTGGTAGTGGTGGTAGGGTTGGATCATCTTCTGGGTAGAGCCAGTTCAGGGCACAACCACAGACTAGCGGTCGTCCCCAGGCAGATATTGGACATCTCCATGCAGTGGATCAGTCACCAGTAGGATCAGAGGCTGGACCGTCGACAGTTCGAGGTACTGTTATGATCGCATCTTCTATAGCTACTGCTCTTTTTGATACTGGTGCCTCTATTTCAATCATTTCTGGATGTTTTGTGGACATTCTGAATTTTCCAACTGAGTTGATGTCTTTTGCGATGGAGTTGGTGACACCATTGGGAAAGAAGAAGGAGCAGGGCATGAGGTGCCCCTCGTGTGCACTTTCTGTGTCAGGGGTCGAGATGGAGTGGGACCTCTTGGTCTTAGATATGGACCTTTTTGATGTTATACTTGGGATGGATTGGCTAGTAAACTTCCAGGCACACATCGATTGCTACAGACGGCGGGTGAGTTTCACATCACCTGATGGGAGTCGTCAGGTTTTTCATGGAGAATGGGATCCATGATCAAGTCGCGCAGGGCCTCCACTCCCAGAGTTGGGAAGTGTTATCTTCCAGTTATCTTTGATTGTGCTAGAGGATGGTCTTTCCCCTGAAGGTGCACTACCTCATGTAGTGAATGAGTTTCCTGAGGTATTCCCTGATGATTTTTCTGGTTTGCCGCCGGAGCGGGATGTGGAGTTTTCGATTGATCTGGCGCCGGGAACAAAGCCGATATCTCTTCCCTCCTATCGCATGGCCCCCACCGAGTTGAGGGAATTAATGATACAACTGGACGACTTAGAATCCAAAGGATTCATTCACCTGAGCGTCTCTCCTTGGGCCGCTCCTGTGTTGTTTGCAAAAAAGGCGGATGGATCCCTCCGGTTGTGCATTGATTTCCGGAAGCTGAATAAGGTAACAATTAAAAACAAATACCCTTTGCCCAGAATAGATGATTTGTTTGATCAGTTGAAGGGGGAAAAGTGGTTCTCAAAGATAGACCTGCATTCAGGGTATCATCAACTCAGGGTGAAGGAGTCAGATATCCCTAAGACAGCCTTCCGAAGCAGGTACGACCACTTTGAGTATTTGGTCATGCCCTTCGGATTGACCAATGCTCCAGCGGTATTTATGGCACTTATGAATAGGGTGTTCCATCAGTATCTCGATTCCTTTGTTGTGGTGTTCGTGGATGACATTCTGGTATACTCTAGCTCTGAGGAGGAACACGAACATCACTTGAGGATCGTTTTGGGTACATTACGAGATCACCGCCTCTATGCAAAGTTGTCAAAGTGCAATTTCTGGATCAGAGAGGTGATATTTCTGGGGCATGTGATCTCAGAGCATGGAGTTTTAGTGGACCCTGAGAAAATTAGTGCAGTCATGTCATGGGAGAAACCGAAGAATGTGTTTGAGATCAGGAGTTTTCTTGGCTTGGCTGGTTATTACAAGCGATTCGTTCGGGATTTCTCTCGGCTTGCTTCACTGATGACTTCCCTCACCTGGAAAGGGGTGAAGTTTGTATGGGGTCCAGAATTTCAGGCATCGTTTGAGGAGCTGAAGAGGCGGCTGACTACTACCCCCGTGCTAATTTTGCCAGAGGATGGAAAGGGATATGTGGTCTATTGTGATGCTTCAGGTATGAGTCTTGGGTACGTGCTTATGCAAGATGATCATGTGGTCGCGTATGGATCTCGCCAACTTCGACCACATGAAAAGAACTACCCAACCCATGACTTGGAGTTGGCAGCGGTGATTCATGCTTTGAAGATTGGTGTCACTACCTCTTTGGGGAGAAGTTTGTGGTATACTCTGATCACAAAAGCTTGGCTTATTTCTTCTCGCAGAAGGACCTCAACTTGAGGCAACGTCGCTGGATCGAGTACTTGCAGGGGTTTGACTTTGACATTGTTTATACCCCAGGAAAGGGTAATGTAGTGGCCGACGCTTTGAGCAGAAGAGTTCCTATGCAGGCTTTGAGGAAGTCTAGTGATGAGTGGGCATTGATGGGTCTCTTTTCTCAGATGCATGTGGAGGCCAGGGAATACAGTGGAGGGGCATTCTTGGAAAGTGTCCAGTTGACTCCTTCTCTATTAGAGTTGATTCAGCAGGAACAGCCCAGTGATGATCTTTGTCAGCGGTCTAAGAAGATCCTTCATGGTGGGGAGACATCCTTTGATTGGTCGTCATCTCCCGAGGGAATCTTGTGCTTTAAGGGCCGTTCAATAGTTCCATTATCTATGCGGAAGGTGGTGATGCAAGATAGCCACCAGTCTCAGTGGGCTGTCCATCCGTGTGCCACTAAGATGTATTATGATGTTCGTCGACAGTTTTGGTGGCCTGGTATGAGACGGGACATAGCAGACATTGTTTCGAGATGCTACACATGTCAGCAGGTGAAAGCAGAGCACCAAAGGCCATCCGGTTTTCTCCAACCACTACCCATTCCTACATGGAAGTGGGAAGAGGTTTCCATGGACTTCATTGTTGGATTACCTCGTACACCTCGAGGTAAGAATGCTATTTGGGTGGTGATTGATCGTCTGACCAAATCAGCCCACTTCATTCCGATAAAAGATACAACTAAAGTAGATGAGTTGGGCCACTTGTATCTACAGGAAGTGGTGAGACTCCATGGTGTACCATCAGCTGTTGTCTCGGATAGAGACCCCCGCTTCACTTCTCGATTTTGGGAAGGCCTTCATAAGTCCTTGGGGTCTCAAACTAAGATGAGCACGGCATACCACCCACAGGCGGATGGTCAGACAGAGCGGGCGAATCAGATATTGGAGGACATGCTTCGTGCATGTGTCCTGGACTTTGGAGGTTCTTGGGATAGCCATTTGGGATTGGTAGAGTTTGCTTATAATAATAGTTACCAATCCACGATTCGAATGGCCCCTTTTGAGGCGCTCTATGGTCGGCCTTGTCGGTCCCCCCTATGTTGGGCTGAGGTAGGAGAGACTTCACTGTTGGGGCCGAGCCTTGTGCAGGAGACTTCTGAGAAGGTCAAGTTGATCAGGCAGCGCTTATTGACAGATCAGAGTCGTCATAAATCTTATTCTTACCGGAGGAGTCGAGACCTAGAGTTTTCTGTGGCTGACAGTTTATTCTTAAAAGCGGCCCCTCGTCTGGGCCATCGTCGATTGGGGAAGCAAGGTAAGTTGATGCCACGGTATGTCGGACCCTTTGAGATCACCGAGCGTATTGGTAAGGTGGCATATAGGTTGGACTTTCCTTCTCAGTTGACATCTATCCATGATGTCTTCCACGTCTCCCAGTTGAAGAAATACAATCCAGATCCATCTCATGTGTTGAGTTGGGAAGAACTAGAGATAGAGCCTGACTTGTCTATCGTTGAGAGGCCGGTGAAAATAGTGGACTCCCAAGAGAAGATACTTCGAGGAAAGTCTATTCCTTTAGTTCGGGTTCTATGGCAGCATGGGAATGATAAACATGAGACTTGGGAGCGAAAGTCATGGGTCGAGGAAGAGTACCCATTCTTGTTTACCAACCAAGAATCATGATGACTTTCCGGGGCGGAAAGTCCTTCATGGTGGGGAGAATTTTCACATAAATGACATATTTTAAAGGTATTTTTTTTATTTAATTTACATTATTGCTTTTTTTGGGGGTTTTCAATGCATTTTTGAAGGAAATGGTGGGTTTCCATAATTTGGGTCAACTCGAGAGCCCATTTCCAGTTTTGACAATACATTTTGTTTGTTTAATAACTCCCTCTTTTTTCAACATTTTTAACTCATTAAACTTCCAAAATGACCTTAATTTAACTATTAAAACCACCAATAAATTTTGGACCCACTAAAAATTCATTTGCATCTTGGATTTGGGTGATCAAGTTAGGTATTGGGCCAACCCGAAAGCCCATTTCCAGTTTTAAAATTGTTTTGTAATTATTTCATCAAATATTCAATTTTTATTCTTTTTTGGTGATTCCACCTCTCACCTTCTCCCACTGTACCTGGGCGCACCCCCAGCTTCGTTTCCCCCTCTTGGAGATCGCATCTGACGTGAATTAGGGCCTAACTTCTCTGGTTTATAAAAACGTCCAGTTTTCTCAAGTAAGTGACTATCCTTCTAGTTCTCTTCTTTTCCTTGAGATTTATCTTTTTTTTATTGAATCCCCAAATTTCCAGAAGCTAGGGCTTCGTGCCTAGGGTTTCATTTTGGGTTTCATGGTTCAATCCTCTGGTTTTAGGTTTGATATCACTTCCTTGTGGCGCGGTGGTCATGCGGTTGAAGTTCCGCACTAGGATTTGCGGTTCTTGAATCTTTTGGTAGGTGATTCCATTGTGTGTGCAATTTTTGGGAATTTGCTTGCTGTGTTGAGGGTGAATTAATTCTTATTGAATTTTAATGTTTCTGTAAAAAAATTTTTTAGTTGCATTTACAATGCAAATGAATTTTATGTTACAATTTTTGGTGAAATTGAGGGTTTTTCATGCAAGTCTTTTATTGGTTCATTTTGGGATGAACTCTAATTACATAGTTGATTTTGTTGAAATGTATTAGGAATTAAAATAATGTTTTAAATATTTATTCTTTTTGTTTGTGGCTGAAAAAGTTTGTTTAAATTGTGTTTGAGAAGCAAATGGTCATTAAGTGCCATGTTGGGGTGAAAATGGTGGTTTTTAAAATATATAATTTCTTGGTTAACATTGGGCTGACTCATAACTGAATTTTTGGTTTTATTAAATTGTGTTGAACTGAAATTTTGTTTTGATAACTTACAAGTGTTCACATACTATGAAAAGTGGATATTTTAAAGAGTTTTGGGTGCAAAACAATGTGATGTTTTGAGAGGTTGTTTTATTGAAGATCAAAATATTTTATTGACTGTTTCAAATGATATAGAATGTGTGTAGCTACTATACTATTTGTTTGTGACCAGTAGTGATACTTTACATGAAAAAGTATGTGTGTTGTTTTCTGAATTTGTTTGATCACAAAAAGGGGAATCCCGGGTACTTAGGTGGGCGGATATGTACTAGTACGGCTAGTGGACCGGATGGGTTGTGTCCCTGTTTCACTGAGCAAATGGATAACGACAACACTAACTAAACTATGTGGATATTATTTGGGGACCACTAGGTTATGGGTTTGTTCCCTACTAGTGGATCGTTCATGGGAAAGGATTGTGACTTGGATACTTTACACCGAGGTACGAGGTACATAGGGCCCAAGACTATCTAGTTGCCTAGTGGTGTTCCCAATTTTTGTGCTCATTAGAATTGTAGTATTTACCCTTGTTGTGGGATCTTTTGGCAGTACTTTACAGTATCTCACATGTTTAATTAATGTGTTATCATTCTGAAATTCTTGGATTGAAAACTGTTTTCATTTGAAAGTTGCTTTTCTTGAAATTTTTAACATTGTTTCACCTTGTGTGTTAAAATTGCTAGTTTTGTTCCCATTGTATTGCATCCTCTTTGGAATCTTCTGGTGGTATCCAATTGGGCTTAGGCTCACACCCTACTTACACCCCTTGGGTGTAAGTAGAACTTCTTATGCTTGACTCAGGTAAAGGGAAGGCTAAGGGTGATGGCGCTTCAGGGTGTTAGTCCCCATCGTTGGGGCAGAGTTGTGGAGAAGGCTTGCGGGTGATGACACCCTTGTTGTGTGAAGTGATTGGGGATGTCTTGATGTTGTCATTATTTGTATGTGGACCACTTGTAGTGTCTTTAAACATATTTATTCAGATCTGGTTTTGTTAAGAATGGTTTAGCATGGAAATTTCAGATTCTTATTATTGATTGTTTTATTTGTTTTATGCTTTCATACTCGGGTAAATCGTTCCCAAATCATATTGTTTTACACCAGGGAACTTGTGCCAGCCCGTGGGGATAGGGAATGCCCTTCGGGCCTTGTCATGGGCCGGGTTTGGTGCCATTAATGGTGGCGACCAGATCTGGTACATGATAGGGGCGTTACATGGCCTGATATGTGACTAATTCATATGTTTTACTATCTATTTTACACAAGAAGATGAATCGGGTGATGATATTGTGGCTCGTAGTAGGTTAAAGCTTTGTGAATTAGATTTCTACAAATACCTTCATTTGAGTATTCAATGTAAGATGAAATCACATACGAATGGAAAGGGTAATGGAAAAATTTGTTCATTGGGATTAAAGAGTCCATTTTGGTGAAATAGAAGTGTATAATTCATTTAAAAGGCATGAGAAATTCTAATTGTGGGAAGTTCCATGATTTATCCAAAAATCAACTCCCATGGGGGAAATTCATGGAAAAAATTGAGACACAATGGATAAAGGATCATATTATAAAATTGGGATATTAATCCAAAGTCGGAGATCTTGGTTGAGGAATAATAATAGAGTGATTCTTCAATGTTAGAAGTTTTGACCTAAACCATCCTATTTCTAAAAAACATGGGGGAATCAGTTCTATTGGGGTTATGAGGGACACTAAGATAAATTTAAGGAAATTCACTATGGTGGGTGACTGTGAGGCTAGGGTACCATAGGAAGATCTTTTGGGATGGATGAGAATCCAAATGGAATTACTATGATTGAATGAGACACACTTGTAAAACTTTTAGGGGTATGTGATAATCAAAATGGACAAAAAGTGTATGTGTGGGGAACCCTAGTGATCCCTAGAAGACTAAGTGAGAATTCAATTGGAAAATTCCTAGGCACTTCTTAGTTGTTCATTTTTTCATTATATACTCTTACTAGAAGGGTATGACTTCCAAGACCTAATGATAGATTTAAAAGTGTTTTATTTTGAAATTTTTTTCAGTATTACAATATATGGATGATCCAAATATACATTAATTATATAAATTATTATAATTTTTGACATAAAATGTCAGTAGGGATATTGTTTTTCGAATCGTAGGATGATGATTGTGTGGTCAGGATGATATTGGTCTAAATATCTTAATATTAGGAGAAATTGGTCTTGAAAAATTGTTGGATAAGGGCCATATAATTGGAAAATTATTTCATGGTTTCTGTAACAATGAATAACCACATTCCCTACCTGGTATGTTGTGGTAGTTCATATTATCGGTTGGGTGTGGGAAACTATTGTGCGATAAGGTGTGGGACATGAGTGTGGGATGAAGGTTTGTGTGGTGGGTGTTTAAAGAATGGGTGCATGGGGAACTGACATGCATAGTTTGTTACCAGGAATGGTGTAATGTAGTGAATGTTTTTAAAATTAATCAAGGTAATGATGACCAAAATATTATAATTTTTTTATAAATATTCAAACATATATTAGCCATAACCTCTATTAAAAAAGTTAGTGTTTTCTCCACGAGATAATAAATACAAGAAATCAAAATGATTTACCCCAGGGTACCATGTTTACCCCCTGAATGAGATTTTAACTGAAAAATGTATTCAAATAATCCTAAAAAACACATCTAATATTTTGGTCAAAATGTTACGGAAAAGGGATATAATGAAGGATTTATTATCAATTTTAGTAAGATGGAGGTAGTTGATTAATAATTGGAATGATAGAGATGTTTTATAATGATCATGCTACACCAAATGAATACTTTACATGTCTTATGGTTGGTTATGGAAAAATAATTAAATATTAAGTTGGGTGAGTATTGCACAATGGGAACTTATGTATGACAAAACCTATCATGGATAAGAGTAATGTAATGAAATGTTATCGTAACTTATTTGAATTCCATTGAATTATTGGAAAAATCATGATATATTTTATGTATAGATTACTATAAATAGTAAAGTTTGGACTATGGGTATTTTATTCAACGTGGAAGTGGAATTTATCTATGGAGATAGATACCATAGTGAAGTAGAATGCCATTAGAATAAGAGATGAAAAAAATGAATAAATCCTGCTAAAACACATTTGGAAACACTGTAAATGTATGGACTTCACTATGAATACATTGCTATGAAATTTTGTTACCTCATTGGAATTTTATAGCTAATTGACTCATGCTTTTAAAAAACATACTATAAAAAATAAAACTGTTTTGAAATGAAAATTCTGTGATAATTAGTATCAAATTTATTTAGTGAAAAAAATGAAAAACATTCTATAAAGTAGATTATCACACTGAAACTTGTATGGATGTTGGTGGACAAAAATTGAGAAACCAAATATTCATTATATAAAAACATTGGTTTCACTATAATATATAGTGTAATATAGAATTTTATTGAGATCAATGACTTGGCACTAGTTGTTATGACATTCCACCATATGCACTAAACCTGAGTTGTGAGTATAGTTGACAGTGTTAAATGAATATCACCTCCAAATATGATATGTTTTGGTGTAAATAATTGAGGCTATATAATCTCACATATAAGAGTAACTACCCTGTTAAACACTAGAAAAAATCTGATAAAATTTCATTAAATTTCATACTTCAAAATAAACTCTGAATAGAAAAATAAAACTATATGAAAATAAATGAAGAATACCTGTCAAAAAATCTATGAGCTCTTAATATCTGACTTTTTCATCAAATACCTCTATCATGTTTGTAAATTTTATTTACACATAAAATGGTGTGTATACACATATAGAAAGAAGGTTCTTCCCAAAAACCACTCATTAAAATGTGTTCTAAGAATATTAATTCCTCAATGATAAAATAACAAAATAAACTCTCAAATATTTTGGAGAAACTATAACCCATTATCTCTTATTCTCACCAAACCATTAGTGAAAAAAATTATAACACTATAATATATAAATAATATATAAATAAGGTTTCCCAAAACCAATTTCCCAATAATATGGTAACTCTTACACACCAACAACATGCATCCTATACTTGAATACATATAAATACACTTATTACAAATCTATATACCACAGTAATGCCACCCCAAAAAAATTTTATACTACATACGACATCAAAACTAAAAATAATATCATTTTCAAATTTATATAATGAGAAAATGAAGGAAGTAAATAGTATTCGCTACAGCTTCCATGAATAACCTATACAATGTATCATCATCCCAAAAATAAAAACAATTCACCTAAAAAATATATATATATATATAATAACATTTCAATCCATTAATGTTTATATATATACCTACATTTATCTATTATATCTCATACTATTTATAAAGGTGTAACATTTAAGCTGGAGAAATTAACCAAATATTTCAACTATAAACATTCTGTCAGATAAAAAACATGAAACACATATACACATGTCGGAATCATTAAAGATACATGACTCTGTTGGTGGATCATATGAGATAACAAGACAATAAAATAATATTACTTTCCACATAATCCCATCCTAAGGGCCAACACTCAAATGGATTGGAATTTATTACTGAAACTCACTTAGCTAAATCACACCAGTTTTCAATTCATTATGAACTATTTCAGTACAACTAATCATTCAAACCCTACCATACAAATTCGAACTAAACAAGCACACAATTAAATAACTTCTCATTTAACCATATCAATATCAATATTTATGGTTTCCATTTTTTCAATAATGGTAAATTCCTTTAGTGATATTAAATATAAAACCATTCATTTAATACCTTCCAAATTTATTTTATCATTTAAATTATTCTGTTCATTAGACAACCCATTTTAGAAAATAATTTATTGATTTCATCAATTAACATTTCAAGTACCAAATTATCACATCAGATAATTATAATTTCATTTATTTTCTTAATTTTTCATTTTTTTTCAAAAAACATCCATGATACTCATAATCTATAAAAAAGAGAACATCATCCTCTAAAAAACTATACTTACCATAAAACTATTTCATGAAAGTAAAAATTAGAACAATTTAGTCTTCCTATTATATCCATAAAAATTACATTTCCATGAAATAAGTTATGCCACCACAACAATAATAACAATATTATGACCAAACCACCACCAACCCAACCATAATATTCCATCACCCATATCGACCACCATTACCCACAATCAAAGCCACTATATTCACAAGAATAATAAACACATAAAATATGCAACAGCCAAAATAATTTCTATTATTAAATAATCCAAAAAAACTTATTCAACCTTTATTTTATTTATTACAATAGGTGTATAGAAAATAATAATAGTTTCCAAAATTCTAATATTCTAATTTTGAAACAATTTTTATATAATATACATTTTTGGAAGGGTAGAAATAATGACATCGATTATAATCAACAAACATTCATAATAGAAAACCACCAAAATGAAATAAATAATATTAAAATATCCCATCATACATAAATATAATTTATCAATAATAATGAATCTATGATAAAAATTTAAACTTAGAACCCCATGATACAAATTTATTACCATTTTTAAAATATTCTCTATATATAATTTTCTTCCAAACCCTTATATTACATAATTATAGAATTTCACTTTGGTCAATATCAATAGGGGAGTATCAACTCATATGAAATAAAATGGAATCCTTATAAATCTCATCTAAATGTACCATTCCAATATATTATTAATTATATATTTATGATATCTTTAATAATACGTCTATTGAAAAAATCATGATTAATTAATTTTAATTTATAATTAATGAAGTTTATGTTCCGAATCTACACAAAATGGATGTTTGAAGATAGTAGTATATGAATAGAGAATAATGATGTTCACACCACCCAAAACACCCAAGGAAATACTTAAAAAAAGATATGTATCATAAAACACTATCAATTATACCACCCAATACCATGAAATACTAACCCAAAGGACCATTTTAGATACTCATAATTGAATGAACTAGAATAAATACAGAGGTAACTAAGAAAAAGGAAGAGAATTTCACCTTAGAAGAATGGATCATGATCAGTCAAGAGAAAGAATCAATGATCTACCAAATATGGACTAAGGGTATTAGAAAAATATCAAGGAACATTGGATTCTATGAAATTGAAAGGAAGTAAAATTTTCTCTAGAATTCATGTTTCAAATCATAGAAAGAACCAATATGTTGTAATTGTAAAGACAATACCATAATGGTGTAGAGTAAAAAAATCATAGAAAATTTTACCTTATTTCCCTATAAATATCCATATAATCTTGTAGTAAAAACACATTAAAACGAACACCATCAGTGATTTTCACTACATATCATAATCTGTCATGTTGAAATGCTTGATCGTTTGAGAAACATAGATAAAATCTTGGCCTTTCTTTCTTAACCTGATAAACCTTGGACATCCACTATTGCGTGTCTTCCATCACCATGGTAAATTGTTATAAAATATGAAGAACCTTTAAAATTGACCACCTAGTAATCCACATTATTGTAGTTATATCTACAACAAAATATATATAGTGTATGATTAATTAAGAACCCCTTGAGACTCACAATGACGTAACGCCTATATTCACAACATAATCATATAATCCTAACAAAAAATACCACTAAAAATTCATATTCTATGATATCCACCAAAATTCATGAACTCACACTATAAAAAAATAATTCATAGATAAAAAATGCATTAAATTATCATTACCCTTGTATAACTTACTGATCATGGTGAAACACATGTTGTTCATGGTAAAACCAATGATTATAGTATAGATTTATGCATAAACATTGTAACAACCCCAAATTTTATCAACAAAATTTATCCCATATTGAAGTAATGTCATCTAGTATAATAAAATAAAATCAAATTAGAAAACAAAATTTTACATCATGCATAAATTAACTACTATATGACCATTAAACATAATTTTTCCACTCCTGTGTTTTGAATTTCGGAAATCTGGCATACTTGGTTGTGATCAGTATGATGTTTGGAGTCTTATAAGAATTTTTTTTGTAAATAGAAACATAACCTTATGAATATAAATTTTAATTTTATAAATACGTATATGATCCTTATGAATTATAAATCGGCCAAGTGAATACGAACCCTACCAATGATAGTATAAATAAAATGTATCAATCATATAAGTGGAAATATGATATAATTATATTATACTATTGGTATTTTTGAAATACATGAATATTTAACTATTAATTTATTAATTTAAAATAATTTTTTTTATAAAAATTATTCATAAAATTTTATTTTAATTTCTTACGGTGAGACCTGAATAAAATTTCCAATGTGTAAGAAAACCATTTTATGTTTTAAAATTTATATTTTCATTTAAATATTGATATTAATTAAAAATTAATTAGTAATATTTATAAAATTATAGTCATAAAATGAATTTATTTTTTTTCTACAAACTGAAAATTTTTTAGGGTGAGGTTTAATAATTTTTCGGATATATATAATTTTTTGTGAATAGTAAAATACAATAATTTTTCATATAAATACATTATATGTTAAATACCCTATTCCATACAATGTGAGTTATATAAGCACCCTAATATATAAATCAGATGATCATGTTACAATATTTTGTCTTGTAATCATAACTATTTATTTCATTTTGGAGAAATAATAAATTAATGAATATAATATTTAGAAACCCCTTCTCCCATAGACTATAAATACCACCCCTCCCATCCAGATTTCCTCACACATATAATGAATTGTTACTACTCCAAAATCTGCTCAAATATCTTCTCAATATCCTCTCCCTTCATCATATTTCCATGGTATCATAAAAATCCCAAAACATCTCCCCTAAATAGGATCTCAAAGAAGATATATTCAAGAAGAAATTTCAATGTCTTATTATTCAATTTCGTTTCAAATTATAATTCTTTTAATTTATTATCCTAAAATTATCTTATAATAATTTCATGATAAACCAATTATGAATTATAAAATGGTATTATATCATGTTAATGGAATATTATTTATTAAACACTTCTCTCTCACTCCTTTGTTAAAAAATGAAATCGTCGCTCGTGATGTGTTAATTTACCAACATCATGGGAGATACAATTCCATTTTCCATCAACACATTCACGGATGTAAATGAAACCATTAAATAGTTGATAATGTATTTTAATATTTTTTAACCCATTTTATATTCTGAAACAAGTCTTATACCTAATACTAAATTATTAAACTAAACAAGTTCATAGTGATCTAAAAACCAACCAAATTTACCCAAAGTGATCATCATTATATTTTATCAAATGATTCATCATCTTGGTATATAAAAAAATTCATTATGAGTTCATTTATACTAATTGAAGATAATTAATTACATGTAATTGAAATTATGAATGTTTATCCATGTTCAATGCAAACTTCTATTCCTGAGTTAAAGTGAAATGTTCATGAAAACTATGAAAAAGAACACTTCAGATGAGTGTATTTAAACTCTATGACTCATTAAAATACCCATAAATGAACATAGTGAAACCATAATGAACCCTATACCATTATAAAAGGTAATGGAGTCGAAATTAATGATTATAATGTGAATATAAAGGACATTAACATGAATTATGCATTCATAAAGAGGGTAAGGGGAATTCTTTAATCCAACTCCCTTTCTTTGGATTTTCCAAATTTCACACCATTTTCAGAATGGTTATTCCTTAAAAATAATTTATTCGTCATTACCATTCCTTATCTTTTATATAAATTTTTTGATTATAGTTTATGTCAAACAAATTTTTTTCCAAAAGAACTCTTCTTTAAAAAAACACACCTTTTACTTCTCAATCATGATTGACAGTTTTTTATCAAGTATGTTATTCCATCTTTAATTTGGGAACCAAAAAATTGTGAATGTATTATTTATGAAGTTAGACCCAATTCTATTCATTATTCTCCTTATGTTAAAGTATGATATATGTTCTATATACAATATATGACAATATAAATGTTATGATGTGTTGGGTGCACCTATAATTATATATTGAAATGAAAATGTAAAGAAGAGATGGGTGAACAAGAAATTATATAGCGCTCCAATGACTTCGATAATGTGAATAAACTCTTTAGTAAAGTGAATTATGCATGAACATGATTATATTTTTGTTCAAAACTATGTGTGGTATTTGACCACTATGACATGGTGGATTATTTTTTTGTGTTTCAACATTCCAATTCATTTCTTAATGACTCCCCTCATGATTATGATCCATGTGATGATGGTAATGATTATGGTAACCCCATGTTATATTGATTATTGTTCTTATCTATAATCTTATGGAATAATTATCTCAACCCTTTTAGATTTATATCCTTAGGTGATTGTATATACTAATGAGAACTCATGAGACAATAAGAATATAAAGAAAGAAAAAATAAAATAAATGTTTATGATTTAGGTTGTAATGTTTATATACGGTCCATGTCTTCCCAATACACTGACCATTTGGATCCTAATTGTGTAAGGTTTTTATGTTTTATATCATTAAAATTATGTAAAAGTAATGTAAAAAATTAAGTCTCTATTGTTGGTATCAGAGTCATGATTTAGTTAATTTGTGAATTAAGATACCATAACAGTATTGAAAACCCTAGTACGAGACTAAGTATAAGTAATTATACAATAATATTTTATAAACATTAAGAGCCCATAATATATGATTTTTGTTTTAATTTAACAAGAGAACAAATTATTTATTCATGAATTGATAACTTATGTTTTGTTCGAATAATTTCTATTTTAGAAAATCGAGGGAACTAGGAGATACAAGGCTAGCAACCTATGTGTAGGTCAAATGAAATTATTTACCAAACGACATCCCCAATTATTTGGGAAGTGGATTTCAAAACATAATGGAGATACATATCCAGTTTTCTTAGGTTATGAATAATAAACTGAATAATGTGGAACATCCGCCTTCAGCCAAGGGCAGAAATTGACTATCGATTGTTTTATGTGAGAACAACCAAAAAAATTTAGTGGATCATGTGATAAAATTTTTGCAGAATAGTGGGTCAACTCAATGGAGGATATCTTTTCTGTTCTTCACTATTCTGAGATAGAGAGGGATACACTATCCATTTATTATCTCGAGGGAGAGGTTGACCAATGGTGAGCATTGATTTAGAACACCAAGATGAGAGAGAAAATTAAAGATATTGAATATGAAGAAATTAAGATAATGTTTCTTAACAAGTATTTCCCATTATCTTTTCAATCGATGATAGAGAGAGAATTCATAGGGTTAAAGAAAAAGGAATGAAAATTAGTCAAAACCAACGAAGAAAAATTCTCAAAGATTGAAATGTATGCTTCATGTTTTTTATAAAAAATTATTGAAAAATTGATATATTCATTAGTAGATTAAAACCACACCTTCAAAAGTATCTTGAAATTCAATACATTGGTAGTTATTGAGATGTTTTTCATTATTATCTCAATGTGGAGACATAGTTTAGATAATGGTCCTAAGGCTATGCTAATATAAAATGAAAAATGGGGTTTCATATCGAACGATCTAATGAGAATGTTGGAAAGAAATATCATCCACCATCATGTCAATAATGTGGGAGGAACCAACATGGGAACTACCTCAAAGTGATGAAAAAATGCTTCAAGTGTGGGTGAGAAGGCCACCATGTTCAAGCATGTCGAAAAGACATGAGAAGGTAAGAGAATGAGGTAGAGGAAATGAGAGAACCAAACATGGTCCAATTATACAACTTTAGGGAGAAAGGGAACTATGAAAGACAATGAACTAAACATTTATTTCTAAATGGTAATTAACATCATCATCCACCAAATAAAAAGGAGAAAGGGAAGTTTTATGCCATCACTACTGCACACGATTAATAATAAAATGAATTCTTACAAGGTACACTTCATATTCACCTAAGAATGGAAAAAATCCTTATTTGATTTTGGTTCAACAAAATATTTTATATATCACAACGTTTCTAGAATTATTTAATTGAAGCCCCAAATCCATGAATAGTGATATTGGTAAAAAAACATATTGGTGCAATAATATCAACTCAAGTGTTGGAATCTTCATCAGTTGGAATATATGGGATGTTTTATAAAAACATATTGTGATAAATCCCTTTGTGGAATTTGATGCTATAAAAGGGATGGATTGTCTCTCATTATATGGAGTATATATAAACTATTGGGAAAAGGATGTACCTTTTCATATTTCAAAGCATCCCATGCTCCATTACAAATGAAAGAAATATCATGAAAGTCTAGTAGAAAAACATTCAACTCTATGGGTGTTGGTTTCCTATGAATAAGCATACCTCACTAAAATTGTTGAGTCAAACTAAAGTGTCAAAATAGTGTAAATTCTCATTGTGAGGGAATACAATGATGTATTTCCAAAATAGTTTCACAGAACTCCCCTGGATCATGATGTAGAGTTCTCCATAGAACTCATGCCCAACGATACACTTATCTCAAAATGTCCCAATAGGATGGATATTATTGAACTGGATGAGTTAAAGAAATAGTTACAAGAGAATTTGGATAAAGGGTTCATATGCCCTAGTGCATCACTGTGGGGTGCACCAGTGCTCTTTGTTAAGAATAACGATGGAACAATACAGATGTGTATCATCTATCAAGAACTCAAATAGATCACAATAATGAACAAGTTTCCTTGTTCGAGAATTGATGAATTTTATGAGTTATTGAGAGGAGCTCAGTACTTCTCAAAGATTTATATCCATTGTAGATATTATCATCTAAAGGTGAAGAATGAAGATACTATAAAGACCTCCTTCTGTACAATTTTTGTGAACAGTGAGTTTTTTTGAGGCCCTTTGGACTTTCTAATTAACCTAGAATCTTCATTGATTTTTTTAATAGAGTCTTTAGTCATTACCTCAAAAAAATTGTAGTGTTTATTTATTCTATTTTTATCTTCGCCAAGATAAAGGAGGAACATGATGAATATATAAGACTTGTGTTAGCTACATTGAGAAAATAGAAGCTGCACACCATGTTCAGAAAGTGTAACTTTTAGATGAAGCAAGTCACATTCTTGGTTCATGTGATAACAATTGATGGATTTTTTTGTGGACCCTTCTAATCCCATTGCATTTATGGAATGGACAAGAGCCTATATTGTCACAGAATTCCATAGTTTTCATGGATTAGATGTGTTCTAATGAAATATTGTAAAAATGTTCTCATGATTGTAAATCCCACTAGAAATGTTAGGAATGAAACGAGTAAAGTATTTCAGGAAAAAATAATGTGAGGAAAGCATCAAAGAGATAAAGAGAAGTATTATCACTACACATGTACTCACATTACCAATAAGTAGAGAGATATTTATGATATAAAGTGATACTTCCAAGAATGTGTTGGTTTGTTTACTTATGAAAAACGATAATATGATAGACTACACCTCATTATAGTTGAGGATACATGAGCATAACTACCCAACAACTAATCTAGAGCCAGTAGCTATGGGTTTTTCCTTGAAAATATAGATCCACTGCATCTATGGTCTAATGTGTGACATATATACCGATAAAAATAGTCTAAAGTATATATTTACACAAAAATTATCTCAACATACATCAATGGATATGGTTAGAGACAACCAAAGATGATGATTTCTGTATTCACAGTCATCTTGGAAAGGCAAACAAGGTAGCAGATGATCTTACAAAAGAGAGCCTACAACTCTATCCTTGTTGCTGATTGAGAAAGACCTTATCTTAATGGACATGCAATAAATGAGTTTGAAAATCATAATATTACGGAATATATAAAACATTTACTAAATGATTTCCCAACCATCTATCTCAGAGAAGGTCTATATAGTTCAGGAAGGGAAGCCGTGAGAGGTCCATATTGATGATGATGGTGTGATTCTATTTAGAATGTTTCTTTGAGTGTCTTCATCTCCCAAGATAATGAAGTAGCTATTGGAAAATGAAATTAGCTGAAATTTATCTATCCATCATTTTAGCACCATGTTTTATCAGGATCTCCTTGAAGAATTTTGGATGGATAAATTGATGAAAGATATTTTGGTATATATATCAAGGGGCATGAAATGGCAGAAAGTTAAAATATAGAGAAAAATGTCCAAAGGGATGATGAACCCATTACCTATACCAATGTGAAAATGGGAGAATATCACTATAGAATTTTTCATGGGTCTCCTGAAGACAACCATGGGAAGTAATGAGAAATGGGTTTTGGTGGACCGACTCACCCAAACTGCCCACTTAATTGATATTATGGAAGATATATCACATGAAAAACATTCAATGATATATGTTAAGAATTTTGAGAGATTTAATGGGGTTCCACTATCGATTTTCTATGATCATGATCCAAGGTTCACATCTAAATTCTGGATGAGTCTCCAATATGCATTGAGTGTTGAATTAAATTTTTTTATGACCTATCACCCCCAAATTGATGAACAATCTAAAAGGACTATTCACAAACTCAAAGATATTATAAAGAACTTCTATTTTGAATTAAATGGTGGCTAGTATTAGCATCTCTCATTGACTGAGTTCACATATAACAATAGATTCCACTAAGTTATTCAGATGGCTCTATATGAATCTCTATATGGAAAGTGATGTAGACCTCCAACCAGTTGGGATGAAGTTGGAGAAAGAAAGCTACATAGACCTGATCTTGTGCAAGATATGGCAGAAAAGGTTCAAGTAATCTAGAAGAATATTAAATATTCTCAAAGATAGAAAATGATATATACTAACAACCATCTAAGGGTCTTGGATTTCGACATTTTAGATAATGTCTTCCATCGAATATCACCATGGAAGAGAGTCGTGCAGTGTGGAAAGAAACAGATTCCAATCCCTAGACACATCAGAAACTTTTAAATCCTAGAATGAATATGATTCATGGCATATTTGATTTAACTTTCACATAATATGGATGAAGTTCATGACGTGTTTAATGTATCATTCAAGATATTGTATATACCATATCCCTAAAATGTACTGAACATAGAGGTGGTACAGATGGAAGATGATATATTTCACGAGGAAAATCCAGTTAAAATATTGTACCAGAGAGATAAGGTTCTAGGAAAAGACAACCCACATTATGAATGTGATTTGGAGGAACCATAAGTATGTTGATGCCACTTGGGAACATTATGATGCGATGAAGGAGAAGTATGCTCACCTTTTTATGTAAAATAAAATATCAAGGGGGAAATTCCAAATGGGGGAAAGAATGTAACGTCCCAAACTTTTATCAATGAGATTTGTTCCTTCTTATAGTAATTTTATATAGTATAATTAAATAAAATGACATTATTAAACATAGTGCCACATAATTCATAAATGAACTACTATGTGTCCATTAAACATAATTTTTCCACTATTGTGTTTTGAATTTCAGAAATATGAAATACAATATTGTGATCCATAAGATGTTTTGAGTCTGATAGGAACAAATTAATTTATGGTGAATAGTAACATACCCTTAGGAATAGTAATGTTCCCATTATGAATAGTAATATGAACCATATTAATAGTAAATCAACCAAGTGAATATGAACCATACCAATGGTAGTATAAATAAAAAGCATTCATCCTATAAGTGGAAGTATAATATAATTATATTATAGTGTATAATTTTTTGTAAGTCATTAATATTTAATTAATTAATTTAATAATTTAAATGAAAATATATTTTCATAAAATTTAATCATAAATTATTATTTTGATGGATTATGATGAGACCTTAATTAATTTTTCACAGTGTTAGAGAAAAAGTTGTAATTTTAAAATTTCTATTTTTCATTTAAATTATTATTATTATAAAAATTAAAGTAGCAATTTTTAGATAATTTTTTTCATAAAATTAGGTAAAATCTTGAATTATAGACGTTGAAAAATATTTTGGGTGATCTTTTGGGATTTTTCTAAAATACTAAATATATGGTGAATAAAAAATAAGGTAATTTAATGTATAATTACATTATTTGTTAAATCCAATATTCCAGACATCATGACTAATATAAGCACCCAAATATGGAACTAACATGAATAATTTACTATATTTTTTCTTCGAATCATGTCTAATTTTTTTCTTGTGGGGAAATAGTAAATTAATGTTTATAATATTTAGAAAACCCTTCTCCCATCAACAATAAATACCGCCCCTCCAATCTTCATTTCCTTGTACCTCTCAAGCGTTGTGCCTAATCCAAATTCTCCTCCAATATCTTTCCAATATCTTCCCCTATTAACAGTAGCCCATCATCTAATAAAAAGACTAAAAAATCCCCCCTATATAGGATCTCAAAGAATATATATTCAAGTGGTAATTTCTTTATATTTTATTTCAATTTTATTAGAAATATTATTCCTTTTCTTCACTTATCCTTAACATGTATTATAAGAATTTAAGGATACCTCCATTTTGATTTATATAATGGTATTATATCATGTTAATTGAATATTATTCATTAAATCCCTATCTCTCTCCTTTGATAAAAAATTAAATCGCCGCCCGTGATGTGTTATTTTACCTACATCATTGGCGATGCACATTCATTTTCCTTGAACACCCTCACAGTTTTCAATAATACAATTAAATGGTTCAAAAAAATATTTTAATAAGAAATTTTTATCCCCTTTTATATTCTAGATACATTTATTATAAATAATCCTAAATGACAAAATAGAACATGTTCGTTGTAATCCAATAACCACCCAAATTAACCCAAAATGATCTTCATTAAATTTTATGTAATGATTTATCCTAAAGGTATATAGAAAAAATTCATTATGAGAACATTTAATGTCCTGGATGATTATTATTAAAATGTTATTGAAATTATACATGTTTATTTATGTTCTACGAGAAAATCCATTCATGTGTACAGGTGAATTGTCCACGTAAACACAGAAAAATAACACTACCAAAAAATGAATTTAAACTATATAACTCATCCAAAGGGATATAAAATAACCTAATGAACCATATTCACGTATAAATTTTATTTGAGTAAATTTATATCATTTTTTATATAATCTTCTAATATGATGGATATGATGATTTTTTTATAATTTTCTATAAAGTTAAATTTTTTAGTGAGTAGTGAAAAAATCTGATATTTCAAATTATGTCACTCAAATGGCATTATTATGATATAAGAAAGAATTAATAAATTTTAAAAACTTTTAATAGGGAATGTACATTGTTGGAATACAATATATATAGCAAACCATTATTTTTATTTCTAGCACCCTTACCTGCCTTGTGTAAAAATAACATATAATTTCTTCGAATTCAAAACTATTTTGGCCTTTTTTTATTTAATGGAATGGTTGGAAGGTGTCACATAGTTTTGGATTTATCCAAAAGTAAAAAAATAATTTTTTTAATTTATTAACAAATAAAATTATAGAAAATCATATTTTTTACTTTATTTCAACATAGAATGATTTTTACAATTAAATAAAGTATTTTATTAAAAAGTGTTTTTGATCTGTTTTTTATTTATATACTAATATCATTCATTAAATGTAATTTTTTATACCTATATAAATTTCATTAAATAAAATGGATTCTAAATTTTTAGTGATAATGTCCAAAAAATGAAGGCCCCTTTAATTTTTTGATATATAATATAATTATTATGGTAACACATTACGATATCACGGTTAATATTGAAATATATTTAAAATGGTGTAGTATGGTTATGTTTTTGAAAATGACTCCAAAAAATGAATAAATGATTTTATATGAGTCTATTTAATCTCAATAACATCTTATCTAATCATTTGGTGTTCCTTTGCGCCACATTACATGAATATGATATATTTATCAAATAAATAATTTAGATAATCCCATGTGTGTCATTTCCCTCTAATATAGTTGGTAGCATCCTATTATAATTTATTAAAAAAGTATGAACTATATATCTTAAGCAATCCCTACCATAATATTTTCCTATATTTGTTCCCATCATCTTAGAGTTTCTTTTCATCCTATAAGATCATAATAATAAGGATTACGGTGTAATCCAATGAACACCCCTCAAAGATGATATAATTGTCTTACCATTACCATTCAAGGATTATTTATTCTTTAACTTACATTAAAAATAATACATAAACACTAACATAATTTATACAGTATAAAAAAATATTATATTTTATTAGGATAATGGGAGAAACATTATTTATCTCCATTCTATCATGTGCAAAATGAAAGTATCACTCATAATTATATGTGGCATATCCGGTCCACATAGAAATATGAATCATTTTACAAAACCAAAATCCATGGCTTTTTATCAAAATTGAGTTAATGTTAATGTTTTTTATTTTTGACATACATATTCTTCTATAATTATAATATATTATCTAACATATTAACTTATCATCCCTCAGAATATGATAACATATCTTGTGAATATATATTGATAATACAATAAAAATACAATTTATTGGAATTTATTTATTATTTTGTAATAGTTTTAGCTATATGTAATTATATTCATGGTTGTTTTTAAAACAACTATAAAATATCTAATCATTAAATATTCATTGATGTTTTTACTTTTTCAATGAATTTGTTTTTTGATAGAATTATTTTTTAGTAGTGGTTTTGATTAATTACTGGCAGTTTATCATAGTAAAAAATTTAAATGGAATTTTTTATGGAACAACTAGTTTTTCTATAGAAAATATCTATTTTAAGTCTTTTACTAATTTTGATGGTTTTCCATAGATAAAATGTTTTGGGCGGTTGAAAATACCAATAAATATTGAAGTATAATTTAATTTATGGAATATTTAACTAGTGAAATTTTATTCATGGATATTAAAATCACCGCTAAATGAAAATTATCGGTTAAAACTAAATTTTATTTATGTTTTAGAAATAGTGATATAAATTACCAGATCATTTCCTAAATATCAGTACAATGAAAGTTGAAAAAAATAGGAGATCAACATATTATAACAAAAATAGTATCCCCAATACACAATATAATAGTCCATTTTATAAAATAAATCAATATTAAATTACATCATTACTTACAAAATTTCTTGTACTATTGAATTTTAACACAATCATGAGTCCTAGAAACTCTACGGAGATGCATGCCATAAAACCTCTATAACTTGTTCATGTTTTATCCCATAACCTCCTTCTCTACTTCATACCTCTAGTTCCCATAATTAATGTATTTTACTAGACACTAGTAATGAGAATATTCAATGATTAATAAATGAAATAAAATGAAAAAGATATATTATTTGATCACAATATAGTTCATGTAATTGTTTAATAATGAATCCAATAATTGGTATATATGAAAATTATAATAACTATAATAACTTATGATAGCCTCAGTTAATTTATAAAATTGATGACATGATATTGTAATGAAAAGCAGTATTACCATAGCATAACATACAATTTCATTATCAGAGTTCGAAATCCTCTAAATTTAATAATATATATATATTTTAAAAATAAATAATTCATTAAATCCAATATCTTCATTTTTGAATAAATATCAAATATCATCAACCACTAAGTCAATGTTTCCACATCAGCCACACATTATGGTAACCATCTCAACCAATAATTTTATCCTTGATGATAATTTGATCAATGACTGAAACCATTTTAAAAAAAATTAAATTTATATACTCAATCTACAATTTTATTATTATTTAATTAATATAAGTTTGAAATTAATTTTAATTCCAATAATTATATATATAATAAAAATATTCTTGATCAAAAAAATTATTTATTAAAATCATTTTCCCATACATTATTTAATGTAAAATCATCATATCATTAGTGGATCTTAATTTTATAAATCAATTCCTCCACTTCTTCAAATTTAATTTCCTCGAAAAATAATCCTATATAGAAATTTTTATATCAATGTTAATGATTAGAATGTTATTAAACATCAGTATACTTATAACGATACAAATAATTTTTAAAATAAATTATTATTTTTGGAACCACTAGTTAATTTACTAATTTTAATTACAATATCCATAATTTATACATTATAATTTAAATAATTATCATTAAATTTTATTTTAGGTTATTCATATAATTGATGATATTATTTTATAGGAGAAAATAGATAATATTAAAATTTATTATACAAACAAAATTTACTAAATAAAAAATAACTACAAAAATGAATAATATAAGTATATATTTGTGAAATTTACTCAACTTTTTTGTCATTTCTGATTCAACAAATACACTAGTATAAGTCATACATGTAGATGAATCCTTAATAAGACAATATAAAATGGTATAAAAATAGTGTTCATGGTAATTGATGAATTTTAACTTCTACCGTAGAAGGAGAATGAAGCCACATTGGGGAAGAGTGGGTACTAACACTAAACCATGTTTGGTGTGGCATACGTATAAAAACATTCCTTTAGTTTATTAATATTAAAAAATTATGTTGATTAATAGTTAAAAAATTCATTTTATTTAATAATATAAAACATAAAGTAAAATTGTATTCCAAGTTTTTCATATTTATATCACATTACATTGTTAACATTATTTATTCTTGTACTTTTTGTTGTTATTCTTCATCACTATCTTACACAATACTTACTTTTTCAATATCATCAGTAATTAAAAATTAATCCTGTTTTTATTTTTGTGGTTCATTATCAAAAATTACTTTACCTTCATGACCCATATCAAATATTTCTATCAGTTTCATGTGGAAAAATTACTCAACTAGAATTTTACTATATTATCAGTATAATATAACATTTTTAGTTAGAAGGCTATAATATTTGGATCATGTTCTTCATTTTAACAAGTTTCTATCATATATAAAAAATAATATATGTAAATTTTATTAAATATTTCATTATACCCCAATTTATATCAGCCTAGTTACATTTACATAACATAACTATCAATTTACCATGATAATATTACTTTATAATATTTTAAAATATTTCATTGTATCCATGATATGAATTTTTAAATATACTAATTTTTTTTTGTTTTTAGGCCTTCATCATGATCAACAATATGAAACTTGTAACCACCGACATTTATTGAATTAAATCTCTATGTATGATTCAAATATCCTCAATCTAAAAAGATCAAATCATTAGATAGTTCATCTCAACTGTTAGCATTTATTAAATATAGTTGTAGATACGAAAAATGTTACAAAATTTAGATGTTTTAAAATAAAAAGAAAATAAATATTTTATTAATAATATGTAAAATGTTCATTCCATTCAACAATTTATTTGGTAATAAATTTTTTATCTCTATCTCATTAAAATGGAATATCAAAAGGTGTTTTTTCATTTGTGTCCATAAATTAATTAACACAGGGATAAAAAATATCACTATAGAGTACCAAATATCAATTTTATTCTCTTAAATATACATATGTCAATACAAATGGTGCTATTTTTTGAGTTTATTGACCAATATTTGGAAATATTGATGTATGTTTATGAGAAAAAAATAAAATTAGATTATAATCAACACATCAGACATTTTTGAATCATGTCTCTAATGAATACAAATACCTTGAACAAATGGTTAAACACTCTTTGAAATAGTAATCCTTTATAATAGAAATTGATTTAAGAGATTTATATTAAAAACAAGACTTATAATGACAATGATACATAAGGAAAAAATTTATGAAACATATAAATATTTTTGAAAATAGTTATTTATAAAATATCCTTGATAAAAATATTAAAATAAAATATCATTCCATGGTATTAAACCATTAATAATATATTGGAACTCCAATTTGAACTTCTTTGGAGAAATTATATATTATAATATTCATCATAGTGAAACATGAAAGGGGAAACAAAATTTAAAATGATATAGTGTCTACTGAATTCATTCTTAATTTATATATATTCCATTAGGGTATAATATCCACTCATAATGATTTCAAATAAATGTGAAAAATATTATTTCAAGGGAGGGTACTTTTTAGGTAACAAATTATGAATTTCAAAAGGTAAAATATACTCTATTAATATATATATGTCACGAATTTCCAATCCATGTATCTAATATTGATTTAAATAAAAAAAATTATGAAATATTACTACAATATCAATTATTAACATTCATATTTTATAATAATCAATGTAAAATAACATTCTTATGAATATCCATCGTAAAAGGCATTGATTGATACTTTCTATTATAATTTCTTCATAAATAATGATTAGTATTGGTTCATTTTAAGTTCAATGTAAATTTAAATGATCCTATGACATTCCATTCTCATGATGAAATGTGAAAAAAACATTATCAAATTTATTATAATCAATCAGAATAACTTCATGATTATGAGGCGACAATTACATTTCCCAATAGGGATATTAAAAAAATTCTCCCTTTTATTTAATTTTGTCCTTCAAATGTATCAGACTGAATTATTGATATTTTTTTTTGTTCATTCGGCTAAAAATGTTTTCAAAATGTTATAACTATATTTGATATTTTTTCTATGATTTTATATCCTAATAATAAATTTGGTGGAATATTCAAATATAGTTTCCTACTAGAATGTGACTTGTTAAAAAAATCTATTAGATTTTTCAATGATGTGACAATGAAACATGAAACACCACCTTCTAGTAAAACAAATCCAATAAAACTCAAAATCAATTTTTCAAACAAAAACATTCAATCCAATGTGAATGATCCAACCATACGAATTTCCAAATATATGAATGTCACTAATGTTCCAAAAATTTGCTGAATAAATTTTTTACATTTGTGTGGAAGATACATCATATGTTTCGACAACATCACTCTAAAGCACGAATAATTATTGAACAAGTGTTTGAATGTTTAGATCAATTTTTTTTATAGAAATTTGATTTCTGTGAATAATAATAGACATGCAGAATGATTTCTGATGCATAGATATCCAGAGAGTTATAATATGAGGGATAAAAAAATGAAATTATTGTAACTCATAATTAAATACCAAAAATGATTGCATCTATCAAATAAAAATCCTATGTATATCATTATTGGATTAAAAGATAAATCTAGATGAAATGAAATGAATTTTCCATGATTTTGAATTTTTTGGATGTTTCACTGACTAATAATTTTAACTATGTAAGCCTGAGACATCATATGTTCATTGGTTTTAGATGAAATAACAAATCACGGAAACTTTTGTGTCAGTAGAATTAAATGAAAACCCTTGAAAACAATTTTCATTTTATATTTTTTTATTATAGTGATTAGATTCATCCAGACATAAAAATTAGAATTGAATCAAGAAGTATTTAATATTTTTAATTTTTAATTTTCTAGTCTTCTTTCAATGAAATCATAAAATCATTGAGACAATCATGTATCATCATATATTTGAGTCCAAGATTTATAAAAATGTTTTTCATCTCAGAAAATAATATGATGATCTTAGCTTGAACAATTTCATCACACAATAATTCTTATATCATGCGAATTTATTTCTTTATAATTCCGTATAAAAAATTAATGTGGTATAGATTTAGTAGAAATGAATTTTTTTTATAATATGATATATCATTCATATAATTCCTAAATACCATATGAATCTAATTTAAGAAATTTTTTTTTCATAGATTTGTTTTACTTATTATTTGTTTCCTAATCATCATCCATTAATATGTTGTCATCTTTATTAGGTGGTATTGTAATTATAAAATCGTGATTAATATCTATAACAATAACTACTGAATACTCTGATGCATTAAATTATTGATGAAATTTCTCAACTATGATAAAAGTATGTTGTATGATGTTTTGAAATTAATTATTCAATATCAGAACAATCACATGATCTTTTTAAAAGTATAAATAAATTAATAATTTTTCCCTAAATTTTTATTCTAAGATACAAATGAAACACATATAATGTGTGTAACTCCCTGACCCTAAATACCCATAGTCGGTGCATTACTACATAAACATGGCATGATCACAAGAAAGATCATGTCTTGAAAGACCGATTAGTTTAGTAGCCTTGGAAACACTATATATATTCATAATGTTTACATTACATCAATAAGTGAAAAAATACACCAACATATTGTCTTCATATTTACTCATACTATCCCTGTAAGTCATTCATAAAATACTTCTTCCCATCCTGGGAAAAATAAAACATTGAAAGGGGTGATCTCAGATGCTCATTAAGGATAACAATATAGCGGAAACATTCATAAATAAACATAAAAATTTAACGAAATGTATAACTAAAACAAAATCCTTTTAAACATGAACTTCAACATAATATATCAATGATAAAATGAAATAATTCCATTTACTTATTCACATGGATTTTGTACTAGTTGAATAATCACATGAAAATATTAATAACCAATTTCATAATGACGGAATGCATAATTCCAGACTATCAAAACCACGTAGCCAAGGCCTCGTGCCAAGACTACAAATAAGATTTTGTCAAGGCCTTGTGCCAAGACACTAGTTTGTCTAATGAGACCTACCGATGCATCAAGGAGCTATATAAGGCTCAAACCGTCACATATTAAGTCCAATGAATTCCCATATTAAAAGGTTTAAACATAAAATAAACATTCGAATTGAAACTAGCATACGAAATGTCAATAATTTAACCACAAACCATGAATGGTATAAAAAATAGCACATCCACAGTCAAAAATAACTCATTCGATACAATATGGAAGATTGTATTGTATCAGATTACCCTCAATAGATAATAATGAAGCATATTGATATAGATGGAAATAATCATCAATACTATTAGAGAGAAATATCCCCTTTTTTTGAAATCGTTTAAAATCCACACTATTTTTCAGGAATCCATTTAAAAATTTATTTTTGAATGAAAGTGTCCCATACCACTGTGATAATTTTAAAATTAATTTTGGTTTGTAATCATCAATGTCCATATAGATAAATCTTTAAACCACTTTTAAAACCTGGACATTAATTAGAAAGATTTAGAATGATAAATCATTAAATCGTTTCAACATGATATTTTAGTTAGAGTTACTAACCAAAAGAGAGACACTTGAATAAAAATAATTGAGGTAATCAAACTTTGTAATATCATGAGATTAAAGCGATTAATGATATACTATGTCAAAGTACATTATATACACCATATAAAAGTGATTTGGTGTATAACAACAAAGAAGTCGCAATGGAATGTAAATTGAGATGACTTCTCTTATAAAGACAGTATCTTTCAGTTAAGGATAAGTCAAAGACATAATTATGTCTGATGAATTTAAATACACTCAATATGATTCAATTTTCAGTGTAAATAAATTAGAGTAAATTCACACCTATTCTTGTAAAAACAACACCAATGAATTGTATATTTAACTCAACAAATGGATCTTGAGTTAAAATTACACTTATCAAGTTCAAATCGATGACTTGAGAATTTATCAAATGGACTGATTATGTGTACCAAAAGTATATCCACAGAATGGGGAGTTGAATTTATGACATAATCAAATGAATAGTGATTCCACACATAATCATGGAGTAAAGTAATCAATGAAATATGCGTAAAGCCAAATGAGTGGAAATTGAAATTTCAAATTCCCTTATTGATTTGGTAACATACATAACATACACCCATGAATGAAGGATCATACAATGATGATGTAAATACATACGAATTAAATTATATTACACAACGAATACAAACATGGGCAGTACACACACCACATGTAATAAATAAGTGGTGAACAATGGAATTCTCACGGAATTAAAAGTGAGATAAGAAATCCCTTACTTTTTACATTTTCCTTGGTCAACGGTAGCTTAACCTACTGTATAATGGTGAAATAATTTTTATTTAATTATACAATAATCATTTACATTAATATGATATAATATATGATCTTTTAACATTGGTTTGTTAATAATATCTTAGTATTATCGTCATTTCGGGTGTTAACTTACTAGTTTTCCATTATATTCTTTGTTACGTAAACCGTGTTTGTTATGGATAGGTTTTATCTTATTAATATCTAGAATTATATCAAGTTATTAAAAATTATTTTTAATCATCAAATGAGAATCATACTTGAATGGATATGATAGAGAATGAATCTCATCGCGTTCGTGGAGACGGTAGTCCGTATGTATGCACGAGCGACAATATCATTCTTTTGATGTTAAAATAATATATAATTATATGTTATATCATATAGACAGAGTAATTATCATTTTATATTAATTATTTACAATAATTACACATCATTATTATACCCATCCAAATAATAATTTATTGAATGACAATTACACCACGACGTGGAGACGGTAAGCCGTACGTACGCACATTTGGTGCCATGCCATTCAAAGGATGGATAGAATAATGAATATGGTTGTACCATATTTATAATAACATCCTAGTATATAGAAGATACTGGTGTTATTATTTTATAATAGAAATAACAAAGAAATAAGAAGTTGAAGAAGAAAGGAACTTGAAAGGGGGTGGTGAAAACATTACCTCTTCTTCGGGTTCGTCCTTTTGATTTGGTCAAAATGTCTCCATAGGTTAGCATTCAGATCAAACTAAGGCCTCTAGGTTGTAGTGAGGAAAGATCATAGAGTAGTTGGGCAGTTTTTGGACGAGTCAATAGGCTTTTAATGTGTGAATTAGTGAGAAGGGGGAGTGCCCTTTTCTAAGAGGGGTGAGGGGAACCTTTGGAAAAGTTAAAAATATTATTTTATAATAAATTAATAATCTATTTATAATATCTCAAAATTGGATTATTTAAAGGTTTAGGTGGGGATGGGTCAGAAACCACTCAACCAATATAATTTATAATGGTTTGGGTCATTATATTAACCTTATCTTTAATTATCAACTTTTAGTTAATTAGTTTCACTTTTACAATGTCTCTTTGTATTTTTATATTATATGGTTAATATAATTACTATATACATCCAAGAGACCCCCAAGTTGTCCATTAATGATACACCAATCATGATATAAGTATCTTGGAGAAACCAATGATTTTTAGGAATTGAATATAAATTAATAATATAATATTTGTTTAAAAAACTTTTTATGTCATTTTTGACTTTATTGGGTATTCTGTTTTTGATAAATTCATATCTGCATTATTACTTCAAAAAAAATTTATATAATTAATATTAATATGTCATATTAACCTAGAAAATTAGTGTAATTCATAATAAGTATCAAGTTACACTTATTTTGATATTTATAATATCAATTATTTTAATATTTCATTAATTAGGTAATTACTGCATCACCATTGTGTCATAAATAAATTAAAATATGTAATGTCTAAAAATTATAAATAAAACACCATTATGTAGGAAATATTTTTAGCTTTCTAATTAATATATACAATCGATTTTATATTATGTATAACCCTATATTAAAAATGTTTTTGTAAATAAACATTGATTTTAACTCTTTTAACTCTTCTTTGAATTAAATAATAATAAATGTCCTAATCTAATAAAAGTGGACCTAAATGATAATAATTCACCCCTAAGAATGTTTTTGGTCGAGATACACTTGTACAATAGAATTATGAAATGTGTTAGGATAATATTAATATAATTTTTACCCTCAATTACCTTTTTTACTTTTAACCATGTTAAATAAAAGTAGTACAAAGTTATTATTCACCAAAAATTATTTTCATCTCATTGAACCACACTTTACTCTTTGATATTAACCGTGTCTCTTGGATTTTAGAAATTCCACTCACAGATGCAGTCAAATTAAGTATTATGATAAATTCAGTTTTTAACTACAATTTAGTGGGTTAACTATTGATCAAAAAATGAACGTTTCCAGAAAAATTCCAAAATTAGGCATAAACGATATTTGATATTATGAATTAAAAAATGATGTCGATTTTCCATATTCAAAACATATCAGTTGCATTAATTAATTTAAAATTTAATTCCCGTTTTCAAAACAATTTGTGTGTTTTTAAGAGATAATAACTATCAAAAGATGGATACTTGTTTATGTCTGGTTTAAATGTGAAATTACATCTAATGACCAACATTGTATTAAATGGTAATAATATGTTCTAAATACACTTTAAAACCACCCAAATTAATAATTTATCAGTATTAGTTATATCGATTAGAAAAAGATGTTTTTAATTAAAATTTATTAATTTTCACTATTCATCAAAATATGAATGTTATCTGAAAAGTACCAAAATTTCATCCAAAGCTAATTTCGATATTGAGAATCCAAAAATGAAGTCCATTTCGAATGATAAAATTTATAAAATTTCAAAGAGTAGGTATTACTATTCATAACGACTAATTTGATTGGTTGTGGTGTGTTAGAAACTCAATGTTGTGTACAATGGGCGCCATTGCATTACAGAAAGGGAAACGTATCGTGGAAGCTTGGGGTGTTGCATTCTCCCCTCATTCATTAAACTGTTTCCTCTAAATTTTTTATATATTTGGTCTTGATAATATAATGGAAAGTCCCACATTAGAAAAAGAGTCAATAAAACTATCACATTAAAAGAAATAACGAGAGGTACAAAGGTCACCCAAGATTACCCATACAAGGATTCCATGTAGGAAAACATGGATATGGACGATAAATTAAGAGTTATGTTCTGATGGAGAGGGATATAAAACATGATCAGTAGAATGTTAACAATTAGAAAATCATAGACTTGTGTTGGGACAAACAGTCATTAGTCTCCTAGTAGGAAAAGTAAACGGACAAATTTTTTTGTTTTATGTTACATTAAATTAGGACATGGAATTCATTTATGATATTGACTAAGAACATAAAGAGATATACTTACTTTTTAAGTAGAGTTTCAATCACTAATAAATTTTTACCACTAACTCGTTTTTTTGAACAATGATTATTCAAGAAGACTTGGTCACAATGGAAGAGAGGGAATAAACATCTATAGAAATACATGATCCATGTAGGATAAACTATATATTTACATTGTCTTTAGAGATTAATCAAAACCAAAATGGTTAGTATAATATCTGATGATCCCCCAAATGGATATTTCATTAGAGAAAAAAAACCAATCTTAATTTCTAAAATTAAACCATGAATACCCCCAAAGTTAAATAAATAACATTCAATAATCAATTGTCCATAAAATCCTTCAATAATCGAAACTAATATTGAAACCCAAAACATATAAGAATGTCGTCTTCCACGTTAAATTGTATCTTCAAATGACATTAATTACTCTTAAAGTCACATACTTAAAAGTAATTAACCCAACCATTTCCTTTAATAACCCAAATCACTATAAATCAACAACAAAAACATAGATAAAAATCCATCATTACTCCTCAAATGAAATCCCATACTATTCAATTGTCCTTGGGAATATAGTGTTCACAACAAAGCCAACAACTTCAAAAATAATATGTATCACTTAATCACCAAATTATTTTCCTATACTAAGGGTATTCATTTGATAAGACATAAGATCCCAAATCAAATTATTATTGATCAATAAAATCATTTAACTAAAAATAATAGTCTCACTAACCAGGGACTTGACGTAGTCCAGTGGTAGGTGATAAATACCAATCACATTTAAGTTGTGGGTTCGATTCCCACCACTTTGTCCTACGTGATGGGTTGTCACACGTTCTGCGTGTTGTCCTTTTTCAAAAACTATATTTTATAACATTACCAAAATGAGATAAATTCCTCAAAATAACCATAACATAATTTAACCCCAAATATTATCTCATACCTTTCATTTTAATCCCAAATTATAATAACTTATAATTACCTCAAACCCAACGATCATATACAACAAAATGATTATTTATAACTATATCCACAAGAGATACGATAATTCTTCCTCAAATATCATTCTCACATGGAAAACTGCTTGGTTAAAAATACAAGAGAAAGTTATTCCAAAGTAAACCCATCAACAAGGAGCAGTAATACTTTTTAAACAATTATCCAACCATTTATTTCCACATTGCTTCATCATTGACCAAGAAAATATCCAATAGAATAGGGCATTCACTCGGGTAATGTCCAGGTCCCCTACATTTACGGAAAATGACTATAAATAGATTCTTGGGACCATTTTTATCTTCATCCATAGTACTCTTCATCTTTCTTTGGCAATTCTTCACATTATGTCCTTCCTTCCCACACGTAAAGCATTTCTTTATCCCATTGAGACACTTTTCTGGGTGTCTCCTTCCACATTTCATGCACGATGGAAATTGAGGATTCCTTTCCCCATGGTCTCTATTGCTGGAGCTCTTATCATTCATCAACTTTCTCTTCTTTGTTGAGTCTGAGAATTGGTTAATATATATATTTTTGATCATATTTTTGGAAAATTGATTTGGCATAAATATGATATCTTTTACGCCTATCAACATTCCAATTTGTTGCTCATTGCCACCACCGTTCCCACCTTGTACATTATTATCGATGTCACTATGACTTCCTTGAAATCCATCCATTAACTAAAACCAGAAATAATTGTGTGAGTAACAGTAGTCATAAAATCATTTAGAGATTAACATGTCACCATACTCTCAATTTGAAATACATTAGGATTAACCAAGGTCATTTACTCTTATCTTATATATATAATACTTCAAATCGGTTTGTAAAGAAAATGTAAATTATCCTAAGAATATCCCCCGGGAGTGTCATAACCAAGAGTGTAGTAAGGACTGTTTTCATGAACCAGCCCCCGTTCGAGTCTAGCTCAAAGCGGTGTTTTTGGGTTTTACCCCTAGGTACATCTGTGCCAGAGCCGCCTCTAACTGCTCATATCCAGACAGAAATGTATTGCTTAGAAAACTCAAAAAATCTCAACAATACCAAAATTCTGGGAAGTTCTTCTATACTAATCCCAAAAGTACATCTTAGGTCTATGTGCTCTTATCAGATTTTATCTAAATATAGCTTCCACGGTTTGTACTAAACTTCCTCTGATACCAACTGTAATGCCCTGGCCCTATACACCCAGAGTCGGTGCATTATTTCCTAAAATTAGCATGATCACATGAATGATCAAGTCTCGAATGACCTATTAGTTTAGTAGCCTTGGAAACACAAGATATATTCATAAAGTTTACATTACATCAATTACTGAAAAACTATAACAACATATTGTCTTTATATTCCCTCATACTATCCCTGCAGGTCATTCATAAAATACTTCTTCACATCTTGGGAAAAATAAAACATTGAAAGAGAAGAGCTCAGATGCTCAGTAAGGATAACAATATAGAGGAAACATTCATAAATAAACATGAAAATTTAAGGCAATGTATAACTAAAACAAAATCCTTTTAAACTTGATCGTCACCATAATACGACAAGGATAAAATGAAATAATACCATTTACTTATTCACATGGATATTCTACTAGTCAAATAATCACATGAAAATATTAATAACCACTTTCATAATGACGTAATACATAATGCCATGCTATCATAAACACGTAGACAAGGCCTCGTGCCAAGAATACAAATAAGATTTAGTCAAGTCCATGTGCCAAGACACTAGTTTGTCTCATGAGACCTACTGATGCATCGAGGATCTATAGGGGGCTCCACCTATCACATATTAAGTCCAATGAATTTCCATATGAAAAGGATTAAACATAACATAAACATTCTTATTAAAACTAGAATATGAAATTTCAATACATTAACCACAAACCATGAATGGTATAAAAATATCACATCCACAGTCAAACATAACTCATTCGATACAATATGGAAGATTTAATGGTATCAGATTACCATCAATCTAGAATAATGAAGGATATTGACATAGAAGGAAATAATCATCAAAACAATTAGAGATAAATATCCCCTTTTTTCTTAAAATCATTTAAAATCTACACTACTTGTAAATAAGAAATTTAAAAATAAATTTTTGAATCAAATTGTCTCATACCACTTTGATATTTTAAATGGAATTTTGATTTAAAAACTTTAATGTCCATACAGATAATCCCTTAAACCATTTTTAAAACATGATCATTTATGAGAAATATTTATAATGACATACCTTTAAAACATTTTAAAATGATATTTTAGTTAGAGTTACTAACCAAAAGAGAGACACTTGAATAAAAATTATTGAGTTAATCAAACTTTGTAATATCATGAGAATAAAGGGAATCATGATATACTATGTCAAATTACATTATATACACCATATAAATGTTATTTGGTGTATAACAACAAAAAAGTCTAAATAGAATGTAAATTGTGATTAATTCTCTTATAAAGACCAAATCCTTCGGTTAAGGATACATAAACAACATAATTATGTGTTCCAAATTTAAATACACTAAATATGATTGGATATTCAGTGTAAATCAATCAGAGGAAATTCACACATATTCTTGTAAAAACAACACCAATGAATTGGATATTTAACTCAACAAATGGAGATTGAGATAAAATTACACTTATCAAGTTCAAATCGATGACTTGAGAATTTATAAATGGAGTGATTATGTGTACAAAAAGTATATCCACATAAAGGGGAGTGGAAATTATGACGTAATCAAATGAATAGTGATTCCACACATAATGTTGAGTAAAATAATCAATGAAATATGCATAATGCCAAATGAGTGGAAATTGAAATTTCAAATTTCCTTATTGATTTGGTAACATATATAACATACACCCATGAAAGAAGGGTCATAAAATGATGATGTAAATATACATGAATTTAATTATATTAGACAATGAATACAAACATGTGAAGTACACACACCACATGTAATAAATAAGTGGTGAACAATGGAATTCTCATAGAATTAAAATTGAGATAAGAAATCCCTTAGTTTGTACTTTTTCCTTGGTCGGCTGTAGGTTAACTTCGTGTATAATGGTGAAATAAATGTTATTGAATTATACAAGAATCATTAACATTAATATGATATCATATATGATCTTTTAACATTAATTTGTTAATAATATATATTATTATCGTCATTTCAGGTGTTAACATACTTGTTTTCCTTTATATTCATTGTTAAATAAGTCGTGTTTATTATGGATAGGCTGTATCTTATTCATATCCAGAATTATATCAAGTCTTTAAACATTATTTTCAATCATCAAATGAGAATTATAGTTGAATGGATACGATGGAGAATGAATCTCATCGCATTCGTGGGGATGGTGGTCCGTACGTACGCACGAGCGACAATATCATTCTTTTGATGTTAATATAATATATTATTAGACGGATTATCATATAGACAGAATAATTATCATGATATATTTATTATTTAAATGAATTACACATCATTATTATACCCATCAAAATAATAATTTATTGAATGACAATTACACCACGACGTGGAGACGGTAAGCCATACGTACGCACGTATGGTGACATGCCAATCCAAGGATGGATAGAATACTGAATATGGTTGGAAGATATTTATAATAACATAGAATTATATAGAAGATATTGGAGTTATTATTTTAGAATATAAATAACAATGAAAAAAGAAGTTGAAGAAGAAAGGAACTAGAAAGAGGGTGGTGAAAACATTACCTCGTCTTCGGGTTCATACTTTTGATTTGATCAAAAGGGCTCCTTAGGTTAGCTTTCTGATCAAAATAAGTCCTCTAGGTTGTATTGAGGGAAGTTGATAGAGTATTTGGGCAGGGTTTTTCTGGGCCAAAAGTCTTTTAATGTGTGAATTAGTGAGAAGGGGGAGTTCCCTTTTATAAGAGGGGTTATGGGGCACCTTTAGAATAGCTAAAAATATTATTTTATATTAAATTCATATTAGGTTTATAATGGATCCAAATTGGATTATTTAAAATTTAAGGTGGGTATGGGTCGAAAAACACTCAACCAATAGAATTTAGACAGTTTTGGGTCATTATATTAACCTTATCATTAAGTATTAACTCTTAGTTAATTAGTTTCACTTTTAACATGTCTCTTTGTATTTTTATATTATATGGTTAATAAAATTACTATATACATCCAAGAGACCCCCAATTGGTCCATTAATGATACCAATATCATGATATAATTCACTTGGCCAATCCAAAGATTTTTAGGAATTGAATATAAATTATTAATATAATATTTGTTTTAAAAGCGCCTTTATGTCAATTTTGACACAATTGGGTATTTTGTTTTTGATAAATATATAACAGCATTATTACTTCAAACACAATTTATATAATAAATTATATTATGTCATATTAACCTAGAAAATTAGTGGAATTCATAAAAATTTTCAAATTATATTTATTTTGATATTTATAATATCAATTATTTTAATATTTCATTAATTAGGTAATTATTTCATCACCATTGTGTCATAAATAAATTACAATATTTAATGACTAAAAATTTGAAATAAAATACCATTATTTAGGAAATATTTTTATATTTCTAATGAATGTTTACACTCGAATTTATCTTATGTATAACCATATATTAAATTTTTTTTAGTAAATAAACTTTGATTTTATCTCTTTTAACTCTTCATTGAATTAAAAAATAATAAATGTCCTAATCTAATACAAGTATTCCTAAATGATAATATTTTACTCCTATGGTTGTTTTTGGTCAATATACACTTGTCCAATAGAATTAGAACATGTGTTTGGGTAATATTAATAAAATTGTTACCCTTAATTACAATATTTATTTTTAATCGTGGTAAATAAAAGTAAAAAGTTACTATTCACCAATAATTATTTTCATCTCATTGAACCATATTATACTCCATGATATTAAACTTGTCACTTGGATATTCTAAATTCTACTCACAGAAGCGGTAAAATTTAGTTTTATGAAAAATTCGGTTTTTTAACTACCACTTTGTGGTTTCACTATTCGTCAAAAAATGCATGTTTCCAGAAAAATACCAAAAATTAGACCTAAGATATATTCGATATTATGAATTAATAAATTGTGTCTATTTTAGAAAATTCAAAACATATCAGTTGCAATAATTAATTTAAAAATTAATTCCCGTCGTCAAAACAAATAGCGTGTTCTTAGGAGATAATAACTATCAAAAGATTAACACTTGTTTATGTATGGTTTAAATGTGAAATTACATCCAATTACCAACATTGTATTAAATAGTAAAAATATATTCTAAATATACTTTAAACCCACTCAAATTTATAATTTTTCAGTAGTAATTATTTAGATTTAAAAATTTGTTCTTAATTAAAATTTAGTAATTTTCACTATTCATCAAAATATGAAAGTTATCCGAAAAGTACCAAAATTTCACTATTCATCAAAATATGAAAGTTATCCAATTAAAAAAAGTTATTTTCAATTAAAATTTAGTAATTTTTCAATACCAAATCCTAAAATACTTCGTCACTCTTGAACCATATTGTGAATTTGAAATTTGGCCATGGATATTTTATTCTTTAATCCATAGATAAAATTCAAAATTTAAAAATAAAAAACTTTTCCAAACTCAGAACATACTAATATGTGTTATAAAGTAATGTTATAAACATTTATCCATATATAAATGACTGTATATATTGAAATATATAAAATCTAATTATATTAATATATAGATAAATAAAATATATTTCATTTCACATAATAAAAGAATTTTTTTTATCTTTTTTAAAACTTACATAGTTTAGTCAGTCGCATGAATTTTTACTTATACATTTATTTTAAATTATTATATAACCTATAGAATTAAAAAAACATTTATAGAGTCCACAATTTTTTTTACTCAATAACATTTTTGATGACTAATTTTTATAATTATAGCAATTCACCGAACTATCAAATAACCTAATAGAAGTCAAATAATAGCTCAATATCACATAATTTTTTTAATTCTTATAATAAAGTTAACATCAATTTTCATTAGTGATTTCAACATTTAACATATTTCTCTTCATTTTTACATGTACTTTCACTTTCCATGCAATAAAAAATTCACCATCTAAAGTATATTTCCTATAAACCCATTTAAAATCATTACAAATAAATTTATGTGAAATATAAAATCATTATCTTCAGACTAAAAAATCAATCATATGAGTTGTCGTTATTTTTTAATAAAATACTCAAAATAAATATCAGAGTCCAAGAGGATAAAAATATAAAACTATTCAAAAAATCAGCACCCTGAATATATCATAGACTATATTTCAAAAATAAATTATTAATAAGTCTAAAAAACTAGAAACAATGAAGGAGAATCTGAAATAGGTAAATTGTCAAAACTAACTCCATTTCACAAATCTTCCCTAAAATTGAGATAAAAATTAGCCACATAATATTACGGTGAAACAAATCTTGTAACCCTCAACAAAAATAACTATAGGGTTCCATTGGAATATAGGCATGGAGGTATTAATTTATGGGGATCTGGTGTCGAGGCTAAGATTGTTTTCTATCCGGCATCGAGTGATTTCACTTGAGAGGCTGAGAGGGGGTCCATTGAATAGAATCACTAGGGGTTATGTCAAGAGAATTTTGATATTGAATGGAACTTAGTGGCAACCTCAGGTAGATTTTATGTCCTCATAATATCATCAAGTGGTGGTGAGGGGTAGTCCAAGACTATCAGACCTGGAAAAACATTAATAGGTGTGAGGGATGGCGAGCGGGAGGGAGTGGGGGAGGGTAGGTCGGACAAAGTTATTTTAAAAAAAATGATTTGTAATTTAAAAAAACAACTAAAAAATACCAAATACCTAAAAAATAATTGATATAATAGATCACATAATAATTTTTTTTCATGTGGTAGTGGTTTATAGAATGGACATTAAAAACTGTTGTAATTTACTTCATTTTATATTGTGTGACCATAACTTCTATAAAGAAATTTTTTTACTTTTTCATTTTAATTTTGCATATATAGTAATAATCACATATTCAATGAAAATATATTATATTTATGATATATTTATCATTATATATATATATTTTTCTTCAGTTTTATTAAAATTAAAAACATCACATGTGTACAAAGACAAACAAAAATAAAGAAATATAATCATATTTTCATCATAAAATTATACGAATGGGTCATAAAATGTTCAAAATCAAAAATTATGATAATTATGTTATTTTTTACAATCTATATATGATAAAACCATAACTACTGTTCATATTCCAGAACTATCAAATCAAAACATTCCTAGAAAACACACAATTTTTTCACTCGAATAATGAATTTGATAAAAAATTGATAACAATGGGTTAATTATAATATGTATATATTCAGTAATACATATATATATATATATATGAACATGTTTCATGAATATAAATATATATAAATATATATAATAATTCTATGTTTGTTAATGAGGAAGTTTGAACACATAGAAAATAAGACGAAACTTGAGGTATGGGTTTCTCAAAAAACCTGTTTTCTCTTTGGAATATTCCACATTCTCCACATATTTATTTCATGGGGTGTATTTAATAAATTATTTATATTATATATCATGAACATATTTATATTCCTAGTATTTCAATTTTCCTTTTATTATATTTCTTTCATGTGTGTTTCAATTCAAAACAATCAAAATCGGAGAGGGATTTCTATTACAATCTAATTTCTTCTCGGTATTGAATATGGTTACTTTCTACATTAAAAAAATATTCAATATTTATTCAATAAACGCTTTATATTATCATCTAAAAAGTTTATTCATATCATTTTAACGCATTTGAATCATTTATGTATTTTTTGAACTAAAAACTACCAAGAAATATTTATTAACAAAAAATACATTAGTTCTTATTTGGTCAAAAAACATTTTTCCAGGCCATTTTTCGTTAAAATGTTTTTAATAATATTATTTTATATGATATTATGAATTATAAATTTTATATTATATCATATTTTTATTTATTTTCAATATTTTTAAATGGAAATTTTATATTTTTTCCAAACTTTTTGTTTAATACTTTTTACAGAAATTATGAGAGGTCTTTCTAATTTATTATATATGACATGATCTAATTTTTACCCTATAATCCAAGTTCATCACAATGAATATTAAATTAAAATATTCCATGTTTATTTTCAAATAAAATTATTTTCTCAATAATTTGGGAATTTTTATTTTAAATTTTATCAAAGGTAAATGATGTTTTCTTTCAATTTTAATGAAATGGTTTAAAAGAACATTAAAATATATTTTTCGTCTATTAAATCATCCTTTAATGATGTTAAAACTTAATTTATGATATGTTCTTATGATACCCTAAAATATCTTTCTCTAGATGTCTTTTGATGATAATTATTCAATGTGGATTTTGTGAAACTTATTGCTTCACCATAGGTTAATAACATTATAGTGAGACCTATTTAAACCAAATTTATATTCTTTTAAAAACCCATAATTATCAAAAATTAATATTACATCTTATTAGTTGAATATTCATGAAATAACATTTCTATCAATGGAATAACTATATAGGTTTGTATTCCTTGGAACCATGGTTTCATAAAGAAACCGGTACAGAAACGATCTAAATCATGTCCCAAATAGTTCATCACAAGAAGAACCATTTTTAGTCATATTATATATAATTCCATTATTCACATCCCATGTAAAATGAATCATAATATAATGTGTTATACTATTATTATCATGGGTAATCATATATGATATTAATCAATGATAATATTCAAGAATACGATAAACATAACGGTGTGAGAACATGACCATAACATACAATAATCTTACACAATATGTCAATTATCATTACTCATGAACCATGGAATACGGTTTCTTCTATCAATAGACATTAGATATATTTGTTTGGGTTCATCAATAAGCAATCATGATCCATGAGAACATATCATCATACAAAATTGGAGGGCTATATAATAGTGGACGGTGGCCCTAAGTGAACTGGATTTTCTTATCATCACAATCCTTACTATATCAGTATATATTTATATATCTTTACCAAAATCATCATAGTTATATATAATTTTATGCAGAGCTGTCATATAATCCTAATCCTCTCATATGTGGGCCACCATATAATAAAAAATTCTCCATATGATTAGATCATAACCCATATAGAAGAAATAAGATTCATAAAAAACTAATCATATTAATCATAGAACGTCCATATATAGAATAATAATTTAATTATTGAATCATATCCCTAGTTAGGAATAAATAACATAAAAGGATATTATCATGGATAAAAATTATTCTAAAAGATCACTAGATTATTTATTTAGGAAAAAATCCATTCATTTTGAAATAATTCCTTAAGAAAGATGTTTTCTAAAAAACATACATGAAAAAATTAGTGTAATCATAATAACATTGAGCTTTCATGATGGAAGTTTTCTTCATTTTTTGTATGTTAAGATGATTATTCCATCCACAAGTTTGGTAAATCATAAAATGCACATCATTCAGAAGATGAAAAAAAATATTTTGAATCATTTTTATGGAATGTAAAATATGGGTAGAAATGAATTTAAAATATAATATGAGAAATATAAAAATATTCATTACAACATTTCAATGAGAACATGGAAAGTGAATAAAAATATTACCAACCAAACAATAAATAGGCACTACTTTTTAAAAAACATTATCTCAATTATTTTAAGTTCCAAAGATCCAAAAATGGTAAAATTAATATAAAATTAAAAGATTAAATTTATATTAAATTAAAATGGGTATATCAAATAATAATTAAATAATATTCTTCAATAGAAATACTATAATAATGAATCTTGATTAAAATGAGATTGAAAGGTGAAACATATAAATAATGTTTAGAAAGCTTCATAATCACCCTAAACAAAATTATAGTAAATTTCAAATTATTATATCCTAGAAAAACATTAATAACAATTATTATATAATTTATGATCCACTAATATCGTTTCTACACCTGTTTATTAATAATTCACTTTCAAAATAACTATTTTGATGAGTTATCTATTTTTTTAATGAATGTTGTGGTTTAATAGTTTTGTTCCATGTACTATGATCATAGTTCCATCATCTCCAAAATGTGAATAATTATATAAATATCATATATATTCCTCATATACATATTTATATTAATCCATAACATATTGATATTTAAAAATGAATAACATCGTTCATAGGGAAAATAATGTGTACGTACACATAAAAACTATTTTCATTTTCTAATGGAAATAAATAAAAAATTGTAAATAATATTTTATAATTAAATAACCATGTTTATATCATGAATATCTTATATAATCCTTAAATACATCCTAATAATCAACCATCAATGATAGTGACATAAAATTAATTATATTTCTACGTGGTGACAGTAGTCCACACATAGGCATGAGAGATAATTTATTTTTTAATTTGATAGAAAACATGTGGGATAATAATGGATCCATAGTCATAATAACATTTTACCATATTATTTATACTGATGAAATTATTATTTATTAATAAAATTTAATTAGAGGAGTCATAAGAAGAAATAAACTGAAAGACACCGGGTAGGTTGATTACCTATTCTTCAATAGACCTCCTTTAGATCCATTTTAAATACCCCATTAATGGTCACATAAGAATAATAGATCCACTAAAAAATCTATAGGTGTATTTAGATTATAATTCAGATGGTTTTGGTTGAGCTTGGTGGCTCATTGTGGTGTGATAAAGAGATAGGAGGGGTTTCCATTTATAAGTAGGGGAGGCACAAACCTTGAATATTATAAAGGATTTAAATATTATTTATTCATATTAATGAAAACAATATTCAAACTAGACAATTATTTGAGATAATGATAATTGTAGTTCAATAAATTACTATTTAATATGATATATAAAATAATAATTGGAAATTATTCCCATGTCAGTTGGTTTTACATCCCATATAAACCAAGTTAAACCTTATATATTGTATCAAATTTTTTATTTTTTCAATATTCATTATGAAAAAAATTTGACTAACAAAAATACAAAATTTAAACATGATTAGTTGAAATATGGATTTTATTTTATTAAGTTAAATATAAATATGTTGAATAAATTAAATTTAATCAAAAAATTAAAAATGTATCAAATAATGGTTTTTCAAAAAAAATGAAATTTTAAGTAAAAATTTATTTTTTATCAATATTATACATAATGTGGGATATAATGAAATTAATACGATTAATTTTGAAAAATAATAAATAATGAATGTTTAAAAGAACTTGAATTAATTGGGGACTCTGTAAATACATGAATGAAAAATATAGTTTTTTTAATAACCATTTTTAACAATTCATTGAAAAATTTAAATTTTTAGGAAAATAAAAAAAATTAACATTATGATAATATTCATATAATAATTTAAAAATTATAACCTTTTAATTAAATTAAATTTCTAATAGTGGAAGAAATAAATCATAATATTCAGAAACAAGACACAACAAAAACCTTTTTTTGGAAGAAACAAATTGAAGCATTAAAGAATTATATTAAAAATTATGTACTTTGTTATGATGAATTAATAAATAATTTTTTCATTATATTAATCCTTCATAAAAAATGTCTCATAAAATTATATTAACAATCATTAAATCCAATTTAATGGTTACGTTATAATGTTATATAATATGATTGTTCATTTATACTTGGGGTTTCATATACAGAAATATATTTGATACATCATGTTTATTTCAATTGAAATATATATAAAATACTTGGGTGATACATTATACAACATTTAAAAATAATTTCACCATTTTATCACATTTATCGAAATAAATGAGGATGTATTTATTTTATCGCAACCCTAGGTTCTCATGTAGTTATTTGAATTTATGATATTTCTATGAACCTTACCCTTGAAAATAGAAAAATTCAATATATGTTTATCTCCCTAGTAAATGATTTATTATATTTGGTCATATTATGAAAGATAACTCTAGAGTGTGATAAAATATTGTTTTACTATATGTGAATGATTTGGTTTGTACAATCTCATGAGAGATACATACAACAAATCATGAAATTGAAAGATGATAGGTGGAAGTACTGAACTATCTCGATATGTACCTATTCGATAATGAATAAAAAGGGGGGAAATATAACTAGGGACTTACATTCCATTATTTATAAATCTCATAACCTACTTCTATAGTGAAATTCATAAGGATAAATTTACCCCAAATTCCTAGTTCATTCTTTTTATTTTCAGTTGTGTCGACTCTGAGCTACATTAATATGAATTTAAATAGATCTAACATTCTCTTACATTTCCTCAATAACATTTGTTCTAAAAATATTTGGTTCTAAAAATAATTCTTGTAATGTTATATATATGTACACTCTGATACTAAGAGATATCCAAATTCATGAGTAAATGCTATTAGTAGAAAATAATTATACAGGCGGATGGTGTTGATTTCAACAACCTTAATAATCTAGAAAATACGACCCCAACATATCCTCCATGGCTCAAATTATCCCATTATACTAAAAATATATCTAGGATAGAATGATGTATTGAAACAAACAAATATATACAAATCATCCTTGTGATGTATTTAGAAAATCACAGATAACTTCAAATATCGTTTAGATAAAATAGAATATGGTCCTCCATGAATCCTTACAATTTACTTAATATATATTCTATAGATACTATTGAGGATGAAAATTTTTCCAAAAGGAATTTTTTTTACTGACCTCATAAGGGGATTGATTACAACCCAAATAATTTTTTTTATCTTTTAGATGTATTGGGGAGTTCAACCATGAAATTGATAGTGATGTTTCCCCATATCAATTTTATTATTCTTAATAAAGTAAAAATCCCCTAATTCTTATGTTACATATAATTAAATTGTTTGTATACCATGAACCGAGATATATAATCAATAGTATTTCTCATCATTTTCTTCACTTAATATTCTCATTAAGATCTGTATACATCATCATACTTCCATGATAAATAGAGAATGATGGTATATGAGCTTCTTCTAGTAGATCATTCAACATTTCCTATAAGGACATGACACAAAATGAAATTATAATCTATATAAATCAATCACAATAATGGTTAAACATAAAAAGATTCCTCAATTTTTTCTATTTCACTACATTTTAGGTCTATGCCTCTTTTATAATCAGATGGATGGATAGTAAAAAATTAATATAATAAAGATACGATTGATCTCAATCAATATGTAAAAGTCTTTCATGTGATAATAAATAAATATTTAATATTTTTTTACTCTCCTCAAATATAATCTATCATGATCTTCTGGACATAATCATTATCCCCCATTTTTTTCTTTTTCAGAGTGGTAATGTATTGTGTAGTAATAGAAATTAACCACCTCCCACCATTTTTTCATGTGCATATTCAATTATTTCTAAGCGAATATATAATTAATAATTCTATGATAACAATATATTTCACACCTTTCTCCATAATGGTAATTGCTTTTATCTATAGAGATGAAAAATACCTTAACTAACTTGAAATCACGAGTTGAAAAAATTTTCTCATTAATATTCCATTAGAAAGAGACCAAACCAATTTTCTTATAATTTTCAGGAGGTCAAATCCCATACCATTACTCTTTGAATCACTATATATCAAAAAAAATTCTATACTGTAGGGTAGTGTGATCAGGGGTGCATTGAAATCCAATTTATTAATCTATTGGAATCTTTTCTGACATTCATATGTCAAAATGAACTCAACTTCCTTATAAGTTATCATTTTAACTGAATTATAAAATTTTGAAATTTTATCCATAAAACAATGATAATATCTATCCAAAAAAACAATAATATATATATCGATCAAAGATTTTGGTAGGTTCCATTTTTAAATTACTTTTTTTACGGATCAACTAATATATCCTCTATTGAAATTATATTATCCATAATAGATCCTTTTGTAGTGTAAATTCACACATGATAAGTTTTTTATATAGTTTCTCCTTATTTTAGGTATTATGTAAAAATATGATGATATCTTCATTCTCTTACTTTCTATTGGATTATAGAAGAATATCTTCCACAAATAATACCATGAACTGATCTAGGTAATCTATCAATACACTATTTATGAAACCCATTAATATTGTTGGGTTATTAGAAACGCCAAATTTAATAACCATTAATTTATATTGTCCACACACTGTATATGTCAAACCCCAACCGTATAATATTAATTACTATTAATTTATTAATTAAATTTACTGTCTGTTGTTAGTTTTGGGTTGGGATAGTTTTAATTTTTTTATACAATTTATAGTAAAGACGCATGGTTTGAGCATGGTGAGTAGAAACTGTGCACAGATTATGTAAAGGCGTTTATAGTTCTTTTTACAGAGATGATCCCTTGTATAGCACATGGTTTCACTAACAATGTGTTTTAACAATCTGAGTTTTCCAAGGCCTAACATAGAGGGACACAATTAGTGCATGATTGGCATATGGTTTGCCTAACAGTGCGGCCAAAACATGCACAGTTTCTAAGATTTTGATAAAATAAAACAATATAATGTAATATAAAATAAAAATAAAAATAAAAATAAAAATGAATTATTATTATTTATTTATCTCACTGAAACATCTCGATAGGTCTCTTGATTCCCCATTTACTCTGTGGGTTGTGCAAAACAGGACAACTAAAGCCCCTCTTTTCAACATCTCACGTCTCCTCCACTACGGGTTTGGGCCACCAATGACTCTGATTTCATGGTGCTATCTTACTTCGTGAGTCCCTCTCTTTGACCACATATATCTATTTCTATTTTTATTTCATCATCTCCCCCCATGTGGAGATCATCACACTTCCAAACCCAAACCATTTTCTGATCTTTTTCCTATTTCTTCTATTCTATAGTGTCATTGGGACTTATTGGGTACAATTCAAGTCACATTCATTGATGGTATAGATTTGTTTCATTGAATTTGCATATGGTTTATTTAATTCCTTCACGTTCCCCCCTTTTTATTTATGGATTCTATATTTTTTAGGTTTCATGAATTTTTCTAACATATGTTGGACGTCGTTGAGGTGGATTTGTGGCACTGTTGTTGACAGAAAATTAAATATGTATGCATACGTAGGTATATACATATATATCTTCTACAATTTTATATATTCATTCATGGTAGTATTAATATATATATTTTGGCTATGTGTGATTATATATTTATGAAAAATTTATATGTGTGTTATTGTAAATGATAATATTCAGGTATATGAATACATATAAGGACTCATTATACATATTCATGGCCTTAAAAATGTACATTATGGATATGTGTCATTATAGATATTTGATGGTGTATAAGCTTATAAGTAAGAAATGGTATAATTGAGTGGCCTCCAATGATGGCATTGAGTGCTGAGGTGTTCTAGCTCAGTTCTCTCCCTTTTGAGGTTGGTTCCATGTCTCCATAAATTATATTTTGAAACTATGATTTATTTCTTATTTAGATGAATTTTAAAATTATATAATAAAATTAATATAATATAAGAGATTCATGACATCATTAGAATATGATTCTGCTATGTTTTTAATTCATTTCTATGTTTTATTCTTAGTTTCCTTCTATTAAAGTATGTTTCCATGATTGATAAAAATGGAAAGATCCTTAGATATTTGATTTATTTTCTAAACGGATTTTTGTAAAGACCCGTGTTTTGACAAGAATGATCTCATAATAATATAATGAATATTTATATTGTTGGGAACTGATTCAGCGTGGGAAGCTAGGGTCGAGAGAGCCTCAGCATGACAATATTAAAAATATTAAATAAATATTGTCACACATACCCAGTTTAACATGGAAGCTAAATAACAAACATTTGGATTCATAGATTGGATTTATGAGACCACAGTTGAGTACTGAGCATCCTGTTTACCATAACTGAAGCCTAAGGTTATCCTCATCAGGTGTTCTAAGTATGGTTCATTTTGGTTATGGGGCATTATGAGGTTTAATTAATTAATTAAATAAAATTAATTATCTTCTTAAAAACCTAATTACCCTTTACCCCTCTAACATTAGGTGAAAATGAATCAAATGAGGAGGGAATCATCCTCCTTCACATCTTTTTCATATAGTAGATGAATGGAACTTTCATTGGATTGAGTCAATTAATTCCCATCGATCTCAATTTTCAATGAAAATCATCATCATATCGAGAAGAAGCATGATCAAGGCATTATTTCTCATCCAAATCATTGGTGTTTCTCCAACGAGGTAGGTGGATTTGAGTTTTGGTCCTAATCCCCTCATTTATGCATTAATTTAATGTTCTAGATCCCCCATATTAGTGGAATTTATCCCTTCTAAGTAGATCTATGTATTTTGGGGGAATATAGGGATGACTAAGGGATTTTGTATGTTATTCCGAAAAAGAATCACCATCTAAACTGCATTTGGTTCGGTGAAAAAATCCATGTAACACTTCTGATTCAGGGAATACGGTCTTTTGGGATTACACGCCATGTATAGGGGTACATTCCAAGTTATGCCTTAGACTGTGTTACCATCGTACATGGATTGGGTTATCCATGTGAAGTTACACAGTCATGCACTAACACACGCCAAAAGTACATGGATATAAGGTTTGGTACATGGATGTGGGAAACCAACATTAGTAGGAGACCATTTATCCGAACACGACATGAAGTATGGGATTAACGGTGTGTGAGGGACATTGTCATCTGGTCTATGTATAAGGGGACCACTGATAGGGGAATGATGATGAGGTACATGGTATGTACCTCCGAGAAATGTTGTGTACCCCTAGATTGGTAGGAAACTGTGTAGACCAGCAACACTAGTAAGTGCTCAGTTAGGCTCACATGCCTTGAGTGCATCAGAGCATTCCATAAACTACAAGAAAATATCTTGAGGATATTTTTCCTTCCATATAATTATCTTTTGGGATTCAGATTAATGCTTATGAGTTTTCTATAATGAGAGGTTCTCCACATATAACATGATGGTTGCCTTCATTACGATTTTAGAGAAACAAGGTTGTATGGAATGTTAAAGATGTTTGTGGAGCTGTTCTGATCCGATATTAGTGATCGATGTGGGTTTTGTAGAGAGATGAAAGTATTGTTACTCCCTTTATGGAATAGGGTGTGGGTCTTCTTACCTATCCTTTTAGTTAGAGATTAAACTCCACATGATGTGGGAATGCGTTCATTAACATTGGGTAGATTCTTATGGGGGTGTAACTCCCCTTATGAACTAAGGTACAGGATCCCCTGATACATTTCTATGATTGTAATGTGATCCCTTGTCATGTTAGGGTGTGGGCCCTCCATACTCAATGAATGGTATAGTAGGTACTGCCCTATCATAGTAGGGTGTGGTTCCTCTATTATAGGAGTTAGTACTCCCCTTTCATTTCAGGGTACGAGTCATCCATACATGTTTATTTAGAAGAGTCAGCACTCCCATATCATTCAACCAAGAAATTCCTCCTGCTAGGTGTTGATACTCCCCTAATGTATGATGATGTGGTTCCCCTATAGTGAATGAACTAGAAATGCCATAACTCCCCTTTCGTATCAGGGTGTGGGTCCTATAGTCACTGACTTGAAATCCCTTGCTGGGTTAGAGTGTAGGTCCTCAATTTGTGATGTATTACTCCCCTTTCATACTAGAGGGTCGGTCCTTCATTAGAGCTGGATATCCATCAGCTATAGAACACTATTATGATTAGTCTTCCCCCTCCACCTGATGAAAAAATAACTAGTTAATAGTTAATTATCCCTCAACAGACTGTGATGAGGTCTACATATTACAAAAGTGATAGAGGTTTCACGAGTTTTTTAGGATCATTACTCCTTCGATTATATGTTTGTAGCTGGGTGTGGGTCTCTACATTCTCAATTTTTAGATAGGATGAAAATGGTGCATATTTTGGATATGTACTGCTTCAACTGTGCGTAGTGTTGAGGGGAATGCCTCTTCACATGGTTTTATTTACCCATGTTGGGAACAAGGTAATGATGACAAGACCAATGGTGGTGGGAACTAGAGCCGTACATATTAATATGTTCTATATGGAGCACCTTCCCCCCCTAAAATATCCTTAGGAAGGATAGGGTTGTTATGAATGGAGTCTATCTATCATACGGGTGCCATCTATGATGGATGACCTCATGGAGTGTGTAGTCTTTATTTTATGTGTTACCTTTAGAGCCTTGAGTAGTAATCCTATTAGTGGCTATGAGTTCAGAACCTCATGAGACATTGGGTCTAAGATGAGAATATATGGGAATTTCATTAGGAGTACTTATAGTGTTGTCACATATTAATATTGACTCCCCTTGAAGACATAGCTGACTTATGATGCATCATTGGGGATGGTTTGATATGGAGTTTATCTCTCGAATGGGATTCCCTCTGGTTATGTCAGGCATAATATTTCCTTCCAGTCGATCCATTTCTATTTTGGGATCTTTTGGGATCCTACATAGTAATTTATACCCCCCTCACACATGATTTTCTTTCACATGTTTTGTGTCTTGTGCAGACCACATGCCTTTCGATGGAGTCCGTAGAGGACTTGAGAAAGGGGTATCTTATTGAGATAGACGGACCTAGATGTTTAACGGAGATAGTTTGAGGAGCTTTCCAATAGTTTAAATTGATAACGATCCTCCCATTCTGACTAAGTTGGAGGCATTTATAGTATTCTTTTGTGGGAATTGGTTTTCCCAACATTTTCATTGAGTAATTCTATTGTACTCTAATTGTAGGATATAGTTGTAGTCATGCATTCATTGAATTTGGTTGTTATATTTCAGTATTTTGTGACCTTAGATATGGGTTGGAATATACAGTATCATAAGAAATTCATCCCATGATAGTCATATGTATACTAGGAGCTAGTCGCCAGCCCCTAGCCTATTGGAGGTGGGCATGGGGTGTTTTAGCCCAGGCCCCATTGGGTCGGGTCGTGACAAAGTGGTATCAAATCACAGTTCTAATTAGGGACCAATGTGTTGTGAGATTGGTTTTGGTTGCATAGATGTAGTGTTAGGATGTACTGAGTTTCAATATTTTACTAGAGTTTCTAGTATTGGTGTGGTGGTCGGAGTATACATTCACCATGACACTGATTACCTACTTTTCGACATGGAAAATCAGGACACCCATTACAAGGAAATAAATAATACATTCATCATATAGAATTGGGTTTTTATTTTTTCTTATCTTTCTTGAGTCAGATCCGTATATATACTCTTTGACTGTGGTACAACATGATTGTACATCTAGATGCCTCCATGATGGTAGCAATATAGAATTAGTTAGCATATTCGTGATGATGATATGACCCGTGATGAGTCTTTAGTGTAAGCCATTGATTCTAAAGAGTTTCTTCTAGGTGGTCTACCAGTGGTTCCACTTGTTTTAGAGTAATAGTTATTTCAATTAGTTTTAGCCGAGCATGTGTGAACGCTGAATTATATACATGATATTAAGTGTTAGCGACCTCAGAGGTACAATGTTCATCCAGTCTCACAGGCAGAAGATGAATGGATTGATTGAGTCCTGTGAGTCTTTCTCTTAGTGAGGAGACCTTCCGATCATACGGTGTTCCTATTAGTGATCCTTCAATAGGGTATATTTAGGTAATGGTGGATTTTGTTGATATAGTCTCATGAAGAGCTGACACTCACCTGCTAATGTGTGATTTCTTCTTCACAGACATGTCATGATTCTCCTCGAATATGATGTGTGATTTCTTCTTCAGAACAGTGATCTTAGATTTGGTCTTACATCATGAGATCATGGAATCAGGGATTCTTCATTGGATTCCTACTTCAGCTAGAGTGATGGAGCGTTCTCTTGAGGTGGAGAGATTCTTACCTGAGGGGCAGGTGGATGTGACCCACAACGATGGTCATTAGGATAAGAAGTCTTTGTACGTTGGTATGTGAAATGTGATAGGATCGTCGCATAGGAGGAATACTCATGCCAATACTCATGAACATGGACCTGTTGAACAGGAACAATGCCATGGATCAGATCAGCTATAAGAGAGGCTATGTTACTCTTGTGATGGCCAAGGGTATCTCACTAGAGATTATCAAACCCGTCATGCTGATGAGAGGGATCCATATGATGATCCTCCTTGGCAGAGACAATGCTTTGTGCAAGGAGTTCTACATGGTGTAATATGAAGTGGAGGAGATGAAAGAGAAGAAGAAGGTGGTAGATAGTTTATGTTGTTGCTGCCACAAGCCCCAGGTGGTCCACGCTAGGCACATGGAGTTGAATGATACGGGCATGGATAACTACCTGCAGTCAGAGCTTATGCCCCATAAGATCCAAGGGAAATTCAAGGTATGATCTATGTATTTTATTTTTAGCGACTGTATTGATAGATAGAGGTTCTAGATATTATCTTCATTCCACAAGTCTTTCATGAGACTTAGAGATTCTATTTGAAGTTTTGAATTGAAACTTGTGCTTAGAGACTCCTACGAGAGGAGACCCGATGATCACTCATTGGAGCTAATAGTGTGGCATGACTATGGTATGTGAGAGTTTCATTTTGGATATCTTGTTCATATTTTTGAGGCCTTACGATATATTTCATGGTTTCGATTACAATAGTTCATACTGAGATTGACTGTTTTAGGTAAATGGTGTGGTGTGCCCGCTATGTTGGAATGAGGTTTTCCTTTTTCAATGAAAAAGGAAACCCCTGAAGGACATGATGAAAGAATGTGTACGAGGGTGCATCCAATTACACCCCATTTGGGTAGACTTTCACTTGATGCAATAGATTTTATGAGTTTCTAGTTCCAACTAATAGTGTTATAGTAGTTCATGGCCTTTCCAATGGTGTTTATCTTATCAACTCATTTTTTGTTGGTTGACCTTGAAGTGTTAGATCCATGATCAGAATCATTCTAAAGTGGAAAAGTTAGACCACAAAATGTTTTTATAGTGTGGATTTGAATTCATATCTTCCACACTCAACTGGGATTCCACTAGTGGGTGTGAAGGTGTTTTTGTTTTGGAATGTTGGGTTGTAGATGGAGGTTCTATATAGAGGGCCTGATTAGACCCAATGTTTATACATCAGAAACAATTTTTTCCTTCATGAATTCCTTCTCATGTTCTAAAAAAAATTTGAATGTGGGATTCTTGATAAGGATATTTCAAAATTTATCTGGCGATGGATGGATATTTTGGGATTCCATTAGTATCTGTGTTAGGTTTTTGAGGTGATGTGATGCTAGCCCACCCTAACTGAATATGGATTGTGGTTCTTATTTAGTTACCCATTTTCACTACTAAGGAGAAATTTTCTCATTATTGCACAATATTTTCTTGGAAGAATCTATACATGTGTGTGGTTTGCTATTGGTAGTTATTCTGTTTGTGTGATTTGTAAGAATCATGGGAACTGTTGGTCTACCGACCCAAGCTTGACATTCGTGGAAATTACATCACTTTTTCTGAATACTTAATATATGAAAAAACTAAATTCCCAAAGACCATATTATCTTAGTGTGTTTTGAATCATAGAACACATTCTTGAAAGATCTTCAACATCTCCAACAAAGATCACCCACTTTATATTTCCTACCAAAAACAATCATTATATCTAAGGGAAAAGAAAACACATGAAAAGGGTGATCTCAAATGATCAGTAAGGGTAAGAGCGAATAATAGATAGCCTAACATGAATATAATAATTTAAAAACACGAACATAAATTTTTAAAAGAATACCATGTATAACATATATCCAAATCAATAGTCATGAAATAAATATTGGAAGTTCATAAAACAAAAATCATAAAGGACGATTAGCATGAAGAAAATATCTTTTCAATAAAAAATGGAACTGTGGTAAACATACAAGATTATAAAATAATTTCCATATTATCCATTGAATTTCAAAGTTCATAATAGATGAAAATGTTTATTATTGCTAACTAGATTTACTTTTCATTACTTCCCTAAATTACTGAATCAGGTTTGCCTTCCATTCCAGCCCAATATTCATGAACCAAATTTACTTCCAATTCTAGTCCCGTATATCTAATGAGATAAAAATATTTACCAAATGAATTTGAGGTAGATATATTCCACACCCATCACATAATAAAAACCATACATATGTGTTCTACAAAAACATAAATAAATCCTAATTTCATAACTCCAATAATAAAATTGGTTTCGTAAACATATTTCCATCATAATCTATATAAAAAATTGGAATTCATAAATATTATTCGATCAAAAACACAATCTAATCATAGTAATAATATGTATAAAAACATAAAAATATTTATATAATTTCATATTTGATGGAAAATAATTTTGATAGAACAATTGAAATTAATAATTGAGGAAAATATCATTTTTCTTCAAAAAATTTCATTTCACAAAATGATGTGATATTTTAAAAAAAAGAATTTAATTGAAAATAATCTTTAAATATATTAAAGGTAAATTCATGGAAATATGTTGATATGAATGTTTAAATGTTCATTTATGCTATATAACTGTATATGTTAAAAATTATTCTCCTCGTACTTTTGCTGGAAAATTCAAAAAAGTACATTGTAACAAAAATAAAAATATATTGAATTCAAACAATTTAATAAAATTTTACCAATGGGTAAAATGGACTTTATAAAATTATAGAAGGATATAATTGATATTTTGAAATACATATTTTGGTAAAATGGATGGGAATGATAAATATACCCTAATAACGATTTGTGGATAATAAATCTCAGATAAAAATGGATTACAAAATTATGTCTTACCTTGGATCCACTATCCTAGGTATATATCCAAACTTCCTGTATAATGATTTAAATGATGTCATTCAATTATTCCCTAATAATATTCATTTTTATGATATCATATATGATCATATTCTTATTAGGCTGTTAGTAACATTTCTTTGTTACTCATTATTTGGGTGTTATATGCTATATGTTTTTATGGATGTTTTGTATGATAAGTTATGGTTATCATTACTAGGTCATAGTAATATAATTATAAAATTTTATAAACATAACATATAACATCTTTATTTATTCTGTTTATTTATATAATCACGCGTTAATAGATATCATGCAGAATGAATTGCATCGCATCGTTGGGATGACAGAACGTATGTATGCATGAACAATTATATCATTACATTCATTGGGAAATGGTATCTAAGTGGATTGTAGATATATTTCTATCATCATACCCACTCATGTCATGTGGTAAAAAAACATATTACCCCATGATGTAGAGATGGTAATTTGTACGTATGCACACATATTGATTTCATTTTTCATTATATTGAAGGTGGAATATGATTTTTTATAATCATAATAACATCTTAATATACATGTGATACTGGATTCATTAATTTATAATGTAAAAAATCATGAATATAAAGTAGAAGAAGAAATAATTTTAATGAATCGTTAGATGATATTACCTCTTCTTTGACAAGCACCCTCTAGATCTTTTATTAATGTAACTAGAGTAAGTATTTTAGAAGACCATAACCTCCAGAATGTGACTGAGTTCATAAGAGAAATGGGTATGGTATGGAAGAGCTTGAAGGCTCAAATTGATGTGAATAAGTGAGGGAGGAGGATCCGTTTTATAATTGATGATGGGGGAACCTTTGGAATTTCCAAAAATATTAATTTTTAATAAAATTAAAACCCACCCACAATCCTCTAAAATATCATATTATAGAATATTAGACGAGATAAGGTTGTAATATCATCACCCAATAATTTTTATACATTTTTTGAATTTATTTGAAACCATACTATTTCGTTTTACCCTTAATTATTCTATTTTAATTTTAACTACGGTAACAAATTCTTCTATATTAAAATAGTGTTGTTTTAATTATGTGGTTTCAATTGGACCGAAAATGAAAAATATAGAACATTTTATAGTAACCAAAGTTATTTTTTATTTTTTATATTTTATGAATTTAAAATAATTAAATAAAACAATATGTTGACAGAATATCAATAGTGTCAACTATGACACAATTCGTTTAATTGATTTTAAAAAATATCAAGATGAGATGTTAACTATGAATTTTTTATTATATATATATGTGGTCAAGATAGTCAATAATTTTTTGGATGTGATAATTATACCAAATTATATTTAATTTAGAATATTTAATAACATTTATTAGATATTTCTATTAATAAAATAATTACTACATCAGTTTTTTGAAATTATTTAATATACTAATTTGTTGGGTAAAAATTAAAAACAAAATACATTAAAGAAGATAAATATTCTATATTTATGAATAATACTTATAGTTGAATAAATATTATGTAGAATTTTACTTTTAAAATGTAATATTTATTATGACTTGAGTATTAAAACATTACCATCACTTCAAATAAAATATGATAAGTGTCATATTAATTTCTATATGGATCCAAATGTATAATAACTCGAACAATATATGATCAAAGTCTAGAAATAATCTACTAAAAAGACAATTTTTATATTTTTTAATGTTTATTATCATTTTAATTATAATTATTATATAGATTTTTCATCAATTAAATAAATTATACATCACTAATATATAGGCCTTGAAGGTAATTATTTATTTTCCAAAAATTACAAATAAATTAAAATGATAAATAAAATTATTATTGATTACAAATGATTATTTATAATAGAATTTATCTTTAGTGTATCCTTATATTAAAAATTACTTATTACTCAAGACATCAACGGGGAATCTTTACATTTTCATTAAATAAAACATTATAAATACCATAATTTGTCACAAATTACCGAAAAATTTCTATAATAAATTTATATTATTGAAATTTGTTTATTAATTTATAATTTATCATTTAAATCCATTGGTACCACCAATTTTTCCATATGTGGACACATAATAGACATTAAAGAATAGAAAATGACAATTTGTTTCATTCATTGATTTAAATATTATTTAGGACGTTTTCCTTGAAAAGTATTCATTAAATGACCTAATTTCATTCTTTAAGTGTTAAGGGTAATACTAAATTCATAAAATATTTTTTTTAAAAATTATTATGGGTCCTTTTACAGTTATTATAATTTCTTATCCTATATTACCTAATATACCATTTACCATGGTAAAACAAATTACTATGGTTACTATTCATATTAGTTTAAAAAAAATATAATTACATACAAAATTTGGAAACCATGAATCCAAATTTGAAATCTATTTTTTAAAATTAAAAACATAGAATTTGTATAATTAAATTTAAAATAAATCAGTAAAATGTTACAAAAACATGTTTTCAAGAAAATGTCCTTTTAAAATAGAAAATGTTTTGGGAATAAATATATTTATAAAATAGTCTTTAAAAACCATAATTGGATATAAATGGAATAATTAAAATTTAAAACTAATAAAATAAATTTTTACTTTGTAATAACTTTACAAGAAAATAATGTTTTCAATAAATACCAGTATCTTCATTGTTCATTAACAAAAGGAAACATAAAAGGGAAATACAAAAAAATAACCAACGTTAAATTTTTATATTCTGAATTAAAATAAGATGTTTATTCTATTATATTGTATATAAAAATTATCAAAAACTCGATAAAAAATGTTTTCTCAATCAAAATGTGGGAAAACATTATTTTTTGAAAGAAAATTATTTTATTGTAAAATAATTGTATTTGTTCTTATATAATGTCTACAAAAAATATAAGATGAATTGTAAACATTATATTGGATATAATAAGTTTATTTATAATTAATTAAATCCATGAAGAATGATTTTATTATTTTATAGACTCACTTATTTTCATTTAAGTTGTTTTTAGAAGAAAGTTAATATTATGCATACTCACCATTATAATGACTAGGTTATAATATTTAGTTGTTCACTAATACTCGATCTTTTGTGAAGTTAATTATAACAAAATAACATGAAATATTTTGTACCAAAAATATTGAATAGTGTTTCACATACCACATTCTAAGTTAGTGTTTTTTATAATGCAATATTATCTTGGTGTATAGAACATATTAAAAAATGAAATTAAAAAACAATCTCATTAAAAACTCCGGGTGCTAAATTCTACCCCCAATTAAAATGAATTTCTCCCTAATATTTAGTTAAACTTAAAAAAGTTTTAATAATTTAATTATTATTTCATAGAAACCCACATAGTAATATTAATACTAAAACTTCCTTAAAAAATAGAATAGGTGGAAAAGAACAGTTATCCAATGTATATCATAATGAGGTATCTACATTGGAGAACATATGTGACTATTTGGAAGTGAGGGAAAGAATAAATCATTATATACATTGATAAAGATCACTGATCATAGTAAAATAGTTAATCCTGTGAATGTTAATAATCACAAAACCGTAAAATAATAAATCACAAAAAATGTCATTAATATCATAAAAAATAATAATAATAATACATTCTTTTACATCACGACCCCTTTTATAAACATTGAATAACTTGTATGAGAAGATATATACATTCTCTATTTTGGAATAATCTCTCTATTGGCCCTTCCTTTAAAACATTATACTTTATATCTTTTTAATCGAATTGAATTTGAATTTATCACACCAGAAAAAACTAGTAGATCATGTGATCCATAAATAGAATGATAGTTTATTTTGAATGTTTTCAAATATGCATAATTCTTGATATGGTGATATAAGACATCATTATAATAAACCTCCTCCCAAATTTTAATTATACTTTCATAAATCATTACAAACATATGATCCTTTTAAAATCTAAAAATCAAAAACTTTAGATAGAGGTGAACTTAATTGGCATAACATTAATCTAAGAAATATCAAAAGAAAGTTCTTGGTTGTAACATTCTAAACATGTGAATATGTTAATAATGTATTCTCTGAAAACATGGTAATAACGTTAATTACCATAGAAATTTAATTGAAAAACGAATTCTATCAATAATTAAGTATTCCTGTATACATGAAATCCCAAATATTCTATATAATCAAAACATGATAACACATTGTCCATATATCATTCATGAAGTCATTAATACTATCCATCATATCATATTCTCCTAATCCCATCATTATGAACATCCCAAAATATTTCAAACACTTTTCATGGTTACTAGTATCATATAATTTTGGAAAACCACAATAGACAAATACATAGATATTTCAATATTCCATGACACTATAATATAGATTCTACAATATTATTCTATAATCCCATTACATAATCACTCAACCATTCTAGCACTTTATTATCATACTCAATATCGCTATCTATGATCATATGTGATTTTCCGTTGCTGATGTCCATAAGTGGTAGTTGACAACGATCAACATAAATAATAATTGCATTAGGGCATTTTTTCATGTAATACTCCATTTCCTTTCACTTGAGACATTAATGTGTGGGAGGGGAATTCCTTATATGCCTTTCTCAATTAACATTATTAGCTACCTTTTTCAAATTACTTACCCACTCAGCTGCCCGATGAATATATTTTCCAAACATAATTATTTAGTCCCTTTACGATAAAATACACGATGATTTTTCCATACTTTGAGCATAAGGAAGAACTCATCAACTTTTCACCATTATGTTTAGATTTTCCATTGAACTCCATCATTCGTTTCATGTCAAAACCATGATGTTGATATGTAACTCCAACTTTAATTTATACCCTGATATCAGAATTCAGAATCTATTCATATAAACTAATGTCTAATTTAGATAACACCCATTGAATAATTATTTTTTATACACTAATTAATCTATCAACATTACTTTCAGGATGAATTATAAATCTAGAAGCATACCTTGCAAGTCCTGTAAAACCTTCCTTGTATGAACCAAGATATTTATCATTATTTTACATAAACAAGATGAACTAATTTCTATCTTTGTTCCAATAATATGAGGAAATTACTTATTAAAAAAATAATCTCTCAAACTCATAAAATTACATGGATTCAATTTCATCTCGCAACATTGTATTCTTGATTATAGTCCACCATTAGACCGCTTCACCTTCTAAATGTTAAATCGTGAAAATACATTTTTCATTTTCAGAACAATGAAAGATGTAAAATATCATTCTGATGGTACTGATCCATTGTTCATAAACAATTATATCATAAGAACTAGTAAATGAAAGTGGATGTTTCTTAATGTAGGACACAATAGAATGTTCTTCCCTTCTCTTCTTATTTGTTAGTAAAGAATGATTCATATCTTTTGTAAGTGTAGTGATAATAAATTTCCATCTAGGAGCAATAAAATTTTGTTATTCTGTTTGAAAATCATTGAATTTCCCATTTAATTAATCATTAACACGACTCTTTTGGGTTCCATCTGTTTTCTAAAACCCAAAAAGAATAGTGTTAGAGGAAAAAATCATACTAGGAAAACATGATAATCACATGGGATTATTTTAAATCTATAACATATTAGGATTAATCATAATTTATTCAGGATCATTAACATAATTCATGTAACACCCCATGATTTTATGAAAAAATATTCTTTTATTTTCATTAATGTCTTGTGTTATATTCTACACCAAGATTACACTGCGCTATACGCAACACCGTATTAGCTTGCAGTATACACAACACTATTCTTGGATCGTGTTACACAAAATTTTGATAATAGGTATTCTATGCAACATTGAGTATATATATATATATTAAATGTATAAATGAAATATGGTTGGATTCTGTTATACGAAACAACGAAGGATTCCTTCACAACACGCAACCCTGACTTGGCTTGCATTACACGCAATCGCGACCTTCCTCGATAGCATGTGTTGTACGCAATACCGGGTTTTAATAAACAACGATATATTATTATAATATTGTCGTGAACTAGCCGTTATGAATAGTATTAACTAAATTTTGAATTTTAAAACATTATTATTCATCATACACATTTTCTAGAACATGGTATAAGAATAAAATAAATTTTTCGGGTAAAAAAAGTATTTTAAAAAAAATGTTGTTTTTCCGCCTTTTGATGGAGCACCCACGTTAAATCTAGTTTTTGACATGTTTATATGTTCAGTTTGACAAAATAAAATTCTTCTTTTGAATCAGGATATAAAAATTTACATTAGATAATGTTTTGATATTTTTCCGATAACTTTCATATTTTAATGTATAGTAAAAACACAGTATATTTTAATTAAAAACAACTTTTGTCATCATAATATATTACGAGGTTAAATTATAATATTGAATGGTTTTAATGTATTAATAGAATATATTTTTACCATTTAATATAATGTATGTCATTAGCATTGATTTTATCTTGAATTCGTAGGTTAAATCAATTCAATCTTTTGCAATGTTTTAAAGAAAAAAATCATTTTCTTTAGTCAAAAGGATTAATTTTAATTTAATTTCTGAATCTTTTGTTTATTGAATTTGTAAAAATGGATTCCATATATGGAATCAGTGGGTCCAAATTATGTTAATAAGATTCTTTTTATTTTTGGGAATTGTGAATAGTAACTACGGTATATTTTATTTACTATAGTTAAAGGTAAATCGGGTAATTAAGGGTAAATATAAGATTATTACCCAAACACATGGAAAATTCCTATTGGATGGCTAAATGTAGACCCATATAACCTCTGGGTCGGATTAGATTCATTTTATGGACTTTTGTCCATGAAAATAATTTAAATATTATTAAAACCAAAGAATGTGACCACATGTCAATTTCTTAAATCTTATAAGTATAATAATTTTAATTTATTGATAAACATCATGAAACATTGAAAATTAATAGTATCCAGAAATTTAATACAATTATCTACATCATAGAAATTTATTTAGAATTTTTAGGGATTAAATAAATATCATTTATTATGATACAAAGATGATGTAGTAATTGTCTTATTAATGAAATATTGACAGAATTGATGTTATAAATGCCCAAATAAATGTAATTTGAAATTTTTTATGACTGAAATTAATTTTCCAGGTTAATATGACATGTTATTGTTGATATAGGTAACTTGGTTAGAACTTATCATTCTGTTATGAATTTCATAAAAATCATGTACCAAATAGTGTCAAAATTGACATAAATTAGTTTTTAAAACAAATATTATATTATTAATTGTTATTTAATTACTAAAAATCTAATGTTCGGCCAAATGACTTAGATAAGGATAGATATATTAATAATATACAACTTCGGGTTCATTTGTCTTGTTATGGTATGTTTATTAACCATATAGTGTAAGAAAACAAAAAGACACGGTAAAAGTTAACTTCTTTAACTTAGCGTTAATTCTAATTGATAAGGTTAAAATAATAACCTAAACATGTCAAAATCCTATTGGATGATAGGATTTCGACCCATCCCCACTTTATCTTCGAAATAAGACCCTTTGGAACCATTATAAACCGAATGTGACCTTAATATAAAATAATATTTTGAGATTTTCCTAAGGTGCCCCTCTCCTCCCTTATAAAAGGGCACCTCCTCCCCCTCTTCCTCACACGACATTGAGCCTTGAAGCTCGCCCAACCCCTGACAAAATCACTTCTCCACTTCCCTAGTATCATCTTAGAGGTCCTGGTCTTCTTCAAAGACCATCCTTATTTCTTTAAGTGGAGGTTAAGAAAAGGCGCGCCAAAAAGAGGTAATATCCATTACCGATCTTTTTCAATTTATTTCTTCTTCAACTTATTCTTCTTTAGTTGTTTCCTGATAGAGTAATAACATCAGTATATATTATATACTGATATTTTTTTTAAAAATATGAAACAACTATAATTAACCTTCTATCCATCCAACGGAAAAAGGAAATCACCGCGCGTGCGTACGTACGGAATACCGTCTCCACGCCGTGGTGTAATCTATTATCCGCCACCACCTTAATTGGATGGGTATAATGGTGTAATGAGTAACTATATATTATTATTTTAAAGTGATATTGATACTGAAATAGTATACATACACTTCAATAGAAGTTCACGATCCTGAGAACGATATCATCGCTCGTGCGTACGTACGGACTACCGTCTCCACGACGCGATGAGATTCATTCTCCACATTAACCATTCATGAATAATTATAAAGTATATATAATGAATAATAATCAAATATATGAGATGTTAAATATACTGGATTTATGTATATATATATATATATGTATGTCATCTACTTACTTCCATTCAAGACAATAAGGAAAGGAAAACAGCGTTCATGCGTACGTACGGACTACCGTCTACATGAACAGTGTGTTTCATTTCATTTATCTATCTATTATATATAAATATATACTGAATATATATGATATATAAATCATTTTTTATATTCTGGATGTAAGTAAATCATGATATAAGTAATAATAATGTCAAGAACAACAAGTCCAAACACCTACGATAAATGAAACGATTTTACCCAAAACCCTTCTTTAACATGGAATTTACAAAAGAACGGGTAATATAAATTCATAAGTAAACCATATATGATATCATAACAATGAATGTGATTATTTAATAAGTTAATGACATTATTTAAATCATTATAAAGGAGGTTCGGATACGTACAAAGAATATCAGACATTAGGTAAGGGAAATATAACAATCTCATTTTTATCTAAGATTGTTTATACTTTGGTATTTACTAGGGTGTATTTTATCATCCACATCCATGTTTCCTCAACATGTAATATTATTTCCAAACATCTAAAATTTTTTAAATCCAATTTTACCCTTCTGTGAGTTTTTATTAAAATATATGAATGAAATCTTTTGTCGTTTTTCGTACTAGGTACTTTTTGACTTTTCCGACAAAAGTACGAGAAGAATGTTTTTTTAACTTATACGACATGAATGGATTTATAAAACATTATTTCCAAGAATCTTACTTTTCAAGTTTTCATGTTTTTTTAATCAACTTCTCTTATTTTAGAATTGTATGACATGTTATGAAGGGAAAAGTGTTTTTGAAGTAGAAAGGATATTTTCCTCAAGAATGAAGTTCAAGTGTTTTATCAAAATTATTTTCCATCTAAGATAATAAAGGGTTCTTTTTCTATCCCTACTATTACATGGATTTGATTATGTTGTGATGGAAATATTTTTATGAATTCTCTTATCTTATATGAATTGTTTTATGATGTCACGATATTTAAAGATTCCCATTTTTATTAAATGGGTTATGCAATGATGTATGATTTATGATTTTCTGGAACATATAAGAATGGTATCATTATGAGATGGGTGGGACCTATTTCTCCCTCTAATTCATTGGGTAAATATTTTATATCTCATGAGATAGACATGGATGGAACGGTAGGTAATATCTGTTCAGTGAAACAGGATTGAACCGAAGAGTGAACTCGGTTCAGAAAGGGACATTGTCCACTAAGATAGTCTTGGAAATGAATCTTGAATAACAAGAAATGATTCTCTATGATTATGTGTGTATTCCACAAAGTTTCATGTTTTATGTTATGATTATTCAGATTACATTTCACTACTAAGATTTATCCCATGCTATGAAATTATGATCTCTTTTGCAGGTCATGATTTCCAAAAGATATGTTCTTATGAATATGACGTGATTGATATTTCTTTTGTTTACCCTTACTGAGAATTTGAGCTCACCCTTTTATGTATTTTTTTAGGACATAAAGAAATGAATTAGGTTAAAAAAGGAGATCTTTATGGGAGATATTGAAGATCTTTCGCCACGATTAGAAGATTATATTCTGAGTTTCCAAAGACACTAAACTATTACGGTCCTTGTGTGTGTATTTTTATTATGTACTAAGTATTCCGCAAAAGTAATGTAATGTCCATGAACATCAGGATTCGGGTCTCTACAGTTGGTATCAGAGGAAAGGTTTAGTCAACCTTTGGAAACTAGGATGCGAAAACGTTAGTGAGATCCCTAGTGGTATTTATATGGTATGTATAGGGATGTCCCTATGGATAAGTATATGTATAGGATATAGTCCTAGAACTATGGTAACGATATTAGATTAAACCAAAGATGTTAGAAATTCAATATACTCCCCCTTTATTATGTTTTTTATCTCTCACACTATTCTTTTTGGGTTTTAGAAAATGGCTGGAAACAAGATGATTCCTGATAATGGAGGATATGATGTACAATGGAATGATATTATTCATGAGCAACCAAATGAAATGGGATTTGGAAGTCCAAACATCATTATTATTCCGAATCAGCAATCTCATAATATGATCAATAAAGTCAAATTTGGTAAGTTTCTTGATTCGTCTAATAAGAGAAAGATTGAGTTTCATGATGATCATAGAGGAAAGAAAGATCAAATTCTCCTATGTAAATCATGTGAGAATAGGCATCAAGGAGAATGTTTCAAAGGAACTAGAAGATGCTTTGGGTGTGGAAATGTAGGACACAAAGCCAGTAAGTGCAAAGGAAAAGGATCTGTTAACACCAGGGATGAGGATAATGGTATTGCTATGAAATCAAAAATGGTTAAATGTTTTAAATGTGGAATGTACGAGAATTATGCAAACCAATGCCCTTAGGGAAAGTCTCATGAAGAGAATCAGTATGGTCGTATATGTAGTATTGATGTTGATGATGATGAAGAGACTACAAATGATATGTGAGATAAAAGAATTGTTGAAGCTCAGTCAATGGTTTAAGAATGTAGTGGAATGATTACATGTTTATCAAGTGTATTGTTGTATAAGTAATCTCATGATACTATGGAATAAAGAGAATTTATGGATTGTTACACTGCTGTATTTCCTTGATTTTTGAAAGTGTATGATTAATGGTACTAGTATCCATGAATGGTTATTCAGATATTTTTTGAATGTAGATGATATGCGCAGAATGAAGGGATAATGAGAAAATGAAATGTTGGATAGTATTCATGAGATCATGACTAATATACGAAAATAGATATATCTTGGTTTGAGTATATAGAATTTTGGGTTTTTTGTATGTGGAAAGAGTTAACTTTTGGCAGTACTCATGTTTTCACTAAGGTTCAATGGGTATTCATTTTTTTCCAGAAAATACAAGATTAAGGTATTCACATGATTGGAATGTGACCAATAAGATATATGGGGGATAAATGATGGTATTCACATGCTTGGTTGATGACATTTCAAGTCATAATTTTCTTTATTCTATGAGCTTGGGCTGAAGTATTTTAGATAAGACTAAAGATTGGACTAGATTATGTTGGTCATAAGTTAGTGTTGTTTAAGGATAGTACATTTTTTTTGATATTATTAATGAGACGTTATATTAATGTAGTTTTAGAAAAAGGACAACTTGCAGGACGGGCAACAGCCCATCGCATCGGACAAGGCTGTGGGAATCGAACCCACAACCGAAGTGAGACTGGCCATTATTGCCTACCACTGGCCTACATGAATTCGTTGTTTAGTAGAAACTAGTTTTATTATATTAAGAAGTATAATATAAGAAGTATAAGTCCATCTTAGAAACCATATACGATTAATCTCGCTATAGATGGACTTATGTATTTTTGGATAAATTTTCTAACATTTTGTTTGAGACAGATGGAATGACCCATCATTCTATCACATGATCTGCAAACACATCACAAATGACAAATTCAACTTATGTTTTTTAAGATATGAAGTGGAAATTGTGCAAAGAATGACCAACAGTGAGATTATACCAAAATCACGAAAGTATTTCTTCTAATTCCAATTTCATCAACATTAGGGAAATGATATTGAAAACCAAAAATGTTGTCCTAGTGATCTTATAACTGATTAATCAGATGATACCATAGATCATTACAAATCAATAGCTTTGTGATCGTTGGTTTTTTTCATAGTCATGTTTTCTACCACCCTCCACCAGAACTTGAGTGTTAGATTTTTCTTCCATATCCATATTTTCACCTATGTTCTCCTACGTGGAAACCCAGTGATGAGTTAATTTGGGTAACCATTACATTTCATACATTAGTTTTTAAAGCCATGTTTTGGTATTCCTTTTTATGATGTGGGTTTCTATTAAACAAACATTCAAGTAGTAAACCATTTATAACCCCGAAGAATTTCGAGGGCGAAATTCATTTTAAGGGGGGTAGAACGTAACATCCTGAGATTTTATGAAAAATATTATTTTAATTTCATTAATGTAATGTGTTGTATTCTGCACCAAGATTACATTGTGCTATACGCAACATCGTATTAGCTTGCAGTATACACAGCACTATTCTTGGATCGTGTTACACACATTTTTTATAATAGTTATTCTATGCAACATTGAGTATATATATATATATATATTAAATGTATAAATGAAATATGGTTTGATTCTGTTATACGAAACAATGAAGGATTCTTTCACAACATGCAACCCTGACTTGGCTTGCATTACACACAATTGCGACCTTCCTCGATAGCGTGTGTTGTACGCAATACCGGGTTTTAATAAACAACGATATATTATTATAATATTGTCATGAACTAGATGTTATGAATAGTACTAACTAAAATTTTAATTTTATCACATTATTATTCATCTTACACATTTTCTAGAACATGGTATAAGAACAAAATAAATTTTTCAAGTAAAATAAGTATTTTAAAAAAAATACAGTTTTGCCGCCTTTTGATGGCGCACCCACGTTAAATATAGTTTTTGACATGTTTATATGTTCAATTTGACAAAATAAAATTCTTATTTTGAATCAGGATATAAAAATTTACATTAGATAAAGTTTTGGTATTTTTCCGATAACATTCATATTTTAATGAATATTAAAAACACGCTATATTTTAATAAAAAAAACAATTTTCATCCTAATATATTATGTGGTTATATTATAATATTAAATGGGTTGAAAGTATAAATAGAATATTTTTACCATTTAATATAATTTATGTCATTAGCATTGATTTTACCTTGAATTCGTAGGTTAAATCAATTCAATCTTTTGCAATGTTTTAAAGAAAAACCCGTTTTCTTTCGACAACGGGACTAATTTTAATTTAATTTCTGAATATTTTGTGTATTGAATTTGGAAAAATGGATTCCATATTTGAAATCAGTTGGTCCAAATTATGTTAATAAACTACTTTTTATTTTTGGGCATTGTGAATAGTAACTACGGTAAATTTTATTTACTACGGTTAATGGTAAATCGGGTAATTAAGGGTAAATATAAGATTATTACCCTAACAATTGGAAAAATCCTATTGGATTTCTAAAAGTAGACCCATATAACCTAAGGGTAGGATTAGATTCATTTTATTGACTTTTGTCAATGAAAATAATTTAATTATTATTAAAACCAAAGACTGTGACAACATGCCAATTTCTTAAATCTTATAAGTATAATAATTTTACATTATTGATAAACTTCATGAAACATAGAACATGAATAGTATCCTGAAATCTAATACAATTATCTACATCATAGTAATTTATTTAGAATTTTTAGGGATTAAATAATTATCATTTATTATGACACTAAGATGATGCTGTAATTGTCTTATTAATGAACTATTCACATAATTGATGTTATAAATGCCCAAATAAATGTAATTTGATACTTTTTATGACTTAAATTAATTTTCTAGGTTAATATGACATGTTATTGTTGATATAGGTAACTTGTTTGGAACTTATCATTCTGTTATGAATTTCATAAAAATCATGTACCGAATAGTGTAAAAATTGACATAAATTAGTTTTTTAAACAAATATTATATTATTAATTGTTATTTAATTATTAAAAATCTAAGGTTCGTCCAAATGACATAGATAAGGATATATATATTAATAAGAAACAACTTGGGGTTCGTTTGGCTTGTTATGGTAAGTTTATTAACCATATAGTGTAAGAAAACAAAAAGACACGGTAAAAGTTAAATTATTTAACTTAGAGTTAAATCTAATTGATTCGGTTAAAATAATAACCTAAACTTGTCTAAATATTATTGGATGAGAGTATTTCGACCCATCCCCACTTTATCTTCGACATAAGACCCTTTGGAACCATTATAAACCGAATTTGACCTTAATATAAAATTATATTTTGTGATTTTCCTAAGATGCCCCTCTCCTCCCTAATAAAAGAGAACCTCCTCCCCCTCTTCCTCACACCACTTTGAGCCTTCAATATCGGCCAACCCCTGCCAAAATCTCTTCTCCACTTCCCTAGTATCATCCTAGAGGTCCTGGTCTTCTTCAAAGACCATCTTTAGTTCTTTAAGTGGAGGTTATGAAAAGGCTCGTCAAAAAGAGCTAATATCCATTACCGATCTTTTTCAAATTTCTTTCTTCTTCAACTTCTTCTTATTTAGTTGTTTCATGATAAAGTAATAAAATCAGTATTTCTTATATACTGATATGTTATTATAAATATGAAACAACTCTAAATAATCTTCTATCCATCCTACGTAAAAAGGAAATCATCGCGCGTGCGTACGTACGGAATACCGTCTTCATGCCGTAGTGTAATCTATTTTACACCACCACCTTATTTGGATCAGTATAATGTTGTAATGAGTAACTATATATGATTATTATAAAGTGATATTGATACTGAAATAGTTTGAAAACACTTCAACAGAAGTTCACGATCATGAGAACGATATCATCGCTCGTGCGTACGTACGGACTACCGTCTCCACGACGCGATGAGATTCATTCTCCACATTAACAATTCATGAATGATTATAATGTATATATAATGAATAATAATGAAATATATGACATGTTAAATATACTAGATTTATGTATATATATATATATGTATGTCAAATACTTACTTCCATTCAAGACAATACGGAAAGGAAAACATCGTTCATGCGTATGTACGGACTACCGTCTCCATGAACGGTGTGTTTCATTTCATTTATCTATCTATTATATATATATATACTGAATATATATGATATATAAATCATTTTTTATATTCTTTAAGTAATTAAATCATGAAATAAGTAATAATAATGTCAATAACAACAAGTCCAAACTCCTACGATAAACGAAACGATTTTACCCAAAACGTTTCTTTAACATGGAATTTACAAAAGAAAGGGTAATATAAAGTCATAAGTAAACCATATATGATATCATAACAATTAATATGATTCTGAAATAAGTTAATGTAATTATTTAAATCATTATACTGGAGGTTCGGATACGTACAAAGCATATCAGACATAAGGTAAGGGAAATATCACAATCTCATTTTTATCCGAGATTGTTTATACTTTGGTATTTACTGGGTTGTATTTTATCATCCACATCCATGTTTCCTCATCTTTTAATATTATTTCCATCCATCTACAATTGTTTAAATCCAATTATAACCTTAGATGAGTTTCTAGTAAATTATATGAGAGGAATCTTTTGTCGTTTTTCGTACGAGGTACTTTTTGACTTTTTCGACAAAAGTACGAGAAGAATGTTTTTTTAACTTATACGGCACGAATGGATTTTTAAAACATTATTTCCAAGAATATTACTTTACAAGTTGTCAAGTTTATTTTTAATCAATTTCTCTTAGTTTAGAATTGTATGACATGTTATGAATGGAAAAGTGTTTTTGAAGTAGAAAGGATCTTTTCCTCAAGGATGGAGTTCAAGTGTTTTATCAAAATTATTTTCGATCTAAGATAATAAAGGGTTCTGTTTCTTTCTATATTATTACATGGATTTGATTATGTTGTGATGAAAATATTTTTATGAATTCTTTTATCTTATATGAATTTTTTTTATGATGTCACGGTGTTTAAAGATTCCCATTTTTATTACATGGGTTATGCAATGATGTATGATTTATGATTTTGTGGCACACATAAGAATGGTAACATTATGAGATGGGTGGGTCATATATCTCCCTCAAATTCATTGGGTAAAAATTTTATATCTTATGAGATAGACATGGCTGGAACAGTAGGTTATACAGGTTCAGTGAAACAGGACTGAAACGAGGAGTGAACTCGGTTCGGAAAGGGACTTTGTCCATTAAGATAGTCTTGTAAATGAGTCTTGACTAACAAGAAATTATTATCTATGATTATGTGTGTACCCCACAGAGTTTCATGTTTTACGTTATGATTATTGGGATTACAATTAACTACTACGATTTATCCCATGTTATGAAATTATGATCTCTTTTGCAGGTTAAGATTTACAAAAGATGTGTTCTTATGAATATGACGTGATTGATATTTATTTTGTTTACCCTTACTGAGCATTTGAGCTCACCCTTTTATGTTTTTTTCCAGGACATAAAAAAGGGAATTAGATTTAAAAAAATGGAGATCTTTATGGGAGATGTTGAAGATCTTTCACCATGATTAGAAGATTATATTCCGAGTTTCCAAAGGCAGTTAACTATTATGATCCTTGTGTGTGTGTTTTTGTTATGTACTAAGTATTCCGCAAAATTAATGTAATGTCCATGTATGTCAGGATTCGGGTCTGTACAAATTCTATTACTATATCCTACGATTAGAGTTATCCTTTGGGAAATCCCAAGATATACCATATAAATATATATAAGTATCTCACCAAAGTTCTCTCACCATAGTTCCAAATATTGACTAAATCTTTGCTCTGATTCCAACTCTAACAACCCAATATTGACGTACGTAGACATTACAAAACTTTTTGGAATACATAACACATTTCAAAAATAGATGCCCACTCACCATATTAGTTCAGTTAATTTGGAATCATGGAACACATTCTTGAGAGATCATCAACATATCCCATAAAGATCATCTATTTTATATTTCAAACATAAAAATATTTTAATTATTTTGGGGAAATGAAAACATATGAAAAGGGTGAGCTCAAATACCAATCATGGGAATGAATTGAAAATAGAAAACAAAACCTTAATGTAACAATATATAATCATGAACAAAACTTTTAAAAATCATTCCATGTATAACATATATCTAAATCATAAATCATGAAAAAAATATTGGCTATTCATAAATCATAATTCATTAAGGAACATGAGAAAAAAAAAACATTGGCATAAAAAAAAAGAATTTTTTAAAAAATAATCATATAAAATCATTTCCACATTAGTAGAGGATTATTTCCAAATCTATTATAGTATAAAAAGTTTTTTATTATGGAATCCGATTTACATTCCATTCTATCTCTGTATTACTAAACTGGGTTTACTTGTTGTTCCTGCCCAGTATTACTAAACCACGTTTACTTTTCATTATGTCCTTCTCTATCACATGAGATATAAATAATTAACCAATGAATTAGAGGCAGATATATGTCCCACCATCACAAAATAAAAAACATACATATGTGTTCCAAAAAACATAAATAATTCGTCATAGTATTACCCAGGGAATACAATTGGTTTCATAAACATCATTCCATAATTATTCATATAAAATATGGATTTCATAAATAACATTCTATAACAAAAACAATAAAATCATAGTAATAATATGGATAAAACCATAACCCAATTTAGATTATTTCATCTTATATGGAAAATAATTTTAATAAAACAGTTTAAATTAATTATTAATAGAAATATCCTTTATTACCCAAAACATGATATTTTAAAAAACAGCATGAAATTTTAATAGAAAATAATTTAATTGAAAATACACTTTAAATAATGTAAAGTAATATTCATGGAAAAAGGTTTTATGAAGTTGTAAATATCTATTCATGTGATATAAGTTAAAATAACATTCTCCTTGTACTTTTTTTCCAGAAAAGTGAACAAAGTACCTCATTTCAAAAGGGAAAAAAAGTTTCCTTTCATACCGTTTAATAAAAAACCTCCAATGTGTAAAATTGACTTTATAAAATTTTATAATGATAAAAAAAATATATTGATATACATATAGAGGTAACATGGATGTAAATGAAAAATATACCCCCCAAAATATTTACGAATAATCAATCTCAGATAATAATGATGATGAAAAAGTTTCCCATACCTTAGATTTTATATCCTTTGTATATAACTAAGTATCTTTTATAATTATTTAAATAATGTCATTTACTTATTCTAGAATCATAGTAATTTTTATGATATCATATATGATCATATTCTCATCCTTTTTAGTAACGTTTCATGGTTACTCTTTATTTGGGTGATAACTGCTTTATGTTCTTATGCATGTTCGGTTGAATAAGTCCCATTTATCCTTTTTAGGTCATATATATATATACTGAAAATGATATTAACATAATATATTCAACATTTATGTACTTTTTACATTATAATAATCCTTATTTAATGGATATCATGTATAATGAATAACATTGTATCATGGAGATGTTAGCCCATACGTATGAATGAGTGATGATATCATTCCTCTAATTATGAAATGGTAACAAAGTGGATAGTGTAAAAAATTTTCTATAATATATTGTTATTGTTTATATCATTATACCTATACAGGTCAAGTGGTGGTGAAAAAATATTACAATACAACATTGACATTGTAAGAATTACATACACACGTGTGCTGATTTCATTTTTTATTAGATAGAAGGTGGAATATTATTATTCCATAATATTAAAAAAATCAATGTATACAAGAGAAAATGGAGTCATTAATTTATAATGTAAAAAATTCATGAAAGTAATGTATAATAAGAAAAAATTTTAAAGAACCAACAATGAATATTAACTTTTCTTTGACAAGTTCCCTATAGCTCTCATCTTATAGGTACTAAAGTTTGTCTTTTTAGAAGACCAGAACCTCTACAATTTAACTAAGTAATTTTATACGAGAATCAAATAGTAGATGACCAATATTTAAGGCTCAAATTGATGTGAATAAGCAAGGGTGGAGGTTTCCTATTATAATTGAGGTTACGTATCCTTTGGAATTTGTAAAAAGAATTTATAAAAAAAAAATTAAAAAAGGGTTAAAAACCTCAAAAATGTAACATTTTCAAATATTTTGATAGATAGGGTTTCAATCACATAAACCAATAAATTTTAGAAATGTTTTGAATTCATTTTATACCTTATCAGTTTTCCCTTAATTATTGTCTTTTAATTATAACTCATGTAACAAGTTTTTCAATATTAAAATAGTGTAATGTTTATTTATGTGATGTCAATTAGACCATAATTGAATAATATAGAACATTTTAGAATAAACATAATTATTTTATATTTTTTTAAAATATTTTATTATTTTTAAAAAATTTAATAAAACATTATGTTGACAAAATATTAATAGTGTTAATTATGACACTATTCATTTAATGATTTTTAAAACATTAAACATAAGATATTAACCTCAAAACAAATATTTTATTATACTTATATGGTAACAAGGTCACCTAAAAAATTTCATTTATATGATAATTATCCCAAATTATATTTATTTTAGTATTTTTAAAAACATTAAATTGAAATTTCCGTTAACAAAATAATTAAACATTAGAATTGTGTAATTATTTAATATAATTATTTTTATAGAAAAAATAAAAAATAAAATAATTTGAAGAAGATAAATCATGTATATTTTCGATTAATACTTTTTGGATAATATATATTCTGTATAATCCTATATTAAATATTATATATATAATGAGACTTTAATGATACAACTTTATGACCACTGTAAATAAATTTTTATATGTGTAATAATCATTTCTATATGGATCCAAATAAACAATAACAAGACCCTTAGAATATTATGGTAAATATATAATCTAAAAATTATATTTCCATGTTTTTTGGTCTTTTAATAGTAAATATAATTTTAATTAGAATAAATTTATTGATTTTTCATCAATTAAATTTTTTTTGCATTATCATTGTATAAGAATTTAAGGTAAATATTTATTTTCTAAATATTAAAAATAAATTATCATGACAATTTCAAATATTATATATTTAAAATGTGAGTATATAATGGAATTTACCTTTAGTATAACCTTATATTAATTTTTTTTTTATTTTTTAAAACATGACTGTGGATTTTTAATGTTTCATTAAATATAATATGATAAATAACATTATATATCCATCATGTCCCAAAAATTTCAAATATAAATTTATATAATTTAAAAATGTATATTGAGTTAAAAATAATCATTTAAATTCATTGATATTACCCATGGTTTCCATATTAGGACACCTAATATATATTAAAGAAAAGAAAATAGAACATTGTTTCTTTCTATAATTTAAATATTACATAATCAATTTTCATGGATAGGTGTCTATTAAATGTATTAATTGATATCCTTAAGTGTTAAGGGTCATTTCATCAAATAATGTTTCTTTATTTTTTTTGTCAATTAATAGTCTTTATAATTTTATTTTTAACATAATTACCTAATTTATCATTTACTATGGTTACAAAATTTATCAAGGTAACAATTAATATTGGTTAAGAACAAAAGGGACATACTTACCGAATTTGGACCTAATAAATCCAAAATTTACATCCATTTTATAAATATCAAAACACCAAAGTTGTAGAATTAATTTAAAAATAAAAAAATATAAATGTACATTATTTTTTCAGGAATATGGCCTTTTAAAACAGGAACCATTTTAATACATTAATGTATAAAATCATTTTAAAAAGCAATAATTGGATAAAAATAAAAAAAAATTATATTTAAAATTTATCCAAAATTAATTTTACTATATAATTACATTGAAAATGAATAATGTTATCAATAAAATCTATATCTTCACAATTCATCAAAAAAATGAAACTCATCAAAAAAATTCAAAAAATTGAACTAAATAAATTTTTTATAATCCTCAATAAAAGTAGAAGTTTATTATTTCAAATTTAAAATAAAAAGTGATAAAAAATAGATTTGAAATTTGTGATCCATCGAAAGGTGAAAAAATTCAATTTTTTGGTAAATAGATCTTTAAACCAAAATGAATTTGAATTTGTTCTTATATCATGTGTAGAATAATATAATATGAATTTTAAACCTTATATTAAGAATATAACATATAACATATATTTTTCTTTAAACAAATCCATCAAGATTGGTTTTATTATTTTATACAAACACTTATTTCCATTAAAATAGTTTTCCATAACAAAGTTCATACTATGCATACTCCCCATTATAATTACTAGGTTATGATATTTAGTTGTTCACTAATAATTAGTCGTACATAAAATTAATTCTGTCATATGAACTTGAAATTGTACGTGACAAATCCCATGAATAGTTTTTCATATACCGCAAGCTAAGCCAATGTTGTATATTGTGGAAGCTTAACTTGTTGTAGCGTACAACATAAGAAATCAATGAAATTTTAAAAAAGTATCTCATAAAAATATTAGGGAGTTATAGTTGGTGGGATAACTATTATGGTTTCCCAGTGGGGAGATCATTTTCTTATATTATGCTTAGGTTTTTTCTTTTTAGGGATGCAAATTCATAATATGGGGATAATATAATGACCTGGGTTTTGAACTAAAATACATTTCCCTATTCCAATGTATACTTCCAGGGACGGGAACTAAGTCAGTGTTGGAAGCGATGACTTGGGGAGCCTTAGTGTGGCGATATAAAAAATAAAAAAAATTATATGAAACACCCATATTTTCATCTGAAACGTAAATAAATCATGTTCGGAGACTCAGATCAGTTTTCTGAGACTGTGGTTGAGTCGAAGAGTCGTGATTAACCTATTTGTAACCTATGGTTTTTTGAAATAGGATTTTGAGCATGGTCCATTTTGGTTACGAGGAGTTATGATTTAGAATTAATTAATTAATTTAAATTGTTTAAATATCCTCAAATCTAGTTCCTCGTATCTCTAAATCACATTAGGCACAAAATTATCCAAAGGAGGAGAGACACCTCCTCCTTCACCCATCTCGTTTCTGGTGACGAATAGTACTGTTACCATATTGAAGTGACAGAGTTCCATTGATATCAGTTTTCAATAAATTTCATCATCAAAATGAGAATCAGCATGATCCATGCATCATTCTTCATTCAAATATTCTTTGTTTCCCCAACTAGGTAGGAAGATATGATTTTCGGTCATGATCCCCTCATTTATGTGTTTTTTGAGGGTTCAAAATCCCCCAAATGATTTCCATTGATCCCTAATAGGTAGATCTGTCGTTTTTAGGGGATTAACGGGTTGAATTAAGCATTTTTAGGTTATTCTCAACTAGAATTAATGCGTATAGGGCATCTACTTCAGTGAAACACACCAGGAGGATTTTCTTATTTGGGTATGACAATATTAAAGGACTACAGGTCATTTATAGAGGGTACATGTCGTGTAGTGGCTTAGACCATGTGACCATGGGAAATGGCTCGGGTTATCCATGTGAAGACACAAGGCCATGGATTAACACACATCCAAAGTACATGGAAACAAGGTATGGTACATGGACACGAGAACCCTATATGGGTAGGTGGATGTTTATTTGAACACACTGTGTTGTCTGGGATATACAGCGTGCAAGAGAAATGGTCGGCCGATCCATGTAGACGGGGAACACGGTCATGGGCCAGGTGATGAGGGACACATTGAGTACCTCCATGACATTCCATGTACCCCTACATGGGTTGGAACCTATGTAGACTAGATACACGAGAATGTGCTCATGAGGGATCACATTCCATGTGTGACTCGGAGGACGCCATGTACTTCTAAGAGATCCCCTAAGGATCTTACTCCTTTGGTATCTTATTCTCTTAGACATGGTTTTAGGCTTCTGATTAGTCTTCCATGAGTGATTCATCTCAAATAATCTTATAGTGTCCTCTATAATGATATTCATGATATGAGGTATATTAGTCTTCGAAATATTCTTTTAGAGTGGTACCATGCCAATGTTGGTGATCTGTGTGGTTCATCTAGAGAGACGATATGAATTTTACTCCCCTAATGGAAGAGGGTGCAGGTATTCATCACCTCTATATATAGGTAAATACTTGAATTTCCACAACATGGGTGAAGGTTTTTTACATTTTGGTTGATTCCTCTCGGGCATTACTCACTTGATGGTCTACAATGAAGGTTTCCTTGTGAATTTTGTATGATTGGAATGTTCTTCCCAATTCTTTTAGAGTGTGAGCCCTTTATACTCATTTATTGGTAGAGTAGTAAATCTCTGGTCTTACCAGGATGCTGGTACTGTATCCTAGGAGTTCGTACTTCTCTATCATTTCTAGGTGTGGGTCCTCCTTACGTGTTGTTATGGTGGAGTCAGTACTACACTATTGTGATTGGAAGTGGGTCCTCTAGCTAGGGGTTAGTACTAAAATAATATAGCTAGGAGGGGTCCCCCATCTTGAAAAAATAAGAAGAGTCAACACCCCCTATCGTATCTGGGTACAGGTCCTCTAGTCGCTGAGTGGTACACCCCTACCGAGTTAGGGTGAAGCTCCTCAATTTATGAAGTAGAAATCCCCTATTATAAGTTGGTGTAGGTTCTTCATTAGAGATGGAGCTACCTCGATTGTAAGATGTAGTTTTGAGGATCATGCCCCCTCTACTGGATAAGAACAATACCTATATATGAGTTAATGAACACTCTATAGACTGAGGTTTGGGCCACTCTATAGAAGGGAAATAGAGGTTTTGTGGGTTATATTGGAGAAGTACTCCCTTGACGTCAGGGTAGTGGTGAGGTGTGGGTACCTATTCTCTATCTTGTTATAGAGGATGCACTTGATTCTTAATTTGAGAACTACCTCCTGAACTGTTTTTAGTGTTGAGGGGCAGGCCTCTTCAAATGGGTTTATTTAGAAGACCCATGCACAAGGTAATGAAGACCAAACCTCTAGTGTTAGGAACTAGATCCAGACCTAGCAAGATGTTCTCAATGGAGTGAGTTCCCTCATACATACACTTAGGAATGGTATGGTTGTTCCTAATGGAGTGTATATCTCATATGAGATCCATCTAATATAACTGAGATCCATGAGTGTTTACTCCTAGTTTTATGTGTTATCTTTAGAGCTTCTAGTAGGAATCTTGTTTCTGGATATGAGATCAAAACCTCATGAAACTTTGGGTCTGAGATGAGTATATATGGCCTTTTTTCTAGGTGTTGTTATGGTGTTATCACATGTTGGGGATTACAACCCTTATAGAAAAAGATGACTTATCATGTATAGCCATGGATGGTTCAAGATAATGTTTCTATCTTTATTGGGTTTTCTAATGGTTTGGTTGAGCAGACTGTTTCCTTTTAGTTGCACCCGTTTTCTTTTGGAGTTTTTAGGGTGCCTACCGAGTGTTTTATACTCTCTCATGCACATGATTTTTTCAGATATGATTTGTGTCTAGTGAAAACAACATGTATTTTGATGGAGTCCATGGATGACCTGATATAGGAAGATCTTAGTGAGCTTGATAGTCATAGGTGTTTATCGGATCGGGGCTAGGGAGATTTCTAGAAGTCATAGTTGACAGTGATCCTACAAATATGATCAAGATTGATGCTTTTATTGTTTTATTTGTTGGGTGCTATTTTTTCCTTCTTCATCATTTAGAACTTGTATTGTACTCTAGTTGTGGGATACACTTGTATACATGCATTGGTTGATTTTTGATTTTTGATTTCAGTATTTTGTGAGCATGGAGAATTCTTATTATATACAAATACAAAGGAAATGCCTCCCATATTAGTGATATGACTTCTCGACACTAGTCGCCAGACCCTAGCATACTGAAGGCGGGATTGGGGAGTTGTGTCCTGGGGCTCGTTGGGTCGTGTCGTGACTATTTTAAAATATTAATGATATTTAAAATGGGGATTTTCATATGATGCATTTTTATTTCAAATAATAATGCAGGCTTTTAACTTTTGAATTGTTTCTAAAAAATAGGGTGCCACCATGGATACTCTCAATTGTAGGTGAATTTTTCGTGGATGTTTTCATGATGTTGGACCTAACATGGATGGTGTATTTACTTGTGTTAATAATTTCTTTAACTATAGAATTTAATATATCAATGTGATCCTAGGTGTCACAGTGAGAGTTGGGAGACAAAATATCTTTAGTATTTAGTAGACGGACCTGATCCCCATGGGGTATCTAGATGGGTTGTGCCACCAGTGAGGCTACTTGAGAGCATCTGGGTTCTTTATTGACTTTCAATTGCATTGATAGTCTAACCGATGGATTCTAAAAAAAGTGAATATAGGGTTTATTCATATTCTTTCTAGGTATATACCATGATAACTGATTCCCAAGTTTTCAACATTCCCATATTTTTTGAATTTTTAACAAAATCATTTCAAAAGGTATATTTATACTAGTAGTTATTATAACAATAGTTATTCACATTAACACAACATTCAAATACTTTTTTTCTCTAAGGAATTTTCTTCCCTAAATATTCATCATTGTAAAATTATTTATCGAAAAACAATTCATTATTTGGAACCATTTTGAAAAAATATGATAGGGAAATAGTTATTTTGTAATTATTAGCTTCTTACATGTTATAAAAAATTGAAAACCTTATTATAAATCTATATATTTAAAACTATAATGAATACATTTTCTTTTTAAAGTCATTAATTATGATGAGGTTCTTCATTTTTACATCCCTACAAAGCATCTCAGTGCCTACTATATTTTTATCATTTCTATTTTAGGTTCTTTATGTTCTGGATCACTCTTGGAGAGAGTGTGGTTCTCTGATTTGTAATGACCCATGAGGTGACATGGGGTATGTTTAGGTGTTATATTTTATTTCTTATTCTATTTACATTTTTTAATTTTCTCATTTATTTATCTATCATTGAGGGGATTTTCTATCAACAGATTCATATCTGATACACACCAATAATACCATTTTTGGGATGATTAGGAACACCTCTCGGGGATTTTCATAGGACATCACATGTGATCGGTTTATGGTTGACGAAGGCTGGTTCCTTAGAAAATGGTAACAAATCTATTATCCATTGATATTCAGAAAAGTCTAGTAGTTTGAATAATGAATTGTCAGAAATCAAGTGGCCAATAATATGTAGGCATTTGAGAAACACCTATTTAGATGAACTATGGAATTTATAGGGTGTCCTGAGATGGTTATTCCTGAAATATAATTCTTTTAATTCCATTGATTTTGAGGTTTTATGGTAACTGATTGAGTGTTTTGTATGGTTTTGATAATTGCTAAACCATTTTAAGAAGATAAAAGGCTAGGAGTGGTTATTTGGGATGAATTTAAAGGGATTTTTGGTTTCCATTCATCGTATACAAATTAATGAAAAGACCATGATACTACATCAAATGAACTCTCTTGAGAACAACTGATTGGTGCATGGTATCCTAAGCTATGTAGCCAAGCTATGCGTAGTAGTGGTTATTTTTAGGATACGATATTTATATTGTTTGAGTAACTGGGTAGTTTTTTCTTATTTTTTTTATTGATTTAATTTGTAGGTTTTCCCTTGTATTTTTAATTGTAAATTCTAAAATTTAAATTGGATTTTCATAGTGAAAACTATGGGTTCATGAAAAATAAAATCTGTTAGTTTGAATTGGATTGTGTTTTGGGAAATGTTTTTGGATCCTTGAAATGATTTAAGAAAAGTTAATATGAAATATATATGGATAATATATTTTTATTTTTTAAATACACTAATTTGGGATGATATGGGGTGCTTTCAAATTGGTTGGGAATTTTGTCCTGGTTTGAATATTTTTTTGAATGTAAATGTTTTGGTATGACAGTTGGTATTCCTATTAATGATCATATATATTTATGAATGAATGTGAAAAGTGTATAGTTGGTGGTATGTGTGATGGTGTTATTAATATGGATGTTTTGTATATAAATATATTTGGAATTTATATAATACTACCGTGGGGGTTTGGTTTGTAGGGATTGTTTTTTTCATGAAATGGTTTTTAAAAATAGGGATTTCAATTTTTGAATAGTGAGTGGGTAACGTTTTGGTCTTTTCTCATGAGTTTTTATAATTTTATTTTTTATTTTTTTATATTGGGAGTGTTGGAAGGATTATAGTAATAGGGGAATTCATACGAGGAATGTATTTTTATAAGGGATTTTGTGCTTAATATGGTTTTCGAAATTGTGGATTTCAAATGAGGGTTATTAATTGTATTTAGGTGATATTATGGGTTACTTTTGGTTGTTATTTTATTTTTTGATTTTTCTTTTTAATTAGATGGATTATGAGTTTGTTTAAAAAAACTTATTTGGATCATTTTTAGTTTTAAGTTAATTTGGGTTTGTGTTGTTATGTTATTTAGAGTATGTTTCCCAGAATCATCCAGTGTTTTTTGAGGGGTCTCTTCCAGTAGTTGGTTATCCCAAAAAAAAAATATAGTGGGGTAACACCCAGACCCCAGTTACCCAGAGTCGATTAAATATTATATAGAATTGGTATTATCACAAGTGATCAACTCCCAAAAACTGATTAGTTTCATGTTATGGGAAACAAGATTCATACATAAGTTCAACATTACAACTTGAAAATAAATACAACACTAATTTAACCAATTAGAAAATCCAAGCCTCCAAGATTATGAATTCAAGTCACTCCTAACTAAATTCTTCATATCATGGGAAATTGAAACATAAGAAAGGGGTGAGATCGAACACCCAGAACGATTAGGAAATATATTAGATGATAACATAAACATTAGAAATGATGAATAATTGAAAATACATCCCATTACAAAATAATAAACATGAATACTTTATGGCTGGATTATGAGATGAGTAAATAATGCCATAATAAAACAAAGGCATGTGTATTCTACTAGTCGAATAACCACATGATCCATCAGTCTTATTTTAAAAATGAGGGAATGTGTAATGTCGGACATTCTAAAACATTTTGTTAATGCCTCTTCCATTATATATAAAAATAATTATGGCCTCAGCCAAAACCATATATCAAATTGGGAAAGGCCTCGACCAATTTCACGTCTAATTGTATCATGAGACCTACCAATGCATCGAGGAGTTATAGCGGGCACAACCTATAACTTATTAAGTTCAATACATTATTCATATGAAAATGTTGAAATATATCATAAACATTCGTATAACACTGGCATACGAAATGTAAAAACATTAACCATAAACCATTAATGGGATAAGAATAACACATCCACAGTAAAACATATCACAAAACTTGCAATACAATATGGAAGATTTGTATCATAATTAATTGACTTCAAATATGTATAAAATCCATCAACAGATGTTAGCATAGATGAAATCAAAAATATTTGAGATAAATATCTCTTTATTTTTTTTGAAATCATTTAAAATCATATATTTATAACAAAAAACATTTATTTTGAAAATATTCATATAATCATGTAATGAAATATTAGAATATGTTATAACGACCGAGAATAACCGCACCAGCTGTATATGTTAAAAAACACATAATTACATTAATTTTTTCGAAAAGGGCATAAAGTAACTAGTTTGAAAAATGATGGAAATAATCCTCTCAAAACATATATGGTAAAATTAGGGTATAAATAAAATTAACCCATAGTCTAGTAAATAGTAAAAATGTTTTAAAATACATTATTTTTGAAATCATGGATGTGGATGATAAAGAGGTCCCAGTAGATACTTACGTAAAAAAACCTCGAATAAGTAAACAGATTGTCAAATTAACCCCTACCTTGTACCTATCCTTGGACTAGGTTACATTAACCTCCTGTATAATAGGTAAATCATTGTTATTAAAATAGACAAGAACCATATACATAATTATGATATCATATATGATATTTTAATAATGCCTTGTTAATAATATGTTAGTATTATCGTTGTTTCTGGTGTTAACAGATTCATTTTCCATAATATTTAGTATTACATGAGTCATGTTTCTAAGGGATGGGATGTATATTATTCATATCCAAAATTATATCATGTCTTAAAAAATTATTTTTAATGTTCAAATGGAAATTAGTCTTGAATGGTTAAGATGAGGAAATGATCTTATCAAGTTCATGGAGACGGTTCTCAGTACATACGTACGAGTGACAATATCATTCGTATGATATTCTAATAGTATGTAAATAGATGGTATATCATATATAAAAAATCATATACATTTATATTTATTATTTAAATAAATTATACATCCTTATTATACCCATCCAAAAATAATGTATTAAATAACAACTACACCCCGATGTGGAGATGGTAAGCCATACTTACACACGTATGGTGAATTTTTCATTCATATGATGGATAGAATAATGAATATTGTTGTACCACTTTTATAATAACATAATAGTATATATAAGATACTGGATTTATTATTTTATAATGGAAACAACAAAAAAAGAGGAAGTGGAAGATGAAAAGAATTTTAATGAGGTGATGAAATATTAACCTCTTCTTCGGGTTCTTCATTTTGTATTGATCATAAGGGCTATATAGGATGTCTATATGATAAAAGGAAGGCATCTTGGATGAATTGAGGGAAGCTGGGAGGATATTTTTGCAGGGTTTGGCCGAGCCAAATGTCTCAAAAATGCATTATTTCGAGGATAAGGTGTGCATTGGACAAAGTAATCTAAACCAATAGGTTTTATACAGGTTTAGGTCACCATATTAACCTTATTTTTATATTTAACTCTTTATTAATTAGTTTGACATTTAACATGTCTCTTGGTATTTTTATATTATATGTTTCATAATAATACTATAAACTTCCAAGAGAGCCCCAAGTGGTTAATTATTGATATATATAACCTTATCAAAGTCCTTTGGCTAGACCATAGATTTTTAGGAATAGAATATCAATTAATAATATAATATTTTGTTAAAAAGATCTTTTATGTCAATTATGACATTATTTTGTAATTGATTTTTGTTACAGCCCTAAAAACCTTTTTAATTCGAAATAAATTTATTTAATAAATCCTAACATGTCATATTATCTTAAAAAAATCGTATATTTCATCAAATGTCTAAATTTACATTTATTTGGGTATTTATAATATCAATTATTTTAATATTTCATTAATAAGTGAAATACTGCCTCCTCATTGAGTCATAAATAAATTAAATTATATAAGGTCTTAAAATTATATATAAAATATCATTTTGTAGGAAATCTTTTAATCTTTGTAATGAATAATTATAGTCGAATTTAACCAATGTATAACCCTATATTAGAAACGGTCTAGTTATTAAACATTGAATTAAACACTTTTATCCCTTATTTATATAAAATAATAATAAATGTCCTAATATAATCAATGTGGATATAAATGATAATATATTAATCCTAATGTTATTTTTCGTAGAATTAAATTTATACAATTGAATTAGGAAAAGAGTTATGGTAATAGTAATATCATTTTTACCTTTAATTACATTATTTATTTTTAACCGTGGTAAATAAAAGTTAAAAGTTTCTATTCCCTAAAAAAATATTTTTATATTATTGAACCCCATTTAATTATTGATACCAACCGTGTCTCTCGGATTTTTAAAATTAAATTTATAGAGGTTGTAAAATTATTTTATGAAAATTTGCAAATGCTCATAGGAGGTGGGTAAAAGAGGGAAAAAAGGTCAATTAAATTTTATACATCTAATTTTATTAAAAAAATGACTCCAATGAATTATAATGAACTAATATTTATATTATGTGTCTATTTTGACTTAAAATAAATTTAAATAATACAAAAATTATTTAAATAAAAATTCGGTTTTAAGCATTAACGTAGTGTTTTTCACTATTCATCAAAAATTGAATATTCTCAGAAAAATACAAAAAATTCACCGTATTTGATATTCAAAATTAGAAAATGAAGCCCATTTTGAATGAAAAAGTTTGTAAAATTCCAAAAGTATGTATTACTATTCAAAATGGCTAGTTTGATTGGTCATGGTGTGTTAGAATCTCGACGTTGTGTATAATGCAATATACTTTATTGTTTAAAGGGAAACGTACCGTGGAGTCATGGGGTGTTACATTCTCTCCTCCATCAAATAATTGCATCCTCGAAATTTCTATAATACTACCATATAAAAAGATTCAGGTGGTTCTTCATCATAAGTTCCTCAGGATCCCACATTACCTCTTCCATATTATGTTTTCTCCATTGAAATTTTACCAAACAAGTTGTCCGGTTTCTCAGAACATGTTCTCTGGTACCAAGAATCATGACAGGATCCTCACAATAAGACAAATGAGGTCCCAGTTCAATTCTCTCATAGGTGAGAACAGACGTTTGGTCAGGAATGTATTTTCTCAATAGTGATACGTGGAACACACTGTGAACATTGGAGAGACTTGGCGGCATTGCCAAACGGTAAGCTATAGCCCCAATTCGTTCTAGATTTTTGAAAGGTCTGATGTACTTGGGATTCAATTTACCCTTCTAACCCAATCATATTACTCCCTTCCATGGATATTCCATTATGAAAACATGATATCTTACAAGAAATTACAAATCCTTTCTTTTGTTATCGACAAAACACTTCTGCCTACTTTGAGTTTCTTTGTTGTGGGTTTGGATAACCATTAACTTTTCAATCATTTCCTCAACATGATATAGGCCTACAAGTTTTCTTTCATCAACATCATCTCATCCTGTTGGTGTGAGACATCTCTTTCCATATAATGCTTCATATGGTTCCATCTAAACACTAGAGTGGGAGGTTTTTTTATATAAAAAATATTCCAGAGGAAACTTTTGATCGCACATACTATGAAGGTCTTGTGAGAAAGATCTCAACATGTCTTATATGGTTTCAATAGTCTATTCTGATTTTCCATTAGTTTGAGGTTGGTAGACAGTGCTCAAATGAGGTTCATTATCTAGGGATTTCTGAAGAGTATTATGAAATCATGATGTAAAACAGGGATCACAATCAGAAACAATTGATAGGGGTACTCGATGAAGTCATACAAATTCATTAATATATAGTCTTTCTAGACGTTCAACTGGTAAATCTTTTCTTATTACAAGAAAATGAACTGACTTGGTAAGACTATAAAAAATGACCCAAATTTTATCGTTCCTTCTAAGAGTCTATGGTAGTCACATGACAATGTCCATCTTAAAATCTTCCCATTTCCACTCAGGTATGGGAATAGATTGTATGACTCCTCTAGGATGTTGCCTTCCAGCTTTCAGTTGTTGACAACTATAAATCTTGACACATACTCATCAATATCTCTCTTCATTTTTCCCCACAAAAAATGTTCGTTCAAATCTCTATACACATTAGTGATACAAGGGTGTACGGAGAAATTGGATCTATGAGCATCATCCAACAATTCTATTTTTAGATCAGGAATTTCAGGAACACAATGTCTCTTCCCAAATTTCAAAATCCCATAATCATATATAATGTTTATCAATATTCCATCATTCAAAGCTATAAATTTCTTTTGACACTTCTCATCATCAGCCTGAGAACAATTTATCCTATCTACTAAGGATGGTTTGGCAACAATTTTAAAAAGTATCGATGTTTCACCTTCTATAATTATTCCCATATCAATTTTTACTCTATCCATGTACATATGATCCCTTTCAACTCTCATTTTATTTATAACTCCATGATTCTTATACTCAAAGTATCTTCCACCTTATTTACCTTCCCTAGGTGGTGGTGTATAGTGAAATCAAAATCATTGAGTAGTTCAAGCCATTGCCTTTGCCTCAAATTGAGTTCCTTCTATGAAAAAAAATTACCTTAAAACCTTGTGATCTGTATATATCTCATATTTTTCACCATTTAGATAGTGTCTCTGTATCTTCAAATAAACGATTACAACTACTAACTCAAGATCATGAGTAGAATAGTTTTGTTCATGAATTTTTAGTTGTCGTGTTGCATATGCAATAACTCAATCATTTTTCATAAGGACATAACCAATTCCTTTCCTTGAAGAATCACAATGAATAAAAACACATCATTATTTGATCGTAGATTCAACAGAGTATCATTTAAAAATATTACAATTAGATCTTCAAAACATTCTTCACACTCTTTTGTTAAAAAAAATTAACCCATTTACGTGTGAGCTTGGTTAATGGATTTGCCAATCGGGAACAATTCTAGACGAAATGGCAATAATAACTTACTAAACCAATAAAATTTCATTCCTCAATTATACACATAGATGCTGGACATTCTTGGCATGCACTAATCATAGAAGGATCAATAGATATTCCATCCTTAGAGAAAATATGGCCAAGAAAAGAAATCTTCTGAAGCTATAATTCACTCTTTCTAATCATCTCATATAATTCATTTATTATGAGGGTTTTCAGAATGGTGCGCAAGTAATTTTCCTGATATTCATATCTTTTGGATTATACCAAGATATCATCAATTAATACCACTATAAAGTCATCAAGATATTCTTTGAAAACTCTATTAATTAGATCCCTAAAAACGGAGGGTGCATTAGTCAGCCCAAAAGGCATTGATGTAAACATGTAATGTCTGTACCTGGTTTGAAATGTTGTTTTTGTAATATCTTCCTTATTCACAAATAAATGATGATATCCAGATCGAATGTCAATTGTTGAAAAACATTGAGCTCCATGAATTTGGTCGAATAAATCATCAATGCTACGTAGGGGATACTTGTTCTTTATTGTTATAGCATTGATCTCGCTGTATTCAATGCCAAACCTCATAGATCAATCTTTCTTCATTACAGAAAAAACATGGGCTCTCCATGGAGAAACACTAGGGAGAATAAATCTCTTATTAATCAATTCCTATAGTTGTTTCATTAGTTCCACTAATTCAACAGTGGCCATTCTATTAGGGATATTTTTTTATGGGCCTTGAAACACGAATTAAGTCAATGGAAAAATCAATTTCTCATTTTTGAGGATGTAAAAGTAAATCCTCTAGAAACACATCAACATATTCTGGTGAAATAGGTTAATCCTCTCATTGAACATTAATTTCCTCACCCATAGTTATTTCAGTCTATTCTTCACCAATAATTGAATTTAGTTGAGTAGCTGGGGGGATCTAGATAATAATAAGGTGGTGATGTTTCTGCTCTATAGATATGTTAATCTTTATCATCATCGTAAATTGTAACCTCCTTCTTACAATAATTTTTGGCATCAAGGTCTGTAATCCATTCCATACCTAGGATTATATCAAATTCAATCATGGGTATAGCGATGAGATTAGAAGATAAATAATGTTTATATGCCTTAATGTGGACTTATTCACAAAACTTTGTTACAATGATATTTCCCTTAGATGTTATGACATACAAATCCATTTTTAAATCAAAATAGAAATATCTAATTTTCATAGAAAACTAGGAAGATATGAAATAATGCAATGATCTAGAATCAAATAAATCACTGGCTAAACTTTGAGAAACCCATTAAATTACCAATTACCATGTTTTCTGGATCTTCAAACTCAACAGTAGTGATCTCATATGATTGGCCTTGATCCATTGACATTTTCTGAGGTAAGCTTCCTAACTCTTATGAAATTAATTTGCATAATGTCCCACCTCCCAACAATTGTAGCATTTAACACCGGTAGCTTCTTTATTTCCCTTACAATAAGTAGAAAGATGGCCTTTCTTTCCAAATTTTTAGCATACCCCTTTTCCTTTTATATAGGCAACATGGTGCTTCCTTCCACAATTATCACATGGTGGAAATTCAACTCTTAAATTCTTCCATGTTTCCTTATTTCCATTCATAGAGGGTTCAGAAGATCTCTTCTTCTCATGCATTTCTTTAAAGTCGTAAGAATTAGAGAATTCTTTTTCTGTCTTGATAGCACATGAGATAATATCATTGTACAATGATAAGGATTGTGATACTATTGCTCGATGGAGAAATGGTTTTCACACATCACCACCACCAACATTACAATTTGTATTTCATGAAAACAACCCAACTACAAATTGTCACCCAAAAAGGTACCCCCTACGGTGGACGAAAATAATGCAATCCATGTGCGTCACACCTAATCAAATTGACCCCCTCGGGTCTGATAGGCGACACATTATCCACCCAAACCATGGTATCTCCAGGGATGACAATTGATGCGATGTAGTCCGCAACTTTATTCCCTTCCTGCCATGTATGAGTTACCATGACATTGTTCCCCATGATGGACTGGCACATCCTAATAGTATAGGAGATCCCCCACGGCACTGTACCTCGGCCATGTAACGCATCATGTATAGTTTTTTAATCCGTTTCAATATGCTCCACGACCAGGCCTCTATTCATACACAGTGACACCCCTGACAGCACTGCCAAGGCCTCTTCCTGAACCGAGATCCCCCTCCCGTAGTGTATAGCGAAGGCCATCACCACACTACTGCTGCCATCACGTAGCACCCCCTCCCCGCATGATCTCTCCAACGTATGATCCATCGACGTTCAACTTCAAACCTCCCACCGGAGAGATCCACTGAACCCAAGTCCCCAACCCCCTTGAAGTCCTCTTCCCAACCCTTATCCCAGATGAGATCAACACCCATATGGAAGGATCTTCGTCCCCAAAGCCTGCAATACCCACCACTTCAATCAACAAAAACCTTACCCTTTCCACCACCTCCCTCCTAGTGGACGCGAGTCCCTCATACCTGTCACAATTCCTCGCTTCCCAAAGTACCCACCAACCTGCATTATAAAACATAGCCCGATCCCCTTTCTCCTCCACATTGCCATCATAGCCATGGAACCAAAGTCCCAAAAACCAATCCCAAGTATCAGCATAAGTAGAATAACCTATGTTCATTACCAGAAAGCTCCATAGCACTCGATCCCATTCCCGCTCAAGGAATATATACTCCATACTCTCCTCCCTCCTCCGTTTACAACACTGACACCCAGACGCCAGGCTAATACCCAATCTTTTGATATTCTCATCCGAAGGAACAACCTTTTTCTTGATCTTCCACGTTAAAAAATTCATTTTTGAGGGGACCCTTCTTCTCCACTCCACCCTGTTCCCCGACTCCTACAACAGCTTTTCATTGGAACTCCTAGGGAAGTCATTCATATTGAACCTACATGACACCGATGGTGTGAACACACACCTATCCCTCTCCTGGTTGATCACAACAAAATCAAATACCCTCCGAGAGTCCACGTCCAACACCGCTCAGAAGAACAAGGTATGTAACATGTCCCCCTAAACGAAATAAGCGGGGCTAGACACCCCGGAAAAGAATACACCCTACCTGACCAGTTGTAATCCCAGAAGCAGATCCTCCCCTCCCCAATAATCCCCTTTTGATACTCCCCAAAACATTAAATATTTTCTATAAGGAAACTATCTATTCTTCATCAACAAATGGATTTATAGACCCATTGAATGCGGGTGGTTGTTTCCTCGTAAAGTGGTCAAACATTGATTTTTCGTTTTTTTGACCATGGTGCTCAATACGGGTAAGGCTATTATTAATAACCATTGTTAGTTGTCCCAGTACAGTGATAAGATGATCATCACATGTTGCATTAGCATATCTTCTATAGTTATCTTGATTAGGAGGTAAATTACTACATAGATTACGTGCATTGATACATTTTCCATTACATCCAATAGGCGCCATTTCTAACCGATGGCATAAAATATATTAGTTTATGAATCACAATACATAATTCCAAACATGGAAAACACTTAACATAAGTTGAAAGGTTTATTGATATAATCCATAATCATAAAAATATTTTCTTTGAAGCAGCATATACTCATAAATCCTTTATAATGGTTTATAAAGAAAATGAGAATTATCCTATGAATATCCCCCGAGAGTGTCATAACCATGAGTGTAGCAAGGCTCATTGTTGGGGACCAGTTCCCGTTCAAGTTCAGATCAAAGTGGTGTTTTCGGGTTTTACCTGTAGGTACATCTGTGTTATAGCCACCTCTACCTGCTTGTATCAAGACATGGATGTATTGCCTGGAAAACTCAAAAAAGCTCTACATTACCAAACTTCTAGGACATTTATCTTTACTAATTCACAAATAATATCTTAGGGTAATGTGCTCTAATCAATGTTTTTCTAAATCTAGTTTACAAGGATTATATTAAACTTCCTCTGATACCAATTGTAACGCCCCGACCCCAATTACCCAGAGTTGGTGCATTATTAAATAGAATATGTATGATCACAAGGGATCAAAACCCAAATGACCAATTAGTTTATTATTATTGGAAACAAGATTCATACATAATTTCAACATTAAAACTTCAAATGAAATACAACACTAATTTATCCCATTAGAAATATCCAAGCCTCCTACATTATGCCTGCAAGTGACTCATAACTAACATCTTCATATCTTGGGAGAGTAAAACAAAAGAATGAGGTGTGATTTAACGCTCAGTAAGATAAAGAAATATAGTGGAAGATAACATAAATGTTAGGATTGGTGAATAATTGAAAACAAATTCCTTTACAAATAATAAACATGAACACTTTATGGCTGGAATATGAGTTGAGTAAATAATTCCATAATAAAACTTAATAATGGGGATTCTACTAGTCGAATAAATACATGAACCGTCAATGTTATTTTTATAATGAGGGAATGTATAATTCTCAACATTCTGAAACATTTTTTCAAGACCTCGACCAAGACGCCTAAAATGATTTAGGTCTTGGAGAAAACCATATATCAAATTGAAAAGGCCTTGGCCAATTCCATGTCTAATTTCCTGATGAGACCTACTGATGCATCAAGGATCTATAGCAGGATCCACCAGTCACCTATTAAGTCTAATACATTCCTGCTAATAAAATGATGAAATATAACACAAACATTCAAATTAAAAATAGCATAAAAAATTTAAATACTTTAACCATAAAACATGAATCATATAAGTATAACACATCCATATTAAACCATATCACAAAACCTTCAATACAATATGGATGATTTTTATCATAATTAATCATCTTCAAACAATTATAAAATCCATCAAAGGATGTTGATGTCGATTAAATAAAATCTATTTGAGAGAAATATCTCTTTATTTTTGTGAAATCATTCAATGTCAGAAAATTATAAAAGAAAACATTTATTTTGAAAATATTCTTATAAGATTGCATGAGAAGCTTCGAAGATGTTATAATGATGGAGAATAACTGCACCCTCAGTATATGTTAAACAAAGACATTCTTACCTTAATTTTGACGAAAAGGTCGTAAAGTACCTAGTTTGGAAAATGACAGAATAAATTTCATTCAAAACATATAATGTCAAATTAGGATAAAATGACTTTAACAAGTCATCTAATAAATAGTAAAATTGTATTAAAAAATACTTTTATGAAAAAAATGATGTTTATGATAAAGAGGTTCTAATAGATACTTACGTAAAAACAACCTCGGATAAATAAATAGATTCTGAAAATTAACCCTTAACTCGAATTTTTCTGTGGTCAAGTGTACGTTAAACTCCTGTATAATTTTTAAATAATTGTTATTAAATTATAGAAGGACCATATTCATAATTATGATGTCAAATATGATATTCTTAAAAAGGATTTTTTAATAATATTTTATTATTATCATCGTTTATGGTGGTAATTGATTAAGTTTTTTTATATTACTTGTTGTGTGAGTCATGAATGTTATGGATGGGATGTACCTTATTCATATCCAAAATTATATAATGTATATAAAAATTATTTTTAATCATAAAAAAATTAGTTTTGATTGGTTACGATGAGAAATGAATCTAATCGCGTTCGTGGGGATGGTAATCAGTACATACACACGAGCAACAATATCATTTGTTTTGATTAAAATAGTTTTTAAATAGATGGTACATCATATATAAAGAATAATTAACATGTCATATTTGTTATTTACATAAATTATACATCATTATTATACCCATCCAAAAATAATGTATTGAATAACAATTACACGATGACATGGAGACGGTAAGTCGTACGTACACACGTATGGTGACTTTGTCATTCATATGATGCATAAAATAATGAAAATGGTTATAAAATTTTTATAATAACATAAAGGTATATATAAAATAATGGATTTATTACTTTATAATGGAAAAAATAAAGAAATAGAAAGTGAAAGAAGAAAATAATTTGAAAGACGTGATGAAATATTTACAACTTTTTCAGGTTATTCCTTTTGTTTTGATCAAAAGGCAACTATAAGTTGGATTTCTGACCAAATAAGGCCTCTTTGATGAAGTGACGGATGTTTTGAGGATATTTGGTCAGCATTTGGCTGAGTCAAATGGCTTTGGAGGTGTTAAATTGATTAAATGTGGAGTTCCCTTATATACAATGGGTGAGAGGCTCATTAGGAAAAGATTGAAATATAATATTATAATAAATTCATATTTGGTTTATTATGTCTAAAAAATGATTCATTTCGACGATATGGTGGGTATGGGTCAGAATAATCTCAACCAATAGTATTTAGATAGGTTTAGTTTACCTTATTAACCTTATATTTTAGATTTAAGTCATAGTTAAATAGTTTGACAATTACTATGTCTTTTTGTATTTTTATATTATATGCTCAATAAACATAATATAAAATTACAAGAGAACTCCAAGTGGTTAATTATTGACATATATAACCTTATCCAAGTCCATTTTCCTATCCATTGATTTTTAGGAATAGAATATCAATTAATAATATAATATTTCCTTTAAAAACTCTTTTTGTCAATTTTGACACTATTTAGTAATTGATTTTTGTTAATGTCCTAAAAACAGTATTAATTCGATATAAATTAATTCAATGAATAATAACATGTCATATTAAACACATAAATCATTTTATTTCCTCAAAAGTCAAAATTTACATTTATTTGGGTGTTTATAATATCAATTATTCTAATATTTCATTAATACGGTAATTACTGCATCATTATTGAGTCATAAATAAATGAAATTATTTAATATCTAAAAATTATAAATAAAATTCCATTATGTAGGGAATATTTATATATTTCTAATGAATAATTATAGTCGAATTTATCTTTTGTATAACACTATATTAAGAAAGATTTAGTTATTAAACATCGAAATTAACACTTTTAACTCTTCTTTAAATAAAATAATAATAAATGTTCAAATATAATCCATGGGACCTAAGGTAAAAAATTTTATTAATAATTATTTATTGGTATAATTACACTTTTTAATAGAATTATAACATGTGTTAGGGTAATAATAATATCATTTTTATCTTTAATTACCCTATTTACTTATAACCGTGGAAAATAAAAGTAAAATATAACTATTCACAAAAAATTAGTTTCATCTTTTTGGACCATGTTTTACATACTGATATCAACCATGTATCTTGAATTTTTGAAATTTAATTCACATAATTGGTTAAGTTAAGTTTTGTGCAAATTTACAAATTCTCATATGAGGTGGGTAAAAGACGGTAAAAAGTTAAATAAAATTTTATACATCAAGTTTTTTTATAAAAATGGCTCCAATGAATTACATTGTACTAATAATGGTAATATATATATATATATATATATTTTGACTTAAAATAAATTTAAATAAAATAAATAATTATTTAAATAAAAATTATGTTTTAAGCATTAACATAGTGTTTTTTTCTATTCATCGAAAATTGAATGTTTTCAGAAAAATACAAAAAATTCACCCTATGATATTTTAGAAATTACGACTTCAAAATAAAGGCCATTTTGAAAAAAAAATATAAAATTTGAAAAAGTGGGTATTAATATTCATAACAGATAGTTCAATTGGTCATTGTATGTTATAATCTCAACGTTGCGTACAATGAAGTCTATTAGAATATTCAAAGGGAAATGTATCGTGGAAAAATGGGGTGTTACAAGTGGTGGAGATGAGTTTATATTAATTTTTACCTATTTTTCATGGTTCTTGAGGACCTTTAGGGGTTATAGGATGATTGGGCTTCTAGGTGTTCAACAATTCTAACATAGTGTGAATGAGTGGGTCGATTATTTTAAATAGTTTTTAATATTCTTTAGATATAGAGTTGAGTTATTTGTTGAAAAAACCTATTCACGTGGGTTCTTCATGCAGAGTAGTTTCCTTCATCAGTTTCCACATCCCATTCATCATAACACCTACTCATTTTGTTCAAATGTGGTTGTATGGGGCACTTTATGCTATTTTATAATCCTATGATTTCTTATCGATGATGCTGATAAGAAGAAGTTTTTTTAAGTTGTGTTTATAGAATAGGAATCCTCTTTCAGTGGTTTGATGATCATGAATGTGCATTAGTAGATGGATCAAGATGTTTTAGATCTATCCATGGTTCAAATATTAATTATTTTCAAATAGTCAGGGAATTGATGGGTGTTGCGGGTATGTTGCTCTATCTTTTCATTTCCAACATTAAAGAAAATGTAATTTGATTTTTTCCTATGGTAATTCTTCAATTTTTGACCTCGTTGTCTATTATTCATTGGTGGCCTCATTCATTTGGGATTTCTATGAGAGTTTTTGGAAGATTCATTGGCTTTTACCTCTTTTGGAGATTCTTGTGTCTGATGGAAATTATGAATCCCTATTTTTTTTGGAGATGGGAATGAGTAAATTAGACGGTTTCTTATCTAGTTTGGGGTCACCCATGCTAGATGGATTCTAAAATATGGGGAGACCGATTATGGTTCTTGTTTATATATTTACATAAGACAATCTGGAGTGACATAAAATGTCTAGAGGTCACACCAATGTTAGAGGTTTTTTCTTGTTTTGTTGGTTGATTTGGCTTGGTAAACTAGAATTTAATTAAGGATATAAAATCATGGGGGGTGGGATCACTTTTATTAATTTTATACTATCACTCTTTTCATTGTTCTTCCCATCTTATAAGTTTTTAATTCTAGTTTCCTATCTAATTCATTGACTCAGATTCAATGGAAATCAACTATTTTAGTTTTTTTAGCATAAATGATGAGTCTGTGATAGATTCTCATAGAGAACCGAAAAACACCATGGTGGGTTTTCATGGTGATTCTATGATAGGTATAAGGGTGTTCCATGTTTATTTATTGTGTTATATGGTTTGATTCCATTCAATTTGGTCACTTTTTGGGTAGTTCAAGTTCATTAGTCATTGTCATTTTCTCCTTCTGTGTAGATTCGTTTTTCTAGGGAAGAATTTTTTATTATCGTTCAGGGTGATAAGTTTAACAATAAGGGTTCATGTTATCTCTTTTTATTCAGGTTTTTATAACCATATCAAATTTAGTGTTTTTCATTCATTATTTATCTAATCTGGGGACAAATTGATTCTTTGTGACTTTCTCATGGTAGAATGTTTCACGTTTGGGTGTATTTTCACAATCCAACCCTATCATATTATTTTTTTTAATTATTTAACTATATTAAGAACAATTCTTCAGTTTTTGGCTGGATTATGTTTTAAAATTTTAAAATTTGGTTTTTTCCGCACAAGTGCATGATCTGGACTCTTATAGTAGAAACAATTTGCAGAACATGAAAAGCTGTTTGTAGTTTTTTATAGATCTTATGGAATATCTAGTGCATGGTTTCCAAAATTTTGTAAATTTTCAAGATGAGTTGTTTTTGTCCTATAGTATAGGTGCATGGTTAGTACATGGTTTGGCAAACCATGTGCAGTTTTTAGTTGTCCGAAAAAATTATATAAAATACATAATAATAATAATAATAATAATGAAATATGATAAGAAGAAATGTTTTATAAAAATATAAATAAAAATAAAAATAATTATTATTATCAATGACCCCTACTTTCATTTTCCCCCACTTCCTCTTTGTGTTACTTGAAACCCTATGAATGAAGCCTCCCTTATGAACCTCACTCATGTCCCTTTTCATGGGATTCATCTATCACCTTTGATTTCTTTATGAGACCTTCTTTGATGAGCCCCTCTCCTCCTCCACTAAATTTTAATTCCATTTTTATTGCACCATTTTTCTTCTTCCAGGTGGTGTGCATGACCCATCCAAACCCTAACCCATTTTATGTGTATTTTTCCTTTCATTTCTTTTTTCTGTGGTCCTTGTGTCTTATTGGGGAGAATTATAGTCATGATAATTTAAGGTAGTGAGTTTTCAATGGTTCTAGGTAATTGTTATTTGGTTCCTTCCATTTAGACAAATTTTAATTGGATATTCTATAATTTTGGTTTCTAAAATTTATCTAGATTATGATAGATCTTATTGAGGTCCGTTTGAGCCATTATTGTCCAAGACGACATACTAGTGTATGAAAAGGTTTTCATATATAAATATATGTTACCCCGTTATATATATTCAATTATTGAAGTATATATATATATATTTTTTAAGTCCTTGTGTACTAATATATATATGAAAAAATGAATATGCGTCTTAGTGTAATGTGGTATATACAGGTGTTTAAATATATATAAGGACACCCTCGTACATATTCATGGACATGTGAATATATATACTGAGGCTAGGTGACCTTATATAAATATGAATCCTAATATGCATGTAATCTTGAAAGGGATGTTTTGAATGGTTGTGATAAAGGCGTCGAGTATCGAGGTGATTACCCTTGGATCTATCCATTTGGAGGTAGTTTCTCTATGTATAATTCATTAATTTGAAAAATATGATTTATTTATTATTTAAATACATTTCATAATTATATTATTATGTAAATGTAATATACCAAATTACTATTGAATATGGAAAAATATTTTTTTAAATTTTTCATAACTTCCTATGTCTACATCTTGGTTTCCTTCTATTAAAGAATGTTTCCATGATTGTTTAAAATTTAAAGAATAGTTGAAGTTTGATTTAATTTATAAAAGGTTTTAAAATATTATTGTTATTAATAAAGGATAATTTCAAATGACTAAATATAATTGAAATGATATGTCACATTTGGCACCATTGATTCTTTTTATGAATATAGGGTACCCTTATATGTACTCTACAATCTATGAGAAATTCAGATGGATGGTGTTAAGATGTGGGCATTAGCAAGCATGATGGATTTCCTTGTGTTTTTTTCCTTCCTCACCTACCACATTTTATATATCCATGGGATACTAGGTTTTGTAGTGAGTGTCAAGAAATAGTTTCAATTTAGCCCTAATTAGACAGAATAAATCCCAATAGAGTATCCATGTGGTATGTAGGACAAGTGAGGTTAGTTAAGAGCATCTGTGTTGGCTCGTAACTTTGGATAACATCAATAGGCTAACATATTGATTTATAACAGAGTATATATAGGTTCTAGTAAATTTCTATATAGTTATATCCCATTATATATCATTCACATGTAGTCAATATTCCCTTATTTTTTTATTGTTTTAATAAAATAATTTCAACTATTATATTTCAACTATTAGATCTTATAAAAACACTTATTTACTTGTACTATATTTCCCACGGATTGTTTCTCACTGAGTTATTTCCTTCACCTCATGTAGTTATTTTTAATATTATTTATTAAAATAATATTATTCTATGGAAACAATTTTAGAAAAAAAAATGATGGGAAATGATTCATTGGAAATTATTATATTCTTACTTATTTCATAGAAAATTGAAAAATAAAATTAAATAAATATATTTGAAACTGGTAAGAAATTATATTCTACTTAAATTAAAGGGGTAGGGAGTGGTTCTTTTTTTTTGGAATGCCTAATGATCATTTTAGTGCTCCTGTTGATGCTATGCTCTCACTTTCATATTCTTGTAGTATTGGATCACACGTAAAGAAAGTGTAGTTCTGCGATTAGTGGTTACCCATGAAGTCATATATAGGTATAATTTTCTATTTAATTATGTTTCTTTTTACCCTTAAATTTTTTTTACTTTTATATTATTTATATTATTATTTATTTATCAATGTTTTATAGGCTAAATAATTCTAAAATACATCTTCTCTGAGGCCCAACAGTAGTTTCCATCCTTGTAGGATCATGACACATATCGAGCCTTATTGCGGGATGACTTAAATGATTAGTTCAGTGTCAAAATAGGTTTTTCATGACATTATGAATGAATTTCTTGGGTATGTATTCACATTTGACCTTAAATTGATAGTACCCAGATCAGAGATCAATTTTGGAAAAATACTAATCTCTTCATGTTTGATCACATTGATCGTTTTTACGGTGGTAAAATAGACTTGTTCTTGAAGGATATCATATTTAGTTAGTGATAATCAATGTAGAGTCACATTGATAGATATTTCCTTTTAAAAAATAGTTTCACCCCATAAAGATCTGCATGGTAAAATTATTACATTATCAATATTGTTGAGTAGTTTATTTTAAAATTCAGGAAACTCAAAGTGGTCCATTCTATATAGAGTATTTAGATTGGGTTTAACACATGGTAAGAGTTATAGTAAAAACTAAACATTATGAACATGATGATGACTTATAAAATATTTTATAAAGTCATGGAAAATCTCAATCACATTAGAAATATCATTGATATTGATATTACTCAAAATCATCTTAGATAAACACTCATTTTGAATTATAGTTAAGACCCGTACAATTAATGCAATTTCCATTGGTATTTTATATTCTCTATCATACTATTATACAATCCTTGGATTGTTCATAACATTAAATGTAACATCATATCATCAAAAATTATCATGGGAATTATATAATTAATGATAATCCATTTAAAAAATAAAAAATTATTCAATTAGAGTGATAATAACCTTATGTATAAGAATCACATTAAAAAAAGCAATCAAGGAATAATCAAAGACATAGATGAGATCATTATACCATTTGATGTATTAACTAAAAATTAATGATCTAATCACTAGAAATATAAATGAATAATCCTTGATAGTTTTCAAGATATACAGAACTCATATAAATAAGGCCAAATAGGGTACTTAAATATTTGATCATACATGTTTCTGGCTAAATATTATCATTCAATCTTCTAAGAATTTATAAAACCATATTTGTTTTTTTGACTAAAAACAATGTTTATTATACTCATATATCATGAAAAATAATTCAATAAATGTCTAAGTATTTGTAAATTATTTTTAATATATTAAATAATTTTTATCCTACATTTTCCATAGGAGTTGTCTATCAAAATCCTTCAAACTCGATCGTAATGAAAATGTGAATTAGCCATGTATATCCACCAAAAGGTTCTGTACAAGTTGGTTGTTCTAGTCACATTCATCATGCACCAGTGATAACTATAGTAAAACCAAATATTTCCCATTCAGAGTTTTTATCACTAGTTTCTTTTTTAATATAGCTATATCCAATTGCTATAATCTATACACTGATATATTTTCATTGAAAACTGAACTCATTTCTAAAAATTATAATTAGAATTTCTCATGTACATATGATTATCCTAATGATTATATATGTTTTTTTATCACCATAGTTTCCAAAATTTGACTATAATATTCTTTGATATGCACGAAATGGAACAAGACTTCTTAAACAAATATATTACATCATTCTAGATTAATATTAAATATATAACATTTAAATTCATAACAAAACGAGAATGATTTATTGTCTTTGGAAGCATTGATAAATTAACAATAGGTATATAAATGATTTAAATCGTACAAAATAAAATGTTTCAGGATCATGACACTTATTAGTCATATATAATATAATTCAGTTATTTAAATTCAATAGAATAGGACACATAATACAATATGATCATTGATACATAGTAAGTTTTAACCAAGCTGAAATCAATCGATGATCATATTTCATCATCAGATATCCATTAGAGTAACAAGACATGATCAAAACATACAATAATCTTAAAATATGTATATAAATTATTTAAATCATACAAAATACAATTTTTCCTGATCATGGACCATCTTAGTCATATATAATATAATTAAATCATTTCAAATCATGATAATAGGACACATAATACATCATTATCATTGAAATATAGTACGTTTTATCCAAGGAGATATCAATTGATGATCACATTCATGCACCAGAAAAACATTAAGGTAAGAGAACATGACAATAACAAACAATTATCTTACATATTCAGTTTAAGATCATTGTCCATGAATAAAACAATAAAACTATTTATATTAATGGTCAAAATTTATAGGATTTAGGAGAAACAAATAATCAATAATGATACATGAGAACATATAATAAGAATAAGAAATTATTTTTTTCACATACTCATATGCCTAGAAAACCATTTCCTTAATCAAGGATCACTAACAAGTGCATCATAATGGGTTTGGATCAATCTTAATTCCATACTTTACATATTAATGGATCCCTCATAATACTATCATAGTTGATTGGATTCCCCTCCCAAACCATCATTTTTTTAATAATGGTTCATTTTGAAGATTAACACAGTCACCAAATTCCATTACTAAACTTGATAGTAACCCCATTAAAGTATCTATTATCCCATGAGATATCCATCTTTACCCAATTCATTGGGGGACTATATAAATCTAGGACAACCCATAAAATAATTGTACTCCATTAATATGTGTTTCATATGATCATAATATATTCATTATATAATGAAATCATAAAACATGGAATGGAAATGAGTTTCATAAACATCTGATAATAATAATAATAATAATAATAAATGACAAAGAATAAGGATGTTTCATTATATTATATAAGCATTAAGGCATATTTAATTTTTTTGGATGTTATCATAGATGAAAAATTCCATTAAATGATATATAAAATATTTCTTGAGGAAGATACACTTTCATATTTAAATAACATATTTAAACAATATGAAATTACAAGGTATTGTGGAAAAAATTTCATTGAAAATAGAAATGTAAACATGTAAATAAATCTTGAAATAATTATGTGATTCTGATAGTGAATAATTATATATGTTCAAGGCATGTTACAATAAAAATTCCTTTTATATTTTTGTTATGAAGTCAAATGTAAAACGGTCAGAAATTGACTGAAATATTCCTATTAAAATTTTCTATATAAAGTAAAATATGGTAAAAATAATATAAAAATAAAAAGACACCGTAATAATAATTCACAAAAACAATTTAAATAAAACATTGATATGGATTTAAATGATTTGCGAATAAAGAGGTAACACAGTCCGTTTTTTATAAATATAAAGGATTTTAACTACTAATGAATATAAAATGGAACTATTAAATTTAAAATACTTGAATAAATAGATGAAAATAAAATTATAAATAATTTTTAGATAATTATAATATTATTTCTATTAATTGAATTTCAAACATAAATAATCTTGATTAAAATGAGATTTATGTATATAAAACATTAATTAAGATTAGCATACATTTTCAAGGATCCAACCACCTATTTACTAAATTTATACATATTATTATTCAATATAAATTCCATATTAATACTTATACTATCATATATGATACCCTTGTAACACTCATGTTCCCATTTATTAATAATTAATTATCAAAATCGTCATTATCGTGTGTGGGTTATTTCATTTTTCATTAACATTTGGATCTTATTCTTCTGGTCTATTGTCATTGATATTAGATCCATAATTTAAAATGTTCATAATTGCATAAATTTGTTATATATGTTGGATATAAATATTAAATTTCATTCATTAAATACATAGACTACAGAAATGAATTTCATAGTTCATAGAGAAGGTAGTCCATATGTACATATGAGTAATACATTCATTTCCCATTTGTTATAACATTTATCACCCAGACCCCAGTTACCTAGAATCGATGAATTATTAAAAAACATTGGAATGATCGCAAAGAAATCATGTCTCAAAAGACCGATCATTTTATTATTATTGGAAACAAGATTTATACATGCGTTCATCATTACATCTTGAAAAGAAACATAAAAGTAATGTATTCCATTAGAAACATCCAAGCATCCTATATTATTCCTACAAGTAACTCATAACTAATTTCTTCATATCCTGGGAAAATAAAACATAAGAAATGGATGATCTCAAATGCTTAGTAAGGGTAAGAAATATAGTGAAGATAACATAAATATTAGGCATGGTAAATAATTGAAAACACATCCCTTTACAAATAATAAACATGAATACTTTTATGGCAGGAATATGAGCTGAGAAAATAATTCCTTATTAAAACATAATCATGGGAATTCTACTAGTCTAATGATCACATGAACCATTAATATTATTTTAATAAGTAGGGATTGTACAATGCCAGACATTCTGAAAACTGTTGTCAAGGCCTCGACCAATATGTCTAAAAAATTATTTAGGCCATTGCCAAAACAATATATCAAATTTGGAAAGACCTCGACCAATTCGACGTCTAATTGTCTTATGAGTCCTGCTAAAGAATCGAGGAGCTATAGGGAGCTCAACCCATCACATACCCAGTCCAATACAATCCTCATATTGAAAAGTTAAAATATAACATAAATAATCATATTAAAACTAAGAATAGAAGTGCCAATAATTTAACCATAAACCATGAATGTTATACAAATAACACATCAAAAATCAAATATATCACAAAAACATCAATAAAATATGGATGATTTGTATCATAATGAGTCTAATTCATACAAGTATAAAATCCATCCAAGGATGTTGACATATATGAAATCAAAACTATTTGGGACAAATATATCTTACTTTTTTTGAAATAAATTTTAGTCACTAAATTATAAAAGAAAACCTCAATTTTCAAAATATTTTTATAATCTTGTATGGGATGTTTCGACAATGTTATAACAGCAGAGAATCACTGCACCCGCCAGAAATGTTAAGAAAAAAATTCTTAACTTAATTTTGTCGAAAAGGTCATAAAGTACCTTGTTTGGAAAATGAAGAAAAGATTCATATGAAAACATATAAGGTCACTTAAGGGTATAAATTACATTCACCCATTTTCTATTAAATATTAAAAATGTTTTCAAATAAATTTTTAAGAAACATGGATGTGGACGATAAATAGGTTATAGTAGATAATTTCTTATAAAAAACCTTGGATAATAAAGACATTGTTAAATTTAACCCTTACATTTTACTTTTAATTGGTAGAGGGTATGTTATTCTCTAGTATTATTGTGGAATAATTGTTATTAAATTATTCAATAAGCATATACATTAATTTGACTTTAAATATGATCTTCTAATAATTATCTGTTAAAGATATTTTAGGGTTATCTCAATTTCAGGTGTTAACTGATTCTTTCTCATTTATATGATTGGTAACATAAGACATGTTTTTAATGAATAGGATATATTTGATTTATATATATAATGATGTTATGTCTTTAAACATTATTTTTTAACAATCAAATGAAAATTAATTTTTAATGGATATGAAGTGGAATGAATCTCATCGCGTTCGTGGAGGTGGTATTCTGAACGTACGCACGAGCGACAATATAAATTCTTTGATATTAAAATAATTAATAATTGGATGGTATATCATATATATATAATCATTAACATGTTATATTTATTAAATACATCAATTAAAAATAATTATTAAACCCATTAAAAAATAATGTATTGAATAACAACTACACCGCGATGGGGAGATGGTAAGCCATGCATACGCAATATGTTGACATTTCATTCATAGGATAGATATAATAATTAATATGGTTGTAACATATTTGTAATAGCATCACAGTATATATAATATACTAGAATTATTATTTTAGAATCGAATCAAGAAGGAAAGAAGAAGTGGATGAATAAAAGAACTTGAAAGAGATGATGAAATATTTACCTCTTCTTCGCGTTCTTCTGTTTGATTTGATCAAAATGGGATCCATAAGTTTGATTAATGACTAAAGAAATTCCTCTAGGATGAAGGAAGGACGGTTTAGAGGATATTTTGGTAGGGTTTGGCCGAAAAAAATGGCTTTGAATGTGTGAATTGAAGAGAAGGGAAATTTCCATTTTATAAGAGAGGTGAGGGTCACTTTAGGAAAATCATGAAATATTATTTTATAATAAACTAATTTTCGGTTTGTAATGGTTCCAAACTGATTTATATAAATGATAATGTCGGTATGGGTAAAACACTAGTCAAAAAATAGGTTTTAGAGCGGTTTGGTTAACTATATTAACATTATCTTTTTGATTTAACTCTTAGCTAATTAGTTTGACATTTACCATGTCTCTTTGTATTTTTATATTATATGGTAAATAAACTTACTATAAACATACAAGGTAATCTAAAGTGGTTCATTAATGTCATATATAACAATATAAAATCACCTTGTCCAAACAACAGATTTTTAGGAATACAATATCAATTAATAATATAATATTTTTTTTAAAATCAATTTTATTTCATTTTTGAAACTATTTGGTATTATGTTTTTGTTAAATTCATAACAGCAGTAATACTTCAAAAAAAAATTATTTAATCATCTCGATTGTGTCATATTAACCTATAATATTATATTATATTAATTAAATGTCTCAAATTAGATTTATTTGGATATTTATAATATCAATAATATCAATTATTAATTATTAATGTAATTATAGAATCATCATTGTGTTAGAAATAAAATAAATTAGAAAATGTATAAAAATTATAAATAAAATATAATTATGTAGGAAAACATGTAATATTCTTAATTAATATTTATAATTGAATATATTTTATCTATAACCCTATATTAAAAATGTTTTATTTATTAAACATTGATTTTAACTGTTTTATCTCTCCTTTAAATAAAATAATAATCAATATCCCAATCTAATCCACGTAGGCCTAAAGGATCATATTTTATTCATAAGGTTATTTTAGGTCGAATTAAACTTCTCGAGAAGTATTAGGAAATGTGTGTGGGTAATAATAATATCATTTTTACCTTTAATTATCATATTTACTTTTAACCATTGTAAATAAAATTCCAAAGATATTATTCATCAAAAATTATTTTAATCTTATTGAACAAATTTTTACTTATTGATATCAACCATTTCTCTTGGATTTACTAAATTCAACTCATAGAAATGGTAAAATTATGTTTTATGAATATTTGAAAATGCTTCCACGAGGTGGGTAAAAGACGAAAAAAGATCAATAAATTTTTAATATATCTAAAATTAATATAAAATGACTCCAACGAATTAAATTGAAAGTATATAGGAATTATGTATCTATTTTGACATAAAAAATATTTCAATAAAATAAATAATTATTTAAATAAAAAATCTGTTTTAACCAATAACTCAGTATTTTTCACTATTGATAAAAAACTGAATGTTTTGAGAAAAATTAAAAAAATTCACCTGAAGCTAATTTTAATATTCTGAATTAAAAAATGAAGCCCATTTTGTAAAATAAAAATTATAAAAATTTAAAAATGGGGTATTTCTATTCATAACAGCAAGTTTGATCGGTCACGGTGTGTTAGAATCGCAAAGTTTCATACAATGCTAGCTATTGGATTATTCAAATTGAAACGTACCATGAAAGCTTGGGGTGTTACATTATCCTCTCTTTCAAATAATTTCTTCCTCAAAATTTATATAATCTTACTCCATAAAAAGTTTCTGGTGGTTCTTCATCAAAAGTTCCCTAGGTTCCCACGTTGCCTCTTCTATCCTATGATTTCTCCATAGAACTTTTACCAAATGAGTCGTCTGGTTTCTTAACACTTGTTCTCATGTAACAAGAATCTTTAAGGGCTCTTTGCAATAATACAGATCAAGTTCCAGTTCTAGTTCCTCATAGGTGAGTACATGTATTGGGTTAGACACGTATTTTCTCGACAATGAAACATGGAACACATCGTGAAATTTAGAGAGACTTCGAGGCATTTTCAAATAGTAAGCTACAACACCAATTCGTTCTAAAATTTCTAATGTTACGATGTACATGGGACTAAATTTACCATTCTTACCGAAATAGATAACTTCCTTCCATGGAGATACATTCAAGAAAACATGATCACCTACCTGAAATTTGAAATCCTCACTTCAGTTATCGGCATAGTTCTTCTGCCTACATTGAGCTGCGTTAATGTGGGTTTGGATAAACTTCACTTTTCCATCATTTCCTCAACATGTTCTAGGCCAACAAGTTTTCTTTCACCAACATCGTCCCATCAAGTTGGTGTGAAATATCTCATTATTTCCATACAATTCATCAGATGGTGCCATCTGAATACTTGAATAGAAACTATTTTTATAATAAAATTCTGAAACAGGTAAAAATTGATCCCACATACCTTGAATGTCATTTGATAATGATATCAACATGTCTTATATGGTTTGAATAGTCCGTTATGATTGTCTATTAGTTTGAGGGTGGTAGGAAGTGCTCAAACGAAGTCCAGTATCCTGGGATTTCTGAAGACTTTTCCAGAATCTTGATGTAAAATGGGGATCATGATAAAAAACAATCGATAGGGGTACTCCATGAAGTCATTAAAATACATTAATATACAGTCTTGATAAAAGTTCATGTGGTAAATCTTCTCTTATAGCAATCAAATGCACCGACTTGGTAATACGATGAACAACGCCCCATATTACATCATTCCTTCTAGGAGTGTTTGTATCCCCATAACAAAGTCCATCGTAATATTATCCCATTACCACTCAGGTATGGTATGATGATGCATGACTCCTCCAGGCTATTGCCGTCCAGCTTTTACTTATTGAAAAACCATACATCTTGACACAAAATCACCAATCTCCCTCTATAATGTTGTCCCACCAATAATGTTCCTTCAAATCTCTATACATCTTGCTGCTCCCAGGGTGTATAGATAAATTAGAGCTATGAGATACATCCAAGAGTTTCTTATTCAGATTAGGTATATCAGGAATAAAATGTCTCTTCCCAAATTTTAAAATTCCATATTCATATAAGAAGTTGATCAGTTTCCCACCATTCACAGATTTAATCTTCTTTTGAAATTCCTCATCATCCACCTGAGAAATTTTTATTCATTCTAGAAACGATGGTTTGGAAAAAATTTGAAAAAGAATTGATGTTTCACATTCCTAGGTTATTCCCATATCCATATTTACTAGATCCATGAAAATAGGATCCCTTTTAACTCTCATCTTGTTCAAAACTACATGATCTTTTCAGCTCAATGCATCTTCCACCTTATTTTCCTTCCCATGATGGTAATGTATCATGCAATCATAATCCTTGAGTAGTTCAATCCATCTCCTTTTTCTTATGTTGAGTTCATTATATGAGCAAATATACTTCAAACTCTTGTGATCAGTATATATCTCACATTTTTGACCATAGAGATAATTTCTCCATATCATCAAAGAAAATATTATAGAAGATAACTCAATATCGTGAGTTGGATAGTTTTTCTCAAGAATTTTTAGTTGTTGTGATGTATAAATAATAACCCTATCATTTTGCATAAGGACACAACAAAGTCCTTTGTTTGAGGCATCACTATTTATAAGAAACCCATCATTCCCCGATGGTAGAGTCGAGATAGGATCATTGACTCTTCTTCTCTTCAGTTCTTCGAAACATTCTTCACACTCATTTTCCCAAACAAATTTAACCATTTTATGTTTTAGCTTGGTTAATGGGGTAGATAATCAAGAAATATTCTGGCAAAAATACCGATTATAACCTGTTATACCAATAAAACTGCGCACCACAGTTATACTCGATGGTGCTGGCCATTCATGTATTACTCTTGTCTTAGAAGTATTAATGGAGATTCTATCGTAAGAGGCAATATTTCCATGAAATGAAATCTCTTGAAGCTAGAATTTAGACTTTCTAAACATCCCATATATTTCATTTTTATTGATGGTTTTCAGAATGGTTCACAAGTGATTTTCATGGCCGTTGTAGCATTGGGAGTATACCAAGATATCGTCAATAAATACCACCACAAAGACATCAAGATATTCCTCGAAAACATTGTTCATTTGATCCATGAAAATAGAGTGTGAATTAGTCTACCCAAAAGGAATTATTGTAAACTTATAATGCCAGAACCTAGTTCGAAATGATGTTTTTTCAATGTATTCCTTCTTTACACAGAAATTATGATATCCAAATCAATGGTAAATCATTGAAAATTATTGAGCTCCATAATGTTGGTTGAACATATCATCAATGAGAGGTAGGGGATAGTTGTTCATTATTCTTATAGCATTGATCTCCCTTTAGTCAATGCACAACCTCATAGATCCATATTTCTTCTTAACAAAAAGAATAGGGGATCCCCATGGAGAAAAACTAGGGCGAATAAATCCTTTATTACTGAATTCTTCTAGTTGTTTCTTTTTTTCCAATAATTCCAAAGTGGTCATTCTATAAGGGGTCTTAGATATGGGCCTTGAACCAGGAATTAAATTAATAGAACCCTCAACTTCTCGCTCTGGAGGATGTTTAAGAAAATCGTCTGGAAACACATCAACATATTCAAAAACAATAGGTACATCCTCTATTTGAACATTAATTTTCTCACCCATATTCATTTCATTCTACTCCTCCCCAATAATTTAATTTAGTTGAGCTACTGGCGGTGGATCTAGATAAGAATTAAATGGGGATGTTTTTGCTCTAATGATAGGGTATTCTTTATCATTATCGAAAATTGTAACCTCCTTTTTCTTATAATAAATTTCCACAGCATGGTTTGAAATCCAATCCATACTAAGGAATATATCAAATTCAATCATGGGTATGATGATGAGATCAGAAAATAAATAACATTTATATTCCTTAATGTTAACTGATTCAAAAAACATTGTTGCAATGATACTTCCCTTAAGAGTTTTGAATGAAAACTCCATTGTTAAATAAAATTGGAAATATCAATTTTTTTAAAAATTTGATGATATGAAACAATGAGATGATATTAAATCAAATAAAAAATTGGATAAACTTGAGGAAGCCATTAAATTACCAGCCACCACGACTTTTCTGAGCTTCAACCATAGCAATAGTGATTGTATAAGCTTGGCCCTGATCCCTTGGCCTTTTCTAAGGTTAGTTTCCCTGATGCATAGGAAATTAATTTGCTTAATGTCCCATATCCATCCAATTATAGAATTGACCAATGGTAGCATCTTTCATACCCTTACAATCACCAGCAAGATGGTCTTTCAGTCCACATTAGTAGCACACTCATTTTCATTTTAGACTGGAACTAGGGTGATTCCATCCAAAATTATCACATGTTGTAAATTCAACTCTTCCTGTCTAATATGTCTCCTTATTTCCTTTCCCAGAGTGATCTGCATATCTTATCTTGTCTTTCTTTTCTTTCTAGTCTTAATACATATAGAATTCCTTTTCTATTTTGAAAGCACATGATACAATATCTTCGTCCGATGAGAAGGATTGTGAAACTAATGATCGACAGAGAAATGGTGTAAACCCACTAACAAAATGATCAATATTAATTCTTGGGTTATGTATGTAATCCACAAAATTCATTTCTAACCTTATAAAGTTATCTTTATACTTTACAACATTTACATCGTCTTTTTTCCTCAGACTCATAAATTGCCTTTCCATATTCTCTCAATGATCGTGATGAAAGAATTTTTCTAAGAAAATATCTTTAAACTCCATCCATTCCATATTTGATAATTCATAATATTCCTTTGTGTTTTGAATCAATGACCACCATTTATCTTCTTCTCTCATGAGGCGATAAACTGCCATGAAAATGTTTTCCCTTTCGCTACTCCCCAAAGAAAGAAATATTTTCTCTAAGAAACATATGCATTGCTCAAATACCAATGGATTTTTATTCCCATTAAATGTTGGTGGTTGTTGCTTCATGAAGCGGTCTAAAATTAATCATCCTCGTTATGGATCATGGTCCTGTATACGGGTCTGGTTATTATTCATAACCTGAGTGAGTTGTCCCAATACGGTGATAAGCTGATCAGCACCAGTTGCATCACCATCTCTACTATAATTATCTTGACGAGGAGGGCAATCCTTTAATGAATTATGTGCATTGATACGGTTTCCATTACTTCCACTAGGTTCCATTTCTAAACAATAGAATCCACTAGATTATTTTATGAATCACAATATATAATCCCAAACATGTAAATCACTTAACATAAATTGAACAGTTTATGAACATAATCCATAATCATAAAAATATTTTATTTGTGGATGTATATACTCAGAAACCCTTAAAAATGGGTTGTATGGAAAATGAAATTATACTAAGAATATCCCCTAGGAGTTTCGTAACCAAGAGTTCAGCAATGCCTGTTTTTGTACACTAGTTCCAGTTTGATTCAAGATCAATGCAACGTTTTCGCATTTACCTCTAGGTAAATCTATGCCAGATCCACCTCTACCTGCTTGTATCCAGACAATGATGTATTTCCTAGAAAACTCAAAAAATCTCTACAATAACAAAATTCTAGGAAGTTCATCTATACAAATCCTCAAATTCAATATTAGTGAAATGTGCTTTAATCAGAGTTGATCTGAATCTAGTTTCAAAGGGTTCTACTAAACTTCTCTGATACCAACTGTAACGCCCTGGCCCCAGTTACCGAGAGTCGATGCATTGTTATATAACATTGGCATGATCACAAGGAAATCATGTCTTGAAAGACCGATCAGTTTAGTATCATTGGAAACAAGCTTCATACATAACATAAACTTTACAACTTGAAAAAAAATACAGCACTAATTTATTCCTCTAAAAACATCCAAGCATCCTATATTATGCATGCAAGTCACTAATAAATAACTTCTTCGTATCCTGGGAAAATGAATCATAAGAAATGGGTGGGCTCAATTGCACAGTAAGGGTAATAAATACAGTGGAAGATAACATAAATATTAGGCATGGTGAATAAATGAAAACACTTTCCTTTATAAATAATAAACATGAATACTTTTATGGAAGGAAAATGAGATGAGTAAAGAATTCAATATTTTAACATAATCATGGGTGTTGTACTAGTCGAATGACCACATGAACCATCAATATTATTTTCATAATGCGGGAATGTATAATGTCGGACATCTGAAACACTTTGTCAAGGCCCCGACCAAGACATCTAATAAATGATTTAGGCCTCGACCAAAACCATATATAAATTTGGGAAAGGCCTCAGAAAATTACACATCTAATTGTATCATTAGACCTAACGATGCATCATGGAGCTATAACAGGCTCCACCCATCACATACTAATTCCAATACATTCCTCATATGAAAAGGTTGATATATAACATAAACATTCTTATTAAAAATAGCATAAAAATGTAAATACATTACCATAAACCATGAATGGTATACAAATAACACATCCACAATCCAATATATCACAAAAACATCAACATAATATGGGTGATTTGTATCTTAATGAGTCAACTTCAAAATAGTATTAAATTTATCAAAGGATGTTCATACAAATGAAATCAAAACTATTTGATACAAGTATCTCTTTCTTTTTATGAAATCATTTAAATTCAGATAATTATAATAGAAATCCTTTATTTTAAAAATCTTTTTATAATCATGTAAGGGAATATTTGATGATATTATAACAGTGTAGAACAGATGCACCCGCCGTATAAGTTAAAAAAAACATTCATACAAAAATTTTGTCGAAACAGTCTTAAATTACCTTGATCGGAAATTAACAAAAATATTCCTCTAAAAAATATAAGTTTAAATAAGGGTATAAATTACTATAACCCGTTGTTTAGTAAATATTAACAAAAAGATGAATTTTTTTTAAGAAATATGGATGAGGATGATAAAGAGGTCCCTGTAGATAACTACTTATAAACAACCTTTGATAATGAATAGATTGTGAAATTTAACACTTACCATTTACTTTTCCTTGTTCGAGGGTACTTAAACCTCCTATATAATGGTGAAATAATTGTTATTAAATTATTAAATAACAATAAACATTAATATGATATTATATATGATCTTATAATATTTCTCTGAAAAAGATATTTTAGTATTATCTTCATTTCAGGTGTTAACTAATTCGTTATTCTTTGTATGCTTGGTTATGTAAGAAATTTTTTTATGAGTAGGATATATTTGATATATATACAGAAATATATTATTTATTAAAAATAAAAATAAAATTGGTCTTGAATGGATACGATGGGTAATAAATCTCATTGCATTCGTGGAGACGGTAATCCGTATATACGCACGAGCGACCATATCATACTTTTGATATTAAAATAAAATATAATTGGATGGTATATAATTCATAAAGAATCATTAACATGTTATATTCCTTATTTAAATCAATTATAAATCATTATTATACCCATCCAAATATAATGTATTGAATAACAACTACACCATGACGTGGAGACGGCAAGCCGTACGTACACACATATGGTGACATGTCATTCATAAGATGGATAGAATAATTAATATGGTTTTAACATATTTATAATAACATCACATTATATAGAAGATATTGTATTTATTATTTTAGAATCTAAACAACAAGTAAAGAATATGTGTATGAAGAAAATAACTTGAAAGAGGTGATGAAATATTTTCCTCGTTTTTAGGTTCTTCTTTTTGATTTGATCAAAATGGCTCTTTATGTTGGATTTATGTTTAACGGAACTCCTCTAGGATAAATGGAGGAGAGATTAGAAGAAACTTCGGTCGCGGTTGGCCGAGCCAAATGGCTTTGAAGGTGTGAATTTGAGAGAAGAGAGTGTACCATTTTAGTAGATGTGAGGGTCACTTTAGGAAAATCATGAAATGTTATTTTATAATAAAATCAATTTCAGTGTATAATTGCACCAACCTGGTTTATTTAGAGTCTAAGATGGGCATGGGTCAAAAAAAACTCAACCAATAGGTTTTAGACAGGTTTGGGTGAGTATATTAACCTTATCTTATAGTTTTAACTCTTATTTAATTAGTTTGACATTTACCATGTCTCTTTGTATTTTTATATTATATGGTTATCAAACTTCAAATAAACATTCCAGAGAACCTCAGTTGGTTAATTAACGTCCTATATTATAATATTTATGCCCTTTGGATGAACAATTAAAATATAGGAACATAGTATCAATTAATAATATAATATACGTTTTAAAAACTCTTTTATGTCAATTTTGACACTATTTGGTATTTTATTTTTGTTAAATCCATTAAGAATTATTACTAAATTTGTTTATCAACCCAAAAATGTCATATTATCCAATTAAATCCATGTAATTCTTTAATATCATCAAATTATATTTATTTTGATATTTATAATATAAATTATTTCAGTCTTTCTTTAATAAGGTAATTATTGCACCACCATTGTGTCATAAATAAAATAAATTATTCATTTTTCAAAATTAATAAATAAAATACTATTATATATATAATATATTTATATTTCTAATGAATATTTATAATCTAATTTATATTATGTATAACTCTATATTAAAAATGACTTTCTTATTAAACATTGATTTTAACTATTTTAACGCCTCTCCAAATAAAATAATAACAAATATCCCAATCTAATCTATGTGGATCTAAAGGATCATATTTTATTCGTAAGTTTGTTTTTGGTTGAATTGAACGTATCCAATATATTTATGACATGTTTTATGGTAATAATAATATCATTATTACCTTTAATTACACTATTTAATTTTAACCGAGGTAAATAAAAGTCAAAAGATACTATTCACAAAAAAGTATTTTTATCTTATTGAACCATAGTTTATTTACTAATTTCATCCGTGTTTCTCAGATTTTTGAAATTCAACTCATAGAAGAGGTAAAATTATGTTTTATGAAAATTTGAAAAAGCTCATAGGAGGTGGGTAACAAATAGTAAAAAGTTCAATAAAATTTTTAAATATCTAAAATTAATATAAAACAACATCAATTAATTTATATGAAATTATATAGGTAATATGTATAAATTTTTACCTAAATTAAATTTAAATAAAATAAATAATTATTTAAATAAAAAGTTGGTTTTAACCAATATCTAAGTGTTTTTCACTATTGATCAAAAAATGAATGTTTTCAGAAAACTACCAAAAATTCACCATAAGTTAATATCGATATTCATAATTCAAAAAATGAAGACCATTTTGAATAATAAAATTTATAAACTTTCAAAAATGGGGTACTACTATTCATAACAGCTAGTTTGATTGGTAGTAGTGTGTTAAAATATCGACGTTGCATACAATGCAGGCTATTTCATTATTCAAAGGGAAACGTACCACGGATGCTTGGGGTGTTACTGAACAAATGATGATTAGTGGTTCTTCCATAATCATAATATAATTTTTCATTTATTTTATATATTTAATTTATAATATTATGACGAATAAAATTGAATTAGGTGAGGAATAATAATAAATAAATTTCATGTTTTTGGTTTTGATGATTACCTATTCTTCAGAAGAACTTCTATAGATCCCTTCTTCTTGATGATTGGATTGAAATTTTTCAAAAAAAATGACCACTAATATTTTTATATGGAACATTAGAAGATTATTATAATGGTGTTTTAAAAGTTTTTGGCCCAATTTGGTGTAACAAAGAGAGATAAGGTGTGTCGTTTTATAATTGAGGGGAGGCATACACCTAGAATATTTTATTGAATTAATATATTATTAAGTAATTTCTATGAAAAATGATTTTGAATATCAAAGGATTTAATATTAGTATGATATTAAGTGGAAATGTATCCAATGAATAGGATTTATAAATTTTTATCTGGATATATTAGACTTAGCCAATGTTTAATCCTTCAATAAGCCTATTTGGACCTTAAATGTGATATTTTTTCTATTTCTAATAATTCTTATAAACAAAAATGAAGGGGAATCTTTAACAAAATTTTAAATAATTATTTAAAATAAATAATCAAATTTATAAAATTTAATCGCTAAAAGTGGGTGTAATTTATTTTAAAATATCCTCAAAAAACATGTCAAATAATACCTTCTTTGAAATATGCGTTTTTATTAATGATAAATTTATTATAAAAAAATTAAAAATAATTTCGATTGTAATTTTTTATGAAAATTTCAAAAAAATGAAAAAAATTTAAATTTAAAATTAAATTTAAATCAAAATGAGACCTTTAAAATACATGAATGGAAAAAATAATATTCAATTAAATCATTTATTTCACTATTAACTAAAAAACATATTGTTTGCCTAAAAATTAAAAAAATTTAAATTAACCAAATTTCGATATTTATATTTAAAATATGAAAAAAATTATTAAATTATATTTATAAATATGAAAAAAATGTAATCATAATATCCATATACAAAATTTAATAAAACAATTTTATATAAAAATATTTTTTTGAAGAACAAAATGATGTCTGTTAAAATTAAATACATATCAATTATGAATTAATAAATATATTTTTCATTATATAAATAGATTATACATTAATTTTTATTATGTGGTTAAACCTATTCTTTCCATCAATTTAACATATTGGTTATAATAGTAAACTCTATCATTGTTCATTTAGATATGAGGTTTTGTATAAACAAAGATACCAAAAAAATTAATATTATATTAATGTAAATATATATAATATATTAGGGTGTAAAATTTTTAATGGGATATGATATTATGAAAAATAGAACTATACCCATTTTCATTCCATGGGTTATGATATGATGAATTAATTTATTCTTTTAGGATCCATAGGAATATTTCAGGTTAATATTTATTTGAATGATGTGTCTATTATTTCCCTCTAGTGTACTTGGTAATGATGGAAAAATTGAACCTTTTTTTATTTTCACACCAATGTTCATGAACCATGTTTCATGTCTATTTGTTTAACTATGGATCTGATTTAATCTGTATAACCTTATGCGAGGAGATTATTTCGTGTCCTCAAATTAATGAGTGATTGTGTGAATGTTTATATTTTTTCACAATGTCATAAGATTATACATTTTTCAAAATTACCTGTTATGATATAATATAATGGTTCATGATTAAATATTTACAAATCCATACTTTTTTGAATTTTTTATTTTGTTATTATGAAGACTTATTCTATGACTCATGACTAATGAAATTAAATTAATTATGTATGACTATCTTATGTTATGATCATATTATCATACTATCATTATCAATTATGATAATTGATTGAAATATACTATATTTATCCATATTGAGAGTCTATGATCACCATTGATTATGTTTCCATTTACACCAGGTTATAGAGATTCGTTTTATGTTTGGTGTGTCTAAAGAGTTTACAAAGATGGAAGAACATTCTGGGAGGCATTGATGATACTTAATGTAATTATGTCAATTTTTATCTAGTATAAAATAGAATTGAACCATTATTTTTATATCATGTAACTATTTTTTCTCATGTATTGAATATTGATATCAAATATTGTAATACGTATTTACACTATGCTTGAGTCCCCTAGGAATTATCCACGTGCCTTCCTCCTAAAATCCATTCCACCCAACATCTATCAACAATATAAACACAAAAAATATGTCAGTGTTCATTTATATAACATAACCTCAAGATATTATTAGTAATATATATATATATATACACCTAGATTCCTTAGTGACTATACTAAATCTATATGGATAATGTGGAATATTTAGAAGTAATCTATCGATTTTCTATATAACTTGGATATTGGAAAAAATGCCTAAAACCTAAAACCTCATTTGGGTTTATGAAAGGTTACCCAAATCAGGTGGTGTTGCATTTGAAATAACATAAAAATAAAATTATGTAATATTCTACACAATTGAAAACTAAGAGTCAACATAAAATTAGATTTCTTTTTTTACTTTGACTTTATTATCCACCTAAATATGGTTTCGTAATGAAAAATATATAATCCATAGTTTAAATCACCCATACCAACAATTATAATCCCATGAAAACAAAAAAACAATAAATAAATTTTTATTTAACAATATCATGATCAAATTTTATATTTACCATAATACAATTATTGTTACATTCATTAATCTATATTTAATATAAATAATTTCTTTAATAATTATCATTATTTATTTTTTATTTTATTATATTTAGTTCATCGAGTATCCCATTTTCCACATATTATTTACCAATTTTATTAGTTATTTTTATAATACATCGGTCACCCACTAGCCCATTCCAATTAAATATACATATTTTTTCATTCATTGTTGTCAGAATCAAACTACGTCACTGGGAAACAATGACATAAACTTCATCAAACTATGAGAATAACATTCCACCCTTAATCTATCGCATGAAAATATCTATTACCACAATAAAATTATCTCATGCTAATAACCAATAAAAGACTTCAATCTGCACCAAATTATCCCAGGCTATTCGGTTCCCATATAGTCATTTATCCCACCACTATAACAATAATAGTCCAACTAAACCACAACAACCACATCTATTACATAACATCACCCTCATATCAACCATCGAATCACACAACTGATACCACTCTATCCACAAGAGTATGAATAGATGAAATGTATTGGAAATCACAATATTTTCATTGACAATAGAAGAAAATAAATTTCCCTTGACTATAATTGTATTAATACACTAGTCCAAAACCCATTAATAATCATTATAAAATTTAATTTCTTATGATTTAATTACTAATTTTTTGTAAATAACCAATTCTAGAGGGCTGAAGGTACAAAATTGAAAAATGGAAAGTGGTATCATTATATAAAATTATTAAAATGTTATAATTAATCATAGAATATCAATTCATGATTTAATAGTATTTATAAATAAACAATCATTGAAAAAATACTAAAATTATTTTTTCCAATTTTTTAGATTCAATAAAATATTTAAATGATTAATCAATTCTTAATGGTTATTGAAACACTTCTATATCAGAATGAATGATTTTCATTATAGAAAATATTAATTGATGAGTGTAAACACAAAGATAATGAAATGGAATATAATAAAACTCCTTGGAATCAGAATTTTTTCTGATTAAATAAATTAATCTAATTTATTATCATATTGTGTTAATTTTAAAAACTCCCCCAATGAAAAATGGTTTAATACAAATTGAAACATCATTTAATACCGTGACGTTCTATATCCACTACCTCATATTAAGATTTGAACATTCTTGTACATGAAAAAAGATTAATGATGATCCTTTTTACAATAAACATAAAGATGTCCGTAAGAACATATATTATATAAAACAATAAAAAAACTATGAAAAATGTACAAGATATAAAACCAAAGAACTATTTTATATTCTAAAAAATTGATCAAGAAGGAATCATGAAAGAACATGGGAATAGATAGAGTAGCACTTTGAATTAAATAATCTCATTAACATGAAGATAATAAGAGAAGTGCAATAAAATTAAATCTAAATTTGTATCAATAAATCCTTATGGAGTTTTTGGTTTGAAGGAATTGAATTAAAATTGAATGGGATCAGAAATTTTTATTCCAAATTAGGGGAAGAAATATAATGCAACAACAATATGGGTCACACAATAATGGTGTAAATTCAATCAAATTAAATGAATTTATAATGAAGCCTAGTGTAATCCACATACATCTAATCACCTATGAGTGGCATCAGTCCACATCCCTTTCATCCTAGGGTTTTCCACAGTGGTATTTGGGAGGGGGAGAATTTCTGGTGTCTTCCCCTCATTCTCCGTCATTTAATTCATTATTATCCTCTACTCAACCAAATATGTTGACTATCCTTGATTTTGAGGTTTCTTTGTCCGGTAGTGCATTCTTGTTGGAAAATTTTCAATATGTTGATGGTTTTATTAGTGGGAGTTTATCATAGGGTTTTTGTTAGCCTCAGATAAGGATCATTTCTACGGATGACCTTGATATAAAAACCCCAATTTAACGTAATTATTCTCTATGCCTATATTTATCATATTTTGAGTAGTGGCGATATCATGATTTTGGGATTTGAGGTTTTGTTGTCAACAGTATCCAGGCGGTCCCAGATTCGGCGGAGCCCTCAACCGCTCGATTTCCTGCTATAACATCAATTTTCTCTACTACTCTCCCAGCCAAATCTAGGGTGGTGGTAACAAGAAGTTTTTGGGATGTGGGGTTTTGTGTCTGACGACTTTCCATGCATGATCGGATTTTTATTTATACAAAGAAGATGGTTCTGCTTCACTTTTTCTTCATAGATTTTGATTTACAAAGATGGTATCAAAAACAAAAATGGAATATTCAACTGATGTTATTTCCATGTTTGTTCCTCAAGTTACCAGTGAAGGATTGTGAGTTTTTCAATGAGAGATAAAGTGTATTGATCCTTTTCAGGTGATTTGTCTCTTGGGTTATTGTTTTTTTTGGTTTTTTCATTCTTTGCTATGGTGGCTTCCATTATTTGATCACAACATTATAATGATGATGATGTCTTCATTTAGACGAAGTGTGATCGATCTATGAGGATGTACAGTTGATGCAGTTGATGGAAGGATGTTTTTTACATGGAAAGAACATCTGATAGTGGTGTGGCTCAAGTCATCTCTATTTTCATGGTTTCCAGTTGTCTGTGATGGGATGTATTTTTTTATTTTCATATTCGGATGTGATTTTTGATGTTTAAATTTTGAATTGTGGTCGGTTTGGTTTAAATCACCTAAATGTAAGGTTACCATTTATCCCTAATGTGTCTTTTAAAAATACAAAAAAAATTGATTTGGAATGGTAATCTGAAAATATTAACAATGAAACCCACATTACAAATATATTGAATCATGGGGTTATAAGACAATAAAACTGATATCTTCAATGAATGTCATTACATTACTACGATATCCATGCCACAATAATTTATACCATGACTATAACATAAAATATCATTAGCTTTCACTCTTAACCCAATATGTCTTAAAAATCCACCAAAATGAAATATCCCTCACATATGTGAAATGATTATATAATAGGAAGAACAATTAAAATTTACCACACAAGAATATATTTCATAGTGATTAATGATTTTCTAAAAAGTCACTCAAGTAAGATTAATCAGGAACAATTCTAGAATAACCTTTCCACAATAGGTATGATTAACGTTCAAAACAAAAAATAATAGCTAAATAAACTAACATATAAAATTCAAAACCTATGCACTATGATTAAAATTATAGGAACATGTAATAACCACATCATTCTTGATTATATTTTATATATCCATGGATTGTCTTATAAAATGAAATGTATTTATTATATAAATGATATTATATAAATATTCCCAATGATATATAATCCAAATGTGTCAGCTCATGAGAAATAAAGTATTTTGGAATTTTAACATAATGTTCTACGAAGTAAGATAGTCATATATGAAATGATTGTAAAGATATTTTTATAATTATTATTATTTAAAGAAAATTGAATTTAAATAAATACTAAAGAATTAAATTCATGAGGATATAGAAAAAAAGGATTGAAATTATTTATTCTTATCACTTATAGATATAATTTTTTAGTGATATAGGAATGACTTGAATTTAATATTCCCATGGATTTCTTTTTTAAAGATATTTTGGAAGCATCACTAATTAGTGTATAAGATTTTTTAAGGAGTCACTATTGAAATTATACTACCTAAAAACTACAAAGGATGTTTTACCTCTAAATTAATATAAACTCTCTAAATATGAGTGGAATGATGTTTTAGGGAATTGTAATAGTAAGTAATAACTAATATTATATTGAATAATATCCTTTAGATGTTGTTTAAAATTAGTTTGTCTCTTTCAAAGATGATTCTTCTCTAGATATAATTGAGAAAAAAAATCTAAAGTAGAATAAAATGACTCAAAAGAAGGGGTTTTTGGTAACATTATGGTTTTGAATGTACATACATATAAAAATATCAAAAAAATTAATGAATAATAAGAAAAATAATTGTTTATTTAATGAATCCAAATGTTATAATAATGATGTTGAAGAAGAAGTGGTGTTTATCGAGGATGTTATAGAAAAACATACAATTGATCATGTTAAATATAATGAAGTGGTGCAATATATGTTAAAAACTGAGGAGAATATCAAGATCAATGATATTTTTTTTATTAAATAGAAAAGAAATAATATTTATCAACTTTTATAAAAATTGATATTTTTTGTGAAGAAGTTTGAGAAATAAATATAAAAATTTTATTTGATGAATAATTTTTGTTTGGTATGAATCACCGATAAAAAAGATAAAGTAAATAATATAGTAGAGAATAAAAATAATTTATGTGATGATTAATCCTTAATTACAGAGTTTCATTGGAAAACACAGACATGAATTTAATGGTAAAACATTAAAAGCTAAGGTAAAATGTGAATTGAAAAAATTAAAGTTGAAGATATTAATTTTCTCTAAATCAAAAAGGATTTATAATTAAACAAGGATTTTTAGAAAATATACATTTTTATAGTTATATGGCATAACTTTTTCCCCATTTGATTAAATTTTAATTATGTGGACACTTTGCCTACAAAATTTATAATTTTGATAAATTCAAAAGAAATTTGAAAGGTTAATCAATTTGAATTCAATAAATGTTAATAAATATACATCCTTCATATAAAAATATAAATTTATTATATATAAAATTTCTATATAATTCTAAAATAGGGAAAATATACATTTATTGAAGTAAAAACAAGTGTTAATTATTTTTATAGATGTCATAGAAGGAGGTGTGTGAGTTCATATTACATGATTCACTAGGGATGTAGGTATTCTCTACTAGAATAATAATTTTATTACTTTGTCATTTTGTATCATAGGACATAAGAAGGATTGAAATATTTCTAAACTCCTCCACATATTTACTATACCAAAAGAAGTTTTATATGATTAGGAGATATACATACTGAAATTTATTTGAATTAAATAGAGAACAATAGAATTGAGTATTAATGATAGTGTGTGTTCCTCCAATAGGATAGGGAACACGATTATTTTTATGATTAAGAATGGAATAGTTAATAAGAATATTTTTATTGTAAATTATGGATATATAATGAAAAATGGATATGGTAAAACCTGTCTAGGATGATATGAATAAAAAAACTAAATTTCACTCTTTGTATGATAAATAAAACATTTTTTTTAGATTTTGTTTGATATTTGATTTTATAATAAAATTTATATCCTATTTTAATTTCTACAATTTCATATGATAGTCTATAAATTATGTAATATATATATACATATATATTAAATGGGAACTTTTATAAAGATGATAGATATAAAAATACTTTTTTTCTCATTGTAGAAGAAAACTACTACTCTATTTTATCTGAGGCTCTAGTATATACATCATTAAATTAGATGAAATTTCTCAAAAATAAATAAATAAGTTGATATTCTATGTTTTAGAATAATAATAAAAAGGTATTTCATGCATGATTAAAGGAAAATATAGTGAGACTCTTCTCGATGAATAAATATTTTATTCTTAAACATACTTGATTTGGTAAAGACTAATGTGTATGGTATAATTATTCAAATCATAAATCCAAGAGAAAAATATGTCGTATTATATTTTAATGAATAGTGTATAATGGGATGTCCCATGTTCATTTTTCTTATGAAATAAGTTATCAGCTATATAGAATTATTTTAGGGAACTGTTGAGAATGAAAGAGAAATAAAAATTATGTTTAATTGATTGGAAATGTGACAATATAAAAATTAATTGATGTAAAAATTTCTTTATGGAGACATAGAAAAATGTAGTAGTTTACTTGAATAATTAACCATTAATAAAAAAGTGTTATTGTATGGATTAATTGAATGGTTAACGATATGAATATAATTTTTTTCAATAAGAGTTTAATCCCACACAATTACTAAAAGTTAAAATTATAAGTTGCAGTGGACACTAATAAAAAGGAATTAAATATCGTTATATAAGAGAGGATTTCATATAGAATATATAAAGAAATGAGACATTCCTATAAATATTTTTTTGAATTTGAAAAAGTGTGTTATTATATATATGGAATGAAATAAATTTTAATATGGATATGAAATATATGTTGGAAAATTTTATTGTTAAAAATATTGATGAATATCATATAAATAATTCAATAAGAAAATATATTTTTTAATGTTATTATATTAGTGTGATTGGATATTATCTAAGTAATAATTTGATAATTATTGTACTTGAAAATATTGTGATGAGAATGATGATGATGAGGCACATTCAAAATATGTAAAAAATATCCTAAATGAAGATGATTCAAAAGATGAAACATAAGATGCTGCTGGTGTCAAATAAAGATAATATAAGGACCAATATATAAGGAGAATAGTTTTAATTGACCTAAGAAACAATAATGGAGACAAATATTCTATAATTATAACATGACGAATGTGTTGTTTTGGTATAATTCTCTATTAAAAACTGCAGAACTTCAATAAACACGATGTTCTAGAAATTGATGAATCATTGGTTAATTTCCTGAATTATGATATATAATATATAAAAGAAAAAACATGAGTTATATTGGAATGTGAAAACCACCAAGTGTGAATAATAGAAAGTTATTTTTAAAAAATAAATTTTATTTACATTGAATATCAGCTTATATTAATAAAGTGATGATAACTAAGGGATTTATCAATATAAAGAAAATGGTTTCAACGAAAACTTTCCACCAGTGGAAAGGATGGAGAATGTTAATAATTTTGCTAAATTTTTAAATGGATGTTCATTTTTTTTGAAATAGATATGGAGGAAACATTTCTTAATAAAATTTAAAGGAACAAGGATTTATTGAATATATGATAGGATTTAATGTTCGTTATGTCTATTCAAAAAATTTCTGTTTGAAAAACCTTCTGTTTGGCGTAAATAATGAACCTTGTACATTGTATAAATGTATGTCACATATATGTGAATGCAAGAGTTTAAAATAGGTTGTGATAACCACATCATTAATGTGAAAATAAAAGAAATATAATAGTTTATATTAATGGTGTATGTGAATAACATCATTTATAACAGAAATATATAGAATTCCATTCAATGGTTGGAAAATATATCATCATTAAAAATTTAAATGTCAATGTTTGGAAAAATGACCAATTTCAATGTGAAAAAAGTGCACTAAAATAATGTAAACACATTCATATTAAAATTTATCTATTCAAAATATTTTTGAAACAAGTATATAATAGTATATTAAAATGAGTTCTCAAATCTAGTAATGATTAGAACTAGACATGGTAAGCATTTGGATGGTAATACTGTGAACAAAAAATTATACATATTAATTATATGGATCTTATGGTATCTAAAATTATAAATTCTAAATCTATTTGACATTATAAGTTTATTACCATCATTTTAGAGTAGTGTGATGGAATATAATGAATCAATGGTTATGAGAATAATATGGTACACTCAAGGAATATTAAATTATGGATAGAGTTTCCAACAAGGAGAATATTGAGATTTTGTGCTTAAAAATATTTATATATTTTTAGAAATTTTGTGGATAAAAAATAAACAAGTCTAAAATAATTCTTTATGGGAGTAAATTAAAATAGATTTCAATGTATTCAATAATAAATTACATCCTTGAACATAGGGGATGTTAATAATGATTTAATTATAAATTATTTTAATAAATTTTTATGAATGATGTTCAAGTAAAAATATCATTGATATGAGGTGGGATTAATTATTTTTATTTGGTGAGAAAACATGTATTGTGTTGTGTCAATAATGAAAATAATGAATTATTATTCAATAAACCAAAAAAAATACATTATAAAATTTTAATGTAAATTTCAATCAAAATTTTTGAAAATGGATTTTCTAGTACTCAACATCATGTCCTAGATATATTACATTCCCAATCAGTGTATATATGCTCAAGGTGAAATGATTAATTACCATAGATCCATAATTTACCTCACAGTACAGTTTTTAAGAAAATACACCTCTCTATGATGCATATACTTCCATATATGAAGTTTTTGTTTTTCTGGTGATTATCATGGGATGTCAGTAAGATGACAGTGGAGGAAAAATACATGGGGATATATATGATGATACAATGTAATGTGGAGTTTTATCAAGGTGTAATAAATATGTGGAATCAAATAATATAAAATAAAGGAAAAATAAAAATAGTAATATATCTGGATATCATGATAGGAAATAAAATTGCCTATTATTTCCTACACAAATTATTCATTAATGAATATGATGGGGAAATGAATCTCATCACGTTCATGGAGATGGTAATCTGTATGTACGCACGTGCAAAAATATCATTATTTTTATTAAAAATAGTATTTAAAAAGATGGTATATCATATATAAATAATAATTAACATGTAATATTTATTATTTATATGAATTATACAACGTTATTATATCCATCCAAATAATAATGTGTTGAATATCAACTACACCACGACCTGGAGACGGTAAGCCGTACATACGCACATATAATGACATGCCTTTGCTAAGATGGATAGAATAATGAATATGGTTGTAAAATATTTATAATATCATTTTAGAATATACAAGATAATGGATTAATTATTTTATAATGGAAACAATATGTAATGAAGAAGTGGAAGAAGAAAATAACTTGAAAGAGGTGATGAAATATTTACCTCTTCTTCGGGTTCTTATGTTTGATTTGATAAAAAGGGCTCCCTATGATGGATTTATCACTAAAGAAAGGCCTATAGTTTTAAGGGAGTACAGTTGAAAGGATATTCAGGCTATGGATGGCCGATACAAATGGATTTTAAGGTGTTAATTTGAGAGAATGGGGAGTTTCCTTTTATAAGAGAGGTGAGGTTCTCATTAGGAAAATCATGAAATACTATTTTATAATAAAATAATGTTTGGTTTCTAATGGATCAAAAATAATTTATTTATAGGATAAGGTGGGAATGGGTCGAAAAACACTCAACCAATAGGTTTTAGACAGGTTTGTTCCACTATATTAACCTTATCGTTTAGATTTAATAATAGTTAAATAGTTTGACATTTACCATGTCTCTTTGTATTTTTATATTATACGGTTAATAAACATAAAATAAGCATCCAATAGAACATAAATTGGTTCATTAATGACATATATAATATTATAAAAATCCTTTGAAGGAACATTTGATTTTTAGGAATAAAATATCAATTAATAATATAATATTTGTTTTAAAAACTATTTTATGTCATTTTTGACACTATTTGGTATTTTGATTTTTTTATATTCATATAATAATAATTATTTCAAAAAAATCATTTAATAAACCATAACATTTCATATTAATCTATAAAATTATTGTAATTTATTAAATATCTCACATTATTTTTATTTGGATAATTATACTATGATTCATTTTAATCATTCAGTAATAAGGTAATTATTGCATTATCATTGTGTCATATATAAATTTAATTATTTAATGTATAAAATTTATAAATAATATACTTTTATGTATGAAATCTTTTTATATTTCTAATGAATACTTATAGTATAATTAATCTTCTGTATAACCCAATATTAAAAATGTTTTAGTTATTAATATTTTATTTTAACTCTTTTAACACTTCTTTAAATAAAATGATAATAAATGTATTAATATAATACAAGTGGGCCTAAAGGATCATATTTTATTTCTAAGATTGTTTTTGGTTGAATTAAAATTATCTAATATAATTAGGACATTTGTTAGGGAAATTATGAAATCTTTTTTACCCTTAATTACCCTATTTACTTTTAATCATGGTAAATAAATGTCAAAAGTTATTATTGACCAAAAAATTATTTTAATCTTATTGAACCACATTTTACTATCAGATATTAACCACATCTCTCATATTTTTGAAAATTCAACTCATGGAAGTGGTACAATTATGTTTTATACAAATTTACAAATGCTCATAGGTGATGGGTAAAAGACGGTAAAAAGTTTAATAAAATTATTATATATCTAAAATTAATTTAAACCAACTCTAATGAATTAAATTGAACATATATAGGTATTATGTATCTATTTTGGCCTAAAATAAATTTGATAAAGTAAAAAATTATTTAATTAAAAATTCGGTTTTAATCAAAAACTCAGTGTTTTTCACTAAAAATCAAAAATATAAAATTTTCAAAAAATACCAAAAAATTAACCCTATGTTAAATTAAATATTAAAAATCCAAAAATGAAGTAAGGTTTCATTGATAAAATATATAAAATTCAAAAAAGTGGGTGTTAATATTCCTGACAGCTAGTTTCATTGGTTGTGGTGTGCTTGAACTCGAAGTTGCGTACAACACTAGCGATTATATTATTTAAAAGGAAAAGTGCAATGGAAGCATGCAATGTTACAGTTATTCACATGTTACACTTCTATGGAAATGAATTTAGGATCTATAAAAGGGTAAATGTATGTACTTTAATTTTGTAGATGATGTTTGTGTAGACACCTAATTTAAAAAGAATATATATTTAGTGAATTTAAAGAAATATATTATTAACGAAGTACAAATTCCAATGTCAATTTATGTACATGGTAAACAACAGCCCCAAATTCATGTCGATCTCATCAAAATCTACAAGATTCATGATATCATCATTGAGTAATCTTAATGGATTTTATCTTCCATATATAACATTAATCATCTGAAACTCGAAAATATAATTAATTGAAGAAGATTCCTGAGATAATATTTGTATCCCATGAGAAATATCTGAAGTAACTATAGTCGACTATTCCTCAACATTTTGTTTCATTTGTGCAGCTTCTTCTACTTTCAGATAATCCTATATAAGTTAAATGTTAGAAAACATTATAACTAATTTTGAATCATTTGTAATTAATATTTAAAAAACACGTACATTATATGAAGTATAACAATGAAAACAAGTTATACATGGAAAAGAATTACCCACACAATCCCAAACTCTAGTTATATCCATGGTAGGAAATGCTAGTATAACATTATGATCTACAATATAGAGTACCGATACTATAACATGACCCATCTCTAATTGAAGGTGATGTGCAGAATCCCAAAAAAATGCATGAGCCCTAACGCAATAAGAAGTATGTTAGGATCTCCATCAACAACTCATAATATACGTTTTGGATTGGGTGAGGTGGTGGAAAATCAATTTCAGCAGATAGGGTAGGGTGGTCTTGGTGAGAAGGGTGGGAAGGATGAAAAATTAAAATTTTATAACAGTGTTTATAAAATATAAAATATAAAAATGGATAAAAAACATATAATATACTCTGGAAGGCTGCTCAAATAGGGCGGGTTAGGAAGATGGGGCATGGTAGTCTGAGTGAGAAGGTTGGGAAGGCAGAAAATGAAAAATTTATAATAGAGTTAATAATTTATAAAATAGAAAAATAGATAAAAAATTAATAATATTCCTATAAATGCTTCTCATATGGGGATGAGTAAGAAAATGGGGCAGGGTAGTCCGGGTGAGTAGACTGGGAAAGCAGAAAAGTGATAAAGTTATATTCGTGAATAAAATTTATAAAATTAAAAAACTGATAACAAATAAATATTATACCTGGGAAGGCTACTCATAAAGAGTGGGGTAGGAAGATGGGGCAGGGTAATTCGGGTGAGAAGGCTAAGAAGAATGAAAATTGAAAATGTTATATTAGTGTTCATAATTTTCAAAATAGAAAAATTGATTACAAATACGTAATAAATATGGGAATGCTGTACAGACTGTGACTATCTTTCCATGTGTTATATCAAAGCCTTCTGTACTCTTTATCATATTTGATCACCCATAGACTATTTCATATATTTTAGCTCTGCTTTTAAGGATTCTATTTCCGGATATCTTGATTGCTTACTCTTACTGAAAACTATCTGAATATAAAATCTCGCAACATATCTTCTAACAAAACAAGGGTGTTCTCCCATTCCCAAATTTGGGGCTAGGATGTCCATACAACCCTTGGAGATAAAATTTTCATGTGTCTATTTCTCTTAATGTTCATCTTGAAATTAAATATAAATTATATATAGTAGTGTTTATAATATAAAAAATAGAAAAATTAATAAAAAATTAATATTATTTACTTAGAATTCAATTAGCTACTTGCTAATCTTCCTACATATGATACTGTTAATTTGTTCATTTTTTCTACTTCATAATTGTTTCCATTTTTCTTTGAGAGTGGGAGGAGATGGAGGAAAAAATTGTGCCTCTTATAAACCACTACTAGATCGAGCTCTAAATGCATAAAAATTTTCAACCATTTTCGGCTCCAAAAATGACTACCATCTACATGATAAAGTATATGGTTATACATATCTCAACTATATCCCATGATGAGATCTCCTAGAGGTGTGTTATATAATAATAAACTACTATGTAATAAGAAAAATATATAATCAATTTTACAATATTAAAAATTATCATACCTGAAATTTTTCATCATTAAGACTGTCAGCAAATTACTTCATTGTATCATAAAATATAAATTGATACTTGAGACATCTATTTACAAACATTATCTATCAGTAAACATATTTTTTGTTAGTTTTTTTTGAAATATCTCCATTGAACCGCTACTAAATAGAGTATTATTTTCATAATTTATTTGGTTTCAAAAAATTGAACGTCATCTGTAATTGAATAAATTATATATGTCATTTAAAATATATAATATTAATAAATGAGATAAAAGAAATCAATTATGATATTTACCATCATGACCTCCTAAAATCTAGTGCTTCAATATCCAGTCCACTGAATTCCAATCAGGATATAAAATACCAATCCTGAAACAGCTCTGCATCACTATATAACTGACAAAGAAAACTGAATTTTTCCATATTCTATTATTATAATCATCAAAATGGATGTGTACTCTATCATCATCACGAGCAAGTTATAGTTTTGTTAAATTTTTTAATCTGAATTTAAAATCTCGGGAACTTGATTTTGTAGTAGTAACAGGAGAAGTGTCCTCCTTCAAGGAAGCATCAGTAATCCTGTAATTTTCTTTTCAATTAACTGTATTATTTCATTAAAAATGTATATTTTTGAATATTTAATAATATGTAAAAATAGATATAACATAGTGAATTCTCTACTCAATCTGTATATGAAATTGCTACTAAAAAGTATAATGAAATTTTGTGTACCCGCAAATCATTAGAAAAATGAATATTTAGAAATGATGATGTCAAAAAAATATGTATGTATATAAAGAGGCATGAAAATGTAAGTTTCAAAATAGAAAAAAAAACATAAATATTTAGCAGAAAAATTATGAGAGTAATTTAGTGTTCTCCCATATGACATCATCATGATCATTACGTACTATAAGCACTGTTTCTATCTTATACTGATTGTAATCATCTAGAAATTGCGTAATAGATGAATAATGAATACGTAAATTGGTAACATCATCAAAATCATACTCATCGACGAAATGGTATCTATTTTATTGTAAAAATACTAACCCCTGATCATTTTATGTATCAATGACATAAAATACACATTTTCCATGTGTCTCCATGATAAATGGTTCCTCATTGTAATTAAAACATTTCAAATCATACTGTTTAAAACCATAATAATCATGTTTCTCACCACTTTTACTATGAACCCAATTACACATAAATATAGTGAATTGAAATTTAATATAATCAATTTCCCATATATCATATATAACTAAAAAAATGGAGTTGATATAGAACTTGGGTTTTTATCTATAGGACTATAAAAATGTACTACTTCAGCAAAAACCCTCACACCACTGTTCTGAAGAGTACTCTTATCTTCTAGGTTTTTTTGGGTAAAATGTGTAGCCATTGGTATCAAAACTAGACCATGTGATCACATTAACAGATAGTAACCATTATAACCACTTTAATGTTTATGATTCAGATATATCTTGGGTGAAATTTTCTTTAAACCATGAAACTAATGTAATTTGTTCCAATAATCATCCACTTTTCGTTTCTTTTCTGACATTGGGCCTTTAATTTAAAATTATATAATTATATATATAATTAAACCTCATATGTGTTGTCCAAAATGAATAAATGTGATAGAATCACTTCATCACATGGATGGAACATTAAATTTATTCCTCAAATCCCTCTACCTTCAATGTCAACTATCATATAATGAGATAAAGGGCTGACAAAATGCTCCACATCATTCAAATAATCAATAAAGAACTCAATCAACTCTTCTGAAACACATTTTAGAATAATAGAGGCATCTGGTTGATAGATATTTTGAACAAATATCTTAAAAATATTCATATATCAATAAAAAGGATACATTCATCTTAAATAAATTGTCCCACATATTCTAATCCCACACACCAAATGAATCAGCATATGACCCATTATACCAAAAAACGAGGGTGGTAAATACATTTTCTGTTTAAAATTAATAAGAGTTGCTTCATTATCCAACACATATAACAAATTTGGATCATCAAAATTTTTAAAAATGGTTTAGAAAAAATTACATAACCTGATGATAGTCGTTCTGATAGCTGTCAGAAATATACCACACACTACTACATGTACAAGTTGTTGCATCAACACATGAATATCATGAAATTTCATACATATTAATTCACAATCCTTCAATGACACCAAGTTATTCACATTAAAAAAACCCACTGAGTACTTTAATACCATGAAGAAACTGACAAAAATTCATATTTTCAATTATTATTATTCCGTGACAAGATAGAGGTAAATGTGTTTTTTTACCTTCACAGTGGGAGCTAACTCCAACCATAATTTTATTAATATCAAGTCCAACAGAGCTTGAAATCAAAATTTTATCTTTCCTTTTATGTATAACAATATTACAATAAAATTATCGCATTTGTTTTCCTAAACATACGTAACATCAATGTTATGTTTTATCTATCAAAATACCAAATAAGTTAGTTTGGAATTAATAGACTCCTCCTTCCAGATATTTCCATGAAGAACAAATATTATTATCATTCAAAATGTCAAATCAATATCTTTCACCATGTAATAATATCATTCAGTTGAAAATGGTCGTGGGGTGAGGTTTTATTATTTTAAACATTTAAATGATTTTATCAATCTACGATATGGATGATCAATTCACAAAAATCATCGATGTACAATGTACACTATCTTTCTTTCATTCTGCAAATAATATGATGGAGTCTGTTCATCACAAAATTGACATGCTTTATGTCCCTTAATACTATATCCAGATATGTTTCCATATTCACCAATGTCAATTATAGTTAACATTATCATTACTTGAGAAAGAAAATAATCTTTCTTGTATTCATAAAAAACATTAAAACCTTCCTCCCATAAACGTTTCAAATCTGCAAGCAATGGTAAAAGAGACACATCAATATCATTTCCCAGTTTTTTTGTCCATAAATCATAACAAAATATTTCTTCATACATAGATTTGGGGACAAGTTGTGAAATACCTGCAAAACATGCCATGAACTATGATGGTTACTAAGGATCCGATATGGATTCATTCCATCAGTACACAATTCCATTCTATGATTTCTAACATCAATTCCAAAAGCATGAATTTTTTCATCAAAACTATTCCACTGTGGTGAATCATCAGGGTGACATAATTTACCGTCAGAGATGTGCTCATCTGAATGGCATCTTAACCTTTTTCTGTCAATTGAATTTGAAAATAGACTATTAAAACAAGGAATTATTGGAAGGTGCGAAATTGATTTAGACGGAGTTTTGATTCTGGTACAAAACAATTAATCACAATAGAAATATTAAAATTGTATGAAAAAAGTATTGGATGATATCATTAAAATGTACAAAAGTGATTTTTCCTGATGTTAGATGACATCCCCTGAGAATGAATCATAATTTACTCTCTGATCTATATTATAGAGTGATGTCCCACATGTAGGACAACATGATAAATATTAATTTTATTTTCTATACAGTACACAATAATTGGAGAAAGAATGTATCTTTTTATACCCTAATCCCATTGGTTATAAAAATTTATTCGCCTCATAATTGGAATCAAGAAATCCAATACCTTCTGGAAGAAGCTCTTTTAAATGCTGAATTAAACTAGAGAATATTTTATCACACCACCGAATTTTTTTATTTTGTGTTAACTATTCTAAAAATTGATGACAACCTTGTATATTTATTAAAAACTAAGTAAAATGGATTCTCAGAATATCCATACAAGTTTTCAACATTTGATTTTTTTATGGTTTTAACACCTAAATCATGAATTATTTCTTCAGTATGATCCTTATCATTGTTATGAATATTTTCATCAACATTGAATGTTGAATTTTTAGTAATTTCACCACCTTTGATCCAAAATATATATTTAATCATAAAACCATAACAAAATAGATGATCCTTGCATTCTATGGAATTTAATGTTCTCATATTTAATAAATTCACACCTAGAATGAAAATCCAATCATTGTTTTAAAGATTCCATTTTGAATATTCCTAGAATTCATCAACTCCTTTTTCAAATTCAGTAGTGTTTTTTCATAAATATATCCAATTATGATCCATTAAATATCTTATTTCACAAAATAATTGGCAAATATATTAAAAAATATAAACATTTAAATATATTTATAGTTACAGATAAATTGTAAACAACAACACATTTAATAAAAAAATTGATAATCAGATATAAAACATTACATATGAAACAAATTTACAAAGAGTAATCATTTTATTTTCATATTATATACATGTATTAAATTGATATTATAGTTAAATTATAATTGCAATCTTCTAAAATTTATTAATTCATTTTACATAGTTGATGCATTATTTCAATGTTGCATGTGTCAAAAGTAATGAAGATTGCATTAATTTATAGTGATAGAAATTAGTTATTATAAGTAATATAATATAATAATTATATTAAATGATTATATTATAAGTGAAATCAATCCTAATACTCCAAAAATTATGAAATATGAAATTAAATACATAACTAAATAATGTCAAAACATTATTTAGTCAATTGGTTAAGATTAAAATAATGTTAGATAAAAACATTCAACAAATTGACTTATACAATTTGTCAAGAACATTTACCAATACTTTTATACAAAATGCCAGTTAAAAATAATGTCAGATGAAAATAATTAAATTGTTTTTTGGTAAAATTTAGTCATGAAAATTGACTATTACATTTATACATAATGTTAGTTACAAATTTATAACATAAAATCCCAAAATGTTAGATAAAAATAATGTCTTATAAACATTCATTAGCTAAAATCAAACAAATTCGATCCATATCAGGAACACTGAATAATAACTCTTAGGAATGACTATTAACTATGTTCTAACAAATTTTCATTAATAAATAATCTAATATTTGAAGAAAATTAAAATACCAATAATTTATCTTAAAAATTAAAAAAACATAAAAAATTCGGAGTTCAACCTGAAAATAGATCCCCAATACAATATTTGATCCATAAAAATATTTTCAAAATTAAGCACTGTATGATATAAAAAAACTAAATGTAACAATGAAAAATAGAAAAAAACAATAACCTAAAATCAAACCATCCTTGAAATTCGATCAAACTAGCAATCGAAAGAATAAATAATCCATAAAAGATCAAAGAAGATAATATAATGAAGAATGAAAAATTTAGATTGTGAAAATGGAAGAAAATAATCAATAATTGTTGTTGGAGATCAAAAATAAATCATCTAAGTCATTGCGAGTCGAGAGGAGCCTCTTCATGTTTCTGTTTTAAAGAACAAAGAAGATGAATGATTCCTAATCACGACAATTTTTAAATGACTTTTGTCATCAGTTTTTAACAAAACCAATGCCGAAATTAAAAAATAAATTACTCGTCTATTTGTCAAAAATCATATTCCCATAATATATATTATTTATATTTCATGTAAGTTTTTGGTTAAAAATTGACGTCGAATGTATTGAGTTTCTTTATTTTCGGTGTTTGTTTTCCAAAAAACTATCCCCGAAAATTAAAACTATGGTGTCAGTTTTCAATAAAATCAACGCAATAATCCGCTCATAAAAATGTATAGCATCATTTTTTAGTAAAACCCACGCCAAAATTTCAATATCCAACCATCATCATCAGATTATAAGAAACTGGCATTATTAATTCAATGTCAAATACCATATTTCTACCAGTGACTTTTTAAATATAATATTTTAAGTAGAATAAAAATATTAAAACAATTTTAACATACATATCAATTAAAAATAGATGATTTCTATTTGAAGTTAATGGATAAAAATTATATGAGTAATGAAAAATCTTGAAGAAAACATACCCCCTTCTCAATGTTGGTTCTTTTAAATGACACTAAAATATAATAAATCCTAGATTCGAGTGACTCAAAAATGTTTTTAAATATTTGAAATAGATTGAAAGAGGTAATTTGGTTAGGTTACTAATTTAGTACATTTTAGAGAATTATTTTTCCAACGGATGGGAGAGTGGGTGTATGTAGTAACAGAGAGCGGAGAATTTAAATTATAATAAAAAATTTATATCAATGCAAAACAATTCAATATTCATATTTTCATAATTATGAAATATTTTTGAATAAATTTTTTTAGTATTTGTAAACAATTCATGAGTATTATTTGATAGTTTAATCAAAATGAAATAAGAAAAATAAATGTAATGTTTATTTATACGAACTCATTAGAATTTAAAACCATGAAAATTAATATTTATTTTTAAAAATATAATTTATAGAATAATTTAATTTATTGAATCAGTTTATTTATCCCCAAATTTTATTATTTAATAGGAAAATATAATATATTGAATGATGAAGTTGAAACATTTTAGTTAGGTAAAACTATATATTTTTATTCAATTAAATTCTTGTATTTCATAATGTTAAAAAAATCAACCAATGAAAATTTCAACTTGATAGTTTAAAACATGATGTTAATTTTATCAAAAACAATTCTTCAATATACTATTTTAATTATTAAAATAAAAATTATATTTTACAAAATACAATAAATATTATTTATTAAAGATGATCATATAGTTTCTTAGGGTGGTTAATTTTGATATTTAATTTCTAGAATTATAATATTTTAATTTTATTTAATTAAACATGTAAAATATTATTTATATTACATTATTTTGTTTGGATTTAAAATTATAATTCTAGAGGTCATGCTACAATTTTTAATAGTCATATTACTATTCCAGTGGACACATTATTATTCCAAAAGTTTTATTACTATTTAAAAGATAATATTACCACAAATAAATACTAATTTATTCCATCACAATTCATTCACTAGAGTTAATCATATGGTTTAACAATTTTCCTTTCCAAAATGTTTATTTTTTACAAATATTTTGAATCTTTTTGATATTGTTCTTTGTGGGTGTTATAATTCCTGTTGAGCGTGATGATCTAAATTTTAAAATTTATATTTTATTATTTCCCTATATTTCTCACATTATAATACTTTATATTATCTTCGATTTAGTTACTGACTGATAACATGATGTCCATTATCAAAATATAGAGTAGTTGAGTTTCTTATGTGTTACATGTGTATAATAATATAAAACAGTAAACAAACACTTGTTAAATAAGAAAATATAATTTAATAATTATGGGTCAATCAATTATTCCCCCTATTATAAATTTCATCTCTGAAATTTGAAATCATAATATTATTTGAGAATAGCTGTTAGTAATCTCATTTAATTATTTCCTTATGTTCCTATGTTTCATATTCTTATATATGGTTCCACCAAATCTCAGTGATGTGGTGAGTTTTCCTAACATTAATAACTTTTTCTACACAATATAATAACTTCAATGACATCTCTTCATGCGAGAGTACATGATCTACTGCTATCACCTTTGGATTCTTTATATGTGAAGGATATAGTAAGTACTACCTCATGGGAGATATGTGGAATACATCATGTATTTAATAATGGTTTAGTGGAAGTGGTATCTGATATGATAATACTCCTACAAAAAACAATGATATAAAAGGAAAAAACATACCAATGGCTGTAATTTATTTTCCTTCAAGATAGAATGACTCTCTTTCATGGCAGTTTTTAAAGGAATAAAGTTTCTCTAACATCAATCATCAAATCCATTTTATAGTATCCAATGTATATATTCTGCTGAATCTTAGAATATGTTATGTTATTTTATATTACATAATCTTTTCCTATCATCTCTTATAAAATATCAGTTCTGTATAGAATTTTTTCTGACTTGATCCCAACATATAGTATTTGTAAATAACTTCCTTTATAAAGATTTTTGTTGAGAAATTTTAATACCCACATGGAAGATTATGTAGTTTTGAAAACTCGGAAAATGGAAATATTGATCCCATAGTAATTTGAATTCAAATTAAATTTTATCTCCTCATATTCCCATGTTTTTAATGACCCATCAAGATTGACCATCAATTTTCATATGATAGATCATACTGATTCTAAATTCAAAATTAAAAGGATATTAAAGACTATTCAATATTATAGGTTCGAACACAACATTGTGATGGGTATATATTTAATTGTAGAACCCCATGTAGCCTACCCAGTTACATTACATATATAATAAAATAATATATAAGAGAGAAATATTATTGAATAATGAAAAAGTGGGCATTCTTCATGAGTCAATCCATTATAACATATATCACATTGATCCCACTGGATACCATTAGGAGAGTATTGTAAAATTCCATTTTGATGTTCTCTCATTTATATATTGTTATGGAAATGTTTCTATAATCTATTTACACTTATATCACTCTTACATATCTTATTGATATACAAAGAACATTTAGTTGTACCCAATGATCTCCTTCTTCATGTTATCCCACATGAAATGTAATCAAATATCAGCATACCTATTTTTTTACTTTCATGATGGATTTAGATAATGGGATATGAGAATTATTTAGTATCACTTTTTTTTCTCTGGTGATGAAGGCACACAATATCTAGTTCTAAACTGAGTGACACCTTATTCATCATTGTGGAAATCAAGATGATTACCTTCCTTTAAAACATTCATCTTATTTTGATTCTCCAAATCATCCATTTGTTTCACCTTCATCATCTCATGGATAGAAGGATGGGTAATTATTTTGGAAAGGTGTGATTTATTCTCAACAGGTATTATTTATAGATATATCCATTACACATCCATTAAGATAGGGTATTTCTAAATCCGCGTTAGGTATATTGTAGTAGGTTCTCTTCTTAAATGAGAGTCTACTACGTTATTCACTTTACATTATGATAATGACTAGATAAATCAAAGTACTTTATTAGATCTATCCATATTCTATAACACATTTGAAATCCTTATCATTTGATATATTATTTAGATTATTTAAATTTTGTTATATGACACACTTCTCACCAAATAAGTAGTTCTTCCAAATTTTAAATGAGAATATAATAATTGTTTCCACCAAATCATTTGTTGATTAGTTCACCATCAATTCTCATGAGGTTTAGGATATAACATTATTTTTTTAAATACCCAACCTAATCCTTTATTTCAAGTATCACTTTATATCAAAAACCATTCCATACATAATGGTATCATTAGTATAGACACAAATATTAGGATCTTCTTAGGATACTCAAATAATTCCTCACGTTATTCTATTTAAATATATTTTAATCCCTTACCTATGAAATTATTTAGTGGGATTGAATATAATTATACATTTCTCAAAACTCATATATTGTATCGAGATAATCCACAGAGCAACATAATTTTGAGATACTTTAGGGTATATTCCATTCGCGGATTTACTATTTAATTTATGGGTTGTATTAAATTCCATAACATGTGATCACATTCCCCATGAATGTGACATAATGCATCCATAAGTCACACATAGAGAATATAGTATACACCCTGGCATTTCATTATATCACTAACACAACCCTTATATTCTCTTTGTATTACTCATTTAACATGAATTAAATGTGAATATAATAAATAACGAAAATTAAAAATGTGTTAAGACATTCTATAAAGGCTATATTAATTAAATACATGATGATTTCATGGGAGTTATTACGAACTAAGAGCATCATTATGAACTCATATTGTTTATATCATTTTTGGAATATTTTCTTTTAAATATCTTCCTTCATAACCTTCAATTGATGATATCCAGAATAAAGACCCAAATTTTGGAATTATTGAGCACGATGGTGTTAATTGAACATGTCATTAATCATTGTTAAGGGATACATTTTCTTTATATTAATTTTTTAATTCAATAAATTATTCATTGAACTTCCTATAATTGATAAAAACCCGCAATGATAAATCCATTTTATGAAGAAGAGCACTGGTGCACCCCAAGGTGGTATTCTAGGGAATCCAAATTGCTTTTACAAATTATCTTATAACTATATATTTACAGATCATGTTATATATGAACCACATTATTGGGGATTTGGATAAATGATTAGCTCTGGGTTTGTGATCTTTTAATAACTATATCTCAAAATATGTTGTACGGATAAATAACTCTTCCTGAAATACATCAGTATATTTATTTATAATAATAATATCATCATGATTGATGATTTCTTTTATCATGGTGATTTTGGAACATATTATTCTTCACTAAGTACAATATCCCATTACAATGAGTGATTTTACAGAATAAATTCCTGATCATCAATGCATTTTTACAAGGGACTGTGATTCCTCTAATGGCCTGAAGGCCTTCATTTTTTATTTATTTTGATAATCCCCCATTCAAGGGGTGAGGTGGAACCCTTACGCGGCCCGTAGACATAAGTATTAAATGGGCCGTAGGCCTTAGAGGAATTCATTGCCCGTAGGACTCAAACATTACATACAACCCAGACTAACTACCTGGAACTGCTTCTCCCTAGCATATTCATCATGAAATCACCTCTCCACCTTCGTATGGTTGTTCGGAAAGGATTCCCTGTGCAAGAAAAATGATTGTCCGGATTGAAGGTGCCATACCCTCCCAGTCTTGCAATCTGTTTAGCTTCTACTATGGTGAACGCTCCATGCTCCTCCCCCTTCTGATGTTATTTTCTTATAGGTTGTCTGTTTTCCATCTGCACTTAAGGTGGACCAAAGGCCTTGAGGTGGCCCGAAGGCGTTACTGAACTGAAGGCATGGTGTCCTGAATGCCTTAAACGACTCGAGGACAAAATCAGTGGCCCGAAGGCCCAAATGGTGGAATTTTTCCGGCTACTATAGGGATAAACAGTGTCTGCTACATTACCTGCTACAGTTCAGATGATTTTCTGCTATAGTACTGCTAATGTACTGCTCCATTACTACTCTTGTACTACTCTAGTACTTGTAAATTAGCCTCTTATTGTATTTGATCCCAACTCTCATGGATGAAATTAAGGAGTCATCACCAACTGGGATGAGGCACATGTGCTATATAAAGTGATTTTATTTTTTAGATAGTTGATGAAAGATCTATATATTGAGAGGAAATAAATTCCTAACATATTATCAATTTTAACCCAAGGAATTACTTTGGTATTATATAGAGGATTATTACCACATTAACATGCATGAAATGACCCTAACACATGGGTTGCAATGATCACACCACTAGGAGTTTTTATGGATACTTATACTTCAACGTTTCTGGGATATGATTTAATATATCTAGAAAAAATAGTGTATAAAGAAATTAATATAATGAGAATCAAATAATTATTTTCAAATCATGAATGAATAGAAAGTGTATGGTGAATAATATAATTTCATGTTCCACAATTTTAGTGGTTATGGAAAAAGATTTCCCATTTTCTATATGGTATGGTGGTTGTTGATGTTGAATACCCATAAATATATATAGATTTGTGAACTGAATTACATAGTGACAATTTCCATTATAGGTAATCCATTTAAAAATGGGTTCTACATTTGGAGGTTACTTTCATTATTTCATATTATTACCTAGTTTTTTCATATCAATTATACATTTGTGACAATGGTGCGATTATCCCCCACACTTAATGAATTTTCTTATACATATAAGGAAATTCCCATAATGTTCCATCCAAAATATTTTACATCCTTGTGGTTGAATATTCTTTCCACCATTTTTATTTGATCCTCATCATTTGAAATATGATTCCTCTCTTCTGATCACCATATCAATGTAACCATTCTCCAAAATTTGTCCTTACATCAAGAAAACATCATACTACTTATTTTAAAATCCTTATGTCTTAAATGTACATATCAAATTAAATTTGTAATTTCAAAACAATAAATAGCCAATATATTTAAATATATATTTAGAGATCAAAAAATGAGTCATATATTTCAAGGTTTATGTAATTGTTCTCATAATCCATGAATGAGTAATTTAACTCTTCCTTAAGATTTCCTTCTAAAAAATTTTGTGCACAGAATTCCATAGCAACCTTTTCCTCCTTAGAACTATAGTGCATAGAAAAGATAGTATCCTTTGAGTTAACCAAAATTTTCATGACAAGTATATTAGAATAACCATTTAATGATGGTTGTTATTATAACATAATGTAATATATGGTAGTTTCTCATTCTCGAGAAAGGTTGATTTAAGAAATATATCAAGTTATTATTAAAAGACTAAGACCTATGTGAAATAATATTCCTTAATTTTTGAACTTATCCTCAAGTTTCACTAGGATGTTCATTCAAAAAACGATATAATTTCCCTTCAGATGGGTCACTATTCTAGTTTTTTTTGTTATCAGAATTGTTTAATATAGAAAATATTTGAAAAAAACATTAGTCAATGATGTATGAATAAATAATCATTTTTAAATAATATTTAATAAAATTTTATATATTTTGGGTTCCCTTATTTTTGCATGGACATATTTTCTAATGATTCTTTAAAAATACTTTACTTTAATGGTATTATAATATTGAATGAGATAATTAAATTAGATATATTTCTATTATAACAGGTCGTATAGATATTATGACCAACTAAAGAATACACTAACGAATGTAAAAACATGAATGATCTAAGACCATTTTATCTTGCACTACGAACAAGTAAATTTTACACACATCATTCCCTCTATGGTTTTTACCCCTAAGAATATCAGTTTCATATCTATATCTACATATAGTATATAGAGAGGGATTGAATTTCTCAAAAAACACTTTATATAAAATTTTAGAAAAACAACCGATGTTTACCTCTCTATTGACATACCCTTCAGTTTTTCACTATCATTTTACAATTAAAACTCCCAAATTAACAAAATTGTTCATTACACAAGGGAATAAAATTTTTATTCCCTGTAAATTACATCATTTAAATATTAATATCATTATAATAATACATTTAAGGATGAATAAGTCTAGTATCATGAGAAAATTAATTTCATAAATCACATTTACATAATTAAACTCAAATAATATTGAATTACCTCTCTATATAAATTTTAATGATCTCATTTCCCCTTTCATAAATGTATCTACCTAATCAAATACATCAATGAAGGGGTCATATTAAATCCTAGAAAGTTGAGTGATAAAATTGAATGAATACTATTTATTAATCATTTGTCATGAGTAAGAATAATCATTACCATCATAAATTAAGAATGGGTTTATCATCATAATAATGAGGGAATCATTAGAAAAGGAATTTAATGTATACTTTTCATAACAATAAAACAACATAACATAGTGGTTAAATACCACACAAAGTTCTGATCAATGATAGAATCAAGTTCACATTTAACATATATGTTTATTTCATAACATAATCATTATAAACATATATTACATCATGTTCAAACATAATACATATAATATCAAGAGATATATCACATTATGAAATGAATTCTATGGTTATATATTTATATTGCAACAAATATCATCAAAAAATGACTATAATACAACATGCCTAAAGGAAGGAGAACATTTCAAATACATAATTTTGGAAAATAAATGGAAGGGAATGGGTTTTTAATGGTTTCATAAATACTAAATTCATTAATAACATTTCATATCCCAAACAAACATGGGAGATAATATTTCGGTATAAAATATAATAATTCATGACGATAGAAGAAACAAATCTAGAGGAATCAATGAAATGTTCAGGATGGTAATGTCATTTTAAAGAATCATTGAAAAATATATTGAAATAATTTTAAAAAATGTACAAACTTTTATATCTATAGGAATAAAATGGATGGAATAGTGAAATGATATTTTATGGTTAATGGAGTAATATATATACTGAAAATAATTTCAAAGTGAAGATAAACCAAAAGAAACAATTGGGTTTGATAATCCATATACCATAAAATGTGAATTACATCATCACACTTCAAAAATTTGAATAATAAAATCGGATTAATATAACTTGCAACATGGAGTGAATGATGTTAGTTTATTTATTTTTATAAAATATAATGATTTAATGATAATTATTTATCACAATTGATAACGGTAAAATTTATTGACATTATATTTCATTAAAATATCATGTCTTGTATTAATTAAATGATATTGATTTATTTTTAATTCTATATGATTAATATTAACACTATAATATTATAAAAATATATATTTTTATTTTTATATATTATAATTAATTAATTATAATCATCAATAACAGTTTTGATAACTAGATTGATGGAAATAACCTTTAGGGTTGTTAATCAACTATAGACATGGTATTGTCAATAGGGGAATAAAGGGAAGCATGAAATTAATATACATTATGAATATAATCATTATTGTAAGTAAAAATAATTAACACAATTTTTACATTATAATTATTTAATATAATAGGATTTAGGTTTGAACCGAATAGAAAAATAGAAGAATAAAATTGGAAAGTGGGATAAAAGGTTGATGAAAACGTACTATCCACTCAGTGATTCTTCTTTACTAATGCACTAAAATCCTTAACTAGTTGGAGTTGAGTGACTATAGACTGTCCATAAGGATTATAATGAGATTATGTGAGGGTTTTGGGAAGATATTTGAATTTTTTATCTGATGAATAATTTTTTTTGAAGATTATAAATGGGGGGTTATTGTTTCATAATAGGGTATTTTAAAGTTATAACAATAAATAAATTCTAATATCATAGGTAAAAATTCAATTGTAGTATTCATGACATTATGGAATATATTTGAAAAAGCTACATTATTTTAGGACATCCATAAATTTTATAATTCAAATTTACTAGTTATATCAAAAAGAAAATTGAAAATCAGAAAAATGATTATTTAAAGGACCACTTTATAGTTTTAAAATATAGAATTTTTAATTTGGGGTTCAAAATTGAATTTCAGGAATAATTTCAATAAATATTAAAAAAAATTGGAAAATAAAAATATTATAGAATTTCAATTGTCATTATTACATATTTAATGATTCAACTAAATAAATGGTTAGGTAATAAATTTATTTTTTAAAATATTCACTTGAAAATTTAATAATTTGTGTAAATTACCAAAAAAATTAGCCTTTGATAATTTAAATGAACTTATTTCGAAAATAATGTTAATTTTATCAAAATATTTTTATATAATCGGTGATTTAAAATATTAATGTTTTTTGTAAATATATTAGAATTCATATTTTTAAGGATGTTTGTATAGTTTCATTGAATTTTGTTCTAGATATTTATTTCATGGAATTATAAAATTTATATTTTCTTAAAAGAATCATGATGAATATTATCTATATTAAATTTTATTATTTTGACGCAAAACAACTTCTCTAAAGGTCTGGTAACTAATATTCATGGTCATGTTACTATTACAATAGTCACCTTACTATTATAATGAGATTATTTTCACCTAAAAATAACTCTTAATTTCATCATAAAATATTCACTATGCCTACTACAAAGGTTCTACATTTTCATTTTCGAAATCATCGATTGGTTTACTATTTTTTCAATAGGGAAGTTCATAAGCAGCTAGTCTATTAGATAGGGATGATCTAAATTTGGTAACATTAAATTTTTTATGTTCTATTATTTATCAAATTATTATATATTCAATTTTCATAGGTTTTGTTATTGACTAGTGTAAAAATAATAATTAATAAATTATATATGTTGTGTGTTTTCAATGATTTGTTTGTGTATAAAAATATATTACAACATAAATAAAATTTATTTAGGAATCCAATATCATTATAAATGTTTTGGTCATTACACAACTTTTAATGACTGGTAAGTCATCAAATACTAAACATTATTCTATAGAGTATTCATATCCTTACATAGAATACCATGTTTCTACTTCTAGTGTTGGTATAACCACGTGAATTTATGTTGAATCCACTTTGTGTGACATCACTACAATGATAAAATCACTAAAGAAATAATATAATTGTGTATCAAACTATTATTAAATTTTTAGAACCGCAACATCTTGACAAATAACAAAGTAAAATATTATCATAAAATTATAAAATTTTTAATTTTTCTATAATTTTTTTTTAATTTCTCATTAGTAACATACTTTTTATAGTGAACTAAAAACATAATGTACTCAAATATTTTAGATATGGAAATCAGTTTTTGTAAAAGTATTTTTTTAAATATTAACTTATTATCACTTTGAGACTATAAAAAATTAATATGAATGAAGACGAGAGTTCAATTCCATTGATCCCTAGCATTCATACTTCTCTAGAAACTATAAAATCATCTAGGTCTACCTTTTCAAGAATTTTTAGATAGTCATAACATCTTGTCTATGAAGTTATCCGTGGAATGTTTGATATTCACATAATATGAATCAGAAATTAGTAATTTCTAATTTCAGTTTATATAATGACAAATGAGAAAAAATACCATCACATAATCTTGTGAAATTATTTTTCCTCAATAATATCTTATAATTCTAATTCATGTTTTATTAGAAATATTATTTTCCAAAATAAATTTATTCTTGATTTATTTCCATTTAAAATTTGAATAATTTGTAAATATATATATATATATATGTTAGGATTTATAAAAAAGGCATATAATTTATAGATCTTGTTCTCTAAAGAATGGTTTTTATTATAGGTCATTATTAGAAAAATTCATTCTGTAGACAATAACAAAATAGTAAGACCTAATTTTTGTTATCCATATGATATCAAGAAATATAACTATGAAAACCATAATGATCCAACTAAAATATTTAAGATAAATATAAACTCTTCATTTTCAAATAAATATACTATGATGACTATGTATAATTTATCCATAAATGGATGTAAGTAATATTATATCTTATTTATGTTCATTGATTTCACCAATGTTTTTTGGTTATTCCATATAGAAATATACAATAGGTTATCCTATTATTTGAGTCATGATGAAATATTTTGAAAGGACTGCATCAATGTAGTTGCCCATGATAATCAATAGTTGAAAATAATTACAACAGAAATGTTCTTTAAAAAGTAAAATTTAAAAATATTATAGCATGCTAATTGATGTATAGGGTTTTTATATAACAGAACATTCAAAAATTATCCATGATTTATTTGTATCAGATTTTACCATTCACTTATATTTTATCCTAAATACTCACCAACAGTATTATGTCTTGCAGCACATAAAACATAGAGTCCAAAAATTTTGTTTTATTGAATACATTATGAAATTAATATATACATGTTAATTTTAGAATTTTAAATTTATTGATTCCATGTATAAACAATTATTATAATGTAGTAATATATAAATCCCAACTTCACTAAACATATCCCATCTATATTCTTATGATTTCTTATATGGTATGTGTAACGACCCAATCTTTTTGAGTAGTATATTAACTTACTCTTATTTATTTAATAAGATGTTAATGATTAATGCAGAAAGAGGAGTCGATGACTTCTTCCAGTAGACTCAACCCTTACGAAGCCCACTTATCAGAGCTTGGGAAGGAGGTAGCATCTGTGGGCTTCGCTTTGGACCAAGCCCAATCCGAGCTCCAGCGTGTCAAGCTTGAACGAAAACGCATGCAGGAGAAGTTCAAGTTAGTGGAGATTGCTACTAGGGCAATGTTATCTGAGACTCCCTCAGATTCTATCACCATAGCACACCTTACACTTAGGTCTTATGCCAGTGTTATAAGGGGCTATGTGATGAGACCCTAGTTTCCTTGTGTAATCCTTTCGGATGAATAAATTGAGATTTCTTCCTTTAGTGATGTTTGTGAAATTTCAAATGTCTAGATAATTTTAGAATGTATTTTATTGATGAATTTTGAAAAAGGGATATTTTAAAATATTTATGTAAACCCTAAATAACTAATGATGTGTAATGATTTTCAAAAAATGGTCTTCTACAAAAGTGTTCATTATGGAATTTGGAGTCTAATAAGATCAACTTAATTTTTGATGAATAGTAAATTATGAATAGTGATTTTATGCTTAGGATTAGTAATGTGACCAAGTGGATTAGTAATTTTCACTTAAAGAAATTTTTAATATAATTTAGACACCTTGGTTAAGTAATGTGATTCAATAAAATGGGTAAATAACGGTTTCATAAATTATTAATCAAGTATTAGTTTTTTCGGATGAATAGTGTTTTTAATTAAAAATTTAATTAAAAATAATTAGAAAATTATTTTTATAAAAATGACTTTATTTTTGAACTCAGAGCATCGATATTATGTTAAGGTAATTTTTGGGGATTTTTCTGAAAAAAATGAATTTTCGATGAATAGTGTTTTTATTTAAAAATTAAATTAAAAATATTTAGAAAAATATTTTTATAAAATGGATTTCATTTTTGAAATCAGAGCATTGATTTTTGGTTAAGGTGAAATTTTGGGATTATTCTGAGAAAGTTGAATTTTCAGTGAATAGTAAAAATACCGTTTTAGGGTTTCGGTATGTTTAATGACATCATAATGATGTCATGATGATGTCATGAGATCTTTTGAGGGTTGGCCGGCCAAGGGTGATGAATTATTGTTTTGGGGGCCCCATGTGGCCTAACTCCATGATAAATTCCAAGAGAGATCACATGGGTTTGAGAAAAACACATGTGAGGTGTCCTTTGGCCATTAATGCTTTGTCCCCTCACTTTCCCTATAAATACCCACCCTTTCCTCCCTTAGTTTTCACTCCCAACTCTCCCCCAACGAAGTTCTGGTCTTCTTACCTTCCAAGGAGTCCTCCCAAGGTGCCCCCAAGCCCTCAAGGTCCAATCCTTTGAGTTTCAAGAGTCACATTTTAAGGTAAGGGATCCGACCCCTCTCTTTCTTTTCATGTAATCTCTTTTATGCCATTCCTATTATGCTCCATGTTTTTAAGTGAGAGGATGTTCTTTATATTCCTCTTACTGCCCTTTTCATGTTTATATGATGAGAGACCCCCTCTTACTCTCATCATTTTATTTTATGAAAGTTTAAGTGACACCGTTAGGCTGCCGAATTTTTAAGGGATTCTTTCACCCTTCTCATTTTTCAAGTTCGATTTTCATGTCAAGTATTTCAAGTTCCTTTTTATTATGTTGGGGTATGATCTCTATATCTATCATACTGATCTCTTATGATCATATGATGAGGGACCCTATTTGATCTTGTCAAATCATTTTTCTTTTGAAGTTAAGTGACGCCGTAAGGCTGCCGAATTTTCATAAGAGGAATCTAATCTTTTTTTCCTTCCATGTTTTTCATTTCAAATGGTATGTCCCTAAAATTTCATTACCATGTCCCTATGTCCTTCTTATTCATTCACCCTACTGTTTTATGGATCATTTATGAGTGGGTGACCCATGTCCCCTCTCATTTCAATGTTTTCTAAAACCCCGAAACTTAGCCGTTATGCTGCAGAATTTTCCCCTCAAAATGTCTATCTCTTTTCTCAAAAATTATCTTATGTTATAAAGTGAATACTCAAAGCTCTTATTTCTACAAGGGTATTCACATATATATCAAAATGTTCCATTTTAAATTCTGGGATTTACATTCATGAGACCCGCTTTCCCTTTCCGTGGGTTTAAAGTGACGTAAAGATCATGTCTTTAAAGCAGTTTTTAAAACGTTATGATTATGAAATGAAACCCATTTACTTTATTCTATGTGGGTTATTTATGAAATGTTTGATGATGATATATGTGGCTCACATGATAATAAAGGCAAATTTAAGGGTGCGCCCTGATAGCGCTCCAATGCATTGGGTAATGATGTAACCACTAGAGATTACAATTTTCACAATACCTTGGTGAATAACCTTGGTAATTTTCAAATGACACCTTGGGGATGGACCTTGGTGATATGTTCATGATTGTCTATGTTAAATGATGTAGCCACATCTTCAAGTTATGAAAAATGTTATTTTTATTATGAAATGCCTCATGATTTCTTTCTTATGCCTTAAAGTTCATTTCATGTCCTTATTGAAGTATCTCAAGTTCACATGTAAAATGTTCCTCTTATTTCCCTTACTGGGCCTTCTGCTCACCCTTTCTTTTGATGTATGTCCCCAGGTTATGAGATGCATAGTGAACATAGGATGAACTAAAGGAGAAGCCTTTCAAGTGTTTAAGAAGAATGTTTTTATGTTGCTTTCATGTATTATGTTCCTGGTTTCCAAGACACTAAACCTTAACGATCCTCAGTTTTGTGTAATGTAATGAAAGATTATGTTATAAAATGGCGGGATGCTATAGTTGGTATCAAAGGATGGTTTAGTTATTTGTGGAAATTAGGATATAAAAACTTTAGGAAGAACCCTATAGAAAAGTTTAAATATAGGAAAACTTCCTGGTATTTTGGTAAGTATTAAGTAAGTGGTCTATCAAACAAATACATCCCTGTATGGATACGAGTAGGTAGAGGCGGCTCTGGCACAGATGTACATAGGGGTAAAACCCGAAAACACCGCTTTGAGCTAGACTCGAACGGGAACTGGTGCACGATAACGGGCCTTGCTGCACTCTTGGTTACGACACTCCCGGGGGATATGTTTGGTTAATCACATGCTTTTTATGAATCATTATGAAGGAATTATAGAGAACTATAATTGTCTAAGCACGAAGTCTTAGTTAAAAGATTCATAAATGAAATAAGTTTCTCACAAAGGTTTTATTCTTTTAGAAAATGGCGGGCAATAGGAGAAACTATGCCGATGGTGACCGCAATGCACCATGTGCTGACGGCCCTCCGATGGAAGCCAGAATGGAAACATTCATGCGGATGATGAACCAACTGACTCAAGTTATGAGTAATAACTTGAATCAAGCTGAGAGGCCGACCTCACCACGAAGGGAACAACTTTCTGTTGAGTCCTTCATGCGTCAACGACCGCCAACATTCAGTGGATCTACTGACCCATTGGTTGCGGAACAATGGATAAGCTCCATTGAAAAGATCTTTTCTGTACTTCATTGTTCGGAACAAGAAAAAGTCACCCTTGCTGTTTACCGCCTAGAGGGAGAAGCTGATCAGTGGTGGTCACTGATCAAAAACACGAAGCCACGAGGAGAGATGGAAGCTATGGAGTGGGAAGAATTTCGGGTGATTTTCTTTAACAAGTATTTCCCTCGTTCCATGAGAACGAAAATGGAGAAAGAGTTTCTCGAGCTGAAGCAGAAGGAGAACGAATCTGTTGGAAGCTATGAGATGAACTTCACAAGGCTTTCCCGTTATACCTCAAGCTTTGTCATGGACCCTAATGGGAAGGTTGATAGATTCTTTGGCGGACTACGACCACATCTGCGGAAGAATCTAGCCAACAGGGACTACGATAGCTATGAAGAAATAGTTCGAAGTGCTATGAAAGTTGAACTACAGTTTGGAGAGACACAGTGGTCTCACAAATCTAATGAGAAGAAGAGAACTCTAGAACCAAGCCTGGGAAGAAGTTTTGATCAGGAAAGAGGTGGAAAGCATATGCAACATGCCACATGCAATAAATGTGGGAAGAAGCATCCGGGGAACTGCTTGATCGGAAGTGGAAAGTGCTATAGGTGTGGAAAGGAAGGCCATATTTCTCGGAATTGTCGTGGTGATGTGAAGCCTCAACTTCCCAACACTAACGACAGAGGAAAGATGGTTCTGGCCCTACCCGAAGTCACATGCTTCAAGTGTGGACAGCTTGGGCACTTTGCTAATCAATGTCCAAATCCGAGGGCGGTGGAGGGGAATCACCATCAACCTCAGCAGAGGCCAAGGGAGCAAGGTCGTGCTTTCGCTATCACAACAACTGAAGTTGAAATTCCGAACGATGTGGTAGCAGGTACTCTTGTTGTCCTCTCAAAACTAGCAAGTGCTTTATTTGATTCTGGTTCTACGCATTCCTTTATTTCTTCCAAGTTTGCAAAGAATATAGAATCAATCCCCGAATTGCTTGAGGTAGAGTTGTCAGTCAAGACTCCAAGTGGGATTATCCATGCATCAACAGTGTTTAGAGACTCTAGTGTTTACTTTGGTGAGCACAATCTTATCGCAAATCTAGTAGTCATTCCCATGATGGAATTTGACATTATACTAGGGATGGACTGGCTCTCAAAGTATAATGCTAAGATCAAATGCAGAAGTAAGGAAATCTCAGTAGTCTTGAATGAACTACCAACAGTTATCTTCCGAGGAGAGATATCCCGAACTGATCCCTATCTAGAAGCACCTCCTATAGCTTTCTTTATGGAGTTAATCGGTGATGAGGAAGAAGGGAAAGGGAGCATACAAATTGAAGATGTTCCGATTGTTCAAGAATACATGGATGTATTTCCTGAGGAGTTACCTGGACCTCCCCCAGAAAGAGAGGTAGAGTTCTCCATTGAACTCGTACCTGGGTCTCAACCGATATCAAAGACTCCGTATAGAATGGAAAATGTGGAGCTAGAGGAGCTAAAGAAACAACTCCAAGACTTGTTGGAGAAGGGGTTTATCCGACCGAGTGTGTCTCCTTGGGGAGCACCAGTTCTCTTTGTGAAGAAGAAGGATGGATCAATGCGGCTATGCATTGATTATAGAGAACTGAACGGGATCACAGTGAAGAACAGATACCCTCTTCCAAGAATTGATGATTTATTTGACCAACTTCGTGGGGCTCAATTCTTCTCTAAGATTGACCTTCGATCTGGTTATCATCAACTGAGGGTGAAGAAGGAAGATATTCCAAAGACTGCCTTCCGATCAAGATATGGGCATTATGAGTTTACTGTTATGCCCTTCGGCTTGACTAATGCTCCTGCTATTTTCATGGATTTGATGAATAGAGTCTTTAAGGACTACCTTGATAACTTTGTGGTAGTTTTTATTGATGATATTTTGATATATTCAAAAAGTCGGGAGGAGCATGAAGATCATCTGAGGGTTATTTTGAAAACTCTACGGAAGGAGAGGCTCTTTGGGAAGTTCAGCAAGTGTGAGTTTTGGTTACAACAAGTGGCTTTCTTGGGGCACATCGTAACCAATGAAGGAATCTCGGTTGACCCTGCAAAGACAATGGTTGTGGAGGAGTGGCCTCAACCCATAACAGTAACTGAGATTCGTAGTTTCCTTGGTTTAGCGGGATATTATAGGAGGTTTGTGAAAAACTTTTCACGGCTTTCTAATCCACTAACCAAGTTGACTCGAAAAGGGGTTAAGTTCATCTGGACAAAGGAATGCGAGGAAAGTTTCCAAGAGCTGAAGAAGAGATTGGTTACTGCACCTGTGTTAACACTACCCTCTATCGGAGAAGGATTCGTTATTTTTAGCGATGCATCTCTGAAAGGGCTTGGGTGCGTCCTCATGCAAAATGACAATGTAATTGCTTATGCATCTCGACAGCTAAAAATTCATGAGCAGAATTATCCTACGCATGATCTAGAGCTGGCGGCAGTTGTTTTTGCTCTAAAGATATGGAGGCACTATCTTTATGGGGAGAAATGTGATATATACACTGACCACCAAAGTCTAAAGTATATTTTCACTCAGAAAGAATTGAACATGAGACAAAGGAGATGGTTGGAGCTTATTAAAGACTATGATTGTTCAATTCATTATCACCCTGGAAGAGCAAACAAAGTCGCGGATGCGTTAAGCAGGAAAGATCCTGTTGTTCTGGCAACAATGAGAATCCTGGGAGATCCCTTGATTAAAGATCTAGTAAAACTGGACATGGGAATTATAAGGAAAGGGACATCATCAACCCTATCCCAAATGATTTCTCAACCTTCATTACTAGAGAAGATCAAGAAGGCTCAAAAAGAAGATCCTTTGCTGCAGGAGAAGTTCGAGGCTGTAAAGGATGGGAAGTTCCCTGATTTCAATATTGATCAAGAAGGCGTGTTGAAATTTCGTACCAGACTATGTGTTCCATCCATTCCGGAGATAAAGAAAGAACTGATGGATGAAGCTCATAGCTCTACCTTCTCTATACATCCGGGAAGCACTAAAATGTATAGAGACCTTCGTGATCATTATTGGTGGGATAACATGAAGAGGGAGATTGCCGATTACACCACAAGGTGCCTGGTGTGTCAGCAAGTAAAGGCAGAAGGACAACTTCCCAAGGGGGTATTACAACCGCTACCCATACCAGTATGGAAGTGGGATAAGATCACCATGGACTTTGTAACTGGTCTCCCGAAAACATCCAAAGGAAACAATGCGATATGGGTTATTGTGGACCGTCTCACCAAGACAGCCCATTTTATCTCTATTCGGGAAGATTTCTCTCTGGATCAGCTTGCCAAGATATACGTGAAGGAAGTGGTAAGGCTGCATGGGGTACCACTATCCATCGTATCTGATCGTGACCCAAGATTCACATCAAAATTCTGGAGAAGTCTTCAGCATGCTCTGAATACTGAATTGAATTTTAGTACGGCCTATCATCCTCAAACTGATGGCCAATCTGAAAGGACTATTCAGACACTCGAAGACATGTTGAGATTATGCTCAATGGAATTTAAATGTGGATGGGATCAACACCTCCCATTAGTTGAGTTCTCCTATAACAATAGCTTCCATTCGAGTATTCAGATGGCACCCTATGAAGCTCTATATGGAAAGCGGTGTAGAACTCCTACTTGTTGGGATGAAACTGGTGAGAGGAAGCTTCTTGGGCCTGATCTCGTGCAAGAGATGACGGAACAGGTTCATGCCATCCAACAACACATAAAGGCTGCTCAGAGTCAGCAGAAGAGCTATGCTGACAATCGTCGAAGGGACTTGGAGTTTGGTGTTGGTGACAAAGTCTTCCTTCGAATTTCTCCATGGAAGAGAGTCATGCGGTTTGGGAAGAAAGGGAAGCTCAGCCCTAGGTACATTGGCCCCTATGAAATCCTTGATCGCATAGGAGCAGTGGCCTATCGTCTAGCACTTCCACCGAACCTAGCTCAAGTTCATGATGTCTTCCATGTATCTCTCTTGAGGAAGTACATACCTGACCCTTCGCATGTACTGAACCCAGAGGTGGTACAACTTGAACATGACCTCTCTTATGAGGAGCAGCCAGTGGAGATCTTGGACCGTAGAGACAAGGTCCTACGAAACAAGACTACCCACCTTGTGAAAGTGTTGTGGAGGAATCATAAATATGAAGAAGCGACTTGGGAGCCTGAGGAAACGATGAAGCAAAAGTACCCTCACCTTTTCGACTAGGCCTCAAGTATAAATTTCGGGGACGAAATTTCTTAAGGGGGGAAGAATGTAACGACCCAATCTTTTTGAGTAGTATATTAACTTACTCTTATTTATTTAATAAGATGTTAATGATTAATGCAGAAAGAGGAGTCGATGACTTCTTCCAGTAGACTCAACCCTTACGAAGCCCACTTATCAGAGCTTGGGAAGGAGGTAGCATCTGTGGGCTTCGCTTTGGACCAAGCCCAATCCGAGCTCCAGCGTGTCAAGCTTGAACGAAAACGCATGCAGGAGAAGTTCAAGTTAGTGGAGATTGCTACTAGGGCAATGTTATCTGAGACTCCCTCAGATTCTATCACCATAGCACACCTTACACTTAGGTCTTATGCCAGTGTTATAAGGGGCTATGTGATGAGACCCTAGTTTCCTTGTGTAATCCTTTCGGATGAATAAATTGAGATTTCTTCCTTTAGTGATGTTTGTGAAATTTCAAATGTCTAGATAATTTTAGAATGTATTTTATTGATGAATTTTGAAAAAGGGATATTTTAAAATATTTATGTAAACCCTAAATAACTAATGATGTGTAATGATTTTCAAAAAATGGTCTTCTACAAAAGTGTTCATTATGGAATTTGGAGTCTAATAAGATCAACTTAATTTTTGATGAATAGTAAATTATGAATAGTGATTTTATGCTTAGGATTAGTAATGTGACCAAGTGGATTAGTAATTTTCACTTAAAGAAATTTTTAATATAATTTAGACACCTTGGTTAAGTAATGTGATTCAATAAAATGGGTAAATAACGGTTTCATAAATTATTAATCAAGTATTAGTTTTTTCGGATGAATAGTGTTTTTAATTAAAAATTTAATTAAAAATAATTAGAAAATTATTTTTATAAAAATGACTTTATTTTTGAACTCAGAGCATCGATATTATGTTAAGGTAATTTTTGGGGATTTTTCTGAAAAAAATGAATTTTCGATGAATAGTGTTTTTATTTAAAAATTAAATTAAAAATATTTAGAAAAATATTTTTATAAAATGGATTTCATTTTTGAAATCAGAGCATTGATTTTTGGTTAAGGTGAAATTTTGGGATTATTCTGAGAAAGTTGAATTTTCAGTGAATAGTAAAAATACCGTTTTAGGGTTTCGGTATGTTTAATGACATCATAATGATGTCATGATGATGTCATGAGATCTTTTGAGGGTTGGCCGGCCAAGGGTGATGAATTATTGTTTTGGGGGCCCCATGTGGCCTAACTCCATGATAAATTCCAAGAGAGATCACATGGGTTTGAGAAAAACACATGTGAGGTGTCCTTTGGCCATTAATGCTTTGTCCCCTCACTTTCCCTATAAATACCCACCCTTTCCTCCCTTAGTTTTCACTCCCAACTCTCCCCCAACGAAGTTCTGGTCTTCTTACCTTCCAAGGAGTCCTCCCAAGGTGCCCCCAAGCCCTCAAGGTCCAATCCTTTGAGTTTCAAGAGTCACATTTTAAGGTAAGGGATCCGACCCCTCTCTTTCTTTTCATGTAATCTCTTTTATGCCATTCCTATTATGCTCCATGTTTTTAAGTGAGAGGATGTTCTTTATATTCCTCTTACTGCCCTTTTCATGTTTATATGATGAGAGACCCCCTCTTACTCTCATCATTTTATTTTATGAAAGTTTAAGTGACACCGTTAGGCTGCCGAATTTTTAAGGGATTCTTTCACCCTTCTCATTTTTCAAGTTCGATTTTCATGTCAAGTATTTCAAGTTCCTTTTTATTATGTTGGGGTATGATCTCTATATCTATCATACTGATCTCTTATGATCATATGATGAGGGACCCTATTTGATCTTGTCAAATCATTTTTCTTTTGAAGTTAAGTGACGCCGTAAGGCTGCCGAATTTTCATAAGAGGAATCTAATCTTTTTTTCCTTCCATGTTTTTCATTTCAAATGGTATGTCCCTAAAATTTCATTACCATGTCCCTATGTCCTTCTTATTCATTCACCCTACTGTTTTATGGATCATTTATGAGTGGGTGACCCATGTCCCCTCTCATTTCAATGTTTTCTAAAACCCCGAAACTTAGCCGTTATGCTGCAGAATTTTCCCCTCAAAATGTCTATCTCTTTTCTCAAAAATTATCTTATGTTATAAAGTGAATACTCAAAGCTCTTATTTCTACAAGGGTATTCACATATATATCAAAATGTTCCATTTTAAATTCTGGGATTTACATTCATGAGACCCGCTTTCCCTTTCCGTGGGTTTAAAGTGACGTAAAGATCATGTCTTTAAAGCAGTTTTTAAAACGTTATGATTATGAAATGAAACCCATTTACTTTATTCTATGTGGGTTATTTATGAAATGTTTGATGATGATATATGTGGCTCACATGATAATAAAGGCAAATTTAAGGGTGCGCCCTGATAGCGCTCCAATGCATTGGGTAATGATGTAACCACTAGAGATTACAATTTTCACGATACCTTGGTGAATAACCTTGGTAATTTTCAAATGACACCTTGGGGATGGACCTTGGTGATATGTTCATGATTGTCTATGTTAAATGATGTAGCCACATCTTCAAGTTATGAAAAATGTTATTTTTATTATGAAATGCCTCATGATTTCTTTCTTATGCCTTAAAGTTCATTTCATGTCCTTATTGAAGTATCTCAAGTTCACATGTAAAATGTTCCTCTTATTTCCCTTACTGGGCCTTCTGCTCACCCTTTCTTTTGATGTATGTCCCCAGGTTATGAGATGCATAGTGAACATAGGATGAACTAAAGGAGAAGCCTTTCAAGTGTTTAAGAAGAATGTTTTTATGTTGCTTTCATGTATTATGTTCCTGGTTTCCAAGACACTAAACCTTAACGATCCTCAGTTTTGTGTAATGTAATGAAAGATTATGTTATAAAATGGCGGGATGCTATAGTTGGTATCAAAGGATGGTTTAGTTATTTGTGGAAATTAGGATATAAAAACTTTAGGAAGAACCCTATAGAAAAGTTTAAATATAGGAAAACTTCCTGGTATTTTGGTAAGTATTAAGTAAGTGGTCTATCAAACAAATACATCCCTGTATGGATACGAGCAGGTAGAGGCGGCTCTGGCACAGATGTACATAGGGGTAAAACCCGAAAACACCGCTTTGAGCTAGACTCGAACGGGAACTGGTGCACGATAACGGGCCTTGCTGCACTCTTGGTTACGACACTCCCGGGGGATATGTTTGGTTAATCACATGCTTTTTATGAATCATTATGAAGGAATTATAGAGAACTATAATTGTCTAAGCACGAAGTCTTAGTTAAAAGATTCATAAATGAAATAAGTTTCTCACAAAGGTTTTATTCTTTTAGAAAATGGCGGGCAATAGGAGAAACTATGCCGATGGTGACCGCAATGCACCATGTGCTGACGGCCCTCCGATGGAAGCCAGAATGGAAACATTCATGCGGATGATGAACCAACTGACTCAAGTTATGAGTAATAACTTGAATCAAGCTGAGAGGCCGACCTCACCACGAAGGGAACAACTTTCTGTTGAGTCCTTCATGCGTCAACGACCGCCAACATTCAGTGGATCTACTGACCCATTGGTTGCGGAACAATGGATAAGCTCCATTGAAAAGATCTTTTCTGTACTTCATTGTTCGGAACAAGAAAAAGTCACCCTTGCTGTTTACCGCCTAGAGGGAGAAGCTGATCAGTGGTGGTCACTGATCAAAAACACGAAGCCACGAGGAGAGATGGAAGCTATGGAGTGGGAAGAATTTCGGGTGATTTTCTTTAACAAGTATTTCCCTCGTTCCATGAGAACGAAAATGGAGAAAGAGTTTCTCGAGCTGAAGCAGAAGGAGAACGAATCTGTTGGAAGCTATGAGATGAACTTCACAAGGCTTTCCCGTTATACCTCAAGCTTTGTCATGGACCCTAATGGGAAGGTTGATAGATTCTTTGGCGGACTACGACCACATCTGCGGAAGAATCTAGCCAACAGGGACTACGATAGCTATGAAGAAATAGTTCGAAGTGCTATGAAAGTTGAACTACAGTTTGGAGAGACACAGTGGTCTCACAAATCTAATGAGAAGAAGAGAACTCTAGAACCAAGCCTGGGAAGAAGTTTTGATCAGGAAAGAGGTGGAAAGCATATGCAACATGCCACATGCAATAAATGTGGGAAGAAGCATCCGGGGAACTGCTTGATCGGAAGTGGAAAGTGCTATAGGTGTGGAAAGGAAGGCCATATTTCTCGGAATTGTCGTGGTGATGTGAAGCCTCAACTTCCCAACACTAACGACAGAGGAAAGATGGTTCTGGCCCTACCCGAAGTCACATGCTTCAAGTGTGGACAGCTTGGGCACTTTGCTAATCAATGTCCAAATCCGAGGGCGGTGGAGGGGAATCACCATCAACCTCAGCAGAGGCCAAGGGAGCAAGGTCGTGCTTTCGCTATCACAACAACTGAAGTTGAAATTCCGAACGATGTGGTAGCAGGTACTCTTGTTGTCCTCTCAAAACTAGCAAGTGCTTTATTTGATTCTGGTTCTACGCATTCCTTTATTTCTTCCAAGTTTGCAAAGAATATAGAATCAATCCCCGAATTGCTTGAGGTAGAGTTGTCAGTCAAGACTCCAAGTGGGATTATCCATGCATCAACAGTGTTTAGAGACTCTAGTGTTTACTTTGGTGAGCACAATCTTATCGCAAATCTAGTAGTCATTCCCATGATGGAATTTGACATTATACTAGGGATGGACTGGCTCTCAAAGTATAATGCTAAGATCAAATGCAGAAGTAAGGAAATCTCAGTAGTCTTGAATGAACTACCAACAGTTATCTTCCGAGGAGAGATATCCCGAACTGATCCCTATCTAGAAGCACCTCCTATAGCTTTCTTTATGGAGTTAATCGGTGATGAGGAAGAAGGGAAAGGGAGCATACAAATTGAAGATGTTCCGATTGTTCAAGAATACATGGATGTATTTCCTGAGGAGTTACCTGGACCTCCCCCAGAAAGAGAGGTAGAGTTCTCCATTGAACTCGTACCTGGGTCTCAACCGATATCAAAGACTCCGTATAGAATGGAAAATGTGGAGCTAGAGGAGCTAAAGAAACAACTCCAAGACTTGTTGGAGAAGGGGTTTATCCGACCGAGTGTGTCTCCTTGGGGAGCACCAGTTCTCTTTGTGAAGAAGAAGGATGGATCAATGCGGCTATGCATTGATTATAGAGAACTGAACGGGATCACAGTGAAGAACAGATACCCTCTTCCAAGAATTGATGATTTATTTGACCAACTTCGTGGGGCTCAATTCTTCTCTAAGATTGACCTTCGATCTGGTTATCATCAACTGAGGGTGAAGAAGGAAGATATTCCAAAGACTGCCTTCCGATCAAGATATGGGCATTATGAGTTTACTGTTATGCCCTTCGGCTTGACTAATGCTCCTGCTATTTTCATGGATTTGATGAATAGAGTCTTTAAGGACTACCTTGATAACTTTGTGGTAGTTTTTATTGATGATATTTTGATATATTCAAAAAGTCGGGAGGAGCATGAAGATCATCTGAGGGTTATTTTGAAAACTCTACGGAAGGAGAGGCTCTTTGGGAAGTTCAGCAAGTGTGAGTTTTGGTTACAACAAGTGGCTTTCTTGGGGCACATCGTAACCAATGAAGGAATCTCGGTTGACCCTGCAAAGACAATGGTTGTGGAGGAGTGGCCTCAACCCATAACAGTAACTGAGATTCGTAGTTTCCTTGGTTTAGCGGGATATTATAGGAGGTTTGTGAAAAACTTTTCACGGCTTTCTAATCCACTAACCAAGTTGACTCGAAAAGGGGTTAAGTTCATCTGGACAAAGGAATGCGAGGAAAGTTTCCAAGAGCTGAAGAAGAGATTGGTTACTGCACCTGTGTTAACACTACCCTCTATCGGAGAAGGATTCGTTATTTTTAGCGATGCATCTCTGAAAGGGCTTGGGTGCGTCCTCATGCAAAATGACAATGTAATTGCTTATGCATCTCGACAGCTAAAAATTCATGAGCAGAATTATCCTACGCATGATCTAGAGCTGGCGGCAGTTGTTTTTGCTCTAAAGATATGGAGGCACTATCTTTATGGGGAGAAATGTGATATATACACTGACCACCAAAGTCTAAAGTATATTTTCACTCAGAAAGAATTGAACATGAGACAAAGGAGATGGTTGGAGCTTATTAAAGACTATGATTGTTCAATTCATTATCACCCTGGAAGAGCAAACAAAGTCGCGGATGCGTTAAGCAGGAAAGATCCTGTTGTTCTGGCAACAATGAGAATCCTGGGAGATCCCTTGATTAAAGATCTAGTAAAACTGGACATGGGAATTATAAGGAAAGGGACATCATCAACCCTATCCCAAATGATTTCTCAACCTTCATTACTAGAGAAGATCAAGAAGGCTCAAAAAGAAGATCCTTTGCTGCAGGAGAAGTTCGAGGCTGTAAAGGATGGGAAGTTCCCTGATTTCAATATTGATCAAGAAGGCGTGTTGAAATTTCGTACCAGACTATGTGTTCCATCCATTCCGGAGATAAAGAAAGAACTGATGGATGAAGCTCATAGCTCTACCTTCTCTATACATCCGGGAAGCACTAAAATGTATAGAGACCTTCGTGATCATTATTGGTGGGATAACATGAAGAGGGAGATTGTCGATTACACCACAAGGTGCCTGGTGTGTCAGCAAGTAAAGGCAGAAGGACAACTTCCCAAGGGGGTATTACAACCGCTACCCATACCAGTATGGAAGTGGGATAAGATCACCATGGACTTTGTAACTGGTCTCCCGAAAACATCCAAAGGAAACAATGCGATATGGGTTATTGTGGACCGTCTCACCAAGACAGCCCATTTTATCTCTATTCGGGAAGATTTCTCTCTGGATCAGCTTGCCAAGATATACGTGAAGGAAGTGGTAAGGCTGCATGGGGTACCACTATCCATCGTATCTGATCGTGACCCAAGATTCACATCAAAATTCTGGAGAAGTCTTCAGCATGCTCTGAATACTGAATTGAATTTTAGTACGGCCTATCATCCTCAAACTGATGGCCAATCTGAAAGGACTATTCAGACACTCGAAGACATGTTGAGATTATGCTCAATGGAATTTAAATGTGGATGGGATCAACACCTCCCATTAGTTGAGTTCTCCTATAACAATAGCTTCCATTCGAGTATTCAGATGGCACCCTATGAAGCTCTATATGGAAAGCGGTGTAGAACTCCTACTTGTTGGGATGAAACTGGTGAGAGGAAGCTTCTTGGGCCTGATCTCGTGCAAGAGATGACGGAACAGGTTCATGCCATCCAACAACACATAAAGGCTGCTCAGAGTCAGCAGAAGAGCTATGCTGACAATCGTCGAAGGGACTTGGAGTTTGGTGTTGGTGACAAAGTCTTCCTTCGAATTTCTCCATGGAAGAGAGTCATGCGGTTTGGGAAGAAAGGGAAGCTCAGCCCTAGGTACATTGGCCCCTATGAAATCCTTGATCGCATAGGAGCAGTGGCCTATCGTCTAGCACTTCCACCGAACCTAGCTCAAGTTCATGATGTCTTCCATGTATCTCTCTTGAGGAAGTACATACCTGACCCTTCGCATGTACTGAACCCAGAGGTGGTACAACTTGAACATGACCTCTCTTATGAGGAGCAGCCAGTGGAGATCTTGGACCGTAGAGACAAGGTCCTACGAAACAAGACTACCCACCTTGTGAAAGTGTTGTGGAGGAATCATAAATATGAAGAAGCGACTTGGGAGCCTGAGGAAACGATGAAGCAAAAGTACCCTCACCTTTTCGACTAGGCCTCAAGTATAAATTTCGGGGACGAAATTTCTTAAGGGGGGAAGAATGTAACGACCCAATCTTTTTGAGTAGTATATTAACTTACTCTTATTTATTTAATAAGATGTTAATGATTAATGCAGAAAGAGGAGTCGATGACTTCTTCCAGTAGACTCAACCCTTACGAAGCCCACTTATCAGAGCTTGGGAAGGAGGTAGCATCTGTGGGCTTCGCTTTGGACCAAGCCCAATCCGAGCTCCAGCGTGTCAAGCTTGAACGAAAACGCATGCAGGAGAAGTTCAAGTTAGTGGAGATTGCTACTAGGGCAATGTTATCTGAGACTCCCTCAGATTCTATCACCATAGCACACCTTACACTTAGGTCTTATGCCAGTGTTATAAGGGGCTATGTGATGAGACCCTAGTTTCCTTGTGTAATCCTTTCGGATGAATAAATTGAGATTTCTTCCTTTAGTGATGTTTGTGAAATTTCAAATGTCTAGATAATTTTAGAATGTATTTTATTGATGAATTTTGAAAAAGGGATATTTTAAAATATTTATGTAAACCCTAAATAACTAATGATGTGTAATGATTTTCAAAAAATGGTCTTCTACAAAAGTGTTCATTATGGAATTTGGAGTCTAATAAGATCAACTTAATTTTTGATGAATAGTAAATTATGAATAGTGATTTTATGCTTAGGATTAGTAATGTGACCAAGTGGATTAGTAATTTTCACTTAAAGAAATTTTTAATATAATTTAGACACCTTGGTTAAGTAATGTGATTCAATAAAATGGGTAAATAACGGTTTCATAAATTATTAATCAAGTATTAGTTTTTTCGGATGAATAGTGTTTTTTAATTAAAAATTTAATTAAAAATAATTAGAAAATTATTTTTATAAAAATGACTTTATTTTTGAACTCAGAGCGTCGATATTATGTTAAGGTAATTTTTGGGGATTTTTCTGAAAAAAATGAATTTTCGATGAATAGTGTTTTTATTTAAAAATTAAATTAAAAATATTTAGAAAAATATTTTTATAAAATGGATTTCATTTTTGAAATCAGAGCATTGATTTTTGGTTAAGGTGAAATTTTGGGATTATTCTGAGAAAGTTGAATTTTCAGTGAATAGTAAAAATACCGTTTTAGGGTTTCGGTATGTTTAATGACATCATAATGATGTCATGATGATGTCATGAGATCTTTTGAGGGTTGGCCGGCCAAGGGTGATTAATTATTGTTTTGGGGGCCCCATGTGGCCTAACTCCATGATAAATTCCAAGAGATATCACATGGGTTTGAGAAAAACACATGTGAGGTGTCCTTTGGCCATTAATGCTTTGTCCCCTCACTTTCCCTATAAATACCCACCCTTTCCTCCCTTAGTTTTCACTCCCAACTCTCCCCCAACGAAGTTCTGGTCTTCTTACCTTCCAAGGAGTCCTCCCAAGGTGCCCCCAAGCCCTCAAGGTCCAATCCTTTGAGTTTCAAGAGTCACATTTTAAGGTAAGGGATCCGACCCCTCTCTTTCTTTTCATGTAATCTCTTTTATGCCATTCCTATTATGCTCCATGTTTTTAAGTGAGAGGATGTTCTTTATATTCCTCTTACTGCCCTTTTCATGTTTATATGATGAGAGACCCCCTCTTACTCTCATCATTTCATTTTATGATAGTTTAAGTGACGCCGTTAGGCTGCCGAATTTTTAAGGGATTCTTTCACCCTTCTCATTTTTCAAGTTCGATTTTCATGTCAAGTATTTCAAGTTCCTTTTTATTATGTTGGGGTATGATCTCTATATCTATCATACTGATCTCTTATGATCATATGATGAGGGACCCTATTTGATCTTGTCAAATCATTTTTCTTTTGAAGTTAAGTGACGCCGTAAGGCTGCCGAATTTTCATAAGAGGAATCTAATCTTTTTTTTCCTTCCATGTTTTTCATTTCAAATGGTATGTCCCTAAAATTTCATTACCATGTCCCTATGTCCTTCTTATTCATTCACCCTACTGTTTTATGGATCATTTATGAGTGGGTGACCCATGTCCCCTCTCATTTCAATGTTTTCTAAAACCCCGAAACTTAGCCGTTATGCTGCAGAATTTTCCCCTCAAAATGTCTATCTCTTTTCTCTAAAATTATCTTATGTTATAAAGTGAATACTCAAAGCTCTTATTTCTACAAGGGTATTCACATATATATCAAAATGTTCCATTTTAAATTCTGGGATTTACATTCATGAGACCCGCTTTCCCTTTCCGTGGGTTTAAAGTGACGTAAAGATCATGTCTTTAAAGCAGTTTTTAAAACGTTATGATTATGAAATGAAACCCATTTACTTTATGCTATGTGGGTTATTTATGAAATGTTTGATGATGATATATGTGGCTCACATGATAATAAAGGCAAATTTAAGGGTGCGCCCTGATAGCGCTCCAATGCATTGGGTAATGATGTAACCACTAGAGATTACAATTTTCACGATACCTTGGTGAATAACCTTGGTAATTTTCAAATGACACCTTGGGGATGGACCTTGGTGATATGTTCATGATTGTCTATGTTAAATGATGTAGCCACATCTTCATGTTATGAAAAATGTTATTTTTATTATGAAATGCCTCATGATTTCTTTCTTATGCCTTAAAGTTCATTTCATGTCCTTATTGAAGTATCTCAAGTTCACATGTAAAATGTTCCTCTTATTTCCCTTACTGGGCCTTCTGCTCACCCTTTCTTTTGATGTATGTCCCCAGGTTATGAGATGCATAATGAACATAGGATGAACTAAAGCAGAAGCCTTTCAAGTGTTTAAGAAGAATGTTTTTATGTTGCTTTCATGTATTATGTTCCTGGTTTCCAAGACACTAAACCTTAACGATCCTCAGTTTTGTGTAATGTAATGAAAGTTTATGTTATAAAATGGCGGGATGCTATAGTATGTGTCTCTGAAGCTACACCTCCCACTAAACATAAGCACAAAAGAATAAGTGTTTTCCACAATGAAAGGTTATTTTCAAAAAAGTGGAGTTAAAACACATTAAAAACATTTCTCTTGTAGAATAATAAACAAAAATAGAAATTTGATATCATATAAAGGTTATAGGAAGGTAATGTGGAGTTAATAATTGAACATTTGATTTTGAAAGGGTTGAAACATTTTGATCATTTTGAAATACCATTACTTAATTACCACATCAAAAAATAGTAAATAAATTATAATTTTTAAAATTGAAGAGAATATATATGGATGTAAAATGAGAAAAAACATATTTTATTTTCAATTTATAATGGATAAAATTAGTTGGAATGGAAAATATGGATAAGGAGTAGAAACCATCAATAAAGAAGATGGGACTTACCCATAACATGGATTCATTTTTAAGAAGGTAAATTACTCAAAAATAAGAAAAAATTTTAATCAAAAATTGATCTCCCCTAATATAAATATGGTATTACATATTAAATTAATGAGAAACCCAGGGAGAAACATTATAACTCAACAATTTATTCTGTTATGAAAACCGATTATAAATTTTAAAATATTTAAATCATTGCCCACAACGACAAAGATCGTGAATAAAGTGATGTTTTAAATTTCAATAATCATTATTGAAATTATAATTCATCATGGTGTTTATTTACCCCATAAAAATGATGATTGGTACATAATATGAATGATTTCTATCATGACCCTCCTTCTTCAAAATGAAAGTGAGATAATGAACCACCTGGGTCTCACCTCAAATAGGGACCAAGGTGGTGACTAGTACCAATGGAAGGTAAATATTTTCATAATATTGGAAGCACTTACCCTTTCTAAGAGAAAAAATTGGGATATATTATAGTACATCCCAAAAAACCATGAGGTTAAAGTAAAGATAAAATCCAGAACCATAACACTTGTATGTTTAAACATAACTACAATAAAATAAAACAAATCCTTAAAGTAAAATACCAAAAATAATTCTATACAGCGAGATGACAATAGTCCAAATGCTAATCTCGTAAGGTCCGCCACAGTCTCCATAGTCCTCCTAGAAACCGTAAAATAGTTTTATGTACTTAGTGGTGAAAATACTTCTATGCTTAGTAGGAAAATCCACAGTATCTAATTAAAAAGTGGGAGATGCATACTAATTCCACTATGATAGATATTAGAAACCAACAACACCTGTCAAGGAAGGATATATACTCTATACTAAATAAGGCTCTCTCGAAAACTAATTTAAACACTGTAATATAATATAATAAGCACATAAATGTTTTGGGAACCCAACACCACACCTAATTGGTTTATGTCTCATCCCTAATGGTGAATGTTCTGATTCTACCACTCTTCCACAATCCCCACATCAAAACCCACCTACACACACTTAGGCCTCAGAGCTAATCCCATAACCTGAGCATATAAAGCTCACCACATCCCGCCTGCAAAAACATGGTCCACAACCAATGTCTCATCCGAAAAAACATGAGAAACATATCACATCTATTCTAGAAGACACCTGGGAAAAACACATATCACAGAACCAAGTCCATATATTTGGAAATATTCTTCAAGCCATTGAATCCTACATGAAGATTCTTGGGTGATAAATTCATAGAAGATGGATTAGGGATGAGTTATATAACCTGACATCCATCCCCCACCAGGATGTTGGAAAACACCCTCCCCCATATAATGGGGGGTGTTCAGCACTTAGTTCTCAACTATGGTTGGGTGTTTATAGAAATCACAAGGAACAATATGTATATATATTTGCACCAAGCACTCAACCAATTATATGTGTTTTAAAAACATCCAAATAGTCCATAGAAAACAGTTTTTACTGGTACCTCTAAATGAAAAACAACTCAAACAACCACAACATTAGACCACATCCCCAGTGAAATCATTTAACCAATTTATAATTTTTTATTAATCAATTAATTTACGCATTACATTCTTTACAATGTAACCTAATTCCATATTGAAGAGTCGTAAAACATCACAAAACAAACACACATGAAAAAACATCACAATAGGGACAAAACTGCATTACAAAAACCCACTTCATCATTTTCATAAAAGTCAATCCTCTCAAAACATCCCAAAAATAGAATAGTAAATTTCCCATATCATCACCCAATAAAACCAGAAACAAAAACAATCCCACATCTAATCCCACAGTACAAATGCCCCATGACCAGACAAAACAACACAATCTAGATGTTGTCCCACTACATACACGTTCATAAATTTCACAATTAATTAATCTAACAACCATATATTCCATAACACCACTTTCACCAACACAAAAAATACCACACAGGAAGTACCACCCAATCCATATCCCCGATCCTCTAACATACCACAACATTCCCATAGAAACAACCCATGTCTACCACTATACACATAACTGTGCTCCCAACCACAACACCATAAAACCGACACATGGAACCACAATAAAGAAGAACCATACATAGAACACAACCACACTAACAAGACATTTGTATTAAATTTTATCCAAAAACTATTATTTAATTCTATATTTATAAACTGAGGATATCACAAAATAATCTAGATCATGGTCCATTGATTATTTAACTTGGTATACGAGATTAAATAGACTGATAACTAAAAAAATTATTCACAAGGATAAAAATAATTGTAAAATAATCGTAGGATCAAAAGAAAAAACCACCAACAATCATTTTTTCAGAAGGAATAAATAACATTTAGTTCACAACAAGGATCAAGGATAACAGATGAAACAACATAATCATCATTATCTTCCCCCACATATATTACTATCATTCAATTCCATTAATTCTTTTTTATGTTTGGGTTCAACTGTATTTACTGTGAAAAATTATTAAACCCACCTCACATGATACACAATATAAGAGAGTCAAAGTATGATCCCTACATTGAATAGAAAATGATCATAGATCCTTCTTCCACCCAAACCAGGGGGGTCCCTTGAGCAATAAGATAGGACTCCAAGGAAAACACTAGTTATGGATGAAGTGAAACTCCTTTGGGAAGAGAAGTTCTTGGTGCACCAAGAAGAGATGGAAGGATTCAAGGAAGGGAGGATCTTCTCTTAAGAAAAGGAAATATCTTAAAAGTGGGGAGATGATTTTAATGTACTTAAAAGTCATGTTGTGGCCTTAACCACTTGGATCAACAATTTCAAAGATGTTAGAATGTTATGAATATTTGAGATATAATTATTCTTCTTGGAGATGGTTGAAATGGATTTAGAAATGGTAAAACATTTATTGGATCCACATTTAATGAAAAAAATAACATGATAGGGGTGGCACTGAAAAAAATCAAAAAAAGGCATGAAATGACTCACTGGATGGAGAGCCACTGATCTGAGTCACTAATGGCTAAGCGAATGATGTGACCCAATGATGGGACCCACAGAGGTTGAGCCACATCCACTGACCCACCAATATTGGGCCACTGAAAAAACTAACCAATTCCAGAGTCACCAACGCCTAAGTCACCAACACCTATGTAACTGATACATGAGTCAACTATGCATGAGTCACTGACTTGATGTAGTATCAATTCCATAACCTACCGACATCACGAACTAACAACGCACTAACATACCGATGGCCTAACCCACCCAACAAAATCATCCAAATACAACGAATGGTCTGATAAACATAAGATAATGCTTGCTCTATCTACCGAATTTCCACTACCCATGTAGATGGGAAACCTTCAAGAATAGGTGGCCTGATACCATAAACTCAATGTGACTCCTCTTGCGATTGACATACAAATTAATCCAGTCTGGATCTTCCTTTATCCTCTCAGGCATGAGATGAACATTCTATATCATGCATTGCACAATATTTGGTCCAAGAACATTCGTTTCTTCAACCTCTATCTAGAACAAAGGAGAATGAAGTAGTCTTCCATACAAGAACTCTAATGTAGCCATTCAAATGGTGGAGTGACAGATATTATTATAAGAGAACTCCACCAAGGTAAAGTGTTAGACCCACCACCCTCCAATGTCTAGAACACACACACACAATATATCCTCTAGTGTTTGGATGGACCACTCTTTCTTCCCATCTATCTGAGGGTGGAAAGTAGTGCTAAGGCATAACTGAGGGCCAAAATAATACTGTAATCTCATCCAGACTCGCATGGTAAACATTTCATATTAATATGATATGATGGATCTTGGAACCCCATGCACCCACACCTCATCATCTACAAAGGCCCTTGTTAAGGCACCCATTGCACTCAAATCCTTAATCCCCGTGAAGTTAGGCAATTTCGTTAGCTTATCCACCACTACCAAGATATCATTACTGCCTCCTAGTGTTCTGGGTAGCCCTGTGATGATATCCATCAAGAGTTAATCCCACTTCCACTCGGGGAAATATAAGATATACAATAACCCACCAATATCATGGTGTTCTTCCTTCACCTACTGGTAATCAAGAAACATTACCACAAACTCTTCCATTTCACGCTTCATCATATGCAACACAAACTATTCCATCAAGCCTCGATATATCCTATAAACTCCTAGGTGTACCTCCATGTGTGAGGTATGAAATACATGTAGCAAACCCTCATGAAAATATACTATGAAAATTATCTTCCCATAGAACAACATCAGATTCTTACCATCACCTAACCATCCCTCTCGATCATTTCCCTCGTCAATGTGATCTCACATCACCTCTTCCTCTGATTCTCCCCACTGAAACTCCTCTAAATAATGTATCAGAGACAACTACTCTATCGTCTAAAAATATATAGCCTCTTCCACTCTCCACACTAGTATATAGGTGTAGGGAATCAGACTCTTCTGTCAACTTCTAAGAGCCTGTAGACTCTTGAACTACTTACTTCATTGACATTATTCTCATGAAATCAGCCACATCATTCCCCTTTTCTATGGTGTAAGAGATATTTAAGTTTTAATAATTAATTAACACCATCCAAATCTTATGGAGCATGTTTAGATCTCACTGGGAAAGAAATTCCATTGGCACTTGCTATCTATGAAGACCACAAAGTGATCCTCAATGAGGCAATTATGCCACAACATTAGAACAAAAATAAATGTTTCATGCTCCAGATCATGGGTGGAGAAGTTAAATACATGGGGATATAACTGAGTAGACCCATAAGAGATCAATCGATATTGTTTAATCAGAAAACACCCATGCCTAGATGGGATATATCATGGAACACCATTAAAATCACCCGTTATTTTTGAAACATGTGATATAGATCTATGACCAATCTCCCCTTCAGATAAATGAAATCTTCTAGACGCTTCTCACTCCATAATATTTCATGGTCTTACCGGGAAAAAATCATCAACGAAGCTGTTATGTGGGATTGGTCAAGTACAAATCTCCAATAATATCCTTCATGACCAAGGAAGATATGAAGTTTTTCTGCTTTATTAGGTTCCTCATATGAATAAACTTCATTGACCTTTGACGAGTCCACAAATATCCCCTAATGCAAAGCCACATGTCCTCAGAAGTGCACCGATCGCATCCAGAACATACACTTTAAAGACATACCGTATATTTGGTGGCTTCAATGAACCCCAAGATAGCCTTGAGTATCGTGACATGCCCCGCTGCCCCTCTGAGTTCGAGTAGATCTGGATGTCATGAATGATCTCAATGAAGAAACAGTTCAAGAACTCATGGAAGATAGATTTCATGATCCCCAAGAATATAGTTGGTGCATTCGGAACACCAAAAAACATGAACAAGAACTCGAAGTGCCCATACCTGAACCGAAAGTTAGTATTTAGGATATCAACCACATTCACCCTTAAATGGTAAAATATATTCCACTTATCAATATTAGAGAACCAACCTTTTCCACTCAGCTGATTGAAAGGATCATGTATTCTTGGAAGGGGGTAAAAATTCTTGACCAATATCTTACTCATCCATCATTATTCTATGAACAATATAAGACCATGGTCGTACTACATTGCAAAAAAAGACCATATAACCCCATGAAGACACCTTCATTAGATCATAAACATGAATCTGTAGCTCCAACAACATAGAAGGTTGCATTCGATAGAGATCTATCGAAATCAAATGAGTTCTCGGTTGTACATCTATCCCAAACTGAACATGATGTCAAGGGGGTAGAGTCAAAAATTTCATGGGGAAAATATCCAAAAACACCCTGATAACCTTGGGAACCTCCACCATCCTAGCCTCCACCAAGCCCACTGATAGCTCGACCAACATGGAGAGAAGATGCTCCATTAATCGGCGTCCCACCTAACAACTACCCTTAATTATGAAAACCATACGTTGGCCACCTACATCTGAGCACACAACTCTCCACCTAATGAAATAGATAATATCATGCATAGAAAACAACCACTCATTTTTGGATGACATCATATGGATTCATCAGTAGTAGAAAGAGATCCCAACTGGGCTTATGCAGTCCCAACATCCTTCTACATCCCCATCAAACATAAAATTAGCTGGTCTGAACACTGATTGGAATAGTCAACACTTAGTTTACATAAATTATCTCTATTCATAGTCCCATAGAAGAAGATAGACTATGTGAAATTTAGGAGTGTGAATCAATTGAATCATAAAATATTAAAGGAAAGTGTACTAAAAAATCTAATCGTACCTCGAATGATCTCTGACTCCACTAGAACTTTTACCTCTGTGACGTGTAACCGACCAAACAGAGATCCTATACCTATTGGATGACATCCACCTCCCTGACCATGCCTAGGTCAAGATCCATGAGAGGAACCCTATGGTCGGCCTCCACCTGCTCTGTCTCCCCTCGGTGGAGCAGGAGCCTATTATCCCCATTGTGGGAATGTCTGGGCTAACAATTGCTATTGAGGAAGGTGCTGAACCTGACCACCTCCAACATACCAAGCATTAAATATCACTAGGCACTGGATCTAGAGATTTATATGGCCTCCAAAATAAAAATACCTTGGTCTCAAGCCTGTGGGAAAAGCATGAGGATTAGATGATTGGAATTGGAACTACTGTGGTCGACTCTTCAATAGCCAAAACCTAGAAGGCTTTGAAAGATGATACTTTCCACAGTCATTATTCCTTTTTGAATAACATGGATGGAACCCCTCTCACAGTTGGTCTCCCATGAGTTCATCCTTTCTCCAACCTCTTCTTTCTAATGAACAAGTAGCAATGTTGGAAAGGTGAAATGATTATCTGCATACTATAGAGAAGGAAGATGGGTCTCCTATAAGATTCTCACTCAAGGATTGACATCCAAAAAGAGTAATGTAGAAAATCAAAGGAGATCCTTGAACTTGACCCACAATTCTTTTAATAACATAAACCCATTCCATAGAGAGAGAAACTATTGTTTCTTCTCTTCCTTCATGGTCGAAGAAAAGAATTATGAATGAAACGCCTTCTCAACGTCGAACGCTAGAACATCAACCTCATTCCACTCCCACCAGATAGAGCATAGACCACTAATGTGATACTCCACATATCTAGATTACCTCTATAGGAACCCACTACTCCATCAAATCTTGGATCTAGCTGAAAGTGATAACCAAATATTCATGACATTCTCTAACTCTCTTTCTGAAATGATGCCATCATACTTCCCCATATTATTTCAATATAATTTCCAAATGTTCTTATTCTACTGGTCACCTTCCTCCATGAAATAAACACATAGTGGGTCAACCAAATCATCTTTCTAGGCCTCCACTACCTGCACTGCATGCAGGTGACGTCTATGTTACATAACTGAAATGTAAAAGAAGAATTCCTAAGCCTGAGTAGTATAGATTTTTTAGAGATATTTTTAACTCTTTATTTAAATTAAATATCCATAAATTGACTATTTAAACAAGAAAAAATGACATTGCGATGCATATACCATTCCTGGGGTATCTACCCTATAAAATCATGTAGCCTCACTTAGCCTTTTGGTAAGCTCAGTGTCCTTGAATATGATCATGAGGGAATTAAAATCATATTTCCTAGCTGTTCTACCCTAGCCTACGGCATGCAGCATAATCAAATAACAATATTGCCCTACCATCCCATAAAATATTCATTGTTCCTAACTCCTAACTCCATCCAATATCTCATACACTATCCTCCAATACCATTATCTCACAACTCACCTTCTAAAAAATAATAGAATTATAATGACCCTCGGCCCCACCTCTATTAGGCACTGGGGTGGAAACTAGCTGAAAGGGTTGGTAATAATTCTCACAATAATCGAAGGCATTGCCTTTTAAAAATGAAAAATATTAAGAGATAAGATGGTCCATCCCAAACAACCCCAAGTACCAAGTTTAGAAAAATCCAAAACCATAACACATACATGTCTAAATATGACTGATTTAAAGTAAAATAAAAGATCCAATTTAAAATACCAAATAAAATCCTATGAAGTGACATAAAAACAATCCAATGGCCAAGATATTATGATTCATCACGGTCCCCATAGTTATCTTAGAGACCAAAAAATAGTTTCATATACGTAGGGTGGGAATATTCATATACTCAGTAGGAAAATCCACGGAATATCATAATGAAGTGGGAGAACCATACTAATAGCCCTAGGATAAAAATTAAACACCAAAAACGCCTTTCAAGGAAATCTGACCACACCAGCCTCACCAAGGTATATTCACCAAATAACAAAAACCAATTAATATAATACAACATACACATCAATGTTTTGGGTACCCCGCACCACTTACCACTGGTTAATTTCTCATACCTAACAAACAACATATTTATGATACAGTCTTCCACATGCCACACATTAGAATATACCTGCCCAAAACTAGGACTCAGAGCTAGTCCAAAAACATTAGCATATGACTGTCACCACATCCCACTCATAGACACTTGGGATCCTACCAAAAGACACCAAGACCACAGTCACCAGTTCCACAACCACAACCTCATACCTAAGACGCATGACAACCATACCACATCTCAACCCAAAGTCACCTAGAAAACAAACCACCTCTCCCAAACCCATTTCCATAAATTTGAAACTAAAAATCAAGACATTAAAGCATTGTTGGGGGATCATCGGGGATAAATTACTAAAAGAGGGAAGAGGGAAGAGTTAAATAACTATCCATCCATCCTCACACCAGGAGAATGGAAAACACCACCCACCATGCAATGGGGATGTTCAACGCAAAGTTCTCATCATAGGTGGGGTGTATATAGAAATTAAAAGAGACTACAAGATTATATATACATATACGAAACAACTATCCCATTTTATGGGTTTTATAAACAACCATCTAGTCCACAAAATCAGTATTTTCAACTACCTCTAAATGCACAAAAACACAAATAGACAAAACCTTGGACCACATAACCATTCAAATAATATAACCATTTTATCATTATTTATTAAGAAATTAATTTAATTATTACATCCCTACTCAGAAAACTACCAACCACATCGAAGAGTCATCACACGCTACAAAACAAACACGCAACAAAAAGAACCACAGAAGGGATAAAATTGTTACACAACATCCACAATAATCATTTTCTTCAAAGAAATTCCTCCAAAACCATCCCCCAAATGAAACAATCATTGTCCTACAACCACACCCAACACAACCATCAACCCATCCATCCCACCATAATATTTATGTTCCACTGTACAAACACACCATGTCCAGCAAACTCAATATAGACTAGATGTAGTCTCAATACCAAAAAGTTCATCCATTCCATAATCAGTTAATCTCTCAGCCATAGATTCCAACACACCTCATACACCACCCCATAAACAAAACCCATCACAAGAACCACCCTTGCCACAACCCCAATTCAAAAACGTACCACGCAATACCCACATAACAAACCCTTTTCCACCCATGTACCCATAACTGTGATCACAACAGTAGCACCATAAAACCCACACAAGGAACCACAAATTTGAAGAACCGCACATGAAACACAAACTCACCAATAATAATGGTGTATTCATCTTTATCCAAAAATCATTCATGAATTACAATTTGATAAAATACAATGATCATAAAATAATATTAATGCTGGGGAATCCATTATTTAACTATGTATAGATGAAGAATCAGTTTTATAATTGCATCAATTATTCCCAAGGAGAACCAACATGTAAAATACATCACATGTGTGCAATAGAAGACCTCCAATGAGCGTGATTTTTAGAAGGATTATATACCATTTGGATGACAACATGGATCATGTATAATAGATGAAAAAACACAATCATCATCATCTTCCCCCATCGCATATTACAAATTTTTACGTCGTATTAATCGTTGTTTTTGTTTGGGTTCAATCATATTCACAGTTAAATATTATTACCCCCATCTCACATGATACACAATGGAAGAGAGACGAAGTAAGTTCTCTACCTTGAAGAATATATAATCATAGATCCTCTATACACCATAACAGGGTGGTCATGAAACCAGAAGGAATGGACTCCAAGGAAAACTCTAGCGATCACTGTAGTGCAACTCCTTAGGGAAGATATGTTTTGGTCGCACTAAAAATAAATGAAACGATTCAAGGAATATAGTATCTCCACTTAAGAAAAGGATATATCCTAAATGAAGGGAGAAATTTTCATTATATATAAAATTTGTGTCATGGATTTGACCATGCAGCTTGATGGTTTCAATGATCTCAGCATATTAGGAATGTTTAGGATTTAATTATTCTCCTTGAAGAAGGTGGAAATAGCTTTAGAAAAGGATAAACATTGATATGTTCCTTATTTAATAATGAAAAAACATAATAGCGGAAAACTAGAAAAAACTCAAAAAATCCAGAAAATGACTCATAGATGTGTGAGTCACCTATGTGAGCCACTGATGGCTGAGTAACCAATAAAGCCCACCGTCACTGAGCCACCGATGTTGAGCCACCAATGGTGAGCCATCGACGTGAGTCACAAACACCTGAGTCACCGACGCATGTGTCACTAATGCTGGAGTCACTAATGCTTATGTCACTAATGCCTGAGTCACTAACACCTGAGTAAACGATGCAATGTCCTACCGAAACACTGACCTACCGACTTCCTAATTTAACAATGACATATCCTACTAATGTCCTGAACTACCAACGCCGTAAATCAACAATTCTTGACCTACCAATGACTTGAAACACTGATAGAAAACATGATTTTTGGTAAACTCTTAAAAGTAGTCATTAATACATCCTAATACAGCTTAAACTCTTGATTATTACAAAGCAATGGACCAGTGATGTTCATGCCAATATAATTTCCACTATAAAAGGTGATTAATATGTAAACAATTATCATGAAACTGATTTGTTCTTCATTTTCATAGATAATCCTGAATAATTATATTGCTTCCATTATCCCCATACCAAAAAACATTATTTATAACTATAACCATATATACTCTCCATTTATAAAAATAACACAGTTATCTCTTAGTTATTTTAAACTATTTTCCTGCACAGAGAGTTTATAATTTTAATTGTTTATACAAATTTCCATTGACCAGTGAAGATTAATTTTTCATCCTCAAAATTTTATACTTATTGTTCCATTAATATTTCAATAATGGATTATTTATATTGATTTCAAAATTTTAAATTTTCTTTAATGAGTACAATAATCTACATCCTAGATGATGGAATTAGAACTTGGCATTTAGTAATGTTTTTAACCTACAAAGGGTGATTTATTATTTTACGAGTTAAAGGATGTCATATCCTATCCAAAACAATTTTTTTTAATTATTTTCATTTTTATATCATATCAAAAATGTATCTTAGTTTTCATATTCATTTGTCATATAATTTCATAACATTATTCATGTTGGTGGCCCAATCAATCCAATCATGAAGATGCTAAAATTAATGGATGATTATGATGTGATTAAGATACAATATAATCAAAAATATAGAATACTGATATATTTAATTTTTTATTAGTCTCATATATAATAATTTTTAAAAATGAAATAAATTATGGATATAATAAAATTTCATAATATTAATATATTGTTTTCATCCTAGTTTCATTGTTTAAGATAATTAGAATTATAATGACTCTTTATAGTTCATATCATTAAGAAGGTATTAAATTTAAATTAAAATGTCATTATTCATAGAAACAAAATAAAATTTATCCTTCCAACTTATCCTTATAATCGTCATTTAATGGTGGCATTGAATAATGAAGTCGTCTTAATGTGGAGGCGTTAGTCATCACACACACATGATTATCATTTTCATTTTTATTAAAGGGATTTGAGGGATCTTTTTTATATTACCATAACATAACAATAGTAATTAAACTATACGTACATAATTATTCATTTAATAATGAGAGATATACGTTTTAAATTGAATGAGAAAAGTAAAATATATTGGAGAAAATATTGAACCTATATGGACAATATTGGTTTTATCTTGGATGGTTCCTTGGAAAGGAATATTGGAGGAAAATATTATTTACACCTAAGAATATGAGGGTAAAATATGATGATATAATATTGAAATTGGAAATAATTTATGTAGGAAACCTATTTTTTATTGGTTTTGATTGGGTAGTGAAAGCCCCTTTTTATAAGTGGTGAAAATGGAATATGTTTAATTATTAGAGCTTAATATAAATGGTTAACATGTTAGACACATAATTTCACTCAAATATAGAAAATAAGTTAGTGAAGGGTGAGATATGGTCAATCATTCCTCATCCACTAAATTATAAACATGTTTTTGAACCGTATCAATGACTTTGTCTATTGAATGATTAAATATTCAATTCCTATTTTTTCGCAAGAACTAGTTTTTACATAAGGTAACATAATATCTATGCATAAAAATAATGTGTACATTTATAGATAATTTAGTACTAATTATTATATATTTGAAATAATTTTTTTCTTGATCAATTATAAAAAATATAAAAATTAATATTTATACAATAAATGTATAATTTATTAAAATATTTTTTTGATAAAATATAATTTGTCTTAGAAAATTTTAATCATATGTTTAGAAACAATAATAATCAATTTAAAATATATAATTTATATTATAAATGAAATATTTATTCATGTAAAATTCATACTAAATTTATAATTCAAAATTATATACTCATAATGGGATAAATGGGGATTGAATTAGTGAAAATGTTATATCACACTATTCATCTAATTTTTTTAAAACTATAAAAATTTAAAACAAATATATTTTTGAAAATATAAATATAATGATGATTATTTAACCTAATTATTATTGTTTTGTTTATAAATATATTTTATTAAAAAAAATTAAAAATATAATGAGAAAATAATTTATTGAAAATGATGTCTTTAAACATTTATTGTTCCTAATGTTACTTTATTTAATTTTATATTTACTGAATGGTAATATATTTGTTCATATATTAAAATATTAGATATTATAATTTTATATTTTTTGATTTATTTTTTTATAAAAAACATGCAATATTTGTTAGAAAATATTTTTGAGAAAGAAAAATTATTTTTATTATTAAATCTCATATATTTCATATCCTATAAAAGTAATAATTTTTATTTTATTAATATATTTTTATGTACTATTTTTTTCATTCTTATATTTTTATTAATATTTCTTTTTAATAAATACTCTACAATTTTATCTTTGATCCTTTATGTGAAAAATGATATCAATACAATGATTTTTTATGGGAAAAGATCTTTATAAATATAATGGTATTACATTCAACCCTATTCATTAAATTGTGTCATCAAAATTTTAATTTTCAGTTATAAAATAAATATTTAATGATTTCATTAAATTGTGTCATCAAATGAAAAATATTATCAAAGAAGGAACAAATCATGAATAATATGTTTTCCTTAACATATAAATTTCAAGTATAAATATTGGTTTTCATGTTAGTTTTCTATTATGTCACCTGAAATAATATTATTTATATCCCCCATAATGGTTCATATGTTCAATGTGAATCAACGAAAGTATATCCCCAGGGAGTACCAACCTGAGTGCATAGTTAGAACTCTTGGGTTTTTAACAAGCTTTAAGAATGAGTAAATTTCTAATAAATAATATTCCAGGTAATTTCCCATAGGTACATAAATAATAGAGCCTATATCCACTTGTAATATCAAGAAAGGGATGATATTTTTTAGAAAACCATAAAATCCTAAACTTACCAAATTTTTTGGATTTTATCCATATCATAGACTTATCCTATATAATTTTTACTAGGGTTTTTAATAATGTAATATAAAATAATAGAAAATAACTATAACCTCCTCTAATAACAAATATGGTGACCCGGGATAAACATACATAAATAATACATTGATTCAATGGTTAAATTAATACATCTAACAAATAGTTTCACAAATTTAGGACAAGATATTATTGTTTCTTTTAGAATAAATATGTGAGAATATTATTTTACAAAACATAGTAACCATTATCCTTAATCATGATCCTCTAGAACCCCTTCTATTCATATCATTTTATATACTCAAATTCGTAACATAGGATAGGAAAAAATAAGAAATTTGGGAGATTGAATGCTGAGTAAGAGAATCTTATCAATTGGTCAAAATCATTATATCAAAAACAAGTGGGAAAAGATGAGAAATGGATAAATATCAGATAAAAATATCACTGGTTCATTAGTGAAAATCTCATATCATGATTGATATGTTTAGATAATGGTATAAAATATCTATAATTAACAAATTGGAATCAATACATGGATCACACACAAATAAAATAACTGAAATCATAATATAAGAAAAGATATCACCACTAAAATTTAGAATATAAAAAATATTTTTCATCGATTATAAATATGAAACATTTTTTATAATTGGTAAATACCATGGTAAATGAAAAGATATCATTTTAACAAAGATTACCCACCCTAATTTTAATATATAGACATATAAACATATCATTACAATAGGTATACACTGGAAAATCCTCATAAGCATAGTTATATAACTATTATTCCCCCACAACAGCATATGATTATATTAAAACATTAATTATACCCATTCAAATCATGGTGAAAATGGATAAAAAAATTATACCCAAGAGAAAACTTGATTTCATTTTTTAATATAAATTATTCCCAAATAAAAACTTGTGATTATAGACAATCAACAATTATACCCATGTTTAACCATTACATCATATCTAAACATTAATTATTACTCAATAATAAATAACTATATCATGAGATATAAAACATTCCCAAATTTAATGAATAGTGACATAGTACCCCACTAATGATCATACATTCCTATGAGTGGAAGATGAATAAAAATTGATTATACAAATATTAATAACACATTGAGTGGGAAATTGTGTTCACAACGTTTCAAGATTATAATAAAAAAAATTGACCTCAAAATTTAAATTGGTTCATAAAAAAATTCAAAAATATTATTTTTCAAAAACATTTACTTAGTGATTAATGAAAAATAATTTTTAAATAAATAAATCATAATAAAATAAAATGAAAATTATGGACAAGTAATTAAAGAGTTTTTAGAAAATTATTCTATCATTAGAAAAAAAAATAAGTCATTGTAACTTTAAAAAAGAATTTTAATTTTTTTGTGAAAATAATTTGATGAATTTTAAATTAAAAATGAATATTAAAAAATTATTCGTTGAAAATAATTAAATGTTATAAAAAAATAATCTGGATTGGAGGATAAAACATTATATTTTTAAATGATTGAATTTTTCTGAGAATTATTATATGAATTTGTTGAAAACCTAACTCAGAACACCAAAAAATAATTTTAAATTAGGATAACTAAAATATGTTTGTCCCATGAGATTTTTATTTATTTTTCAAATAAAAAGGAAAATATTTTGGGAATGTAAAATAATGTAAAGTTGGGGAAAACATCATCAAGGAGTGTGTATGTTATTCTTAATACAATTTAATTTTGATGAATGAAGTGAAAAAAATAGTGATGATGATTTGAATAAAAATTGATCTCTCTCGATAAAAATAAAGTATATTATATGAAATGAAAGATGAATATCATGGGGTATGTTTGTAACTTAAGAATCATAAAATGTCCTGCAGAACCATCACATTTTTTGGATGATACAAATTATAAACCACGCGAAATAAGAGATATAATGGAAGTGAAGTTTCCAGTTAGAATAATAATATATGGAATTATTATTAGTGGGGGTATTAGTTAGACAATAAAAATAAATATTGGTTTACAATAAGAAAGAAAGTCTCAATTAATGGTGATTGAGACTGAAACCATTACCATAATCATTATTCAGTTAGATGATACACCAAACTTCTAAAAAAACAAAATTATGTTTATTAGTAACATATCAATGACCATAATAAACACTATAACACTTTATAATCTAAATTATTAATTATTCAATAAATATATTTATGTTATTTAGTTATTATGCATGTTTCATCATCGAATGTTAATGTATTTTATTATTTATAATATTTTTGAAGGATAAAGATTTGTATTTTTTATCCTCAAATCTCCATAATTTAGTAATAACTATTGTTTTTATTAGTGATTATTTGTAATGATTTCTTGTTACAAGCCAAGATTTTATGAAAAATATTCTTTTTAATTTCATTAATGTCTTGTGTTGTACCCTTCACCAAAAGGATCTTGCACAACACGCATCCCTGATATGGCTTGCATTATACGCAAGCGCGACCTTCCACGATAGCGTGTGTTGTACGTAATATCGAGTTTCTCTAAACAACGTTATGCTATTAAAATATTACTAAAACTAGCCGTTATAAATAGTAATAACCAATTTTTGAAATTTTTTAAATTTCATCTTTCAAAATGGACTTCATTTTTGGATTCGGAATATCGAAATTATCCTAGGGTGAAATTTTGGTATTTTTCTGAAAACTTTCAATTTTTGATGAATAGTGAAAACACTAGGTTACTATTTAAAAGATAAATTTTTATTTAAATAATTATTGATTCTCTTTAAATTTATTTTCGGTCAAAAATGACACATAATACCTCTATAATTTCATTTTAATTCATTAGAGTCATTTTATAATAATTTTAGATATATAAAAAAGTTTATTGAACTTTTGACAGTTTTTTACCCACCTGCTAGGAGAATTTTCAAATTTAAATAAAACATAATTTTACCACTTATGTGAGTGGAATTTCAAAAATCATAGATACACGGTTGATGTCAGTATGTGAAATGTGGTTCAATGAGATGAAAATAACTTTTGGTGAATAGTAACTTTTTAATTTTATTTACCACGGTTAAAAGTAAATAGGGTAATTAATGGTAAAAATTATATTATTATTACCCTAACACAAGTAATAATTACATTGGATAAGTGAAATTCGAACAAAAACAACCTTAGGTATAAAATATGACCATTTAGGCCCACTTGGATTAGATTAGGACATTTAATATTAATTTATTTAAAGAAGGGTTGAAATAGTTAAAATCAATGTTTAATAACTATATCATTTTTAATATAGGATTATGAACAAGATAAATTAGTCTATAAATATTAATTAGAAAGATAAAAAGATTTCCTACATAATTATATTTTATTTGTAATTTTTAGACATTAAATAATTTAATTTATTTATGACACAATGATGATGGAGTAACTATCTTATTAATGAAATATTGACATAATTGATATTATAAATACCAAAATAAATTTAATTTGAGACTTTTTATGAATTAAAAATAATTTTATAGGTTAATATTACAATTTATTATTGATTTAGATAACTATTTTTGAACTAATCATACTGTTAGGTTCTTCATAAAAATCATTTACCAAATAGTGTCAAAATTGACATAAAATAGTTTTTAAAACAAATATTATATTATTAATTGTTATTTTAATTATAAAAATATAAGGTTCAGCAAAATGACTTATATAAGGTTATATATATTAATAATAAACAACATGGGGTTCTTTTGTCTTGTTATAGTATGTTTATTAACCTTATAGTTTAAGAAAGTAAGAAGACACGACAAAAGTAAAATTATTTTACTTAAAGTTAAATCTAAATGATAAGGTTAAAATAGAAACCTAAACTTGTCTAAATTCAATTGGATGAGATTATTTCGACCCATACCAACCTTAGATTCGAAATAAATCAATTTGGAGCTATTAAAAACCGAATATGACTTTATAATAAAATAATACTTTTAGTTTTTCCAAAGGTGCCCCTCTCCTCCCTTATAAAAGGGAACCTCCTCCCAATCTTCCTCACAACACTTTGAGCCTTAATTATCATCCAATCACTGAAAAAGTATCTTATCCACTTCCCTTGAAACCTTCTAGAGGTCCTGGTCTTCTTCAAAGGCCCATTTTTGTGCCCTAAGACGAGGTCTCAATGAGGCGCTTCAAAGAAGAGGTAATGTCTGTTACCAATTGTTTCAACTTTATTTCTTCTTCTACTTATTCTTCATTAGTTGTTTAATTATGAAGTAATAACATCAGTATCACTCATAAACGGATATGTTATTATAAGTATAAAACAACCCTATTTCACCATCTATCCATCCTACGGAAAACGAAATCACCACGTGTGTGTATGTATGGAATACCGTCTCCATTCCGTGGTGTACACTATTTTCCACCACCACCTTACTTGGATGGTTATAATGGTGTAAATAATGACTATATTTGATTATTGTATAGTGATATTGAGTCTAAAATTGTATACATACACTCTAATACAATTCCACGATCATGGGAACGATATCATCCCTCGCGCGTACGTACAGAATACTGTCTCCACGATGTGATGCGACCCGTTCTACATGATCTTCATTGCATAATGATTATATAAATAAATTTAATGAATTAATATGATATATATTACACTAATAAAATTCTGAAAATGAGTTATCTATACCCTAAAAAGAAAAAATTTAATTTATTTGACAAAACACGCATAAGAACAAAAAGTTATAAACACCTGAATAACAAGTAGTAATGAAATATTACTAATAAGAAGATAAGAATATGACCATATATGATATCATGAAAATATGCATGATTCTGGAATAAGTCAATAATATTATTTAAATCATTATACAATAGTTTCAGACACTTACAAAGCAAATCAGACCGAAGGTAAGGGAAAATATCACAATCTCATTTTTATCCGAGATTGTTTATACTTTGGTATTTACTGGGGTGTATTTTATCATCCACATCCATTTTCCCATAATATGTAATAATTTTTCCATCCACCATCAATTGTTTAAATCAAATTTTACCCTTCGGTGAGTTTTTAGTAATGGATATGAAAAGAATCTTTTGTCATTTTTCATAGGAGGTACTTTTTGATTTTTCCAACAAAAGTACGAGAAGAATGTTTTTTTAAATTTTACGGCATGAATGGATTTATAAAACATTATTTCAAAGAAGCTTAATTTACAAGTTTCAATGTTTATTTTTAATCAACATCTTTAAGTTTAGAATTGTATGACATGTTAAGAGTGTTTTTGAAGTAGAAAGGATATTTTCCTCAAGAATGGAGTTCACGTGTTTTATAAAAATTTATTTTCCATCTATGATAATAAAGGGTTATGTTTATATCCCTATTATTACATTGATTTTATTATGTTGTGATGGAATTATTTTTATGAATTCCTTTATCTTATATAAATTGTTTTACGATGTCACGAGGTTTAAGATTCCCATTTTTATTACCTAGGTTATGCTATGATGTATGGTTTATGATTTTGTGGCACACATAAGAATGATATCATTATGATATTGGTGGGACTTATATATCCCTCCAATTCATTGGGAAATGATTTTATATGTCATTATATAGACATGGCTAGAACGGCAGGTTAAACCGGTTCAGTGAAACAGGACTGAAATGAGGAATGAGCTCGATTCAGAAATGTACTTTTTCCACTAAGATAGTCTTGGAAATGAGTATTGACTAATAAGAAACGATTCTATATGATTATGTATGTATTACACAAAGTTTCATGTTTTATGTTATGATTATTGTGATTACATTTCACTACCATGATTTATCCCATGTTATGAAATTATGATCTCTTTTGGCGTGGTAAGATTTCCAAAATGTTATGTTCTTATGAATATGATGTGATTGATATTCCTTTTGTTTACCCTTACTGGGCATTTGAGCTCACCCTTTTGTATGTTTTCATTCCCCAGCTCAGGATGAATTTTATTAAGTAAGATATGCCAAAAGGGACTATAGAAATAATGAAATAAATGGGATACGGTACAGACGCTTTATGAACCAGTTGTTTATGTTTCCCAATTTTTAAAGGCACTATACCTACATGGTCCTTTCATGGTTTTGTTTTATGTTGTAATAAGTGTACATAAATTTTGATGTACTAACAATTTATGTAATGTATGGGTCGTTACAGTTGGTATTAGAGGAAAGGTTTAGTCAACCTTTGGAAACTAGGATGCGAGAACTATTGTGAGATCCCTAGAGATATTTATAAGGTATGTCTAGGGATGTCCCTAAGGATAAATAAATGTATAGGATATAGTTCTATAATTATGGTAACTATCATATAATTAAACCTATGATGTTAGATATTGAAGGTACTCCCCCTTTATTATATAGTTTTCCTTAGCATGATTTTTGCCTCTCACACTATTCTTTCTGGGTTTTTGAGGATTGTTGGAACCTGAAGGAACCATGTTGATCAATACAATGGACAATGAAATGATTGTACTCCTGAACAAACAAATGTTATGGGAGATGGAGTGGAAAATCTTATTGCTATACTTACACAAGCTATGAATCATTCTGGACTTCCAAATGAGCAGAGAATGGAACAATATTCTGTTGAGTCCTTCATGAGGAAACGTCCACCTTATTTCAATGGGCCTTTTGATCCACTTGTTTCTGAACAATGGATCATTACCACTAAAAATATATTTTCAGTTATTCAATGTTTTGAACAAGATAATGTAATCTTAGCAGTATATCGTTTGGAAGGTGAAGCGGATCAATGGTGGAATCTTATCAATAATACGAGGCCAAGAGAAGAAATTGAGTCCATGGAATGGGACTAGTTGAAGAACTTATTCTTAAATAAGTACTTCACTCATATTCTTTGAACAAAGATGGAGAAAGAGTTTCTTGAACTAAAGAAAAATGATGATGAATCTGTTGGTGTATAAGAAGCGAATTTTACAAGTCTTGCAATGTATGCATCTAGCTTTATCATCCAACCTGAAAGTAAAGTTGATTGATTCGTCAGTGGCTTATAAACAAATATTCGAAGGGAATTAGCTATAAGAGACTTTAGTAGCTATGATGAAATTGTGTGTTGTTATATCATGGTAGAAGTGGAATTTGGTATTACTTATCCATCTCATAGTTTTGACAAGAAACGAAAGATGAAGTTCAAGGAGAAATCTAAGAATAATGGTGAAAAGAAGATGAATGTTTCCATATGATCAAAGTGTGGAAAGAAGCATGGTGGGGATTGTCTTAAAGGGACTAGAAAATGTTTTAAGTGTGGAAAAGAAGTTCATCAAGCAGATTATTGTCGATGTAATGGAAAAAGGGTTACTAATGGTGTGAATAAAGAAAAGACTACAGAGAACGCACCACCAACACTTCAATTCTTAAAGTGAAATGCAATGGGGCATTATTCTAATCAATGCCCTAATCCAAGAGTTAGTGATGATCGACATGAGAAACCATTTAAGGCAAAGGACAAAGGGAAGTCACATGCGATCACTATTGGAGATTTTGAATATAAAAATGATGTGGTGGAATGATTAAGTGTTTATATAATGGAATTTCAAAATAATGTTGTATATAGTATCGTGGAATATTGGAATATTTATGTATTGGTCTATTGTGGTTTTCAATAATTTTACCGGTAACCATGGAAAGTGATTGAGATATATATGGTAAGTAGATGATATGCGCATAATGAACAGATAAGAAGATAATGAGATGTTTTATTGTATTCATGAGCTCTTGATTGATATAAGGACTAAGTGTTATCATGGTTTGAGTATAAATAATTTTTAGGATTTTGGTTTGTGGAAGGTGTTAACTTTTAACGGCATTCATATTTTCACTATGTTTCAATGGGTATTCATTCTTTAAGAGATTACATGATTAAGGTATTCACATGTTTTTAATTTGACCAAAAAGATATATCTTATGATATATCGGCGATAAATGATGGAATTCATGTTATTGTTATGTGACATTTCAAGTAATGATTTTTTGTATACTATGACCTTAGACCAAAGTATTTTAGATAAGCCTAAAGATTGGAATTGATTATGTTGGACATAACATATTATTGTTTAAGGATAGAATTTTTTTCAATATTACTGATGGGATGTTATAATAATATAGTTTTAGAAAAAGGACAACCTGCAGGATGGGAGACATCCCATCGCGTCAGACAAGGATGTGGGAATCGAACCCACAACCGAAGTGCGACTGTACTTTATCGCCTACCACTGCCCTATAGGAAGTCACTGGTTAGTAGAAACTAGTTTTACTTTATTAAGCGGTATGATATATGAAGTATACGTTCGTTTTTGGTATCGTATACAATTAACCTCACCATAGATAGTCTTTTGTATATTTGATAACTTTTGCTAACCTTTTGTTTGAAACAGATGGAATGACCCATCATTCCATCACATGATCTGTTAACACTTTACGAATAACAATTTCTACATTATTTATTTAAGAGATGAAGTGTAAATTGTTCAAATCACGAAAAATAGTGATATTGTACCAAAATAATGTATGTATTTACTCTAATTAAAATTCTTCAGCTTTAGGGAAATGATATTGAAAAACAAAAAAAGTTGTCCTAGTGCCCTTATATCCGATGAATCAGACGGTACCCTAGATCATCAAAAATTAATGGCTTTGTGATTGTTGGATTTTTCATATACATGTTCTCTACCACTATCCATCAGAACATGACGGTTAGATTTCTCTTCCATATCCATATTTTCACCTATGTTCTCCTATATGGAAACCTAGTGATTAGTTAATTTGTGTAAACGTTACATTTCATACTTTATTTTTTAAAGACAAGTCTTGGTATTCCTTTTTACGATGTGGGTTTCTAATAATGAAAATTTCGAGTAGTAAACCATTTATAACCCTGACGAATTTCGAGGGCGAAATTCATTTTAAGGGGGTAGAATGTTACACCCAAAGATTTTACGAAAAATATTCTTTTTAATTTAATTAATGTCTTTTGTTGTATGCTACACCAAAAGGAGCTTGCACAACACGCATCCCTGGCTTGGCTTGCATTACACGCAAGTGCGACCTTCCACGATAGAGTGTGTTGTACTCAATACCGAGTTTCACTAAACAATGATATACTATTAAAATATTATTAAAACTAGCCGTTATAAATAGTAATAACCACTTTTTGAAATTTTTTAAATTTCAACTTTCAAAATGGACTTCATTTTTGCATTTGGAATATCGAAATTAGCCTAGGGTAAAATTTTGATATTTTTCTAAAAACATTCAATTTTTGATGAATAGTGAAAACACTGGGTTACTATTTAAAAACCGAATTTTTATTTAAATAATTATTTATTCTATTTAATTTAATTTTTGGTCAAAATTGACACATAATACCTATATAATTCCATTGTAATTCATTAGAGTCATTTTATAGTAATTATAGATATATAAATATTTTATGGAACATTTGACAGTCTTTTACCCACCTTCTAAGAGAATTTAAAAATTTACATAAAACATAATTTTACCGCTTCTGTGAGTGGAATTTCAAAAATCCGAGAGACACGGTTGATGTCAGTAAGTAAAATGTGGTTCAATGAGATGAAAATAAATTTTGGTGAATAGTAACTTTTTTACTTTTATTTACAATGGTTAAACGTAAATAGGATAATTAAGGGTAAAAATGATATTATTATTACCCTAACACATGTCCTAATTCTACTGGATAAGTGAAATTCCACCAAAAACAACCTTAGTTATAAAATATGACCATATAGGCCCACTTGGATTAGATTAGGTCATTTAATATTAATTTATTTAAAGAAGGGCCAGAATAGTTAAAATAAAAAATTAATAATTATATCATTTTTAATATAGGGTTATACATAAGATAAATTAGACTATAAATATTCATTAAAAATATAAAAATATTTCATACATAATTATATTTTATTTTTAATTTTTAGATGTTAAATCATTTAATTTATTTATGACACAATGATGATGGAGTAATTATCTTATTAATGAAATATTGACATAATCGATGTTATAAATACCAAAATAAATGTAATTTGAGACTTTTTATGAATTAAAATAATTTTATATGTTAATATGACATGGTATTATTGATTTAGTTAACTTTTTTCGAACTAATCATTCTGTTAAAATTTATACAAAAATCAATTACCAAATAGTGTCAAAATTGACATAAAATAGTTTTTTAAACAAATATTATATTATAAATTGTTATTTTATTACTGAATATCTAAGGTTCGGCCAAATGACATAGAGAAGGTTATATATATTAATAATGAACAACTTGGGGTTCGTTTGTCTTGTTATAGTATGTTTATTAACCTTATAGTGTAAGAAAACAAGAAGACGCGACAAAAGTAAAATTATTTTACTTAATGTTAAATCTAAATGATAAGGTTAAAATAGAAACCTAAACTTGTCTAAATTAAATTTGATGAGAGTATTTCGACCCACGCTTACCTTATATTCGAAATAAATCAATTTAGAGATATTAAAAACTGAATATGACTTTATAATAAAATAGTATTTTTAGTTTTTCCAAAGGTGCCCCTCTCCTCCATTATAAAAGGGAACCTCCTCCCTCTCTTTCTCACACCACTTTGAGCCTTCATTCTCGGCCAACCCCTGCCAAATTATCTTATCCACTTCCCTAGAAAGATCCTAGAGGTCCTGGTCTTCTTCAAAGACCAATTTTTGTGCCCTAAGAAGAGGTCTAAAAGAGGCGCTTCAAATAAGTGGTAATGTTTGTTACCGATTAATTCAACTTTATTTCTTCTACTACTTTTTATTATTTAGTTGTTTCATTATTAAGTAATAAAATCAGTATCACTCATATACTGATATGTTATTATAAGTAGGAAACAACCCTATTTCACCATCTATCCATCCTACGGAAAAAGAAATCACCGCGCGTGCGTACGTACGGAATACCATCTCCACGTCGTGGTGTAAACTTTTTTCCACCACCACCTTACTTGGATGGGTACAATGGTGTAAATAATGACTATATATTATTATTGTAATGTGATATTGATTCTGAAATAGTATACATACACTCCAATACAATTCCACGGTCACGGGAATGATATCATCGTTTGTGCGTACGTACGGAATACCGTCTCCACGATGTGATGCGACTCATTCTACATGATCTTTATTGCATATTGATTATATAAATGAATTGAATGAATTAATATGATATATATTACACTAATACCATTATGGAAATGAGGTATCTATAACCTAAAAAGAAAAAATAGAATTTATTCGACAAAACACGCATAAGAACAAAAATTAATAAACATCTGAATAATAAGTAGTAATGGAATATTAGTAACAAGAAGATAAGAATATGACCATATATAATATCATAAAAATACTAATGATTCTGGAATAAGTCAATAACATTATTTAAATCATTATACAAGTGGTTCAGACACTTACGAAGCAAATTAGACCTAAGGTAAGGGAAAATATCACAATCTCATTTTTATCCGAGATTGTTTGTACTTTGGTATTTACTGTGGTGTATTTTCTCATCCACATCCATGTTCCCTCAATATGTAATATTGTTTCCATCCACCTACAATTTTTTAAATCCAATTTACCTTTCATTGAGTTTTTAGTAAAGGATATTAAAGGAATCTTTTGTCATTTTTCGTACGAGGTACTTTTTTATTTTTCCGACAAAAGTACGTGAAAAATGTTTTTTTAACTTATACGGCATGAATGGATTTTTAAAACATTATTTCAAAGAAGCTTACTATACATGTTTTCCTATTTATTTTTAGTCAACATATTTTAGTTTAGAATTTTATGACATATTAAGAAAGGAAAACTGTTTTTTAGGTCCAAAGGATATTTTACCCAAGAATGGAGTTCAAGTGTTTTATCAAAATTATTTTCCATATATGATAATATAGGGATCTGTTTCTAAAGACACAATACCTATACGGTCATTTCATGGTTTTATTATATGTTATAATAAGTGTACTTAAATTTTGAAGTACTAACAATGTATATAAATTATGGGTCGTTATATTTCTGATGATTAAATTTACATTCCTAATTACATTAGTCCTTTTACTACACTATAAAATAAACAATGATAATATTTTGATGATTTTTAACCAGTGAAATAATTTTTCAAAATTAATGATATAAATATTGATATATATATTATAGAAAAACTGAATTTAAATATTCATATCTTATTTTACAAATAACTAAGATTTCATATTCATCCATGATTTTTTATATCATTATTTTTGTAGGTCGTAAAACTGACCCAAACATGAGCATATAATTATTAATTCATGATTAGGAAGTGATAAAAAATAAATATAATTATTTTAGTAGAATAATCTTATAATTTAGAATTTATTATAGTTATATACATGACTTATAAATAATTATGAAAACTAGTGATTTATATGAAACAATTTCATAGTATGAATTAATTTTTTTCATATTAGTTCACTTATTTTATATGATTAAATTTATAACTATTGAATATAGTTAATATAATTATTTGGATATTCGATTTATATTACAATAAACGTATTAATTTCATGAAAATAATTTTTATCCTTTAAAACCACTCTTATTACCAACCAAAAAAGGAGTAAGGAAAAATGAACTCATTTTTGTGTGGACATGATAGTCCAGACACACACACTCCATTCAAATTTTATTTTTTCTTAAGAGGGAGGAGGGATGATGTTAAATTTTAATTACCATATTATAAAAAAATTTACAATACTATAAATTTCTAATTAATCATATAATTTTCTAATATGTTTTTGGAAATTGAATTAAAAATAGAAAAAATGGATGAAAAACGAATAAAGTTTCATTTAGAACACTGAGTTTCACTCAAATGATTATTTATAAAGAAAGAGAAAAGGATAATCTATGGTTAATAGAAGATTATGAGGGTGACATAGGTTACCATGGGGAAACAAATTCATATTTTATTGATTAATCGGATTTTTTAATGTGGAATTTAAGGGGTGGTGAGAAGCCTCATTTACAAGTGGTGAGATGGAATTTGTTTTAAATATTTAAACATTATTAAAAAATAATATGTTAAACATATTATGTGAAACCAATAATAGTAATAATTTATTGCATGGGGATATAAGGTTGATAAGACCTCAATATCTTATTTAAAATGCAATTTTTTATAAAACCCCTTGATTTATTGTACATATCATCCGATATAGATTAAATTTATTTGATAGCTTATGTTCAAGGAAACACCTATCTTGAATGATTCATGATATACTATTAAAAATTAACATTATTTTTTGGAAAATAAATTTGATGACTAGGAATTGTAATGTTGCTATTTGTATAATACCCTAACCTATAAAATAATAAATAAACTTGTAGTACCTTATAAAAAATATTATATATTTATATCCCAAAAGAAGAAACTAATTTTTTTACTAATGATAAATTATGTTTCAGTATTTTTCTGAATAGTGAATGTTTATTTGAAATATTACAATATATATTATTGTTTAAAATTAAATTTATTTTCATAATATAGATTCATAAATTAATATGTTTTTCTCTTATTATTATAATATAATTTTATTAGTCCTTAAATAAATTTTTAGAGTTTCATAATATCATTTATAATTTTAAAAATTTAATTTATTAAATAAAGGATGAATTTAGTAAAAAATTAAATTTATCATTTTTAGAAAAATATTTTTAATAAAATGGTTTCCATTTTAAAAATCTACAAATCAAAAAATGGTTAGGGTAATTTTTTGTTGTATTTTTCTAAAATAGTAGATTTTATGGTCAATAGTGAAATACAATAATTGAAGGTATTAGGTAGACATATGAATTATTGAGTCATGTATGATTAATAGATAATGTAAGAACCATTATTTTTAACTCGCATACACTAGTTGTTGCTATTATTCACAATATTCAACACTATTAATAGTCTTGAGCCAAAAAATAAACTATGGAATAAAATAAAAAAAAAAAACTAATCTCCTCTACTATAAATACCTCCCTCCCGACATCTTCACCTAACACCATCTATAATTTAAATCATTATTTTTTTAACAAATTAATTTCCCAAAACTCCCCCACATTTTTTATGTTTCTGATCTCGCCAAATGACCAATTCCATGTGCCTTAGAGAGGTTCTCGTGGAGATGCTATAGAAGAGGTATAACCCTCCACGTTTTTATTTTAAAATCATTTTTCTCGTAACTCATTACTTATTCCACAATATAATGATACATGATAACTCTATAATCATATATATATATATATATATATATATTGAATTCTTTTATGAAAAATTATTATTAATCATAAAATCACATCTCTTCACCTTTTATTCTAAAAATGAAAACATCACCCATGAGGTGTTAGTTCACCACCCTCAGGGATGAAGAGTCTCCATTTTACATTACCACCTACAAGGCTTGTCATAAATCCATTTTTATCCATACAAATGTTTATAATACGTGTATTAAAAATTATTTAATGTTAGCAAACTAGTATAGAAACATAATATTATATAAAATTATACTGGTTTACAATGGTCGTAAAAACCACCATATTTAACTAATGATATTATATAAATGTTTTATCTAATGAATATTCACCATACCATATAATCAAATGTTGAATGATACCATTTAATATTATAGAAGTTATTTAGTATTATAAACTTTTACATGTGGTGTTTTTCCACTAATTAAGAAAACACCCATATATATACTCAATTGAACCGAAAATTAAATAATAGAACAAATGCTCTCAAAAAAATGAAATTGATTATTATAACACATCAACAATTCCATGCATGAACTTAATAAAATTATAATAGATAATATAATTTTTGAAAATTTTATTAATTAGGTAACTAATGAATCTAATTTTATCATGTAGGACATTATGTACAAGTGGAAATTTCTTCTAAACAAAAGGTATGAGGCTTCTCATATCACTTGTTTTTGGGATATTTTCGTTATTCTCCACTTATTTTATGTTGGTGGTGCATTTATAATCCCATATTTTTATATTATATCATTAATATATTTATTTTCATGTAATTTAATGATTTTTTAGAAGTTATTATTTCATTGGGAAAACAATTCACATGATTACTGTTTTGTAATGTGTATCTTAACTCACTTGTATTTATATGAGATTTTCTTTATTCTATATTTATTTATTATATTTGGTGCATATATACTACCAATTTATAATTCATATAATGAAAATATTTATATTCATGGTATTCAATATTTAATTTGATGAATTTTTATTTTATGGGGCACACAATTAAACTTATTACAATGTCGTAAGGTGTTTCTCATCCCATATTTATTTTTTTGATATTTTTCTTATTCACAATGTATTTATTATTTGTGATGTTTTTGTAGTAACCTTTGATATATCATATCATAAATATATTTCCCATCATAATATTCGTAGTTTCATTTGATTATTATTTATTTTATGGGGCATGTGATTGAATTGATTACAACTCGTAAGGTATTTTTTATCTAACATTAATTCTTAAGGGATATATTCAATATTAATAATTTATTTATACTATGTATATCCTATTTTATTTATCATCAATAATAATTTCACATTTAAATAGATATCTACATTCCTGGTATCATGGTTATGGTTATTGTCCATGTCATATACCATTTGTACAAACGGTTTTTTCCTTGAATGTTAATTTAACTCGGTAAATATTGATACATACGTATCCTATACTCAATACAAATATTTTGATAGGAAAAATTGTTTATTGATTAAATAAATGCTTGAATAATTCTTTGGACTTTCGATTATTGGTTATTCCAAACATTATATAGCCCCTCGACGCATCCACATGTCTCATGAGAAATAACCCTTGGTGATAAAAACATTGTCATTGTTTCCAAACACGTTTTTACACATATTCTATATCCATTTTTATTGTATAATGGTTCGTGTTCCAAATACAGGGCCTCAAATAATTAAAAACTTTCATTATTCAGTATTCAATTATTACAATCCAAGTGATTTTCACTACAAAAAAATCTATGGATTAATTTTCATCCTCAGTTTTATGATTAAATATCATTTGTTTTTAGTTACTCACCATGAAATATAGACAATGCTTTATTAACAATGTTTCACTTATTATTGATTTATGTTATTGTTGTATGTCACCCATACTGAGCATTAGAGCTCACCCTTTAACTTGTTTCGCATTCCAGTGTTATGAATATGAAATCTTCGAATAAGTTTCAAGGAAGAATATTATATTTCCTTTGTATATTTCTATATTTAATTAAAAATGAAATATGAGATACATGTATGTATTAGGTTTTTTTAGAATAATAAAGTGATAGATCCTTGGCGAGGTGATCTTTTGTATCTATTATTTTTTTAATAAAATAACCACCGAGTCAGTCCAATGATAAATATGTGTTCCACATATTGTTCTTAAAGAAATACAAATTAGACCAACTACATGTACTCACCTATGAACAAATAGAACCTGAACATGATTTGTCTCCCTAGAAAGATCCTATCATGATTATTTACACCAGAAAGAATGTACTAAAAAATCAGATGAATTTATTGGAAAAATTTATTTGTCGAAACCATAAAATTGAAGAAGAAATGAAGGAACCTAATGATGTTTTAATGAATATCATCCTTTATATATTATTATGAAATATAAATGAAAAATTTCGATAAATAAATTTCCAATGGAATTAATAATATAACACATCATGATTTATGGTATGTATCTTCTAAAATAAATTCAATTTAAATGATAGCATAAGTTGAATGCAAAACAGAGATTAATCAATCTATGAAATACAATTAAATAATAAATTGTTTGTCAGAATCGTATTGTTACCATTAGGAAAAATAACGTGGCCATTAGAAAAAAACCATCTATGAGAGAATAAATAAAATTTAGGTATCTTATAATGAATAATATGATAAATTTATATCATTAAATAAGTAAATAAATGTTTTAAAAATGATAAATTTAGTTTCAATATTTTTATTAAATTTAAATATTTATTTTAAAATATATAATTACTATATTAATTTAAATGATTTTTTTTCATAAAATAGATTCATAAAATAAAATTTTGTTTTCCTATGATTATAATATAATTTTATGATAGCATAAATAATTTTATAAACCTTCATAAAATCAGTTATAATTATAAAATTATTAAATTTATAAAAAAATATAATTTTAATAAATAATATAATTTTTTCATATACATAAAATTATTTTCCAAAAATGTTGTGCATTTTTTAATTTTAAACATTGAAAAAATATTAGGGTGAATATTTGTTATTTTCTAAAATATTATCATTTTATGGTATTTATGAAATGTAGTAATTTGCATTATTAGAATAATACATGAATTATTGAGTCATGTATGTGGTATGAATGATGTACGAACCATTAGTTTGAACTCACAAGCACATGTAATTTAACATAGTCACAATAATAAACACTATTGATAGTTCTTATATATAATAGTAATCTAATGAATATAATATTTAGAAAACACTCCTCTCCTCCACTTTAAATACCACCCCTCACCAAATCCTCCTCTCACTCCTTCTATGAACTGTATTTTTATTATATTCTATCTAATTCTTCAAGGAAAAGTCTACCCCAAATTATTTTTTTCTTATATCAAAACAAGACCTATTCCATGTTCCATAATGTGTTTCTCAAGGAGGAAATATATTAGAGTTAAAACCCTCAACCATTACCATTTGTCTTCTATAATTTGTTGACCTCATCCACTCTTCCACATTCCAAAAATACATGATAACTCAAATATACCTAAAATTAAAAAAAATTAGAAAACTTTTTTATAGAAAAAGTGAGAAATATCATGTCCAAAAAACCAAAAAAAGACTATATTAAACAAAAAAATTATGAAAGACCATATTAGATCTACGAGACACAACCACCCAGTTTAATTTCCAAGCCAAATATGGTACGTTTTTATTCATATCTTCTTTAATATTCCCTTCGAATTGAGAATCTATATTGTCCCACACATAAAAGAACTCCTACACTGATATCATCTTATCATTGGAGCCTCTGGGCATAATTAAATGTTTCTTTTTGATCTAATATCTCTTTTCCTTCTTAGTTTGCACTTGTATTTCTCTCATATGAATCTTATACACATCTTAATTATAAGAAGGAATGATAAAAAACTTTTACATTATCATATCCTTATAGTGAAAAAGAATATCCCATGATTTCTCCATGTCCTCAACATCAATAACATGTTGGAGATTAAAATAGAACATCAATGGAGCTACAAAACATCCCTCTTCCTAACCTGCTAGACCAAAACTCCCCTAGAAGTATAGATCCCACTACCGGAGTGTCTGCTAACCCAATCCTAATTGACCTCCCTCCCTGATTGAGGATACATCCCATTGAGATATATCCTTAACCAAAGCTCCATATGTAGTGGATGTGAAATCTTCATAATGATTCACATTTCTCATATTATCTGAAACCAGTTCCACAAATTGATATATAATAGCTTCCCCATATTTAACCTCTGATCCATTGCAATTTCCCATGACTGAAAATCTAGTTACATTTTTCTTTCGAGTATTCGATTAATCTATACGGAGACTTTGTTTTTTCCTCTCAGAGGGAAATGAATAGTTTATAGTCAAGAGAATCCATTTTTTACCTTACCTTATTCCTTGTCGAAAAAATCCTCTAAATCATAGTTAAAAAATAGGTGGGAGACCACATCAATGTAACTTTCCTCCTCATCATCAGAATGTCTTCTTACCTTCTTGTGATTATATCTTGAAATAAAGTTATTCTAAACATTATGCTCCACATTTTACATTACATCCTCAGTTGGAATCGAGAAGCGGTTATTTGTCAAAATAGACTTTGAATCCATGAATGAATCAGTAACCCATTAGCTTGGGGACACTGTCTTAACCACCATAGATTCCTACGTCTCTTTATCCAACCAATTAAAAACAACACCACTATGATCTATGAGTTTATAATTCACCTAAGCCTGGAAATTATTTTCATTCTTAATAGTTTTAGAAAAAGCGGGAGAAATCGTATGTAAATGACATCCCAAGGATGACTCCGCTAACATGGGAGCACCCATATCATGAAGGAGTATTGAAAAAATATGTGAATCTCTCGGATCCCTACAACTATGCTTAAAAAGGGGGGATATGTAGCCTTCACCTATTTCCCATCCCTACACTCTAGAATAAATGATGTGGCCAAATAACCCATAATATTTCTTAACAAGAAGAAGTTGGTCCATGATTTGAAGACAACCCTCTATATATAACAATACACTTCACTGAATAAGTTTCAGACCCATTCAACTGGATATTTGGAAACATTGATCTCCAAACAAAAAAATGGTCTATAAAATTCACTAACATAAGTATAATATAACGATTATGAAAGATTAGTGGGAGTTCAGGGATAATTACCTATATTTCCATCAATGGAGAATTAAATTTCATGTGAATATCATAAGTCTGACAGAAGAGAAATAAATAAATTCATATCATATGTGAAGAGCCGAAGACCATGCCAAAATCAACTCTGACTCCATAGAAAAATGAATCCGAATATGACAATGGTCAAGGAGGCCGACAATCACCACTCTGGAAGAACCCCATCTGTCGGATACAAAACAATCAAAAACATAAACTGAAGAGTTAAATTGAGTAAAACACTCAAACCTCATAAAATTTAATAAGTTCGAGGCCTCAATGAACTCACCCATCGAGATCAATAGATTGGGGTAATTGTTGAAGAATCAGACAATTTAGGGAAATTTTCGATCATAGGGAAGGTCAGGATAAGATATGGATTGGAAAATGGAATGAATGGTGGGGTACATGTGATGGATGGGAACGAAGGGAGTACCCCCTACAATGGGGGTGGGACTATGATGGTCGAAGACGTTTTCTAGGGTATCACGGGGAACTGATGAAGGATCATTAAGGAGTTACTTTAATACAAATATCATATATTTATATATTGTAATGTTATTTTGTTAATAAAATATCAATCATAAAATACCTTCTCTTCCCCAATTGGTCTAAAAATTAAAACATAGTTTGGGTGGTGTTAATTCACCTCCCTCATGTGTGAGGAGTATCATTTTCCATGACCTCCTACATGATTGGTCATAAAACCTTTTTTATGATTAAAAAATTATAATATTTGTATTATAACATATTTAATGGTCTATAACATTTATATACGAACAATATTAAACAAAATGATAATAGTCTGTAATGGTTGTACTAAAAGCCAAATTAAACTTATCAATTTTCATTAATATTTTCTCTAATGAGTCATCCTCATAACTTATAACTATGTGATGTATGAGAAAATCTAAACTCGTGGTTGTTAATTAATAATATATAATTTTACTTTTATATTATTTCCTTCATTTGATAAGAACTTGAAAAATTAAAGTCCAGGGAAACGAACATAAAACCATAAAATTAATGCTTCTAGAACAAAAAAAAATTAAATATTATAACTCATTAAAATGAAAATAAATGAAATTTATAAAATTATAAATTTTAAAATAAATTTATAAAAGGTTTATAATTTAGTAATTAATTAATCTATGTTTATTATCTATGAAATTATGTACATTTCAAAAATCCTTCCGGATATAAGCTATGGGGTTTATAATCACACTTTTATTTCCATGATATTTTCTTTATTCACCACTTATTTCTTATTTGTGGTGTCTGTTAAAGGAAAAATTATATATTATATCATTAATATCATTATTTTAATGGTATTTAATGTTTATTAAATTAAATTCTTTTATGGGGTATATAATTCAACTGATTACATTGTTGTAAGGGGTTTCTCATCCCAGTTGTATTTCAATGAAATTTTCCTTTTTTCCACTAATATACTATTTGTGGTTTATATATCCATAAAAATGATATACGATATCATTAATCTATTTAACATCACAGTATTGCATGTTTTATTTGACGTTCATTAATTTTATGGGTCATAAAATCCAACCGATTACAAATTTGTAAGGGGTTACACATCCTACTTATTATTTCAATGAAATTTTCCTTATTCACCATGTATTTATTAAGTGTGATGTATGGATATGACCATTGGAAATATCATATCATTAATCCCAATATCTTTATGATATTCAAGATTTCATTTTTTATTATTTATTTTATGTGGCATATGATTCGAGTGATTATAAGTGGTAATGGATTTTCATCTCATGTAAATTTTGTGGAACAAATATTATATTAATTTCTTATTTCCATTAGGAAGTTAAAATTTTATTTTGGATCATAAATAATTTAATAATTCATTGTATATCCATATTTTTAGTATCTTGTAAATGATTATTATTATGGTCGTAAAACATTTTTATTTATGGTGTTTACCTATAATGATATTTTATTAGGCGATATATTGATAGATATATATCCTCTACTAAATATGGATATTTGTGTAAGTAATTTTTATTATGGAAAAAATAAATACATGAATAATGATTTTTAATTATAGTGAGGGATGGGGAACGACATTATATATCTCCTTTATGCATTGACATGTCAAATGAGACAAAATAGGTGGCGAAAACCCATTAAATTTTATTCTAAGAAGAATCAGAATGGTTTATAACCTCAAAGTTAAACCACAATAAAGGTACACTGGTTTGTGCTCCAAATAAATGAATATAAATAATTAAAAATTTTGTTTATTCATTATCAAATTATTACTGACAATGTTATTTTCACTATGAACGAATCTATGGAAGCATTTTTATTCTCATATTAATGATTAAATTGAATGTGTTTTTCAGTTATTCAACATTCCATATTGATTATTCCATATTGACTATGATTCCCTTTTTTAATTAATTTTTCTACAATATGTAACCCTTATTGAGAATTAGAGTCCTCCCTTTTACGAGTTTTTCTTCGATAGTTTATGAAGATGAATTGTTTAACAAGTTCCAAAGAATTAGTTTATCTTTTCTTTTTATGTTCAATGTTTAATCACAAATGTAGTAAGGGAACGATGTATGTATCTAGTTCTTAAATACTACTAATATTATAGATCCACAGTTTTGTGATCTCTTGTTTCTATATAACTTTAAAAACATATACAATGACTCTGTCTACTGTGTTCAGTGTTCTTACAATTTTAACATGTTAGAACATTTAATGCGACCATTTTTTTTCAAAATGAAATTTCATATTTATTTCTAAAAATATCACATGTCTTATTATATTTCGTTAACTTATTTTTATAAAATCTAAATCCATTTTTAATGTTATAATTTTGAAAGTGAAAATATTATATTTATTCTAAAGAATTCATTATATTTTAAATTAATTTTTGAGAAATATATTACTTGTGTTCTAAAATATTAACTATATGTTTATTAATATTAATAAATGTTTTAAAAAGTGTAAATTATCTTATAAAATGAATATTTTTCAAGAAAAAGCTATTCTAAATTTATACATCATACTTAAATGCTAAAAATAGCATAAATATAATAGTATTTGAAAATACTGTATATTAAGCATTTCAACAAAAGAATAAAATTTTTAGAAAAATATTAAAATATATTTATACAATAATTTTGAAATAATAAATCCACAAATGAATTTTTTTTCTAATATATATTCTAAAATTTATATATTTAGTTTCAAAATGAAAATCGAAATTATAAATAAAAAATAATTTTATTAGAAAAATATGTTTTTAAACATTAAGTGTTATAATATTATTTCAAATGAATTTATATTTTAATTAATTATTATATATTATTTTATATATTCACATATTATATATTTTATTAGTTTATTTAATTAAATTCATAAAATAAAAATTACAATTTAAAAAATTCTATTTGAGAAATAGAAATTAATTTTGATGTTATATATCATTTATTCTTGATAATCTTAAATAAATATTTTTTGTTTGATTTATATAATTTTTTTTCAAAATATTTTCATTTTTTTATAGTTTTATTGATACTATTAATCTATAATTACTTAGCTCATATCAGTTAGGTTTTCCATGTGAACCATGTTACTAAGACCGTGTTTATTTAAGGGGAAATTGATTTTGAAATCTTAGGTTCTTATTATGACCTAATACATTCTCAACATATCATAGTTTATATTATATCCATTATTCAAAATAATTCACATATGGTTTTTTCGTTACACTTATATTGGGAAAATATTTCTTGTAAGAAATTATTTAACATGTATAAAAAAAATAAGACGCATCATTGGACACCCTTTTACTAGCATGATTATATAGATATATATAAATATAAATACATGTTTTGGAATTCCTTCAATACCCATGTATATTATCAATTATTACATTGAGAATATATTCCCCAAAATTCCATTTAAAATTCTCATATGTCTTTATAATGTCTACTCATTTATTTTACATATCATTTCTAAAATAATATAATGTTATCTGAAGCTGTAATTGAATTTACTTCTTTCTAGAGAATAAATTATTTGGTTGTAAAGAATGGGGGCGGTCTTTTGATTTTGAAAATCATGATCTAGATGACTCCTGGAATCATCTTAGTTATAACATAAATCTAATGCATGTATTATCATCAACAACTTATAGAGGGATCTAATTTGTGGATGCTCTTCATGGATAAAATTAATATTCATAAAATCCTCCGAATACCCATACTTTCATGAAATTAGATGATTGTTGTTTCATAGTGGTTGATGATCTTAGTGTGTTTTAACATAGGATGATGTTATGATAATTTTTAGTTCTCAACCATATCATGTACTTAATCGGGGAAAAACGGTGTTCCTACAATGATATCAATCATCAGATTCAACACTATTGGGGGAATAAGGACTATTAGTTGATTCCAATAAGAAAATTATTCTTCCACATCTTATTGAAAAATATTGACAATCTTGGTTTTTCTATAAATATTGTAATAATTCTCTTAGATAAATAACTCTTAGTATTTCATAATGGAATTTAAATTTAAATCCATTTACTCAAAAGAATTCAATAGCGTAGAATTTGCTTAGACTTAATGGGTTTAATTAGATATTTATCCATCTTATAATACTTAATTATCTCCCGACTTGTGTTGGAATTCCATTTATAATTTCTCATTATATAATAAATGTAAAAATTTGAATTTATCCTAGGATAAATTTTTATGTTGAGAATGTTCTTAAAAATCCTAATGTTATGTTTCTTATTTTTAATGATATTAATGCTCATGTTGAAAGTGAATATGTTTATGTTCCTCCTTTCAGTTATTTTTATTGAATTCTTAGTCACAACTATACTATATTTAGGATTAGTCAAAAACAATTTAATCATGTTTCAAAAGAAAATGAATTTAAATAATTCATTAAGTGAAATAGTGGTATGGTTGTTTTTCTAGATTGTAATTAATCTCTAATGAATAATGAAACATGAAAATTTATTTTAAAGAAATCATAATTTCTTGATGTATAAATGCCAAGAGGAAATGTTTTTCCTCTATTATAAATGATGATGAAATAAATTAAATTTATGATCATTCAAAAAACATTGTGAAACCAGATATGTCCTAAAATGGGGATGAAATTAGTACTTTTATATATTTAATTTCATGTAATTAACACTTTTAAATCATTGAATTCATATCCATAATTTTTTAAATGATTTTTATTCCTTTTGTTTTCATGATAATTATTTTTTACACGGTTTAATGATTCATAATATCTGAAATTTTAACATACCTCATCTTTTTTAGGTATTAAAATAATAAAGGAGGGTGTGATTAAGGATAGTTATAAAATATTAGATGATAAACCATCAAACAACATGTGTATTTCTTTAACTAAATAATCTAAGAAATAAGTATAATCCCAACCTAAAAACATTAAACTATTTCATATCATAAGGAAAAAATTGTTAATGATCCATTCACTATTAATCTTAAAATAAATCATTTTAATAAATATTATAAATCTATAATATATATTTCTGTTACAAATCCCTGAAACAATCTATTTAGAAAAAAAATTTCAAATACTAAAGAAATATTAATTTGCAGCATTAGTATATTTTTAGTAATGAATTTGTTGTTTCTAATTTTAATGTTATTAAGGTTTCAAATAAAAATTATTTTGTGAAATGCACAAAACATGAAAAACCAACTCTTAAAAATTCAAACCATTGTATGAAAACACACAGATAAATAAATAATAATATTGATATCAATCATTTCTTTCAGAATAAGTAGAATTTTAATTATGAAACTATTATTTTCTAATCAATTGAAGAGAAGAAGTCAAATCAAGATTCTTCCTTAGAATGCCCAAATCTATAAAAATAATTTCCTAATGAAATACAAATAATGAAATATATTATTTAAATAGATGATAAAATAATGAATTTTTATTATACATTAAGCTAAATTTAAAAATCACGGTGGCATTAAAAAGCATTTCTCTCTCTCTAAACACAATTTTAAATGATGGTCATTTTTTTACAATTGTCATATTTTATACAATCCATAAACTATAAGATGTCCTCACTATTTATTAATAAAAATTAGCCAAATATTTGGGGTCTCTTTGAACCAAATAATATTTTTTAGAAATTGTTTCTTCTCTTGATAAATTATGATATAAGGTCATTTGTACCAATATATCCAATAATGAAATTAACAGGAATTTGGTATTTTTTACATAATGGATTAAAAATAATATATTCCGTTAGATGTACTGAATATATTGTTACTTTTAATTACCATTATGAATAAATTTAGTAATTTTTTTGTATTATTTATACTTATAATGATTATCAGCATAGATGAAATCTTGGGAAGACTATTTTTTAATAACATACTATTATAAGCTATCCTTGAAAACACATATAGGATTTTAATTGTACTTGAAACCATGATGAAAAAAATTAGCATTGGATTTTATTTCACCTTCAAATAGAGTATTCAATGAAATTATATTTGATAACTATCGCTATTTAATTATTCTTTTTGTTTAAAATTACACTTGGTATAGAAAACATTTTAATTCCTTTTTATCATGAAAATTAGACAGACCAATTATCAATGACACATCCCTTAACGGTTGGTACACTATTTATTTGTCCACCATTTCTAAATTTAACTTTGTTAATAATCTCATGATGGTTAATTTTTCATCTAAAATTTACATAACTCATTTACCATTAAAATATATTACTTCAATGAATACTCATAAAGAATTTAGAACTGTAGTTCATGAGACATGGAAGTCTATTAACATTAAAGATGAGTCTACCACATGTTAATTAATTTTTAATATCATTAATATGATATTAAAAATATGGAGAAAATGTTGTTTCAATTACATGGATGAATGTATTTCATATCTTGTGTCCATCATTATTTCTATCCATGAGAAGAATGCTAGAAGTGATTTTATGTCTGGTCTTGAAGAAGAATATAAGGTCACAAGATATCTAAATTCCTTACTCATTAATAATAAAAAATATTTATAAGAATGATTTAAAAAAAGGATCATGGTTAGTGATAGAAATACTACAATTTTTTTAACACTTTTCAATTAATTAAGATATTTAAAGAACCTCTTTTCATTCCTTCTAACAATGGAATTTTTATTGAGAAGATTGAAGAACATTCATGTCATGTGGTCTCTTATTATATAATGATTATTTGTGCTAATAAACTATCAACTCTCATATTCATAATATTATTCATAAATCTGTCACTCATGAGTAAACCCATTTTTTAATTACCAATAGTCATAGTTTTTTAATTAAAGAAGATATTTTCGTTCTAAATTTTCATTGTTCTCTAAGATAGATGGTTTTATGAATTTGTATCCTATTTTTTGGGTATATTATTCATGTTGATAGTTTTAGATTGGATAATCATATTATAATTTTGGTAAAACTCATCAAGGAATTAATTCACAATTCATGGACCATATTACAATAACTATGAATGATAATGAAACAAACCTTTTTAAACATGTTACTTTAGTAAACACAATTTATAATATCATTACAATTATTATTTCCAATTAAATTACTGGGATTTCTAATAAAAAAATTTCCTCTAATAAATTTTAGTTTATTAAAGGTAGAACAGAAAAGACTGCCTTTTCAAAGCCTCTAAAATCTTAATACATTTTAGAAAATACACTAGATATGGTATTATTTCGTTGAAATTATATATTGAAAAATATTTTGACATTCATGATTTTTATTTTATTTCTAAAATTTTTACTTCATTTAGTTTTGATAAAGTCATTGATTTTTGGGTTAAAATTATCTTAAACTATACTCTCGTTTCTATCTTAATTAATGGTTCACCTGAAAGATACTTCTATAGTTCAAGGCGTGGTAGAAAGGGGGATCCCCTCTCAATTATTATCTTCTCAATTGTTGAAGATTATCTATGTATGATTTTTCTTAGAAATGTTCCGGGATAGAAACCTATTCAAATAAGAAATTATAGAGGTCTTGTTTATCCCTCTCACCTTTTTTATGCTGATGAAATTATTCTTTTTATACATGAAGTCAAATGAATCATAATTTATTTAAATAGTATTCTCGTTTACTATGAACATGTTTCTAGATAAGAAATTAATTTCAATACATCTTTTCCTTATTTTGGTAAGGGTATATATGCAGTTAAAAAAGTTATTATCACTAATTAAATAGTGATTATAAAAGGTAATTTACCCTTCAAATATCTTAGTGTTATGATGTTTTGGGAAAATCCACATAATTTTCATTTTGATAAGATTATATGTGATATTAGGAATCAGCTCTAATCATTGAATAATACTTTTTTATCAATGAATCAACATATTAGCTCTGTTAAAGATACATTATCCATGTATTTGTTTATTATTTTATTGTATATAAGTTTCTGATTTCCTCATTAAAAGTATCAACACCACAATAATGAATTTTTTAGGAGTTGAATTAGTCTCTAATGAAATTCTTCCATTGTTATTTATAAAAATGTTATGAACTAATTGATTGTGGTTGGTTTGGAATTAAGATTTTTACGATGATTAATCATGATTTACAAGCCAATTTTACATGGATAATTCATAATTAGAAAATTTAAGTTATTTATTTTTATGATAATAATTTCTTAATAAACATATTTATGGAAAATTTATTTATTTATAAATATATTTTGGCTTTCCTTTAAAATCATTTTATTCAATTATGATTGTATTTCATGGTATTTTAAATTATAATTCCTCTCTTTATTTTTGGATGTATAATTAGACCAAAAATTCTCTTTTTAGTAGATTAACCTCACATAAAATTTTGGTTAACTCTTCTGGATATATCTGGGAACAACATGAATTACATCTTGAAAATATTATTAATAAAAATAATCAATGTTTTTTGAATTATAATTTAATTAATTACGATAACATATTTATATGGTATAATTATTTAAATGGTATTTTATTTTAATTTTCTTTACATAAAGTATATTTCATAAAATAATAATTCTTATAATAATAATTTTTAGATTAAATTTTTAAAAAAACCTCAGATTATTCAATATCATTTTAATCTTTCATAGTAAGTGTTCCAATAAGAGTTACCTATAGATGTTACCCGAAAATCTGTTGGAATTATACATTATTGAATTTTTTTATAAAATTATAACCAAGATGATTTTGATCACCTATTTTTGAGATGTTTCACAACACTGAAAATGTGGTTTTCTATTTGTGACCTTTTTCATGTATGATTCCTTCACTGTATTATTATTTTTGATCACCTTGATGCCATTATTTCCAAACAATTTTCCTATCAACTTAAGAAATTTCTATATCATTCTTTTATGTAAATTTTCAATATTATTTTGAGAATCTATAACTAAAATATTCCCGAAGGCATTAAATTTTCATGGAAATATTCTCTCTCACTTAATATCATTTCTATCCAAATAGAAATTTCTATTAAAATTGGTTTTTGTGAAAATTATTTAGATTATATGAATGCACTAAAATGATTTGATATCTTTAGTAATAATCACCTTCCTAGTGGTACTCTTGAAGGCAATTGGACCCCTTCTACTATTTGATGGATTTAATTCAAAAGAGATGGTGCTTTGGGAGAGAACCTTGTTCGTGCTAGATATGATTTTTTATTTAGAGTTATCATAGTTAATTAATTGGGATGTCTATATGGTCCTTGTGGTTTCAATAATCCTACGGATTTTTAGATTCATAAAATACTTAATTAAGTTGTAATGGATTATAAGAAAAAATGAAAAAAATATGACTCTTGAATGTGACTTGAAAAATACGGTGAATGCTTTTAGAGATGAAATAATTTATTTTTACCAGAGACTTACTACCAGGTGAGTGAATTTCTTATAATCACATTAATATATTAACTACAACATTTATAATGAATATTTTGAAGAAAATGTTGTGCATGATGATCTTGAAAAAAGTGACGATGTCTCGTGATATTACATTGCACAATGACATGCCTACTTACTTATGTCATTTATGGTATAACAATTTTTGTAATAAGTCTCACATTAGACTCATGAATTTTATTTTGTATTTAATATATTTAATTAATTTAAAAAAATATTAGTCTAGTGTAAAATATTGTAACACGACATAATTCAAATATTAAATAATGTATTACAATGATAATATTTTTGGTAATTATCAATAAAAAAGTAGTTAAACTTCAATCAATACCCCATGTATTCTTGAATTTTTCAAATTCTCATTACTAATATAGGTATCAACAATATTCAATTCATTTTATAACTCAAATTATTTATTTAAAATATATATATAAGTAGCTAGTTTCGATATTTTAAATACGGACACAGAAACACACACATATGTAATCATATAAACCATAATAATATTAGAAAAATTTATTATAATGATGGATATTAATGATGTAGAATCTTATATTTATTATTCATCAATTTATCAAAATTATATTTATAATTAAATTTCATTCCACATGAGAAGATAATATAAATTTGTTCATTGGGATCCCTTTTGTATTTTTCTTCTTTAGTATACATGAAAATGAACCATAGACTCTAAATTGTTTTTTGGATTGTCGAGGTTTTCCATTTCATAGTTAGTAATGGATACGAAATCATGTTTTATAAAAACAAACATGTTCAATATAGCATAATGAAATGAATTCTACAAAATTTCTCCATAATTTTAATATTTTCATGTATAAATAATAATATCCTTGCTTGTAAGGTTTATAATATGACATTAATAGACCATTTCATATACAAATAGTTTGATAAAAATCATAACATATCAATTTAAAATTCCTTTAAGAAGAAATTATTAGTAGTATATTGGCTTTATTCATCTTTGCATTGATGACGTGTTGTGATAATAATTTTTCTCAAAAGTATAATTTTTTCTATTTTCAGATTAAGGAGGTGAGTCTTCATGGTGTAAGAATTCATTTCTGTTTATTTAATTATACAATCTTTGAATATAACTAATAACATGATGTAATAAACATAAAATGTTTCATATAATAATCATATATATACACCATTTTCACAATTTTTCATTTATAGTGAATGATGGTTAAGAATGAATATTCCAAAAAATAGTTTAAATTATATAATACTCAATAATTGAATAAAAATGTATTCCACACTAAAAAACAATCATGGAAGAAAATTTCCAATTATCAGAATGATTTTAATGTTCTTTTAGTATTGTTCATATTTTTAGAAAATTAAAACATATTTTTTAGAAGTTAATTTGATTATAAAATATATACTACATGATAATTAATTTATCATTGTACGGTATCAAATTATTTTATAAATTTCTAATATCCTGAACCATTGGAATTTAAATGTCCCATTTTATGGATATTTTAGTGGAAATGATCCCTTTTTTCCTTTATATAATCAATATGGAGGCTATGAAAATTATAAAATTGTTGTTAGTTAAGATGTCTTGCTAACTGATAATTAGAAAGTCTGATATTAATTTACTACACTTCATAGTCCGTAAATCCTGAATTGGATTACCTTTATTCATCCCTCTATTTTTTTGACTAACGAAGGCCTATTAACACAATATATATTTATTAATATTGACCCACTATCATAGTTATCACATCACAATAATTAAAATTTTCTCAAATAGTGGTTGATCCTAAATATTTACTATGAGTCTATCATAATTATGATAAATGATGTTTTCATATGATGTATTTTTTTACTGAGGTATTTTTGTATTATGTTAAAAAAAATATTTTATCATTTACACATCTAGTTATTTTAATTTAGATTTTACACATGTGATTAATAATGTGTTAATAATATAATTATTCCAAATCATATTATTTTAATTTTATAAATACTTGTTAATTTTATTATTTATTTGATCTTGATTTGGTATCCAAAAAATAAATTAGTACGTATATATGAATATAAAATAAAATGTGGCATTATGATTTTAATTAATAAGTAGGTTTTTATTGAATAGAAAATAAATAAACTATTGACCCACGAGTAATAAAACCAATTCAGTTGATCTAGGAACATGTTATGGCATTGAAATAATTTCATTGTGTCTATGGGATTTAGTTTTCACTCATCACAATCATAAAATTTACACACAAAGGTGTTATGAAGAAAATTCTCATTAAATTAATTTCATTTTTATCTTACCTAACCCGCGATCCCAACATTTAATATATTAAATAATTATATTAATATTATTCCCTAAACATTACTATTATACATAATAAATTAAACATGAGGGTTACATATACGATTAAAAAAATTATTAATATTAATTATAATGATATTAGATAAAATAAATATATTTTTAAGTAATAACATAATTTATTGTTAAGTATTTATAAGCTCTTAAAATATATTTTTCTAAAAAACTAATTTTATTTACATTAAGAAAAACTAATAAATTTTATTTACTTGTACTTATAGAAGAATTATTTTACAAAATGAACATAAATTTATTAATAAATACTTTAATATTATTTTGGTTTAATTTTTTTATATTTGTTTGAAAATATTTATTTTTTATGGAATTGTAAAAAATACAGGATCTTATTTAAAACTACATTTTTAGAATCACTTCCATTGTTATATTTTGTTATAAAATGTTTTTAACATAATATTAGTAAGCTTATTCTATGATTATTCTTATTTAGATTAATTGAATCAATTTCATATATATGTTTGATATTAAATTATTACTTATGAAAAAAAATTATTTGTAAAACCTTTTTTCATCACTTAAGTAGGTTTAAATTTAAAATAAATTCTGCCACTAATATGATTTTAATTTTTAAATATGGATTAACTATTAATAATAATATTAAATAATGTTATGTAATATGTTAAAATAAATTTGCTATAATTAATAGAACAAAATGTTGAAATTAATTTCCCTGACTACGGTTAAATCATTTTATAAGGAAATTTGAATAAAAAAGATACGGGATTAAATAACGTAAATGAAATTCCAAATCCATTTTTATATCCATATTTTGAACCAATCTATTATAATTTTTTTGAATGAGTTATTTTTTTTCCATATAAAATGTGCAAATGCTGGATGAAATTTTTTTCCAAAAAATATTAGAGTGCCCTCTCCCGTAGTTTTAAAAGTACACCAACTATCCCCTCCTCATTAAAAATACAATGGATTTTCATCATCCTATTACTACTAAAAACCATTCCTTCCATCCTTAGACATTTCGTAAAAGACTTATTTCATATTTGTAAATCCCATTTTGAATGGTTTTTGTGCCAACCTATTGAGGAGGTCTAATGTAGAGGTATTGTTCATAATAGATAATTTTTATATTATCTCATATTCAACCATATTAAAATCTCCCCCAAATAACATTATTTTGGTAAATGATTATATTTAATAAAATAATAAATTAATTTTATTGTTTCATAACTTGAACCCATCTCCTCTTCCATCAACATGTAAACAAACCCATCAATCATGTGTTCCAGATACTTTCACCTCCAAAATCGGTATGATTTATTATTCATAACTACCTATCATAATTGGATATAATGATATATTTTATTTTTATATATTTTATATAGGAAATATTTATACTCATTTAATTATAATATTTTAACGACCTTTATACCTTCAAATCCATTGGCAAATGATGATGATGATTGAACGTTCTTATGAACTACTGCCACCATGAAGCTATGTGATACATTTTTCATTTTATTTTGAAACAGATGGTAATATAATAATATTTAATAACTATACTAGATATATATAATATAGTAAGGATTGTTTAAATATTTGTTAATTTTTATCTTTATTTTTATCCAATCAGTGAGAAAATGGAATCATCCATTCTACGCACGTATGACCTGACGTCTCGATGCATAGTTTAATTCATTTTCATATCTCTAAATTTTATAGATGACTATAAAAACTATATAATATTATTGTATATAATGAATTTTTATATTTAAAAAATATATATAAATAAACCATAATAAATGTATAAACAACCGAACAATTGATCTAAAACATTCAAGGAAAAAAGAGGTTTTTACCTAAAATAACGAGTTTATAAATGAATTAATAATAAAGTGGTATTAAAAATTATATATGTAAATAATATAATGTATTTTATGTATTATTGTGGTTCTGTAATAGAGTTATAATAATCTTATATTTATTATATTGTATTTTTTAACATACATAAATAATTTAATGATATGATGTAATGGATTTATATCTCTAATTGTCTTCTTTGGGAAAATATTATGTTACATAGCTATATTTTTCTTATGATTTGTATATGAATCCCATTTGAATTGTTTAATAAATAATTTAATTATTAAAATGATATTTAAATATTATTTTAACCTTAATCCTTTATGTGTCTTATGATTCAAATGCTACCAAAGCAGGTAACACATTTTTTTCTCCTTTTTATTTCAATGGACAACATGTGATATTATCCACCTGATTCATTTAAGCGGGGTAAATACTCCTAGGAATTTATTTAATTAATAATATTATGTAATATATATATATATATATTTAAAAATAGCTATATACAATTATATCATTCATTAGTAATATCATACCATTATTACCAAAGTTGTTAGTATATGATGTTATAGTCACAATGTGTAGGGGGATTTATTTTTATTATTCTTTATATGATGAAATTTATTGATACTAATCTTAATAATATCATTAATTTTTATATTTATTTGTTTATATTTTTATATTTCATTTTTATATTTCATTTTTCTCTCTTCTTTAATCAAGAGTCCTAAATAAATATTTTTATCAAGAAAACTGCTTTTATTCTCTCTTTGATCGAAAATTCATTTTCCTTAAAGACCATGTTTTGAGAAAAAGTATTCAAGAATACATTTATTTATGTAATATTATTTATAAATTAAATAACATACAAATTTTTTTATTATTAAATATTTTAGAGGGAATATTGTTTTATTTTTTCCAAAAATGAGGTACTTTTGACTTTGTACATAAAAATGTGAAATGAATCATTGTAGGAGGAGCATAGATTGGTAGACTGACAGATGTGTTTACCTGAGCCAGGATGAAGATATTTTCGATAGTTTTTTTTAAAAGTGAGCACATCGTTTAGAGATGGATGGATGTATTCATTTTATAAATTTTGGGGTGTGTGTGTTTTTCAATTTTTATACTTTTAGTGCTTCTTTTATACTCTAGTATGGTATTGATGTATACATTCATTTTAGTTAGTAGATTTTCTGTCTCTAAACTATTTCATAGAGGCATTTTTGAGTTCATTCAAATGTGTACTTTATGAAATGGAATCTCATCTATGTGATATGACTACATAGTTGTAGTCACCAACCCCTGGAAGATTTGTGGCGGTCTTTGGGAGTTTCATCCCTTTCCCCATCATGTCCGATAATGATAACTATTCTCCTATAACTATTTTCATGATAAACTTATGTGTTACATTTACATAAAACACATATCAAAACTCAATAAATTTCTACCAATGTATTGAAATAATTGGAAAGGTATCAATTCATTTGAACTTTTGATCCTCCTTAGATCTATCACATCTCCTTAATCATTTATATGTATACCACATAAGCATTCAGCATTTCTCATTATCCATTAACCATGATTTTCAATATTATTCCCAAATACTTCCATCCTATAAAAAAATATAAATCATGTCATGTGATTCAATAATGTAAAAACATAATCCTTGAAATAATCTCGGCCAATCATATATCATTTTTTAGATTTATCATTTTTAACATTAATGGCATTGGTAATTTCAAAATAGATATATGTATGGTGTTTATGATCCTATCAAGGAGAATTCCCCCTAGGACATCGATTCTCATAATAAAAATTTTAACCACATTTAACATTTAAAATTGATACCTTAGGAAGATATTATTTCCCCATCAGGGAGTCAATTGAACACTTACTTTTCATTGGAATATTATTTCATCATTCCCTAAATTATCACATATAAAACATCTTTTAATCATATTATAACATATTCCTTGGTTCTTATTTATACATTCTTGACAAAAAATTCTTTGAAAATATTTAACTATATTATCATAAAAAACCAAAATATCAATGAATATTTATTAATAATATTTTATACATTTGGAAATTCACTAAGGATCAAGTTCTTAATCATTTAACTAGACATCTAGTTTGGAATAATAACACGATTTCTCACTAGATCTCAAATTCATTTTCATTAGTTTTTTCAGAAAACCGTTGTATTTTTCTTCAAATCAATTTTTATTTATATTCTTTTGGAATCCATCCATTTTATAAAACCTAAATGGTTATAATAAGAATATCAAATAAATCTTCATATACCATCTTACTAGCAAGATAAATACTACGATATACATATTATGGTTATCTAGAACACTTTCTATTTATCCAAAATAACTATGATTGTCCAAAAAAATACATTCATTTTTGTTATATATTATTATTTTATTTTTCTCCAATTATAGCGTACCTTTTATATTTAATCTATCTCATACAATGATACAATCTAAAGGGAATCGACATAAAAAATTTCAGAATGCTGAGTATTCATACTAGAATTCATTTTCTTTCATTTAAAAAGTTCTTTTAGGTTTAGTGTTTTGGAAAATAATGTCATTAATCTAATATAATAATCTCATAATTTAAAAATAATAATCTTTTGCTGAGTATCAATTTTTTCACATTATAAATAATTTAAATTAATAGATGTTTTATTTTAATAATAAATATTGATGGCTATTAGAATGACTTCTTCCATTACATTAACCATACATTAATGTTGTGTAATAAATTTAAAAATGTGGGTTTGGCACAAAATTCACGGGAAGGGACTTGAAAATAAAGAAATAATATTTTAGTTCATGAATATATATAAAACAGATTCCTATATCAAAATAAAAAACGGGCACAATGTTATGAGATCCTTTCATAAAACATTCCATAAGAAATATAAAATCTATAATAAAGTTAATATGGTTTCATTGAAATTTTTAAAAATCATAACAAACTTGTTCACAATGTTATATTTCTCAACCTTATAATGTATAATGTAATTTTCCTTCCCTTAAAAATAATAATATTTCTATAAAAACCAATACATGTGTAGATAAATAATATAGGTTACTTAATATATCACTTTAAAATCACAGTTACATACTCATGGAATGACCATTACTGATATTCATTATGTAACCATCAATGGTAAACTTTAAATAACCATCATGGTTATATTTGGAATAACCAATACAATATATTAGTATAATCATTTTTGAGAAATAAAATTAGTTAACTCTATAACATTATCTAATGCATTGGAAGAGGTACAACTACCTTACCCAGAATTGGATTACAGTAGAACCTTCCATCATAAAAAACAATCCCAATAATAAAAATAGAACTCATTAAATGATGCATGATAAATACATTTAGTTCGTCTATGAGAAATCATATTCTGATGTTTATATATCCCTTTTCGTCAAAATACCATTTTAAAATCTAAAATTCATAGAATAATGGGTAAGAGGGGTTTTATTGAAGAATTAAAGGATAATTAAAAAGGAATAAAAACGTTAAATAATGGTCTTGTTTGAGGGAAATATTGGTGTCATTGTAAATGTTAAATTTGAACATCTCTTTTTTCTTTTTAAAGGATATTAAAACATTCCCCAAAATATATTTTTTAAAAAAGATTTAAATAAAAATATAATAATACATAAATTTTCCTTTAGAATTCGATTATAATAATATAAATAAACCCATAAATAAATGTAGAAAATATGGAAATGGAATAAATGGAATTTAATTGTTATTATTGAAACGATATTTTTATATTTATCCCACTTACCTTATGTTCGACTCATCTTGTGCATTATTTATATTCATGAGTATTAAAATTAGGTTATAAACTTATATTATTGATAACCATTTTCATATTTATTATAGTTTTTTTAATGATGTATTTAATTATTTGATTAATTAAATTCATTTTGGATTATTTGAAGGTATTAATTTCTAAATATGAAAATATGTTTGGTAAGTAAACTACTTTCCAATAGTTTACTATTTCATCATCATGAGAGTATTTTTCTTGAAATAATAGCAATCTTAATAAATAAATTATAACATTAAAAATCATTAATTATGGTTATTAAAAATGAATTAATTTATTATCATGGAGACTATAGGTAATACATACTCATGAGTAATGTTTCCATTTTTCAATTATTATTATGGAAAAAGGTAAGTGTCATGATATATTCTCAGAATGATCATCATATTGAAAATTTCATATTATTTATCTATCTATACTATTAAAACATATCCTTGTAATGTGGTGATAAAAATTAATTAGATCTCTTTGGGGTGGTGGAGGTCGACACATAGGCACAAATGATATTATTATTTTTAGTAATTGGAAAGGTAAAAAAGTATATTATTTATAAAATTATTATAATGATAAATATGTAATGAAAATAATTTATATAAATTAGTTATATCATTATAATCATATATAAGAGATTGTGATGGAAGATTAATTATAAAGGTTTGTGAGGTGGTATTTCACCTTAAACAGAAATTATTGGTTTGTTTTTAATTTGGGGGATGTGAGATATGGATATAAGATATTCCGTTAGCATAATAAAATTTCATTATATATAACATTATGGTGTAATTTTTTAATCATTCACGAAAAAGATTTTACGAAGGTAGATGATGAATGTAAACTAAAACATGTATTTAAATCTATATGTATTCATTGGAATGTCTCCATGGATTAGAAAATTATTCCCTATAAAGAAAGGGATTCTGAGTGATCTTAGAACTCTAGTATGAAGGGATGAATTTTTGGACAGGATGTGTATAGTTATTTTCCATATAAAATAAACTATACTTTCGAGAATCCATAACTCCAAGGATATGTTTCCCCTAGATAATTTTTCCTAACAGACATGTCACTCCCTCAGCTAGGGAACGATTCCATCGTCTCTTCTAATTTACATTATTTCACATTCACTAAATCCACTCTAAGATGCATCAACATCATGAATCCCTCCAAGAATCATCTGATTTACATTCTTATAATTTAATCCACTATACATAATCCCGAATTGGATTTATATTATTCCATCAGGTCAACCTCATCGACTCCTCCTAAATTGAATTCCCACCTTACTCCCAATATTCCTTCCCACTTTGATTAAATCCCTATGTGTATAATTGTTTATGAATACCAATTATTTCATCATCAACTATTTTCCACTCAACCACTCCATATTATCTACAATCTTACTTACACCTCCTCCTCCCCAACAACATATCCAATATTCATCCCCCATTTTATTCAATCCTCACATGTAGGGTTACTGATGATTACCCTAATTAATATAATTTATTTTCCATGTGATTTTTTATTCCATGATAGTTATCATATCCTCACCGGATACTATATAATATTACACTAACAACCTATGGAAGATCATAATTACATATTCTATTTTCCAAAATTCATCAGTACTCTATACTCCCTCATTCAGCTTATCCAATCAATTATTGATTACATCGCAAAATATCATTCTTCCTCACCCACTATGAAACTCAACAAATGGAATACGTCGGTGATTTTTTTTATCATTTATAGGTTTTTTTTTCATATTCCCGTGTTAAAATCATAATACCATATTTATTTTCCACATAGGTTAAAAAACTCACTTTATTGTTTTTTCTATCATGAATTTTATATATATAAAAATATGTATAGTTAATGTATCATATGTTACATCACATGTTCCAATTGTGATTTTATGAAACTGAATCTATATTGGTTCAATAATTTTAACTTTTAATTATTAATTCATTATTATGTTTTAAAAATAATAAAAATATAATTCATTTTATATATTCATTATTATACACGAGGAAATTTTTTATAAAATTGATTCATATTCTGATTTATTTTGTATACCTTTTCATATTTGTGAACTCAAATATTCAAATTTATGTTCTATTTATTTTTTCATATTTTTTACTTTTTCAACAATAATTTTTTTAATATTTAGTTTTCAAGTAATATTGATTTAATTATTTGACTATCATCCAAAACAACGTATTTTACTATCGTCCTTCGAACACATTCACACAAATATGATGGTTTCATTTTATTAATCAAATATAATGGATTATTAATAACATTATATAGAAATAAAGATACTAATTTCAATATATCAATCACAAATGAATTTTTATTATTTAGTGGATTCTACTTTTATTTTTTGGATAATTATTATATTAATATTAATTTAAATTATATGAAATTGATAAAAAATAGTTATCATAATGTATTTTAATTTTTTTAATTATCTATAGAATAATAAATTTTTAGTGATCAATTATTATTTCAAATTTATTTTAATTTAAATCTAATGTAGTTTTTTAATATATTTAACTTTTCGATTAAAAATAATAATTTACAAGATATTACTAAAATGTGGAAATATGGTAATTTAGTGACATATTTTATCTACAGGATATGATGATTATCGTTAAATAGACACTGTAAATTTTCTATATTTTTTATGAGAAACAATAATTCTTATGTGTTTGTACTTTATTTATTCACATTTTTTTCTACTAAAATAAAATTTTTTTTACTCTAGTACATATTAAAATTTTTCATTGATTTATGTGTTAATGTGCATTAAATATCAATAAAATCATTTATCTATTATATGAAAAAGTGTTTGTTGGAAAATATTTCAGTGGTTCTTTATACTGCCTTATATCTTAATATTATACACTAATTCTCCAAACATTTCTTCTTTAGTTGAAAAAGATATACCATTTATTAATTAAAATATGACTTTAAGTCATTATAATATATCAAAACATAGGAATAAATAATTTCAAAATAATATACATAGAATCCACAAGATTCTATAAGAATCATATAGGATATCAAAATTTAAATAACAGACACCTACTTTTATATTTTTAATGGGAAAAATTAATTCACATGTGTTTTTGTTGTACTGATTATGATGTATTTTTGCATCATCAAAAGATGTTTATACAATCTTGTACCACACAATTATGCATTTATTTAAGTGAAAAATGAATTAAATCATCATTAAATCATGTTTCTAATACATCAAAAGGTGTTCTTACTAAACTGTTTAATTACTAATTATTCTATATTATAATTTGATGTTCTATATTGATCATAAAAATGTTTTCTTATTTAAAAAATTAAAACTAAACATTCATTTATTAACATGCATTTCTAAAACATGATAAGATCACTAAATAGTGAAAAATAAGGGTATTCCCTGATAGTAAATTGGTACTTGAAGATCATTTTTATATTTTATTTTCTCGAAGGGTTGAAATTCATTAAAGCATGTGGAACTACGTTTTTTTCCTCTTTTGTTAGCATTTTGAATATGTGTTTATATTTGATGTTATCATGTATTATATATAGCGTTGATTATATGTGTTGTCATTCTATGTGATTCAATTAACAATTAGTATATTTTATTCCCTAGTAGGATATCATGCATGTGTATATGCTCTCATGAATGTATATTTGTTTCCGAAGTTTTTTTCATTGAAAACATGATAGTTTCTTCCAATTCTTTTATAATAATATGTTATAAGAATGAATTAAATTGTATCACCAAACATAATATTTGATATGATATATTGAAAATAATAAATTATTTTAATTATTTTTTCGTAATGAACATATATGAAAATCAATTACATGTGGATTAGATCGTGGATGTATAAAATTTTTGCTTTATTTTCATTCTCAAATTTGAATTAATTTCTTTCATTTTTCTAACTTTGTGTCACTATAAATCCCAAATTTTACTTATTATAAATCTTAAATATACATTTTTTTAAATATTTCTATAAGGTAATGTGTTTTAATTATAACATAAAATTATATATATTAGTTTAAATTTATATGTTCTGTTAATATGTTGTAGATATTGAGGAATAATATAGTAATAGAAAAATATTAAAAGTATAAATTTATATACATTTTAGGATCCTTCTAATCAATTATGTGAAAAAATAAAGGTTTTATAAGTGGAATTTTACTCCTTTTATATGTTAGATTTCATGATTAAACTATCACCTCTGGTACACAAGCACACACACAATCCAATTTTATTTTCATTATCAAATGTGAATATTTCTTAATAATAGTATATTTTTAAAAATAGATATTAATTTTTATCAAATAATCAAATATATAATTTTAATAGTAATAATATTAAATTTTAATTATCACGAACAAAATTATTTAATTGTTATCTTGAAACATATTGAAATTATAATAGATAAATTATCCTTAAGTATTGGAAATTTTTGTTAATGGATTTCACATATGATATAATATATGTTGTTTAGTTTATTTTTCAAATCTATTTTCCTCCCTCTTGAGAACATCTATTTTGAAAAATTATTTATCTTTAGGATTAAAAATTATAATTTTGAAGATATTACAATGATTTGGAAACATGGTAGTAGAGTGTCAGATTGTATTTGTAAGTGAAGATGATGATTGTGAAAGAATCATTATTGTTTTGTTGATGGGAAATGACAATCATAAAATCACTTTTATTTGTACTATATTGAATCATATATACTTTTTCTTCTAGAAAAGTTGTTTATACAGTGGAATTCTATAAATATAAGTGCTTAATTAAGTGGAAATGTTGATTCAATATAGTACAATTGGAAAATGGCCGAACATATTAAAATATTAGGCTTATTTATGTAGATTTGACTCACACTCCCAATGAAATCAATTTGAAAAGTTAAAATGTTTTAAAAGTCATCGAGGGTCCACTAGGTAACCATAAAATTTATAAATAAATGTATAAAATTACATTATTTTAAATATAAAACATATATTGTCTGAATATATTATATATAGTATTTTATTACATCACTATTGGGTTATTAGGATGTCATAAAACACATTATATAATTAAATGGTATTTAATTTTTACACAAAAAATTGATTGTCTCAGAAAATTAAGAAACATTCACTGTTAGATAATATCGAAATCCTGATATAAAATATAATATTGATTTTATCTAAATAATTATATAAATATGTTAACTTTTTAAATTTAAAATAAAAACTGACATTTATAAAAAATTCTGGTGTTCTTTGGAAAAATTATCTTTCAAACCTTTAAAAATGTACAATTGTAATTATAAAAAATAAAAGATAATTTATATTTAATGAAAATTAATTTATTAATAATATTTTATTAAAATAATATTTAATTAACAATCCATTTATTCATCAAAATAGATTTTTGAATAAATATTACATAAAAAAATATTTGTTCTTTTAAAACTATTTACCAAGTAATAATAAAAAATGAATGTATATTATTTATTCTTTACAAAAAATAATCCACATAATCATAGTTCTATGGTCTTTTTATATAACCCCTACTAACAGTTTCAAATGACATAAGGGTAAGGTGTGTGATGGTGGTCGACTATAGGATTTGATTTGATAACATCTCTCATGCGATAATATCTATCAACATCTACTTATCCCATAGTTGGATCCATTAGATCTTAATATGTTGAAGCTCGGCTTGGTCCAGGTTAAGAGTGAAGCCTAGTGATGCCACCTCCATTCCGAGCTCTGAAAAATGGGCTTCATATGGATCAATTCTACTAGATGAGGTCATCGCTTCCATTGTCTGGGTAAATTGAATTTTTTAAAGCCAGATAATTATACTAATCAATTGATCACTATTCATTAGCTATATTAGCTATGGTAAAAATTCATAACTGTATTTTAAAATCTGAAAACATAAAACCATATAAGATCACGTGTTATATAATAATTTTTCATAATAATATATTTAATAAGATCTAGAGGGATTTTCATTAATAAAGTATTGGGTCGTTACCATCTTACCCCTTAATAAATTTTTACAACAAAATTTCATTTTCTCACACAAAAACATATGTGGGTAACTCTGCTTCATCACTTCCTCTGATTCCCACATTACTTATATTATCTTTTGGTTTCTCCATAGCACATTAATGAGGGGAATTGTCATATTTCATTGAAATTTCTCCCTACAATCTATGATCTTCACATACTTTTCTTCATTGGAGAGGTAAATTTACAATTGTACCACCTCTGGATTGAGTACATGCGATGGGTTATGTATGTACTTCCTCAAAGGGGATATATGGAACACATCATGTACTTGAGATAGGTTCGTTGGAAGTTCTAGTCAATAGTACGCTACTCCAATTCGACCAACGATCTCTAAAGGGCCAATATACCATGGATTAAGCTTTCCCTTCTTCCCAAATCTCATAAATCTATTCCATAGGGATATGGGGAGAAATACCATGTCTTCGACATCAAACTCTAGGTCTCATCGACGATTATCTGCATGTCTCTTTTGTCTTCTATATGGAGATTTAATGCGTTGTTGGATGGTCTTAACCATCTCCACCATTTCATCGACCATTTCTATACCTAGGAGTTTTCTCTCCCCACCTTCCTTGCAACATGTCAGTGATCTGCACCTCATCCCATACATGGATTCATAAGGATCCATTTGTATGTTTGAGTGGAAACTGCTGTTTTTAGAGAACTCAACTAGAGTAATATGTTGGTACAGTACTCCATTCAAATAAATTGACCATGCTATCAACATGTCTCCATGTGTTTGGGTAGTCCTCTAAGATTTCCATCATTTATTGGATGATAAGACGTAATGATGTTCATATCAGTATTCAGAGCATGTTGACGACTCTTCCAAAATGTATAGGTTAATCATATATGTCAAACGATTATGATCGATATTGGTAGTCCATGCCGACTTACATATTCTATGATAAATATATGTTCTTGTTGATCCAATGATAAATACAATTTTATTGCAATGAAGTGTGCAATTTTGGTTAGACTATCCACAACAACCAATATAGCAATGATTCATTTGGATGTCTTCAGATGTCCAGTGACAAATTCTATTTTGACGTTTTATCATTTCCATGTTGGTATGTGTAACTATTCCATCAGCCCCTTATACTTCTACCTCTCAACCTTCACTTGCTGACATATAAGGAACTTGGATGTATACACAATGATCAATTTATTTATGTTATCCAACAAATAATGATCTCATAGATCTCGATACATATTTGTGTTTCCTAGGTGAATGGAGAAATTCGAACTATGTGCATCATCCAAATGTTCATTTTTAATCTATGGATTGATTGAAACACATAGTATTGACCAAAATATCATAATTCCTTCTTCATTTACATTGATCTCTGAGGATTTCCCTTTTCTAATAGTTTCCACTTTTATCTGAATTCCCACATCATCCTTTTGAGCATCCTTTAACCATTCCAAAAGTGATGGTTGAACAATCATTTGTGAAAGGATTGATTATGTTCCCTTCTTTATGATTCCCATGTCTATCTTTATCAAATATAAGAAGATTAGGTCCTTTTAAATTATCATCAATTATAGAATCTAGGTGTCCATTTTACATAGAGAACCCACTGCCTTGTTCGCTTCCCCAAGGTTGTAATGGATTTTGTAGTCATAGTTTTTGATTAACTCTAAAAATCATTATTGGTGCATATTCAACTGTTAATGTGTGAATATATACTTTAGAATTTTGTGATCTGTGTATATTTACTTCTTCTCCAAAAAATATTTCATGTCGCCAAATTTTTAAAGAGAAGATTACTACTGCAAACTACATTTCATATTTTGGATATTTTCCATCCTAAAAATTCATTTTTCTGGAAGCATAAGCAATGCCTATTCCATTTTTCATTAAAACACAACCCATTCAATTTTGCGAAGCATCACTAATCACCAAAAAAATCTACACTTGTGGGTAATGGGAGAATGGGTAAAGTGATAAGGCTAATTTTCAACTCTTTGGAGATCTCTTTACATTCATCACTACAAGAAAACATGACACCCTTCAGAATTATCTTGGTATGAGGGTTAGAAAATCGTGAGAAATTTCTCAAAAATTGGAGATAATATCCAGCTCACCTAGAAATATGTGTATATATTATACTGATGTTTTCCTCAACCATCCCTAAATTACACATTTTTTGTGGGATCCACATATATCTCATTTATTATGATGATATGACAAAATAATGAAACTCCCTTCAAACAGAACTCACACATGATGTACTTTTCATTGATCTTCTCCTTTTGTAAGGTCTCTAGTATAGTGATTATATTCTTCTCATTCTCCAACTTGGTTTTTGAGTATATTAGAATATCCTCAATAAATATTACCAAATATTTGTCAAGATAATCTATATAGACTCTATTATTTATGTCCATAATGATTTCTATAGTATTAGTGAGTAAGAAGGTCATTAATATGAATTAAGAGTTCCCGTATCTTTTATGTGAAGTAGTCTTGGGGATATAATCCTTATTCACCCTTACATGGTAATATCCCAACGGTAAACCTTCCATGGAGTTGTATTGTGCTCCACGTATCTGATCGAATAATTTAACAATTTTGGGAAGAGGATAATTTTTTTATCATGATTTTTTTGAGCTCACAATAATCAATGCAAAGGCGCAATGACCCAAAATTCTTTTTGATGAAGAGGGCAGGTGAACCTCCTGGTGAATCACATGGGCATATAAACCCTTTATCTAGGTTCTCCTATAGTTTTTTTCATCAGCTCCTCATGCTCCACAAAAGACATTCTATATAGAGTCTTGGATACTGGAAAATCCCCAGGTATAAGATAAATTGATAATCAACGTATCTTCTAAGAGGAGGACCATGAAATTCCTCAGGAAACACATCAGAAAATTCTCTCACAATATGCATGTCATCAAGGATTTTTGCTTCCTTGGACTCAATCATCTAATCCAAATACATGTTCACATAGGGTAGTAATATCGACACTTCAAGTTATTGTGATAAGGAATATTCGTCAATCTCATTTCACTTGTATAGAATCGAGGGTCAAATCTCCCTATGAAGAGTGATTTCCCTCTAACTAAATTAATGTTGGATCTATATTGGTAAAGCCAATACATGACAATAATTGAATCAAATTTCACCATATAAAGTATGAAGATTTCAACTGGGAGGTTCAATCCACAAATTGTGAGATGGGAGGTGTTATATTCATAAGGTTTTAATGATTTCCCCATTTTTCGTTCTCACCAACATCTTTACTTCCATGATTTTTGGTGTGGTTGGGATTTTTCTACTAACCTATTGGGATATAAAATAATTCATATAATGAAAATCAAAAATAATGTTCTCTATTCATGAATGAATAACTTGAGTACCTTTCACCATTTCGTTTGTGGCATTCACTTCAGTGGTATTGATGGAAAAAAAGAATTCCCTTTTTACCTTGGAGGTTGTTGGTTTCCTCCTAAAATCCTTGGTATTGGGTATTGGTTTACAACGTTCTTATTTTCGTTGCGGTCAAAAAAATGAACAAAACATTGTGGGTAATATGGGAAATTATCTTCTCTATCACAGCAACATGTGTTTTCATGTTAGTAGTTAATAGAATGGTTCCCTTATCTTCCACACCTAATGAATTTCTTCATCCCCTTCAACCAATTTATGAGGTACTTATTTCCATACCTTTGTCAAGTGGGCTGCTGAATTTTCTTAGAACCATTGGATTTATCAGTTAAAACACGATAATATAATCACACCTTATTCTTCTTACCCCCATGATACATTTAAGATTCATTGATCTCTGTTTAACCCGTGAGGGATGATTAGATGATTTCCTCATATCTCTCGAAGTCACATATCTCTATAGATTTCCATAGCATGGGTTATATCCCTCCAAAGAAGTGGTCAACCTTGCATTCATGGGTAATGAAAAAGCTGAAGGCATATCATGAAAGCCTTTTAATGTTTTCCTCATATTCCCTAAAATATTCATCACCTTTTTTCATGAGTTAAAGGAAGTCCCTTTCCATATTATATTGAAGGGTGCACGAAAATTATTTACCATATTTGTTTTCCATAAATCCTTCCATTCAAAAACCATGATCTCTTCCATAGGCTTCATATTTTTCATCAATGTCCACCGTTGATCATATTCACCCTCCATATGATAGGAATCCAGAAAAGACCTCTCTTGTTCAGTACATTGAAGGATGAATAATATATTTTCAATTGAGTAGATCTATTGTTTGGAAATCAGGTATCGAATGATCCATTTTATGTAGGTTCCCTTTGTCTCATGAAGCTCTTGATTGTGACATGTTCTTTCTGGGGGGGGGGGTTGGATATTCTCCTTGAATCATGTTTCCATTCAAAATTGGACTTAACTGACAGTGTATCAGGAAAAACATTGTGATTCCCACTCAAATCAGATTGGGAATCTCATTAGAACAATAAGGACATTGATATTCACATCGACTGTTAACTCAAGTTATTCTATTATTGGCCATTTTCTAGAATAAAGGTAATTTTATGGGTACCACATAAAGGGTAATCCAAATAAAAAATGGATGACTTATACATTAATTTTATTTTCATAACTTATGAATTTATATGGTTCAATCTATGTTATCAATTATCTACTTCCTAATATATATTCTGAGGGGATTTTTTAATTGCCATAATAATGGTTCATACTAAGATTATTAATTTACCAAATAATATCCCCCTGGAGTTTCATAACCAACATTGTAGCAAGTCTCATTTTCGTGCACCAGTTCCAGTTCGAGTCTAGATCAAAGTTGTTTTTTTGGGATTTATCCAAAGATACTCCTATACGAGGGCTGCCTCTAACTACTCATATCCATATAGGGAAGTATTTTATAGAAAAACCACTTAATAAATTCTAACTAAAATTTAGTGATGTTTTTATTATACCTAGGCAAATCCCAAAGGCTTTCACTAGGGTTTTGAAATCCTATTACCAAATATAACTAATCATATCTTCTGATACCGACTATAAAACACCACACATTAATTCACCCTTAAACACGATTTACTACAAAAGAACTTCACATAATACAAAATATGAGATCAATAGGTCTAGTTTCATGGGTATTAAGAACATTAAATAACATATTACAACATGAAATCACAATATCTTATTGAAATATTCTTTTACATGACCACACACATTACTTCGTACTTAGCGTTGCATGCGATAACCTGAGGATATATAAAAAGAAAAGTGTGATCTAAAAATCCCAAAAGGGGAGTAAACAAGGTATAAAATTAATAATATAGTACATGTTAGGAAATAGTCATATCAGTAGATCTTAAGTCAAACATGACCCTAAAGCCGTTATATAGCATGAATATCGTAACATGGAAATGTGGAAACAACATTAACCTGATATTAGCGTGATCCAAGGCTCATTGAACAAGAAGCATGAGTAAACACAAATTTAAATATGATTATCACTAGTAAACCCATATTTCACTTGAAATATAATTAAACTATTCTTTACCCAATGCAATGGAGCGCTATTAGGGCGCACCATTCGTAAACATTTTGTTTCATGCATAAGGGTTCCACATGTATCATTTAACATTGAATCATTCAACACCATAATTTCGTCCATTAAAATTGTATATGAAATAAATACAAGAAAATGTATAATAAATATGTAAATGTGCATAAATTTTAATACCCTTGATAGAGAAATGGGTATGGTATTCTCTACCCAATGACGTTGGCTTGGAAAATCGCAGTGCAATTTGGGTAGCATAACAGCAGACATAAGAATTTATAAAAAACGTTAATGAGAGGTATAAAAATGGCACATCATATTTAAATTAAATGAATAGTAAGGGTTTTATATAGATACATGTACCACCATATGTTATGGAATTAAGATTCATAATACAAAATAATTGATTGAATATACATGAGAAGGGCGGAATTCCTTAAAGAATTTTAGCATGGTAACCTGTGTACATGGGTGGCATTAATGAGAGATAAAGAGGTTTATCATCATTCAAACATAAGGATGGAAGTATGGGGTTTTTGAGAAATCATACCCTAACACTTTTATTTGAATGAAAAAGGTATTGAAAAATAATGAAACATGGAAAAATAGGAGAATGGATGAAATCTCTTACTTGGAAGTGTGTCCCCAAAGGCATGGGAGATGGTTTAGAGTGGATTATTGGGAGCATAGGGCACCTTGGAAAGAAGTCTAAGGAGATAAGGGAATATTTTGGTAAAGCTAAAAAGAATTTGAGTGAAGATAATTTTGGATCTTGGGTGGGATTATATATGAAAAGAGAGAGAATTCTTTATTATTTAGGATTTGGATACCACAGATTAATCTAAGGAAAACCACAATCCAAACCATGTGTTTTGCACAGGGTTTTTTCCAAAAGGTATTTTAAAACATTATTCTAAAAATTCAATTGCTGAACATATTAAAATAGTAGGCTTTATTATGTAGATATGAGTCACACACCCATGGAAATCAATTTAAAAAGGTAAAATGTTCTATAAGTGTTGGAGGGTCTACAAAGGTACCATAAAATATATCAGAAAAATTTAAAATAACATTATTTTAATGATAAAACAAATATTCGACAAAAATATAATTTATATTATTTTATTACATCACTATTAGGTCATTATGATGTCATAAAACACATTATATAATTAAATCCTATTTAATTTATAACCAAATATTCTAATGTCTCAGAAAATGATGAAAAATTCACCGGTGGATAATTATGACATCTTGATTTAAAAAATAATATTCATTTTTTTAAATAATTTTCTAAATATGTGAATTTATAATTTTTAAAAAAATCAATATTTATCGAATATTCATAGGTTTTTACAAAAAGAGGTTTCTATCCATTAAAAAAATAACAATTGTATTAATAAAAAATATATGATCATTTATATTTAATAAAAATTAATTTTTAAATAATATTTAATTAAAATATTACTTAATTCAAAATTACATTAATTCAAAAAATATATTTATCAATTTAATATTAACTAAAAATAATACATGTGGTTTTAAAACTATTTACAAAGTAATAATAATAAAATTAATGTATATTAATTATTCTATAAAAAAATTTATTACGTTAATTATAGTACTAGGGACCTGTTTCTTAACCTCTTATAAAACCCACATATAACATATGGGTGAGGTTTATGATGGTGATAGACTCATGGGGTGGCTTGGATAAAATTGTTTGAGTGTTAGTCTATATAAACTTTAACTTCTCACATTGTCAGTTTCGTTCAAGCATAACATGTTGACGCTCGGCTTGGGCTTGGTCAAGAGTGAAGCACAGTGACACCACCTCCTTTTTGAGCTCTGACAAATGGGGTTCGTATGGATAAATTCTACTAGATGTGACCATCTCTTCCTTTTTATGAGTAAATTGGATTTGAAAAATCCCTATATTTATACAAATCCATCGATCACTATTCAACACCTTTAGGATAAATGTTCAAAATTATTAATGGTATTTTGAAATCAAAAAACATAAAACCAAAAAAGTTCCTTTGTTATATAACCATTATACATAATAATACATTTAATTATATCAAGAAGTATTTTCATTATTAAATATTTGTGTCATTAAAATCTTCCCCCCTTAAGAAATTTCTCCCTCGAAATATATTTTTCCCACGAAAAAAATACGCGGGTAACTCTACTTCATCACTTACTCTAATTCCCACTGTTCTTATTCAAATATGCGGTTTCTACACAACAACATGATGATGGGCGTTATATTATGTCATATAACTTGTTCCATACGATCTAATATCTTCACCGACTTCTCATCATTGGACATGTCATTCACCAATCATACTACCTTTGGATTGAGTACATGAGATCGGTTAGGTATATACTTCCTCAAGAGTTATTCATGGAACTCATCATGTACTTGAGATAGGTTTGGGGGGGGGGAGTACATGTCGATAGGCCGCTACTCTAATGCAATCAAGGATCTCAATAGGTACAATGTACCTTGGACTATGCTTTCCATTCTTCCCAATTCCTATAACTCTCTTCCACAGTGATATATAGAGGAATACCATATATCCGACATTAATATCTTTGTCTCTTCAAAGATTATCAGCATAGCTCTTTTTTCAACTCTGAGTCACATTAATGTGATACTGGATGATATTAACCTTCTCCATCATTTCATCAACAATTTCTGGACCTAGGAGTGTTTTCTCCCCAACATAATCACAACATGCCGATGTTCTACACCTTATCCCGTACATGGATTTATAAGGATCCATTGGTATGGTTGAGTGAAAACTATTGTTGTAAGTGAACTCAACTAGAAAAATATGATGAATCTATACTATTTTTAAGACCATTGATCATGCTCTCTACATGTCTTCAAGTGTTTAGATAGTCCTCTCAGATTGGCCATTAGTTTGAGGATGATAAGACTTAATGATGTTCATCTTTGTAATCAGAGCATGTTGAGGAATGTTCCAAAAAATAGTGGTTAATCATAGATCTCAATCAGATACGATTAGTAGTGGTACTCCATAAAGCATTAACAATTCCCCGATATATATCTTCTCAAGTTGATCAAATGAGAAATCCTATCAATTTTAAATGAATTGTGCAGTCTTTGTAAGATGATCTACAGCAACCATGATAGGATTTTTTACATTGGATGTCTTCGGATTTATAGACAGAAAGTCCATAGAGATGTTCTCCCATTTCAATGTTGGTATGGGTAATAGTTGCATTATCCCCTTAGACATATCCATATCAGACTTCACTTGAGGACATACTATGAACATTTATGTACACTCAGTGATCTCATTCTTCATGTTATCCACCAATAATGATCTTAGATATCTCGACCCATATTTGTGTTTCTAGGGTGAATGGAGAAATTCAAACTGTGTGCATCATCCACATTTTTTTCCTTTAACTCGAGATTTTATGTAACACAGAGTCTTGACACAAATCTAAAGATTCCTTCTTCATTAATATCGAACTCTGAGGATTTCCATTTTCTGATACCATCCACATTTTCTAAATTCCCACCTCATCCTTTTGAGAATCTTATATTCTTTCAAAAAGAGAGGTTTGAGAAATAATTTTTTAATGATTGATTATGCTCTCTTCTTTATGATACCCATGTCCGTCTTCATCAAAATTAAGAAGATTCAATCCTTTTCAATTAACATCAATGATAGAATTGTTGGGTCCTTTCTACATGGATAATATTCCACCTTGTTCACTTTACCAAGCTTGTAATGGATTGAAAAATCATATTCATTTATCAGCTATAAAAATCTTTTTTGGTTCATATTCAAGTAATTCTTTGTGAATTGATACTTTATACTTTTTTGATCTGTGTGTATTTCACATTTATCCACAAAAAGATAATGTATGAATTTTTTAAAATATAATATTACTACATCCAACTACAATTCATATGTTGGATAGTTTTTCTCTCGTGAAATATTAATTTCTATGAAGCATTGGAAATGAATTTGTCTTTTTTCATGAACACACATCCTATTCCCTTCTTCAAGGAATCACTAAATAACACAAAATGGTCTCCACTTGTGGGTAATGTGTGTATGGTTTTAGCGGTAAGAATCCTTTTCAACTCCTTGAATAACTATTCACATTCATCACTTTAAAGAAACATAAATCCCTTCTTAGTTAGCATGGTAAGAGGGTTGTACAATAGTGAGAACATTTCTCACAAATTGGTGATAATATCCTACTAACCCCAAGAAGATAATGATATATGTTACTGATGATGGACTCATCCATCCCTCAATTTCATCACTAATGTAGCGATCCACATATATCCCATTGCTTGTGAGTATTTAAACTAAGAATGAGACCTCCTTCAACTAGATCTCACACATGTTGAAATTTTTATATAGATTTTACTTTCTCAATTTTTCTAGTGCAGTGCTTAGATGCTTTTCATCATCCTCCATGGTTTTGGATTATATTGGAATTTTATATATAAAGACTACCAAAAATATTTAAAAGTAATATCTTTAGGGAAGAGGATATATTTCTTTATCGGATTTTGTTGAGATCACAATAATTAATGTAAAGGTGTAATGGCCCATCCTTCTTCTCGATGAAGAGGACTGATGCACCCCATAGTGAAGAACATGGGTGTATACAACATTTATCTGGGTTCTAATATTGTTGTTTCTTCATCTCCTATATCTTCATAATAATCATTCTATATGGTATCATTGATAGTGTCAATGCCCCATGTTTAAGATAAATTTAGATTTCAACATCTCTTCTAGGAGTAATACATGGTAATTCCAAATAAAAAAATTTAAAGAATTCTATCACAAAAGGCTTGTCTTCAAGGATGGTTGCATCCATGGACTCAATAATCTGATCCAGATACACATGCTAATAAGGATATACTATCCACACAAGAGATGATCCAACTAAGGAAGATTCATCCTCCTCCTATAGTTTTATTGAATCAGGGGTCAATTCTCAATATGGAGAGTGATTTCCCTCTCATGAAAATTAATGTTGGCTCTATATAGATAAAAAATCCTTGATATGAATTGCATCAAATTGTCCCATACGGAGAATGATGAGGTTCACTGAGAAGGTCAATCCAAAAATTGTGATAGGGATGGAGTTATATTAATGGGTTACAATCATTTCCCCATTTTTATTTCTATAAAAAATATTTACTTCCATGAATTTTGGTGGTGTTGGGATTGTTCAACTAGGCATTCACGATATAAAAGAATTTGTAGAACCAAAATCAAAAAAGAATGTTAACTATTCTCGAATGAATAACTAAAATACCAATTACCTCTTTGTTGTTGGGGTTCACTTTAGCAGTAGGGATGGAAAATGCGCCCCCATTCTGCATTGTAGGTTATTGGTTGCATCAAATAACCACTACATTAGGGAACTTGTCTGAATAATTTCTATGTTATTTGAATTTGAAGCAATGAAAAACATGTTTAGGGTAGAACAGAGCATTCCTCTCCTCTATCGTGTCCGTGAGTTTTTCTTTTAGACATTTAATGTCTATGTGTCATTATCATCCACACATAAATTATTTCCTTGTCCACTTCTAGTAATTTCTGGGGTGCTTCTTTCAACACCTTTAGAATGTGGTGTGCTATATTTTCATACCAATCTTGTATTTATCCATCAGACCAAAAATATTAATGTCCACCTTATGCATTTTATCCCCATAATACCCTTGAGATTCACCAGTCTCCATTTCAACCTTGAGGTAACAACAAAAATTTTTCTCATAGCTCTAGAAGTCATGGATCACTTGGGATTTTCATATGCAATGTTTAATCACACCAAAAAAGTGGTCAACCTTACACTCAGGTGTAATGAAAAAGCCGAAGTCATATTGTACAAGCCTGGGGATGTTTTCCCTGCACGGTTTGAAAAATTCATTATCTTTTTTCTTAAGGGCAAGTAAGTCCCTTTCATTTTTAAATTAGAGGGTGCACATAAAATATTTATTGAATTTTTTTCCCAAAAACCAATCCATTCCATCTCCTTGATCTATTTCTAATGATTATTAGTTTTGATCAATGTCCACCTTTGATCATCGTTCCCCTCAAAATGTTAAGCAACTAGAAAAATATTCTCTTTTTCATAATATTGAATGATGCAGAAGAACTTTTCAATTGAGATGATCCATTGTTTGATAAATTAGTGACCAAATGAACCATTAAAAATATTAGGTCTTTGACTCATGAGGTTTTGATTGAGATATTTTCTTTCTTAGGGTGGTTGAATATTCCCATTGACCAATTTTTCTATTCAGAAAATGAGTTAATTGAGAGAGTATCGTGATAATGTTCACGATTCCTTCTCTTATCGGATTGGGAATCTCATTAGAATAATCATCACATTGATCATAAAATCAGTTGTTAGACTATTTTATCATATTATTGGTCGCTGGATGGAAAAAATGGAATGTTAGGGGTATCACATAAAGAGTATTCAATATTAAAAAATGAATTAATTTTAATATATTTTTATTTCCTTAACTTTAGAATTTATTGTCTTCAATCTATGTTATCCATGATCTACATTCTAACATATATTATTATGGGATTTTATTAATTCCCTTAATAATGGTTCATACTAAACTTATGATTTTACCAAAGCATATCCCCTGTGAGTGTTGTAATCCAGAGTGAAACAAGGCTTGTTTTCATGCACTAGATCTCGTTCGAATGTAGCTCAAAGTAGAGTATTTGGGTTTTACACTTTAGATACCAATATTAAAGAGCCACCTCTACCATCTCGTATCCAGACAAGGATTTATTTTTGGATAAACCACGTACTCAATACTCACAAAAATTTAGGGATGTTGTTATTATACCTAGTCTTATCCCTAAGGCTTTCACTAGGGTATTATAATCCTAATCCTGAAAATAACAAATCATATCCTCTGAAACAAACTATAACAACCCTATTCTTTATTACACACTTAAATATGAATTATTACATAAACTATTGAGATTATAAAACATGGATGATAATGATTTTTTACTATCCATGGTTCTTAAGAACATTACATAACAACTTTAAACATGAAAGAGAAACATCTTATTCTAAACTTCTCTTACATGACCACACATATTCATTTGTACTTATCAATGCATGGGATAACCTAAGGACATGTAATAAAGAATGTGTGAGATATAAAGCCTAGTAGGAGAGTAAAAAAAATTACATGATGAATATATTACATTTTACACAATAGGCATATCAACAGAGCAAAATATAAATATGAACATAAAGGGATTGTATACCATGATTATCATAACATGGAAATGTGGAAACAACATTTAACATGATATTGGCATTATCCAAGGCTCATTCCACATGGAGAATGATTAAATCCACATTTTAATTGAATTATAATTATTAGAACCTAATTTAACTTGACATTCCATTATACTATACTTTACCCAATTCATTGGAGCGCTATCAGGGCACACCATTCTTAAACATTTCATTTCATGCTTAAGTGGGGCACATGGATCATATAACATTGAATTATTTAAAACCATCATTTATTCCACAATAATGGAATGTGAAATACATAAATAAAACTATATAATAAATATGTAATTGTTAATAAAGGTGAATACCCTTCATAGATAAATTGGCATGGTATTCACTACACAATGACATTGGCTTAGAAAATGGAGTTGCAACTTCGGCAACATAACAGCATGACATAAGCATTTATAATAATGGTTGATGAAAGATATAAGTATGTCTCATAATATTTACATAAAATGGAATGTAAAGGGGTTACATAGATACATTCCCCACCATATGTAATTGAATTTGGATTCATAATACAGAAGAATTTCTTGAATGTGTATTAGAAGAGAGAAATTCCGTACAGTATTTCGTCATGGTAACAGGTGTAAATGGGAGGCATTAATGAGAGATTATGTGGCCTATCACAATTTGAAAACAATTAGGTTGGTATTGGGGAGGTGAAAATCATACCCCATAATTTTTGATTTAAATGAAAAATGTATATAAACATAATTAAACATGGACCAAAATGAGAAATGAAGAAATCTTTATATGGAAGTTTGACTCCAAAGGCTTAGGAGATGCTTAAGAGAGGCTTCTTGGGAGATTGGGGGAAAATTTGGAGGATTATAGGGAGAAGTGGTCAAGGGATTTTCTATATCCAAATTCTTTGAGAAAGGAGGAAGTGGGATCATGGGTGGAATTATATAGGAAAAGAGAGGGAATTCCTTATTATTTATGTTTTGGCCACCACACATTATACTAATCAAAACCACAAACCAACCCATGGTTTTTTCCAATGGTTTTTGTCAAAGGGGAGGGGAAAGCATGATTTTATAAGAAAAATGGAAGAACATATTTACGTATTATGATTTCTTATATGGAGATGAGTCACACTCTCAAGTAAATCAATTCAAAAAGTTAGAATGTTTTATAAGACATGGTGGGTCCACTAAGGCACCATATAATTAATCAAAACAAATCTAAAATCACAATATATTAATTATAAAGAATAATTTGGACAAAATATCATTTATATTATTTTATTATATCACTATTGGGTCATTATGATGTCATAAAACACAATATATAATCAAATTGTATTTAGTTTTTACCCAAAAATTTCACTGTCTCAGAAAATAATGAAAATTTCACCGTTGGAAAATTCAAAAACCAAATTCAAAAAATATAATTCAATTTCTCTAAATTATTTATTAAATATGTTAATTTTTATTTTAAAATAGAATCAGACATTTATCGAAAATTCATGTGTTTTGACATAACCAGCTTTCAAACCATTATATAAATTACAATTTTATTTGTAAAAATTATACGATCATTTATATTTAATAAATTAAAATTAATTAATAATATTTTTTTTAAATATTTTATAATTAAAAATACATTAATTCATTAAAATAAATATCTTAATTGAATATTTTCTAAAAATACTATTTGTTCATTAAAAACTATTTATAAAGTAATAATAATAAAATGAGTGAATATTATGTATTCAATTTAAAATATAATTCTCATAATCAAAGTTCTAGGGTCTTGTTACATTACCAATTATATCACCCACATATGGCCTAAGGGTATGGTTTGCATTGGTGAAAGACTTTTGGTGCCGCTCGGATAACATCGCTCGGGTGGTAATCCCTATCAACTTCCACTTCACCCATTTTCAGTTCCATTCAACGTTAACATGTTGAAGCTCCACTCATTCATGGTCAAGATCAAAGGCCAGTGACGCCACCTCCTTTCTGTGCTCCGACCAATGGGATTCGTATGGATAAATTCTACTGGATCATTATATCACTTACTTTTTCTATATAAATAGGATTTGTAAAAGAACAATATTTTTACTGATCAATTGATCACTGTTCAATGGATATATTACAAACAGTAACAATTCGTAACAATATTTTGATATAGAAAAAAAACAATGAAATTTATATTTTCTATAAACATTTTACATAATAATTCATTTAAGTAGAACATGGGGGATTTTAATTAAAAAATTTATGGGTCATTACATGGGTGACCAGGGAATAAAGCTACAAATGAATTAGATGATTACTAATGTTATGGGTAGTTGTCATAGAAATGATAGTTATAATCACAAATACTATAATATAATGGAAAATAAGATTAGTGTGAGTTCCATTGTTCTTTATGTATTTGTGTTGGAAGGGTATATATCTCATCAAGATTATTATCTACATTTTTTTCTATGTTTGAATGAATTAACACATTATATTATCGGGTCAGTGCAATTCCTCGTGTACCGAATTATTGCATATTTTGATCCATTTTACATATTAAGTCCCAAGAAATGGAATGAGTTATATCAAATAGGGAACGTCCATCTAAATCATCTATCATTCCAAGATCCATTATGACAAGTCCCTTAGAGATGTATTGAATTATATATTGTTCACTAATTTGGTGGTGGCCACAATATGAAAAATTCTTTAGAATCATTTCAAATGTTCATGGTCGGTATGTCCTTGTGATTTCCTAATTCCACAAATTTATATTCTAATTGATGTTGTTTGAGGGGCGTGGATGAAATTATATAGAAAGAGTCTTATTTAGTCATTCCAGCCCCCAAATGTTGTATACAAATAGTATATCCAGTCATTTTCTACACCATCAAGGGTGAAACGGGAGACCAAAAACATAATGAAAACCTCAGAAACATTTTGTGGTTTCATTGTGGATCACACTATGTGAAACTACTAGAGATATATATGATAACATTCATTGGGAAGATGATGGAATTTTGAAAGGTTGTGGATAAGGCCTAATCTCAACTCAATTGTAGCTTCTTGCTCATGATATTAGACGTATGTATGTTGGTAATCCGCATTCCGGGTGGTTAGTTTTTTTTTTGAGGTTTGGTTACTTGTAAAAGGTTTTTTGCAGGTTGATTTGGTTCATTTTTATTTATTTTTTTTGGGATCAAATTATGATAAAAAAATGGTTTCCTTATAGTTACTTTTTGTCCTACTATAGACTACCTAATTTTTTTGTGATGTGTATTTTCAATTTTTGGGGAACATTCAAACAATTTTTCTTTTTCTGATTAGGTCATCCAAATAAGTGGTGATGTTTGTTTTTATTTACTTTTTATACTTGTGTATGGATACAATAAAATTTATTTATAATAATTAAAGGATAAAATACAATAGAATGTTATAATATATAATTATATAGATTGGGAATGTAGAAGAATAAGGGAGAGAGAGAGAGGAAAAAAACTAACACAATCAAACTCAAAAAAGAACGAAAAAAACAAAAATGGGTGAAGTTATATTGTAGTGGGTAATAAATAAATATGAAAATAAATAAAATAAGTTATAAATCATGCGGTTCATATGAAAAACCAATAAGATTCACTGGATACCACTATTGAATGGGTGATTTGTATTTGACATGATAACCAAAACTCACCAAGGCAACACAGAAAGTAATAGATGCACATTATAGATTTATAAGTTCTTTATTTGTTATACCATAAAAAAATTTGTCCTTGATGGTGTTTATTATAGTTTAATTGGGCAATATGAACAACCCAAATAGCATATTTAAAAGAGAGAAGAACAAATAATGAATCTTGTGTGAAACACTACATGAAAGAGTACACCAAACATGATCATATGAGTCAAGTATAACACTATAGTACATTACTCACTATAATAAGAATATAGTATGATGTAAAAAATCCACAAAAATAGAATATAAATGATCATTAAATTATTAAAAAAAAAATCTCGGGACTCACAAAATGATTCTCTCTATGTGATTTTGAAGAGTTTAGAACTCATTGGGAGGGGAAGAAGAAATAGATGTTTATGTAGCACTCTAAATATCCTAACAAAATTATATAGATGATTAGAGGACTCCATAGGGAGAACACTATGAAAGCATCATATATTGGTCAAACTCCAAAATGAGGTTCCAATGTTTTCATTTTGTAGGTGAAGTGGAAGGATGTTTGAGCCCCTATAATTCAAGAATCCACTTGGAAGACAGTTTCTGGCCAATGGTCAATATTCTATAACTTCTAAAAAAAATAAAAACAATTTCCCCACAACATTAATATATCCATTTAAAATATTTCATAATATGGAGGCCCATAGCTCTAGATACATCTGAAATACAAACCATCACATTTGACTTTGTGTATATTCTATTTTCTAGAAAGATAATTTCTAATGGGAATAGTAAATGATGAGTTGAGCATGGGTTCCATTATAATAGTTCTATCCCATGAATTTTTGGATGTTCTTAAATAATTTATTCACATTTGGATTCAAGGTTGTCGCAGAACATGTAAATTTGTTTACATGTGTTCATGGGATTCCCTGTACTATTTCCCATTTTCCATCTACATCATCATGGGATTTTCTAATCAAGTCCACCTACTACTAAATGAACAAAAGAAGTAAAATTTACCATTATTATAGTGAAAAACACAAAATAAATGCTTCCAACATGAAGTGAAATTTTGTATTAAATTTTTAATTTACGATAAATAATCTGTTTAACATATTTTTATAAGTCTTGAAATGAATAATGAATCGTGAAATGATCAATTATTCATTTTCATCAAGATATTATTTAGGAAAATGTTTTTGATTGATAAGAATTTGGATAGATAATTTGATTATGTATGGAATGTTTCATATGAAATCCTTATGTAATTGGTTATTAACCAATGATCTATTTTAAGTTTATGTTATGAGTATGGAAAATGAGTATCTTTTTTTGAGGCCCTTCATGGTGTGGATAAATACATTGATGATATTACATGTTCTCATATTTTTATCAAAATATAGTATAGTTTATTCTTGAAAATTTCATATCCATATGATTTTTTTCATTTCCTTTATTAATGAAAATATTCTATTCTTGAATTAATTAAATACTCTAATGCTCCATGTTCTTACACATATCTTAAATTGATTATTTCAATTTTGTGAGGAACATGTTATTGTATAATTATTCTTCATATAAGAATTTTTTCAACACCCTTATGGCATGGATGGATGACTAAATGGAATATTATGTTCAACCCATTGAATCAACAGAACTCAACTATGCAAGAATAGATTATATTACATGGCCTAATTTTTTTTATGGAAACCCCAAATCCTGAATTATCTGTCTCCATGAAATGATTTACCTATGACTATTGATCATCATACTTTTTATAAATATGTTGGTAAATATGTAAAAACATTGGTTGATTCAAAATTTTATTCTACTCCTATGAATGTGATCAATTTTATTGCTAATGAAAAATATTCTATGTTAAAAGGGGAGTATGAATATGTTCATCCTTTTAATAGACATTATAAAACTACTGGACAGATAATTGATGGCCGTAGTGTTTCCCACAATGAATAAAAGCCACCACATAATGTAATTGAATTGAATTTTTTTGATAGGGATAAGAATGGATAAGTATTATCTCTAAATAATGGTTACAATGCTAAGAGAAATGATCCTAGAAAGCGGACTAAAATGATAATAAATACCATTGAATTTATGAACTCCATTTGGATGTATTAGGCTTCCCTTTTTTATGATAGGGATAAGGAGGATAATTTACCAAGGAGCCCCAATTTTTTATTAATTTCGAAGATCATGTTGATGTCAGTGTATGGGAAAAATGGTATTATGAGAAATGGGGTTCAAATAATTTTACTTTAAATTTATCATTATAGAAAATGTTCTATTGATTATTTTCATGCTATGAATCATATGGAATCCTATGAAAATTATTAATGTCTTATACTATTAGAATTGAATTAAATTATATCTTCTATTAAAATTTGAAGGGAATATTATTTTCTCCCTTTAAATATTTATGATGCCTTTAATTTTGGAAGATTAAAGTAGATAATAGAGCCTCATAGGTATGACATATGTCACATAGATAAGTGTAAGGATTTTTGAACTGTACAAGATGGAAATATTCTAGGTGAATCATCTACACCTCCAATACATAATATTCTATCTATAAATATGTTCGAATCTCTTCAAATAATGGAAAAACTGTCTAATGTTTGAAATAATCTTATTGATGATGGAAAAGATGTGTTGGTGGAAACCAAGATATATAGTAGTGGAATACTTGATAATACCACATTTTCCAACTATATTTTCCTCCCTATAATGAATTATGATTTATCTGTTGAAGGAAAAAACCAAGAGTTCAAAACATTCCATATAGAAAATTATTCTAATCAAAATTAGATTGTGTTAACTTCAGAAAATGTGAATAGTTTCATCATTTTTTCTTTGAAAACTGACATAGGTTTGTACGCTTTAACTATATAGGTTTTTAAAATTTTTAGGTGAGTTATTTACTCTTTAGGAATGGGATATACCTTATCTTTTTAGAGATAATTTTATTGACATTGAAAAACTCATATTGGATTAATCCAACCTATGAACTAATTTAAATCCTAAAAAACTATTAAATCCAACTATCCTTTCAATATTAAGGTTAATCAATTTGATTATAAAAATGAAAATTCTAATAGAACCTCTATGGATGTCTCCATTGATAAAACTAATATAATGAAATCTAAACGAAAAGGGAATTGTGTCAGTTTCAATATTAATAATATTCAATGCATGTTAAAGGTAGTAATCCTATGTAATGTTGTAAATAAATTTATATTCATGAGAAAATAATCTGTGAAGAAAAATTTGTTTCAAAGAGAAATGTGGGATTCTTCATCTAAATACATGTTTAAATGAATATTCTGTTATGGTATTGTAAGGAATTTTCCAAAAATAATACCATTAGTTATCTATAGATTTAAAAAAATACTCATAATCCCGATCTTCATGGCCTTTCAAATTGTAAAACAATTTTCTTTTGTATGATTAATTCTTTTGACAAGTTTGGTTATCACTTTATTAGAACTAGTCATCCAACAATTATATAAAATTGATTTGTGTATTGGTTCACTCAATAACATTTGAAATTTCTTCTATTATTTCCTCAGAGAAAACGGTTAATTTGATGTATAATTTTATGGGATGAATCAATATATCTATATTAATTATGGTTATAAAGGATGCTAGGAGGGAAGGTATATATTGTCATAAATTCAAGCTTAAAGTGGTTCTAATTTTTTTAGGTTATTATTGGGGAATTCAATTCCATTCTCAATCCAGATGAACGTATAGCCATGTTTAACTCATATAAATCAAATAGAGACCTCATGTATTATATGGAAAATAACAGTCTACAAGAAATCAATTTGGATGGTGAAAAATACACTAGTTAAAGGTATAAATATAACAGTGTGGTGTCCAATAGATTGAATATTTCCACTGGCAATGATAGTTTCGTTATTGTTTGGGCCTTGGGTTCATGTTCTACTCTGGAATTATTAAACTCAGTTAATCATTTAATTTGGAAAATCTCTTCACTAGATTAATCAGACCACATCATCCATTTTGATTTAAGTTTTCATGGATTTTTCATCAAAAATTTCAACATATAATTCAAGATATATGGATATATTTAAACTATACGGATGATTCATTGTATATTGTGCTAATTTTAATGATTTTTATATAGGACCTGAATAGGAAAATTAGAAGTTTCATAAAATAAACACTCTTATGAAATATAGAGAATGTAAAAAAATAGATTCCTTTGAAGTGATATTGACAATGAGGGTGTCTAGAAATCATTATTTTGCAATTTTAATCCATGAATCAGGAAACATAACATACCTTTGGATATAATCAATAATAATGGGTTGTTTTATGATAAATGTGAGGACTTGGACTCTCTGGTTGTTTTTTTATAATAAAAAGTTTGATGGTACCAATTATTGTATTGATATTAGGGAAAATATTATTCCTATGATTTTTAATGATGATTAAAATGCATTCCTAATTACATTTCCCCTAGAATTAGTAATTAAAGAGGTTAATTTTTTTATAAAATTTATGTATATCCATTGGTATGGATGGATTTAGTAATGATTTATTTAATTCATATTAGGATGTTATTCATTGGAATCTTTATAGTCTTGTCAATCATATTCTCAATTGTCGACATATAACACATTGAATTAATGATCAGTTTTGTGATCTCATTATTAATGATGATAATATGAATAATATTCATATATTCAGTCCTATGTTTCATGTCAACACTATCTAAAAAGTCATTGTAAAAAAAATTCCCAACAGAATTTCTTATATTTCCAAAAGACTATGTGTCCAAATTAGTTTCACTTCATCAAAGGTAAAACTATTTCGTATTATCTTATTACAACTTATTAATTAATTAATCTTCCCAAAAATTCTACCTTAGTGGGAAATATGTCACCCAAACATGATGACATGTAGCCTTTTGATATACATTATTGGGGATCATTTGGAATCATCTTGATTATTTTTTTATTTTATTTTTAAATTCTTACTAAATGGGATATAACTCTTCTATTTTCAAAGTAGATTTTATTTCTTATAAATGGTTCCCTTAAGTGATATTACACAAGAATTCGAAAGGTAAGAAAACGTAATCCTTATTATACTTTCATATTCTAAACTTTTAATGATTATTTAAGTATACTCATTCTATAAATTGGAAATTAATTTAAATTCAATCCCATTAGAGAAGATAGTGGCCTCACGACCCCAATTCAATTTTTGAATGCTATTGATATGAACCCTTTAACAAAATGTGATCAAATAAATATTAAAAACATAAAAAATGAACATCTTCATTAAGAGAATGATTTATTTAAGGAGATTAGTTTAAATAATTTCTTAAAATATTTGTGTAAATATTTCCTTGTATCCAGATATATTTTCATCACTGTTGAGATGGGTGTTAAGGGAGATATGTGTCCCTCAACATATCTAGATAATATAATGTTTTTCAATAAAACTCATGATGGTAAATTATTTTTTCTAAAATTTGGTTCTTTTTAGGAATCCCATAGCCTTCTATGAAGGAAAATACCTCTCAAAAGAATGGGGATTTAGCCGTATTAATGATATAATACCATAAAAATTTGATTTCTGTTGTATGGTTTATCAATGGATGACTACAGCTCCCTTGGATTATCTTTACCTTTATTAGAAATATGAATTGGATTGAAATCATTCTCCAATGAGATTTTATTAATGTATCTTGAAAATAATGTTGTAAACCAATTGAATTTGGTGGTTATATAATTAAATATATCTTTAAATTCAATATTTCACTACAGATTAGCTTCATGTGGATGATCAACAATGAGGAGTTTCTGGTCCTTATTTTTTTCTGAGTTCTATATTCATAATGATTCATATAATTGAGAATTTAAATTATGAACATTCCACTATTTGGACATCTCTGAAGACTTATTTCAACAAATTTGTCAATGGACTCTAACTTGCTATCTAGAACCAATTTTTCTAAAAAAAATTATTTTCAAAATTTAGTAGGAATTAATTTAACCATCTCTTTTAATTCATAATTATCTTATTTTGAATCAATTACGTCAATCAAATAGTTTTTTGAAAATTAATTAGATAGGCTTCCAGTGGACATAATGTGTTTGTTTTGAATTTTCATTTCATCAATGGAAATGAAACTCTTTTTTGGAACATGATTCAAATGGATTGATTTATTTGAAGGATTTCTGTAATGATATTTTGTAAGGGCACATAAAAATTTGGACAAAATAATTTTATATGGGATGGATTCATCATTCAAGAATCTACCCTTTTTAAGGGATTATTTATTAAAAACTCAATATTGAGGAAAATATTTATGGTTATTGAATTAATCATTACAATTTTTTATGAATCAGTATCATGAAGACATTGATCATTTTTTAGTTCTATTATATCTTTTACAATGTGGTATGTAGTTATGTATTATTTAAAATCTTCTTCATTGTATAATGATTATATATAAAATGCCTCTCATATGTATTAATTAGACAATTTCTCACTTGATAAAGAACCTTTTTATTGATTCATGTTTGGAATTCATGCACATTATGTAGTACAAAATGAACAATTTGAGACACGGTAGTGCCAATTTATCCCTTCAATTTGATCTGGTGGGTTTTATTACTATTATAATTAAGAAAAATAGTCCCCTAATGGGATATTTTTATAACTCAATTACTGAAATTACTATTCTTAATCTATTTTGAATTATTGGCAATAATCATTACCCTTTAGGAAATATTAATGTTACATAAATTTATCCGTTTCCCTGATAGAATAAATGAAATACATATGGTATTTCAACAGGTAATCCTGGTCCTTCTGGTTGTGGTGTTGTATTTAGAAATGAAAGAGGTGAAGATCATGGATTTGGATATGGTCTTTGTTTTATTTGAAACACTATTTATGATGAAATTAATTTCATTATTAGTCTAGTAGAAATTTAAAATAAATAAGGATATTATAATTTATTAATTGAGTGTGACTCCACCTCTATTGTGAAATACATTAGAAATGGTATTTTCTATCTCTCATGGAAGACGAAAAAACGATTGAGAAACTTCTTGGACTGTCATTCCTCCATGAACATTATTATTACTCATGTTTAAGGGGATGAAATTTATTTAGAAGATGAAATAACTAATAATGGGATTTTTTTATCACGATCTTGCATGGATAAATGATGTATGTGATGAGAATCATTTATTTTAAGGAAGGTACTTTATTAAGAAAAATTAAAAAAAATTTATTTACATTTTATTCAATTAAGGAGGCATGTCTTATTGATAAGTACCTCATTATTTAATATATATATATATATATATTTATTAATGTGACAATTTTCTCACTATTTCTAGATCAAAATATATTAGATACATAAGCACATATATAAATAGTAAATTTATTATCATCATCCTCTATTTATTTAGATAGATGAACACTCCAGCTGCAATTGGTGTACTTCATTCCCATGTTTTTAGTTATGATATATACAATAACTACTATTTCAAAAACCAAACATCATTATATTTTTATTAAAACTAATTATTTAATGTGATACGTGGGAAAAAATAATCTCAATTATGTTTGTTATGGAAGTAATAAATATATTCTTATGTGTTTTTGTATTGTTTATTTGAAATAATTTTTCAACATTTTTTCCCTTTTCAATTTTAAGTTTAATTTGTATTGTTAAATAGAACACATTACACTTACCAAATTTTTTATGGATTTATTTACAATTTGTGCTAGTCTATGTGCAAATGTTAGGGTAGATTGATAGACCGTTAAGTAAAAATCACCACACACACACACATTCAAAAATATTTTATCTATATAACAAATTATTTTATGAGAGATAAATTTTCTCATTATGTATGATATATTTATGTGAAAATATTATATAATATAATTTATCTATAGATAATTTCTTTTTTATATTGGGACTAATTCTCTTTGTTCAAAATATTTTTATATATCTTATGAAACTATAATAGATGAAGAATGTATAAAATTTACTTTTCAATTAAATTGATTCTTAATCATAAACTATGACACCATTACATTTATAATTTGATTGTTTATTGGTATATCTATAGGTTTATCATTAATATTATTGAGGATGTGACTCTAATAGTGTACATTGTTTTTTAATGTGAAGTAATATTGACATATTTTGAAAATTATATCATTTAAAAAATCCCTTCATATATTTGATTATTTATTTATGGATGAATGTGTGTGAAACAAACACTATATAAAGATTATATACCATGTCATAAATAATAAGTGGAATTGTGAAATTTATATTCCTGATTATGAATACAGGTTGTTGATTTTGAAAAATTTCCATTGACGACCTCATATACCAATAGACCTATAAAGGATATTGCCTATATTCCAATGTGGAGTTTATGTAAGGTCCTATTATAGATACATTTTTTTCCTGTAACTATTTTTATTTATTAACCATTTTTATAATAGAAATTTCAAATTCAATTTTACTTTAATTTTATATTATAAACATGTAGTATTTAAAAATGATAACATAAAGACCAAAATAAATTTTCAAAATAAATTTTAATATACACAATTTTTTTCATTTTTATATCCTATTGAATAAATATTATAATCAATTTTTTGTTAAAAAATAATATAGTATAATATTTTTTTCATTGGCCTGTTTGTGGCTTTATGGATAGAGGTATAATAGTTCATTGAAACATAAAAAATAATAATTTTAAAATTTCTCCCACTCATTCATGAACAATAAATTAATATTTATGGTTACATGTATAGTTTTTATTATCATTTCAATATTTCTAATATTTCATTTCATGAAATTAGGTAAAATAATTGTAAAACAGAATTTAATTTAGTTTATTTTTGAATTCTATTACTCTTTCATTACCATCATATTGTAAAATTTCATTCATAGGAAAAAGAAGATACAAGGTGGCCAAGGCCGAAAATGAATTTTTTTTATCATGGATTTCTGGATTTATTAATTCCATAACATTGAAAATAGTTCATTGATAAAAAAAGGAACATTATCATACTCTATTCTCATTTTATGGCCTATTTAATACTTATTAAAATTATTATTGAACAATCTAAAACTAATTTTTATTCCATCACAAACATGAACGTACATTTTTAAAAATAGATATTATAAAAAATATTCTATAATTTAAATTTTCATCTTCTCTTACATGTAATTGGAAAATATAGTCTTAAAAATACTATGTCCTTTAGTGGTATCTTTTTTTAATTGCTTTGGATTATTTTTCAATCATATTTTTTATCTTCTAATAATACAAATTATATATTCCACTTAATCATAAACATTTTATAACCAGTTATGAAAATTATTTATGATGTTTTTTTTAAAACTGTTTTAGAAATTACATACATAATTTTACATAATATTGTTTTCTTTTAATAATTATGAATATTTATCTTAGAACATTATTAATTTATATAATCAAATTAACTTTTTATTTTTTTGTTTCCAAATTTTGGGATTTTGTATTTTTTTTCAAATTCCTATCAAATATTGGCTAAATTATTCTATAACATTATTTACATTGGCTTCTATGTTTTTTCTTATACTATATATACTAACATATTCTACTGTCATATTACATTATCCCTTCTACGCTAAACAACTAAACATTATAATTCATTTATTTACATCCAATATAAGTGCATATTTTTTACAAATATATATATATATATATATTGTTTTATGATATGTATTTTATAACTCAATGAAATTATTTTTATAACCTCAAATATTGTAAAAAATTAGTTTCCTATTTCAAATTAATAGATATAAACTATCAATTACATCTACCACCATTTAACAAAATGTATGGAAACAAATTACAGTAAAATTGTAAGACCAGAGGATTTATCATGTGACTTTCCTCACACTGAAAAAATGAAACATACAAATGAGAAACACATGAAAAATCCAAATATTATATAAAAAAAAAATATATAGATCACCTATATGTATGAAACCTTCTTATATAATTTATAATTTTATTCAAATTCCTCAAAAAATTATTTTTTTATGTGATAAACATATTCTTATATAATAAATTGGTTACACGATTCCCATCAATTAAAATACTTATTTTTACGATGTTTTGAATTTAATTTTTTTTTTCAATTTCATATGTCATACAAAGAGTAGTTAAATTATATAATTAATATAATAAAATACAATATCCATTCTTATGGACATGTTATTGTTCCTTTCAATACAAATATTAATCTTTACTCTATCAATTATCAAATATTTGTTTTTTAATATATTTTTTGTAGAGAGATAAACAACATTGTTTTGAAAAAAAATAGATTGAGATGAAGTCATTATTTATTTCAACCATGGATCTTCAAAATTATAGGATACCCTAAAAATGTTTAGTAATGAAAAAAATCAAGATGGAAAATTGGGGTAATAATGACTAAGTGAAATTTTATATATTTATTTATTTTATATATCTCTATTGGATGTAAATCCCTACATATGGGATCAACCTACATATGAAACAAAATCACTAATATTTATTTTATTGTATTATTTTATTTATTTTATACTTATTATAGAACATTGTTCATTTTTATATTATGCTTGACTATAATTATTATAAAAGGAATTAATTTTAATTTTTCTAAAATCCACTACTTCTCATTCACATATAAAGAACACTTTGATGATATTTAATTATATTTTTTGTACAAAATTTCAGGAAAATGCATGGGTAGACTGGAAGTGGTTCTTTATGTGTTATGTAATGACATGAATAAATACCATCTTATAAGGGAGGTGAGAAGCACTCTTTGAATTTCTCAAAATATTACTATAAATTAATTTTCATCTCCAAATAGATAACAAATAATAATTTAAAATATAATATTATTATTGGTCTACATAATCACAGAAAATAAAAAATTGGAATATTTTGACTGCATTTTTACCCTTATCCTTTGGGTTTAACTCCTTGTTAACCCATTTCAAACATACAATGACAAGAATAATTTTTAATCATGTAGGGTCAAGATAGATACTATAAATGAAAAATGGACCATATGTAAAAAATATATGGTATTTTATTCCATATAATAATAATTTAGAGAAATATATGATTTTTATGTATTTTATATGATTTAATAAAATAGTATTTACAATAATATACCAGTAATGTAAAATTCTAGATATTTCAACTACATTGACTATAATAACGTTAGTATAACTAGTAAAATACAAAATAAAATACACCGCTAATATATAATGTTCATCATTAAAAATAATAAATCGCATTAATTATCAAAAATATAATAGTTATAATATTTTTAATATCATCTTTTTTATTTTACTATTAATTGAATAACTTCTACGTTAATATTGTATAAGCACTGAAGTTAATTATTTCATCACTAAAAAATTAAAAATAAATAACCATCAAGAAGATAATTCATTTAGATAAGAAATTAATATTTATAAAAAAACATTCAAATTGGATAAAACCATGTTAAAAATAATATAGTTATTAAAAACAAGCGTGTGACATTTTTTTACTTCTCATTAAATAATATATTATAAGGATCATGATCACTCAAAAATTGAAAATGACATATAAAAATTTATTTGATGGTTGTGGATGAAAATGAAACATTATAAAATAATTTGGCAAGTGTTGGGGTCATTTTATAGGTTTTACCATTATATCTTAATACAGAAATACCAAATTTTCCCTTAAAAGAGTAAAAAATAGTTAAAATTATTTCTATTCATTTTGACTGAAAATAAAATGGACCTAATTACCCTAGTTTTAACATATAACTCCAAATTTGGAATAGAATTTTCAAAATTCAAACCAATTATGTTTTATATTTTAAGATTAAATGATACCTTCAAAAAATTATGAAAAGGGTTGTTCAAAAAATTGACAATTCAATAGATAAATCGTTTTTATACTATCATCAAGTAGAAAATCCATTTCGAAATCAAAAATAGGTTTATATTAAATAAAAATTAACTAATTTATATTTTAAAAATAATAAAAAATTTAAATATATTTTAAAAAATTTAAAAAGAAAACAAATTATTTAATCATAATAAGTATTTTTCAAAACACATTAAAAAAATTAAATATTTCAAAAAATTATAAAAAATTAAATCAAAGATAACATTATCATTATTAATTAAAACACTAAAATTCATTTCATCAAATAAATTTCCGAAATTTCCAAATGGTATTTCTAATTATCACTTATAAAATTCATAAAAACCCATTTTTGAGGAGAAACAATTTTTTTGAAGAATAATTTGAAATTAATTAATATTTATTACTTAGTTATAATTAATTAATAAATAAATTATAAATGAGTGGGACAATTATTTAATTTAATTAATGAAAAATTAATTAATATATGTGTTTCATATCTTGTATGCTATTGAACATATTATTTTTTTCTTAAATTTTCAGATATTACAGAATAAAAATCATTTTAACAATCACTTCATTGAGACATATACTTTGTTAACAACTTGTTTTCTTTATGAGGTATATATACAAAAAATGAATGATTTATATGAAAATTCTCATAAAAATTATGGGGATCTAAATATTCATATATGGATCTAGAATTAATGATATTTTGAGTCATATATTACCAAATTTATATTAGTTTTTCAGCTTGATACTGATTCATTGATATATATTTTAGGTTACTCACATATTTACGTCTATGATGTGTACATACTACCCATTTTTAAATTTCATATAATTATTCTCAAAATATTTAATATATTTTAATTCTAAATTTAATTTATAATTTCACATCACTTACAATTAAACATTTTCCAAAGTGTAACATGATTAATGTAACAATCTCATTGTTTATCCGGGTTGTTTAAGATAATGATTTTTATGATGAAATTTTATGACATACCGCTCATGATTATCTTGAATTATCTTCTAATCTATTTTTTTTGTACATTACATGATTCAATTTATTTTTACACTATTTTAAAAATTATGGGACCAATATTATTTTTTAGTCAAAATTACATTATATCACTTTTTAGTTAAAAATAAAGTTTCATTGATATAAATTTTTTATAAATTATTTTTCATTGAATTTTTATATAATAATATTGTCGTATAATGTTATTTTAAATAATATTTTTATTTTTAATGAGTCAATAAAATTGAATCTTTTTTTTTCATAATGTGGTATTTTAGTCTTTTTACTAAAATATGAGAGAAACTATTGTTTTAACAAGCATGGAATGAAACATTAGGTCATGGAAACTCAAATAATTGAATATTTGATTAAAATGTTACGTTTTTATTTTCAATGAAAACTTTTCCAATATAATTTGAATTATTAAAATTTTCATAATGTGATTTCAAATTAATAAGAACATTTTTATCATGAAATATTATTGTTAACATTTAATGTAACATGTATTCTATGATAACATCCTTGATGATAATTTTGATTTATTAATGATATTATAAAATGACTCCATACATTTTATTTTTATGTATAGTTTTTAGTGATGATGATTTAATGATGTTATTATGATACATGTTTATTTCATAGTGGTCTTTTTTTGGTATGTTGAATCCTTAATGAAACCCATGATTTCCACATGTTATACTGTGATGAAATATTTATTAAACACAAATAATTTCCATGGTTTCTTTTTCGATGATAATTTTATGATATTGTTTCATAGATATGTATAAATTTCATTTTGTGATGGGTGGTCCTAGAATTATAAGTCCCTTTAATGAATTTGGTAATGAATGATATCGCAATAGATAATACGGATTTGAATGGGCAGTAAACCCAATTCAGTATGGGACTTCTACCACTATGATATCATTTTATGTGAACCTTGAAGAAGAATTATATGGTATGGGGAGTGAATCAAATCCACTATGATAGTATTTTTAGTTTACTTCACTTATGAAATGAATTTATATGCCTATTTTTATTCCAAAAATGTATGAATTTTTCCAATGTTATTCTCTCATAGATATTTTCTTAGTTTTTTTCAAGATTCATGTATTATAAATAGCCAGTCTTATTACAATTATTCAATATTATTATATATGATATGTTGGGCATTTTGTTAATTATTAATTTCATGTTATCATACCCTTATTCTCATGTTATACACTATTAATCTAAAATATCTCTCTTATTTACCCTTACTAAGAATAGGATCTCACCATTTATACTCTTTTATTTACCTTATAATGGAAAATGGTTTAATTTATGATATATATATATATATAAAGGGTCTTGGATATGAAGTACACAGTTTGAGATTATATTGACCTTTTATGATCATGTTGATTATGTTTTCACATTTTCAATGATACCATACCTATATGATTTTGGAGTGGATTTTATTTTTTATCTTCAATTTTAATCTAATAAAATTTAATATTGATGTATGAAAAGTATGAGACACTATATTAATACATGACACAACTACAGACATGGGTTTCTACCATTAAAATATATGGGCTACATATAATGTTTGAAATATACAAGGATTGTTTCCTTGGAAACCACGTTCCAAGATATCGTTGTCAACATTAGGTGTGTATTAATGCACTTCTCATTTCATTGCAACATGATAACATTGATTTCTTGTGTCTCATCCTTGTGTATTTTATAACTATACAACGTTTTTATTAAATGGAATGTTGTTTTGAACTCATTTTCAAACTAGCCAGAATAATTTTTAACTCTAGATGTGTTTTTATATGTTCCTCAAATATATAATCAATCGACTCATGGATTTATGAATTATAATGAAAATTTTAAAAAAAGTTAACTTGACATTTGGAGTTGTTGAACTAATTTCATTAAATCAAAAACTAACAGTAAAATAACATAATAATTAATAATTGATAAATAATTATAAACATAAACATATATTCTTTGACAACAATATAAAGATCTTGATTTCATGGATGTGGATACTAGGAAATACCTACACATATATTTTTCCAGAATCAATGGATGATATGTAATATATGTTAAAGGGAAAACCATATATAGTACACTGTTATACATAATATTGAAAAATTACACCAAAACCAAGAATGTATCTTTTCTGATTAAACAGTTAATTAATTTAATAAAATGAAGAATTACATAATTAATTGATTTAATCATGGGTGTTGGTTTCAATAATCTGATTTTAACATAGTTAAACATTAATTCCATTTATGAGGACCCTATGTATATACTATCTAGAAGTTATGAACACATTATTCTTTGATCATGGCACATCAATAATGGTACTCTATGATACAATGTGATGGTTTTGATAAACATATATTGATCCCTTCATCACCATCATTTCCCCTTTAATCTATATGGACCATCTCTTGATATCTATATCATTATAAAGTTATGAATTAATATATTGTTTATAAATTTAGAGAATAACATAGAGATGTTATTCCTAATGATATAATTATTTGGGGAGGAGGTGTGTTGCACAAAACATAAGAGCTGCTCTTGAATAATAGAAATGTATATTTATATACATAGGATAAGGGAATATTATTTTATTATTTTCAAAAAACCGGTCAATAATATAATAATCCCATTTGAAAATACATTCAATGTAATATTTATATTTTGTTATGTTTTATAGTGTGTGAAAAAAAGGAAAATAATATGAATTTTATATAGTTTGGTAAATATATATTTTTAGGGAAACCAATAACTCAGTCTGCTCACCATACATGGTATTAATTATATTTATATATATATAATTAAATATTTTAATTAAATATAATATTCATTATATAGTGACTAATATATTTGTTTTTTATTTATATTGTAAAATATTTATTCTGACCATTAAATATTAAAACTATTTAACTATGATTAATAGAAACACATGGTGTGTGATCCTCTAGGATTTTTCATCACTAACATTAGGTGGGTAATCTTAAAGTCAAAAGCATTTCCTAATAACATGTAAAGGATAAAATAAGGAATATTTCATTTTCTGACATCGACAACCACATATAAATGTTTTTAATGTAATATAATCCATTCATCATAATGGTTTCACACCCATGTCACCAATCTAAATCATTGTAATGAAAATCGTTAAATATATAAAAAATAGCCATCATTACACAATAGCCATGTAATTTAGTTGGATAGTTCACTTCTAATTAAAGGTAAAAGATATATTATTTCATTGTGAATGTTGGGATATATCTCTTATTTATGTATTCATTGTTAATAAAATATCAACATAGTTTGAGAAAAAAATTAATTGTTCTTGCATCATGATATGCGTTATGATAATATTAATGACTATGGATCATTACACATGATCAAAAATAAAAATATCCAATTGAACATAACATATTTAATTCATAAAAGTAATCTAGTTTTCATAACCTCATCATTTTAAGACTATCAATTGGAATATTTAATAGATTATGTCTCATCCACTTTTGATTTCTAACCTCTATTTGTCAATATACCATGTTTCCCAACACATAATTTTATATATCTATATAATGATGATTAAGAATGTTAAAATTCCTAATCAGTGTTCACATCTATGAAGGAAATTTCATATAAAATTTCAATGTGATAGATATTATTTGACAATATAACATTAATCTTGTTGATAAGAATTACCCACAATTAATTCAGATATTATAAATATTTATTCTATTGAATTTTTAAAACAACAAAATTATAATGCGTTTTGTTCTAGGGAAAAACTGAAAAGAAAAATATTTATTCTCCATTTAATATATCTTTCATAAAATTGATCTTATTTACAAATATTTTATCTTCAAATGCATTGGGGGTTTTTATTACTTATAAAACATCGACCTTCATCTTTATTGGATAAATCCATAATCTTCTATAATAATAATCTAGGAAAGAAAAAATGTAGAATTATCCTTCTAGGGATATAACTAGTTCTATTTAAATTTCATAATAAATAGAATTTAAGATATAGTTCCTCTTTTTAATCTATATTATAAATGTCATAATATTTATTTTTTAACAAATAATTCTTAAAAAAATGAATAGATAAAATTATAGATCTTGAAAAAAATATTTTATCAATAAGAATATTCTTTCCTTGTTTTCGATAATGGAAATGCTTGTAATTCATTGATGTTAACCATTATTTATTCAATGTAGGTGATGAAAAAACCATATTTTTCTACATGTACATTTCATATTAATGTATGTTCTTTGAGTTCTTATCCACCTTCAAAACCACATGTTCACCACCCATAAACTTAATCACTCATTTCATGGTGTGGGTATTTCATATGAGGTAATAAAATTGACTCAAATACATTGTACTCATTCTTGGACCTTTAAATGGATTACATCACTGATTTTATGAATTAAACCACCATGTTTCTCAATTTGAGGGTATATACTACTAAAATCATTAATATTTGAATGTTACACTTGTAAAAAATTTATTTCATGATATTTTCATTTTGAAAAGACTATCAAATTCGATATTTCACATGAAATGTTGCTTCTGATTCATTTATACATTGATCATTGAGAGGTTATATTCCTTTGAAATATATTACCTCTTGAATTACTATTATGACGAAATGTTCATAGTTAAAAATCACACTTCCTTGAAATTTATTTACATGACAATTATAATTTCATAATTAATTCTAAACATGACCCATAGTTCCGTAATTGTAAAATGTGGAATTATTCACTTTCTCTTATTGAAGTGGATTTTCTATTATTTTTACCCACACTAAAATAATTCTACAACCACCATTATATCTCCATTAATAGAGATTATTCTTTGTTGGACGTTTTAAATATGTCCAACTAGTTATTGAGATAAATTACTTCATTAGTAACCTTAACTAAAACATCATGAAGACAAATATATTTTTTTGGATATTTTTTTGAGGATGATGATTATCTTGTCATATTAATAAGGAATAAATTTCATTAAAATGTTTTAATGTAGGGATCCACTCTTTTATGGACCAGTAATAAAAAACTAAAGAGAATCATATTTCATATATTAATGAGTTCTATATATGATTACTGATCCATTATTTGAATATTATATATATTTTTTTAATTTATTTTTATCATAAATGAATACTTGAACAAAATGCTTCATTAGATAATACAAAATTTCTTTCATCATGGGTTTCTATAAAATAATTTATTGGAACACATTATATAATGAAAATTGGATGTTGGGAATAGAATTTACAACCATGAAATTAAATTTCACCTCCTTCACATTAATAATTTTTTAGCTATTTAATGGAATAAAATTATATGCCTATTGTACTTCTTGTATCCACATTTTTTTAAATCATAATACTTTTAGCATTTACATTTTTTATCTAAATTTCACCACTCTATAGACAAGTCTACAGTTCATAACCACAATTTTTTCAAATTTTTTTATTAAATTGTAAAAAAATAAATATTCTGATGTAAACTATATTCTATATTCCCAATACTATATAACAATAATCTTTAGAAAATGAATAACAAAAAATTTTAAAATCTTCGAGCTAGAACCCCTATCAAAAACTAATTTTTGGGACAGAAATGATGATCCCAATATAGAGGAAAATATAATTTGATTGTAATAAATTGAAACATCTATTAAAATAAATCACTTTAGATGTCACATGACCCCCCAATGAAGGGGTAAAAAACCCCAGATGAATACAAAGATAACATTGAAAATGTCGGTACAAAATGTTTCTATAACTATTATAATGAAACAAACTCAAGATATTTTCTATTAATAAATGAATAATATACCACAAAAAAATTCAATAAAATAATATTGAACTGGGAGATGATGTTTTTTGATTGAATGATCAAACAATGTTAGGGAGATCTTCACTTTATTGTCCTTTAGTTACACAACTACCTCATTGTCTATATTACACAATGTGTGGATTTGGTCACCACCAATATTCCAAAATAAACATATTTGAAAATTGTGTATGTTGATATAAAACTGAAATAAACTCTTGATAAGTATTTTATCAACACACATGAAACTATATGCATTGTATGGTCCTTGAAAACGTTCACAAAAAATGAGTATGATTATATTCATAGGTTTTGTAGTAACCATGTATATATAAGTTCATGGAAAAATTTCAACCCATTTATTTCAAAATAAAATGATCTACACTCTTTTTTATGGTATCTATAGGGTGACTCATATTCACAAAATATATGATTTTGATTATAAAAATAATGAATTATAATGTTTTGGATCTGTGTGGGTAAGATGTTTTCAAAATAATGATCATTCATTCATGTAATAATTATTTAAAATTTAAATATGTGGTCCACCATGATGGTATAGAAAGTTTTTTTCTATTTAATATAATTTATGGTAATGTTGGGAGAGATAAAATGGAAACACTTTCATGTTTTATTTAAAAACAATGACTTCTCTACTAATAATGGTTATGAATAAAATTATGTTTCATTATATAATGGAAAATTAATTTCATCATGTGTTTTTCAGGAAATCAATATATAAAGTGATATGTTCTTACAAAAATTGTCTTATAATTTTCAAACATCATAGATATAATAAATGGAAATATATTTTTATAAAATGTCCAATAGTGGATATCTACATCATTTAACATTAACAATATGTTCATTAATATTGAGGCATGTAAAAATAATTATTGTTTTATTCTTAGGTCTTATATGTGTTAGTGATCACCAAAAACTGATATAGAAGAAAATTTTATATTTGATCAATGTAATGTGTCTATATAATAATAAAATGCAACAATATATCTCTATTAGAATTATGTTATTTTATAACCACCATGAAATATAAAAATTATGTGTTCACTAAATACTATAGAGATCTTTTTTATTTAACAATAACGATTTACACACGAAAGATGATATTTTGGGTGCCTTATATAGTGGAAATATTGGAGGTGTCACTGGTTGGATGTACCAACTCTTTCCCACCAGTCATGAAAATGTGTAAAATTAAAAGTGTGGTGATGTATATTGTTTCCAATTAGTGGATGGTAGGGGAACATTGGAGTTAGGTTACTAAAAGTTCCATAGGAATGTATTTAGGATATTAGAGTGTTTTATGGATTCATCGATGAGGGAAATGTGTGGTTTCAAGGGTGATAAATATAGTGTTATTGGGTAGGGGAGGTGAGAAAAACTGAATACTTATATGAGTATTAGTCAATCCCATTTGGATTCCTCTAAATTCATATTCAATGACAAATCTATTGTCTCATATGCATTATTTATTGAAATTAAATATTATATTAATTATATGTGTATGTAAGGAAAGAATCCTTAAATGTATTAATATGTAATGGTAGTTGTGTGTAAGTAACCCACGTCCAGTTGTAAATGAATATTCAAATTCATGAATGGTATTATTTATGTTTTAAGGTCCATGTGGTGGATGGAAGGCATTTTTTTTGTTAGGTAGTGATGAAGAAGATACATGGAAAGATGAATGGTTGGGATAATTATATGAGTGTAATTGTTTATAGAAACTAATTCCAATCATATTATGTGATGTAGAATTTTATGTGTATATAATTTAATTATATTATACGATATTTCAAGGATAAGTACTTGAAAGGAAATCAACTGGAATTGTCCAAAATTATAATTGATAATTGATCAGTTAACGAAAAATGAATCACAGTGACCATGTGAAATAATCCATGATCAATAGCTACAATACTAAAAAATACAATCAATATCCATGTGGAAAAGTCCTAATAAAATGGATTTTTTATTGAATACCTAATACAACAGATGAATGTCGATGATTATCTTTAAAAGATAAAATATAGAACCACTTAGATGGTAGTGTATGATTTTTTTTCTCATTTATGGGATATCAATACTTTTTAAAAAGAGTATTGGTAAGGTCATATATTTCAATATAAGTTATATTTTAATTAATTTCATTAGTTCAAATATTGATATTAAAAAATTTATATCAAAATCCACTATTAAGAAGATTTATTTCAAATATCATTAATATGATAAAGAATAATTTATTCTGAACACATTTAATACTAAAAAAATTTCTATATACAATTTCATTATCGTCGCGGTTGATTTTAAATTATTAATTTATCCATAAAGTTTATTTAATTAAATGATTTTATATATAATATTAGCAAGGTTCCAGCTACAATAGGTGTTTCCATAAAGTAATTTAAATCAAACATGTAAAAAATATGATGTGTTAAACATAAAATGTGTGGTAAGTTCAAACTCATTGAAATTTAGAAAATATCAATACTAGTGGATAACATAAACTTCTTGAAGAACATATCTTATGATTATATCATATAAAAAGTTATTAATGGGACATGTAACTAGAAATTAAGATTATATAATGATGTATCTATTAATGTTTTATGTTATTTTTCACATGTCTCCTACATAAAAATAATTTATATTTACTAATGAGTTGATAAAATCTATAAGGTCATTTTATTATTAATTAATATTTATTCTGTTTATATAAATGAAAAATATATTTGATAGTAAATAAATTAAAAATGCGAAATTATTGATCGAAGTTAAATTTCTATTTCACAGTAAGTAAAATATAAAATTGTAATTATCTAGAAAATTATTAATTTTCTATGAAAATAAGGTTCACTATAATATTATGTTTTTATTAAAATGTTAAATAAGAAATTTTTTAATTTTAATTTGGGAAAATTAAATATATTTTTATTAGTTGTCATTCTAATATCACCTTATAAGTAATTTTTTTAATTTTTATTTAATATATTAATTTGAAATGAATAAAGAAGAATATAGTTTTTTTTTTCAAATTTGTAAATTTGATGGCTATATCATTATATAAGAAATACCTAATAATATGGAAAAAAATTATGTATATTAATTATAAATTTAAGTGGTAAATTTTATGTATTTAAAAAATAACTCAGAACATTGAAAAATGATATCTAATATTTACATCATAGAAAATAGTTTATCATTAATTTTTTTAAAAATTATTCCTATCATATAATTCTATAATTTTATTGAAAATTCTATTTTTTTTATATAAAAGTAAATATAGTATTAATAACACATTTTTGTCATTATAATTTATATATTAGATAATTTTATCTTACACATAGATTTTATACATATAAAAGATTCATTTTCATAAAAACAATTACACATCATGCGTGATAATATTAAAATTACCTTTTCTAGACCATATATATTTTATGTGCTAAAATTATTTTCTTATTTGAGATCATGATTTCCAATTTTTATAATAATTCAAATTTTATTTTTTTCACATTAATATTAATTATAGATGATAAAAATATTATTTACCATGATAAAATTGAGAATACATAAAAAAAGTTTTATTAAGTGTTAAATGCCTATATGAAATATAAAACATTCCTTAAATTTTTTTGATGAGACATGGAATATCCAACACACCTCCCCTAACTTATATTTCAATCGTCAGACCCGTAATCCTTGAATGGTGAAATGATATTTTAGAAATGAAATGGGTACCTAAATGATTACTCTTATTTTACTTTGTTAAAGGGGATCACTTTGACCACATCATTGTATACTTATGACTTGGAGTTTCATTCTATTTATCATCTGTTTTATCATTCTAGAAGATGTTCGTAAATTCATTGGCCCCTGATCTCATTTATTTTCCAAAATTCTTTCATTTTCAATGATATTTCAAAGATAAATATGTTGTTCTGAATGTGATTAGATCATGATCAGCTAAGAGGGATTTATTGTATGGGTGTTTAATATCAATTTCTTTTATATGACAAATTTTATTAATGAACAGTATTTTATTTAAAATTTTCTTATTATTCTATTTATATTATATAATGAAATATATTTTAGTCACATTATTTGAAGATTATTATCAATCCATTCCTTCAAAAGGGGTTTAATTAAAATATTTCATAATCCATAAAGGATATTAATAAATCAAAAAATCATTCATTCAGCTAAAAAATATATTATTGATCTTAATTATTACCTTATTGGGTTACTCCCCTATAAAACTGTATTATAAATTATTTTCACTTGATCAATATGAAAAGATTAAAATTTAATTAAAATATCCTTCCACAATGAATTTCATCACCATAAATTTTCAACATTGTTATGAGTATTTCCATTCTCAATAATGAATATTTCTCTTCTTTCTAAATACTTCCTCAAAAATCAATTTTTTTAATTTAAATTTGGAATAATATTAATGTGGTGTATAACGTTTCCTTCATATTTACCTTCACCTATTTTTAAACATAGCTTTTATCAACCCATTTTATAATGTTGTATTTGTACAAATTTATTTTAAAATATTAAAAAATTCTTCCATTCAGGATTGTATGTTTATCATCAACTACGATTTTTATCATCAAATATTTATATAAATTTCAAGGATCTATTATTGAATATCCCTTTAATAATAAAATGATTAAAAAAATATCAATGCACATTTTAGAAAATGACTCTTGAGTATAAAAAATCAACATAATCATTTACATGTATTGTAAAAACAGTTTTTAAAAATTATTTTATAGGTTCTCTTATTGTATATGAATTATTCTCAATGGATATTTATTTAAATGTTAATAATGCGTTTCAAAATGTATTCTCATATGGAACTATGATAAACACAAACAAAAAAATAAACATACACACATGCAGACATTTCATTATTTATCATCAACAATCATTCCATATCACAAATGGTTTCACAAAATAGAGGATTGAAGGTTATGTGTCAGGGTGGGTTGATTACATAAACAAATAAAATAATAATAATAATACTAAATTCATCAGAACTTCTAATATCTAGAATAAATATAAATATCTCATATGTAAAATATATATTTAAAGTATGGTTCATTAACAAATTAGAAAGGGGTGTGCTCGAATGAAATGTAATGAATGATTATAACTTTCTTCAAGGACAATGTCAACGGAATAAAAAATATAAGCATAAAAGAAATATCATGTCATCATGATTGATAATCATAAAACATAAGTGGTATTCAAGGGAAATTTTATAAGATCAAACATACTAAAAATATTAGTAATGAAAAATTATAGTTATTACATGACATAATAATATTAAATATAATCATTGGATCATGATATCTTATGATAATAATTCATAACATCATTCAACTATGGACCAAAAAATTTATTTGGAAACAATTAATTTCTTAAGTCATGAACATGCATCCTTTCATGAAGGAAAACATAATTGGACCAGTATATATATCACCTTCATGAGTCAGACAATGTCACTCATGTCTGTTAAAAATTTAATTATGCAGCATATATTTATGTCATGAGTTTTGAAAATTTAATAAATTAATTGGTTGGAGATATATGAACCCATATATCATTATCTTTACTTTTGAGTTCCGCGTTAAATAGATTCAAATATCATATGATTAAAAACCCATATAAATGAAATTGGTTTTATAAAATATATAATCAAAATTCATTATCCTTTCAAAATGAACTCATATAAATAACACAAAGTTTCATAAAGATTTAAAATGAAAATAATTACTTTTAATTAAATAAATTACCCAATAAAACAAATGTCTGTTTGACAAAAAAAAATAAAATTACTTCACCTTTAATATCATAAAGAACCACTTGAAATAAATGTGGTTATAATTATATTCTATGATATTATAACAACATTCATTAAATAGATTAACATAAAAAACTCAAAATCCCAAAATTAATCACATAGTAGATGAATGATAGATGGTGAAATAGGAATCATAACTCTGTTTCAGATTAATTGTTTTTAATATAGATTAAAATTAAAACCAAATCCGAAAATATTCTTTTAAAAAAATAATTTAATCATCGATGTAAATTCCATACCCATAAGTCCATTTTTAAAAATTATGTTTTTTAAAAAAAATTCGTCATAAAAAATTTAGTGGAGGTGTATTTGGATTAAAAGTCTCATTCCCAAATATATAGAAGAAATAATAACATTTATAATGGAATATAATAATTTTAATATATTCACGATGAAGTTGTATAACCCAATGTATGATGTTTTAGTTGCAACATCCCTTGTGATATTAAAAATTATCGAGTCCAATCTCTTTTAAAGATATGATTTAAAATTAATCATAAAATTCAATGAATAATTAAGGGATCATGAAAAAAAACATTAATGGTGATTTATATAAACCATCCCAAATAAAAAATTCATTATAATAAGAAATATATCTCAATCGGAGAAATTGTTTTATATAAAACCATTACCTTTACTTTTTTAATTCCATGAAATTGATTTGAACTTCTATATAAAATTTGAATACCATAATCAAAAATTTTATATGGTCAAGTTATCATAAAATAATTTATAATTATTATCTCCATGATTATTAGTTAGTTAGAAAATATCAATTTTTGGTATGAGAAATCTTGACTATTCTGAATTAGTTTAATAAATTTTGTGTTATTATTCATTATTCTCCGAATGTTAGAATTCATAAATGATAATAGGTTCTATAGATTATTGTTTTCCCATATTAAAAATTTTATAATTTCATTATATTGGAGCTTTATTTACGATCAATAAATATTTTATCATAAATTAGCTTGTTTCAATGATTTTAATGGACATGCATTGGTATCATAATTATAGAATTTAATTCTAATAGTACCATTCCAAAAAAAATAAAATATTTATTTATTTATTTATATCATATATTATAATTAATTTCATTATAATATTCATCCTTGATATTATTCTTATCATTTTTCATGTAGGTGGTGAAAATATATCCAACATGAATATAACATAATTTAATTGATATATATGATTATGTGGTAATTATGATATAATATCATTGATATTATAGAAAATGGTATTTTTATATTATATTAAGGATATTAATATGTTTTTTAAATATTATTATAAATAATAAACATTTAATATTAAAAAACTTCATTTTACTTCGTGGAGGTGTAGTTCACACATACACATGGTTTACTATGTCATTTCTCAGTAAATTAATGGTGATAAAGGTAGATAATAAATTAATTTATTGGAATCATAGTTAAATTATGTTAATATTATATTTTTCATCGTTATAATAATTTACACCATCATTGGGACATTGTGTTAAAAACAGAATACATCACTTTTTGGATACTGCAGTCTGCACAATGCATGATCAATTTTTTTCAAGTGGATTAGTTGGAATAAATAGGAAATGTTTAATTAATATTATATCAAAATGTTATTTTATTTTTGATTATTTCAATATATTATTGTGTTTATAGTATATTTGTATTAGGTATATTAATAAGAATGTATTAATGATGTGGTAGTACTTATGTCTGGATTTTGAGTATTATATCATAAAAACCCTTAAAAATGGAGGCTTTTAGCTAACTAATGGTCACCATATGCTTAGTAATGTTGTATTGAGATATAGGAGGATCATAATAGTTTTTATTCTGGAATAAGTTCGAAATTAATGCTGAAACATGGAATTGTGAGATATATATGTTTCTTTAAGTGAAGATGATGGAAATTTTGGAAGTATACATTACATTTTCAATAGTATAATGACAATATTCAAGGTTGAATGGTTAAAATGGGAAAACGGTCCTTTTTAGATGATTGGTTGATCCCCACTCCATCCATTTTGAATCATTTTTTAGCATGGTTTTGGATACGTACTCTTGGAAAACCAATTTTTACCAATTTTTGTTTTTCTAAGTTAACTAATTTTTTACTATAATAATTAAATTAAAAAAATGTACCTTTTTACTTAATAGAACCATATTATTTCCAAATTAAAAATTTATTTAATTAAATAATATTTATAATAATTTGAAATGATAATTTTAATGTAAATGTTTGTGACACATAAAAATAGATTTTTAAAAAAGCTTGTTTTCAAGCATAAAACAAATATGTAATCCATATTTATCAACAAAATAAATTTTACAAGTACTATATTCATTATATTTATTTTTATTAAAATAATTAACTAAATTTTTTTTTACCATTAAAATTTTAATTGGAAGAAAAAAAGAAACAATTTTTTTATTAGAATTAAAATATTAATGTTGTTTTTTAAAGTAAAAATTGGGTTTTTTATATTAAAAATAAAATATTTTAAATGAAGACATTTACTTATTATATACATATTTTATCAATTATATTAAATTCTATATGTGCATATAATTTAATAAAAGCGTTTATTTTAGCAAAAAACATTTTTCCCACTATTTAGCTAAAAAACAACATTTTCATAAATAACATACCAAACATACTATAAATTAAAAAATGATATTATTATTATGTAATTAAATTTATAATATATATATATATTTATTAAAAAGAAAATGTAAAATATAATCAAAAAAATTCAATAGGAAAATATCTATTTTTCATCATTATATTTTATTTAATATTATTACAAACCAATTTTTAGTATAAAAAATGTTAGTACAATAGTTAATATATTATAATATCATATCATATCATAATAATCATTTAAAATTGTATGAATTTATTAATTAAAATTTTAAATAGTTATGGAAAAAAGTTAAATTTATTTTTAAAATATTAAATCTAAATAATTATACATTATTTAAATTTAAGAATTTTAAATTTATTGATATCATTAAAATTTCAAAAGGTTTTATTCATCGTATAATTTATTAATAATATTCCAAAAATATACCATGAAACATTCCAGTTTAGTGTTGTGTGTGAAGAAATATATGAAACAATGTATTTATTTAATAAAATATATTCCAAAATCCCAGGTACTTATATTTTCCTCACATAAATCAATTAAATCCCCATGATCATAATTATCACTTACCAATAACAATACATAATGTCATATAAATAAATGTACGAATAAACATATAGCTTCTAGGATATAGAAACCTTTTTCTCATTGGGAAGATAAGGTAACATATCATTTCTGTCATTATAGGAATACATTATTATTCTTCCAATTTTATTCAAACTATTCTCTTATAGATAATTATAATGAGTTTCTTGACGTATAAAATAGAGATCATCATTTTCAAGATACTTTTTACAACCAATAATTAAAATCATAACGATTTGAAAATATCTAATATAATTAGAGTAAATTATCAATTGAATATTAAATATCAATATTAGGATTTCTTCTCCAAATATAGTTTCATTTCATCATATTCAACTATAACTTAATCAATGTATTTCTTGGTTCTTACTTTAATTGACATGGTTTATCCAAGGATTAATTACATTGTGTTATTTTATACTTATTAATAAAATCCCATTTCATAGTAAATTCAATATAATGGATTTCAAATAGAATGTGATTACAAAATGTGTATCTCGTATGTGTGTCTAGGGATGTGTGTTTTCATATGCCCACTCATTATGCACTAAATTTAATATCAGGAAATTATCAATAAAACTTATTTTGGGAAATTACCTCTAGGTTATTATATGACATAATCATATCCACAATCCATTATCCATACATGAATTTTCATTATAGAAGAAACTCACAAGAACAAATTTACCAAAACATCATGATTTTATCCTATACATTCCCTTATTCCATAGACATATCCATATATTTTTCACTAAAACTCTCTAAACTATCGCCCAAAATAATACAGTCATCCTATGATACCATCTATATTTTCACATTCTAAAAATTCATTTGTATCATTATTTTTCGTAAATAAACATTCCATCTAATAAATGGTTGCATAAAATAGAGGATCAAATGTATAATGTCTTATAGGGTTAACTATATAACCAATATGTTTCACAAAATGTATTACTATGTTTTCATAACCTCTTATCTCTAACCACTTATAAACTTCTCACATTTAAAATCTATCTTTAAATCCATGCGAATGAAAACATAGGAATGTGGTGAGACAAAAAGCATAGTAATTGGTGAATAATATTTTCATCAAGGATAATACAATAATATTGAAAAATTATCATTGTAGAAATATTTTTTCATTATTTGTGAAAATAATAATAATATTTGATCATGAAATGACATGTCATATTAACTTCATGCCACCAAATATAATGGAAATATAACACTCAAGACATGGATTAATAACATATAACATAAACCACGTGTCATTTTAGAATAATATATTAGTTTATATACAATTTTTATATGTAAAAATATTATAATTAGGAAACATTCCATTCATGAGTCTCATAAATTCATCCATACTTTCAGGAAAATATAATTTCACTCGTGCATATATCACCTTCTTGATTTTAAAAATTGTACCCAGGGTTTCAAAAAAATAAATTGTCATTATTTTAACATATATCATGAGGTTTTATCTTTTAAATAATTATTTAAAACTAAAAATTGTACACCAATCATGGTCATCCATATTTATCAGTGCTACTATATAATAATTTACTTATCACATAAAAAAACCCAGGAAAAGAAAATAATTTCTCTTAAATTTAATAAAAAAAATAATTAAATTATGTAATATAAATAACCTAATTAAAAACTGGTTTCATAATAATTTTGTATGAAAATAAAAAGAACATTAACAGAATAAGTAATATAAGGAAATAAAAGTGATTTTTTATAAATATAACAAATGATAATAATTCACATTTCATATCATAATTAACTGATAAAAAAATTTGGTTTTGTAATCATTACATATAGTACAAAACATTATTTATATCGATAATCGTTGAAATAATGGTTATAGGGATAATAAATGATTAATATATTAAATATTGGGGGTTAAAATTGGAACATAACTACATTGGTGATCAATATTTTTAATGATAGTGAAAATTTTAAAAGAAATCATAGGTAATATTTTGAAAAAGTATGGAAATAATATCTCTAAATGTCATTGTTAGGTATCTCTATCAAAATATTTATACTATTTTCTTAATAAATAGAAAAGGAATGTAATCAAGGAATTTTACGTTAATTAAAATCTATTTTTCATTGGATATAAAAAGTTTTAAATCATTGAAAATGGGAATCCATTAGTGAAATAATTTCATGATGAAGTCCTATAACTCTAGGGAATATGTTTAAGTTCCCAATTCCAAAAATATATTAAAAAATTTAATTCAAAACTCTTTATAGGATATGATTTAAAATGGATAATTAAGTAAAATGAATAATGTAAGGACTATGATTCGAAATACTAAAACATAATTAGACACTAAATTCAAAAAAACATCATTTTTTATAAGAAACATATCTCATGGGGGGAAACATTGATACAATAGATCCTTACATACCTTTCTATTTCTAAAAAACACTTTAATCTCTTGTATAAAATATAACTATCATAATAACCTATTTAATTGCCATATTCACATGTATTCTATTTCATTAACACAATTTATAATTTTAATCTACATGTGTATTAGTTAGTTCTAATACTTTTTCAATTATTTGTGTGAGTAATGTTGTTAATTTTGATACTTGTTCATAATAATGTAGTTCTTTTTATTGTTCTCCAGAATTTCATCATTCATTGTATGAATAGTTACTATATTTGATTAATTATAATTAATTATAATGTTTTTATCTCATTCTATCTGTATTTTACTTATCATAATTAATTATGGATTCATCAATGCACATTGTTGAATTATTATTAATTAATGTGAATTGGAATCCTCATTAATGAGTTAAATATTTACTATACCATTCCCAAAAAAAATATTTTATTATTTATATCTTATATTATTAGTACTTAAAATATAATAGTCCCCCATGATAATATTTTATATAATTTCTCAAGTATATATTTAAACAAACCATACAAGAAGATACTATAATTTAATTAATAAATATGATTAGTGAGTAATATTATAAATTATCATTATTAATGTAGTTTAATGATATTATTTATATTCTATTATGATTTCTAATGATATTTTAAAATATTTTGATAAAGAAGAAAAATAGTATATGAAAAATGAAAAGCCTTACTTTGTGGAGGCGGTAGTCCGCACAGACACAACGTTAATGTTATAATGACTTAGAATTTAGATATGGAAAAGGCGTATATAAAAATTGAATTATTAGAAAAATATATAAATTATATATTTAATATTTTTGTATAATTACCATTATTCATACATTCATAGGGATATGGTGATGGAAAAAATAAAAAATTTCACTTTCTGGAGGGGTAGTTTTCATGTCGCATGAATGAAATTAATATGTTTTTCTAAGAAGACGATAATGTATAAATAAAGGTTTTACATTAATAAAGTAACATATTGGTATATTAAGTATACTTTTTCATTAAATTATTATTGTAAAAAAAGGACTGAAATAGGAATATTAACAATAAATGGTTAAGAATGAAGAAATACTTAAGTCAGGAGCCTATGATTTTGTTAAAAATCATTTTATAAATAGAGCCTTTAAGATAACTAATGGTTAAAAGAGGATAATGAATGCATAAGATACGTATATATGGAATAATGTGGTATAGTTTTAAAAAAATTCAAATATAAATTTCTATCATGATGTGGAAGAACTGATCACTTTTTAAAATTGAAGAGGTTAGAAATTTTGGAAGCCTCCATTTAATTTTCATTCAAGTTAAAATGAACAAGTTCATGATTTATTATTGAATGTCTTCTTTGTTATTAGTATATCATATAGTAACTAAATGGGGTATACATATATAATGATTTGAGGATTCATGAAGTTGTGGTTGTTATAGAATTCTTATGGATGAAGTGGTGATGTCTTGAGAATTATTATGGATCCATATTATGGAATTATATTTCATGCATCAATAATTATTCTCGATATTAATGAGAAAATTGTTTGTATTGACCATCAATGTATATGAAATGTGTTAAAATCCAAACATTTATTCCAAACATATTTGTCATATGTATGAAAACTATGCCATATAAAATTATTATTTGATAAAGAAAAATTAAAAGAGAATAAGTGATGGGGATCTGGCTTTCTATGTAAATATTAGGAAAACTCTTTAGTTAAGTGTTTACTAAAAAAATTTAGACATGACCCTTCAAACTATCATAAGGATCCCATGTGCAGCCACTTCTATGGTTGGAATAAGTGTCTACCTCAATCCATCTTGAAGGAGGATGGGGCATGTATAGGACCATAGAGGTATCCCCATGCATAATAGGAATGAATATTGTAGGAGTCCAGTGAATAGGACCCTTATTGTCAACTCACACTGGAATGTATTATTCGGCTTATTGTGATCTTGGATAAATACTAGTGGTATCTGTATGTTGTGTTAGCACCCAGTAGTGAATTTGGGAGGATTTGGTGGTAAGTAACTAATAATATAGATGAAAAATTCAATGAGATTTTCTTGTGTGACAATCTCTATGAAGGTACTATTTACCAACCTAAAAACATATGGAAATAACAAATGTCATCTGCTATCATGGATTTGGGCCCTCTAATAAAGAATGTAGATAATCATCTTTTTTCTCTTGTGAATGAATCCTTTGTCGAATGAGATATTTAGACAGTTCTACTGAAAATGAGAATTGTCTACATGTGAGATCAACCAAGGTTTGTCGAGAGTTTGAGGTCAAATATGTACATTTTTCAAAAAAAGAATAAAAATGATTTGAGTTCATCAGAATGTGGTAATCAATGGATTGTATCAAAATCAAAATTTATGGAAAACAATGTCATCAATGGTATGTGAATTTTTATATGAAATTAGTTTGTGAACACTACAATATTTTGTTACATGAAGGTTGACAATGATTTTTGGATGATGATTTTATTATGTGTCTATATTTTTTTAGCATGCAAAGAACACAATACATGATGTCAGCATACTATACTGGTGTGTACCATATGTGTATTTTAATTTTGCATCCATTTTATTTGAATATGTTGTGATGATATGGTTAGTATAATAATGATGATTTATTGTTAAAGGATTCATGAACAATGAGATCAAATACATTGCTTCTATATAAGGACACATATAAAATGAATTGATTTTTGTTAATATAAGAGTGATCAAGAATCCCAACAATTCATATAATCGAAGAGTGAAATAATATGTTTACATATGGAGTGTGATGTATTGGGATATAGAAGCTATTTTAAGTTCCTTTGTTATGTTTTACTCATAGTAAATATAATGATATGAGGATCAATGGTACACAACTTCTTAGAACATACTATACTGATATGATTGTCTATGATGAATATTTGTGGACAATATTTTTAGTGAGTGTTTTTTAATATATAATTTATCCCATGATATACCAAAAATGAAATGATTTTCAAATGATCCCTTATTGATGAATTATTCTATGTTGTATATTCTCTATGGAGATATATTATAATTCCATACAAAAATGAATAATAATTACATGAAGTCACGAATAAATTATGTTATGTGGAGAAATTATTTGTGATTATGTCCTGACATTCTGATAGAGGATACATGTTAAATAGTTAAACTTATTTTCATGGTGTGGTAATGTGTTAAAACTCTAGGTAACCTCTTATTTATAATAAATACCATGTCAACACTCAGATAAAATAATCATCCTGAGTTTTGCAGAATTCTATCATCCTATGTGGATGATTTTATATTTCCCTTGCTACGTTGTGAAAGGAAAATTTTATTTTGGAATATCAGGAAATTCTATGAAGAAAATGACACTATAAATGTGTTTTATTTAAATTTATATTCAAATTAATCTTTGAATCAATTTCAAAAAGAGAGTTTCATGTACATTAAATAAACAACTTTTTATTTGAATCACCTGTATGTGACAAGATGAGGATGTAATACAATAGTACATGATTAATTAGATATTATGTTTAGTATTATTTAATGTGTAAAAGGTCAATTAATCATACTATTTGATGTTTACTTAGTGGAAAATAAAATCATGTCCACATAAACTTTTTAGAATTCCATGAAATCCAAATGGATTCATTAATTATTTTTGATGTTATTCTTAAAAAGGATTATTAAAAAAAAATTGAATATATAGATCCTTATTCAAATAATATTGAAGATATTTTTTTCACCACTTGAAAATTTAAATTATTTTTGATATTTTTTCTAAATAATGATAATAATTTCATTAATATAAATATAAGGAAGATTAGATCATTCAATGATGATCAAAAGTTGAAGAGACCGAATCCCGAATATACTTTATTAGAAGATAGCCATGTTTGGTAATTCATAAATATATGATGAACCAGATTATTAAATACCAATATTAAATGAGTTTAAATAACTTCTGTCTTACATAAATAATTTTTTGAAGTTATATATTTTCTACCAGAGTATAATAGACCCAATACATTTATGGAGGAAGATTTATTTAAAGTGTTATTGAAGAAACTATATGTAAAAAGTGATATTTATATTATTTGATCAATAAAATTATGAATATGGTCCTTATAACTGTGGTAACAAACAAATTTATAATGATCCTCAATGATACGGTTCTAAACTAATTGATAAAAAATGTGAAAAATGATGGTTTGGTTTTCTAACCAGCATAAGAAGAATAGTTATATTATGTGATGTTAAACTAGGATCAATTATATGATTGACTACTGGGGTTTATTACATATTTTTTCCATATTCATTGTAATTACATTATTATATATTAGATAGTCATTATTGGGGGGGTATTTAACCCACACATATAGGTGTTGGACTTCATAACGAACATTGTAAATAATATCTGTTTTTCACTGTCGTAAAAATTATTCATATAAAGTGATACTATAAGGTTTAAATAGATAGATATAGTACCATAAAATGATTAATATATATAATTAAGAAAAAAAATTGAACAAATTATACCACTAATTCACACCCCTGCATAATGGTAAATAAGGCATGGGGAACTATGATTATTATCAAAGGTCTGGTCTTGTATAAAGGTCCAAAAGATTTCTTTGAGTTTTTAAATCATTCATTAAAATGTGTATATTTCATAAAGTGTAGAGTAACATCATATGGAGAAAAAATAACTTAGTCATAAGTATATGAATAAGTGGAGTTATTCCAAAACAAAAAAGTACAGGAAGTGAATAATAGAAAGGATGTTAAAATAGAATACAACTATTAATGGAGAAATACCACTAAATGAATTTATTCAAAATTATATCAATACTTATAATTATTTTTTTATTATTATTATTTTAATGAACCATGTTTAATATATGAGGATAATGAACCATTTAGTGGTATTCATTTTGAAATCAAATAACATTTAAATAATGTTTTCAGAGAAGTGGTCAAGTGAATTTTCGGTAGTATCAATGGAGTCATTTTGGATAAATACCTAATAGAATTTAAATTACACAAATAAGAGGATGATTTATTGTCAATTCATATAAATCATACAAATATCCTAAAAACAATGGAGGAAATGGAATAAACAATTTTTTTTAATAATGAATAATTTCTATGGTATAATTGTGAGAAGGTTGTGGTTGATATTGTTTTTATTTAATTTATTCGTTCTATGGAAGAATTGAAAAAAGGGTCTATGGATATCATGAATTTAAAATCAAATTGGACATTTCTAAAAATAGTTATTTTTTGAGACTTGATAAGAAAAGAAGTATGTATCTACAACGAAACAATGATCTTTGAAATATTATACAATTATTAAATATTTAGAATATTTGAATAATATCATTACATAAAAAAATAATCCATCCAATGAATTAGTGAATGATGAAGTATCATCTATATCTCAATGTAATAATTTTTCTAAATTATTATTTACAAAAAAAACAGGATTAAAAAACTCTATAACAATATGAAAGTAGATAAATAGATAAGATATTAACATTATTTTAATGCTAGATAAACAATTATGTATAACTATTCTCCCCCAAAGGAATCCAAATATGGTGTTAGAAAGAACCAATAACACTGTGGTTCAAATTATGGAAAACAAATAGAAAATAAATGAATACAATTTTTTGTTAGTCATTATCAGTGTTGAAAAAAATATTTTAATTTCTCATTGGATTTCTAAAAAAATATTTATATTATAAATCACAACTGAACTTAATAACAAGGTGAATATATCTATATATAAATTTGAAACAGCATTGAAAATCATTTTAATAATTTAGAAAACTGATTTTTCTGTTAGTTATCTCTATGATTATTCCAAAGAAAATGAATTAAAAATAGTGAAACATGTAAATCTAAACATGTATAGACAAAGTATGAGAAGATAACACCACATGAGAAATAATTGAAAACTATGTTTAGAAACCCTAATAGTACTACAAATAAGATTACTACCATGATGTTTTTGGATAATTCATTCATATAAACAATATATAATAATGATTATAAACAAATAATGTCCATTAATATATACATTATTAATAAATATTAGAATAAATTAATGTATATGTACATTCATGTGAATCTATTTATAATCTCTTAAAATGTTGTCAACATTATATTTTTTTTTTATTTTTTCAACTAATTTCTCGAAATATATAAATATAGAATAAGAACAAGAATAAAATCATGTTATAGGTAATATAAATATTTTCCATGATGATTGTAAAATTCATGAGAGGTTTTCAATAATAACAACCCACTTATTGATTACTTTTTTTGTAAGATTACGATGCTTGCATTAATCGATCTAAAAGACATAATGGAAGAAGAGATAAGAACAATATCACACAATTAAAATACTTGTCTAATGATATCTATGTTAAGAAATGAAAAATGTTATTTGAATATATTATTTTGAAGCATGAAGTTTGGATAAAGTGGAGAAACATGGTTGATAAAATCATATCATCCATGATGTTCACATTAATTATCAAGTAACTCAATCTTCTACCCTTATAATCATTCTATGTATTTTTGTTTACAATACATGAAATTAAAGGTGTTGGAGGGTCTCAGGGACACAACTTGTGAATCAATGGGTATTATCATATTAATGATATCATGGATATATAATGATGATTATATTAGAAAATCAAAAAAATAATTCAATTTTGTTGTTGTCAAATTTTAATATCGTGAAATACATTCATGAAGAGAATCAACAACAGGACGATGTTGATTATTTTTTCTCTTATGGAGGAGAAACATTAAAAATGATGACTTCCAGAATTTTATGAATTTTTAATTTTTTAGATAGTCTAGTAAAATTAAGTCTTTAGGTATGAAAATAACTCACAAATACATAATCAAAATAAATTGATAATAATTATCAACCGGGATTTATAGTTATTCTATGTAGGGGGAGCTATATCTATTTCACATGAACTGTCTGATGTGTTCGTTGATTTTTTATTTCAGGATATGGCCTTATATTTATAAATCATATTTTTTCAAATATCCTAAAAGAATAATTTATAATTTATAATAATTATTTCACATGTATGGCATGTTTTTGATTTCTTAGAAATAACTCTTGTTTTCTACACTGGGTTAGACCACATAGACTTATAGTTGATTAACTAATTATTTTTTATTTTATATAACCATAGGAGATCATTTGTCTCTTAAAAGGGATCTTTATATTTTCAAAATAGGGATAAATATAAATTTTTTAGATGAAATATGTTATGAGATGACCCTGCATAACATTTGAATTTATTGACATTAAGAGGAAGATATTTTATTGACGTTATAATTTGAAGAAGTATCAACAGTAATTAAAAACATGGACACTTAATAGAACATGACCATTATTTATGAATGATTCTTTTATTGGATGTTATTATATAATAAATTCAATATATGTGGTCAAATTATATGAGGTTTTGAGGATTCATGAATTGGGGATGCCTGTATAATTATTACAAATTATGTGATGATTCTGAAAAAATGTTTAGGGATCCATCAAATGGGGTTAGTTGTCATGACGGGAAAATTCAACCTGGTATTAATGTTATGACAATTTGTGATGATATTAAATGTCTAAGGCATTTTTATGTATGAAAAATTGACTATAATAATGTTTAAAAAATTTAATAAGGCTATTTTATATGAATTAATTTTTTCATGATGGCACTTCAGATCTGATGAAGAAAATGTGAATTGGATTTCAGTGAATATATTTATCTAAAAATTTATTTAAGAGTTCACTAAAAAACAATTGGATCCATCCATTCAAGATAGCAAATTGGATCCATGTTGAAAAAGTGATGAGGTGTGAAATTATTTCTACCAGATGCTTTTACAAATGTGTTAAGGGACATGTATGGGCCAACAGACTTAACCATGTGCATAATAGAATTAGATATTCCGCTAGGCCTATGATTTTGGCCCGTATAGAACATGCATGTAGTCGTGAAAATATTGGGCCAGTTTCCCACATGGACAATGCTAGGATTGTATTTGTGTGATGATGATGAGGTCCAATTTCCTATTTGGTAGGTTTCAATTATATTTAATTAATAATAATAAGGCAATCAGTTTTGATCATTAAATGTGGGACAATGACGATTTCAGCTACTATTTAACCACATAATAACATATTTATAAAATGACCAATGTATGAACTAATGGATATGTACCACTAATTCATGAATATGGTTCTTCCTTCTCTTATCTCACAAATTAACACATTAGTAGATTATATTTTCATACAAATATACTAAAAAGGATCTTGATCTCCGAGAGAGTTCAACCATTATTCATCGAGTGTTTCAAACTGGCTAGATTAATTTTAATGCAAAGCATAAAAATGATTCTAAAAATTTGAGAATGCGATATGAAAATAATTCAATGAGAAATAAATTTTCATGAAATGCATGAAATCCATACTATATAGATCCCCTATTGAATAAAAATTGGTGAACACTTAATTTTTTTGAGACACGACTATTAAACGCGATATTTGGATGATAATTTTATTTCGAAGACTAAATATTTTAGAGTATATTGAGAACATGCTATGTTAATTGAGAATTAAATAATATTGAGTAATCCATAAGGGTTGTGGTCTGTGTATAGGATATGGGAATATTCTCTGTGGAGTCAGTGAGTGTGAGGAATATGCTTTGTGGGGAATGGTTTCACACACAGTGAGTTTGGATGTAGTGATTCCAGGTGTATGATCCCAGATTTTCCTACAAGGTAATGGTATATTTAATTTCAATTTAAATGTATAGTTATGTCCTAATGTAAATACACTTTTAGGTTATGTTATTTTCGACGGTGTTTGGGGATTGTTCGGAGACCGGAACCTGACCCTTGGAGAAAAACATCTAGGTTGCATGGTTAGTATAAACCATGTGACCCAAGGCACGTTGTTTGATTAAACCATTAAGGGGTGGAAAATGATATTTAAGAACTCATACGATTTATGGAAATTTTTCGGATAGAGGCACATGCTCTTGTTAGGAGCCTATAATTTGGAACAGATCCCAATCATATAGTTTATACACTATTTGGAAAGTTGTACACAATAACCATGAGAGGTTCCTTTTAAGATAGTGCTGGACACATAATTTATGAATGGTTTTTCAAACTGTGCAGCCAATCCTTATGAGCTTACAATTTTTTGTGTAATTTCATATTGTTTATTTAAAACATATTATAACTAAACTTAATTTTATTAATTATTGGTTGGATGAAATGGGATTTTGATTCCTCTCTTATGAAGTCAATTTTTAGCTATGTCCAATATCTTTCATCCAAGAACGGATTTGAAATTTTATTGTCTCATTGGATCTATGCTAGTATGTAATAAAATTAACATATTTT